>OX382356.1:9587965-12087965 GCA_947508005.1 Amphipoea lucens
AACCTATTATAATGTAGTTTCATACATACATTATACTGCCAGTGTATACATGGATAAAGTTCTTGAATGTTGCCAGGTTTATAATAATAATTAACTGTACCTCATACAGGAAGTGACGTGATCATACATACATCAAAAAAGATTCAGCGCGTCATTTTACTTACTTATTTAGATAGAAGCTCGCTATACAGGGTGTTTTTGAATGACATATTTCGTCCCTCATATGTTTTGTATATTTTTTTGGAATAGAATATAAGAATGCTTTTACGAAAATAAATGATGTAAGTATTTGTAATATGAGCTGAGCATGGTTTGCGTTGATGCAACTGAACAAAAGTGGTTATTAGGCGGATATTTGAAGCGACTGCATCTGGCATTTCATCCGATAATATCAGTCAAGAACTTTTCTTTTGCTTGCTTGCTGACCGCTGACTCTTTTTTTAGGAAACGATGAAAGATTTTTTTCAAAAGAAATCCATTCTTTTTTATAACGTAACAATCGTTCCTACTGTCAATCCGTCTATTAATAAATAGCAGCCTGTATCTGTAGGTAGGTACATGTCGCCAGCACATCAACCTACTACAATTTGTCAAATTTCTTTAATAGATTTTCAACTTTATCGCTAAAGTATAAGGTTCAAAGTTGATTTGGAAAATTTGACAGTTTCGGGTAGCTTGATATGCTGGCGTCTATACCTCGGTACAGCGGTAGGGACGCGAGGTAGCTTGGTGGGGCGACGAGACCTAATTAGCATCAACTTAATGAATATGTAATGCTTGTTAGGTAATTGAATTATACTCGCCTTGAAAGTAATTTTGAATGCAGCCTCCATTTTCCGCTACAAAATTATTGTAAACAGCCATTTTTCGATGATGTTCCGGAATATATTTAAAGTAATTTGTGTTAATTATGTTCGTCTCGTTGGTTATAAAATAATAAGCTCGCGAATTTTGGCATTTGGTTAGAACAAGATGGAATTTGTATTCCCTATATGTATTTTTCAGGAAAGGAATGTATATTACAAAAAAAAAAATATATGTGTGAGGTTCATCACTGTAGAGGAAAATATCGTGAAGAAACTGGCATGTCCCAGAACCAAAAAGTAGCAGAATTGTTAGTACCCGCCACCAACCCGCACAGTGGCCTCTCCCACAAATAATAGGCCTGTGTCCAGCTGTGGGAACATTAAAGTCTGATTATGCTATGTGCCGTTAGTGGGTAGATACTAGTAGAAACAAGCCACAGGTACCAATTAGTATAAATATAAGCATAATCAGCCTATAACGTCCCCACTGCTGGGACACTGGCCTCCTCTCTGTGCTAGGGAGTGGGCCATTATCCACCACGCGGGCCCAGTGCGGGTTGGTACCAATTACTAAAGTATAACTATCGATTTACTCAAGATAGGCGTTTTTAAAACATGAATAGATGAGTGCCATCAGAAGCCATTAACATAAATTTCCAATAAACATCAGTTAATGCCGCACTGTATATTTGGCCGTCAGTATAATCTAAATGCATCCACCAGAAGGTGTTCTACTTCGAAGATGTTGTTATTCACGGTAAGCTGTTATTAGCTCCTGTCAAAACGCCAGCAGTTTGAACTAAGTCCCGCCTAGCATTTATAATGGTTGGACTATTAGTGAAGTTGTGCAAGTTTTGCTACTCGTATCAGTCTAGGTGTGTATTATTATCGTTGAGCGAAGTGTTCCAAATTTGGAAGAAGGGCAGTAGGTAAAGGCTCGCGCACATTTGAGCGGGCTCGCAACGCACTGGCTGATCGCTCGCCAGGCATATTGCGACTGATCAGCCAGTGCGTTGTGAGCCCGCTTAAATGTGCGCGAGCATTTACTGCCCTTCTTCCAAATTGCCAGCAATATTGCGACTGTTACCGCTACCCCGGAACATAAAGGGCTAAGGAAGGAACACGGATGGGTTTTAGTCAGTAAGAGTCTGACACTCCCTTCCGCTCCACCCAGAGCGGGAGGGGCCATTCGATGATTTCCCATCCATAAAAAAGGCATATTGCGACTACTGTTAGGTATGTTTTGCGATGCGGCCCGCCTGTTATAGTGTGCGCTGGTTCATACAAAATGTACGAAAGTGATCTAGGGGTATTTTTCGCGAGCGTCATTGTATTGGAGTGAAAACAGTTCAAATTCAAATCCGAAATGTTCCAAGCTGTTTAAAAACAATGCGTTGGTGCGACCCGCCGCGGCTCCAATGTGGCGCCTCCCGCAGCTGTACTGTGCACCTAGCTTAATAATACCTACTTAACTAAATGTTTCTTGAATGTAATATGAATACTTACTTTTTTTCTGTCCCCCAATATATTGGTAAAAAAATTACAAGAAATTGCCAATGAATTAAAACTACGTACTTATATGTAGTTTTCATTCATTAGCAATTTCTTGTAATTTTTTTTCTTTCCCTTTTTTCGTTGGTGAGCATAAACATCATAATTGTCCAGCACAGTCAAGAAAAAGGTGTTTAAATGCGCGCTGTGAGAAATAACTTGATACGAAATATTCTTTTCATCGTATGAATACGGGACTCCTGGGAATACGTTAGCAGAATCACAAACCCAAAGCTAATCAATAAGAATACAATATAACATTGAAAATTCACTATCAACAAATGGACATCGCATTTCATAATGGACATTTTGGTCGAGGCTATAGGCCAATCCCATTTAAAAATAATACAGCTAAAACAGACGATGTCACCTGTGATTTGCATTAAAAGCTCTTCATCCAACGAATGGAACCGGGTCGCTCGTGTAGATTGAGTGCATTTCGACGGTAACCTTTTAATATTGTTGTATTTTCACAGTTTGGTTTTAACTACTTTTCAGTTGACGTTAGGTTTTCTGAACGTGTCAGCTTTTAAACGGGTCGATACGTAAATTGCATTAAAAACTAAATAATATCATCTTAAGCTGCGTCTACGCTAGGCGAGCCGAGCACGAGCGGAGCACAAACGGAGCACGAATTCACATGGCGAGGCGTGCTCGTTCGAGGCTCGTAAGTCGGTCCACACTACACGAATTTGTGCTCGGCTCGTGCTCGGTTGTCCCACTACAGGGCCTTTGCCCTGCAGCGGAACAGTTAGGTATAAGGTGATCTTGGTTAAGGCATGAGGGTTGATCACCACACTTGCTCAAGGCGAATTGGTGATTTCGGACTTATAATAATTATAAGTCCAGGTTTCCTTACGATGTTTTTATTCACCGATGTAAAATAAATATAGAAAGTACATATGATTATTGAAAGTCACTTGTGTAGTACTTGCCCAGATTTGAACCTACAAACTCGTGTAAGAGAGGTGAGGCCTTAACATGGCCATCACGCCACTCCCTTTCCTTTCAATACAAATTGTATTATTAAATGGATAGAGTAACTGGAAACACACAAACGAAGCAAGTTAATAAAAAGCTTGTAGTAAAAGGCAGGCCGTCTTGGCCTCGGGACCCAACGTGAGGAGGTTAAATAAACGCACTATAGAGAGTGGCAGGGACACCAACTAACAAAAAATAAAATTACCTGTTCCATACATTTTGACCGCGTAGGTATTGCACTTTTCTATGAAACAGCAGTGTTTGAAGACTAAGGTCTTCAACCAGTGCGTCCTGCCCGTCATGACATACGGTGCTGAAACGTGGACACTGACGGTCGGGCTGGTCCACAAATTCAAGGTCGCTCAGCGCGCTATGGAGCGAGCTATGCTCGGAGTCTCTTTGAAGGATAAAATCAGGCATGAAATTAGTTACCGACATAGCTTGCAGAGTAAGCAAACTGAAGTGGCAGTGGGCTGGCCATGTCTGTCAAAGGACCGATGGCCGGTGGAGCAGACGAGTCCTGGAGTGGAGACCGCGTACTGGCAAGCGTAGTGTGGGACGCCCCCCAGCTAGATGGACGGACGACCTAAAGTAGGTGGCTGGGGTAGACTGGATGCGGAAGGCGGAGGACAGGGTGCTGTGGCGCAGTCTGGGAGAGGCCTATGTCCAGCGGTGGACTATAGGCTGAGTTGATTGATTGATGAAACAGCTGACTTTTTTTTGATAGACGACGAAAACATTCTACGCTAGGGGGTCTAAAATCAAGAGCTGAATACATGGTTACAGTTTGCACGTCGATGCCACCCTGTATTGTTACGAAAATAGCTCAAAGCTCACGTGGCGTTGATAAGATTAGCCAGCTAGCGAAGCTGATTAGTCTCGTCGCCAGTCCAGGCTCACGTTACCTGGCTGTTACAAAAGAAGGTACTGTGACAGCAGCGGGCCTTCAGGGATGACAGAGGATAAAAAGAATAGTGTTAGCCCCGTTGTTGTAGACACACGTTTTTCTTGCCGTGAGAAACTATGGATTATTCGCCTTGTGTTGGCACGGTCGTCAGTGTTATATGGATCACTATAGAAGCTTGTTGACAAACACGTTTTTTTACCGCGCGTTTTATACGCCGTACCGAAAAGAAACCATACCGTGTACAAAAGGCCTTACGCCCGTTGTAAAAACGCCAGCACATCAAGCTACCCGAAACTGTCAAATTTTCCCAATCAACTTTGAGCCTTATACTTTAGCGATAAAGTTGAAAATCTATTAAATATATTTGACAGATTGTAGTAGCTTGATGTACTGGCGTCTGTACATAATGTGTGTACGTTTTTCTTGCCGTGTAAAACTACGGTTGATTCGCCGTATGTAGGCTCAGTCATCAGTGTTGTATATATCACTATGGAAGCTTGTTCACAGACATGGTGCCATTACGGCTCGGCGCAGTCATCGTATGGGCATATACTCGTACAAGCTCACACGATTTTTCTACGGCGCGGTTAACACACCGTACTTACCGTAAAGAAACAGTGCCGTGTATAACGGCCCTTACTAGTAGTTTTCAGTCAAAACTGCTCACCAATTTATCCGTCAAGAGCACTCTTGACTTGTGGAGATGAAAAAGCAACCTTTGTTTTTAATTTTTTGTGTAGGTACGTAAATTGTATTTAAATTCTTTATTGAATCCCTTTGTTCATAATACTTTAAAAACTAGAAATAGTTTCCTTTTTTATAACTCTACCTATAAGATTTTTACTTCCCACTGCTGGGACTCAGGCCTCCTCTCTGTGAGAGGGAATGGGCCGTAATCTACCATGCGGGCCTAGTTCGGAATGGTAGTTGTCACTTGTCTACGAATTTTGGTTCTAGGAATGTTTCCTTTCACTGTTTTTGAGAGCAGTAGTGATGCAATAATTTACACAATGTAAAGCGCCTGTTTCAAGTTCGAACCCACGACCTACAACCCGTAGGTCGCGGCCGTCACCACTGGGCCACCACTGCTCCGAACCAATGTTAGAATAATAATATTAATTTCTTGACAAAGTTATCAATGTGATTAAGCCGCCTTTGTTCCAAACTAGATTGTTTTATTAAATACTAGCTTCTGCCTGCGACTTCGTCCGCGTGAAAATTTTTGTTCCCCCATACACCCCGCCGCATCACATCGGGATGCTATTAGTATTTCGTTTCCGCATTCTGACTTTTTTTTCTTTTCGGCTCCTAAGAGTCGTAGTGTGATGGTAAATAGCCTATAGCCTACCTCAAGAATTGGGCTATCAAATTCAAAAAGCGCGTTCAAACAAACAAACTCTTCCACTTTATTATTAAGCCACTTTTAATGAGTAGCATTCGCGATTATATCCAATAAGTAATTTTCTAGTATGACGGGAAATAAAATGGCTATACGTAAGTATTATTATGGCAATAATCGTAACGATATAGCTGATTATACTCTCATTTTCTCATATCAGAAAAGTTTTTCCGATTATCTTAAAAAACGACTTCCGAAGTCGTTTTTAGAATGCCTTCACGATTTCATTGCAGGCTTATTCTTCTTTATCTCTTTTTTTAAGTTTTAAACACCCTTCTGTGTTTCAGTCTACGAAAGAGTTTAATACCGGGAACATAATCACATTCTGTATTCAACATATTTACCTTTGTAAAAACCGCGTAATTATTCCTATTCCTCTCTATAAACGGAATACACGTTCATTAAACAGTAGATTCACACAATCCTCTCAAATTCTATTGTTGTTCTGTAAATTAGCACCACTAGACTAGGGTTCATTACATATGAACGAATATTCCACTATTAGACCGACCGAGACTGCACTAAATTGGTAGAAGCCGACCGGCGCCTGCACCGCGGCCACTAACAACGAAGGTGGAATTTATTCCACTTTATTACTATTAAAGTCGATATTTTATTATGTGCCCTAGTTTCTCTTACGACAGTGATTTCGTTTAAGTGACAGCAGAATATGAGGCGAATCACAATTACGTCAGTCCAGACAAAGCCGTGTTGTTCCCGGCCCAAACTATTTTAAATGGATGAGGAATATCCACTATTACACAGATTACATAACACTGGAATAACCATGATTTCAGTTTCGGATGTCTGACCGCGTTCGCGAATCTTGGCATGTGTGGATGAAGGAATTACAGTGCACAAGGAAATGTGCGCTCGATTAGTTCCGTAAGGAGAAGCTCTGGCTTTGTCACATAGATCTCGCTATTGAACTAGAAGAGCGTGATTGTATGTTGTACACCCCGTCTTGGTATGCGTGTAAGCATTATAATGTTATCCTACCAATCCTACTTCCTACTAATATTATCTAGGTATATCTATACTTATAATAAACTAGCTGCGAGCCGCGGTTTCACCCGCGTAAATGTCGATCCCGTGGGAATATCGGGATAAAAACTATCCTATGTCCTTTCTCGGGACTCAAACTATCTCTATACCAAATTTCATCGAAATCGGTCCAGCCGTTTTCATGTTATGTCGTGACAACGGAAAACGGGTTTCATTTTTATATATATAGATCTGTAGAAGTGAAAATTCTGTACATTGAAAATATCATAAAAATAAATGGCAGGGGGTGTTACTAAGGGCACGCCACGATAGTGGCGGTAAGACCCCTCTTTGAGGAGTGGCTAGAGAGGCGTCACGGCGTCCTCACCTATCGCCTGACGCAGGTCCTCACCGGACACGGATGTTTTGGGAGGTTCCTGCACATCATCAGGCGGGAGGAGACGCCCGGGTGTCACCACTGCGAGGATCGCCCAGAGGACACGGTGGAGCATACGGTGGAGGTCTGCCCCGCATGGGCGGAGCACCGCCGTGCCCTCGTAGAGGCGATCGACAGCGGCGGCGACCTCTCGCGTCCGGCCCTGGTTCAAGCCATGGTCCGGGGCGAGAGGGAGTGGGAGGCGGTCACCTCCTTCTGCGAAGCAGTCATGCTAGCGAAGGAGGTGGCGGAACGGCTGAGGGAAAGAGCCTCACACCCCAGCCGCCGCGGGAGACGCTCCGGGCGTCGGGAGCCGCGTGACGACTCCCGGCCACCGTAGGCGCGGGCCTGCGGACGGAGAGTAATGGGTAGCTCACCGTCCGATCAGGACCAGGCCCGTGCCGGACGGCGCGTACGTGTTCCACACGCGCCTCAAAGAGATGTCAGCATAAAGGAAGGGGCCTGCCAGGGCCGAAGCCTGCCGGGGGTGCGGGATTGTCCGAAAGGGTTACCGCTACCCCGGAACATAAAGGGCTAAGGAAGGAACACGGATGGGTTTTAGTCAGTAAGAGTCTGACACTCCCTTCGCTCCACCCAGAGCGGGAGGGGTCATTTGATGATTTCCCATCCATAAAAAAAAAAAAAAGGGGGTGTTACTAGACCGACACCGAACCAAAAATGTGATTAAAAAAATTTTTGTCTGTCTGTCTGTTTGTTTAGGCATCACGCAAAAACTACCGGTTCGATTACGGTGAAACTTGGTATAGTTATTCTTTAATATCCTGGGCACCACACTGGGTACTTTTTATCCCGGAAAAGTATATACAATAAAAACAAACTTAATTTTGCGGTTCGATCCTTAGACCCGATTACTGTACCAACCGCAAATAATAAGTTTGTCATAGGTTACGTGGAGGGTGTGTTCTTTGTGAAGAGTAGGTATCCACTAAGAAAGTGTTTTTCGAAATTCCAACCCTAAGAGGGTGAAATTTCACGCGGACGAAGTCGCGGGCAGAAGCTAAATATAAATGTTTGGAAGTCTAGATGTTTGGATATTTGTTACTCAATCACGCAAAAACGGCTGAACTGATTTGAATGTTTGGCACGCAGATATTTTATAATCTGGATTAACCCTACCTTTGATCCCGATAGTACGTTCCCGTGGGATAATTAGCGACCCCCGTGCGGGCGAGGCCGCAGGCAAAAGCTAGTTAGTTAAGAAATGAGTCATTATGCCTACTATGATTGGATAGTGTGTGACTGTTAGCCCCATTGGAGTAGTCCCAAATCGTTGCGACGGACCCTGCCCATTTAGTTTTTCTTTTGCTGCCAAAATGTTTCGCAACAATTTTCCCGCCGAAGTTCTGTAAGACGGCGGGAAATGGGCGGATATGGTGGTGGGAGATGGGCTATTGACTTTTCTCGTTATCGCTACACGTGGCTTCAAGCTGCTCTAATAAATTCCGTGAGGGATCCCGCATACTTACCCCACACTCACCGTGATAAGGAAAATGCTGAGGAGTTCATATGTGTGCACTATACACAATAAACAGTACAGTACAATAAGCAGTAAACAGATAATTTATTTTAATATAATCTTCATAGAAAAGTCCCTGAGGGACCAACCAGTTTGACAATCCACAATATTTTCCTTAAACGAGGTCAGATTCTATGAAATACATACATTCATAAATGTACCTATACTTAATTCAGATGTATAGTGAAGAGTACGTATTTGAAAATATGTAATAGATAAAACTTAGAGTTGTTTTTGTGGCCGTGTTTGCCGCTAGCATTATTTGAACAACTATTTTATGCAGACGAACGAAAAACTCCCGACTTTTTGATATACAAAAATATCAGAACCCAGTTTTTTATTTTATCTATTCCATTCGTAAATTCTGAACGTAACATACTATGTACTAGGTACTTCAATAGTTTACAAAAACAATATTTTTTTTTGTTCATGATATGAATCATAAATATTATTTATGTACGCTATGGACCGTAATTAAAAAATATTTTTTTATTTTTCAAAATTGTTACGTGCTAGTAAAAATTCTGAGATAATTAGAGGTCTTTGAAAAATTTTTAGGCAGTATTAAAACTGATAATTTCAAAGAAATTGTTGAAAATCTATTGTAAAATTATGAGCGTATGGGTGCAAATATGTCACTAAAAAATCATTATTTGCATTCCCATTTAGAATTTTTTCCAGAAAATTTTGGTAGTGTGAATGAACACGGTGAGCGATTTCACCAAGATTTAAAATCATTTGAGCAAAATTACAAGGTTTTTGGGATCAAAATATGCTAGGTGACTATGTTGGTCTGTTGTGAGAGATACAGATGAAAAGATTTACAAACAAAAAAAGAGCAAAACTTACCAATTTTTTACTATCTATTGTTTATTTAGAAGTATTCTTTTTTGTAAAAATCTTAATAAATATTTAAAAAAATTGACGTGCTGGATTTTTTAAAATATTTTTTCCGAGTTATAGATACCCAAAGTATCATAACCGTATATATTCCATTTCATGAACAAAAGTCATGTAAACTAGTGTTACTATTTGATGGAAAAATCCTGGCAACGAAGCATGATTACGATAGTTCAATAAAATACACCTTTTAGTGCCCCTGTAGGCACTAAAAGGTGTGCTTTCAGAGTATTATAAAACGTAACACTATGAAAAGAGCTGGCTCATGCGAGCCTGTAACACAGCGCCTACATTTCGTGTTCGTTCGTGATGCAAACACATAAAAGTTGTGTGTGGCAGCTGTGAGAGGTAATGGTCCCGAAATAATTTTCTTCGCTGAATACTGAATGCTATCGAAGTTTAAGCGGCACGGCGTTAAATGTTCCGTTATCCGTTGAAAACGTCCAAGAACTATGTAAAACACTACAATTTTGTAGCCTTTT
The DNA here is from genome assembly GCA_947508005.1 of Amphipoea lucens. Lineage (NCBI taxonomy): Eukaryota > Metazoa > Arthropoda > Insecta > Lepidoptera > Noctuidae > Amphipoea > Amphipoea lucens. The sequence goes on from OX382356.1 coordinate 9,597,949, forward strand.
AAACCGTGTCGTAATTTTACCTGCACGGGTGAAGGGGTGAAGCGCCTGAGTGCTTATTAATATTTTCGGTCTTATATGACGTTCAATATAACAGGTGACAGCGTCCAGACAGGGTAGTTTTCTATTACGAAAATATAAACACTCCGGACGAGGCACATCACATATTCATAATTTAGTGGACCAACCGACGTCACGTATTTTTAGCTAACGCTTTAGTGCAAAATGAAGCTTGCTAAAATCCCAGAGTAGCAAGAAACGAAACAACTTATGATTTATTTTGCTAAGCTTGATGGAGGTTTAGAAAATGTAGTGCGGTTGTTTAGTTTTCTCTGCACAAACATTATACTTATTAACATTTATTTCCTTGAACGTTCCTGAACATAGGATGTCTAAATAACTTTATTTTGTTGTTTTCTGACTACGTTTTGGAGCTAAACATTTTCAGCGAAGGCGGGTGCAAATTGTTTTCGCATATTTTATTTCTTACCCAAACAAAAAGGCTTTTAAGCACGGTAAATATAGAAACACCAAGGAAACTTTTTAATGTTATAAGATTTTATTTTTACTGGCGTATTCGCAGGTATGGCGGCGCGGGTGCAATTAAAGATTATACCCCAGTATTTGCATAATATTGGGGCGTGTATAAAGTAGGTACCTACGCCGAAGAAAAATATGGAAAGGCGCAAAACAATGGCCGGCCATTCCCCAGATTACTAAGGCTTTATAATGAATCTCTGAATTACGGAAACAAAGGCTCGGGGTAAAGATGTTTTCCACCATTTTTTTTTGCGAATTTCATGTATCTAATAATTACATTTATTGTATTCGGTTTCAATCAAAGAATCTACAAATATTATTTTTTGCTTTGATAGAAAAAGGTTACAAAAGGAAACGTTTCTGAAGAGTGATTTCGTTTCAGTCGATCATTGGTTTAGGCGAAAACCAAAAGGCTTTGAAGAAATACAAATCCATCTAAAACAACATGTTTTTTATTGTAAAAAAATTGTAGTCCGGCTAGACAAACATGTAAGATAATATTTATACAAGTCGGAAACCCCGAGTCAGGGTAAATAATCGTTGGTTTATTTCTTTACAGATATCTTTTATAACTATGCCTACATACAGTAGCCAACTCAGGTAGGTACCTCACATAACTCACTTTAAGGCCACATCAGTCCACATCAAGACCCAGGGGTAAAAAGGTCTCGCCCATAATTTGGCAAAAATACTTAGGAGTACCTACTTGAAAATTTTGGACGGCTGTCTTGAGCACGCGTACTAAAACTTTCTAAGAGAAGTCGTCCCAACGAGAAATCTCCTCGGAAGCCGGGGAAGTCGGGTAGATTTATGACGCCAGTTACAGTGACGCAGGTATTTTCACTAAGGAAAACTGACCAATACCTTTACACGTTTTTTCTAAAGAGATTTTACTTTTCGAGCGTCGGGTGTGTTCGAACAATATTGACACCTCTCAGTTGATACGCATTATGTCGAAACTTGTGTGTATTCTGGAACTTATGTTCGGAAGCTTGACAGTTTTGTTTGACTTCACTTATTTGTGTGGGACTAACATTTAAGTAATGGTTAAGTTTGGCATGTAAATCCATAGTAAACTAGGAATATATTATCGAAGCTTGAATCGAATTGTAATCATGAGGTACGGTACCTGTAGATATATAGGTTTAGATATCTAGTGTGAGTTCTAAGCTTAATAGATGGGGCGACCACCCCTAAGTTTCCCGTGTGAAGCATTTAAAAGATTATCGATATATAGGGTAGGGAACTCTTACCCTGATAGCATCATGCAGAAAAACATGCTTTCTCAGTTACCTACCAGAAACTCGCACAAGAAAACTGTAGCCTAATTGCGTAATACACTATACAATTGTAAGGCCTTTCAATTGGACAATTCAACAATATTCATTGCGTTATTTACGTTGTGAGTAGACAAATTTTTTAACTTATGAAGCGATGGATTAGGTTTTTCCTTTAAAATCTGAATGGAAGATTATGATTGAATATGTGTTATGCAATAGTGTGCTCGTCAAAGTTAGTACGCGGGACCAGCACCCTGTTTCTAAAACGGAAGTCAACACAAAAATTAGCTACCAAATTAATTAAGGTGAATGCGTAGTTGTAACCCGCGAAATTCAAATTTTCTTACGTTTTTTGCAATTTTCAGGTCAGTGTCAGGTTGTATCTTGATCAAAATATGATTCGCGACTATAACAGGTACGTATTTACAGAATTATAATAATTAGAATCATTAATACATCTTTCTAAGATAGATTTCTACCGTTAAGAACAAATCTCGTATGGAAAAGTGTTTATGGTAGAAATCTAACTTAAAGAGATATATTAATGATTCTAATGACTATAATTCTGTAAATACATATCTATTATAGTCGCGAATCATATTTTGATCAAGATACAACCTGACACTGACCTGAAAATTGCAAAAAACGTAAGAAAATTTGAATTTCGCGGGCTACCACTTCACCTTAACAATTTTCAATAGCGTATCAAGTTTGTTAGCTAATTTGTTAACCAGTCACAGGTTCACAGCAGTTGTGCTGTGAACCTGTGATTGGTTTTATACAGGGTGGCAGGGACGCCGACGCGCGACCGTTACCATGGATTCAGTTCATGATTCTGGCACTCTGCGTTGAAATTTTTTGAGGGTTAATAAAAAAAAAATAGCTCTGCCATACATTTTGTTTGCGTAAGTATTGCACTTTTCTATGAAACAGTAGAATTTTTGAAGTGAAAACTTCTTAAGGCGCGTTCGGCATTTTTTGAGATGGGATAATAACATTGAATTCGCGCCACCTGTTACCGTAAGCCGCTTCGGATGTGTTCGGCTGTCCACGGGATGTACTCGGTGTTTTAATGTATATCAGACAATGGTATTATAAGGTGATATCCGATATGTCAGTGAGTGATGGCAAAGTATTCTGTTCGTGTTTTGTTTTTTTCACTTCTGTCGGCACTCCCGGAGTGCCACTGTTTTTAATAACCTTCGAACCATTTCTACGCTAGGGGGTCTAGAATCATGTGCTGAATTCATGTTTTCAGTTTGCGCGTCGATGTATACCACCCTATATTATCAACAACCAATCGGATCCCTTGCGTTTAATTTTTTTACACGTTGATAATTTTCGTTTCAAAAACCGGGTGTTAATCTCTCGACAACATGCACCATACTATTATATGAAGATCGCTTGTAGTCTTGTTACTTGAAGTATAGATAGTGCCATCCACATAAACAGATAGAACTATAGAAGACATCAGGAACAAAAGCTAGTTGTTGTAAACACGTTCCTCCCAATACCATTGTTGGTGGTACCGCTTCGCTTATCTTTCTCATCCACTTAGCTCTATCGCTGACATCCGTGACAAAATGTTCCATATCACCATATCCCAGTGTTCTGTAACCATCAGTTGAAAAACACTTACAAACTATTTTTAACCGACTTCAAAAAAAGGTGCAGGATCTCAGTTCGTTGGAATCTTTTTTTTTTGTTCTAGAAAATTTGATTCTTTTGTGCATTCAGTTTTCGATTCTAACGCGTAAAGCATTTCAGTTCATGCATATTTTTCAGCTTAACGATTGATTTGCATAACATCACGCCTTGTATCCGTGAAGGGTTGGGCAGAGGTATACCTATAGTACACCCACAATTTGCCAGTTATGTTTAAGTATCATCTAATAGGGGGCCAGCCTATTGCCATCAACCGGGCACAATTCCAGGCTCCGGGCTACTAATGAGAAATTCCAGATTAAAAAATCCAATAACACTTTGCCTGACATGGAAATCGAACCCAGGTCCCCATGCTCAGCAGTAGCACTTGCGCTTTTCTACTTATGAAAATAAAAACAAAATCGTTTCATTTGTAAACCTAAATAAAACAGTGAATTTAAATAGGACACGGTTTAAAAGTTGTCGGAACCGTGAAATCTACAATAGACTAAAAGCTAAGGACTTAATTACTTAAAGTATTTCAGTAAGCCTATTGGGGTCTAATCTATTTTCCTCGTAAGAGGCCGAAAGGAATGTAGTCTACAGCCGGCAATTTAGAGTTGAATTAGGAAGTTTAACGTTTATATTTTGTTAAGGAATCTTTAAAATTGCTCTCCTTTCTTTCCTTGTTTTTAAACCAATTTTCTTTTACGGAGTCAGGAAAAGTAATTGAAAAATCTAGATGAAACCGCGGCGTTGTGCGCTTCACAACTTTTTAGACTCGACTTTTTATTTCCCATCTGTCTTTTGTCAAGTTAGTCAATTTCAACCACTACTTGATTCAAGGAATTCAGTAATCGAGTAGATAGAATCGAATACCAACATGAACTTAAAAATATCATCCGAACTGGAAATTCAGATGAAAGTAAACAAGTTAAAAAAAAGCTTCCGAAAAAACCGTCGCATATAAAGGAATAAGCAAGCCAAACAAAAAAAAAAATTATTCGAAAAATTCAATACCTATTGAATTTTTCGGCTACATTTTTTTTGGTAGGTAACTGTACTAGCTATCTGTATGAATATGAGACATGCGTTTTTTTTTGCTCAAAATTGGGTTCTGTATACCTTATTGAGCTAAATATGTTTGTAATAAAAGTCAATTTATGTCAATTATGAAATGGATGATGTCCGAATCCGAATCTACGATCACCAGCTTGGGGCCTGATTTTGTTCGTTAACGTCGAAAAACCATATAAAATGAAAAACAATTTTCATTAAAATTCACAATTAAAACTGTTTTTTTGCGTCTTTTGTTCGACTTTTAAAGCACAATGAAAAGCGTAAATGTTGAACAAAACAAAAAAGACAGAGAAATTCAGGAAACAAGAATACCGAAACATTTCGTTCCGCACTTAATAAACAATTCGAAGTCATTTCCTAATGAATAAAGTGCTGTTACCAATTGATTGTCAAGAAACTCGTTACTACAAAAGTAATTACGACTTCCTCACTTGTTGAACTCATTTTCCTTCTCATTGGATGGAAGCAATCTATTTGGCCAGTAACTGGTGTTAACAGTTGATCCTCGGAGCTTATACTATCAACAATATCTGAGGAAGTTCCGCAAAGATCGCAGGAGAAAGGCTTAATTACAGTTCTCGATGAAGTTAAATTAAATGTTGCGACCTACAGGTCTATAACACTGTATATAGTGTTATGACTTTAATTAAAGGAGGAATATGAGATTACTAGAGGTTTCCTGTAACTTTGTGTAACTATTGAATCACAAAATTAATAAAATGAGGTCTACTTGGTAATGAAAGTTATGATTGATTGACCACAACTAAAACAAGTAGGCCGCGTACACACAAAACGCATTTTTAGCCGCCAAGCGGTACGGTACGCAGTCTACTGCATTTCCCTACATATTTGACTGTTCGTTCACATCGAACCGACAATACGATATTATGACTTCATGTGAACACTGGGGTCACAGTGAGCCGGCTTACAATTGGCGGCCGACTATACATCCGCACGTCTGGTGTGATGTGAACACGGCTTTATGGGACATAGAGCGCTGATTAACTTGTCAACGATTCGAACATAATTCCAGAAAACAACAACAAAATACGTTTGTAACATATTTTGTTATAATTAATATTATATTTGGTACATATTTTTCTGAACAAGCAAAGACGTTCTAACAAACTACGAAGGTGTCGTCTGACAAGAGGTCTCGAGTCAGACCCTGCCCAGTTGACCTATTGTCAGAACGAGCTCGTACTACAACTTACCTGAAGGGCACGCATGGAAGGCGGAGCCGGCTTATCCTTTCATTCCTAAGCCGTTAGATAATAGACACATAGTAAGGGAGGACCGAGGTACTTGAAAGTTGAAGTATTGCTTTATCAACTTGGTATTAACTAAGTACTTTTATTTTGCTGGGTTTTGATGTCGGAACGTGGCTATTAGATACTTATTATTATTATTGCGTCGATGGAGAAACAGACAGATGAAAACATTTTTTAATTCATTTATCTTTTAATTTATGTACCCTACGGATTTTTTACTAGGTATTCTAGGATATACGAGCTGGACTCCTTCAACAAGAACTGGTCCTTAGCAGCTTTGAACAGAGAGAGGTGGAAAGAGAGTAGGGAGGCCTTTGCCCTGCAGTGGGACGTCACAGGCAAATAATAAAAAATAAAAAAAATTCTAGGATATAACTCCTCAGCTGTCCGGCGGTCTCGAACGCAGATCATCACTGCACTGAAAATTTTACGGAATGTAATTGACTCCCCAGAATTGCACAACATACTGCACATGCACATTTTATGTACCTGACAATTATCTACGCTACTGGCCTAACCGCCGGCATAGACTATTCGCGACAGCACAGTGCCGCACGGTGTTCCGTGCGCATTCCGCGCTGTGTCGCATGAGCAGCGCAATCAATGCCCTTATTTTGGTCTTCAGAAGGTCAATTCTCGTTATTTAAAACGTTCAAAATCTAGTCGCAGTCTCATCTCGGCGACAAACAAATGTCAAAAACTTGTCAAAATGTAGAGAAATTAGAGGTATTTTTGACAGATTGAGACTGAGATCAGACTGTGAATGTTCTTAAAATTACTAGAATTGCCCCTCTGTTGACCTACCAGATTGTGACGTGTTCAACCAAATCATGTTATTGTGCTCGAGATTTTGTGAAAGACATTGTATATATGAATAAGTGTATGTCCTATTTGTAACCTAACGAAATGTATTTTTTTCTTTTTTAATATTAACGCTGTATTTACCTACCTATCCAGACGAAATTGTAATTTATATAATGCATAAGAAATTAATTAATTACTGTTACTGGTGTAATTAATAATAATACATAAATAAATTAAGGTTTGAATGTAATTAAAAGCATAACGTTCGTAAATAAGCATAGGTTTACCTTAGATTTTACGTTGGTAAAGTTGAAGAGACAAATTCAGGGCAGACAATACTAATCAAATCTGGTTCTTCGAACTGGGCTTTCATTTCGTTATGATAAACTTGAATTTTCAGTTCCAGGTGCAATTATGCCAAGGTTAGCTGCTGGCTGTATGCAGAGCGACTGGCGGCTGTCGGCTGACCTCCCCAGCCCCGGGGAAATCAAGATTTCGTAACATGATGTTATTAGAGCTCAGGTGAATATCATAATATAAGGTTTCTTAAGACACCCAAGAGAAAAGATTAGATTGCTAACCTACGAGAATTAAGGAAAACTATTGCTCATTTTATTTCCAAGCTTGCGATCGCACACTACATACTTTATTCTGACTGGGTAAGTCAGAATGAAATCTTTTACAAGTATTCGAATTTATTCCAGTCCATTTAACCGTACTCGGTCCAAATTTAACATAGTGCGCGCTTGTAGTAAGTACTACATACCTCTCCTGACATAAGCGTTTAAGAACGGGTTCTTTAGAGGCCCCTAAGCGGATGAAAAGAAGTAAAATTTGTTATCACGGCCCACGGTGCGGTTCAGACATTTTATTCTAAATACTCGTATAAGAAACGGCCAGCAGTTTCTGGCTAGGTCTCATGAACAACGTTGCGCGCTAGTTCGGTTCTCAAATTATGTTATGCACAAATCGAACAATAACTATAAGATACATAACGCTTGTTTAAATTCGAGTGCGGTGCCAAGATAATGCTTCATACGTTTGTAAATTAACAATAAATTTGCGTTGGTTGTTAATGGAGGGCAAATATTAGCGTGGCCCGAGCCGATGAGGCTAGTGGGGCGTGCTTCATGCTGGAGCCATGCCAGAGAGATACACGTCTTGTTGCAAGGATACTGCTGTTTGTCTTCATTATGACTCGCTCTTATAGGATTAACTTAAGACGTTTATCTCGGCTTCCAAAGCGCAAAACAAAAATTGCGCTGCGACATTGTGGGCAGTAAGTACTAACTACTTGTGTACATAGTTCAGTCGTTACATCACTTTTAGTAGGTAGATGCTTATTTTCGAATTAATTTATTCAGTATTTAATCTGTTTGCTTTTATGTAATTGATTGATGTTTACCTGTTCTGGGGTTGTTTATGTTCTTAGAGCGAATTCATAATCTTGTATTAGAAATTAGCGTACGTACAGTTAATTACTTTATTGTTTTACAGCGAAAAGGAGATTTCAGTTAATTAAAAAGTATACCGTTTCAAAATATTATGCTCGTTAACCTAAGATTACATCCCGTTGTTTCTAGGTTAATGGTTTAAGTAAGTGCTGTAAGTTCTTGCTGAATTTCAATCTGCAACTCCTCGTCGCAGAAATGGAAACTTCGCAGTGTCTCCAAGGGCTCTAAATCGTCGACTATTCGGGAGAAAAATGACCGAGTATCTCGGAGCACAGGGCAAAACGCTTTACGAGTGATACGTAAACATTTTTTATTTCGTACGCAAGGAATACTCCGAAAACAAAGTATGAATTAAATTTATGACTGCATAAAATTACTGGTGTACCTTTAAAGAACATCAAGCCGTATAAACGTGTAAAATCTGCCGGGCTGACTCGGCCCGCTCATTACGTATTCCGTTTCGGCGAGCGAATATTTCGACAACAAACATTATGGTAATTTGGCCGCATAACGATCTATTTTACACCTGTTTACGTAAACACCTTGCCTAAGCTTCGGAGACGATTTTTCCCTGCTTACACTAGTTCGTTAGTCGCCAAAACGATCGTTTATTTACAAAGGACGCCAAATGAAATGGCACTTGTACTGTGATGAGGGTCTAATGTTTGAAGTTAGTCCCGAGCTTTTTTTGTTCCATGTCAAATGTTTTAGAAAGTCATTATTGAGTAATTATCGATACGATAAGGGTCGTTATGGCATTTTATTAGCCTTCCGAATGGTTTAAATGGAGAATGGAGACATTCAGACTTGAAATGTACAAGTTTAATTCGTAACTTGTTGCTCGAGACATTAAAGCGTATTAATCTGGCTTACTAAACATTATGCTGGGTTTGGTTGCAGGTCACGTTCAGGAGTTTACAGTCGATTGGCTAAAACTCAAGGCGAAAGGATTCACTAAGCGTTATCTTGAAATCTTATACGTTATTTCGATTTATTCGACTGTCGTAAAACGTGGGGGTTCTGGCTAAAGTTTGTGGCTATAACATCGGTTCAGACCAATAACTCACGAGTCTCCTGAGGCGCATTATAACAGGACGCTTGACAAAGTGCTGCACAATACATTGTCATCGTTTTTTATTACGAAAGCGAGTACTCTCAACTGTTTCAGTACTGTGAACATTCAAACTATTAATGACAACCAGAGGAGTATCAACATCTAAACTTGCCCGGACAACTGTTCCGAGACTGAAGTTGGTAAATGAATTTAAACTCTAGCATGTCAGTTTAAGGTTTAGTTTGTATGGGGCCGGTGAAGTGATTGCGCCAATGCTCATGAATACATCAGGACAATCCGGGTGACGCGAAAGTGCATCACATCATTCGACCTTCGGTAGTGTAAATTGTGGACTCTTGGGTCTTGCATGCAGAAATTGATGTTACAAGCGTCGGGTACCTATTTGTGAACGTCTGTGTAATGTTCATGATTGCAACAACAAGTTTATTTCAACTTATTTAAGCAGTTTTTTTGGGCGTCATGAATAGTGTCCTCTGAATACCTATTTTTTGTAGTCATACAATGTTTTTATTTACAGTGGATAATTTGAAAAACTAGTCAGTACCTACTTAGGTGTAATTCATAAAATAATACCTACAAGTAATAGAAAGATAATTCAATTTTCCGCTATAGCTGGGCCTATCGATCTCGTCTCCAATTAGTTTTCCTATAAATATTTAATTATTTAACTACCTAATAACTCGATAATATTTTTGAATCCTGTACCTACATTGATAAAGTTAGTGTTGAAGGATGTACATTTGTAGTATTCTTAGGAGCGTCCCCTCGAGACGCGGTGAACAGCGCTGTATGTAAATGTAGTCTCGTGATTTGTGGCAGAGTGACAGGCTCTCATTGCGCGCCCCGCGGCTCCGTCGCCGACGACACTCCAACACACCCTATTGTTAACTCGCACCGTGTACCAACTTATACCTACACTACACGTGTGTACAAGTATCCGTAGACAATAAACGTCTACCCGACCAAATCCCTGGCTTTTTTTACCTCCGACGAAGGAGATTATTCGGGAAGAGAGGAGAGAGCCGTAACTTTATGGTTTCCGAGCTTTAAGTAATCGGAAATTTATAGTGTCTATCCGAAGGCAAATCGCTTACAGGACTAATAAATTGTATAATAAAATATCCAGACTTAATTTTATTATAATATCTCCTATAAGGGATTAGCGTTTTAATTTAACGGTCAAAGTGTTTGTTCCTGAAATATATTCGGAAGCTCGAAAGATCAGTAAAAACAATCGTGAATAATACAAAAGCGTAACTAGTAATGTTAGCGTGTATTGAGCCGTCAGATGTGCCGCTGTCTATTGTTAGACGCAAAGCCCAGATTTACATAACACGCCCCGGATCATCGGCTGTGATTGTTTCGATGCCAGTTACAGCCCATGTAATTTGTAGGGATTCCGATGAATAAATGGGCTTACATTTATAAAACGTTACGTCTACTTTCCCTCTTAGAATAAATTCGGATATTACGAACAATTTTTCAACTGAAATTATTGTAATAAACTTATTTGCTACATAAATTTAAAACTTTCTTGTAAGTTTCCGATACAATAGGTTTGGATAGTACAAAGTAGAGTGCCCACGATGGGTCTCATCCTGATAATACATCACCACTTTGTTGGAAAAAAAATGCGTTAATATTTCGCGAGGAATTTCATTACAGCGAGGCTTGTTGGCTTTCAAATAAATAGGCGTTTTATTGCTTTTCTTCGTCCGGCGATGTTCGATATTGTGTATCGGGTTGAGATTAGATAACACGTATTCAACATACTACCCCTACATTATTCCATTATTAACGTTATCGTAAGCTAACGCATTCCTTGAACATTTTGTAAGCTTCGGCCACATTTTTTTTTCATGTTTTGTTATTTCCTTCACGTACTGTTAAAAAACAGGCTAAATTAAACTTTGGTGTGTTTATTGTTTCACAAGTCGATGACGTCATTGAATCTGATTATCCTATCAAATTGAGTTTACTTATTATATTATGATTTTATGATAAGGTTTAAGATAAGTTTGTAATAAGATCTGCTTCTCCAGTTTAGTATTAAACGCTTCTTTGTAAACATAATCTAAGTTTTTGAAGTAGTTTTATGAACAAAAATAAAACAACTTTTAAAATTAATTCATTTTAAAACTTCCTAGAATAAAACTAACTTGACTACTTTTAAAGAGTCACGGATTTATAATTTCCTTTTCTGTTTTGTTATTTAATAACCTACTCAATAAGATTACACGTTCAAGGATTTCTGTTTATTTATTCATTGTTATGTGAAGCTATGTGTGTGTTGAAACTGAAATTAGGCAATAACATCTGCAGTGGTTGCCTTGTTCTTATCGTCTGGGTTCCGCCAAAAAATTTATAACAGGACACTTTTGTTTTCTTCTGCAGCTTAAAAAGTTTTGGCGCATTATCCCTTGGAAGTATCAAGCTTTCTGTTCCAATTTTAAACAATGAGTTAGGGATGGCCGGAGAGGCAACGTTGTATTACTAATAAGGTTTCCGTTTTTCACGGTACCCTAAGACACACTCGTGTGGCGTACAGTGAAAATTGTACACGAGGGAGTGTAAGAAGAGGGGGTGAAAATGAGAAATGCAAATAGGTTGTTGAGCTCAGCGCCTCGCAGAATAAGCCTATGAACGCCTGACAAATAGTATTGTGTTACGATTGCGCCTCACGCGGAGCATAAATAATAATACATTAATAAACTGGCGCTATACATTTTATTGCCTCGACGAAAGAATTTTAAAAATGAAACATGCCACGTTCACAGTTTGGACACAATATTTCGTCAATATTCAATTTCCTGTCGTATGAAAAGGTTACGTCCCGCTATCGAAAATGTCAGAATAACGAGCGGAAATCGAAATGAACTCGGCGGTACCTACTATAGTTATATATAGACATAGATAAAAAATGTTCCGATATAAGCGATGTCAACTTACTGTCAATTAGGATTAGAAATTAGGGGTCTTAGATTTAACAGTTGGGAAAAATATATTCTGTGGAGTAAAAATATGGAAGGTCAGACTTCGTTCTTCTTCATAGGTACCTAGTACGCTTTGGAATGGGCAACTACAAGGTGGGGCAAAAGTAACGTCCTTTGTGACTGATCGACTCCTTGAAAATTCAAAAGTAATTGGTTTAAGTAATTGAAATAAATCGTTCGAGTTTGAGTTCGAATAAAAGTTATTTCTTACAAAATATATTACAGTTAAAGTAAGTTGACATCTCCAATAAACTTAAATTCAATTAAACAGAACTTTGCAATTAGTTATGTTTCATGAATTTCAGTTTTTTTCAAGTCTTTAGCTATCTCGTATTATTGACTATAATAATAATATTCAGAGTAAAATGCCTTTGTATGAAATAACTGAACAATCCCCCTTGAAATGCAGCTCGTTTAAATATTGTGACAATACACGGAGACCTGCGTCGTGCGGGTCGTTTAGGGGCAGGCCAGACAGAAGAGACGTAAGACGAGGGCGCGTCGCGGACAGGCGCAAAAGTACCAGCGTTGCGCCCGCGCCCTGTCTGTTCTGTATGTTTTGAGTCGCGACGCTTCTATACATTTTGTATGAAAGAGACGCGGTAGAGACAAATGCCCGCGCCCCGTCTGCGTCTTACGTCCTTTCTGTGTGGCCAGCGCCTAACAGTAACCAACCAACCAACCAACATATATGTTTGCTATTGACATGTCTCAATCAGTATCATTTTGTATGAAAGAGGAATGGCAAAACTCCTTTAATCATTATGGGGTTTATTTATAAACGATGGTTAAAGTTAAGTGATGTTCAAATGTCAAAAATGTTAAACAGTCGCTAATCACTATTTAACATTTATCAACATTTATGAATGAGGGGGTATATTACTAAGCATGGCTATTCGGTATTTTTTCTTTGCCTCTAAGGACCCTATCTCACTGGGACACCAGTGGCGGCGCAACCATGGTCGCACTGCCAAAAATGTATGGTTGGTTGCGCAACCGATCGGCTGCCTGGTGAAATACCCACGATAAAGCGGTGTACCTACATTTTGTTGGTAGCGCGCAGCGCGACCATGGTTGCTCCACCATAGTGTCCTAGTGAGGTATATATAATATATCGTGACCAGTTTTTTTTTTGTCAGAGCGGGACGATAGCGGAATTAAATAAAAAATAAAAAAACTTATTTTACTAGGTATTTATTAAAAAGAGAAAAGGACATGAAAAATAATATATTAGGTATATTAATAGGTATAGTTAGTACGTTAGGTACACAGGTAAAAGTGTAACTCTTTTGTAAAATTAAGTGTTTAAATAAAGGTTAAATTCAATATAATTATGTATATTATACAGTGTCACCTGGTTGAGCGGGTCCTGGATAATTATGTGAGAAACGTTTACTTTTGACAATTACAATGAGGTCCCAACACGTTTGCATTGAAATACCTCTGTTACTGGGAATAATTTATTAAACCTTTATAACTGAGAATGCATTTGTTAGAGAGTCATTGAAATTCAATAGCCTGTATACGTAAGACAACTAGTAATAATTTATAATTTTCAATATGCATTTTAATGAACACTTTCACCTTTATAAATGAAAAACGGTAGGTATATTTCGACATGTCTTAGTGGGGCCTTTGTAAATAAGACAACTGTCATTTTAAACCTAGCTATTTGGGAAACTGGATATATGAAAAGCCGTTTTAAGTAATAAATAATCTAAGGTCCCTTGAGATCCCACTTATTCAGGTTACATTTTATATTAATAAAATATCATAGAATGTAAACTTTCTAACCTGAATTTAGTATTAACAATTATTGTTTGTTCACCGTCCGGTTCTCACGAAAAGGTCGCACTCTGCCCACACGTAACATTTTCAGATGCTTAATTTATGTCAGAAACTCGTATATTTTTTCCTAGATCAGCTTTAAATTAATTCCTGTATTTACTGAACTTTATATTTTACTAGCTGACCGGCCCGACGTTGTCCTGTTTCCTAGAACACGATCGCAGCGCCACCTACCGGGTCCAATTGCGAATTTAAACCATCCAGGGACCCACTTGAACGCTTCCAACAATTCCATCAATATCGGTCACGCCGTTTAGGAAGAGTTCTGTGACATGCAGACGTACAGAAGAATTATACAGGCTGTTTGGAAGCTGAGTGCAAAGCTTTAAGGGAGTGATAGTTGACACCATTTACAGCACCTTGAGCCATACATGTCTTAGACGAAGTATGTTTTTTTTTTAATTTTTAACTGCGAACTTTTAGTCAAAAATAACATACCAACTTTAACTGGGAAAATAATAAAAAAAAAACATACTTCGTCTAAGACATGTATGGCTCAAAATGCTGTAAATGGTGTCAACTATCACCCCCATAAGGCTTTGCATCCAGCTTCCAAACATTCTATACATAAAGAAGATAAGATATACCTACTGGCTACTACAAGACGACCGGATCCATATTATTTCATCCTCGTTTAACAACTGTATAACATCCGCCCAGGAAACGACCTTTACTATTTTTTACCCGCTTTTACGATATTCAATAGCGATACACGGATGTCACAATTTGGGCCCAAAGATGGCGGGTCCATACATTGTAACGTAATGATGCCAATATAATACCCGTGCGTATATACGATTTCTCGATACTGATTTTATGGACAGCAATCAAGGAAAAAAGAGGAAAATAATACATTGATCTGAAAAAGAAAGCAGTTGTTTATTGTGGCTACTTGATTTTTATTTCATTTGTTGATCTTAGCTTTCCCTTAATTATTAAAATCTTGTACCATTGTAATGGTGCCCAAGACACAGGCTGTGCCTAGTTTGGGACCAACAATACCTCGATATTGTAATTTTGAAATATGAAATAAACGATTTTTTACTTTTACTTTTTTATTATGCAAACATGACTTATGATTGCAATATTATTATAAGTTTATCCTCCACTTGATATAATATCTATTTTGCGTCGAACAATTCAAAGACATCGGAGCGGAGCGGAACGCAGCGTCCTTGTTAGCGATCAGGATGATATTTCAGTACAAAACAAAGAGATCAAACCCTCTCTTGTTCCTTGAGTTAACAAAGCTTCAATGACCCGTTGCTGTCGGCACCTTCTTTGTCATCCCCGAGCCCTTGTCGTTAATGTCGAAAAAGATTAATTACCAAACAAATTAATGGGAAAACGTCTACTGATGACAGAAATGACATATTGCAGTGTAAGCTCTATTGTTTTGGCTATTGTCCGCGGAACCGGAGTATTTTTCAATGTTGTGAAGTATTTTGAATAGGGGCGAAATTTGGGCTTTGTTTGTTTAATTAAATTTATTTTGGGTAATCTGTGGGGTAATTGCGTAACGCACTATTATTAGTAATGGGTTTCATTTTGACTGTTCAACAACATTCATTGCATTATTTACGTTGTTGAGCAGACACATTTTTCGAACATATGAAGCTATGGATCAGCAATATCCTTCAAAATGATTCAAATTAGGATCGACAGTGTGTTACGCAATCTGGGTGCTGATAAGGTTTAGGTATATGAATAAATTAGTCATGTTTTTAACAATGTCTTGTTGAGTTATAATATCTACATAGAACAATACAAGTGACCTCTATTTTAGTCACATCGCGACACGTTGCTTATGATCTAGTGCGGGTACATGTGAGCTAATTAGTTAAATTAACTGCACAGTGCATATTCTTGATAAAGCTTTTAGGCGAACACCGCCGCCGACCAACTCAACTAAGAGTACTAATGATGTTATCACCGAGATAAAATCTTAACAAAAAGCCAGCCTAAACAAAAACTGGCCAAGTTTGCCCAAATTAGGTCTACCACGCGTGTGTCTTTCAAAACTTTCAAGACTTTTGGGTCTGAAAAGTTGATTTGTTTCGCAATTGTTTTAGTCGGGTTTTTGTCTGTAAATAAAGTTATGTTTGTTATAGTTAAGTTACATAATAATTCGTTGCTTGAGGGAATATCGCACGAACCGCTAAGCGGCGCTGCAGCGCTGTGGTCTGTGGTAGTGTTGTGTCGAATAGTCTATCGACGTCATCTCCTCCGCAAGTTATGGAATACACTAGTTTATATAACATGGTTCAACCGCACACTAACCCGCCCTCTAGTTTAAGGCATCGTAAAATCACGCCTGTATCCCTGAAGAGGCTGTCAGAGGCGTGTAGTACGGACATCCACGTTTAGAGTACGGTCCTATACCACAACATTTTACAAGTCTTCAATTCTACGAAATTGTTAAATTGTAGAAAATATTGCGTAACACAGAAACAGAAATTACAAGACTGTACTATGTAAATTGTAGACTTGTCACTACAATTTACATATTTGTAAGGTTTTTTCCGTTATAAATTATGTGTATTAGGGTTTTGTGTTACAGACACCTTGTAAGATTTACATATTTGTAAATGACACAAGATGTACAGTCACCAAAGGAGATAAATAACCAGGGTCGTCGGATATAGTTGAAGTTTACTAAGAAGCCGATGGATGTTTTCGGGTAAAATTTTATTTAATGAATATATTTATTTTTTAACATCCATTTAAAAAGTGAAATCAACCGCATATTGTACTGGTAAAAGTCATTGATTATCAATGACTCAATTAATCAATCATTTATCAATGACTTTTACCACTACAATATTTCGAAGGTTGATTTCACTTTTACATGCATTACCAACATAATATTTTGAAAATGGCCTGAAAAGTAGACCAACTAAATCATTCGAGTTCAAGAGGTGATTTATGACGAGGAAGGTAAACACGACGCGCCTTCATTAAAAAAGGATTTGATATTAGAAACTGATCTACCTATGACCGGATATGTCTGAGTTATAATAAGCAGACTGTATTGATTAAAATCAACAAAAATGTAACGTAAAGTATGTGGTTTTCATACCGCTGCTGGTGCAATCATAAGATAAGTACTCGAGAACCAGTTATTTTTATTTATTTTATTATTTATGTACACACAGTGTATTACATAGGAAAACGACATAGTTATAATTTGAGTACAAAGGTACTGCTTATTTCTTAGGATTTTTTTTTCTAGCAGGCCTGCGAAAGGGAAGTGAAAGTTTAAGCCGATACACCAAAATTCATTACCTTAATGAAGCTAATACAGGAGCTAGGTGTTCCCGCGACCATATCAATAATTAGCACGGTTGGCGGCCTGCAGTCGACATCCAACATGAGTGGGTTCGCATCACTATCGCGATCGCAGTGGAAGTGATTATGCACTCAGGCGCCGGCGCCGCCCCGGCTCAATTTAACGCCATTTGCAGGGCGACCTGCGGCGCGCCGAACTTAACTGCCAATTAATAGCACCTATTTAGCTCCCAGTAATGATGTTATAAAAATGGAATGGAACTATCGTGAATGTCACAACAGATTCAGATATCCTGGATTACAAAGTGATCAGGTATGCTTTAAATACGGGGAAGGTGGAGCTGAGCACCATGAATTTAGTAGCTCCAGACAGAGAGACGTAGAAGGAGAGCAGAGAAGCCTTTGCCCCGGAGTGAGAGCGGAGATCCAGTTATTATATGCCTGTATTTTCCACAAAGGTTATAATAATAATCTGTAAAATACATACACCAATTTATTTTTTTACTCTAATACCACACCCCGGACACTCCATACAACCCTCGCAAAATAATTACCTACTACTACTACATTAAAAAATGACGTTTGTATACGTATGAATGTGTGCGTGAGGTACTTGTGTGTGCGAGCGCTCTTTGTTAAAGAACTGCGACGGTAACCTCGAAGTGCGGGGTGAGGTGCGGTAACTGATGTTAGTGCGGGGAAGGGAGTGGCCTTTCTGTACGTAGTACTTTAAGTATTCTGTGCTAATACCTTGTTAAATATTGTCAGAAAAATTGGGTACTTCGTCGCGGGCAAGTGGGAACTCTTTAAATACTCGACAGTAATAGCTACGACTCGAGTCGGACCCTTCTTAGAGAATTCGATAGATAACTTACGTGATTGAACAATATTTCTGTTGAGCACCTAATAAAAATGTACAATGATAATTGTGGATTTCTGAAGACTACTAGGGTACTAATGGAACAGGTGAAAACCAACACTTACATGTGGGTATGATATCCTACGCTCATCCATTTTCGGAGTACAACAAACATGCACTAAAAGGCATTAACAGCAAAGTCTTCGATTGCCAATGATTCGATTCTAAAGGTGCGTCTACGCTACACCAGCCAAGCACGCGCCGAGCACAAGTTCGTGTAGTATGGAGCGACTTACGAGCCCCGAACGAGCGCGCTTCGAGCATTTGGTTCGTGACCGACTGTGCTCCGCCAATTGTCGGTTTTTTGACGAACACAAAGCTATTTGCATCGCGCTCGCAGTGCGCTCGTGGACGTGTTTAGTGACAGACGGCTAATCGCTCGAGCCGAGCATCATGGAAACGTGGTCAGAAGATGTTTGTTTACAATTCATTGAATTATATCAAAATAATCCAATGATATGGGACCCAAAACATGAGGATTATTATAAAACAAATAAGAAGAATGATGTATAGTCTCGTATATCCCAAGAGTTGGGCAAAGATCGCCATCGCCACGAGCCGCAAGCACACTGCGGAAAACTACGTTCGAGGACAGTGATCGTTGTATGTTTGTTGTACGTCCACACTTAACGACGCGAACACGATGCTCGGCTCGTGCTCGGCTCGTCTAGCGTAGACGCACCTTTAAGTGATATTTGACTTCGGTAGTCAAATACGGAACAAGTGAAAGGCATCACTTGGCCAACGTAAACCTAATCATTGAAAACTAATAGTAGGTACTATGCGAGGTTGCTAGGGAGCATCGGCCACTCCCAGTTGAGATATGTTTGACTTGCTATGTTTGTATTCCCTCTCCTATTTGTGATTGAGACTCTCTACGGCGAATAATCTGTCTTGATTTTAAAGGAATATAGGATAGGTATGTTGGCTTTCGTACGCTCCATCTTCTAGGAATATGTTTTCTTTGTTCGAAAATTTAATATTGAACTTTTCAATAGTTTCTCGTCGTCGATTCTTGTCAATTCTCTTATGTATCCTGTTTTGTTTGAGTGCAATGTCTGGTAGAATACCTATTACAATTCTCTTGACAATACTGTAAGTTTATTATTGGTTTTATAAATTGATACTACGTATTTATTGACTTTGCTAATAAAGTGATTATTATCAGATATATGAACGGAAACAAAGCAAAAGGGCAAAAGGTGGCGTTCTGTAATTTCTGATTACGCCCATGGGAAGACGGCGGGAATTTATGTATATTATGATAATAAGGTTCAAGATTCCCCTCCAAACTGTCGTGAGAACTACCAGTTTTGATGGCATATCAAACGGCTTGACTGACGCTGCATAGATCGCGGGCCCACAAGGCCCCAACAATAAGTGAAATGCGCGGTCAAAAGTGGTGAAGTTTCAAGAGGCTACACAGAAGCGAGAGAACACAGTGACGTCACGGGTCCGGTAAACATTGCATACAAATCAGCGCAGTGGCCGACTTTCAGAGCAACTTTGCGAAATTAACTTTGATCGCGTTTTAATACCCGCGCTTGCGTGGTAAAGTATTAAATCTCAATTTATAACCAAGCCGTCTTTATCCAACTAGTTTATGAATTCGTTTTAAAGTTAACCCATTAAGTAACGGTTGCTCTTACAGAATATTTTTCAAGGAGAGTCAACAATTGTATCTAATACTTAATCAATTTATTTACTCCATTAAACTAACTGTAAAAATTACTCAACATGAAATTCGTAAAATAGTCTCTTTTGTTTGAAGTAATAACCGTATTCAAATGAATACAGTGAATCATTTTGTAGGTACCTTCTCAAAGGCGACTCATCCGTTCGTCAAGATCGAGAGGTTTCAGGTGTATTCCAGGCTTTCCCAAGTAAGGAGTGTGCCGGATGCCGAAACTAGGCGCTGGAATCGACGGCTTGCCCACCATAAACTGCGAACAATTAGCAAAACGATTATGATTATATGTATACATTATACAGTCTATTTAAACAAGGGTCTCAGAACAGAATTTATTTTCAATTAGCTAACCGTTGATGTTGAAGTAAATAAAAAACATGTACATAAAACAACGATCTAATACAATCAAATTATACTTAATGGTTTTTAGAGTAGACTTTGGCAATAACGTTTATTTATTTATTTACCATTTATGTACACACATATATATCTGTGCCTCCTGTGATAAGTGATATAACTCGAGTTGTACCCTTTTTGTGATTATCACATGAGCATTATCAAAAAAAAAAAAAACGTCTTTTTTGGTCTAACTCACGTTCTTCTATCTGCTATAGTTTCGGAGATAATTTTGTGCAAAGTGATACAACTATAGGGATTTTGGCTGTTTTAGGGATTTTGTTTTTGCTGTCCTGTAAAATGACGTTTTTTGACTTGTATCACTTATCACAGGAGGCACAGATATATAAACAGACAAGAAAAAACAGAACAGAAAAATAGGTACAAAGGTGATGCTTATTCATAAGAAATCTCTTCGAGATCTTGATTGATCTAGATTTTGTTAGGCTTTGGGCTGGGCGTTGATGATTCAGTCAGTCAGTGCGTGAATCAGGATTAACATATTGACTAGGTTTTGCCCGCGAGCAGGTCGGAAATTAACCCAAGGGAACACATCGTACCGCGATAAAAGTATAATTTGTAATAACCCAGGTCGTGATCTATCTGTGAGCCAAATGTCATAAGACAGACAGACAGGCCGACAGACAGATGGACGAACCGACAGACCGACGGACCGATGGACCGACAGACAGACCGACAGACCGAAATACAGACCAACAGACAGACAGACAGACCCACAGACAGACACGAGTTTAATATCGTAAATGCGAAAGTATTCGCATTTACGATATTAGTAGGGACTGATGATTCTGTACCTTCTTTTCGCAGTAGACGTTGGGGGCAGGAGTTTCTTCAGTATTTCGAAGCGGCCTAAATAGACGCCCGAAAGAGAACGCTGGCTTCGTCTTCTTGACGTAATTGGGATTTGGGTCGTGTGTCCCTGGGCCCGGGGGGTTGAAAGGAGGGAGGATGACACGCGGGTTACCGAAGGTGTATGCTGGTGGTTTTCTGCACAAACAAAAAAAACCTCTGAACACATGAGAATAAAAACGAATGAAAGATTATGTTTTTTCTGAATTCCCGATGAATTTACAATTCCGTGGCTAAAAGGTCTACTGCGAACTAACTATATTCGGTATCGGCAGCTCTTTGTATTAATGCTAAAGATCACAAATAATGATCCGACAGAATCGCATTATACTACGGCTAAGACCATTGTAACACGTAGCAACGCCAAGTCTTATGATAATCCCGCGCAAAAGCCAACTTCAAAGGGGTCTACAACACGTTGTGGATTAGCAGTCTTAAGGTCATGGCACATTATACCGGCACCGCAACTGCACAGCTGCAGCACGGCGTCGCCCCGGATTTAGGCTCCGGCAAGCCGCCAGCACGCTAACTACGCGTCGTCCGCGAGGTGCAAGCTCGCAGTCCGCGCGTCGGCCGCGAGGTGCAAACTCGCAGCCCGCGCGCTGGCCGCGAGGTGCAAGCTCGCAGTCCGCGCGTCGGCCGCGAGGTGCAAACTCGCAGCCCGCGCGCTGGCCGCGAGGTGCAAGCTCGCAGTCCGCGCGTCGGCCGCGAGGTGCAAACTCGCAGCCCGCGCGCTGGCCGCGAGGTGCAAGCTTGCTGTCACCGCGAACACAATTGTTATGGCATTTGTGTGTTTGACGTTGTTTCGCTGGCGACTCGGAGTCGGCGCGCAGTACGCGGTCCGCTCGCTTGCAGCGCGCGGGCTGCGAGTCGAGTTGTATGGTAGCGGCAAGCGCGCTGACTGCCCGTCGTTGGCTTTTTCATATTGATTGACATTATGAAATATATTATACGACACATTTTTTAATGCTCTAATCTGAATGACAAATTAATTGCTGGGTTGGAGTGGTGCCGTTGCGGTGCCGTGACCTTTATTTGGTTTTAATTTAAATGAGAAGGACATCGCGTAGCCTCTGCTTTAGCGTCGCGCTTGCGCAGCGCTTCATAGTGCGTTCGACGAACGCCCATGATGGACCAACGCGAGGTGCGAACTCAACGTTAAGTAGGACATTCACGATTAAAGGAGAATCGGTAAAAATGTATGGAAGCTGCAGATCAGTCCTACGAAACATCGCCATTACTTTTTTCACACAGCAAGGAACATTTTGTCGTGTACTCCTTTGAATGACGTAAACCTATTAGTGAGACTAACTAATGTTTTTAAGGGTGAATGTCTTACTTTACTGTAAGACTCAATATAATGAACTACTGCCATTTCTAAATCAGTTTGAAACAGGAAGTATCAAGCCGATCTGATCACGGTTGCTTGCTCCGTGTACTAAGTTGCTTAGTAACAACAACAGATCCATAATTAAGTTGCGATAGCTACAATGTGAGAGCACTGAGAGCATACTATAAGCAAGCCCAGTGCAAGGTTTTAAATCCTCAGATTAATCTGAAATGGAGCTGAATTTTCTAACAAATTCGATAGAAGGTAAAACTAGTACCTATTAGGTACTAATGTTTGAATTCTTCTAATTAGAGTTGTTCTGGTAATGATTTGGTATACTTTAAGGCTCATATTTAAAATCTCTGAAAAGTACACTAGTACAGACGCCAGCACATCAAGCTACTACAAACTGTAAAATTTCTTTAATAGATTTTCAACTTTATCGCTGAAGCATAAGGTTCAAAGTTAATTGGGAAAATTTGACAGTTTCGGGTAGCTTGATGTGCTGGTGTCTGTACCTATACAGATTGTAAAAAAAAAACTGGCCAATGCAATCGGACTCGCACACGAAGGGTTCCATACCACAAGGCAAAAAATGCCGAATAAAACACGTCTCTTGTATGGAGACCCCCTTTAATTTTTAACTTTATTTTATTAATTGATTTTATAGCGGCAATAGAAACACATACTCTGAAAATTTCAACTGTCTAGCTATACACACACACACACACACACACACACACAGATTCAGACGGACGAACGGACAGTGGACGCTTAGTAACAGGGTTCCGTTGGCACCCTTTGGGTACGGAGCTCTAAAAACCACCACATTGCCTTTATCTAAAAATTCTATGCATCATGATAACTAAGTAATATTGAGCAAAACATTATGCTTATGGGTGCATGCAACGGTACAGGGATTGTGGGGGTATTAAAAGTAAAATAGTAAAGTTATAACATTTAAAACTTGTTTACGTGAAAAAAAGTAATACAGTTGGAACTTTCACCTTCAATATCTCCGTAACCAGAAGTTTTTCAGGTATGGTCCACTACAAAAAATGATCACTATGACGAGCAGTAAAAGTGACTCTCAGCTTCATTAAGCGTCTTTTTTTATTGATTTATTTTACAGCTTATATTTCGACACCCGTTATTTTCACTTACTTTTGCGGTATTGGCGGCCAATACATATTAGCTGGTGGGGTCCACATGTCATACGGCTGGTACGGAGGCTTGGCAGCAAGCCGCAAGCTGTATGCTGGCGCGCGCTTAACACGTGCCCTCAGCAACGGTTCGTGACTACCAGGCCCGGGCATACTGTGCCTATTGCCCTGGGGCCGATAGTTTGGGGTCATCAACCCTCCCGGAATTTTGTGGCAACCTGTGGAATTTTCAGATATCGTTTATGTCGATATAAAAATTTTACAGGACTAGATTGAACTACTGATTACAAAATATTAGAAAAACAATGCATTTTAAGTACCTAATTTTGCATTAACCCCGCTAACATCGAGCATTGGTGCATTAGGTTTGACAGGAGGGGCAAAATAGGGTTGTAATACTTTCCCAAAGGTGTAGGCTGGTTCACGCTTTATTTTTGAATACCCGTTTCCTCCTGGAAATAATTAATTAAATAATGACTAGATATACGAGATAATACTATAAACGTTACTTGGAGAACTTGCACCAGTACCACTTATCACCACTGCTCTCAAAACGGTGAAGGAAAGCATAGTGAGGAAATCGGCATGTCCTAGAACTAAAAATTCGAAGACGCCTTCTAGCGACCCGCACTGGGCCCGCGTGGCGGATTACGGCCTGCTCCCTGTCACGTAGAGGAGGCCTGCGACGTACAGTGGGAACTTTATATGCTGATTTTGTTTGCTTATGAGAGGAACTTGCAAGTTTATGTCGTTTTGATAATACAGGGTGGCAGGAACATTGACCCACAACCTGTTAAAAACCTGACAAAAAATGTACACGTAGGGTGGTTCAGAATGCATGGGAAGCTGTTACCTGCTTCTGCGAAGCAGTAGTACTTGCGAAGGAGGAGACGGAGCGCGTGAGGGAGAGGCAATCTTTGCGCTCTCACGCTCCTAGTCGCCGCAGGAGACGCCCTGGGCGTCGGGAGTCGAGAGCTGATTGCCAGCCACCGTAGGCGCGGGCTTGCGGACGTCAAGAAATGGGTAGCTCGCCGTCCGGTAAGGACCAGATCCGGATCAATGGCGCGTTGTGTTCCACGCGCGCCTTAAAGAGATTTCAGCACTTACTGATGGGGTCCGCTAGGGCCGATGCCTGCCAGAGTCGCAGGTTGTTCGAAAGAGTTACCCTGGCCCCTGGCACAGGCAACTGAAGGAACACGGGTGGGTTTTAGTCAGTAAAAGTCTGAAGAAGTTATTTGATAATTTCTCACCAAAAAAAGGTGGGCTTCAGAATCATGTACTGAATCCATGGTAATAGGTTGCATGTCGATGTCCCTGCCACTCTATATGATGTCTCAGCAACAAACATCGATTACGACCACAGATATAAATACACCTAGATAACGCAACTATTTCGCGTGCTATGCAATTATACAATACAAAGGAAATTGAGTATATACAATGCAAAGATAGTCTTACAGCCTTCAGCAGCTCCAATAGTATTTTCAAGTGTTAATCAAATAGTTGTGGAGCAGGATTAGCATTGAGCCAGGCATTTTTATCAGTCATGTAATCCCCTAACTTATAATACGCCTGCATAGTGTATGTTTTATACAAGACTTCTAAAGATACAAATTAATGAGCAACTTCTTTGATTTAGCCACGAGGCCTCCCCCCCCCCCGCAGGAAATGAGGAGCGTTGTATTAACTGAAAGGCAAAAAAAAACTGAATCCCAAAATGTTTGCAAAGAGTTCGACAGAAAGCTTTAACATCGATCGGCTTTTGAGCATAATTATAATTCTTAGTAATGATTGCTTAGCAACAGATTCTGTCTTAGAAGGTTTTGACATCAGAGCTAAACAGCAACTGTAATTAATAAGATTTATTGCTAGGAAACTGATTTAGCTTTCTGGTTTAGAATTTTGAATCGAGTGGGGCGGTTAGCGTTGATGAACTTTACTATAATTGGTTGGTAATTTCCCTACGATGTTACGTGATTAATATCATGCTTATTATTTGTGAAAGCAAGAAAGAGAGATGGCTGAGATGGTGTTATGCTGGTTCTACGCCAGCATGTTAGATGCACCGTAGAAAATACCCTAATGCTAAACATTATACACAAGAGGCCCCTCTTGTGTAAAATGTAAACATCGGGGTATTTCTAAAATCATGATTTATAACTTAAATTATAATCATCGTCATCAGCCCCAAATACGTCGGTTGCCGTCCCAATGATAACATGACTTTATAGACTAAACGTTGATAATTAATATTATCTCTACACTAAGCAGGTGAAATGAAACAAAATTGTTTTTTCACTTCTCATGCTCTAAAAGTCCGTCTTTATGTTGTGCTTAGGCGACATAAAATCGCTTTTTATGTTCTAGTGCATAAAGTAAAATTTTTTTCTAAGACTAAAGTAATCAGGCCTAACAGACGCACAATAAAACTTCGCAGATTAAAGTCGTGTTTTATTTCATTTTCTTTAATTTATACCACTTCCGTGTTTTCTATCGTTAATTTAATAAAATCAGGTGAAATAGTTGTCATTTATTATTTAAAAAGGCAAAGAAACGTTTTCATTTTTTGGCAGTATTATGAAGTAGTATGAAGTACCCAAGTAGAATGACAATGGTTGAAAATAAAAAAAATAAAAAAACTTTTAAAAAGTTTCGTGGCGGTATTATCTGTGGTGGCGGGAATTAGCTATAGATGCAACATTTTTGATTAATTATGTACAGTACCCGGCGATAAATATTGCACATCGACCTTTGGAAAGAAACAATCGGCTAATTTCGGCTTCGTAGTGCGTTATCTCTGTCGCACACTACCTATGTGACGTTAACTGACGTTTTGTCAGTCGTTGTTCAATTGCGATAGAGTGCGGTCGCGTCCAGTTCAAAATATATATCTAGAGTTGTTAACACCCCCAAATTTAAATAATTTAAAGTTGTACTATGGCATCTTTAGGAAAAACAGGGGAACCTTTTTATTTTACCCCAACCTGAAGCAATCATTTATAGAAAAATTGGTGTATTTTATACAAAGAATAAAAATAATTATCAAAAGAAGCAAATCATAATTGTTTTAACAGCTCCTAATAGATACCGGACTGTTTGTATTTCGTGCGACAGAGATAACGCTCTACGAAGCCGAAATTAGCCGATTGTCTCTTTCCAAAGATCGATGTGCAATATTTATCGCCGGGTACTGTACATGTATACTTTATGCCTGTTTCATTTTCTCGTAATCGAAGTGAAAAGCAGAGTGTATAACTCAGGCATAAACGAGCCATTTTACCCCTCGACTTAACTATCCACCCTCGCCTGCGGCTCGGGTGGATATAAACGTCTCGGGGTAAAATAGCTTCTTTTATGCCTTAGTTGTACAATCTACTATTTCTGTAAATAGGATATCGAAAAACCTTTTTCACGTCATGTTATAACAAATTTAATAAGCTTTTTTTTTTAATTCCACCTCTGCCTACGACCGGGGGTGCGGGATTCGCATAAGCATTCACCGCTACGCCGACAGGCCTCGACCCGCTGTTCCTCAGCGGATCCCACCTCCCCGTGTGGCGCGCGTAGAACACTGCGGCGCCAACTCGTGCCAGTCTGGTCGAACGACGGACGCCCCTTGTCCAAACTGGATTTATTAGTCGACTTTTCCTATCTCGACTACCCCTGAGGGGAAATGGCGAAACAAACTCAAGGGTCAAATTCTCTTTTAAAGTCCAGACATAATCTTGGTCAGTTCATGCGAAGACAGCGTACAAATGGTATTTTGAGGAAAGAACCACACAGATTCCAGTGAGTGCAAGCATTTGTCAGTAATCGTGTAGCTCAACTCATAACTTGGGCGCATTTTTGATAGCAGTTACCTGTGAGTGTTAGATGGAAGATGCTGCTGCACTTTTTTCTTATTTACCTTGTGTAAACACCTATAGTTGGGTAAAGAGGACTTTCTTGTCAGAAGCCAAACATGTCCGAATACCTTACCGCATATTTCTGGAATCTCATAACAGGTTGGACCAGGACAGGATGATTCTTGTGCTATTGGGCGAGTCCGAACTGTTGGCTTAGCCGGCACCTGTTTAAGAAGCCTCGATCTGCACTCATATCCAGACGGCATCTTTTTCAAATATTTTTAATACTAAACTTGGATAACAAAGCAGTCTTACCCGACTGTATATTAATAATCTCAGTCTATCAAAAAGTACTCTGTGATTAATAATATAAAAAAATAATCTGTGATATAAATATTGGTAAAGGATGTCCACAGAGCATGTAACCCATAGACTATACACTTATAGATGTAACCATAGATAATACATATAATACGATGTAACCTTTTAAAGGATGTCAATGTCCAATATTGTCGTAATTGTATGTCAAAAACATTTGTATTTCTCATCAGCCAGCGACATAACTGCGAGTATACATATATAAAGGAGATCCCAAATCATATCAACGAATGAACGGAACAAAGCTAGCGATAACATTTGAGGATAAAAACGGCACGAACGCAGGAATCAGGAGGGCAAATAAAACTCAGTGGAATTTCCACGGTCCAGGAAATTGAGCTGCACCGGATATCGTCGCACCGGAGCGACGTGCGACGGAGGAATGGCTTCCGGTCGAGGTGGGCCTCCTTCATTATTCCTCCATTCTCTCACATTTCAATTCTACAAATAGCATCGCGGATAAAGATTTTTGGTCTCATATTTTTGCTTGTTAATGGAGTTATAATTCTTTCACTTCATCTTCGTCAACAGATATATTTAGCAATAGTTGTTGTTTATGCGAAAAAGCGATGTTTACTATGTTTGACATTCGATCTTATCGAAACTACCACATAATATTCTTTAAAAAAAATTGGATTATTAGGTGCATTATCTCCCTATTTTCATGAACATCCAAAATACTCGAATCTCATAATCAAATCCAATGATAGGATTCGATTTGTTTAGGTCGCCCGCGTTTTACATAAAACCTTTGTTGTGGAAAATTAGAATGTCCCTTTTCGGTTAAAAACGTTGAAACGCTCTTTGTCTAGATGGCTACGCAAAAATCGTTCGTAACATTTGTAGGAAGAGTCATCGACAAAGAGAGCGGTCCCTTTAGGAGAACACAACCTATTTTAATATAAGTAACTTGTTAGCCTTTTTTTCCTGCGATGCTTTTATCGTGCCTGTATTCCACAAATTGGTAGGTGGGCAGTGTATAATACACTCTTGTCACGCCTGTTTCTTTTCAATTCCATCAAATAGGGTGAGTACTGGGCATAAATCGGAAATCCAGTCTGCTATAAACACGATATTACTTTTCTGGATCTGGGCATCAAATCCAGAATCCTACGACCAGGTTTGGGTCAACGAGGGTAATTGGGTAATTTAATTCTTCTAACTAGCTTACTTTAAAAAATAAAAGGGCTTTTATTCAGCTTACTATAATTCATCTATTACACATGGAACCACCCAAAACAGACACCGAAAGGCATCATAACTTGACAGTGAATAATCAATGAAACGCAATATACTGTCTCGCGTTCCTTCCATTATTTATTCATGTAAGTAATGGAAAATTAAAAACGAAAACGGGCCAATATGGCGGGTCGTGTGGCATTCATTATTCAAGCCATATTGCTGGGACATGCGGATCGCGGGGCTTATAGATCCTGCCATGAAAGAGTTGAGCTCTTGGGTTTTAGTATATTAAGTGATATGGTGTTATATGATGCAAAGAGCTGGTAAAGATCTATTAGGTGTCCTGGTTGGATTTCAGGAAATATGCAAGTAAAAAAAAGACGATAATAAGTCTGACAAAAGGGTTCGTAAAGCGAGCTCCTTGAAATATTTTTGGTATTATAAACGCGAAAGTGAGTTTTTTGTTTATTACGTTATCACGCCAAAACGGCTGAATAGATTTGGATGAAATGACATTATTCAAGTGTCGAACAATTTATACCCAAAAATTAAAGCCAGAAAAAAAGTACCTACTATTTTCTTATGGCAAATAACGTCTTGAGCATTTTTACTGTTACAGCGAAAGTTTACAATTAACCCCCCGGGCGGCTGGTATTTTGAGATTGAAAATGCCAAAAATCGTATTTTTATAACAATTTTACATTTAAATATAAGATCCCGAACATGTTTTAACTATTACAACATAGATCTACAATAACCCCCTTTTTTATATATTTTTTTTGTGGGGAATTATCAAATAACTTCTCCCACTCTGGGCGGAGCGAGAGGGCGTGACAGACTTTTACTGACTAAAACCCAGCCGTGTTCCTTCAGTTGCCTGTGCCAGGGGCCAGGGTATCTCTTTCGAACAACCCCCGGCCCTGGCAGGCATCGGCCCTGGCGGACACCGTCAGTTAGTGCTGACATCTCTTTGAGGCGCGCGTGGAACACAACGCGCCGACGACCCGGGCCTGGTCCTTACCGGACGGCGAGTTCCCCATTGCTCGCGTCCGTAAGCCAGCGCCTACGGTGGTGGCGAGGAATCGGCTATCGATCCCCGACGCCCAGGGCATCTCCTGCGGCGACTAGGGGTGTGAGGGCGCAAAGATTGCCTCTCCCTCACACGCTCCGCCTCCTCCTTCGCGAGCATTACTGCTTCGCAGAAGGAGGCGATGGCTTCCCATGCATACAATTAACCCCTTGGCTGCTATTTGGGTTTGAATGTACTATGTATTTAAACGAATGTCTAAAAATATTTTAGACATTCGTTTAAAGACGCAAACAGTTATTGGTTTACTGGTTTTCAGTCCTAAACCTGTTACCCCATGGTAAAATTGGAGATGAGTATTAGGTATATATAATATTCTTCAGGCCGGCACTTTAATTTAAATTTTTGGGTACGAAATGAATAATGTCCTTTGGCACATAGATAGAATACGACCTGGGTAAGGTTATTTTTCATCTTGGATCGCGCATGAAGTCGCGGGCAAAGGCTATTAATCAATATTGATCTAATGTAAAACAGTATTTCTGAACACAAATAAACTTGTGTGTCGAATATCTTATTACATAACGTAACTAGTAAATGGTTATCTTAACAAGCTCTTATACATCGTACATTGTTTACTCGAGTAGAAGGTTCTGAGACAAAGTAAAGAGGATTTTTAACACACAAAAGTATCTAAGAAAAACCTCTTAATGTAATACACATGTATGAGCAAGCATCAAATAGATTTTGTAACAAGAAATTGGACTCCTCGCGTTACCCAGCCAGCTGCGCGAGTAAAGGTGGGCACACACAAACACATCACTGCTTAACTCGTAAAAAATTACTTCATTTATTCGGTTCACTGAAAATTCTCCCTAAAGATTTGATGTAAATTGTAATTTATAACAATGCAATCTGTTTTCTTTCTACAGCGCTCCTGGGGCATGATTTAATTACTAATCATCGATTAACCGACCACCGATAGGTACTACTATCGATTTAATTTATAACTTAAATTAGAAATTTAATAAGAAATGAGATAACGACTTGCGTGTCAGTGGCTTTTAACAACTTATTGGAAAATTCCGCAGGTAGGCAATAGGAATAGAGAGACTTCCCGTGTCAAAGAATAAAGTTTTGTTCCCGAGTGTGGAGCCGCTCTTGTTAGGGAATCTCGCGCTTCGTTGCCTCCCGCGCAATTTGCGGTTCACTAAACTTTATTACATCTTTTGTTTTAGGTGGAGCGCCCAACTAGTCAGCGCAACACAGATAGAATACAAAAATGACCTCTCTATACACACACTCATTTGTGGAGCAGTGTGCATTCGAAATTCTTTGTTTAACGTTTCAAGACAATCACAAGAAAAACAATGAGGCACGGCGGAGTTAAAAATCAATAGAAAAGGTCGACTCAATGCCGCTCGGCTTAAGCTCTCTGAAAAAAGTTGCCAGTTGGAATTGACTTTCCCTGTTCAGGGCCCGAAGTTACAGTATGCTTCAGTCGCTCGTAATACGGCTGACCCATTTCGCCATCATTCATGTAAAGTCGTGTAGTTTTTAATATTCAACAGCGTAATTCATAATTGCTGAGATAATTATACGTAAAATTTTAATGAAAATAAATTAAAAAGTTTGTAAATAGGCCTAATTATTATGTTAATATTATTATTTACCGTACCTAATTACATATAATTTTCTGTTACAGACTTTATTAATATTTTAAACATGAATTTGTAAAGGTTGGATGGCTTTTACGTACGGTTTTATTAAATTCTTACTTAATTCAGTCATAGTATTATTAGTTTGATTTCATTTCCAAAAAGCAAAACGATTTTTTTAATATTTGATCATATCAATATATTTGATTTTATCACATGGATTAGGACAATGTTTAGCAAGTATAGTATAGGTAGCACAATAAAATTATCTTTGGAGTAAGTAAACAAGGTACATTCTCCGTTGGCGTCGGTGTATTTGATTGCGTAGTGTGCGTAGATACGGTCCAAAACGGAGCAATTCTGGGGTCTTCGCCGCAGGAAACAATCCGTTCTGCTGAATAATTAAATATAATCGAATTACTTTTGTCTGTCTGTTAGTAAATCATATTTCAAAAAGTTGCTTGGATCTTGATGTTTTTGTGAGAATGTCTGTCTTAGGACAAGTGAACGATGGAAGGTTTTCGGAACGTTACTCACAGATTTATGCAATTATCAAGAACAGAAGAAACAAAATAAAACAGTATTTTGGCAAAAGTATCTACTTTTTCTAAAATACTGTTTTATTTTGTTTGAAATACTATATATTTGGAGAAATATGTTTGCCTATTTGCTAACTAACGAACTTTGTTAATTTTATGTGAGCACTTGTGATACTTTTTGAAAGTTTTTAATACACAAGAAAGCATTTACTTTTATCAAAAATATTTTGTATTAATGAACAAAAATACAACGAATCTTAATTCTTCAGTGTACGCACAAATGAATTTCGAGATAACATTTTTAATTTCGCAACGAGAGTTTATTTTTGTTTCCATTACAAAAGCGGGGTTAGTTGTACAGACGCCAGCACATCAAGCAACTACAATCTGTAAAATTTCTTTAATAGATTTTTAACTTTATTGCTAAAGTTTAAGGTTCAAAGTAGATTGGGAGATAGTTTGGGTAGCTTGACGTGCTGGCGTCTGTACCTAATCCCGATGACAATAATCTTCAACCTCGATGCATCGATGGTATAGTTCATTCACAGTTATTTTACCTCTGATTTTGCGTCACTGTCAATATTACAGTGAAATGAGAGGGATGCAAGAGCGAGCGAATGAGAACTGGTTTCGCCTAGGCGAAATTAGTTCATCCTAAAATCGGGTTTGGCCGGTAACATATTTCACACTTTCACGTATTGTACCTACCCGGTAATTTGCAGATTAGCTAGTTAATGCGCATATTAACGTATTCCGTATTCTAACGGTAACATATACATGCCATTTTATTATTCTTTCAGTCTATTTCATAAAAGTCTCCTTGAATTTATTCATAAAACCAAGGCACCGGGAGTAGGTCGGCGCTGTTCGGTTAAAAGCTTTGTCGGGCATGTGCAGTTAATTCACCTAATTAGCCCGTATCTAGCCGCACTAGATCATAAGGCTTTCACGGCTATAGTAGTACTAGTACATACGGATATAAGGGCGGTTGCCTTGTCTTATTTGTCTTCTTAATTTAATTAATATTACGAACTGTGGTTTTTTGTGAAAGGAAATGAAATGAGAATAAAAAAAGATACTCTAGTAGTGAGCAGTGGTGGCCCAGTGGTATCGGCCGCGACTTACGAGTTGTAGGTCGTAGGTTCGAACCCAGACAGGCGCTTTACTTTGTGTAAAATTATTTCATCACCACTGCTCTCAAAACGGTGAAGGAAAACATCGTGAGGAAACCGGCATGTCCTAGAACCAAAAATTCAAAGACATGTGACATCTACCAACCCGCACTGGGCCCGCGTGGTGGATTACGGCCCACTCCCTCTCACAGAGAGGAGGCCTGTGTCCCAGCAGTGGGAACATTATAGGCTGATGATGATGATGATGACTCTAGTATTCTGTTTTTCTTTTGTGTCGCCGCTCTGCGAAAATCACTGAATGCCTAGGGCCTAGGATGTGCTGCACGTACAGACGCGCACGTCAAGCTACTGCAATCTGTCAAATTTATTTAATAGATTTTCAACTTTATCGCTAATAGATAAGGTTCAAAGTTGATTGGGAAAATTTGACAGTTTCGGGTAGCTTGATGTGCCGGTGTCTGTACATGAATATGATCTCTTGTGAAAGGAGTGGGTCATGCAGGTAGGTACGACTGTATTGCTATCTTCCTAACACTAGGTTGAATATTGCATTAGTAGCTAGCTAGGTAATAATTGTTATCTACCAACCCGCACTGGGCCCGCGTGGTGGATCTCTAACCGAGAGGAGGCTTGTGTCCCAGCAGTGGGAACATTATTGGTTGATTATGTTAAACATTTTTTAAATAAAAAGAGTTAATTTACAAGCACTTAAACTGAAGTGCTAGTAAATTAGCGTGTGCGCTAAGTTAAATAGCTTCGACCGATATTTTCTACGACCCTACGACCCAACTCGCGATATTATAACAGTCCTATGATGCCAGACAGGCGTATTCATGAAGTCCGTATGGAAAGCTGGCGCATAAAGTACTAGATTAGTGTCAGGTGTCCTCATTGGCTAATTAGGCAGGGCGTGAGGTACAAGTCGTGACGTAAGCTATTAATTTACGCTATCGTGAGCGTCTAGAATGGACTTTATAATTAGCAAATCTATGGTGCAGCTTTGGTGTGGCAACATAATTTCATAGAGCATTTTTTTTTATTTCAAAGAGAATATCAATCTCTGACATTCTACTGTCATCTCCCACGTCATTATTGTCAAAAGATTCTAAGCAATGCAGAAGTTTAAATTCTACTTAAATAATAATACTATAATTTCATGAACAATTCAGAAATATGTTGACTTATAAACTTGTGTGCGGTTTAAGGAGGGCGCTGGTCTCCACAATTTTCACCAGGAACAAAGGAACGAAAATCGACCCTGTTCAGCAGCTATTTCTCGACAAATTAAAAGAGTACAGGTCTAAGAGCCCCAATGACGAATTTGTGGATCCCAGCCCATCAGTGTTATACGAACTGAAGAGAGAAATGGGTAAACTCGACAAGCATTATGGAGGTGGCGAAGGGGTCGACATGACTGCGTTTCCAGAATTCAAGTTTGAAGAGCCCAAGCTCGACTCCATAGATGAAGGAGGTCCTGCAACAGATGCAAAGAAAAAGGAAGATAAAAAAAAATGAGGCGCCTGCTAAAACGGATCCAAAGAAGTAGAAATAAATATACCAATTTAGTTTTACTATATCGAGATTTGTGGACTTACGAGCGTAATAATTACTTGCTGTATTAAGTTTTCACAATTTGTTTTCATGTAAGCCATTTTTAAGTTACAGTAGGTATTCCAGTTTCTGGTTGATACTGTGTTTGCCTAGAATGAGATGGCTATCACGAAAAAAGGCATTCGTGTATATTTCGACACATTTTCAAAAGCCTTGTTTGTTTCATATAATTTCACATAATATAATATAATAATGTTTTATTCACAACCCTTATTACAATTGGTCTTATTCTAAGGTGTACATCTTAGTGACTTAAAATAGGAGATTGGACATTGGATTACAATTTCATTAGGTACTGTAGCTAGGGCTTATATTTGGCAAATAAAGTATAAGTATCCGTGACTCCGAAACTAGGCATAGTCTGTATCTTCTGAGCCAGTGATTCCTTCTTGGGGTCTTGTCAGCCGTTACAATGTTAAGCAGTTAGGTTAATAAAAATAAAAATATGCAGCAAGGATGTAATATTATTAAATGTAAAAGGGTTATCTACTAGATACTGAAACGTATTTATATTGAGAAATTACGAAAAGAGGTGTTGCCATAAGTATGCGTGAGTGTTCGTGTATGTGTGTTTGTGCGTTTGTGTGGGGTATCACACACACTCACAGTCTTATATTCGTGTGAGTGTATGTGGAGGTGTAATGCGGAGCTGTAATCGAAGGACCGAAGGTAATGTAATGAGCGTGAGTAATTTTTCAGTTTCGTCGTATGTCAAATTTAGCAAATAATTAGTGACTTTTCTTTTTAGGTTAAATTGATTTAGCGTGTAGTATTTATTGACTTGTTTAAGCTGTTATGTAATTTAGATGCTAAAAAAGAGTATTGGCGTGTCGCGAAACTTGTTTTAATTTGGGTATATTTACACATGGGATTCCCGCTACGCACTGTTCTATTTTTAGCGTGTGGAAGAGAGGCATGTTTCCTGAGAATTATGCGTAGGATGAAGAATTTCCTTACAGAGAGACAATTGCAGTCTTTATATAGTGTCACTGTTGGGTATCGACGAGGTTTGTGGGTCATGGCTTTTAATAAAGCCCTTTGCGCTCTTTCGAGGCCCAACACTGCGGTTTTATCAGTGCCACCCCAAATGGGGATACAATAGGAGAGAATAGACTGGCACAGGGCAAGGTATACCAGTCTCATCGTGTCCATATCGGCTACATCGCGGAGGTTTTTGAAAATGTAAATTAGTCGCCTTAGTCGGGTTTTTAATATTCCTAAGTGCGTGTGCCAGTCAATTTTCTCATCTATGTAAACACCCAGGTATTTGGTATTGGATACCAACGAAAGTGGAGGACATGTATAAAGGAAGGATGAATCCTGACATACGTGTGCAGTTAAAGAAGATTCCGCAGCCCGGGGTGCGGATTTAGCTGTGATTCTAAAGGCAATTGCTTTTGTCTTAGATATATTAAGGGTGAGCAAGTTAACAGAAAGCCAGGCCATTACTGTTCTAAGTGAGGCTTCAGCGTTGAGTTTGGCCGGTTCCCAGTCGGCATCATAGGCGAGTAGTACAGTATCGTCTGCATACATAAACGTGTCGCAGTATTGTAAAACTGACCAGATGCACAAGGTGACGTATTAGTGAAAGTGACCTATTAGGGATAGCGACGAAATGGCCAATGTGACGACATAGCCGCCAAACCTAGTTTTGGTTTGGTTTTCCGATCCTTACGTATAAGGATCGGAATAGAGACGGTATCGAAGGCCTTAGACAGGTCCAGAAAGATGCCAAAACTTTTCATCCTGGAGTCCATTTTTTTTTGTAACTTGAACAGAAAATTGACTACGGTATCCTCCGTGGAAATGCCCGGTCACAAACCGTATTGATTTGTTGCTATTATATGTATTATATTTGCTAAAAAAAATATCTGAATTGTTGTTTAGGATGCGTTCCAAAATTTTTGAAAGTGTTGATATCGGTCTGTAATTTGATACGGTGTCTCTATTCCCATCCTTATGGATAGGGTGAACGAGGGCCTTCTTAAATGCAAGTGGGAAGGTGCCTGTATTTATCGCGAGGTTGCATATATGTGCGTGATTGGCGGTATCAATGTGTTTTACACAATTTGATGATTTTTGAGGAGATGCCGTACCATCCGACTGCGCAATCCCCCTCAAGAGACATAATAATACGTTCCACTTCTTCGTGGTTGACTTCTAAGATGACTAGAGAATTAGGTTGCAAGTTGGAGTTTTCGGACAAAAGAATGTTGAAGTTAGGTGTGATTTGCGAAGCCAGTTTTTTACCTATATTGACGAAATAACTATTGACCTCGTTGGCGGATGCAGTAGGATCATCTTCGAGTTTCAAGAGTTGGCGCGCGTGTTGTCTGTCATGTTGGCATAAATAACTAGCTTCTGCCCGCGACTTCGTCCGCGTTACACCCTCCGCCATTCGTCCTCTTAGGGGTGGAATTTCTAAAAATCCTTTCTTAACCATTTGAACGCCTTTGTCACATATATGTGACAAACGAATTCTTACCCTGAACGCCAACGTCACACATATATGACAAAATACACGTCGCACGGGTCGCACCATATTATGAAATAACCAATTTAATCATTACTTTTGTGTGTTTTTATTTATATAATTTAAAAGTTTAAGCTTCCGTCTATATTGTATTGCATGAAACTAATATAAATAAACCACCAATATGAGAAATTTGTTGTTTTAAGTGTGTGTGTGTGTTGTTTTGTTAAAGTGGCCTGGCGTCAGGGGTACGGCGATACGTTTATACTCTGGCGTTCAAAAGGTTAATGGATACTTACTTTTCACAAAGAACACACCCTCCAAATTTCGTGTCTCTAGGACCAGCGGTTTAAGCTGTGCGTTGAAATATCACTCGGTCAGGACTTTGAATTTCATATGTATATATTACGGCAGAATTGGGGAAACCACTAAAAAATACTTCAGCTGGTACATGAATACTGTCGGACAATACACTAGTAGATATTGGGACAGTTTTAATGCCATGGAGGGTCGATAGCCAATCGCCATTTACTGCAATCCCGGGCTGTATCTAAAAGAAAAACCCAATTACTTGGGGTTTTGTGAGGGCATTTCTATGTAATTTGCCTTTTGGTATAAATGGCATTGTTGTGGACTAGATTACTACTTACCTCAAACATTTAATGAAGCTCCTAGGTCTATAGTTTGTTTGTGGCGAACTCTTTAAAATAGGCGAAGTAAAGATTTAAGAAGCCAATCATTAAATTGTCAACTAACTACCTTTGATTCTATGTATCTAGCATTCCCAATAAAAAAAAACACGTAATTTTAACCAACTACAAAATAGGGGTAGGTAGTTAATTTTCAGGAAGACTAATGTCAAAAACATTTTTATAAATTAATACAAAAGGTATTTGATTAGGTACTCGAAGTTCTTGGTGGATATGGAAACTATCTACACATAATATATCTTCCAAATTCTGTATACGCTAGAAAACTTACTACCAGATATTGCTCATATATTGATGTTATGAACAATAACGTACCCTAATTTAGTTGAGAGCATCAAACTTGGGAAGGCTACCGAGCGAGGAATTCCTTACAAGAGCCTCCAACACTCTTGTAATATAAGTTTATTCAGTGACACGGAGGTATCTTTATTACCTGCCTACGTAAGTACCTACTTGCGTAACTTTGGAAGAAGACATAAAAGTTACAGCCGCGCAAAATATTTGGAGTTTTTAATCCAGTTGAGTAATTCTGTGGTCGAATTAACCTTACGTTTGTAAGGGGCGAAGTAAGTTATGGAATTGTTCTTGTAATGTTACGATCTGTTGCCAACGGACGGAAAAGTGTCTAAGGAGTTCCTGGTTAGCGGTTTGGGAGAAAAGGGAACTTAGATACCTGCATAGTGCTACTGAACTTCAAAATGATGTAAATAAGAGAGTACTTCTACTCCTTACGGAATTCGACACAGTCCAGGAGTGAACGTCGTCATGGCAACTCACTCTGAAGGGTAGCGGGATCCGAAGCACGGTCTTGCCAATGGCCGACCGCAGGAAGTTAGGGGCCCAACAAGCACGCCAGCCATGTGTGAAAGGCTGCCCCGCCACCTCGCGAACGGTCGGCGACTGAAAGGGAGGACCCGGCGGGCATTTTTGGGGGGGTTCGGGCGTCCACGCAGTCTCCAGGTGAGTTTCCTTTTTTTGTCGAACTTTACTCCTAGGAGCTGTTTTAGTAAATTGGACTCTCCTCGCTTTTTCCTGAATACCTTAGAAACTTGTTTTAACTCCATGAAGTGTAAAAATAAAAGGAATGAAAACAACGGCGGCACTTCCTACCACTAAATGTGCAATTCATTAACATCCGTGGATTGCGCCCAAATATCAATCCGGTCTATCACCACCTTGAGACCGAGAAGCCGCATTTGTTCGTTTTGACGGAGACGAAGATACTGAACCCGTTAGACGTGGCGTACCTCAACTACCCAGGATATTCACTTGAACATAAGTTTAAAAAGCTGACTGAGATCTGTGTGTACGTCCGCGATGACATATGCTGTTAACGTCTCCGCAGCTGTGAGGTTACGGATTTCTCCACTCTGTGGCTACTGGTCGGCTCTCTTAATATCATCTATACCGGTGTTTACAGGTCGCACAGCGGTGATCAGGAGACGATAAGACTTTTTGAACATCTTTCGAAGGCAGCCGAATTGGCTCAACAGAAATATCCGATAGCGGAGCTTGTCTTTCTGGGGGATTTTAATGCTCGTCATAAGGAATGGTTGTTCCCGTACTAGAAAACTGACCATGCTGGAAGAGAGGCGCGCAAGTTTGCGATATCGCTAGATCTCTTCCAGCTGGCTGACCAAGCTACCCGCGTTCCGGATGTTGACAGTCATACACCCAATTGCTTAGATCTTCTGCTGACAACAGATCCGGACAGGCACTCTGTATCGGTCTGGGCTCTTCGCGCAACTCTTCCGACTGCGCTGACGCAACTGTTGACGTGATAATAGTCTAACAGAATGACCCTAAAAATAACTATAGAAGCACAAAAAATGTGGAATACGCATTCATCCATAAAGTACCGTTTCGTTTTTAACAAATGTTTATTAGGTAACATCTACGAGTAGGTAAGCAATTACGGTAAGTGACCGGAAAAACACGGTGTTCGGTAATTAGTACAGCCTTGCGATTTCCTCTAGTTTGTGTAAATTGAATACCGTTGCGTATCCCGGGCCCGGTTCTGTGATCTGAATACATAAGTATCCAGGATGTTGTACTGCTGTACTTGATGCTTATTTTTAGCGTGGCCATGGTAGGATAAACAAATGTTTTGCCTTCGCTCGGTACTTTCATAAAATATGGTAATTGCACTGGAGATTAACTACTACGTCGCTGATTGATGCAGACCATGCATGGGTTTGCAGACTACGTAGTAGAAAAAAGTGCCGCTGTCTCTGGCACCCGCGGAAGAGGTGGGTAAGCTAGTGCAGGCCAATAATAGGCATGAGCCTGTTTCCTTCTGACAATCTTTAGGGTCTTTTTCGTAATATGCAGATTTGTGTCTTCGTCCATGTCTGGCCCGCAAGCGCGCCGCTCTCATCCTATCGTTTCGTACACACTTTTCCGGCCAAGCATGCTACACATATGCCGGACGCGTCGTGTTTACGAGTGCATTACACGCGCTCGGCATTATGCGGATGAGTGAAAACGCCTTATACGCCAGTCACCATAGACACCAAAAGCGCATTATATCGCAAAATATTACACTGTAAGTATTGTTTTCTTAGATACCAATAGTGTAAAACCAAGTTTGTGGCTTCAAAAAACCTGTGCAAACTGCGCGGTGCTCGAAAAACCTTGAAATTTTCGGACTTCTTTCAGTTTTGGACTTATAACTTCTAAAAGGTGCATCCTACGGAAAAATTCACCGGTCTATATATACAACATTATTTTTAGTATATGCGAAACCCGAAACACGTGTCTAGTATTTTTATGTAAAGAATCTATGTACAAAATTTCAAAACTGTATCATGAATAATCACCAAGTTATAAGCTTGTTATGTTACCTGTTTGTCCGTCCAAAATCATGCTCACCGCGTGCCGTTCGGTACGCCGCGGCAATTGTATTGTAATTAACTGGTGATAACATTTTCCATCA
Organism: Amphipoea lucens; assembly: GCA_947508005.1. NCBI lineage: Eukaryota > Metazoa > Arthropoda > Insecta > Lepidoptera > Noctuidae > Amphipoea > Amphipoea lucens. The sequence goes on from OX382356.1 coordinate 9,639,082, forward strand.
CACTTGCAGGCTTTGGACTGTCGTAATGGTCAAGTGTAGGTAGTTATTATAATGTACTTTATTCGTAAATAAATGCAGCCGTAAGCTACGAATAAGTAATTACTTATTCGTAAGCCGTAAGTGATACAATGTAGTCAATGCGATTTGTTGCACCTTATGTCAACCACTTAAAGTTCAAAGTGGATGAAAAGTGTTAAACATCGCATTACTTAACCACAGCAGGCTGTAGGTACAAATAATAACTTTCTACAATTAACCATCTTGGCGTGTTTAAAAATGTTAATCATCACGGCAAAGCATTGTGTTCCACGATACTCTGATGTACGTACCATTTCTGTGTACTGGACGTTGGTGTATGAGAAAGTCATGGTTACACGACACTTTTTACATACGATAGGTAAGTACACGATCAACCGAAACAAAACTGTAAGGACCGCGGCGCGGCGGCCGCGCGCTCGCGATTAAATGCAGTTGGACGCGCGCGCGCCAGCCTGCAGTACCCGGGCGACTGAAGGGGTTGCTTCACCCCCGCCCCGCTCGCCCCGCTCGCTGTGCGCGGGCGCCGCGCCTATTGTGTATGGGTATGGTAGAAAACTACCTACTAATGTCGCTCGGTGGCCAAGATTTAACCTTTTTTAAATATTTTTGGGCCAAAATATAACATGGGGTAAAAATTATTGGAATCGATTCAGTTACTTATTCTGAACAAACTATATTCAGGTTTCACATATACTAAAAATAATGTTGTATATAATAATATACATTTTAAAAGCGGAAGACGCCGTTGAGAGGAAGAGGGTGAAGTACGCACCGTTGATGGACCGTTACCGTTTTGTGCCCATTGCTGTTGAGACCATGGGAGCTTGGGGCACTGAGGCCAGGAAGCTCATTAGTGAGTTAGGGCACAGGCTTCGTGAAAAAACGGGTGACTCTCGCTCCGGCTCGTTCTTGGTGCAAAGGTTAGCCATTGCCATTCAACGTGGCAATGCAGCAAGTGTTTTGGGCACCTTTGCGCCGGGAACAGTTAGGGGCGCGTTATTTGACTAATCTAGACGTGTTGTTGGATAACTATTTTAACTTGATTCATTATGAAATTAACGATTTATTTTAAAAGCATTTTTGCTACCTATGATGTTTTAAATGGCTGGTCTATTTAATAGGCAGGTGTCAAAACAATTGATTGTTCTGACACCTGCCTACCTGCCAGGATTCTAATTTTTGATCGACCCATCTGTTCACGTTCTGCACGATTGAACAATCACGCTAAGTTTATCAGCCAGTTAATCGAGCCACGTTGTTTATTAAGAAGCAAGTATGCTTCACCACGTAGCTCCCTGAAGATCGAAGGTATTAACAAGATACCGGCACATCATCTAATTAATTACGTGCACAGACTCGGAGTTACTGTAGCACGTAGTTTTACAACTTATTTTCTGAATCAAGATAGTTTTGTGGCGAAGATTACAAGTAATCAAGCTGCGTTGAAGACAGCTGGGAACTTATTGCCTCAAGTGGAGACTGCCGTTGGAGCAGCAGATAACTGTGAAAGAAAGATGTTTTCTATGCAAGTAAAGTGTTTGTAAATAGTTCCATTTCTTTCAAGACATTGTTTAGATACAGCAGTCGATCGATTCTGTAAAAATCTCACCGTGAAAACTATCACTATCTACTACTACTATCTATTACTCTCTTATATGGTGAGGCGAGTTGTGTGGTGGTTGACACTATTGATAGCTCACCTCATCTAAGTTTTCACGGTGAGATTTTTACAGAATAGCACTGCAGTTGTTGGCATTATCTTTATGAGCTGATCAGCCCGCGCTGTTCTATTTATGAATCATCATGCGTAAGTTTCAAAAGCTGGAAAATTGTATCTTGGTAAGCAAAAATACTCCTTTTATATTTAATGAGAGAAAGTATATATTATTTTTACAGAGGAAACCCTTTTCCACCTTTCAGGGTTTTGATGAAAACGAGTAATCTCGTAAAAAAAAGTTATAACGAGTAACTGCAGAAGAATACTGTTACTAGTGTTCTTGAGGAAAATTATTTAACTTAGCATGACAGATTTAACCTACTTTACAATTTAAAATGATATTGAAAAAAAATCCCCAGTCAAAGCTTCTACGAAGTCGGTTCAGTGATTTATTTCCATGAAAAATGGCTGCATAGTGGTACAAACTTCTAGTACTGAGTTCTATAGAAAAACTACTGCAAACCACGGCTCTACCCACGTGAAAAGTTTTCAATTAACCTGTGAAAAGTCTTCGCAACTGACCTATGTTCGTTTTCTGGGTACCAGGGTTAGTATTTTCATCGTAAAATTGCAACTAACAAATCGAAAAACTCTTTTAATTAGGGTTACCTCAATTTTCAGGTGTGACCTACCAAAAACATCATACTTAAAGGCACGAAGGCCTTTCTGGGACACGACCTTCAGTAACGAAGTACGCGACCAAGAAGATGAGCCTATCAAAATAATTAAATGTCTAATAATTTAAGGCTGATTTTTCAATTATCAAATAACTTTTATCGGAAGAATAGAAATTTCGTTTTAATAAATGATTTTGTTTCTGTAAGTTTGCACAAACACTTTTACACGTCAATCATATTTTAAAAACTAGATGACGTCGGCGTTTCCTATCTGACTACCCTGAGAAGAAAAGCCGAAACTCAGAGGTCACAGTCTCTTTTAAAGTCCAGGCATAATTTTGGTCAGATCATGTGAAGAACGTGTAGATCGATGTCTGAGATGGTCTTTTGAGGAAAGAACAACACAGATTGAGTGGACCTGTCCAGTCAGTGCACGCATTCGTCTGCTTGATAGCAGATAGAACGATAGCTTTTGTACAGTAGGGGCTGATTTTTAGGGTTCCGTAGCCAAATGGCAAAAAACGGAACCCTTATGGATTCGTCATGTCTGTCTGTCTGTCTGTCTGTCTGTCTGTCTGTCTGTCTGTCTGTCTGTCCGTCCGTCCGTATGTCACAGCCACTTTTTTCCGAAACTATAAGAACTATACTGTTGAAACTTGGTAAGTAGATGTATTCTGTGAACCGCAGTAAGATTTTCACACAAAAATAGAAAAAAAACAATAAATTTTGGGGTTCCCCATACTTACAACTGAAACTCCAAAAATTTTTTTTCATCAAACCTGTACGTGTGGGGTATCTATGGATAGGTCTTCAAAAATGATATTGAGGTTTCTAATATCATTTTTTTCTGAACTGAATAGTTTGCGCGAGAGACACTTCCAAAGTGGTAAAATGTGTGTCCCCCCCCCTCTAACTTCTAAAATAAGAGAATGATAAAATTAAAAAAATATATATAATGTACATTACCATGTAAACTTCCACCGAAAATTGGTTTGAACGAGATCTAGTAAGTAGTTTTTTTTTTAATACGTCATAAATCAAAAACCGCAATTTACCTTTCACAAAGTTACAACGAACTACAAGAACTTTTATATTATGTTACTTGCTGCTACGGAACCCTTCATGGGCGAGTCCGACTCGCACTTGGCCGGTTTTTTTAATAGTCAGATAACTTTTATTCGAGGAATAAAATGGACGTGACAGTTTTTGTGTGAAATATTCAAAATTATTCCTAGAATAAAGTAATCAGATGATGGAAAAATCAGTCCCTAAGAACTGATTTTTCCTAACTTAACTAACTAACTAACTTAACTAACTTAACTACGTACGTTGTTACGTAACTTTTAAAACTGTCAATTTTTTTTTTAAGTCAAGATAAGAATTATTATAGGTATAGGTAAAAGTTTGGTGAAATTCGCCCTTAAAAGAAAAGACAAGTATGTATATTAAGGTAAACAGAATAGTGTGAAACATAGTACTTACGTGTACTAATCAAGGGTGTGTAACCGCGTCTGGCGATCATCAGGCATACGGCTTTGAATATTCAACAGAGCAATTACTAGTTAAATCTCTGGTGTCTTGCTGAATTCAACCACTACTACTGGTAGCGATGTATTTATGGCATTCATGACTTTGATAATATTACATGTCCTTGACAAAAAAGGAATTTACTGTTGAAGTGTTATTTTGCAAAGAAAATGTAGTGTATCAAAACTAGAGAAATATTTTAGATAAGGGAGAAAAAAGGTTACGTACCTGACGAGTCATTTTTAGACTACTCGCGGTTGTCTCTAAAAGACCACAGGTACTTGTTTATTATTTTATCACAGTCGTTTTTCTTAAGAAAATGTACATTTTATTTACACGTGGCAGGGCACAATAAACCCACAATTTATTTTCAAATGCACGTGTAACAGAGTCTGAAAATGAACCGATGGAGTACCACAGATGAAGTATGACAGATGTAGTACAGCTAGCTATCTAAACTTAACTATCCATAACTTTATTAAGATGAAGATGTAGTGAGCCTTCTAATCACCATGGTAACGGATATAATACCGTCTAATTCGCGTATCCCAGTGTAAACACGTAGTTGAGATATTAGTGTGAGCGCGCCGAGCCAACTTCCGACGAGATAATCCTTCTGTTAATATTCACTGTCGGTAGCTACTCCAAGGATTCGATGTGTGTTAGAATCTGGCTGCTATTGTACATACGTGTGTACCACTATGACTAAGGGGCCGTCTCCACGAGCGAGAGAATCACGGCGATATTGTCGTCGTGCCACGTATTTCTATACACTCTCTTAGAACGTGTCTCCACACGGCGATATTATCGCAGCGAAAATTTGTTGGCATGGCGAGACTATATATCGCTGCGATTCTCTCGCTCGTGGAGACGGCCCCTTAGATGTACTTGATTATTTAGCTGGTAGAACTGGTTCACGTCACTAGAGATTTTGGTAAAGCAAGGTACGAAACTGCATAAAGAAGAGTGGTGGCCGCAATGACGGCCGCAGTGGCGGCTGTCGTGAAAATGATGGCAGTGGAGTTTGAGTTTACGGTTACATAAAACGCTCCCTAGGAAATCTCACAAACTTACGAGTAGGTACTTCTAATGTTTCAGTGACATTATTCGTCGGTAAATTTATAGAAAAGAAAGAAAGAAAAATAGGCTTATTTGTTACAGAAAAAAAAAATAATTCTAATAAATAAAAATTGCGGACGCTATGGTGCGCCACCGCTCTTCTAGGAAACCGTAGCTTAAACTAATTCTGGTTTCTTTCTGAAAATATCTGCGTATAAACTGAAGTACCTATATTGGGAGCGAACAACCTCAAAAATTTGTTGTATACAGGGTTAGTCTTCAAAGACCAGCCAAATTTAAAATTCAGCCGTCCCATACGTTTACGTCGAGTAGGTATTGAAGTTTTCTATGGGCACAGTTGATAAATTTTTCGCGATTACGATACCTATTGGCCCCATAGAGAATGTTGTTCAGTTTGATGCTCTCTGCCACACCCTTAAATTTGGCTGTTCTTTGAAAATAAACCCTCTAAGTATAATGACAAGCATTGCATTTCAACTGGCACTGGCTGGCGAGTAGTTCATTAACTTCTATTCTTATAATTTGTAGGTAGGTAGGTGTAGGTTTTTGTTTGTATTTTGAACAGTAGATATGTAGACACTTGAAATTTTCACACAGTGTATACGTACTACTATGGCCGCTGTAACAATAAATAATAGAACTAGTCAAAAATTAAAGGGACCCCTTTTAATTACCATACAAGAATGGTTCATTACGGCAGTACGGAACCCTTTGTGTGCTAGTCCGACTCTCGCGCTTGGACGCCTTTTCTACGTCATAACCACTAGGTTTCTTAACCACATCTAATAATTCACACTAATATTATAAAGGCGAAAGTTTTGATTGTGTGTGTGTGTGTGTGTGTGTGTGTTTATATGTTTGTTACTTCTTCACGCTCAAACGGCTGGACCAATTTTGATAAAATTTTGTGTGGAGGTAGCTGACGCCCTGGATTATCATATAGGCTACTTTTTATCCCGATATTCCCACGGGATCGACAGTTGTGCGGGTGAAACCGCGGGGCGCAGCTAGTAACACTCAATTGCGAAACCGATCAGTTTTTTACTTCAATTACGAAGCAAGTAGGTAGAGATCCGCATCAAAACTGAAACTAACGACGGCTGGCACAATTTTAAACACAGTTTTTAATTAATAAATGTATTTCCAATGTTCGCATTGCTAAGTGGTAGGAACACAATAAAATATACGTCTTAACTTCAGATGAATTAATTAAACTGACTCGCAATTGGAGAGCTCAGTAAAGGGGAAATATCTCACTTCACTTTGGTATATTTTATTATTCCTTTCAACTTTATTTATGTTGGCTGTGGATAACAGGGACTATTAGAGTTTTAATTGAACGCAATTGTAGTTTTAACGAAAAACGCTTTTTCCTTTAGGTAGGTACTAATAACGTTACAAAGAGTTAAGTATTATATTTACACTGGATTCTCCCCGCGACTTCGCCTGCGTGAAATTTTTTGTTCCCCCGACCCACCCCATCGCATCGCATCGCCGGCAGTTTCAGAGATTAGCACGTTCAAACAAACTTGTCAGCTTTATTATTAATACATCGTCCACTTGCGACGACAGTGTGATATCTAAAAAACCGTAATTTTACAGAAAACGACTTTTGAACTTTAAAATGAGCATAACTTTTAAATTGTTGTCAAGATAGCTTTATTATGCATGAGGTGATTAGAGTATAACTAATACTGAAATGAAATATCAAAAAGAAAAAACACAATTATCAGTAAAACAAAAAATCGTAAATTCGAGATGTCACACTGTCGTCGCATGTGGACGATATGTAGATAGTATAGATATTAGATATACAACGTGTATTTTATTATATTCCATAACTCTAGGGGTTCTTTGAACTCATCATTATGAATAAATTTTACTATGGGACCAAACCTGAAATCGCGAAAAAAAAAAATCAATGTTCCCTATGTTCGCATAACTCGTCAAAATGTAGGGAACAGCTGATTTTTTTTTCGCGATTTTAGCGTTGGTACCATAGTAAACGTTGTTCATAATGGTGAGTTCAATGACCCCCTAGAGTTATGGGATATAAGAAAACACGTTGTAGATAATATGTCAAAAAACTTAAGAGCATGAAAAATATAATTTGTCGTTGTGCGATTGGCAAATACCTACCGAGCTACCTAGTTATAGCAGTGTCTGTGCAAAAAATCTTATGAAGGCAGATATCAGATATCTTAAGTACGGATTAACCCAGGTAGATTTGCACGGTGCTGTTTTATTTATTACCACAGAATCCACAAGGCGCTTAATGTCTAGCCATTTTCGTTAATACTTAATTTGGTTTCTTTTTTCTATGGTATTTATGGTATTACAGGTAGGTACTCATAAACAAGCCTGCACTTTGTACTAACCAGCACTAGATCTGCGTGGTGGATTATGACCCACTAACTAACAGAGAGGAGGCCTGTGTCCCAGCAGTGGGAACATTATAGACTAATCATGCATGTACTCATACAGATAATATTTCATCAATAGACTCTATATAAATGATAAATAATTTTATTTTTGTAACTAGGTTTGCACAAACATTATTACATGTCAATAACCACATAAAGTAAGTTAATAAGCAGGAAACGAGGAGTGGCAAGTATTTAAGTAGCGGATATTCGCTTGAATGACCTAAAATGTTTAAATTATGAAATCATATAATTTATAACAAACATCATTGAGTTATAGCGATATTCACATTACTGCTTATATTATGCCTGTACTTTTAATAGAGGTAGGTAGTTATGAATACAATAAATGTATGAATTACGATTTACGGAGCAAGCCGACGAACAAACCAACTATACAAAACCAAATACTATTTTTTTTTAAACAAGCAGTGAATATGTTGTAACATTTTTTTCAACATTTCGCTCCCAGGAAAGTCAGCAAACATGTCAGCCGTGGAGTATAGTGGAGAAACTTTTTACCTCAACTACTTTTTGAAAAACAGAAAAACTTATTCTAGTTGCCCCTCCGCAACAATTAAATTTCTTGTAAAGACGTTCTAAAGTGCCTTTTTATGCCTACTTGAAATAAATGATGTGACTTTTACCTTTTTTCTGATGGAAAGCGATGGATGAGGTCTATGATGGAACGAGTGTGTCCAGAAGATGCTTGTTCACTCTTGCTTTCATGGCAGACGTGTTCAAATATGGAATGGAACACAGACGCTGGCAGAGAGTTCCACACTATTAGAATCTTTTTGAGATATTTAGCTCAAAAAATTTTGACGTAAAGACATTGCAAACAGACAGACAGACAAATAATGCCCAGCGTACAACAACGTGGATACTGGATTGCAACACAAACCATCCGGTCGTAAATGATTTCTATCTACACTAGTATTACACGTCACGGACCCGTGATTGTTGCAACATATCGATAAACGGGTTAATCGATGTTGCATTATCGATACAAATGAGTGCATGCTCAAATGTGTAAATTTTAATGCAAAATAATAAAAAAAAAATGCACTTAATTAATTGCATAGATTCCCGTTCACGGATATTCGACTAATTTAATATTAGTTGGAATTAATGTGCGTTTAATTAAATCACTTTACTTGGAACAAGCCAGTTTGTTAGTCAAGTGTTCAGAATTATATTAGTTATTCACAGTTTAGGTGATTTAGTGTTATATCATAATAATGGATAAACCGGAGACTATGGATCGGGTGAAGTTCACTATAAACGGGAGAAAGTATAGCGGTAAGTGTGTTTGGTCGTTTTAGTATAAAAAGTGCTTTTTTTTACTGTATCTCACTGCTAGGCCCTGGTTTACTATTTTAAAAATGTGATTAGACTTTTGACCATAAAAAGTACGTATTTTGTATAGGCAAAAGGCTATTTCTTAAAAAAAAAAAACTGAATTGTCTGTTTACTTCTAGACTTTTTGCTAATAAAATATATTATTTTGTCGAAATTTTCAGCGGGTTCCGAGTTCACAGTAGACCTGACATTAAACGAGTACATCCGTCGGTATGCGGAGTTGCGCGGCACTAAGTACATGTGTCGTGAGGGCGGCTGCGGAGCGTGCGTGGTCAATGTGCGAGCTCACACGCCTGGCACACAGGAGATCAACTCGTTCTCTGTTAATTCTGTAAGGAAATTACTAGCTTCTGCTCGCGGCTTCACCCTTTAAATTATCGGAAATTATTCCACGGGAACGTGCTACCGGGACAAAAAGTTCCCTATGTACTTCCCCAGAACACTATCTATCTCCTTGCCAAATTTTATCTAAATCCATGCAGTAGTTTAGGCGTGAAAAGGTTACACACAGAGAGTAACTTTCGAATTTATACCATTTAATTAAAGTATAAGACGGCTCTTGAAGCCGCGTCTCCAAGGCCCAATCTACACGAATGCATTAATTGTTGCATAAGCTAAAGAGAAAACCGTCTTAAAAGTGCCTCAGTCACAATTACTTTGATCCTTGTCCCGCAGACGATTGCCCTAACGTTGGCTAAATACAAGAGTAGTCCAAACAAGCCTATTTTGTTTTGACAAAACGAAACGTTTACTTAGGACATTATTATTGATATTCCAATAACTCAAAAAGTCAGGATATTAAACTTTTCTTTTTTGCCTTAGTGTCTTGTTGCCATAATGTCCTGCGATGGCTGGGACATAACAACTATTGAAGGCATCGGCAACAGGAAGATTGGCTACAACATCATTCAGAAACGACTCAACCATTTTTTTGGATCACAGTGTGGTTACTGCAGCCCGGGATTCGTGATGAGCATGTACAGGTATGCAATTTAACTAGCTAAAAATCATCTGTTGGTTGGCTTTTGGGTCAGGCACCTAATGCACTTAGCTGGACGCGGCTTTTAACCGCATCAGTTTCTATGTTGACGCGCGTGTATTTATCCGGGGTTTTTAGCAACAGATTTTCATAGAAACTGCAATACAATTTCAGTGTTGCAATTAATATTCGCGTAGTGTTAACCGGGTTAACCACAGTGCTTGTTCGGTCATAAGGTTGTTTTTTGTAAAAAAGTGTTATGGTTTGCCGGCAAAATCAGCTCAATTTTGTTAATACTTTTTGACTTGAAACAACGACATCGTAATGGCAGTATACTATTCCAATATTTCCAGCCTCGTACAGGGCAGCGACCGTCATCTTACAGAAGGAGAAATAGAAAACTCTTTGGGTAGCAACCTATGTAGGTGTACCGGCTACCGTCCCATTTTAGAAGCATTCAAGTCCTTTGCCGATCACCCAGACGCGAATACATTGAGGAAGATAAAGGACATTGAAGATATATCCGAGCAAATATGTCCTAAATCCGGTAAAACGTGTGGAGGCACTTGTGGGATCAATGAGGACTGGTGTTTAGTAAATATGGATAATATGAGCGCTCCAGATTTGCCTAAGAAAATATCCCTCGCTGATGGAAGGCTGTGGTACTCTGTTAGTGATATAAGATCAATATTTACTGCTTTAGATGATGTTGGTTACGATTCTTACATGTTGGTCGCTGGTAATACTGCCAAAGGTAATTTATTTGATGAAATTTCTATACATTTAGTTTTAGCAGTTGTTAAGTCCGTCCTACTAATACCTTGATTGATTTCAGGTGTCCGTCCAATACTATTTTACCCAAAGTTGTTGATAGACATTAGCGATGTGAAGGAACTGGCTACTCATTACTTGGACATTAACTTGGTCCTTGGAGCCAACATAACTTTGACTGATACTATGCACTTATTCAAAGAATTATGTGAATCAAATGAGGATTTCTGGTATTTAGGTATACTGTATGACCATATGGATCGAGTGGCTCATATACCTGTGAGAAATGTAAGTAAACAAACGATTTCAAATATTTTAATAAATCCAAAATGTGACTTAATATTAACGAAGTTCCCTATCGGTATTCAATTAAGTGAATTCCTTTTTATTACGTGTTATTTTAGAGGACAAATATTTTTTTGGTAAGTAGTTAATTTTGATTGGGCCATTCAAAATTACCCACCAAAAAAAAAATGACTATAGCATGTCATTTTGACTATAGCATAATTGTGTCAGTATGTCTGAATTCCCATGGAGAAGAAAGAATGTGAGGAAGTTAAAATATTTTAATAAATCGTATAAAATAATGAAATAAAAGAATAGGAAAGTATACATAGACTACTCCTTTTGCTTCGTTTACATTCACCTGACTTTTGGGTACGCTCTTGCCGATTCTTCTTTGTTTCAGTTTCACCATAATTGTTTTGCACACTGTTTATTTGTTTTTCTATCTCTTTTTCGTTTTCAGATCGGAACGCTAGCTGGTAATTTGGCTTTGAAAAATTCAGATCCAAGTTTTCAATCAGATATATTCCTCTTATTGGACTGTGTCGGAGCTACTGTTACTCTAGGTACGTTTGTATTTCTTATCATAAGATTAAAGACTACGTTGAAGAAAAGGTAGTTTGGCAATAATTATTTTGCACATGTGGCTTCCCTGGCACTTCATAAATGGCATAACTACGTAATGTCTATTAACTGCTCTCAAATTACGATGTATATTTTTTATTTGTTTATTCCATGCTTCTTTGATATAATCTTTTTATTATTTGACATTATTTATAAACAATTCTAATTTTTCATCTCTCTATTAGTGGTTGTAATCGCAATCGTATCACTTGGTTTTAATATCTTATTTTTTATTTACCCTTTTAATAGATTGTTTTATATTTTGTAAATGTGAGGACCACAGATATAGATATACCTAGATAACGCAAGTATCACGAACTGTATGAAAACTAAGCGTGCCACTTTTTGACTACCTACTATGACGTCACAAGCTCGCGCTCTCTCGCTCACGCTCACCCAGCCAGCAGTACGCAGGACTGAGCGTGAAAGTGGCGGCTTATGATTTTCGATCGTAAACTGGTGCGATTTTTGGCACGCGAAGTAGGTGCTCTTGCGTTATCTAGGTGTATCTATATCTGTGGTGAGGACTTTGTAGGCCTTGTAGGCTTTAGATCTGTAAACCATTTTTTATTTTATCAAGTACCTGGTACTTGTTGACAGGCCTATGCTGTCCTCCCATACCTACTGTAATTTGAAAACATTGTAAAAGCCAATTATTTTTAAATGAGTAACCGTGGAGTACCTTGCCGGCTCTTCTCCATAGGAAACGACCAATTGGAACCGTGCACCTAGCTTCTGACGTTTCATAAGTGCCCTTGTAGGTTTATGTGAAATAAAATATTTTGATTTTATCGTAAACACAGAATCGCTTGAACAATATACAAAAATAAAATATTAGGTCCTTACATATGAAATTGGCGTTTTTCGTACTGGCCACTTTAATCACGAATTTCTCCTCTTTGGTAAGGAATTCCAAATTCAAATTTGTACAGCTATTTACTCATGTATTTGTGCTTCGATGACCGTCATTCATTTGTTTTTTTTCTTCTGTTTTTTCTGTTTGCGTCACTCATTTTACAAAATGGAAAATTTAAAATATCGCATTATTTACGAGTACGAGTTCCGCCGTGGCACTAGTGCTGCGGAAACGACTCGAAGGGTGAATGATGTGTATGGCGGTCATGTTGCAAAAGAAAACACAGTTCGTTTTTGGTTCCAACGTTTTCGTTCTGGAAATTTCGACCTGCAGAACAAGCCCCGTGGACGGCCTGAGACCCAAGTTGATAATGGAGAATTGAAGGCTATTGTGGAAGCGGACCCATCGCAAACCACGTCCGAGTTAGCTGCAGGCTTCGATGTTAGTGATAAAACTGTTTTAATTCACTTGAAGCAAATTGGGAAGATTAAAAAGCTTGAAAGGTGGGTACCTCACGAATTGACTGAAGCAAACCGGCAAACGCGCGTCGACTGCTGCGTTACATTACTGAACCGGCACAACAATGAAGGTATTTTAAACCGAATCATTACCTGTGATGAAAAATGGATTCTTTACGATAATCGGAAGCGCTCAGCGCAATGGTTGGATCCTGGCCAGCCAGCCAAATCCTGCCCCAAGCGAAAATTAACCCCAAAAAAGTTACTTGTAAGCGTTTGGTGGACTAGTGCCGGTATTGTTCATTACAGTTTTCTCAAATCTGGCCAGACTATTACAGCTGATGTCTATTGTCAGCAATTACAAACCATGATGGAAAAGCTAGCGGCTAAACAACCAAGGCTGGTCAATCGCTCCACGCCACTGCTGCTTCACGACAACGCCAGACCACACACTGCGCAACAGACGGCTACCAAATTAGAAGAGCTTGAATTGGAATGTCTTAGACATCCTCCGTACTCCCCGGACCTTGCTCCAACAGATTACCATTTTTTTCGCAATTTGGATAACTTTTTGCAAGGGAAAAAATTCAACTCCGATGGGGCAGTCCAAATCGCCTTCAAAGATTTTATTGATTCCCGTCCGACTGGTTTTTTTAGTAAAGGGATCAATGAACTACCTATAAGATGGCAAAAGTGCATTGAAAACAATGGTTCATAGTTTGATTAATTAAATATATTATATTAAAAAATATTCGACTTTTTGTTCCTTCCATACAAAACGCCAATTTCATATGTAAGGACCTAATATATTTATTTTTGTTCTAGTTGATCGTGAGATGAGGCAGACGGAGATGAAATTACCTGAGTTTTTGACTACGAATCTTAGAGGAAAAGTAATGACTCAAATAAAACTACGCCCCCTATCGCGACACTATGAATTAGTTACTTATAAGGTGGGAAATTTTATTTTATATGCTGTGTATTTTATTGTCACATTCGTGGTGATCTACAAAGTAAAATGTAATGGTAACAATGTACTTTTTTTTGGAACTTTTGTTTTATTATGCCTTTAAATTTTGCTCGATTTTTAATATTTGAACATAGATGTTTCGTTTTATAATAGAAAAATTTATGAACATTGGAAAGTCGTATAAATATCTAGTATTATATACATACAGTTCAAAATGCTTATTTTCAAATATAAAACCTGTATAGAATACTAATAACATCGTGTGGCTAGAAACTCTAATAAGAACTACGTTATCTACTAAGATTTTTGTCCAATGTAGAGCCTGCCTAGGTATACCTAAAGCCAAAACGCTCATAAAACAAATAAAGAAGTCTAAACATGAACATTTGCTTCTAGATTACGCCGAGGGAACAAAATGCTCAGGCATATATAAATTCAGGCTTTCTTTTGAAATTCAACCCTCATACACATCTCGTAGAAGAAGCGTCCATTGTGTACGGAAATATTAATCCATCATTTACCCACGCTTATGACACCGAGAACTTTTTGATTGGACGTGATATTTTTAACAATCATACCTTACAATCGGCTCTGCACGTCTTAGAGAAAGAAATTAATCCTGATGTTCGACCACCATATCCACCGCCATTTGCTCGGAAAAAGGTGGCCCTGGGTCTTTTCTATAAGGTGAGTACATTTCTTACAAAATACTTACTCTTTTGGATCGATTGGCATCAAAAAAACTTTTTGTGAAATTGGCGTATTTTCTTTCCGACTGTATTTTTTTTTTTCAAAATTTGTGATTAGGGATCAAAATTTTTCAAAAAATAAGTACAGTGTCCTATACAGATTTTTTAACTACAACGATTAAGGTACGGTCTATCCTTACTGTCCTGTATTAAAAATCCAACCAAACACTAAAAAAAAAAAAAAACTCCTTAAAGAGAGCTTTATCAAAAAAAAACCTATGGGTTTCAGTTTTTTATTAAACTATTTTTAAGGATTATTAGATTTAGAAAAAAAAAAACTGCGGTACACAAAAGAAGAACTAGAACGCATTTAAAATATTTAATAGTAACTTTCCTTACAGTGTATTATCAAACTCTGTCCAAAAGACATATTGCAACCCATCTACAAATCTGGGGCTACCACTCCAAGTGATGACAGACCACCGGTCAGTCGCAGCTATCAAGAATATGACACAGACCAAAAATACTTTCCCATAACTCAGCCGCTGTTGAAGAAAGAAGGAATGATTCAATGTTCGGGCGAAGCTGTCTATAGTGACGACACGCCGGCGATTAAAGATGAAGTCTTTGCTGCACTAGTGCTCTCCACTGTTGCAAAGGCCGATATAGAAAGTATTGATAGCTCTGAGGTTTTGGTAAGTACACAAACTGTTGCTAATAAATATTACTGAGATATTAAACATAATTTGTTTAATGATGTTGTTATATTTTAGAAAATTGATGGCGTTTTGGCGGTATTGACTTCCGAGGACATACCAGGCGTAAACAGCATAGTTAGAGCAGATTTTGTGCTCATGTTTGAGAATGAAGAGCTATTGGCTAGCAATAAAATATTATATTATAATCAGCCAGTAGCTATTGTCGTTGCAGTTACTCAAGTATTAGCAGATAAAATGGCGTGTTTAGTTAAAGTAAATTATAAGAATGTTCCAAAAAAACCTATTGTTTTTACCATTGAAGATGCAATACGTGCACCGAAGGAGGAAAATAGACTTTTCCCCTATCCGGGTATCGTACCAATAGGAAGAGGAGCCAATATTAGAAAAGTTATTAAAGGAAAGTTCATCAGTCCTCGGCAGTATCACCATATGATGGAACTGCATACGACAGTTACAAAGCCCGTTGATGAAGGTTTAGAAGTTATGGCGTCAACTCAGTTCATGGACGTCACACAAGCAGCAATCGCACAGCTTTTGAAAATGCCTGAGAGTTTGTAAGAAAACTGATACACATTAATCAACCTTGATTGACATTAGATAATTCTTGATTTGAACATACATTTAAACTACAATTGTGTATATGATTTCAGAATAATAGTAAAAACAAGAAGGTGTGGAGGTGCTTTTGGTTGTAAAATCAGCCGGCATGGTTTTGCAGCATGTGCAACAGCGTTAGTTGCAAAGAAACTCAATAAGCCATGTAGAATGTCTATGCCTATGCACAGCATTACACGAGCTATTGGTAAAAGACCAAACACCAGACTTGATTATGAGGTATGAAAGACAGAATACTAAGGTTCATCAAAGATCAGGTTTTTCTTAACTGATATATTTAATCAATTGTCATTTTTTTAAATTAGGTTGGGGTGGACGACAGCGGAGAAATACAATATATGGACGCTGTATTTTATGTGAATGATGGCATTTCCCGTAATGAAAACGAGAATACGTATTCTACAGAGTCCTTAAAAAATTGTTATGATTTCAGTAGATGGAAATGTGATTCTTTCGGCGTCATTACAGATACTCCGTCGAATGCTTTTATGAGGGCCCCTGGTAAGTTGGGAGATAATTTTAAAACAGTTTCACCGAGAAAAGATTAGAATAAAGCAAATTATATTATATGAATACTTCTTTTAGGGGGTTTGGAAGGAATTTCAGGAATAGAGCACATAATGGACCATATAGCCGAAGAACTAAATAGAGACCCAGTAGAAGTTCGGTTGGCTAACTATCGTAAAGAAGACAATGATTTACCAACCTTAGTGCCAATGTTCCTTGAGAGAATAAATTTTAAAGAGCGACAGGAACGCATAAAAGAGTTCAATAATCTTAACAGATGGAAGAAACGCGGCATCAAGCTGAACAATATGGCCTTTCCATCGCAATACCTCGGTAATTTTGGAGCTTTAGTGTCTGTGTACCACGGTGACGGAAGTGTGATCATAAATATTGGTGGTATTGAGATCGGTCAAGGAATTTTTACAAAAGTGGCACAAGTGGCAGCTTACGAGCTCAATGTCCCTGTTGACACTGTGTCAGTCATTCCTTCTGTTAACTTCGCAACCCCAAATTCTTTTACGACAAGTTCAAGTATAACTAGTGAATGTTGTGCCTACAGCGTGATTAGATGCTGTGATCAGATTAAAGCAAGATTGGCGCCTTTTAGAGCCGCTATGCCTACTGCTTCATGGAGAGAAATCGTATTTGAAGCTGATAGTCA
The DNA here is from genome assembly GCA_947508005.1 of Amphipoea lucens. Classification (NCBI taxonomy): domain Eukaryota; kingdom Metazoa; phylum Arthropoda; class Insecta; order Lepidoptera; family Noctuidae; genus Amphipoea; species Amphipoea lucens. Next base: position 9,655,981 of record OX382356.1, read on the forward strand.
GGGAGTTTTGTTACAAGCTAACTATTTGACGAGTCCAAATGATCCAAGATTGGTGAATTACTCGATATTTGGTATAGCTGTAACCGAGGTTGAGGTAGACATATTGACTGGCAGTAAATGGATTGTTCGGACGGACATATTTGAAGATGCTGGTCGTACTTTGAATCCAGCTATAGACATGGGCCAGGTGAGATATGTTTTAAGTTTGGATGATCGTTAAATAGTTACAAAGTGTTTTATGAGTTTATTTGTATACAATTTGATAATTTTAAATAGAACAACATAAATACCAAGTTTAATTCAGTTTATTTAATCTTTTAGGTTGAAGGAGCATTTATAATGGCTGCATCTTTGTGGATGATGGAAGATACAGTTTACAATGAGTTTACCGGAGAACTATACAGTGACCGAACGTGGACTTATAAAATAATGGGGGCTAAAGACATTCCTTACGATTTCCATGTTTATTTAAGAAGAAAAAGACCGAATCCAGTTGGTATTTTAGGATCTAAAGGTAAAAAACCGGCCAAATGCGAGTCGGACTCGCACACAAAAAGTTCCGTACCACCGTACAATATTTAACAATATTTTTTACTTTATATATATAAAAAATCACGTTTGTTGTGTGGGAGCCCCCCTTAAATATTTATTTTATTTTGTTTTTAGTATTTTTTGTTATAGCGGCAGCAGAAATAAATCATCTGTGAAAATTTCAACTGTCTAGCTATCACGGTTCATGAGGTACAGCCTGGTGACAGACAGACAGACGGACAGTGGAGTCTTAGTAATAGGGTCCCGTTTTTACCCTTTGGATACGAAATCCTAAAAAGTATTGTAATATTGGGCAAAGTTGGAAGCTATTTAAACCTTCGTAATATTTTTAATTTTATCTTTCCAGCTACTGGTGAACCCCCGTGCTGCCTTGCTTACGTTATAGTCGAGTCATTGAGAGATGCCATAAAATCTTCTCGCAAAGACAGTGGCCACAAGACAAATTATGTTTGTTTGAGTAAGTGCTAATTGCTAATTTACATAATTTTATTTGCTGATCTTACTAAAAATACTTCCCTGTTGCTGCTTGGATGAAATTCCCAATTTTATGATTTTGACGACCTAGACGCAAGACCGCAACGGTTGGTCTGAGATGACCCTAGAAAGGGATCCTTGAAAGGATTTGGGGGAGGCCTTTGCTCAGCAGTGGGACAGTGAAGGCTAAAATAAATGATTCACAAATCATTAATTGTTATTCCCAAACTAAAGAATCTGTAGTCTATCATAATGCATATTGTTACAGAAGTTCCAGTTAATATTGAAAGTATTGTTGAAGCAGCAGATGTGAGAATAGAAGAGTTTTTACTTTATTAAGAAGAAGAGTATCTAAGCGGTAACGCATTGAAACGGGTACTACCTGTGACGGCAGATGTTTGTACTCAAATTGGTGTTAGTTAAACTTTTTCAATCGACAGATATTTTTTAATCGCGAAATATAATTGACGTCTGACAGATTTTGAATGGAAGAACTGTCAAAAATTCAAAATTATTCCTCGGATAAAATTATCTAGCGTTGGAAAAATTAGCCAGAAGGGCTGATTTTTTAATAGTTAGATAGCTTGCTCTTAAGAATAAATCTGACAGTTTGACATATTTTTTTATACAAAAGCTGTCAATCCACAATTTTTTTTCCTCCGATAAAAGTTCTCTGACTATTGAAAAATCAGCCCTAAGATGAGGTTTCTAAACTTTAGGTATATTTAGTTCATATTTCACTTTTAGGTTGTAACATTTTTTTTAATATAATGTTTTTTCGCAATTAACTAAAATAACGCTGGCGCCGCAATACATTTCACAAAACAATTGCACAATTATTGTCCCTGTCAACGTTATTCGAACGCCAAAAGATCCATACAGCATTGTAACTGTTTTTACTGGCAAATCTGTAGACATTTAAATTGCACTGTATTTAGTCGTAACTTACAAATAATGAGAGATTTCCTAAATTAGGCATACATGTATATACTTGCTGGCTGGCAGCTAGTTCTCGTGTGAGCAGAATCTTGTGTGAGGACCATGTCGGTATGTCCAGAAGTGAAAAGTCTTTCTAAGAGCTCAACTGTCACTAATGAAACACAATTACTTTTCTATTGCTACCAATCTTTAAGAGATTTTACGACATCGGAGCGGCTAAGATAAATGTTTAGCAAATAGTCAGCTATCATAACGATAACATGAACGACGATTTTCATAATAATTATTATCTCACTCAAAGATAATAAAGTAATAATGTCAGCTGATCCTACCTTAGCGATTATATATTATTATAGGTGGAATGATTCTCTTTGTCGGTCGTAAATCTATTGCTTGTACTAGGGTTTATTTGATTATGTGGACGGACTCGGCGCCGGGACGAACATAACCGAGTTTATTGCTTACTTAAATAACTACCGTACTATGGAACCTCTTGCCTATCATTTTTGTTTCATGTTATTCATTTCTTCATCTTTATTAAATTTTTCGTGCATAGTTTGGGTTTGTTGATTTTATTACCAGTTTTATTTGTTATCATTTGTGTTGCATTCTCGTCATCTTCGGTGATTAATAAAAATAGTATTTAGAGTTTTATTGCTATGAAACTTTTACTACATAACTTAGCCTCTTTTTATTCTCTAAAGCAAACCTTTTTGTTCACACTTGTCTTTATTTACTTTTTATAGCTTTTTATATCAGAAAAGAACACGTCGCCATGATGCATTAATTTGTACATTAACGTGATTTATTTTAATTTTGCGTAAATTCTTTACCCTCTACGAAAGCTGTCAAATATTTCATCATACCTTCAACGGATTATATGCTTTTCGTTCAACTAAATAAAGTTAAAATTTCAGTCCAAGTGTCTCCGCATCCCGTTTATTAAAGAATATCTCGCTACTGTGTTTGGGAAGGGTCAACGGCCGCCACCGGCAGGTGTCACCCACACCGGAACATTATGACATGAATAGTGCAATTCCTTTCAAAATTAATAAAATATTTTTCTGATTTTCATTTATTTCCTGATACTACGTCGATTTATTGAATGGACATTCCTGTTAGCGACTTTATTTATGAATAGGGCTGCTAGACAAAAAATTACAACGAAATTGAATGCTCTAGCATTCTACGGTTTCTTAAAACAGCGGTGGCCGAGCGCTACATAACGTGTGCAATTAACCGAATGACGTTGCTGAGGGTCTTATTTATGAAATTACTAGCTGCGCCCCGCAGTTTCACGAGTTGCATAAGTGTCGATCCCGTGGGAATATCGGGATAAAAAGTAGCCTATAGTTATGTTAATCCAGGGTGTCAGCTACCTCCATACAAAATTTTATCGAAATTGGTCCAGCCGTTTGAGCGTGAAGAAGTAACAAACATATAAACACACACACACACTCACAAACTTTCGCCTTTATAATATTAGTGTGATGTGAAGTTGGTGTGTTTTCCCAAATAATTTTTTGTCACCGAAAAGTCAAACCCAGCTATCATCATTTCCAAGACAGCAGTCACTGCTGCCGTTATATGTATGGCGGTCACCGCTCTTTTAGAAAATCGCAGGTAAAAAAAAAAAGGTCAAACTCCAAGCATTTATTTCAATTAAACCATTTACACCTGGCACCTTTGAATTGTCAAGAAGTCGGTCAGTCAGAAATATGAAGCAAGTTGGCCATTCCAAAGCGGAATAGGTATAGGTACCTATGGAGAAGAACGGGCAAACAACTCCATGGACAATTTTTTAAATTATATTGTTACAAAAATATTGCTTACATTAATAATGTCGAATTTATAGCTTTTACAGCACTATCGACGATAACACGAATAATATAGAACTTAAGATAAATCCCACACAATTTACGTAAATGCTAACACAAACTCAAAGCGAAAACTGACAATATTGATATAACCCTGTAACCTAACTTACTTTGCTAGTTTATGGAGATGGCTCAAGTCATCTTGAAGGGTGTACCGTAGCCTATAAAGATAGCGTTGTATTTGATTGAAGATGACGCCGAAGACAATGGCGTTAGGTATCATTTTACATCAAAGCCCAGGGGGTGACAGTTCGACCAGGGAGTCAGCGTAGCGGAAAATAGCCTGCGCAATATAGCGAGGAGCCAATGCCGATGGCTACCGGCTAAGTCTCGATTACGTGCTATATTTAAGATAGGGCTGCGAGACGGGAATATTTATTTTTTTGGAGGGAGTTTGTGTTGTTAAGAAAAATGCACAGTTATTTTGACAATACAGGTTGAAATTGAAAACATGCGACAAATCGAAATGGGAGATTATGCTCATCATTATGAACAACTATGGGACCAAACCAGAACACGCGAAAAAAAAAACAGCTGTTCTTTGCATTTTGACGAGTTATGCGGACATAAATGTAGGGAACAGCTGATTTTTTTTTCGCGATTTCAGGTTTGGTTCCATAGTAAAAGTTGGTCATAATGACGAGTAGGTACAATCTCCTATTTCGATTTGTCGCATGTTTTCAATTTCACCCAGTTTATTTACATGTTGTCCAAAATAACTGAATATTTCATCTGAAACAAAATCACAGAAGCTGGAATAGAATATAAGTCTTTCTATTTTTCTTTTTATCTTAACACTTTATTAATCACAGAAACTAATTATAAGAAGGTACAACTTCCTTCACATTGTAATGAAATATAGCTAAGATTAATTTCTTATAACTAAACCCAATAAAACCTTTTCTCCTGTAACCCAGGCAAGAAAATCAATTTCATTTACTTACACGGAGTCACTAACGCCTCGAAGGAAATTAGTACAAATGGACTCAATAAAGTGGAACAAATAAATACAATTTCCCAGTCGTTGGTCATTTGTTCAAGACGTGCGTGCGAGCATATTTATCTAGATATACTGGATTGCCAATTTGTTCTGTGTCACCTTTGTTATGTGAAATTTTTAGATCAGTAGTCTCATTTCGTTCAAATTTAGGTACTGTGCTGATGTTAGAATTGGGCTATTGCCATTTTCAAATACATTTCTACACTTTAGATTTCTTATTTTTGAAAAGAAAACTTCTTTAGGCGCGAAATGGGGAAAAACTATTGAATTCGCGCTACTGTTACCGTAATCGCCACCTCTTCGGATGTGTTCGGCTGTTCTCGGATGTACTCAGTTTTAATGTATATCCGATATGTCAGTGAGTGATGGCAAAGTATTCTGTTTGTGTTTTGTTTACACTTCTGTCGGCACTCCCGGAGTGCCACTGCTTTTTTTTTTGGTCTGAGGCTGAGAATTTCCCAGCAAAAAAGTCTAACAGTAACAGATCATTTGAAGATCAAAGAATGAACAAGAGTTGTAGATAAGTATGACTTGAATGAGAGGAATTATGCAATTAGACCGAGCGGTGGTGAGAGTGAGCAGTGGTGGCCCAGTGGTATCCGTCCCGACTTACGAGTTGTAAGTCGTGAGTTCGAAAGCAGGCAGGCACTACTTCGTGTATTGAATTTCATCACCACAACTCTCAAAACGGCGAAGGAAAACATCGCTAGGAAACCGGCATGTCCTAGGACCAAAAAATTGAATACATGTGACATCTACCAACCAGCACTGTGCCCGCGTGGTGGATTACGGCCAACTCCCTCTCACCGAAAGCAGCCCTGTGTCCTAGCAGTGGGAATATTATAGGCTGATTATTTATGCTTGTAATTAGACGTGAAGTTCACTCAGCCTGTAAGTAACAAAACATGTAGCGCTCGTACTTCTTCCCCACGTACTCAGTGGATGCAGCAAGACGTAATACTAACAACGTAGAAACATATTTTGTCTCTAGGTGTAGCTCGCGTTTTCGTCAAATTTGTCGACGGGAATAGGTGCGAGGCGCAGTAACGAGCAGATGTCTTCTGCGGCGACGTTCCGCGACTAACAATAATTCATTCCAGCAGCCTGTCAACAATTTCACCCCCTGCTGTATATACTATGTGGAAACTGAAAGGCCGTATCTCTGTTTGACGTAATTAGAAGGAAATGGCAGCTTAGTTCAAGACGTATTTGAAACCTGTTTAAAAGATTAGACTGTTATTTTTAACCTACTATTTTCAAACAAAGGAGGAGGTTTTCAGTTCGTCGGAATCTTTTATTTTTATTTCTTTATGTATGTTTCCCGATTAATCGAAGAAGGCTGAACCAATTTTTAAAATATATTTTTTTGTTTGAAAGGGTATGCTTCCCAGGTGGTTCCATTGTTATCAGGTCAGTATTTAATGATCGAATTCTGGATAAATCGACGGAACTCTTCAAATATTATAAGCACACCTATAGCGATTTGAGTGTTCATAGCAAGTACGAATATACGAATTACCATAACTAAATGATTTTATTCTAAAAAAGTTTTTATTACTTTATTGATATTTATAACTTTAAGCTAAGAGCGAGATTGAGTGTAAACTCTAACCATGTTTACAGAATAATTTCTACTGTGATTATTTAGGCCCTTTCCAGTTGCGTCCTTTGGAGATTTGCTTTATTCTCACAACTAAGGCATATGACTTGATAAATTACTAGCAAGGTTATGAAATCCGTAATTTATTATACAGGATGCTTGAAAAAGTAAATAGTACCAACTCTTGGTTACTAACCATAATTTTTCAGGATTTAATCCATATTACCCATACAAAAAAAAACTACATATATATCTCTCCTTAAAGAATGATGCATTGCGTGCATACTTTTATTAATCACCAACAAGATGAAGACAACAAGAAAGTAACACAAATAACAAAATAACAAACAAAATTATACAAAGTGGCGACCACAATACAACAAAAAAACTTCGTATATCTAATGAATACAAAAATCCCAGTCTGCATACAAAAAATTTCACCAAATATATCCAATAGTTGAGTAACTACACACTATAGCCAAAGATCAAAGAAACGATGAATAGATTATTTGATAGTTACTAAATACCACAATTAATACCTACCTATTGCCAGTGTTTTCATTTACTGTCATATAGTCTCTCCACATTGCATGTACACACAGGAAAAATACAGAATGACAAATGACGTAGATATGCGGTACCCGCTTTTATCCTGTGCTACTCAATCAATTGCCCTAATACAAAATAAATTCTTCAATTCTCACAGTCATCAGCTGTTTCAACAATACTTTCCAGATTAACTGGAACTTCTGTAAGAGTACCTATTGATTTTTTCAATTCCTTACTACTACTCCACTTGTCTAGCTATAGTAGGGATACCAAATTATTAGTATCAAATATATGATCGGAAATTTCTCTACACACCTGCATCGGTATAATTATGTCAGAAAAAGTGGTATTTTCTTTTTCAATCATGAAAGACACTGAGCTAGGAAATAAAAGTATAATTAGGTGAGAGTCGTCTCATCTCTTTCCTTAATTGAAAAACTACGACTGGAAGTTATTCTTTTATAGCTTTAAGACCGTAATTTCATATCTGGAGGATGTTTGAAGTTTTATTTCAGTTAAAGCTGGAGTTAACTTATACGCCATGAAGGAAAGGTTAACAGTTACCAGGAATGATTCATATCAAGATATAAATAACAAGGTCAGATCAATGATTACTCAACGTTTGACGATATGAACAGTCAAACGCACGAATACTTCATGATGTGGCCAAATATTAGTGATCATATTATCGTAAAATAATTAGAATATCCGCCGGTAAAGGCGTTGATGTCGGTTTCCTCTGTGGGTTCCCTATCCATTTGCGTAAAATTTTAAGACCTAATATAACTTGGCATACTTTTGTTTCTTCTTATTATATTTTCGTATAACAGCTTACACATAATTTCTCTAATCTTAATAATGATTAAGCATAATATTCTAAAGCATAAATTTAGCATGCTCGTTTTATTTCTAACGACGCGGACGTCAGGTCGTCGGAGCCCTGCTGTGCGTGGCTCCTATTTCTGTCAGCAGGGTTTACCTAAAGGAACCTAACCAAACCGGACCTCGGGGTGCCCCTGACGTCGTTTAGTATTATTCGGACCCTAAATTCATGATATGGCCAAACGTCGAACGATATATCATTAAACGTTGACTTTTAAACGATAGAATAGAATAGAATCGTTTATTTCTGAGTACATGGTATATGAAGATCTTAATATTAGACGGAATCACATATACTACCTTTGCCGGTGTAGAAATATTAAATGAGTATCTAATTAATTAATTTGCAAATTCACACAATTATAGTTCACGCAATATTAAGTAAAATTAAAAAAAAATAATAATTAAAATAGTGGCAGTTTTAAATGAATATGAGTAACTTTATGGACCACGTATTTTTTTGCAGACATAATTAAAAAGTGACTAATGATTTCAATGATATGGTCAAACTTAGCTGGCCATTTCATGAAACACAATCATTTCATGAAATGACCGAACACTTCACGAAATGATCACTTCTATGATCTGGCCACGACATACATATATCTCTTGCTTGCTACCTGTGTCTTTTATAAACACATCATTCTCCTTGCCCTTATCGCAATTTATTTGGGGTCGGCGCAACATGTCTTTTTTTCCATACTTTTCTCTTAGTCGTTATCTCGGTAGCCCCTCGGTCACCCCTTTCTACCCTTTCTAGTCCTATCGTCTTTCACACTGTCCATCCATCGTTTTTTTAGTTTTCCTCTACTCTAAAAACTATCTACATTCATACTCAAAAATTAATGTCCTTACTTACGACATTATCCTCATTTCTGTGCCTTTTATACTAACTAAGCGCCACAATTCGCAAACAATGCTTTTAATAGTTAATTACATTTAGGATAACGAAATTGTAAACAATTTAAATGCCTGTAAGAAGCAACTCCTGGCAATATTTCCATGTATCTAGAGCAACTGCCATGATAAGAGTTGGATCCTAATCAAACAATGTTCAATAACTTACTTAAACAACGATAATTTGTATTGTGGCCACTGTTTTTTCGAGAGGCTTATAGAAGCCTCTCGACAAGACAGTGGCCAGTAAAAAAATCACCGACATTCACAGAGTTAAAAAGTTTAGAAATGACCTTGCCCACGCCCCTATTCGATTTGATCCATACTTCCAGGGACACCCCGTATGTATAGTTTTAAGTGTTTTAATTGTAAGAGAAACCTCAAGGATACTCTCCAAAGTATGTCTTATGAAGAAACAGAGAATTTAATAACTGTGCTAAAGTAAATATAGGTATACAAATTTCACCTACGTTAAATATTTATTAAATTTAGAGTCATCATCATCATCATTTCAGCCGAAAGACGTCCACTGCTGGACATAGGCCTCCCCCAAGCACCTCCACTTCGACCGGTTTTGTGCTTCTCGCATCCAACGAGTTCCTGCGGCCTTCACAAGGTCGTCGGTCCACCTTGTGGGAGGCCTTCCAACGCTACGCCTTCCGGTACGCGGTCGCCACTCCAGAACCTTTCGGCCCCATCGGCCATCTGTTCTGCGAGCAATGTGCCCTGCCCACTGCCACTTAAGTTTGGCGATTCTTCGGGCTATGTCGGTTACCTTGGTTCTCCTGCGGATCTCTTCATTTCTGATTCGATCCCGCAGGGAAACTCCAAGCATAGCCCTCTCCATTGCCCTTTGGGTGACTTTCAGCCTTCTAATAAGGCCCATTGTGAGCGACCACGTTTCAGTGCCATATGTCATCACTGGCAACACGCACTGGTCAAAGACTTTCGTCTTGAGACACTGCGGTATGTGGGACGAGAAGATATTGCGTAGCTTCCCGAACGCTGCCCAGCCGAGTCGGATTCGACGATTGACCTCTTTCTCGAAGTTGGACCTACCTAACTGGACAGTTTGTCCTAGGTAAATATACTCGTCCACGACTTCGAGTGTAGCGTCTCCGATCTTCATGAGAGTGGGTGTTACATGGGCATTTGACATGACCTTCGTTTTGTCCATGTTCATTTTCAGACCCACTCTTTCAAAGGCTCTACTGAGGTCATCGAGCATTGTACTGAGGTCCTCCATAGTCTCAGCCATGACTACTATATCGTTGGCAAACCGAAGGTGAGTTATGTACTCGCCATTGATGTTAATGCCAGCTCCTTTCCAGTCCAGAACCTTAAAGACATCCTCCAGAGCAGCGGTGAACAGTTTCGGAGAGATAACGTCTCCCTGTCTCACACCTCGCTGCAGAAGGATAGGTTTCGAGGTCTGGTCCTGGAGTCGAACTGACATAGTGGCGTTTTCGTACAGACACTTCAGCACCTCGATGTACCGATAGTCGATCTGGCACCGTTGAAGAGACTGCAGTACAGCCCATGTCTCGATCGAATCAAAGGCTTTCTCGTAGTCCACAAACGCTAAGCAGAGAGGCAGGTTATACTCTTCGGTCTTCTGTATAACCTGTCGCAGCGTATGTATATGGTCTACGGTGCTAAAGCCTTTACGGAATCCGGCTTGTTCGGGAGGCTGGAAGTCGTCAAACCTGCGCGCGAGACGGTTCGTGATGACTCTCGAAAACAGCTTGTAGACATGGCTCAGAAGTGAGATGGGCCTATAATTCTTAAGAAGGGCATTGTCACCCTTCTTAAAGAAAAGTATCACCACACCTCTGTTCCATGCCTGTGGTGTTTTACCCTCGAGTATGACGGAATCAAACAGCCTCTGAAGGGCCTTAAGAACGAGTTTTCCGCCGGCCTTCAGGAGCTCGGCCGTAATTCCGTCATCACCCGGTGCCTTGTTGTTTTTAAGCTGCTTCAGAGCAGAATAAATTTAGAGTTCAACATATAATTATTTGTCTATTGTCAACTTTAGAAGTCAATCATTAGAAGGTCATATAGTTTTTAAAGATTCATTCATTTAAAAAGCATCCATCATTAGAAGATCAATAAATTTTTAGAGGATCAGCTAAACATTACCCCATATCAAGGAAACATTTGGTTATTTCTATAATAACCTTAAAAGGTTTCACAAATCCAACTGAGTGAATTATTTATATACAAAAACTTCGGTTACTGAAGATGCATGTCATAGAGACATGTACCTAAACATAATATGGTATATGACAAGCTCTCATATATTTCACGGAAGCCGAACAATGAACGGAGGTACTCCGCACGGTGTCGGAGAAATTCCACCCTAACTTTCCATGCAGGGGAGATACTTCAACTTTTACTCGACTAAAGGGAAGCCAAAAATGAAGACCCATTTTAACCGTATTCTCTAATTTGTCTCGTTTAGAGCTGTACAAGTTTATGTATTGTCAAACAAGAGAGGTTAGCGGAAGGTCGACTCTGATAAATGAGCGGACGACATATATTTCGTAACTGCACGAGTACCTGCGACCATGGAGCCATGAAGATGGCGCTCCGCCAATTCTAAAATTTATATTTTAAAACTCAGCTGTTCAGGCAAAGAAACCGCTTTTAGTTCGAGATTGCGTATAGCAAAGTTTTAAAACAAAAGTGTCTGAGCTTAGATAAAATACACAGCGGATTGCTTCGGCGTTGGTCGGTAAGATCCTTAAAGATGCTGTGCTAGCTAATACTTGAGAGTAGTCTGTAGTCTGGGGCAGGTGACAACTGTTCTCGCCTGGCTGCTCGGCACCATATTGCTTTACATCGCATGAAACCATGAAAAAATAAAGACCCCATTGGCCTCATTACTTTTTTGTTATCACCATTTTGTAGATATACGTCGTTAATGTTTTTAAAGAAGAGTTTAGGTGAGATAGACAGCGGAGCGTTCTCGTGCCGGTTCCAAATACACATAAAGAACCAGTGCTACCTAATATCAGAATAAGTGTGGGGCAGATGACAATTGTGTGCTCCCCGCCTGCTCGTAACCACATCTTACCCCTACAGTATGCACCCTGCACTGTTTTAATTGCTTCACCCCGCTCTTCATCGTACAATGATAAATAGTACCCACTTCTCCGTTCACTCCTTTATTTTTAGGTCAGCCGCGTTATAAATTACTTTGCCGTATAATGACTGCTCCGTCATTGGGCGGAAATTAAATGCGTTCAATTTTAAGCATTATTTTATCATTATTTCGCAAAGTTTTTCAAATACAGGCCACGTCTTCCAAAAAAGGTCTTTTGTTAAGGGGGGAAGGGGGGGCAGTGACCTTCGATCTGCTAATAACAATAAAATTTAGGAACAGCGATCACCAGTCTCCACGTCTATCTGTTCCATCAATAATCCTTAAGTGTGGTGACTATATCAATATCCTGATGGCCCGCCCGCGGCTTCCCCGCGTGGTATATCGATAAAAATAGCTTGCGTCCTTTCCCAGGGTTCTAAGTATTCCCATACCAAATTTCATCGGTCCAGCCGTTTCGGAGATTAGCGGTAACAGAGACAAAAAAAAAAAATGATTTTTTGTTTTATATAAATACCGTATATATACTTTCATATGCATTTGTAAAAAACTATTATTTTGAAATTACAAACAGACACTTTAATTTTGTTTATTTGTACCTATATGTATACATATTATGTATTTGTATGTATAGAGTATAGAAGATGTAAGTAGTATATGTATGGATGGGTTACTTGTGACGTTTCACTACTAGTCCATGTTCAATGTGACAGGTGTCGTCTCCTACTGTCATTACTCCCCAGTACATTTTCACCTTTTTAATTAATCATTTATGAGTATGACAAACAGTAGTTTACATTACAAAATAATAATGTTCAAAATGATCATATTTCAAAAGTATTAAATAAATCTCCCACAATATTAGTGCTGTTTCGTGATAGTTTCAGATTTTCTGCAAAATTATGTTTTTGCTATGCAAAATAAAGAATAAAATATATGGAGTTTGCTGAGGACGATTTCTCATAGCTTCAGCTGGGTTTAATGCTGAAAAATTAAAGTCGTAGCGGTTGCGATATTAATGTATTCGTCGGGAACTTGCTAATGCTAGTTGACCAATTATTCTTGTATTTTATGGAATTGTAACCGTTTAATGAGTTTTTACGGAGTTTAATTGAATGTTGATGACTACTGAATTGTAAATGGATAATTAAGTTATTATTATTCTATTGTTTACAGTTTTTGGCATCGTTTTCTGGTGTGAAAGATCAGCATACAAAAAAGCACTGTAAGTAGGTTGGTATTATATTTAACTAGCTGCGCCCCGCGGTTTCACCCGCATAAGTTTCGATCGAGTGGGAATATCGGGATAAAATGTATCCTATGTCCTTTCCCGGGACTCAAACTATCTCTATACCAAATTTCATCTAAATCGGTTCAGCAGTTTAAGCGTGAAGAAGTAACAAACATATAAACACACACACACACTCACAAACTTTCGCCTTTATAATATTAGTGTGATGTGATGTGATTAGTGTGATAGTGTGATTACATCTCAAACTTATTATGTTATACCGAATATAAATGAAACCAACCTCTTTTGAATGAAAAATAGGTACCCCATGCCATGACAAAGTTCATACAGTCAAGAGTTCAAGTGCTATATGTCAGGGCAATTTGTTTTATAAGCCGCCACTTTTACAAATGGGCTTGGGAGTCATGGCGAAATTTCTCTCTCGTTTGAATAAATAAGAGATGATTGTGTATTTATTTGACAATTCCTGAAACCATTTTACTCCAACGTGTAGGTATAGAAGGGCACGTGGCTAAATAATGACAGCCTCAAGGGTCGATCGAAGGTTAAGCTACGTTTGCTGAGGTCGGTTCATGGATGGGTGACCAGGCATTAGATACATATCGAGTCCACTCCGTGTCTCGGAAAGCACGTTGAGAAGTTGGTCCCGGCTGTCATTCGCAAATCTTTGACAGTCGTTACAGGTAATAGAAGCCCAAAAAAGTCAAGAGGGGTTATTCTCGTAATTCTACGAACGTTCACAGTCTGATCTCAGTATCAATCTGTCAAAAATACCTCTCATTTCTAGTTTAACCGGTCCAGTCTAACCGGATGCAGCTGAACACCAGTATTTCACATGCAGCGATTGCCTATCTGACCTCCAGAACCTAGTTACTGTCTCTTGGTAAGACAGGTTACCAGAAGGTCAATTCCCGTAATTAAAAACTTTCAAAATCTAGTCGCAATCTCATCTCAGCGATAATCCAGTATATATATTTATCTCATCAATAAACATGGAGGTAAAACAATATTTGCTTTCTTAGAAACTCAATAAATGAAAGAATGTTATTTTCAAGCCCTCTTTTTTTACTTCGTAGTGTGTTTACATACTTATGTCTACTAAGCTCTTAGTGAGCAAATAACTACAATAACTTTAGCAAAGATTCGCTTTAGCATATTATCATTGCTCAAATAGGCAAGTCATTTTTTTTTGTAATACTTCATTTTGCTTGACTACCTTTGTATGAACCACAGGTACTGGCGCCTAAGTATTTTTTGTAATCTTCTTTTTCAAGACAAACGGGAAGAAAATGTCACAATTTATATATTCACCTCCCGCAGCAAGTATTCTTGTTTTATTTTCCACGGTGGCGTCCAAAAACTCTTCTCAGTCTGATTTGAATTTAAAATACTCTCAGGGAACAATAAGACGCTCATCATTTTTCTCCCGCGGCCTCGGAATTTGCATCTATCCATCATAAAGCTATCGAAGTGTTTCTGTTCTCTTTGTTCATGTCCCATATAAATATGCATGGATATACAAAAATATTTATTACAACTTAAACATTGTGCCCCTTGCGTGGCTCCGCATCGCTGCCAATGCGGTGAAGGTGTCGACTGCCTCGGACACTATGGCTTATCCTGCAGTAAAAGCGCAGGCCGGATAGCACGGCATGCCAGCATCAATGACATCATCCGTCGTGCTCTTGTCACCGCTGGGGTGCCAGCTGTTTTAGAACCCAATGGTTTGGCACGCGACGATGGTAAGAGACCAGACGGGATGACCATAATGCCTTGGAAGATAGGTAGGCCTTTGGTGTGGGATGCAACGTGTGTCGACACCCTTGCGCCATCCCATCTTCCAAGCACGGTAAGCTGTGCTGGGGCGGCTGCTGCAGGTGCGGAAAACCTCAAACGGCGCAAATACTCCAATCTCTTTGGAACTTACATATTTGAGCCGTTTGGGGTTGAAACACTAGGGCCATGGGGCCCGAGTGCCCACTTAGTATTCCAAGACATTGCCAAGCGGTTGGTCGACTCATCACGTGACCAGAGGGCTGACCTATTTTTTGGCCAAAGAATCAGCATTGCCATACAACGTGGCAATGCTGCCAGCCTTTTGGGCACGTTTCCCGTTGACAGCGATGCGGACGAATTTTTTGATGCCCTTTGATTATTTTCCCTCCCTTTTTATATACTTGTACATATTATTATTTTAGGATTGTTAATTTTTTAAATTATGTAAATATACAAAGAATAAATATACCTAATTATGTACATACATAAATTGAGGCAGACCCAGTAAGTTACAAAAGTACTTGTGTCGGAGCTGTCTCGCTCTTCCCTTAAGTGGTAACATCACAATGATAAGGCTAATAAGTAAGTAAAGGGTTTAAAAAGAAAAGTAAAAATAAAACATTAATTCACATGACACGTAAAGAATATAAAGTTTTCCACTTGAGAGCAAGTTGCTTATAGAGGTCAGTTGTAGGGTACCGAAATGATTTGAAATACATCACCTTCATAAGTGATCGCTGAGTTCTTTCCAGATCAAGGAATTTAATTTTGGTAGCTCCATCCTAAATCGGAATGTAGTAAGTTAGGTATTACAGATTGCGCCAAAGCTATATAGATCTAGTTTATAAGTCGCGCAGGCATAACATGTCGTAATGTTTTAAACACCCAAATGAGCTTCCCGATCCTTTTCATAAGGATCTCGTTGTGAGGGTGCCATGACAGTCTTCGATCAACAATTTTGCACAAATATTTTGTGGAGCTGACTTGTTGAATGGTTTGCATTATTTTAGCGAAAATGAATCGCAATGCCAAAATCAAATCCAGGCTGTGGCCTCTGGTCTGGGGAAAAGCAGATAAAATTAGTTTTAGTGGTATTAAGGGTTAATAGGTTCGCTTTAAGCCAGCCAGCTATCTCCGTCAGACCTTCTTCAGCGATAGCTTTTACATGTTGCCATGGCGTGCCTGAGAAAAAAACCGCAGTGTCATCTGCGAATGAGAAGATTATTGCATAATCTGTTAATATAAATCAAAAAGAGCGGCGGACCCAAGACACTCCCCTGTAGGATTCCGTAGTTGACGTCCTCTTCGGCACTGCATAAGTTATTGAGTTTAACCATTTGCTGTCTATCTTTAAGGTAACTTTTAAAAAGGGAGAGAGCCGTTCCTCTTATATGCTTTCTAGTCTGTGCAGAAGGACCGAGACGGAAACGGTATTAAAAGCTTTCTTAGGATCTGAGAACACTGTTAAGTATTTATGACCCTTATCCACTTTATTAACAACGTCAGATGTCAAAGCCGTAGTAGCGTCTTGAGTTGAACATCCTCTTCTAAACCCATACTGTGCGTTTGATAGAATACTGTATTTCTCTAAGTAGTTAATTAGGCTCTTGTTAATTATTTTTTCAATTTTTTTGTAAATGACACAGATCACACACATATCTATATCCTATCCTATATCTGTGATCATGATCACAGATCATGATCACAGATATAGGGCTATAATTGTTGACATCGTTAACGTCTCCCGCCCTTGTGAACAGGAGTGACCACGGAATGATTTAAATATTTTAGCAAAATCCCCATTCTGAGACATAAATTAGCCGATATTAAGTGGCTTATTAGGGGAACCACAAAATCTCTGGACATTTTTAAATATTTTTTCGGTATACCGTTCCAACCTACTGCACTTTCAGAGTCAAGACTCACTAGAATACCGTCCACTTCCAGTGGATCCGTCTCCAACAACACGAACGAGGAAGCCCAGGAGTTACTACGGGAGCTGGTCACTACCAGTATCCACTGGGATTTTAGGTTTTTTAAACGGTGTGTCGGATTATTGGTTGAATCTTCTAATTGTTTTCTATAATATTGTCTTTTTTATCAAGTTGGAACAAAAGATACGGAAGCGTTTATAAGTTATTATTAAAATTATGTAAAAGGGTTCTAATCTTGTTTGCTGCTGCATTTTAATTCTGAGCCTTATGCAACGCAGTGCTCCCGTAGGAATCCAGGGCTTCTAAGCTCTTTTACCACAGGAAACGGATTTTATTTTTGAGTTACATAGAAGGGACGACCTGATTACTTCCACCAGTTTAGTGGCAAAGCTATTAGGGAGCGTGTAGTTATCAAAAATTGATATAAGTTTATATACTAATATAATAAACACTCATAATCTATGACAGTTTTGGTTTTTGAAAAAGTTCTTTGTGCTTTATTTGAGCTAGGTATGTAAGAGAACTATAGTATAATCCGTGACAAAAGCAGAGGTTTTAGTTTTATAAAGTTGTATTGTTATTAAATGCTTACTGGAAATCAGCGAAACAAAATGTATTCCCAATTAATAATGTCACTGTAACGAACATTTTCATAGCAGAATAAATTGGTAAAATAAAAGGACTTTACTGACCAAATATTATTATAGTGATAATCCGCTATAAATCTCCCAAATTTAGGGTTGCCGACGAAAACTATCTTGCCGTTAACGTTTTTATTTATGCCCTTGGCCTTTAGACTTAACACACATAATTTCTCCATAACTCCGGAAAAACCATTCTGGTTTTATACTTTAAAAGCATCCGGAGGTCTGTTACGACGTATAAAAAAATAAGGTTCATCTGACCCATTTTTACCGAAATCAATATTTTTACATAGACGGATAAAACCCAAGGACCGAGCGATCGTATTGCTAAACGACCCCTGTAATATTGAAATGATTATGACCGAGATAAAGTATATGCACTGCTCTAAAATTGGCACCCTAAATCAGCAATTTCACATCAATTAGCCACGGTAGGGCTACAAAATGATTATGCTAATACACCAGGCAGGCAATTGCTTCCACGTTGGTTCCGCCGCTGTAATTAAAGTTCATCAGGCATTCGCGTCGCGTCTTCAACTCGCTTGTATATTGCTTTGGCTGCAAACCTACTACTTAAAATAGACCCTCATTATTTCCTTTGTGCGACCCCCCGGTGGCCATGTTGGTAGAGCAGTGCGGGGGGAGGGGTGTCCATCGCTACAATGGCTCCTACCTGTTTGCGGTAACAGAGGCGCTGCGTTGGCCTAACTACCGTCATAAATTGTGCAAGTGGCGAAGCGGTTGGGAGTTTTTCGTAGCAAGTCTTTAGAGAGCACTCAAGGGAACGGTTCGAGCGAAGATTTCTTGCGTGAATTAAGCCAGTGCTACACGTTTGGGAATTTGCTTGCTGTACTAATGCTAATGCAGGTACTACCTACTAGCAGGAGCTCAATAGTTAAGTGCCGCATTTATGCTCGCTGTACGTTCTATATGCAGTGTAATGTTATAAATGTTGATTGCTCATGTTCAATAGAATCTAATTGCAACGGCGGTGCTTTCGCAAGATAGTAAGAGTGAGCAGCCACACACGTACCTAGCTCGTTACATTACTAATAAAACCAAGGGCAGAATTCTTAGTATAAAGTACGTGCACAATATGAGTAAATTCTTCTCGGCTCATTGGTGCAGTATTATGCATTTGATGTGGCGCCAGGCGTCGGATCCGGGCCGGAACCGTGTCTCAAGACAACGAGCTTCATAATGAGACGGCCGGGCAGATTGCTGGCTCAGTACCCGCCCGGCTCCGGGGAAATTAAGACAGTTTATTTAGACATATCTACATATATCAAGGGACTGAAAATGCGTGTTACGTAAAAATATTGGATTATGCAAAGCGTTTGTTATTCAAATTTTTGGGATTAAGGGGATAGAACGGAAAATAAAGAGCTTGAAGCTTTTCCTACTTTGAAGATTGTAAAACCGTCATACTAACGTTATTTTATTTTGGTTTTCATACTGAGATATCTATCTATTATTTATTAACACTGCTACCGACTCAGGTAGCCTTCCATTATTTAAACGGTTTAATTATACTACTGTTTTCTAGTTAAAGCATCTTTCCTTAAGTGATTGCTACATATTTATACCGAGCAACCGAAAGTTTAAACTAGAATAAAATGTATATTTACCCGTTTACCTATCTTTTCACCTTTATTTTCATCAGAATTCGATTGAATGCACATCAAATAGTCTTCGATGCTCACAAAGCGTATTTTGTTCTGAACAAACGATATAAAAGGAACATGTAGACTCCTACGTATTCGCAACTACAAAACCGGTCAAAAATAGAAAGACAAAACAGGCCGGTGTTGCCAACGTCGGTATAACATCCATCAGGGCAGTTACGTGGCAAATCGCTGACAATATCGATTACAAACGAGAAAAATAATATTTATGGCACTTTCCTAGTCAAGTTTATGCATTATTCCCTTGTTTGTTTCAGTTTTACAACTAACAACAAGGAAACACATTTACGTTGAGAAATGCGATGGAAAAGTTACACGACTTGCGACCTTGATCTACGTAATACTTTGAAAACATGGCTATTTCGATAACTGGCTTGGAAAATTCTGTTTCAGATATTTATTACAAGGAAAAAATAAATTATTATTCCACATAAACAAAAAAGAATATTATTTCGCCGTTATTTGTCTACATTTTTGTATTTTTTTATTGCGAACTCATTAAGCATTCTTTCTCGTTCAGCTATTACAGCCTGGCCACGACTTTTGGCTTAGCGGAAAGCGGCGCGGGAAGCGGTGCGGTGTCTTAAGGTATGATTCCGATCTCGGCAGCACGCAGCAGTGCCGCCGCGGCAGTGCGGTCGCAGCACTACTGGTCCTCATACATTTTCTATAGGTTTATATGAGATTACATTCCGAGCACGGCAGCAATGCTGCGCGACATTCCTATAGAGAATATATGGGGACCAGCAGTGCTGCGGCAGCACTGCTGCGTGCTGCCGAGATCGGAATCATACCTTTAGGCAAACATACAAATTCAACTCCGCGCGCGTGAGCGCTCGGGTGCGCGGGAGTTGAATATGTAAAAATTTGCTCACCGCGACGGAGCGCGGTGCAGTGTGTGGAGCGCCTTACTGCTAGCGTTGACGTTGCGTGCGGTGCGTCGTGGCATGGTTCATACATTTTTGTATGTTTGTTTTTACCACTCGCCGCCCCGCGCTAAGCTGCCGCTGATAGCAGCAAGGTCGTGGCTAGGCCGTTACGTAGGCCTCTTAGTATAATCAACCTATGACACAGGCCTCCTCTCTGTGAGAGGGAGTGGGCCGTAATCCACCACGTGGGCCCAGTGTGGGTTGGTAGATGTCACATGTCTTCGAATGTTTGGTTCTAGGACATGCCGGTTTCCTCACGATGTTTTCCTTCACCGTTTTGAGAGCAGTGGTGATTAAATAATTTCTTTTGTTTTAATTTCTGTCTTATCCACTATAAACTTTCACATTCCGGTCTAATCCCCTTTTTCTTTTGTTTTTATTACTGACGGATCCTGGGCCACCACTGCTCCTACGTAGGCCACTAATGAATATTTATTTATGTTGACATTACAATATATAAGGCCGCCAGTAACAGTCATAATACCCCCAGTTCTAGTTGATATTGTCTTACAATGGATATGAAAGTAGCAATTCCTTTACTACCGTCTAAGTTTTCCCATTACATTTGTTAACACTACCCACACAGACACAGTACGTGCCCACATACCCAAAGCACTTACGTTCCTGAAAGCCTTCATTACATGACACTAGCAGTTTGATGCTTATAGCCTAATAAAACACCTATTGGGCTCTAGCGGGCAGTTATGCGGCACCTTCTACGACCTACAGACGTATCGATTGCTGAACTACGAACTCTTCCACAGTACTTATGTGACCATTGGCGTCGCTAAGAATAATTTTTCTATTCACGCCCAAGCAACAGTTTTTACGACTTGATGAGAAGGGAAAAGTAATCTGAATAAAGTAAAAGCAAGGCTACAGATATCTCCCTCCCTCATCGCACTAATTGCGAGATTCGCTGAAGAAATTTTTTGCTGAAAGTTTTAAAAAAATCTATAAACGGAGAGAAACTAAAGCTGTCTGGCTGCTCGCTTGTCAACTGAAGGAAAAAGGCTTATAGTGCGGCTCTTGAGAAGATGAAAATAGTAGTTTGGCACGAGTTTTCAATTAGTCGATAGAATTTTAATTTCATAATACGATATTTAGCCACAATTGACCCGTTTACAAGGAGTATAAAAATAAAGACGTTTGATCACAAGGTGTCTCGTCGTTATTGATGTTCCAAATTCACCTGAATAGGTATATCTTATTTTCCAAGATAATGTTGAAAGTAAAAAAGAAAAATTGGTTTATTTGTCACAGAAACTCGTCCATACAAAAAGATAAGATAACTGGAATAATAAAGAAAAATAAAAAAATAAAATCGATCTACAACGTGTCGTTACAATGGCGACATTAAACACACGGGTAGGGCCAGTATGTAATCATAAAACATATACCAACTAAACTTATTTGTAATTTGAAAACTACCGCCTGCGCTGCTGATATACGACTCTCTCTCTTTCCTTCAATTCGCCTACTCTTTTCACGTTATTCGTTTTAATTTCATTGATGCGAGTTTATGATCCGTGACCCCGGCAAATGACCCCTTCTTTTTTTTTTTTTTTTTTTTTTTTTCGCTGAGAAATGCATTACGCATTCCCGCTCGTGGGGGACGAGACGGGGTATGTGGGACTCCTGTCGGAATGACACCGACAGTATACCCACTAAAACTCAGCGGTGTTCCCGCATCCCCGTGATGGGAGGGCCATGGGAAACCGGCTCAGCCTTTACTTCCACAACCCTCCCGGCGCATGCCCGCCTAGTAGCAGGCGGGCCCCGCATGCCCCCCAGGCTGGGGGGCTACGGGAATAGCCGAGAACACCTGGCCATTCCCGTCCAACACTGATGGAGGCCTGTGCAATACAGGCACAGGTGCCCCCGCACCTGTTGCCTGCTGGCCTCCATCTGGGAGGAGTCGGAGATGACTGTCAAACTGACGTCTTCTTCGACCCCTCCTCCGCCTTCGGAGCGGCGCTGCGTGAGGATCTTCCTCCCGCGCGCGCTCCGCCGCCTCCTTCTGGGACATGACGTGCTCGCAGAAGGAGGCGACTGCCGCCCAGGACCTCTCATCCCTCAGCATGGCGTTAACCAAACCGGGGAGTGACAGGTCCGGTCCGATCACCGCGATGAGACTGCGGCGCGGCTCAGACCACGACGGGCACACCTGGAGGATATGCTGCGCCGTGTCCTCCGCCGCGCCACAGTCGTGGCACGACGGCGTCTCCTCCCGTCCGATTCGGTGCAGGTACGATCCGAAACAACCGTGTCCCGACAGCACCTGCACCAGACGGAAGGAGAGGAATCCATGCGGCCGCTCGAGCCAATCTTGCAGGACTGGCCCAATCGCGTCGAGGGTTCGGCGGCCGAAGGCTGCGGTGGCGAGGTCCTCCGTCCAATGGACGACGATGGCGTCCCTCGCCTCCCGCCGCACTGTGGAAAATCGTAGAACAACTGCTGATTAAAAATGGTTATTGTCAATGTCGCTACTGGCAGGTTTTTTTTATTTTACTCAATAGTTTAATGACCAAACTAGACTATAATATCAAAAAATTATACATATTATATGAAATGATTTTTTTACAACACCACAAACTTTATAGTTTTGACGGACGTCCATGTTAAGCCCGTTCACTTCACCACTTTCAAATTGATTTTATTGTTATACGTTACAGGAAAAGGCATAATGTATTATATATTTCTGGAAACCGCGTCTTTTGAAGAATATGAAACAACTAATATATATTTAATATTATGTAAACAATTACCTTAAAATAATTTCAAAATAAAATATGGTGAAAAAAAGTTTTTTTTAAAGTTCATCGAGACTTTTGACAGTTACCCACGTTTACCCCTGCTTTACATTTAATGTTGATTTGTAGCCTAGCTATCCATAAACATAATCAAATAAAAAAAAGCTGCGGATATTTGCGATTTTCGGAGTAATTAGTAAAAATATGATAAAAGTCAGAAAACGGAAAACCGCTCGCTATTTATTGCGGTTTGAAATGTTGCTGTTTACATCAATAGTTTGCGGTAACATTTGTAATTTATCATTGATATTAGGGCGTTCATCTTTTTTGCACTCATGTTGCGTGTGAAAATATTAATCAACAAGATGCACACTACCCTCATATTTCATATAGTATATAAACAGTTGTTTCATTTCATTGTAAATAACAGAATAGTGGTGAATTAACAGAAGTGTAATTGTTACGAATACAATATTACGTATTTTGTTGACTCTTCATAATGTCTACTTTCAAATGTTCTAAACGTGAAATAATACTTTCGTATATCGAAGGAGGAAAATCATTGGAGGCATTATCAACAGTTTTAAAAGAAAATTATCATGTCATTGTGATTTTCAAAGACATATTATTATTATTCCCGCTTTTAAAAAACGATGGACAGAAGCTTCACGGAAAAAGGATATATTTTTAATGAAAACAATAAATGCTCAAAAATTTGACAGTTATGCTATGGAGACGGCCAGGATCTATGTGAGCAATTATGAATGGTACTACATGCCATCTTCAGTTCACAAAATTTTGATTCATATTGGTCAACTTTAGGAAGATGCACAAGAATCTCGTAATAAGGATTATAAAAAATTTCGTCTACATCATGCTAGAAAATGCTCAAGATCCGCTACAAACGAGGATGTATTTCATACTCTTCTTTATACTTCAGATCCTTACATAACCAGTATTAGAAAACCGTCATACTAAAAACGTGAAGGAACTTGATGAAGACACCTTAGATCTTTTGAAAGTGAACGAATTATTTTAGATCCCGAAGTTCATCAAGTATAAATAACATAACATTTAGTGAACATTACAATTAGATAATTAATTAATGTGTTCGATTTTAATCACACTTTAAAAAAAAATGTTTTTTTTTATTTAAATTGATTTGAGTTTTGATGTACTTTATGATATTTGGTTTTTGTAAACATTAAAATAATAGTATTCTTTGTTAAAAAATAAATATGGGACATTTTTGATAATTTTGAATTTGTTTTATTTTTTAATGTATGGTTTTAAATTCAATCATAATAAATTACATTCCATTTGAAGCCATATACACTATTCTATATTTGTGCAAAATTTTAGAACATATTATTCAGAAATAAAAAAGTTATTGATTTTTAATCAGAAACAGACCTTTATTTTCCATAGTGCGCCGGACGGCCTCCCGCTCTTCCTGGGCTGGGCGTTCTCCTCTCGCCCTCCGCCCCGCCGTCCATTCATATACTCTGGCGAGCACCCACGCCTCGAGTTCCCAAGGAGGGGTGCCCGCCAGAGCACATGCTGCCGCGAAGCCCACCGAGCGGTAGGCCCGCGACACCCGCTGGGCGCCCTTTGGGGTGCCCGCAAGGCGGCGGCGTTCTCCCTCCTATGGAGGGAGTCCTCCCAGATAGGGGCTCCGTAAAGGGCCATACTCTTCAAGATACCGGCGTAAAGTTGCCGGCATCGTGCGCTGGGCCCCCCCAAGTTGGGAAGCAGCCACGACAGCGCGCCCGCGGTCTTCAACAGGCGCGTCGATAGCCCACTAAAATGCGGACCGAAGCGCCACCTGCTGTCAATTACGAGACCCAGATACTTCATCTGGGCCTTGACCTCAGTTCTGACGCCGTCCACGAAGATGTGGGCGTCAGGTGGGGGGGGGCGCTGCCGAGCTCCGTGGAAGAACACGGCCTCGGTTTTGTGCAACGCCACCATTAAACCTAGGCGGCGGATCCTCCCTGCGACCAAGGATCCGCCCGCCGAGGCCAAGTTGGCCGCCTCCCTGAAACTCCCCCCCCGCCGGTTCCGCGTGTATTCCCTCCTTGCCTCCACACACACTGCTCGAAGCCCCGCCAGCTAGAGTTGCATACCTCGGTCAGAGACTCCCTCAGTTGCTTCGCCATGGTGTCCACATCCAGGCCGGCGGCAGGCGGCGAAAGCCAGTCCTGGATGAACGCCGCCTCACTCGCTGCCTCCCTGTCCAGGCGGGTAAGAGCCCACCGCGGGAACGGTGGTCGCCCGGAGGGGGGCCGTATCTCTCCGGGGCCCATGTTGGAGATGTCGAACCGCACGTAGCGGTGGTCCGACATAGTCTCCACCAGGTCCACCCGCCAGTTCAACACCCGCGCGGCTAACGCAGGGGTGGCAAAAGTGACGTCCACTATTGAGCCGCCCCGTCGCCGCACGCATGTCTGGACGCTTCCTCTGTTCAAGAGGGAGAGTCCAGAGGAGGCTGCCCACATCTCAACCGCCCGCCCGCGTGCGTCGGTGGCCGGGTTGCCCCAGGTCACCGACTTGGCATTCAGGTCTCCCAGTACGCAGACCTGACGCGGCGCCGCCCTGCCGACCACGGTGGCCAGGACTCCGAGATAGTTCTCAAAGTCCTGAAGAGGGCGGTTTGGGGAGAAATATACGCCCACAAGGGCTAAGTCTCCCCACGCGGCGGCCACGTATCCTGGTCCCCTCTCTAATAGCGAGAGGGGAGGGGAATCTGTGGAAGATCGCGCCGCTAGTGCCACCAAGTCGTCCTCGTCGCCCAGCCAGCTGCCGGGGATCGAGTAGGGCTCGGCGACCACCGCTACGTTCACCAACCACTCGGCCATAACCTGCACTACCAGGTTCTGGGCCGCTCTGCAGTGGTTGATGTTCGCCTGGAGGATGCGGTAGTCGGAAACCATTATTCCGACATCGCAGCCCCCTCCTCAGCTACCGCTACAACGGCGGCGGTGGCAACAGGGCGAACCTGCGCCGGCACTATGCCCTTCCTCACGGGGGGCTTACAGCTCCTGCCCGTCATCCTGTGGGCCGCGGGACGGCCACTGGCGGCACACGCCGTGCAGTGTGGCGTGGTGGCGCGGCAGGTGGCACTCTTGTGACCCTCTTGCCCGCAATTGTAGCACGTGTCTCCCCAGTCGAATTTGGAGGGACACGTGGCTCGGGCGTGGCCGAACGCGAAGCACTTGAAGCAGCGCATAGGCAGGTCTTCAAGTGGCCGGACCACTGCCGAGCTGAGTCCCACAAGCAGCCGTCCCTTGGTCGCAGCAAGGGCGGCCCCAGCCGCGGCGACTGGGCACTCGACGCGGATGATGCCCATGCCACGGCGGCCGAGCCTGATGGCTCCACCTTTTATCGCGCCAGCGTCGCAGCCTCCAGCCGCCGCGACGGCCGCCACCACATCCTCCTTGGTGACCGAATCATCCAGATCGGCCACCTCCAAGGCTGCGGTCTTAATAGGCCTGACGACCGTTGCCGCATCCGCAATGACCTCTTGCAACTTTGTTGCGAAAAGGTCCGCATTTGTGCCGCGCTGTTCCCCCGAGAACTCGAATATTCGAGCCCCGGTTACGGTTCGGCGGCACGTGATGTTGCCGATCCCCAGCTGGGAGGGATCAGCATTGGTACGAGCCCGTCGTAGGACGGACTCATACGTCTCGCCTCGCTCCACGGCCTCCGGGATGATGGTAACCACGACGGCCGCGGTTTTGGGGGGAACTAGCTTCCTCCCGCCGGCTGGAGCCCTTTTGGCTGCAGGGGCAGTCGCAGCTGGCTTGGAGGCCGACTTATTCCCTCCCTTCCCTTTTCCTCTCCTGACCACTTCCGTCCACGACTGGTTGGACGGGGTGGTGGAGGGAAGAAGGGCGTCTTCCTTCTGCGAGTTCTGGGGGACTGCTGGAGTGGCAGACGACCCAGACGCTCCCTCCGCACTTGTGGTGGCGGTTTGAGAAGCCACCTTGGCCCTCTTGCCCTTGCCCTTGCCCTTGGAGGGCTTCGGGGCCTGTGGCTGCGCACCCGATGCCGGGCCTGCTAGAGGCGCGGGTTCCGGCTCCCTCGGGGGTAGCATCTGATCCGCCGCTAGCGGTGGGCGGAGCCGCCTTTCCGGCAAGAGCCGGTCCTCGATGCCTGCAAAGCAGGCTCTGGTGAAGGCCCTTTCCTCCATGACAACCTTTCGGATTATATCCTCAAGGTTGGAAGGGGAGGAGGAGGAGCCTCCTGCCACCGGACCTGGGGCAGGTTGAGCAGGCCGGGCTGTGGCCTCAGCCAGCTTCTGGTGTAGCTGGCTGACCTCCGCCTGCAGGCGATCCACCTTCGCCTGCAGCTGCCGCGTCTCGTCCGTGGCCGTCCGACTCACCAGCTCTAACACAATGCCGTGCAGACTGGCGGCCCGGCATTTGAGGGCCTTCTGGAAGGTCCCCTTCAAGTTGGAGGACTTTGAGGCGACCTCTAGGACCTCCTCCTTGTCCTCCTGCGCCATGCGCTCCAGGTCCGCCAGGGAGTGGTCAGCGTATAGTACAATCGATGCACCATAGCCAGCCCTCGACCGGGCGATTTGCGCCTGGCGCTCCTTCGCAGCGACCCTCTCCTCCAGGTCTTGTTGGAGCTACACCCTTTTCGCCAGGTTTAACTGGCGTTCGGCGTCCACCAAGCCCACATCGTGGGTAGAAGTCGGAGCCTTTTTAGACTTCGACTTCTTCTTGGCCCTTCTTTCGGCCGACTCCGAGGAGCCCTCAGACCCGGGCCTCAGGTAGGCCCTCTTCCGTTTGAGGCGGCCGTTTTCGGCTGCCGACGTGTCCATATTGGAGTTGTCGGAGTCCGACAACTCGTCTGGCCTACTAAACAGGCTGGCCGCAGACGGTGCGCGGTCAGCTTCCGACGGCAAAGCGTCGCCGGCGTGGTCCTGAGAAGGGCCGTTGGATTGGCCCTGAGAAGGGCCGGTGGATTGGCCCTGAGAAGGGCCGGTGGATTGGCCCTGAGAAGGGCCGTTTGAATCGCCCTGGGAGGGACGATTCGAAGTAAAACGCCCTGAGGCGTCACGCATGGTTTTTTCTTTCGTCATGTTCGCAGACGACCGCATCAATGTCTGCGAATCACAGCGCACTTTAGCCGCCGGTCTGCCACTCCGTTACGGTGGTCAGACACGGCGTTGCCCGGGGGAAACTACGTGGAAGTATGCGCTGTGGGGGTTCCCCCCGGCAAATGACCCCTGCGCCAAAGTTCTTTAAGTGCAGGTTGATCCAAGATGCTACTTTGGAAAATTGTAAATAAATAAACAACTGAGTAATAATGTTTAATGAACTTAAATTCGAAAATTGGAAAAAAAATGGTTAAATTGGATTCGTTCCAGTGCCTTGGGCATCCTCTGGGCACGCTCGTTCCATCATAGACCTCATGTCGCCAATAAAGCGGCTCGCTGTATAAATATGTAGGTACCCACTACTTTATTGTAATACGAGTACTAATGCTAATGAAATTAAATAATTTTCTCAAAAAACACACCGAAGTGGGAACAAACCGAGTGTTATCTAAACTTATCTCAAGGGTCGGGAAGTTGAGTGATGAATGTTACTTACGCACGCATTTAGTCACAGTTTACGTTAAATAAACCTTTATGAAATACTAGGTCCTGCCTGCGACTTCTTTTGTGTGGATAAGTCGTTAAACCATGTCATTTACTGGGATAAAAATACCCTATGTGCTAATCCAGGTTTTAACTATGTGTGTGCCTTTCATCAAAATCCGTTCAGCCGTTTTTGCGTGATTGAGTAAAAAATATTCAAACATACAAAATTTTACATTTATAATATTAGTGGGGTCGTGGGATTTACTTGACTGGCTTGAAACAAATTTAAAACTTAATTTGTTAAACAGTATTAAGGGCTTTGGAAAAATAATATTATAAAGAAAGCTCTTGTCTCGTTATTTATTATTTTCACTTTAATCTAATATCTAATACATTGAACTTTTATTTCGAACTTAAATACCATATTTTGAAGTGTGTATCTAAACTTAATATTATAAAGAGAAAATATTTGTTTATTTTTGTATGTTTTATAAAACGACTGGACGGACTTTGATGAGTATACGGTACACGAGTTATATATAAATACCTACTGCCACTCATGTGGAGTTCTCCATGCATAACTACCTACCTTTTGAAATAATAGGCAACAAGAATCAATTCTATGTTATTGTAAATTTAGACGTTCAAAAGTGCCTTATACGTATATGTGCCTATTTGAAATAAAAGATTTCATTCAACCATAAGAAATGATACAAGAAAGTTACATGCCGAATCTGAATATTAACGATACCTCAGGTCCAGATTTTCAAAACCTTGACATGCTTACTGTATCTGCTTAAATAGCTTATATAAAATTGTCTGCCTCTCCTTATACGCAGGGTAGTCGGTTAAAAAGTGCGGTAAGCTGGATTGCTGTCAAGTTGCGAGGGAGCCGCCGATCGCAGGCAGCGAGATAACTGTATTGTGAACCAATAAATTTCACCCCTTCTGAAATTCGAAGGATACCTCTTCCGAAGGAATTAACGCTTTATTATTTTGAAAAGTTTATTTATTTATAGCGACATTTTTATAGCGTTCGTACGATGATGTTATAAAAGTGGGAATGAGACTATTTATTACACTTTCACGGCTAGAATACCAAGCCGATGTTGTCGAAATTTGGAAAACGCATGTGTTTTAAAGGTCGTCAAAATATTTGTGTTTGTAAAGAAAAAAAATGGATACACACTTACCCGGGGCTTTAAAAAAAAACACTTGACACGCGGTCAGAGCCGCTGGCCGTAGCTAGTTTTTAATAAATGGAGCATGAAAATAAACCTTGGCGGCCGTCAAGCTTGTATTCCCTGGAGGCATAGGCTGCATACACCATTTACCGAGCACAATTCCAAACTAAACTGTTGCCGTAATTAAGATTGTTCCGAATCGAAAAATCCAATTACACTTTGCTCTACCTAGAAATCGAATCGCAACCTCAACTTCAGGTTCACCCGCGTTGTTATTTTCATTTCAAAACTCAATTCGAAGTAGATATTTGAACGACGATGTATATTATACGAAAGCACTTCAAAGTTGAATGCAATAAAACACTTTTCTCGCTTACTTTAAACGTTTTTATTGAACTGTTTGTTTTTCGACATTAATTTATAAAGCGAGACAAAATAGTCATGACAATGTTGCGCGATTCGCACTCACTGCGCCTGCAGACGACATTGAACGATTTACGAAGTCCCTGGTGATTAATATGGATCTCATTGATCGCTTGGAATAATGCCGTCGCTCTTTGCCGATAAACGCCTATGAACTCTATTATTTATCAATATTTTTCCCTTTAACAAGAGGATTTGCGCAGTTTATTTGAATATGAAATGGACAATTGGTATTGTGTGGGTCGTTTTTTGTTGTTGTGGAGTATTATGTGCCGGTTTGGCACCGTTACATTGGTTTGAGTAAGATAAAGTACCTACAGCGGTAGTTGTACATACAATATATTTTGTGAGTTGCTAGGCATAAAACGCGTCAGAGTTTTTATTCTTATGTCCCAGAAGATTTTGTTAGCATACTTTTTATATATTTTGCAAGTTCACAAACATTGTCGCCACTGTTTGTAACCAACAAGCGTAGAACATTTAATAAACAGCATGACAAACATTGGTGCATCGAAAAAGACAGATGGTCTCCAGATAGCCGCGTGACAGGGATGCGCCCTCGGGCGATATTTTTCACTCTAGCTTCAAATTGCAAGCTAAGTTCATTTTGAATAATTTATGAAGTCGACTTACTTTTATTTTGAACCGATAAGTCTTTATACTCTTTATGCAGAATAAAAGCGTAGTATGCTCTAAGGCGTTTATTTATAAACGTTGCTTAAATTCAAGTAATGATAAGCGACTGTTTAACCATACATCGTTTCAACTTTAAGCCGCTTGTATAAATAAGAATCTTGAATAGGTCTATCATTCTAGCTAATACAAAACCTTAAGTTACTAGGAGGTACCTGAAACAATAATAATAGGTATGTTTAGTAAGTGCATTATGTAGGTGTTGTATGTGTTACTTGTTAGCATAATGCTCTCTATTTAATACGCTATATCGAACTACCTCTTATCTACTTCCACTTAATTCATAATTATGATAAAGCAAATTAATTCCGATTTCCTGGAATCGGCTGAAACTGAAAATAGTTACTAAATCACAATTATTATCCACTATATTTCCAATTCGTCATAGTTGGGTATATATTTGTTACTTTATATTTTAGTGATATTCCTTGTATTTAGAAGTCCTATATGTTTGTAAGCACAGAACAGATAAAAGAAGTTTGTAAGTATATTCTCGTATTGAATGTTTTATTAAAATATGTAAATTGTTTTAAAGTTTTTTTTTTATATCTATACTATATACACGCTAGGGTCTAGAAATGTCAGTCGGATTAAAAAAAAAATCTTTGCATTTCATAGCTCAATTCTTGAGGAAGGTCATAGGCTATGCTAATATCACGCTAGGATCCTTAGCAGCCGAGCAAAAAGAAAGAAGTCAGAAAGATCACTAAGCGAAAACAAAGTAATAGCGCGGGCAGGCGATGCGATACGACGCGACGGGGAGGTTCGAGAGAGCAAGAAAAAAGCACATGGAAGCAGTCGCTAGCGATTTTTTTTTGTATATTTGTTTGTTACGCTTTTACGCTAAAACGGCTTAACGGATTTAGGTGGAATTTGACTCATGGGTAGACTATGACCTGGATTAGGACATAGGATGCTTTTTGTCCCGATATCCCACGGAATCGAGACATATGCGGGTGAAACCGCGGGATGCAGAAAGTTTTTAAATAAATGTAACAAAACATTTGAAAGCATAACAAATTAACATAACAATCAAAGAGCAAATAACAATAGTTTTGCCGAATGTATGAAATGAATAATTGAATAATTCTGACACAAGATAATTAAACTAGAACAGTAGCTGTAGTAGACTCTTGAATTCTGCATGGGGATTGTACTCCATCATGTGTGCACATTGAAAACTAAAAAAACATTGACATCAAGCTTTAGCAAGAATTACGAATGAAAGTATAGGTTATGGCTTCACCACGGACGGACCACAAACTCTTCACGTAGTACCTACAAAAAATTTTTAAGTAGATTCATGAACATACGCACATCTTTTATTTTTTTTATGGCTAAATGGGCGCGCTCTTGACTTCGATCACACCTGATGGAAAGCGATAGATGAGGTCTATGATGGAACGAGCGTGCCCAGAAGATGCCTGTTCACTCTTGATTTGAAGGCAGACGGGTTAAATGTGGGAGGAAACAGATACATCAAAATAATCCTACGTCGTACCTACGAAGGTATGTCCGCACCGGTATATGTAAGGCTAGGACCGCTATAATGACGGGATCATAATTCCACGAGTCTGTCGCCACCCTAACCACGACAACTTTATTTATGAATGCTGGAGAAATAAACAAATTGTCCTTGTTTACTCAGATTTTCATTAGTCTTTATTAATTAATTTCCACCACTTCATTAGACGTCTATTTCCCGCTTTCCTTTGTTTGTTTTATAATTTTCATTGTGAGAATTATTTTACTAAAATGCTCGTTAATGAGGTCTTGGTTTCTTGATTTATGTTTCGGCTGTTGTACCTAAACAATGATTGGTTTACAAATTTGTTTATTGAATATTTGATTGAGCAATTATTACGTAAGAAAGAATTTGACCGTTGTAAAAACAAATTTTCAAAAATAGAGAAAGAGTTTCGTGCTAATGGAAATAGGAAAAATGACACCGTAAACTGGGTTAAAACAACTTTATGTGTACTTTCAACGTTCATTTCCTTTTAACAAGAAGCGTTGCTCTAAATCGTTGCACCAAATCTAGTTTGTTTAACTTTTTCTTAATGCTGTGTGAATTTCATACGGTGTTGGATTCAGCAAGTTTGGTGACGTTAGCAATGTCTAAGTTCACATTGCATAGGCGGCACTGTACAGGCCGCTGCAACGCTCACCGTCTGCAAATTGAATTTCTAAGTTATTCCCCAAGTTGTGAAGGCACGAATGAAGTGAGCTCGTTCCCAGTTGTTGTTTCCCGACTTGGGACTCGATGATTGGAGCCGAGGGCACGAACGAGTTCGGTTTAGACCAACTTCTCGCTTTCTAACACTCTGTTCAGATCGCCGTCGACTAGCATAGCAAGTAGATATCGATTATTTTATTGGTCTAAAGGTTGCGACATACGTGACACGTTTGATACGCGTCTCTTGAGAATATTCATTTAGAGAAATGTATTACGTTTTGTATTCATGGAATGCAAAATCTAATATCTCTCATGCCTTGTTATAACTAGGATTCGATGTTTTGATGTATAGTCTCCTCACATGATCGTCGGAATAACAATCCACGTTCTATTAGTAGTCTGATTGTCTACACAGTATTGTGAATCTGAAACCATATTCTCCGAAGTCATATAAATAATGTCTATTAGATAATACTCTCATATGTATACTTGGTAACTACGTATGTACATATATTAGCGCCTAGTAAACGGGATCGGGTGTAATGCGAATTCATTAGTATGTAAACTGTCGCCTTGTGATACTCTTGGCGTATCATTGTTGACAGGCGTTCCGTTCAGCGCTCCGCGGTCTGAACAAAGCGATGTAAGTGATTTCGTGTTGGAACCCTGACGCGATGCCCTTGAGAGATAACTTGTTCATTTCGAGAGCAGATTGAACCGATTCCCCTGTTCAAGACATGAATTTAAAATGCTCGATTTACAATTCAGTTTCGTTCATGGAGCAACCCCAACTTTTTTGTTTAAATCTGTACCCCTGTAACAAACGTGATTACATTTTTAATTAGATTCCTTTTTTCTACGTTTCGAGCGACCAAGCACCCGTGGCTTGCATGCACACGCTACCTCTCATACCGCGTTACTCTGCGATAATTGCTATTATTAACTGCAAATACGACAGTCAACTTTAAACCTTATTCTAACTTCTGAAAAGTTGCAATTAGATATTGTTAACATAGATTGTTTTTACTTATTATTTTATACGGCGCCTGTATTACTACTTCATAACGTTGCCTGTCTTTAGAGATTACACATTTCCACGTTAGGTTTACTCAAGCTTGATTAGATTGAGCTAGTGATTTAATTACAGAAATTGATGTGTACACTATAATAAGCAGTTTGAATAAATTATTATTATGGAAACCATTTATTTATTCAATAATAACTTTTTACGAAAATAGAAAGCTTCAATTGGGAACGTACTTACAGCTAAGTGCCATAAAATGTTATACAGGGTTGCTTGTACTTGTAATTCGAATTCGACGTATAATATATCCGTCAGGAGGTTACCCCCTGTAACCTCCTGACGGATATATTATACGTCAAATATAATGCAACAAATTGAACCCCCCATAATATATCTATGGCCGAAATTCAATAATTTTAGAGATATTTGAATTTTAAGGGGTTTTCGATAATATAATTCCAAATTAAAAAAAAAATTACTTATTGAATGGGTACCATTAAAAATGATATTGTAGCTGGCACTTCAATTAGCTATGAACATAATTAAAAGTACCTCTGCCTACTTAATTCATCAAAATAATTAAAATGATGAGCGATTTAAGAATAATATCTAACCATTTTTTTTATTTTACGCTTTAAAAATGTTTCGCAACAAATTGAACCCTCCATATGTATGGCCGAAATTCAATAGTATTCGAGATATTTGAAACATTTTTGGATGTCGGAAAATATCTCACCGAAATGTACTACCAGGATTAAAACTACCCTGTGTTAATCCAGATTATAAACTTTCTGAGTAGTACAAACAACATCGAACATACATCAAACAAAATTCTAAAAACTATGTTTTCGGTTTCACACCTCGTAGAACTTTTATTTTTAATATTCTATATGTAGGATACAGTTTTTACCTCGTAACTATTTTATTATGTGACATCCTCCAACCCGCATTGAACCCGCGTGGTAGATTATGGCACACTCCCTCTCACAGAGAGGTCTGTTTCGCAGCAGTGGGAACATTATAGGCTGATTATGTTACTATTTTATTATTATTCACTTTTTGTACCTATAATATAAATAAAAAAGAATGTTCAATAACAGCTTGCGCAATTATACGAAAATAACATATAAAGTAAAAAAATAAAGCCTTCAAAATATACCAATGTTAGGTACCTACACGACCATATAATATTACAGAAAGTTATTGGTGCGTAAAAGTTTACTTCCAGAGATTACAAACTCTAGGCAGCACCCATCACATTATTTTCACATAATTTGCGTCCTTAATAGTTTTCATATCCATCGATGCATTAAAAAAAGATCAATATAAAGAACAAAAAACGTGTACTGTGAGGGATATGTTATTTATCATTCTTATATTAACATAAAAAAGGAGGCTCATTCATCATTATCTTACTGACTATTCTTTAAGGCTGTGAAGCGTTGAGGGTAAAAGGCATTCTCTAGCCAACAAAGACTGTCTACGTAGTACGTATAATTTGTTAACAAAGGCCAGAAAGGTCTTCATTCACATTTATCACTTTCCCTTTACCTCGATGCGCCTCTAAAGTAAAACAATATTAACGCTAATTTCAAACCGGAACATAGTTTAGCTTCGAGTGTTGTGGCGACCACTATTGTGTAAACTTTTACATTGTGAACTGAATAATACGTCCTAACGAATATTATATTACCTAACTTTGTGTGTTTAACAAAACCTTTTACGTAAACCTGTGAGGTTAGGCGGAGTCACACTATCGGGAGGGACATCTCAACATTGATGGCATTCTCACGAGTTCAGCCGATGTATTCTGTAAAAATCTCACAGTGAAAATTTAGATGAAGTGGCCTGTCATTGACACCTTACTTCAAGCTCACTTCATCTAAGTTTTCACGATGAGCTTTTTACAGAATATATCGATAGTTCTTTTGTCACAAATACAAGAATTCGGCCATCCATGCTTGCTATCTTCATATTCGTTTGTCTTAGTTTAGAGGTACCTAGGTGCTATAACCTCTGTAGGTAATGTGAAAGAAGATGTAGAAGTACCATAGAGCATAAACAGCGTTTACTCGCTCGTTGCTCTTACAGCGAATGGAAGTTTTTAGCATAATAATTTTGCTTTCAACGCACAAGTCTGCAATACCTTCCTCCTTTATGGAAGTAAAACAAAAACTTTCAGCTTGTTCCACATGCAGGAAGGAAACGTCCGTAAGTGCATAAAATGAGAGTTATGAGACAACAGATTTACGAGGTCCAGCAACAGTTCGTCATCACTCATAGTGATGTGTTTATCACTGCTCCAGCAGACGTTCGTAAGTTACGTAATGCAGCGTAGGTGAAGCCAGTTATCCTGGCAGGAGGGCATAAATCGAGCGTGCGTCCGCTAAACGTACACTGAGCAACAGTGACAGCACAATGTTCGCTTATCTTAATTGCCTTCCCAGATACGATCGTGGAATTTATCTGCGGCGCCGCCAGAATAAGTACGGCACTTTTTAGCGGTCTGCGCGGTAAAAAGTTTAATGATAGTGCCGCAGCTATCTGCGACAGTTGCTCTTTATTTTTCACAATTAAAATAAATGCTACTTGGTGTTGTTTTGTATCAAATAAAGTGACGCGCTGAAGATGTTTATTGTTCGTAGGAAAAGATTTCAAGCTGTAAGAAATAGTTTTCTATTTACCTCAAGACTGGTTGAGGAAAATGAAGACATTTTTCCCCTTTGTGTGCCTTTTATGGTATAACAGTCCTTGAACATGATACGTTATTGGTTTTTAAACGATTGCGACGCGTCTACCCGCGCCGTGCTCCATAAAACAGAATATAAACCTACGTATACAAAGGAAGGCATTAGGAAAACACTCTATTTAATGAAAGTACGAAATTCTAAAGTCAAAAGGTCTGAATGCCAAAGATATTTATTAAAATTCAGCTGGCTGGGGAAGTATTTTCAATCACGCCAGTTTATTGTTTCCCTATTGTCTCGCAAGCGGCTGATTTAACGGACTAACTGAATGAATAATGCATAGCACAATGAACTGCCAAAATCCAATCTGAATCCATTTTCAGAATCTTTGAATCCGATAATAAATATGAATGTTTTGGGCTGAATAAGGAATAACTGGATAAAGTTGCTACTAAATGAATCAAATATTCATGTGAACAGGTTCTCACAGTATGTATATGTCACTATGTCAGTATGTCATGAGACTTCTAAATCATAACGATACGACGCATTGTAATTAGGTACCGACTTAGTACAGGCTCTTCAGGTGAAATTAAATCCAAGAAACAAATGAAAATGTAGCCGATATAGCATATTTTATTGAAAACACATAGCATTCATATAATATTAAGTACAGGCAAGTTGCTATAAGTAATAAAATTATAAATAACGTGGACCCAAGAGCTTTTTAAGGAACTTTCCGTTTCCTGAAGTTATTTCAAGAAAATGTAAAAAGAAAAGAAAAAAACAAAGAAAAAGACAGGAGCTCATTGTGCATCAAAAAATTCGTCCGCATTGCTGTCAATGGGATAAGTGCCCAAAAGGCTGGCAGCATTACCACGTCGGATGGCAATGCTTATGCTTTGGTCTAAAAATAAGCCAGCCCTCTGGTCACGCGTGGAGTCAACCAACCGCTTGGCGATGTCTCGAAATATTCGACGAGCACTCGGAACGAACTCCAAACGGCTCAAATATATAGCTCCCAATAAGGTTGTTATATTTGCGCTGTTTGAGGTTTTATTGAATATTTTATTTTAAGGGGGACTTCCATTAAACATTTTTAATCGCTTTTATTATCATAAGGCTAGAGTGAAAAACTACGGTTTATTCGCCGTGTGTAGACACGGTTGTCAGTTTTGTATGGATCACTATGGAAGCTTGTTGAAAGACACGTTTTCTCAACGGCGCGGTTTATACGCCGTTGCGTAATCAAATCGTGCCGTGTACATAAAAAGGCTTTACTGTTTGCCATAGAACTTATTGTTTTACAATTAAGTCAGCCAAGTAAATAAATCAAGTAACAGCTGGAACTATCTAACGCGAGATAGCAAAATCTTTGTTAGAACAACAACGCTACGGAAATTTAAATTTCAAAAGCTTTTAGAAATAATTTAAGGAAATCGCTTCGCATAATACCACTTGTATTAGCTTCAGTCGAATAGGCTAAATATCTCTTCTTTGAACAATGTACTAACTAAACTTTGTTATAGATAACTGTTAGCTGACCAAATTCTGGGAAGTGTGGTGTGGTGGCTCAATATTTATTCAAAATCGGCAAGTTTGCGAGACAGTAATTGCATTAATTTAGCTATTATTAAGTTAGCATATTATTCGAACATAAATCCGGGATCTTCTCATAGATAGGTACACGTGCTGCCTTGCACACTAGCACAGTTAGGTTTAGGGGAGACCCTTTACAGTCTCCCCAGAGATGTGCCCTGACAGGCGTTGCACAGAGGGGGTTTTGGATCGAGGTACCAGTGCCCCTTCTATGTGGTCACCATCTGGGTGACGACTGGGGTGGTTTCGGTAAGGTAAAAATTACACACTCCACACCCGATCTTATCTCTAAAACCCGGACGCCTTTTGAAGGTCCCCCCGAAAACAAAAAAAAAGGTCAATGGAACAAGCTTTGATTACCACCGTGAAGCAGGTTTGTCGATGTATACTTCACCGTGAGACAACCACAGTGTCCTTGAAAAGTTACATTAGTACATTTCCAACCCTCAACCTCTTTACAGATTAATATTAAATATTGTTAGACAAAGGTAAGGAGGCTGTTATCAAAGTATATATGATGCTACCTATTTCCTTGATTAAAACCCAACTCCCAAGGTATACCATTATTTAATAGATGAACATGTAGTCACATGTACGGTGCCTACTCGTTACCAAGAAAAGCAACACGAAACTTCTTTAATTAGGCTTTGACCGTTCAAGTTAAAGTAAAATAAAATAATTAAATACCGATGTATGTGGAGAAATAGCACGCGTCTACACAGAAGACGAGGCCGCAATTTTATGAGAATATAGTGTCAACGCATACAAAACACTGGTTTAATACCATTTTACACTTCGGATGAATATATTTAATGGGTGAAAGGCAAATAGTCGTTAACTGGCCAGTTGGCACAGTCCAATGCAGGCTCCGTTAATTCCAGGGGCGGTCACGGAGCCGGTAAATGTGTCATGTTAATAGCTCCCCGTTAAAATATCGCACGTTTTCATTTTATGATCTTCCAATTTTATAGCTAGTGCTGCTGATGGGAGGTGTAAAATTTTGGCGCCAAGCTCCTGGAGTATGTTGGTAGTGTCGTACGTACCGCGCGATGTTGACCGTTCGCTGTGGGACAGAATGAGATATCGTCACTATGTATGGGAGCAAGCGCGGCATGTATAAGCCGGGAAATATGACGACTTTTGGTGCAGCACTAATCCTGCTAGGTTCTATTTTGTGCAAGTTAATTTTATTATGTTTTGTCTAATCCGGTAGATTGTGAAGTCTTTGTCTAGGTATTGTTTCTATATGTTAACAACGTAGTCGTTTTAAACAAAATACATATATATTCTCTGTATAATGTCTGTATAAGCAAAATCCTCTTCGGCCTTTAATGTTCCCACTGCTGGGACACAGGCCTCCTCTCAATGTGGCAGAGTTGACGTTAATCCCGTAATCAGGTGCACTCGATACATTTACTCTAATACTGACCGAACGATAAGATATTTTACGGTCTACTAAATGCAGCGAACACGACCGAATTACCTAAAATAGATATTTAACCATGAGTATCGACGTTCAAAATCCGCACCCCCGGCACTGGCGATAACGGTTATGAATAAAAATTTATAGGCTTCGAAATAGCCTTCTATTCCGTAAAGCTTCATCTCAATTAAAATCCTATTATCTACTCAAAATGGTGGCGCCATATGCCGGGAAGTGCTGCTATAAGTATTATTATCAGAGAATTATCAGGTCGGCCGTCGATAACTTTCTTTGACCAGAAGTGTAACTATTTAAAACAATTTTGTGAAGTTTTCCCGTGTAAAGTTTTTCCTTGTTGAGGATTGTAAGGAAAATAAAGCGGTTTATCTCTATAAAGTGTATACATATACAATGTGTAACTGAATTAATACACATCATAAAAATAGTTTGTTCAGTATCGTTTACTGGATCGATTTCTGTCATTTTATATTTAGGTAATTTTTTATACCAAAAAGAAAAATTAAAACTACGTCAATTACAATCACAACTCCGCTGTAGTCAAAACAAACCAAAATTATTTATTATTTTTCTCGAGTAGTCATGAGGGTCCGTGCCCGCTTATCGTTGAATTTTGGGACACGTATGTGTGCGACTGTGTGCGTGCGTAGATTTGTAATGTAACCACAATAGGGTAGTTTCCTGGGTAAAAAAATAATAATTCTAATTAGTCCGTCAGTTAGATTATCGAAAAATAATAAATAATAAGTATTTTTCGATAATCTAACTGACGGACTAATTAGAATTTTTAGGAAACTAGCCTATTTTCTCCCACAATCGGTATAACTAATTTAATAAATACATAATGTTTTTCACATACATAGGTAATCAGCCTATAAAGGAGACGGCGGAGAAGGCCCTATAGTGGAGGTCAGTGTCCCAGTTATGGGAACACCCACTGCTAGGACACAGGCCAGAGAGGGAGTGGGCCGTAATCCACCACGCGGGCCCTGTGCGTGTTGGTGGATGTCACATATCTTCTAATTTTGGGTTCTAGGATATGCCGGCTTTCGCACGATGTTTTTCTTCACTGTTTTGAGAGCAGTGGTCATAAAATAATTTACACAAAGTACTTGCCTGGGTTTGGCTTATAATTCGTAAGTCGCGGCCGTTACCACAGGACCAACCCTTCTCTTAGTAATTTTATTTAATAGTAAAAATTCAGTGTGTGTATTATGATTATAACATAATATTCTAATCCGAGGTGATTGGTGTTGTGCGTTAATTCCAGGACATGTTGTATAACAGACTGAACTATATAATAAACTCTTTGAATGCCATAATTACAGAAACAATTAAAAAGCCATTGTAGACACAATGGCTTCTTAATTGTTTTCGTATAGACATACGAAGGGTATGTCTATATGAAAACTAACCAGGGTTTTATTCCTTCTTCTTCTTAGTGTGTCAATCTAAATCCAATCGGCCCAGAATTTGGGTATGAGTTTGGCGTTTCCAATAGTGTCCATCAGTTCCTGTAACGTCCAGACAACAGGACATGCAGGACACAATATTAAGTGTCTCATTGTTTGTGGAACAGGACCAAATTTGCAATCCAGGAGTTGTTGCAATCACGGAGTTATCTATGAATGTAATTAAATCGAAAATACGTACTCAGGTAGACCTGAGCACTTTTTCTTTGCTTTTTAACCGACTTCTAAAAAAGGAGGAGGTTCTCAATTCGGATGTTTGTATTTTTTTTTTTTTTTTGTGTTTGTTCGCGCATAACTCCGTCGCTTGCCAACCGATTTGAAAAATTCTTTTTTTGTTGGAAAGGGTATACTTCCCAAATGGTCCCATGAAAATTTTATCGAAATCGGACAAGCAGATTTCGAAAAAAACAACAAATATCTAAAAATTTATCTATATTGTCTACATTAACGATCTTTTCGTTTACATTTTTGTGGGGTAGGTACAACTAAAAAGTGGAAAATAAAAACTTTTTTACAAAAAAAAAAACAACCGACTTCAAAAAAAAAAACACTACAAAGTGATAAATAACTTTAATTTCGGAAGTCGGTGTCAAAAAACGAAAATGTGGAATCAACGACACCGACTTCCGAAATTAAAGTTATTTATCACTTTGTAGTGTTTTTTTTTTTGAAGTCGGTTGTTTTTTTTTGTAAAAAAGTTTTTTCTCTCTTATCGTAGATCAGCAGACGTACTCTATAAAAATCTCACTGTGAAAACTGCTCTCAACGTGAAGTGTGCTGTGTGCAGTGTCAATATCTCGCATCAGAATTATTTGATGAGTGGAATGACAGGTTACTTCATCTAAGTGATACGTGAGAGTATTACAGAATGGACCGTCTGTTTACTACAGATGTCACGAAAACTCCATGTGAATGTACTCGGTAATTTATAATTATGTTCGCACTTGGGGCCTTATCATACTAGCGGTTTGCGAGCGGCTGCGGGGCGGGGCGGGCGCGCAGCGAATGCGTCGCGAACGCGCCGCGGCTGCACAGCGAAGACGTCGCGGACGCGTGGCAAATTCGCAACGTTTTCGTCGTGTGTTTGTAGCCTATAAAGTAACAATGACGTCCACACACACACACACAGTAACATTCGCGGCGATCTCGTTGCGGGTCCGCAACGAATTTGCTGCGTATGCGACGCGTGTTCGTTGCGCGCCCACTCCGCTTTGAGGACGCTCGCAATCCGCTAGTATGATAAGGCCCTTAACTAAATTATGGCTGTATCAATTTAAGCTGTGGTCGCAATTTATTACTTGAAGCAATGAACGAAGACTATTACAGGATAATCATACTCTTCACGTAAAACCATATTTTTCCCCTTTTATTCAACCAATCCTCTAATAGCTCGTAATTAAGCTTAAGTAGGAACTCAGTGCTTCGCTAGATCTTTAGAGATTTAAGTAACCACCCTCGTTTGGGGTTTTTATTACAAAAAATAGATCTAAACATAATGTTGTCTAAATGGAATATTTTTTGGAAAGAACACATCATTAAAATTCACCGTTCCATGTGTAAAACAAAATGTGTAAAACGGAATGTTTGTGTATATGCCAATTATATCTTATTACAATTTTAATTAGGAAACGCAATATTTGGTACGCAGTAGCTGTAATGACTGAAAAACCCTGGTTAAAAACGATATAGAGGTACTGTGTACCATAAATTAGTAAGTATAGCAGTGTTAGATAATTACATTCCATTTAGGGCTGATTTTTCCAAAAACCGGATAATTTTATTAGAGGAATAATTTTGAATTTTTGATAGTTCTTTCATACAAAAACTGCCAGACGTCCATTTTATACCACGAATAAAAATTATCTGTCGATTGAAAAATCAGCCCTTTATTGGTTATCTGCTTTAGAGAAATGTATTCTAAGGGCTGATTTTTCAATCATCTGATAACTTTATTCGAGGAATCATTTTGTGATTTTCACACAAAAACTGTAAAACGTCAATTTTATTCCCCAAATAAAAGTTATCTGGCAATGGAAAAATCAGCCGTTAATTTTTGAATGACCATTTGTAAGCAAAAGATCCTAATAAGTTCTTGGTTTCAATGGAATTTGAACTTTAGTATGTATGACATTCAGTTTGGTGTTCCATAACTTGAAAATTTTCTCAAATTCTTAATTCAAATTATAGGTCTTTTTTTCTTTTTTTTTTTCAGTGTACACACAGAACTTTATTGTGCCCATGTAAATAATTGTACCTAAGTAGATTTAGAATTTACAATCCCGTGTTTGTCGTGACAACTCTGCCCCAATTTTATCAAGGTCATCCCCCAAAGTTCTTGTAGTCAGAAAGCTAACAACTTGGCAGCACTTTGAACGATTTCGTACCATAACTGAAACACAAAGCTTTTCGTTCCAAAAGGCGCAGTGGCGGACCTCTGTCTTTGGAGGTCAAGGTCACAATTCCGAAGCTCGTGGTCGTGCCAAATAATATGTGTGAACCGCATTTACTTGCCAAGTATTTGTAAAAACTGCACTTGTTCCAAGGGTAGATGTGTCATGTTTGAAAGCTTAGAAGCACTTAGGTAACAACTTCTATCTTTGTGTTTCTAGTGCAGTTTACAGTCGCAGTTTTATTTACGTGTTTGTTTGCATGCTGATTTGCTTGCCAATAGCGTCAAAGTGAGAGCGTCAATGAAATTACCAATTACATTATAAGTGAAAAGAGGGAAATTACTATTATTTGTAACTGTATTTAGAAGAAGATACCTGCAAGATTAATAGGCTCTCTCCCTATTGTATGGAATCTAAGTATAACTGGCGAAATGTGAGCATTACAGAAGTTCTTTTGTGTGATTTTATGACACCTGAAAGATATTTAAAAACTTTCAGGTGTATGTCATCATCAACCTAGCCTTTTTCCAACTATGTTGGGGTTGGCTTCACGTCTTACCGGATGAAGCTCAATACCAGTATTTTACATGAAGCGACTGCCTATCTGACCTCCACAACCCAGTTACTGGGTAATATGATACCCCTTGGTGAGACTGGTTGTCAGACTTTCGGGCTACTGACGACCCGTAACGACTGTCAAAGATCCACGAATGACAGCCGGGACCAACGGCTTAACGTACTTACCGAGCCACGGAGGGGTCTTTGTATGTGAAGATGCGGCAAGCGTAGCTTAACCTGATCGATCGACCCGTGCGGCTGTTATTACTTAGCAACAAGCCCCTCAGCAGTGTATGTAATACCTCTAATCTTCTCATTCTCTCATGTAGACAAGAGTTTAAAGATTTAGCTCATGTCATGCCAAAAATAATGACATTTAAATAGACTCAAGAAGAAGACGCTACTATACAGGGTGTCCCTGGAAGTATGGATCAAATCGAATAGGGGCGTGGGCAAGGTCATTTCCAA
Organism: Amphipoea lucens; assembly: GCA_947508005.1. Classification (NCBI taxonomy): domain Eukaryota; kingdom Metazoa; phylum Arthropoda; class Insecta; order Lepidoptera; family Noctuidae; genus Amphipoea; species Amphipoea lucens. The sequence continues at coordinate 9,700,535 of OX382356.1, forward strand.
ACTTTTTAACCCTGAGAATGTCAGTTTTTACGGTTCAAAAGTTATGACCGATTTTAATTTTTTTTTCAATCACTTCGCTTAGTGTTCAAAGAAAATAATCATAAAAAAATACTATCAGGGCTATCTAAAAAAAATAAATTGATAGCCCTGATAGTTTTCACGAATTCGATCTTTCTTCTCTTTTTTTTTAGTAGGTATTTGTTTTTTTTAGTATTTTTTTTTGCTAAAACGTTTGGAAATGACCTTGCCCACGTCCCTATTCGATTTGATCCATACTTCCAGGGACACCCTGTATAACGATACCTACACAGTTTATTGCATCAAATAGAGCTATAACATTCACGTCGACGTCGCGTCACCTATCCGTCCGTCACTCTGCCGCCTTCCGAGCATCATATTATATAGCATTATTACTGTCTACTGCTGTCAGTTAACCTCAAAGTACGGGTTGGTCGTAGTTAGACGGTAACAGTAGTAACCACGTTGCGGTATACCACCCGGGGTCATGTAGACTTGTTAGTGGTCCACGTATTGGTCTGTCTAATCGTTTTGCTTTTACCAAAATGGACGAAGAAATAAGGTTTCTTCGTCCATTTTGGTACGTAAAAGAATTCTATAAGTTTAAAGGCTGATTTTTCTAACGCCAGATAACTTTATCGAAGGAATAATTTTGAATTTTTGACAGTTCTTCCATACAAAAACTATTAGAAGTCAATTGTATTCCACGAATTAAAATTATAGGTCGATTGAAAAATCGGCTCTTAATCAATTTAGAAATTAAGTCGAGTGTTGATCTAAAATCCTAACGCATATCTTGAGTTACCTAAGAAATACTGTAAATTCGTGATTCGTGCATGAAATTAGCTAAGTTAAAGTTATCACAATCCCGAAAAATACATGCTAATGATCATTACATTGTTTTTTATGTGAGTGATTTATGATGGCAATATAAACCATGTAGGTAATAGAGAGATGTTGCGTCCTAGAACTTAAACATAACTTATTAGAAAGGGGGAGGAAGAGGATAATATAGGTATCAAGCTTTTATGCAACACCACAAATGAACTACGGATACGGAAGTTTTAAAATCGATAATAGCGTTAGTTAACCAACACATTCCTGTGGATTAAACGTCGGTAGTTTAATTTAAGCGTTCACAAGTTTTATTATCAGTTAGCCGGTGTTGCAATGAATAATAAGGAGTTCGCCTCTGGGAAGTTTGTTGGCATCGCACGCCCTCTATCTGCTGGGAACTTAGACAAGAGCTGTCAGCGATTTGCGATTGAGTTTATTATTTTATGGCTGTGTTTTGATAATGATTGATTTACATCATAAGTCCATTAATTATCTATAGTGAATTAATCATTAATCGACCTTTTGTTGTTTCCAAAATTCAATCTACTATTTTGGGGAATTATGAATTGAAATTATTGTTGAAATATGAACTAAATACTTTCATTAACCAAAGAATCAATAAGCATAATCAGCCGATAACGTTCTCACTATGGGACACAGGCCTCCTCTCTTTAATAGGAAAGGAAAAATCAGTAGATTTACTTTTATTAATTAAAAAATTAGAAATTATTTTCAAAAGCAACTCATGACAACTATTCTCGAAATCGTAGTAAAACAAAGGTATCATTTATATATAATGGATAAAATCGTACCTTTCATTTCGTACATTACGTTAGTACCCGCATCCTTTGATCCTTTGTAGGCAAAAATAGAATCAATTACCCATAGAAACAACGTAATGGCCGACCCCATGCCGAATCCTTACATAAATATATTATAATTCTGTGTATACTGAACTGAGTGTTACCGTTATTTTTGTAACCTCCACAAAGCTTATGTAATTCAGAGGGAAAATACAAATAGAAGTACCCCTTTGTAGGTTGTAGAATACATATAGGAATAAAAAACTTTTTTACAAAAAAAAAAAACAACCGACTTCCAAAAAAGACACTACAAAGTGAAAAATAAATTTATTTTGGGAAGTCGCTTTCGTTGGGTTCGCTTTTGATTTCCGAAATTATAGTTATTTTTCCCTTTGTAGTGTCTTTTTAACCGACTTCAAAAAAAGGAGGAGGTTATCAATTCGGTTGATTTTTTTTTATGTCCGTTATTTATAAGCCAATTTGCAAAATTCTTTTGTTATTTGAAAGGAACTTTCAGATTGATCCCATAGAAATTTTATCAAAATCGGTTCAGTAGTTAGGTTTTTAAACCAAAATTACGGGTAAAAATTCAAGTAAACGAAATTGTTTTTGTAGGCTTAGTATGTTATGCGATATCTCCGGCAATTGTAAATTGATTTCAAAATATATATTTTTTATTAGGTAGTATTTTTATCAGGGGTAGTCCCATATAAATTTTAATTAACTTTGTTTGGGTAGTTTTTGAGTTAAGCTTCAATATTACGTATTTTTGCCATTTAGTTTATATTGATGATGTTATAATAACTTCCTGTCACTGATATTTACATAGCAAGTAGCGTTATACGAGTTTGTGTGAGGTAAGTACTACTTAAAAGTGAAAAGTAAAAACATTTTTACAAAAAAAAAAAAAAAAAAAATCAACTGACTTCCAAAAATATAAATATATTTGTCGGCGCGTCTAGAGAATTGGTTCGGTGATGCCAACCTCTTTGGTTAATATTGTTTTTTTTAGAAGATATGTCAACTGTCAATTTGACGTAACACCATGGACTGGGGAGGCGGCCCGCCATTATACAAAGGAAAAAGTGAGGGATACATTCACATGGGTTGATCGTAAATGACGATATTGATTTGAGGAATTGTGCTATGATATCCAATTGTGTATAAATTGATTGCGCTCGCGCCCCACGTACTTGGTGGAATGTCATTCATGCATTATCGCTAATTAAATAATTGGATTAGACATTCTGTGATTGTTCATAAAGACTTTCATAATACTTTCAACTCCTCGCCCGCAAACCCACGCAACATGGCCTCTTCTGATAAAGATGATCTATTCCCTTTATATTATTATATAATTGTGGGGACGATTTTTTCATGGTCCTTTGCATTTATTGATTTTGAGGCGGTACGATGTTCGCCGGGTCAGCTAGTATCAAATAAAACTTAAATAAACTAATAACTCTTACTAACAACTTTATTGAACACGGAAACTTAGTATCGGCGGCAATGTGTCACTCAAAATGATATGTCTTTTGGGAAGATGGCGTCCGAGTGACGTGTCGTTACGTGAGTGGACCTGACACCTATAATCCTCGAAAAACACGTGTAACCCTGATCTATCACTACATATTATAAAACAAAGTGGGGCACTTTGTCGCAGAGTCTGTCCGTCTGTCTGTCTGAACACGATAAACTTAAAAACTACCGAACGGATTTTCATACAGTTTTCACATTAGGACGGAGTGATTCATTAGGAAGGTTTAGGTGTATAATTAATTAATGTTTTGTGTAAATTGACTGAACTATGACGATGATTGTTGACGATGTCAGACAAAAACATGCTGACTGAGAGCTTTACTGGCGTGCACCGCGTTAACCAATAGAGTTATATGGAACAATTTATTACGGAATTATCCCTTTTAAGTTCTTTTAATGCTGGTAGTACATACCCGTTTGATATTTTCCACCACGCGGGCGAAGTCGTTTGGAAAAGTAGGTACTTCATAAAATCAGAATAAAGAAACTTAACTTCAACTTTCATTTGTTATACATATAGTACCTAACCATTCGGATATCTATGGTAACCATAGTCCCATGATCTTTTACGTAATCTTGCTCTTTATCTCACCTTTTTTATTTCATTTTACCTCCATGCATGCTAAAGCATAAACTCAACTGTCCTTACCTGTCAAAAAGAGTAACGTAGCATAAAGTCGATAAGCCAGAGTTTAAAACAAAAGACGAACTAGCAGGGGATCGAGAAGAGGGAGGTGGAGGGGGGTTTGGTTTTGACTAATGCTTTAAAAACAATGGATGTAAACCTAAACAAAATGTTTACTGCTAATCAGACGCGATAATCTAATAAAATAAAACTTTGAAATCAGATTATTCAAACAGCTTTTATTTTTCAACGAACTGTCTGCGATGTACAGTCACGTCTAAAAGTATATATACACTTGGCTTTATTCAAAGGCGATTTTCTCCTTTATTTTTGAATGAAATTTTATGTTATTACGAAAATAGTATTTTCGAACTCATAGGTGTATGTTACGTGTCGTATTTCAACGTTGCATTCGTTATTTCACGAAAAAATCGCAATTGAAAATTGCCAAGTGTATACATACTTTTAGACGTGACTGTAACTGTTGAATTTACGATTGGAATTTTATTATTTTTGTATTACTATGAGCAAATCTTCTTGACTTTTATAAACACTCGAATATTTTGATGCCAGCATTATTTTTGCGACCAATAATCTAGGAACTTTGCTAATTTGAATATTCATAAAGTTTTTCCCACTAAGCTAAGTAGTTAGTTGGCTATTATCGTGATCGCTTGGCCGAGGCTGCCGTGAATATGCATTCAATTTCCCCGTCACTACAATTTAAAATTGTAATGTAGCATGTGTTTCATAGTGCTAATTTTAAGATGGTATCGCTCAAAGGTACTTGACTGGAATTTGGCAAAGTAGTAATTGAAACCCTCGTTCAAGGATGGCTGATTAACTAATTTGTGGCAATGTGTTTGACCTGTAACTATAAAGCAATTTTAAAAGGCCCATTAATTAAAAAGGTCAATATATCAAGAACCCATAATGTCTAAACATATATGTATTGTACATACCTAGAGTCAACATTTATAAATATGTATAATTCGGATCACCGAATTGGCACACGTAAAATCAACTTCCGCGTTGGCGTATTTGCGGCTAAAAACCGCAGCGGTACCTATGATCCCAGCCGGTAATATCCGTGCGACATCGCACAAAGAAATACGTCAATTGTCACCGCAAAAACCGCCGAGGCAGCGCTTGACCGACCTAATTAATGGCGACTGCCCCCTGGGACAGATTAAGCCGCACATAAAACCTTTTCCGTGCCCATACAGTTCGCGAGAGCCCATCGATCCTTTTCTTGTTAGGCGCTGCCAATCAAATGCAATCAGGGCCCTGCCTGCGACAATCCGCTATCGAGCCATCGGTGTGTCGCTGCTCGTAAAGTTAGCATTAGCTCACGCAAAAAAGGGGATAACAGCTGCCGCGGTTTATTTCATGGACCTATCCATCAGCATGGATAAGAATGGCGAAAGTGGTGTCAATCTGATAAGAGTTTACGCGAAAAGCGATCACTCTTGTGCGATTACTAAAATATTTCATATTAGGAACTAGATAGAAGCTTCAATATGCATGTAGAACATAAAAAGTTGCTAACCGCTTACAAAAATGATGAGCTCGTGTAAAAACCGCACATTTTCAGCAGAGTTGAGAATTCATAATTAGAACGTGGCTCATTCTAGAATATGAGCTTACTTTTGACCTAATTTCAGCTCATGCATGCCGACGTCCGACTCGAACTCTGTTTAGTAGGTTTTGAAGAGAACAACTTGGAGCAAGATTGCACTGCATATAGTAGGACACCAAAGTTTTGCCTTTTGTATGAGGTATTCGCAATATTTCCATGACAACGCGGGATTCATTGAAATGCAGTGAGTCCGCGGAAAGTAACATCGCAGGGAAGCCCGCGGTCCATAACTATGCGCCGGCGTCTTCCTCCGCTCCCCAATAAATTCTAACAATGTCGTCGAGTGCGCCGAATATTTTACACTGAATTTAAAATTTGTGTATCGAGTGAAATGTTGTTTGCTATAAGTTTTGTATGAATTGTATGTTTAAGTTTTGTGCGGGTTTGTAAATTGTGTTTGGACTAATGTATGCTCTAGGATCGTCTGGAGTAAAAGTGTTGAATGTTGTATGTGGCCCGTTTCAAGTAACATATGTACCTATTAACAACTAAATCATCATCATAACTTTCGGTACCAAAAAAACATCGAATTGTCCTCAAAATGTGAACAAGGAAAACGATTACATCCCTCTTAATAAAAACGTATTTACACAACATTATTCTGTGGAATGAAAAGCAAATAAGATAAAAACAGGACTGTGTATAATGGACTGAAGTTTACCGTATTATTCGCTTTAGATACGGCCAGGGCGTCGGGTACTAAATAATGCGCGTTGTTTCTATTGATTGCGGCTATTTTCAGCATCGGTGCCGCCGCCACATCGTTGGCGAGCCCTAAAATTATATCAACAACTTTGTTGAATCGGGGACACCTACATTTAACACTTAATTTTATTGAGCTGAGAATCTTGTAGACTTAATAGGGTGTAAACGATGAAATGGTAGTTGAGATTTGGGAATTCGATGGATGAAAAAATTATTGTTGTTTGCATTGTATAAGCTCCTAACATTCAGGACCTTTCAAATGAATTCAAAGTAGTAGTAGGTGAAGATATACATATTGAATTTGGCCGTAGAGATGCGTCGCTACGGCGTAGCACCGGCTACGGCGTAGCAACTTCGTAGCACGCTATTTGAAAAATAGCACCGTTAGTTTTAAAATGTTAATTATAAAATAAAAAGACTAAAGTCAATTGTATCTAGATGACCTCAACCTAGATATTATAGCTAAAGCCTATAATAATCCAATCAATCACGAGAATCACATATTTCAATTATCATTAATTCTAAGTAATATACTAGGGTGTCATACAAATTAAATGTTCATAATTGTTCATGGAGCGTTCTCGTGGTCATTAGGTGGGTGTTCAAGGGTGTTAGATGCGTCACCCTGATTATTGAGGCACGTAGCTTTATAGTACGATATTAAGGGCACGGTCGAATGGTCTTTTTAAGACTCTCAGACAAAAAATAGGACGTAATCTTTATATTTTTACCGCTATACTTTTTACGATGCTATATTATGTTCTGGTTAAATATCTAATAAAAATATTTTGAATTTCTATGCCTTATTCAAATATTTTTAGATTGATTGGCTTCATCGTATCATGTGAATATGTGCGTGTGTGTGATTGAATATTTACCTAAATACATTAAAAAAATTGTTGCCATGTAATGCTTTGATAATATTTAAATAAACTTCAACAAAATAAATAGGCCTTGAAGATTTTTGTTACAATATTCGGTCCTAACTCATGTTCAATACCTATTATAAATAACCGAAATTTAATAGTAAAAATATTTAATAGTAAATTTAACAGTAATATACTTAATACTAATATTATAAATACTAAAGTAACACTGCATGTCTGTCTGTTATCATTTGACGCCTTGACGGCTGAACAGACATCGATGAAATTAGAAATTGGTCTTTCAGGTAGACCATGGCCTGAAATCATAGGATACTTGTATTCTATGATTCCGGACTCCAGTAGTGTGTTCTAGTCAGAAAATTTCCGAGTTACATGCAGGCGAAGCTGCGAAAAAAAGCTAACGTTACATCAAAAATAATTGTTGTATAAAACAATTGCAAAAAGGCAGCGGTAACAGGTTGGTCACCTATCGCGTGAGGGGAGGACTATATTTCCCTCAATAGACTTTTACAACTTGTGCACGAACGTAAGCGGCTGATACATTCAGATTTCCGCAAGGCCAGTGCAGGAGACGTGTTACAATCTTACTGTATTTCTGCTTCCTATATTTCCGGCTTTAAAAATGTAGGTACCAATGATATAGGACTTAAATATAGCACTTCTCCATACGGAACTACCTTTTGGAAAGCGCACCAAGAATCATTTCTATTTTCTTGTACATTTTGACGTTCAAAAGTGCCTTTTAACGGCTTCTTCAAATATTTTTTTTGACTTTGACTTTAGCATAATCAGCCTATAATGTTCCCACAGCTGGGACGCAGGCCTCCTCTCGGTGAGAGGGAGTGGGCCGTACCGAATCCGCCACGTGGGCCCAGTGCGTGTTGGTAGATGTCACATGTCTCCGAATTTTTCATTCTAGGACATGCTGGTTTCCTCACGATGTTTTCTTGGACCGTTTTGAGAGCAGAGATGCTGTACAACTGTACAGTCAGCATCAAAAGTCGATTAACACTATCATTTTTACATGTTATTAAATTAACAACTTTTTTCAATAAACTGATTTTTAGCTTTTCACATAATAGACAAGAGTATATATTCTAAAAAAATTCTTCTGCTGCAATTTTGAACAAATATTTTGCTCAATAACTAAGATTAAAAAAACTGAAGTGTTAATCAACTTTTGATGCTGACCGTACAGTCACGTCTAAAAGTATGTATACACTTGGCAATTTTCAATTGCGATTTTTTCGTGAAATAACGAATGCAACGTTGATATACGACACTTAACATAAACCTATGGGTTCGAAAATACTATTTTCGTAATAACATAAAATTTCATTCAAAAATAAAGGAGAAAATCGCCTTTGAATAAAGCCAAGTGTATACATACTTTTAGACGTGACTGTACATAGAGTAAAGCGCCTGTCTGGGTTCGAATCTGTGACCTACAACTCGTTTGTCGCGGCCGTGACCACTGGGCCACCACAGCTCTTACTTACTTCTACTTGATTTTACTGGCACAGTAAAACAGTGGAGAATAAAGATTTTATCTTACAGTAATGTAATTTAGAAAATCAATCATTAATAATAATAATAATATAATAATAATATTCCACAACTATCACACAACGCCATCTAGTCCCAAGCTAAGCAGAGCTTGTGTTATGGGTACTAGACAACTGATAAACATACTTATATATTTCTAAATACATACATATTATAGATAAATTACACCCAGACACAGAACAAATGATCGTGCTCATCACACAAACATTTGTCCTGGGTGGGAATCGAACCCACGACCTCCGGCATAGCAGTCAGGGTCACTAACCACTAGACCATCAGGCCTGGCTATTTGGTTGGCATTTTAGTTAATTTAAATGATGAACTTGATAAAAATAAATCGTTCACAGGCTTGTACAAATAATATCAAGAGTGGTATTGAAATTCTTATTTCCAAATGTACAATGGAAAAATAATCACTCAGATGACGACGGATAAGGTGCCTCTCGCTTTGCAAAAAACACCCCTAAGAAAAGGTACATTTCTAAAGATTCCGTACATATTTCCCAATATAGCAATAAACAAAACATAGCAAAATGTTGTTGAACTGTAAAGTAAAGCATTGGCTTTCATTTTGACAGTTCAACAATATTCATTGCGTTATTTACTTTGTTTAGCAGATATGTAAATTTTTTGAACATATGAAGCAATGGATTAGCAATATTCTTCAAAATGATACAGATTGATAATGTTTTACGCAGTTAGGGTGCTGTTTTCCGCGAAGAGTTCGTCAGAGGTATTATTTTTAGTTACTTACCTGTCTTCAAATATATAAATATCCTGCTTCAATGTAATCTGAGAATCAAAACTTCTTACCTTATTTTGCCGCTACACTACTGACAAAATAGTAAAAGAATTATTTTTTGGATGTTTACACGTATGTTTGGGTCGACATGGTTCCGTATAAAAACGGGCCGGCTCCCACTTAATTCGGATCACGTGTGCGCTCGCAATGAGCTTGTAAACACATACATATGTACCATCAACTACACGATGACAATATTGCTTACACGCTTATCTTTCAACCATGTTTGGGGTATGTTATGGAGTTGTTCCGTGCGACCCGGAACCCGTGCGCAACAATGTTAATAGTTTTTCTATAGGGAGAATAATAATAATAAACTTTTTCATAAGAATAATCACAAAGTAAAACGCCTGTCTGGATTCGAACCTACGACCTACAACTCAGAAGTCGCGGTCGCCCGGTCGTTACCACTTGGCTACCACTACTCTCATAATCGTCATTTCATCACCACTGCTCTCAAAACGGTGAAGGAAAACATTGCGAGGAAACTAGCATGTCCTAGAACCAAAAATTCAAAGACGTGACATTTGCCAACCCGCACTGGGCCCGCGTGGTGGATTACGGCCCACTCCCTCTCACTGAGAGGAAGCCTGTGTTCCAGCAGTGGAAACATCATAGGCTGATTATGTATAAGAATAATCTAAGACTTGCCTTTCTTGCATGTGTAACTGTAAATATGAATAAAAACAAATTTTAGTTTGAAATAGTAGGTAGCACATTTGGAAAATACGTAAGTAGTCGAAGTCAGCACCACAAGGTGGTTTTTCATTCTTCTACTGTAAGAGAGCAGTCATCTCAACACTTAGTATCAAACCACACACAGCAGAGAAATAAAATACACGAGTATTTCTAAAACACCTAAAAGTAATCTTTCTCAAGACAATGAAGGTATCTAAAAATAGTTGTCACCTACGGTATAAAGACATAATAAATCTTGTAAAAACATACGATAGCCTCGATAGCTTTCTAAATAAAAAGCATTTTACATATTAAAGTGGATCCTTACGAGAAAGCTTCTTTATAATGCGGGGACGCTCCAATTTCTAGCATATTGTGTTACCGGGTCTCAGCAGTACCGGGACGTACACATCCTATTAGGGAAGTTTCCTCAGACTTATCAAATTATCCAGCATTTTGCTGCCTTAATAAAAAAGTTTGAATCACCTTTCAACTTGTCATCCATAATTGATTCAGCCGTCCGAGATATTAGAGAGTGACCCACTAAAGTATATAATAGAGGTGTCACTTAATGTTCAACTGACGAACCGATGACCGCTCTAAAAATACGATAAGGAAGCTATCACCCGACTGGTTATCGGCGCGGCAAACATAGGACCAACCGTTCATGAATAGTTAAAATGTGAACCTCTAAGGAAATGTCCACATGAACCAGAAAAATACATCGCAAACCTCAACTACGAGTCTCGCGGAAAACTCAATATTCCAAATTCAGCAAAGCTAACTGCTACATAAAACATTGCGGATTCAGTCGCCGATAGAGTTGTTGTTTAAATAAAAATCAGTTTCACGGGATGTGCAAGCTCTTTAGATGTTCGTGTGAGCTCGGGCTTATTGTGATGGAGGCATGCGCGGTGCGCGGCTGGCAGGGAAGCCAGGCTCAGTGGCATTCAGCGCGACGCCCGGCACGCGCGCGACCCGAGCGCGCCCGGCACACCGCGAGCGTACTTACGTAAGTCACGTGCAAATAAAAAAATAATAAACTTGACACACAACTCTCCGTGTGCTCGCATGTGATTTTAAATAAAGATCAAAGCTTTTTTCTCTTGTAAAAATACACGTTAAAGTGAGTAAAGTGAGTGAACATTTGTGTTTGTTTGACATTTTCTGTGCCAATACGGACAGTATAGATGTTTGTATGTAAGAACGTGATGTTTGGTGAGTATACATCAGCTCTTAAAGGAAGTTTGTATGTAGCTAGGAGCTGTTGGCGGGTTTAGTTTGTAGATTCTTTGCTCACACTGTGGATGTAGTCGACGTAGTGTTACATCTAATAATTGGAGAAGGTAATTATCTTCTAATCATACTTTTAAACTAACAGGCCGTTGATAATGTAAGAAGACGTTAAAAAAATAAGTAAATAATTTAACGTATTAATATACGGTTTTTTATTTCGATTAACCTTCAAAATAAGCTTCTCCCTTATCTTTCCATTAACAGTACCATTTTCCGATTTGACACAACTGAAAAGTATATTTCTCGTAGACGGCCTTCGAGAAAACTTATCTTATGACAAATATCTTTGATTGATTTTAACAGAATGGAAACGTTCGAATGTTACATTTATGTTTCTGCATAGCAACATACGTTTTACATATTTTTCATAACTGCAATTAAATCTAAGCATTGTCAAATGTCAACTCAACCTATAAAATAATTGTATCTTTCGGCTTCTCTCAAATTCAATCAGCCCCAATAATTATAATTAGCAGTTGAAATAGATTTTATCACCATCAGCTGTTTGATATAGTTTTTCTTAACATTTTAAACTGTTAAACCCGACAGATTATTCTGTAAAACGTTGTAACTCGACAATTTCTCGACCATAAATTCCAATATCAATTAGGGCAGATATTTAGGAAATAACCGGCAGCTTAAGCGCGCCTTTACTCAAAGAATAGTCAAGTGGTTCTCAATCTATCGCGTTCAGCATCCTTGTTATATAATCTACGCCGAATACATTATATTGAACCGGCGCTCTTGACTTCTTCTTATCTCTTATAGGTACGAACTTATAGAATAGAATACTCTTTATTATGTAGTACTACACTATAAGCGCGCTGTTTCGCGTCACCGTATAAAAAACGTTACAAATCTATTCGCAATCTCATCTCAGCGACAATCAATGTCAAAAACTTGTCAAAAATTTAGGGAAACTAGAGGTATTTTTGACAGTTCGAGACTGACCAAAATTACAAGAATTGCCCCTCAGGTCTTAACATAAAACTGACAGCTAAGTACCGTATTACCTGGTTTCTGAGTAAACCAGATATACTCTAATTCATTCGACAACCGCAACGTTATCATCATCATCTGCCTAGCGTTTTCCCAACTATGTTTGGGTCGGCTTCCAGTCTAACCGAATGCAGCTGAATATCAGTTCTACATAAAGCGATTGTATTGTAATATTGTCATTAATTATTATTGTATAATATTATAAACGCGAAAGTTTGTGAGGATGGATGGATGGATGAAGGAATGGATGGATGGATAGATGGATGGATGTTTGTTACTGTTTCACGCAAAAACTATAGAACGGATTTGGATTAAATTTGGCACACAGTTTTTATCCCGATATTTTCACGGGATCCAAACTTATGCAAGTGAAACTGCGGGGCGCTGCTTGTTTTGTAATAAGACAGAGATTAGCTTGTCATGTTAGGACTTATCCGTAGGACTTAACTATACATCTTCCTACATGACACATTTACATATACAATACATACAAATAAATAAAATGGAAGTATCTGTAATGTATTTTAAGAGCTTTTTAATAAACATTTATATTATAAAAGTACAATATAATATAAACTGTCATCACCATTTCAGCCGAAAGACGTCCACTGCTGGATATAGGCCTCCTATATACTGTACTAATAGCAACAAGGTTTAAGATTTTTATCTGTCTGTCTGTTCCGGCTAATCTCCGAAACGGCTGGACCGATTTTGACGGGACTATCACTGGCATGGTACAGGATAGCTGATGGCTGATGTTATGAGGAGTATCTTGGCTACTTTATTTTAGAAAAATAATTAGGGTTCCGCGCAAAAAAAATAAAACCCCATGAAATCCAATATACACGCAAACGAAGTCACGGGCACAGCTAGTTATTAAATAATTATCATCACTTGTGAATTTGAATGTAGTCATGAAATACTTTGATGATTGATTAACTGATAAAAATGCCATGCTTAAAATACAGATACAATTAAGTTAGTACCTTAGAGAGGTTCCTCGGCATCCATGCGGGAATAACCACAAAAAGATTAGATTCTCTTGACCTATGTATTTCTTATCGTTTACAAGGAAATGGCGGCTTTATTCTTTCATTCTTAATTTCCTGACTGACTCATTGGTTAACTGGCCACAAGCATAACGCTGAGCGTGGATTCGAACCCCAGGTCAGGCAGAGTGTCATTGAGTTTTCCTAAAAGGAATTATCAGGCAAAGCTGTAGACTAGTTTTGAGCTCTGTAAATGACAATAGACTCGCCCTTTCAAATGGGACTCATAACATAGTCTCTATTTACCCCAACGGCTTAAAGTGCTTTCTGAGGCACGGGGGTATCACACCGCCAACTTCCAAACTCCGGGCTGTTACTAAGAAATTCCTAATGGAAAAACTTAATAATACTTTGCCCGACCTGGGAATCGAACCCAGGATCCCACGCTCAGCAGTCGCGCTTGCGACCACGAGACCAACGAGACGTTGGTCCTGCGCCTGATCTTTCCCCGGTCGTGTCGTATTGCCGTCCCATCGGACTGTAAGAGTGAGGGAAGAGGGAGTGCACCTATGTCTGCGCGCACACTTGTGCACTATAATATCTCCCGCGCCGAAGGCTGGTCTCCGTTGAGATTGGCCGCCGTGGCCGAAATACGGTCTGGAGGACTTTATTTATTTTATTTCCATCTACCCCTTTGCAGTAAACAGTATGTTCTTAACGGCAACAGGTAAAAGTGACTTTCAGGTGGTTTTTTTACTGTTGCAATTGTATCATAAATGTCAGCTTATGTTGCCAATCAAAATAAGTTAATCCAAACTAATATTATAAATGCGAAAGTAACTCTGTCTGTCTGTCTGTTTTTTCTTCACGCCTAAACTACTGAACCGATTTCGATGAAATTTGGTATAGAGATAGTTTGAGTCCCGGGAAAGGACATAGGATAGTTTTATCCCGATATTCCCACGGGATCGAAACTTATGTGGGTGAAACCGCGGGGCGCAGTTGGTTTATAAATTTTCTGCGAAATTCGTCGTTTGATTGGGAAAATTTTTAAATTCATTATGAATTTAGTAATTTCGCTAGACTTTGCTTTATGATCTTTGAATATACGTAATATATGAGATAGAAAAGTTACTAATAAAAAATATTATCTATAATCGGATAAAACATTAATCTACGCAAGAAAGAAGCTCTTCCAAGTCTTTCCACTGGCTTTTTATGTAAATACAGTACAGACTTGCAAAAACGAACAAGATTTTTAATTACTGCTGCTGAAAGAGTCCAAACACATGTTTTTATTTTTTCATGTATGGACAAACCTCCTTATTAAATGCTTTGTAATAATAAAAAGAATACCTACACTACATGCGATACTAAAAGTTAAAAAGTAAATAATACGTTTGCTAAAAGGGTATCGTAAGTTTGTCTGCGACGAGGGTTTATCTCGAAAACTACAACTAATTCTGAAAATTATTTTAACACTGCGAAGATACATAAGTCCTGTGGTCATGTAATATCTATACATATAATAAAATCGTAGGAAAGTCAAAACGGTACATTGAATATTTTTTTAAAAGAATACTTGGGGCGTGATCTGCAATCGATATCGAAGCCAAAAATATAGTTTTTAGAATTTTTGTCTGTTTGTCTGTATGTCCGGGATAAACTCAAAAAGTACTGCATGGATTTACTTCAAATTTTGCATGAATATTACTAAGAGGTCGGGTCAACATATAGGCTACATATTATCACGCTATCACCTATGGGGGAGGAGCTGTGAATATTTATTTTTCTTACGCATTCTGTGACAGCGTGTAATCTAACGACGCATATTTAAATGTTGTTTTTCAGTAAGCCATGCTATTATCTAGCTTTACACTATAAAAACTACGCCATTTAAGTAACTTGGGCAGAAAAAACATAGTTTAATGAATTTTAGTAGTATAAAGAAAATTTTGAAGCAGCGCCATCTATGAGTTTTCATAAAAATCAAATCAAGTTACATGTTGACACTTTTTGGAAATTAATAATTTAAATTTGATCATGTTGGCGAGGGTAGTAGTTAGTTATTCTTAAAATTCATAGATGGCAATGTGCATTTTCTTCATAAAAGTTGTATCGTATAGTTCGTTTTGACAAATTCAAGTTCCAACAAAACCCTTAAAATGTTGAGCAGAGTTGAGGACGACAATAAAAAAAAAATGCGGAGTTAAGTATTACAAAAAAGTTATGTTTCTACTGGAGACGAAGTCGGAGTAACTGATGAACGCGTGCTGAACACCTGTCTCAGTTCACTTCAAGATGTGGTCATTTCTATCGGCGGCAATCCACTGATCGAATATGGGTTACCAGCTCCCCAATGATCACCGCATCAAGACCGTGTAAATCGGGAGTATAACGCTGAGACAAATTACGATCCGGGCGAAATGACCATGTCGCTTTGTTCTCTTCAGAGCAAAAACAAATTTATGACACCGTCCTTGAAAGCGTTGGGAAAAAACCAGGGTCAAATGTTTTTCTTGGAATGCGTCTGGTGGAACAGGAAAAACATTTGTTACCACTTGCATACTTGCAGAGGTCAGCAGGCAAGGCAAAATTGCTATTGCTGTAGCGTCGTCGGGAATCGCTGCCACACTGCCTCCGAGTGGCAAGACAGCACATGCCATGTTTAAAATTCCTATCGATTTAGAGAGCGCCGAAACGCCTGTTTGTGGTGTGTCACGTAACAGCGATAAGGGACACGTGCTCAAGGATTGCTCTTTGATCGTATGGGATGAGTGTACGATGGCCAATAGGAAGGCAGTTGAGGCCGTGGACGGAATCTTGCAAGACATCCGCAGGAACGAACATTTGATGCGTCGTATCACAGCTGTTCTGTTCAGTGGCGATTTCCGGCAAACGCTTCCCGTGGTGACACGGGGATCGAGGGCTGACGAGGTGAATGCTTCGTTGAAACTATCTTCGTTGTGGTCACGAGTTCGTACGCTGCGCTTGACCATTAATATGAGAGCTCGGCTCGGCGGCAATGCACGTGCTCAAGAATTCTCCAATGTCCTTCTAAATCTTGGCGAAGGCACTCTACCAGAAGAGAGAGGTGGACAGGTGGTGCTTCCAGAGTCTCTCGGTAGAGTGGTATCCAGCTTAGAAGAACTCATTTGCTGTGTGTACGGGGACATCAGTCGTAAACTGCACCTGCAGAATTCTTGGGTGTGTGAGCGGGCCATTTTGACGTCCAAAAATGATCAGGCTGCAGCAATTAACGAATGCATTCTCTCGGAAATTGAGGAGAATGAAGTGGTCTACACCTCGATAAACACTGTTGTCGAGCAAGATGACGCCACACATTATCCCGTGGAATTTCTGAACTCCCTGTCTGCAAGTGGACTTCCAGCGCATACCATCAAGCTGAAGGTCGGTGTCCCGATTATGCTTCTTCGGAACCTATCTCCTCTGAAGTTGTGTAACGGGACCCACCCTAAAGTCATTTCGCTCTACAGACACACCATTGAGGCGGAAATTCTTACGGGTTGTGGCGTTGGCGAGGCAGTATTTATACCACGCATTCCCCTCATACCTCATATCTTCCCGTTCCAGTTCAAGCGCGTACAGTTCCCCGTGAGTGTTTGCTTCGCGATAACCATCAATAGAGGCAGACACTGAGGGCAGCGGGTGTCGACCTCAGGACGAGTTGCTTCTCACACGGACAACTGTACGTCGCTTGCTCCCGCGTCACCAGTCCTGACTCTCTTTACATTTTGGCTCCTGGCAGCATAACTACCAACGTTGTTTATAGGGAAGTGTTTTAAGGTATGATGCCTTTGTACGTATTTTTACTCTTTTGTGTCCTGGAATGTATTCCTGCATTGTTTTCTCTATTTCCTTCAGTCACATCCCCCACACCACACTGAACTCAGCAGGACTCCCATATAACTCTCTTCACTTGCTTCGCTTGCAAAAAAAAACTTATATTTTAATGCTATTTTAAAAGTTGTTTACTTATAATGCTATAGCGACACTGGCATCTTAGGTATTTTTGGTGCTGTAGAGCCTTCAGGCAGACGACGTCGCGGGCAGCAGCTAGTTATACAAATATAAGCGAGTGAAGCGTAAGCGGGTTGTTGGTACAATGTAAACATGAATGTACTAACATTATGTAGTACCTACATGAAAATTTTAAAATAGATTAGCAAATATATTGTTTGCTTAATGAGGTGGTTACCTATAACGCTCTTGAAACGGTGAACGAAAACATTGTGAGGATACCACCATGTTTTGGAACCATAAATTCGAAGGCACGTGACATCCACCAACCCGCACTGGGCCCGCGTGGTGGATTGAGGCCCTCTTCCTCTCACAGAGAAGGCATGTGTCCCAGCAGTGGACAAGTTATAGGCTGCTATGCTTATGCATACTCTTATGCTTCTCTTTTTTTGTGGTCATTAACAGCAGGTAGTGTAGTCACTTGAAATGTTAATTAAAAAAAATTGTTTTGTTTTGTGTAAATTTTACAGACGTGTTGGGTATCGATAATTCGATATCTAAACAAGATAAAACTTTTTTACAAAAAAACAACCGACTTAAAAGAAAAAACATTACAAAGTGATAAATAACTTTAATTTCGGAAGTCGGTGTCGTTGGTTGCGCATTTTCGTTTTTTGACACCGACTTCCGAAATTAAAGTTATTTATCACTTTGTAGTGTTTTTTTTAAGTCGGTTGTTTTTTTTTTTTGTAAAAAAGGTTTTTATTATTCACTTTTTAGTTGTACCTACCCCACACAAATTCAATTAACACTAGTGCATTGAATTGAAGACACCGACTAGAAGAATTATCAAAATTCGCATAGAAATGCCGGAGATGCAGTACATTTATGCATATAACTTCGTACACAGGAATAATTACCTAATGTATTATATACTAAAACCTTTCTGAAAGTATGCAGATAAAACTAGTGAAAGAATTATCAAAATTGGTTCATTAGTTTTTGAGAAAATCGCGGACATACATACATACATACGGGTCGAATACAGAACCTCCTTTTTTGAAGTCGGTTAAAAATTAAAAAAAAAAAAACAGATTTTCTCAACTCATAGGTACTTCAAGTAAGAAAACCACCAGCGGTTGTTGACCCCAATTTTTATTTTTTTTTTTTATTATGTGTTGTTTAAGTATCGATACCCATCACGTCTGCGGAATTTCGCTAACTAATTTTATATGACCCTGTTTATCAGACATCACTTTGTTTTGTTCTCAATTCTGTTAGTCTAGACAGTATACAGAATCTTTATATTTTACTCAAGGTCTATAAAACATGTATGACTATAACTTATTCTTGACTCGGATAAAACAAAATAGTAACTTTGATGTGTTGTTTCAGTCCATATAAGTAGCGTAGGTTTCTCAAAACCTACTACTTGTTTGTTCTAACATAACACGAAGGTTTATTTATAGCGATGTGTAGAGCACAAGAGTATTATATTATTATCTTTCATCATCATCATCATCATCAGCCTATAATGTTTCCACTGCTGGGACACAGGCCTCCTCTCTGTGAGAGGGAGTGGGCCGTAATCTACCACGCGGGCCCAGTGCGGGTTGGTAGATGTCACATGTCTTTGAATTTTTGGTTCTAGGACATGCCGGTTTCCTCACGATGTTTTCCTTCACCGTTTTGAGAGCAGTGGTGATGAAATAATTTACACAAAGTAAAGCGCCTGTCTGGGTTCGAACCTACGACCTACAACTCGTAAGTCGCGGCCGATACCACTGGGCCACCACTGCTCTCTTACTATTATCTTTAGTAATGTATTATTCAGATACCTACTAGCTTCTGCCCGCGTTTTCGTCCGCGTTGAAATTTCTCCCTCCCCTCTTTCACCCTCTTAGGGTCAATGATAATTTCGAAATACCCCCTTTCTTAGTGGATACCTATTCTTCACAAATAACACACACTCTAAATTTCATGTCTCTAGGACCAGCGGTTTAGGTTGTGCGTTAGTATATCAGTCAGTCAGGATTTTGAATTTTATATAATAGATTTACCTAAATGATAACATGCTTCTTGACTCCGCATCCCTATAAACCCGTCCCTATTTAACGCTGACCTCATCTAGTTTTAAAAATATGATTGACGTGTAAAAGTGTTTCTAAACAGAAATAAAATCATTTGACTCACAAGTTGACATTTGGGAGAAGACTCCCTAAAACTGTTTGCAAAACGTAAACATTAAATTTAAATGATCAACATCTAAATAGTTATCAAAACAACCCTTAATCTTTCAAACGAGGGTGATTTATCAACACTGACCCAAATTCATTTAGACCCCACGGCACAAAACAATGCCACCCAATGGTGAGCTCTAAAACGGTTCGTTCACAGTATTTATGAATAGAGGTGCGCTGGCACGATAAAATAAACCCCGATACAATGTAACGTCACATCAGGCAAATTAGTCCACAATATATGAGGTGATGGCTGCTAAATAGGTCAGACGACACGGCTGGTAATGCACCATTTCTCGACCGCCTAGCACTTTCATTTTTTATATGCAAGTGAGAATGCCAAAAGTTTTGCGCACTGCGTCTCCCTCCTTCGCAGCTGAATATGTATGGGACAGACTTGCCAATTCAAATTCGGTTACTTTATTCACCACATTGCAGTCTTATTGGAATTTTTAGCTGCGATAATCCCTTTTTTGTTATTTAAAACTTACCCATCTGCGCTTCAATGTAAAGTGTTTTAGTGCGCTTTTATGAAGGAGGAAATGACGTTTTGCGGTATGAATAAAATTATTATTTTGTACGTAGAGTTATATCTTCTTCATTGAAGTCTGAATTGAAATTAATTATGTTGGTACACAAGTTAACGGTGTATAGAAACGAATGTTTTGAAAGGGGATTGAAGATTTTTATATAGAGCCTGGCTTACCTTCCTGTCCGTCATTTTGTTTTTTTTTTTTTCAAAATGGCGGCCACGAATTATACCTACATAAACCGATTTTGGTTGCATAGATGTTTGATAATTTTAAACTTTCAGAGTGATTATTTCAAACATCTATACAACAAGATGTAATCTTTACATGGTTTGCTCCTATTATGTTAACTGTTTGCATTGATGTCAGCTATCGATTTATAAAGGTTTCATACGTGGCCGGAAAAAAAAATCAAAATGGCGGACGGGGTAGGTTTGCCACAGACCTTCAAATCCCTTTGGTATTATTTTAGTTTAGTGAAGTAAAAGATAATCAAACGTTTTAAATACACAATTATTTTTATTTTTTGTCACTATCTGTGGTAGGTAAGTGATAAAATGGTGCCTATTCCCTTGTTCACAAACTAAACTAAATTTAAGCTCAGTGCATCTTTTTCTTTCTATTTCATTAAGAAAGGACAAAAGATACATTTTAGTTTAGTCCTACCAAATTAATCAGCGCCTGCCACTACTCCATACAAGTTAAGACGTGACTAAAAACTTGCCTACTAAAATTACGTCAATTTACGTCAGACGCTGATTAATTTGACAGGACTAAACTAAAAATTTTCTGTCCTTTTCTTAATGAAATAGAAAGAAAAACATGCACTGAACTTAAATTTAGTTTAGTTTGTAAACAACAGAATCGGCACCATTATCAACATTTCTTTGTAATTATTTCCACAGATGTTATAATATCTAATGTTATATTATACTAGAAGTACAGGTACACGAAACACAGGTAAATTAAATTAACTTTTCCTTCAAGGTCGGTTTTTGTTCTCAATATCGGCTCGTGGCCCTTATATTTTAATTACGACCAGAACTAAAGCTCAGGGAGACCTTCGCTGTAATTAATTTGTAAATAAATTAGCATGAGCCGAGTAAAACACAGTACATTAACAACAAAGTATTAAAGCATTAATGAGGAGACCGTTGTTAACCATCAATGTATAATTATAGAATTATTAAAATATTCTTAAAATTACTTCGTACAGGTAAATCATACACTGATATAACGATGGAATGACTCGTGGTGCTATTCTGTAAAATGCAAAGTTCGAACCACATAGAAATTATTACATTTTTTGGTTAGCAGTGGTTTTGAAAAGTGGTAATATTCAACTCAAACTCAACACTAAACTAATATTGTAAAGAGAAAAGATTTGATTTTTTGTATGTTTGTTTCGGTTTCACGCTGAAACGGCTAAACGGATTTGGATGAAATTTGGTGCATGGATAGACCATGGTCTGGATTAGTACATAGGATATTAGACATAGGACATAATTTTAAACCTCGATATTCCTACGGGATCGAGACTTATGCGGGTGAAACGTAGTTTCAAATGGCTTATGTTTAACATATCACCAGATAAAGTAAAATATAACATAAAAAAAAACACTCTTTACTGCCAAAAATAGTAATGATCACCAAAATTAAAACTCAATTTTATTGTAAAATACCTAGGTAAAGGTATTTGTATTCTGATTAGCTCGCTCATGCATCCTACGTCGACGGAGCCCCGCTTCGCAGGGCCCCCTATTTCTGTGAAAAGGATTTAAAGTAACCTAACCAAAACTAATCTCGGGGTGCCCAGCTAGAGCTATTGTAATTTTTTGGTGTGTATTATATTTTTTTGGTGGTCATTACCTATATTTAACCCCGTTTCAAATAAACCACTTTTTAATTGTCAAGGTGTCGGTTAGTCAGAAAAATGAAACTTGTTGCCCATTTCAAAAGCGTAGGTAAGATAGGTAGGTAGGGTAGCGGGATTGTCCGAAAGGATTACCGCTACCCCGGAACATAAAGGGCTAAGGAAGGAACACGGGTGGGTTTTAGTCAGTAAGAAAAAAGAAAGAAAGCGGGAGGAGTCATTTGATGATTTCCCATCCACAAATGTAAAAAAAAATGTAGGTAGGTAAACGAAGTAGGTTTCTATGGACAAGAACGGGGCTATCATCTCCACGGAAACTCTTTTCAATCAAAATAATGTTACAAAATCGTGTACAAAATATTGGTTACATCATTCATGTTGAATAATACTAATATTACCACACTCATCTGGTTTCCGAATTCTGGCTACCTCCGATATTATTTTAACAATTTTTATTAAAGTAATATTCTTCATCAAGTATTTATTACTGTATTTACAGAGTGAAAATAATGAATGGATGATGAAGATACTTAGGTAAGGGCAAAAATTATTTTTTTCATATTCGTTTATATTTTTATTTTCGTCTGGTATTGTATAGCTTGATGTATTGCCGTATGTACTCGTACCTCTAGGCAAATTAACTACATTAGAAATATCCCAACAGCTAGAAGAAAAAGTTTTCAAGTAGGCATAAAATTGTATTTTCGGAATTTTATTCGTTATTCGTGCTACGTTTTCCTTCCGAGTATTCTTAAAAACGTATTCCCAGAAGCTCATTATTTTTAAAAACAACAACTTTTTAGACCTCATTAGTTTTACCGTAAATGATGTTGGTACATAAGCTTTTGCCTAAGGCTTCGCTCGCATGGAGGTCGAAAGTTATCCCATGGGAAAAAATATCCTGTGTCCAAACCCATGTCATGGTCCACTTATTTCATCAAATTCTGTGAGGTAACAAACAGACAGACACAGTTACTTTCTCATTTATAATATTAGTAAAGTATTGATATGGATTTTTTATATTCTTCTTCGTGTCACTAGCATGTTAACAACTCCAAAAATAAATCAGCACCTGAAATCTACTCCATACAGTTTCTACGTGATTAAAACTTGCCTATTAAAATTACGTCAATTTACGTCAGGTGCTGATTAATTTGACAGGACTAAACTAAAATTTATCTTATATCCTTTTTTAATGGAATAGAAAGAAAAAGATGCACTGAACTTAAATTTAGTTTAGTTGGCGAACAACAGAATCGGCACCATTATCTATACTTAGGTAAAATTTGTTTGTTTGTATGTAGGGGGTAACCTCCAGTCGGATTTTTTTTTTTTTGCGGTTTATACCCTAATTCTTGAGAAAGGTTGTTTAATATCACGCTGCGACCCTTGGGAGCCGAGCAATAGGACAAAAAGTCAGAAAGAACGCTAAGTGAAAACAAAGTAGTAGCACAGGCGAGCGCTGGGATGCGACGCGATGGGTCGGGGGCCGATAGTTTCACGCGGACGAAGTCGCGAGCAAGCTAGTTTATTAAACGAGACCTATTTGCAGCACTTAACTCTTTTACCGATGACGGCAATATACGTGCCACCATCTAATAGGCATATTAATTAAAGCTTAATTTTGATAAACCATACCCCAAATTTTATTTTGCTGCTACACTTGGATCCTTCTGCTGGTAAAAGGGTTAAATTGTCGTTCAAACACAGCGCGAAATACACGATGTACATTTAAACATCTGGACAAACAATCACGCAAAATTAATTGCTCCGTCCATAACATAGTGAAATATACATACATATGTATTTACACGTATTACATGAACCGTACATGTCAGCTCCATCATGTGACATTATTTAGTTACACCCAAAACTAATATCGAAGTTAATGACACAGCGAACACTGAATAGTTCGTAATTATGAAATACCTTTGCTACCTGTAAAATATAGCTGTATTTGTACATATTACTCGCTACGTTAAATACATGTTGTGGGAACATATAGACTGAAAATAGAAATTGTTTTCTTTTGAGTCGTAGGTGTCTTTTGTGAAGGTAAATTTAAATTGGTAAATTAAGTTTCATCGAAATGCGTGTAAATTTTTTGGTGCTAATAACTGGATATTATGTTAGTTCGCGGTTTTTGTTCCTAAAATGTATTTCTTCAAAGAATCTTAAAATTATCCACTTACTTCTCTTCTTCTTGGTCGCGTACTTCATACCACTTCCACTTCTTCCACTTCATATTCACTTACAACAGAAACTAAAATCCTAAAATCGGACTACTCTGTAAACATTTTTGCTTGGTCGCACATAAAAATAAAAAAAAAATATGTAGTTATAAGTATATTGTAGTTCATTTTCGTCAGTTAAAAAGTTAACTACAATATAAAAATATCTAACCCTGAAAACAACATTATCAATCTATTAACTACTTGCTTCTGCCCGCGACTTCGTCTGCGTCTTTTAACATAAAACATTTCCTATGGCATTCGGAAAATAGCGTAGCTTTCTATCAGCGAAAGAATTTTTAAATCGGAGCTCCGAAGATTACCTTCTATATACAAACCACGGATATCGACAAACTCACAAATTTTTTACCTCTTTATATAGATAGATTGTTATTTTTATCACATCTATTCAAAAAGAGCTAGTGTATTCTTCGTAAACAGGGACTAAAATAGCTCTTTAATCCCTAGGGACCAAAAGTGATTTGAATTTGGAATGTGGATATTCTTAGTAAAAGTTCCAATCACCAAAGAGATCAATCACGAACATTGTATGAACAAGTAACAGGCTGTATGATAAAGTAAAACGCGCGAGAGCCAAATAAAAAAAAAGTTTGTGTAAAAATAAAATACGCGCGAAAAGCATTCTGCCTTCGTTCGTAATTGTTTACTCAAAATTGTGTGTAAATAAATAAACTTAGGTACTATTCTTATTCATAAGTTGCACTTACTTATTTTTTCATATGTATAAGTATATAAGTATGGCAGAAGAAAGAGAAGGCCCATAGGCCTCCCCTTTCTTCTGTCATACTTTGTCTTTTCAGTTGCTCTAAAACAAAAATAAACAACTGCAAGTTTAGCAAAAAACCGTTAGCTAAAGTTGCGAACTGCCGAACTATAGCACATAATATATAATAGTTTTTAGTTTACAACGCGCAGCCAAGCGGCCATTAGTATGCCAAGCTACGGCACTAGATCCGGCTCTAACCTATAATATCCTAACTTACCTTAACTGGGCTACTTTACTATCCAAATCGATAGTGACCCATTTTAAAGTAGTTTAATATGGGGGTGGATAATGTGGTAGATATCACAACATACAGTCGTTTTAGATTATTAATGGGTTTAGAATTATTAAAACTTCCTGTTAGATTCATGCTGATGAACTTTTAAATTTATGGAATGTAAAAGTTGAAAAACGATGTTGCAGCGATATGTTTTTGTGGTGTTGGTCGATCAAAGGTTAAGCTACACTTGCCGTGGTCGGTTCGTGGATGGGTGACCATCCCTAACATATCGAGAGTCCTCCGTGCTTCGGAAAGCACGTTAAGTAGTTGGTCTCGGTTGTTATTTTTACATCTTAGACAGTCGTTACGGGTAGTCAGGAGCCCGAAATTCTGACTACTGATGATTCCCGACCGTAACAAATAAATGTCTTTACAGAATTTTAATCATTATAATCAACAATACAATGAATTAAAATTGGTCTTAAATGTCATGATACATGAAATAGTCATTCAATAGGGTAATTATAAACTTAGAGAGATATATTGATGATTTTTATGATTATAATTCTACTAGCTGCGCCCCGCGGTTTCACCCGCATAAGTTTCGATCCAGTAGGAATATCGAGATAAAAAGTAGCCAATATGTTAATCCAGAGTGTCAGCTACCTCCATACAAAATTTTATCAAAATTCGTACAGCCGTTTGAGCGTGAAGAAGTAACAAACATAAACACACACACGCACACACTCACAAACTTTCGCCTTTATAATATAGTGTGATGTGATTAAGTGTGAGAAATAATTTGTTACTTCCGCGATCATATCTAGGTCGACATACAACCTGATATTGACCAGCAAATTGCAAAACAACGTAAGAAAATTTGTATTTCGCGTTACCCTGACGCTTTCGCTATTATAACATCGTCTGACATGACAAGCTAAAACAAAGATCAAAGGTTCGTCTTCCTTTATTTAATCCATTATCAAGAACGGAAACAGATAAAATAAACACGTAGCTATAAATTGCTTATTATAATAATAAACTGGATTCTGCCCGCGACTTTGTCCGCGTGAAATGCATTGTTCCCCCAACCTTCCCCGTCACGTCGCATCGCCTGCCTATTACTTCGTTTACGCTTAGGCGGTGTCCTACGTGAGCGACGAATACGACGCGACGCGACGCTGCGAACGCGACGAACGCGATCAACTCAACGGTATACCCTGCTTGCGGCCTTTGCAGTCTGCGGCGAGACACGACGTAACGCGTACTTGTTTTGAGAGCGACCAGACGTGACACTACGAACTATATATATGAACTTTCCGTCTGTTCCCGTTGTCCCCATTCGGAACTCAATAAAAATAATTAAAATGTATTCCCGTTCCCGTCCTATTAAAATTGTACTGTACTTCTCCATGATTCGAGAAGTAATGACCAAAATCACGTAGGACATTTGTCGCGTGTAGCATCGCGTCGCATTACGTCGCGTCGTGTTGCGTCGCGTCGCGTCGCGTCGCGTCGTATTCGTCGCTCACGCAGGACACCGCGTTAGGCGGTGTCCTGCGTGCTACTTCTCGAATCATGGAGAAGTACAGTACAATTTTAACAGGAAACCGTCAATGGGGACAACAGGAATACATTTTAATTATTTTTATTGAGTTCCAAATGGGGACAACGGGAACAGACGGAAAGTTCATATGTAGTTCGTGGTGTCGCGTCTGGTCGCTCTGAAAACAAGCACGCGTTACGTCGCGGCTCGTTGCAGACTGTCACATAGGCCGCAAGCAGGGTATGCCGTTGAGTTGATCGCGTTCGTCGCGTTCGCAGCGTCGCGTCGCGTCGTATTCGTTGCTCACGTAGGACACCGCGTTAGAATCAACTCACAACGCGACGCGACGCGTCGCGCAGTTTTCAAGATAGCAATACAATTATAGACCTTATCTACTACAAAAAGGTACACATCAGTGAGGAGGGCCGCGCGGCGTAGCTCGTCGTAGTAGACACACAGAATTGTGTACCTTTTTGTGTCTTTCGGCTAAAATGATGATGATGATGACTGGTAGTTCCAGAGATTAGCGCGTTCAAACAAACAAACAGTCAAACTCTTCAGCTTTATTATAAGTAGAGATAGATTAGTATAGATTAATCTGTATAATTTTTCAATCAGCAATATCAAATACGCTAGTCCGTGTGGCTATTGTAAATCCACACCGCAGGTCACATCAAACGTGAAACACACAAAATAAATTATATCAACAAACTGCCTCGTATTTGCAAATGAAGGTAATTGCTTCATTTGCGTTCGCAATCTCGTTAATACATTGTATTTTAATTAATATCTAAATAGGTGTACACTTCGGGGAGTGAGCCGTGCTGGGGCTCATTTGAAATCCAATCATAACCGGGGATCAAATAACAACTTTACCGCACCTGTGTGCTCGTTAATACAATCGGTATGTGCGATTCGGACATGTTTGAATGTTTTATTTTGTTTTATGGGAAAGCACTTAACTTTTTTTATTCCTTTGGCCATGGGAATAAGGAAAATTCCGGTAAAACGGTGCTGGAATGAAAAACTCTAGAGAATAAAATTAATGGCTACTTTTCTTACTGCACCCTTCCGTTAGGAGTTGACTGATTCCCTGAAGCTGATTTTTAAATCTTTTTTGAGTGCGAACAAGTATTATTTAAAATTGGTTATGTATGTACCAACTGCATAATTTTATATATAAATAAAGACCGAATTTGGGCCATGGCAACCAATCTCAGCGGAGACCAGCGTTCCGCGCAGGAGATGTGTGTGCGCAGACACGAGTGCACTCTTTCTTCCCTCAGTCTCATTGTCCGATGGAAAGGCAATCCGACACGACCGGAGAGATCAGACGCAGGACTTAACGTGCTTTTCGAGACACGGAGGTATCACACCGTCAACTTCTAAACTCCGGGCTGTTACTAAGAAATTCTCAATGGAAAATCCCTATAACAATAAACCCAATAATTATAAGTGTAATAATTATATATTTTTTTAGATTTGCACATCTATTATTTCACTAGATTAGTCTAGTAAAATAGTTATGAACCACTTTCGTATTATAACTATATTACGGTATATAGCTATATCCCCAGAGATATAATTATATCACGCCATCTTACTGCGACATATACGTTAGTTTACAAATTACAAAACAGCACGTACGTCACAGGTGCAATGCGTCGCAAAACTATTTCTCTAGTAAAATCTGTACACCCATTGAAACTGAAAACACGCAACCAATTTGAAGTTACACTCGCGGATTTAATTGAATTGGTGAGTTTTTTTGCCACAGAGTGACGTTACGTTCAACTGTGACAATTATTTTATATTACCTACCTCTGTTTGATAGTTGGAAAGCTTTGTTTAATTAACAGTGATATTTAATTATTTGTACATTTGCCAGAATACCTATTTGGTAATTGAGTGTTGCTTTTGATTTGTATTAATATATTATACGTGAAAAGGGTAACAAAAGAGCGAACGAAAGGTTCACTCACTCGCCGCACTTTAGTCGTACCTAACACTTTGGACTACGAAAACAAGCCTTATTTCTACGGGATAAAGGCGTCAATATCAGGTTGATACCACCAAAGTGTCTGTATCACTGTCACTTGATCTCATCTCACTTCATATCATATCACTGTCTGTACACGTGTCTGTCTGCTTAAGAGGTTAACTAATCCCGAAAACAGGAAAATCCAAGAACTAGCTTTGAAGTTAGCCTCGTGTTGAAGATTTTGAAATCAAAGGTTCATATTGAGCTCAATAGTAAAACTGTTACTTTAATGTTTCATAGTTCCTTAGTACAATAGAACCATGTAGATTTACTAACAAACTTAATATCACGCTATCACGCTTATATCGAGGGGCTTGTGGCTAAGTAATAACAGCCGCACGGATCGAACGATCAGGTTAAGCTACGCTTGCCGCGGTTGGTCCGTGGATGGGTGACCACCTTTACATACCAAGACCCACCCGTGCCTCGGAAAGCACGTTAAGCCGTTGGTCCCGGATGTCATTCGTGGATCTTTGACAGTCGTTACGGGTAGTCAGAAGCCCGAAAGTCTGACAATCAGTCTTACCAAGGGTTATCGTATTACCCAGTAACTGGGTTGTGGAGGTCAGATAGGCAGTCGCTCCATGTAAAATACTGGTACTCAGCTGCATCTGGTTAGACTGGAAGCCGACCTCAACATAGTTGGGAAAAGACAGATGATGACTTAATATCACGCTAGTTTTCTCAAAGGATTAGTTCGAGGTGTAGGTACCTGTAGTACACCCACATTTCGCCAGTTATGTTTTAAATCCCATGTAATAGAGGGCGAGCCTAACGTCACCAACTGGGCACAAATCTAGACTTCGGGTTGTTACTGAGAAATTCCTAGTAGACAAGCCCCAAACATTGCCTGACCTGGGAATCGAATCCAGGATCTCATGCTCAG
The DNA here is from genome assembly GCA_947508005.1 of Amphipoea lucens. Lineage (NCBI taxonomy): Eukaryota > Metazoa > Arthropoda > Insecta > Lepidoptera > Noctuidae > Amphipoea > Amphipoea lucens. The sequence continues at coordinate 9,730,250 of OX382356.1, forward strand.
TGGTAGCGCTTGCAAACACCAGCCCGGCGAGGCAGACAATACCTATATATAACTATTTATATCTGAAATTCAGATATAAAAAGGTATATGTAGGTATTGTCTGTTCAGATTCTGAATACCTACCTTTATACTTTAAATTATAATTATGTCATATCCCTATGTATTTTAATGTGTGTACTTAAATCCATGCTAGTATTATTAATGCGGAAGTGTGTCTGTTACCTCTTCACACTTAAACCGCTGAACCGATTTAGATGAAGTTTGGTATAGAGATAGTTTGAATCCCGGGAAAGGACATAGGATAGTTTTTATCCCAGTATTCCCACGGGATCAAGACTTATGCGGATGACACTGCGGGGCGCTGCTAGTAATAAAATAAATGAATACCATGTAACAAATTAAAAGTATAATGCTTCCTTCTACTAAGTTACACTAGTGTCGTTAATTGTTACGTAAAACTAAGATTGTCAACTTATGAAAGTTAGCATTAAACAGGTTTCACCTTAACGTTGCGTCGCTTTGTAAGGAGAAGTAGTAGTTAATGAAAAGCAAGTCTTAAGTAGTTAGTACACTTGGTCAACTTGCCCTTATGCGTCAATGCAAACTACTACATGATGTGAGCGGTTATAAAAATATAAGTTAATAAGTCCTACTTTTACTTTGAAAATGAAGTGTTGCACGTTTCGTATAACTTCGGGAAAATTCCGCCGCACACTTACAATTGCAATGCCATTCATTTTGACAGTTGCACATCATTCATTGCGCTATTTACGCTGTTGAGCAGACGAATTTTTCAAACATATGAGGCAATGGATTAGGATTTTCTTCCGAAATCCTTCGGTTTCTGATTTAAAAAATGTTACGCAACTAGGAATCGGGTTTACTAGGTAAGGTAATTGGATTATTTTTCTAAGACGGTGAGTTGTGGCGTTTAGGCGTGAAAACAGGATAAAGAAATAAATTAACAATATCACTTTCACGTGGTATAATATGACGTACCTACTGTAATAAACATTGAAGATGCAACAGGCTTCACTCAAGCTGATATTAAGATAAGGTAATTATTACCTCCTAAACATAAAATATTATTGAGTTGCAGCCTTTTTTTTTTTTTTTTTTGGGTGGGAAATCATCAAATAACTTCTCCCGCTCTGGGCGGAGCGAGAGGGCGTGTCAGACTTTTACTGACTAAAACCCACCCGTGTTCCTTCAGTTGCCTGTGCCAGGGGCCACGGTATCTCTTTCGAACAACCCGCGACCCCGGCAGGCTTCGGTCCTGGTAGACCCCGTCAGTTAGTGCTGACATCTCTTTGAGGCGCGCGTGGAACACAACGCGCCGTCGACCCGGGCCTGGTCCTTACCGGACGGCGAGCTGCCCATTGCTCGCCGTCCGCAAGCCCGCGCCTACGGTGGCCGGGAATCGGCTATCGATTCCCGACGCCCAGGGCGTCTGCTGCGGCGACTAGGGGCGCGAGGGCGCCAAGATTGCCTCTCTCTTACGCGCTCCGCCTCCTCCTTCGCGAGCATTACTGCTTCGCAGAAGGAGGCAACGGCTTCCCATGTACTCTCGCTCCGTACCATGGCCTGGATCAGGGCCGGACGCGAGAGATCGCCGCCGCCGATCGCCGCCGTGAGGACGCGGCGGTGCTCTGCCCAAGCTGGACAGACCTCCACCGTATGCTCCACCGTGTCCTCCGGGCGATCCACACAATGGTGACACCCGGGCGTTTCCTCCCGCCTTATCCGAAACAGGAACCTCCCGAAGCAGCCATGTCCGGTGAGGACCTGCGTCAGGCGGAAGGTGAGGACGCCGTGACGCCTCTCCAGCCACTCCTCAAAGAGGGGACTTATCGCCGCAATTGTGGCGTGCCCAGCACTGGGTTGCGACAGTCGTACTCTCCATGTCGCCATGAGATCCCGCCGGAGCTCTGTCCGCTGTGCCGCGATTTCTCGCGGCAGCGGAGTTATGCCCCGGCGTTTTGCCTCCTCTCGCCACTCCCATATGTGGGCGAGGACTTTAGCCTCCAGATCCCATGGCGGCAATCCGGCAAGGAGGCTCGCCGCCTCCCCGGAGACCGTGCGGTATCCCCGGACAAGCCGGACGGCCATGACCCTCTGAGACGCGTTCAGCCGCCGGGCTGGTCGCCGCTTCAATGAACGCGCCCACACCGGAGCTCCATAAAGGGCCATGGACCGCACAACCCCCGCGTAGAGCCTCCGGCAGGAGGCGTTTGGACCCCCTAGATTGGGCAGGAGCCGCTTCAAGGCAGCCCCGGCCCGCTCCAGTCTGGGAGCCAAACGTCGGAAATGCTCCACGAAATTCCACCGGCTGTCGAGGACAAGTCCCAGATACTTCATCGTCGACTCGACGCCGATATGAACCCCTCCTACCGTTATTTGGGAACCCGACGGTGGCGCGTTCCGAGGGCCATGAAAACACATGGCCTCGGACTTGTGCAGGGCCACCTCGAGTCCCAGTTGCCGGATCCTTTCAACGACTATCGCAACCCCGCGTGTCGCTAATTCAGCCGCCGCCTGGTGCGACCTCCCCTGCGCCAGGACCAGCGTGTCGTCAGCGTAGCAAACTACGCTGACGCCGCTAGGGAGGTCGGCGCGCAGCACCCAGTCGTACCCGATGTCCCACAGATGCGGCCCCAAGACCGATCCCTGTGGGACACCGCACGACATCTCTCGCCGGTTCCACTCTCCTTGATGACCGGGGTAGATGACGGCCTTGTCCGTCAGATAAGCCTCGACCACGCGACAGAGGTAAGTCGGCATCCGGTGATACCGGAGTGCCTCCCTGATGCAACTCCAGGGTAGGGTATTGAAGGCATTGGCGATGTCTAAGGACACCGCCAAGACGACCCCACCCTGGGCAACAGCATCCCCCGTCGTGAGGGCTCGTACGCGCATAATGGCGTCCACCGTAGAGCGCCTTGAGTTGCAGCCTGGAGTCCGGATTTGCTTCCGTTTGGTGGCTCGGCCCCTATTACATGGGACCTAACTATAACTGCCGAAATATGGGCGTACCTAGTATAGGGTACCTATATCTCTATATCCATACTTTTTACTTTGTTAATATTATAAATTCGAAAGTAACTCTGTCCGTCTGTCTGTCTGTATGTTACCTATTCACGCCTAAACCTGAACGGATTTCGATAAAATTTGGCAGAGAGATAGATTGCATCCCGTGGAAGGACATAGGATAGTTTTTATCCCGGATCGACACTTATGCGGGTGAAACCGCGGAACGCAGCTAGTTTAAATATAAAATCACTAAGGACTGATTTTTCCATCGCCAGATAACTTTTATTCAAGGGTGAAAATTGACGTTTGACAGTTTTTGAATGAAATAATTGTCAAAAATTCAAAATTATTCCTCCGATAAAATTATCTGGCGTTGAAAAAATCAGCCCTACAATAAAAAAAAAATATTCCTTCAAAATTGGGGATTTCAATAATTCATAAGTCATTTATTCATTTGTTTAACATAGGTATACGGTATACCTAATAATAATGGTATATAAAGATACTATAGAGTGCGCTATAAGTATTATGCCAAAGAGCGTACAAATGTTTGTGATTAAGTAATCAAGCCATCCAAGTCTCAATGATGAAATAAAATAAGCCTGAAAATAAGAAAACAATTATAAAGAATCCCACATTTCATAATACAAATTAGTTAATAATACTTTTTTTTCAATAAATATAGTATATTTATTTGTAAGATAACTATTTAAATAATAAATAGCAATAAAAATCAATGTAAATAAAAGACATAAAATGAAAAAAAATTCAATACATTGCATGTAAACACATAGACTGGAAAAATAAAAACTTTTTTAACAAAAAAACAACCGACTTCCAAAAGAAACACTACAAAGTGAAAAATAACTTTAATTTCGGAAGTCGGTGTCTTTGGTTTTGTATTTACGTTTTTTGCCACCGACTTCCGAAATTGAAGTTATTTTTCACTTTGTAGTGTTTCTTTTGGAAGTCGGTTGTATTTTTGTTAAAAAGTTTTTATTTCACGATTTTTAGTGGGTCTGCTTGTAATTTATCTAAGTTACAATAGCCAGTGTCACCATGCTCATCGCCTTTTACAAAATATTGCTTTTCCCGATGCAGGGAAGTTAATTGTTGAGGAGTTCTCCTGGTCCACCATCAGCTCCATATTACCATTCACATCGTGGAGAGCATAAATTGCTTAGCAACCATATTAAAGTAATCGAATCGCAACCCGTGAAATACTTAGATATTATTGAGTAGTTCCGGTGTCCATCTGTAGTCTTCATCATCAGTCTGTGTCTGGGTGTAATTTATCTATAATATGTATGTATTTAGAAATATATAAGTATGTTTATCAGTTGTCTAGTACCCATAACACAAGCTCTGCTTAGCTTGGGACTAGATGGCGTTGTGTGATAGTTGTGGAATATTATTATTATTATTACCAAATGGTGCTTTCCGAGAGCAAATGCACGAGTTACTATAAAAAATACCCAAATCGCTATAGGTGTGCCTATAATATTTGAAGAGTTCCTTCGATTTCTCCAGGATCCAATCATCAGATCCTGACTTGGTGACTATGGGACCACTTCAGAAGTATCTCCTTTCGAACAAAAAAATAATTTTGAAAATCGGTCTACCATTGACGGAGTAATCGCGTAACAAACATACAAATAAAAAAAAAAAAACATACCGTCGAATTGAGAACCTCCTCCTTTTTTTGAAGTCGGTTAAAAATAAGACTATGTCAATATACAATACTAATGTTAATATACAAAACTGCAAGGACAACAATACAAATGTATTTTATTATAGCATGTCAACATTCTGTCATTTGATTTTTGTCTAAGTATTATAAATTCTGAAATACTGTAATATTATTATGCTTTGTTCACACGTTGGGATTTATGCCGTTTCTTAAATATAGGTTCCGTTCAATTCTTTGATTGACGACGTTAAGTAGCTGGCGTTATGCAAAATACACTTTTATACATATTCCTCCCCATACTAATAAACGTTGTATAGCGTCTGTATAGTTAGACAACGCTTTGTCTTCTTCTTTCGAAAGTCAAATTACTGACGACTGAAAGAGAGAAATCGGTGTGTAACTATTCATTTTATATAATAGGTTTATTAGTAAGGAGGTAATGCTGTGTACCTTCTTACGCATAAGCGATTCTTATACCGTCGACTTCGGTTAATTTTCAGTCAATACGTTGCTGTAAGCAAAAAACTGCATGGATTTCGAAATTATTACCTCGCCTGGCAGGCAGATTGGCAACCAACAGTATAATTATGTACGACATAGGTCGATGCCGGCGTCCGGGTCCCTTGATTGATTAATCCCTCAGTCGCCTCTCACAATAGCTATATAAAGTAATACATCGTTCTATTTGTAGCTGAACCACTTCGGTACGAATACGTACGTAGGTAGTCAGGGATATTAATTGTAAGGTAAATTGACTACCAACTTAAATCGACCGTATATTCAAATCATAACTGTCATTCTTTGACAGATGTATGAAATGGCTATTACACGGCAAATTAACGTAGGGTGTGAGCTTAACAATGAATGTCACTGACTTTACCTAATCGGTAGGTAACACGGCTCCATTATATTCATAACGGAGTTAGCATACACACGTTGCTTTAACGACTATAAAATTATATAACAATTTTATGTACGCAGCAATGCAGTCCCAGCGGTAACAATTACGAGGGCGGAGCTTTCATTAAACTTCATGAACTCGCGTAGATTTATGTTCGGGAAGTTTCAAAGAGTTTGGCGCCTCGCTCACATCGTTTGGGTGTCTCGTCGAAATGTTTTGTGAGCTAGTCGACTGCCTTAACTAGTTTTTCATTTCGTAGCTCTTTTGTATGAAATGCGAAAATTGAGGTCGATGTGACTCAGTTTAAGTTTCGCGGTTACAGTGTGATTGCTTCGATTTTAGTGATGGCGTCGGATGGCAGTGTCGGTTAATTTGTTGTGTTGGATTTTGTTGGCATCATAAATGTTTGGTAAATAACAAACTATATCGTTGAATTTATGATACTGATAACCTGTTTTGTTTACTAGCTGCCCGAAGCGACTTCGTTCACGTGGTGTCCTACCCCTTACCCTACCCTACTCCTACCCTACCCCTTTTGTTTCAAATTAATATTATTTCAAGTTAAACAAATATCAACTTTAGTTACCTATGGTCATTAAGTTGATTTCAGAGTGACTAGAATTATTGAAAAAGTAGGTAATAAAAATGTTTTAATTTGTAGCGTAAACTGAACTTTATTGTGTAGGATAAATGGCTTGAGTAACTAATTCAGAAAAGATTACTCAAAAAAAACTTAAAATATTTCTTTTCACACATCTTCGTCACTCTGGTAACTTACGAAACTGTTTCCTTGTGCAACTAACGAAACAGCTTAGAACAAAACCAAATTGCAATTAGCGGGAGCGCAGAGAATAAAAAAAAACAACCACCATGAAACAAAAACCCTTTTTCTGTGGAAAGCATAAATCTTCCTTGTTTGAACTCCTTTGGCACTCGAGGGTTAAGTAGCTGGCACATAAATAAAAAAAAAACATTGTTTTCGTTAATTCTATGGAGATAATTAAGGCTATTTTTCTATAAAGTATACCAAAATGTTTACCACTTTTAGTGTTTTAGTTCCTTATTTTCTTTCTTTGCCTATACATCATCATTATCATTTCAGCCGAGAGACTACCACTGCTGGACATAAGCCTGCCCCAAGCACCGCCACTTCGATCGGTTTTGTGCTTCTCGCATCTAGTTGATTCTTTGTGTACATAATTATTATTAACTAGCAGCGCCCCGCGGTTTCACCCGCGTAAGTTTCCCGTGGGAATATCGAGATAAAAACTATCCTATGTCCTTTCCCGTGACTCAAACTATCTCTGTACTAAATTTCATCTAAATCGGTTCAGCGCTTTAAGCGTGAAGAGGTAACAAACAGACAGACACACTTTCGCATTTATAATATGAAGTATGGATTATATTTATTATCGTGATTTGACGTCAGTATTCGTCACAATCAACGGGGTTAACGGCTCATTATCTGAGGTCAAAGTCGACGGAGCAATGGCCTATAACAGACAAATGGTCTCGGTGATGGGCTTACCTCAGTTGACGTTAGGTACATGTTCCGTGAACAATGGCCTGAGAGGCCACACTGCCGTAATAGTTTACTCCTTTGATAACATCTTGCTTAGAAATGGTGCGATTGACGTGGATCGACGTCAAGGACTGACGGGTCTGATAACCTGCAGCTATTACTGCCGTGTTCCGACCTTTAGAAGTTTAAAGGTTACGATTCCGCTTCTAATATTCATAGCGATACCTTGTTCGGTTGTGAAATGAGGGTTGGAAATAATATTACGGTGGGTTGGTGAATTAGCAGACTATAAATGACTAAAAGAAATGGATTTTTTGTTCCTACTAATGTTAATAAACGAATTTTCTTTCTTTTAAAACCACACGGTGTTCTAATACTTCTTATGTGAGAAAAAAACACGGTATTATGCCTTAGGGAGAGTAAGGCCCTTTGTACACGGCACGGTTTTTTACGGTACGTTAGTACTATTTGTTATGCTGTGACGGTACTCGGTAAAAACCGCGCCGTTAAAAAAACGTGTCTGTCAACAAGTTTCCATAGTGATCCATAAAACTGATACAACACTGACGACCGTGCCTACACATTGCACGGCAAATAAACCGTAGTTTTTCACGGCAAGAAACCCGTGAACGCGTGCACGTTTAGTCCACTCTCGACCCCTCGCCCCCTAATAATTAATGTGTCCACTGGACCCCTAACTATAGTTTACTCTCGACCCCCAAGGGTCGAGAGTGGATTTTATTTTCCAGCCAAGTTTTAGTTTCCTCTCGACCCCCAAAGTACAGTTACGATGATAAATCATCAGTCTACCCTATAGTTGCATACTATTTAACTAAAATACCCTTTTATAATACTTTTCAGTAGTTATCAAGCGATTAGTGGTTGTTTTTATCATTTCAACAGGGCTGTTTGGAGAAAAGCGAATGCTTTAAATTTAACAAAAAAAATAAATTACGCGGAAACATGTAGCTTTATGTACAGTTTTGGCACATCTTCCTCAAGAAGAAATAGATAATGGATTTCTTTATATCATGGAAGACAGCCCAGATGAACAGTGTGTGAAAGAATTTAATGATTTTTCGTTCAACAGTGGTTTGAAAACCGACTTATGAAAAATAAATGGTGTTGTTATGGTGAACGACATCGCACCACTAATAAACTGGAAGGTTGGCATGCTATGCTAAATAGAAAATTAGCAAAAACCACCAACATTATACAATTTTTGAAAATCATAGAAGATGATTCCAATTATCAAAAAGTTGTTAAGATGATATCTTCAACACAATCTAAACGAAGATCAGACGATATTGACAACGACAAACGCATCAGTTATATTCTGAATAAGTTTGTTAATAAAGAAATACCGGTTAGTCTTTGTTTAGAAAAATTAAGTCCGTTTATTTACCTATTAAGATTGTATACTTGTATGGTAAAAGTAAAGACTTATTGCAGATCATAAAAAAGTAATTAAAAAAACTATTTTATTTTTTGCTTTTAGTTTAAATTTTTAACCGCAGTCGGGTTTTTTATTTTTTTTTGATTACATACTTTTTGTATTTCCAGCTTTTTAGTTTATTTTTATAACGTTGAATATTTTTTATTTTTGCATTTTTCATTCCAAATTACATGTAAACATTAAAGTTGCATAAATTCTTGCAAGCTATTTATGAAACTCTTTATTTTGATACCCCACTCGATAGGTAATAAGAAAAAAAAAAATTTTTTAAGACCTAATATGGCGCTGAAAATCGACCATTTTTTTTTTTTTTTCAATTTTGATATACCCAGTGTCACTTTCACAATTAAGAAGAATCTAACGGCACCTCTCAAGCTGAAATCGATCAAGCCGTTTAGGCTACAGAGCGTGCCAAAGAACATACACTCGAAAAACATACCTTCCTTCTGGCGCAGTCGGGTAATGAAGAATTCTACTATAAGTATTCTCTAATATTGCTCGTTTATTTATCTTTCTGTACCTTACTGTACCAAAATATAAATTTTAGGTACTTACCGAACTAGGGGTTGAAAGTGGACGAGGTATGCCTGTCCTTTGTATGAAAATTCAATCTCGCCCCCTGGGGGTCGAGTGTGAACTATGTTTAGGGGGTGAGAGGAAACAAATGAACAAATATTTTTTTAGGGGTCGAGGGGACGAGAGTGGACTAAACGAGGGCCACGTTTTTCTTGCCGATAGGGAAAAGGATGTTTTACATATATATCCATTTTTACCGTGAAATGAAAAAGTCACAGAAAAGTGAAAAGCTCAAACCACGAGGTACTTATCTACCTATACTAACACTGAAAAACTAGGAATAATTTATATGTATGTATTTGTCAATATTCAATTAAAATGTAGAATATGATATTCGTCCAATCAGTGTTTGAGATCACAAACAACTGTTGTTTATGTTAGCTCAGCTATCGCGTTGTTAATTGTTACATGGTGTTTGTGGAATAGTAAATAGCCACATCAGGGTGCGTTTACATTGGGTTCAATCATGGTTCAATACTTAGGTATTTGGAATAGCCGCAAACGTCGTTTTGGTTAGTAAAACAACAATTGGCTTGTATTCTTCTAAACTGGTACGCTTTCATTTCATAGGCGACCCTATTGCCAGATCTGCCACGGAGTAATTTCCTGATTGAAAAACCCATAGTTGACACTTTCCTAGACCTGGGAATCGTACCCAAGACTCCACGCTCAGCAGTTTCACTTCTGTTCACAAAATCGACGAGGCGTTCTGAACATCGTTTAAAGATTATTTTCTGAATTTCAGTATTAACTAATTTGAGGATATAATGTCATGAACTAAATTTTACCAAAACAATACATTCTAATAGTACGAGTAGTAAGCAGTGTTTGTTTTGGTAAAATATTGTTTTTAGTTCATGCCACTCCATATGACCACGGCTATCCTCTGAACATCACTGAATATGTATTAAATACATTCAAATATATTATGTGTAATTAGTTCATTACTTGCACATAATACATAACGTTTTTAAATGAAAATATTTTCTTGTTTCATACTTTTTAAGGCGCGATTTTTTTATAAACTAAGCACACATTTCTTTTCTGGGTTACCTACCATTTCCTAGAATTATGCACAAACAAGCTTCGACTTGCGCCTACCATGGCATTTCGTGGAATCCGCTTTTACCATCTAATGAGCCATGATTATCCAGTATTTTTTTAACCTACAGCGAAGTAATAGAAAATTGGTTTTCTTTTATGGAACGTTACAAAATGCTTTGTTCTGTGTCCCAAGATATTTAAATGAACATAAAACAATAAAACGTTATTTAAATTAATAAAAATGTAATTAAGAGGGTCCGGATAAAAGTCACTCGATTAAATGTCGTACAACAATGACAAAAGACTCTTAATGTAACCGAGGGCGCTCTCTGTCGGCCCTCCCTATTGATGCACAGATAGGGACGACCCTATCAAAATTTAAATGCGGTCCATTTTAGCTGTTTCGGTCTGCGGAATCGTAATGAAAATAACCTTTATATTTACCTACATTAGATTTTTTATTCGACTATACCCGTATTAAGCCAAACCAATTATTCCATGATGGCGACCCCAAGTTTCATACGAATTTAACTAGTTGTAGCGAGTCTAATATTTTCCTTTTCAATATGAAGGTTGTACCTAAAGTGCGCGTCCAGACCGCGCGACATCAACTCACAAGAGAAATATAGCGCTTTCATAAAATCCGAGGTGTCATTTCCTTTTGAATAGTTCGTTATATCTGCGCGGTGAACGAAGCCGTGTATAAAAGTCTCAGGTTATTACGAGTCGACCGCGATCCTTCCGCGTCATTGTGGGCGAACGTGTTATAAAACGGAAACTAAATCTCGCTTCTATTGACAAATGACGGCACTCGTTACAATACTGTATCGTTTTCCAGGCCCATACCATTTTATATTTCCTTCCACGTTTTGATGTCGTATGATTGTAAACTAGTATAGTTTCCGTCCTATTGAGCGTAAGGATTGAATATGATGTGTACATAGTAATTGCGTCTATAAATAAGGCCGTTACATCGGCGCTCGTTTACTAGTCTTCCTTTATTGCGATGTTTTTGCGGCTATTGGTTGCTCTTCCTGAACTATCTATGGCTGCGAGAAATGTTCGTGTGTAATGGTTTTTATAGGCACTAGGCGGGATGCCGGCGAATAGATATTATGTCTGGTAGATACCTATAAATAAATAGAATAAGCAAAAACGAGTGGTATGAACTACATATCTATTGCTACTGCTGCAGCCTTGGCAGATATAGTTTCCAAAACATGGTAGTCTGTTGTTTATGCTTTATGCGGGTCAGGGGGCAACTCGTCCCACTTCGATACTAGGACCAGGGACCAATTACACTTTTCTAATTTGATTAGGAGGCAACTTACCCCACTTCGAAACTGGGACCAGGGTCCAAAGGGGGCAACTCGTCCCACTTCTTGGTACCTCGTTTTTCTCGACTATATTGTTAGCATTTTTAATAGTTGATTACCTTTAGTTTATGCTACTCAACGTGAAAATATAGTAGCTAAGACAGGTGTGCTTATAAGTAATTAATTATAAACTCATCATTCATATTATTCCTCAGTCAAACAAGGTAAAATAATTTATAAATATTTTCCTTTTCTGAAAGATATTGTTTACTTGAAAGCTTAAATAGTTTGGCTTTACTTAGTGAGGACTAAGCTTCTTCTTAGAAATCTAAATAAATAGAAAATGGAAAGTACTTCAACTTGATCTAAGCATATAAACGGATAATCAGTACGGAAACATTTTTCTTTTGAAAACGGTAAAATATCCAATGCTTATTTCTAGCTCTAGATGTCTATTAATATTTTATGAAACCTGATATGGTTACTAAGTTTATTAGTATACATCATTATGTTGTAATTGCGGTACGGTGCCCGCATGCGGTTATGGCATGCTGTTTTTATATGACGCGCACTATGCGACTGCGACGACATGGCGACTAGACCGAGTCGCCGAGCTGTCGCAGACGCATGTCTTATAGTGTACATCATATCTTAGACATAATGCTAGAAAAAATACTAGAAATAATCGTAGGTGTGTGTTTCAACGTAAAATCTTATACTCGCATTCAAATGGTTACATATTATCTGTATCAAATCTACCGTCCTACGTATATACCTACTTTATATTATTCATATACTTTATATCGAGACATAAATCCTCACTTTCAATACTTTTATATCCCGTACATAAGAAGGAATTTATTACGTTTCGATAAATAAGTATGGTATAAACCCTCTTTGTTGGAAGGGCCATAAATCACCCAAATGAACCCGAGCCTCCATTGACAAAAGTAGCATCATAAATAAATAAATACATTCTTACACGGTTGCCGCCACTCGAGGAACTCCTTCAAATGATGTTCCCTTTGTGCAAATAATGGTAAATAGGCATTTGTACAAACATATTTCGCATTTGTCAAAGGTGTCCTTTTATGGTGATTTGTGATATTTTTTCGGTTTCGCGGGTCTTCTTTTCTTTGTAAGAAAATAATAAATACCTACTACAGAAACAAGTATTATATACCTAGATACTTACATTTTTGACATCGTACTCGGTTTGGTTTCGGCTTCAAGGGAAAGCGCGTCACTGTAGAGAGTAAAGAAATATAAATATAAAGCCACGGTGCGATTTAATTGCGTGTGGCATAACATAAGTTGAGGCAACTTCAAAAGTTGCATCGTTTAAACACTGTTTAGACGATGTAAGTTATTTCATACTGCCTAACCTTTTCCCAACTATGGGATCGGCTTCTAGTCTTACCGGATGCAGCTGAATACCAGTATTTTACATGGAGCGCCTGTCTACCTGACTTCCACAACCCAGTTACTGGGTAATACGATACGCCTTGGTAAGACTAGTTGTCAGACTTTCGGGCTTCTGACCACACGTAACGACTGTCAATGCTCCGCAAATGACAACCGGGATCAATGGCTTAACGACCTTTTCGGGACACGGGAGGGTGTTAGTATGTAAAGATGGTCACCCATCCACGGACCAGCTGTGGCAATCGAAGCTTAACCTGATCGATGACTCGTGCGGCTGTTATAACTTAGCTACAAGCCCTTTATTGCGAGACCCTCTTTCTGATGAAAGTGATCTGTTGCTCCAATTTTATTGTATGCCACGGGCAAGAAACTTGTATCGTGTAAATGGGGTATTACTCACGTTAACAGTGATCACGAATGTAAGCTATAAGAAGGTTATAAAGTGGAAATATCATACAATAGGTACGTACGAGAGGCTCACTATCGAATTCACTTCAAAGGACAGAGCGAAAGGAACAAGTCAATTGGAAATAATCTTCATTTTCACGAAAGAATCGTGAGTAGTAGACGTGTCGTGGTGTTATCTATGAAGCCGGCGTTGAAGTGGTTATTATTGATGTGAATTACTGTTATACATTATTTAGGATTATTCCACTTTGCCCCACCAGCCGCCCCACTGGTGGGGCAAAGTGGAATGTCAAAAATTTTGCAGTGGAATCTGCCCCACTAAATCGAAATAGTGGGGCAGATTCCACTGCTTTAAAATCCTGTTGGATTCTGCCCCACTAGGGTTAGCGCCTTAGAATAAACGAACAAACATTTTATTTTCGCAAATTTTGTATTTCCTAGTTGTTTCTGGAAGGATAAGGGATGTAAATCGCAGATTAATTACACGATGTGTTACAAGCATTTGTTACATGCATCGTTGGAGTAAGAATGACCAAACCATCATTTACCTACACATCATCATCATCATCATTTCAGCCGAAAGACGTCCACTGCTGGACATAGGCCTCCCCCAAGCACCTCCACTTCGACCGGTTTTGTGCTTCTCGCATCCAACGAGTTCCTGCGGCCTTCACAAGGTCGTCGGTCCACCTTGTGGGAGGCTTTCCAACGCTACGCCTTCCGGTACGCGGTCGCCACTCCAGAACCTTTCGGCCCCATCGGCCATCTGTTTTGCGAGCAATGTGCCCTGCCCACTGCCACTTAAGTTTGGCAATTCTTCGGGCTATGTCGGTTACCTTGGTTCTCCTGCGGATCTCTTCATTTCTGATTCGATCCCGCAGGGAAACTCCAAGCATAGCCCTCTCCATTGCCCTTTGGGTGACTTTCAGCCTTCTAATAAGGCCCATTGTGAGCGACCACGTTTCAGTGCCATATGTCATCACTGGCAACACGCACTGGTCAAAGACTTTCGTCTTGAGACACTGCGGTATGTGGGACGAGAAGATATTGCGAAGCTTCCCGAACGCTGCCCAGCCGAGTCGGATTCGACGATTGACCTCTTTCTCGAAGTTGGACCTACCTAACTGGACAGTTTGTCCTAGGTAAATATACTCGTCCACGACTTCGAGTGTAGCGTCTCCGATCTTCATGAGAGTGGGTGTTACATGGGCATTTGACATGACCTTCGTTTTGTCCATGTTCATTTTCAGACCCACTCTTTCAGAGGCTCTACTGAGGTCATCGAGCATTGTACTGAGGTCCTCCATAGTCTCAGCCATGACTACTATATCGTCGGCAAACCGAAGGTGAGTTATATACTCGCCATTGATATTAATGCCAGCTCCTTTCCAGTCCAGAACCTTGAAGACATCCTTCAGAGCAGCGGTAAACAGTTTCGGAGAGATAACATCTCCCTGTCTCACACCTCGCTGCAGAAAGATAGGTTTCGAGGTCTGGTCCTGGAGTCGGACTGACATAGTGGCGTTTTCGTACAGACACTTCAGCACCTCGATGTGCCGATAGTCGATCTGGCACCGTTGAAGAGACTGCAGTACAGCCCATGTCTCGATCGAATCAAAGGCTTTCTCGTAGTCCACAAACGCTAAGCAGAGAGGCAGGTTATATTCTTAAGTAGCACTTAGTGCAGCTGTTTTACCCTTATTACCAGAAGAAAAGATAACTGAATGGTTTGGATTATTCCTCTTTGCCCCACCGGTCGCCCCACTCCAGATGATGAAGGTTGGCATGATAAACCAAATAAAAAGATTTGCAAAAAAAAAAACTCCCCAGTTTATATAATTTTATACTCGTTAATGTCTTATATGAAATATAACACTTTGCATGGTTAAATCTATGCAGAACCAGAACCTTCTGCAGAGAGGTGTGAAACAGGGAGACGTTATCTCTCCCAAACTGTTCACTGCTGCACTGGAAGATTTCTTCAAGGTTCTGAACTGAAAAGGGGCTGGCATTAGCATCAATGGCGAGTACCTGTATTACTCACCTTCGGTTTGCGACGATATTGTAGTCATGGCTGAGACTATGGAACACCTCAGTAAAATGCTAGATAACCTCAGTAGAGCCTCCGAAAGAGTGGGTCTCAAAATAAACTATACTGATAAGAAATGCAAATGGCCAAATGCACGTCTATTGTGTAGGTAAATGATGGTTTGGTCATTCTTACTCCAACGATGCATGTAACAAATGCTTGTAACACATCGTGTAATTAATCTGCGATTTACATCCCTTATCCTTCCAGAAACAACTAGGAAATACAAAATTTGCGAAAATAAAATGTTTGTACGTTTATTCTAAGGCGCCAACCCTAGTGGGGCAGAATCCAACAGGATTTTAATGCAGTGGAATCTGCCCCACTATTTCGATTTAGTGGGGCAGATTCCACTGCAAAATTTTTGACATTCCACTTTGCCCCACCAGTGGGGCGGCCGGTGGGGCAAAGTGGAATAATCCATTATTTATCTTTGAACAGTTCATAAATCCTACCAACTTCAAAGTCTTGCAATTGCAATACTTAATCATCATAATTCTGTCCTTAAATTTTTGATCGACGTAGTTAATTATTAGAATGGAAAGTTATCTTACGGAGAGAAGGTGACAGGGGTGGTCATTAACTTTTGTTTCTGAACCACATCATGGTATGAAGAAGCCAATTGATTGCTCAGTGCAAGCCTAAATTATCTATCACAAAATAAAAACGAAATCTAGAGAAACAAAGAAAAACTATAAAATTGGTTTTAATGTAAACACATTTATTGGATAGGTACTTTGAGTGTTGGAAAAGTGTGTTCTGAACGCGTTGAGAGTTTACCGACCGTTTCGTAAACCGCCGAGTAAAATGTTTGCCTGGCAGACTTGAGCAATACAAACAAAACGCATCGGGAGTGCATTTTCATAGATGCAACGTGTAAACATTTTACATTGCAGCAATTTAAAAAACACACCAATATTCGTGAACATTTCAAGTTTTAAACGGCTCTCGAATCAGCACTTTAACAAAATTAAACTCGACTCTGTTAATCTTCTAAGCTGCGTTTTTGCGTTTAACAATGAAACCAAAGATGAACATAGAGATTGAAAAAGCAGAGAGGAATGAAAGAAATAAACTAAAAAGTAATCTACGGAAACGTTAAATCAATTTCACCCCATTGAATCAAACGCTATGCATTTTATGGATTCGTAGTTAGTAAACATTTCCTTGTCGCGGTACTTATATAAGATTTTTATTGGGCTTTTCCAATATTGACGGATGTAGACTTGGCCATCACCAATTCTCTTCGGAAATGATGTGCGGAATCGGCAAGTAAAAGGCATTAAATCTGTCTGGAGCGTTCGATTTGCATTGGGAAAATTGCATTTTCGAATCGTCGGCGACAAGGAGGCGGCGCCTGAATGTTTGCAAATGTGTTGCAAAAGCTTTGCTTAGACTGTTGCCCCTAGCGTTGCCACTGGCAATACGACGCCGTGCCAAGCAAATGACGTAAACCGGAGACACTTGTGGACTTTGTGGCAAATCACATTGTATTTTTGTACTTTACTGATTATTTTATTGAATCGTTGTTGTGTATGTGAATTATCAGGACTACCCATCTGCTTTGCCATTGGATTTGGATTGGATTTAAAACAATAAATCCAGTAGTTTTTGTAGATAAAAATAACAAGGCAGCACCAAGGAGGCGGACATACTTTACACAATAAAAATACTTTTTACGCTAATAATTGACAGCAACTTTAATATGAAATAAAAAAGGAACTTGTTTTAAAATTGACAGTGAAAAAATACTTATTCATTAAACAATTTTTTGGGCATAAATGTAAATTTTAGTAAAAATATTCATTTTATAAAACAAAATTAACAAGAAGAAAAGAGTACACTTAAAAAAGAAACGACAATATTATTTATATTGACAACATTAAAAAACATGGAATGTTGCGATCCTGTTGATTGTGGGGAGTATGCTGTATATCCAATGTTGGTGGCACCAAATTGTTCTCGACAGTGTGATACACCTGAACCATGCTACTACCCGCTTTTGCCGCGTTGCCAGAAGCCAGTGTACTATTGCTGTCAGTCGACCCCGAAGAAGAAGACGTCGTATGACTGTTGTGACCCCCCTCCGCAGAAAGGCTGTTGTCCCCCTCCCCTACCTTGCCCCCGGCACCGCTGCGAGATAGAACCCAGTTGTAACTACCAGCTACCGCCTTGCAAACCAGTCAAGACAAAATATATAATGCCTTGCTACAGATACGAAGACGGAAGAATTGTAAGTTATGTTCATGAATGGTGTTATGTCGTTGAATTAGTCCAAAGTTTTTTTCCAACAAAATAGAAGTAGATTAAAGTTCACTTTGTTAAGTAAATACCGTGTAGAACAAATGATTTTTTTTAATAGATTAAGTATTATGTATAATTTAGGTAGTTTTAAAGTTACATGAATAGAA
The DNA here is from genome assembly GCA_947508005.1 of Amphipoea lucens. NCBI lineage: Eukaryota > Metazoa > Arthropoda > Insecta > Lepidoptera > Noctuidae > Amphipoea > Amphipoea lucens. The sequence goes on from OX382356.1 coordinate 9,748,118, forward strand.
TATTTAAGAACCCGTGCTGAAACCAACATATTCTAATTTAAATTTATAGAACATAAAACACGCCAGTATTTTTTGAAGAGACAAGCAGAGATGTATAGTACATGTGATATAGTACTGGTGATATGTCATGTTTTGGAAAAAACACTACCTATTCAATAAAGTCGTATTTTTTTTTTTAATTTCTTCCTTAAATCAAAGCTCAGGTATAAAAGAATTAAGATCAAGTGTATTCTGAACCTACCTGCTTGAATTATTCAATGGATCTGCCACATAGCCACATTACCGAGCCGGGCGTGTCTTTGTGAATATTTTCGTGTCCCATTGTTTTGTTGTTAGTTTCAGGAACGGTATGTTCCGACACGTTATGGTAGACTTCCCCAGTCAGCATACCGTCGAAACGGGATGCAGGATCAAATGCATGGGTATCGCGGAGCTATCCGGTACTTATGTGCGGGTGAAGGACCAAACGGCTCATGTTGTGTCTACACCTGCGTTGAGCCTATGAAAAGACTGTACCCGAGAGTCACACAAGAAATGCTTCCTGTCAGAAGGAAAAAGGATAAAAAATAGAATTAGTCTTAGCGTAGATGTCTCTAGTTAGTATGAGCTTGTTAAAAGAAAAATAAGAAAAAAAAAACACCTGACAGGTAAAACCTCTGCCGTCATCTGCGCTAAAACGAAACGGAATTCAAGATCATAAATACAATGAGTGCGGTAGTATTTCCTACATTCGCAAGTGTTGGGACACTGTGCTGTGGAGCTACCACCCTTTTTCCATCCCTGTCAAACCGACGAAGAAATGTTGCGTACTTAAAAAGAAGCACTGACCTCTTCTATGGTGCGTAATTTAAGTAATGAGTAGCGTTTATTGAGGCATGTAACAAAAATGATAAGTCACGTATTTGTTATCATTACTGTGATGCATTTAAATAGATACTTAGATAGCTAGAACATGCTTTAGCGTAATACATTAAAAAGTAGAGCTTTCAAACTCAAGTTGTACATGTCTTTTTTTTACCATATTTTTTTACCATAATAATTTTTGTTTAAATTGCGTAAATACCGGGAAATTCGCAATGTCTGAGTAGGTCGTAATTAAACTGCAACTGTCTGGTCCGTTGCAGGTGAGAAGGTTCCCCGTGAGCGCGTTCAAGCGCAATGGAATGCAAGACGTTGAGCACTCTACGCAAGGCACTGCGAATTTCCTTAGGAGGCATCCTCGAGACGTGGCCGTCGAATGTGAAGTCTGCTTGAACCGTGTCAAAGTCGCCAACCCAGTCAAAGTACCTCCTTATCGCTCCAAACACGCACTATGCAGTTCCCCCAAGAAGCCTATTGAAGTTAAATTTGAAGATATAATGGACGACTCGTCTAGCTAGAACTGAAGCGATTGTTATTAAATAATACCACAAAAATGAATGCAATCTCATGTAAGCGGGTTTTATTTTATTATTGCAGGTGTTACGTTGAACAGGTTTTCTAATCTTGAATACACAATAGGTGTCCTTCAAATATGAAACATTATTTCTTCATAATGGTTTTTTATAGGGCCATGTAGGATTGTTATTGGTAAAATAGTTAGTGAAATGAATTTTTGTATTGTTTCAGGCGAATCAACCGACGGTGCTCATGAGACGTGCTTGTGAGGTGGCTTGCGGGACGCGCAAGCGGAAGCCTTTCGTGGTGTCGTCATATGCTGCAGACCCTCACAACGAAATACGGCGGTACCATTCCGAAGATGAACGGGTATATTCCTATTCAAACAACTAGTCCTTAGGTACCATATCAGTGTTTGGAAATAGGTACGGTATTAAATCTTAGACTTAGTGACCGTGGGATCATTATCATCTTCGGAAAAATAATAAGTCTTGAGTCTTATAATAATTCTTCCTCAACAAATAACTTCCTTCGGTTGATTCCAATTGAACTCGGAGATATTTTATGAAAAATTAATATTCAGTAGGAGGATGGAAAACCGCCACCTGAATTGATTCCCACGCAATATCCTTTTAGAAGCTGAAGCCAAAGCAAAAAGCCGAATAAACGCCGTCGGTGACACCGAGGAGAAATTCAATTTCATTACAAACCCAGTCAGTGCTAGAAAAATGAATCCGCCGTGGACCACAAGCGGAAAATGATATTAGAATTCTTTTAATAAAAATTCGAAAAGTTCGGAACAAATTAATTCGCCGCAAGCGAAATAATTGCATCCTAAAACGCAAGTCAATTTGTGTGTTCGGTTTAAACATGTCTTATACTTTGGAAACGCCCAAATATACTTATGAATTCGGCAAATAAATATCAATAATATGATACATGCACAACCAATGCCTGCTGTATCCTTAAAATATGAGGTATTATAATGTAGAAAAATGAAATAGGTAAATACTAACTTATTTTCTTCTGACTGTTCCTATAATAATGAATATTTGGGCTAAAGCATTGACCCCGGTTATGCCGCTTGCGACGTCTAATTTACCCAGTAACGAACGTACAAATAACGACCAACGTACCTAATAGATTATGCATAGGTAGGTTAGGTTAGGAGTACATTTGAAAACATACCTATATAATGTCGGACCAAAGCAACATTAACAAAGTTAAAGGAACCTCCTAGTTCTCAATCTAACCAAATTACAGAATTTGTCAACTTCAAAATGTGTGTTTAAGAGTCGGATTATCCGTAGAATTAGAATTTTAATTAAATTGCTCCACTATTTACGAGCAATTTACGTGAGATTAGATGTTATTTGGAGTACGCCTGTTTGGGTGTGTTTTTGACATCGATCGTGCCGTTTCGCGGACCACAATGTTTATTCGGTGAACGCGACATGGGTTCAGATGGGGATTTATTTTCGACTGGGGCTCAAGATACGACTCTTCGTGATTGGACCCTGTAATCCAAGCCACGCAGAATTAGGCCGGTTCTGTACATCCAAACACCCGCTGACTTGCTCCTGTCTAGTTAAACATTTTATTGTTTGACATGCTTGACAGTTTAATTAAAGTTTAATCTCTTAACGCGATGGTTCACTAATCCGCTGCGGACCGCAAACTTGAGAGCGCGATTTCGCAATTGAATATTCAACGAATTGTACACACCATCACCTGGGCCATTTGTTATCCTTTTACGCGAAAGAAAGTTAACAGATCTCTAACTGAATTTAAACTTTTAACACTCCTCGTCTAAGCCCAGTAATTAACAGAAAGCGTAGTTATTATCCGAAACACGGAAACTTTCTGGATAAGAATTTGGACTTACGATTCGTGCTTTTTTACCTGCAAAGTTAATTCATTTACGGGATTCCAGTTCAGAAACTTATCTGCTTATGTAAATAAGAAGATTGCCGTCTCTAGTAGAGATTTTTAAATTTTGTTTATTGATTCTTAATAAATTCTTGATCATTTGAGTCACTTTTCACTCCATTTTATTTTCTATAATTTTATTAAGTTTATTTTTGTTTATAAACAGGGGAACTGTTGCTTCCACTTCGAGAGACAGAAACCTCCGAAGTGTGACCCGTGTGAAGGTCCTGAAACATATCAGAGTGGCAATTTGTGTCAGCCGGTGCATTGTCAAGAGTGCGCGTACGTAGACTGCGTGTACGCGCATCCCACGAACTCAAGCTGCTTTGACTATTGTCGATGAAGCGAACTATTCTCTTAATGAAATATTTGAAAGTCCGTAAATTATTTGTGTTCGTCTTTTTATTTTATGCCCAAACAATTTGGCGGCTATGTTTTTGTAAGTAAAGTTTCTTTATAATTCTAGTGTTTCATTTTGAAATATAAAAATTGTCACAGTAATATGCTCAGTTATGCTAGCTTTTGTTAATTCTAACTGCCGCTCCCAACACACGTACCATTCAGAAGACAATATCTGAAAAGCTTTTTTACAAAAAAAAAAAAACAACCGACTTAAAAAAGCACTAAAAAGTGATAAATAACTTTAATTTCGGAAGTCGGTGTCGTTGGTTCCGCATGGTCGTTTTTTGACACCGACGTCCGAAAAAGGGGTACACTACAATAATACGAAAAACTTTAGTCCGAATATCACAAATAAGAATTTCAAAATACCGATTTTCATAATTCCGAATGGTTCAACATTCCTTTTATAACAACTCCGATTTATCATTCATCCTATTTTAATAATTCCGAAATTTCAATATCCCTATCGTTTATAATTACTATTCTCAAAATACCGAGTTTCAATAGATCGAATAACAAAAAGTCCGACTTAATGTTAATTCAAAACATCAAAAATACGAATTCCGATTATTAAAATACCGATTAATTAGAATTCCGAAATAATAACGGTTTGTAAAACTGAATAGCAAGACAAATAAACACATATTTCCAATTGTAAGAATATAGATGGCACAAAACCAACAATAGAGCCCCTATTTCTGTGTAAAGGATTTAAAGTAACCTAACCAAACCGAACCTCGGGGTGCCCTTTGCTCGTTCTTGCATCCTACGTCGTCTATTACGTTCGTTGAGTTCGGGTGCTAACGGTAACGGAAATAATTCGAGAGTATTGAAAATCGGAATGTCGTTTTTCGGACTGAGAACCCATCGAGCATTTGATTCTTCGAATATATGAAAATCGGAAAACAAACAAGTCGCATTTATGACTTTCGGTAAAATAAATTTCGTGATGTTTAATAATAGACATTATGATTCTTAGGTATTATGAAATTCGGACTTTTGAAAATCGGAACATTGAAATTCGGAGTAAAATATTTCGGAGTATTTGGGTGTTCCCCCGTGAGCCAGTGTCGTGTACGAGCGGAGTCTTAGCGCATCGGCTACGAGTACTTCGCGTTCGTAGCCGGCGTAGGCAAGCTGTCCGTCAACGGCTACGGCGGCCTGTAGCGCATCGAGCAGGAAGTCGGACAACAACACCACACCGCACCGTGGGAGCGGGTTCAAATCCATTAATGCACAGTCAATTTTCGAAAGTCAGATTTTAAAGTAGGTGACAAAATTGTTTGTATCTCACTCTAGGACCGCCCAGTGGGCGTTGATTAGTGGTAAGAAACAAGGAACAAGGAATTCATAATCACTTAGTCAATCACAAAAATCGAAGCAAAAATTCCGAGGACAACCGACACGCGTCCACTGTGAGCATCAAGATGGAGGGACCAAACCTACTACTACGTACAGGCGAGGAGCCTAAAGTACTGAAACATACTTGTGGATTTTTATTTAGAAGGCGTAGAACTCATATATTATGTTTTAAGACCTTCATAGATTGTTTTTAGGGAGGGCCACACGTAACGTAATGTATGATGTCAAAAATTCGTCATTAGGTCCAGTATTCATCATTGCGAGGTACCTAATGTTTGTAGCGTCGCCAAAGAGCTAGTCAATCATGAGGCCGTACGCATCAACTCCTCACTTGTTGGCATATACGCCGAAGTTTTTACTGGATGCTAACCCCATATAACCACATTCTTTGCCCAGGTGGTGTACAATGCGCACAGAGGCATAATTTATGTCCAAAAGAAAGGTTCAGTATTCAACAAAGCGAAGGATGGTGGAAGAAAAGGGAGGACTTAGCGCTAGGGTGTTCGTATCCATCGTAGTTGGAGGCCTACTCTCAAGTCCATCAACGAAGACATAGAAGATACATTTAAGGCTCGCCCACGTCCGATAATCGGTGACCGATTTTTGTAGGAGAAAAATAGAACGATAGAACTGATGGCAATAGCAAAAAACAAGTCTAAACAACAACCGGTCTAAAAAACATAGGGCAAAATAATCTGACCGATTGTAGGACCCACAAAACGGGCCCGTCAGAAAGTAGTTTGTTGCTTTGGAGTGAATCCTACTCCCGATTAATAAAAAATTTCGGACGGACAAGAACACATTGTAAGGACAACTGTCAAATCGTGTCTTCATTCATTCTTAGCGCTGGCCGAAGTTACGGGCGTTACCCGTAACTTCGTCCAAAACTACGAATTTTGATTTTGCATTGACTGCTACCGCGGTCACCGGTGACCACGAACAATAGATTTTCTATTATGTCTGCTGTCTGGCAGTGAACGTGTTAAGCTACGGTTGAAACCAGTGATACGCGGACTCAGAAAAACGGGTGACCACCTACATAGCGTCCGCAATTTACCGGTGAATGACGTCACTGAGACGTTGTTTATGATAGTATTATTATTTTGGTGTGTTTTCCTTGAAAGCGTTTTTGGCGCCGTAAAGTCAAACCCTGCTACCCAAAGATTTAAACCGCTTGATTCCGCCGTCGATTGAACCGCTCAATGTACTTAGTCACGCGAAAATGTGTCCATACTGAGAAGAATGAGCTCACGCATTATTATATAGCGTTTCCTTAACAATCAAGTCAAGTCACTGCGTCATTGTGTGTCAGAGGTGTCAAAACGAAACAGCGACTATCTCTTTGTTGTTTCTAACAATTTAAATCTTTTCCGCTGTCATCATTTTCATGACAGCCGTCACTGCGGCCGTTACGTAAGAGCGGTCACCGCTTTTCCAGGAATCCGTAGCTTTAGGGATTAGACCTCCTGAGCGGAGATATGTGCTGGCTAAACCGGACATCTTTCGTCTCTATTCGTCTACTCTCATCGTGTGACGCTGAGCGGGCCGGGGCTAGCCGAGCTACCGTCATGCCAGAACAAGGGTATCTTTTCGGTCAGGCCGTTAAAATTTTTCACAGGCTCCGGCTGCCGAAAAGCCGGCGCCGGATAGGTGGAAAAACAAAAGGCTTAGAGAAAGGGGGATATAAGTCGTGGTATCGGAATTTCGAAAGTGTGTCGCAGTCGAGCATAATGTTTTGGGATTTTTCGCTGGTCACTACGTACGTCGAACAATGTTTGAATGGGTTTAAAAAGTCGCAGGTATCGTCTAGCAACCCCTTATGACACAATAAACTCTATATTATATCTCATCATTGCGCATTGGCGAAAAGTGTATCAAAATCGTAAATCGACCTACCCACCTATGGTAGTAAAAGCGTCTGGTCGGTTTGACACCACACACTTTTAAGACGGCATCGGGTACCAAACTAATTATAATTTATTACACACATGAAACGAAATCTCTGAGTTACAACCGACCAAACAATCCACTTACGTACTTATTCTTTGTTTAGTCTTATTACTGTCAATAACTTTTTAGGCGTTTCTCGCAAGTTTCCCGTAACAAATGAACGAAATCTGTACCAGACATAAAGATGAACGATCAATTTAGTGTTATTACTTTGATTCTCGCCTATCAGAGCGTAATAAGGCGTAACAGAGATAATATTTTGTTGCAGACAACGCGTCGGCGAAAATCCGTCACGCAATCAAACGGAAAAAGGAAGATCTCGAAGATTTCTAATAAAACTGCAATAAACATTAGTGAAATAAAAAAATATTTTAGAAAAAGTTGGTGCGAAAATGCGATTCGTGAGTTGTGTGAACAGTGTGCTTGTGTTCATGTGTGGTTGTGAGGGTGTCTGAGGGGGTGCAAATGCGAAGGCGGCGCGGGAGGGGGGCGGGGCGAGGTGTGCGGTGACTGCACCATGCGACCGCCGCTGCCGCTGCTGCTGCTCGCCGCGTGCGCCGCTTGCACCGCGCAGATTGCGTGGACGCCGATTTTCCTCGACGGCAGCAGTGAGTATAATTAAGTTACAAAATAATGTCACTAAAATCCTTTAAAGTTGCCCAAATATATAGATTAGCTGTAACTCATCCGAGAGTAATACAAAGCCCTGCGTTTTTCTTCTGTAATAACTAAGCCCCATTAGAATACTTCGAACTCGGCACCAGTTCAGACGATGAGTACAACGAAAGGTAGACTAAATCTCCCAAACGTCTGATAACTTAGCGTAATTTAACACAAGCGAAGACTGATTCATAGATTGTCTGATACTGAAACACTGCCAATACCAAAGTCTACCTTTTTATCCTTAGTAGGAGTTAGGATAAACCACATTCTCTGTTCATAGGTCAAGTAGATCTGTGGACGCAGTCATCGTCGGGATGCGCGTGTCCCGGCGGCGATGGCGATGACTGCGCATGCTGCGTGCGCGATGGCGCCTGCCCCTGTGGGGATGTCGCGCCCACGCGCTGCGCGCAGTGCGGCATGGAGCAGTATTGTGCTAATAGTAAGTGGAGTTGATGGACCTGTGCTCTTAGCCGTAAACCTTATAGTGTTACCCAGTAACTGGGTTGTGGAGGTCAGATAGGCAGTCGCTCAACTGGTATTCAGCTGCATACGGTTAGACTGGAAGTCGACCCCAACATGTTTGGAAAAGGCCAGGCAGATGTGACATGTTCCCTTAAAATATCTAAATATAATAGTGATTTAAGAGCAAGTGGGAAGTATACAGTGTTCGCGATTTCGTCTCCAAACATGTAAACAAGATCAGACATGTTTTTTTGGAAAAACAACTTAAATACCTAATATATACCTAGTTATAGCGAAAAGTGAAGGTTAAACCTTCACTTTTCGCTATAACTACAAAAAATCAATAGTAGGTATCTCATTCTGAAATCAACTTCATTTACACTAGCCTAAACATGTTTGCTGGAGTGAAAAAAAAACGTTAATTATTATTGGAAACAAGTATTTGAATATACTGTAATGTCGGTAGATAGATGTGAGGTACGTTTTTCTGCAAAAATTTCACGACAAAATCTACACAATTTGTATAGTCTTTGGTAAAGACTAGGTACTTACACGGATTGTGAAATTTTTGTCACAATGCTGAAAATTAATTCCCATTGCTGAACAACAAGATCCCAAATATCATCACACTATCACACTAATATTATAAAGGCGAAAGTTTGTGAGTGTGTGTGTTTATATGTTTGTTTCTTCTTCACGCTTAAACGGCTAGACCAATTTTGATAAAATTTTGTATGGAGGTAGCTGACACCCTGGATTAACATATAGGGTACTTTTCATCCCGATATTCCCACGGGATCGACATTTACGCGGGTGAAACTGCGGGCCGCAGCTAGTACTACTATATACACCTACTTAGTACTAGCAGTTCTCTCTCATGTCTTCACAACCAGACACGTAACTTGGTCATATAATTCAATAGATAACAAACTTCTTTGAGTAGTTCTTCTGCACGACCGCAACATATGTTTAACTACAGCTAATTGGCCGTTGTATATGAGAGTCTTAATGGGTTCCATGTTGTATCCACCACACTTAGCTTTTATTTTTCTTCTTCCAGTTTTATTCCGCACAAAATTACTGTTCTCCACAGACAAGATGTATCTTTGTTACAAGAAATTCAATTATTATCTATGCGGCTGGCAGAGCGCCAAGCTATCATTGATATGTTTCCTTTTCCGGTGGAAAATTAATATTTTTAATTTTATGGTACGGTACACACGGTACAATAACACATCTTGGACAACAAATAGGGATGAGGAAGATTTTGGTCATAACATAACATTACAAGTTACAACTTATGAATGCTCAGTAAGTAGGTACTTTTGTTCTCGAATACACTAACAAACTAAAATATAATTTAAATATTACCCGCCGACGCAGTATTTTGTTTTGATCTGAGGAAAAAAAAACTTATAGTTACAAACTTATCCATGTCCATACTAATATTATAAATTCGAAAGAAACTGTCTGTCTGTATGTTACCTTTTCACGCCTAAACCGCTGAACCGATTTAGACGAAATTTGGTATAGAGATAGTTTGAGTCCCGGGAAAGGACATAGGATACTTTTTATCCCGATATTCCCACGGGATCGAGACTTATGCGGGTGAAAACGCGGGGCGCAGCTAGTCAATCTATATTCTACAGTTTAAGTATCTCCACATATAGAGCAGTGGTGGCCCAGTGGTAACGCCCGCGATTTACGACTTGTTTAGGTTAGAACCCAGTCAGGCGCTTTACTTCGTGTAAATGTTTTCATCACCACTGTAACCACTGTTCTCAAAACGCTCAAGGAAAACATCGTGAGGAAACCGGAATGTCCTAGAATCAAAAATTCGAAGACATGTGACATTCTACAACCCGCACTGGGTCCGCGTGGCGGATTACGGCCTGCTTCCTCTCACCGAGAGGAGGCCTGTATTTCAGCTGTGGGGAGCTGTGGTCAGCTATAGGCTGATTATTCTTATAATAAAATATCTACACATAGGTAAATTAGGTATCAAAATATGTGTTAAATAGATAACATGCATAGAAGACTGACCGCGTTGCCACGTTGAATAGTAAAGTGGATTCTTCGACAAAAGAACGAGCCAGCCCTACGGTCAGGCAAAGTGTTAAGACAGACCACCGAGTGCCTCCTAGCAATGTATCTATCTTAAAAGGCGACGACCACTCGGACACATTAGAAGATTTCAAATTGAACAGACATTAATATGACAGTTGAGTACTTGAATATATCCTGAGGGGCTTGAATACATTCAAAGGCTTACTACGGATATAAGGATTCGGTGTCCATGAAAAAGTAAATATTTTTCAGAATCTACTCAAATATCGAGACATACTTATTTTTATTTAATGTAGATCATGTAGAATTCATAAATGTCACTAGGTACGATAAGCAACAAAACACATTTCACCACGAAATGCTACATTTTGTTCAATAACCCATTAAATTCATAACAACCTATAGATCGAAACGGACTGCAATTATATCCATTTGTTTAGCAAAGTGCTCCATTGTTGAATCTATCAATATAACTGCCGTTGTTATTACACAGAGGCTTTAGGATCCCTTTATCTGATCTGTGGTCTAGTTTCAACACATTATCGACAAACCAGGATTTTAACGATCTAGGTAATGGATCTGATGAAATCAACTGGATTCTATACAACGTAAAATAGTGTAATCAAACCCTTATCAATCACTTTCAATATAGTTAGGAGATCGTCATCACGTATAGAAACACGCGGGATAATTACGTAATATAATAACTGTACCAATGGCTTTCATTCTGACAAACAACATTAATTGCGTTGTTTACATTGTTGAGCTGACAAATTTTTCGAAGATATGAAGTAATGGATTAGCAATATCCTTCAAAATCATTCAGATTGTGATTGATCGTGTGTTACGCAATTAGAGTGCCGTTCGGGAAAGGTACTGCTACAAGAAAATGTGCCGAATTGTCTCGTCACTAAGGTTTTTAGAAAATATATTTTCTCAGGTCGTCGTTGACCGTATTAAGCTATTAGGTGATAGGGACGGGTCTAACACCATTTATCGGGGCAATGCCAATCTCGAATCAGAATTGAAACTTTTTCTACCAGACATATTAAAGTAGGTAGGTAGTTCGTAATATTTTCGCCCGAACTAGTACCTAATCGAATCAAGAACCCAATGAATGATTTCTTTTCTACCTTTTATACCACAGTCGCGAAAGATGAAGCTTAGCCATCTCTGGCTTCACGTTAGTCAACGGCGTCGTATCCATAGCAACCCCAGATAGACAGAAATACCTTTTGTGGTTAGACAAGACACACCAAAATTCCCCTGCTTCATTTAAACTAAAGTTTTATGGAAAAAAGATTTGATTTTTTGTATGTTTCTTTGTTACACTTTCACGCTACAACGGCTGAACGGATTGACGGATGAAATTTTGCACATGGTTAGACCATGACCTGGATTAGTACATAGGATACTTTAATCCCGGTATTCCTATGGGATCGAGATTTATGCTGGTGAAACCATGAGGCAAAGCTAGATTAATCTGTCAAGCTCCGCTAATGAGACACAATTGATATTCTATTGTTTCGTCGCCGATTGGCGAACCGTGCCGCTTGACCGGTTAAAGTAAACAAGGCGTAAGTTTATATATGTATGTAAGCAGCTGGGACATGAGTTTGTTCTAAATACACATTTTCTTTCAGTGTGCAACATCACAATCGACTCCCGAATTCTCAAGAGCAAGTCTGGCAAGACGTTCGGTCAGATCAAGTCGCCTTCCATCGAGGGGCCTGGTGCGTGTTCCTACTTCTTGCAGCCTGATGCTGGCCAGCGGGTCGAGATACAGCTGTACCGGCTCGTCTCCGTCGGCAAGTTTAATGGCACCAGGTAAATAAAAATATATTAATTTCCTCATGACATAATTTCGGTCACGGCGGCCAATCTTAATGGAGACTAGCCAACTACGCAGGACTTATTATTATGGTGTACGAGTGTGTTCGCAAACATAGCTTGTGCTCTCTGTCTTCTGTCACTCTTATAATCTGATAGAGAGAGATCAGGCACAGCATCGACACAGTTACGTGCGCTCAGAGACACGCGGCCTCGCCTTGCATCACGTAAAAAAAAAAATATTTGATACTTACTAAATATGAAGAAACCAACCCCTCTTTCTTTCTCTCTCTATCATAGTGATGATAGTGACCTCCGCACTGCCATCGACGACGCCGTGAAAGAGGCGAAGTCTTGGGCCTAAAAGATCTAAAATACAGTCGTGCCCAGAAGAAGAGATGGTAATAATCTCGAGTCCATTAAATACAGACTTCAGAGGAGTCTATTATTTCCACGCAGAGAACTTGATGGAGTATCTTTATACAGACCACGATTTCAGTAAACACATTTTGATATCCCAAGTCAATTTATAATAGAGATAGATCATACATTACGTGCTCTCAAAGGCACGGAGGTGTTACATCACGTAAAAAAAAATTTGATACTAAATATAACAAGCTCACAAATCTTTCTTTCTCTCTCATGTTGATAATCTCGATACAGACTTCAGAGGAGTTTATTATTTTCACGCATAGAACTTGATAGATTCAGATCACGATTTCAGTAAATACATTTTGATACCAAGTCAATTTCTACTTTCAGTCGCAACAAATATTATTATAGTTCGTGAATACAAATAGCATTATTATCTATTTGTATTCACTGAAATCCAATATTAATATTCTGACTCCATTTAAAATATTAGCCTATAATTCCTCTTGCGGCTTACTGACATATTTAGCTTAATTGAAAAGCAATAAATTCAATCCGAAATTATCTATGCTATCGGAAACTAAGTCCCGATTTAACTGTACTGATTTACCTATTTGATATGAACATACGGGTTTTATGTTCTGGATATAAATAATTTTGAATTATGATTCAATTACGTATGACATTAATTTCGGTTATCACCCATTAAGTATTTAAATTACAAGGATTTAATACCTATAAAACAATTAGGTGCAGCTGCATTCGCTTTGGTCACGAATTTGCTATAACAACCTTTTTCTTTATAGGTAGGAAATTACTCCTAATAAAAAGGTAATTTAATAAATCAAATGCTATTAATTCGACCACGCATAAAGGTTGTCGTTTATTTGTAAAATTTATAATACCTACATAAGTGTGTGGAATCTTCATTTTAGCCTACAATTTTTTTTAAATATTGAAAAGGCAATTTAATAAATCATATGCGATTAATCCGGTCACGCATAAAGGTTGTCATTTATTTGTAAAATTTATAATACCTACTTAAGTGTGTAAAACCTTAATTTTATCCTACAAATTGTAGGCTAAAATATTGAAAGGCTACAGGGTGTAGAAAATGTTTGTGACAGACCGACAGATAGACCAATCAAAATCCTTGTCACATGCAGAATCCTAAAAAGCAATCCATAAAATCAGATCCGTCGATCGGAATCATAGTTTCGCTGAGCATGTATGAGAGTTATATGAACCGCAACGTGATTGGTGGGAAAGAATCGGGTGTGACGGGTCCGAGGTTTCCCACACTCCTATGATCAATGTCCCGTCAAATTGAATATTTCCAGAAGATCGTCTTAGGATAGACACCGTCCATGTTAATATATCGTTCAATACGTGTGTTACAATTTGCTTTGTAAGGCGCATTGAAGGCTTGCAAAGAACCTATGCGATAAAAAAAAAATCCCGTGGCTATTATTTATTTATTGTCAGCCTGTATTATCCCACCGCAAGGCAATGGCTTCCATTTCCTTTTTCCATTTGACTCGATATCTTGTCTATACGTATCAGGGTTATACCTCCTATGTCTGTCGCTATGCCGATCATATTACTATGAGACAAAGTTACCTTATTAATTTTATTACAGTCTTCAAGCGTGACGTTATCATCCAGCTAGCTATTAGTGTCTTAGTCACGCTCTATAAGCTATCCGATGATTGCATGTTGATCATACATGAGCACATAGCTAAGATTGTAATCACTCGCTCCATACTAGACAAAGCTTCAGACCGTCTCTAAAGCTTCATTATCAGCTACGGTGCGTAATATATCCGTATCGTCGCGATATTATAACCGGAACCTCAGAAATGTACGGTATTTGATTAATGTGCTATCTACCTGACTATGAATACCTGATAACCTGACCTACCTGACTATGTATTTGCTGATTCCTGCTAATGCAGTAGCATAAAGTAGAATATTGTAAAATCTCTTGTATTTGTGAGCACATAATGTCTCGTACATTTTTATGCGAGTTAAGCGTATACTTATAACAATGTTGGCAGCGGTGGCTTGCCCACAGCGAGTGCCGCAGTTGTTGTCGGATCCAAGACAAATATGTCTGGATTATATTGTGCACAATATTTCTTATGTATCCGTTGGCGGTAACGCATATTTTTGTTCATTCCATTCCAACATTAAACAATAATTTCACGATGGGATCTTCACGGTTGTGACTTTTGGTTTACAGAAACACACAGAAATACATGCATATTGTTAATAAAAAACTTTAAAAACATTTGAACTAAAACGTCATGTTTCTTTTGTCAGCTGCGTGGGAGGTTGGCTGCAGCTGGGCAGCGCAAGCGCAGTGCCGGCGGGTGGCGCGGCCGAGACCCGGCTGTGCGGTGCCAACGAGCGGTACACCCCACCGGTCGTGCTGTTCGCTGACCACGGCGCTTCTACTTTAGAGTTTAGGTAAGTAGTCGGGGCCGTTATTGGCTACTGTATTGGCCAAATAATCCAATAAGTATCTGCTTTGAAGCTAGAGTTGCGAAAACCAGCGCGAATACTTTTTCTACAGCACGCTGCTATGGCACGTTAATGCGATAAAATAATACAAGTACGTGAAAAGACTGAAAAGTCCGCTACAAAAATAAAATTCAGCATTTCAACTATCCTAAATGGCAAATTAAATGGTCGTTACCGTTCCTAAATTGCTCTGTTCATTCAGTCAGGTAAGCAAAGTTTGAACAGGCTGCTCATAAAATTCTATTTTCAATCTCCTTAATTAGTATACTTAGGTTTTCGAAAAGCCTAAAAGCTGCGCAAGTACTTATTGTAATCGCGTTCATCCTTTAAACCCTAATGTTGTACATACGAAGGAATATTTTGTGGACCGCTTCAGAATAAACTTATTATTTGCCGCAAACCACCGCTACGGATGACATTATCCGCTTACTTCTATCTACATATTTATAGTTGATATCCAAAGCGTACGCGTGTAGATTCATCGATCATTAAACGTAACTCGTTAAGCAATCCGGTTTACTCGCGTGGTGGTAATGAATCCTACCAAAATGAACAATAATTAATTACATTTTCATCCGCTAATGGAAACGGCAGGCACTCAAATGAGCATTATTTCCGGATAGTGAAGCGACGCGGCCGCGTGGAGCATTTCAGAATTTATCTCCATTTGCAGTTCGGTTCGGAAACGCGAATTCCGGTAGTGAGCGGCAGTCGGAATCGGAACAAAAGGTCGTCACAGCGGAACCGGTAATGCTCGATTCGGAATTGTGGCCGGTTGTCAGGGAGTGCTGCAAATGCTCTTGTCAGCTGACGACGTTGAATTGCTTGATTTTATGAACTTACATACTGGCGGGCGTCGCGCACCGAGCACTGGATCTGTGAAGATTTTATGTCAGTTGATATAGTGTGCTGCTATTTGTTATAAGGGTAGCGTAGTCGGAAAACAAAATAATAATAATAATAGCAAATAATCGTGTTACAAACTTGTTGGTGATTTATTTGACGTAGTTTTGATCTATAGATACAAATAAATAAAATTGAAGTGTCTGATAACAGCTTTTTACTAGACGCATAATTATGAAAGTATATTATATAATACATTTTTTGTTTGTCAAACAGACAGACTAATCTCCGAAACGGCTGGACCGATTTTGATTGAACTTTCGCTGTCAGATAGCTGATGTAATAAGGCAAAAAAATTTAGACTCATGAAATTCAATTTGTTTTCCGACATATATGCCAACGCAGTCGCGCTAGTACTAAATAAGTATAGACAACATGCTTGCGTCAGCCAGCCAGTGACTCGAAATAGTTAATACGATTGCTATCATCGTAAAAATAGACGTAGATAAAAGTTGAACACTTTATTTACAGTCGTCTGACTATAAATAAACTGTTCAACTTTTATCTACGTAACATTTTTCATTAGTAGTATCTATGTCATTTTTCATTATTTGTGAACCCTACTCACATGTCAAAAAATCATAAGCGCCTTTAACACAGCCTTTTGTTACCAGGATAACAGAAAAGACTGTGAGGTCACAGTTCCTCGCGTTCTTTAGTTTCACGTCGCTAAGTAATACCCAAGGCGTTGGGTTTCACCCGAGGGGCGGCTCGCGAATACCCCACACAGGTAAATATTAACATAGCATCATTAAATATCTATTGTATTTTTTATTAACAGCCGTAAAGGAAAATTCAAGGTGAGAAATGGTTCTTTAGATAATTTTTATTCGTAAACAAGATAATTATTTCTATTTAGATTTTTACTTAGTATTCCTTTCCGAAATTTAACACCGCAAAAACTCGTCTCTCAAAGGATGTTTTATCTTTCAAAAGGCGCCTTACCCGGTTTTATTTCACAACTTGCTTTAAGAAAACAAGTTTTTACATGAAAACATTATGAATATGCCGAAAATTGCTGTTTAAGAAAAATTACGGCGGCCCTTCACGGAATAATTCACCTTTACAATATGGCCGTCAGTTTTCGTGCCAGTATCTGACCTCTTTTGTCTTACAGTTGAATTATTGCTAATGAGACAGGTCGAATAAAGGCTGAGCCATGATTGGCTATTCTTTAACTAGCCTTATCCTCCGTAGGAGGGATCATCGGTGGGAGGCTCACTAACAAGCAGATGACCGTTTCCTTCGTCCATATTGTGGGATATAATAGTGGCTTCCGGTTTTACGTCCTTGGCTCATTGTGGTACCTACAGGGTTTTCACTGTTATGTAGACATAACGTTTTCATTGTGATGGAGGATAGTACTTCCAACATAGTATTTGGTTTATATGAAACTAAACGTGCCGTAAATAAGGAAATAGCTAGTGTCTATGTACCTGACAAGGTGTCCAGTCTACTTACGTGTTCCTACTTATTTATTTATAAACGTTATTTAAAGTTAAGTAATGATTAGATAGCGACTGTTCAGAGTCGGCGCAGACGTACAACGGTGGACTTCCAGTCCGCCACACGATCTTATTATTAAGAGCGTAAGGTTGAATATGATGACGTGACAATGGCGTACTTTGCATGGATATACGCGATCTAAGTCCAACCTAATTGCGTTAACATTGAAATCGTGATGCCGACAAAAAGTCTACCGTTGTTTGTCGTCTGTGTTGGCCCTTAACCATACATGTTTGACGTTTAAACGTCACTTAACTTTAAGCAACGATTATGCTGTCATTCGTGGATCTATGGCAGTCGTTACGGGTCGTCAGATGCCCGAAAGTCTGACAACCAGTCTTACCATGGGTCTCGTACTATAACCCAGCAACTGGGTTGTAGGTGGTCAGATAGACAGTCGCTTCATTTAAAATACTGGTATCCAGTTGCACCCGGTTAGACAGGAAGCTGACCCCAAAATAGTTGGGAAAAGGCTAGGTAGATGATGAACATTAACCAAGGGGTTTATAATCATATAAATAAACCCCGTTTTGTTTTTATTAAGAATTGTAAAAGTAAATACTTTCTTAATGAATATAAAAATGGCGGTCTCATGCAGTTCCGTATAAACGTGGCTTTACTATTGAATGAGCATGCGATGATAAATTGCTAGAAAATCGCCTTTTACACTGCAATGTATCCATTCATTAAATGGTATCCAGTTTACTCGTATACATTTGTATCCTCTATCGAACACGTTTTCAATGGTAATGAACGACACATTTAAAGAATCGTGTCTCGATTTCTGAAGACACTATTTAACATGAAAATCTGATAACACAATGTGAGTAATTATAACTTTCTTCAGCTAAATATAATTCATAAATAAGGTCTGAAGGGTGGCCCAATGCTCGGTTGATGACATAAACAGGGCGAAAACTACCTTCATACTCGTAAGTATAGGATAGCTGTCTTGTCAAGATATTTTCGGAAGTAGCGCAAGTGTAGCGGGCGTTGGTGACCCTCGTCAGAAGTTGCCTTGTAATTATTGCCTCTATTCAATCCATATAGCTATATGGTATACACTTATATATCATTTACTTGCTACACGTCAAATACACACCTTATTATGTAGGTTGCCTGGTTATGTTTAGGATCTACCACTTTCTTTGAGTGTTAGGTAAATTTTTCTAAGTCCACATACGAGATCGACGGGCAATCTGTAACCATAAATTCAGGACGTAGTAGTAGACCCCTATCGTAGAAAATTGTCGTCGGGTATAAATAAAAACAGCTTTTTCATAGAAAAGTGCAATATCTACGCGGTCAAAAAAGCTAATATTTTTTTTTTAAACTGATGAAAATTTCTACGCAGGGATCTACAATGCCACCCTGTATGTTCTAGGGCGTAGATTAAAATTATAATATATAATTTCTATCCTCTTCTTTTTTGTATAATTCGCCTCCGCGTTAAAAAGTTCATTCAATGGATATAACGATCCTATTTTTCTTTTTAACATGAATTTGGTACTGGCAACATGAAAATTAACCGGTTGAATACCGTAATTACAGACACAATTAAAAAGCCATGGTGTCTCGCGTGGATCCACGTTTAAGCATACGAAGGGTTAAAAGTCACTGTTTGATTTTTAAATGTTGCTCGAGGGAAAGTTTCATATTTTATTTTTGCTACGCACGCGTGTTTTAAAATTATTAACTTTCAGTAATATGAAAATGAAAAGTCATAGTTCAGTTAAACTTGCAAGTAGGTAGTTGCAATATTCATTACACGACAACTGTGCAATATAATAGTTCAGTGGTGTGATTGAGCCGAATCCCACTTATTTTTGTAGCCCAATCATGCAAATTCCGATGATGCATTTTAATAATAATGTATGTAATTTTCGAAAAGTTGTTACAGAGCACACGAATTAGTCCGCTAATAAAATGGATATTAGTCGAATAACTCTTGTGCTCTGTAACAACTTTTCGCTGAAATGTTTAATATGTTTGCAATTACTTTAACTGTATTGTACGGTGCCATTTAGAAACCATTTATATTAAAACTAACACAAAAGTCAGTAGACGCAGCACATTTCCTACTTAGGTCATCATTGTATCATAACGAAAAGTAATGATTATGACATTCTACACAGCCTGATCCTAAAATATTTGTTCCAAGCATTTATTTTCGACTCGTTTGCGACCTCTATATTTTAGAATAATAATGTTTTCTTCTACGCCTTGTTAATAAAAACTGGATACTTTGTTGACCAGAGACTTATCACCATTTTCCTCCCACAGACTGCGACTGGTTATACCAAGACGTATCGTGTCGGGGCCCAGGGTCCTGCGTGCTTGCCAGTCCTGGGTACCCAGGTCTGTACCCACCGCACCGTCGCTGCCGGTACCTATTCGCCACTAACTCCGTGCACACCAGGGTCAAGATCATATTCACTTCTATTTTGCTACCTAGAAAGTGAGTATTAACATTTTATTATTGTAATTGTAAAAAGTTTGTCTTCGAGTTGGATTGACGAAGGTGTTTTTTTGGGGACTGTTTTATAGTTCATAAATATTTAAATAATACTTTTCCTGGGTACCTACAAAGTTAAAACAAAAATCTTCCCTACACGAATCAACGATTTGCATTATAATGTAAACACGAAAATGAATACGAAAGCAGTATCCCATGGGAAGTTGGCTCCGCCGCAAATCTTTATGTAACTGAGTTTTGTTCACCAAAACCGACGATATAGTGTTTATTCCGTCGCTTAATAAAAGCCATCACGTTGTCTCCTCAGTCAACACACTTAGTTTAAGTGGCGGCTACATAAGCGACCAAGCCGCAAGTAACCTCGAGGTCAAGTCACCAAAGTTGAGGGAACTTTCCTAAGATCTCCTTACCCTCCAACCGCAATACCAATCATGCGACGTTTCCGTTCCACGCAACGAATGAACACAAACTTTTTCCAGAGGTACTTATTTAAATTTATGAGGTATAACAAATGTGGATGGTTCACAAAGAAGGCGCCATATTGAGGTTTCCCTGAAAAGGGTTTGGGACGGATACCGTCTTGCCTAAATTGAAAAGAGCTGTTGATAAGTCAGGGATACCCACCCATGTGGGTAGATGGATCCACGTATTCTATCAAATTATATTATATTAGGTAGGTATGTCATACGATTCATAATGATATGTATGTTAACATGTTTGGGATATTTGAAGGGAGTTTTACTCGATATTTTATGGAGCTGAAACCTTTGTTGCCATTCTAATTGAATCCAATATTGTATTCGATCTTTGTTATAAAAGTTTGATGAATACATCAATTCGATTCGTATTGATGTTTTCATCAGAACAAAGTTATGTATGTTCATATTTATTATGTGTGTGACACAATGAACCTATACTCCATTGGTTTAGGTACTTAACTAAAGGTAAACAAAAAAAACCACGTGATTGGTTGTCAGTCGTTGCTAATTAAACAGGGCTACAAGCATAATACCGAAATTTCACTAAAGCCTATTCACACGCACTGTAACGAAGTTATCTATCTATATCTTCTATACTTATAATAAATCTGTAGAGGTCAATTCTGTACATGAAATATATTTTCAAAATAACTATCAGGGGGTGATTAGTGATCGATACTGATGCCAAAAATGCAATCAGTAAAATTTTTGTCTGTCTGTCTGTCTGTCTTTCTGTCTGTCTGTCTGTCTGTCTGTATGTTCCTTATAGAAACAAAAACTACTCGACAGGTTTTAACGAAACTTTGTACAATTATTCTTCATACTCCTGGGCAGGTTATAGTATACTTTTCATCACGCTACAATCAATAGGAGCAGAGTAGTGAAGGGAAATGTTGGGAAAACGGGAGAAGTTACTCCATTTTTTAAGCTTCCGTCGCGTGTGCAGCCTTAATGGTTAAAGTTACATAGAAATCATGTATGACGGAAATATTCTACATAAAATTGTCTAAAAAATATCCCGCCACAGCATATGTTTATCTTTTATGGTTGACTCACAATAACACGTGTAACTCCTGATAGCTTAGCAGTTCGGAGCATTCTGATTATATTTGTTTACTCTTACGTTTATAATACTCTCACTCATCCCTAATTTAAAATAGTTAACATTATTACCTATTCAATTAAAAAAGAATCATAGAAATCGGTATAGAAACACCAAACTTATACATGAAATAAGCCATCGCGCCGTCGCACCAGAATATTGAATCATGCTATAAGGATTATTTTTGTGTAACGGTTGCCGCGCTCGACACGGGTCGCGGCGGTGCGGTAGGGTATAAAAAGGCGGGAGGTCCGAGTCGTCCGAGAGCGAGCTTCATTCAATATTTGGCTGTTGATGCGTTCAGAGCGTTCGACCTTATTGACAGACAATAATTGATATTGAGAAACCGTGCTTATCAGCGCGACTTTTAGTCTTTAAATAGTTTATTTGAATTTATTTTGTTGTTATTTTGTAAAATAGGTATGAGTTGTTTTGGTAGTGTTTAAATATTCGTTCAAATTAAAAATTATGAAGCGTAGGTACTTTTATTAATTAAAGTAGTTATAAGTATTTATTTTTAAGTGAAGTAGGTATAGGTAGATAGTATTGCACAGGCGTTTCAGCTTTATTTTCATTTCTTTTTTGTTGTGAGTTGTATATATTTCTGGTTATAATTCTATAAGAATATTTTAGTTTAAATAGTCACTTAGATTTTAAGTGTAAGGTAGCTAAAGTTAGGACCACGTATTACTTGTTTTGGTAGTGTTTAAATATTCGTTCAAATTACAAATTATTAAGCGTAGGTACTTTTATTAATTAAAGTAGTTATAGGTATTTATTTTGAAATTTTACACAATGGTTCCCTTTATAATGTAGACAAGGAATTAGGAAGGATTTTTTGAAATTCAACCCCTAAAGGAGTTAAATAGGAGATGAAAGTTTGTATGAAAGTCCGTCAGTTTTAAAGTTAGGATCTTCAAATTTTGTGTTTAGGCTGACGACTAAAAATAATTTATACGTGTCTCAGCGTTTTTGATAATTCCAACCCCAAAGGGTTAAAAAGGGGGATGAAGTTGTGTATGAAAGTCCGTCAGTTTAAAAGTTAGGGTCTTCAAATTTTGTATTTAGGCTAACGATTGAAAAATTAATTTATACGTGTCTCAGCGTTTTTGAACGAACTGACTGAAATATCAAGGCAGTCTAAACCGCTGGTCCTAGGGGCATGAGTTTTGGAGGTTGTGGTCTTTGTGCAATAGTAGGTATCGAATAAAAAGGGGTTTTTGGAAATTCAACCTTTAGGGGGGTGAAAAGGGGGGATTTTGTTTGTATGAAAAATCTTATTTATTGAGTTAATAACCTTGAAACTTGGCAATACTTATTTAAGTAAATTATGAAGATTGGAATTTTTCGTTTTTTCTAAAATACCCCCTAAAGAGGTAATGGGGGGGTGTTAAAATTTGTATGGAAGAATTTTAACGCCCTGTCCGATTAACTTGAAACTCAGTATTTATACTAAGGACTAAAAATAATTAATAACGTGTATCAGGGTTTTTCGAAAATCTACCCCTAACTGTATGAAAAGAGGTAGTTAATTTTAAAGGGGAGGATTTTACTGCGTGGCTTGATTAGCTCGAAAATTGGTATAAATAATCTTTGAGTCAAGTTATGAACACATCTTAAACGATTTTTCAAAATTCTACCCCTGTGGGGGTGAAAAGCGGGGATAGTTTCTTTGAAAAATCTAATTCCTTTGTTCTATAAACTTAAAAATTGGCCCGAATACTTATTTATTTAAATTAATTATAAAGATCATACCAACATACATTTTCGAAACTTTTAGAGGAAAGTACGAATTTCACGCGGACGAAGTCGCGGGCAGAAGCTAGTTTTATAATATAATTAAGTATTTTAAATGAAAACGTCAAAAGTTTCACATGGTAACCGGCAATGCACTTTGCGACCAATTGGAGCAACATGAGCAGTGCAGTCCGTCAGTCGGAGTCCATGGTTACCACAGTTTTTAACCGTAAGTGCGTATTATTTAATCTGAACTTCATTTAGACAGAGTGGAGACAGCGACGCAACATCGAGCCTATTCCGCATATACCTGCCGCCGACAATCATGGCCTGGTATTTCTTAGAGTTGATTTGCAGTCCAAAAGACCTCGAACCCTCGCTAATCAAATCTAGGTCACTGTTCATGGCAGAAACGGCGGCTTCCGCATCTTCCCTTAAGAAATTATTGTAAAGCTGTAGGTCGTCAGCATAGAGATGGAAGTAAGAAGAGATGAATCTGGTGACAGAGTTAATAAAAATAGAAAAGAGAAGAGGAGAGAGAACGCCACCCTGAGGCACACCTGCGGTAAGAGAGCACCAATCAGAAAACGACTCTTCGAGACGGACCCGCTGCAAGAGACCTTTAAGATTATTTAAGGAGTCAAACCAATCAATAGTGGAAGAGGAGAAATTTAAAGATTTTAGGATCCTAGATGTCGAAATCGACATAGTTAAAGGCTCTGCTAAAGTCGAGAAGTACAAGTAAAGTAAGAGATTTGTGGACCATGGCCCAGCGGATGTCATCAGTCTTCAAAAGAGCCGTTACTGTGCTATGACCAGGTCGAAAACCAGACTGAAGAGGACTAAGGAGATTATTCGCAGAAAGAAAGGCAGAAAGTTGCTGATGAACAATATGCTCAAGAACTTTAGAAAGAAATGGGAGGATAGAAATGGAACGGAAATCGGTGGGTGAGACCGGCTTAGGAATTTTGGGTAAGGGGATGATATGAGCTTGTTTCCAGACCTCAGGAATAGTACAAGAACACAAGGAAAAATTAAAAATGTGGGTCAAAACGGAAAAAAAGTCTAGGGAAGATAGGAGAAATCATTCTTGAACAAATATTAATATTTTAAAAGTGGGCAGTAACTTGAATGGGCGTGTCAGTCAGAAGTCTCATTTGCGTAATCTCAGTAAGTGACTGGCGAACGGAAACGTCTTTTTTCCTCTTACTTGTTTACGAGCTATTTAAGAGTAATCAAGTGATGTTTACTTAAAAAGAAGCTTTTGCGATAAAATAATGTTTTGCAGTGAAAATTAAGGAAGAAATTCAAAATCAACAAATAAGTACCTCTGAAGAACGCTATACCTGCCAAAATCGAACCTGACCAACTGACCATGACCTTAAGGGGGCTGCCCTAAAGTAACCCGTGGACTTCAAATTTTACATATTATGTACAACCTGATGACCTACAAATTGCATAAAACGTAAGAAAATTTGAATTTCGCAGGCTACCTACCTTGACGTTTTCGCCTTAACATAAAATAGGATCGCAGTGACACTTGAGCCCCCAATAACTTTCAAAAGCGATAACAGTCAATATCGTTGCTAACTGATATGATATGGATACCAATAGAAAAACGGTTAGGTAAGTACACAAGCAATCAACGATAACTTAATACGAGTATGTTACTACGAAGGCACGAAGGCAAAAAGGAAAAAAGATATTGTGGATAATTGTTTGCGTAACATGGGTCATGTTCAGATGAGCGACGACATAGACTTGACCTCGTACGCATTTTGTCTTAATATATAATCTATTAGGTACTGTAGCAATATGGCGTGGGGTCAAAGTCAAAGCATTTATTTCAAATATGCACATAAAAGGCATTTTTGAACGTCAAAAATCGGGATCCCTTCTTTTCGCATAATGTTCTTTGTCCTAATATACTTCGGCATAACGATTTTGGCACAATTTGTTTTGGCATAATAATACTTCGGCATAATTTTTTTAGGCATACATTTTATGTTGGCATAATCATCTTAAAGACTAATTTGTTTTGGCATAAATTTGATTCGCATAACGTTAGTAGGCCTAATGACTATTAGCATAATAATATTTAGGCATACAATTAATATAATTTATACATTATGTAAATTAAACGATTTTTCAATCGCGAGATAACTTTTATCTGAAGAATATATTAGATGTTTTGACAGTTTTTGTAGAAAAAAATATGTCAATCAGTTAACTTCTATAATGAGAAATAAATATGGCGGTTATTCCTCAGATAGAAGTTAACTGATTGAAACGGGAACACCCAAATACTCCGAAATATTTTATTCCGAATTTCGATGTTCCGATTTTCAAAAGTCCGAATTTCATAATACCTAAGAATCATAATGTCTATTATTAAAAATCACGAAATTTATTTTACCGAAAGTCATAAATGCGACTTGTTTGTTTTCCGATTTTCATATATTCGAAGAATCAAATGCTCAATGGGTTCGCGGTCCGAAAAACGACATTCCGATTTTCAATACTCCGAATTATTTCCGTTACCGTTACCGCACCCGAACTCAACGAACGCAATAGACGACATAGGATGCAAGAGCGAGCGATGGGCACCCCGAGGTTCGGTTTGGTTAGGTTACTTTAAACCCTTTACACAGAAATAGGGGCCCCGCGAAGCGGGGCTCCGTCGACATAGGATGCAAGAACGAGCGAAGGGCACCCCGAGGTTCGGTTTGGTTAGGTTACTTTAAACCCTTTACTCAGAAATAGGGGCCCCGCGAAGCGGGGCTCCGTCGACATAGGATGCAAGAGCGAGCGCTTGAATGCTGCATGCTGCATACTTGCTTGCATGCTGCATGCTTGCTTGTTTGCTGCATGCTTGCTTGCATAATGTATGCTTGCTTGCTGCATTCCTACAGCGAAAAAATAAAAATATGTTTTAATATCATTATGCGTAAATAAATTTATGCTTTAGGATATTATGCTAAAAAAAGTTATGCTTTAGAACTTTATGCTTAATAAATTTATGCTTTACAATATTATGCTTAATCATTATTATGGTTAGAGAAATGATGCTTAAAAAAATTATGCGTAAGCTGTTATGCGTAATTATATTATGCGAAAATATAATTATGCCAAACAAAATTATGCTAAGTTATATTAGGTCTTAAAATTTTATGCAAATGGATAGGGAACCTCAAAAATCACATTAAAATAGAATTTATTCTAGTCGCCCCTTCCAAAAGGTAGTTTTCGTATGGAGAAGAATGGCAAGAAACTCCACCGTTACTGTTTTAATTTAAAAATGTTTTACAATATTTTGCATAGGTATATTAAGTATACAATAATATGTGAAGACGATGCACATAAATAGTAGATTGTACAACAAAGGCATAAAAGAAGCTATTTTACCCCGAGACGTTTATATCCACGCGAGCCGCAGGCGAGGGTGGATAGTTGAGTCGAGGGGTAAAATGGCTCGTTTATGCCTGAGTTATACACTCTGCTTTTCACTTCGATTGCGAGAAAATTAAACATTCATAAAGTATACAGTACATAATTAATCAAAAATGTTGCAAAGCATAGCTATTTCCCGCCACCACAGATAATACCGCCACGAAACTTTTTAAAAGTTGTTTTTTTTTTAATTTCGACATTTGTCATTCGACTTGGGTACTTTACTGCCAAGTCATAAAACGTTTCTTTGCGTTTTTAAATAATAAATGACAACTATTTTACCTGATTTTATTAAATTCTATCGTTCTATCGTTATAGAAAACACGGAAGTGGTATAAATTAATGAAAATGAAATAAATCACGACTTTAATCTGCGAAGTTTTATTGTGCGTGTGGCTGTTGGGCCTGATTACCTTAGTCTCAGAAAAAAAAATTACTTTATGCACTAGAACATAAAAAGCGATTTTATGTCGCCTAAGCACAACATAAAGACGAACTTTTAGAGCATGAGAAGTGAAAATAAAATTACTACACCACAATAGGTAAAAGAATTAAAAACGAAACCATGACATATAAATTAATACTCTGATAGATACATGGTACTCACATGGTGCCCGTTCAGTTCACCAAAAATTAATTTACAAATTTTTACTTGACAAACAACGATTGGCAAAAACATGATTTGTCATTTCATCATTATACAACAACAAGTTTGCCAAATAATTCACTTTACAAAATAATCACCAGATAAACTTTTGTTTAATAACGTGTTATTTAACAAGCAATTCATTTTACATTCATTTTATCTCATAAAACAACGTTTGGAATAAAAACGTTTTACATATTGACTTATCATTACGCAATTTCCTAAAAATGAAACTCATTCTTTCATCGACTTGCGCTAATAGATAAAAAGAGATTATTTTAGTGGGCTACCCGGAACCGAACTAGTTAGATTAGGTTAATTATTTTAAAAAAATGTTAGGTTAGGTTAAAACTGTGACCCCTACGCACGAGCCGAGCGAGCGAAGCGAGCGGTGCCGCGGCAGCGGTCGGCGAGTGCCAGAAACGACTAGATTATATAGAAAAAAATTACTTTTACACAAAATATGGGTGCCAGAAACGATTTGCGCTAATAGTAGAAAAAAAAAAGATTATTTTTAGTAGGCTACCCGGAACCGAACTAGTTACATTAGGTTAATTATTTTAAAAAAAATGGTTCGGTTAGGTTAGGTTAAAACTGTGACCCTCTACGCACGAGCCGAGCGAGCGAAGCGAGCGGTGCCGCGGCAGCGGCCGGCGAGTGCCAGAAACGACTAGATTATATAGACAAAAATACTTGCCTGAAATTTATTTGACCCAAATGGAGAATACCGTCATGATCACTTTGTGACTGGTTTAGAAAATCTTTACATAGTATAAAACAAAGTCACTCCCGCTGTCTGTAAGCTTAGATCTTTTAAACTACGCAACGGATTTTAATGCAGTTTTTAATGCAGTCGCTAGTGTATCATAAAATGATATTTTGTATAAACGTTATTTTTCCAAAAGAATCTAAATATTAAATGAAAAATGTATAAATGATTAAATATCATCCGTAACATTTGTAAAGAGAAGCATTTGCCAAATAAATGTTTGTGAAGCGAGTGTTTATAAAATAAAACATTTGCGGAATGAGTTGTTTGTGAAATAAATAGTATACGAAACGTTGGTTGTAAACTAAAAATTTGTCAATGGAGTTTTGGTGAAACATTAGTGAACCTACTCACATATTTACAAACATGGTAAAAGTAAACGACATACATTAAAAAATACAAAATTAACAAGTAATAAATAAAGGGAAAGTACTGTGTATGAAAGTGGATGGCTACAAGAGCAGGGGAGCACCAAAGAATTGATGGACGGACTGTACGTAAGGTAATATGACTAGAAAGGGATGACTACTCAGACGTCGACTAATAGAGATGTAGAGAAGTATAAAAGAAGCAAACTTGCATAATTATCCTATAATGTTCTCATTGCTGGGACACAGGCCTCCTCTCGCAGAGAGGGAGTGGGCTATAATCTACCACCTGGGCCCAGTGCGGGTGGTTGACGTCACGTGTCTTCGAATTTTTGGTTCTAGGATATCCCGGTTTTGTCACGATTTTTTCCCTCACCTGCACTAGGCCCGCGTGGTAGATACGGTCCACTCCCTCTCACAGAGAAGAGGCCTGTGTCCCAGCAGTGGGAACCTTACAGGCTGATTATGCATTATGCAACAGTGTTTGAACAATATTGGAGACAACAGTGTCACAGCTAGTGAAACTCGATAATTACACACTTAACGAATCGAGGGTCAGGGCGATAATACGAGCGCAAAAGGTGAACCTATTATGTTAATGGCTATTATGGTTTTTCATTTTGTTTTAATTACTAGCGATTCGGCAGTTCTGTTCAGTTTACAATAGCTTGGGGCGGGTATCGAAATTGGCCAAGAGTGGGCGGGAATCGGTTTTGAAGTGAATATAGCCTTCCAGCTAAACGGCTTGGTGTGGAGTATTGATTGCTTAACCGTCGTTCATCACGTCTGAACCGTTACGGTGAACTGTCATCTGTCACTATCACTCATAGCAGCCTTCAAAATTCACCATAAAGCACTTTGCTCTCACGCTGTGAGTTTTCATTTTTCATCTGTTTTGTTGTTATGCAAACTTCTATTATGTTTCCTGCAAAACACACAGCTTTGTTTGAACACTCGTCTTGTGGTCTTACCTTGATTCAATAAATTTATTGAACCGGGAGCAGTTCAGTTTTCGAATAGTTGAGTTGACTGTTATTGTTATCTTGTATCAACATTTATTTTGTTTCGTTTCAATAAAAATGCACTCGAATTGCGTAACACATTATCATTCACAATTTGAATCATTATGAAGGATATTGCTAATCCATTGCTTCATATGTTCGAAAAATTTGTCTGCTGAACAACATAAATAACGCAATGAATGTTGTTGAACTGTCAAAATGAAAGCAATTACTATTGTTAGTGTGTTACGCAATTACCCACCTGGTTTGTTGTTTTGATAATACATACATACACCGCGTACCGGAAGACGTAGCGTTGGAAGGCCTCCCACAAGGTGGACCGACGACCTTGTGAAGGCCACAGGAACTCGTTGGATGCGAGAATCACAAAACCGGTCGAAGTGGAGGTGCTTGGGGGAGGCCTATGTCCAGCAGTGGACGTCTTTCGGCTGAAATGATGATGATGATACTCGTACATACAACCACAAACACACGGATACTACCTTGCACAAATTACATTGTAGAAACGAATATTTATTCAATGGGAAGACTTACTTGTTCTAACAGAACGTAACCTAAAAGCCAAAGACTAACAACTGTGACCTCGTTTGACTGTTGGTACTCAGTTGCTATTGTAACGCAGTCTGCTGTGGCAGTCTGTATTGAAGCTTCGCATAATTAGGGCAGCATGTCACCAAGATTACTTGGTAATTTAGAAGCTAAGTGAACGGACAGAGAATTCGTAGCTTTGATACAGGGTGACGTGTGCAAGTTATCGTTCCTTTTTTAACCAATAACATTGGTTAAAATTCTGACTCTTATATCTTTATCAATAATGAAGCAAAGGCCTCATACTTTGCATAGTAGACCCTCCCATATAAAAGTAGCAATCACAGGTAATATTAACTTACGAATATGCCCGGTTTGGCAATAAAAAATGCTACCATTGGTAGGCAAAACGATTCGTTTTTATTTATAAGAACTGAGCATTAAGGTAGAACCGATTTACGAAGTACAGCAACTGTTATAGGCAGAGGTAATTCATGGCCATACGCCAGTAAGCCACTTACCTGATCAATAGTAATTTCAGCTTTCTCACATCAAGTATAAGGTAATAAAAAGTCATAGGTTTTCGACATTCCAACTCGGCTTACTTTTTAAAGTATAAAAGACTAGCTGCGCCCCGCGGTTTCACCCGCATAAGTCTCGATCCCGTGGGAATATCGGGATAAAAAGTATACTATGTCCTTTCCCGGGACTCAAACTATCTCTATACCAAATTTCATATAAATCGGTTCAGCGGTTTAGGCGTGAAAAGGTAACATACAGACAGTCAGAGTTACTTTCGAATTTATAATATTAGTATGGAAGTATAGATGAGATATGTGAGCTAGCATTACCTTCTAAGGAGTTATTACACCGCCGTTACATAAAATAATAATAATAATAATAATAATGATTTATTTTCTCCCACAAAGTACAAATACAGTATAGAGGTATCACAAAATTTGGAAGTACTAGGACTTGTGGGAGTCAGGAATCCAAACTAGGATACCCTGTGCTATGGACTCCTGGCCCCCCTCGCCGATATTATCACAAAAAATTATAGCAGTATGACATGTAGGACTATTGTAGAAAAAAACAAGAAAAGGTACTAATAAAATAAAATCAAAAATAAAAATGCGTGTGTGTGTTTGTTAGTGTGTGAAGTGTGAGTGTGAAGAGGAAGTTGTGTATGTGGTGTGGTGTTTTGTGTGTGTGGTGTGATGTTTTGTGTGTGGTGTGGTGTTTTATGCGTGTGGTGTGGTACTGTTTGTGTGTGTGAGAGAGAGTAAGATGGTGTAATTGTGTGTGTGTATAA
The DNA here is from genome assembly GCA_947508005.1 of Amphipoea lucens. NCBI lineage: Eukaryota > Metazoa > Arthropoda > Insecta > Lepidoptera > Noctuidae > Amphipoea > Amphipoea lucens. Next base: position 9,779,353 of record OX382356.1, read on the forward strand.
AGGAGGATGTGTATACAATTGTGTGCGTGAAGGGATGGCGGTATATATTTATGAAAACTCTAGACTAGGATAAGATTGTGAGCAGTTTTTCAGTTTCTTCGTAATCAAGTTTTAAAAGCCACTGTGTAAGCTTCTTTTTACATTCTATCTTAGACAAATTAACAATTGCAAGAATTTTGTTAATTTTATTATACAATCTACCCGCTCTAAAATTGAAAAAATTTTGGGCAAAACATGTTTTTACCGGTATAAAATGATTACACTTAAAACGTCTATTTTGTAGCGTGTCTGATTTCTTCTATTTTTCATAATAATTCCCAGTTTTATTGATTCCTTTTACCATTACCGTTGGTACACAAGGTTATATGTGTTACGCTTATGACAAAGGCTTCACGTTCCCAGTGTTCTCTCGGAAGTATTTTTATCAACCCGTATCAAATCCACTCGTTTTGAAAGCCGGGAACAATCGTTTTCAGTAAATATAAAAGGATCGCCATCCGTATCTCCCTTCCAGCCGTGTGGGTTTGGCGTCGATTTTCACTAAATGTGTTTGTGTCACGTGTATGTACTTACGTGGAGTGGATGTTGAATTTTTGAACTTTAATTTTGAAATAAGTAATGGAATTAGGATTGTATGTATCAGTTGTTGAAATATGCATTTTTTTATTTAAATAAGGATTAACTTAGGAATTATTTGATATTTTGATAAATGATTTTATTTACGTTAGTAGGTTTGTACAAACACTTTTACACGTCAATCATATTTTTAAAAACTAGATGAGGTCCTCGTTACCAGGCCCGGGTCGACGGCGCGTCGTGTTCCACGCGCGCCTCAAAGAGATGTCAGCACTAACTGACGGGGTCAACCAGGACCGAAGCCTGCCGGGGTCGCGGGTTGTTCGAAAGAGATACCGTGGCCCCTGGCACAGGCAACTGAAGGAACACGGGTGGGTTTTAGTCAGTAAAAGTCTGACACGCCCTCTCGCTCCGCCCAGAGTGGAGATCTCACTACTCTGAGAAGAAAAGACGAAACAAACTCAGTCACAGTCTCTTTTAAAAACCAGACTAGATCAGATGGGTTTGAATTGTTCTTACATCACATTATGTTCGGTGAGGTACACTTTGGCAAATTAAACTACCTAAGGGCTGATTTTACCAAAGTCAGATATCTTTTTTCCGTGGAATAAAATTGACGATTGACAGTTTCAGTATGAATGAACTGTCAAAAATTCAAAATTTATTCTGAGGATAAGATTATACTAGGTATAAAAGTTTTGTGGGATACGCCCTATTAAGTATGCTATCCTGCTTATCTGAAACTTCAAAAACTACTGAAAATAGTTACCAAGTAGGCCGTATGTGTATAAATCAAATTGTGAAATCTGAAGTAAAATCTAATTTATTTTGCTGTTACTTGAAAATAAGTAATCTATAATCCCTTTTAGTGGCTGTTAGTATGTCAATTACGAAGTTAAAAGCTTTATTTTATTCTATAAAAAGGTATTTTTAACCGACTTCAAAAAAAGGAGGAGGTTCTCAATTCGTCGGAATCTTTTTTTTTTTTATGTATGTTCCCCGATTTCTCGAAGACGCCTGGACCGATTTTACAGAAGGTAATTTGTTTTGCTAAAACATTTGGATTTATTTAACATAGTCGACCTATAATTTCCCACTGCTGGGTCACAGGCCTCCTCTCTGTGAGAGTGAGTAGGCCATAATCCACCACGCGGGCCCAGTGCTGGTTGGCGGATGTCACATGTCTTCGAATTTTTGTTTCCTCACGTTGTTTTTCTTCACCGTTTTGAGAGCAGTGGTGATGAAGTCTTTTACGTAAAGTAACCACTGTCGCCGTTACCACTGGGTCGCCCCTACTCTACGATTTATTTAACAGCTTTTGTTTCATTTAGATAATAGTTTGGTTAAGTATTAACTAATGTTTTTACCGGTATAATATACTTCAGTGCCGCGGGCCTCTTAACTTGACGGCGGCACATATAGACATTATTATGTTAATATTACAGCTTTATTCAAGAGACCGCTACTTGTATTAAATCGGCATTAAATTAGGAGTTTCTGACAAAACATAAACTTGATTAGCATGCGTAGCGTACTCGGCTTTGGGGTAATTGCTATATCCTGACTCCTTGTAATGCGATCTCAACCGTCTTTAATCTCGCACAGTTGGCTCTCTTGGTATACTCATACTAATATGTTGGTCATTACTACTTACTTTCACACACAATTATTTGCAAAGCCTTTACCCTTATTAAATACCCTCCCAGTTATCTGCCATGTTATTGAAACGTATTTTGCTACTCAAATAAATCGGGATGCTGCCGGCGGATGGGAAATTCAAAAAATTTTTGCATCGCCTTTATTGCTCGCTGTAGATATATTTAGAAATTCTTGATGGAAGTATTTTTTTTTTAAAGATTTCAATTTCAATTTATATTACGCAACTGGTGTTCGAGATATCGGAGTTTTAATGGAGAACAATGTGATTTTAGCGACGAGGTCAGATTATATTCGAAGACGTGGATGTATTTTGAAATATTTATATCATTATATTGGTTTGAGCCCTTTACAAAAAGAATAAGTATACTTTTTAACTGAAGGAAATTGAAAAAATCACAAGTCACGGTTATTTTCTGTTGAAAGGAGTTACATCTGCAACATTTACTTGTAATGATAACGTGCACACATTGATACATTTTGTTCCACTACTACACTTCTACTTCTACAATAAATCCCACAGGAGTGCCAGAGAGAAATAAAAGTGCTATCTTTGTGCAATACGTTTTCCAACATACTAATAGGTAGTATGTTCACACGAAGCGAGGCACTTTAGCTACCAGATTTAACGCAAACACACTTGCTATAAAGTTTGCAAAGAAATGGTCCGCTTTATGATCTCTTTCAAAACGAATTTGTTATGATACACGTTGGAATGTCAACTTCTACAGCTGTTTGCTTATGGAATTGTATAGTGGTTTCAAGTTATTTGCATAATTATTTATTTAATGAAAGCCAGAATTCAATCAAAGAACGCCATTCGTTTCTAAGCTGCTTTAAGTCTATGAAAATCACAACATTACATGAAATGTTGCAGGATATAATATAAAGATGTAATACGATATTTTTCTCTATAGAAAATTCTTCTATACATACAAATCTTACATGTATTTTATCAAAGTGATTTTATAGGGTATAAATAGGCAAGAAATATATTATGATCCAAATAGGAATTAATAAGATCTAACATCGTGATCTTCATCGTAATGTAAACGTTTATTAGAAAATGTTTGTGATTTTTTTAGTTAGGAGTAGATAAATAATGTGTGATCCCAGAAATATGATTTCCAGTCCTGTTGCAAAGGTCAGATAGAAAACCTTTTTCCTCATAGTGTTTTTCCTGCCCGTTCTCAAGGATATCGAGTTGCTTAAGTGAACAGAACATTACTTATAACCTATAGAGGAAATGGTACTCATTACCACAACAACGTGACTATTTGCAGCCATGATATGGGTTCTCAGTAGTTTCGTTTGCGTAATCTAAGTAGGTCTATTAATAGATAAAGCATTTATGATGGAAATACATATTTATCTTCTTATGATTTAGTAATTTACTTGCATTTGCTAGTACTAGTACCTACACTACAATGATTCATTCGTTTACTAGCGCGGGTTTCATACTTTCCCCTACTAATTTTAACACCTCCTACGACCCCCTTAAAAGGGTAGTTTTGGAAAATTAATCATTATGATTTTTATTGTTTACCCAGATAAGTATTTGTAATTTCAAGTTTCTAAATCGTAGGAATGGTATTTTTCATACAAATTATATACAGCTTTTTAACCCGATGAGTTAATCAACTTTACCTGACTGTACACAAAAATTACACGTGCTATAATATTTCGTTCTTCAAAACTCAAAAAACTCAAAACATCATCAATGAAACCATTTACAGACTTTTGAACTGTCAAGAAGTCAGTCAGTCAGAAAATATGAAGCTAGTTGCCAATTCCAAAGCGTAGGTACCTATGCAGAAGAACGGGCGAGAAACTCCATGGACACTCTTTTAAATTATATTTTTACAAACATATTAGTTACATCATTAATGTTGGATTTATAATTATATGTGAACTTCTGTGAACAACATAAAACTCCACAAAATAATGTAATGGCACATCTAGAAACCACAAGTTCGGTGTAAAGACGTTATCATTTCGTTTCAGAACATTTGTAGAACCACGCTCTTTCAGCGCGAGTTACGTTATTACGTTTCTTACTTACGGACGTTGTACTATTTTCCTCGTAAACTCTTTTTATTCAAACAAGTGTTACATTTTTGTAATCAGTAACTGTAGTATTACCGACTTCGTAATTGCTGTAAGACTTTTGAGAACAACTTATCGCATTGGGTTATCCTGTAACGGTAGATGTAAGTAGATAAATGAATAAAATAAAAACTTTTTTACAAAAAAAAAAACAACCGACTTAAAAAAAAAACACTACAAAGTGAAAAATAACTTTAATTTCGGAAGTCCGTGTCGTTGGCTCCGCATTTTCGTTTTTGACACCGACTTCCGAAATTAAAGTTATTTTCACTTTGTAGTGTTTTTTTTTGAAGTCGGTTGTTTTTTTTTTGTAAAAATGTTTTTATTTTTCACTTTTTAGTTGTACCTACCTCACACAAATTCAATTAACACTAGTGCATTGAAGAATTGAAGACACCGACTAGAAAAATCATCAAAATTCGTATAGAAATGCTGGAGATGCAGTACATTTATGCATATAACTTTGTACATAAGAATAATTACCTAATGTATTATATACTAAAACCTTCCTGAAAGTATGTAGATCACATTAATGAAAGAATTTTCAAAATCGGTTCATTAGTTTTTGAGAAAATCGCGGACATACAAACATACATACATACGGGTCGAATACAGAACCTCCTTTTTTAAAGTCGGTTAAAAATAAACAATTCCTAGAAAATTTTTACTTTGCTAAGGTTGAAACAATCTAACTGTCACATAGACAAAAATACTTTTTGATACATTACGTGCAAGTGACTTTGAACCTTAGGGTGATAACTAAGCACTTTCGAGTTCGACTATAGGTACATTCTGGTGAAATCCGTTACTTCTCACGTTCTTTATGCGGCCTACCCAAATATCCTTTCTTTGGTATTGTTCGTAGAGTCGTTGAGCTCCTTAAGTCCTGAGTTGAGCTACACGATTACTGAAAAATGCTTGCTCTGACTGGATAAGTCTACTCAAATTTGTGTGGATCTTTCCTCAAAATACACATGGTCCTCACATGAGCTGACCAAGATTATGTCTAGCCCTGAGAAGAAAGTCAGATAGGAAATGTCGACTTCGTCTAGCTTTTTTTTTTTAATATGACGTAGGTATATATTTACAGAATAAACAATTTCATTTCATTTCAAAAATTTACGCTTAAAGAGAACCCGAAAATAACGAGGGTAAAAGTAAATCTTTGCCAGTACCTGTACAAACAAAATATCTTACCTTTCCGTATTTATACCCAACAAATATCACAAAATGGTCAATTTCATGGCAAAGATTGTTTCAGTTTACGTTAGAAACATAAATGTAGCTCCGGAGGCACATTAGTTTACCTATGCGTCAATGAGACGTATTCACAGAAGTAGGGGACTGAAGAAAATGTAGTCTTTGAGGATCATATTCATGTTAGACTGGCTCGTATCTCGCCTCTTTAGTGACGTTAGTAAGATACAGTCAAAGATTCATCTATCACGTTGACTCATCGTCAATGGGTTGCAGTCTCAGGGGGCCTTAATGGTTCTGTGAAGGAAGTATTGGTAGTCTTCGAGGAATAATGTAGCTGTTCGTATCTAATGCCTCTTTGACTATGAATTTGTGATCATAATGATATTATTCGGAACTATGATGTGCTTTTGTTTTTTTAAAAAGCGTTATGGTGGGTACACATTATGTGAAATGAAACATGAAATGTAACATGCATACGTTGTAACGAACATGTCGGCCAAATATATGCAATGCAACATGAAATTTAATACAACAATTAGGCGAATTTGTTTCAACATGTGTTACATTTCATGTTGCATTGCAATTTGGACGGCAACATGATCGTTGCAACATATGTATGTTACATTTCATGTTAAGTTTCACACATGTGTGCCTACCATTATGTAAGAAACTCTTTTTCCTCCTTAATTAAAAAAGAAAAGAACCATACAAAGCCAACTATTTGTATACCAACAAATCCGGTATTACCGAACCCACATTCCATGCCGAAAATCCGTAGAACGGAGAAATAAGTCGAAAATCCGTAAACACAATCTTCGAAACGGAGCCCGTATAATCCATTCATAAGCTATACAGTAAAACAATATCGTTTCCGCAGTCACTGTACCACGGATTATCTGACGTTACGGGCGGGTAGCTCGCCCTCTGCCTCGCTGCTCGGCACCCTATGCTCTGAGCGCACGGCTACGCTCGAACATCCTGGACCGAATCTTCTGTTGGAATTCAAGTAAGTAAGCTTTGAATAACACTTAGAATGTGGAGTTAATTTTGAATTGGGAAATAAGCTTGTGTTTTGCTAAAGCAATATTAGCGAAGTCAGATTGGTTGATAAACAAGTTTTTTTTTTTTTGTCAGTCATATAAAATGGCTACATTGCTACAACACGGCAAATTCATTTATGCAACCAGCAAAATCCCTGACTGTACATTAGAAAGTAAAAATTGAAAATACAGTGTAGCGATTAGGTTACCACATCTATTGAAACCACGTATGACATAACATACATGACGTATTTTAGTAACAATTAAAATTCTAGCCGTGGGACCTTTTTTTTCGAATGAGTATTCTTAACAACATTAAACTTAACTTGTGATTATATTTTGGTACCAATACCATAAAGTTTGTGTTAAAATTTTAATACCATAGCGCCCGCGCGTCTAGTCCCTTATTATCAAGGGTGGTTTATTTCGTGCCAATTTATTTTGTTTGAAAAATTCAGGTAAAATTGTCTATTTTATTATTTTAACAGACTGATAACAACTTGTAATAACCGATATACTGTTTAATGTGATAACCTAATTGCCACACTGTATAATCTATATAAATAAAAACAAAAGGCCTGACTGACTGACTGACTGACTGACTCATCAACGCCCAGCCCAAACCCTTGGACCTAGAAAGCTGAAATTTTATACAATGGTTCCCTTTATAATGTAGACAAGGAATAAGGAAGGATTTTTCGAAATTCAACCCCTAAGGGAGTTAAATAGGGGATGAAAGTTTGTATGAAAGTCCGTCAGTTTTAAAGTTAGGACCTTCAAATTTTGTATTTAGGCCGACGATTGAAAATTAATTAATACGTATCTCAGCGTTTTTGATAATTCCACCCCCAAAGGGTTAAAAAGGGGGATAAATTTGTGTATGAAAGTCCCTCAGTTTAAAAGTTAGGATCTTCAAATTTCGTGTTTAGGCTAACGATTGAAAATTAATTTATACGTGTCTCAGCGTTTTTGATAATTTCACCCCTAAAGGGGGATGAACGACCTGACTACGCACAGCCTAAACCGCTGGTCCTAGGGCCATGAATTTTGGAGGGTACGTTCTTTGTGAAGAGTAGGTATCGAATAAGAAGAGGTTTTTGGAAATTCAACCTTTAAGGGGGTGAAAAGGGGGGATTTTGTTTGTATGAAAAATCTTATTTTTTGAGTTAATAACCTTGAAACTTGGCACGAATACGTATCTAAGTAAATTATGAAGATTGGAATTTTTCGTTTTTCTAAAATACCCCCTGAAGAGGTATTGGGGGGTGTCAAAATTTGTATGGAAGAATTTTAACGCGCTGTCCGATTAACTCAAAACTCAGTAATTATACTAAGAACTAAAAAGAAACAATAACGTGTATCAGGGTTATTGGAAAATCTACCCCTCACGCTGTGAAAAGGGGTAGTTAATTTTACAGGGGAGGATTTTACTGCGCGGCTTGATAAGCTCGAAAATTGGCATAAATAATCTTTGAGTCAAGTTATGAACACATCTTAAACGATTTTTCATAATTCCACCCATATAGGGGTGAAAAGCGGGAGCGCAGTGTATATGAAAAATCTTATTCATTAGGTTAATAAACATGAAACTTGGCACGAATACTTTTATAAGTAAATTATGAAGTTTGACATTTTTTGTTTTTCTAAACTACCCTCTAAAGAGGGATTGGGGACGTCAAAATTTGTATGGAAGAATTTTAACGCGAGGTCTGATTAACTCGAAACTCGGTATTTATACTTAAGACCATAAATAAAGAATAACGTGTATCAGGGTTTTTCGAAAATCTACCCTTAACGGGGTGAAAAGGGGTAGCTAATTTTACAGGGGAGGATTTTACTGCGTGGTTTGATTAACTCAACAATTCGTGTAAATAATCTTTGAGTCAAGTGATGAACACATCCCAAACGATTTTACGGAATTCCACCCCTGTGGGGTTGAAAAGCGGGGGATACAGTTTATATGAAAAATCTTATTTATTTGGTTAATAAACATGAAACTTGGCAATTTTTGGGTCAGTAAATAATAAAGATTGTCACTTTTAGTTTAAAAAAACCTCTTACAGAGGATTTAGGGGGTGACAAAGTTGATAGGTTAGAAAGATATGTAACCGCTGTCGGATCAACACGAAACTCGGTACTACTAAAACAAAAAATAAAACAAGTATGTGTTTTAGGGTTTTTCAAAAATCGACTCCTACTAAGGTGGAAAAGGGTAAGTAATAAAGTTGTGTAATATTACTGCTATAATATAATATGTGGATATATGTATATGGTGGATATAATATTACTGCTTGCTTCCATTAACTCGAAAATGGGTATGGGTCTTTGAGTCAAGCTATGAACACATCACGAACGATTTTTCAAAATTCCACCCTTGTGGGGGTGAAAAGCGGGATTCAGTTTATTTGAAAAATCTGATTCCTTTGATCTATAAACTTAAAAATTGGCCCGAATACTTATTTATCTAAATAAATGATAAAACCATACCTACACACATTTTCGAAATTTTTAGAAGAAAGTACGAATTTCACGCGGACGAAGTCGCGGGCAGAAGCTAGTTTAGGTATATACACTTTCAATCACCAAAGATCTTTAAAGTAAATATCTACTCAAAGATCCCGTTAAAAGGTAATCTATATTTGTTTTTTTAAAAGACGATTTTAAATAGTCAATCTTACATTTCTATTTTTTTTTTCTGCTGATCTGACTGATGAACCTTATTAAGGTATAATACTGACTATAAAAACATAGCCATAAAACTCCAAGCAGTCCTTACATCCAGCCATCCCGAGCAAAACTATTTCTTTATTCTTGTACATATACGAAGCTTTCCTAACATGACGCTACCTGTGTTCAGTTCCGGGCCATTAGTACCGCCGTACGACTACAACGGATTTATAGCCAAGCTCGAGTTTATTGAGGGGATCGACAGCAGTGGCTCGCCACCCACCGTGGTTCCTGCCTCTCCGCCCCTGGCTGCACTGACTCATCATATACAACATGGTAAATATAACCCTTATTCAAAGTTATGCAATATTGTTGCAGCAACTTCACTTTGTGTTTGTAAAATGTCGCATACTCAAACTGTATGAAAATATGTTGCAAGTTAAGACCCATATTCATAGTAAACATTTGTTTATAAACAAAGTTTAATCAATATGTTGCTGAGTTGTTGTTAACACGTTTCTGGCAACACTGTGTGTTGCAGAGTTGACCACGGCATGTTGACAAGTTGTCGCTCGCCGAGCGACAACTGTTTATCAACAATTGTTGACGTGTGTGGACGTGTTTGCATGGCAACCAGTTTATAAACATGGCAGTAGTGTGGAATAGAGGACACAACAATAACTTCCTCGAGCAATATTTTAACGCAGACTGGCGTGTGGACTAGACATATTTCTTTTCTTTTTTTTTATCTGATGTATCTAGTGTACTGTGTGTCTTTTAGTCTGTGCTAAATAAATGTATTTTCTTTCTTTCTTTTATATATAAACATTGTTTCCAACAACTTTGTTAGCTCATCAACAATGTTGATCAACTGATTCTCAACTAAAGTTTACCATGAATACCGGGCTACGTGTTTCCTGTAACACGAAATCGTGTTGTTGAAATAATGTTGTGCAACTTTTGTTTTCCATGAATAAAGAGCTCACGCTGAGAGAAACATTGGAATAGCAGCTTAAATGTTTAGACAGTAACATTATTTACGTCTGCTAAAATAGCAGAAGTAGTATACAGGGTGGCACGGACATCGTAGTGCAAACTGTAACCATGAATTCTGCACTAGACGCAATTCTGATTCTAGACCCAATCCGTAGAAATTTTTCGTCGATTATCAAAAGAAGCGTTGGAAGGCCTCCCACAAGGTGGACCGACGACCTTGTGAAGGCCGCAGGAACTCGTTGGATGCGAGATGCACAAAACCGGTCGAAGTGGAGGTGCTTGGGGGAGGCCTATGTCCAGCAGTGGACGTCTTTCGGCTGAAATGATGATGATGATGATGATCAAAAGAAGCTGTTTTATTGAAAAGTGCAATACCTACACGGTCAATATGTATGGTATGGAACAGCAATTTTTAGGGTTCCGTACCTAAAAAGGAAAACGGAACCCGTATAAGATCACTTCGTTGTCGTCTGTCTGTTCGTAAGACCCTTTTTATCAGAAACGCGTGGACTTATCAAGTTGAAATTAATATCAAATACTCAGGGCTGCAAACCCTTGAAGCAGTAAAAAATATACTTTTAAGTCAACGCAATCAAAAGATACGGGGGTTCATGTTCCGAAATCAAAACCTATAGGGTACTTTCCGTTGACCTAAAATCATGAAATTTGGCAAGAAGCAATGTCATGTAGCACAAGTAAAGGAAATAATCCGAAAACCCTAAATTTTTTTTTAAATAACTGTCGGAAAATTTTACTCACGTAGGTGCAGTATCAAGTACTGAATCCATGGTAGCGAGACCTAGCAGCTCCTTTTAAATTACCATGAAAAGTATACTGCATTACCTCCGCAGTAAGTCCATAAATTTCAACTGAAAGAAAGGGTTATTAATAATAAAACTCAGCTACAACACTGAATTTAAAAAATGCATTTGTTGTCCATAATAAAAGCGGCAATAAGCTTTTTCCATTCGTTGGTCCTAACAATTGTGCTGGCTAGTTAAATTCTGTACGTCATTTTTATGTTTTATTTTTGTTCTCGTATCACCCGTTTTTTCCATTTGCAAAATAAATTATGTTGTCATAGAAGAATGAAACTCACCCTTGGTATACCGAAACAGAACAGAAACTAAGCTAGACGATATGCTTCTTTACATTTACGAAACATGTCTACAAAAATGTTTTTTCATTTTTTTCTTAGCGGATAGGATACCAGTAGATAGTAGCGGGATGACAAATGAAGTGTCCGGAGGGAGCGGGGCCCGGATGGGTTGTGGCGCCACTGTACGCGGTTACGGCCCAGGCGGCGCGCGCTCCGGACACTTCGACTCCCGAGCGGGCCCGTGGCGCTCCCAGTGTGTCATACACCTACTCGGAGCGCCCACCGATGTCGTCCAAGTATCACTATTTAATTATAATTTAAGGTAAGTGCTCGGCAAATTCAGGAGTTCGCTCCTCCCTTATGTCCCCTATTACAGTTAGGGTAAGTTCTAATGCTGATGGTGTTGGCCCTCTATCAGTTTAATAGAGCGGAAGGAATTTGGATGAATTTATATTACTATCCATATATTTTGTAAATGTATTGCGACCTCCCTTGCGTGTGACAGCGCGGTAGTCAGTAAAGGAGACTCAAAATACGGGAATTTGAAATAAGTGCACTCACACATATGTCCCTTTATTTAAACCTTATCGAGTTACAAAAGAGCATGAGAACGAAGTACTGATTAAAAGACTCGTTAGAATCTAAAACTAAGGTAAATTTAGTTCAGCATTCGTATTTTCTCCAGTTCACCGGGTCAGACCATGTTTCCGTTTCGTAGATGGCTAGCTCCCAGCATTGATATACATCACTGGATAAAATGTGCCAAGCTATTACATCATATATTATGTACATACCTTGAATCATGTTGTATTTTGGTAGGTATTTTCTCCAAGACAACTGAATGGCGCCCCAGTATCTATCGTGAGTCTCAATTCTGTAGGAACGGACTGTTAGGGCCGCCTACTCCCCGGGGCGCAATTGATTGATAGAACCGACCTAAGAAATCATAAAATTATGATTCGGGAATTTAATTTCGGATGTTCAATAAATGTTTTTGTTGAAGGTTTTCCTTATTCATTTGTTTTACGTAAACGCATCCAATTAGGATTTCTTTGTCCGTTGTTTGTTTGACGAGCTCCAATAATGTGCCTACTTGTTTTTCCTATACCGTAGAGCTTTTTGAATAATTTAATTAAAACTTGCTTCTCTTAAACCAGGTTACAAAGCTGTCGATCTCATATTGAGATCTTAGAAGGTCTTCACGAATTTGGTGGTAGAGGGGAAAGAGACAGGTCTGAACGTGGGGACCGAGCTCTCCTCAGAGTATGTGGACCAGCCGTGAGGGAGGCCCGGGATCCCTCAGGCCGGTTCCTAATACGTCAGGCAGTGACGTCTAAAGGTGCTAACTTGACAATCCTGGTCCGAAGAGCGACCCAACAAACTCCAGACGAAGAAGAGTTTGTTGATGGAGCTTTCGCTTTTCATGATGGTGAGTAGACAACACTGGATATGCCTAGAAATATTAGAAGGAAAACATGAAAGGAAAATAATATTTTCGCTCCCACAACAAGACATAAACAATGATATTTGATGACTTATGGAAAGTGAAAAAGAAAAGGCCCAGACAAAATAATATTCAGAGGCTAAATCCTACTGACGCTTACTGAGGGTAATGTGAATGTTTATGTGAAGTGTCTTCTATATGTATGTGCCTCATACACAATGACTGGTGAGAGGAAAAACATGACGTATGGAAAATATATTGCCACATTATTTTCGCTTACTTGAATAAAATAATGTAAGCGATTTCATACTTGGTATTAAAACACCATTTGCTTTTATTCTGTAGGTATTGTGTCAGATTATAATAGGTCAATAAATGGAAGGAAGCACTTCCAATCCTGGTAAAACTACATCTTACTTGTCTAAAAGGTCATCATAATCAGCCTAAATGTTCCCATTATACACAGGCCTCAACTACAAGAGTACAGGAGTGGGCCATAATCCACCACCCAGTGCGGGTTGGTGGATGTCACATGTCTTCGAATTTTTGGTTCTACGACATGCCGGTTTTTTCACGATGTTTTCCTTCACCGTTTTATGAGCAGTGGTCATAAAATTAAATACAGAAAGTAAAGTGCCTGCCTGGGTTCGAACTTACGATCGTGAGTTCGAACCCAGGCAGGCAGTCGAGACCGATACCACTGAGCCTAATTGGTTTATGACTAAATAATATGACAATAAACCTTTTCATATAGAACAACACGAAGGAACTGCATCTCCCGATGCCACATGTGCAGCGACACACTATGGGCTCTCGTCTCCAGCTCACGGAGGAGTGTCAGCACCGTCACACCACCACATCTTCTGGAATATCGAGGAGCGACTGCTCTGCACGCATCGGTTCATCCCCGCATCGAACCAGAGCGTGACTATTGAAGTAAGTGGACTGACTAATCTGACCATCCAATTTAGGTTTACCGATGCTTTAGTACGTCAGGTGCACCCTGGGCAGTGACTACTAATCTTAATGACTGGCTAAAATTTGTATCATTTTGAAAGATATTGCTAATCCATTGCTTCATATATTAGAAAAATTTGTCTTCTTAACAACGTAAATAACACAATGAATGTTGTTGAACTGTCAAAATGAAAGCCATTGTTACTGTGTGTTACGGAATCAACCCGCTGGGTAGTCGCAAGCACTACAAAACTTAATAACTGGGTAATTTTATCACCACGGTATCCATACTATATACTATATACATACTATAATATTATAAATTCCTAAGTAATATGTCTGTCTACCTGTCTGACTGTCTGTCTGTATGTTACCTCTTCACGCCTAAACCACTGAACCGATTTACATGAAATTTGGTATATAGTTTGAGTCCCGGGAAAGGACATAGGATAGTTTTTATCCCGATATTCCCGCGGGATCGAAACTTACGCGGGTGAAACCGCGGAGCGCTGCTAGTCTATCTAAATATAAAACTCCTAAAGCTTCTACGAACTACAAACCTATCCTACCTACGTAGGAACAAATGTTGCTCAGCTGACAGCTGGATTGATAAATGGCGAATAACTTTGATAGGTCCTGACCAGAGTTACGTTCGTGGATAGAATTGCTACAAGGAGACTTTGTTGTCGTGCCTATAATACATCGATCATCGGTTGCTTTCTGGCTTTGACATTTTATTTACCAATGTGTAGACCATTATGTGTCACAGATTTTTTTTAATTCGAACTCATTGTTGTGAAGCAAAATACATTGTTTTTCGTCAGCAAGTTCTTGGTGGAAAAGACGACATGCGCAATAAATTGTACAAATATTATAAAATATTGTTTAAAAGTTTATTCCGCAACATTCTACTGTGATAAATTATCATCATCTGCCTACCCTTTTCTCAACTGTGTTGGGGTTGGCTTCCAGTCTATCCGGATGCAGCTGAATACCAGTATTTTACATGGAGCGACTGCCTATCTGACCTCCACAACCCAGTTATTGGGTAATACGATTCCCCTTGGTAAGACTGGTTGTCATACTTTCGGGCTTCTGACTACCAATAACGACTGTCAAAGATCCACGAATGACAGCCGGGACCAACGGCTTAACGTGCTTTCCGAGGCACGGAGGGATCTCGGTATGTAAAGATGGTCACCCCTCAACAGACCAACCGCGGCAAACCTGATCGATCGACCTGTGCGGCTGTTATTATTTAGCCACGGGCCCCGGCCGGCCCAGGCCGGGCCTCTACTGTGATAAAAGTTTTCTTTTTTTATTGCTACAGATTTTACTGTGGCAGATTTTTGATTCCACGTTTGCTGTGCTTGAAATGTTATTTTTCATTGTCACTTTTTCAGTAAATCTGATTTCAAAAATTCTCTTAACACGAGAGTGTGAAATGAGGAGTGACAAGAGTGAGAACTCTTGTCACTCTTCATTTCAGGCTGTAGAAGGAACAGTATAGGTAAACTTATTAAACAGGGTGGCAGGCACATCGACGCGCAAACTTTAACCGTGAATTCAGCACATGAATTTTTACGCAGCCCGGTTCAGAAAAATAAATATCAACTTTATTTTAATGTTCATTAAGTTGATTTCAGAATGACTAGCAGTATTGAAAAAGTTATAAAAATGTTTGAAGTTGTACCGTAAACTGAACTTTATTGTGTAGGTATTAAAGTTATTTTTCCATTAATTCATATTTGTTTATATTTTTGGCAAATAAATCGCGAACGCAGATTAATGAATCCATGGTAGCAGGTTGCGTGACATGTCCCTACCACCCTGTATTGTCTGAAGCGTCGGATACCTAACTTCTTTTTTAACCGACTTCAAAAAAGGAGGTTCTGTATTCGACCCGTATGTATGTATGTATGAACCGATTTTATTGCTCGTCATCTTCTCTCAGTTCTCCACAAGCTATACGATGATATAATGAGATATTGACCTGCTTGTCCTGATTAAAAGATTGATCTGTCAGTACGGTTGCCATGGTTAGTGAGGCTGACTGCCCAGATTGCGTCGGTCACACTAAAGCTAAGGTTTCCTAGAAGAGCGGTGTCGACCACTAACAGCCACAGTGACAGCTGTCATGAAAATGATGGCAGTAGTAAAGATTTAAACCGCTAGATTCGCCCTACTGCGTCAAAAGATAGTCACGTTTCTGTTTCGTTTGACACCTCTGACACATAACGACCCAGTGACTTCACTTGATTATCATGGAAACCCTATTTAATAATGTGGGATCCCACCCTAATAATATATGAACACTTTTTCTTATGACTAAGTACGGTGAGGGTAAATCTAGTGATATAAATCTTTGGGCAGCGGGGTTTGACTTAATGTCAAACTGGTGAAAATGACGTATTTGCATGACGGCCGTTATAATATGGCAGAACCGCTTTCCTAAGAAACCAAAACTTTAGGAAGTTATCTATAAGCACACCATGGAATTGGATAAATGTAACCCATTTACACCTATGTTGCATGATTTGTTTGTTGATTCCTCTACAACAGTTATGATTCTCCTTAGATCCAGCGTCTGGAGAGAATGTGGAGCGCGGAGCCAACCGGCACAGCGGGCGCGGGGGGGTGCCGCACTGCATGCGGGGATGCGGGGTGTGAGTGCAGGTCGAACACGGCACTCTACTACCACGACCATGTTGCCCTGGTAGCTGGCGATGGCACGCACCTGTCCTGTCTCTGTGGGGACTTTCAGGTGAGATTCATTTAGCTGAAATGACAACTTTGATCCTACCTAATATTCTAAATGTGAAAGCTTGTATGTTTGGATGTTTGTTACTCAACCACGCAATAACGACTGAACAGATTTTGATGTAACCTGGATTAACATGTAGGATACTTTTTATCCCGGTAGTACGTTATATCCGACCTCCGTGCGGGCGAGGCCGCGGGCAAAAGCTTTATAAGTAGATTAATAAGTATAATTAATGTGTTTTTTTTATGAAAAATTTAAGTACAATAATAATCCAATCTCTGTGACCATTACTCATCTTTTCACCCACAAGAAGAACCTTTGATATAAGCAGTCACGGTTCACCTATAAGTATTCCAATTTTCCAGGTGAAGAACACTAAAAATGCCTGAAATACTCAACTCAATACCTGTCCCACTTGGAATACAAGATGAGGTTATTTAAAAGAAGAACCTATAACTTTATGACGTAGCGCCCCTTATTTGCAATTCAAAAAATAACAGTACTCGACGTGACAGTCATTGGAATCGACGTTCATTACAGCTATCTGAGCGAATGAAATATTCGGAAACCATCGACAAGAAAATTGACGTTAATTGCTTGAAATATTAAGGGAAACATTGAGGGTAATCGACAGGAAAAATCAGGGAACCGATACATAATACACTGTAGCGTTACAGAAATACTGAACAAATGCTTACATTTGTTTGGTGAATTATACTTTTCAATTTCAATTTGAATAAACACTGGCTCTTTAACAAACAGGAACCGAAATGCATGATCTAATTATTGCAAGCTCTGAATATACGACAGCAAATAAATTAATCGTGTTACTGGGACCTTGTGCTAACACGGGCAAGGCCGAGCAACCCTCTCGCCGCGACGCCGCGCGCGCCCCCTTGCGGTGCCCGCCGCATAATTAAGTAAGAGGGTTACTATTAAGTATGTAACAGCAATAAAGCGTAGAACGACCACCCGAGCGTATAAGGACTCCTACATAAGAGCAAATATGCCCCTTCATAATTTAGTGGCCATGTTTAGTACTCTTTCAGGGTCTGATTAGTTGACTTACTTTCTTTTGAGATTACGACTGAGTTTTAACCGTTCTAACTTTAGGCTGTATTTACTCTCCCAAATTGAGTTCTTAGCCTAAACTAACAATCGTCGTTATAGTATTTCAATAGGTAAAAATCAATGTCATAGTCAGTCTTTAATGTTCCCACTGTTGGGGACAGGCCTCCTCTCTGTGAGAGGGAGTGGGCCGTAATCCACCACGCGGGCCCAGTGCGGGTTGGTAGATGTCACATGTCGTCTAATTTTTGGCTCTAGGACATGCCGGTTTCCTAACGATGTTTTCCTTCACCGTTTTGAGAGCAGTGGTGATGAAATAACTTACACAAAGCAAAGCTCCTGTCTAGGTTCGAACCTACGACCTATAACTCGTAAGTCACGGCCGTGACCACTGGACCAGCACTGCTCCTCTTCTCTCTCTGACGTTAAATCAATGTAACGTAAACAAAAACGAAGCGATCAAATACTGTATCACGTAAAATATTTATTCAGAACAAATTGTTTTAGCAATACCCGAATGAAAATTTATATGATATCGCACATTGTTATTCAACAGAGTAAGGTGGTTTGCTTCCGGTATATTTATGTTCAATTTATATTGATGTGTTTACATTTGACGGGCCCGTGTTAGAAAACGAAGAGATATGATCCGTTGCCTTGTTATCTTATATCGTGAAACGCGCGCTTAATTTAATTATTAACAGTGATTTACCCCCGTCGTGGCTTGACGCCATCCGCGCCAAATTGTTACGAGCTGACATTGTTCCAAAATGGACTCTGGGCCGTATCTAAAACGGGTGGCGGCGTAGCGGACCATGTCCCGGTACTCATAAAACATTGGCTAACTGGCGGCATGTCATCCGTCCGCCCCTGTTATTAGTGGGCAGCCGGCGACGCGGCTCGGGGCGACAGCTCAGAGACTCGCCCCTGAAAATTCAATTACTTAGTAGCGGCCGACGTATGGCTATTGCGTAGCGTTTGCGTAGACCGCTGCACGCTGAATTTGTCAATATGCTGTACACGTACGTACAGTTATGATGATGGTGCGTATCCGATCGGAATCCTGTTTTTATGTTCTTGCCACGAATCTAAAGAAAATATTTATTTTTTTACTGGCTTCGAGTAAATGTAGTTAATAACTTTACCAAATAAAAGATTGCGGAGATAAGATTTATCTCTATTGTTGCAAATTGTATTTTTTTTCCTCATTTCAGCTTTTGCGGTGACTGTAAATTTTAATTTACGTAATTGTTATTTGTCACAGGCGGCGTGGTTGCCGGTCGTGGTGCGGAGTTGGACGAGTGTTCGGTTGGAGTACTCGGTAGCGCATTACACATACGCGAGCCGCGGTTTTGATTACGCGGCCGCATACAGTTTCAACGACGACGCCATGTGCGGTCAGCGCACATACACCACTCACTCCGGTAAGCGTAGCGTCATGACGTCAGTCGCGTTAACCTGTATACACTGCGGCTTTTATAAACATTATGCAGAAACGATCCCCGGATAATTCGATAAAGATATCTCAATGAAAGAGGCAAATAATCGGCAATTTATCTCCGATGAACTCCATAGACCCCAATCACATAGAGCGAAAAACAAACAGTTCTATTTGACATTCGAGGCGCGTCTCAGACATTTGGAAAAACGCGTCGGATATTGTTCTCGGTGGCGCGGCGGGGCGCGTCCGAGAACATTACGTGCCACGACCCAGTTTCACGCCGCTTAGGGTAACACTGAATCGAAAAAACCTGGAACAAGATCGTAAAGTTCCAATTACAACGTTCGCTATTGCGGCGACTCGCGCTGCCTTAACGTCGCATTATTGCCCACGTGTAGATGTCTCGCAGTTGCCTTTTCAATTTATTATTTATCTCTTCTCAAGGACTTCATTTTGTTTTTCTCTCTTTAGGTGAAATATCTTCGAGGAACGTGTCGGTTACGGGCAGTCTGAATGAGTTTTTCTATCAACAATGCACTTGGGTATTAGACTCCAACGTTGAGCGGCAGTTGTTCATTGACATCACGTCTGAACAGGTAAGCCACGGTAAAAAGCTGTTGAGTTTTATTTTTATTTTACTCATCTTCTCGACATCAATTTATTCTTGTGGATTTTCTAGTGGTGGAAACTCAATTCATTTTATAAAGGTATTTTATTTACAGAGCAGAAAAGCTCCATTTTTAGTAAATGTTGGTTTTCTTTTCTTAACTGGGTCTCAATTAACTGAAGTGACGTTTCTCTGTATACCCAAAATACCACTCAAAGTACGCACGTAGCAGGATCAGCGCAAAACAATGACAAATATGTGGCTTTAGAAAATCAGAACCATCAGAACCCTCTGCAAATTCGGGCGACTGTTTGCTGTTACGGCTCCAGCTATGCGTGGTATTCCATAAAAAGTTGTGGTAGGACAAGTCATGCGGCTCGTGGAACATCACGCTGCACGAGTGGGCGGGGCCCGGCGGGGGCGCGGGGCTCGGCGGCGCGGGCGCGGGGCTGGCGGCGGCGGCCGGCGAGCTGCTGTACACGTTCTGCGCGCGACACAAGAACCACACGTACACGCTGCCCTGGCGGCTCAACACCGTCGTCATTAGGTATGTATTAATTCAATACGTATGACGGCACACAGGCCTCAGCGTTGACGAGATCAATTGTCCGGCTAATCAAAACAGCGCACCTAAATTGTGTATTCACACCGTAAATCTCTACGATGTATGCTATGTTTTTGGTGTGGAAACAAGTGTTTTTGATACTAAACCGATGCTTGTAAAATTCTAACAAATCGATGCAGATTACTGGAGATTACTCGATTCATATTCGGCAAGCGTAAAACAGCCCACGTTGCTAGTTCGCTTAGAAGTCAAAAGAAATCTTCCGCTGAGCTTTTAGCGCGGTCTAAACAATTTCCAAAAGAAAGAAAACGCCACGATACATTATTTATGAATGGCCTCGGCTTTAATACACCAACCGACGTGCCAAATACGTAAGAGCGCATGCTTTTATTTAGCAACTTTTTCGTTACAAAGATCTTTTTCTTTGTGCATATTAGAAGAAGCCGTAAGAGGGTACGTGGCGTGTTTCCGAAATGACATTTTCACTCGTAAATCCTGAATAATGATGTGTGAAAACACACCTTTGTCGATGAATCGGGAGGTCGACGCAAAGCCTTCTTTTTGGTGGACACAGGTGGGATTGTAAATAAAGTTTTTAAGCGCCCTCTGCAGCCTTTCATGTTGGACGGTTTGGTTTTCGACCACACTTTTTTCGAGTGCAACGCGTGCACTTCGGGCTTTTGATAATGGCCAATAGGAAAAGCGTGCCACTGCAATCTAAAAGTTTTCGTACATCCGAAACGCTACACTACTGGCTATAAAATGCGTGTTGCTCTAAATTTTACACCGCTGTATAGCCAATTTTATATCGTTGTATACAAAGCTTTGATAAGCTAAAAACGTTTGAGAAATAACTTGGCTATGTATTAGTAAGCAACTAATTTATTAGTTAACTACGTAGCTTCTGCCCGCGACTTCGTCCGCGTAAAATTTCACCCTCCCCCCATTCACCCTCTTTGGGGTGGAATTTCGAAAAACCCTTTCTTAGTGAGTACCTACTCCTCACAAAGAACACGCCCTCCAAATTTAATGTCTCTAGGACCAGCGGCTTAGGCTGTGCGTTGATAGTCAAGACTTTGAATTTTCGTGGTAGCGTGCATTCGTTGTTAAGTGTTTCGTATTAGTAAACTTACGGGGACGTGTTATTCGATGTTACACTTTTTCTAAGTCACGTAACACACCCGAATTTTATATATATAGATAGACTTTGCTAGGTTATGATCTTCAATATCCGCCATCGTCTAGTTGAAAAACTAAAATGAACACTTCCTTTCCCCCATAGGTTAGTAGCACTATCCCGGCAGCAGCCACTCTACACCATCCGCTGGAGATCGCAGGTGGTGCGCGCCAACACGCGGCTGGGCCCGCCCACGCCCGCGCCGGCCGCCTCCGCCGCCGCCAACACCATCAGCATCACCAGGGCCTTTTTATACTGCGTGCTCGGCCTAGCAGTGCTAAGACTTTGAAATACGATGAAATTAGTGTCAGTGCTTAGGGTGTGAAGACTTAACCTTTAAAATTGATATTGGGAGACCTTAAGAGTGCGAGTTGAATGTCACTTTCGATAAAATTACTTGAGAAAAGTACTTAGTGCAAGTGAATGCCGTCGCTCGGGTCTTAGAAGACTACTTCATGTGAAAGCTATTGCTGAGAACTGTAAACGAAACTTCGAAATTGACTCTTTAGTGAAAACTAGTTTAGAGACACGGAGTGTTTGATGTTTAGTTTCGAAGATTGGATTGATTCATTGATTGAACAGTACGTCGGGTACCTATTGAACGGTAGGTACTACATGCTGTCTTTACATTTTGTCCACGAAAATACGGTAGCTACTCTAAGTCCTATTTGAATATTGTAATGTGTAACTGGACTTAAGAACTGATGATTATAACGACATTTATAGATCAAAGTTTGAAGAATTGTTACGTTAGTAATATATAAGTCAATGAGAATTGTAAAGAAAATACGGAAGCGAGTTGAGAAAATTATTGTTTTTGTTATCATTCAGTAGGTGCTACTTTTGAGTGAACGCTAAAAATATCACAGAAATTCTATAATTGACCCTTCAAAAGGTGCCATAATTATTCTAAATTAAATTGAGTATATCACCGACACTCTTGTATGCCAAAGGCAGGAAAAGGACAAATTTTAATAATATTCATTTGTCGAGTTTCATAATTTCTAAACTAAAACTGAAATAACTTATAGACGACACGATACAAAACAAAGGTTTAAAGCCATGCTAATCTCATAATAATTACTTAATTAACATGGATTAAAACTCAGTCTCTAAACGAGTATAGTTTCAATTTGGCTGATTTATCTTCGGGTATAAATCTAACTGCAGGGAGCAGCGCTCTGCTACATGAAAACAAGCACATGAATCAAACGCTACGTCGAAAATATTCTAACCTAACCGTAGTGCGGAGACCGGTTATTTATTATTTTAGCACTTTTAGGCCCGTATGAATATATCACTCACGGTAAGAAAACAAAGAACCGAGCTTTATCTACCTAGACAAAATTATGAGATCATCTGTCTAGCCGTTTCCCAACTATGTTGAGGTCGGCCTCCAATCTCTTACCAGCACCCTAATTGCGTAACACAATCATTTCGAAGCCAATTGCTAATCCATTGCTTCATAAGTTCGAAAAATTTGTCTGCTCAACACGTAAATAACGCAATGAATGTTGTTGAACTGTCAAAATGAAACCGATTCCGATTGATAAAGTGTTACGCAATTGACTCGCGGGTGCAGCTGAATACCAGTATGTCTCATGAAGCGACTGCCTATCTGACCTCCACAACCCAGTTATTGGATTTTGGAAAAAAAATACAAAATTAACTTAAGATGTCGATATGAATTGAAATTTTAACGAAATTGATATCTTGTAGGAGAACAGTCAACAGGAAAAGCCGATGTTACTCTGGCATTTTGATGTTAATTTGGCAAGAGGCAAACGTCGCTCTTTAAAAAAGTTATAAAGAAATTACCTTATGATATTTTTTTCCAGAAAACTTTTTATTTCAGGTTTTAAATCATTTAACGAACATCTTTACTTTGATGTTGACTGCTGTCATTCAAGATAAAGTCGTGCTTATCTGGGCGAATAATTAGTACAAGCCTAAAAACGATAGTCCCGATATCGATACATTCTCGATTAGGTTTGTAAAACAATGGAGCGGCGACGAGTAATGAATACCGCTCCAATTTGATACAGAAATATTTTTAGGTGAAAAAGTGTGCTTGGTCGTAATGAGAACGTATCGGGAGCGAAGCTGTAACGGTACTGATAACCTAGATATAGCTATGTATACTACGTGCGAACATCTATAAACTATGTAAATATTGCATATACATTTACAAGCTAAACCGAATCCCCTAGAATAGTATAGAATAACACCTCCAAAGACTTTTTGGATAAGTAGGAAAATAATGTCGCTTCAATAAATTTTCTGTCATTGTTTTTTTTTTTATATTTTACTGTTATAATGTAGCATTAATGTGGATATAAATGGCTGTTTATTAAGTAACTGTCTTACTGTCAATTATAAATATGTAGAAATTTAAATCTGAAATTGTTTTTTCTACATTCTTCGCTATTTACTGCAGGCCCGCAAAGTTAATAATTATGCTTCTATTGTAAATTGATCTTATTTTTAAGTCACATCAATGTAAAATATAATCTAAAAACTCGTGCAATTTAATGTCCTAACTAAAGGGGTTTCGCCGAACAATGAAATGGAAATCGCCTAGCATAACAAAATAACTCTGCAAAGCAATTGAATCGTTGGAAATCAATTCGTATAAAATTATAAATGCACGAAAAAATATTTAAATTTCTATCACTCGCAATTCAGGCAACAAAAAATAATAAAATTTAATCGTTCGGTCATGGATTTCGAGCACTTCACAGGAATTGAATTTAAAAAAAAAATAACGGAACATATACACACCTCTCACGGAGGGAATTTAGGGGTTTGTTGAAATAGAAAATAATACAATTAAAGCTGAATAGAAAATGTTTTGCACAATGTGTTGTTTATTTTAGATGGTAATAGCGTTGTGACGCAGTAGATATGGAATACCTACGGAGAACTATTTCACTCACTGAGTATTAAGGTACACGACATTCGCGTAAATATCTGTCACTACGAATGCCGCGTTTCATTTTGCTTCGAGTTATTTTTGAGTTGGGAATCATCTTTGTTCACAAAAGTACCATTTCATTAAGTTTGTAAAAACAGCGTGACTTGCGCTGTAGACGCAACCACTCCGCTTCTAAAATATCCATCATACTCTCTTATTCATTGAATTATACGGTATTCGATATCGAATGCAGAAACTTCATTTTCGCAAGCCATTGTATGGTACCAGCTGTACCATATATTTAAATAAGTTCACTTTGATTCATAGCGAATTTGTGTAATATTTAAATTATCAATTATGTAACTAGTTAATTATATAGCTTAGATGTAAATAGTTCGGACAAAGTTAGCATTATCCTTAACGACTTCGTAAAACTTCGCTGATAACCCAAACTTTGTCCTCTTTAGATTACCTGAAAAAAAAAGCTAACTTTAATAGGTAGGTAGATGATTCTACGTATAAAATAATGAATAATGTTTGTTACACTGAAATAGATAAAATGAAAGCAATTTTGTGTATTATTTACTCTTGAGGAATCTCTTTCCCTACACTTAAAAAAACTTTTAAAAAAAAAACAACCGACTACAAAAAAAAAACACTACATAGTGAAAAACAACTTTAATTTCGGAAGTTGGTGTCGTTGGTACCACATTTTTGACACCGACTTCCGTAATTAAAGTTGTTTTTGACTTTGCAGTGTTTTTTTTTTGCAGTCGGTTGTTTTTTTTTTGTAAAAAAGTTTTTATTTTCCACTTTTTAGTTGTACCTACCCCACACAAATTCAATTAACACTAGTGCAATGAAGAATTGAAGACACCGACTAGAATAATCATCAAAATTCGCATAGAAATACCGGAGATGCAGTACATTTATGCATATAACTTCGTACATAAGGATAATTACTTGATGTATTATTTATTAAAACCTTCCTAAAAGTATGTAGATCACATTCGTGAAAGAGTTATCAAAATTGGTTCATTAGTTTTTGAGAAAATCGCGGACAAACAAACATATATACGGATCGAATACAGAACCGTCTTTTTTGAAGTCGGTTAAAAATGAAGAAATATCATTTCAGAATCTAAAGGAGTGAACGCAGTAAGTGAGGCTGGATTCTATTCTAATGTGTCCAAACTACATACACTTAAACCAACTCGTCTGTTTTATACGATCCCTAGTCGATTCATAAAATGATGTCAAGTACCTACCCAAACAAAAACAAAATAATTTCAAACAGCTATCAAAACAAAATAAGGTTTCGTACCTAATAAAATGACAAATCACTTTTCCTAGAAATAATGGCGATTGATGTTTTAATTAAAATCGAAGCAGTACGTACAGTCAACAAAAGAACTAAGTATGCAGGATCGTCGGATATAGTTGAAGTTTAGTAAGAAACCGATGGATGTTCTCGAATAAAATTTAATTTTATTAATAGGAAACAAATAGCTCATTTATCAAACTAAATTTCAGTCGACAACATGCATTGGTTTCTTACTAAACTTCAACTATATCCGACGATCCTGCATACTTATCTCTTTTGTCGACTGTACCTACCGCTGCCTTATACAGTCAGTCAGTAACAGTCTCAGAAAGCTGCGCCAAGAGCTGATTACCCGCCATCTTTTACGTTTGATCCGAGCCACTAGACTTAACAAAATTATAGGAGCAAACATCGAAAGCTTTATCAGTTCGATCGAGAGCTTCAGTTTAAACTTTCCATTTGAAATGCTCGCCTCTGCCTTTCTTTAAACTTCCGGTCTTGCCTTTGAGGTTTCTAAGACGGAAACTTCTTTTTAAGATAGGTTCCGAACCCGTAGTTTTATTTTTCTTTTCACTCGCTATTACGGTGCTAGTGTTTGGTGTGTGCTAGGATTTTATAGTGCTCGAGTTTACGTGAGCACAATGTTTTGTTAGTTACTGGCTGGAAATATTATTCTTATATTTAATCTTTCTTGAAAAATATTGTGTGTTTGTAATGAAACAACAACATACTCGTGTGATATATAAATACATGGGTTTAGATAACATTAACATCGTGAGGAAACAGGCATGTCCTAGAACCAAAAATTCGAAGACATGTGACATCTGCCAACCCGCACTGGGCCCGCGTGGTGGATTACGGCCCACTCCCTCTCACCGAGAGAAGACCTGTGTCCCAGCAGTGGGAACATAATAGGCTGATTATGTGTGTGTGTGAGATAACAGTTTGTTTCTACTCAGTAGGTTCGTAAGTCATGTTTACAATATGGTAAATGGGAATATAAATACTTACCTGATTCTGTAAACTAGCGTTATCCGCACGAATTATTTGCTCTGGACCACTGGACCAGCACAGAACTAACAAGAGTAGGTACTTGTTAGTTTCACTGTGCTGGCAACGTCAAAAGATCTTATTCACCAAACTATTAGCAAACACGGTTTATTTTAATAATAGAAGCCGTAAAAGGTCTGCTGCATGAAGATTATTCGCAAGTCCCGAAGATTTGTTCTTAAACTAAAGTAAGTTTAATATGAAGTGAGTTATGAAGTTGAAGAAAAGATGGATTCGCAGTCGGTTGCTAACTTAGCAGCTTTTGATTCGCTAGCACTGCGCCAATCGTGAAGTTGTGTACCCTGAAAAAGGCCGTTGGCAAAGTCTTCCGTTAGATGAAGTTCCTCGCATCCAGGCGTCTTTGTGCTTCACTCAAAGGAAACGCAATTTAAACTACATGCGGGCACACCAGATATTCATCCCTTAACCCCAACTCTTTCGGAGCACAATTTGCAAGTTTTATTTAAGGCTGGGCATATCATAGACGTCTTCACTCCCGGCTTTCTACAATAACAATTAAATTGAAAATTAAGTTGAAGTTGCAGTGAACTGTGTGCAGTTCGTTAAAACTATATAATTGGGGCTGGGAGAGCATAAATACGACGAGCGCTAATGGCGTACGCTGTAAAGGATTAGCAGACGTGTTGTATTTTCCACGTCACTGGTTATCCTCCGAGAGTCTCGTGTGAAACCGGAGTTATTTTGAAAACGTTAGCTGAGTTTATTTCTAAACAAACAACTACGTGAATTTAATCAAATCGAGAAATATCCTATAAATCAGTTCAGATTTAACTTGACTGAACTATTGAATACTGAAATTCAGAAGCATTAATTCATTCAATTAAGTAAATAAACATTCTAGAAAGATTTCCGATTGTTTTCAAAGTCAGTCTAAATAAAATGACGTACCTAGGTATAATACCTTACGATTTACTGTAGCAGTACGGTAAGACGTTTGTAAGAAAAATACGTAAAAACATAATTTATTGAATAAAAACTGCTTCTTTTTCATTAAGTAAAGCGATCCCTTACAGTCCCTAAACGGAGGGTTAAAAATAAGGCCGGTTAAAATAAAACATCAATCTCAACCAACTCAATTACTGAAACGGCCAGAATCCATAAAACTTTTAACAAACATTCGCGCTAATTAGTTTATTTTGGTTATCAAATTACATTATGTCATCTAAATAACAGTTAAGGCTGCAGTAAAAGTTGCTGGCGGCTCCTTTGTAAACAATAACAATGAGTGCCATTGTCTTCGCCGCCTCGGCATGTCCACCGGCACAGTATAATAAAGTAAGCAGTATAACGTTGCGGCAGTGTCCTTGAAATAATTTTATTACCTACGGCCGCTCGGTAGATAAACACGCACTAGGGTTGTTCACTGACTTCTCTTGGGCTGTAAGTTATAAGTTTAACTTTAATGATGGGCGAGCATTCTTTTTATCAATCTTGCGATTTGTTAAACCGGTAGCTTGTGAGTTGTGGTGTAAGGTTTGTTTGCTAAATTAAATCATCTCGGCACATCAGCCGAAGCCAGTCGGAAAGTCTTGCGTTTTTGTCATTTATTCGGGTTCAAAAATACAAAACTTTCCAAAGAAATTCTGCATAAACAGGCCTATATATAAAAAAGCCCGCGATGACATATATTGTGACAGACACAAAACCGCGCGACCGGAGGAACGAGCAGAAGTTCGTTTGTATAAACTTAGTTCTCCTACTTCAATCTGGCATCGATTGCGTAGAAAAAGAGAGAAATTTAGCTCCTCAGTACCTGTAAAGGAAGTTATGCTTGCTACGCTTCAATCAATTTATAAATACCTACACAACATAAATATATAAAAAAAAACTGTTATTTTTATCGGCTTAACGGCTTACCAAGCCGACTGAGTCGGTAATGTAAAAAATTATAGCTATTTCTGGTTTCGATAATGATGAATATTAACATACATACACTAGAAAATACAGTTGATAACTTGGCGCCATATTTCACGTAATTAAATGTGCGGGAGCGTCTCGCACCGTCCGCGTCCTTACGTAACTGAGGTGCACGCGCGACTTTTGCATACTGGTGTACACCGAGATTTCAAAGCGCGAGTATTCGGCGGATATATAAATGAAGACGTAATACTGCTTACTTTATTATACTGTGCCATCGACGCTCATTGCTGCCATAATTAAGTTTTTAACAAAGATAAATTAACAGCGAGATACGTTTTAGCACAAAGATTCGTGAGAATATTAACACTATGGCATGGTGTTAAATTAATATTCGGATTGCTTTAAATCCTAATTAATTTAAGCCGGTGTGTTCTGTATTCTCTCCTAACATTGTTCTGACTGTTTTGCTAAAAGCTTAATCGTTAACAGGACTCGAAATTAAAACTCAACTAAATTATTTTCGTAAATTTGAAAAAAAAAGGCGTGTTTATAATATCTCGAAAGCAAAAAAGTAAAATTTTATGAAGTAGAAAGTACACTGACTAAGTAATATTATAATTATGTCGTATACCTAAGTATTTTACTGTGTGTACAGACGCCATCACATCAAGCTACCCGAAACTGTCAAATTTTCCCAATCCACTTTGAACCTTATGCATTAGCGACAAAGTTGAAAATATATTAAAGAAATTTGATAGATTGTAGTAGCTTGATGTACAGGCGTCTGTACATAAATAATAAAATAAAAAAGTAGGAATCATCAACATCATCATTTCAGCCGAAATACGTCCACTGCTGGACATAGGCCTTCCCCAAGCACCACCACTTCGACCGGTTCTGTAAGTAGGTATATTTAAATAATTATGTATATAGAAAAATTACTGCTTTGCTTTCGAAAACGGTAAAATAAATTACACGCTTCAGTTATCAAGAAGATGTCACAGAATACTTACCCCCTTATTCATAAAACTTATCAAACCTATTTTAGTTAAAATGGGGTTTGTCTCTTTCTTACACACAGAAATGACAACGTGACAGATAAAGACAAACGTTCTATAAACCTATTTTAGCTAAAATAGAGATAAAATAGGATTATGAATAAGGGGGTTAGTCTACAATAATAAGGGGCTCATTCAGGCATTTGCAATGGCTTATCTCAGTAATAGGAGCTAGGCCCGGTAGATTATTCTGTCACAACGAATACTCATTTTGAGGACTCAAAGCTTTCAAACGACCTGCGTTCGCTCACGGTTTCATTTCAGAGTTAATGACTTCTTCATGTTTAAACGAGGTCAAATTAAATAAACTTGTTCTATCATCATTTCAAATCGAAACCCACGCCACGACAAGCCTGTGAAAGTTCACTAGTTAATTTAATTTAACTTGTAGATATCGTGGTTTTTCACGGTGCAATATTTTTTTTTGAAGTGAAAACTTCTTTAGTGGCGTTGTACACTTTTGTAATGGGTAAAAAATGTTAAACTCGCGTCAGGACATCGCGTCAGGATACGTGACCTGATCAAAAATTCGTAAGACGCCTGGAGAGTAGACAGCCGGCGCGGCGTAGGAGAGGAAGTATCCCCCTCTTTCTACGGCGTGGCGAAAATGTATGCCTGCTGTTTCGTTTAGGCGGCGCAGGGCGCTTGCGCGAATGTTCGTGTGTGTTTATGTTACAGCGTGCCACGCGCATCCATGGATGGTGACCGCTGATGGCTCGACCGTCTGTGTAGTCGCCACACTGCTGTGTATTCGTAAAATTCGTGTATATAAAGTGTTTAAAATATGGAAATTGAACAAAGTGCATATATTAATGAAAAATATCAAAAAAAATTCACTTCTGCCGGCACTCCCGGAGTGCAACCCGTCTTTTTTTTTTTTGTTAAGAAATGACTATTTACACTAGATACAAAATAAATGACTAACTAACTATACAAATAAATACAAAAACAAAGGATACTTAGGCGTCGAAGTACTCGTCCGCATCGCTGTCATTCCGAAACGTGCCCAGAAGACTGGCAGCATTGCCACGTTGAATGGCAATGCTAATTCTTTGGCCGAAGAACGACTCAACCCTCTGGTGAAATGAAATGTCGACCAGCCGGCGAGAAATTTCCTTAAAAAGGAGACGCGCATTAGGGCCTCATTTATTGAAAATCACACTAATATTATAAAGGCGAAAGTTTGTAAGTGTGTGTGTTTATATGTTTGTTACTTCTTCGCGTTCAAACGTCTGGACCAATTTTGATAAAATTTTGTATGGAGGTAGCTGACACCTTGGATTAACATATAGGCTACTTTTTATCCCAATATTCTCACGGGATCGAAACTTATGCGGGTGAAACCGCGGGGCGCAGCTAGTACAAATTAAACCTAATTTTAATTCGGTTATTTATTGATACCACATACACATATATCATTAACTCACGCCATCTTCCCATGGGGCTAGGCAGAAACTACAGAACCAATAAAAAAACAATCCATAAATAAAATATAATATAATATCAATAAATGCGGACGAATTCTTTGATGCCCTATGACTATTTTGATTATTTTTTCATATAATTATTATTTTCATATAATATAATATTATTTTAGTTTGTTATTATTTTCATATAATATTATTTTAGTTTGTATGTTAGCTTATACTATGTAAATATCTATACAAATAAATAAAAATAAATATTCTAACAAAGTGTTGTAACTGACGACTCAGTTACAATGAACCCAAACGATGACATCAGTAAAAGTAGGTAGGTAAGTAATCCGCATAATTTATATCTACTTAAAGTATTCCTTAATGTCAGAGACGAAGTTAAATTAGACTAATTGCTGTACTTTTCATGGTTTGATATTTCTTAATTGACCTTCCGTGATAACGCAGAACTTCCACATTTGTTAATTGGAGTTAGAATTAGAGTCCGTCTTCATTATGAACTGGTAATGAAGCAAAGAACGTCCCAAGTGTGTCGCTAACTTAATTTCACTGATTAATTATTTCTTTGTATATCTGTCAGTGACGAACGAGTTTCTGTACTGAGTTGTACGTGATCCTTTTATTTATTAACAATCTTTGGGACAAAGACTTTAAGCCAATACAGAGGAATTAGGAGTTTGAATAATCTTACTTTGTTGTGTCAATTTGTTTTGATTTTCTTGCATGAGAGTGTAAGTGAATACGACGCGGCGCTGACAAAGTAAACAAAGTTAAATGGTTCAAGGCACACAGTGAACTCTAGCCTCAATTAGATGTTCGGTAAAGTTGTTTTCTACCATACAATAATCGCAATAAACGCTGACTACATCTCTTTATTTCTTGTCCTATCGCAGGTATGCTGGAAGAGATTTCTTATGAAATAAGCATCACCTTTGTACCTATTTTTCTGTTCTGTTTTTTTCTTGTCTGTTTATATATGTGTGTACATAAATGGTAAAATAAATAAATCCTACATACTTAACTAGTCTATCAATACTAATATTATAAAGAGGTAAAATTTGTTTGTAAGTTTGTATGTAGGGGGTAATCTCTGGAAAGACCAGTCGGATTTGAAAAATTCTTCTTGCATTTGATAGCCCAATTCTTGAGGAAGGCTATAGGCTATTTAACATCACGCTATGAACCTTAGGAGCCGAGCAAAAAGAAAAAAAGTAAAAAAGAACGTTAAGTGATAGCGCGGGCGGGTGATGCGATACGACGGGGTGGCTCGGGGGAAACAAGAAGTTTCACGCGAACGAAGTCGTGGGCTGAAGCTAGTTTTTAATAATGTACTTGCGCAGCACATTCATTACTTAATGGCTCTCCGATATTAGCTATAACTGTTCATTTATTTAGCTTTTAATGGCATCAAGCATCTTCAAGTAACAATAAACGAATAGGTACGTTTGAAAGAGTACGCACACAGATATAGATACACCTAGATAACGCAAGAGCAACTACTTCGCGTGCCAAAAATCCGCACCAGCTTACGTTCGAAAATCATAAGCCGTCACTTTCGTGCTCAGTCCTGCGTACTGTTGGCTGGGTGAGCGTGAGCGAGAGAGCGCGAGCTTGTGACGTCATAGTAGGTAGTCAAAAAGTGGCACGCTTAGTTTTCATACAGTTCGTGATACTTGCGTTATGTAGGCCTATCTATATCTGTGAGTACGCACTACAAAAACGATGAAGCGGTCGTATTGTTGAAGAAATAAAATAAACTCGGAATAATCTATCACATTTGTTCCATAAACCCATCCTGTTTATAGTATTGTGTGAAAGCAACGTACAGCATTCGAAAAGGTCGTGATATTTTGCATTCCAAAACACGGATGGCGGACATAGCTCAAAAAACTGTCAAAATAAAATGGGATTCGTCGAACCACGTCCGCTGCACTCCGGTTTTTCTATTTACTAAAATCACAACAGGGTTCCCCAAAACTGGGGGACTATTGTAAGTAATAGAATAACAAATCCCGTTTTAGTCCCCCGAAGTCATCAAGTGGCGTGGGAACCGACAGAGCTGACTTTGTCATTTTCCTGGAAGTTGGATTAAACTACACTCAACACACGTGAACTAACAAGCGCTCACCTGCGGGATTGTTTGCTGTTGCGGTCATAAGTGGAAACTCGCGTTTCAGAGAGTATATTCAAGTTGATTTTATGATTCATATTACCACGATATCTAACAGACAACGTTAAAGACGCCTAAGAAGAAGCCATTTTTCTACGTTTGGCATATTAATTGGTTCAAGCAACATTTAGGGTCAAGTCACACCGAGATGGCAGCGAAGCGGCGAGTAGTTTCAGTGTCATATAATTTTAAACTTTATTTACACTACAAGAAGAGTCATGAGCCGCCGCTACGCGGGAGTCGTCGGAATGCTTGCTTGACTTGACTTGGCACGCGGCCACCCGTCAAGTCAAGTTTCTCAAGCGATGCTATGTATTATAGTAATGAAGATAAAGTTTAAAATTATATGGCAATGAAACAGCTCGCCGCTTCGCTGCCATCTCGGTGTGACTTGAGCCTTACATTACGACGTAGGGTGCCTCGTCTTACAAACTCAAAATGAAACACCAAAAAAATTAAACCTCCGAAAAAACTGAAAAGCAAAAATTAAAAACCTTTTTTATTTTACCTTAATAAATAAGTTCTTAAACTAATGCAAGTATACCTAAGTAATTTTGAGTCGGCGCCAAACAAGCAACTTAATATCGTTGCGAGTGGTCGTGCGGAGAGCGCATTTTTTGTTTGGAATGTTATATTTATCGCTGGAGATTTCACGTTTAATTTGATTTGGTTATTTCGATCTTTGTTCATTGATTGTTTGGCGCCGACTCAAAATTTCTTAGGTATACTTGCATTAGTTTAAGAACTTATTTATTAAGGTAAAATAAAAAAGGTTTTTATTTTTTGCTTTTCAGTTTTTTCGGAGGTTTAATTTTTTTGTTAAAAAGTTTTTATTTTATAATTTTTTGAGGCTATAATTTACTAATTACTACATGCTTAATTTTTGATTACTTTTAAAATAGCTACCTACCTTACTTTAGATATTAACTGTTATATAATCCTACTTTAATTATTATTTTTTGTATAGTAAAATACTTAAAAAAACAGGCTTTATATACCAACATAGATAGGCCTTTTATTTTAATTGTAATACACAGCTCAGCATTAAAATCTGTGAATGAACAATAAATCACCCCTGTTTTCCCACCCTTAGGGTAGGATTTTTTTTCCAAATTTACATGGGACCAATTTCGAGGTATGTCCTATCCAATAAAAAAAGAATTATCAAAATCGGACTACTCTGTAAAAAGTAAAAATTACAATCAGTGAGTGAACAATCAATCATCCCCTTTTTTCCTACCCTTAGGGTTGGATTTTTTTTTCCAAATTTATATGGGACCAACTTCGGGGTATATCCTTTCCAATCGAAAAAGAATTATCAAAATCGGATTGCTCTGTAAAAAGTTATGCGTGATCATACATAAAAAAAATTGATAACCTCCTCCGTTTTTTCGTCGGTTAAAAAAAAAGTTTCCGCCGTCTAGGTGCTACGCTTTGCCTACGAGATCGCCGCTACGCTGTAGCATTGTCGTAGCGCGTCTACGCCTTAATCGTAGCAACTCAGGAAAGTCGCGTATTTTGCTTTGTCAGGTTGGGTTATTTCAAAAACGTATGTCAAGTAACTGCAAGCAATCTTATTACGTCAGAAAGATTGAAGGCAATATCGTTCACATGCATTAATAATTTCGCTCTCTTGTTATCATGTTTACTTCACGTCTTATTGTACGTTCCTAAACACACAGTTAATTTCCGATAGACCCATTCGAACTGCACACATCAATTTCACCGAGTAAACAAAAATGTACGTGCTTTGTTACATACTGTGTTTATTTTTCGAACATTGTATGCGCGTATCTGTCGCCATTGTTTTTTTGAGGTCGGTCAGTCCCATTGGATATTGATATTTTTTTAAACCCCGTCACGGTTCATCCTTTTTTTGTCTCTCGTCACTTGACACAATAATGAATACTTGTGTGACATGCTGTGTTAGTTCAGATATATCTATGAATATTAAAATCGTGATATATGTAATTGTCTATCGTAACTCTTTAGTAACGAAACCAAACGGTAAGTTGAGAGAGTAGAGAGTAATTGGTATGGAACATATCTATGGCATAGTCTATGGTCTCAAAGCGGTGAAGTAAAACCGTGTGTCAAAAATTCGAAGACATGTGACATCTACCAACCAACACTGGCCCACGTGGTAGATTATAGCTTACTCCCCTCACACAGGAGTCCTGTGTCCCAGCAGTGGGAAAATTATAGGCTGATTATGCTGTAGTCTGCGGTTACCAATTACAAATCTTTTAAAATCGTTCTACCGACACTCTTGGATTATTAGAAACACATCACTGTTATTTCTACCATCAGTGCAACATAGAGGAAATGCTTTGTATTGTCAGCACGTAGAACAACACGTGTTCGTTTACTTCACGTGAACGTTTATTTATAAAATGTTACAATAAAAACGGTTCGGTGTGAAACACTGTTAGTTTACTTTGGTGTCGAAGCAATTTCGACGTGCAATGGCCCGAGAGAAACTACCCTTGGGCGACACACCTGCCCACAATCATTACATATTATGTCCCTAGGTATATAATAACATATAAACAGCGTTGACACTACCCACGTGCTATAAAAATAACATTTCGAATATCTGTCGGGAATATTCTCGATATTTGTTGAATTTCAATACTGGTATAAAATAAAATGAAGGGTATAACTGACGGCGACGATGTGAAGATACGATATTATAATATCTCAAGCATCTGTATTCTGTATATTAAATTTTAAAGAGTACTTCAACGCATGTGTAACGTGAATTGAGTTTTGAACTTCAGACGGTTCTAAATAACAATGAGCCCTCATCCCAGTTTTAATCAAGATTCTAGCCTATTACTTTATTATAATTTTATCCTTTAATGAGGAGAGGTGTGTGACTGTGTAATTATAATTTTTGTCTGATAACGAAATCAATTATTTTGTGTGCCTTCTTTTTTTTATTGCTATATGGGCACGCTCTTGACCTCGATCACGCCTGATGGAAAGGGATGAATGAGGTCTATGACGGAATGAGCATGCCCAGAAGATGCCTAAGGCACTGGAACTCCCTCGCATCGATGAAACACAGCAGGCTGCTTGACTCCGGACACCGGTAGGAGGGTGGTCGCAAACCAGGCTTCTCCACTCGGTGAACAATGTACTATTATTTTTTTAATAGGTACCTACAAGTACTTACCGACATATTTTTGAATACCACAATCGTGGTTTCTAACCACAGTTAATTCAACTATAGCATGACATCATGGCTTTCCACGTATACTAAGTAATTAAGCTAAATAAGCTTCTACATTAGTAATTATGTACAATACCCATTAAATAGCACCTATCCGGCTAAATCAATTTGACGGGACGCGATTGAATCAGTAGGTACGCGAACCGGTAACTGGCTGGCTAGTGTTAATTATGGAAATCCAACATGGCGGGTGTTAAGTCTGACCTAATTGAAATCAGTGCAATGAAAGGCAGGATTTTGTTGCTTGATCTTCTACCTACTAATTTATATCAGCGAGGTGATTGTGTGAAGTTTTTTATCTCACAAAGCGGCACGCGCTTTAGTTGTGGTAACTAAGGGTACAAACACGCTGTGAATGTGTGCGTGGAGATGAGTAGCGTCAGCACACATTCACACACACACACGCACCCACACTTCCGACTTCGCCATTGTCTCGAACGGTACCGAGAGCTCCTATGCTTACACACACATACACACACACACACCCCCACCCTCACAGCGTGGTAAACACAAGTAAAGCGGTCGTCGCTTCGAGAGATAAAATACTATAGTACCCTCATAAGACCAGTGAACATTTTGACAACTGAACAATATAATATTAATTGCGTTATTCAAGTTGTCAAGGAGATGAATTAGTCAAACATGAAGCAACGTGGAAATGTGTGTGTTACTAAAACTAAAACTTCGGAGATTTCAAAAGGCCAATTCTCATAGTTTAAAACGTTCAAAATCCAGTCGCAATGTCATCTCAGCGACAATAAATGTCAAAAACTTGTCAAAAATGTAGGGATTTTAGATGTATTTTTGACAGATTGAGACTGAGATGAGACTGTGAACGTTCTTAAAATAACAAGAATTGCCCCTCTTGTGTCATGTTATGTTATGTTATGTTGTCATCATTGTCATATGAAGCAATGGATTACGAATTTCCTTCAAAATCCTTCGGATTGTGATAGAAAGTTTGTTACTTAGGGTGCTGGTTTCGTCATAAATGTTATAGATTTGAGAAAAAGTATTTCCTATCATAAGAGTTTTGTCTCTGGGCCTACCTGAAGGAAATCCTACCAGCATAGCAATTCACAACTACTCGATACGCTTCCGTACCGTATCGAACATCAATCATTGTTATCGCAGGAGTCCACTAAACGCCCAAAACACGATAATTTTGTCAGTTTTAAATAGACGACCGCTAATCTTCTCTTTGCTGTCGGGGGCAAAACAAATCAGGTTATCTAAATTTGTAAATTTCGATACGACCGCCTGTCGGATGGTTGTGAATAGCTATAAATAGCAAAAGAAATCAATGTCAATTAAAGTTAAAAAAAAAATACATTAAAACATTAATTGAAAAAATGTCAAGACATTGCATGTCAACACACATACTGAAAAAATAAATAAATAAGACTATGACAATAAACAATACTCATGTGCACAGGCACCACAACTTTTTGATACATGTTGTATAATAGAGCATCTTATATAACAAATTCTGCCACCAAATCAAGAAAGGTTCACCGGTACAATTACAGAATTGTACCGGTGAACCTTTCTTGCAGATTTTTATATGGAGGCTGTCGCGCCATTTTGTTCTTTTTTGGGTTTGGTCCTAGTATATTTTCTGTTTGCATTAATGTCAGCTATTGATTTACATAGGTTTCGTGGCAGCTATTTTGAAAAAAAAACAATAATGGCTGACATATTGGTATGCTACAGACCTTCAAAGCCCTTTAAGGGTACATACCATCAAACTGAACATGTTTCACCACGGAACTATCTCCGTAATCGCAAAAATAAATTAACTATCCCATAGAAAACTTCATTACCTATTCCACTCAAATGTATGGGACGGATTATCTTTTATTATCTTTTCTCGAATACGTTTTTTATTTTTTTATTTATTCCCACTTTTCTGATACATGGAGTAAAGTTAATTATTAGATAAATACTTTTTCAAAGCAAAATAATATACACAATGATGAGGATGACCAATATCAGATTCATATATTACTATTAACATTAATACTTGTTAAAATAATTATTAAAACGAAAATAAAGTATGATGAGTAGATTAATTAAAAATCAAATTTTAACCCGCATCGAATGATTAACATGACCGCTTCAGAGGATCAATTAATATCATCTCATTTGTAGTTATTTTGAGTTCGGAATTTTTGTAGATAATTATAATTTATGCTGGTTGTTGTATTTTATCTACGAGTGGAAATTAATGAACCGTTAATTTACGAAAAAATAATCATTCGTTGACATTTTATTTGCCAATATCAGTTTCTAAGCAGATACAGTGTCAGCATGAACTGCACAGATATCCATATTCTTATTCTCTAATAATTGTTTATTATCAGTTTCTTACTTGGAATATGAGAACAAAAAGAAACAATTTTGGTTTATTTATCACAGAAACACGTGCATACAAAATAAAATCGAGTAGGTTAACAGAAAACGTGGCTAACTAATAACAGAAGCACAGGTCGATCGATCAGGTTAAGCTACGCTTGCCGCGGTTGGTCTGTGGATGGGTGACCATCTTTACATACCGAGACCCCTCCGTGCCTCGGAAAGAACGTTAGACCTTGGTCCTGGTTGTCATTTGTAGATCTTTGACAGTCATTACGGGTAGACAGGAGCCCGAAAGTCGGACAACCAGTCTTATCAAGGGGTATCGTATTACCCAGTAACTGGGTTGTGGAGGTCAGACAGGCAGTTGCTCCATATAAAGTACTGGTATTTAGCTGCACCCGGTTAGACTGGAAGCCGACCCCAGCATAGTTGGGCAAAGGCCAGGCAGATGATGATGAGGTAAACAGAAAACTGCATCGTGAAGTTTTCATGATACCCAGCCAGTTCCGAGCTGTAACAAAACCCGATTTGAAACATTATCAACAACTGAGTAAAAACAGCAATAACAATTGTACGTGAACACAATATAAAGTAAGCATGGAAAAGTTTTCCACAACTGGTATTTCATTCCAACAAGAAATTCAATTAAATTAGCAATTTAATATTATCTGACCACTCAGTTATATTACGCCTATATTATTTACCACCCTCTTTCCACACGAATACACATTCAAAAACAAAATTAACTCAATAAACGATAACTGACAGACTCACTCAAAAACTTTGTTTATAACCTTAATAAATTGACGCAGTATCTGTAATACTCGTATTTACAACAATAAATATACTTAAAACATTTTCTGGCTCCCAAAGCAAAAACAAGCCGAAATTTCTATATAAGCGTAAGTTCGTGAAAGTGATGGGTGGCTCACCCGGGAATAAAGAATTTACTTGTATCCAACCCGAGAGCAATTCCAATCTTGTGTTCCTAGGAGCACAATTAATTCCCTCGACTTAGATACACCGATTTATCATTTGCTTTTTTGTTCAAACTTTTCGAGCTTGAGGTGAAAGAAAAATAACTTTTTGTCTTTAATACTTGGGAGACAGCAATATAAAACTAGCGTTAAAAATTATTTTAACGCTAGTTTTATATTGCTGTCTTGTTTTAATGGCACGTTGATGCTTCAGATTTATTTCTATCGTTAAACGTAATAATTTCGTTTTGCTTGAGATTGTATAAAGTTATATACAGGGTGACTTGTAATGTAACGTATTTGTATAGTGTGACCTATTTGCTATAAATAAACAGCCCCATGAATCCTAGGCGGAAATTCATGCAATTCGAGAAAACAAAATTTTCATGTATTTATGGAATTTTTCCAGAATTCGCCACTAAACATAAATTTTCTCGAAATTCTCAAATTTAATAGCCTTCATTGCTTCATTAATTGGGTGCTTAATTGTTACAAATGGGTCACACTATCACGTTCTGGTAGAAATACGTTAAATTACAAGTCACCCAGCATAATTTGATTTAGGTATTATTAATCATCATAATCAATTAATTATGCCTAGCCTTTTCCCAACTATGTTGTGGTCGGCTTCCAGTCTAACCGGATGCAGCTGAATACCAGTATTTTACATGGAACGACTACCTATCTGATCCCCACAACCCAATTACTGGGTTATACGATACCCCAGGTACCTATTATTAATACTACTACACATATGTGCATACATAGGTACTTATTATAGGTACATAATATCACAACTTTGCAGGTCGATTTGTAATACCTACCTATTATCTAACATACAGGTTGAAATTGAAAACATGCGACAAACCGAAATTGTAGATTGTTTTCATCATTATGAACAACTTTTACCAAGGGACCAAACCTGAAACCGCGAAAAAAAATCAGCTGTTCCCTACATTTATGCTCGCAAAACTCGTCAAAATGTAGGGAACAGCAGATTTTTTTTTCGCGATTGCAGCTTTGGTCCCTTGGTAAAAGTTGTTCATACGAGTAGTGATGAAAACAATCTCCAATTTCGGTTTGTCGCATGTTTTCAATTTCACCCTGTAGTATATATCTTTGTGTTATCTAAACTTTAAACTAAATTGCGTCAGCAAAACCCATTTTAATATTCCTGCACAATTTACACTACACAGATTTCAATCCAAATCAGATTTCAGAGAATTGCTTTTACTCTTCAGAGCAACAACAATAAGTCTAGAGATTTTAATGTCTCATAATTACGCAGTAGAAATTCCTAAATGCTTTAAATAAAACCAGATGATGAATTTACGAAATAAGAATACTTTCAAAGGACAAAGGTCAGCTATCTGGGGACTGTTAATAACGACTTATCTCATAAAGAAATAATTGGGTACAAGAAAATACCGAGTGATTAATTGTGGTAGGTGTCAGTCCGGAATTTTTTTTAAACTATGTACCTATTGGAGTATTGTTTTTTTTGTCCTTTCTTCTTTCCACTCCTCTCTGTCTTGAGCTTGTCTGGACCAATCTTGTCTGCAGGCATCAAGCTCATCCCGCCATCTCCTCCTGGGTCTGCCTCTACGTCGCCGGACGTTTTCTGGGACATGGTGGTATATTTGGCCCATGACTCGTTCGAAATGCGGCAAACGTGTCCGGCCCAGTCCCACTTTAGCTTGGCTGCTTAGGTTAATTAGAGTAATATGTAACATTTACCACATCAGTTCAGTAGTCTACCAATGACATTATCTTTTTATTTGCTGGTAACGATAAAGTAGGTTTACATATAAAGAAAAAAAAATACATACGTTTTATTGGCAAAAAGAAAAGGTAATGACAGACAGCAATTAAACTTAAACACAGTTAAGTTTATATATCACAAAAGGCTTCTACTCATTTGATCTTGACTCTTAGAACTTCGTTAGCTGATGGTAGATTTTACAGCAATACTTGGGTTTTAGACTAATGTTTATACAGCACAGAATTCTAATACTTCCGTCACTTTACATAATTAGAAATATCGCTGTTTGTAAAAACCAATCCTCATTTGATTCCCCTTTTGATTAATAATACAGATAGAAATAGACGTGAGAAGTATAGACTTTGGGTGCAATCACTCTCCGCCATAACAGCATTTCTAAGAAAAAGTGTAATATGTATGGCCCTGTTAATATGCAATAATATTTCTAATTCCCTTAAGAAAATGAATATCATAATCATTCAAGAGAGAACTAAAAAAATTGCTAATTAGCAAAGGATACTTTAATGTTACGGAGATTTTGAATGAAAACTTTTGAATTTATGTAATAATTTAATATGTATTTCGTTTTATTAATTTTATTGGTTTAATTATTGTTTTTGACTATATGACTGTATTTGAATTTATTGAATTTTACCTATAATTTAATTGTTTCCTAATTTATAATTCCGATAAACTATTTTGTACGCCGAATATGGCAAAACATGTTGAAACAGCAATATTAAACTCGTTTCCATCCATATGTGCACATCTATGTATCATGTTACACATGTTTATACAAATAAATGCAATCTTTATCGTTATACCACAACTTATTAGACTATGGATAAATGCGCATTTTTGGACCATCCCACGTTTCCATCCCTTACTTTCTGACACGGAAAATGACACGAGACACGAGAGATATATGCCTGCGATTAATCTTAGGCCGCACCTGATATATCGAAAGGTGTATGGTGGCGATGTTTTACGAAGTGCAAAAGTATTAAACAGTTCGTCGCCAAAAAGGCTTGTTATTGATGATCCACAATGAGAGAAGAATAGTTTACTATTTGTTATCCCCGACGTGTTTGTGGCACAAGTGGTTGCTGATGTGGTCGGTTACATGCGGGAATTCACACTTTTTTGTGTCGGATAGATACTAACATGTATACATAATAGTATCTGGCAGCTGCTGTGTAGGATGTTCCTTGTATGGTAAAATAAAAGATGGTTCAGGCATGTTATGATGTCGGAAATCGTGATTTTTATATGAGCATTTACATAATAAAGAGAGAGTTATTCCGGTCTGAGTATGTTGGGTAAATACGAATGGATTTTTCACTTGCTTTTTTGAATTTTCAATATTTGCGATTAATAAACGCGATATTCACAAACAGCGTTAAACAAATATAACAATTCTGATTCGCAATATTGCAATGTAAAATTTGTTCCGAATTATTTAACATCAACAATCAACTCAAATTCATACTCAATACTTTATTGCATTCCATAATGTGTACTTACATACTTGTATACTTATAACAGTTAGTATGTTAAAACATCGGATCAATTATGGACCCTGTCGGGCACAGCAAAGTTAATTTTTAATAGGAGAGATGATGAAGGCGCTTTTTGTTAAGAAAATAGAATTATTTAATTAAAATAGTATCATTTGCTTTTATGTTATTTATATTTTATATAAGTATTTATATATCTGGTTTTAAGTTATATTTTTATATTATATATTGCACGATTCATATTAATAATAACACTATAATTATAATAAACTGAATATTTACAACTTTATTTAGTCTTG
Source organism: Amphipoea lucens (assembly GCA_947508005.1). Taxonomy (NCBI): domain Eukaryota; kingdom Metazoa; phylum Arthropoda; class Insecta; order Lepidoptera; family Noctuidae; genus Amphipoea; species Amphipoea lucens. The sequence continues at coordinate 9,822,697 of OX382356.1, forward strand.
TAGAATATTATTATTAAGTATTAATAATTGTGCATTGTTTAGCATACCTACTCATTTTTTAATTAACAGTATTTTAGTGGTTTATAATGAATTACCGTTATAAAATTCTTACCACTCATCATCATCTGCCTAGACTTTTCCCAACTATGTTGGGGTCAGCTTCCAGTCTAACAGGATGCAGATGAACACCAGTATTTTACATGACCTCCGGGCAACCCAGTTACTCGGTAACACGATACCCCTTTGCAAGATTGGCTTTTCGGATTTTCGGGCTCATGACCCGTAACTACTGTCAAAGATGACATACAAATTATAGATGGGACCAACGGCTTAACGTGTTTAGATACGAAGATTCGAAAGGGTCACAATATGTAATAGATTGTCACCCATCCACAGACCGACCTTGGCAAGAGTAGCTTAACCTTGAACATCGACCCGTGCGGCTGTTACAGTTTAGCCACGTTATAGCCATATTCGAATTTTGATTTAAGCATCAGGTGTGGTCTATACACATGATTTTTAAATCAAAATTCGAATATTTGGAGCCAATTACACGGTACGTCGATTTCCAATCGAATCTCTATTTAAAACTCTTAAAATAATAGTTGAAATGGAACGCATGGACGCTCTCCAGCCTGCCAGTCACTTGGGGCCGAGTGCTATGAGAGATTAAAGGCTTACGCGCCTGTAGCCAAACAAATTGTCCATCTAATGGGAGAGTAGTGCGGACCTCGGTTTCACCCCGCCACCATAATCCCGATCGGTTAAGTTTCATGCCATTTTTGTTAGCTCACTTCGATTAGATTGACGCTGGCTCTGTTTTAAATTCTAGAGGCCACAGCGCTTTCGAGCCTTTGACAGATTTGTGTTTTTTTTGTTTCAGCCTTAAATAATGAGAGTGGAGAGAGAGTGGGTTGTGTTTGATGTATCGGTTATTTTTACGTATGTTGAAATAAGTTATCAACCCAGCTGGGAACTAAAATACTAAACAAATAAGTACCTACAAGAGTTTTCCAGTATAGAAGGTATTGATTACACTATTACATTACACTTTTCATTACAGATTCACACTAATCACACTAATTTTATAAAGGCGAAAGTTTGTGGGGGGGTGTGTGTGTGTGTTTATATGTTTGTTACTTCTTCACGCTTAAGCGGCTCGACTAATTTTGATACAATTTAGTACAGAGGTAGCTGACACCCTTTTTTTTTTTTTTTTTTTTATGGATGGGAAATCATCAAATGACCCCTCCCGCTCCGGGTGGAGCGAAGGGAGTGTCAGACTCTTACTGACTAAAACCCATCCGTGTTCCTTCCTTAGCCCTTTATGTTCCGGGGTAGCGGTAACCCTTTCGGACAATCCCGCACCCCCGGCAGGCTTCGGCCCTGGCAGGCCCCTTCCTATATGCTGACATCTCTTTGAGGCGCGCGTGGAGCCTATACGTTAATCCAGCTGACACCCTGGATTAACGTATAGGCTACTTTTTATACCTACATTCCCACGGGATCGACATTTACGCGGGTGAAACCGCGGCTAGTACAGTATAACTTGGAAATCTCTAAATAGATTGTGAAGCAAAGTCGGCCGTAGCAAAGATAATCTTCACAGATGGGGTTTCACGGGCGGCTCAGATCTCAAATGGGAATGTGGCACCTCCGCGCAGACAATGGCCCACCTTCCATCCAGGGCCGCATGCTCTGCCACCTGTGCACTTGATGATCTTATGACTGCGTCAGTGGGCGGAGTTTGCGCAGCTGAATTTCAGGCCAAAGATGTCCCCTTCCTTTCTAAAAACATCACCCAACTCAAGGAAATGATTATCTTCTAAGTTTTCAGTACCGAAATAAGCTATCATGCTAACACATTTATATGTAAATATCATAGTCACATAATACTAAAAGTAATGTACTGTATTTATTTCCAATGGGTGCGCAGTGCGTCGACGGCGATAAAGGCCTCTAATGTGATAGGGGTAAACTTATCACGCTAGATCGGATCCAATTGCAATTCCGTATCTGTGATTTTTATTGCGCAAAAACCGGTATACCTATTTATTTCAAAGGTTGAAAACAGTAAGGTAAAAAATTCATTAACTATGCGACTTTATAGCTACCTATCTTTTTTATTTCCACTGTAAGATGAATTTCGAGACTAATGATCAATAAATCTTTACCTTTTTCCGAGGATTGGTCCGCAAAAAATTAGTTAAAAGGATTGGCTTTCACAATGATAACTAGAAAAGGAATAGAAAAGAGACATTTATAGATAGCAGTATTGAAGTATGTACATGTAATCCAATTACCAGTGCAAAGGACCAGACACATGATTGCATCGATACGTAAAGGACAAACGCGCTTCGAGACAGTTGGCAATATCTCCAGTTCAACTCCCCTACCACACGTCGCGCGTCATTTTAGACAACATCGAGGGCCCCGCCATGAATTAAATGTTCGCTGAAATGCCAAGGGATTTGAAGGGTTCGAATGCGAACTGAGCGAATAAATAAACTATCAGTAAAGCAATTTCTATGTTTTGTCTATAGGTACCTAACTCGATATTGCTTTCACAGATATGATTTTTTAAAGAACTAACTTTAATCTTTTTGACAGCTAGATTCTTACTTTAAATAACAAGATAATTAAATTAAACTAGTGAAACAAATCCAGACGTCGTAGATTAGAATGAGATAAGAACATAGTTGGGGCTCGCCAGTCTCATCAGCTCGCTAAACGACAAAGGACTCTGATCCTTCTTCCCTTTTGTCTGACACCCAGAATGAGCAAAAAATTGTTCACTCAGTTTCCTCCCGTATTACTGTGACGGGATATGGAACGAAGCTTTAAATCTCTAGAGAATACGGGCAATTACGAACATTCTGATTTTATCTGGTTTCTACAATGTACATATGTATTCACGTTTAATCCTTGGAGGAACAAATTCTTTATTTGATAAACCAGTTTTACGAAACTAAAAAACAAAATGTTTATGATTTCAAGCTGCGTGCTCGGGAAACGTTTCATTATGTTCTTTATTTACAGTGGTTCTGAGGGATAGTTGTGTGGGTCGAGGTTGCTTCATACTATTCCTTAACGGTTGATTGCCGATCAAATCCATCATATATTATCCCTTGACCCGTAAACTCGTATCCCGGAAAGGTGACAAAGTTCGACCCTATGTAATATACCCATTCGGGTTTTGGGCGTGTGTGGGTAACAAATTCCCGTCCTCGATCGCCGCTGTCCTATACAATTAGATTAATTAACACTTTGGTCAAGTGCGCGGTATTGCTTTTGGCTAATGTTTACCTACACTTGTGATTTCAGAAGTTATTGAGAGAAGAACATACGGAAAATTTATTAAATATGTCTCCACGTAGCATCAATAAATCTAGCGGCCTTTGCAGCTCCAGCTAAAGTGGTCGGGCGACACTCGCCATTTATCATGACTTATGGACACAGAGCGCAACGTTTTTGTCAAACCATATGCCACAGACTTCATCTCGATCTATGCTACATTCATCTAGTTTAACGATAAAAATTAACTTTTATGTTTTAAGTGTATTTTCTTTTCGGTTCATATGCAAACTGAAAACTTCAAAACAAAAATGTTCAATAGCACTTGTTAAATTGCTTAACTAGAAACTTTATTATTTGATATTATAGTAATATCATTGGGTCTATTCTATAAGCAGCATTATATGTAGTCAATCGATTAATAAAATATTGAACCGATTAACCTAGGCTACTTTGTTTTCGGATGTGTGAAATAATAACGCATTGTTTCACCCAACTCTAAATTGAATTGTTAATCTATAGGGACATTTGAATTCCAATTTAACTAAAGAATTAGACTTTACGTTTGCGCGCATTGAATGGTTATTTGTGAAGCGGTCTTCTAACTTCATTCGTCTATTCGTTCATTATTAGAACCGCATTTGTTCAATTCAATTTACTTTTGGACACTACTCAAGAGATTCCATTACGTTTCCATTTCAATTTGAAATGGAATAAAGATTTACGTCATTATTTTGGTTAGAGCCATTTTGTCAAGTCTATACGAATACTTAGGAATGTTATTTAATAAGGATTTATTGGAGGATCTTTCGAATGTCTTTACAAAATCATTTATTTGTCTGTTCATTTAGATGAACATAATTGATGTAGGTTTATAATGGTAATTCTATGTTGATTTGTTTCATAGTAACAGAAAACATACCACAAAACATCTGTGTACTAATTACCCGTATATGCAAACTAATAAATAATTTGAATCAATGCACGATTCTCGTATCAATATAAATATTATGAAATGTCCTTATAATTTTCTTCCTGGCATCAGAAATACAGACAAAATAAATCAAGAAAGTAGTCCCTAGTCCCTAGCTTCTAGCAACCCTGCCCCCTGATATATGACGAGTCCTTCGCGCTCCGTTAGCGCCGTACGAATTGTCGCAAGACGCGGCAACCACAGACAGATTGTTCAACTTATATTGTTGGTTCCGCACACTCATCATACGCCACGTTACTGAGGCTATTGCGGTGCTAAATAACCGGCTTATGGGAAATCTTAATTGATGTTATGGTTTCATCACAAGCTTCTCTTTGTTCTCACGAACTTAGTTGCCAAGCAAAAATAAACTTTCGATAATATTTCCCACTCTTTATTTATCATGTGACCGATAAAATTAATTGTCCTGCTACTTCGGAGAACTTATGGAGTTCTTGGCTGGTGATATTTAGATGGAAGTTAGGCTAATAATCAATCTGCAGGATGCAGCTGAATACCAGTATTTTCATGGAGCGACTGCCTATCTAACCTCCACAACCCAGTTACTGCGGTAATACGACACCCTTTGGTAAGCCTGGTCCTTTCGAGCTTCTGACGACCCGTAACAACTGTCAGATCCACGATTGACAGCCGGGACCATCGGCTTAACGTGCTTTCCGAGGTACGGAGGGGTCTTGGTACGTAAAGGTGGTCACCCATCCACTGACCAACTGCGGCAAGCGTAGCTTAACCAGCGGGGTCACTGCGTTATTTACGTTTTTGAGCAAACACATTTTTCAAACATGAGAATAAATGGATTAATTAGCAATATCCTTCAAAATTTCCTAAATAAATTCTTCCTTGAGAATGATAATGTGTTACGCAGTTAGGGTGCTGATCGATTGACCCGTGCGACTGTTATTACTTAGCCACAAGCCCTTGCCGTTACGCTAATAGGAATGTTTCGATTCAAAAAAAAATCTGGAGAAGGCCTCCCTTATCACCTAGGGGTATAAAAAATAGCCTACGACCTTTTCTCAGACGTATCAAATATAGACAAAAGAATCATAAAAATCGGTCAAGTCGTTTCGAAGGAGTTCGATAACAAACAACTGTGGCACGAGATTTTTGAAGTGAAAACTTCTTTAGCGGCGTTGAACACTTTTTGTAATGGGTAAAAAATGTTAAACTCGCGTCAGGGCATCGCGTCAGGGCACGTGACCGTCAGGAGAGATTCCCCCCCCCCCATCTCTTTCTACGGCGGCGCCAACCGAAGTGAACCAAGTGAGACACGACAAAGATGGCCGAAGAAAATGACATTTGACGTACAAATGTTTGAAAAGTCAGTTTCGTAAACAATAGTACTTCGAGGAGCCGCAGTTGTATTTAATTTATTTTGCACTTCTGTTTAACCAATTTAGTTTATTATTATATACCTACCTACAATACAAAATAGAAGCGACGAAAAATATAACGAAGCACATTATAGCAACAAGAAATACTGTGGGACATTGCTGCTTTTGTGTAAAAACAATGCTTCCGTGTCGACCACGGAAGTTTACACCCTACAGGGAGATGCTCCAGTAGGGTGTGGCTGTGAAGCTATGTTGCAAAACATGCTCCACGTCCTATCCTGCCCTATTTGTCTTACCCAAAACATGCAGTCAAAGTGACCTCTGCGCTGCCACCGACGACAACGTGGGAGTGGCAATATTTTGAGCCAACAAGATCTAAAGTAGTCGTGCCCGCGACACGAAGAAGAAAAAGAGAAGAAATTTAGCGAGTAGTTCATTAATAAAAAGCTTGTATACAAATATCAGTTTATTTTTATAATACTTGTACGCACCGGGACTTACAGCTTAGTACGGCTGTTATTCCAAATGCATACAGTGTGGCTAAGTTTGTAACAATTGAGCCTGGTATCTATGGTTACCTCACCCTACTGATTATAAACCTACAGCAACTACTTAACACCCTAGTTATCCTAACACCCTAACCTATCATACAAACCTACGGGAGACCTACGGGAACAGACAGAATTTGGGTAGGAATAGGGGTTTGTGTACGTCGTGTAATGTACACAGGAAATAGTTTTGTCATTGCCGGTCCCACAGACTCATAGAACTGGTGATGGCTAAAGGTGTCTTGGCCATAGTGAGAGGAATTATGGAAGATGAATCAAACTCTACTCCAGCTTGATGACTAATTTATTCATTTACTAATTACTAATTTATGTGGAACGAATGTATGTCGCTCTTGATGCTGACGCTGGCGTATGTAACTCTTGCCTGTTCACGGTTGAACAATACTCTAAACTCTAATTTGGCTTCTAAAACTTGTGCAAGCAGAACAACATTTTTAAAATGTTTGCTTTTCATTTGCCATCTGTGCCATCTCTTCTGTAGGCCGTTTCATTTTCTGCTATTCGTAGTGAAGCACCATCCTTACTAGTCTTATTGACCTGAAATACAAAACTAATGTTATAAATTCTTTCTCTTCATTATCTTATTTATACTGATTTAATTAATCAGTAGCGGCATCAAAATAACAGTCATTATTATTCTTATGGCGGGTTTTTTTTGTTACAATGAGTTTTGTACAGGCAAACGAAGTTCTTCGTAAAATTGTAAATTGGATAGGCACCTAATTCGTAAATCATGCCAGGCTGCCCCTGTTTAGCGTTAGTGCTTGTGTCAGTGTTTTTATTTTCTATTATGGAGACCTCTCCCTGACCAATTGTTCCAAAAAATCTAAGGATTAGAAGCATAAGTATAAGAAATTGAGAATGTTTACAAAACATAACTTACTTTGAACACATTTTAGCTGTAACAGTAGGTACACACCTTATCCTCCTCCAACCAATATTCAATTCTTTGCCCTTTATTGCAACTAGTCTCCGGTCTTAATTTCATTTATTTTAAATACAAAAAAAATTATCAAAAGTTTTTTAGTTTGACACATACAATATCAAATTCATTCATTGACATATTCATATTGTTTCCATGACGACCATGACGTTGTCGCGTCAAAACTGTTGAAACTGTAGACAATAAATTAGTTTTTCATACGTAATAATGTCTATGGACACAAATATTCGGTTCGTAGACAGATATTCTCGTATGCCCATTTAATGTGTTGGCCAATTTTTTGGATGACTTCATTATAATGGCAACATTTAGAAGTTGTAGTAGTTATAGAACGTTTATGAAGCGTTTATGAATACAAAATTGTATCGAATGTTTTAAAGGCCTATTGAGCATTTTAACTAATGAATGGTTTAAACCTTCAATAGACTTTTTTTATGAATAAGACCGAAAGTGTTTAAAATATGGAAATTGAACAAAGTGCATCTATTAATGAAAAAAGTGACGCAGAAATAGTGAAAAAAATGAGTAATATTAATTAAATTAATAATTGATTAATTTCAACGTTAATTTTTTTTTTTTTTTTTTTTTTTTTTATTGCTGAATGGGCCCGCTCTTGACCTCGATCACGCCTGATGGAAAGCGTTGGATGAGGTCTATGATCGAACGAGCGTGCCCAGAAGATGCCTAAGGCACTGGAACTCCCACGCATAATATTCAAGTTTTCACTTCTGCCGGCACTCCCGGAGTGCAACCCGTCTTTTTTTTATATATAAAAAACTAGCTTCTGCCCGCGGATTCGTCCGCGTGAAATTTCATGTTTCCCCGACCCACCCTGTCGCATCGCATCACCTGCCCGCGCTATCACTTTTCGCTCGACTCCTAAGAGACATAGCGTGATGTTAAATATCCTATAGTATTCCTCAAGAATAGGGCTATCAAATGTAAAAAAACTAAATTCAAATCCGACTGGTAGTTCCAGAAATTACCCTCTACAACCTCACAAACTTTACCTCTTTATAATATTAGTATTCAAGTATATATTACGAGTATACGTAGCGGGGGTCAGATGCCTGTCACGAGAAGGCTCCGTGTAAAATACTAAATATAGCCGTACAAAGAATAGTAGGTAGATACCTATTTTCTAATATATTTAAATTAACTACGTATTGCTCTTCTAATTAAACAAATGCGTGACGATACTAAATCAATGAGAAAATGTAAAATTAATTCAAGGAAAACTTACTTGGTCAAACTTAGCTTCTAATTCTTCAACCACAACGCTTCGCTAAACGCTAGAGAGGCAATCATAATTCAATTTCTACCAAGATTAATATTTCAATTAAGTTCTTACCTACAAGGTAAAATTAATATTCATATCAATAGGCGCTTTAAAGGGTTGTTACGAAATGTAATCGATACCCCACCTCTAGTTCCATAGAACACCAAAGTTAATAGGAAAAGTAGTCCCCAACTTTGTAAACAAGAAAATTAAACAGGATTAAGTCGCTTTATATTTACGAGGTAAGACGGTACTCCTTATTAAGGAGGGAATACAATTACGCAGTTCCAGCAATTTAAGAAGACCTAGCACCGTTTAATTGCACTGGCATAAATTGTCTTTTGAACAGATAATTTCTTGGTAGCGTTTTATGGGCCACTCGTAAAATTCGCAAGCTTTTGGCCGCGGGATATATCCATTAAGTGCTAAGTTGGGTGATATTGTAATCCTTTCTGGTAATTAAGACTCTGATTTAGAACTTACAAATAAAGTAGCTAACGATACCGTTTTCTTATTTATTACGGAAGCCATTTTGTTAGGCATTACCTATATAGAGTTTATGATGGCATACCGTGTAAACTGGGTCTTGGCTGCGAATACATATAAACAAGTCACATCCCGAACGTATAAAAGCAATTTCGTATGTAATGCATACATTCCCATATAAATACCTATGTGTATTCCGATTAATGGACCAGTCAAGAGCAATTTGGAATAAGAAATTATATTCCAAGATGGCGAGGCTTTCTGATTAAATCCCAAGACATTACCATCCATGGCTTGTTAAATATTTACAATTTATACAGATTCCGTATTAAATTTGCAAGGAAACAACTTTCCCTTGTTTTATATATCGTTCTAATCTGATTATACGATACAGATATTCCCATAAATAGGTGTGTGAATTAATTTACATGAAGAATGTTAATAGAAAACGATTTGACGAGGTTTCTTAGATGAGAATCACTAGTGTTGGGCGAAGTTGTGTTTCGTTTGGGACTAGGGATAATAATAGGTATGAGTTTGTTTTTTCGGATAAACTAGAGAATTGTTTGACAAAGAGTTTGTTATATTTCTACTGTACAAATAAGAGTACCTGGATATTATTCGAAATATATATAATAATAGTACCTACCTGCTCAAAATATACGGGGTGGCAGGAAAATCGAAAAATCGATGATTCTGGAATGTACGACCCAAATTTTCAACGCTTTGTTCTGAACAAAGTGTTGAATATTTGGGTCGGTACTGAACCCATGGTAACAGGTTGGGCTTCGATGTCTCTGCCACCCTGTATGTATCAACACAAATATTGTTATGAAAGCCCGTTTCGTAAAAAATATTTACGTCGACGTCTTTATTGAAAATTTATCGACGCGTCGAATATTTGAAAACAGTAATCAGAACGCCAAAGACTTTTAATAAATGTCAGGAGGGGCTCCAAAGTGATATATGACCATTTTCGGTGGTCGGACACCACGCCACGTAAAACGCTGCGTCAAGAGCCCTTCATAAAATCGACCTTTCTTGTCGAATCACGATAGCCATCGTCGGTACATCGCTTATAATGATCCATAAAATATAAATATTTCAGCATCGTTCTTTGTTGTATTATGAGAGAAGCAATAACCTCATCAAAAAGAGCGCCCACCCAACTCTTTAGCCTGAATTGAACAATGACCCGAATGAATAAAAAACCCTTTATCTAAAAAAGAACGCCTCTCCGCGGAGATAAATCAAGTGAATCATTTTTAAAATAAATGTTATCAACGGAATAACTAATTGTCCCATTGTAAATGGAGTACAATATCTCGCAGTTCTTTTGTTTCAGTGGAAGCATTAAGTATGAAATAATGGCGAAGTTCCGTACACGGTAGACAGTTACTTGTCTCAACAATGTTATTAAATCATACGCAGAGACGCCGGGACTGTAAAGTATGTAGTGCAAAGCGTCGTATTCTCGCGTCTCGTGTACCTTCATAAATATCTGCTTTGACGTCACATTCCTATAAGACGGAACTAAAATCAGTTATGTTACGAAAATGTAAATATACTTTCGTAACATCGATTAGTTTATGTTAACTTTCTGAATTTACCATTTTAACTGTAATATTTGAAGCATATACCCCCATAAACGTTGCTTAAATGTAAGTAACGCGGCTGTTTAACCATACATTTTTGACGTTTAAACATCACTTTACTTTAATCAGTGGTATAGTTTATTTATTTCTGTAAATTAAAATAATAAGTAAGCAAATAACAACTAATACCTAATTTATGAATAAACATAACAAAAATAAAGCCTATTTTAACTAAAACTATACACAAACTAAAATGTAGCGTCGAAAAATTCATCCGCATCGCTGTCGACTGGTATACCTAAGAAACTGGCGGCATTACCATGTTGTATGGTAATGCTTAACCTCTTCTTCTTCTTAGCGTGTCGATGGCAATCTAAATGTACTCGGCCCAGAATTCGGCCACTTGTTTGGCGCCATCACTAGCGTCCATCAGTTCCTGTAACGTGCAGCTGACAGGACACGCAGGGACCTGGCCTGGCCAAGGTAAAAGCCAGCCCTTGGGGTCACGGAAAGTGTCAACCAGCCGTTTCGAAACCTTAAAAAGACCATGAGCACTCAGACCCCACGGCCCGAGGGTTTCAACCCCAAACTGCTCGAAAATATAATTTCCGATAAGGTACTACTACTGATACTTTCGCCGCTTGAGGTTTTCCGCAGCCGCAGCTGCAGCAGCATCGCCAGCACAGCACGTCGAGCCAGGAAGATGGGATGGCGCAAGAGTATCGACACACGTTGCGTCCCACACTAAAGGCCTACCCACCTTCCATGGAAATAAAACATACCGTCCGGTCTCTTGCTATCATCGCGTGCCAAGCCATTGGGTTCTAATACAGCTGGAACGCCGACGGTGACAAGAGCTTGTTGGATGATGTCATTAATATTCGAGTGCCGCGCTAAGCGACCCGCATTTCGGCTACAAGACAGGCCGTGGGGTGTCCGAGGCTGTTGACATCTTCGCCACAGTGACAGCGATGAGGAGAACAGCAAAGAGCTCCTAGTCGCAAGGAAGCAGCGAGGCGGAAACTGCGGAAAGTAGTCTCGTCGAACAAAGTGCCTATGTTCGAAAAAGGTAGTGCATGAAACCAAAGACCCGACTCCCACTTGTCCACAGCCAGCAGGCGCGCACGTTCCGCAGTAGTAGCAGACTGTTCTGTACTACTAGAGCGGCTCATCCCACCGTCTCTGGGAAGATGGATTGTCGGGTGGATCTCTATTTGGGCAAACGAGTCTTCAGGAATCCATAGCCTCGGTGAAACACGGCACATCAGAATTAATCAGTGTGGGTGGAGCCTAGAATTTTCCTGATTAATTTATCAGTGCCGTAGACCGACGATATGAAAGCCGGTAATCTAATAATAGAAAGGACATCACTTATTCTGGATCAGACGCCGAGCCCCCCCCCCCCCTCATACGAATAATCGTATGTAAACAAACTCCTTAATTAGTTACCAACTGGTATTTTTGATCAAAGAGAGCTATAATGATGGATTCTACGGGATAATTAAAAAAATACGCTTTTCGTTTGGACCAGAGTTATTAACGATCTCAGTAGAATGTTATGAATACTGCTGTTTAGCGGTCCATGTAATCGCCTAAATATCTCTACGCCAAACACAACTAAACAAAAGCCACTAAATTGCAAACAAACACCTAACATATTCCTGGGGAACAGAAAAATGCCGTTAAACTCTCATTTAAAATCACCAGCTTGAAATTGCAAAAGAATATCGAGGGAAAAGCCACGCGTCAATAACAAATTCTAGGCGTGTGCAGTGCCTTGAGCGGTGCGCGATAAATAAGGCCATCTGTAACCTGGCAGATAAACGGATCCTCTCCCATTGACACTCTATTAAGCCTGCTTACTCTGAGGTGTGAGCTATCATACTAATATGGGAAAGGGTTCTGTTTCTGTTTTACTGGCGATAAAACTAATTTGTAAGAAATTAAATGATTAGCAATTGACATCCAACTTAAATTGCATGTTTATTCAAATCATAACTGTCATTCTTTGACAGTTATATGAAGCGGCTATGACACGGCTAATTGATGTAGTGTGTCAATTTGATACACAATTAATTTCCCTAACTATCAACTTGGTGTATGCAGCAACATCAGTGTTTAGACGGAAAAGTAGACGGGAAACTTAACTAAGGGCTGATTTTTTAATAGTCAGATGGTTTCTTAACTGAGGAGGGAATTTTGCCATTTGACAGCTTTTATATAGAAAATATGTAAAATTGACATATTTATTCTTCAGATATAAGTTATCTGACTGTTGAAAAATCAACCCTAAGTTTGACAATCAGAGGGGCAATTGTCGTAGTTTTAAGAACGTTCACAGTCTGATCTCAGTCTCAATCAATCAAAAATACCTCTACAAGTTTTTGATATTCACTGTCGTTGAGACGTGTTTTTTGACGTTCAAAAGTGCCTTTTATGTGCCTATTTTAAATAAACGCTTTGACTTTGATGGGACTACGAATAGATTTAGAACGTTTTTAATAACGGGAATTAGCCTTCAGAAGTTATTCTATTGTCTTTTTCGTAAAGTCTATACTTTATAAATAGATTGCCTTTTGTTAGAACAAGTAGAATAGAATAATGCAATCAGTTTGAAGGTCTAAAAAATATTAAAATGATAGAACGGCAGACCCTAAAATCATATAATTTAACATAATAATAGGTATTATAAGAACTCGCTTAGTCATCACTCGGGACTACGGGCATTTATCATTACTTTTCTTTTATGGCAGAGGTCGAAAATGTCAGGCATTATCTTTACCTACCTTTCTTTTTGAGAAAATCATGTCCTGCTGAAAGCTAAGTTAAGTTAAGGGGCTTACAGGAGCTAAACGCAAAAAACGAAAGTTTTAGAAACAATAAAAGTATAATATGATCGATTACATACATACATAACATAATCAGCCTATAATGTTCCCACTGCTGGGACACAGGCCTCCTCTCTGTGAGAGCAGTGGTGACCCAGTGGTAACGGTCGCGACTTACGAGTTGTAGGTCGTAGGTTCGATATGATCGATTACAGTACACAAAATCAGAAAAATATATGATATTCTTTAGAATATATGCTAGGTCCGCGGTCCCCACTCCAGGACTCGTCTGCTCCAACGGCCATCGGCCCCAGCTAGCTTGTCGGACGACCTCAAAAAAGTGGCTGGGACAGACTGGATGCGAAAAGTGGAGGACAGGGTGTTGTGGCGCAGCATGGGAGAGGCTTATGTCCAGCAGTAGTCGAGACTGATTTGATTGAAAATTACTTTACTAAATCCATATCAATACAAATCGGGTGTCTATGATACAGATACAAAAATAAAACAGTCTGTCTAATCCCCCGTTACAATACCATCGACAATAACATTATTTCACGACAAAATACAGATATTGGACGTAAAGTGACGGGCGACATAATACTTTATGTACGCCCGAGGTCGTAAAACTTTACATGAGGAACAAAATAGCAATATATTTACACGGATAGGTATTTTTCGCTGAAAGCTCGTCGATAGGTGATTCGACGGGAAATCGACACTTATGTTTTTTTGTTGAGTATGAAATAACTGTCACACTAATATTATAAAGGCGAAAGTTTTTGAGTGTGTGGATGTGTGGGGGTGTGTGTGTGTGTTTATATATTTGTTACTTCTTCACGCTCAAACGGCTAGACCAATTTTGATAAAATTTTGTATAGAGGTAGCTGACACTTTGGATTAATATATAGGCTACTTTTTATCCCGTTATTACCACGGGATCGACACTTATGCGGGTGAAACCGCGGGGCGCAGCTAGTACTTATATAAAATTACCTTACTTATAGAATTAAATTCAATTTATATCAGTTTACAAGACTTACGTAGGGACTTACTTAACTATAGATGCATAACCGCCCATTGCGTCACCCATTGTAAAGTTTTCTATATTTATGTCTGTAATTTATATGGTGTACATAATAAGGAGTATTCTATTCTATTCTATTCAGACACAAAAGTCGAACAACGCTGCAACTTTTACACGCCATCAAAATTGACACAGATTATTCATGCAAAGCATAATCAGCTTATAACGTTCCCACTGCTGGGACACAGGCCTTTTATCTGTAAAAGGGAGCGGGCCGTATTCCCCTACGCAGGACCAGTGTGGGTTGGTAAATGTCACATGTCTTCGAATTTTTGGTTCTACAGATTATTCGATACATTGGATTTCAGCACTTTGTATAACACGACTCTTTTCATTTTGTAAGAGTTTATATTCATTTATTTTTTTCGTTCCGTGCCGATTTTAATACATATACAGGGTGAAATTGAAAACACAAATGTAGGCGAACAGCTGATTTTTTTTTTCGGGATTCAGGTTTGGTCCCATAGTAAAAGTTGTTCATAATGATGAGTACCTACAATCTCCCATTTCAATTTGTCGCATGTATTCAATTTCAACCTGTATAATGCACATTCATAGCTCCCCTATAAAGCTCGTTCACACAGGCTGCATTCTACGCATTGCGTAGCGGTTTGATTCGGTAGGTATCACAATCGTCCACGGAACCTTTGATCCCAATTGAATAGCGTATTATTAATTTAATCTCTACATTCTTGTACTGTACGTAAACATGAGTACTTTGGTAGTGCGTGAACAAATATTTAAATGGGAAATCCTGCCACGAAATACAGCCAACTAAGTAATTAAGCAGTATTAGACACCGTATTCCTAGTAACATCTTCGCGTATGGCGGCTTTTCGTTTCTGGCAAAGCAAATGAGTACCTAACACTTAAGCTTAACTAATGCTTAAATTAATTCCCTAATCAACCGGGACTATGGGCATTCGTATCTCCAGTAAAGAGGTCGATATGTAACTGACGTTAAAAAATCTAACAGAAGATACCTGTGGGCCTAGTATTTTGGCCTAGCATGAGCGCGCAGAAAACATTACGCAAATTCGAAAAATAAAATTGGAAATGCGTTAAGCCGTTGCTCCCGGCTGTCATTCGTAAATCTTTGGCAGTCGTTGCGGGTCGTCAGTAGCCCGAAAGTCTGACAACCAGTCTTACCAATGGGTATTGTATTACCCGTAACTGGGTTGAGGAGTTCAGATAGGCAGTCGCTTCATGTAAATTACTGGTATTCAGTTGCATCCGGTGAGACTGGAAGCCAACCCCAACATAGTTAGGAATAGGCTAGGCAGTTGATGATTAAAATTGAAAACACCGGTTTTGCCCATAATATTTATTTAGTTCGAAGAATTTATTCATATCTATGAGTGATACTTGTTGTGCTCGCGCATGAATTTAAAAGAAAATGCTATAGGATAGTAATATCTTCAATTCGAAAATCGCGTTCCCCCCCTTTTCTTGGAAAAGTTAGGTAAGGTATCAAAATTACAGCCCCAATAAAAGCCATAGTATTTTACCTTACGTTTTCAAACAACAACCGTGTGTAGTGCAGTCGTAATGACTTGTATCGCCTATAGAGTGGACACTCGGAAACACTCGACGACACGTCAACCTATCGCCGCTTGTTCACAGCCAGTCAAGGACGCTGCCCAAACGGGCGAACTTTCTTGCAAGGCAAATGAGCATATAGTACTTAAATTAATTCCTTAAACTGCCTAGACACGTTCAGCTTTGTTTTTGGCAAATTATCACTAATTGTCCCTTGGACCTGGGCATTCCAACCTCCTATAAATCAATCAATCAATCAATCAATCAAAAGTCATTTATTCAAACTAGGCTGAGAATCAGCACTTTTCGAACGTCAAAATTACAAAAGACAGTCCCCCAAAACTCCCGCCCTTCGCCACTTCCTAGTGCTTTCGCTGGGGAGAAGAAGTGGTGGAACAAACTCCCCAGCAGCACAGCTGTCTGTTCAGTTAGAAAAGAATTAATTTTATACAATACTATGTATGCAAAGTAATTAACATTACAGGACACAGAAACTTATATTAAATTATTTGCCATAGGTTAACTAGCCACGCCAATATACCAACAAATACAATAAACACTATACGTACTCAAGCAAAAAAAATTAAAAATATAACCAAAAAAAAAAAAAAACTTACTGACCAAATAAAAGCCTCCAGGTATAAAGGGCGTGACAGCTTACATATATATGCAATGCTGGGTTCTATTTACATAGCTGTCACTTGAAGTCACAAATGATAAACTAGGACCATCGAAGTAAAATAAATAAACAAGTTATTACTACTAATAACAACAATAAAACCATGGTCAGCAAGACGACCAGTCACCACAAGCAGCACCCGTTCACGAGCATAACGCAAAGATCAGCCATTACCCCCCTCGCCATATTTGAGGGAAGGAGGCAACCCGACCCCCGACGCTACCGCAAGCAATGACATCTAAGGGAGCATGACGAACTTGCTGCCGGTTGCTCAAGCAAGAATAATAATATGATCATTCGTACAGGTCGCTAGCTAACAACATATTGCAATCAACTCATTAAAAGACATTGAAATGAGTAGATTATGTCAATAATAAATTACAATAAAATTAAACCTAATTGACTAAAACTCTCAACTAAAAAAAAACAAAAAAAAATAAAAACAATTATATAAACTCATATAACCTGTCAGTAAGCTAATTCTGGAGAAAGAACATAATAATTGTCTTGAGTTAATCAGGGCGACCAACTATTCTTATCGTTTAAGTAGTCGTTGATGGAATAGTATGCTTTTGAACAAAGGTTGGATTTTACTTGAGCTTTAAATCTATTAAAAGGCAAATCTAGCAAGGAAGAAGGTAGCTTGTTATAAAAGGTTATACCAAGCCCAACAAATGAGTTATGAACCTTATGAAGCCGGTGAAAGGGAGCACGTAGTTTGTCCTTATTTCTAGTGTTAACATTGTGAGTATCACTGTTTTTAGTGTACAAGTGTATATTTTGCCTAACATATAAGATGTTGGCAAAGATGAACTGTGATGCAACCGTGAGAATACCAATATCTTTAAAAAAATCTCTTAGAGAAAATCTGGCGCCTAGCTGGTAAATTGCTCGAACAGCTCGTTTTTGCAGGACAAATATATTTTGTATATCAGCGGCTTTGCCCCACAGCAGAATACCGTAGGACATAACGCTGTGAAAATAACTAAAATAGACTAAACGAGCTGTATCAACGTCAGTGTATTGTCTTACTTTCCTGACGGCATAGGCAGCCGAACTGAGCCTTCCTGCTAGGCTTGATATATGTGGTCCCCACTGAAGTTTGGCATCTACTGTTATTCCCAGAAAAACTGCCGAGCCCACTGTTTCAAGCACCACTTTATCTAAGACGATGTTGGGTCCTAGATTTCTAACATTTGGTAAGGCAAACTTTACACATTTCGTTTTCTTGGCATTGAGAACTAGGTTATTTGACGTAAACCCATCCGTAACTATTGATAGTGCACTGTTTACGTCGTCAAAATCTTGTCTATTCCTGTCAACTTTAAAAATAAGAGATGTATCGTCTGCAAACAGTACAACGTCACAGATGCCCTTTAAATGGAATGGTAAATCATTGATATATACTAAGAACAAGAATGGACCCAGTATTGAGCCTTGTGGTACACCTAACTGAACTGGTAGCCCGGAAGATTTTACACCATTAACATCTACACATTGGAACCTATTATTTAAATAACAATTTATTACGTTGAGAGCTTCGTTTTGGACACCGTAATGACGTAGTTTACGTAAAAGCGTGTCATGGTGCACGCAATCAAAGGCTTTGGAGAGATCACAGAAAACTCCAATAGCATTTTGAGATTTCTCCCATGCATTAAATATGTGTTTCAGCAAAGCAACACCCGCATCTGTGGTTGAACGACCTTTTGTAAAGCCATATTGTTCATTATGAAGGAGGCTATTTAAATTAAAATGTCTTAGCAACTGCTTGAGTATTAATTTTTCAAATATTTTGCTAAATGCAGGTAAGATAGAAATAGGCCTAAAATTGCCAACGTCATTTTTATTACCTGATTTAAATAACGGTATGACTTTACTACTCTTCATGAGGTCAGGAAAAGTTCCTAAATCAACACATTTATTAAAAGTAACAGCTAAATAGGGGGCTACGATGTCTATTATATTACTTAAAAGTTTAACGGAGATGCCCCAATAATCACCGGTGTTTTTAGACTTAAGTGTGTTAAAAACATTAACTACATCACGCGGGGTTACATGTTCGAAGCTAAATAAGCGACTACATTTAGGTACACTACTATGCAAAAGGTTTTCAGCTTTAGACGGGGACGAATTTAAGGAGCGAGTCGTAGTTATAGGTATGCTGGCAAAAAACTCATTAAATGCCTCAGCTACGTCAGCTGCTTTACTAACTAATTTGTTGTCGACCATAATCTCAAGTTGTTTTTCTTGTTTAACCGATTTACTAGAACTTCCGATTTACTAAAGATTCCGAAGTGTTACAAAATTTAAAAAATGCAGCAGACCTGACCTAAACACTTTCTTGTAAAATGTTGTATAATATGTTATCAAAACTACAGCCCCAATAAAAGCCATTTATTTCAAACCATACGTTTTCAAACAAGACTAGTGCAGGCTAGCTGTAGTGCAGTCATACTGACTTGTATCGTCCACAGAGTGGACACTCGGACACACTCGACACGTCAGCCCGTCGCCGCCTGTTCGCAGCCGGTCGAGAGCGCTGCCCGTTTGCCAACTATTGTTTCTCTATGACTAACAACTGAATATGGCCACAGATTTGAGGTATGTTTGAAGTTTCACGGAGCACATTTAGCCGTTGATACTTTGGAATGAAGCAATTCTCATACAGGCTGGTCAAAAAGTCGTGGATCAAACGAAATAGGGAGATAAAGGAAGTCATTTCCAACGCTTTGAAAGTGAAAATTAATTGCTCTTGAAGTTTGGTACCCAGAGCCGCAATAGAACTTTTGTAGTGCTGATACATTATCTTGTAACGTTTGTGTTTTATCTCACTTTTTTTTAATTTGTCTACTTGTAAAAGAACTCGGTATACAAAAATATTCATAACTTTTAGAGAAATTGAATTATAGCCATGCTGTAGAAAGATTTTTTGTTGGAAATGACCACCTTTATCCTATTTCGTTTGATCCACGACTTTTTGGCCAACCTGTATAAACTTCTGCTATGCAAATTCTATCAACAGGTATTACAACCAGAAAGAATTAAAATATTGATAAAGATGTTCAAGTCTTGTTGCCTTCCTAGCAAAAAGTGTACCTATTTCTTTCGAAAGACATTTATGAGACTAAGAATGGACTCCGTTAACATATTTCTACACATCACAGGGCAGGACGTCTCGAGGACATTTTTGTTCAGTTCGTAACAAGGCAAAACTTTATCATAATAGTTATTATATTGAATTTATGGTGAACTGTGCACTACAGACTCTTGTGGGTTTTTGAATTGGATGACGCCTGTAATTCCTTAGCATAATCATATGTTACGCTACACCTCTGTCTAACCCTTCGGGGAATTGCAAACGTGATGTTATGTCAACACAAGTGGCGAAATTGAAACGGCCACATTTCGCCAGTTATGTTTTAGTACTATTGACCTATCGAGCCTATTGTCATCAACCGAGCATTGACCCGAACTCCGGACTGTTATTGAGAAATTGCTGATTGAAAACCGGAACCAGGGCCTCCTGTTCAGTAGTGGCGCTAACAACCACTAAAATAACGAGGCAGCCTGGTTGAATCAATTAAGTTTAAACTTATGGTTAAACTAAATTAAAAAAAAAACGGTCAAGTGCGAGTCAGACTCGCGAACTGAGGGCTCCGTACAAATTTGTAGGTAAGCATGCAAAGTTTTTTTTTTTCTAATGTAACTACTTTACTGTTTTCGGATGTTTTCCTTTACTTGTGCTACATGACGTTGCTTCTTGCCAAATTTAATGATTCTAGGTCAACGAGAAATACCCTACAGGTTTTGATTTCGGAACATAAACGCCCGTATCTTTTGATTGCGTTGAATTAGAAGTTTAATTTTTTTCACTGCTTCAAGGAATTACCAGCCTTGAGTATTTGATGTTAATTTCAACTTGATAACTCAACGCGTTCCTGAGAAAAAGGATCTTGACTGACGGATAGACAGACGGACAAAGAAGTGATCTTATAAAGTCTCTTCCCGTTGTCCCCATTGACGCTGTCGCCATTATGGGGACAACGGTAAGTCATAAAATATCCTTCCCGTTGTCCCCAAAGGATTCTGTTTTTCCATTTGAGGTACGGAACCCTAAAAAGCAAAAAAAAAAAACTAAAAAAAGCTTCAGGAATAGATTAAAAAAAAAACAAGAGAAAAATACTGCTGTCTGCCGAATAATAGTTACGAGAAACACTTGATGGGATCTGGAGACTGGAACATGATTTAAACTCTGCCGAGCACAGCATAAAAGTTACAAAGTAAAGTACAAATGCATTCATGTTCTCATATCAGTGTAATCTTAACTGAGTATAAGAAAATGCTGCTTCCCATCCACTTCATACAATTTACGACTCTCGAGGGAAAACTGGAATTCGCCTATTCAGAATCTGGAAAAATGGCTCTTTTATAAAAGGATAATATTTTTTTTACATACAAGTACATTATGTATACATGACCGTGTCGTATGGTTTATCATCTTTTGTTTTCTTTTGATGGGCAGTTGCCTTATGTTGGTTCACACATCTATACAGGGTGTAAAAACAAATAGGAGAATAGAAGGTACTTTCTTGTTTCATCCTTTTCAGTAGTCGGGTTTTAGTTTTTAAACTTATTTTTATTTAATTATTTTGAGGCTTATTTCAACAATATTTATATTTTTGAAATGTGCTAATTAAGCCCTTTCATTTGATACCCCACACGGCATGATTAAAAAAAATTTTTGAAGTCAAAACTTCTTTAGCGGCGTTGAACACTTTTTGTAATGGGTAAAAAATGTTAAACTCGCGTCAGGGCATCGCGTCAGGACACGTGACCGTCAGGAGAGATTTCCCCCCCCCCCCATCTCTTTCTACGGCGGCGCCAACCGAAGTGAACCAAGTGAGACACGACAAAGATGGCCGACGTACAAATGTTTGAAAAGTCAGTTTCGTAAACAATAGTACTTCGAGAAATACTGTGGGACATTGCTGCTTTTGTGTGAAAACAATGCTTCCGTGTCGACCACGGAAATTAACACCCTGCAGGGAGATGCTCCAGTAGGGTGTGGCTGTGAAGCTATGTTGCAAAACATGCTCCACGTCCTATCCTGCCTTATTTGTCCTACCCAAAACATGCGGTCAAAGTGACCTCTGCGCTGCCACCGACGACAACGTGGAAGTGGCAATATTTTGAGCCAACAAGATCTAAAGTAAAAGAGAAGAAATTTAGGGAGTAGTTCTTTAATAAAAAGCTTGTATACAAATATCAGTTTATTTTTATAATACTTGTACGCACCGGGACTTACAGCTTAGTACGGCTGTTATTCCAAATGCATACAGTGTGGCTAAGTTTGTAACAATTGAGCCTGGTATTTATGGTTACCTCACCCTACTGATTATAAACCTACAGCAACTACTTAACACCCTAGTTATCCTAACACCCTAACCTATCATACAAGCCTACGGGAGACCTACGGGAACAGACAGAATTTGGGTAGGAATAGGGGTTTGTGTGCGTCGTGCAATGTGTACACAGGAAATAGTTCTGTCATTGCCGGTCCCACAGACTCATAGAACTGGTGATGGCTTAAGGTGTCTTGGCCATAGTGAGAGGAATTATGGAAGATGAATCAAACTCTACTCCAGCTTGATGACTAATTTATTCATTTACTAATTACTAATTTATGTGGAACGAATGTATGTCGCTCTTGATGCTGACGCTGGCGTATGTAACTCTTGCCTGTTCACGGCTAAACAATACTCTAAACTCTAATTTGGCTTCTAAAACTTGTGCAAGCAGAACAACATTTTTAAAATGTTTGCTTTTCATTTGCCATCTGTGCCATCTCTTCTGTAGGCCGTTTCATTTTCTGCTATTCGTAGTGAAGCACCATCCTTACTAGTCCTATTGACCTGAAATACAAAACTAATGTTATAATTTCTTTCTCTTCATTATCTTATTTATACTGATTTAATTAATCAGTAGCGGCATCAAAATAACAGTCATTATTATTCTTATGGCGGGTTTTTTTTTTTGTTACAATGAGTTTTGTACAGGCAAACGAAGTTCTTCGTAAAATTGTAAATTGGATAGGCACCTAATTCGTAAATCATGCCAGGCTGCCCCTGTTTAGCGTTAGTGCTTGTGTCAGTGTTTTTATTTTCTATTATGGAGACCTCTTCGTGACCAATTCTTCCAAAAAATCTAAGGGTTAGAAGCAAAAGCAAGCATAAGTATAAGAAATTGAGAATGTTTACAAAACATAACTTACTTTGAACACATTTTAGCTGTAACAGTAGGTATACACCTTATACTCCTCCAACCAATATTCAATTCTTTGCCCTTTATTGCAACTAGTCTCCGGTCTTAATTTCATTTATTTTAAATACAAAAAAAATATTCAAAAGTTTTTTAGTTTGACACATACAATATCAAATTCATTCATTGACATATTCATATTGTTTCCATGACGACCATGACGTTGTCGCGTCAAAACTGTTGAAACTGTAGACAATAAATTAGTTTTTCATACGTAATAATGTCTATGGACACAAATATTCGGTTCGTAGACAGATATTCTCGTATGCCGATTTAATGTGTTGGCCAATTTGTTGGATGACTTCATTATAATGGCAACATTTAGAAGTTGTAGGACATTCTAGTTATAGAACGTTTATGAAGCGTTTATGAATACAACATTTTATCGAATGTTTTAAAGGCCTATTGAGCATTTTAACTAATGAATGGTTTAAACCTTCAATAGGCTTTTTTTATGAATAAGACCGAAAGTGTTTAAAATATGGAAATTGAACAAAGTGCATCTATTAATGAAAAAAGTGACGCAGAAATATTGAAAAAATATGAGTAATATTAATTAAATTAATAATTGATTTATTTCAACGTTAATATTTAAGTTTTCACTTCTGCCGGCACTCCCGGAGTGCAACCCGTTTTTTTTTTTAGATCATGACTTTATGTCCGCTAGCGGTCGCCATATTTAATTTAATGTGACGTGACATAACCTATAACCAGCGGACGATCAAGACGCTTCCAACTATACCTCATTTGTCTAATTCTGACAAGGAGTTTAGCAGTTATGAGGGAACAGGTGAACATACATACATACCGGTCAAAATCATAACCCTCTTTTTTGATTCGCCGTAGTCGGGTAAAAAGACCCATCACTGATCACATAGCCGTCAACTACGCATTCTTTACATCAAACTAAGTAACATTGCACAAAAATAATTGCTGGAGAACGACTTTTGTTTTCGGAGAGAACAGTTTCTGTTTGCAGCAATGCGCAATGTAACAAAACGCAAAACATTGTACTTATGAGTGCATGCAATAGTACAGCGGTCGTGGGGGCATTTAAAGTTGTGTTATATTATAACATTAGAAACTTGGTTTTCGTAAAAAAACGTCAGAAAAAGTTGTAATTTTAACCTTTAATATCTCCGCAACCAGAAGGTTCCCAGGTATGGCCCAGTACAAAAAAAAATACAATGACGGGGAGTATAAGTGACCCTCAGCTTCATTAAGTGTCTTTTTACACCCATTAAATAGTCCTCCAGGCCGTATTTTGGCCATGGCATTCTATTGCAAAACGGTGAAGGAAAACATCGTGAGGAAACCGGCATGTCCTAGAACCAAAAATTCGAAGACATGTGACATCTACCAACCCGCACTGGGCCCGCGTGGTGGATTATTACGGCCCACTCCCTCTCACAGAGAGGAGGCCTGTGTCCCAGCAGTGGGAAAATTATAGGCTGATTATGATTCTATTGCACAAATGTATGCACAATCACAGGTGCATTCTCTCTTCCCTCACTCTCATGGTCAAAGAGAATCAGGCCCAGGACCAACGTAGATCCACCAGCCTAACGTGCTTTCCTGTCCTCGAAAAGGCACGGAATATCACACCGCCAACTTCCAAACTCCGGGCTGTAACTAAGCAATTCCTAATGGAAAACCCAATAAGACTTTGCCCGACCTGGAAATCGAACCCAGGACCTGACGCTCAGCAGTCGCGCTTGCAACCACGAGACCAACGGGATAGTTACAAATACACAGATCTGTACAGATGTTTCAGAATTATTTATTTCACAATATACTCTGTTCTGTCGGTCAGATTTGGTAATTATATTATGCCAATAAGGATTTGCTTTAGATGTACTCAACTGAAGAACACGAGTACCGTTAACGTAACTACTTCTAAAACATAATTGCTGTATTCTCAGGAATACCTCACATTTTGACTAACATAGTTACTCAACTACATATTTCTAAGAATAGTAGACTAATTTATTCGTACGTAGGTTTGTACCTATATAGGTGTATAGTCACGTGTTTCGTGGTTGAAATAAGGTTACTTCGGTGTTCGACACGAGTAAACAATACAAGTCGGTTCAGTGAAACGTACCCCATACTCAGTATAATGTTCCAGTTTCGGTTTGGTCGATTATTTTGGCCCATTTTGGCCACTGTTGGAAAGAAAATAATTATGAGAAGTCACGATACAAATAAGAAAACCTGAGCCAGTTTCATTTAACCCCAACAGAGTAAGAGCACCAGTAAAATGAGGTATTTATATTAAAAACACTAAATTGACATGTAATTGAAGGAAAACATAAGAAGTAGGCAATAAACACTACTTAATTAAACTGTTATTTTGAAAGGTTCTTAATTGGTTCATGCTTCAATGTTCAGAGACGGTATAATTATATTATGTATGCCTTCGACGAATTTTCCTCAAACAATAACGTTACCATAATTACGAGGAGTAAAACAGGGTGATGCTCTTTCTCCTAAACTTTTCACTGCTACGCCGGAGGAGATATTTAAACAATTTACAGAGTCGTGGGCATTGAAGGGCATCCGGGTTGGGAGCAAAATGCTATCAACCCTCCGTTTCGCAGACGGTATCATTCTTTTTGCTTCTTCTGCAGTTAAACTACAACAAATACTCCAAGAACTAAGCACTAGAAGCCTTGAGGTTGGACTGACAATGAATTGGTCACAGACTACAATGATGAACTCATGACCAATGCCGTTACACATCAAGTGGAGGTCGATGGGTAGGAAATACATTATTTCGACGAATATACCTGCCTGGGCTAGCTAGTTTCCGCCCAAAACAGACAGGACAAAGAAAGTGACCGTCGTGTCGAAAATTCCTGAAGAAGCTACTGGTGCATGAAGGTCGCCCTTCTAATATCTCTAAAGCGTAAGATTGTCGACATGAGTATCTTGCCCAACCTAAACTGTGGCGCTCAGACTTGGTCTTTGCAAACCGGCATGTCCTATAAAACCAAAAATTATAATATATTTTATGTGACATCTACCAACCCGCACTGGGCCCGCGTGGTGGATTACAGCCCTCCCTCTCTCAGAGAGGAGGCCTGTGTCCCAACAGTGGGAACACTATAGGCTGATTTTATGAAGAGCAATAGAGCGTATCATTTTGAATATATGAAAAAAAAAAAACATTACCAAAAACATGTTATTCTTTTATGAAGAACTAGCTGCACCCCGTTGTATCACCCGCATAAGTATCGATCCCATGGAAATATCGAGATAAAAAGTATGACTTGTTCTAATGCAGGTCATGGTCTACTCATGTGCCAAATTGCATTCAAATCCGTTCAGTCGTTTTATCATGAAAGCGTAGCAAACATACGAAAAATGAAATGTTTTCTTTGTAAAATATTAGTTTGGATACGTGAAACACGCGTAATTATTATGCCTTCAATATTAAAGGAAGGAAGGAGGCCCTTCAGTAAAATTATATATCATGTTGTAGGAAACAAGTACATTATTTAATTATTTCAGTTTACGATACAAAAACATACATGGTATTTACTATCATAGGTACTCGTAAGGACCTAATATTTATACGACCCTTATATCATACTTTAATTTTTATTAGCGTATTTCGTTTATTCTGAAGCAACTTAGGTATGAAGAATTTCCAAGAAGAGATTTGTAAGATGTTGGTTGTTATGTGCTAATTTTATGACTGTTGTGTTGTGAATATACATAAACAGTTTTATGCATATTCCTGAGTGGAAAGACCTTACCATTTTTTATCTCTAAACGGACTTTGCGGCATCGGTCGGACACTGATAGAACTGCGGATTTACGATGTTAGGTTCCCATATCTTGATCTTAATTGAAAATTACTTACAGATATAAAATATTTAATATATAATAACACGTTACAACAGGGCTTATGCAGGCGGCTGGGCACAACTACAATCCTTTGATTTCCATTTTGGCCTACGCGACCGCATGAGATTTCATACTGTTTAATTTTATTCAAGCCCCCATGAACTCGCCATCGTTTGCTTCGACCTTAAAGTATACATCATGTCCCAAAATTCAACGATAAGCGGGCACCAGAGGGTGGACCTGATCATGAATACTCGAGAAAACATAATGAAAAAAAAAAAACTTTATTTTTTTGGAAATTACAAGAAATACATTGAAATCCTTCGAAAATTTACACCACTTAATATATTTTTAACTTTTATAATGGATGTTGACATGCAGACAGAAATGCGGTCACGAACCCACAAGGTATAAGTGCCCTAAAAAAGACCATCATAACCAGAAATACATACTTAACAAAGCAAACAAAAGTTCATAGATAGTAGGTCAGTAGTCCACGATCTACAATAACCAGGCGACGGTTTTCTGCCCGCGGCCCTTAGTAGAATGTTCTGGCTCATTTCACTGCCACCCCTAACAGGATAGACGGAACTTAATTTATGTGCCGCCATCTTAATTTATACGTTTTTGTCGCATTCAAATGTAGATAAATCATGCGTTTTATTTAACTTTAGCACGCAGTAAAAGGTTTATGAAATCGTGACATGAAAATGGTCAACACACAATGACGTAACTAACGATTTTTATTAATTCTCCAATCCACTCGCACATCCACCAAAAACGAAATCAATAGAAAATACTACCGCGCTCATTTTGTTTTGACTTCAAGGAGCTATAAATTGCCAAATGATTTTAAGAGGCTTAGCAAACATATTATACGAAAGTCGGACTTTTAATTAGCTGCAGTAAAGTGACTAGCTACTGGCTTATGGGTTTACCACTTTTTAACGAAATTTAAATAGTCATGCGACAAAATAACCGATTCATTCAAATAACATTTGGTTCAAAATCGATCAACGTTAAATTGATTTTATATAAGAGGGCAATATATGAAATTAAGGTTAATGTAAGATTATAATCTAAAAAAATAGCAAATTTTTTTTTTTTAAATCACGTCAGTGCATGGTCGGATTGGATCTATAAAACGCATTAATTCTAATCACAAACATTTCTTTTAAATATTCTTATTTTTGAGGTTTTAAACGTTATGCCTAACCAAAACTTTAATTTATAGTAGGTAGGTATTTTAGAGTTTAATCAAACAAAATTATCTTTAGTAAACTACGTGTTTAAGCTGACTTGAAACTATAACATATAATCTATATCCGATCAATTAAATACAAATAATATTTGATTGTTTACGGTTAAATCAAAATTGTTCAATTTAGAATAATCTAAATTAAAATGATGTTTCATTGCATTTTAATCACATCACTACTAGTAGAGAAGGCAACATTTTTTAACTAAATGACAATAAGCTGAATAAAAATCCGACACTCATGTGTACTTAAATGATGACAACGCGGTACACTGTGAGTCCTCATAAAGTCATTAACATGACCTCAAACACTATCTACTCTCATATTCTATGGGTACTGCACGTTGCCGTGTTTTCCCTTAGGTGTGATGAGGGGTTCGGCTCGAATTTAATTCAAGGAAAAGCGCAAGTCATGATGACCGTCTGACGCCTGACATCCTAATGAATACCGGATGATGAAAATTTGATCGAACCCAAATTGTTTACGTTGGATAACCGACGAAAACTAAAGCTCTCTAAGCTAAATACAATTATTTCCTATAGGATACATTCGAGAACAAAAACAATGGGAGTCGGGACTATTGATATACAAATATTATTTGTCGGAATAAAATCACAATCATATAATGTAGCATGAATAGCACAGCGTTCACATTCCGTATTTGTCTCATAGATTTATATATTATTTATTCAATATTTAGGGACAAACAACAAATTCCGAGGATATTCCATCAAATCCGCAATAACCGAACACGGCAAACACTTGTACAACAGAACAAACAATATAAATGACACCTGTTACTAGGTTCACTTTCACTTTACGTTTTTTTTTTACACGCACGTGGCGTTATGCAAATATTAGATATTTCGCGGCACAATATTCCGTGGCAATTTACAAGGAAATTGGGCAAGAAAGCAATTGATATTCCTATCTCGTTTTGGAATTTTCGCTGGGAATACTGTAGAATCCACTTCTGATTCACCATTTACTTGTAGCTCACATATCTGCCTATAGAACGGTACAGGCTAAACAAACGAGTTAGTAAACGGCAGCACATGGTGCTTACTAAATTGTACTAGTGTCTGCCAATAGTTTCCCTCGTTTACTTTTGTTTGTAAAACTTTGAATTGTCGATTTATAGATAAACTCTTCTCTTTGTAAACTGTTTCTGGTTTATTTGCATATTTATTTTAACTTTTAAACTCCTACTCGAACACAAACCTTCATTCACACAACAAAATTCAGAAGTAGGTATGGGATTATGGCTTTAACATTTCACACTTCCACCTACAAGAAATCCTTTTGAATAGTTAAGCATCAATGAATATGAAAGTGACCCACTTCTGCGTCCATTCACTCCGCGAGCTATCATATACCCAATGTTATTGAATTTACTTACAGAATGTAATTGTACACAACGGTCTTTACACTCCTTTGTTCCATCCAATTAATTTTAACAATATGCGTGTTACACATATGAGGAAACTTGGGTTAAGGAGACAACGCAATACAGATTTGAGATTCCGGGCACTCAAAAATATTAAATGTCATGTATAATACCGGGTTCATTATTTGTTATCTTTACATTAAAAACGAAAACAATCATATGCATTATCTTTTTCACAAAAACCAAATTGTTGTGTTGGTTATCATCATCATCATTATTTTAGCCGAAAAACGTCCACTGCTGAACATAGGGCTCCCCCAAGCGCCGCCATTTCGACCGGCTCTGTGCTTCTCACATCCAATGGATTCCTACGGCCTTCACCAGGTTATCGGTCCACCTTGTGGGAGGCCTTCCAACGCTACACCTTCCAGTACGCGTACCGTTAACCCGTCGACCCCATCGGCTAACTGTTCTGCGAGCAATGTGCCCTGCCCACTGCAACTTAAGTTTGTAAATTTTTCGGGCTATGTCGGTTACCTTGGTTCTCCTACAAAACTCATCATCTCTGATTCGATCGCGTAAAGAGACTCTAAATATAGCCCATTGTGTGTTGTGTATTAGAGATATACTATGGTGAATATAATTATCTAATATATCTTTCAAGAATATGTTACGTAACATAATACCCAAATCACGTCTTCCCAACAACTTGTATACAACGCATAAGTCAAGCACACGACCTTATTAAGCCTAGCTTAGTCCGTAATAGCCATAATAAGATCATGAAGGAATTTATATAAGCGGAACTATTTCAAGCATACCCATATTACCCATTACTAGAGCTACAAAAGATATTTGTTGACGAATAAAATGTCAATTGCAGAGACGACTATTCGTTATTGAGGAGCGGCGACTTCAATAAGCTCTGATTAATAATGTTTTGTATATTATTATCTATTATTTATACTAGAAGTTCTAGCTCTTGTACGCGAGTCAATTTTTTTTATTAGCTATCAGTTTTTTTATTTCGTTATATAATTTACCTTTATCTCAGTTACATTACAGACCAGTGGTGGCCCAGTGGTAACGGCCCCGACTTATGGTCGTGGGTTCGAGCCCAGGCAGGCGCTTTACTAAGTGTAAATAATTTCATCACTACTGCTCTGAAAACGGTGAAGGAAATCTTCGTGAGGAAACCAAAAAACCAAAAAATCGAAGACATGTGACATCTACTAACCCGCATTGGGCTCACGTGGTAGAATACCAGCCCAGTCCCTCTGGAATATTGTAGGTTTTTTTGCTATTATGCAGTTACTTTAATCAATAAAGACGTTTACAATAAAATTTACTGCAAAAAAAAAAATCTTGTCTCAAGTTACACCATAGATACCAAGTTTTCTGCCAACCTTATTCGAATAAAATCTAAATAAATTATCTTACATTTGCTTAAATTCGAGATGATTTAAACAAATGTAAGTCTGTCTCACAAATTCATTATAAACTCACCCAGGTAATAAGCCATATAGGAATTTCCTTTTAAATCCTGATTAGAATTTCCTCTTTACCCAGTATCACATACCTACACCTACACGTTATGATTAATGTTACCAACCTACTGAAATATCATGTAGAATTAGAAAGCCTTTATGATAGAATTTCCTTTGCGGAAGTTGCAGGGCTTCTTTTCAATATCCTAGGTTCGTATAAGACCAGTAATATAATTCAAAGCTGACACAAGCCTGGTACCAATTTAATACCGGCAAGAGAAGTCTCCTTGCTTGATCAACATTTTTCATACATTCATGAGAGATACAAGATTCGGTTGATTTATTTAACATGGATAAGTCGATTTGTATGTATTTCAAGGCACTTACCACGGGTAATTGAGAATGTCTTAGAATTGACGTGATACCTATTTATATTCATTGAAAATTCGCATTTACGTTTCATAACATCTCTCTGATAAGAAATCGTTTGAATATCTTACTCCTCTTTTATTTTTGTGTCAGGATTTGAAATCGTATTGCTTGAAACGTCGGTTAATAACGCAATATCAACAATATTTATAGAGACGATTTAAAACAATTATTGGAAAATTGAAAAGTGGTTTAACGGATCGCCGTCTGGCGTATTATTTGTTGTAACAGATCGACTCGGCCCCAGGGAGCGGTTGGAGAGCTCGCAAGGCGACGGATTTCACGCCAACGTGCCGTCCTTGCTGCCTCCCTGCCTCCGAGCTCCGAGCCCCAGCGCTCACTGTCCGACACAAAACTCGATTGGTTATCGATTTGATAAATAGTGTGGCTAATCTCGTCTGTTATTATATCAAGCACGAACTCCTACACCTTTTAATTATTGTCTAAAGACACACGCCAGTGTTGGTCTACGCAATTATTTCAACGGAAAACAATCATGTAATCAATTTCCTTTTTCAGTGACACAAATACGCCAGTTTTAAAACCCTCATAATGGAAATACTTCACAGTGAAAATGACTATTTTCGCTTACACTGAAACAAAAATGCTGAGTCCGCACTCTAGCGAGCTTAATCAAACGCTGAGCTTAGTCTATACAAAAACGTTTACCAAACGTAATATTGAAGGAACGAGTTTTAATTTAAAGAGTCAATGAAGAGGAAGAACATAAGTTCAATCAACTATTGTGAGCTTAAGGCCATAAAGTCTGCTGGTAAGAGCAGCGAAGCAGATACGACGACATGCTCCTAATGTACTTCGATAAAGTATGTACACAATTTATATAACAATAGAGTGTACCTATTGGAGCAAAGCACACAAACACGGAAGCCTTTCATGCCTCTGTTCAGTATTTCGTGAGCATTGTTCGAAACGAGGTTACTACAGTTAGTGCCTCGATTTAATAAATAAAATACAATATCACAGGACAAAAGACTGTACCACTGACTATTTACAATTTTTCTAACATTGCTATGACTGTAGAACATGCAATAGTATTTCTAAAGTGCATATACCTAAATATTATAAAACCGCCAAAAATTGTTGCATCATTATTTTGAAGTACATCAACGGGAGTGATTTACCTACGCCTGTATCCTGTGTGCGCTTTTATTATATTTGAGGTAGATATTTTGGTAATATCCGATCTAAAGTGACAACTTTAGGTTCTTTTAAAGTACGAAGAAAGTGCATAATATGCAAAGACTCATTCTCACTTTAGATTTTGGGGTGATTTGATTGCTGTGCCGTCGTATAAAATAGATCTATTGTATTGCCGAGAACAGGAGATAACGTGCAGCCTGTGGGTAGGTAACACTCAAAAATCGTACAGCGCCCTTCGCATTCAATATAATAATGCGTTCTGGGTGTTGATGGAGCTGCTCCGCTTCTGTAGCGCTTCAGGGATATTTGCTGAAGCTCGTGTCGATTGCTTCTACGCTACGATATGAAAAAGATGCGCCTCACTGGTGCGCCGGGTGCGGGCCAGCCTCAACATTGTAATTATGCTGGACTGCTTGTATGTGAATCGCTGCTGCAATCTTTCCACATCGGTGTTGAGCTTGTAGCAGGGATTTGCATGAACAATATTGCAGTGTTAGGTTAAGTGTGTAGGTTGAATTGACTAACGTAGTTGTTAAGAGATATTGTTACTAACATAATTTGAGTCCTTGTTACTTGTAATTAAATATAAAATAAATAAATAACACTTTTGAGCCAGCGACAATATTAATCTGCTAAAGCTTATTTCGATCGTAACGTAATAGTGGACTCTTTCCGCATACACATTAGTGAAAACAGGATATCCCCGTACGTTTGTGTCATCAAAATAAAATGTATCCACATCAAAACGCTATTTTAACGGCCGTCAGCTCGCTCTTAAACCGGGGAGCGCTCCCGGTCCCAATGAAAACTGTTCGTCTTTCAAAACAAACTAAATACCAGGGATGTTTGTGCTCCACGTCAAACGTTGTTATACGTAGTTATCCGTTGTTTGTTGCTTCTACAACAATACATTGAGGTTCTCTTCATGATAAATATTTTGAACAACTATCTGCTTTATAGTATGTTGTATAGGTTTTCGTAAAAATGTACCTAAGTTTAATTTGTACATATGCTACTAAATTACATATTTAGTCACACATTCTTTAAATTTTCACGGGAACATAATAAGTTTATTTATGTTTTAGGAAGAAAAGCAGACAAAAATGTAGGAGGAAAGGAACATTTGGAAAAGGCGAAATTAGAATTTAATGCACTGTTTGAATAGGTATATGTATATGATGACTTCCTTTAAAATAAAAACAACTAAATCAATATTTATTTCATTAAAAAAGATAAGACTGCAATTTATTGCTAACAAATATATTTCCACAACCTCACTATAGAGCCAACACAAGTCTGAGCACCTGTTTTATCAATTTGATACTAGATACGTTCGGGAATAGATGGCTCGGGGATACCATGCGTTAGATTCAATCGTGGTAACTTAGGAATAGTTAACAGTTTGCGGCCAGCTGTGGGCACTGCGGCCAGACGGCACTGATTTTAGCTTACTACACTACAACTAGGAACTAGATACAGCAAAATACACATACTTGTGTCGGTCGATGTTCAGCCAATAAGCGATGTTCAGTCAGTGATGTTGGATGTCGATTCTGGTTCCTTGTTTGCTGTAGACGTACGGATTCACAGTGTATGCTCATCTTATGTAGACTTGTCACAGTAGATCTGTGATTTGTCAGTAATGTCTGACTGTAGCCTGACTGGTCTCTAGTGTTAGTAGCCTGAGGAGTTGCTACGGCCGATGTATTGTGTAGCCAACATGATTGTGTTTGCCATTGCAAACGCACTGAATTTGCTTCTGCTATCCAAACGATGTGAGTAATCCATCCATACTATATATCCATACTAATATTATAAATTCTAAAGTAACTCTGTCTGTCTGTCTGTCTGTATGTTACCTTTTCACACCTAAACCACTGAACCGATTTAGATGAAATTTGGTATAGAGATAGTTTGAGTCCCGGGAAAGGACATAGGATAGTTTTTATCCCGATATTCCCACGGGATCGGCACTTATGCGGGTGAAACCGCGGAGCACAGCTAGTAATAATATTATAAATTCGAATGTAACTCTATCTGTTATGTTACCCTTTCACGCTTAGGCGTGAATTAAAAAAAAAATTACAGTACGTTAGTTAGTAAATTTTATCGAAATCCATTCAGTGGTCTAAACCACAGATAGATGGCATCTTGAGGAGGACATGGGGTACTTTTTGTCTCGATAGCGCATTCTCGTGGGATAATTTCCGACATCCACGCGAGTGAAGCGGCGGGTAGAAGCTAGTTGTATATATGACTTCAGTATTTATTTGTTTAGTTACAACTATTCCAGCTGTGAGAAAGGTTTTGGCTTGCTCACACAGTACTACGATCCTCTAAGTCTGGAATCTGTCACTATAAATGCAAATATACTCTAGCAGGGATCGTTAAATCCTCCAAGCTTCCTCTACATAAGCTTTAAACGTTACATATTGGTTTCTAACGCACACCAAAAGGAAGGTTAAGGAAATAAAAAGGTTTATGGTAAGATCAACTATGTGCAAATGTTTTGCGATGAAATTATATTATTATACACACATTATAGTGAGTGTAATATTAGCATTAATCTATGATATTAGCAGTCTTAACAAGGGGTATCATATTACCCAGTAACTGAGTTTTGATGTCAGATAGGCAGTCGTTCCATGTAAAATGCTGGTATTCTGCTGCATCCGGTTAGACTGCAAGCCGACCCCAACATAGTTGGGACAAAGTTAGGTAGATTGATTGATACAGAACGCTGAAATCGTACTGAACTAGTGCAGACATAATATTATGATATTTCTGACACGTTTTTTTTTCAACAAAACATTCACATTTAAAACTTCATAACCATAATACTCACAAATATGTCAAAACATAAAGTAGTGAATCATTAGATGAAATTCACCTTAAACACAAGTGAACTTAATAAAAATAACTACTTCACGCCCGTATTCCTAGAAGGGTTAGACAGAGGTGTACCTACTATAGTACACCCACATATCACCAGTTATGATTAAGTCTCATGTAATAGGAGGCGATCCTATTCCCATCAACCGGGCACAAATCCAGACTCAGGGCTGCTTCTGAGGAGTTACAGATCGAAAAAACCAATTTAAAAAAAAGTGTCAGTGTTGTATAATTCTGTAAAGCCATCTTTGTTACGGTCGTGAATCATATTTTAACCAATATACAACCTCACACTGACCTGCAAATTGCAAAAAACTTAAGTAAACTTGAATTTCGGTGGCTATCTCAGCGTATCCCCCTTTATTTACTTATTTATTTATTTAATTAAAACGGTTTAAAATCAATTACAGAAAATAAATACACACAAATAAAATCAGTAGTAAACAGTTACCAAGGTTGATAGCAAGAACTGAATTGTCACACACACTTCATTCATTTGAACCACTTCCGACGCTAGGACTGAGATTTCCATGCCATAGAATATATTCAACAACAAAATAAACTGGCGGGGGCGCTTATTAATTAAACTTCTGCGTTCCGTCTATGTTATCTTTCTGACTGTTTATTTAATTACAGCTACCGAATTACTGAGCACAATAAATAGGATTAACAACATCGAACGGCATCAAAATACTTGTCGAGATCAATCATAATAATATTTTTGGAACAAAGTTCTTTAGCGCGGCTTTTGGTAGGAGTAGGTAAACTGGTAGAAATCGGCACGTTATGAAAAAGAGACAGAGGATTATACAGGTTGAAATTTTAAACATGCGACAAATCGAAATGGAAGATTGTACTCATCATTATCAACAACTTTTACTTTTACAAACCCGAAATCGCGAAAAAAAAGTCAGCTGTTCTCTACATTTTGACGAGTTATGCGAACATAAATGTAGGGAACAGCTGATTTTTTTTTTCGCGATTTCAGGTTTGGTCCCATATTAAAAGTTGTTCATAATGATGAGTACAATCTCCAATTTCGATTTGTCGCATGTTTTCAATTTCACCCTGTATAGTGTTCATGGTTTCCGAGGGTGCTGAAGTCAAATAGTGATGTCAAAATGAAAATCCAAGATGGCGGTTTTGATTTTTTTTTTTAATTTTCGTCGTGGCATGGGTGTCGTTTTCATGATTTTCGAGGGTGCTGAAGCCAACAGTGAGTATTTTTTTTTAATTTTTCATCTTGGAAACTTCGTTCCTGACAGGGGTCACAGGACCGCAACGTTGTTTTCTTTATTAAAATAAGTTATCTACATCAGACTAAGTATTAAAAGAAGCCTTAAGAGGTAATGAGTTTTCCTCTCTGGTGAATATTTTTACAGACTGTTTTAAAATGCTTTCTTGAAAATTGTTTCAGAGAAATGCGACTGTGAGAGATAGGCACTTCAGTAACAATTGCACGTAAAAGCATGGTATACTGAAATAGGTCCATTATTGACTCTAAATATTGTCCTCAATAACGTTTACTAGTCATTATGTGCCATCACATAAAAAACGTAAAAGAAAAAGTTGAAGCATTTGTGCATAAATACGAGTACCTACATGACGTATTTCGTAAAAAAATATTTATGCGCTGTCACGTAAAACATTAATAGATGCCATTTATGGACGCCCATAAAATTAAATACTGAATGCATTGCATTGCAGTTAAATGATTACAGGAATATTTAACATTGTTAACATTTATGCCTCTCTGAGTTGTGCTTTCGATCCTACCTACTTACATTCATTGCTCATAGGAAGTCTATAAAAAAAGTAATAGTCGGAGTAATAATCTTTCTTCAGTACTACTTACAAAACTATCCTTTGGTCTCATCATTCTCCTTATCCCAATGTATTTGGGTTCGGCGCAACATGTACATATTTTTCTTTCATACTTCTATATTAGTTGTCATCTCGGTATTCACCCCCTTTCTAACCATATTATCATTCACACAGTCCATCCATCGTTTCTTTTTCTATAGCCGTCGACATTCATACTCAAAACTCTCCTCACGACATTTTCCTCATTCCTCCGTATCACATGCCTATAAGTACGGTCAGCATCAAAAGTTGATTAACACTTCAGTTTTTTAAATCTTAGTTATTGAGCAAAATATTTGTTCAAAATTGCAGCAGAAGAATTTTTTTTAGAATATATGTATACACTGGTCTATTATGTGAAAAGCTAAAAATCAGTTTATTGAAAAAAGTTGTTGTCAATTTAATAACATGTAAAAATGATAGTGTTAATCGACTTTTGATGCTGACTGTACCATGGCAACCGACTTCCAACTTCTATCTATTGATAAAATAAACTTGTATTGTCATCATCATCTGCCTAGTTTTTTCCCCAACTTTGTTGCGGTCGGCTTCCAGTCTAACAAGATGAAGCCGAATATCTGGGTAATACGATACCCCTTGTAAGACTGGTTTACAGAGCTTCGGGCTTTTGAGTACCCGAAACGACTGTCAAAGATCTGCTAATCCCGACTGCCCAACGGCTTACCGTGCTTTTCAATACACGGAAATAAACTTGTATAGCATCATCTTTCAATAAACATTTGCACGCCTCACATTCTGGCAAAGTTTTAGGTAGGCTATTTATAAAAAGACAAATTAAATACTCCAGTCATATTACTATAACTGCGCATATTATGAGGAATAATTTTAACTCACTGATAACACCAACCACCAAGAGAGCCTGTACAAATAAAGGTACGATTTCACGCATGTTTCGTACATAGCTAAGTGTTCCTCTAAGGTATTCCGGGAAAAAGTAAATCATCATTATCATAATCAGCCTATATTGTTCCCACTGCTGGGGCACACGTCACACAGGCCTCCTCCCTTCGAGAGGAAGTGAGCTATAATCTACCACGCGAGCCCAGTGCGGGTTGCTAGATGTCACATGTCTTCGAATTTTTGGTTCTAGGACATGCCGGTTTCCTCACGATGTTTTCCTTCACCGTTTTGAGAGCAGTGGCGATAAAACAATTTACACAAAGTAAAGCGCCTGTCTGGGTTCGAACCTACGACCTGCAACTCGTAAATCGTGGCCACTCACCGCTGCTTTCTAAAAAACTAAATGGACTCTGCAGTCCAGAATATACCTGCGTATTTTCACGGATTTCGGTACTGATTTCAATGCTATGTTTACACAAAAGATCTAAATTAAGTTAACGCTGTGGGATTTTAATCAAAGAGCGTTGTGTAAGATTCCGATTGAGCTCGGCAGTCATATAAATTAATTTTACATGGAACAAAGTCATATTACACCTACGATAATAAAGTCTATGGTGACAACAATTTTAAGATTGGCATGGTAAAATAAATTAAATTATAATTAATTCTAAACTTTTCCATGGGTAGGTACCCAATTATATTAAAATTGTGTATACAGTTCAAATCGAAACATTTTAATAAGCACCTCTCTTCAAAATCATTTATTAAAAGGTACGCAAAAACCTATAAGAGAGCACGAAAAATATTTTTGCATTCATTCGCAAAAGTAGTAAATGAAAATTTCCCGACGATAATTGACGGTCCCGAGAAATATCGTCTATAAATATAGTGGACAAAGTTTGACGACTGTTAGGGAAATTTTCAAACTCCTTTTCAAGACATTTACTTGAAAATACTGAGGAGGTTCGAAGGCAGACAGCAATTTGTTAGTTTACGCTGCGTAGAAGCGCCGGGCCGCGCTCACCCAGGCGGCGAACAAGTCATCTTTTATTAAATACGTACAAACATTTGCATTTAGCTACCGTGTACTCTGTATTGTAAAATTTTAAAGTATTTTCCGTGTAATGCATTCAAATGATAAAATGTAGTCTCGTATTTTGAATAGAATGAACAACGTTTTAAATGGATAGCCGGTGTAGTACGGAATTTTAATCCGTGGCTGCGCTAGACTTGGAAAATATTAGAAACAAAAAGCTCTATCTATGCTGAAAGAAATTCTTACTTAAGGTAAGGACTTCTTTTACCATAGATATAGCTTTTTCATAGATTTTTCATAGAGAGAGAGATCGGTTGTGCATTTTCAAAACCTAGCAACTGACATTAAAAAAAAAGTTTGTTTTTGCATATTTGTATTACTAGATTATCAAGTAAGTCAAATATGCTAAAACACCGATAAAAAAAAATGTCAGTTGCTAGGTTTTGAAATTTCACAGCCGAGATAGCAGCACATATGTGTGTACATATAAACAAACTCACACCTTCGTCCCATGGGGATAGGCAGAAACTACAGAACGCCACCTGCGACGAACCTTACATACTCTTTTGCTTTATTTACGTTTATACATCAGAGCCCTGATTCACAACCATACGACAGGCTATCGTATCGAAAACCTGACATTTCGATAACCTGATTTGACTTCCCCTCAACAGCAAATAGCTGTTGGAAGAATAGCGGGCGTCTATTTGATTTAAACTGACAAAATTTTCGGGTTTTGGACTTGTGAGCAGCGTTGAGAAGACTCCTACGATAACAATGATTAATGTTCGATACGATACGGAAGCATATCGAGTGTTTGTGAATAAGGGGGCTGGTCATATTCGGACGCCGGACGCCAGTTGCGAGTACCTACGCATCTGACCTTACTTCAGTACTTCTTACTTTATATGACCCTGGAAAGCTTTATAGTTGAGTGTAAGGGATAGATAGATAAATACAAGGTAAGGATATAACGACTTTCTATAAACTCATTCACACAAAAATAATGTGCAGGAGGGACGGTCCCCCATTAGACGGATTTTCCTCCAACTCCATTATTTATAGCCAAAATCTTTTCTTTTACTACTGATGGTACGTATTTTATCATGAATATTAATACCAACATTTAGGTACTTCTAAAAATAGGCAAGTTAACGCGAAATTCTACAAAGCTAGGCAACAGTACGTCTGCCCAGTTGCCTATAGACGTTTTATGTCCCGTTCAAAGTCATCCCCATTTATATGGGCCCATATCAATGACCATAAACATGAACATGAATAAGAATGTAGGTTTTATGGCCCCCCATATAAATCCGGAGGAGGTGGTCATTACACCCGCGTGCCTCGTGGAGTCGCTTCAAGGGGAAATACGTTGCAGATAATAATGATATGTAAGGGCTTGATTATTCTGTGTCTTGGTGGGAATAAGGTATGTCTTTTCTGCCCTCGGGTGTTGATTTCTTAAAAAGACCAGTGTCTGTCTCTAATTTTATAAGAAAAAACTGCTATCACTTTTACGAGTGTGATGGGCAGGACAATTTAGTCTTTAACCCTACGATATTAAAGTCGGTTTTCGAGTTTCAGGATCATATAGGTACCACATAATTGACTTTACGCACAAATATAAAACCTAGCATAAACACCAGTGCCCTCACAAACTGCGTCATTATACGTAACGAAGCTATACGTTGGTCAACAACCAGCGCCCGCGGTCTTCCAAAAAATACCCACATTATATCGTCCTCCTATTTTTCGCCAACACTGTTTTTAATAATGATTAAATACTCCCTAAGTAAAAGTAATATTTTCAAATTAAAACTGTTGCTTTTTGTGGGGTTTTAGTCGAGCTTTAAGCCTTAAAAAGCGTGACGGGGTAAAATAATGCGATTGCTTGTCGTAAACCAACTACGCACGCAGCTGTCCGGTGTCCCCTTTATTTTATTACTATTTTCCGTGAGCCCGTTTATATAGTGGCCCAGCGTGGTGCCTACGGGAATTGGTGGAAGATAGCTCTAATGTTCAGCAGTGGGCTATTAGGACGCTGATAAGTTATTAATTAAATGTTTTTAGTCGGTACATATAGGTATTAGGCTACGGACACGAAGTCAGCGGGTGCGACGCGGCGGCGGCGGCGGCGGCGCGGGGAGCATGCGGCGCATTTCAATGCATAGATTTATATGGAACTGGCCTCGAAGGCAGCGGCGCGGCGCGGCGCGTGAAGCGGCGTACGAGCGGTGCGCACTAGTCTAGCGGTGCCAGCACGTCTGCATTGACGTAGTGTTGTGCATTTTATTTTTTGCTTTTTTAACGACCGGTGTTTCAAAATGTTGTATCAAAAAGATGTTGTCGTCGCTGTTTAGACATTTCGTTTGCTAACAAAGACACTAATTTCTTATAACACAGCATTACGCCGCCCGCTCTAGCGCCGCGCGATCTGCTCGCTGGCTTCGAGACCGGGTCTGCGTTGCCGCGCCACTCCCCGCGCCGCTGCCGCCGCCGCCGCGCCGCGCCCGCTGACTTCGTGTCCGTAGCCTAAGTAGTTTATCTTTTCTATAACTCATCACATATCTGCTTTGCCTCGTTGGTCTAATGGTCACAAGCGCTACTGCTGAGCATGAGGGCCTGGGTTCGATTCCCAGGTCAGGTAAAGTGATTGGGTTTTCCCATCTGGAATTTCTTAGTAGCAGTCCATAGTCTGGATTTGTACCCAGTTGATGACAATAGGCTCGCTCCCTATTACATAAGACTTAAACGAAACTGGCGAAATGTAGGTGTACTATAGATACACTACCTACTACCTAACCCTTTAAAAAAACAATAACATAACATCACGCCTGTATTTCCCATACAGGCGTGATGTTACGTTATTTTTTTTTATAAGCCGCTCTGCTTCCATTCCTCTCGGTCCGGAGTTACCAAGGACCAATATTTATTAAAGGAGTCCAGGTCATCCCGCCATCTCCGTCTGAGCGGGACCCATTGGGTCGTAAGTTTGGCCCATTGATCGTCTGACATACGGCAGATGTTTCCAGCCCAATTCCATTTAAGCGTGGCAGCTTTTCGAGTGACATCAGTTCTCTTAGTGATGGAACGGATTGTTGTATTCTTATCCGGTCCACAAGTTTAAGACCTTGAACACTCCGTTCCATAGATCTGTGTGTTATAGTTATGTAATCGCCATAAAACCAAACTTAAACAAAATGAAGTCAAGCCAATAAAGAAAATTACGATTCTGCTCAGGGAACCAATCAAAAAGATCCCAAAACTACTGTTTTACTGCTCTATGAAAATACTATGACTATGTTTTACAAATTAGAACGCTT
This sequence comes from Amphipoea lucens, assembly GCA_947508005.1. Lineage (NCBI taxonomy): Eukaryota > Metazoa > Arthropoda > Insecta > Lepidoptera > Noctuidae > Amphipoea > Amphipoea lucens. Next base: position 9,865,192 of record OX382356.1, read on the forward strand.
ATCCTGAAACAGCAGTGCTATAAAATAGAAAAATCTTCCTTCCAAATCTGGTCGTACACAAGAAATCTGTTATTGCACTGAGCCCATATCGATTTCTTAATATAATTTACCTTGAGCATGGATTTGGCAACAACAATGTGGGCATAAAACTATAATAGAAAGAAAGAAAATACATTTATTTTGGCACAGACTAAAAGACACACAATACGCCAGATACATACATCCGCAGCCTAATTGCGGAACGCCAAATCGTCAAATGATTCTGATCAGTTGGCTTCATTTCTATCACAATTGGCTTCATTTTACGATTTTCGAATTGCGAAACTCTAGTTTATTATGAAACCAATTATGAACGTTAAGGCCCTGCGCAGAAACTAGAGTTTCGCAATTCGAAAATCGTAAAATGAAGCCAATTGTGATAGAAATGAAGCCAACTGATCAGAATCATTTGACGATTTGGCGTTCCGCAATTAGGCTGCAGATAAAAACAAAAATTAAAAAATGTAAAGTTCGATGTAAATACAATAAGCAAGAAAGTGTGTCTCACGGCTGCGCTAAAAAGGCCCAGTTCAGCAAAAATGCCAGAAAACTAGTGCCTGATGCTGGTTTTCAACTAGACCTGATATAATAATATCATACTAGTAACCACAGATATAGATATACCCAGATAACGCAAGAGCACCTAATTCGCGTGCCAAAAATCGCACCAGTTTACGTTCGGAAATCATAAGCCGCCACTTTCGCGCTCAGTCCTGCGTACTGCTGGCTGAGTGAGCGTGAGCGAGAGAGCGCGAGCTTGTGACGTCATAGTAGGTAGTCAAAAAGTGGCACGCTTAGTTTTCATACAGTTCGTGATACTTGCGTTATCTAGGTATATCTATATCTGTGCTAGTAACACAGGATACTATAGGTTTCAGGTTCATTTGAGATTTACAGTTGTCTGCACTACTTCTACTTCTTTGTAGGTACAGTGAACAAAAGAGATAAATTACCTGGCAGCTGTATAGGATGGCATAGACATCGACGCGTAATTTGTTTTTTTAAATAACCGACGAAAATTTTCTACGGGATGTTCAGAATCATATACTGAATCATAGACAAAGTTTGCGCGTCGATGACCACCCTGTATACAGTACCGGGGCGTAAATATCATCAAGCTTTAGAGACTGTCGGAGACACTCGATATGCAGGCCGACGAGAAGACGACGGTCTACAAATCCGAACTTTTTCCTAATACTCCACGTGTCTTATTTACTTCCGAATCAGTCTGTCTGGCCTTTATCCCAACTATGTTGAGGTCGGCTTCCAGTCTAACCGGATGCAGCTGAATACCAGTATTTTATATGGAGCGACTGCCTATCTGACCTCCACAACCCAGTTACTAGATAACACGATACCTCTTGGTAAGACTGGTTCACTGGTTGTCAGACTTTCGGGCTTCTGACGACTCGTGACAACTGTCAAAGATCCAAGAATGACAGCCGGAACCAACGGCTTAACGTGCTTTCCGAGGCACGGAGCGGTCTCGGTATGTAAAGATGCACACCCGTCCACGGACCGACCGCGACAAGTGTATCTTAACCTGATAGATCGATCCGTGCGGCTGTCATCACTTAAGTATGAGCCATTTACTTAAAAAATAAACCAGTTCGCAAATTTTTGGTAACCGACCAAAACTGTTTCAGCTTGAGAGTCTAGAATCATATGCTGACTTCATGTTTATAATAATAATTCAAGAGTGCTACTAGAAAAAAAAAATACGAAAAGGTGATGAATTTGATGGGTCTTTTCAGAATTTCATCAGAATGTCAACATCTGATTTTTGCCTATAAACAAGATGTTTCGGCTTGTCTCCGTTCGATCGGGGAGCACGGAAACATGTTTCAGAAACAATGCTTCATCACATTTGTTTATCGACTGATTATATACTGTTTCCAGAGCACGATGAAACATTGCGGAACACTGTTTCGAAACAGTGTTTCTCAACAAATGTTGCCTAATGAATACGGGGCTTTACAGTTTGCGCACTGGTTAATTTTTTGACCTGTATAAATCCTTTTTAACCGGTCAAGCACCGCGCGTCGCCCGTTGGCGACGAAACAATAGAAAATCAATTGTGTCTCATTAGCGGAGCTCGACAGATTAAACAATGATTGTTGTGCTTTGTGCCTCGTGTTTTTAAAGTTAGCACGGACAAAATAAAAAAGAAAGCCTTCATTTTGGTTACTTATCAGTTTTGCTGACTGTACGTAGTAATGACACAACTTTTTATACGTTAGAGATAAAAATGTAGTCTGAGCACCTCTGCTGGAAAGGTAGGTGTTGAGAAAACAAGTTAGTGTCGACATAACAATAGTGTTTGTGTGTACGTGTGTATGGTTCAATGTTTTTACGATTGCGGAGCAAGGGAACAATAACAAAGTAAGACTGTGTGTGGTGTACCTAAACGCGAATGTAAAAAACTAGCTTTATTCATTCCTGTTTCCGTTCAGTAGCACAGCATAATCAGCCTATAATGTTCCCACTGCTGGGACACAGGCCTCCTCTCTGTGTGAGGGAGTGGGCCATAAAACACCACAAGGGCCCAGTGCGGGTTGGTAGATGTCACATGTTTCCGAATTTTTGGTTCTAGGACATGCTGGTTTTCGCACGATGCGATGGTTTCCTTCACCGCTCTGAGAGCAGTGGTGATGAAATTAAATTCACAAAGTAAAGTGGCTGCTTAGGTTTGAATTCACGACCTAGAACTTGTAAGTTGGAGCCGTTACCATTGGGTCACCACTGCGCATACCATTCAGTAGATAATTATAAATGATTTATGCACTGAAACATTTATATACAGGTTGTCCGGTAATTAATGGTTAACCCACCCTCTCACCTCTCCAGGTGACCCCTGACGAGGTTATGGGACCAAATCTGAAATCGCGAAAAAAGAATCAGCAGTTTCTTATATTTTGACGAATTATGCGAACATAAATATAGGGAACAGCCGATTTTTTTTCACGATTTCATGTTTGGTCCCGCGGTAAAAGTTGTTCATAATAATACTCGTAAGTACAATGACCCTTTAAGAGGTTATCCATTAATTACCGGACACCCTGTATATTTGACTTGATACATAAAAGTAATCTTGTAGGTATTTAGTCTTTTCACGAATAAAGACTTCCTACAAATATTTCATATTCCGTTTAACTTTATCCGCTTAAAAAGAAAAATACAACCAATGGCATTATTCTCAATCAAAATTTCCAAAAAACCGTGTCAAGGTAATGTTCAATGCAAAGAGCATGTTTAACCAAAGCACCTACCATCTAATCTCTTCACCACCCTTGGTTGACTGGTAGAGAATGCCTTAGGCATTAAATCCGCCTTTATACCTTTTTGTGCGAAAAGTCTAAATTAATATATAACTAAATAAAGAGACAAACACAGTATCTTCGATTAAACACGATTGATTCAAACAACAACTTGTTAAAGTTAATGATATATTAACAAGGTGTCATTACACGAGTGAATGGAGCGCAAATTGTAAATTCGCTCAAACCGAACACGAATCAAAATGTTTCGTTGCAAGATGAATGGAACATTATGTGTTAGCAGATCACATAAGGAGATTTTATTGGGTCACGGATTTATTGTGAATAGTGATCATCTAGACTAATTATATCAAAAGCTTCACATGAATATTATTGCTATTAATCAATTCATTGGAACGTGCTTTTTCATTTAAATTAACTTCAAACTGTTCTCATTTAAACGTGATAGCTTTATTACAATTTCAATGGATCCTATGAGGAATGATTGTACAGTAGGCCGCAGGCCAGTGGCACCACTTTGACCTTGAGGTGGCCTAGCGTTGTACGAAGTTTCAATAAATTAAGAGGTCAGCCTATACTGCACCCTACATACACTTTCAATCACCATTTGAACGATTTTGAAGGATATTGCTAATCCATTGCTTCATAGTTCGAAAATTTGTCTGCTCAACAACATAGATAAAGCAATGAATAATGTTGAACTGTCAAAATGTAGCCAATGCTTACGCAATAACCCCGCTGGTTTTGTTACAAGTGACGTGCGATCTACTCTAGGTACATATAGGCGCACATTGCCCCTAATATCGGCATCAAAATGTCATGGCCGTGATTTTCCTACAAAATGAGCGCGACCCATGGCGACATATCCTTTATTCTCCAAGTATCCTAACATAATATTATCTACGGTTGCCCTTGTATTATGTTATACATGGCTCCGGCGGTGTAATTCTCTTTGAAACAACTCAAGTTTTATTATTCAAAACTCAAAAACTTATCATTTATTTCAATTTAACTACATATGTTTCAGTGTGTGCAATCGTACACAACCCAGTACTGATTTTACTCTTAAAGTTCATCTATGCGATGCTGGAAGTCACTCGCACTGCAGCTGCTCAACTATAAATAGAGTACCTCATATCAAATATTTGGGTATTATTGTCGACCAGAGATTATCTTGGTATCCCCACATTGATCAAGTTGCTAACAGAATCAGAAAACTAAGCTGGATTTTTAAGACACTTAGACATATAATACCTATAAATGTATGTACTCCTTCAGGCAAGAATAAAAACTTCCTAAATTAGATATATTTAGCGCTTGCACAATCGGTATTGCTATACTGCATCCCTATTTGGGGGGGGGCTTCTAAAACAAAATTTTAAGAATTAGAGCGAGCACAACGGGCTCTCATCAAGTGCATGTATTTTAAAAAGCGTAGATATTGTTCTGAAAAACTTTACCAAATCAGTAACCTTTTAACGGTCCGGAAGCTTTACATTACTCAAGTTGTTCTCACAAAACATAAAGCACTAACCTATGATCCCAGAATATTGGCTAGAAGAAGAAAAGACATTATATTAAAAATACCACAAACAAGAACACTATTTGCCAGTATTCAACTTTTTAAACGATCTGCTCAGCTTTATAATGCTATTAATAAACACACTTACATCTACCCTAAGAATTTTTATGAATGCAAAAAAATACTAACGGAATGGATAAGAAAGCTAACCTATAGTGAGACTGAATCACTTCTACAATAGATACACTAATACTATACTAACATAATACTCCACAAAAACATACACACCCTCTCACACACACACACACACACACACACTCACTTACACACCCCGCCCTCATTCACTCAAATCACCTTGTTTATTGTTTATTTTTGAAGTGAAAACTTCTTTAGCGGCGTTGAACACTTTTTGTAATGGGTAAAAAATGTTAAACTCGCGTCAGGGCATCGCGTCAGGACACGTGACCGTCAGGAGAGATTTCCCCCCCCCCCCCATCTCGGCGGCGCCAACCGAAGTGAACCAAGTGAGACACGACAAAGATGGCCGAAGAAAATGACATTTGACGTACAAATGTTTGAAAAGTCAGTTTCGTAAACAATAGTACTTCGAGGAGCCGCAGTTGTATTTAATTTATTTTGAACTTCTGTTTAACCAATTTAGTTTATTATTATATACCTACCTACAATACAAAATAGAAGCGACGAAAAATGTAACGAAGCACATTATAGCAACAAGAAATACTGTGGGACATTGCTGCTTTTGTGTGAAAACAATGCTTCCGTGTCGACCACGGAAGTTTACACCCTGCAGGGAGATGCTCCAGTAGGGTGTGGCTGTGAAGCTATGTTGCAAAACATGCTCCACGTCCTATCCTGCCTTATTCGTCCTACCCAAAACATGCAGTCAAAGTGACCTCTGCGCTGCCACCGACGACAACGTGGAAGTGGCAATATTTTGAGCCAACAAGATCTAAAGTAAAAGAGAAGAAATTTAGGGAGTAGTTCATTAATAAAAAGCTTGTATACAAATATCAGTTTATTTTTATAATACTTGTACGCACCGGGACTTACAGCTTAGTACGGCTGTTATTCTAAATGCATACAGTGTGGCTAAGTTTGTAACAATTGAGCCTGGTATCTATGGTTACCTCACCCTGATTATAAACCTACAGCAACTACTTAACACCCTAGTTATCCTAACACCCTAACCTATCATACAAGCCTACGGGAGACCTACGGGAACAGACAGAATTTGGGTAGGAATAGGGGTTTGTGTACGTCGTGCAATGTGTACACAGGAAATAGTTTTGTCATTGCCGGTCCCACAGACTCATAGAACTGGTGATGGCTAAAGGTGTCTTGGCCATAGTGAGAGGAATTATGGAAGATGAATCAAACTCTACTCCAGCTTGATGACTCATTTATTCATTTACTAATTACTAATTTATGTGGAACGAATGTATGTCGCTCTTGATGCTGACGCTGGCGTATGTAACTCTTGCCTGTTCACGGCTGAACAATAGGTACTCTAAACTCTAATTTGGCTTCTAAAACTTGTGCAAGCAGAACAACATTTTTAAAATGTTTGCTTTTCATTTGCCATCTGTGCCATCTCTTCTGTAGGCCGTTTCATTTTCTGCTATTCGTAGTGAAGCACCATCCTTACTAGTCCTATTGACCTGAAATACAAAACTATGTTATAAATTCTTTCTCTTCATTATCTTATTTATACTGATTTAATTAATCAGTAGCGGCATCAAAATAACAGTCATTATCCTTTATTTCATTATTATACATATAAATTATATTTTTAAATATTAGAATATAAAAAAATATATAAAAACATTTAAAAATATAAAAAATAGTAGCCCACCGGTATCGGGAACAGGGTCCAAGCTACCGGCGGTCAGGGCTCCAGAGAGAGGAACCTCCTGACAATGCGAGCCGTGTCCAGAAGTACCGCTTTCTGAATCAAGCCCTTGATCCAGCTGCCCAACGAGAGCCTCCTTAGGTGTTGGTCGAGGCTCTTGGCTATCAAACCATTGGCTGTAACGACTATCGGCACAATGATCGCTGAGTCCACATCCCACATGTCGACAACCTCGCGAACCAAGTCAAGATACTTAATTTGTTTTTCTTTCTCAGCTTTCACGAGGTTCTCATCATGCGGGACAGTTATGTCAACAATCATTGCGCGCCGCTCTGATCGATCCACCACCACTATATCAGGCTTATTGGCAACAATAGTCCTGTCAGTGATGATGGATCGATCCCAGTACAATGTGATATTACCATTTTCGAGAACTGGGTCGGGCACATACCTATAGTACGGCACCTCTGATTCCACAAGGTTGTATTTCAAAGCAAGCTGCTGATGGATTATCCTGGCTACAAGGTTGTGTCTATGCAAGTATTCTCCGTTAGCTAGACGAGAACACCCGGAGATAATATGCCTGATTGATTCTCCCGGCCGGTGGCATGCCCGACAGATGTCAACCGTGCCGTCTTTCACAATAAATCTCCGGTAATTGTTCGTCATCACAACTTCGTCCATAATTGCACAGACAAAACCTTCGGTTTCTCCAAAGAGGTCACCGAAACGCAACCAGGCTACAGACGCTAGTAAATCTACATCGGGTCCATGTAGGGCCCGGAAAAAGCGTCCGTGAAGCTCCTTACTTTGCCATACTTCCATGCGATCATTAGTGTCAAGCACTATTGGTTTGCGCCAGTTCTCTTTACCCAAGGAGAGCGGGGTGAGGCCCTTGTCCACCACGACTACATCCCGACGCATTCCCACGTCGGCTTCAAGGAAATATTCCCTGAGACTGCATATCTCGCGATTGTGGAGAGTCTTAGCATTTAAAAAGCCACGACCTCCACACTTTCGCGGGATGTACAGCCTCATTACCGATGACCGTGGGTGATGCATTCGATTTGCAGTCAGCAGCGTGCGGATCTTCCTATCCAGGGCGTCCAGTTCGGTCTGAGTCCATTTGAGTATGCCGAAAGAGTACATCAAAACCGGCATGACCCAACCGTTGAAGGCGCGCACCTTGTTTCCGCCTGAAAGAAGACAGTCATTATTATTCTTATGGCGGGTTTTTTTTTTTGTTACAATGAGTTTTGTACAGGCAAACGAAATTCTTCGTAAAATTGTAAATTGGATAGGCACCTAATTCGTAAATCATGCCAGGCTGCCCCTGTTTAGCGTTAGTGCTTGTGTCAATGTTTTTATTTTCTATTATGGAGACCTCTCCCTGACCAATTCTTCCAAAAAATCTAAGGATTAGAAGCAAAAGCAAGCATAAGTATAAGAAATTGAGAATGTTTACAAAACATAACTTACTTTGAACACATTTTAGCTGTAACAGTAGGTACACACCTTATCCTCCTCCAACCAATATTCAATTCTTTGCCCTTTATTGCAACTAGTCTCCGGTCTTAATTTCATTTATTTTAAATACAAAAAAAATATTCAAAAGTTTTTTAGTTTGACACATACAATATCAAATTCATTCATTGACATATTCATATTGTTTCCATGACGACCATGACGTTGTCGCGTCAAAACTGTTGAAACTGTAGACAGTAAATTAGTTTTTCATACGTAATAATGTCTACGGACACAAATATTCGGTTCGTAGACAGATATTCTCGTATGCCGATTTAATGTGTTGGCCAATTTGTTGGATGACTTCATTACAATGACAACATTTAGAAGTTGTAGGACATTCTAGTTATAGAACGTTTATGAAGCGTTTATGAATACAAAATTTTATCGAATGTTTTAAAGGCCTATTGAGCATTTTAACTAATGAATGGTTTAAACCTTCAATAGGCTTTTTTTATGAATAAGACCGAAAGTGTTTAAAATATGGAAATTGAACAAAGTGCATCTATTAATGAAAAAAGTGACGCAGAAATATTGAAAAAAATGAGTAATATTAATTAAATTAATAATTGATTTATTTCAACGTTAATATTCAAGTTTTCACTTCTGCCGGCACTCCCGGAGTGCAACCCGTCTTTTTTTTGTTATTTTTTTTTTATGTACTCGTATTGTATAGTTTACACTTCTTGTTTTTGAAAGAGCGGAGTCTCCTAATACAGGCATCTTTTGCTTAAATGGAGGCTCCAATCTCAATTTTTTTTGTACGATTAAGGTTATCAAATAAACTATTTCTATTTCTATAATTAAACCATGTACAGGCACTTTTGAATTGTCAAAATTAAATAGTCGGTCAGTCAGTCAAATTTGAAGCTAGTTGCCAATTCCAAAACGTAGATCTATATGGAGTAGAACGGGCAAGAAACTCCATGGACACTCTTTTAAATCTAGATATTACAAAATCCTGGGCACATTAGTCTTGTTGCTTCTATATGTGAGAACAATGTAATTCAGTTCCTGCCTCGGCCACCACTGACTAAAATCACATAGAACGTCATTCATACAGTATATTATAAAGTCGCGAAGCTAGAAAATGCAAATAAACACGTAGCTAATGTACCATTAAATAAACTTACATTTACCTACCGTTTTAAACAGAGTTCATTTAACTTCAAACAGACTTTATTTAAACAAACATTTTACGGAGACGTAACCTACATTTAGTGAGGACGGAAAACGCTTCCATTGCAAAATAAATTGATTAGACGTGGGGCCAAAAAATCTTAAAGCTTTCTCTCCTTTTTAACTTTTCGTGTCCGAAAGCTTTGTCCTGAAGAGATTCATTTTAATTACGATTTCCACGAGAAATAACGACTCGGGGAAGTACGGCCTTTACCTAGCTACCAATCTTCATTAGCTTCATTATTTCCATGTAGAATTGTACGTTATGTGCGTTTTAATAAACCTATGTGTATATACGACGCAAAATTTTTAGGCCCTTTTGACAAGAGGATTTAAAATTAAGTGTTACTTACTTAAAAATAACCGCACTTTTGCTCGTTTATTCCCCTAGCCTTTTCATTGCTAGAATGACTTTTATTTCCATCAAGTTTTTAGAGTAGGTATTCATTATAAAAAATAGTATTGAATTGAAGTCAGTAAGATTCAATTTTGCAGAGCTGCTCTATTTATGTGGCTAAACTACTTAGGCAACGCGAATTACATTCGAGTTATTGATTTTCCCAGATATGTCGCCAAACATCGTGGATAGAGACGTGAGAACACACGTAAATTGAGGGTAGAATTTGATTTATTCAGGCAGAGAGCGGTCGGTCGCGGCGACCGTACGTTACTAAGTTGAAGTTCCAACGACATAAATCTCCGGCCACTCCACACAAAGTGAACGAATTGGACCGAATGAATAATTCCGAATACATTTATGCAAGCGCAAGTATTTCCATAGCATAATCTTGTAGGATCACTGAGCAAATACTTTTAGAAGATTTGTACAGGACAAAGATATCGAAAAACCTATCCCAAACATGTTCTATAAATATTTATACGATTAAGTGGGACGTGTCACAGAGAATTTGAGACCTTTTATTCAACCGCAAATAAATGTTCAAAGTCTCGATAAAAGATTTATTTTAGACTTTTCAATATTGAACAGTACAACAACAGTTTGGTTGAAGTTTGCTTCTTCTAAATAGAAAAGTTCTGATTACTAAAATACGATGGTAAGAACAACAATCTGCTCAAAGTGAAAACTTTTGTAAACTTTCTATTTCAGCTGAAAATAACATTGTGTTTTCAATTGTTTTTTTTTTTTGTAATGAGGTAATTATTTTACGACATTTTTTTTTTCGTTTCATACAAACAAAGAGAACCATGTAAATAACTAACAAGCTTAAAGTAAATATTTAAGAAAAAATAAATAATTTATTTGGGCTATAATAAACAAAATAAACAGAAATAAGAACATAGAATGTATTGACGTAAAAACGACAGAAAATCAAGTCTCCAAATCCAATTTTTTACATTTTGTATGTAAACCTAATTATTGAGAGAATTTCTACGAATTCATTCGCTTCATCTCCGCCAGACGCGAAGTTTAATAAGATATTTCCTGTTCATGATGCTGGAAAACGTCTGCCACCTATGTAGAAAACTCCGTAACTGAAATACCTGATAACATTTTCATTTATTTTTTAAATAAATTCAATATCTCACTAGCACAAACTGAATCATAGGTTTCGTATTGTGGGCGCGTTCTCTGCGGCGGCGAGCCGCCCACTATCTGAACGCGCCCCAAAAGGTGGTAGCCGTAAGGCTAATCCGGGGGTACCGCACGATCTCGGGCGAGGCGGCAAGCCTCCTTGCCGGACTGCCGCCATGGGATCTGGAGGCGATAGTCCTCGCGCGCCTGTATGAGTGGCGCGCGGAGGCACTGAGCCGGGGGAAACTCCGCTTCCGCGGCAAATCGCGGCGGAGCGGACAGACCTCCGGCGCGATCTCATGGTGGCATGGAAGGAGCGACTTTCGCAACCCAGTGCAGGGCACGCCACGATAGTGGCGATAAGACCCCTCTTTGAGGAGTGGCTAGAGAGGCGTCACGGCGTCCTCACCTATCGCCTGACGCAGGTCCTCACCGGACACGGATGTTTTGGGAGGTTCCTGCACATCATCAGGCGGGAGGAGACGCCCGGGTGTCACCACTGCGAGGATCGCCCAGAGGACACGGTGGAGCATACGGTGGAGGTCTGCCCCGCATGGGCGGAGCACCGCCGTGCCCTCGTAGAGGCGATAGACAGCGGCGGCGACCTCTCGCGTCCGGCCCTGGTTCAAGCCATGGTCCGGGGCGAGAGGGAGTGGGAGGCAGTCACCTCCTTCTGCGAAGCAGTCATGCTAGCGAAGGAGGTGGCGGAACGACTGAGGGAGAGAGCCTCACACCCCAGCCGCCGCGGGAGACGCTCCGGGCGTCGGGAGCCGCGTGACGACTCCCGGCCACCGTAGGCGCGGGCCTGCGGACGGAGAGTAATGGGTAGCTCACCGTCCGATCAGGACCAGGCCCGTGCCGGACGGCGCGTACGTGTTCCACGCGCGCCTCAAAGAGATGTCAGCATAAAGGAAGGGGCCTGCCAGGGCCGAAGCCTGCCGGGGGTGCGGGATTGTCCGAAAGGGTTACCGCTACCCCGGAACATAAAGGGCTAAGGAAGGAACACGGATGGGTTTTAGTCAGTAAGAGTCTGACACTCACTTCGCTCCACCCAGAGCGGGAGGGGTCATTTGATGATTTCACATCCATAAAAAAAAAAAAAAAAAGGTTTCGTATTGTTTTTGAACAGTAAGATAAAATGTAGGTAGGTATTACGGTCACTGGGCAATAAGGGACACTAGATACCAAAGTACAATAGTGCTTGAAAATATAGTACAACGGATATATTTAAAAGTTGTAGGATCATGCAAAATATATATAAAACGTGTAAGATTGTTGTCCTAAAGGCAGAATAGGAAGCCTTTTTCATCCCGTCTATATGCGCTATTATCTACATATTTTCATAGGATTATTGAGTATTATTCCTCTCAGCCGTTCATTGTAGTCTCTAGAGTCTGATATTCTGAAGACGTTTACATGATGTTAACAAAATCTTAGGAGGGAATTGGTTCAGAAAAGTATAGGGCAAAAGAAATGAGATTAAATCCGCAGTGGAAAAATCGGCAAATAATGCTAACAATGATGAATATTGGTAGGCACATGTACAAGAAGGAGGTATGTAAACATGTTATATGTTTCTGACTATGAAGATAATGTGAGTAGGTAACTTTGAACATATCAGCCGGTTTTCAACTGTATTGGCCGATTTATATTTGTTATTTACAAACAAAATCTTAAAGTTGACAACAGCACGATTTTGATTAGGGCGAATTGTTGTCTATTTTTATGCCAAGCTAATAAAATTCCAGCCAGTTAACCCCGTATTGCATAATTAAAACCTAATTCTTATTATGCAAATCTCATAAAATATTATTTGCGACGGTCATAAGTTAATAAGAGCATGATCAAATTACCCTAATTGCGGATTAAGGTCCACCGACTATAGCGTTCCTCGTGATGTTAACTGTCTCCACTTGAAGCTTATCGCGACCCTCACAAATTCAATTATGGACCTTCGTCGCAGCCATGTTGACCTGCCCTGAGCAAATACTAGCAAACCAGACTCTGGAACCTCTCCACAAATCTTGGAAAGTTTGACCTCCGCTGGCTCGGTGGCTGAATTCGAACGTGTCAATTAATTCTGCGTACAAATAGTTGGGGATTTTTATTTATTTGTGATGCTGTAGGATGTGTCCTGAATCGCGGATGCGTGACCACGTCACAAACATCAACACTTGACCACGCGGCGCGGGCAAGTATATCTATTTGTTCTCCGTTTTGCCTGCAGTGTTTGTTTTTGGAAGACAGCAAAATCATCACCACGCTTTTGCGCTTTGCCTGGGGTAGACCAAGCAAAGCGCAGCGTTTCACTCTTTAAATAACTAATCATGTATACATAGATCTAGCATTTAATCCAGGCGTCTAACCAGATGTTAAGCTGTGACACATAATTTGCTGAGATGTGTCTACGACTTTTCGATTAAAATCTGCATCATTATCATCACCTTTCTGTAATTGAATTCGAACAGTCTTTTTAGTTTTAAACTACATTTTTAAATTACAAATACTTACACGTAGGTACCTAATAAGCATAATATTAGCCGGTTATTCCGTTTATCCACCCTTAGGTGGATACCTATGTGGAAACGCATGTCCAAAAATCCACCCTAGGCCTAGATTTTTGGGCTAGGCCTAACGTGGATAAGCGGATTAACCCAATAGTAGGCACGCAGGTATTCTGGTCTTGGGCATCCTTACAAAAATTGTGACGTTTTTACAAGGTTTTCGGAAAAAATATGTTTCTATACTAACATTGAACGGTATAAATAATAAATATTCCACCATACTACTGGATTAATTAATAATAAATATCAGCTAATGTAAGAGTCTAAACTACTTTTTGCCGCTTTGAGTTTTTCCGATTGAATTTATAAGTACAGCTTCAGAGAAAAGGAACCCCTCAAGACTTTAAAGATTATCGCCCGAGCGCGCTCGAGCCCGCCGTCGCTCGTCGCTCGAGCGACGGCGGGCGCGTCACGTGGCTCTGGCCTCGAGCAGCTCCCTCCCCCGCTGCCGCGCGCCGCATCCATCTCTGCCCGAGCATCCACCGATCCCACTCAAATATTATTTGCAAGTTTTTAAATAATTATAATATGGTATTTTTTCGGCTTTTTGCCCGAACCGTATTCCAAGAATAACTTAACTTACAAAAAGACACTTTACGTGCGATTGAGGATACGAACCCGCATCACCAGGCGCCAGCCGATCACGTAGACCACGCCTTATACCACTAGACTATTGAATCAGTTAGCCATCTTAACGAAAATTTGAATAGCTTTACTCCTTATATCGAACAAGGTTGATAACGGTCTAATCTTCTAGATATTAAGGTTTAAATTTCAACTTCCACCACGTATTATAAATACTAACACCTTACCGTCTTGTTTTACAAAATGCAATTCGTAACTCCTCAATCAACTAAATTATAAGGTTGAAATTTGCATAGATTTCTTGTTTGGTTGAATAGAATGTGCTTGATTCCGATTGTTGCCCTACCTACCGTAATTTTAATTTAGAATACTTCTTCGCCTTATTTACTAAACTGTGATTGAGGGTATAATTACTTTTCAAATCGTTTCGTTTTCGTGTCGATCCGCTTGTGCGTAATTATCTTCGTCGAAATATTATCCGATTTATTAAGTTTTTGAACAGTTGATTATATTAACCGATAGTATTGTTCGATTAATAACTTTTTGAAGGCTGGAATTAAATAAACTGACGACTGAGGGAAACTGACCAGTGATACGCGGACTCTAAAATTGTTGTTCTCTGGGAACAGGAACAAAGCATAAAGAACGAGATATGGGCATAACGGTAAGATTTACGTTATACACATATATGTATTTATTGTTGCAATCATGTTGCATTATTACTGACAAGTTGGATTTTTTTTATGTATTCCTAATATTATTATTTTCGTTCCAGAGAAAAACAGTTCGTAGATGGATACAAAGGTATCATGCGACTGGTGATGTGAAATGTGATCGCCAAGGCCCTCGCTCAATAATTGTTTACACTAATGAATCGGGGCGACACCGTAATATTGTGGAAGTTCACTCAGTGTACCCTTCAAAACTACGCGTTCAAGTGTAACTTCAAGAAGTGATAGACAGTGACGGCCATCCTCTCCGTTATTAATAGGCAATTTACTCGGCAGATTTATTGTGTAACTGATCTGATAAAATTACATTGGAACGTATGAGCAAGTGTTAATAATTCCCAATATTTGTGGGATCATTAATTCGTAGTTAATCAAAAATAAACAACCTTTATTATTATCAATCCAGATACTTTTGTTTACAAGTAGTCTTGTAATGTGTGATGCACCATCTGACCTCACATATTTTTATAATTTCTAATGTTGTGTTAAATAAGGGTTATCAGAAAATGTGATAAAAGAGAAAGATGTATATTGCTATACTTTTATAGTTTAGCATGTTGGTTCTTCCTCTGTAATTCACAGGCACAAATGACAACATTTAATTTTTAAATCTTTTTTCCGATAAGATCATACAAAGTATAAAAAAATAATGTTTTCACAACTTTAAATGAATAAATATTACCTATTGTAGTTGTTTCTAGAAAAATCTATAAATGAACCGTTATCTAATGTTAAACGTTCTAAACCTCACCCAGGGTATCTATTTTGTGTTTAGTTAATATTCTAAGTAAATAACCCCAATTTAACACACATAGAAAACTGTATATTCAAACATGAAGTGGATTCCATGAAGTACTAGAAATGTAATTAGAGAAATAAATGAATATTGTTTATGCAACATGCCTAGATTTTCTTACAAACCTCATACCTACTTCAACATTTGATTTCTTAAATAATAATTAACAAAAATCACCTAATAACCTATAAAAGAAACAAAAAAAAAAAAAGAAAAAGAACTTCTCGTCCGAGGATTTGAACTCGAGACCATCGCATTGCTAAGCCGCAGTCTTAACCACTAGACCAGCACGCCATATACAACACATTACAAAAAACTTAAATGGGTTTAATGTCATTACCAAAAGGGGTTCCTTTTCTTTGAAGCCGACTGTACACTACTTCCCCTGTTTTCCATTTAGGATTTCATTTGTTTAAACAATTTGTAATGGTAACTTTGCTAACTACTAATGTGTTATTTTTGAATTTTGAAAGAAAGAAAGAAACAAAAATTTTTTATCCTTTTATTTACCTTATACGAGATAAACATATTTATCAATGTTGGCAATTTCCTAGAAATACCAAATATACAACGTCAACCTATGGTTAAATTTGTGGAATAAAACTTCTCATGTATTTTCAAGCTTAGTTGAAAGTTAAATGGAAGTAAATGACGTAAAACTGTGCACACTACGTCGCCACTTCCTAGAAATTTTGGTTAACTTACCTTCCATAACGTTCTTTAGAAAACTTCTGGTCTCCTGTGGATTTAGTTTTCACTGAAAAGATTTACGTTTTAAGGAAAAACAAAAAAAACTTCTTTGTGAACTGGTTGTGATTCAAATCAAGTTTTCAAATGTATTCACAGGATTTTTAGCATATTGGTACTAGCTTATGTCAGGCTTTGCTTTCCTGAAATTCAGGAGCTACTTTTGAGTTTACTTTCCCCCAGTGTCATAATCCATGTAATATATTACGACGATCTCTTATAAAATTCAAAGTAACTAACCCGATTTCAATCTAAATTAACAAAATAAAGCTTAAAAAAGGGACTGAAAACAGATTAGATATACACACAGGGATCCGTTGTACCAGATTTCCATTTGGATGTGGAAACCAAATTAATGAGCGCGCTTAGTAGTTCACAGTTTGTGGGTGGCGCCACTAGAAGCCACTCGAAGCCACACAGAACTGTAATGTGTGGGTTTCAACGATCGCACTGGCTTATAAGTTCTACTAACAATTCAAAAGCTGACCACTCTCTGAGTAGCAGTATAAATAAATCAGTCATGCATGAATTAGTACCTACCTAATTGTAATTGGCAAAACTTTTAGGGGTGTTTTTCAACTTTTACGATATGATATACTTGCGTACCTATAGTTTTACAAAGACAATACATAGAATAATGTAAGAGAAACGATCAACGCAATAGATGCCATAATTATATGCCTGTGGCGTAATGGAATTGTTGCTAAAAGAGAGTCAAAATTGTCAAAGTTGATATAAAATAGACAAGCATCAAAGAAAGTTATGGTCGAAGACGATAGTGTCAAAGCGGAGTATTCCCGTTTGAGCACCTATTTTCAGAGCAACTTTTTTTAGAGCACCAAAGGTATTCGCATTAGAACACCAATCAATATTTTACCGTGGTGCTCAAAGGGGAACAATAAAAAATATCCAATTTTGTTCCCTTTTGAGCACCTACGGTAGCTTCTAGTGATGGGGTAAAAATTGGCAGTACTATCGATAAAAATTGGCAGTACTTTTATTATCATATTAATTTTAGCAAACTAAGTAATTATTATTAATATCACAAACAGGCGTTAAATAATACATGTTTCAGTTCCCTGACCTTACCTTTGTTTTATTGCCCAGCAACGAATAATGTATTCCACATGTCAATAATGAGGGTCTATTTTATACGTTCAGCCTAAACGCCGATTAGGGCGCATGAGGTGTCATTAGATTCGTATTGTTTTTTGTTCCCTCCGATTTGTGGGGTAAATATGTGAAGCCTCTCTCAAACGTATGTTGCAGATGTTAGCAGATATCTCCTAGAAACTGAACTACTGGAATCAAGGGCAATTGAATCAAATGAAGGCAGATAAATAATCCAAAGTTAAGTAGGTTGAATAAATGAATGAAGGTGAATGTACGTTTTCATTGTTGAAATTTTGAAATCAGTGGCGGACACTTTCCAATACTAACATTTTTTTATCGTCATTTGTTCATGTGGCTTCATGAGGTTTGACGCTAGGTTTTCTCATTGTACCCACCTACATCATCATCATCATTTCAGCCGAAATACGTCCAATGCTGGATAGGCCTGCCCCAAGCACCGCCACATCCAGCGGATTTATGACCACGTACATTATCTACTATTAACTCCTCCTCAAAACCTTGAAAGATATCAAATTCCATATTATATCTAGGTATGCGTATCGTTATCAAAAGTTAGGGGTTAAACCGCATATATCCATCTAATATAACCGCAACTCATGTAACAACCAGAGTGATGAATGTTTGAAACTGGAGCTATCAACGGCGCTAGTTCGCGGACGACACGACAGGTGGCGACACCGCACTCGTGCTTACACGCATGTTTAGAATATATTATTTAACTGGAGTTGTTGAGCGCTTCAGATGTCTCGCTTTGTAACTTCTAGAAAACTGTGGTGCGGTTTTACGTTTGTTAAAGAGCAGGTACTTACCTACATATTAAAAAACAGAGATTCTACGCCTGCTGCATGAACGAATTGGACGATGCATGACAGGAAGGGTTATAGACTATTGGCTGGTTTGCACACTTTATACAGCGTGCTGAGCGTAAGCGGTCTTCGCATTTTGATGGCGGTTTTGAACGTCTTGGTACTTTTACTAGTACAAATAAATATGCATACAAAAGTTGTAAGGAAGCGGAAGGCTTCAGAAAAATTATGTGTTAGGTTGTAGGTAGGTAACGCTTGGAAGTTATCGTGTAAATGCGAAATATAAGCATGCTGAGGAATAGTACTACGATATGTCTGCTATAGATTGAATAGAATACTTAAGTCACACGTATCGTATACAATTTAAACCCGCACTTAAGTCACGCTTTTCTGTGTAAAAATGAACTACTTAAGTCACATAAAACCGTGACTTAAGTGCGGCAGCCTAATTGCGGAACGCCAAATCGTCAAATGATTCTGATCAGTTGGCTTCATTTCTATCACAATTGGCTTCATTTTACGATTTTCGAATTGCGAAACTCTAGTTTATTATGAAACCAATTATGAACGTTAAGGCCCTGCGCAGAAACTAGAGTTTCGCAATTCGAAAATCGTAAAATGAAGCCAATTGTGATAGAAATGAAGCCAACTGATCAGAATCATTTGACGATTTGGCGTTCCGCAATTAGGCTGCCGGTTTAGGTCACACAGTGCTATAATAGTTATTTATGCAACTGTTGTATAATAAGGGGTATTAAAACACGAATGTGATAATAGTATCACATGAGTGTTTTAATACCTGATTATGTACAGTTGCATACAAGACTTTTTCTACATCCATGATATGAATCGTCTATAAACGGTTTTGAAACAGTTTTTTGCAATACTAATATCGAACAAAAATAGTGGCCAGCGGGATACGACCGACGTGAATTCCAATAACCTATAAGTTCTTTTTATAAATTAATGCGCTGTGGTAGTGAAACGCGCGTGCATGACAATGTTCCTTTTTTGAAAAGGAGTTGCATAATGAAATTTAGTACAACATTATAACACTCGTTTGGATGATATTATGGTTACTATGACACTGATTGTTTTAATGTTGACAATAAGCTAACTGTTTCAGAAACTTTTGTAGAGGATTTATAGCATGGGTGTAGATAATTATTGCTGTAACTGAACGCAGATAACCGGAGTCAATTAAATGAGGCCATTTACATCCAAATTAACGTTATACAACCTAAAGCAAGCAACACCGAAATAGAAGCTTCAATATCTTTAAAAAAAAATGTTCTCACTCGTGATTAAAAATACCTACATATTCTCAACTAAGTACAAGATGTGAGAATGAAATTAAAAATGGAAGCACAAAGAAAATTCCCCACCTTGATCATATATCAGTGAAAATTACAGTGCTAGAGAATCCATTAAGAGATAATTGCTACTCCGGGCAACAACATTAAGATCGTTAATAGAAACAGATTAAATTATTTGTGCTACGTTACGCGGCAATTAGAATTCAATCTTCCTTCAACAGCTGCTGTGCTCAGGTTTGTTTGTTTATACGTATTTTATGAACTGTTATGAAGAAAAGTCTTTAATGTAAAAAGAAGAGTAAAAAAATGTAACCGTTATGAGTCTATGAAAATAGATACATCTATAATTCGCAAAAGAACCGGAGTTACCGATATAGCTTGCAGAGTAAGCAAACTGAAGGGACAGTGGGCTGGCCATGTTTGTCGAAAAACCGATGGCCGGTGGAGCAGACGAGACCTGGAGTGGAGACCGTGTATCGGCAAGCGTAGTGTGGGATGCCCGCGCCCCCCAGCTAGATAGATAGACGACCTAAAGAAGGTGGCTGGGACAGACTGGATGTGGATGGCGGAGGACAGGTTGTTGTGGCGCAGCCTGGGAGAGGCCTATGTCCAACAGTAGACTGCAATAGGCTGATTTTTGATTTATAATTCTATGCCATCGATATTAGAGAACAAAAGCATTGTATTGTATAACCAGCTGGTGTCCGCAACTCAACGTTCAAACGCGTTTTCGCGTAGGTACGATACAAAACAACGTCATAAATTAACTCTTTTCCCAAAAAATATAAAAATAACGTAAATAAACATTTAAAGTACCTACAAATGGCATCCACTTTCAGGCTCGCTTGCGCTCAAATATGCAGACAGTGTGTAAGTTCACACTTATTCGTATTTTCTGTCGGGACGTGACATTGTGGACAGACGCAGAACGTCGTCGCGTCCTCTGAATTGGTCCGGTCACGTTGCACGTCCACGTTGCCGTCGCGTCGTCTACCCAGCGACGAAGTTTAGGTGTATATCTGTAATATTGGGAGTGTAGGATTTTTTTTTTATTTTCATTAGCTTTTTTCTTATCTTATTTTTTTCTCTTTTTATTAAGTGAGAGATAACCACAATAGCGTCACCATGGTACCTACCCCATTGCTAAATATTCCAACTATATCTCTAAAGTCTCATTTACACGATGCGAGTTGCTTGACTGTCCACAAGTGTTGCTTGTCTGTCTGTGTGTTGTGTATCATATCCAAAAATTGAACGAGACTTAAAGTTACACATTTTAATAACTACTAATACTTACGCCACAAATCACTAAATGCGTTTAGCGCTCAATAAATTTAAAACGTTTCTATTTCGGCCAATCGTTTGAAGATGACAAACACATAATGATAACATTCCAATCATTCCCAAAGGTGTCGTAAGCGTGGACGAAGGGACAGAAATTATATTATTATATCATGTCATTGTATCCACTGCCGAATCTAAAACATTATGAAGAGGTTGAACTAATCTTTGTCGAGAACCTTTTGAGGCTTTGTTGTCATCTCCATTTGGCCGTCATACGTTTGTACCTAAATGTATTTTTACCCGACTGAGAAGCCCAAAAGGAGGGTTGTTATAAAAATACCTAGACGTGCCATACTAACAAAAAAAAAATCCAGAAAAAAGGTACAGAATAGTTTCTTTTCGCAAGCTGGGTTCGCTTCTGTAGAAACATGTGTATTTCATAAATTTAAAATATAGTTATACATCTCTGAATGTCAACAGTACATTACGATACGTATGACTTGAGTAGGTCCATTATTGCACGGTGTGAAATTAGCGCCCGAGCGTAGCGAGCGAGGGTACTAAATGTCGAGCATTAATATACTAAAGTTACACGTATCGTATACTATTTTATAGCTCGTGAGTCACGCTTTTCTGTATAAAAATGGACGAAAAGCGCAAGTTTTTACCACCGTTAGAAATATCAGTCATTAGGGGCATATTCTCGGTATCGGCATGAAAAAAGACGTAACTTAATTTAAAATAATTTTTATTTTTCAATGAAATCCCCCTTTACGCCAATGCATTTATTACATCTCGAAATTAACTTTACAATACCCTGTAAATAATAACTTAACCTCTTTCTCTGAAAAATGCGCAAAAATTCGACACTTCAGTTATTATTATTATTTTAATTGTGTTGCTGAAATGTTTCATGTAAACAAGTGTGTGGTATGCTGCATTCTCTCTCTCTATTTGACACTGTTATCATTCACTTGCTCAGTAATTAAATCAACTTTCAACTGTGTACTGGTTTATCTACCTACTCATCATCCGCGCTCTCACACGAACAAGTAGCCGCAAACCTTTAATTATGCTATATGGTTAATTGGTGACGTTTGTCAATTGATTAAGGAATAATATTAATATAAAACGTTTATTTAGGAATAACAATGAATTATTTTGCTGTATTAGTTTTAATATGTGTGGCGGGTAAGTGATTTCCTGAATATTGTTTACTTAAATTGCACTAACCATGTCGCCGTTAATCACACTAATCCATACTTACTATACAGGGTGAATTTTTCAAGTGGGCGTGGATGGCCAAATCCGAAACTAAGAGGACTAGCGAAAAGTACTCAAAGAAGTCGCGGGCTCGATTTTGATTAAAACTAAAACTTCATTGGATTTTTGAAAAATCAATATTTCTAGCCAGGAATTGAACCTGTTGATTTTGAAAAAAAAAACACACACTGTATTATTACACCATTCGATAGTGTCGCTAATAAGGATAGAATTCTGGGAAGTAATGACATACGGCAAACTAAAGGAAAGAACTCATTTTTAACAAAATACTTTTTTTTTCTTAAGTTACATACCTCATCATCATACCTAGCCTTTTCCCAACTATGTTGGGGTCGGCTTCTATTCTAACCGGATGCAGCTGAATACCTCGGTATGTAAAGATGGTCACTCATCCACAGACCAACCGCGGCAAGCGTAGCTTAACCTGATGGATTGACCTGGGCGGCTGTTATTATTTAGCCGGGCCCGGGTTATGTTACCTACCTACTAAACCTTCAAAATGATGACCATTGTTTTCAATACATAGCTGGATTCGACGTCTCAAGGATTGTACTGCATTCAGCATTACAATATTACTGATTCCATTAGAATATTTTCCAAAGATCGTAATAGAAATTTGAAGTTAGAACCATGTTGTGAAGGTGGCTGCGCTGCGGGTGTGTTAATAAAAATATTGAGCATCATTTCGAACAAGGTACGTAATGTACTCGTAGGTATGAATACTCTAAAATAAGAAGCAGATTATTAAAATTCAACATTTTCCTTAAGTTTGCCGTATGTCATTACTTCCCAGAATTTGATCCTTATTAAGGAGACTATCGAATGGTGTAATAATACAGTATGTGTTTTTTTTTTCAAAATCAACAGGTTCCATTCCTGGCTCTCCGCGACTCCTTTCAGTACTTTTCGCTATTCCTCATAGTTTAGAATTTGGCCATCCACGCCCACTTGGAAAATTCACCCTGTATACTATAGGTACTATAATATTATGAATTCGAAAGTAACTCTGTCTGTCTGTCTGTCTGAATGTTACCTTTTCACGCCTAAACCACTGAACGGATTTCGATGAAATTTGGCAGAGAGTTAGATTGCATCCCAAGGAAGGACATAGGCTACTTTTTGTCGCAAAAATATCCCTAAAGGGGGGATATAGGGGATGAAAGTTTGTATGGGAAACCTGTTATTTCTTAAGTTAGGGATATGAAAAAAAGGGTAAAATAGGGGATGATTTTAAAATTCATATGTAATATTGACATTTTTGTGTACCTAACTATTTTCAAGAGATTTAAGAGATTGGAAATATAGTCATAGATCGTATCTGGAGGAGACATTTTGTCTTTATTTTATTAAAATCGGTCCACTCGGTCAAAAGTTATCACTACTTGCAACGCCTTGGAACGCCGAGTTTAGGTTTACCAGTGTGCTCGATAGATGGCGTTGTGCAAGTGACGCGTTTTTCTGAATCGCGGTGTTAAGACTTTCCGTAGGTTAGTGACCGTCATTCATGCAACGTATTAGTCGTAATAGGTCGGCCGTTCGTTTTTTAAAAAAATCGTTGTTCGTAGATAGTTGAAATAATAATAATAATAAGCAGTACTTAGGACACGCCTCGCAATTCGCATTGTTAGGAAGTTCCTCTCATAGACTATACACTTATAAACTGAAACTCTGGCTGGATCCCTGACCACCGCGCGCCGCGCCGGTAGCTTGGACCCTGTTCCCGATACCGGTGGGCTACTATTATTTATATTTTTTAATGTTTTTATATGTATATTTATATTTTTTATATCCTAATGTTTAAAAATATAATTTATATGTAGTTAATTGAGTAAAGGAATAATAATACTGATATGATGATATTGATTTTAAATGTTTCTTCACTTCGTTGACTTCGTTCATACGCTGTATATGTTGCAGTCAAAACTCATAACCAGTCAAAAGTACTTTTGACTGAAAAAATCAGGCAAAAGTAATTTTGACTGAACACGTTGGTCAAAAGTAGTTTTGTCTGAAAATCGGTAGTCAATAGTGATTTTAACTGACAATATTTGGTTAAAAGTGATTTTGGCTAAAGCTCTTAGTCAAAACTAGTTTTAACCAATAGAGCATCAGTCAAAATAACTATAACCAGTTAGTAGGATGGTATAAAATATTTCATGTTGTAAATTCGTTTATTACGAAGATTTAGGTAGTAATACAAAATATATGAGCAGCATCAATTATGTCGTAGATTTCTTCAGCCGGTAAAAAATATTTGATAGGTTCTGTGTTTGTAACTAACTTTTTAATACTACAGTAGATACTTACTGTACAGTAGATAGAACAAGTGGAAAAGAAGTTGCAGAAAAGAAAACGCTGTTACAGTACTGTAACAGCGTTTTCTTTTGCAAATTTTTCAAATTGTTCTTTTGTCATAAGACTCATAACATTGAAATGACTATCTTTCATATCTTCTATCGCTAAAATTCTTCCTAAAAAACGTTCTTTCTTTTCGTGCTCACTCATTTTTAACAAATATCTACTGATTCTCTAATTATATTTAGAGTTAAAATATTTTATAAGTGCGTTTCTTCGTAATTTATGTCGACCACCTTATCTTTTTAAGAGTTTTGACTGATAGAACCAGTCAAAACTACTTTTAACCAACTCTATTGGGCAAAACTAGTTTTGACTATTATTTCAGTCAATAGTACTATTGTCGAGAGCTTCCAGTCAAAACTACTTTTGACTGATTTTGTTAGTTAAAAGTTCTTTTGACTGTTTATGAGTTTTGACTGCAACATATACATTTCTTGGTAGAAAAAAAACTTTTTTACAAAAAAAAAAACAACCGACTTCAAAAAAGAACACTACAAAGTGTATAATAACTTTAATTTCGGAAGTCGGTGTCGTTGGTTCCGCATTTTCGTTTTTTGACACCGACTTCCGAAATTAAAGTTATTTTACACTTTGTAGTGTTCTTTTTTGAAGTCGGTTGTTTTTTTTGTAAAAAAGTTTTTATTTTTCCCTTTTTAGTTGTACCTACCCCACACAAATTCAATTAACAGTAGTGCATTGAAGACACGACTCGAAGAATCATCAAAATTCCCATAGAAATGCAGGAGATGCAGTACATTTATGCATATAACTTCGTACATAAGAATAATTACCTAATGTATTATGTACTAAAACCTTTCTGAAAGTATGTAGATCACACTAATGAAAGAATTATCGAAATCGGTTCAGTAGTTTTTGAGACAATCGCGGACATACAAACATACATACATACATGACATACGGGTCGAATACAGCGTTTATGCTCACTAGTTCCTTCGCGTAGTTCCTTTGAAGGAACTACTGAGAATTTTTGGATCAGTAGTTCCTTTGCAAAAGCTGTAGGAACTACTGAGACTAGATAGTTCCTTTAGCAGTTCCTTTGAAGGAACTACTGAGAACTTTTTGATCAGTAGTTCCTTTGCAAAAGTTGAAGGAACTACTGAGACTAGATAGTTCCTTTGAAGGAAATAAACATATATAATGCTGCCCGCTGCTGCCGCATGCAGGACCGTAGGTTCGCTCGATGTACTAAGTAAGTAAATATAACTCTTTTTAGGGCATATTGCATATTAAATACATTATCCTATTTCGCTTCTTCCGAACAGAATATTATATTTTTTATGTCCCCATCATAACAGTGGGCAAGCAAGAATTTATCTAACTTTTTGACTGTTATGACCGACTATTATGATCTTCATGTTCTAGCAAAGGATGGCAAAACTAAAAATGTGGCCTACAAAAATGTTTTAAAGTAAGATATTCCAGTTTTATTAAAATTACTTTGCATATTGTTATGAGACATGGGATACTTTTTATCCCGATAGTACGTTCCCGTGGGATAATTTCCGACCTCTACGCAGGCGAAGCCGCGGGCAAAAGTTAGTACTCTTATTATTACTATGTTAAAATTATTAATCTTATTATGTTAAAATTATTATTATTTCCTTTATTGAACTAAATACATATCTACACTTCCACACTAATAATAAAGAGGAAAGATTTGTATTTTTGTATGTTACTAATAAACGTAAAAACTAGTGGACCGATTTCAAAAATTCTTTTACCGTTAGAAAGCTACATTATCACTGAGTAACAAAGGCTATATTTATTACTAAAAAAAATTAGGGATCCTTAGAAATTCCTACTAAAACCAACCCAAGGTGTAAAAAAAATAGCCATAAAATGTCTTTCATCGCATGCGCTGCGGAAAGTATTGATGATAGAATAAAAAAATGTTCTACAATATTATAGAACATATCAATATCTACAAAAAACTTTGCGAAACCATATGTCCAACTATTGTAGTTATATCACTATAACTACTTTTTTACATTTTAAAAGTTAATAGAAATGCCGATCAAAATCAGACCATGTTATCTATACCTTTGTGTTAATTCTTATCCAAATAAATTATTTTGTATTCAAGACTGTTTCAATACCTGTTGATTACTTTTTGAATTATTGAAATCGGACATTCCATTCAATAGATATTACGAAATTAAAAATGTCAGTAGAAAAAAAATACACGCCGACTAGCGACGCGCGACGCGCCGCGCCGCGGTGCGTGTTGCTCCACGCAGCCACAGAATACGACGTAGCGCAGCGATAACATTCTCGTGTCCACAGTGTTTGTAACAAAACTCCTCTGAAACGGCTTGACCGATTCTTATGAAATTTTGTGTGTATATTCAGTAGGTCCAAGAATAGGACGTAAACTATTTTTTATTTTATTTTAACTACTACTAATGTTCGTGTAGGGTAGGGGTAGGGTAGGGGTAGGGTAGGGGTAGGGTAGGGGTAGGGTAGGGGTAGGGTAGGGGTAGGGTAGGGGTAGGGTAGGGGTAGGGTAGGGGTAGGGTAGGAGTAAGGTCGGGGTAGGGTAGGAGTAGGGAAGGGGTACGGTAGGAGTAGGGTAGGAGTAGGGTTGGGGTAGGGTAGGAGTAGGGGTAGGGTAAGAGTAGGGTAGGGGTACGGTAGGAGTAGGGTAGGGGTAGGATTAGGGTAGGAGAAAGGTAGGACACCACGCGAACGAAGTCGCGCCGGGCAGCTAGTAAATTATAATTTTAAATATTAGAATATAAAAACATTTAAAAATATAAAAAATAGTAGCCCACCCGTATTGGGAACAGGGTCCAAGCTACCGGTGGTCAGGGCTCCAGAGAGAGGAACCTCCTAACAATGCGGGCCGTGTTTAGAAGTACTGCTTTCTGAATCAAGCCGTTGATCCAGCTGCCCAACGAGGGCCTCTTCCATGGCCATTGGCTGTCACGACTATCGGCACAATGATTGCTGAATCAACATCCTACATGTCAACAACCTCGCGAGCCAAGTCAAGATACTTGATTTGTTTATCCTTCTCGGCTTTCACGAGGTTCTCATCATGCGGGACGGTTATGTCAACAATCATTGCGCGCCGCTCTAATCGATCTATCACCACTATATCAGGCTTATTGGCAACAATAGTCCTGTCAGTGATGTTGGATCGATCCCAGTAAAATGTGATATTTTCATTTTCGAGAACTGGGTTGGGCACATACCTGTAGTACGGCACCTCCGATTCCACAAGGCTGTATTTCAGAGCAAGTTGCTGATGGATTAAATTATCCTGGCTACAACGTTGTGTCTATGCAAGTATTCTCCGTTAGCTAGACGAGAACACCCGGAGATAATATGCCTGATTGATTCTCCCGGCCGGTGGCATGCCTGACAGATCATGTCAACCGTGCCGTCTTTCACCGGTAATTATTCGTCATCATAACTTCGTCCATGATTGCACAGACAAAACCTTCGGTTTCTCCAAAGAGGTCACCGAAACGCAGCCAGGCTACGGACGCTAGTAAATCTACATCGGGTCCATGTAGGGTCCGGAAAAAGCGTCCGTGAAGCTCCTTACTCTGCCATACCTCCATGCAATCATTAGTGTCAAGCACTACTGGCTTGCGCTAGTTCTTTTTAACTAAGGAGAGCGGGGTGAGGCCCTTGTCCACCACGACTACATCCCGATGCATCCCCACTCCGGTTTCTAGGAAATATTCCCTGAGACTGCATATCTCGCGTTTGTGGAGAGTCTTAGCGTTTAAAAAGCCTCGACCTCCACACTTTCGCTGTAATGTGTTCGGTAATGAGGCTGTATATCCCATACAGCCTCATTACCGATGACTGTAGGTGATGCATTCGATTTGCAGTCAGCAGCGTACGGACCTTCCTATCCAGGGTGTCGAGTTCGGTCTGAGTCCATTCGAGTATGCCAAAAGGAGTACATCAAAACCGGCATGACCCAACCATAGAAGGCGCGCAATTTTGTTTCCGCCTGAAAGAAGACTATTAAATACTTTTTTCAGGCGGCCAAAGAAGCGCTCCTTCAACGATTGCTTCATGTCAGTAACATTGAAGCCCAACGCTTCCGACATACCCAAATACTTCTACGTTTCGGATGCGGAGAGGGCTCTAAGGTTTGTGGAATCCGAGAGTTGGATAATTATTATTATTATTATGTTGCCCTGCCCTAACCGGGTTTTATGTTGGAACTTACTTATATTGTAACGACTAAATGTACACATGAATGCAATAAAGAATTTAAATTAAGCGACACGAAATCTGCCATTCTTCTTCGTAAAAACCGTGAGAAGCAGGGGCCGGTCGCTAGTCTTAAAACGGTGCCCCAAACGAACTCAAGACCAACCGTAACCACTGTGCGTATAACATCGCGCAGTGCGTATAAATTTTAGGGATCCGCCCCCAAAGGGTGCCAACGAGACCCTATTACTAGGACTCCACTGTCCGTCCATCCGTCACAGGGCTGTATCTTACGAACCGTATTATGTATGTGTATGTAATGTCAAATATTGTACCGTATTACGGAACCCTTCATGTCTGACTCGCAATTTATTTATTGCAGCGGTGGAGACCTCCAGAAACCGTACACACTCAGCACTCAACAGTATTATATTCATGACTAAGGATGTTCTTCAACAAAACGGTATGTTTTACTCCATCCAGAAAATCACACGATATTTTAGTACAACCAAGTATGAACATATTATTGTTGCGTTTTTCGCCTCACATACGTGTTTTTTACCGACAGTTGACCGTATTTTAAGGATTTATTATCATAAAAAGACAGGTGCGAATTTCTCAATAATTAAAAACAAAGTCTAGCTTCCTATACTATGAATAATCGCTGAAATTACATGGGGGTGTTTCGGGAAGCCCTTGGATAGAGGATTCTAAAATTTTCTTTTGAACGCTTTGTCATGGGCTATCCTACGTACCTACTACTCTTAAAAATGTACCTAACAAGTGACTTACTTTTTCAGATGATGTTCATAGCGAATATTACTTCGGTAAATGTGCACCTAAAGATAAAATACTGATTGCATACAAACGTTTGAATTTCCAACACGTTAGAGGAAAAGTCATATTTCGGGTAAATATTATTCTGTAGTTCTTTATGTTGGATTTCTTTGTCTTACAGATCATTATTGATATGAGCCCATATCTGGTGAATAAGGTGGTGGTTTTTGGTCAAAAATTCGTTCAAAATGATGGCCTGTGTGAAGGCGCATTATCGTGATGCAAAATCCAACAATTTTCTTTCCACAAATCTGGCCTTTTTCTTCGAATTTGCTCTCTTAAGCGCCGCATACCGCTCAATAATATACTTTATTTACCGTTTGACCTTCCGGTAAGAATTCCAAGTGCACAACACCGCGATAGTCAAAGAAAACAGTCAACATGACTTTTGATCTACTTTGGCGCGGTTTTTTCGGTTACGGTTCAGTTGGAAGGCGCCACTCCGAAGCTTGTTGAGTAGTTTGCATGTCAAACTCGTAAACCCACGTCTCGTCACCAGTAACAATGCGTTTCATGAATGTTGGGTCGGAATTGACTCGTTCTAGCATGTCTTCAGCGACTCTTATGCGATTGAGTTTTTGAAGAAAATTCAGGTCTTTTGGGACTAGCCGAGCGGCAACATATTTCATACCCAAGTGATTATTTAAAATGATACAGATTGACTCGTAAGACAGAAAATTCAGCGGCTATCTCCCTCAAACATGAATGAGGATTTTCAGTAACATTTCCTTCACTTTTGCGATGTTAACTTCAGTTGAAAACGTTGATAGCCTACCAGGGCGAGGCAAATCTTCCAGCATATCTCGACCGCTTTTAAACGCTTTGTACCTTTGTACTACTCACAAGCACGTGTTTTTGATAAGGTCGATTCACCGTAAACTTTCTGTAACATTTTCAATGACTTCGAACACAAAATTCCATACGCCAACGGCCCATACGCCAACGTAGAGAACTAAAGGCGCTGACCACTTTGTTCTCATTTCTTGATTCTTTGTCTTCCCCTGGTTATCTAGCCCCCCATTTTCACTACATTTGCGCCAACGACAATAGAAATCTACGTTCATCACACAATCGTCTTCTCCAATGTCCCACTCACCGCACAGACTTCATTCACTCTTCCTTCTTCGTTCAGTCTATCTCTCTGTGGAATGCGCTCCCCCAGGAGATCAGGATGGCAACCAACCGATTATCCTTTAAAGTTAAGGTTCGCGAGCACATTCGCAGGAAGGTGGCAGTATCATCACAACGGTAATATTTTCTCATTGTTTGTCTTATTTCTTTGTAGTTAGTAAGTATATTCATGCATTTATGTAGGTATATATATTTGTGCTTATATTTATATGTAATTAGCTATATATTATATTTATAGTTTTAATAGGTTTATGCGTATCTTTATATTTAAAATATTTATTCCTCAATTTTCATGATTGCATCTACCACTGTTTGTCATCACCCAAAGGTTGACTGGTAGAAAATGCCTATGCCATTAAGTCCGCCTCTGTACATTTATGTGCTTGAAGTATTAAATAAATAAATTCCATTGGCGATGCAAAATTTAAGACAAACACTTTGTTCGATGTTTTTGTCCATTATGAATTTCGCAATGCACATTAGATATGATCTAACTAAAAACAGCACTGTATTTAATCTAAATGACAGATGCAACTCAAACTCCGCGCCAAAATGGAAAACAGTTGTGCCAATCTAACAACAACAAAAATAAAATTGAATTTGGAACCATAAACAAATCATCCATTCTCGATACATTTTTGACTGAATGTATGTCACATCTCTTTGATTTTTTCGTTCTAGAATATAAGTAAAGCGCCTGTCTGGGTAAACATCAGAAGCAAAAAATATTGTAATAATGTGTAAAATACTATAGATAGATATATATTTACTTATTTCAGCGTATTCTCAAAATAACCCCGGAAAGAGTCCCGAACTGCGTGTACATAAAGGCAACGTCCCCTTACGGTGACATGGTGAGATACAATGCGTACAAATTCACTGTCTGCATAATAACAATCGTTGTTAAATTTATGGATGAAATTATTTATTATTATTACTACGAATGGTTTATGCCGGTAGAAATGAAAAAAGGTATTGAATGGGAGCTATATTTCTATTTAGCTTAGTTTTATACAAATAAAATTAGATCAAAATCAAAATATTTTATTTCACATAAACCTGCTTGGCCACTTATGAATCGTCAGAAGCTAGGTGCACTGTTCCAATTGGTCGTTTCCCAGCAAGAAACTCTTTTAAAAATAATTGGCTTTTACAATATTTCAAATTACAATATTAATTGGTATGGGAGGACAGCTTAGGGTCAACAAGTATGTACTAGGTACTTAATAAATTAGAAAAATAGTTTACAAATCTACTGTCTTCAAGGCCTACAACGTTCTCACATTCATAAAATATAGAAGAATCTATCAAAAAGATAAATATACTTAATGTAAAAACTATTAAAACCAATAATATTGCCATTAGGTACAAGCACTAATAAAGAGTTGAAATTATAATTGTCTCTATATAATGTCAACTAATAAAAAGATTATGTCAAATAAGTATGAAAAAAAAAAAAAAAAAACATCGTAATTTGGGAGCAGTTTGTTACGCGCATCACTATTAAGGAAAGCGCTGAAACAAAGGCACGAGACACGCCGCGTGCGCATCGTCGACCCCGTTGCTACGAGAGGAAACTGCTGACACAGAACATGAGGCCCGAAGACACCGTCTACGTGACCGAGCCCGCGTACTTCCGCATTCACCATCAATCGAGTCAATTTGATTTTTCAATCATTGTAATTTTTTTTAACCGACTTCAAAAAAGGAGGTTCTGTATTCGACGCGTATGTATGTATGTATGTTTAAACCATTGACACAGAAATAGGGGCCCCGCGAAGCGGGGCTCCGTCGACATAGGATGCAAGGGCGAGCGAAGGGCACCTCGAGGTTCGGTTTGGTTAGGTTACTTTAAACCGTTTACACAGAAATAGGGGCCCCGCGAAGCGGGGCTCCGTCGACATAGGATGACATAGAATGAAAAAAAAAGTTTTTATCATATTAGACTAAATAGGTTTTATGTCTATTGAGTGGTATATCAAACGATTTTATATTACTTGTCTGTTATTCTTATAGAAATTAGTTACATTAAAATTATATCAATCGTTTATTATATTAACTGATCATTATATCAAATAAAATTTTAGGTTCAGTTGTTATATCTTGTAAATATTAGAGGTTTTGTAATTATATCATATATTACTTACCCGAGTTGTCGGACTTAAAGAATAGCACCACCCCCCTTCTTCCCATGGGTGTCGTAAAAGGCGACTAAGGGACGTACCGGAGAATGGGCAGCAGCGTTCTCTATGCATTTACCATCATACTGCGATCGCCAACCCGCATGCCAAGCGTGGCGATTATGGCAAATCCCCCCTAATGACAAGCACAAAAAATACTTGGCCCCTAGTGCCCGGCGGCCCGCCTACCCTTGGCTACGGTAGCGGCCAAGGCCACGGTGAGGCAAGGGGTGCTAAGAATCCCCGGAAGAGATCCGGCTACCAAAATCAACGGAAATTGGACCTGGCAACTTACAACACGCGTACACTCCGGACCGACGAGAAGATCTCCGAACTCGAGGAAGAATTGAGCAGGTTGCGATGGGGCATAGTGGGATTATCTGAAGTCCGAAGAGAGGGGGAGGACTCGATAATCCTTAAATCTGGCAACTTGCTCTATTTCCGGGAGGGCGACCAGCAGTCCCAAGGTGGTGTCGGGTTTATCGTCCACAGGTCCCTTGTGAGCAACGTGGTGAAGATCGAGAGTGTGTCGACCAGGGTGGCGTACCTTATACTCAGAATATCCGCAAGGTATTCGCTGAAGGTCGTACAGGTTTACGCCACGACCTCGTCGCATCCCGACGATGAGGTGGAGACCATGTATGAGGATATTTCCAGAGCCATGCATGGCTCTAAAACTCACTTCACCGTTGTCATGGGGGACTTTAACGCGAAACTGGGTAAACGAAGCGATGATGAGCTGCGAATGGGGCAATTTGGAGTTGGACGACGGAATCACCGGGGCCACCTACTGGCTAGTTTTATGGAGAAGGAAGGCCTCTTTATGATGAATTCCTTCTTCAGAAAACGTGAGCACAGAAAGTGGACCTGGCAGAGCCCGGATGGTGTAACTAAAAATGAGATTGACTTCATTATGTCGACGAAGAAGCAAATATTCAATGATGTCTCTGTGATCAACGCGGTGAAAACCGGAAGTGATCACCGCATGGTAAGAGGCACATTGAACTTAAATATAAAGCTAGAAAGGTCTCGACTAATGAGGTCTACGCTCCGCCCAGCGCCGATCCAGGTTCAAAACCCCGAGAGCTTTCAGCTCGAACTTCAGAATCGTTTCGAGTGCCTGGGGAGCTCCGTGGACGAATATAACGATGGGTTCGTGGAAGCTGTCCATACGGTCGGGTCTAAGATCTTCAAGACCCGTCGTACGAATACGAAAAAGAAGCTCTCTGATCCTACTTTGCGGCTCATGAAGGAAAGGCGCGAGATGATCCTGCAATCTTCAGATGATGTTCTAAAGTACCGGCGGCTCAACAGACAGATCTCTAAGTCCTTGAAAAGCGACCTTCGCCGCTTCAATACAGACCGTATTGAGGAAGCGATAGAGCAAAATAGAGGCTCCAAGGTTTTTGCTAGAGATCTGTCTATTGGGCAGAGCCAGCTTATGAAACTGAAGACTGATGATGGCAGGATCATATCCGCCAAACCTGAGCTGTTGAGAGAGATCGAGAGGTTCTATGGACAGTTATACACGTCAACAAGCAACCCCGTTACGAGTCTGGCAAACGACCCAAGAGCTAGATTGACCCGACACTATACCGAAGACATCCCGGACGTCAGCCTGTACGAGATTAGGATGGCTCTGAAGCAGCTTAAAAACAACAAGGCACCGGGTGATGACGGAATTACGGCCGAGCTCCTGAAGGCCGGCGGAAAACCCGTTCTTAAGGCCCTTCAGAGGCTGTTTGATTCCGTCATACTCGAGGGTAAAACACCACAGGCATGGAACAGAGGTGTGGTGATACTTTTCTTTAAGAAGGGTGACAATGCCCTTCTTAAGAATTATAGGCCCATCTCACTTCTGAGCCATGTCTACAAGCTGTTTTCGAGAGTCATCACGAACCGTCTCGCGCGCAGGTTTGACGACTTCCAGCCTCCCGAACAAGCCGGATTCCGTAAAGGCTTTAGCACCGTAGACCACATATGTACATACGCTGCGACAGGTTATACAGAAGACCGAAGAGTATAACCTGCCTCTCTGCTTAGCATTTGTGGACTACGAGAAAGCCTTTGATTCGATCGAGACATGGGCTGTACTGCAGTCTCTTCAACGGTGCCAGATCGACTATCGGTACATCGAGGTGCTGAAGTGTCTGTACGAAAACGCCACTATGTCAGTCCGACTCCAGGACCAGACCTCGAAACCTATCCTTCTGCAGCGAGGTGTGAGACAGGGAGACGTTATCTCTCCGAAACTGTTCACCGCTGCTCTGGAGGATGTCTTCAAGGTTCTGGACTGGAAAGGAGCTGGCATTAATATCAATGGCGAGTACATAACTCACCTTCGGTTTGCCGACGATATAGTAGTCATGGCTGAGACTATGGAGGACCTCAGTACAATGCTCGATGACCTCAGTAGAGCCTCTGAAAGAGTGGGTCTGAAAATGAACATGGACAAAACGAAGGTCATGTCAAATGCCCATGTAACACCCACTCTCATGAAGATCGGAGACGCTACACTCGAAGTCGTGGACGAGTATATTTACCTAGGACAAACTGTCCAGTTAGGTAGGTCCAACTTCGAGAAAGAGGTCAATCGTCGAATCCGACTCGGCTGGGCAGCGTTCGGGAAGCTTCGCAATATCTTCTCGTCCCACATACCGCAGTGTCTCAAGACGAAAGTCTTTGACCAGTGCGTGTTGCCAGTGATGACATATGGCACTGAAACGTGGTCGCTCACAATGGGCCTTATTAGAAGGCTGAAAGTCACCCAAAGGGCAATGGAGAGGGCTATGCTTGGAGTTTCCCTGCGGGATCGAATCAGAAATGAAGAGATCCGCAGGAGAACCAAGGTAACCGACATAGCCCGAAGAATTGCCAAACTTAAGTGGCAGTGGGCAGGGCACATTGCTCGCAGAACAGATGGCCGATGGGGCCGAAAGGTTCTGGAGTGGCGACCGCGTACCGGAAGGCGTAGCGTTGGAAGGCCTCCCACAAGGTGGACCGACGACCTTGTGAAGGCCGCAGGAACTCGTTGGATGCGAGAAGCACAAAACCGGTCGAAGTGGAGGTGCTTGGGGGAGGCCTATGTCCAGCAGTGGACGTCTTTCGGCTGAAATGATGATGATGATGATGATTACTTACCCGTCCCCCCCTCTACCAACTAAACGGTTGTAGTTAGAAATTTAAATGTTACGGCAGTAGCACCTATATCCGCGGGTGCGGGATTGTCCGAAAGGGTTACCGCTACCCCGGAACATAAAGGGCTAAGGAAGGAACACGGATGGGTTTTAGTCAGTAAGAGTCTGACACTCCCTTCCGCTCCACCCAGAGCGGGAGGGGTCATTTGATGATTTCCCATCCATAAAAAAAAAAGTAGTACCTATACAGGGTGTCCGGTAAATAATGGATAACCTTGGAATGCCTTATAGCAGACCTTATGGCCGTTCAGAAAAAAATACAAAACAAAATATATCCTAAGTAGTATCTAAGGATATGCTTTTTTTTAAAAAAAGACTTTAAATTTTTACCTTATTTTACATTATTGTAC
Source organism: Amphipoea lucens (assembly GCA_947508005.1). NCBI lineage: Eukaryota > Metazoa > Arthropoda > Insecta > Lepidoptera > Noctuidae > Amphipoea > Amphipoea lucens. Next base: position 9,901,632 of record OX382356.1, read on the forward strand.
GCTACGACCAGAAATGACTGAATTCCATCGATTTTTTGTTGTTGTATTATTATAAGCTAACTATGCCGACAGATAGGCAGTAAATAGTATGTCTACCTACTGCAATAAAAAAACTTTGATTAATTTTTTAGTGAAAAATTTTCAAATAATAATTTTTTGACAAAGTTTGAATGTCTTGGGTAAGTATAAAAAAAAATTATGAAAACATGAGTGACCAATAATTTTAAAATAATGTCGGTTTCAAGTACATTCTGTGCAGGATCGGATGTTCCCGTGGTTTAAATGAAGCGACTTGATGGTTTCATACGTATATTGTTTAAAGTTGGTTATTTTAATTTTACATTTGTGCTTCCGCCATGGTCAGGGCGATAGGAGCTGATGCAGGCAATGTGTCGCTGATGAAGAGACGCAGAAAAGGAATGATTTTATACAATGCAAAAGCTTTTATAGCTGTCCTGAATGAATGATGTAGTCGGTGGGAGAGTGACTGAATGAAGGAGTCGGTTGGAGATTGGTTTCTCCCACTCGCCGACAGATGTCATCAGTGTAGCGCCGGCACCGCGCAGTGTTCCTCCTCGCCAGCAGGTGGCGCGGACAGGCGCCGTTTATCCTCGCCAGATGGCGTGGACATACCCCCGGCCTTGGAAGCACAGCTTTCGAAAGGAGTCAGGCGTCGTCGCCCACAGGCTGCGGTGGCAGCGGGCAGATCTTGGAGAAGGCTCGTCTTATTGTCCCAGCCGCTGTGTGGATATCAGCCACTCGAGCCACGCCGTCCCTTCCTGGAAATATACGCAGAATGCGACCTAGCCGCCACTTTAACGGTGGTAGCTGGTCGTCCTTAATGAGGACAAGGCTGCCCAGTGTGATGTCATCCTGCCTGGTCTTCCACTTAGTTCGCAGTTGCAGCTCCGACACGTACTCTGTGGACCAGCGCCGCCAGAAGTGCTGCCGCAGCTGTTCGAGGCGCTCATAGCGTGTCAACCTCGAAGTAGGCTGGTCTGTAACATTTCTCGAAGGTGGCGACGTCAACGGTCGGCCAATGAGGAAATGGGAAGGGGTGAGAGGGGTAAGGTCAGAAGGGTCTGAGGAAAGAGGTGAGATTGGACGGGAATTTAAGACGGCTTCAATTTGTGTTAAAGTCGTGGAAAATTCCTCGTAAGTTAGTCTCGCGTTACCTACTATGCGTCTCAGGTGATACTTGCATGAGCGTACCCCACTCTCCCATAGACCGCCAAAGTGTGGAGAATAAGGAGGAATGAATCGAAATTCAATATTATTGTCTAACGCATAATTAACAATGGCTTCTGATTCCTTTTTTAAAAATAAAGGAAATTCTTTCTCTGCGCCTACGAAATTCCTACCATTATCCGAGAAAATGGTGCGAGGTTTACCTCGCCTACTAATAAAACGTTTCAAAGCTAAGATATAATCATTTGTGGAAAGACTTGTAACGAGTTCCAAATGCATAGCTCGTGTCGTGAAGCAAATAAATAAACATATATAGGCTTTAGTCAATCTAGAACCTCTGCCCTTTCTAGATAATATGAACACTGGCCCCGCATAGTCTACACCGGTTCGCATAAATGGATAGCCAGGCTCCAAGCGCTCAGGCGGTAAGTTACCCATGATGGGTGACAACGTCTTACCTCGAACCCGTGTACACTTCACACACTCATGCACTATTTTTCTTGCTAAGTTTCTAGCATTCAATGGCCACCAACACTCACGCACCGTAGCTAATAGAAGTTGAGGACCGGCGTGTAATAGTCGTATATGTTCGTATCTAAATAAACTAATTGTAAAAGGATGTTTACTACACAACAAAACCGGATGTTTTTTGTCGTAGGTGAAACTAGACGCGTTACATAATCTTCCACCAACACGAATTATTTTATGTTCATCGACAAAAATATTAAGACTAGAAACTTTATTATATTGTTTACAAGTTCGTCTTAAAGGAACATTGCTAACTAAATTATTATAAACGTCTGGAAAAGATTTTATTTGCACCAACCTAATTAGCATTCTTTGCGAAGCGTTCAGCTCGTTTACTGATAAGAAACCTGTTTGGCGGTTGCCTCGGTCAGGCGTTTTGACGCGTGAGTTATCTATGAATCTAAGTATGTATGCACCTATTCGTTTAAGTTTAGTGAATGAAGGGTATCTCTCAAAATTTATTAAGTCTTCGCATTCGATAGAGGGTAAGCAGGTTTGTTTGCATTTTAAATCTGGTAAGCTACGTATATCGAAGTTATCGCGTGTAATTTGATCGAAATAGTGTAAACGGTTATGCAAATAAGACGGACCGTGCCACCATAGTTCGCTATCTTTTAGCAAATCTAAGCTACAACCTCTTGACAACAGATCAGCTGGGTTGTCTTTACTGCGTACATGTAACCACACTGAATCACCTGTGAGTACATTGATTTCGGTCACTCGGTTTTGCACAAATGTTTTTAGTAGGTGTGTGGTGATGACATCATCATCGCACTCTAACGCTAACTGTCTGATACAACGCATACTTAAATATGGAGCTGACGCAGTTCCATAAGTAACTGTATTCAGTTGATATATGTCTAACGGATCTGAAGGGTTATCCCGCCACAATATTAATTGTAGTGACCTTTGGTCAGGCTGGAGAAGAACTTGACGAAACATTTTCTCCACGTCTGCACAAGCTACGTATTTATATTGTCTGAAACGCATCAAAATCGAAAAAATATCGTTTTGTAAGGCGGGTCCCGGGTACTGAATATCATTTAACGATTTATTTGAACTAGTGACGGCACTACCGTCAAAGACAACGCGTAGTTTTGTAGTTGAACTAGATTCCCTAACAACACCGTGATGTGGAAGGTAATATTTTGGTTGACTACAAGTTTCTAACTTGGACATATGACCTAAATCATTGTATTCACGCATAAAGTTAGAATATAAACGTTTAAATTCCGGTAAACGATTAAGTTTACGTTCTAAGGTTAAAAATCGCTTCGTCGCTGACGTATAAGAATCACCTAACGTGTCTGGTGCTTCTCTCAACGGTATACGAACCGAAAATCTACCATTTTCTTCGCGTTTAGTCGTATTATTAAATAATTCTTCGCAAATACGTTCATCATCTGTTAAGGGTACGCATGATGATGAAGGAATATTTTCGAGTTCCCAAAACAGCCGGAGTTGCTTGTCTATCTCCTGACTGAAGTGGCAATGAACGTGAGTAGGTTTTGGGTTCCCTACAAACACAGGACCAGACAATAACCATCCTAATTTCGAATTTTGTAGGAATGGACCACTAGCTAAACGTATTTTATCTGATTCCAAAAGATCCCAAAATCTATCCGCGCCAATCAGCAGATCAATATCCGAACTAACGTTAAATGTCGGATCTGCTAACTGTAAAAACTCAGGAATACGTATACGACCAAATTCTATGTTTATCGTAGGCAAACTGGATGTTATGCATGGCAAGACAATACAATGAAGTTTGGTGTAAAAATCGCTTATTTTAGAACGTATCGTGACGTCACATGAATGACGCGACTGTGAGACCGATTGTCCCACACCCGAGATTTGAACAGTGGACTGTATATAAGACGCATTTATTATCTTTGATAATTTTTCTGTTATAAAACAGTTTTGACTTCCGTTGTCCAACAACGCACGAGCCGTATGGTATACGTTTTTGTCATCCGCTACCTCTATTAATGCCGTAGAGAGTAATACTGTGTTTATTAGTTTAAATTCGGATGTGCCTGCGTCGCACACAACTGTTTTACTCGAATCGCTGGAATGCAACGTGGTTGTTCGGCTGTGTGCGTGACCGGCCCCTCCGTGTGATCGATCATGCACACATGCAATGTTACTTCCTTCATCCAAGTGTAGCAAGCTGTTGTGTTTATTTTGGCATTGCTTACATGGCCCGAATTTACACTCGCTTATTACGTGACCGGTTCGTAGGCAGTTCGCGCACGCTTTGTTTTCGTTAACTACTCTGATTCTATCTCTCACGGACATGTTGAGGAAGGTTATACATGTGTACAATGAATGTTCTTGATCGCATAAAATACACTTGGGTAAATCCCTTTTATAATTTGTATAACCGCGGTTATTCTGAGAGCGCGTCGCTTTGCTAGATGATGCATAGCTATGTACGCGGTGTGAACTACGCTTATCGCTGCTTTCATTTTTATCAAAGTGAGGTAGGTCCTTTTGTTTAACGTGGTTCGCGCCTATCATTTCCAACGTGTCCGCACGGCTTCGAAGAAATGTTATTAAATCACTAAGTTTGACCTTTTCGCGTGACCCCAAGCACGTGGTTGCTATGTGATTTTCCCATTCGCGCTCCGTTGACGGGTCCAGCTTACTCACGACCAAGAAAATTATTAAAGTATCCCAATTGACTGTGGGTTCGTTTAATGAGCTTAGGGCGCGCAGATTACGTAATATTGTATCAATTAGTTTTCTAATGTGTGATGGTGACTCCTGTTTTAACGACGGAATGTTATGTAACGCTTTGACGTGATTATGTATTAATAATCTTTCGTTGTGATAACGGCTTTCTAATAACTCCCATGCGTGAATGTAGTTGGCAGGACTGAATTCCAATGCACCTATCACTTGTAACGCGCTTCCCCCCAGGGCTGACCGTAAATAGTGGAATTTTTGTATTTCGTCTAAATCGGAACGGTTATGGATCATAGTAATGTATGAATGCTTGAATTCCAGCCAGTGATCATACGCTCCATCAAAGGCAGGTAACTTAATGTCTGGTAATTTTATGTTGACACGTGGTTGAACACATTCTGTTCGTCCGGCTGATGCAATAGGAAGTCCGCCATTTTCCGCGTTTTTTATCAAGCAGTTCGCACTTGCTATGGCCGTAAAATATATTGCCTCTAATGCTTCTACATATTTTAAATTCGCATCAGTTTCCGATTCGGGCAGGAGTAATTCTATTTCGTTTTCTACGTTGTCGAATTTATCGTAGATTTCACTCGCGGCTTGTACGCGTAAAGTTAATTCAGCTACTTGTAATTGGGTTAAGTTAGATCCGGCGAATGCATCTACATGATTTTTAAATTGGGTTAACCGACCTTTAATGTTACCCCTACGTTTTTTTAATTCGGAAAGAACGTCGTCTACCGCTTTGACCGACATTTGGCAGGCTATGAATGAGTGTTGTGTGGTGTGGTGTAGGGTTAACTCACCGCATGCAAGAATCACCGGGACCACGTGGCTGGCACTCGCGTCTGTAACGTATAAAACACAACTTTAACACAAATTGATTAATGTGGAACGGATGTGACGGGAACAGAGACCTGACCGCTGCGTTTTCGCCTTTCTTCTGGCGTATAAAATAGCTGCTGGTCCAACTGTGGCGCCGCTGCTTGTCGGCGATGAATACGTCTTCACAGTTGTCCATCCGGCTCGAAGGACCAAATTATGTGCAGGATCGGATGTTCCCGTGGTTTAAATGAAGCGACTTGATGGTTTCATACGTATATTGTTTAAAGTTGGTTATTTTAATTTTACATTTGTGCTTCCGCCATGGTCAGGGCGATAGGAGCTGATGCAGGCAATGTGTCGCTGATGAAGAGACGCAGAAAAGGAATGATTTTATACAATGCAAAAGCTTTTATAGCTGTCCTGAATGAATGATGTAGTCGGTGGGAGAGTGACTGAATGAAGGAGTCGGTTGGAGATTGGTTTCTCCCACTCGCCGACAGATGTCATCAGTGTAGCGCCGGCACCGCGCAGTGTTCCTCCTCGCCAGCAGGTGGCGCGGACAGGCGCCGTTTATCCTCGCCAGATGGCGTGGACACATTCTATAATGGTATAATTTATTATTGTATCTAATGTAAATAGTGAATTATTGCTATTAATGTAGTAAAGGAGTAAATTTGACTAAATAACAAAATACGCATTATTGGAACATTTTTTACATTCAATTGCAACTGACCATTGGGGTTTAATAAAAAACAACATTTAACATTAATTATGCTTTATTTGAGATTAATCTATTCATAATAAATGTTTAAATTGTTTGCCATCCACTCTTATGCAGGCTCTAAATCTGCGGATAAATGCTCTTCTGAGCAGTCTCGTATAGCGTCGTACAGTTATTTTTGATGCGGCTGTCCTGACACGCCTACGTAAATCTTCTGAATACCCGATTGGCTTACGGTACACCTCGTCTTTGAGGCAGCCCCAATAAAAAAAAATTCAGTGGATTTAGGTCCGGTGAACGTGGAGGCCACAAAATAAGCCCCAGACGCCCGATTTGTTTGGATCTGCACTATTTAAATATGCAAGAACAGGTACAGCATGATGCGCAGGCCAGCCGTCATTTTGTAACCAATAAGATTCCCTCAGCTGTTCGAGCATCTCTTCCAATAAATTAGAAAGATGTCCAATAAATTAGGAAGACCCAATTGGCTTACGGCACACCTCGTACCGTAAGCCAATCGGGTATTTAGAAGATTTACGTAGGCGTGTCAGGGCAGCCGCATCAAAAATAACTGAACGACGCTATACGAGACTGCTTAGAAGAGCATTTATCCGCAGATGTAGAGCCTGCATAAGAGTGGATGGCAAACAATTTGAACATTTATTATGAATAGATTAATCTCAAATAAGGTATTATTAATGATAAATGTTGTTTTTTATTAAACCCCAATGGTCAGTTGCAACTGGATGTAAAAATTGTTCCAATATTGTAAATTTTGTTATTTCGTCAAATTTACTCCTTTACTAAATTAATAGCAATAATTCACTATTTACATTAGATACAATAATAAATTATACCAATATAAAATGTACTTGAAACCGACATTATTTTAAAATTATTGGTCACTCATGTTTTCATACATTTTTTTTATACCCAAGACATTTAAACTTTGTGAAAAAAAATTGTTTTTGAAAATTTTTCACTGAAAAACGAACTAAAGTTTTTTTATTTTTTTTTATTGCAATAGCTAGACATACTATTTACTGCCTATCTGTCAGCTTAGTTAGCGTATTATAATACAACAACAAAAAACCGATGGAATTCATTCATTTGTGGTCGTTGCGTACAATAATGTAAAATAAGGTAAAAATTTGAAGTCCTTTTAAAAAAAAAAAGCATATCTTAGGTACTACTTAGCATATATTTTGTTTTGTATTTTTTTCTGAACGGCCATAAGGGCTGCTATAAGCCATTTCAAGGTTATCCATTAATTACCGGACACCCTGTATATTACGAAGTTTAAAGGAAAACTATCACATTTAAGTGGGATTCACAACTCGTAACTAAAAAGAATAAAATAAAAAAATTAAATTAAAAAAAATCAAAAAACCCGACTGCGGTAAAGAGCTTAAGTTAAAAAAAACTGCAAAGCTAAAAACAAGCCCATTTTAAATTAAATAAAAGTTGGAAGCAGGCGGGTCCCATACCATTTTTATATTTTCAAACTCAAATGGGTCCCGCCTGCTTCAAACTTTTATTTAATTTAAAATGGGCTTGTTTTTAGCTTTCCAGTTTTTTTTTAACTTATGTTTTTTACCGCAGTCGGGTTTTTTGATTTTTTTATTAAAATAAATTAGTTTGTAATAAATTAGGTGTTTTTTAGTCCTCCGGCAGTAGCCTACGTAATTATTAATAGACATTTCCAAAAGGAAAGCCGCATGTGAAATTATTTGTCAAACTACCTTGTCTTCAACGTAGTCTTTAATCTTATAATATGCCTTTTTTGATAAGGACACTTTTGATGAGGATTTTGAACTTTCCATCGCTAAGTTCTGAACCGGCTTTGGGGACTTGTTATAAAAGTGGATACTGTTTATAAGAAATGACTTGATAGTTTTAGTTATTTTTAACAAGCTTTTATTTAACTTGCAATGTATGTTTGTTCGGGTGGAATCTTGCAACTCAATTTTGAAGCAGATATCTTCAACAGATTGAGCTGAAATTTTGTATACACGTTGAGTTTGGATGACAATGTATGGTTAGCTATGTGACGTCATTATTAATCTAACATGGCGAAACACCCAAGATGGCGGACTAGTTATTTTTAATGCACTCCTACAATATGGGTATCAAATGAAAGGGCTTGCTAACAATAACTTGAAAAATAAAGTGACGTCACTCTAAATCCAATATGGCGGACTCCTAAAGACGGGGGACTAAGTTTTCTATGCCTTCCTACAATATGGGTATCAAATGAAAGGACTTGCTGAGAATACGAATATGAGTGAGATGAACAGACTGTGAAATCTGTCTAGCGTCAACTAATAAGTAAAATAAATTAAAAGTAAAAATATTTTTTAAAAACAAGCTTATAATTTTATTAAGTAAATGTGCTAAAAAGAATAAAACAAACTTTTCCTTTAAAACTTTTACTATCAACTTATAATGTCATTACACAGTCAAATACGGCAGTGTCACCCCCCTGATATCTATGATTTGATGCACACGAAATGCCATATTTATAAAAAAAAACAAATGGTTTTAAAATTATTAAAATTTAAAAAAAAAGTCTTTATTTTTTATTTATGGTTTTCACTAAAAAGAATATAATGAAATAAACTTTATTTATATAATTTTTATTTTAAAAGGATTGCTCAAATATTTTATATGTTATCGCATTATTTATAACCGACCCGCTTTCTTTGCGGCCCAGTGTATTATACAGTTCAACAAAGAAATGCAGCTGCGTCACAAAGAAAAGAGCTTCAGTATATTATTATTTTCATTGTGTTGTTGATGTTTAGTCTGAATAAATGTGTGGAATGCTGCATTCTCTGGTCGAATAGTCGTCACTGTCATAATTCACTTGCTCAGTAATTAAATCAACTTTCAACTGTGTACTGGTTTATCTACCTACTCCTCATCCGCGCTTTTATACGAACAAGTAGCCGCAAACCTTTAATTAAGCTATATAGTTACGTTTGTCAATTGATTAAGGGTTAATAAATCATAGTTCTTAAATTAAAATTGTCAAGTATTTGTCAAATTATAATAGTAAAATGTCAGTGTGACTCTATGTAATTTGGGTGTCGCACTTAAACTATGTACAGCAAAGTAATTCATTGTTAATCCTTAATCAATTGACAAACGTCACCATATAGCTTAATTAATGGTTGGCCCTTTAAATAGGCTATATGGTTACGTTTGTCAATTGATTAAGGGTTAACATAATAAAAATAAATTATTTTTTAGGGTTAACAATGAATTATTTTTCTGTATCAGTTTTGTTATGTATGGCAGGTAAGTGATTTCTTAAATTTTCTTTTACTTAAATGATTTCCAGCCACTAACCATGTCGCTCTTAATATTTTAGAAATTAAATTAAATTAAATTTAGTTGCAAGAATTGTAGTACATTACATACGGTCGGGGTTTTTTTAACAGTTTCTAAAACAATTCGCTAAAACTCAAACTCAAAGCATTTGTTTCAATTAAACCATGTACAGGCACTTTTGAATTGTCAAAATTAAACAGTCTGTCAGTTAGTCAGAAAGTTGAAGCTAGTTGCCCATTCCAAAACGTAGATTTCTATGGAGAAGAACGGGCAAGAAACTCCATGGACACTTTTAAATCAAGATATTACAAAATCCTGGGTACATATTTATTCTTGTTGCTTCTATATGTGAAAACAATGTAAAAAAACACAAATGAAGAAACAATTCAAAATATAAGATTAAAAATAAGCCTTGGCAGTTAAGAGATGACCAGTCTCAAGCGACGGGCGCCCGTTCACGAACATGTCGCGTGGACCAGCACCATCCAGCTCAACCATTTTATAGGGAACCGAATGATCCAACACATGCGCCACCATCTGTGAGACATTTAAGTGAGCATGACACATTCTCAACTGCCATGCTCTTTCAAGTCAACATAAAAAAAATCATAATGAACGGATTCATGGTTCTTACATTTACAAAATTGAAAAAATGCTTCTAAATTATAAAAAACTATAGATTGTAATGATGATGATGGTACGGAACCCTCGGTGCGCGAGTCCGACTCGCTCTTGACCGGTTTTTATTTATTGCAGTGGTAGAGATCTCCAGCTACCGTACGCACTCAGCACTCAACAGTATAATCTTCAATAAGGATATTACTGAACAAAAAGGTATGTTTTACTCCATCCAGAAAATCACACGTTATAAATGATAAATGATTTTATTTCTGTAGGTTTGCACAAACACTTTTACATTTCAATCATATTTTAAAAACTAGACGAGGTCGGCGTTTTCTATCTGACTACTCTGAGAAGAAAGGCCGAAACAAATTCAGAGGTCAAAGTCTCTTTTAAAATCCATACATAATCTTGGTCAGATCATGTGAAGACCATGTAGACTGATGTCTGTAATGGTCTTTTGAGAAAAGTACCACACAAATTGAGTGGACCTGTCCAATCAGTGCAAGCATTTGTCAGTAATCGTGCAGCACAACTTAAAACTTAAAGAGCTCAACGATTCAACGAACAATACCAAAGAAAGGACACTTGGGTAGGCCACATAAATTACTCAAACTGCCAGACCATGATAAAAACTAACAAAACAGAGAGAAAAAAAAAATACCCACACAGTCAATTCACAATAGTGAAAATAATTTAAAACTTTACAAAGTAAGCAGTAGTAATGCCAATGTATATATTATTAGGTCCTTACATATGAAATTGGCGTTTTTCGTACTGGCCACTTTAATCACGAATTTCTCCTCTTTGGTAAGGAATTCCAAATTCAAATTTGTACAGCTATTTACTCATGTATTTGTGCTTCGATGACCGTCATTCATTTGTTTTTTTGAAGTGAAAACTTCTTTAGCGGCGTTGAACACTTTTTGTAATGGGTAAAAAATGTTAAACTCGCGTCAGGGCATCGCGTCAGGACACGTGACCGTCAGGAGAGATTTCCCCCCCCCCTCGCCTCTCTTTCTACGGCGGCGCCAACCGAAGTGAACCAAGTTTAGTGACACACGACAATGGATGGATGGATGGATTGGATGGAGTGGAAGTGGAAGTGGAAGTGGAAGCGGAAGCGGAAGTGGAAGTGGAAGTCGAAGTCGAAGTCGAAGTCGGAGTCGGAGTCGAAGTCAACGTCGAAGTCAAAGTCGAAGTCAAAGTCAAAGTCGAAGTCAAAGTCAAAGTCGAAGTCGAAGTCAAAGTCGAAGTCGAAGTCAAAGTAGAAGTCGAAGTCAAAGTCGAAGTCGAAGTCGAAGTCAAAGTCAAAGTCGAAGTCGAAGTCGAAGTGGACGTGGACACACTGCTGTGTATTCGTAACATTCGTGTATATAAAGTGTTTAAAATATGGAAATTGAACAAAGTGCATCTATTAATGAAAAAAGGGACGCAGAAATAGTGAAAAAAAATGAGTTATATTAATTCAATTAATAATTGATTTATTTCAACGTTAATATTCAAGTTTTCACTTCTGCCGGCACTCCCGGAGTGCAACCTGTCTTTTTTTCTTCTGTTTTTTCTGTTTGCGTCACTCATTTTACAAAATGGAAAATTTAAAATATCGCATTATTTACGAGTACGAGTTCCGCCGTGGCACTAGTGCTGCGGAAACGACTCGAAGGGTGAATGATGTGTATGGCGGTCATGTTGCAAAAGAAAACACAGTTCGTTTTTGGTTCCAACGTTTTCGTTCTGGAAATTTCGACCTGCAGAACAAGCCCCGTGGACGGCCTGAGACCCAAGTTGATAATGGAGAATTGAAGGCTATTGTGGAAGCGGACCCATCGCAAACCACGTCCGAGTTAGCTGCAGGCTTCGATGTTAGTGATAAAACTGTTTTAATTCACTTGAAGCAAATTGGGAAGATTAAAAAGCTTGAAAGGTGGGTACCTCACGAATTGACTGAAGCAAACCGGCAAACGCGCGTCGACTGCTGCGTTACATTACTTGAATTGGAATGTCTTAGACATCCTCCGTACTCCCCGGACCTTGCTCCAACAGATTACCATTTTTTTCGCAATTTGGATAACTTTTTGCAAGGGAAAAAATTCAACTCCGATGGGGCAGTCCAAATCGCCTTCAAAGATTTTATTGATTCCCGTCCGACTGGTTTTTTTAGTAAAGGGATCAATGAACTACCTATAAGATGGCAAAAGTGCATTGAAAACAATGGTTCATACTTTGATTAATTAAATATATTATATTAAAAAATATTCGACTTTTTGTTCCTTCCATACAAAACGCCAATTTCATATGTAAGGACCATATTATAATTCATTAAGTGTTACTAGACCGACACCGAACCCAAAAATGTGATTAAAAAAATTTTTGTCTGTCTGTCTGTCTGTTTGTTCAGGCATCACGCAAAAACTACCGGTTCGACTACGATGAAACTTGTCTTTAATGTGAGGTAAAACCAGAAACTTTGTTTTTTATAATTTATAAATTATGAATTTCATATTGTACTTCAGTTTTTACTTTAAAACATGTGTCACTTGTCGAAATTTGGTACAAAACCTAACGTATTTCTTAATACAATAATTTCTATGTGACAAGTTTCCTCAAGTGTTTTTATTTTTTTCTTTGTACATTTTTATACCTATATTTTGTCACATTTTGTTTTTGGTTTTTTGATGACAAAATTTATACGTGTTAAATAGCGAAAAGTGTTCTTCTTTCACTTCATTTCGCTATAGTATTTAAAAATTGGAAACAGCTCAATCCCAAGTCTTTTTGTTCTCAATATAATCTTTAACAGTATAAGGGCCAAAGCACACACGCTACCTTTTGCATCCGCGGTCGGCGATTTTGCGGCTGTATCGATGCATCGCGTTTTGGCGACTCTCTGCATTCGGACGCGGTATCGGAATCGCGCGTTTTAGCGACTGCTCCGATGCTGCATCGCGTTTTGGCGATTCTCTGCGTTCGGACGTGGTATCGGAATCGCGGGTTTTAGCGACTGCTCCGATGCTGGCGCAAATGCCAAATCGCTGCGACCGGCATCCGAATGTGTGCGGAGTGTAGCGTTCAGCCGCTGTATCGAGCTTCCGAAAAGCGACTGAATCGCCGCGTTTGGCGTTTTTAAGAGTGCGGTGTGAAATGCTTTGTCGCTGCAATTAGCTTCTAAAAAGCAGCTGAATCGCCGATCGCCAATGCAAAAAGTAGCGTGTTTGCTTTGGCCCTAAAAGGCTTTCTGGAACATCATCATCATCATCATCATTTCAGCCGAAAGACGTCCACTGCTGGACATAGGCCTCCCCCAAGCACCTCCACTTCGACCGGTTTTGTGCTTCTCGCATCCAACGAGTTCCTGCGGCCTTCACAAGGTCGTCGGTCCACCTTGTGGGAGGCCTTCCAACGCTACGCCTTCCGGTACGCGGTCGCCACTCCAGAACCTTTCGGCCCCATCGGCCATCTGTTCTGAGCTCGTGCCCTGTCCGCTGCCACTTAAGTTTGGCAATTCTTCGGGCTATGTCGGTTACCTTGGTTCTCCTGCGGATCTCTTCATTTCTGATTCGATCCTGATGCTTGGAGTTTCTGGAACAACTTACGTTTAATTAATGATTTGAATTTATTAGAGCTTAGATCTTGAACGTGGCTTGGAAGTTTATTATAAAAGCGTATACATTGACATCTGAACGGGCCACCTATTTCCTTGAGTCTTGTTGTAGGTACAACAAATTCGTGTTTTTCCTGGAAGGCTGAAATGTTTTGAGCCTAGGGTATTCAAAATGCTAACAGAAATGTATAAAAAAATATTTTTCAATGTAATCTCCCTCTATTTTAAACGGTCAAGCGGCGCGCGTCGCCCATTGGCGACGAAACAATAGAAAATCAATTGTGTCTCATTAGCGGAGCTTGACAGATTAAAAAAAAAAAAAAATGTAAGCAGTTACATTTTTTAAAAGAGCTTTTAACCCGGTCAAAAAATATTCGCCGTCTTTGAATTCGACATGTTCGTTTACGGCCGCCTTCATTTCCTCGTCACTGGAAAATCTTCGTCCTTGGAGGTCCTTTTTCAAATTCGAAAAAAGGAAATAATCGCTAAGGGCCAGGTCTGAACTGTAGGGTGGGTAGTTGATTTCTTCAAATCCTGTCTCGGCGAGGGCACGTCTTGCAACTAGCGCAGTGTGCACGGGCGCTAAGAGCTAGAGTAAGTGCTATAATGTGAATAATAGATTTAGCAATTTCTACAGAATTACCCCACAGATCTTAGAGAGAGTGAGGTTTTAATTATATACCTACAGGTAATATGATCAAAATGAAATTCCGAATCGCAACCATTAACATTTTCCTTAGGCAAAGACTCAGCAACTGGTGATAAGTTTAAGGATTTAGTAGTTAAAACGAGGTATCTGACCTCGGCGACTTGTGAGTCTGATTTTATTAGACAGGCTGTAGTCAGTATTTCGGTAACTAGACCTTCCCGTTTCACTAGTATCAATATTCTATGTCGTTTTAATTACATTATTACTCTTTTTAATCTTTTAATCCAATTAACGTGACTTGACTACATAAAAAACTTTTTTCAATAATTTTGAATAATACATATCTAACATACAAATTAAATTTAGCAGTGTCAACATAATAGTCCGGTAAAGTTAGCTTCAATAATTACTTACACCGCTTTCATCATTTCCCATAGTACCTACTATTTTTTATTTGATACAATATTTTTGACTCAACAGGATCACAATATATCGTAGAATAGGCCTACTGGGAAAACCACGTTAAAAAAAAACACGCGCCAAGTACACTACCTCACGGTTGGCGCGGAAACGTGTGCATATTATGAAGAACACAACTTTTCAACTTTTTGCATCGCTATATCTCCGAAGGTGATTCTTAGGAATAAAAGTGTAAAAACATTTTGTAGATAATTGCATGATGAACAATTTATGTCTGACCTGTGTTTATGATAAAACTTACCGTTTAGCTGAAAAATGCCAAAAACGGGTCCGGACCCGTGCTTCACCTAGTTTCTCCACCTGGGTAAAGCACGGGGACTAGGTTCCCGTGATCGGGTCCCGTACTCCAACTGATGATCAGTACAGTGAAGTAATTAAGAAAAATACATAATTTAATATTTATAATCAATAGGATTTATTTTAACGCATTTTTTCCAAAAAGTGGCCCAAAAAAATTTCATTATTAATTAATTGCATTTGAAAGAAAAAGAAAAAAATGCATTTGTTTAGTACAAACTAAAAGACAAACAATACACCAGATACATACTCGTACTTACATCAAATAAAAACAAAATTAAAGATCAAAATCTAACAAAAAAAAAATTACTGACTGACATCATATTATATTACTTTATTGTTTCTAAAACTTGCGTTTTCAGCGTTTAGGTCCTGTAAGCCCCTTATACAATTGTTTAGATCTTTTGAATCATATAGAGAAAATAATTTACTGCATCACTGTACAATAAAAAAAAAAAGTTGTTTATTGATATCAGAAAATAACGTTCACAATATTGTAATTTCTAGATAAAAAGGTACGTTAATCGCAAGAGTTGGAGAAACTGGTTCCCAAACTATGCTATCGCTTGTATTTTGGGACACAGCGTTCAGCCGTGGAGGAAGGAATAACGTCTTCAGTTGGAGTACGGAACCCGAGTTCGGGACCCTAGTACCTGACCTTCACCCAGGTAGAGAAACTAGGTGAAGCACGGGTTCGTTCCCCAAAAAAACGATTTTTGCAACATTTGACCTTGAATAATTTTTTTTGCAAACGTCTGATCGATGGGGACTTTTGACAATTTATTTGTAATGGTGTTCCCAACATTCATACAAATTTTCAGCTTTATGCGAATTAATGTAACCTTAAGGTCAAGTTAGCTTCAAAAATAGGGGATTTTTGAAGCTAACTTGACCGGACTAAAAGGAATAAAACCAAAACAACAAAGTGGGTAAAAAGGATACTTATCACTGTTAACCCCGAAATTGCAACTAATTGCAAGTCGCTTGATGGCTTTTAAAGTTAAACTCATTAATAAATTGCCAGTATTGTCTATTCATACTGATCCTAGATATTTTTTAATACACATAGGTATACTATAAACAATTTGATTCCACCTTTATCTTTCTCGGTTAATAGTAAAGCATCTTTCAGTGATTAGGCTTTTTTTATTTTTGGTTCGGAAAAATCAAATAATTTCTCCCGTTCTGGGCGGAGCGGTAGGGCGTGTTAGACTTTTACTGACTAAAACCCGCCCGTGATCTTTCAATCGCCTGTGCCAGGGGGCACGGTATCTCTTTCTAACAGCTCGCGACCCTGGCAGGCTGATGCCCTAGCGGACCCCGTCAGTTAGTGCTGACATCTCTTTAAGGCGCGCGTGAAACACAACGCATTCGACCCGGGCCTGGTCCTTACCGGACGGCGAGCTGCCCATTGCTCGCCGTCCGCAAGCCCGCGCCTACGGTGCAGGTGGCCAGGAATCTGCTATCGATTCTCGACGCCCAGGGCGCCTCCTACGGCGACTAGGGGCGTGAGGGCGCAAATATTGCCTCTCCGTCACGCGCTTCGCCTCCTCCTTCGCGAGCATTACTGCTTTGCAGAAGGAGGCGACGGCTTCCCATGCACTCTCTCTCTCCATACCATGGCCTGGACTGGGGCCGGACGCGAGAGATCGCCGCCGCCGATCGCCGCCGTGAGGAAGCGGCGGTGCTCTACCCAAGCTGGGCAGACCTCCACCGTATGCTCCACCGTGTTCTCCGGGCGATAAACACAATGTTATATCATAAAAAAGACAGGTGCTAGTTTCTAAATAATTAAAAACAAAGTCTAGCTCCTAATCTATAAATAACCGCTGAAATTACGTAGGAATGTTTCGGTAAGCCCTTGGATAGAGGATTCTAAAATTCTTTTTTGGACGTCTTTTCGTGGACCATCCTGCATACCTACTATTCTTGAAAATATACCAACAAGTGTCTTGCTTTTTCAGATGATGTTCATAGCGAATATTACTTCGGTAAATGTGCACCTAAAGATAAAATACAGATTTTACACAATTTTTTGGTATACGAAGAGATTAAAGGAAGAATCATAGTTCGGGTAAATATTATTCTGTACTTCTTTATGTTGGATTGCTATGTCTTACAGATCATTATTGATATCTTCCTGTATAAAACAGTCGTATAATATCTTTCTAGTTTTAACACTTTATCTGTCCGCGATGCAGGCACACATAATAATTATAATGGTCCCACGCGGGCCCTTTGCGGGTTTGGTAGACGTCACATCTCTTTGATTTTTTGGTTCTAGAACATGCCGGTTTCCTCACGATGTTTTTCTTCACCGTTTCGAGAGCAGTGGTGATGAAATAATTTGCGCAAAGTAAAACGCCCGTCTGAGTGCGAACCTACGACCTACAACTCGTAAGTCGCAGCCGTTACCACTGGGCCATCACTGCTCATGCAGACACAAAAGTTAAAAAAATAATTTTTGAGCATTATTTGTAACTAGCTGCGCCCCGCGGTTTTACCCGCATAAGTCTCGATCCCGTGGGAATATCGGGATAAAAAGTACCCTATGTCCTTTTCCGGGACTCAAGCTATCTCTATACCAAATTTCATCAAAATTGGTCCAGCCGTTTGAGCGTGAAGAAGTAACAAACATGTAAACACACATACACACACACACACACTCACAAACTTTCGCCTTTATAATATTAGTGTGATGCTAGACAGTGAATGTGTTGAGACAAGAGCCTACAACCTAGTAACAAGGAAAGCTTTCAGGGTGTTTGCAAAGGACCTGTTACTGCTAGACAATTGATTAATAGTTATCCGTCTAAGGCGCCTGTCCCACTGTCGGCCGTTAACGAGTAGAGAGCAACTGAAACCCAGTTGGCAAGCAGCGAGTGCACGACGGTGACGATCTATCGTCGCTGAGCGAGTACAGTCTATGATCAGAATTGTCTGACCCACCTAATATTGTCTAACCCACCAGCATATCTTGTTAAGCCATTATACTCATTATCTTCTTCTCGTTAAAGTTGAAAAGCTTTTAAGTAACACGGAAATAAATACTACCTACCTAATCTTCAAAAAAATAAAAAATATATTTACTTCGTGGGGTAGATCGATACTAAATCGATCTAAGTGTCAAAAGTCAGTCTACGACTAATAGGAGTGACTGCGCACGAACATTTTCTAAAACGTCTGACGTAAATCGTGAAAAGTATTTTTATACAATATACAAAACATTGCTGGCTGGATGTCGTCTATGGGACCGTGAATTGGTAGAAGTTGGTGGTCGATGTAATAGTAGTCACTATTTGGAGATTATACGTGACGTCAAGCTGCCGACTGTGCGAATTGCCTATCTTAATACAGATTTGAGACTTCGTGCAAGATAACTGCTCCATCCTCCGTGCAGGCATTGTGCAGAATTGGTTAGCCGCTCAAGAAGGTGTAACTGTTATTAACTGGCCATCTAAAAGTCCCGATTTGAAACCTATAGAAAACCTATGGGGTCAAATGGTTTTAAATTGGGACACATCCGAAGTGCGAAATAAAAACAATTTGGCTGAGATCGTGTCATTGACATGGGAGCACATGAGAGGAAAATATTTGTGACGGAACATGGTGTGCGGTATGCGTAGCCGCTTTCAGCATGTTATAGAAGGAGACGGTGCGCCACTCCGCTACTAATTAATCTACTTATATGTATTTTGAAACACACTATGTAAGTAAATGCTCAATTGAATGAATGCTAAACCATTAAAATGTTGCAGATTCTGTGGTGATGTTATTGTTATAAATGGGAATGCATTTTTCTATTTAAATAACATGTTGATTCACTACATATACTTAGCTATAAATCTATAAAACATTTCACAAATTAATTAATTTTCTCGCATTTATATTTACCTATACATCAATGTTTTCTAGATAACAAACTTCTAAGCATTAGCATGTCTTTTTTAAAATGTTTATAAAGGGTTAGGTTTGATCGTATATGATATTATAAAATATATTAATTTTGATCTATGAGCATTTACTTACTTTATCTTACTTAAGATATAATTACTTACATATGTACACACAAACTAAAATATATATATACTATATACAAATGATAATAATAATAAAAAAAGCGGGTTGCACTCCGGGAGTGCCGTCAGAAGTGAAAACTTGAATATTAACGTTGAAATAAATCAATTATGAATTGAATTAATATAACTAATTTTTTTTCACTATTGTTGCGTCACTTTTTTCATTAATCGATGCACTTTGTTCAATTTCCATATTTTAAACACTTTATACATATATGTTGCAGTCAAAATTCATAACCAGTCAAAAGTACTTTTAACTAACAAAATCAGTCAAAAATAGTTTTGACTGGAAGCTCTCGACAATAGTACTATTGACTGACATAATAGTTAAAACTAGTTTTGCCCAATAGAGTTGGTTAAAAGCAGTTTTGACTGGTTCTATCAGTCAAAACTCTTAAAAAGATAAGGTGGTCGACATAAATTACGAAGAAACGCACTTATAAAGTATTTTAACTCTAAATATAATTAGAGAATCAGTAGATATTTGTTAAAAATGAGTGAGCACGAAAAGAAAGAACGTTTTTTAGGAAGAATTTTAGCGATAGAAGATATAAAAGATAGTCATTTCAATGTTATGAGTCTTATGACAAAAGAACAATTTGAAAAATTTGCAATGCAAGTTTTTTTTTGTTCTATCTACTGTACAGTAGATTAAAACTCTTTAACTTAATTGAAGTCTGTGGTATTAAAAAGTTAGTTACAAACACAGAACCTATCAAATATTTTTTACCGGCTGAAGAAATCTACGACATAATTGATGCTGCTCATATTTTGTATTACTACCTAAATCTTCGTAATAAACGAATTTACAACATGAAATATTTTATTACATCCTACTAACTGGTTATAGTTATTTTGACTGATGCTCTATTGGTTAAAACTAGTTTTGACTAAGAGCTTTAGCCAAAATCACTTTTAACCAAATATTGTCAGTTAAAATCACTATTGACTACCGATTTTCAGACAAAACTACTTTTGACCAACGTGTTCAGTCAAAATTACTTTTGCCTGATTTTTTCAGTCAAAAGTACTTTTGACTGGTTATGAGTTTTGACTGCAACATATACACGAATTTTACGAATACACAGCAGTGTGGCTACTACACAGACGGTCGAGCCATCAGCTGTCCATCCATCCATCCACATCTACGTCCACCATCACCGTCACCGTCACCGTCCCCGTCACCGTCCCCGTCACCGTCACCGACACCGTCACCGTCACCGTCACCGTCACCGACACCGTCACCGTCACCGTCACCGTCACCATCCCCGTCACAGTCACCGTCACCGTCACCGTCACTGACACCATCACCGTCACCGTCACCGTCACTGTCATCGTCACCGACACCGTCACCGTCACCGTCATCGTCACCGTCACCGTCACCGTCACCGTTACCGTCACCGTCACCGTCACCGTCACCGACACCGTCACCGTCACCGTCACCGTCACCGACACCGTCACCGTCATCGTCACCGTCACCGTCACCGTTACCGTCACCGTCACCGTCACCGACACCGTCACCGACGCCGTCACCGTCACCGTCACCGTCACCGACACCGTCACCGTCACCGTCATCGTCACCGTCACCGTCATCGTCACCGTCACCGTCACCGTTACCGTCACCGTCACCGTCACCGTCACCGTCACCGTCCGTCACCGTCACCGTCACCGTCCGTCCGTCCGTCCGTCCATCCATTCATCCATCCATTATCGTGTCTCACTTGGTTCACTTCGGTTGGCGCCGCCGTCGTAGAAAGAGAGGGGGGGGGGGAAATCTCTCCTGACGGTCACGTGTCCTGACGCGATGTCCTGACGCGAGTTTAACATTTTTTCCCCAGTACAAAAAGTGTGCAACGCCGCTAAAGAAGTTTTCACTTCAAAAAAAGACAGGAGTTCATTGGGCATCGAAAAATTCGTCCGCATCGCTGTCAATGGGATAAGTGCCCAAAAGGCTGGCAGCATTGCCACGTTGGATGGCAATGCTTATTCTTTGAGCTAAAAATAGGCCAGCCCTCTGGTCACGCGAAGAGTCAACCAAACGCTTGGCGATATCGCGAAATATGCGATGAGCACTCGGACCCCAAGGCCCTAGCGTTTCAACCCCAAACGGCTCAAACATATAGCTCCCAATAAGGTTGTTATATTTGCGCCTTTTGAGGTTTTCTGCTCCTGCAGCAGCCGCCCCAGCACCGCCCGCCGTGCTAGGAAGATGGGATGGCGCGAGGGTGTCGACACAGGTTGCATCCCACACCAAAGGCCTACCCAACTTCCAAGGCATTATGGTCATTCCATCTGGCCTCTTCCCATCGTCACGTGCCAAGCCATTGGGTTCTAAAACAGCTGGCACTCCGGCGGTGACAAGAGCCCGACGGATGATGTCGTTAATGCTGGCGTGCCGTGCCATCCGACCAGCGCTCTTGCTGCAGGATAGGCCATGGTGTCCGAGGCAGTCGACTGCTTCACCGCATTGACAGCGATGTGGAGCTCCGCAAGGAGCGCCCAGACGCAAACATGTAGCGAGCCGGAATGTGGTGTCACCCAGCATAGTGCCTATTTTGGGTGACGGTAGCGCCTGAAGCCAGAGGCCCGACTCCCATTCACCCACAGCCAGCAGGCGGGCACGCTCAGCAGTATTGGTGGACGTATTAATAAGTTTATTCCGTACCAACCTGCAGAGCGGCTCGTCCCACTGTCTCTGGGAAGACGGGTTCTCGGGCTGAACCGTGTCCGGGCAAGCCACTTTCCAGGCGTTCACCGCATCGGTCAAACACGGCACTTCAGAGTCAACCTGAGCAGGAATCAAGATTCGTGTGGTTAACTTTTCTGTGCTTTGGACCGAGGATAGGAACGCCGGTAGGCTTACACTAGAAATTTTTCGGACGCCGAGCCCACCAAAACGAATGGGTAGTGTGGCTTGTTGCCACGCGCGGTCGTCCAAAGCTACATTTAAAATGGATGTAAGAGTGCTGCGAATAATATGATCGATTTTGTCCAAAAGGTGTGGCTGCTTCCATAAAGAGGAAGAGCGGAGAAAATACATGAAATTTGGACCGAAACAACAATATCTGATAAGGGTTAAAGCCGAATGTATATTAATTTTAGATAGTCTATCCGAAATATCGTTAAAATGATTAATTTTTTCGTTGACGAATGGCGAAAAAGTGTCTTCTAAAATTGGGGAACCTAGGAGGTGCAATGAACTTTTTTCCAAAACTTTGATGTCTGGGGCTATTGTGTTAAATTTCTGTAAAGTCGATTGTCTGTCAGTATTGTCACAAATGAAAATTTCACATTTTGAGTAGTTGAGGTCAAGGCCGATAGATTGGAACTGCTGCTTTAGGAATTGAAGATCTTGTAGAACGGTGTCTACGTCACCTCCTAGTGTTCCATCATCTAAATACCACACATTGAATTTTGAATTTAGTTGTTGTATTATGGGATGGATAGCCAAACTAAAAATGACTGGCCCGAGAGGATCACCTTGTTGGCACCCGACTGCAGATTCCAAAACGTTGTCTTTATACAATAATTTTGAAGGGTGCCTGTAGCACTGCCACATGGAGCCGTAAATTTCTGGTAACTCTTTTTTTACTTCAGCCAACAAAGTGTCCCTGTTGACAGAGTTGAAGGCGTTCTTAACGTC
This sequence comes from Amphipoea lucens, assembly GCA_947508005.1. NCBI lineage: Eukaryota > Metazoa > Arthropoda > Insecta > Lepidoptera > Noctuidae > Amphipoea > Amphipoea lucens. Next base: position 9,924,285 of record OX382356.1, read on the forward strand.
AACCTTGAGGATGACCTCACCTTTATTGGCAATTAAAATCTAGATAGGGCGTGTACGGCAGCCTCGCAGCCCCCTTTGGAACCAAAGCCAAGCTGTAGGGGCTGGAATTTATTCGACAAAATGTCGCCATACAGTTTGCAGCATATTTTGGCTGCCGTACGCCTGTAAGTGCACCCAACGGCAATGGGACGAATGCCGCCGTCCCTCTTGCGCAGGGCGCATAAATTGGCCCCGTACAAGACATCGACGACGGCATCATTCACACCGCCGTTGAGCATCAGATTAATTAGAGCCGCAAGCTCCTTCAAAAGCGACTCGCCAGCTTCCCCGGCGCCTGAACTCAATAAATCTTTTAAATGCTGAGGAGTCAGGCCGTCGAGGCCGCCGGCGGAACCACTTCGGAAGGAGCTCACGGCTGCAATTAGCCAGGGGGCAGTAACATTAAAAGGCGTTGAATCCGGGTCAGGAGGGAGGGGGGGATTGGGAAAGGTGAGACCATCCGCAGGCGCTGGATGTTTACTCTCCAAGGCTGAAAGGGTTTCTGGAGAGTAGGGCGCCACCACATCGCTACTGAAAAGTAACCTGGCCGCTCCCCTGATATCACCTTCGCTTAATTTGGATTCTACATGTGAACATAACCCTCTTCCTGAAAGGTTATTGAAAACAGGTAATCTTGAATCCAAAATAAGAGTCGAATTATTGCAGTTGTCTTTAATTTGGGTTGTCAATGTTTTTTTAGTTGCCAAATTTTTTTGGACACGCAAAATCCTATAAGGGAAGGTGAGTAATTGTTCCCAGGCACTTTCTGAGTTCTCCTGGCTCGCAAGACGGAGACATCGTGCCAAACTCAATGCAACAGACCGCCTCGCGCCCCGGGGAACTCTCTTTAATACTGGGGTTGAATATTTGAATTTTGTCAACGTTTTCCACAAACTTTGATCCGGAGATGTTGTTGTTGGGGATGTGGGTGGGGGGCACAAAGGTACACTATGAGGTTTGTGAACCTTGCCATAGTGTATCCGTAGCCCCCGTTCGCCTTTAAAGAAGCGTGGCTGGGAGCAATGGGGACATCTCACCTGGACATCGAGCGATGTGGCAGGTTGACTGGCACTAATTCCGGCATCGCTACAGCCGGCATTTAACATAAAACTTACTTAAGTATATTTTAATGAAATAATAAACATTTTCATTACTTGCAATGGTTTTGTTTCATTTCTATACAAAAAAAAACATACCCATTTAAAAAGACATATCCCGACTTCGTTCGTTAAAAAATAAAAGTAAAAAAAAGATAACAATTAAAAAAAAAATGTTTTTAACAAAAAGCCGTATTTAGGTTATTCCCGGTTTCGAATGCAGAAAACGACGAATACCAAACTGCCTTTATGGCCACGAAACCAACTCAACTCTGATAATAATTCTTATAATTTGACCTTTGAGCCAAAGCACATACGCTACTTTTTGCATCGGCGATCGGCGATGCAGCTGCTTTTTAGAAGCTAAATGCAGCGACCAAGCATTCCACACCGCACACTTAAAAACGCCAAACGCGGCGATTCAGTAGCTTTTCGGAAGCTCGATACAGCGGCTGAACGCTACACTCCGCACACATTCGGATGCCGGTCGCAGCGATTTGGCATTTGCGCCAGCATCGGAGCAGTCGCTAAAACGCGTGATTCCGAACCCGATGCAGCATCGGAGCAGTCGCTAAAACGCGCGATTCCGATACCGCGTTCGAACGCAGAGAGTCGCCAAAACGCGATGCAGCATCGATACAGCCGCAAAATCGCCGATCGCCGATGCAAAAAGTAGCGTGTGTGCTTTGGCCCTTAGTTGTGTCATGGTAGGCGTAATATTAAGAATTTGAACCATGTCGTATATTTTCATAAAGCTCACTATCGCAAAATAACAAGCAGCTATTAAATTGGATCACAGAATTAGCTATTAACCGTAGACAACTTTAATGTTACTGATGCGCGACGTTTTTTTTATTATTAATCCACCCTCGCCTTAGTTATTTTTAGTATTTTTGATACTCATTAGCCTTTCAACCTTAACAACAACATTATAATAAAGATTAAAATAGTTTGACAACATGATTTATCGACACGCTTGCACGGAGTATTCCAAATGTTCACGATAAGGTTCAAATTCGCTATTACTCAGTGGGTGGGTCAGACAATTCTGATCACAGACTGTACTCTCTTTGATAGCTCTTGTCGCAGCGATAAACGAGCACGCGGTGGTGTGAACAGTCAGCGATCAACAATTAATACATGTATCTCTTTTACTTACAGCTAGTCGCTTCCTCGTCGGCACCGGCGGTAGGACAGATGCCTTTAACATAAGCACTGGACCGTGCTTAAGGTGAATGCGCAGTGGTAGACCGCGAAATTCAAATTTTCTTACGTTTTTACAATTTGCAGGATGATTCTCGACTATAATGGATATATGTATATTTACAGAATCATAGTCATTAGAATTATCTATTCTATACTAATTATAATAAATCTGTAGAAGTGAAAATTCTGTACATTGAAAATATCAAAAAAATAAATGGCACAACGAACTCAAAAATGTGATTAAAAAATTTTGTCTGTCTGTCGGTCTGTCTGTCTGTCTGTCTGTTCGTTCAAGCATCACGCAAAAACTACCGGTTCGATTACGATGAAACTTGGTATAATTATTATTTAATATCCTGGGCACCACACTGGGTATCTTTTTATCCCGGAAAAGTATATACAATAAAAAACAAACTTAATTTTGCGGTTCGATCCCTAGACCCGATTACTGTACCAACCGCAAATAATAAGTTTGTCGTAGGTTACGTGGAGAGTGTGTTATTTGTGAAGAGTAGGTATCCACTAAGAAGGTGTTTTTCGAAATTCCAACCCTAAGAGGGTGAATGGAGGGAGGGTGAAATTTCACGCGGAGGAAGTCGCGGGCAGAGAGTTGTTCCATATGCGCTTTTCCATAAGAGCAAAGTTCAAAAAGAGCAAAATTCCATAGAAACAAATCTAACTTATAAAGATGTATTAATGATTCTAATACTGTAAATACATACCCGTTATAGTCGCGAATCATATTTTGATCAAGCTGACACTGACCTGAAAATTGCAAAAAACGTAAAAAAAAAGTTGAATTTCGCGGGCTACAACTGTGCATTCAGCTTAAATTGACATCCATACTTAATATTATAAATTCGAAAGTAACTCTGTCTGTCTGTTACCTTTTCACGCCTAAACCACTGAATGGATTACGATAAAATTTGGCAGAGAGTTAGATTGCATCCCAAGGAAGGACATAGGCTACTTTTTGTCTCAAAAATATCTCTAAAGGACGAATATAGGGGATGAAAGTTTGTGTGATACTTCCTGGCCGCGCCACAGTGGAAAATTAAAGTAACACGTTTCTAGATAAATTGTACCCTTTATGTACTTTAGGGTACATGTAGTAAAAAAAATTGTACCTCAAAGAATAATGAAATATAATGAAGTTTTGGTGGCGCGGCTGGGAAGTATACTTCCTGGCCGCGCCACCACGGTTTTCGTAAACTATTAGGCGTACGCGGACATAGTGCACACTAAAGAATTGTACCAAAATTGTTCTTTTCCGTACGCTATAAAGAGATTCGAAAATTTTACTAATTTAGAAATTATAGCCTTGTGTTGGTGGCGCGGCCAGGAAGTATACTTCCCAGCCGCGCCACCAAGTTTTATTAGGCGTACCCGGATATAGTGTACGCTAAAGAATTGTACCAAAATTGTTCTTTTCCGTACGCTATAAAGAAATTCGAAAATTTTATTAATTTAGAAATTATAGCCTTGTGTTGGTGGCGCGGCCAGGAAGTAGGTATACTTCCCAGCCGCGCCACCAACTTTTATTAGGCGTACCCTGACATAGTATACACTAAAGAATTGTACGCATTAGGTACTACCCAAAAACATAATAATATTACGGATGGCTGTAATATATTAAGAGAAAACATCAAAACAAGTTTAAGCGCATCAGCAGACTTGCTGATCTTTGTACCTACTAGATGTGGCCTCCAAATTAGAAGTAGGTACTGGAATTATCTCGGTGGGATGGTTGCATAACTTGCATAGAAGGTCGAGAAATAAGCAACACAATACGAATCGATGTGCATAACAAGAGAAATTGACCTTCAGGAAGAAGATAAGAACTTGGTAGGTACTTAGGTATTAGGGACGGTCAGCAACGTAAATCGTTAACACTGTTACTTTAACGTGTCAATAATTATTTCAAAAACTGAAATTTTGATCTACTTCGTCGTTAATTATACCTACCTACAGTACCTACATATATTATGTAATTTAAAAAAGTTTAGGTACTTAACGAACCTATGATAAAAATATTGTGGCGCTAGCTATAAGTCTGAACCTGTTTTATTTATACAGGATGAATTTTTCAAGTGGGCGTGGATGGCCAAATTCTAAACTATGAGGAATAGCGAAAAGTACTCAAAGGAGTCGCGGGCTCGATTTTGATGAAAACTAAAACTGCAACATTGGATTTTTGAAAAATCAATATTTCTAGCCAGGAATCGAACCTGTTGATTTTGAAAACAAAACACACACTGTATTATTACACTATTCGATAGTGTCCCTAATAAGGGTCAAATTCTGGGAAGTAATGACATACGGCAAACTAAAGGAAATAGCCCATGTTTAACAAAATACTTTTTTTTATTTTTCTTATGTTACCTACCTCATCATCATCTACCTAGCCTTTTCCCAACTATGTTGGGGTGGGCTTCCAGTCTAACCGGATGCAGCTGAATACCAGTATTTTACATGGAGCGACTACCTATCTGACCTCCACAACCCAGTTACTGGGTAATACGATACCCCTTCCCCTTGGTAAGACTGGTTGTCAGACTTTCGAGCTGCTGACTACCCGTAACGACTGTTAAAGATCCAGGAATGACAGCCGGGACCAACGGCTTAACGTGCTTTCCGAGGCACCGAGGGGTCTCGGTATGTAAAGATGGTCACCCATCCACAGACCAACTGCGGTAAGCGTAGCTTAACCTGATGGATTGACCTGTGCGGCTGTTATTATTTAGCCAGCGGGTTATGTTACCTACCTAATAAACCTTGACTGATTAATTGTTCGTAATGATAACCATTGTTTTCAATACATAGGATTCGACGTCTCAAGGATTGTACTGCATTGAGCATTACAATATTATTGATTCCACTAGATTATTTTCCAAAGATCGTAATAGAAATTTGAATTTAGAACATAATGTTGTGAAGGTGACTGCGCTACGGGTGTGTTAATAAAAATATTGAGCATCATTTCAAACAAGGTACGTAATGTAGGTATGAATACTTCAAAATAAGAAGCAGTTTATTAAAATTCTACATTTTCCCTAAGTTTGCCGTATGTCATTACTACCCAGAATTTGATCCTTATTAGGGACACTATCGAATGGTGGAATAATACAGTGTGTTTTTTTTTCATAATCAACAGGTTTGATTCCTGGCTAGAAATATTGATATTTCAAAAATCCAATGATGCAGTTTTAGTTTTCATCAAAATCGAGCCCGCGACTCCTTTGAGTAATTTTCGCTATTCCTCATAGTTTAGAATTTGGCCATCCACGCCCACTTGAAAAATTCATTCTGTATAAATAAAACAGGTTCAGACTTATAGCTAGCGCCACAATATTTTTTGAAGTGAAAACTTTTTTAGCGGCGTTGCACACTTTTTGTAATGGGGAAAAAATGTTAAACTCGCGTCAGGACATCGCGTCAGGACACGTGGCCGTCAGGAGAGATTCCCCCCCGAACCGAAGTGAACCAAGTGAGACACGATAATGGATGGATGGATGGATGGACGGACGGACGGACGGACGGACGGTGACGGATACGGTGACGGTGACGGTGACGGTGACGGTGACAGTGACGGTGACGGTGATGGTGACGGTGCCGGTGACGGTGCGGTGACGGTGACGGGGACGGGGACGGTGACGTGGACGGGGACGGTGACGTGGACGGGGACGGTGGCGGTGACGGTGACGGTGATGGTGGACGTGGATGTGGATGGATGGATGGACAGCTGATGGCTCGACCGTCTGTGTAGTAGCCACACTGCCGTGTATTCGTAAAATTCGTGTATATTAGCCCCCTTATTCATAAAACTTATCAAACCTATTTTAGTTAAAGTGGGGTTTGTCTCTTTCTTACACACAGAAATGTCAACGTGACAGATAAAGACAAACGTTCTATAAACCTATTTTAGCTAAAATAGAGATAAAATAGGATTATGAATAAGGGGGAAAGTGTTTAAAATATGGAAATTGAACAAGTGCATCGATTAATGAAAAAAATGACGCAGAAATAGTGAAAAAAAAATTGTTATATTAATTCAATTCATAACTGATTTATTTCAACGTTAATATTCAAGTTTTCACTTCTGCCGGCACTCCCGGAGTGCAACCCGTCTTTCTAAACTTTTTTAAATTACATAATATATGTAGGTACTGTAGGTAGTTATAATTAACGACGAAGTAGATCAAAATTTCAGTTTTTGAAATAATTATTGACACGTTAAAGTAACAGTGTTAACGATTTACGTTGCTAACCGTCCCTAATACCTAAGTACCTACCAAGTTCTTATCTTCTTCCTGAAGGTCAATTTCTCTTGTTATGCACATCGATTCGTATTGTGTTGCTTATTTCTCGCCCTTCTATGCAAGTTATGCAACCATCCCACCGAGATAATTCCAGTACCTACTTCTAATTTGGAGGCCACATCTAGTAGGTACAAAGATCAGCAAGTCTGCTGATGCGCTTAAACTTGTTTTGATGTTTTCTCTTAATATATTACAGCCATCCGTAATATTATTATGTTTTTGGGAAGTACCTAATGCGTACAATTCTTTAGTGTATACTATGTCAGGGTACGCCTAATAAAAGTTGGTGGCGCGGCTGGGAAGTATACTTCCTGGCCGCGCCACCAACACAAGGCTATAATTTCTAAATTAATAAAATTTTCGAATTTCTTTATAGCGTACGGAAAAGAACAATTTTGGTACAATTCTTTAGCGTACACTATATCCGGGTACGCCTAATAAAACTTGGTGGCGCGGCTGGGAAGTATACTTCCTGGCCGCGCCACCAACACAAGGCTATAATTTCTAAATTAGTAAAATTTTCGAATCTCTTTATAGCGTACGGAAAAGAACAATTGTGGTACAATTCTTTAGTGTGCACTATGTCCGCGTACGCCTAATAGTTTACGAAAACCGTGGTGGCGCGGCCAGGAAGTATACTTCCCAGCCGCGCCACCAAAACTTCATTATATTTCATTATTCTTTGAGGTACAATTTTTTTTACTACATGTACCCTAAAGTACATAAAGGGTACAATTTATCTAGAAACGTGTTACTTTAATTTTCCACTGTGGCGCGGCCAGGAAGTATCACACGAAAGTTTGTATGGGATTCTTAATTTAGGGATATGAAAATTCAAATTTATGCTTTTGGTAACAAATAATGAATTACGTATTTCATTGTTTTTCTAAAATGATCAAGAGGGCAAAATAGAGGATGATTTTAAAATTCACATGTAGTATTGACATTTTTATGTAATTATTTTCAAGAGATTTAAGGGATTGGAAATATAGTCATAGTCCGTATCTGGAGGTGATTTCATTAAAATCGTTCCACTCGGTCAAAAGTTATCACTATTTGCAACGGCTTGGAACGGAGAGTTTAGGTTTATCAGTGTGCTCGATAGATGACGTTGTGCAAATGACGCGATTTTTTGAATCTCGGTGTTAAGACTTTCCACAGGATAGTGATTAGTGACCCTCATTCGTGCAACGTATTAGAGTCGTATCAGGTTGGTCGTTCGTTTCTAAAAAAAATCGTAGTTCGTTCGTAGATAGTTTAAATAATAATATTGAATTTAAGTGATTCTTCTCTTCGTTTCATTGTGTAAATGTGTACATTTCTCGGGAAAAACAAATTTTTTTTAGTACGAGGCACTACGAGATCAGGAGGTCTCGCTTCTCGGTCGAGTCTTTTCTAAATCTCTATCGAGTATTTAATCTAACTTCCGTAGATCGCAGTTGATACTTTTTATACCGATAGTTACGTTCCCGTGGGATATAATCCGACCTCCACGCGGGCGAAGCCGCGGGCAAAAGCAAATTTATTATAATTCTCGGACGAGCGTAACACACACAGAGAACACTCTGTGTGCAAATTTGAATTATGACATGACTGTATTTAGAGTATCGCTCTATAAAAAAATTATGATCCACAAAGAACTTCATATTCAAAAGCATCAAAATGTAGTGGAAAACCTATTTTGACTCGAGACAATACTGTTCTGGCAGTAACACTGCTGTTTTGTTTCTGGTGTGCACGATGTCTTATCTTCAGTCGCAAAATCATTGCGACTAAACTAACATAATTATTATTATATCAGGAGCAAAAAATATGGTAATAATGAGTAAAATACTATAGATAGATATATATTTATGTACTTATTTCAGGGTTTCCTCAATATAACCGCAGACATGGTCCCGAACTGCGTGTACTTAAAGGCAACGTCCTTTTACGGTGACATGGTGAGATATAATGCGTACAAATTCGCTTTTTGCATTTTGACAATCGTAGCCAAATATTTAGAAAAAACTTATTATTATTATTACTATGAATGGTTTGTACCAGTAGAAATGAAAAATAATATTAATTGGGACCTATATTTATATAAAGCTTAGTTTTATACAAATAAAATTAGATCAAAATCAAAATATTTTATTTCACATAAACCTACATGGGCACTTATGAAACGTCAGAGCTTAGGTGCACGGTTCCAATTATTGGTCGTTTCCTATGGAGAAGAACCGGCAAGAAACTCCACGGTTACTCTTTTAAAAATAATTGGCTTTTACAATGTTTTCAAATTACAATATTAGGAGGTATGGGAGGATAGCGTAGGCCTGGCAAAAAGTACCAGGTACTTAATGAATTTGAAATATTGTCTACAAATCTACAGTTCAAGGCCTACAACGTTCTCACATTCACAAAATATAAAAGAATCTATCAAAAAATAAATAAAATGTAAAAAAAGTAATTAAAAAAACTAAAAAACCCGACTGCAACCTTAAACTTTAACTGGAAAGCTAATAAAAACAAAAAGTTGGAAGCAGACAGGACCCATTTGAGTTTGAAAATATAATAATGGTATGGGTCCCGCCTACTTCCAACTTTTATTTAATTTAAAATGGGCTTGTTTTTAGCTTTTTAGTTACTTTTAGTTTAAGGTTGCAGTCAGTTTTTTTATTTTTATTTATTACTTTTTTTATTTCCAGCTTTTTAGTTTACAAATGTGAAAGATTTCGCAGACGATTTAGTTCTTGGTAAATACGTGTTTTTTTACGATTTGTTACTTCGAATTACTTTTAAAATATAAGTTGTATATATTTTGGTAATCACCTTTTAAAACCCTTTATTTTGATACCCGGTAGGTTATGAGAAATAAATTTTTTGAAGACATAATAAGGCGCCAAAACTCGGCATTTTTTTTTTTCAATTTTTATATACACAGTGTCACTCACAATTAAGACGTATCTATCGGCACCTCTCAAGCTGAAATCGATCAATCCGTTTAGGCTACAGAGCGTGCCAAAAAAATATACATACATTGTACATACACTCAAAAAACATAACCCTCCTTCTAGCGCAGTCGGGTAAAAACTATAAAAACTAAATGATATGATTGCCCTTACAACCACTAATCAAGAGTTATTAGAATTGTCTGTATCATCATCCGCCTAGCCTTTTCCCAACTATGTAGGAGTCGGCTTCCAGTCTGACCAGATGCAGCTATATACCAGTACTTTGCATAGATCGACTGCCTATCTGACCTTCACAACCCAGTTACTGGTTACACGATACCAATTGGTAGGACTAGTTGTCAGACTTTTTGGTTTTCTGACTATTATAGCCGTAATTGCGAATGATAGCCGGGACCAACGGCTTGAAGTGCTTTCTGAAGCACGGATGGATATAAATGTTTCAGCTTGAATGTGATTGTGGATGTCTGTCTATAAAAACACAGAATAAATAAAGAAAGTATAGTAGATTGTTATACAAGAGGCTATATTGACCCTCGTATAACGCAATGAAAATTGTTGAGCTGTCATAATGAAAGCCATTGCTACTGGTAGTGTGTTACACAATTACCCCGCTGAGATGACGACGAATAGAGATGTATGGAAGCAAAAGAAGTGCTGCCCAGAATCCCATTAAGTTGGATATACCTAAGGCAGGAGGATAATTATATTATAAACACGCACACATACTTACCTGCCAACTTGGTTATTATTGTTTACCAGTATACTCACTTGTTTACCTTAAATACATGACATACATCAACTAAGCTATCAAAGTAAGCACCACAACAACCCGCCAGGTTAGCAACTTGACACAAACATAGCAGTGTTACAGTCTTCGACAAACAATCAACGTTATGAGAACAGTGGTGATGGAATATTCAAAGGTTGACTGGTAGAAAATGCCTATGGCATTAAGTCCGCCTCTGTACATATGCTTGAAGTATTAAATAAATAAATAAATGATTTACACAAAGTAAAGCGTCCTGTCAGGGTTCGAACCTACGACCTGCAACTCGTAAGTCGCAGCCGTTTCCACTGGGCCACCACTGCTCTATGGGTGCCCTGTCAGTTCACCAAAAATTAATTAACAAATTTTTACTTGATAAACAACGATTGTACGTGTTATTTGACAAACAATTCATTTTTTATTCATTTTATCTCATTAAATAACGTTTTTTTCCTAAAAATGAAACTCATTCTTTCATCGAATTGCGCTAATAGAAAAAAAGAGATTATTTTTAGTAGGCTACCCTGAAGGTGCAGGTCAACGGTGCATACGGTAAAACGGGAACCGAACTAGTTAGATGAGGTTATTTTTTTTTTAATTGTTAGGTTAGGTTAAAACTGTGACACCTACGCACTAGCCGAGCGAGCGAAGCAAGCGGTGCCACGGCGCGGCCGGCGAGTGCCAGAAACGACTAGATTATATAGAAAAAAAAATACTTTTACACATGCCAGGAACGACTTGCGCTAATAGAAAAAAATATATTTTTAGTATTCTACCCGGAACCGAACTAGTGAGATTGGGTTAATTATTTTAAAAAAGAATGGTTAGGTTAAAACCGTGACCGCCTACGCCAGAAACGACTAAATTATATAGAAAAAATTACAATTATTTTTATTATAAGAGTCTTTGATATAATTATATCGGGACCCTGTGGTCCTGGACCTTTGGAAGGCGTACGAGCACAGAAGATATATACTCTACGGACGAGGGACCGAAGCCAACTCGCAGAGACGTGTTAGACGTTTTCAATGAAATTTGGCACCAACCAGCGCTTATCCCTGTTCGTATTATGCAAGAGACCCCAAGGACAACCACCGATTGGTGTAGGACTATAATTGCAAGACATGGAAACAAAAATATTGGATTATGAGTTTTGGTGGCTAAAGTGAACTGGTTATCTAGGACTATGGAAAAACTATAGCCCCTCCTTGACCGATGTTCTATATAAATTACACAGATAAAATGGCAGGGGGTGACTTGCACACTCAATAATGGGCCCCCGAAAACGGTCGCTAGCATATAGTGTCGTAGCAACAAGGGGACAACATGTTCTAAGGTGCTTAATGAGGAGTGGAGAGGTATTCCACGGCTATCAGGACAATCCCGGAAGTACGGTCAAGTTCCCTACTAGCATCTTACTGGATCATTTCCTTCTTCCGAGCACGTTTGCTCTTGCGAAACTCCACTCAAGCCGGCCAATAAAGGCCAGAATGAGGTGGTAGCTCTGTTCCTCGTCATTGTTTACTCCAGCCGGCCAATAAAGGCAAGCCAGAGGTGAGGAACAAGACTTCTCCTGGAAGATAGGGTCCGTGGGGCGCTACTGCCCAGCAGCTCGCCACATGCTGCCCTGCGGGTTTCTGTATCTCTCTTGGTCTGGCTCCTCACCCTAGACCTGTTCCGGCAAAGTAAACCCTTCCGGCACAGGCCTAGATAAGAGTTCTGAGCGCGCAAGCTCCACCACGACGTCAACGTAGAGATACGGCGGTAGGTCCATTATTATTGTCTCCCCAGGGATGTGCCTTATAGGCGTTGCACGGGGGGTCCCGGAATTGGTCTTTTAAGAGGAACCGGGACCGCCCCTATGTGCTGATGGTGATCACCGGGGTGGTTTTAGTGAGGTAAAAATCCCACACTCCCCGACCTCCCTCCCCGGAGGTCAGGTGCCTTTTAAAGGTCTCCCACCGACAACAAAAAAAAAAGGTCTATTATTATTAAATAACTTCAGTAGTTACTTGGCTGTAAATTATTTGGCCGAAATGGAAAATACCAGCATGATCACTTTGTGACTGGTTTAGAAAATACAACATTATTTTTAGTATATGCGAAACCTGAATATAGTTTGTTCAGAATAAGTAACTGAATCGATTCCAATAATTTTTACCCCATGTTATATTTTGGCCCAAAAATATTTAAAAAAGGTTAAAACTTGGGCACCACGAGAGCGACGCGTTCGAGGAGCGACACTAAGTAGGTACACTAAGTAGGTAGGTAGACGCGGCGCGGGCGCACAGCGAGCGGGGCGACCGGGGCGGGGGTGCAGCAACCCCTTCAGTCGCCCGGGTACTACAGGTTGGCGTGCACGTGTTCGCGTTCCCGTCCAACTGCATAATCGCGAGCGCGCGGCCGCCGCGGGCCTTACAGTTGTGTTTCGGTTGATCGTGTACCTATCGTATGTAAAAAGTGTCGTGTAACATTTTTAAACACGCCAAGATGGTTAATTGTAGAAAGTTATTATTTGTACCTACAGCCTGCTGTGGTTAAGTAATGCGATGTTTAACACTTTTCATCCACTTTGAACTTTAAGTGGTTGACATAAGGTGCAACAAATCGCATTGACTACATTGTATCACTTACGGCTTACGAATAAGTAATTACTTATTCGTAGCTTACGGCTGCATTTATTTACGAATAAAGTACATTATAATAACTACCTACACTTGACCATTACGACAGTCCAAAGCCTGCAAGTGTGATGGAAAATGTTATCACCAGTTAATTACAATACAATCGCCCGAATGCACGCGGCGGCGGCGTGGGTGACCATGTTTTTGTACGGACATACAGGTAACATAACAAGCTTATAACTGTGATTATTCATGATACAGTTTTGAAATTTTGTACATAGATTCTTTACATAAAAATACTAGACACGTGTTTCGGGTTTCGCATATACTAAAAATAATGTTGTATATTATAAAATGATATTTTGTATACGTGATTTTTCCAAAAGAATCTAAATATTAAATGAAAAATGTATACATGAAATATTTGTTTATTTGGCAAATGCTTCTCCATTTGCCAAATAAATGTTTGTAAAGCGAGTGTGAAATAAATATTACACAAACCATTGGTTGTGAACTAAAAATTTTTCAATGGAGTTTGGGTGAAACATTAGTGAACCGCCTTTAAAACTAATATGACTTACACTTTACTGACGAAATACTCATTACGTACGCATCTGCATAATTCTTTGGAGAATTCTGGCGTGTTGTGATGTTATTTCATAATACCAACAGATCAACAAAAAAATGTGAAGCACGTACTTAAAAATAATTATTTGGCAAATGATTGTCGGACGTACTGTTTGTTTTGATGCAACGTTTCAGGTAAACAGATGGGATATGCCACAGACGTCGTCCATTCCTCACAGTTATCAGTAAGACCATGCACAAGTTTGCAATGAATTCTTTTATTGTATCAATTTTAATAAATGTAGTAGGTAAGTGATTTTGATTATTCTTTTAATCTTCTTTTCTCGTGTTGGCTTCATTTCATCATAAACCTACAGACTGATTCCATAGATGTTTCAGCAACTTTCAGCAGGGTTTTTAATAATACGCTTGTGCAATGGATAATTCCTTGTTTAGTCAATTACCTCCGTTAATAAGGGAATTCCACTAGGCTCAATTCTAGGTCCAGTAATAAATATTAAATAAAACTCTTATAACCATTCCATTATTCAAGTACCTTTAATTAATATTTCAGTGGTCTCCGGTTTTGAAACTATGTCGGCACTAGACAGCGTTATCTTCACGAATATGCCTTATAGCTCAGGTAATATTTTAAATTATAAGATTTAAAAAAATATGTGAAATTTGTAATGATCTATTTAATTTATTAAAATTATTTCCATTAACCACAGTGAATGTCCCAACCTTTGCTCTGTTTGTTATCTACCTTTAACGTATAGTAATATATGCCTAAAGGTTCTTGTGATACAAAGAAAGCCCTTGAACATTCGTACACATTGCTTTTTGGTGATTTTTATATTGTACTAGCTGCGCCCCCCGGTTTCACCCGCGTAAATGTCGACCTCGCAGGAATATCGGGATAAAAAGTAGCCTATATATTAATCCAGGGTGTCAGCTCCCTCCATACAAAATTTTATCAAAATTGGTCCAACCGTTTGAGCGTGAAGAAGTAACAAACAAATAAACACACACACACACTCACAAACTTTCGCCTTTATAATATTAATGTGATTTTTATTATTCATAATAAGCTGACCCGACAGACATGTGCCCGAATTTTTAAAAATTTTCGGCAATTTTTCATATTGTTCTTTCCGTGAGTTCTGAAGTGTTGCGCTTACCAACGAACAGCATTTAATTTTATTATATAGATGTAATTTAGCAAAAGCAGAGGAGAAACTGTCTTTCAAATGATATACTCAATTTGTGATTTGCTTTTTCAGATGACATCTTAAGCGAATATTATTTCGGAAAATGTGCCATATCACACAATAAACAACTAGTTTTGTATCAAAACTTTACCTATGAACAGATACATAACAACCTTATAATTCGGGTAAATATACCTTCTTCTCTATACCCGATTCCAATGCCTTACAATTACATAATCATAAGTACCAAAATAATCACCTAGTGTAAGACAAGCCTCTGAGTAAGTTACAAAGCCTTCAAAGTCCTGGTACGCACGGGTGCGTTTTTCCCGCGGCGATTTTTTTTTCGCACACTATGTTTTCGGCGCACAGCTTAGCGCCGAGAGATGGCCGAGAGTTGAAAATCCAACAGTGTGTTATTTTTGACGAGCTGGGATGCGTTGTTTGATTTGGTCCTTGACACAGGAAACGGATCGTCTTTGACATTTATTCTGATTCTCGGCACAAATGTTATATCTTCGCGATCTCTCATGTGCTCAGACCGTGTATTTAGCCACGAAGTTTTTGAAATCTTATCGACTATGAAAACAATAATCGTGCACACACTCGCAACCAAATGCCAACTAAAAGTATACAGCTACGAGTAGGTATATAGTAGGTGGCTCACCTGGCGTCCGCTTGGTTATGCAGTTAACCATACATTTTGTTGGCGAGGCGACCTGGCGTGCCGCTAATAGCGTCCCAGTGAGGTAATATGACTCTTCAAACTTTCAAAGTGAAGTGAAATAACAATAAGTAATTAAATCTCATTCAATCATTTCAGGGCCAACTCGATACGACCGTAGTGGGAAATAAAATACCAAACTGCGTGCACATAAAGGCAACCTCTCCTTTTGGCGACATGGTTAGGTATAACGCGTACAAATTCAATGTATGCATCGTTCAAATCGCATACGAATATTCGCGTACATCTGAGGTACTTACTTTTCGATACTATGAATGGTATGTACCGGTAGAAATGCAACCAGGTATTATTTGGGAGCTTTATTTCTATTTTGAATTTTAACTGGAAATTTTATTGTCATATTAAGTTATATTTCTATTCGTCACATAGAATTCCCTTGCCGTGCTGCCAGTGGGCGCCGGCCCTAAGTAGGTAGTGTCCGACCAAATATCATAATAATAAAGTATTTATCAACATAAACGTAAGTAGGTTCAGATGGGTCAGTTCAGTCAAATCAGAAAACGATAGATTTCGTTATTCTTATGCTACTACAAAGTAGAACATAAAAATGGATTTCTCCTGGAATCTTCGAATGCCGTTTTTCATAACTATTAAATCAAGGACGTGGTTCCTAAGAACAAACTCGGAACTATCGCACTTATTGCCAATATAGACCCATCTCAACCGATCACCCATATTGTTTAAGATTGTGCTAAAATCAATTGCGATAAACGAAGTTTTCACTCAACTCTCGACTGTTTATTTATAACAATAAAAAACTGAACAGACTTGGAGTCCAATTTAACTTTTGGTCTGATTACCGAAGTTATTTGTGGGCCATAAACAAGTCGCGAAGTTAATTTGTACCTATCGAGTAAATGTCCTCTGTGACATCATTTATTCGGTGGGGCTCTATTTCTTGTACCTATACACGTAAATATAGGTAAAGTCACAGTATAAATATGAACAGTATGGAAACTAGTTTTTTTTTTTTTCATTGGAGCGTTAGGGTTGTCACTCTTAATGTCTGTAAAATTGATAAGTGTTTTATTGTAACGAAGTTTTTAACGTGGTTTGCAGTTCAAACTCAAACTCAACTCAAACTCAAAGCATTTATTTCAATTAAACCATTACAGGTACTTTTGAATTGTCAAAATTAAGTAGTCGGTCAGTTAGTCAGAAAGTTGAAGCTAGTCGCCCATTCCAAAGCGTAGATCTCTATGGAGAAGAACGGGCAAGAAACTCCATGGACACTCTTTTAAATCAAGATATTACAAAATCCTGAGTACATTATTCTTGTTGCTTCTATATGTGAGAACAATGTAAAAAAAAAAACACACAAATGAAGAAACAATACAAGAAATAAGATTAAAAATAAGCCTTGGCAGTTAAGAGATGACCAGTCTCAACCGACGGCGTCCGTTCACGAACATGACGCATGGATCAGCACCATCCAGCTCAACCATTTTGTAGGGAACCGAATGATCCAACACACGTGCCACCATCAGCGAGACATTTAAGTGAGCATGACACATTCTCAACTGCCATGCTCTTTCAAGTCAACATCAAAAAATCATAATAAACGGATCCATGGTTCTTACATTTACAAAATTGAAAAAATGCTTCTAAATGATACAAAACTATAGATTGCAATTTATTTAAGAGATGAATAAAAATTTTAATACCAAACAGGAAAAGGTGTTTAGTATTGCAGCATTAAACAATTAAAACATGATTGAATAAAATAAAAATAAATATTAAGATCGTAATGTCAGAAACACTAAAAAAGAAAAAGGGAAGCACCTCCTCCAAATATTGAAATTTTAACTAGTGAGCTCAAGTGCCTGTGGAGCAGGACCAGCATTTAGCCAAGCATTTTTATCTGCGATATAATCATCCAACTTATAATATGCTTGTCTACATAGTGTGCGTTTAATGCATGTTTTAAATTTCTTCTCATTTAGTTGAAGAATATCGAATGGTATTTTATTATAACATTTTACACAGTAACCCATAAAAGTTAGGAGTTGACTGGTTATCTTTCCCTACTTCTGGTCAAAACGTAAATCCAAGATGGCGGCTGCGAAAAAATTCAAATTTTTCGTGAATATCATTTTATAGTTTTCGAGGGTGCTAAAGCCGATAGTGAAATTAAAATGCGCGTCGCTCGACCGATGCCAGTTTAACCCTGCACCTTACCGTTTCAACTCGAGAATGGGTGTAATAGTAATTAAAGAAAACAATATTTTAAAAAATATCTTTATTCTTTGTAATTATGTTAAAACACATTTTTCGATACTTTAAACCGACTACTTGGGAAGTACTGCTACAGCAAAAAGAAAATAATACTATGTGGCGACTTTAACATAAATGTATTAAACAAAAACAAAATGACTACAATGTTTATGGAAACACTAGCTTGTTACAACCTAGTCAAATATGAACGGCAGTTATTTTGTTTAAAATAAACTTTAATTACAATTATTACAATAATTGGGAGATGTGCTCAGTTTGAGCGATACAAACGGAATGTCCTGACTTACGAACTATTGGTATATATAACCTAAACAATGACGACATATTTCTGGAAGTTCCCACGAGGCTAGCTCTGATACCTAAGCATTAACTTAGGTGTTAGAAATATTTGTTGAAAGATATTTGTATCAAGTGGAATCGGCGACATGGCTACTTAAAGGTGTTAGAAAACGAGTGTTGAGTGAGGATTAATCCCGTGGGAACTGATGCCTGGTATGCATAACTCCTCCCTCCATAAGTTCAAAATCATCATTTGCATTCTGAGAATGATGGTTTTGATTTATATTACAAATATAATTATTAGGCTTATATCTAACAAGAAATACAATTAATACAGTACTTAATTAAAATTAATATGTAAATGATTAGAGTTGCTACACTAATACTATGAATATTCACAAAGTGCGTTTCGCTTTTATCACTGTACACTTCACTTTTCAGGCAATGCATCATTAACTGTAAGTTTCAGTCTATTTCGTCTAAGTTGTTCGGAGGTTTTCCTTGCAGGCTGGTCGGTATCGCAATCCTGGGCAGATTACACGTTGCGATTGCACGTATGCGTCGTTTCTCAAAGTGTTTTGTTTTTCTTTCGATTTTCATTTTGCAAATATCGTCTAGTCAGGATATAGGTGCAAAGAATATTGTGCTCGTTTATGTCATCCTTGCAATACTCCATCAATTTTGGGTGAACACCGGAAAATAGGATCCAAGTGTCCAGCTGTGTAGGTTTGGTTTTCACGTTGGACGATTTCACTGGCTAGGGAAGACACGTTGCTTCTATGGAAAACTTCATGAAGTCAGCGATGCATGTGCCTTTGTCAGCTGGGAGACATCTGTCTCGTGACAAAGAAACTATCCGCCGTCGATTTCCCTGCATGGCTAGGAGAGCGGTAATACATATTTTCAACCCTTTCGCAAGAATATAGGGAATTTGGGAATGATTAGGAATGTAAGGTTTGTTCGGGGGTTATACTTTTGGAAATAGGTGTAACTGATACTAATTATAAACGATATTTCGTTGGATGGTTGAAATTGATATAATAAATGTTATTTGTTTGCCTTTTATGTTTTGATTTTATATTACTAATTAATTTGTCACACTTCATTGCATCATCGTTATCCAGGTTACCAGTAATTATTTTAATGATAGAGCCAAGGGGATTATGTAAACCTGTTTTGATTCTCGTAGTAGGAGTCTATTGAAAAAGTCGCTCAATTGTAACATTCAATATTCTATTCTAGCCTACCTTTCATATAGTTACTAATTTATAAGAATATCCTAATCTAAATGGCTACTTATTAATTCTAAATCTAGGTTCCAGTCAAATAAGCTAAGACCTGCTTGGCCTTGCTTGACAGGAAGAATACACTGTAGATGAGGGCCCTGGGTCAGGGCTGCCTGAGTTATCAGGAGGACGAGCCTGGGGAGGACGTCTTATGTCTTTAATTGGAACCTTAGTTTGTCTCTGATTGGTCTGTACCGCGACTGTATTGCGGTGAATATTACTTGTTACTTTAGCTTTTTGATAAAGTGGCTTATCTTTGCTGCGTCGAGTGTTAACGCCTTTAATTAAAATGTTATCGTCAATTTTAATATCGAATTTACTTTCTCCACCTCGCTTTTGTCTTATATTTTCTTTGTTTTTAACCATTTTGTCGGTTAAATAATTATATAAGTATTTTGATCTCTTTACGTGTTCTGTAACTAATTGTTGCGTATAACTTTTATCAAAATCTACTGCAAAATTACTAGACGAGTCCGTATGTCCGAATACGACTTCAAATGGAGTGAGACCCGTGGTAGAGTGAATTGATTGGTTATAGGACATTATAGCATACGTCATAATGGTTACAGCGTCTGTAATTTTAGTTTCATATTTTGCAATTCGGTAAATTTCAATTATTGTCGAATGAAACCTTTCTATTATACCCATTGAATTAGGATTATGTGGCGTTCCTACGTGAAGTTGAATTTTGTAGAAGGTTAACATTTCTTTCAACAGTTTATTATTGAATTCAGAACCTGGATCAGAACTTATTTTTCTAGGCACACCATAAAATGAGAAGAACTTTAATAAAGCTCTTACTATTTCAGGGGTTGATCTATTGGATACCTCAAATGCTTGTCCAAGTTTGCTGAAAGCGTCAACAATAGTCAAGAAATATTTTCCTTCTATTGAAAATAAATCAATAAAAATCTCTTGAAAAGGTCTAGTCTGAGTCTGTGTTAACTGTAATTCAGGCTTAAAAGGTTTTCGGTCATATTTCATTCTTTTGCAGATTTCGCAAGAGTTTATAATGCTGCCTACTGTTTGTTCTAAGTTATTCCAAAAATATGTGCGTTTTAAATGGGCTATTGTTTCTTTAATGCCGCGATGGCATGTTTTACCTACATGATACTTGTGACAATATCACGTTGCTCTTCTTCGTCTTCAACATAGACTACTCTTAGGGTGCATTCGTAAAACCTAACTGAATCCTTTTTATAAAGGTTTGTAATTACTTCGGAAAATATTTTTCTATGCATTTTGTCTTCGAAATAAAGGAAATATTTAATTTTAGGTCGTATGTATTCTTTAAGGAAATTTTTAACTAGTACGGGGTTATCCGTAGGCATGTGCACTTCGAGTACCTTTTGTTTATCTCTAGAAAGATCTTTGCATACGAATTCGTTTCTATTCCATGTGAAAATTAATATTTGATTTGGTTTTGTATCAATAGCTTCGTTTAATATGGGTACGTCAGCAGAGTCAGTGTTTTCTTCAGAATGAACAGTAATATTTGTTAAGGAGTCTGGTTTTTCAGAGGCTGTAAGAGTTCCACTATCCAATGATTGTATCGAGTATGGGGATCTCGGTCTATCGTCGTCATCTTCAGATGAAATAACAATGGGACTAGGAGTTGCGTTTTTAGAAATTTTTCGTCGTTCCTTTTTGTCTAAGTTAACTATCATAGATGAGTCATCCTCTAATGCATTAACTTTTATGCGCGACAGAGCATCGGCATTACTGTTTTGTTTTCCTGGTTTGTATTTGATTTCATAGTCATATTCGGATAATCTTAACCTCCATCTTGTTAATCTACTACCGGGTTCCTTAACTGAGTGTAACCATACGAGTGGTCTATGATCGCTGAGAATTACAAACTTTTTTCCATATAAATACGGTCTAAAGTGTTTGCAGGCCCATACTACTGCTAATAATTCTTTCTCGATTGCGCTGTATCGTGTTTCAGCTTCGTTAAGTGTCCTACTAGCGAACGCAATTGGTTTGTCGCTACCGATTGGTCCTTGAGATAAGACTGCACCAAGGGCAAAGTTTGATGCATCTGTGGTTAATAAAAACTGTTTTGAGAATTCGGGAAATTGTAAAAGCGGGGCATTGGTCAATAATTCTTTACATTTTTCGAAAGCGTCAATGTATTCTTTAGTTATATTGACTTTATTCTTCTTTTTAAGACAATAAGTCAATGGTTGTGTGATTTTTGAAAAATCTTTGATAAATTTACGATAATAACCTATTAAACCAAGGAAACTCTTTATTTCAGTAGGTGTTTTCGGTAGTGGAAATTCCAATACTGCACGTATTTTATCATTATTAGGCTGAAGGCCGTTTTCAGAGATTGTGTGTCCTAAGTAAAGGACTTCTTTCTTAAGGAATTCACATTTATCAAGAGTAACTTTCAAATTAGTTTGTCTTAGCCTTTCAAAGATTTTCTTTAGTTTTTCCACGTGTTCTGTTAGGTTTGAGGAGAAAATTATTATATCATCAAGATACACAAGACAATGCAGCCCTTGGAGGCCTCTGAGTACATTGTCCATGGCTCGTTGGAAGGTTGCGGGTGCCGTCTTTAAACCAAACGGCATTCTAGTAAACTCGTAGTGTCCTGACTGTGTCGTGAAGGCTGTTTTGGATTGGTCTTCTTTTACAATTTCAATTTGATGGTAACCACTTGCTAAATCGATTGTGGAAAAGTAAGACGCTTTTCCAAGCCTGTCAAAGAGGTCTGATATATTTGGTAAAGGATATTTATCGTCAACAGTGATTTCATTTAATCGCCTGTAATCTATTACCATACGGAACTTTTGTTCGCCGGAGGCGTCCATTTTTTTAGGGACTAAGTGGACAGGGGCACTCCACGGAGAGTGTGACTCCTGTATGACATCATTTTGTAATAGTTTTTCTACTTGTTTTTGAATCTCATTATTTTCACAAGGAGAATGTCTATAAGGACGTATGTATATTGGGTCTTCGTTAGTGGTGCGAATCTTATGTTTTACTTGATTAGAAAATGATAAAGGGATCTGGTCACAGTGAAAAATATCTTTGAATTCTAAACATAATTGTGAAATACAGGATTTTTCTTCTTGATTTAGGTGATCTAGTCTTAATTTCGCTAAGTTTTGAGTCTGATAATCAGTAATTTCAGGCTCATTATTGCAAGTATTTATGTCACACAGTTCAGTTTTGAAGTTTGAAACTTTGAGGGGCTCTTGGAATGTAATGGTCGTGTCGTTTTCTGTCAAGTTTTGTATTATAGTCGATGCAAATGAATTAGTGCATGTCACTAAGGCATCGGGCATTCTAATACCGGGACTAAATTCTGTAAAGTTTAGAATAGCAACTCCATTTTCTAAATCTGTTGGAACGTTAATGCGCATTTCAGATCTTGAGGGCAACATAATTTCATAAGGTGGGCTATAAAGGATTGGGATTTCTGTACTTTTAGTCTTAAGTATTTGGTTTTTCATATCAATATTAGCTTCGAGTTCTTTTAATAAGTCAGATCCAATAAGACCGTCGTATCTATTACAAACATTATATATATAAAACTTATGATAAAGATCCGTTTGAAAGGTATCTGTTAATGGAATGTATGCAACCTCATTGTGTCTACTGCGACCATGTGTACTGACTATTTCAAATGGTTCAAACTGTATAAAATATGAGAAAAATTCTTCTGCTTTTTGCGGACTTATGAAAGATCGAGTGCTACCCGTATCGATCATAAATTTTGAATTTATTTCAGGAATATCTATATGGGGTAATTTAAAAGTTAAAGCGTCGAAGTTGATGTTTATTATTTCTGTTTTTCCAGAGAGGCTGGTATTCGAAAATTTTCCGTAGATTCAACGGGGGTCGAATTTGAAGCGACATTTTCTGTCGTCGGTGTTTCAAAGACATTTTCTTGCGTGTGGTCTTCGGGAATACAATTCTGAGTCAAATACTCTTCAGGATAAAATTCAAGTATCTGATCGTCGTTTAAAAAGAAAATGTTGGAAGAATCTAGCATATTACTTTGATGTACAGTTCTCATAGAGACGTCTGAATTTTGTACATTATTGGTTGACTGATTGGGTATTCCAAAACGAAACTGTTGATATGGGTTGACTCTAAAGAATCCGGGTTGTCTATAGTTATTTACTGTTTGCGGAAACTGCTGTGGTGGCCGATTTTGGGGAGTAGGCATTGCTACAGTTTGCCTATTATTGAATTGCTGGTTATTTTGCGGTCTTGGGATCGCATTTTGTTGGGCATTAGGCACACCGAACCGTCTGACGGGCATAAAATTTGGTCTAAATTGAGGATTGTATCCTTGTTGTGGAATTCCGAATTTGAAATGAGATGGCTGTATCTGTGTGTTATTTTTATTTGTTTGTAACGGGTTATTAATTGGAGTATTTGTTTGTTTTGTTTTATTTCTGGCATTGTACTGAGTTTGGAAGTTTACCTCTTCCATCACAACGCCAAGTGCGGATTCTAAAGGGGTTAGAAGATTTTTGTATGGAGGGTGGCCCTAAGGTCGGTCGCCATTTTGATTTTTTTTCAGAATCGCGGTGCACAACAAAAGTTATATATTTAGATAGAGGACGCTTATACAAACAAAAAATGTTATATAACATAATATCCTAAAGCGTCAGGTTTCGGAGTTATTCACCGAAATATAATTCGAAAACAACAAGGATTTATTTGTTTTTTTTCCCTCCAGGTAAGCATATTGAACTATTGAGGTAATAGAAACGTTATGAAACCTTTATGGAGAAGAAACAAATGAAGAATAGACATTTTTTAAATAAATAATTAAAAACGGCTATTTATAGTTCCTTTTTAGGGTTCCGTAGCCAAATGGCTAAAAACGGAACCCTTATGGATTCGTCATGTCTGTCTGTCTGTCTGTCTGTCTGTCTGTCTGTCTGTCCGTCCGTCCGTATGTCACAGCCACTTTTTTCCGAAACTATAAGAACTATACTGTTGAAACTTGGTAAGTAGATGTATTCTGTGAACCGCAGTAAGATTTTCACACGAAAATAGAAAAAAAACAATAAATTTTGGGGTTCCCCATACTTACAACTGAAACTCCAAAAATTTTTTTTCATCAAACCTGTACGTGTGGGGTATCTATGGATAGGTCTTCAAAAATGATATTGAGGTTTCTAATATCATTTTTTTCTGAACTGAATAGTTTGCGCGAGAGACACTTCCAAAGTGGTAAAATGTGTGTCCCCCCCCCTCTAACTTCTAAAATAAGAGAATGATAAAATTAAAAAAATATATATAATGTACATTACCATGTAAACTTCCACCGAAAATTGGTTTGAACGAGATCTAGTAAGTAGTTTTTTTTTAATACGTCATAAATCGAAAACCGCAATTTACCTTTCACAAAGTTACAACGAACTACAAAAACTTTTATATTATGTTACTTGCTGCTACGGAACCCTTCATGGGCGAGTCCGACTCGCACTTGGCCGGTTTTATTTAATCCCAGAGACTAATATGACATTTAAGTCTTTTGTGTTTTCGTTTTTTTTTAGTACAGAAGCCTGACATTACACTTGGGGCATTTCACGTGAAGCGGACAGGAAAAAAAATGTCAGGTTTTGGATTTTGTTCATAATTGGGTCAATTGTACTTCCATGGGACCTGAAAAATCGTACGTCTTTTTTTTTTTTTTTGTTGCCTAGTTACCAATTTATGCGACTTCAAAGAATTATCAAAATTTGAGGAACTGATTTTTCGATAGCTCTTAATGAAGTTAACCAGATGGATTGAGTAATAAGTAAACAGTGTTTATTTGAGATTATAAATTGTTTTTCTTGGAAATTGATTAAAATTTGTTTTTTTTATTTTCTTATAAGTAGTAAACCGGAAGTTAACATTAAAAATCTGTTTTTTTTCAACTTCGCATTTTTTTATATTTTTTATTTTTACCTGAAAACATACCTTGTAGTATAGAAATATCATGTGAAAAATTTCAGAATGGTATCTCGATTCGTTTAGAAGATAGATGAACTAAAGTACGAAGGTGCCGTATGACGCGAAGTACTGAGCGGTTCTTTAGTATGGAAGTCTTACTCGCCAACGCAAGAAAACGATTCATATCATTATAAAATCGAATCGTATCCTGTTGTGACCTGTAGCGCCATCTCTTATCTACCAAAAATATCACTGACACTTCACCCGCAATCGACGTTAAATGTTAGAAAGAGATAGATAGCGACGCCTTTTAAGCTATTGCTTAGCTTTTATCGCGGGCTTTGAGCGCGTCGACTGAATCAAGAAATTCCGTAACGAAAATAAATCTTACACCCCCCACTCCGACCGGCACAGCGCAGCGGTGCGGCGTTGAAAGCCGTGCATCGTCTAACGTCGTTTCAGTTCGGCAGACTTCGGCACGGTGTTTGTGTGCGTGCGACTAGACGTATGCGTGTAGGCTGTACGAAGCTCGCATAAGTTGATAAAAAAATGTTATGCAATAGCTTACCGCGGCAGTTCCCGAGTGCCACACATATTTTTTTTTTATGGATGGGAATCCATCAAATGTGTCCTCCCGCTCTGGGTGGAGCGGAAGGGAGTGTCAGACTCTTACTGACTAAAACCCATCCGTGTTCCTTAGCGGTAACCCTTTCGGACAATCCCGCACCCCCGGCAGTCTTCGGCCCTGGCAGGCCCCTTCCTTTTTGCTGACATCTCTTTGAGGCGCGCGTGGAACACGTACACGCCGTCCGGCACGGGCCTGGTCCTGATCGGACGGTGAGCTACCCATTACTCTCGATCCGCAGGCCCGCGCCTACGGTGGCCGGGAGTCGTCACGCGGCTCCCGTGGCGGCTGGGACGTGAGGCTCTCTCCCTCAGCTATCTCGCCACCTCCTTCGCTAGCATGACTGCTTCGCAGAAGGAGGTGACTGCCTCCCACTCCCTCTCGCCCCGGACCATGGCTTGCTGCTGCTTGCTAACTGGCGCAGAATTTCTTGATCTGCTGCTGCGATGTCCGTTTGTGTCGAAATAGTTTTATGTTTATCGTCATCGGGAACAAACAATTCATTCTGAGTGTTTTGCGAATATTCACTCGATGTTTGGCTGCTCTGCTACTACGCAAGATCGATATTGGTTTCTGGAGGTATTTCTTTCGACAGGCGTAACCTGCAGTACGTACACACGTAAACAAAAGAAGAAACTCCCCACTTCTTAGCTAAATTTGTTGAAATTTTTCTAACATTGGTAGACGTCGAATGAGATGGTAAGTTAAAAGGGTTATAACACCGATTACCGTAGTAATTCATAATACATAAGATTATTACACAATTTATTTTAACACAACACTGAAAACGCGTAGCGGCCAAAGTGACGACTAAATAAATAACGGTCAAATCGAGTGATGCTTGCAGGCGTCGCTATCTATCTCTTTCTAACATTTAACGTCGATTGCGGGTGAAGTGTCAGTGATATTTTTGGTAGATAAGAGATGGCGCTACAGGTCACAACAGGATACGATTCGATTTTATAATGATATAAATCGTTTTCTTGCGTTGGCGAGTAAGACTTCCATACTAAAGAACCGCCAAGTACTTCGAGTCATACGGCACCTTCGTACTTTAGTTCATCTATCTTCTAAACGAATCGAGATACCATTCTGAAATTTTTTACATGATATTTCTATACTACAAGGTATGTTTTCAGGTAAAAATAAAAAATATAAAAAAATGCGAAGTTGAAATAAAACAGATTTTTAATGTTAACTTCCGGTTTACTACTTATAAGAAAATAAAAAAAACAAATTTTAATCAATTTCCAAGAAAAACAATTTATATTCTCAAATAAACACTATTTACTTATTACTCAATCCATCTGGTTAACTTCATTAAGAGCTATCGAAAAATCAGTTCCTCAAATTTTGATAATTCTTTGAAGTCGCATAAATTGGTAACTAGGCAACAAAAAAAAAAAAAAACGACGTACGATTTTTCAGCTCCCATGGAAGTACAATTAACCCAATTATGAACAAAATCCAAAACCTGACATTTTTTTTCTTGTCCGCTTCACGTGAAATGCCCGTTTGTCAGATTAGTCTCTGGGATTAAAAAACGAACTATAAATTGCCGTGTTTAATTATTCATTTAAAAAATGTCTATTCTTCATTTGTTTCTTCTCCATAAAGGTTTCGTAACGTTTCTATTACCTCAATAGTTCAATATGCTTACCTGGAGGGAAAAAAAACAAAAAAATCCTTGTTGTTTTCGACTTATATTTCGGTGAATAACTCCGAAACCTGACGCTTTAGGATATTATGTTACATAACATTTTTTGTTTGTATAAGTGTCCTCTATCTAAATATATACTTTTGTTGTGCACCGCGATTCTGAAAAAAAATCAAAATGGCGGCTGATTTTAGGGCCAAAACCTTCAAACCCCTTTGTACACTGTTTCAATCGGACAAATCTAATCATATCTTCGGGTAAATTATATAAAAATACGTTTAAGCTGGTATTATTGTATATTATAATTTTGGCTGCCTTAATTCCCTCGTCTTGTAAAAGGTTAACTTTTGATATTAAGGAACTTCGTACCATCTGGATGCGGTGACAGAAATCAATGAATGACTCTCCTTGTTTTATTTTAAGATTTTCTAATTCTATTGCGATACACGCTTCAGATCTCGGGTCGCCAAAGTGCTGAACAAGCAATTGCTTCAGTGCTTCCCAAGTGAAAACATTTTCACGTTCACTAATGAGAATTGCGGCTTTACCAACTAACCTACTTGTCAGGCAATGATAAACGTAAAGTTGTTGCGCTGGGTTATTTTCTCCGTGAAAACTTCTAATTACATATTCACACTTGGAAATAAAAAGATTTAATAATTTTTCATCTCCGTCAAATTTAGGAATAATTCCCAGTATTTCCCTCGGGATCATCTGGATTTGATTCATTTTATGTACAGATTAATTAAATTCTATTCTAAGTTTTAATTAAGTATCTAATAAATGTTTAATTTGATTTAAAAGCAAACAAATAACGTAATATCGGCAATGTTTGTCCGATGTAACGTTAATAAATAAAATACAATAAAAGAAACTTATACACAACGCTAACGGCGATTTTTGTCCATAGACGTTGTTTAAACTAACTAATGACGTTAAATGGCGATTCTTGTCCAATATAACGTAGGGAAGAGATAGAAAAGAAACTTATACACAACGCAAACGGCGATTCTTGTCCATAGACGTTGATTAGACTAACTAATTACGTTAACTGACGATTTTCGGTCCAATATAACGTAAGGAAGGGATAGACATGGGAGTGGGCAATAAATGCGAAAAGGTCTACTCACATTAAATTACTGCTCGATCCCGTGCCGATTCTCGTCTGCTGGTGTTGATCTCCTTCGTGCTGCCGCTCGATGACAAATTTGTTTGTGTAGGTTCCCGGATAAGGCCAGGCGATTAGCACGTCGCTGGGCCAATGTTAGTGCCTTTAAACGAAGAAACTTTTCGCGAACTTTATCCGACCCCGGCTGCGCCAGTCAAATATGAACGGCAGTTATTTTGTTTAAAATAAACTTTAATTACAATTATTACAATAATTGGGTGATGTGCTCAGTTTGAGCGATACAAACGGAATGTCCTGACTTACGAACTATTGGTATATATAACCTAAACAATGACGACATATTTCTGGAAGTTCCCACGAGGCTAGCTCTGATACCTAAGCATTAACTTAGGTGTTAGAAATATTTGTTGAAAGATATTTGTATCAAGTGGAATCGGCGACATGGCTACTTAAAGGTGTTAGAAAACGAGTGTTGAGTGAGGATTAATCCCGTGGGAACTGATGCCTGGTATGCATAACTACCTACAGTTAGGAATATTTGAGCCGTGGAGCATGCATTGATAATTTCATGTATAACATTCGTGGATGTAAATATAAAACTATGGAGTTTTCCTTGTCTGATCACACAATATTAAGTGAGTATGTGCCTTTACTAACATAGCTAGCTCTTTTGTCAGAAATCTGTCACACAATTTATAGAAACTACACACATCAAAAGTGTCTAGGGATCAACATATATTTTTGCAATAACTTTTCTCCTGATTGATATTAATGAAAATTTTCTTTAAGGATTCATCAAATAAAGTGTTTTCGTTTGTCACAGTAACGATAAACCAAGTCACCTTTGCATTAATAAAGAAATTTGCCATTTTCCTAATAAAGGGATTTTTGACATTTGAACCACTAACACAAAAGTTCGAAAAAAAGACTGAAATAACAGTTTTCTCTAAAATTTTATTGGGTAACTTAAACAATTAATAATCCGTGTTTCTACCGCGAACACTAACAACACAAGAACATCGGTTTGGCATACTCAAAATGAGTTCATCCAAATCACGCTGTGGAATGGCAGCCCATGTTCGTTGCAACAACAAAAAAGGTCTTCTTGCGACTGGATACCCTCCATATTCGGCAGAGCTCTTCTCTGTAGCATATCCCATGCATGCTCAATCGGGTTCAAGTCTGGCGACTGAGCAGGCCAGGGCAGGACATTGATGTTAGCTGCGGCGAGAGTCTGTCTTACAACTCTTGCGGTTTGCGGTCGTGCATTATCATGCATTAACTGAAATAAGGGACCGATTTGCACTTGTAGAGGAACGATGACGTCTGATACAATCGTCTCAGCATAAATTTGAGCGTTGAGGTTGCCTCTGATCCAAATCAAGGCAGTTCTTCCGCCGATCCAAATACCCGCCCATACCATGATGGTTCCACCACTATAAGGATGGACTTCCTGGCAGGATTTTAATCGCTGTTGGCGTCCAGGGGTTCTCCAGTGTCGTATACGTCTTGTATCCGGTCTCATACCAAAACGAGACTCATCAGAAAAGCACACGAAACGCCATTGTTCTTCTGCCCAATTTCTGTGTTCAAGAGCCCATTGATATCGAATCCTACGATTGTGCATTGCTATAGGTGGTACCCGTAGCGGTCTTCGGGAATGAAGGTTCACTTCATGCAAGCGGTTTCTGACTGTTTGGTCGCTAATTAAGTTCCCTGAAGAGTGATGAAGCCTCACGGCTAACATCATGGCGGTTATTGTTGGAGCTCTTCGAGTTAAGATTTGAATGTATCGGTCTTGTCTCCGTGTGGTGCAGCGATACCGTCCTCCATGGCGCTCAGCCACGGTACCAGTGCTTCGGTAACGTGTCCAAAGTCGACTGATAACACTCTGACTTGTATTCAGACGATTACGAAGACTGATTACGAAAACTCCATACGAAAACTACCTTTTGGAATGGGCGACTAGAATCAATTCTATTTTAAGATAATTTTTGACGTTCAAAAGTGCCTTTTATGTGCCTATTTGAAATAAATGCTTTGACTTTGACTTTGACTTTGAGAGCTAAAGCCACAGTACGTTGCCGGGAACCAGCTTCTATCATTCCCACGGCTCTGAGCATTTCTTCCCTGCTTAAATGACGTCGCCGCTCCATAATAACGTTGGTTTTAATCAGTAGTAGGGAAACAGTAGCACTAATAATGTCTTCAATGCGTTGTATGTTTTTATAGGGAAAATATTGACAGCTGATTTTCATCTTTTACTCGAATTTGATTCACAGTTCCTGATTCAAATTATGAAATGCACCAAAAAGGATCCATATAAATTTATAAAATCATAAATTTATTACAAAGCCACATCTCAATCTCAAGAAATCCGCATAAAAATGCTTGATCCCTAGACACTTTTGATGTGTGTATCTCTTTGATATTTTCCCGTTTTATTGTCAATTTTGTGTAATTTATTTAGTTTTAAAAGATCGCATCTTAGTTTTCTTTTCCTTGGTGTGTCCTATGAAAGAGATCTGGAAGTTTAAGTAGGTACTCTCACTTATTAAAAGTGTTATATTTTCTTCTGTCTGTGTACATATTTCAACCGAATTCGGAGCTTCGGTTGATGTTTGTACATCTTTTTTTTTGTAAATCTGGTAGATGAAGAGATGGTAATGAACCGGTTTTAAGTTTCTTGCGTTGCTTACCCGGTAGAATATTCATGGGGCTAAAATGTTCTGCACAAACGGTATAGTTTTGTGGCGGTCTGTTGTTCAAATCTTCTCGAAATATTAAACGAAGCCATTGGGAACGTCTGAAAAAGATAACAAAATATCCTCTTTTATTATGTAATTGTTATTATGAAATAATTGCTTGCGGTCAAGGGACCTCCGTCAGGTCAGGAACGAAGTTCCTTCTCAAGTATGATATAAAATAAAAACAGCCGCCATCTTGGGTTTACATTTTTGACCTTACTATTGGCTTTAGCACCCTCGAAATTTATGAAAACGACACCCATAACAAATAAATGGAAAAATCTCACAGCCGCCATCTTGGATTTAGATTTTGACCTCACTATAGGCTTTAGCACCCTCAAAAACTATGAAAACGACACCTATGACAAATAAATAGAAAAATTTCACAGCCGCCATCTTGGATTTAGATTTTGATCTCACTATCGGTTTAAGCACCCACGGAAACTATGAAAAAGACACCCATGAATGAATGAATGAATGAATGAATTGCACCGATCCCAGCGTGGTTAAACCAGACTCGATTAATCGAATGAACCCCAAGATTCGCACTAGCTCCTGTAGCCTCATTTTCATGGTGCTACAGCGACCATTGCATATCAAGGAATAGACCGGGGGGCGCGGTAATGGTAGGGAAGACGTGCCCGAGGGATAGGTAAGGATTTAAGAGCCTACCGGATATGCATCCTAGAGTAAGCATTGGACTAGTGGAAAGACGGGTAATTATATCTATGGATGGGCATCTTTTAACGACCTTGCCGTCAGGCTGGTTCAGGTCGAGCTTCATCGTTGAGTCTTTTGGCGGGATTCTACTGCTTTCTCGGTTCTTTTGTATCGTTGCTCTGTTGTGTTGTGTTGGATGTTGCTGTTTTCCATGTCGTCATCGGATGTTTCGCTACTCTCCGTTTCCGGTTTTTTGTAAATCTCACTAGCAGCAATCTTGATCTTACTTCTGTCTTCGGCTGTATTCATCCAAAAGTTGATTTCCTTGTCAAAGTACTTCATGTCCTGTTTTAAATTGTCGTTCCATGTGTAAATAGGTCGGCCGACCTTCCTGGATTTGGCCTTGTACTGCATTGCTGCATGCAGCAGGTGTGGTTTGCGGCGCCTGTAGACATGTGCGAGGTAGCACATCCTGTGGTTCTTGATGCGTTTGGTTACTGTTTTTCCGTCTAAGATTTCATGCATTTTCTTTTGTCTTGGTTTATTCCTAGAGTGGTTAATCAAGTCTCTCATGATAACTCGCTCGTATCTTCTGAGTCTTGACCTGTTGGCTTTGGTAAGTGCCGATACTTTCAAACCATGTATCATGCACGGTACGATCACCATTCGATACATGAGTCTGGCTAATTTCCAGTCCATATTTGAGTTATTTATGAATGGTATTAACGATTTGGCGTTTTTCATGGCCTGTTCGCAACGTTTTTTTATAGTTCTTTTTCTGCTTAATGTAGACGTTATGTATGTACCTAGGTATTTAATTTCGTCACATGTCGCTATATTTATTCCATTAAGGGTTATGTGTGTCGTTATCTGTGTAGCTATGGGGTCCCTAATTAGTATTTTTGTTTTTGTTTCGTTAATTTGGAGGCCTACACTATCTAGTAGGGGTTTAATATGGTATACGATACCTTCTAACCCTTTTAGGTCATCCGTAATGATGATAAGGTCGTCCGCAAATGATAGTACTAGGGGGAGTGAGATTTCACGATCCTGGTCAAGTTTTATTAATTGGGTTTCCTCTTCGAGAGTTCTAAGGACTTCGTCGATGACCAGTGTAAACAGGCGAGGGGACAGAGGGCAACCTTGTTTAACTCCCTTTCCCTTAATAATCCAACTACTTTGCTGGCCACACCATTTGATGCATGTACGTTCATTCATGCATACCTTGATTATCCTGTTGGTTAGCGATTTGTTGGTTCGTTGTAATAGGATATCCCTTAGTACATTGAGGTCGACGTTGTCAAAGGCCTTTTCTATGTCGAGGGCGAGTACATAAATTCTTTTACCTGCACGCCATTCTTCGTCTAAGGTCCTTTTAAGCGTAAAGATATGGTCGTCTGTTGATCTATTATTTAAAAAAGCAGCTTGGTAGTTGCCTAATTCCGTTATAATCTCATCTAGTTTTTAAGCACGTAGGAGGCGTAAATTCTGTAACCCGTATTGCAAACCGATATGCGGCGATATTCATTCACATCCTTAGGGTTATTGTTTTTTGGAATTGGTACCTGTACTGTCTCCAGCCACGTGTCAGGTGCTTCGTTTAGTGTCCAAGCTTTATTCATGTGATTGGTGACGGCTTCTAGAATTATTTGGGGCAAGTGCTTTCTGAAGCACGGATGGATATAAATGTTTCAGCGTGAATGTGATTGTGGATGTCTATAAAAACACAGATTAAATAAAGAAAGAATAGTAAATTGTTATACAAGGGGCTATATTGACCCTCGTATAACGCAA
This sequence comes from Amphipoea lucens, assembly GCA_947508005.1. Lineage (NCBI taxonomy): Eukaryota > Metazoa > Arthropoda > Insecta > Lepidoptera > Noctuidae > Amphipoea > Amphipoea lucens. Next base: position 9,958,138 of record OX382356.1, read on the forward strand.
TGAAAATTGTTGAGCTGTCAAAATGAAAGCCATTGCTACTGGTAGTGTGTTACACAATTACCCCGCTGAGATGACGACGAATAGAGATGTATGGAAGCAAAAGAAGTGCTGCGCAGAATCCCATTAAGTTGGATGTACCTAAGGCAGGAGGATAATATAATCAACTAAGGTTTTTTTTACTACACAAATGTAATAAATAAATGCAATCTTGTTGGTCGTGCAATTAAAAGGCTATCGGGAACGATGTATTTTTAGCCAACAGTTAAATCTACTCAAAACAAAATAAGAGCCACTTGTGAATTTTAACATCCGGTCTGATTAAATTATTTTAAAGCGTTCTTAAACGATATATCTTTTGTCTGGTATATACTAAAGTATTAACAAACATAATGTGAGGATACCACTTGCATAATTTTTAAAGTGGGCTACTTCGATATTTTTTTTTTGTTTGTAACCACTTGAATTTACCCTATTCTAAGACGAATACTTAAGTCATTTAAATTGAGGATTCTTTTAAGAACAGTCTTACATTTGCTAAGTTACAACGTGGATAAACATTTTGAAAGCGCTATGCCGAGGATCCGAAGACATATGGACCTGCAAACCGCAACTAGAGCCATCACATTGATCCAAGAGGGACATTCGCAGCGTTCTGTAGCTTTACAGCTTGACTTTTCAAGGCGAGCGATCCAGAATGCTTGGAATCGATTTCAAGAGACTGGGAGTGTAACCAGAAGACGGTTATCTGGCAGGAATCGAGCAACCACCTCGCAGAAAGACCCCTACTTACGTTTGACTGCGCGAAAAGAGCGCGTCGTCACCGCCCGCGCCTTACAAAATCGCTTACGCCAGGCGACCGGTACCCGCGTGAGTGACCAAATGGTTAGAAATTGGTTACATGAAGACCAGCAGTTTTCTAGGAGATGCGTACTGCGGATTCCATTGACTAGTGTATACCGTGCAAACCGATTATCATTCGCAAGGCTGCACCTGGACTGGGACATAAGTGCATGGAGCTCAGTATTGTTCACTGATGAGTGTAAAGTGAATTTTTTTGTGATGATCGTCGTATTAGAGTGTGGAGACGAGAAGGTGAGCGATTTTCGGATGTTTGTATCCATGAAAGTGACAGGTTTGGGGGTCCCAATGTCATCGTATGGGAAGGAATCTCTCTATCAGGTCGAACCGAACTCGCAATACTCAGCGGAGGCACGGTAACGGCTGTGCGATAAATTGAGGTGATAATAAGACCTCATGTGATGCCATTTGCACAAAGAATTGGTGCAAGATTCACATTAATGCACGACAATGCCCGCGTTCATACAGCTAGAGCCACTAGGGAAGCTCTAGACGATGCTGGTATACGTGTCTTGCCGTGGCCTACCAACAGTCCGGACCTTAACCCCATCGAACACATGTGGGATTTGTTAAAAAGAAGTGTCCGGGACACAAATCAATACTTACATAATGAACGACAGCTCATTAAAGTGCTAAAGTCAAGCTGGGAACAAATTTCAGAAGAGACAGTGCGATATCTGGTGGAGAGTGTGCCATCCAGGCTTCAAGAATGTGTTCGAAAAAGAGGAGGACTTACACGATACTAAAGAAGTGCAAAAAAGATAAAAAGCTTTCGACATTTTTGTTTTAACCTCTTTTTTTATTAAATGTATTTTTTGCTGAAATTGCATTTTTTACAAAAAACCTAATCAGATGTTCTTTTATCTATCAATAAATTTAATTTTAAGGTTTTTGCATTAAAAATTAGCTAGCTAATTCAATTTAATTATTTATCTACCCTCATGATTGATATTAATTAAAATTTTCTTTAAGGATTCATCAAATAAAGTGTTTTCGTTTGTCACAGTAACGATAAACCAAGTCACCTTTGCATTAATAAAGAAATTTGCCATTTTCCTAATAAAGGGATTTTTGACATTTGAACCACTAACACAAAAGTTCGAAAAAAAGACTGAAATAACAGTTTTCTTTAAAATTTTATTGGGTAACTTAAACAATTAATAATCCGTGTTTCTACCGCGAACACTAACAACACAAGAACATCGGTTTGGCATACTCAAAATGAGTTCATCCAAATCACGCTGTGGAATGGCAGCCCATGTTCGTTGCAACAACAAAAAAGGTCTTCTTGCGACTGGATACCCTCCATATTCGGCAGAGCTCTTCTCTGTAGCATATCCCATGCATGCTCAATCGGGTTCAAGTCTGGCGACTGAGCAGGCCAGGGCAGGACATTGATGTTAGCTGCGGCGAGAGTCTGTCTTACAACTCTTGCGGTTTGCGGTCGTGCATTATCATGCATTAACTGAAATAAGGGACCGATTTGCACTTGTAGAGGAACGATGACGTCTGATACAATCGTCTCAGCATAAATTTGAGCGTTGAGGTTGCCTCTGATCCAAATCAACTCAGTTCTTCCGCCGATCCAAATACCCGCCCATACCATGATGGTTCCACCACTATAAGGATGGACTTCCTGGCAGGATTTTAATCGCTGTTGGCGTCCAGGGGTTCTCCAGTGTCGTATACGTCTTGTATCCGGTCTCATACCAAAACGAGACTCATCAGAAAAGCACACGAAACGCCATTGTTCTTCTGCCCAATTTCTGTGTTCAAGAGCCCATTGATATCGAATCCTACGATTGTGCATTGCTATAGGTGGTACCCGTAGCGGTCTTCGGGAATGAAGGTTCACTTCATGCAAGCGGTTTCTGACTGTTTGGTCGCTAATTAAGTTCCCTGAAGAGTGATGAAGCCTCACGGCTAACATCATGGCGGTTATTGTTGGAGCTCTTCGAGTTAAGATTTGAATGTATCGGTCTTGTCTCCGTGTGGTGCAGCGATACCGTCCTCCATGGCGCTCAGCCACGGTACCAGTGCTTCGGTAACGTGTCCAAAGTCGACTGATAACACTCTGACTTGTATTCAGAGCTAAAGCCACAGTACGTTGCCGGGAACCAGCTTCTATCATTCCCACGGCTCTGAGCATTTCTTCCCTGCTTAAATGACGTCGCCGCTCCATAATAACGTTGGTTTTAATCAGTAGTAGGGAAACAGTAGCACTAATAATGTCTTCAATGCGTTGTATGTTTTTATAGGGAAAATATTGACAGCTGATTTTCATCTTTTACTCGAATTTGATTCACAGTTCCTGATTCAAATTATGAAATGCACCAAAAAGGATCCATATAAATTTATAAAATCATAAATTTATTACAAAGCCACATCTCAATCTCAAGAAATCCGCATAAAAATGCTTGATCCCTAGACACTTTTGATGTGTGTATTTTGACGGCCAATACGTAATAATTGTTCATCAATTTTCGGATAGTAAACTACTGCGTGCATAAACAGACTATCAAGTCATTCCCGTAAGTTTAGAATTTCTTATCTTTAGTTATATATAGTTATATTATAAACACGCACACATACTTACCTGCCAAATTGATTATAAAAAAAAAAAAATTACACATGCCAGAAACGACTTGCGCTAATAGAAATAAAGAGATTTTTTAGTAGGCTACCCGGAACCGAACTAGTTAGGGTTAATTATTTAAAAAAGAATGGTTAGTTTAAAACCCTGACCCCCTACGCCAGAAACGACATAATTTTATAGAAAAAACTACTATTATTTTTATTGTAAGAGTCTTTGATATAATTATCTCGGGACCCTGTGGTTCTGGACCTTTGGAAGGAGTACGAGCACAGAACATATATACCCTACGTACGAGGGACCGAAGCCAACTCGCAGAGGCTTATTAGACGTTTTCAATGAAATGAGAGGCACCAACCGGCGCTTATCCCTGTTCGTACTATGCAAGTGACCCAAGGACACCCACCGGTTGGTGTAGGACTATTGCAAGATATGGAAACAAAAATATTGGATTATGAGTTTTGGTGGCTAAAGTGAACTGGTTATCTAGGACTATGGGAAAACTATAGCCACTGCCTGACCGATGTTCTATAAAATTACACAGATAAAATGGCAGGGGGTGACTTGCACACTCAATAATGGACCCCCGGAGACGGTCGCTAGTACATAGTGTTGTAGCAACAAGGGGACAACATGTCCTGAGGTGATTTCAAGCCGGCCAATGAAGGCAACATTGAGGTGGTAGCTCTGTTCCTCGTCATTTTTTATTCCAGCCGGCCAATAAAGGCTTGCTTTTATTGGCCAGAGGTGAGGAACAAGACTTCTTCCGGAAGATAGGGTCCGTGGGGCGCTACTGCCCAACAGCTCGCCACATGCTGCCCTGCGGGTTTCTGTATCTCTCTTGGTCTGGCTCCTCACCCTAGACCTGTTCCAGCGAAGTAAGCCCTTCCGGCACAAGCCTAGATAAGAGTTCTGCAGTGTGATTCTGTAAGACCTCATTCTAAAGTTCGAATCTGAATCAGCTGTGAGTTTTTTGACTGGCATTCTAAAAACTCGGATGATACACTAGCGCTACCCTTGCGAGCGTGTCAACGATTTGAACTAAATTGACCGTGAGATTTTGACGATAAAGTATAAGATGACGTAAGTGGCATTCTGTAAGGTAATTCCGCCGTCACTTCGACGCTCACTTCGCACTCGAATCCGATTCAAAGTGTCAAATAAAAAGCATCTATTTTACGAGTGAATATAGAAGAAATCCTATATACGTGTTAAAATAATATTTTTATCTACACCCATGCTATAAATCCTCTTTAAAAGTTTCTGAAACAGTTAGCTTATTGCCAACATTAAAACAACCAGTGACATAGTAACCATAATATCATCCAAACGAGTGTTATTATGTTGTACTAATAGTAGATTGTACAACTAAGACATAAAAGAAGCTATTTTACCCCGAGACGTCAAAATCCACCCGAGCCGCAGGCGAGGGCGGATAGTTAAGTCGATGGGTAAAATGGCTCGTTTATGCCTGAGTTGTACACTCTGCTTTTCACTTCGATTGCGAGAAAATGAAACAGGCATAAAGTATACAGTACATAATTAATCAAAAATGTTGCATCCATAGCTAATTCCCGCCACCACAGATAATACCGCCACGAAACTTTTTAAAAGTTTTTTTTATTAATTTTCAACATTTGTCATTCGACTTGGGTACTTCATACTGCCAAAAAATGAAAACGTTTCTTTGTCTTTTTAAATAATAAATGACAACTATTTTACCTGATTTTATTAAATTAACGATAGAAAACACGGAAGTGGTATAAATTAAAGAAAATGAAATAAATCACGACTTTAATCTGCGAAGTTTTATTGTGCGTGTGGCTGTTGGGCCTGATTACTCTAGTCTTAGAAAAAAAAAATACTTTATGCACTAGAACATAAAAAGCGATTTTATGTCGCCTAAGCACAACATAAAGACGGACTTTTAGAGCATGAGAAGTGAAATAGTAGATTGTACAACTAAGGCATAAAAGAAGCTATTTTACCCCGAGACGTTTATATCCACGCGAGCCGCAGGCGAGGGTGGATAGTTAAGTCGAGGGGTAAAATGGCTCGTTTATGCCTGAGTTATACACTCTGCTTTTCACTTCGATTGCGAGAAAATGAAACAGGCATAAAGTATACAGTACATAATTAATCAAAAATGTTGCAAAGCATAGCAAATTCCCGCCACCACAGATAACACTGCCACGAAACTTTTAAGTTTTTTTTTTTAATTTCAACATTTGTCATTCGACTTGGGTACCTACTTCATACTGCCAAGTCATAAAAACGTTTCTTTGCGTTTTTAAATAATAAATGACAACTATTTTACCTGATTTTATTAAATTAACGATAGAAAACACGGAAGTGGTACAAATTAAAGAAAATGAAATAAATCACGACTTTAATCTGCGAAGTTTTATTGCGCGTGTGGCTGTTGGGCCTGGTTACCTTAGTCTCAGAAAAAAAAATTACTTTATGCACTAGAACATAAAAAGCGATTTTATGTCGCCTAAGCACAACATAAAGACGAACTTTTAGAGCATAAGAAGTGAAAATTTCATTATGCACTCGTTTTCAAAAAAAGAGCCTTGTCATGCACGCGCGTTTCACTACCACAGCGCAGTAATTTAAAAAAGGAACTTATGGGTTATTCGAATTCACGTCGTATCCTTTTTTGTTTTTATGTATGGGAAATCATCAAATGACCCCTCCCGCTCTGGGTGGAGCGGAAGGGAGTGTCAGACTCTTACTGACTAAAACCCATCCGTGTTCCTGCTTAGCCCTTTATGTTCCGGGGTAGCGGTAACCCTTTCGGACAATCCCGCACCAGCCGGCCGCCATTTTTGTTCCAAATTAGTATTGCAAAAAAACTGTTTCAGAACCTTTTATAGAGGATTCATATCATGGGTGTAGATAAAGTCTTGTATGCAACTGTACATAATTATGTATTATAAAACATAACTATTATGTCATCGAGTTAAAAATTAGTACAATAACTATATACCTAAGGGGTTTGAAGGTTTTGGCCCTAACATCAGCCGCCATTTTGTTTTTTTTTTCAAAATCGCGGTGCACAATAATTGGCATATATTTGTATAGGGGACACTTATACAAACAAAACGTAATATAACATAACATCATAAAGCGTCACGTTTCTGAGATTTTCAAAGATAAAAATAACAATTGTTGTAACGATTTTTAAGTATTTTTTTTTATTTTGTAGTAACTTCAAATGTTAATCTCAATCAGACAGAGAAAGAAAACAAATAAAAATACTTATCATTTATTTTGTTCATTAAACACTTTTTAAAACAATCGGAACATAAAAATATGAGATAAATGTGTTGAATTAAAATGGTAGTTTTGTAGGTAAACTTGAAATAATTGAATACACCATCTAGTGAATAAAACATAAGATTCTCCATGACGCACAATTTGGCTTTAAATCTGGATTATCCACGGAAAGTGCCATTCTGTGCCACAAGCAAACTGTTCAATATTATACTTCCCGAAAAACACCTGTTTTTGCTTGTTTTTTGGACTTGTCAAAGGCGTTCGACCTGGTGTCGTATGAGGTACTATGGAATAAGTTGCGGAGTGATGCAACACTACCGAATGAAATTATATCCTTGTTTCGTTATTGGTACCACCACCAGAGGAAAAGCGTCAGGTGGGTTGAGGCTCAATCGGATATGTACGAGCTGGAGTGCGGGGTGAGGCAAGGGGGGTTAAGCTCACCACGCCTCTTCAACTTGTACATAAACCGGCTAGTCGGTGAGCTTAGCAGCACCAGAGTTGGATGTCATATTGATGATGTTTGTTTGAACAATATTAGTTATGCGGATGACATGGTGCTGCTAAGCCCATCGATCGGCGCTTTGAGGAAACTGGTGGCTATTTGTGAGTCCTTTACACTGCAAAGGACTCACAAATAGCCACCAGTGGGCTCAAGTACAATGTTAAAAAAGCGAACTTATGTTTAAGGCGAGTGCCATGAACTATTCTGATGTTCCCGGTGTCTCACTCTGCGGCACTCCTTTAGCATGGGTGACTAAATTTAAGTACTTGGGTCATTGGGTCACTGATGATCTTAATATAAGGACAATATGGATACAGAGAGGGAGCGCAGGTCGTTGGTTGTCCGATGTAACATGCTGGTTCGAAGATTTGCACGTTGTACAAATCGAGTTAAAGTCACTCTTTTCAAATCTTTCTGTCAGTCATTCTACACGTGCAGTCTTTGGACCCGTTTCACGCAGAGGACATACAGCGACCTGCGTATCCAATACAATAACGCGTTTAGGATACTGTTGGGGCTGTCGTGGCGTTGTAGTGCGTCCACTAAGTTTGCGGAGGCGCGCACAGACGATTTTTACGCTATTATAAGAAAAAAGACCGCCTCCTTAGCCGGCCGGTTACGCTCCGCCACCAATAGTCTCCTGAGCGTGTTCTCAGATCGATGGGACTCCCCTCTGCTGCACCACTGGGTGAGTATCCATACCTATTGATATTTTAAATACTTTTTGTCTCCTTATTACTAACACTAGTTATTAAGTTATCTTGTTGCTACTAACACTATGGACTCACGTCTGAAATAAAGAAATTGAATTGAATTTAATTAATTAATCATACTCGGTATAAATAATATCATCCAAGAAGGCAGCGGGAGGCTGAATAGGATATTCTTAGTGTCGCGCCCATGTCACGTACCATTATAATACACATCACATGGGAGCAACATCCAAATGTTCATTTTCCTACAATGCAATTACAATAGTAGTCAACTATTTTATTCCTGCCTTGCAAATTATTATCGATCTAGATGCAGACAAAATACATTCGATTGTTTTGGTGTCTTCGAGTGGGTTCTGGCTCTTAAAAGTCAATTAAGGATCAGAAACGACAACGTTGTATTAGTTCAGGTCATAATCGATGTAAATCGATGAAAAGAATCCTTGAAATATAAGTCGAAAACTGAACTTTGAAGAAATTAAAGATTCAGTTTTCGACTTATATTTCGGTGAATAACTCCGAAACCTGACGCTTTAGGATATAATGTTATATTACATTTTTTGTTTGTATTAGTGTCCTCTATCTAAATATATAACTTTCGTTGTGCACCGCGATTCTGAAAAAAATCAAAATGGTGGCCGACGTTAGGGCCACCCTCCATACAAAAATCTTCAAACCCCTTTGTGGTTAACTTTATTGTAATGGTGATATTAACAAAAATAACAAAATTAAAACCTAATTAAACTAAAACTATACAAAAACTAAACTATAGCGTCGAAAAATTCATCCGCATCGCTGTCGATTGGTAATGTGCCCAAGAGACTGGCGGCATTGCCACGTTGTATGGCAATGCTTAGCCTTTGGCCAAGGTAAAAGCCAGCCCTTGGGTCACGGGAAGTGTCAACCATCCGTTTTGAAATTTCCTTAAAAAGACCATGAGCACTCGGATTCCACGGCCCGAGGGTTTCAAGCCCTAACGGCTCGAAAATATAATTTCCGATAAGGTTATTATATTTCCGCCGCTTGAGGTTTTCCGCAGCCGCAGCAGCAGCGCCAGCACAGCATGCCGATCCAGGAAGGTGGGATGGCGCAAAAGTATCGACACAAGTTGCGTCCCACACTAAAGGCCTACCCACCTTCCAAGGAAATAAAGACATACCGTTCGGTCTCTTGCCATCGTCGCGTGCCAAGCCATTGGGTTCTAATACAGCTGGAACGCCGACGGTAACAAGAGCTCGTCGGATGATGTCATTAATAATAATAATAATAATATTAATAAAATACACGATAAATTTAAAACAGCTCTCACTCAATATTCCGGTATGGACCTGGCAGCTCGACCAAGACTGCCCAAACTTAGGTACACACCAAAACTATCTCAGCTCGTTTATTTATTTAATCAAAATATTCTCCAACAATATATTAGCGAAGAAACTCACCTTATAGACATTCATACTCTGATATATTGCACAGCGTTAGTAATTTCCGAAGAACTTAATTTTAAAATCACAGAATACACAGGCAATCCAGGACAAAGAAATATTAACAAGCCAGCATGGCAACAGAGACTTGAAAAAGATATAGAAAAACTTAGAGCAGACTGCGGTAGACTAACTCAGTATATTAACAACAATAGGTCAAACAAACTAGTTAAGAGAGTAGAAGCAATATTTAAAAACATGACTACCCACACGAGACATGAAAACGACAATAGAAAACCGGAAGAATTCTTAGACACATTGAAACAGAAATTAGCCTTAAAAGTTCACCGGTTGAGAAGATATAAGAAAGCACAAGAAAGGAAAAACGATAACTCCTTGTTCGCCACAAACGAAAAGAACTTTTACAGAAATTTACATATAGCACAAACTGACAATAATACACTGACAACCGATAGCAACGTAGAATTACCAACACGAGAACAGTTAGAAACATTTTGGTCTGGAATATGGGAAGAGCAAGTGCAACACAATAAAAATTCTGATTGGTTATCAGACGAAGAAACAAAATGGAGCTCATTAGAAGAAATGGAATTTGTTGAGTTAACTGAGTCTGATATAACTAGTGTTACAGCGAGACTACACAATTGGAAATCCCCTGGTATTGATAAAATTCATAATTATTGGTATAAAAAATTAGAGTCATTACACAAAGTCTTAGCTAAAAATTTAACAGAAATCATCTTAGGGAAACAAAACATTCCTGAATTTATTGCTACAGGAATAACCTACATGTTACCAAAAGCACAGTACTCTCCGCAACCTTCTCAATACAGACCAATTACATGCCTACCCACAATATACAAGATTTTAACGTCCGCAATCACAACAAAAATCAACAAACACATAGAGAATCACAACATAATAGCAGAGGAACAAAAAGGATGCCGAAGAGGCCACATGGGGTGTAAGGAACAACTAGTTATAGATTCAATAATCCACAAACACGCCACCACAAAACATAGAAATCTACACTGCACATACATAGATTATAAAAAAGCATTCGACAGTATTCCACACTCCTGGTTAATTCAAATACTACAAATATATAAAATAAATTCAAAAATAATAGACTTCTTACAGGATATCATGGCCCGTTGGAGAACTACACTTCAATTAAATTACCGAAACAACGCTATCACAACTCGGCAGATATCTATAAAGAAGGGTATCTATCAGGGAGATTCTCTGAGTCCTTTATGGTTTTGTCTCGCTCTGAACCCTCTGTCCGACTTATTAAATCGCAGTCAAGCCGGATATTCCATAAAACATGCCACAGAAGAGACTATTATCTCACATCTTATATATATGGATGACATTAAATTATACTCAAAATCTGAAAAAGGGATGAAAAAATTAATAGATATCACGACAGAATTTAGTAAAGACATTAACATGCAATTTGGTTTAGATAAATGCAAAACAGTTCATATAATAAGAGGTAAAATAAAGCCGGGCGACTATCCTATTAACAATACAGACACAATCACAGCAATGGAACCAACAGATTTATATAAATATTTAGGGTACAGGCAACTCAAAGGACTAGATCATTCCGCAATAAAATACACATTAAACTCAGAATACAAAAGAAGAGTGGTCGCAGTATGTAAAACCCAACTCTCTGGAAAACATTTAATAAAAGCGCTGAACACCTACGCAGTCCCGATATTAACATACTCGTTTGGAGTGATCAAATGGTCCAAAACTGACATACAACAAATAGAGAGAACAACACGCACTACACTTACTAAACACAATAACCTACACCCAAAATCTGCAATAGAAAGACTGACCATCAAACGGCAATACGGAGGGAGAGGCCTTATAGATGTCCATCATCTTTGGCAGAAACAGATAGCCAAACTAAGAAATTTTTTTTATTCTAAATCACACACAAGTAACATTCATAAAGCCGTAGTTATGAACGATATCAGTTACACCCCACTTAACCTACACGAACAGATAGATATACAACACACTAGTAATGAAGACCCACATAAGCAAAAGATAGAAGACTGGAAAAAGAAAGTGTTGCATGGACGGCACCCCCATGATCTAGAACAATCTCATATAGATACAATAGCGTCAAATAAATGGCTTAAAATCGGTAACTTATTTCCGGAAACCGAGGGATTTATTATTGCAATACAGGATCAAATCATAAACACTAAAAACTATAGGAAATTCATTATGAAAGACCCCACAATAACAAATGATAAATGCCGCAAATGTCACAGCCAACCAGAGACCATACAACACATAACAGGGGCATGCACAACACTCACACAAACAGACTATACACACAGACACAATCAGGTAGCAAACGTTATCCATCAAAAACTAGCACTCAAATATAAACTCATACAAGATACAAACACTCCTTATTACAAATACGTACCACAAACAGTTCTAGAAAATACCACACACAAACTCTACTACGATCGTGCCATACTAACTGACAGGACCGTTCACTATAATAGACCAGATATAACCCTTCAAGATAAAGTTAATAAAGTCACATACCTCATAGATATTGCAGTCCCTAATACACATAATTTACAAAAAACAATAAGTGAGAAAATCAGTAAATATGCTGAACTGAAAGAAGAAGTGACCAGAATCTGGAGGCAGGAAAAAGTCTACGTAGTACCCATTGTTGTCTCCTCGACGGGTGTTATACCCAATCACCTCCACCACAGCCTTAAACAAATAGACCTAAAAGACTCAATTTATATAACACTCCAAAAAGCCGCAATCTTAAACACCTGCAGAATAGTCAGAAAGTTCATGCAGATTGACGAAAATGAAATCACCCCTCATAACATTAATTCCAACACCTCACACACGCTACATTGACTTGGCTTGGGCCCGTTAATGTAGTAAACTAGCCAAAGAGCTAAGAAACAAAATTTGTTTACCAAAAATAATAATAATAATTTTATTTTCAGATAACATGATCCATTATGGTTAGTAACAAAATGAGCTTATAAACTATGTTAGTAGGTAAAGAATTTAAATGATAATAATATAAATCACAATTAAAAATACACAATTAAGAATATACAATTAAAAAATACATAATTAAAAATACACAATAAAAATTTAATTAATAAAAATACATTTCAGTTTTTCGTCCCAACCACGATTCTTACCCAGAGCGAGTGTATCGGACACTGATAATTACTCGTAACTATCTTCAGAATGTCGTTGCTGCTGCCGCGTACTCTGCCCAACAGCGACGCCACGCGCTTGCGTCTTATTGCGTAAAAGTCATCCGTACGCGCTTCGGCAAACATCGCGGACGCACTGCAGAACCGCGGCAACCGCAACAACATCCTGAAGACGTTATTGTATTGTACCCGCAGAGCGCTGTATGCCTTTTGAGTATAATTAACCCACAGGCTGCTCGTGTAGAAGGATTGGCAATATGCTTTGAATAGCGCTAACTTGACTTCAGCTGAGCAACGAGCAAACCTGCGAGCCAACATATTACCCCGGACCGCCAGCGCTCTGCGTTCACGTTCAATGTCCTCGTTGTCCTTTAGATCATCGGTGACAATGTGCCCTAGATATTTAAAGTTTTTCACTCTCGTGAGAGGAGAACCGTTCAGAAAAATAGGTGGAGGTTCATGACGGGTTTTATCACCAAGACCAAAAAACATACACTCGCTCTTGGCAGCATTGTGCTTGAGACCATGACTCTCGGCATACCGCTCACAAACTCCAAGTAAAAGACGAAGAATTGACGGGCCCAGCAGCACCATGTCATCGGCATAACTTATATTATTGACAGCGACTCCATCAATATGACAACCTACATGCATGCTACTGAGCTCGCCAATCAGGCTATCCATGTATACATTAAAAAGCGTGGGCGAGGAAATTCCCCCTTGCCTCACGCCACACTCTAGCTTGTACTCCTCAGATAAGCAATCCGCCCACTTAACGACATTTAATTGATTGTCATACCAAAATTTCAGAATGTCCACTAGCTCTGTAGATACATTACGCTTACGCAGTTTATCCCACAGGACCTCATAACAAACTAGATCAAAGGCTTTGGATAAATCTAAATAACAAGCATAAACAGGTGTCCTACGATCCAAATAATACCTAACCGTGTGTTTCATACAGAGAATAGCGCTCTCAGTGGAAAGGCCAGGTTGGAAGCCAAATTGCGCGTGATGCAGGTTCAGGTTCTTTCTTAAATGCCTGTTAAGCAGACTATCCATTACCTTTGCCAGAATTGTCGCCAGGGAGATGGGACGATAGTTACTTTTATCACAAATATCTGCTGTTTTACATTTAACAATCGGTATGACTATTGTTCTCATGAGGTCCTGAGGAAGATACCTATGACTAATGCAAAAGGAGAAAAGCATGGCCAACACTCTGGGTAAATGACAGCCCGCATGCCGTAAATGTTCAACGCTTAAGCTGTCATGTCCAGGCGATTTACCTCGAGTCATGCTGTCAATAATACTCTTAACATCTTTAGATCTTATTTGTATAATGGTAGAAGTATCTGGCTGGGGGCAGCACTGCGTCGCCGCTGAAGACACAAGTGGACTTACCTTAAAATTTGATTTAAATATATTAGCAATGTTACGAGGATCCCTTTCAGAATTAATGCATTCAGCCCGATTTTGCTTATTATTTAGTTTATTAGTACATTGCCAGAAATTTTTGAAGTCATTTTTAGAATAATGTAATGCCAAAGTGTCCATTTTAATTTGGTCTGCGTGGTCTTGACACCACTTAAGTCGCGATTTGAAAATTTTCCTACTTTTACACATAGCCTCGTAAATACATCCAGATGAGGGTTTCCCATGCCAGACCCAATTATTAAAATTATTTTTAGCCTCCTCATGTGCCTTCTTTACGTGCTTATTCCAGCCAGGTACCGATTTTTTATTTTGATAACAACGATGAGTAACAATATCATAACTTTCTTCACTCGCCTCACGAAGTGTTTTTATTATACAATTATACATTAAATCTATACTTCTGTAATGCTCTAAATTATTACAATATCTATCAGCGCATAAAAAAAATTCTTCCGGAAAGTCGATATATTTAAGACTATTATTGCAAATTTCATGATACAGCTGGATTTGTTCAGGGGTCCTATTTCCCCAAGCCATTTTATTAGGTACACAATTTGAAGTCACTTTCCTATGTCTTACAATATTATTAAAATTGCACTCTATTTCAACAGGAAAGTGATCAGACCAGTAAACATTATAATGAATTTTTACGTTAGATATAATTTTATTACCCATTTCAGTACTCACACAATGGTCCAACCACCGACAAGAGCCATGAACATCACTAATAAAAGTATAGTCACCTGCGTTAAGGGTTAAACGTTCCACGTCCGCACATACCCATCTTTGTTCCCCACAAAAATTCATGAGTTCATTATAGAAGAGACCGCCTGGGTGGGCATTAAAATCACCAAGTACGAACACTGATTCTACGCCACTACTGTCTATTATTGCACATATTTCGCTCAAGCATTCGGTGAACTCGATAAGATTATCTCTGGACTCAACAGGCATATATACACAAACAATTAATACCGCACAATCGCTATTCACCACTACTTTACACGCTGCTAACCGATCACTACTGCAATCCACTGGAGTGACGGACACAAACGATTTTTTTCTCCAAAGAATAGCCAATCCGCCATAGGGTCCTCCTTTCAAACATCCAGTTGACGTGTCAACCGAAGATTTGCCAATATACGTAAAGTCATCACTTATTGTGCCCAGCAGTGGGATATCATCCGGAAGTAACCACGTCTCCTGTAATGTTATTATATCCGCCTTGTCACAAAAAGCCCTCACACAATCTATCGACCGCTTAAGGCCTTTACAGTTAAATGTAATAATTTTACTATGTTTATCATCCATTAACTGTATTTTCGTTAATTATCGTGTCAGGGCGTTTGTCCGCAGTCCGGTACTTATAATGTACAAACCGACGAAAAACAATCCCTTTCGGCCACAGTGATTCATTTAAAAACATTTGTAACGTATAACTCGGTACAAAAATTTTGTAAGCATTATATTTATTTTCATTCTTAATAGATAACTTTGTAAGTGTAACTTTTTCTCCGGTTTTCTTTAGAATATAATTGGTGATATCCTCTATCGAAGTTTCCATATGTACATTCGTTATATATATAGGTAATCTTTTCTCTGCTGCTCTGAAATTTACTTCCGTATCTTTTATGGCATTACCAACTTTTCCACTGAAATTATTCTTCCTCTTAGACCTCTGCACGACTGTCCAATCATTACTATCCTCCGCCTTGTTAGGTTGTAACCCATTATTTTTACGCAAAATCTCAGCCATCGTTATTCCTCTATTTGGGGATACGGTAATACAATCATTGCTTATCAGCTGCGACGACGTCGCCGGCTGCGCCGTCTCGTCAACACGACTTGGCTGTTTTGTATCAGATACCGGTTCGCTCAGCTGTTTAGCTACACACATATTAGATACTGTCATGTCAACATACTCCTTCAGCTGCTTACAGTTACTGTCACCGTCGGTAGATATTCTGGAATTTTGTGACAAACATTCTGTTGATCCCATAACTGATTTATTAGTAGTTTTGCTACTATCATAATTCAATATTAGTCCTACGGGCCCACTGTCGAGTTCACCACCGGAAACATTAATATGCCGATACCCTCCTCTCTTTTTATTGATATTGCAATCGAAGTTGTTAACAATTGATGCTTGTTTTATATTGTCAAGGTCCGAACGCAACTGATTCAGTTGTTCTACTGTAGCATAATCACTTTTAAGGGTTTTTATCTCATTTTGCATCAAAATAATATCCTTTAGTAACCTTGTCGCGTCAATATGATCGAACGTAACTGGGGGTAAGCGGTGCAATTCTTTCGCCACAAAAATCGGAATTTTCTCAGGATCCACTCGTTTTAGTGTATTTATTATATCTTCAAGGTTACGTTGATTTTTGCCGTCACCTTTTCTCGTGGTTTTCTTAATTGCAAAAATCGAGTCGAATAACAAATTTTTGGCCGCCTCAACTTCTTTGTCCAAGAAAGACGTTGCACATAGACGTATAATGCTTTCCTCATCCATCACATCCATTTTTGATTGAATGAACGCTAACACTTCATTAATCACTATATTACAGTGAGCACATTTTACAGTATTTGACGACATTGTCAACAACTACACAAATAACAGCGGTGCGCGCGCGCGTACAGTAAGCCGTTACGCGGCAGACTGCTGATTGATTGATTAATGATAATGACTGACTGATTAATGTTCGGCTGCAAGACAAGCCGTGGTGTCCGAGGCTGTTGACATCTTCACCACAGTGACAGCGATGAGGGGAACAGCAAGGAGTACCTAGTCGCAGGGAAGCAGCGAGGCGAAAAGTAGTGTCGTCGAACAAAGTGCCTATGTTCGACGAAGGTAGTGCATGAAGCCAAAGACCCGACTCCCATCTACCCACAGCCAGCAGGCGCGCACGTTCCACAGAAGTAGCAGAAGAGTCAAGTAAATTGTTCTGTACTACTCTGCAGAGCGGCTCATCCCACCGTCTCTGGGAAGATGGATTGTCGGGTGGATCTGTATTCGGGCAAGCGAGTCTCCAGGCATCCATAGCCTCGATGAAACACGGCACATCAGAATTAATCAGTGTAGAGGCTAAGATTTTTCTGATTAATTTATCAGTGCCGTGGACCGAGGATATGAAAACCGGTAAACTAATACTAGAAATTTTGGGGTTATAAACTACTACGAAACCAAGGAACACACTTTAAACCAAGATTCGTCGCACATTTTAAGTAGTTTGCTTTGAGGAATGTTAAGTGGTTCTAACTATCATGTAGGTAGTAAAAAAAGCGATCCTAACCTTGGTCCACTGCTTATAATTTTTGATTGTGCCACCTACACTATTTAGGCGCACGGCTAGTTCCTCCCACTGGCGTCGACTTCGCTCTCTGGCATTTTAAGATCTCAAGAAACCCTTCGCTATGCCAGGGTTTATTTCCATAAACTCTACCAGAGTTTCAACCAGAGCCGACGATGAGTGAGAGGAACGTATCTCATTTGGACTGGAACATTACTGTTGGATTAGAAAACAAAATAAATACTATTTTAATTAATATCTTTTTTAAACTTCACAACCACATATATGTATGTATACTAGGGCATGCAAAACCGGTTTTCCGGTTTTGCGCAAAACCGGAAATCAGCCAAAATTTAACGATTTTTGAAAACCGGTTTTGAGAGCCAAAACCGGAGCTCAGCTCCGGTTTTGTCAACATTTTTTTCGAACACTCAAAAAATAATTAATTTTGAGGCATCAAATGTATCCGAACCGAACACAGCCTGCATCCACCCACTTATACGCCTCCCTCCACTACCCCCGCACCCCACAGTGTGTTTAATATTTGAAGATGCTGATTGTGTTTTCTATGTTTAAAATATATTATTTTTGATAGCAGACTTAATAGGTACCAAAGATACCAAAAACTTACTTGTTGTTGATTTGATCTCAGTTAATTAATCTTTATACTATTATAAGTTCATTCATTGTCAGTTCATTGTTATCTGTACAATTAAAATGGTTTGGATTAAAAAAAAAGTAAAAAAACTAAAACCCGACTACGACAAAAAAAACGACGCTGAAAAAGTATGAAACAAGATTTTCATACTTCGAACAGAACAAAAAGAAAAACCGTAGTCACACGTTATAGGTACCAACCGAAACACTTTAATAACGTGTGACTACGGTTTTTCTTTTTGTTCTGTTCGAAGTATGAAAATCTTGTTTCATACTTTTTCAGCGTCGTTTTTTTGTCGTAGTCGGGTTTTAGTTTTTTTACTTTTATTTATTTAAACAATTTTGGTGTTAAATTTAACACATGACTTTTGTCCGCTAGAGGGCGTCGCTTTAAATTTAAGCAATATTTTGGAAATGTACAAGTGAAGCCCTTTCAAATAATACCAAACA
This sequence comes from Amphipoea lucens, assembly GCA_947508005.1. Taxonomy (NCBI): domain Eukaryota; kingdom Metazoa; phylum Arthropoda; class Insecta; order Lepidoptera; family Noctuidae; genus Amphipoea; species Amphipoea lucens. The sequence goes on from OX382356.1 coordinate 9,976,598, forward strand.
TGGCGTATTTATCTCAATTTTTATTTTTAACACATTACTTTTTGTCCACTAGAGGGCGCCGTATCGAGTTTTGTGCAACGTCACGTAGCCTATGTTCAGCGGACAATTAAGACGGTTCTAACGATACCTCATATGTCGAGTTCCGATAAGTAGATTAGGAGCTATGAGGGAACAGATGAACATACTCACATACATACATAGCCTGTTAAAATCATAACCCTCCTTTGGCTTTGCCGTAGTCGGGTAAAAAGAAATGTATCATACAATTTTTTTTATTTTTAGACTTAGTGGGTATTTAAAAAAAATGGTGTTTCGTTTTAAATTATACTACATTCGATTTTTTTTGCTAAAACCGGACCTGGCTCCGGTTTTCGGTTTTGGTCCCAAAAAAACGATGTTCAAAACCGGTTTTGATGACTTTCCGGTTTTGCATGCCCTACTGTCAACAGGAACAGTGCCCAAAAGGCTGGCAGCATTGCCACGTTGTATGGCAATGCTAATTCTTTGACCAAGATATAGGCCAGCCCTCTGGTCACGTGAAGAGTCGACTAACCGCTTGGCGATATCCCGAAATACCAAGTGGGCACTCGGACCCCATGGCCCTAGTGTTTCAACCCCAAACGGCTCGAACATATAAGTCCCAATCAGGTTGCAATATTTTCGCCGTTTGAGGTTTTCTGCACCTGCAGCAGCCGCCCCAGCACAGCCCACCGTGCTAGGAAGATGGGATGGCGCAAGGGTGTCGACACATGTTGCATCCCACACCAAAGGTCTGCCTAACTTCCAGGGCATTATGGTCATTCCGTCTGGTCTCTTTCCATCGTCGCGTGCCAGGCCGTTGGGTTCTAAAACAGCTGGCACCCCGGCGGTGACAAGAGCACGACGGATGATGTCATTAATGCTGGCGTGCCGTGCTATCCGGCCTGCGCTCCTACTGCAGGATAGGCCATGGTGTCCAAGGCAGTTGACAGCTTCACCGCACTGACAGCGATGCGGAGCCCCGCAAGGAGCGCCCAAACGCAGGCAGGTAGCGAGCCGAAAGGTAGTGTCACCCAGCATAGTGCCTATGTTGGGTGACGGGAGTGCTTGAAGCCACAGCCCCGACTCCCACTCACCCACAGCCAGCAGGCGGGCACGCTCAGCAGAATTGGTGGACGTATTGATAAGATTATTCCGTACCAACCTGCAGAGCGGCTCATCCCACAGTCTCTGGGAAGATGGGTTTACGGGCCGATCTGTATCCGGGCAAGCCGCTTTCCAGGCGTTCACCGCGTCGGTCAAGCACGGCACTTCACAGTCAACCAGGCAGGGAGCTAAAATTTTCCCGGTCAACTTTTCAGTGCTGTGGACAGAAGACAGGAACGCCGGTAAGCTAATACTGGTAATTTTGCGGACGCCGTGGCCACCAAAACGGATGGGTAGTGTGGCTTGAAGCCACGCTCGGTCGTCCAAGGCCACATTTAGAATGGATGTTAGTGTGCTGCGAATAATTTGGTCAATTTTGTTCAAGAGGTGTGGCTGCTTCCATAAGGGGGAAGAGCGTAGAAAATACATAAAATTTGGGCCAAAACAACAGTATCTAATCAGGGTGAATGCCGAATGTAAATTAATTTTGGAGAGTCTGTCCGATATCTCATTGAAATTTTTATTAAATTACTTAATTATTTATTCCTAGACAAAATTCTAAATGAACTTATGGTGGTAGCCTGGTAGGTAGGTATTTTGTTTTGAGTAGTTTATATAAAGAGCAGCTGATTTGCTTTTTTCGCGATTTCAGGGTTTTTCCCGTAACAAAAGTTGTTCATAATGATGAGTACAATGTCCCCTGAGGTTTTCAGTTATAAATCGTAATTACACCATGTAGATAAGGAATTCAATAGCATCAGCCCAGATGACATCCTAGAGACCTTTGCCTTTGCATTAACCTAGAATTAGGTACAATAAACATAAAAAAGTAATGTTTTTCGTACTTCTCACCGTTCGATGTAGTTCGCTCCAAAAGCTATCATGTGCCAAATCAAACAGTATTAGTCGCTTGAGTGCACTTTGATAAGACATATTATCTGATTAATGTTTGCCCTGTCTGTACAATGTGAAATGATTTCAGCAGGAAAAAGTTGTATTGATCACGTATGACGACAACCTTCGCTCAAACTCGAGGGATACCTAATGCAGAAAATTATTTTCCAAAAATGTAGCGAAAAGGCAGCAGAACAGGTGCCTTAAAACAACATTTGAAGCTGGTACCTACATAACGTATTTAAATTGTTTTTCACTTCTCATGCTCTAAAAGTCCGTCTTTATGTTGTGCTTAGGCGACATAAAATCGCTTTTTATGTTCTAGTGCATAAAGTAAAATTTTTTTCTAAGACTAAAGTAATCAGGCCCAACAGCCACACACGCACAATAAAACTTCGCAGATTAAAGTCGTGATTTATTTCATTTTCTTTAATTTATACCACTTCCGTGTTTTCTATCGTTAATTTAATAAAATCAGGTAAAATAGTTGTCATTTATTATTTAAAAAGGCAAAGAAACGTTTTCATTTTTTGGCAGTATGAAGTAGGGCATGCAAAACCGGTTTTCCGGTTTTGCGCAAAACCGGAAATCGGCCAAAATTTAACGATTTTTGAAAACCGGTTTTGAGAGCCAAAACCGGAGCTCAGCTCCGGTTTTGTCAACATTTTTTTCGAAGTAATGTTATTTTGTAGTTCGTCTTCAAAGTTACAAAAATGTTGATTTTTTTGGTTATTGTGGGTGGCTGTGTTTAATATTTGAAGATGCTGATTGTGTTTTCTATGTTTTAGACTTAATAGGTACCAAAGATACCAAAAACTTACTTGTTGTTGATTTGATCTCAGTTAATTAATCTTTATACTATTATAAGTTCATTGTTATCTATACAATTATTATGGTTTGGATTAAAAAAAAAGTAAAAAAACTAAAACCCGCCTACGACAAAAAAAAAACGACGCTGAAAAAGTATGAAACAAGATTTTCATACTTCGAACAGAACATAAAGAAAAACCGTAGTCACACGTTATTAAAGTGTTTCGGTTGGTACCTATAACGTGTGACTACGGTTTTTCTTTTTGTTCTGTTCAAAGTATGAAAATCTTGTTTCATACTTTTTCAGCGTCGTTTTTTTTTGTCGTAGTCGTGTTTTAGTTTTTTTACTTTTTTTTATTTAAACAATTTTGGTGTTAAATTTAACACATGACTTTTGTCCGCTAGAGGGCGTCGCTTTAAATTTGAGCAATATTTTGGAAATGTACAAGTGAAGCCCTTTCAAATGATACCAAACATGGCGTATTTATCTCAATTTTTATTTTTAACACATTACTTTTTGTCCACTAGAGGGCGCCGTATCGAGTTATGTGCAACGTCACGTAACCTATGTTCAGCAGACAATTAAGACGGTTCTAACGATACCTCATATGTCGAGTTCCGATAAGTAGATTAGGAGCTATGAGGGAACAGATGAACATACTCACATACATACATAGCCTGACCCTCCTTTGGCTTTGCCGTAGTCGGGTAAAAAGAAATGTAGGGTGAACGTACCAATCCCAAACCAGTTAAGAAGATATTTTGACTTTAATTAACTGTCATTTTAACAGATTTTGACGGAAGACCTTAGTTCTATGTTATTTTTAAAGTTTGCTTAAAGACAAAATGAGGATTGAAAATCATTGCAGCATAAGTATTTAGGAATTGTTGTAATTTTGAGTTAAATCCTAAAAGTTGGACTGTTCCTTAGTTGGACCAACATATACCCGGTTATTGACCAAGATTGAGCCAGTAATTGACCAACGTATTGACTTATACATGAATAAAATAAAAGACCATTTATTAAATTTTAAAATCAACGTTTATTGAGATGTAACTTTTGTACAGACGCCAGCACATCAAGCTACCCGAAAGTGTCAAATTTTCCCAATCAACTTTGAACCTTATGCTTTAGCAATAAAGTTGAAAATCTATTAAAGAAATTTGGTCAATTAGAATCCAACAGGTTTGCCTAATTTTTCCAGTCACTTGAATTTCTTCCATTGCTTTTTTACATCTTCTTGGTTATACTTGATTTTTTTTTTCTTAGGTGGCATTTCGTGGCTAAAACAAAGTAATCATTATTTGAAGTTAAGTAAGTATTCTAAAATAAAATCGTCCATAGAAAAGGTAAACATGAAAGGTTCACTCTTTACACCCTGAATAAGTATATTGAAAAAAAAAATCAAGTCAATTTTAGCAGGACGCCTAAAACATACAATGTCTGGTCAACTCCACGAACACTATGAATGTACCTATCCCAAACCACTGGTCAACTACTGGAATATGTTAATTAAAATCTTCAATTTTGTATTGTTCATCAATATAATCAAAGGGAATTGTTGAAAGATCAATAATAATGACAAAAAACGCAAGTTTAAGAAATAACCAGTAGTAAACCATATGGTCAACTATAGGCAACCTATACAACATGCGTTCCAGTAGTTAACCAGTCTCAGAAACCTATTAAAAACAAAAAATTTGTTCAAATTTATGTCTGCAATCATTACCCTGATAAATATGTTAACTATATTTCACAAAACATTTACAATTTACTTAAAAAATACTACATTTTAAATGGATTGAACTTTACCTTTCATTGAGCGCTCCTTATAGCAATGGCGGCCGAACGGCGAGTGAACAAGACACGTAGCGACAAAAATTAAAAAGAAAGCGATATTTTTTTATTAATTCACCTGAAATTCACAGTAGTAGATTCTCAAAGATGTAATAAGGTAACCCAGATTTTAAAAATCTATAGATATTGGCGCGTATTCTTAAAATGTTGACTTTTTTACGCAAATGGTCAACTACAGGCGACTGGTTTGGGACTGGTACGTCCACCCTATCATACAATTTGTTTTATTTGTAGACTTAGTGGGTATTTAAAAAAAATGGTGTTTCTTTTTAAATTATACTACATTCGATTTTTTTTGCTAAAACCGGATCTAGCTCCGGTTTTCGGTTTTGGTCCCAAAAAAACGATGTTCAAAACCGGTTTTGATGACTTTCCGGTTTTGCATGCCCTAATGTATACACTTACTTCATGATTATTTGACAATGATTTTCGGCACTGAACGATCAAATCAAACACATGAAACAGAAACAAAACAACGCAAGCGCAACGCAGTATCAAAATATTGTCTGTCTGACATTTTTTTTTTCGTAAGGGAAGCATAGAATATATTCATGGCACGAATTTAGAGTTTTCTGTTTTTTTACTCATTATTAGCTGCCTCAAATTCCTTAAAATAAGAAATCTTAATTTAAACATCATATTAGCTAAAATTATGTGCCAAAAACTCAACAATTGTTTCAAAAAACTGGAATCAATAAAACTCGACTAACATTTTGTTGAGTGTGGTAGTCACTAGTACAATATTGGTCGCTTCAGAGCTCACTTCACTTCGCAAGTGACTATACTCCATTTACTATATAGCATTAGACAGAAGTTAAAAAAGGCTCTTTTAGGGGCACACTTTGTAATAAAAGTACAATAAACATTATTACAGTCAAGATCGATGTGGAGTTAAATATAATCAATTTAAATAACAACAGTCACACTTAATTGTACTTATTTAACCTATCTACCTTCTGAAATTACTAGGCTTTCATTTAATATTATTTAGTTTTTACATAAAATATTGTCGTGTCAATGTTTAAAATCTAAAAGAAGCAGGGGCGGACAGTACCAGGAACGTTTTTCATGTTACTATAACTCTACCAAATCTAAAATGTTTCCTATTCCCTTCATAAGTTGTGGCAGCACGTGATTTTTTTTATTTTGTCGGCTTATATTAGGTAAGTTGTTTTTAATAAATTGATTGTTACTAAAAATTGTTTAATTTCATGTACCTATACAAGCATCGTGACGAGTAGATAGGATAGAATATGCTTTATTGTATGCCATATATTTTTACTTTCAAAAAAAGCACGTACATTATTTATTAAAATTGTTTGAACTGAACTTGAAAATAAAAGGTTTCTTACTCCTGCTTCTGCGAGCCTCTTTTTTCTAATGTTATAATAAATGGAGTATAGGTGATGCTTACAGAATGCAAAATCAAGGTCATTTTGAACCTTATGCGAAGTGAGAGTGAAAAGCGATGTGAGATGAGAGTTGTTGTTTGAAGACAGAATCGACGTGCTGAGCGCGCAAGCCCCACCACGACGTCAATGTACAGATACGGCAGTGGGGCTATTATTATTAAAGAACTTCAGTACCTACTTGCCTGTAAATTATTTGACCCAAATGGAAAGCAACGTGATCACTTTGTGACTGGTAATGAAAATGTATTATAAAATGATATTTTGTATATAAACTTGTTTTTCCAAAAGAATCTAAATGAAAAATGTATACATGAAACATTTGTTTAATTGGCAAATACTTCTCCATTTGCCAAATAGTTAAATGTTTGTAAAGCGAGTGTTTATAAAATAAAACATTTGCGGAATCAGTTGTTTGTGAAATAAATATTACACGAAACGGTGGTTGTGAACTAAAAATTTGTCAATGGAATTTTTGTGAAAAATTAGTGAGCCGCTCTATAAAGGAGAATGGCAGAAGTTCATAGAACGCTGGCATTAAACTTTTTTAGTTTCCACAGAAATAAAAGTGGCATGGTTTGATGACTTACACTTAACTGACGAAATACTCATTAGGTACACATCTGCATAATTCTGCGGAGAATTCTGGCGTAATGTGATGTTGTTTCATAATACCAACAGATGAACAAAAGAATGTAAAGTACGAACTTAAAAAGAATTGTTTGACATATGATTGTCGGACGTACTGTTTGTTTTGATGCAACGTTTCAGGTAAACAGATGGGATATGCCACAGACGTCGCCCATTCCTCACAGATATCAGTAAGACCATGCACAAGTTTGCAATGAATTCGTTTACTGTATCAATTTTAATAAATGTAGTAGGTAAGTTATTGTGATTATTCTTTTAATCTTCTTTTCTTGCGTTGGCTGATTTCATCATAAACCTACACACTGATTCCATAGATGTTTCAGCAACTTTCAGCAGGGTTTTTTAAAAATACTTGCTTGTGCAATGGTTAATTATTCCTTGTTTAGTCAATTACCTCTGTTAATAAGGGAATTCTACAAGGCTCAATTCTAGGTCCAGTAATAAATAATAAATAAAACTCTTATAAACATTCTAATATTTAAGTACTTTTAATTAATATTTCAGTGGTCTCCAGTTTTGAGACGTTTTCGGCACTAGACAGCGTTATCTTCACGAATATGCCTCATAGCTCAGGTGATATTTTAAATTATAAGATTTAAAAAAATATGTGAGATTTATAATGATCTATTTAATTTATTAAAATTATTTCCACAGTAAATGTCCCAACCTTTGCTCTGTTTGTTATCTACCGTTAACGTATAGTAATATATGCCTAAAGATTCTTGTGATACAAAGAAGGCCCTTGAACATTCCCACACATTGCTTTTTGGTGATTTTTATATTGTATTTTTATTATTCATAACAAGCTGACCCGACAGACGTGTGCCCGAATTTTTCAATTTTTCCGGCAATTTTTCATATTGTTCTTTCCGTAAGTTCTGAAGTGTTGCGCTTACCAACGAACAGCATTTAATTTTATTATATAGATGTAATTTAGCAAAAGCAGAGGAGAAACTGTCTTTCAAATGATATACTCAATTTGTGATTTGCTTTTTCAGATGACATCTTTAGCGAATATTATTTCGGAAAATGTGCCATATCACACAATAAACAACTAGTTTTGTACCAAAACTTTACCTATGAACAGATACATAACAATGTTATAATTCGGGTAAATATACCTTCTTCTCTATACCCGATTCCAATGCCTTACAGTTACATAATCATAAGTACCAAAATAATCACCTAGTGTACGACAAGCCTCTGAGTAAGTTACAAAGCCTTCAAAGTCCTGGTACGCACGGGTGCGTTTTTCCCGCGGCGATTTTTTTTTTCGCACACTATGTTTTCGGCGCACAGCTTAGCGCCGAGAGATGGCCGAGAGTTGAAAATCCAACAGTGTGTTATTTTTGACGAGCTGGCATGCGTTGTTTGATTTGGTCCTTGACACAGGAAACGGACCGTCTTTGACATTTATTCTGATTCTCGGAACAAATGTCATATCTTCGCGATCTCTCATGTGCTCAGACCGTGTGGTTAGCCACGAAGCTTTTAAAATGTTATCGACTATAAAAACAATAATGGTGCACACACTCGTAACCAAATGCCAACTAAATATATACAGCTATATAGTGGGTGGCTCACCTAGCGTCCGCTTGGTTATGCAGCCAACCATACATTTTGTTGGCGAGGCGACCTGGCGCGCCGCTAATAGTGTCCCAGTGAGGTATAATATGACTCTTCAAACTTTCAAAGTAAAGTGAAATAACAATAAGTAATTAAATCTCATTCAATCATTTCAGGGCGAAGTCAATAATGACGTAGTGGGAACTAAAACACCAAACTGCGTGCACATAAAGGCAACCTCTCCTCTTGGCGACATGGTTAGATATAACGCGTACAAATTCAATGTATGCATCCTTAAAATCGAATACAAACATGCGTATTTTTCCTTCATATTTGTTTTACGATACTACGAATGGTATGTACCGGTAGAAATGCAACCAGGTATTAATTGGGAGCTTTTTTTCTATATTGCAGAATAAACTGGAAATTTTATTGTCATATTAAGTTATATTTCTATTCGTCAAAATCAACCGAAGATGGTGTTATTTGCAGATGACACATCATTGATCTTTAAGATAGACAGACGGGCACAAAATCTTGACGACGTGAATAACTCTATTCTTCAGGTCCAAGATTGGTTTACGGTAAATAATTTGGTACTAAATGAAAAGAATACCAAATGCATTAGATTTAAATTACCAAATGTTAGAAGTAGCGAATGTGACATCATACTGAATGGAGAAAAACTAGAATTTGTTGATCAAACGGTTTTCCTGGGAATCACGCTAGACGAGAAATTACAATGGGGACCTCACATAACATCTCTTGCGGGGCGGCTTAGCTCGGCCGCTTATGCTGTTAGGAAGATAAGACAGTTAACAGATGTAGAAACCGCGCGTTTAGTCTATTTTAGCTACTTTCACAGCATTATGTCGTACGGCATTTTACTATGGGGTCGAGCGGCTGACATTGAATCCATCTTTATTTTGCAAAAGAGAGCTGTCAGAGCCATTTATAATCTACGTCGCCGCGAATCTCTCAGGGAACTATTTAAAAGGATTAATATTATGACGGTACCTTGCCAATTCATTTATGAAAATATTATGTATGTAAGAAAAAATCTACATCTTTTTAATAAAATAAGCGATAGACATAACTTTAATACAAGAAATAAAGATAAAATACATCAACCATTTTTCAGATTAGCCAAAGTACATACATCTTTTATGGGGTACTGTGTTAAATCTACTCCTTTGCAAAAAAAACGGGCACCTAAGGAAATTTACGTTCTCAGGTCGATTTGAGTTAATTAAATGAAATTTATTTTTTTGATGTAGTCTGTAATCTGTAGGTATACTAATAATCGTGTAAATTAATACACGTGAAGTAAATTCTGGCATTTTTTTTTTTTATTTTCGATGAATTCTTTAAAACCGATGTACACGGCCAAACAATAAGAAGTGGTCGGCAATAAAGACAAGAAGATTTTTTTACTTTCTTAAATTAAATAAAGTTACAAATGTAAAAACCTAATAGAGTGTGACCTCCTCTTGCTAAAATCACAGCTTGAATCCTTCTGGGCATGATTTCCACGATGTTTTTAATAACGTTTTGAGGAATACGTTCCCACTCTTCTGCAATGACTCTTTTTAGCTCCCTGATGTTTTGTGGAGCAGGTTGCACTGATCTAATCCGTCTTTTTAGAACATCCCAGACATGCTCAATTGGATTGAGGTCAGGACTTTGAGCTGGCCAATCTAAACGACGGATCCCAACTTCTTGCATGTATGCTTCCACGTCGCCAGAACGGTGCGGGCGAGCATTGTCGTCCATGAAAATGGAATCTTCCTCAAGTGCAGTCAATGCGGGTTGTGCATATGGAATTAGGACTTCCATTATGTACCGGTATGCATTTAATGTTCCATTTTTTCTGAAAATTGACTCCGTACGCTCCGTCAAATAAATTGCTGCCCAAAACATAACGGAGCCTCCGCCATAAGGAGTGATTTCTTCGAAACACACTTCCGCATAGCGTTCCCGTGGTCTTCGCAGCACTCGCCGGCGTCGGTTCTCTCCACACAAAGAGATTCTAGCTTCATCAGAAAACAATACTTTATTCCAGTCCTCCAGTGTCCATAAAGCACAGTTTCGAGCAAACTGAAGTCGAGCAACACGGTGCTCACGGAGTAATTTAGGGCCCCGAGCCGGGTGGTAACTCCTGATATTGGCAGCCAAAAGCCTCCTCTTGACCGTCCACAAGCTAACTTCTACTCCTCTTACTTCTTCAAGGCTCTTCTTTAGGTCCACACTTGACGCCTGACGATTCTGCAACGCCTGACTCACCAAAAAGCGGTCATCTCTTGGTTCTGTGCATCGTTTTCTTCCCGAACCGGGTCTTCTTTTGACCGAGCCGGTCTCTTAATACCGTTGCCAAGTCCTCTGGACAGTTGAACGACTCACATTTAGCCGCTGAGACACGTAAGTTTGCGAACAACCTTCTTCAAGTAGGGCTATCATTTTACCGGCCCTTGTCGCTTTATCACTGATATCAAAAAGTGGTATTTAATGTAAAAAGAAAGATTAAATTGTTTAATTTGCAGAAAATATACAAAAAGTTTTAAAATTTTAGTAATCAGTAAAAAAATCGTTTCAACAATTCGCGCCTGTAGTAAAGCAATTTTACAATAATCCACAATAATCATTATTTTTCTTTTATTAATTTCAAAATTTAAATTTGGAACGTGAAGAATCATGCTAGGATGCTTCAAATAACATACCAATACATCGTCAAATTAATAAAACTTCTTTCTTATTCTTCTTCATTGAAGTAGAGAAAAAAATCTAAAGTGCCCGTTTTTTTTGCAAAGGAGTGTATATAAAAATGAAACCCGTTTTCCGTTGTCACGACATAACATGAAAACGGCTGGACCGATTTCGATGAAATTTGGTATAGAGATAGTTTGAGTCCCGGGAAAGGACATAGGATAGTTTTTATCTCGATATTCCCACGGGATCGACATTTACGCGGGTGAAACCGCGGGGCGCAGCTAGTGTTACAATAAAATACCTTGTGATATATTGCAATTAAATGAAAGAAAATTTAAAACTCACATTAAACGTACACTTTGTAAACAAGCATACTATAAATTAGAAGATTATATCCAAGATAAGAACGCTTGGAAACATGCTGGTCCTGCTCCATAGGACAATCTAGAGTCTAGACAAAATCAAACTGGTTGCTAATTTAATTGTAAATTTTTTTATTCTTTTTTTTTACATTTATTACTCACACCCTGACTTATTACTTGTATTTTGTTTTTTAATTAAAATCGTTTTGCTTGTACCATGTTTGTAAATATGTGAGCACCATGTATCTATCAGATAATTAATTTATATGTCATGGTTTCGTTTTTAATTCTTTTACCTATTGTGGTATAGTAATTTTATTGTAGGTGCATCGTCCTCACATGTTATTATATAATTAATGTACCCATGCAAAATATTGTACCTAAACATTTTAAAAGAGTAACGGTGGAGTTTCTTGTCCGTTCTTCTCCATACGAAAACTACCTTTTGGAATGGGCGACTAGAATCAATTCTATTTTAAGATAATTTTTGACGTTCAAAAGTGCCTTTTATGTGCCTATTTGAAATAAATGCTCTGACTTTGACTTTGACTTTTTGACTTTCGTCACATAGAAGTCCCTTGCCGTGCCGCCAGTGGGCGCCGGCCCTAAGTAGGTAGTGTCTGACCAAATCTAATTTAAAAATATTTTAATAATAAAGTATTTATCAACATAAACGTAAGTAGGTTCAGCTGATCTGTTAAGATGGGTCAGTTCAGTCAAATCAGAAAACGATAGATTTCATTATTCTTCTACTACTACAAAGTAGAACATAAAAATGGATTTCTCCTGGAATCTTCGAATGCCGTTTTTCATAACTATTAAATCAAGGACGTGGTTCCTAAGAACAAACTCGGAACTATCGCACTTATTGCCAATATAGACCCATCTCAACCGATCACCCATATTGTTTAAGATTTTGCTAAAATCAATTGCGATAAACGAAGTTTTCACTCAACTCTCGACTGTTTATTTATAACAATAAAAATCTGAACCGGTTGGTCTGATTACCGAAGTTATTTGGCGGCCATAAACAAGTCGCGAAGTTAATTTGTACCTATCGAGTTAGTGTCATATGTAACATCATTGATTCGGTGGGGCTCTATTTCTTGTACCTATACACGTAAATATAGGTAAAGTCACAGTATAAATATGAACAGTATGGAAACTAGGCCTATTTGTTGAAATAATTACCTACGCCCCATTGGAGCGTTAGGGTTGTCACTCTTAATGTCTGTAAAATTGATAAGTGTTTTATTGTAACGAAGTTTTTAACGTGGTTTGCGGTTAGGAGTTGACTGGTTATCTTTCCCTACTTCTGGTCAAAACGTGAATCCAAGATGGTGGCTGCGAAAAAATTCAAATTTTTCGTGAATATCATTTTATAGTTTTCGAGGGTGCTAAAGCCGATAGTGAAATTAAAATGCGCGTCGCTCGACCGATGTCAGTTTAACCCTGCACCTTACCGTTTCAACTCGAGAATGGGTGTAATAGTAATTAAAGAAAACAATATTTTAATAAATATCTTTATTCTTTGTAATTATGTTAAAACACATTTTTCGATACTTTAAACCAACTACTTGGGAAGTACTGCTACAGCAAAAAGAAAATAATACTATGTGGCGACTTTAACATAAATGTATTAAACAAAAACAAAATGACTACAATGTTTATGGAAACACTAGCTTGTCACAACCTACAGTTAGGAATATTTGAGCCGTGGAGCATGCATTGATAATTTCATGTATAACATTCGTGGATGTAAATATAAAACTATGGAGTTTGCCTTGTCTGATCACACAATTTTAAATGAGTCTGTGCCTTTACTAACATAGCTAGCTCTATTGTCAGAAATCTGTCACACAATTTATAGAAACTATCTCTTTGATATTTTCCCGTTTTATTGTCAATTTTGTGTAATTTATTTAGTTTTAAAAGATCGCATCTTAGTTTTCTTTTCCTTGGTGTGTCCTATGAAAGAGATCTGGAAGTTTAAGTACTCTCACTTATTAAAAGTGCTATATTTTCTTCTGCCTGTGTACATATTTCAACCGAATTCGGAGCTTCGGTTGATGTTTGTACATCTTTTTTTTGTAAATCTGGTAGATGAAGAGATGGTAATGAACCGGTTTTAAGTTTCTTGCGTTGCTTACCCGGTAGAATATTCATGGGGCTAAAATGTTCTGCACAAACGGTATAGTTTTGTGGCGGTCTGTTGTTCAAATCTTCTCGAAATATTAAACGAAGCCATTGGGAACGTCTGAAACGTATCTCATTTGGACTGGAACATTACTGTTGGATTAGAAAACAAAATAAATACTATTTTAATTAATATCTTTTTTAAACTTCACAACCACATATATGTATACACTTACTTCATGATTATTTGACAATGATTTTCGGCACTGAACGATCAAATCAAACACATGAAACAGAAACAAAACAACGCAAGCGCAACGCAGTATCAAAATATTGTCTGTCTGACATTTTTTTTTTTTCGTAAGGGAAGCATAGAATATATTCATGGCACGAATTTAGAGTTTTCTGTTTTTTTACTCATTATTAGCTGCCTCAAATTCCTTAAAATAAGAAATCTTAATTTAAACATCATATTAGCTAAAATTATGTGCCAAAAACTCAACAATTGTTTCAAAAAACTGGAATCAATAAAACTCGACTAACATTTTGTTGAGTGTGGTAGTCACTAGTACAATATTGGTCGCTTCAGAGCTCACTTCACTTCGCAAGTGACTATACTCCATTTACTATATAGCATTAGACAGAAGTTAAAAAAGGCTCTTTTAGGGGCACACTTTGTAATAAAAGTACAATAAACATTATTACAGTCAAGATTGATGTGGAGTTAAATATAATCAATTTAAATAACAACAGTCACACTTAATTGTACTTATTTAACTTATCTACCTTCTGAAATTACTAGGCTTTCATTTAATATTATTTAGTTTTTACATAAAATATTGTCGTGTCAATGTTTAAAATCTAAAAGAAGCAGGGGCGGACAGTACCAGGAACGTTTTTCATGTCACTATAACTCTACCAAATCTAAAATGTTTCCTATTCCCTTCATAAGTTGTGGCAGCACGTGATTTTTTTTATTTTGTCGGCTTATATTAGGTAAGTTGTTTTTAATAAATTGATTGTTACTAAAAATTGTTTAATTTCATGTACCTATACAAGCATCGTGACGAGTAGATAGGATAGAATATGCTTTATTGTATGCCATATATTTTTACTTTCAAAAAAAGCACGTACATTATTTATTAAAATTGTTTGAACTGAACTTGAAAATAAAAGGTTTCTTACTCCTGCTTCTGCGAGCCTCTTTTTTCTAATGTTATATTAAATGGAGTATAGGTGATGCTTACAGAATGCAAAATCAAGGTCATTTTGAACCTTATGCGAAGTGAGAGTGAAAAGCGATGTGAGATGAGAGTTGTTGTTTGAAGACAGAATCGACGTGCTGAGCGCGCCAGCCCCACCACGACGTCAATGTACAGATACGGCAGTGGGGCTATTATTATTAAAGAACTTCAGTACCTACTTGCCTGTAAATTATTTGACCCAAATGGAAAGCAACGTGATCACTTTGTGACTGGTAATGAAAATGTATTATAAAATGATATTTTGTATATAAACTTGTTTTTCCAAAAGAATCTAAATGAAAAATGTATACATGAAACATTTGTTTAATTGGCAAATACTTCTCCATTTGCCAAATAACGTAAATGCTCCTATTACCGCCAGGGGGCCTAAAAAGGTCACTTTGGCAGAATCATAAAAGGATAACGTTATGAATCATATTAAAAGTCGTAAAATGGTCACAAACTGACAATTCATAATATTATTTGCGCACAATTCATATCACGCAATTCATCTGTTTGACAGTTTTGAATGAAGATTTGTAAAATGGTCCACAAAATACGAATTGCTTTAGTGTCAAATAGCAGAATCATAAGAAGTCAGTCAAAAGCAACATCTCACAAATCATATTGGAGGTTTTGTGAAGAAATATTGTTATAATGGCAGATTTAGCCCTATATGAAAATTTTCTGGAGCACGCGCGGCTTTCGAAGACCCTTTTATATCGCCTACAAAATGCAGCTCTTCGGAAAATGGACATAGCATTCGAAATGCCGGATCTCGAATTTGTTGGTTTATACAGGCTACTAAATAAGTGTGTGTCGCGACCTCATCCATGAGCTGGAGCCGTACTTAAGTTCCCGCTGAGGTGGCATAATTACTAGCTCCAAGGCAAGTAAAAGGATTGTACCTGGTTTTAATTAAATAGTTCTAGATAGACTCTATCATTTATTATTGTAGACGTTTAGGTACTCTGTACCACCCCCTCGATGAAATAAAAACATTGATCATATTTATGCTTAAGGGCCAAAGCACACACGCTACTTTTTGCATCGGCGATCGGCGATTCAGCTGCTTTTTAGAAGCTAAATGCAGCGACCAAGCATTCCACACCGCACGGCGATGCAAAAAGTAGCGTGTGTGCTTTGGCTCTAAAGGACAACTTAATACAATCTTCTATTCACGTTTTAGATGTATTGTACACCTCTGCCTAACCCTTCAGGGATATATAGGTGTGATATTATTATGTTGTCATACTTTATTTCAATTTTATTAAGTAGTATATATAAGAGGACCGTAGAAGAGGATACCTTATACCTTTCACTAAAATAAAACAATAGTGATATGAAAAATATTTTATTTACTATATTAACAATCTCATCTTCTAATATTAAAAAACGAATACAAAACATAATAATGAATTAGCCTTTTTTTCATTCATTTAGGTTTGCGACTCTTATTTGTGTCGATGCTAGCTGCGGAGGGGCAAACCATGTCTCCTTTTTATGGAATCACCATCCACTTAAGACCCACTTGGAACAACTCCACCAGGCTGAAAAGAAAAATTTGTGGGTTTTAGTAAGTCAAATCATCATCATCGTCTGTATAGCCTTTTCCCAACTATGTACTATGTCGGGGTCGGCTTCCATCTAACCGGATGCAAAGTTAAAGTTTTTGTGGTATTTAAATGTTGTAAAATATAGTATTTTTCCTTTGTATTTCTTTATAATTATATTATATGAATGTTATACTTATTTTTTTTATTGCATGTACAAAAAACTCATACTTTACCTCTATGGGACACCAATAAATAGTCTTTTGACTGCATCAGCAAGCCTCTGAAGGTTCTGCATTATTCATTTGCCATATCAGCTGTTTCATCTCCACCTGAGGTAAAACTCTCCGAGCCTCATCTAGTGCAGCCAGAGGGTGACCTAAAAAACGTAATGAAAATACCATACTTAATAGTTTTCAAAAGTCATCATGTCTTAACCCCAATATGAATAGCTGTAGGATTAGAAAAATACACTCACTGGGGTATCTCGCTTGCCGAGTTCGACGAGGCAGAGGCACTGTTGTAGCATCGAATTAGGCAGTGGTAGGGGCTGACGCACGAGTCTGGCTAGAGCCTGGAATATGGGGCTGCAGCAATCAGCAGATTCAGTTTGATGTTGACTAATGTTGACAATAATGACAATAGTTGACATAACTCAAGGGAGAAACGTTAGGGTGCGTTCCGAGTTCGGATGTAATCGATTTGAGCGTGCTCCGTACCGAATTAGCGTGAGCGCGATAACGATGTCCAGTGAATCGTCATAGATGACGATCATGCGATAATGGTGCCGATTCTCTTGTTCACAAACTAAATTAAATTTAAGTTCAGTGCATCTTTTTCTTACTATTTCATTAAGAAAAGGACAGGAGATAAATATTAGTTTAGTCCTGTCAAATTAAGATACTCCATAGACAATTTAGACGTGATTAAAAAATTGGCTATTAAAAATACGTCAATTTACGTCAGGCGCCGACTAATTTGACAGGTCTAAACTAATATTTATCTCCTGTCCTTTTCTTAATGAAATAGAAAGAAAAAGATGCACTGAAATTAAATTTAGTTTAGTTTGTGAACAAGGGAATCGGCGCCAATGCCGGCCATGCCTTATAATAATATCACCGTGAGCGCTGTCAAAAATGACAGAGTGTGTGAGAAATGTGAGGATGTGTCAGTGTGTTTTGTGTTGCATCATATCTTTATATAAAACAAATGTGGCATTTTCGAAATTGTGCTTCTGGCTGACAGTCGCCACCTAACCAAAGAAGAACTGAAGAAGAAATATGGTGTTTATACAAAGAAATACTGTAAATAATATCGTATTGACATTGAGTAAGCACTGTGAGCGCGTTCACGAGCGTTCCGAATTGTTGACAGCTCTCAGCCATCATAATTAATTAATTAATTTAACGTAAGAGTTCTGGCCGAAGGGTGTTGTGTACCGCCGGTTTCGTGGCCGGCTACATGACGCCAGTCAGCGAAACACGACGCAGACACTGCGTATACGTTAGTTTTTAGTGTAATTATAATGTTGTATGTATTTATAAGTTATATTAATATTGTATTGTATGTGTTTATATGGGCCTTGATGCCTGAAATAAATGGATAAATAATCTATCTAAATCGGAACTCATGTGACATGATATGAGTGCTGTGAGCGATTATAGCTAATTCGGAATGCGGCCTGAAAACTCCTTTGTACGCGTTGCCAGCCTAAAAAGTTTTTATTGTTTCTAATTTCCCTTTTCAGGGCTTATCTGCGGTATGTTTAGCAGTTATAAGGCATATTATAATTTAATAACATTTAAACTGTAGAAATAAAAAATTAAAAACCAATTTGATTTATAAAAACTGTAAAGAAAAATTTACCGATAAAATGACGGTTTTTATTTTTTTCATGCGGTAATACTTACACCAAATATGATTCTAATATGAATTGAATTGTATGTGATTCTGCTATTATGTGTCACCATTTTACGAAAATTAGAGGAATTGCTAATGATCTGCTGGGAATTCCGGAAATGAATTTCATTTAGAGGAATTGCTTAAAGTGGCGTTTTTAGCCCCCCAGTTTTAGCTGTCTTAGGATTCACTTTAAAAAAATAGATATAAGCTGATATGTTAGGAAAGATGTTATAATTTATAATTAATCTCAACGAAGTATTCTTTGCAATTCAGTACTTAAATTCAATATTCAATAACACAATAGTTACTAAATAATTATTTAATCCAAAAGAGTAGTTGATTCTATTACCGACCCATAGAATGCGGCAAGATTCTATTACCGATTTTTCTACTTCTTTTACCGACCGCTACGAAGTTGTCACTACTTCTATACTATTAAATAAAATAAAAAATCGTTTTTAAGGTATTTATTATATAATAACAATACTTATGAGATCAACATTATTACAATATGAACATAATTATTTATTGCAACGCTTAGAGCAATCATTTTTTGTTATTTTAATTAATAAAAATATAATCAGTCTCGGAAAACAGTCTTCAAATAATTAAATGCTTACTTTTTAATTACCAACATACTAATTAGATATTGTAAATTAATAACAAAAAAATTTCTTCCACCTTCGTTAAAACAGTTGGTTTTCCACAATGTTCATTTATATATTTATTATTTCTCTTGTCACGCAGAGTTGTCCTCGGTATGCCATAGGTTTTTGAAGCTTCGTATATGCTGGTCCCTTCATTTATAGCTAGAAGCGCAGCTTCTAGTTGAGCAGAGGCGTACTGCTTGCGCTTCTGCGGCTCCATGATTCTATAAAATAACACAATCATTAGGTAAAGAGATATAGAATTTAATTCTTCGAAAGAAGCTTTAAAAAGTTACATGGCCCCCATTCCGTCCCGCCATATTTATTTGATTTGAAAACATATGAAATATAGCCAATGCCATGAAGCCATGAATGAAACTGGATAGCAAATATTATTTTACATTAATAATATGTCCTGTGACAAAATCTCTCAAAACGTATGCAAGAAATAAGCCAATTTGTTGAAAAATATACATTTTGTTTTTGTGTACTGTAAAACCACAACCAAAAATATCGTCACAGCTGTGGGTCGGTAATAGAATCAAGTATGAAGGTAACAATATTCTATTAGCGACCAATAAAATTAATAATAAACAGATAAAATATCCGCTTTATGGAATACTGTTAAATTCGATCTCATTGCTATATTATTTCTTTTAATGTCAGTTAGTCTTTAATTCAGATAATAAAGGTTATTTACAGTATAATATCATTATAATAATAGGGATATTTTCTAACGTTGAATCGAGTTTTACACAAAAACTTTAAGAAATAGCTTTGTCGTTAATAGATCTAACGAAGTAAAATAATTTTAAGAATTGAACAAGAAAAAAATAAAATCAAATGAGGTAGTTTATAATAGATATTAGTTATTTAAAATATTAATATTCTCAAAATTTAACAACGCCATGGGTCGTTATTAGAATCAAGTTTTGAAATTTGGATTCTATTACCGCCTTAAATTAAAACATGATTTTATAACACAAAAACCAATAAAAAGTATTATATTAAGAGTTAGTTTAGAAAACGAATATATACGTTACAGTTGTAATGTGATAGCAAGAAGACAAATCCATTTTTAGTGTGTTATTTTCCTTAAGTAATATTTAGGTGTACTTACGTGGCTGGAGACGCGACACTATGAAAAGTGCGTCCGCTTCGGGCGCGTCCCACTCTTTGTCAAGTTATTTCTTTCACTGGCTATTTAAACTCACAAACTTTACTCTTTTTGTTGTCCAACAAAAATACGTAACTAATTTATAAGGTATGACTTTTCTGGAACCCTATAATATGTCTAATATGAGTGATTTAAAAATTAGATCGTTAATAGAGTACACATTTTAGGGGGTCGTTAATAGGAGCTTTTACGTTAAATGTTTGTAAAGCGAGTGTTTATAAAAAAAAACATTTGCGAAATCAGTTGTTTGTGAAATAAATATTACACGAAACGGTGGTTGTGAACTAAAAATTTGTCAATGGAATTTTTGTGAAAAATTAGTGAGCCGCTCTATAAAGGAGAATGGCAGAAGTTCATAGAACGCTGGCATTAAACTTTTTTAGTTTCCACAGAAATAAAAGTGGCATGGTTTGATGACTTACACTTAACTGACGAAATACTCATTAGGTACACATCTGCATAATTCTGCGGAGAATTCTGGCGTAATGTGATGTTGTTTCATAATACCAACAGATGAACAAAAGAATGTAAAGTACGAACTTAAAAAGAATTGTTTGACATATGATTGTCGGTCGTACTGTTTGTTTTGATGCAACGTTTCAGGTAAACAGATGGGATATGCCACAGACGTCGCCCATTCCTCACAGATATCAGTAAGACCATGCACAAGTTTGCAATGAATTCGTTTACTGTATCAATTTTAATAAATGTAGTAGGTAAGTTATTGTGATTATTCTTTTAATCTTCTTTTCTTGCGTTGGCTGATTTCATCATAAACCTACACACTGATTCCATAGATGTTTCAGCAACTTTCAGCAGGGTTTTTTAAAAATACTTGCTTGTGCAATGGTTAATTATTCCTTGTTTAGTCAATTACCTCTGTTAATAAGGGAATTCTACAAGGCTCAATTCTAGGTCCAGTAATAAATAATAAATAAAACTCTTATAAACATTCTAATATTTAAGTACTTTTAATTAATATTTCAGTGGTCTCCAGTTTTGAGACGTTTTCAGCACTAGACAGCGTTATCTTCACGAATATGCCTCATAGCTCAGGTGATATTTTAAATTATAAGATTTAAAAAAATATGTGAGATTTATAATGATCTATTTAATTTATTAAAATTATTTCCACAGTAAATGTCCCAACCTTTGCTCTGTTTGTTATCTACCGTTAACGTATAGTAATATATGCCTAAAGATTCTTGTGATACAAAGAAGGCCCTTGAACATTCCCACACATTGCTTTTTGGTGATTTTTATATTGTATTTTTATTATTCATAACAAGCTGACCCGACAGACGTGTGCCCGAATTTTTCAATTTTTCCGGCAATTTTTCATATTGTTCTTTCCGTAAGTTCTGAAGTGTTGCGCTTACCAACGAACAGCATTTAATTTTATTATATAGATGTAATTTAGCAAAAGCAGAGGAGAAACTGTCTTTCAAATGATATACTCAATTTGTGATTTGCTTTTTCAGATGACATCTTAAGCGAATATTATTTCGGAAAATGTGCCATATCACACAATAAACAACTAGTTTTGTACCAAAACTTTACCTATGAACAGATACATAACAATGTTATAATTCGGGTAAATATACCTTCTTCTCTATACCCGATTCCAATGCCTTACAGTTACATAATCATAAGTACCAAAATAATCACCTAGTGTAAGACAAGCCTCTGAGTAAGTTACAAAGCCTTCAAAGTCCTGGTACGCACGGGTGCGTTTTTCCCGCGGCGATTTTTTTTTTTCGCACACTATGTTTTCGGCGCACAGCTTAGCGCCGAGAGATGGCCGAGAGTTGAAAATCCAACAGTGTGTTATTTTTGACGAGCTGGCATGCGTTGTTTGATTTGGTCCTTGACACAGGAAACGGACCGTCTTTGACATTTATTCTGATTCTCGGAACAAATGTCATATCTTCGCGATCTCTCATGTGCTCAGACCGTGTGGTTAGCCACGAAGCTTTTGAAATGTTATCGACTATGAAAACAATAATGGTGCACACACTCGCAACCAAATGCCAACTAAATATATACAGCTATATAGTGGGTGGCTCACCTAGCGTCCGCTTGGTTATGCAGCCAACCATACATTTTGTTGGCGAGGCGACCTGGCGCGCCGCTAATAGTGTCCCAGTGAGGTAATATGACTCTTCAAACTTTCAAAGTAAAGTGAAATAACAATAAGTAATTAAATCTCATTCAATCATTTCAGGGCGAAGTCAATAAGGACGTAGAGGAAACTAAAATACCAAACTGCGTGCACATAAAGGCAACCTCTCCTCTTGGCGACATGGTTAGATATAACGCGTACAAATTCAATGTATGCAACCTTAAAATCGAATACAAACATGCGTATTTTTCCTTCATATTTGTTTTACGATACTACGAATGGTATGTACCGGTAGAAATGCAACCAGGTATTAATTGGGAGCTTTTTTTCTATATTGCAGAATAAACTGGAAATTTTATTGTCATATTAAGTTATATTTCTATTGCCGTGCCGCCAGTGGGCGCCGGCCCGAAGTAGGTAGTGTCTGACCAAATCTAATTTAAAAATATTTTAATAATAACGTATTTATCAACATAAACGTAAGTAGGTTCAGCTGATCTGTTAAGATGGGTCAGTTCAGTCAAATCAGAAAACGATAGATTTCATTATTCTTCTACTACTACAAAGTAGAACATAAAAATGGATTTCTCCTGGAATCTTCGAATGCCGTTTTTCATAACTATTAAATCAAGGACGTGGTTCCTAAGAACAAACTCGGAACTATCGCACTTATTGCCAATATAGACCCATCTCAACCGATCACCCATATTGTTTAAGATTTTGCTAAAATCAATTGCGATAAACGAAGTTTTCACTCAACTCTCGACTGTTTATTTATAACAATAAAAAACTGGACCGGTTGGTCTGATTACCGAAGTTATTTGTGGGCCATAAACAAGTCGCGAAGTTAATTTGTACCTATCGAGTTAGTGTCATATGTAACATAATTTATTCGGTGGGGCTCTATTTCTTGTACCTATACACGTAAATATAGGTAAAGTGATCCTATGTTAGTAGCTAAAGATTGCTTGAAATATGATTCGGATCAATAATAAATAATAACTCATTTATTGGACTTGTCAGCACTAAACGCAACGTAGAAACTGGGGGTGTGCGGGTTGAATATGTCCATGAGTACATTTACCTCGGCCATATTACCTACTATTTTTCCTTCCAGGCGAGACAGGACAAAGAAGTCGCTCGCCGCACAGAAAATGCCTGGAAGAACTATTGGTCGATGAAACATCTCATGAAAGGACCTCTCCCGCTTTCACTAAAACGAAAGCTCATAGACATGTGCATTCTTCCCACCCTCACCTACGAAGCGCAAACATGGTCTCTTACAAAGCGTCAAAAGTCCGCACTTGGAGTCTGCCAACGGGCTATGGAACGAAGTATACTAGGTGTCAAACTCATAGACCGCATTAAGAACTCTATACTTCGTTCCAAAACACAAATAGCGGACGCTGGCCGCACAGCTGCTGGACTAAAATGAAACTGGGCTGGCCATATCTGTCGCATATCTGAGCAGCAATATGCAAAAGCCACCACTCAGTGGATCCTGAATGGCAGGAAACGACTGCGCGGCAAGCCCAGAAAGAGATGTCGGGATGAGCTGGACTCCATTTTAAAGGATTGGCCCACAATCGCAGTTGACCGGGAAAAGTGGAAAGCGGGAAGGGAGGCCTTTGCCCTGCAGTGGGACAATACAGAATTATAATTTAAAAAAAATACCCTCTTCTTTACTAGATTTGCCTTTTAATGCGTTTAAAGCTCTAGCAAAACCCAACCTTTGTTCAAAGGCATACTATTCCATCAACGGCTACTTAACCTGTCACACGTTTGCCCGCCTACCTGTCGAAACACCCCACGCGTCGGAGTAGTTGAATGGGCGCAGCAAAGTCATTGTTTTATCAATGACAATAAAACAATGACACTGTTGTGTACACTTGGTGTACCGCTGACGTTTCGAGCACTTTCTCTTAACACTTGACGCTTGAGGGGTTAAACGATAAGAATTGTTGGTGGCCATAATTAACTCAAGACAATGTTTATGTTCTTTCTCCAGAATTAGCTTACTGATATATGAGTTCATACTACTCTCAAAAAAGTACCGGGAAAAGATCAGTAATACACAAAATTTTAGTTATTCATCCAAATTTATTTTATCGCCTTCAAAGTATGCTGCTTCAGAAACGATACACTTACCCCACGAATAATCCAATCATCAAAACATTTTTAAACGCTTTTTCCGAAATTGAGTTAAGTTCTCGCTGCAAATTCTCCTTATGTCTTCTACCGAATGGAAACGGGTGCCACGAAGTGGTAATTTGAGTTAAGGGAAAAGAAAGAAGTCGGCTGGATCTATACTAGTGAATAAGGTGGTTGCTCGATGATATTTGTTGAGTTTTTGGTCAAAAATTCGTTCACATTGATGGCCTTGTGCGAAGGCGCATTATCCTGGTCCAAAATCCAACAATTTTCTTTCCACAAATCTGGCCTTTTTCTTCGAATTTGCTCTCTTAAACGCCGCATACCGCTCAAATAATATACTTTATTTACCGTTTGACTTTCCGGTAAGAATTCCGAGTGCACAACACCACGATAGTCTATTAGTTACTAGGATACAAAAAAGGTGTCTGTATCAATTGTGTCACGGTCGGCTGTTTTATAGACATAGATAACGCCTACAATAATGTAGATATAACTCAGCTATTGCTAACTTTAGATGGGCTGGGCGTAGGAAATAAGATTTGTTTATACCTTTGGGAGTTTCTTCGCGAGAGACATTTAGATATTAAAGTAAACGATTTACGAATGGTAAGAACTACGGGAAGGGGTTTAGCACAAGGCGACCCTCTATCGCCGTTGCTATTTAATGTGGCTACTATAGATTTATGTAAAAAAATTAGTTCCGATCATGTCCATATTTCACTATATGCAGATGACTTTGTTGTTTACTCCGTTGAAAATAGTGTGGCTCAGGCTTGTCGTTATTTACAGAACTCACTGAACTTACTTGCCAAACTCCTTGCTGATATCGGTTTAGAGATTTCAACAACTAAAACTTGTATTTTTAAAAAGGTAAAAATAATAAATTAGGTGTTCTTAAAATCAACAACTCAATCGTGCAGGTAGTGGAAAATGTAAAGTATTTCGGACTTTGGCTTGATCGCTCTCTAAGATGGGCTAAACATATAAATGAAACCCATAAAAAAACAGCAAAATTTCTCAATGTCATTAAAGTTCTATCTGGAGCTAACTGGGGTGTTCACCCGAAACATTTAAGAATCGCTTATATTTCTTCGTATGGACTACGCTAGCTTTCTGTATGGAGATATTTGTCACTCAAACTTGTATAAACTTGACAAAGTTCAAAACCAAGCGATGAGGATCATTGGTAGCTTTATAAAATCGACACCAATTCATGTCATGAGTAGTGAATTAAGTCTCCAGCCCCTATTTATTCGTAGAAGCTGGTAAATTTTATCTAAAGTGTAAGTCGTTATAAGTAGTCATACAGTTGTTGACTTGCTGGATGGTTTTTTACCTCAGATGCCTTTATGGAAAAGGAAGAATAAGCCTTTGCTCATTTTAAGCCATGAATACCTGAAAGACTTGCGAATACACTGCAGCCGGAACTTGGAGATGTTTGGGTATCGCTCTTGGGTCAGTTACATGGATTTATCTAAAAACATTAACTTTAGCATTAACGGAGTAAATCAAGCAAAAAAACGATTCCGGGCATTGGATTTAAATGGTTTATGTTGTCAATTTTTAAACATAGAATATCCAAATTTTTATCAAATATTTACAAATGGTTCAAAAGACAATGATAATTCCGGAGCAGCTTTTATGACCCTCAACAAAATATATCTATGGGTTTTAGTATTGACTCGAACGTGTCTGTTATGTATCTTGAATTGTTGGCAATTAGTTTAGCATTATCATATATTCAATCAATAAATCATAGTAAGTTTCTAATACCTACTGACTCAAAAAGTTCTTTACAACATATGGCTCGTTGTACCTCGACAATTCGAGGAACACCGATAGCTTACACAATAATGGATCAGATTCTGGAACTTCAACAGAATTCCAAATTAGTAATACTGCAGTGGATTCCGTCACATATCGGGATACATGGCAGTGAGGTGGTAGATGTTTGTGCAGTGCCTGTGTAGAGTGCTGGGCCTGTGTAGAGGGTACTCCGTTAGATATAGTACCAATTTTCTCAGATAACTTCTATGTGGTTAAAAAATACTGTCATAAATTGTGGAAAGAATATCATGATGTGAGATCAAGAGAAAAGGGTATCTGGTACAACACCATTCAGCCTGAGCCTCTAATAATTCCCTGGATTTATTAACAGTTCACTCAATAGAAAAGATATTGTTACTGCCATGAGGCTTCGATCCGGTCACATCCCATCGAGGAAATTTACGTTCCTTATGGGTATCATACCTTCACCTAATTGCGAGAAATGTGGAATAATCGAGGACGTATATCATATCTTGATGGAGTGTGAGCGGGGCGGACGCCTCAGGAGAGATGTTTTTGGTTCCCAAAATATGTTTGGAATTGGTACTTTAAACAGTGTTTTAGCTAAGCCTATGTCGGACGAGGCTAAAACTCTGTACAAAATATATTACAATCCTATAAATTAATTTTAAATTCAAAATTAGGCTATGATAGAGCGACATAGTCAGTATTGTGACAAAGCTCCTTAATAAAGAAAAAAAAAACACCATGGTAGTCCAAGAAAACAGTCAACATAACTTTGACTTTTGATCGACTTTGGCTTGGTTTTTTCGGTTTCGATTCAGTTGGAAGGCGCCACTCCGAAGCTTGTTGACTAGTTTGCATGTTAAACTCGTAAACCCACGTCTCGCCACCAGTAACAATGCGTTTCATGAATGTTGGGTCGGAATTGACTCGTTCTTGGTAGCATGTCTTTAGCGGCTCTTATGCGATTGAGTTTTTGAAAAAATTCAGGTCTTTTAGGACTAGCCGAGCGGCAACATGGTTCATACCCAAATGATTGTTTAATAAAATGATACAGATCGACTCGTGAGACACAGAAATTTGCTGTTGGGGAGTTTGTTGTGCCACTTCGACAGACACATGTTGGACAGGCCTGATGGTCTAGTGGTTAGTGACCCTGACTGCTATGCCGGAGGTCGTGGGTTCGATTCCCACCCAGGACAAATGTTTGTGTGATGAGCACGATCATTTGTTCTGTGTCTGGGTGTAATTTATCTATAATATGTATGTATTTAGAAATATATAAGTATGTTTATCAGTTTTCTAGTACCCATAACACAAGCTCTGCTTAGCTTGGGACTAGATGGCGTTGTGTGATAGTTGTGGAATATTATTATTATTATTATTACTTCTTCTGCCTAGCGAAAGCACTAGGAAGTGTTGAAGGGCGGGCGTTTTGGGGGACTGTCTTTTGTAATTTTGACGTTCAAAAAGTGCTGTTTCTCAGCCTAATTTGAATAAATGAATTTTGATTTGATTTGATTTCCGAAATCTGAAACTAAGAGAAAAAGAGAAAGTATTGAAGTCACGTGCACAATTTTCGGCATAAACCTGCATTCATAATTTTAGTTGTCGCCTAATCGCATGTCGAAATTTTAGCCAGTGCAACCACAACATATAGGTAAAATCAGTAGATCTGTCCTCGTCACCTAGCTTTCTCTCAACTATATTGGGGTCGGCTTCAGTCTAATCGTTCATCATTTCATTATGTAAGTCTATTAAGCCTACTGGAAAAGTTCAACTTGCTTGCTATTTCTTACCTACGGTTTACAGAGATATCGCCTTGTGTAGACAGACAGACGGCGTGGCTTACAGCATGTAGACAGATAGACCCGTCGGCACCCTTTGGGTGATCCCAGAAAAAAGGAAAACTTGGTTGTCACTGGATTGGAGTAGTCCTAGCAGAGAGTAATAGTCCTAGGAGCAGTGGTGGCTTAGTGGTAACGGCCCCGACTTACAAGTTGTAGGTCATGGGTTCGAACCCAGGCAGGCGCTTTACTTTGTGTAAATAATTTCATCACCACTGCTCTCAAAACGGTGAAGGAAAACATCGTGAGGAAACCGGCGCGGCATGTCCTAGAACTAAAAATTCGAAGACATGAGACATCTACCAACCCGCACTGGGCGCCCGCGTGGTGGGGTACGGCCCACTCCCTCTCACCGAGAGGAGGCCTGTGTCCCAGCAGTGGGAAAGTTATGGGTTGATTATGATTGTAGTAGAGTATAATTTCACGAACATCTTTTTCCGAATTACTAGATCATAATAAGTACAAACAGCAATTTACCATTTCCAATAGGAAAAAACACTTCAAAACAAAGGGATGTTGTCTTGAATTGTTTTCAAGGTCATTTTCGAGAGCAGCAACGCGACAATAAATAAGATTCCTTAAAAACATTAACAGATCACTTCATTTCGTTCAAACAACCGAAACATTATAAATTACAGTAACTCCATAGGATGCCGCCATTGATTGGGGTTAACATGTCAACTTCATCTAATAAGGCCAAGGGCGCGCCGCGGTTGATTCCAACAGCAAACATCAAAGGGCAAGCTCTCGACTAGTGCAGAAGGGCCCTCAGTAGCTAACGAACGACTTGGATAAAACCCCGCCACTTGTACTAGTTAGCGAATGAACGAAAACTCATTGGACTCGTAATTATGTTGACATTTTTAAGTGTGACTACTTAGCATATTTACTATGCTGTCTGATTACGACGGGGAATTAAATGTGCTATTTGAACACTTACACAAACTACTATCACAATAGGTGGAACCATTTCTTCTTTGTGTCAACTATGTACCTACTTGGCATTAAGGCAACTGTCCCTCCGAGAAAGGTTTCGGAATCTCAATAAACAAGGGAATACATACCTACCTACAAGTGATTTATAGCCAAAAATATTATATTTTTGCAAATCGTTTATTTTCGCGATTATATCATATACTAGCTGTGCCCCACGGTTTCACCCACGTTAATTTAGGAAAAACCTACTAAAATAATAATACTACTAATTGTTTACTTATGTTTGTTATTGCATCTGTTTGTTTCCCAAATAAAATAAAATAAATAAATAATAAAAAAAAATATATTCCATTACTTCGACCTCCTTATTAATAAACGTTGTATTGCGTCTGTATAGTTACACAACGACTTGTCTTCTTCTTTCGAAAGTCAAATGACTGACGACTGAAAGAGAGAAATCGGTGTGTAAATATTCATCTGATATAGTACCTACGTTTATTAGTAAGGGGGTAAGACAGGACTTGAACGCAAAAAAGCAAGAATTATAATGCCTAAAAGTATATGATCGACTACAGTAAACAAAACAGAAAAATATATGATATTCTTCAGGATATATGCTAGGTAGATAGTGTGTTCAAACATAGTACGAGTACAACGAATTTGATACGATAGAAAAAAATCATGAAGATACTTTCAGGAAATTTCATCTATATCGGTTCAGCGGTTTAAGCGTGAAGAAGTAACAAACATATAAACACACACACACTCACAAACTTTCGCCTTTATAATATTAGTGTGATGTGATGATTAGTGTGAAGTGTGATAGATAATTACTTCATATTTTACAATAAATTACCAGCATTGTGTCATTGCGCTTCTTTTATTAATATTGCCATTCAGAAATAGAAGGTCTCGCCTCACCAAGCTCGGCTTGAGAGCCGCATGCAAGCTTTAACTTAGGCTTTTTTCACACGTACCACAACCACAACACGTGGGCGGGCGCTAATTTGTATGAAAATGAAAAGTTAAATTCACACGAACCACATTTTGTCGTCGGTGCCCTGTCAGTTCACCAAAAATTAATTTACAAATTTTTACTTGACAAACAACGACTGGCAAAAACATGTTTTGTCATTTCATCATTATACAACAACAAGTTTGCCAAATAATTCACTTTACAAAATAATCACCAAATAAACTTTTGTTTAATAACGTGTTATTTAACAAGCAATCCATTTTTTATTTATTTTATCTCATAAAACAACGTTTGGAATAAAAACGTTTTACATATTGACTTATCATTACGCAATTTTCTAAACATGAAACTCATTCTTTCATCGACTTGCGCTAATAGAAAAAAAGAGATCATTTTTTGTGGGCTACCCGGAACCGAACTAGTTAGATTAGGTCAATTATTTAAAAAAAAATGTTAGGTTAGGTTAAAACTTTGACCCCTACGCACGAACCGAGCGAGCGAAGCGAGCGGTGCCGCGGCACCGGCCGGCGAGTGCCAGAAACAACGAGATTATATAGAAAAAAATTACTTTTACACAAAATATGGGTGCTAGAAACGACTTGCGCTAATAGAAGAAAAAAAGAGATTACTTTTAGTAGGCTACCCGTAACCGAACTAGTTACATTAGGATAATTATTAAAAAAAAAATGGTTTCGTTAGGTTAGGTTAAAACTGTGACCCCTACGCACGAGCCGAGCGAGCAAAGCGAGCGGTGCCGCGGTAGCGGCCGGCCAGTGCCAGAAACAGATTATATAGAAAAAAAATACTTGCCTGAAAATTATGTGACCCAAATGGAGAATACCGTCATGATCACTTTGTGACTGGATTAAAAAATCTTTACATAGTATAAAACAAAGTCACCCCCGCTGTCTGTAAGCTTAGATCTTTTAAACTACGCAACGGATTTTAATGCAGTCGCTAGTGTATGATAAAAATATATTTTGTATAAACGTTATATTTCCAAAAGAATCTAAATATTAAATGAAAAATGTATAAATGATTAAATATCATCCGTAACATTTGTAAAGAGAAGCATTTGCCAAATAAATGTTTGTAAAGCGAGTGTTTATGAAATAAAACATTTGCAGAATGAGTTGTTTGTGAAATATATAGTATACGAAAAGTTGGTTGTAAACTAAAAATTTGTCAATGGAGTTTTGGTGAAACATTAATGAACCTTTGTCGTCATTATCGACCGCGTGTGTGATACCGACCACATCGCAGCCACGTCGCAACCACAACGCAAGCACCAGCGACACCGCGAACTAGCGGCCGGCCACATCGCAAACACAACATTCTGTAGGTACCACAACGCAACCGCAAGAAGCGGCAGCGACACTATTCACACGTAACCACAACTTGACCACATTTTGCCGCTGCGATATGGTGTGGTTTTGGTACGTGTGAATGGGCCCTTAGCCAAATTTCGGACGACGTACCCATGTGAAATTTACATTTTTTTTTGCATGAATAATATAAAACATTTTAAAATTTGACTGACATCAAGGTCAATGACACTGAGGTCAAGGTCAATACCTTTGAAGTGTCCCATGGTATTCCCCCACCCTACGACTCCCAGATCCCACCGGGTCCCGAAGGCTTGATTAGGCGATGGTTGTTAGTGAAATTTTTCTGTCTTTTTTCATAGTGGATACGAAACGGGGCACCCATTTTGTATCCACTGACCTAAATCTCCTTATAAATTATTGCGATACAGAGGAACTTATTTATTCTACGAATTAACAACTAAAATACCTAAATTTTCATATTTTTTTTCTTTTTTTGCTGAATAGGCGGGCGCTCTTGACCTCGATCATGCCTGATGGAAAGCGATGGATGAGATCTATGATGGAACGAGCGTGTCCAGAAGATGCCTATGGCACTGGAACTCCCTCGCATCGACGAAACACAGCAGGCTGCTTGACGCCAGACTCCGGTGGGAGTGGTGGTCGCAAACCAGGCGGGCGTTGGCCTTACCACCGCAAGGGAAGAATTAGCCAGTCAAATAAGGTGTTGGGTGTGATTGTCCAGGATGCGCCGAGCGCTCGGCTCAGTTGAGTACCTAACTGACGGAACAAACTGCGCTACACGAGGAGGCTTCTTCATGCATCCCAAACGTTTCCCTGACAGACAATTACCAAGTTTATCGCTCCCACACCCTAACGGACCAGTTTAACTCCACAGCAACACAAACACAAACACTCCTCACAATTAGCTTTTAAGCCCTTTCAATAAATATGTATCAAAAATACATCAGAGTTATGAGTATGACGCAATTATGAATATTCAATCCCTTGCTGGTGTCTGTACTTTACAGACACCAGCACATCAAGCTACTACAATCTGTCAAATTACTTTAATCGATTTTCAACTTTATCGCTAAAGCTTAAGGTTCCAAGTTGATTGGGTAAATTTGACAGTTTCGGGTAGCTTGATGTGCTGGTGTCTGTACATTGTCCTTCAAGATACAGGATTTTCCTAGTTTGAAGGACAGGGGTTTTACTCATATGTAATAGCCATACCCATCCCTTATTAAAACAACACTGATGTTACCTAGGCCAAGCCTCTTAGTAAATAAACGATTATTTACTTACAGTATTTTCACGACTATAGGCATGTTATATCAAAAAGATTTTTACAAAAAAAACAACCGACTTCAAAAAAAACACTACAAAGTGATAAATAACTTTAATTTCGGAAGTGTGTCGTTGGTTCCGCATTTTCGTTTTTTGACACGGACTTCCGAAATTAAAGTTATTAATCACTTTGTAGTGTTTTTTTTTTGAAGTCGGTTGTTTTTTGTAAAAAAGTTTTTATTTTTTACTTTTTAGTTATACCTACTCCACACAAATTTAATTAACACTAGTGCATTGAAGAATTGAGACACCGACTAGAAGAATCATCAAAATTCGCATAGAAATGCCGGAGATGCAGTACATTTATGCATATAACTTCGTATATGATAAGAATAATTACCTTATGTATTATACACTAAAACCTTCCTGAATGAATGTAGATCACATTAATGAATTATCAAAATTGGTTCATTAGTTTTCGAGAAAATCGTGGACATACCAACATACACACATACATACGGGTCGAATACATAACCTGCTTTTTGAAGTCGGTTAGAAAATAACTATTACAAATACAAATTCTGTAAATTAAAGTTTCCGCGCAACTCATTTCAACATGGTGGAAAACAGACCCGAAACAACGAAAACTCGCGTTTTCGCCTGACCCCGCTAACTGCACTCTTAAGAACTCAATTAATACTTTAGCCTCCAGACATTAATAACCCCGGTTCACACATTCATTGCTACAGAGGGATTTATTAGAACGGGTATGTTGAACCCTCGATGTATCTAACTTACGTTTGTGTGCTCGCCGTGACAAATCAAGGCACCTAGTATCTCCGTTGAACGTTTCTGGTAATGTATACCTACAATGTGTGGTTACCTACCTACATGTAAGGCTGTGAAATATCACTAAGCTTTAAAATCATCACCTAAAGAACAATGGCGAGGGAATTGTTGATGTAGGTATTTATTGAGCGTCTACGTATGTCACCGTGATAAATACCGACGAAATAATTTAATAAGTTAAGTTTATGACCTATCCAAGTCTGGCAAAATAATCATCATTAATGAAAACTGAATTGACTAGTTTATCTATCTATACAGGGTTACTTGTAATTCGACGTATATCCATCAGGAGCTTATAGAAGGGCTAAAATGCAACAAATTTAACCCCCATTCCATATATTGTATGACCGAAATTCAATTGTTTTCGAGATATTTGAAACATTTTTAAAGCGTAAAATTAAAATATTGGTAAGATATTATTCTTAAATTGCTCATCATTTTAATTATTTTGATGAATTTAGTACTTTTAATTATGTTCATAGCTTAATTGAAGTGCCAGCTACAATATCATTTTTAATTGTACCCATTCAGTATGTAGTTTTTTTTTTTTATTTGGAATGATACCAAAAAACCCTTAAAATTCAAATATCTCGAAAACTATTGAATTTCGGCCTTACATATGGGGGGTTAATATTTTGGCCCCCTTATCAGCTCCCGACGGATATACGTCGAATTACAAGTAACCCTGTATATTCGTATATAAAATTCAAAGTCCTGACTGACTGATATATCAACGCACAGCCTAAATCGCTGGCCCTAGAGACATGAAATTTGGAGAGTGTGTTCTTTGTGAAGAGTAGGTATCTACTAAGAAACGGTTTTTCGAAATTCCACCCCTAAGAGGGTGAATGGTGGGAGGGTGGAATTTCTCGCGGACAAAGTCGCGGGCAGAAACTAGTTAATGATAAAAGATATTCAAGGTGTAGTTTTCTTTTTCTAACTTGACTTCATGACTTTTAGCTAAGCTGAACGAATAACGTTGCCATGTAATAAAAAAAAGACGGGTAGCACTCCGGGAGTGCCGGCAGAAGTGAAAACTTGAATATTAACGTTGACATAAATCAATTATTAATTTAATTAATATTACTATTTTTTTTTTTCAATATTTCTGCGTCACTTTTTTCATTAATAGATGCACTTTGTTCAATTTCCATATTTTAAACACTTTCGGTCTTATTCATAAAAAAAGCCTATTGAAGGTTTAAACCATTCATTAGTTAAAATGCTCAATAGGCCTTTAAAACATTCGATAAAATTTTGTATTCATAAACGCTTCATAAACGTTCTATAACTAGAATGTCCTACAACTTCTAAATGTTGCCATTATAATGAAGTCATCCAACAAATTGGCCAACACATTAAATCGGCATACGAGAATATCTGTCTACGAACCGAATATTTGTGTCCATAGACATTATTACGTATGAAAAACTAATTTATTGTCTACAGTTTCAACAGTTTTGACGCGACAACGTCATGGTCGTCATGGAAACAATATGAATATGTCAATGAATGAATTTGATATTGTATGTGTCAAACTAAAATCTTTTGAATATTTTTTTTGTATTTAAAATAAATGAAATTAAGACCGGAGACTAGTTGCAATAAAGGGCAAAGAATTGAATATTGGTTGGAGGAGGATAAGGTGTGTACCTACTGTTGCAGCTAAAATGTGTTCAAAGTAAGTTATGTTTTGTAAACATTCTCAATTTCTTGTACTTATGCTTGCTTTTGCTTCTAATCCTTAGATTTTTTGGAAGAATTGGTCAGGGAGAGGTCTCCATAATAGAAAATAAAAACACTGACACAAGCACTAACGCTAAACAGGGGCAGCCTGGCATGATTTACGAATTAGGTGCCTATTCAATTTACAATTTTACGAAGAACTTCGTTTGCCTGTACAAAACTCATTGTAACAAAAAAAAAACCCGCCATAAGAATAATAATGACTGTTATTTTGATGCCGCTACTGATTAATTAAATCAGTATAAATAAGATAATGAAGAGAAAGAATTTATAACATTAGTTTTGTATTTCAGGTCAATAGGACTAGTAAAGATGGTGCTTCACTACGAATAGCAGAAAATAAAACGGCCTACAGAAGAGATGGCACAGATGGCAAATGAAAAGCAAACATTTTAAAAATGTTGTTCTGCTTGCACAAGTTTTAGAAGCCAAATTAGAGTTTAGAGTATTGTTCAGCCGTGAACAGGCAAGAGTTACATACGCCAGCGTCAGCATCAAGAGCGACATACATTCGTTCCACATAAATTAGTAATTAGTAAATGAATAAATTAGTCATCAAGCTGGAGTAGAGTTTGATTCATCTTCCATAATTCCTCTCACTATGGCCAAGACACCTTTAGCCATCACCAGTTCTATGAGTCTGTGGGACCGGCAATAACAAAACTATTTCCTGTGTACACATTGCACGACGTACACAAACCCCTATTCCTACCCAAATTCTGTCTGTTCCCGTAGGTCTCCCGTAGGCTTGTATGATAGGTTAGGGTGTTAGGATAACTAGGGTGTTAAGTAGTTGCTGTAGGTTTATAATCAGTAGGGTGAGGTAACCATAGATACCAGGCTCAATTGTTACAAACTTAGCCACACTGTATGCATTTGGAATAACAGCCGTACTAAGCTGTAAGTCCCGGTGCGTACAAGTATTATAAAAACTGATATTTGTATACAAGCTTTTTATTAATGAACTACTCCCTAAATTTCTTCTCTTTTACTTTAGATCTTGTTGGCTCAAAATATTGCCACTTCCACGTTGTCGTCGGTGGCAGCGCAGAGGTCACTTTGACTGCATGTTTTGGGTAGGACAAATAAGGCAGGATAGGACGTGGAGCATGTTTTGCAACATAGCTTCACAGCCACACCCTACTGGAGCATCTCCCTGCAGGGTGTAAACTTCCGTGGTCGACACGGAAGCATTGTTTTCACACAAAAGCAGCAATGTCCCACAGTATTTCTTGTTGCTATAATGTGCTTCGTTATATTTTTCGTCGCTTCTATTTTGTATTGTAGGTAGGTATATAATAATAAACTAAATTGGTTAAACAGAAGTTCAAAATAAATTAAATACAACTGCGGCTCTTCGAAGTACTATTGTTTACGAAACTGACTTTTCAAACATTTGTACGTCAAATGTCATTTTCTTCGGCCATCTTTGTCGTGTCTCACTTGGTTCACTTCGGTTGGCGCCGCTGCTTTAGTTATTATTCTGAGGGCGCCGCCGTAGAAAGAGATGGGGGGGGGGGGGAAATCTCTCCTGACGGTCACGTGTCCTGACGCGATGCCCTGACGCGAGTTTAACATTTTTTACCCATTACAAAAAGTGTTCAACGCCGCTAAAGAAGTTTTCACTTCAAAAATCTTCTTGGTCAAGTTACAAAAAATGCTTTGCTTTACGTATTGTGCATCAGAATTTGTTTGTGTCGGTCATCGTTTTTAATACTTCAGTAGAATTAGAATTCGAGTATGGTAACATCACTAACAAAAAAAACGTGACATTTCATCTGTCAACCGGCCT
This sequence comes from Amphipoea lucens, assembly GCA_947508005.1. Lineage (NCBI taxonomy): Eukaryota > Metazoa > Arthropoda > Insecta > Lepidoptera > Noctuidae > Amphipoea > Amphipoea lucens. The sequence continues at coordinate 10,013,466 of OX382356.1, forward strand.
ACTGATAACTTGTCGTTCGTTGCATGCGCGTGAGTCTAGTTATTTTGTGTTTTCCATCGATTTTCCGTGATTTTCTACTTTGTCGACTGCTTTCGCTTAGGGACTCTGAGATTTACTGTTCCTTCTGTGACTACTGCTTACCTAAGGATTCTGATACGATGATACGATTTCGATATTATTATGATTATTTTCTTATACGATGACATTTTTCTGTGACTGGATTACGATTCTGCCTGATACCTTGGATCTTGTTGTGTGTGCATCGGTTTGTTTATCACGATGGGAAGCCGTGTAAGGCCTACACGCATCATGTGTGTCAACTGCAACATAATTACGTGGCAATGAATTGCTTAATCGTTTAGTTGGAAGGCGAACTGCTGGATGTTGGAAGGGCCAGACATCAACCAAATACCCGCACCCGCAGGGGGATTTTCTTGATGACACTGTGGCTAGGGATGATATGGAATATAATATACTTATTAAAAAAGATATTTTGTTGTTGTTTTATTTATCTAAACCTACCTACCCGTACCATATAATCTATATCTATATAATTATGTTACTGTAAAAGCCCGAACTACGGTACCTGCATCTTAAGATTTACCGGTAAATCTTAAGATTTACCGATAAAAGTCAGAAAGAACGCTAAGCGAAAACAAAGTAATAACGCGTGTAGGCGATGCGATGTGACGGGATGAATCGGGGGAAAAAGAAGTTTCACGCGGACGAAGTCGCGGGCAGAAGGTACAATCTACAGATATAGATACACACGCAAGAGCACCTACTTCGCGTGCCAAAAATCGCACCAGCTTACGTTCGAAAATCATAAGCCGCCACTTTCGCGCTCAGTCCTGCGTACTGCTGGCTGGGTGAGCGTGAGCGAGAGAGCGCGAGCTTGTGACGTCATAGTAGGTAGTCAAAAAGTGGCACGCTTAGTTTTCATACAGTTCGTGACACTTGCGTTATCTATGTATATCTATATCTGTGGTACAATCACAAACAAAACAACTTATGAGCAAAAAAAAAATTAGAAATACAAATTCAACATACAGCAAGCAACAACAATGTACCTACCGAAATTCATTTGCAACAATAATTTGGAGTGCATCACGACGAATAGCGAACTTGTTTATGAGTTAAGTTAGATGACCTCGGTTCTTCGTGCTCACGTACCCTGGGATGACATAAAATTCTAAATGTACCTCGTAAAATATACGTTGATAACATTGTCTTCAACTTCTCGTGGAGAGTCGACATTCAGATAATAGAAGGTTTGTTGTACTGATGCTGAGATATGAGAGAGATTGTGACAGTATCGAGATCTTTGCTACTTGGACTTTTCAATTCCAAGCTCACCTGTGATTCATCGGGTTCTATGGCTGAAAAATACTGTAGACAAGAAATGCTCCTCGTAGTTGTCGTGAAAATTATTGACAGAACATAAACACAAACCTCATTTGAATTTATTATTATTTATTTATCGTACCTTATGGGCAACTACAGCTTTGAGCCGTTTGGGGTCGAAACGCTCGGGTCATGGGGCCCGAGCGCGCGTCTCCTTTTTATAGAAATTTCTCGCCAGCTGGTCGATACTTCACGTGACCAGAGGGCTGGCTCGTTCTTTGTCCAAAGAATTAACATTGCCATTCAACGTGGCAATGCTGCCAGTCTTCTGGGCACGTTTCCGGATGACAGCGATGCGGACGAATGCTTCGACGCCTAAGTGTGCTTTGTTTTATTTTTTTTATTTTTATATATTTGTATTGTAAGTTAGTTAGTCATTTATTTTAGTATCTAGTGTATATAGTTAGTTACTTTTTATTTATTTATCCATACTAATAATATTACAAATTCGAAAGTAACTCTGTCTGTGTCTCTGTCTGTATGTTACCTTTTCACGCCTAAACCACTAAACCGATTTAGATAAAGGTATAGAGATAGTTTGAGTCCCGGGAAAGGACATAGGATAGTTTTTATCCCGTTATTTCCACGGGATCGAAACTTATGCGGGTGAAACCGCGGGGCGCAGCTAGTATAGATATATAGATTAACCAACGTTCATAGACACATCAGAAATTACAGGAAACAATAGAAAATACAGAACTAAATGTAACAAACAATTATAGGTAAATACAGCATTTTCTTATTACCTACTAAGTGAATAATCTTAAAGTAGGGTAGTTACACATTATTTTTATAGAACATAACAAAGAGAAATACCTACTGCCGTCTCATATATTTAATAGTAAAGGATGATAATTATTTAACCACAACCAGTTAAAAGTAAACACAATTAAAGGGAAAGAAAGTACTTTATTCTCCACAATTTAATTTTTTAATAAGTGATTTGATTTGTTGCATGTTTTTTTGTGACGCTTTCACGCTAAAACGGCTAAACGGATTTAGATGATATTTGGCACGTGGGTAGACCATGATCTGGATTAGGACATAGAATACTTTTTATCCTGATATTCCCAAGAGGTCGATACTTATGCGGGTGAAACCGCGAGGCACAGTTAGTCTATACATAAAGAATATTAGTGTTGAATAAACAATCGTATGGTATCTATCAAAAGTAACTACCATAGAGACTACTAACATCATTATTTACATAAACTTCATACAGAGCTCTTATTAAAATTTCCATTAAAATTATATTCTAACAAACTCATTTTATAGTTCAAATAACAGAGATATGAAGCGATAAAGTACGTCTCCTATTTTATTTAATAAAGACGTATTAATGAGTAAGAAACTGGAAACTTTGCGAGTTGAAAGGAAGATCGGTAGTACTTTGACATCATAATATTTATACCTATTATTAAACGAATAGAATGGATCTTATTCGGTAAAGTCTACAGAAGAATAATATTAATTTATTTTCGAAGAATTCCTACGCTTTAATTTTCACGCTACGAAATTCTATTCTCATTCAAATAAATTAATATAGCGATCAGACGTTTCGGCATTCAGATAAAGAATAAAAGTTTCCTCAAAAATGATACCTATATACAATTGACGGTAAATATTAAGAGGAAATGCGGTCGGAGAGACTTTTGAAAAAGTCTAAGTAAAAAGTCATAATTCGCGGTTTGGCTCTCGCCTATTTCCTCCTCCAATATTGGACCAAATTAAAAGATATTTCTTAAACTGAATAAAAAGGAATCGCCATTTTTTAGGGTTCTAGTGCTTCTAAAAATAATGTATTATCAAAAAGGAAAACATAGGGACATAGAAGTAGTTAATATGTTATTATTCAGTAAAAATCATTGCTTTATGGTCATTAACCAGAAAGAAAACAGGTGAGAGCGGTTCTATGGAGAATAGACCACCCGCATTTCTTCTTAAAAAAAGCGGCCAAGTTAAGAAATGTAACTCTAGTTTTTAAATAGGTACATTAAACAGGTTTATCTACGCTATATAAACGTTTTGTATTTAACTTTCACTCGTGTCGTTCAGCCACGTTACGGTTATTAGAAGGACTTATTTTTGCGCCCAGCCTAAGGACCACTTTGCACGCAACCAAAGTCCCGAGAACTAGTGTTGCTCCCCTCTTAAAACTAATAACGGACCACAGGCAGAGTAATCATAAGAACAAACATAACAGGTGGCTCGCAACAGATATTATAACTATCAAACTGCCATACTGACTTTATTGCTCATTTCGACGGAACGTCTTGACTTATAGTCGCCATATAGGTACGTATTGTGTGCACAGATATCGCAATAAAACGAATATATCTGCGATGGACATTTTTTCAGGGCCATTAAGAGGTTGCTCTGTATTATGTTTTATAGTGCCGATGTGGAGCATTAAATATCCGGTTCTCCAAAGACCGAGGAAAATAAGCTCTAATCGTTATTATACTACACGGAGCTTTTTTAAATTACTAGTTGGCTCTTTGGAGTTTGGTAACTAACGAAAATTCGGATTTTTTCACAACAAAAATTCGAATTCCGAATTTCGGATTTTTGTTGGAACCAGCTAGTAATTTAAAAAGCTCCGTGTATTACCATATCATAACGACCAGTCCTTATTGTCTTCGGGCCTTGGAACCGGATATTTAATGCTCTGATTCAGCACTATAAAGCACAATACAGACCAACTATAATGGCTATGAAATATATCCATCCGAATTCTCGGAATTCGTATTTTTGTTGTAAAAAATCCGAATTGTCGTTAGTTTTACTTAACAAGTTCAAGGTCATAAAATATTATACAGATATAACAAATAATACACGGATAATCAACTGTTAAATCTACCTTTACCGAAATTGATGTCATTATAAGCTCCAGTTACCTAGATAGTAGAGATTCTGAATAAGGAGCGTCTTTTCACTCTGAAAATAAATTTTCATTAGGAAAAATAAGGCTGTTGATTCTCATTAAAAAGCTGCCTTGCATTAAAACGTTCTCAAAGATTTCCATAAACATTATTTAAATAGAAACATTCTGCCTTCCCAGCTCTTGCGGTTTCTCGCAAATTGTACAAAGCTCCTGTGCGAAATAGGTCGCCATAGTCCTCGTAAGCAATGAGCTTGCAAGTCTTGCAACTTGTCACTACTTGTGTTGTTGCTAGACATTGTTGTGTATCAGCACTACTGCACGGAGGGACCTTAACAAATTGAATCACACATCAACGTTCATTTTAAGTGATGTTTTAAAACCTACGGTTTACTTGTGTTTCTTTGTTGCCAGTTGAAACTATTATACGATCAAGAAGGGTTTGTACCACAATACGTACTGCAGTAATAGTAATGGAAGAGCAGAAACCACTTTATTGGTTACTAAAAACGCCAGTATAATTTCAGAAAACTACATATTACTACGGATTAAGATAATTTATTTTGTTAAAAAATACTACAATTATTATTATTCACTCCTATGACGAAAAACATATTAATGAAACTAGACGACGGTTTCGCTGGATTATTAACTAAAATTAAGTTATGTAAAAATTTAAATTAAAAAACCAGTACAAACTTACGTTTCAAACATTATTCAAAAATGGTGCTTTAATAGTCTTTTAAAAGTTGGTAATGATTTAGATTCCTTAATTACTTTAGGTGGATATAGAGTTATAGAGTTGAGCTCCCTCATATATGACAGTCTTTCTACCGTAGTTTGTCCTCGGTGCTCTTAAAATTATATGGTTAGCCTGACACGTCATGCGCTTTTGAATTTGCATTCTTTTTGCAAATGTTATTTGTGTATTAATTATTTTACGTTCAAGTATGCAAATGCTATATTTATAAAGATTAATATTCATTAATTTGGTTTCTTTTAAAACCTTTTGAGAAATGTTTAATCTGATGATAATTGAATAAGACTTTAATACTTAATTTTGTTCTGAGAGTAGTTTTCTAAGGTGAGTTTTGGCAGCACTTCCCCATAGTATTTTGATTAAATAATCATACTTATTCCTAAACTACCTCTACAAACACGGAACTAATCACATTTGAAAGTTTCCTAAATCCATAACACTATAACCATACAATTCAATTACATAACACTTACAAGATAGTCGGTTTTCACGGAAGACGGATATTACGTCTTTGTAGTTATACTTATCTTCATAGCGATAACAAATTCGTAGAGGCAAGTTTCCTCAAGCGACCCCTTCCTGAGGGTTGAACACTGAACTTTATGGCAGCTCCTGGTGGAATGCTTACAATTTATCAGCCTTTATGACGAATATATTCTATTCGATTATGCCTCTTGAATTATTCCATTGAAAACCCAAGTTGATGCGCTGCGTGGGTTTGTTGGGCTCAAAATGATTGATGGCCGCTTTTGGAGAATTTAGTTTTTAGAGATATATTGGTTACAAGTGAAGTTATAAAAAAATAATTATTTGTTTTACATTATACAGGGTGTTACAGAAAGGGTATATCAATACAAACGGGTTGAAGAGTGTATCTGGTCTAGAATCTCTGTACAAAATTTCAGCTCAAAAGCAGTAACTTTGAAAATGCTTAATATTTTTTTATTTCGATAGTTTATTAAATTGAAATCATAACAAACGTGTCACCGCACTACGAGGGTCATTATCCATTATCTGTAGTGTGTCTGTGCGCCTAGTGCACGCACATCACGCCGCCGCGCGTCAGTGCAGCGCCGTGATGTCGAAATAAAAAAATATTAAGCATTTTCAAAGTCGATGCTTTTGAGCTGAAATTTTGTACAGAGATTCTAGACCAGATACACTCTTCAACCCGTTTGTATTGATATACCCTTTCTGTAACACCCTGTAGAAATAACTAGGTGTCTATTTTCAAAACTTAAACTGTTTCTATTCTTTCTAAATAAGCAAATCAGTTAGCATATATTCCTAACTAAACAATTTGTAAACTTCGATCAACGAAAACACAATAAATGATCAAACGGGGAAAAAGTTAACCAAAACAAAACCAAAGATAAAAAAGACGATCTCATTCTCTCGATTTACATAGTGTGCCTTTACCGAAATTAACTTAGCGACATTGAAAAGGTAGCAGGCGAACAAAGGCGCGCGGAACCTTTGACTAAATTGAATTACCTACGAGTCGGTGGTTGTACGGCGACACACGACCCGGCTGCCGGCAGACATCCGCTTGCCATCAGGGAACTGTCAAAGCATGTAACAGCGTCACTGAATGCGGCTCATAATTGATTTAAGAGAGCCGCGGCTCCTGAGTGGCTTCGATTTAATTACACCTCGTTTAAACTCCAGTTAGACGAACAAGTTTTTATAGGCGTACCCCTTGTTTATTGTCATCGGGCAAAATCATTATTCCCGTGTTCAGATTAATGGAGCTAATACAATTAAATTGTACTGATACTATAGAAATGAAATTAATTTTGTGAAACCGCTGATGGAACTCGAACCCGTAATGGCTTCGGCGTCTGTATGTTAAGGATAAACATTCAGACGTCGGATTTCTGTCGTCATTGGAATAAGTGTCTGATTACGATGTCATCATATTATATCATACCACACTCGATGTTTTGGAACAGTAAGCTTATATGCTTTCACTGCCCCGTAACCACATATGTTTTCTTGCCGAGGCAACATTGAAAAAAAAAACTACTTACGATAAGTTTGTTTTTTTATATTTGTTACACACGCAACAACAACTTTTGCGGATTTCGTATAGAAGATTCATTTCTGTAATATCTATTATCTAAAACATGTTTCGCAGACAAAGTTTCAACTTGCAGACTCGAAAACTCGTAAGAGAAATCTACTCAATAACGGAATGTTCCCGAAGCAAAGGATAAAAACTTAAACGAATTTGTACAAGACAACAGCTGTCCCAGACAGTTTTTATTGACATTGTAACACAACCAAATCGTCTGCTACTACTCTCGTGTGCTTGTGTAGATACAACTACACGAAAGGTTTCTTCTAATGAACTAAGAGATGCATCATCATGATTTCAGCCGAAAGAAGTCCACTGCTGGATTTATGTATAATATAAAATAATTTATCATTTATTCTCTCTTCACAAAGCTGACTTACTTAAGATTAATGTGTACAAAAAATGTCTCAGCTTTATTCCACCTTAGTGAGAGACTGGTGCCTGATATAGGTTTTTGGGAAAAACCTGCGTTACAGATAACCATCTTCTTATCGCTCTTAGCGATAAGACCGCCCATTGTGTCACCCATTGTAAAGTTTTCTATATTTATGTCTGTAATTTATATGGTGTACATAATAAAGAGTATTCTATTCTATTCTATTCTATTCTATAACCAGGCCACTTCCATGGCTAAAATTAGCTTTTACAGAGATACCGTGCAGGAGTCGAAGTTACATAATATGCATAACGAAAAGAAAAACTAAGTAAGAGTTAAACAATAAGTATGCTAAACACAAATAAAAGAAGAATCAATAACAATAAAAAAATGTCTCTCCCAAGAATCGCCAAGATAAATCTCCAAGAGAATTGAAGAACATACCATATATTTTAGTGAAGGCCATCATAGTGGTAATCACTCCATATAAAATAACTAGCTGCGCCCCGCGGTTTCACCCGCATAAGTCTCGATCCCGTGGGAATATCGGGATAAAAAGTAGCCCTTGTCCTTTTCCGGGACTCAAACTATCTCTATACCAAATTTCATCTAAATCGGTTCAGTGGTTTAGGCGTGAAGAAGTTACAAACATATAAACACACACACACACTCACAAACTTTCGCCTTTATAATATTAGTGTGATGTGATACTAGGTAGCTGCGCCCCGCGGTTTCACCCGCGTAAATGTCGATCCCGTGGGAATATCGGAATAAAAAATAGCCTATACGTTAATTCAGGGTGTCAGCTACCTCCATGCAAAATTTTATCAAAATTGGTCGAGCCGTTTGAGCGTGAAGAAGTAACAAACATATAAACACGCACTCTCACAAACTTTCGCCTTTATAATATTAGTGTGATAGTGTGTTTTTGATAACGTGAAAATATGGTAGGCCTTGTAGATTGTAGACCATTTTCTATTTTATTAAGTACCTACCTGGTACTTGTTGACACGCCAACACTGTCCTCCCATACCTGTCATTTGAAAACATTTTAAAAACCAATTATTTTTAAAAGAGTACCTAACCGTGACCCATTAGTAGATAGGTCAGAATTGAGTTACAGAATTCTTTTTACTCAGATCTCATCAATAGTTAATCATAGACGTTCAAAATACAAGCATTCATGATTAATTAATAATTGAATCAAATCAGTTTTAATTTTATGCGTGAACAAGTAGGATAAGTCCTCATAGCATGATCTTCTTTTGCTATGTCCCAAAAATCGTATTTTTTGAGTTAAGTCAGTATTCCATTAAACATGCGACCGTGAAGTTTCTTGCTAGCTCTTCTCCATAGAAATCGACCAATTGGAACCGTGTAGGTACCTAGCTTCTGACGTTTCATGGGTGACAGTGTATGTTTATGTGAAATAAAATATTTTGGTTGTTTTTTTTTCAGCCTAAATAAGAACGGGCTATTGATAAACGATAACCCACCGTCGCCTATTTTTGCCCTGTTAAGTCTACTAAGTAGCTAGGTATGGTCAGCAACAAAAGTCGATTAACACTTCCATTTTTTTTAATCTTAATTATTGAGCAAAATATCTGTTCAAAATTGCAGCAGAAGATTTTTTTTAGAATATTAACTCTTTGATATTATGTGTAAAGCTAAAAAGCAGTTTATTGAAAAATATTGTTGTCAATTTAATAACATGTAAAAATGACAGCGTTAATCGACTTTTGTTGCTGACTGTACCTACTTGTAGTTATGTAGGTATTTATTTTAGTTTAGTAAACATAAATCACATCAAGATGTGAATCTATTTCCTTAACGACGTCGTCTCCTATTCTATTTGCCAGCTAAGGCCTAACACAAGTCTAGACGAGCAGGATCATAAAAATAAAAATGTCAAACGGGAAATTGTCGATGGAAATATCTATGCCCGCCAATAATACCCTATGAAATATTAGATACTTAATAAAAATGATTTTATTCGTTAAACAAATTTTGTTGCCATCGTTCCGTTTTTATTGTGGCCATAATCGCCGTGGTTAACATTCAGTGCACGCGTGAACATGGTTATTGCAGAGTTTTTTGTTCGATATAAAATACCTGTACCTTTTGGCAATTCCAACTTAATATCGGATAGGATGACCTACTAGAAATTGGGACTATTTGTATGAATCGCTGTGTTTTCCACTATGAGCCGAACTGAACTTGGGTTGTTTGGCTTTGATACGAATACAGTTTGGAAACTTGTAATGGTACGATTTTAGGCTATGGCGGATGTAAGCAGTAGACAGCTGTTTTAGAATAATGAAACATGAAAATAAGTAAACTGTGCGTAACTTTTTTTTGTTATCATTTCTCATTTTATTTTTTCATCAACAACCAATGATTTTTATTTATTTATGTACGCACATAATATGAGCAGACTAGTTGCGCTTTGCGGTTTCGCCCGCGTAAATGTCGATCCGTGGGAATATAGGGATAAAAAGTAACCTATAAGTATGTTAATCCAGGGTGTCAGCTACCTCCATGGAAAATTTTATCAAAATTGGTCTAGCCGTTTGAGCGTGAAGAAGTAACAAACATATAAACATACACACACAAGCACACACCGCCTCACAAACTTTCACCTTTATAATATTAGTGTGATGTGATATTAATATTAATATATATTGTGACAAGAAGAAAAAGAAAGGTACAGACAAATACGTACAAAGGTACTCAATAAAAGCAGTTTATCCCGGCAAGAAAACGAAAACTTAAAATCGTAATTGCATGCCTATGTATAATAAGCAGTCAATCGTATTATTTATGCCACAAAGACCAACACTACCTACATAATCAGCCTATAATGTTCCCACTGCTGGGACACAGGCCTCCTCTCTGTGAGAGGGAGTGGGCCGTAATCCACCACGCGGGCCCAGTGCGGGTTGGTAGATGTCACGTCTTCGAATTTTTGGTTCTAGGACACGCCGGTTTCCTCACGATGTTTTCCTTCACCGTTTTGAGAGCAGTGGTGATGAAATAATTTACACAAAGTAAAGCGCCTGTCAGGGTTCGATCGAACCTATGACCTATATCTCGTAAGTCGCGGTCGTTACCACTGGGCCACCACTGCTCTCACACAACACTACCTACCCATAGGCCCAAACTTCACTACACTTATAAATAAAATAATCAGGGCTCTATTACTCTCCCTTTTAATAATTTATTAACAGAGAACATTGGCCGCAACCCATGGCCCGCAGAACACATAATAGGTAATAGCTGTACCTACGGAAGATTGATGAATAATACATTTCTACCGCGGAACATTATTCACGATATATCACGGAGAACAGCTGAGGAGGCCACGTGAACACCAATTAAAACTTTTACCGACAACCTCCTAGCATTTTTATTGTGAAAAAACTTAATTTGGTTGTTTTATACGTGAGGGAAATGTGCACTGACATATTGAAGACATAGACAGTAGAGTTTAAGGTATAGGAATGAGAGAGAAAAAGGGCTTATCCCGAATAGAAAAAAAAGCAGGTAAAATTCTAACCGAAAATGGAAACGGATGGAGTTGTGATTGTGAATAATCCGTAAGATTACGTAACACAATCGCAATCCCTATCGTTTTGATAAATAATTCAAAACTCGCTTCGGGGGGTGGAGCTCTAAGCCAATGATAATAATAAGCATACATTTACATTTTCACAATTTGTATTTTTTTATAAAATGATTAATGTACCTATGTGTAATATAATCAAATTATACAAATTTAATTAAAAGGCAACTGACGTGGGTTATACAATATAAATAAATAAAACTGAAGTGGCTGTTTGTAATGTCAAATAACAGATTTTTACTAGGTATATCAAAAATGTTTTTTGATAATCTTTTGTTTATCCGTTTCTTCCGGCTAATCTCAGAAATGGCTAGACCAATTTTGACGGGACTTTCCCTGCCAGATGCTGATGTTATAAGGAGTAACTTAGGATTTATTTTAGAAAAATAAAGAGATTATGAGACATATTATTATTGTTTTACAACAACCACGCGAACGAAGTCGCGGTTAACGGTCTCTGGATTATGATTCTGGATTCTCTCATTTGGAGAGGGGGGGGGATGAAACCCCTGCCTTTGCCTAGCCCTTCAAAATCTACGTAAACCGTATCTAAATACAAAAGATACTCGAATAATAGCGTCTCGGCGAAATTCAGGTCCTACATAAATCCGAACGTTAAAACAATTTCTATAAAATATTCTGCGAAGAGACCATTGACTTTGCTGGTGGACTTTATTGAAGTGAAAACTTCTTTAGCGGCGTTGCACACTTTTTGTATGGGGAAAAAATGTTAAACTCGCGTCAGGACACGTGACTGTCAGGAGAGATTTCGGTGTATTCCCGTTCGTCCCACCGACTTCGTCCCCGTCGTGCGACGAACGGGATTAAGCATTTAAAATGATAACATACCATTACCAATTAAGCTACAAGACATATATAATAATATCTCTGTGTGTAGAAATATTGTATTGTTTTAAATACAATAAATGCTTTCCGAATTTCGTGTTTGTTTTCTAAGGGCTCCTTAAGGGGACGAAGTCGATGGGACGAACGGGAATACACCGAGATTCCCCCCCCCCCTCTTTCTACGGCGGCGGCGCCAACCGAAGTGAACCAAGTGAGACACGATAATGGATGGATGGATGGATGGACGGACGGACGGACGGTGACGGTGAAGGTGTCGGTGACGGTGACGGTGACGGTGTCGGTGACGGTGACGGTGACGGTGACGGTGACGGTGTCGGTGACGGTGACGGTGTCGGTGACGGTGACGGTGTCGGTGACGGTGACAGTGACGTTGACGGTGACGGTGACGGTGTCGGTGACGGTGACGGTGACGGTGTCGGTGACGGTGACGGTGACGGTGACGGTGACGGTGACGGTGACGGTGACGGTTACGGTGACGGTGACGGTGACGGTGTCGGTGACGGTGACGGTGACGGTGACGGTGACGGTGACGGTGACGGTGTCGGTGACGGTGTCGGTGACGGTGACGGTGACGGTGACGGTGACGGTGACGGTGTCGGTGACGGTGACGGTGACGGTGACGGTGACGATGTCGGTGACGGTGACGGTGATGGGGACGGTGACGGGGACGGTGACGGTGACGGTGACGGTGATGGTGGACGTGGATGTGGATGGATGGATGGACAGCTGATGGCTCGACCGTCTGTGTAGTAGCCACACTGCTGTGTATTCGTAAAATTCGTGTATATAAAGTGTTTAAAATATGGAAATTGAACAAAGTGCATCGATTAATGAAAAAGTGACGCAGAAATAGTGAAAAAAAATTAGTTATATTAATTCAATTCATAATTGATTTATTTCAACGTTAATATTCAAGTTTTCACTTCTGCCGGCACTCCCGGAGTGCAACCCGTCTTTTTTTTTTTTATTAATTATTACTGGCAATTATTGTACTGGAGAACGAAAACCTGTTGCACATTTATACCTAGTAGGTACAAATATCTTTATCTGTAGGTACCGTACGTAACCGTACATTACTCTAACGCGTAGGCGGCTGCCGTCGACGCCGACAACATACCACGCGTGTATTTGAGCACCATACTCAAATACACGAGCGACACGTTGTCCACGGATACAGTTGTCGACGCGTGTCGCTCGTGTGTATGAGCACTTACGCGCCGTGCATTCTGCACATACGGCATTTGTACCTATTATTGCAAATAGTAATTCGACGGTTCCCCGGCTATTTGATCTAAGCGACATTTTTTGCGAAATTAAGTTATATAATTAAGAATCAGCGAATTTTTCTGATTCCAATTTCGCTAAAAATGTCGCTTAGATCAAATAACTGGGGAACCGTCAATATGTAAAAATATATTTCATTAGTTCATTGAGCTCCGCTAATGAGACACGATTGATTTTCTATTGTATCGTACTACATAGGTTACGCGCGAAGCTTGACCGGTTAAAGCAGTTTATTGACGAACATTCACGGCGGTCGATTTTATTTCGTCATCCTAATAGAATCCTAGTCCTCGATATGACTTTAAACTGTCGTGCATTTAGAATTGAACTAAATGTAGAACGCCACCTGTAGGCTATGGCATAAATACACCCAAATAGGCTCGGATGGAACAGTCGATATTAGAGCAGGATATCAAATCAGGGCGGCGGCTGATGAACATCTAGCACGTCAAAGGCGGCGCCCACGGACCCAGTCAGGCGGTCCACTGTACACCCACCAACTCGCACTAGACAAGCACGATGGGTTAATTTGTCTAAACCCCTACTCTCTCATGAGAAACTAGGGAGGCCTTTGCCCTGCAGTGGGACGTCACAGGCTAATAAAAATAAAAATAGAATCACCCAGTTATCATATAAGAAAGTGTAGGGGTTCCCTACATTTATTTTTTGATTCTTCGAGCCGGCGGTATACATTTAAATTTTTTACTTGAGATTCCGAATTAAAAACTTAGGGAGTGTAAACCCAAAATAAAGGTGAAATTACTAAGGTAGCAGTATCTAAGGGTCAATGCACTCTAGTTCGGATATAGGAACAATATGCCACAAAGACCAACACTACCTACATAATCAGCCTATAATGTTCCCACTGCTGGGACACAGGCCTCCTCTCTGTGAGAGGGAGTGGGCCGTAATCCACCACGCGGGCCCAGTGCGGGTTGGTAGATGTCACGTCTTCGAATTTTTGGTTCTAGGACACGCCGGTTTCCTCACGATGTTTTCCTTCACCGTTTTGAGAGCAGTGGTGATGAAATAATTTACACAAAGTAAAGCGCCTGTCAGGGTTCGATCGAACCTATGACCTATATCTCGTAAGTCGCGGTCGTTACCACTGGGCCACCACTGCTCTCACACAACACTACCTACCCATAGGCCCAAACTTCACTACACTTATAAATAAAATAATCAGGGCTCTATTACTCTCCCTTTTAATAATTTATTAACAGAGAACATTGGCCGCAACCCATGGCCCGCAGAACACATAATAGGTAATAGCTGTACCTACGGAAGATTGATGAATAATACATTTCTACCGCGGAACATTATTCACGATATATCACGGAGAACAGCTGAGGAGGCCACGTGAACACCAATTAAAACTTTTACCGACAACCTCCTAGCATTTTTATTGTGAAAAAACTTAATTTGGTTGTTTTATACGTGAGGGAAATGTGCACTGACATATTGAAGACATAGACAGTAGAGTTTAAGGTATAGGAATGAGAGAGAAAAAGGGCTTATCCCGAATAGAAAAAAAAGCAGGTAAAATTCTAACCGAAAATGGAAACGGATGGAGTTGTGATTGTGAATAATCCGTAAGATTACGTAACACAATCGCAATCCCTATCGTTTTGATAAATAATTCAAAACTCGCTTCGGGGGGTGGAGCTCTAAGCCAATGATAATAATAAGCATACATTTACATTTTCACAATTTGTATTTTTTTATAAAATGATTAATGTACCTATGTGTAATATAATCAAATTATACAAATTTAATTAAAAGGCAACTGACGTGGGTTATACAATATAAATAAATAAAACTGAAGTGGCTGTTTGTAATGTCAAATAACAGATTTTTACTAGGTATATCAAAAATGTTTTTTGATAATCTTTTGTTTATCCGTTTCTTCCGGCTAATCTCAGAAATGGCTAGACCAATTTTGACGGGACTTTCCCTGCCAGATGCTGATGTTATAAGGAGTAACTTAGGATTTATTTTAGAAAAATAAAGAGATTATGAGACATATTATTATTGTTTTACAACAACCACGCGAACGAAGTCGCGGTTAACGGTCTCTGGATTATGATTCTGGATTCTCTCATTTGGAGAGGGGGGGGGATGAAACCCCTGCCTTTGCCTAGCCCTTCAAAATCTACGTAAACCGTATCTAAATACAAAAGATACTCGAATAATAGCGTCTCGGCGAAATTCAGGTCCTACATAAATCCGAACGTTAAAACAATTTCTATAAAATATTCTGCGAAGAGACCATTGACTTTGCTGGTGGACTTTATTGAAGTGAAAACTTCTTTAGCGGCGTTGCACACTTTTTGTATGGGGAAAAAATGTTAAACTCGCGTCAGGACACGTGACTGTCAGGAGAGATTTCGGTGTATTCCCGTTCGTCCCACCGACTTCGTCCCCGTCGTGCGACGAACGGGATTAAGCATTTAAAATGATAACATACCATTACCAATTAAGCTACAAGACATATATAATAATATCTCTGTGTGTAGAAATATTGTATTGTTTTAAATACAATAAATGCTTTCCGAATTTCGTGTTTGTTTTCTAAGGGCTCCTTAAGGGGACGAAGTCGATGGGACGAACGGGAATACACCGAGATTCCCCCCCCCCCTCTTTCTACGGCGGCGGCGCCAACCGAAGTGAACCAAGTGAGACACGATAATGGATGGATGGATGGATGGACGGACGGACGGACGGTGACGGTGAAGGTGTCGGTGACGGTGACGGTGACGGTGTCGGTGACGGTGACGGTGACGGTGACGGTGACGGTGTCGGTGACGGTGACGGTGTCGGTGACGGTGACGGTGTCGGTGACGGTGACAGTGACGTTGACGGTGACGGTGACGGTGTCGGTGACGGTGACGGTGACGGTGTCGGTGACGGTGACGGTGACGGTGACGGTGACGGTGACGGTGACGGTGACGGTTACGGTGACGGTGACGGTGACGGTGTCGGTGACGGTGACGGTGACGGTGACGGTGACGGTGACGGTGTCGGTGACGGTGACAGTGACGTTGACGGTGACGGTGACGGTGTCGGTGACGGTGACGGTGACGGTGACGGTGTCGGTGACGGTGACGGTGACGATGTCGGTGACGGTGACGGTGATGGGGACGGTGACGGGGACGGTGACGGTGACGGTGACGGTGATGGTGGACGTGGATGTGGATGGATGGATGGACAGCTGATGGCTCGACCGTCTGTGTAGTAGCCACACTGCTGTGTATTCGTAAAATTCGTGTATATAAAGTGTTTAAAATATGGAAATTGAACAAAGTGCATCGATTAATGAAAAAGTGACGCAGAAATAGTGAAAAAAAATTAGTTATATTAATTCAATTCATAATTGATTTATTTCAACGTTAATATTCAAGTTTTCACTTCTGCCGGCACTCCCGGAGTGCAACCCGTCTTTTTTTTTTTTATTAATTATTACTGGCAATTATTGTACTGGAGAACGAAAACCTGTTGCACATTTATACCTAGTAGGTACAAATATCTTTATCTGTAGGTACCGTACGTAACCGTACATTACTCTAACGCGTAGGCGGCTGCCGTCGACGCCGACAACATACCACGCGTGTATTTGAGCACCATACTCAAATACACGAGCGACACGTTGTCCACGGATACAGTTGTCGACGCGTGTCGCTCGTGTGTATGAGCACTTACGCGCCGTGCATTCTGCACATACGGCATTTGTACCTATTATTGCAAATAGTAATTCGACGGTTCCCCGGCTATTTGATCTAAGCGACATTTTTTGCGAAATTAAGTTATATAATTAAGAATCAGCGAATTTTTCTGATTCCAATTTCGCTAAAAATGTCGCTTAGATCAAATAACTGGGGAACCGTCAATATGTAAAAATATATTTCATTAGTTCATTGAGCTCCGCTAATGAGACACGATTGATTTTCTATTGTATCGTACTACATAGGTTACGCGCGAAGCTTGACCGGTTAAAGCAGTTTATTGACGAACATTCACGGCGGTCGATTTTATTTCGTCATCCTAATAGAATCCTAGTCCTCGATATGACTTTAAACTGTCGTGCATTTAGAATTGAACTAAATGTAGAACGCCACCTGTAGGCTATGGCATAAATACACCCAAATAGGCTCGGATGGAACAGTCGATATTAGAGCAGGATATCAAATCAGGGCGGCGGCTGATGAACATCTAGCACGTCAAAGGCGGCGCCCACGGACCCAGTCAGGCGGTCCACTGTACACCCACCAACTCGCACTAGACAAGCACGATGGGTTAATTTGTCTAAACCCCTACTCTCTCATGAGAAACTAGGGAGGCCTTTGCCCTGCAGTGGGACGTCACAGGCTAATAAAAATAAAAATAGAATCACCCAGTTATCATATAAGAAAGTGTAGGGGTTCCCTACATTTATTTTTTGATTCTTCGAGCCGGCGGTATACATTTAAATTTTTTACTTGAGATTCCGAATTAAAAACTTAGGGAGTGTAAACCCAAAATAAAGGTGAAATTACTAAGGTAGCAGTATCTAAGGGTCAATGCACTCTAGTTCGGATATAGGAACAACTTTCTATTAGGTACGTCCTCACTTCGATAAAATATTCATAAAGGAAAAACAATCGCACGACACACTCTGATAGGCGATATCGCTTCAATTTAAATTTAGTTTTTCTGAAATTTTATCGAAGAACTTTATCGGGAACGCAGCGAGAGCGAGGCGGTGACGCCATTATAACGCAAATTGACACTAAGCGACGATGAAGATAGATACTATGGATGGTAAACGCGAACTTTAACTTAACTGTAGATTTTCTTCTTTTGGAGCATTCAGGTTCTGGAAAATCTCTATGGCGGAGACACGAAAGTTAAGGCAGGTGCTTCCGAAACCCGCAGTATTTGATAAACACTTTCTCAGACAGAGAACACACAAAAATCAATAGGCAAGCGTGGTGATCACAAGGTTTTTTTGCTCAAATCTTGTCAATCGACACATCCAATCTTCAAAATGATGCGTTCCAGTCAATCACGCGCTAGACCAGCTAACGTTCCAATTTTCGCGCCAACAAAAACATCAAAGAAAACTCGCACGTATTCTGCGCACAATTCATGCGATGGAAGTCAACAGTTTGTAGGTTCAATATCGGCGCAGCAATCGTGCAGATTGCGTTCTACACGATAGAATGCTACAGTTTACCTGCCCCGATAAATCCACGAGAGCTCTATGTTGCACTCTCTCCTTGCTAATAAAAGGGTAACATCAGCTTTTTGATTGTGTATGCGTCGTTTGTTTCACGGATATTCCAACATTTCCGACCTAAAAGCGCCACCGAAGTCAATTCGCGACGCAATATATTGCCGTTGACAACGCATGAGATGGAACTCATTGCGTGATATGAAGCGTGGATTAATTTACATGTTGCATTCAGAGAATCAGGTTTATTGTGGCTGGCATATGGCGCTTTGTGTCCAGTGGCTCACAACTGTCGTGTTCCAGGAATTTTCTTCTTCTGTCCCTGGTCCCGTTATTTGGGGTCGGGTCTCCTCACTTTTTTGCGCAAAGTTATTCTGTCTTGGGTTGTCGGTTCAGGCAATTGGGCTTTTTTGAGGTATCTTTTTATATTTGACCACCAGGTCAATAGCGGGCAGCCTCTGCCTCTCCTCGGTCGAGTTCCAGGAATATTTGTATTAAATAGTAAATATCGGTGAAAATAAACTTTGCCAGGTCCAAATCAGTCATTCAAATCACGACAGCTCAACTTAAACTTTGAACTGAAGAACTTCTATGAACACTGCATCATCAACTCAATACATTCCATATGAGAAAAAACGAAAAACCAAAATAATATTTCACTTATTCATTACAGACCCATTTATTAATTAAAATAAAATAAAGGGGCATGTCAATAAATCATGTAATTATTTTTAACATCATTAAATAAAATTGAACTGCGAAACACGTATTTGCGGAAAATGTAATGCGAATTATTCGAAAAGCTCATTGTGAACGCTGGGTCCGATTTTCATACGATTCCCAGTTTGTCTGCCATTGTCCGTAGTGCAATACCAACGATGCGGGCAACACAAGTATTTTATTACCAGCTACAAATCTTCATTTAGCAGCATACCCGAGGCCTTTCACAGTTACGGCACACACGAAAACGAAATGGAACCATTCACGTTTGATTTACAATAGCCGATAATTATCGTCATCCGATTAGTGGCCCGACCGTTTTACTTTTTTACACAAACCAATCATAAATAGGTAACAAATGAACATTTTTATAATATTAATCTCAGCTTTCACAATTCTGCGAGAGTGCAATCAGATTGGGCCAATTCCAAGACTGGGATTTTGACAATGTAAACTTATTATAACTGTTGTAGCGAACCCTCCTTGATATTATGTCCGTTCATCGAAAATGGTTTTCTTGCTAAACATTTTAAACTTGCAGTTTTGTGCCAATCAGTAGAGGTTATATTTTTGTACGATAAATATGAACCAGTCGATCTATTCTGTAAATATCTCTCAGTGAAAACTTAGGTCACAGATAATTACGTAGAAGTGAGCTGCCAACAGTGGCAATTCCTAGAATCAGGTGTAATGACAGCTCACCTCACCTAAGTTTTCCTGGGTTTTCACAGAATAGCGGCAGGTTTGTAAAATTATATTATTATAAATGACTGCTACCTACGCATTCATCATTGAACCCGCTATGGCGGCGTAGCAAGGGCCTAAGATATAATTGCGATACGATGAAATGATTGGTGTCCCCAAAGAAAAATTAATAGGTCATCAAATTGGAAGATTTATACATTATTATTGCAATACTACTATTGCAATAATAATGTATAAATCTTCCAATTCAACAATAATAGTCAATAATAATAGTAACTGTACAGTCTGTTATATCAATTAGCTGACCCCCCTAAAAATTACTCGATTTTGCACCCTCCTCTCATAACATTAAAGGTTATTCAATATGTATGAGTTAATCGGACTAACACTACTCGATGAACAGAAACAATAAATAATTTTGATACGTAAATTTGAGCTTTAAGATGTTGGTGTTAGATCATTTACTATGTATGGGTATTTGTTACGCAATTTTCATTTTTAATCAGCAAGACTTAAAGGTTAGGTTAATGTTGTGATAATTTGTGTCATTGCTACTAATACCTTATTTCATCTATCTTACTCAAGTTAATCTGGTGTCGTGGTTCATGCGTAAGGCTGAGACGTGCAAGATGCGAGTTCAAATCTAGTCTCATGTTTAATTTTGTTTTCAATATATAAATTGTTCGTTAAGTATTTCTTGCATTATTGTAAAGAACAAGCATATCAATTAAGTTGATAAACGATAAACGTTTCACCTTTTTCAATAAGTGGGTAGTTCGACGTCAATATGCGTATTCAACAAAAACTGCTATTGAAATGATTTTAGGAATATGGGGTAGAAGAATAAATTGAACAAGACATTCTATGCACAAATAGCAGTGAATACGCACGAACATTTTTATATTGCCTTACTAAGTTGCGAAAATTCACGCCTTTTTATTAATTATTATTATCGGTTTTGATAGTTTAATCGTCATGTCTCAGTTGAGTGATTATTTAAAATACAAAATATTGTATTTGCATAAGGAGAATGTTGGTATTAAAGCGATTGCTAGGAAACTTAATATAGCGGTAAGTGTATTCTTTTTTATACTTCCTTAATTCGTTAGTTGTCTTAAAAACGTCTG
This sequence comes from Amphipoea lucens, assembly GCA_947508005.1. Classification (NCBI taxonomy): domain Eukaryota; kingdom Metazoa; phylum Arthropoda; class Insecta; order Lepidoptera; family Noctuidae; genus Amphipoea; species Amphipoea lucens. The sequence goes on from OX382356.1 coordinate 10,034,498, forward strand.
TATAGAATAATAGAAAATTAACTGTTTCATTATGAGATCATTTATAGGTCTAATGTGGTTTATCTAAAGGTATTTTTGCAAACTTATTCGAAAAATTATGATTACCGGGTTATTAAAATTATGCTTATTGTGTTGTTTCAGAGAAATACAGTCTGACTGTGGCTAAGACGTTTTGAAGAGACAGGGAATATTCAAAAGGATCGTCCTGAACCAAAACCTGCAATGTTACTCCTGTGTCAGAACATCATCAAGCAATTGTTAGAAGGCATACTGAACACCCATTTTTGCCTACTCAATGCACTATAATGTTTCTGTTCAGACGGTCAGAAAACATTTGCATGTTGCTGGACTGAAACAATACAAGCCAGCACGTAAAATTTAACTGACTGCTGCACATCGCCAAGCAAGGGTCCGCTTTGCCCAAGAATATCTCAATTTTAATTGGGAAGATTATGTTGTCATATTTACCGACGAGAAGTCTTTGTCAAAACCTTATTTATAACTAAACATAACTACATACTTACAAAACAAATTGATATATAGTATACCTAGTAGGTAAAACATCAACGTATAATGCTATTTTATTTAGTTCAACGATATTTAATGTGGTGATGTTATTGTTATGAAATAGAAATACATACCTATATATTTCTAAATATTATAACATGTTGATTCACTACATTAAACTCTGTGAAGTATGTAACAACGTTATTAGTAACTGTTATATCATTTACGTTATTCTTATAATAATTTTTTTTATAAAATAAAATCGTTTTTACCATCATTATCGTTTTTTTTATTTTCGTTCACCTTTTTTTTTTGTTGCTAAAGTTATAATTTATTATTTATAACTTAAAAAAAAATATTATAAAACAAAATGCGCAGCAGAAAATATGTTGGTTTCGAACTCGCAACCACGCTCTTGTCAGCTCACTGCAGCTACCACTAGACCACACGAACATGGTGATTGTCGTTGAAATTAGCAATAATATATTACAAGTTAGAACAATATTCAAGATCATACCTACCTTAACACTGCGTGTTAAATATCAAATTCGAATAACTGTTTTATTAATCGTAGACGTTGAACTGTTCTAGTTCGATAAGCTTACTGCTAACAAGCAGAAGGTTCAAATTCGTTTAATTTTTAAGGGGTCAGCTAATTGCTATAACAGACTGTACCTACGTACAGTTACTATTATTATTGACTGCCGTCCCAAGAAATTGAGTCAAGTCCAGGGTGCCATGTTGATGCAGATCTAATAAAGAATCCGCTCTGTACAAGTATTTCAATTTATTCCATAGTAGAGGTACTTGAATAAAGATGTCAGTTCGATAATCAGTTAGATAATAAAAACACTGTCATGAATTTATTGTATATACAGGCTGTTCCTGGAAGTATGGATCAAATCGAATAGGGACGTGGGTAAGGTCATTTCCAAACGTTTTGGCAAAAAAAAAAAACTAAAAAAGAAATACTAAAAAAAAAAGAGAAGAAAGATCGAATTCGTGAAAACTATCAGGGCTATCAATTTATTTTTTGAAGTGTAAACTTCTTTAGCGGCGTTGCACACTTTTTTGTAATTGGTAAAAAATGTTAAACTCGCGTCAGGACATCGCGTCAGGACATCGCGTCAGGACATCGCGTCAGGACACGTGACCGTCAGGAGAGATTTCACAGGAGAGAACTACTACTTCTAACTACTAAGTATCCCCCTCTCTTTCTACGGCGGCGCCAACCGAAGTGAACCAAGTGACACACGACAATGGATGGATGGATAGATGGATGGATGGATGGATGGATGGATGGATGGGTGTGGGTGTGGGTGTGGGTGTGGGTGTGGGTGTGGGTGTGAGTGTAGGTGTGGGTGTGGGTGTGGGTGTGGGGTGTGTGTGTGGGTGTGGGTGTGGGCGTGTGTGGGGGTGTGGGTGTGGGTGTGGGGTGTGTGTGTGGGTGTCGGTGTGGGCGTGTGTGGGGGTGTGTGTGTGGGTGTGGGTGTGGGTATGGGTGTGGGTGTGGGTGCGGGTGTGGGTGTGTGGGTGTGGGTGTGGGCGTGGAGGTGTGTGTGGGTGTGGGTGTGGATGTATGGATGGATGGATGGACAGCTGATGGCTCGACCGTCTGTGTAGTACCTACACTGCTGTGTATTCTTAAAATTCGTGTATACTCGTATAGTGTTTAAAATATGGAAATTGAACAAAGTGCATCTATTAATGAAAAAAGTGACGCAGAAATAGTGAAAAAAAATGAGTTATAATTCAATTAATAATTGATTTATTTCAACATTAATATTCAAGTTTTCACTTCTGCCGGCACTCCCGGAGCGCAACCCGTCTTTTTTTTTAAATAGCCCTGATAGTATTTTTTTATGATTATTTTCTTTGAACACTAAGCGAAGTGATTGAAAAAAAAAATCGGTCATAACTTAATAAATAAATAAATAAACTTTTGAACCGTAAAAAAATTCACTGACATTCTCAGGGTTAAAAAGTTTGGAAATGACCTTGCCCACGCCCCTATTCGATTTGATCCATACTTCCAGGGACATCCTGTATAACTCTCGGTATTGCAATTGATCCATTTACAAACGCTTATAGGTCGTTTATTTTATAGCTTTTAGGGCTTATGCTAAAACTCACGCGGGTGCAGCTCGCATCTAACGTCTGTATTGAAAAATAGTATGAGCAGCGCTAACTGGCGCGGGCGCGTGTGACGGATTTCCACACGCGTGTCGTGCAGCGGCGGCGGGCGCACGGCGCGGAAGCACGCGGCACAGTTCGTATCTGTCTACTGTGCACGCGGTGAGTCCGTTCGCGGATTTAATTCTCCAAATCAGTTAAGCAACGCTTTGTCACACGCGTCAGAATGTACACTGTACAGCTACGCACAAAGGTTATGAATTCTCCATTTTATAACCTGCTTGTCAGGAATGGGGACATCTGTCGACTTTGCCGGCGACGTTCTTTTGCCAAATAATAAATTAACAAATAATCTATTATGGTGTTTGAGGCCACCAATGTGTATTGTCCGATGTCCGCAGCGGTCACCCGCTCCGTGCACCCGCGCGAGTTTTTTCGTAAGCCCTTAGATATTTAGGGGTGTACAGAGAGCTAACTGAAAAACCTTTACCACGAACATTTCTTCTGTTTAGAAATTCTAGACAAAAGAGTCCATTTTTAATGGCGCACTGGATTCGTCAGTCAACGTCAGACGTCAGTCTAAAGCCCTCGTAGAGTTTTGTCGTTGACTGACGTTTATATAATTCTGATATAAACCAATTTGAATTCACGATGTTTCGGATTCTAGTCGAGCGCCCCACTTTTGAGGTACCTACTATATTAAGGTTCCGTACACAAATGGCAAAAAAGGAACCCTTATAAGTAATTTCGTCATGTCCGTATGGATGTCACACATTTTATTTGGAGGCTACACTATGTTCATGAAAGTTTGAAAAAGGATTTATTCTTCGTTCGTCCCGAAGTTTTGTAAGGTGTAGGTACTAAGTGCACCGCAAACCAATGGAGTAGTGAAATTGGCAAAGTTTTGGCAAAACAAGATTTAAAATACAGTCGTGCCAGTCACTTCTTCTTCTTCGTATCGCCCTATCGTTGAACCCCATAATTAAAATTATTATGACATTTCATAGAGGCTTTCTTATTTAGGTTTGTAGCTTTTAAGATATGGAATCATTTCGGTTACAACTGCAGTAATAGCTTTATTTTCCGTAGATTTTTCGAAAAACACTATGAAATAGAAACTTATTTTTGCGGTCGATAATATTCATCACAACGACGGAGCCCTTCACTGTGCATAGTGCAACATGCACTTTGCCGGTTTTTTATAGCAACATCGGTCAAAGCTGAGAAACCAGGGATTGCCTTGAACGACGGAGAAATGGACTTGGAGCGTCCCTGAATAAATAAACAGCTGAGCAACTTCGTAAAAAATCTTTTAAACTTGATTGACATTCTCGCAGAGTGTTATCAAGGACAGACCTCGTTAGGGCAACTTTTTTGTCGTTTTAGGCACAGATTTTGGATTCCTGAGTAAAATGCCAAGGAGAGTATTTTAAAATTTCTTGAACACGATTTTATTTTCAAAACATGTGCAGGAAATAAAAATCACTCTTAAGACATTAAAACATTCTTTACACATTCATTCGATTTTAGCACAGGTACCGTGGAGACGGTGGTACATCACAAAGCATCACGCCTACATCCTTGACGGGATAGACAGAAAGTGTAATGTATAGTAGGACATACACTCATATTGCGCCAGTTATTATAAGTCCAAGGCAATAGGGGCGAGCCTACAAGATAAGATAATGATTTATTTCTCACTAAAATATATAAGGAAAAATACATAAAGGTTTTAATTATACTGTTGTGAGAGCCTCGTTCCTAAGCTAGACGTAAGGCCCATATTTAAGGACACCAGAAGGCCAACTCTCGTAATTAAAAACATTCAAAATCTAGTCGCAGTCTCAACTCAGCGACAAGCAAATGTCAAAAACTTGTCAAAATTAAGATAAATTAGAGCTATTTTTGACAGATTGAGACAGAGCTCAGACTGTGAACGTTCTTAAAATTACTAGAATTGCCCCTCAGGTCACCATCCTATATCCAATATCCGGACGCGAATCCTGACTGCTACTGAGAATTTCCAGAAGGAAAACTTTACAGTATCTGGGTATCATGCATGCTCAGTAAACCAAAGAAGCAGGGTATCAATCAGTACCTATAAAAGAAAATAAAAACGCCCAGAAATGCACGGATAACTCTGTGCTCCAAATCGTGCTACCCGTGTAGCCAAGCCTTACATTCCCCATACATCATTCGTGTCCACGCTACTAAGTGGTTAAACAGTTGGACTGAATTACTTATGGAACGGAACACTTAGTTGGCCCTCATATGCTTACTTAACTAGTGGCGGGACACAGCTTGGCTTGGACACTGCGAACTTAGCAAAGTTTCTATTTAGTCCCCGTGAGTTGTAAACATGACGTACCTGTCTGGGTAGGAAACTTTAACTAACTGCGTTACGGAAAGATTTATCTACAGGTGATTTTGTTAGTACTTGTTGACAGGCCAACACTGTCTTCCATACCTGAAAACAACATTGTAAAAGCCAATTATTTTTTAAAGAGTAACCGTGGAGTTTCTTGTCGACTCTTCTACATAGGAAACGACCAATTGGAACCGTGCACCTAGCTTCTGACGTTTCATAAGTAGTAATCAAAATATTTTATTTCACATACATAAACCATGTTGGTAGGTTTATGTGAAATAAAATATTTTGATGATTTTGATTTCGATGCCATTAATTAATAAGAAAGGATTTCGAACCAAAAAGATAAAAAATAAAGAAAAAATGGTTTATTCTGCTCAAACAAAACGCACAACATTATCGTCAATGCATCCACAATACATACATAGGTCTCACGAAGCGGCTATCAATACAATATGCTGTAAAGTACACTTAATGCAATTTAAATGTTGACATTATTCTCTACGTGGAAGCAGTCTGACCTCCTTTTACGACGTGTATATTATATTTCACTTCCATATTCACCTGAAAATTCCAGAAATAAATTACCTCCGCCTTTTACCTGTCCCAAACGGGTAAACGCGACGCTCAACAAAACAGGAACTCTTATGCAATTTGCGGAATCAGTGCTTATCTTCTATTCGAGACGTAACAAGGGAGTTTAAGTAAATTTAACAGCAATTTGCAGTATGTTAACTGTAGCGCCGGCGCTTATTGCCACTCCACTCTCGTTATACTCTCAGGCCGGATGATATTGCTAATTGGGTTCCCTAGTTCCCGGAAATCGTATAAAGTTTCGCTAATACGACAGAAGCTGATGCCAGGATGTTAGTAACAAATTAAATATCAACGTGAATGGTGTTGTGTGGTGCTTTCACTCGGATACTTTCGGGTATACTCGGTGTTGTCGTCAAAGTGATAATGGTATTGGAGCTTTTCGGAAGGTTTACTCTGTGTCGGTATTTCGGGCTTAATGTGCAATCTTTGTCGCTCTGAACTTTGCATGTGTGTTTCTGTTTAATACAGCTTTGGATATTTTTGCTTGTATCTGGGGGCAGTACCCGTAATTTGAAGAACTTTAAGTTGATTGTCGCTGAGATGAGATTTTGAATTGAATTGGAACGTTTTTTAAGTACGATAATGGGCCTTCTGCTTTAAAAAAAAGACGGGTTGCACTCCGGGAGTGCCGGCAGAAGTGAAAACTTGAATATTAACGTTGAAATAAATCAATTATTAATTGAATTAATATAACTAAGTTTTTTTCACTATTTCTGCGTCACTTTTTTTATTAATCGATGCACTTTGTTCAATTTCCATTTTTTGAAACACTATACAACATTATTTTTAGTATATGCGAAACCCGAAACACGTGTCTAGTATTTTTATGTAAAGAATCTATGTACAAAATTTCAAAACTGTATCATGAATAATCACAAAGTTATAAGCTTGTTATGTTACCTGTTTGTCCGTACAAATACATGGTCACCCGCGCCGCCGCCGCGTGCGTTCGGGCGATTGTATTGTAATTAACTGGTGATAACATTTTCCATCACACTTGCAGGCTTTGGACTGTCGTAATGGTCAAGTGTAGGTAGTTATTATAATGTACTTTATTCGTAAATAAATGCAGCCGTAAGCTACGAATAAGTAATTACTTATTCGTAAGCCGTAAGTGATACAATGTAGTCAATGCGATTTGTTGCACCTTATGTCAACCACTTAAAGTTCAAAGTGGATGAAAAGTGTTAAACATCGCATTACTTAACCACAGCAGGCTGTAGGTACAAATAATAACTTTCTACAATTAACCATCTTGGCGTGTTTAAAAATGTTACACGACACTTTTTACATATGATAGGTACACGATCAACCGAAACACAACTGTAAGGCCCGCGGCGGCCACGCGCTCGCGATTATGCAGTTAGACGGGAACGCGAACACGTGCGCGCCAACCTGTAGTACCCCGGTGACTGAAGGGGTTGCTGCACCCCCGCCCCGGTCGCCCCGCTCGCTGTGCGCCCGCGCCGCGTCTACCTACCTACTTAGTGTACCTACTTAGTGTCGCTCCTCGAACGCGTCGCTCTCGTGGTGCCCAAGTTTTAACCTTTTTTAAATATTTTTGGGCCAAAATATAACATGGGGTAAAAATTATTGGAATCGATTCAGTTACTTATTCTGAACAAACTATATTCAGGTTTCGCATATACTAAAAATAATGTTGTATACAAGAATTTTACGAATACACAGCAGTGTGGCTACTACACAGACGGTCGAGCCATCAGCTGTCCATCCATCCATGTCCACGTCCACGTCCACGTCCGCGTCCACCGTCACCGTCACCGTCACCGTCACCGTCACCGTCACCGTCACCGTCACCGTCACCGTCACCGTCACCGTCACCGTCACCGTCCGTCCGTCCGTCCGTCCATCCATCCATCCATCCATCCATCCATCCATCCATCCATTATCGTGTCTCACTTGGTTCACTTCGGTTGGCGCCGCCGTAGAAAGAGAGGGGGGGGGGGAATCTCTCCTGAGGGTCACGTGTCCTGACGCGATGCCCTGACGCGAGTTTAACATTTTTTACCCATTACAAAAGAAGTTTTCACTTCAAAAATACAAACCAACAATATGCAGACTAAATTAGTCTGCAGATTTTTGGTTTGTATTTTTTTTTTATCTAATCTGTCTTTAACGTAATTTCCGGTATGTAATATATGGAACGTTATATTCGTGACAGCCTGTTATCGATTCTCTTCTCCTTTTTTAATGTCTGTTGAATTTCGTATTCCTATAATAACAGCAATTTCCTCAAGAGACTGTTTTCTCAGAAAATAAATATTTTTCCACAGCTTTTATTTGTTGCTTGATTACTTTTAAAGCTCATAAGAATTTCATAAAAGCAGTATTCTATCAAGTATAATTCCCGTACAGTTTTACGTACAGATATTAACTATATTATACGTTCATATAATATAGTTATTTCACCTAGGACTGCCTCTTATTTATAAATATTTGTATCCTTTATTAACAAAATGAACCGCCCAGTCTAAAACAAGTCGAATTTAAATTAAAAGAAAGGATTATTAAAGCAATTCATTAACTTAATGGCTTTAATAAGTGCTTGAGTCGAGAAAAAACGGAAAAGCAATAAATTATTTTGGGTAAAAACAATGACATTGAATGCAAGCAATAAAGATAAAGAAGAAAGTCTTTGTTATTTACACAATGAAGTGAAAATGATTGTGAATCCGTACAAATAAGTCACACTAGACTAGATACTATTCCGAGGTATAAAACGGTCCACGTCTACACTTTATTCAGTCATTGAAATGGCTTCTCAATAATAATATGTATTGTATACACTCGTTTTGCATAAGAGGGTTCTTTTACGGTAGTTTTGTTGCCGTTTGCACAAAGTTTTGAAACGGGTAACTAAATAATTAAAATGTTGCTTGGAAATAAATGTTAATGAGTTGTATCATTCATAATTATTATTTAGCTATAGTTTTTTTTAAGTAAATAATAATATAAATTATTTTATTTCACCAAAAATAATACAACAGGTTACACAGGCTTCAATCAACTTAGCCCATCGCAGTCCACTGCTGGACATAGGCTTCTCCCAGACTGCGCCACAGGACCCTGTCCTCCGCCTTCCGCATCCAGTCGACCCCAGCCACCTTCTTTAGGTCGTCCGTCCATCTAGCGGGGGGGCGTCCTACACTACGCTTGCCGGTACGCGGTCTCCATTCCAGGACTCGCCTGCTCCACCGGCCATCAGTCCTTCGACAGACATGGCCAGCCCACTGCCACTTCAGTTTGCTTACTCTGCAAGCTATGTCGAAAACTCCGGTTCTTTTCCGGATAATTTCATTTTTGATTTTATCCTTCAAAGAGACTCCGAGCATAGCTCGCTCCATAGCGCGCTGAGCGACCTTGAATTTGTAGACCAGCCCGACCGTCAGTGTCCACGTTTCAGCACCGTATGTCATGACGGGCAGGATGCACTGGTTGAAGACCATAGTCTTCAAACACTGCGGGATAGGCGACGAGAAGACTTGACGGAGTTTTCCAAATGCTGCCCAACCCAACTGGATCCTTCTGTCAGCTTCCTTCTCAAAGTTGTGTCTACCGAGCTGGATGACTTGCCCTAGGTAGACATACTCCTTCACAACTTCGAGAAGCGACCCTTCGATGTGGATTGGACTCGGCAAGACGTGCGAATTGTACATGACTTTCGTCTTGTCCAAATTCATGCCGAGGCAAACACGCCGGGAGGCTCCATTTAGGCTGTGCAGCATTTGGTCTAGCTGTTCCAACGTCTCTGCCATTATGACGATGTCATCGGCAAATCGAAGATGGGAGATGTACTCGCCGTTAATGTTGATACCCTGTCCAGTCCAGTCCAGCGTCTTGAAAACGTCTTCCAACGCGTTGGTAAACAATTTAGGGGATATTACATCCCCCTGTCTCACCCCCCTGAGCAGTTGGATGGGGCTGGTTTTCGGATTCTGGATCTGGACAGTCATCGTTGCAGCGTCATACAAACATCTCAACACTTCGATGTAGCGCTAGTCAATTCGACATCGTCACACACAGACACAGACTTATAGGCTAGTATCTACTTATTAGTATACAGGTTGAAATTAAATTCATGGGTATCCTTTTAAGGGGTCATTTTACTCATCATTATGAACAACTAGCTGCGCCCCGCGGTTTCACCCGCATATGTGTCGATCCCGTGGGAATATCGGGATAAAAACTATCCTATGTCCTTCCCCGGGACTCAAACTATCTCTATACCAAATTTCATCTAAATCGGTTCAGTAGTTTAGGCGTGAAGAAAAGACAGACAGACAGAGTTACTTTCGCATTTATAATATTAGTTTGGATTTGGATTTTTACTATGGGACTAAACCTAAAATCGCGGAAAAAAATCAGCTGTTCCTTGCATTTATGTTCACATAACTCGTCAAAATGTAGGGAAGAGCTAATTTTTTTTCGCGATTTCAGGTTTGGTCCCATAGTAAAAGTTGTTCATAATGATAAGTACAGTGACCCCTTAAAAGGATGCCCATGAATTCAATTTCATCCTATATAATATGGGAGCATCTGTAGCCGAACTAGGACGAGTCCTGTATCTCGGCATACAGCGTCAGACCCCTCAAAACAGACAACAATACATATTAGCTCAAAAGACATGCAAAAAGATGCGTCATAAAATAAGAAAACTTAATTTTTTTTTTTATTGTGTGTAGTGTGTATGTCAGGGTGTATGTATAAGCGCATGGTTTTGGGAGGTGTAGAGTGGTGAAAGGTGTTGGGGTGAAATGGGGTGTTGGGTACTGAAAAAAGAAAACATAAAGATAAAATTAAATTGTATTACTGGCCAATGAACAGATTCTCCGTTTCCTCATAGGAAAGAGAAAGAAAGAAAGAAAAAGTATGTATTGCGACTCGTACAAGAAGATCACACTAAACTAAACACAGTAACTAAAATATAAAAACCAAGTTATATTAAAAAAAAAGGAACAAAAAGAATAATTAAACAGAAAGTCCTATACGAGGCCAAAAGGCTCCTCAAATCTCAGCATGATGCTGCGACATTTAAAAAATAAACATAATAAGAGCAATTAGGTAATTATGTACCTTCTTCTTACATAAAGATTTGTAGTATATAATACCTTTATGTCTATTTAGTGAGGGAAATGGATTTACCTACACAAGAATTCATTCAGAATTCAAGATCCACTGTTAAAGGCTCGACATGTTTTAAGACTTACAAAAAAAAAAACAAAAGAATGCTAAGCGCCATACCGTTATCAAAACGTTCTGACAGCTACCTACCATGTTAGTGCAATGGGCAGTGGGGAGCTGGGGACCGAAACGTGTGAAAATAAGCCGAACGAGGCTAACCCTGTAAACTTTAAATTACATAAATCTTTAACACACTACATTTTAATAATGCAGTAATTATGCCGCATTGAACATTATTATTGTAGGAAATTTAACTCGTTCATTATAATAGGTAAGACGTTCTAGGGAAAAGAAGGAAGTATGAAGAAAAGAATAGCGAGTTACTTTAAAGAATAACCTCAAAGTGGTTTACAATTTTGTGTGTTCAGGATGAAATAATTAAATTTGTTTCTGCTAAGCTCTATTTTGTTAAGGTTTTGATTCGCATCAACAAAGCGAGCGACGCCGCGCCGGCCGCAAATTGCAGACTCATTGTTTGGTTCAAACAAACATTCGCGGGTCCGCTCCTTCTCACAAAGGAACTCCATTTACTGCGAACAAATTATTTTCATTGTTTTTACTCATATTTTAATTATTTATAATGTTATCATTTCAATTTTTGCTTTCGGCCTTAATTTTATAATAGGATCTAGGAGCAACTGAAGAATTTATGTAAAGATCATGGATATTGTTTCGCTTTTTGAGAGTTTGAACTTAAATTAATAGCAGTGCCCCGCGGTTTCACCCGCACAAGTGTCGATCCCGCGGGAATAACGGGATATTATTTTTTTCTTATGTGTTACTAATATATAAACTATGTAGGTATATTACCTACTGTAAAGTAAAAGTTTCATCATCTATCCATCCTCACAAACTTTCGCCTTTATATTATTGGTGTGATAAGATTATGGCAACTAGTCTTAAGTAACGTACAGTCACGTGTATAAGTATATATACACTTGGCTTTATTCAAAGGCGATTTTCTCCTTTATTTTTGAATTAAATTTTATGTTATTACGAAAATAGTATATTCGAACCCATAGGTTTATGTTAAGTGTCGTATTTCAACATTGCATTCGTTATTTCACGAAAAAATCGCAATTGAAAATTGCCAAGTGTTGACATATTGGTGCTCGTGACTGTACAATATTGCGTTTTTTTTTTTTTTACCTAGGCACCTAAATATCTTTTTGTTTCTAAAAATGTGTGGAATAGAAAACGGCAGCTTGCACAAATAACTAAATCCCTATCCTAACGTTTTCCTAACTCTTCTGCTTCCCTTTTGTCAATATAGATTAGTTTGTTTTACCTGAATCTAGCTGTAGAGATTGGTTTACAAAAAAAAAAACTTAATTTGGACGTTATTTACTCAAGGGAAGTCCATTCCAGATCCCGAAGTGAAATTATACTACCTACATTTAATTTCTTTTAAACCGGATTAGTGCGAGTTAGACTCGCGCGCCGAGGGTTCCGTACAAATTTGTAAGTATGTAAATAGTTTAGAAACGGCCTTATATTTTTTTACGATAACTTAGAAGTTTGATTTTTTCCCAGCTTCAAGGGACTGCAGATCTGAGTATATGGTTTTAATTTCAACTCGATACGTCCACGTCTCTCCACGTGTCTTGACAGACAGACGGACAGACAGACGGACAACAAAGTGATCGTATAAGGGTTCCGTTTTTTCCTTTTGAAATACGGAATCCTAAAAATAACTGCCTCGGTGGTCTAGTGGTTGCAATGCAAGCGCTACTGCTGAGCATGAGGTCCTGGGTTCGATTCCCGGATCGAGCAAAATTTCATTGGGATTTTCTATCTAAAATAAATTCCTGGAATAAATTCTCCAAAAGATTGTAAAAAACCGCATCAAATTCATTGTGTAGTTTAAAACTAAAACGGGGACGGACCCGTGCTTCACCTAGTTTCTCCACCTGGGTAAAGCACGGGGACTACGGATCCGTGATCGGGTCCCGTGCTCCAACTGATGATCAAGTACAGTCAAGTAATTAAGAAAAACACATAATTATTCTGTCAAAAAAGTACCGGCAAAAGATCAATAATGCACAAAGTGTTAGTTATTCATTTATTAACTTGTGCTAGCGACCATTTTCGGGAGCCCATTATTGAGTGTGCAAGTCACCCCAGTCAGTTTGAGGCTAAACAGAAGAAATTGAATATAAGAAAATAATAATTTTAATTAAACTAATTATCGACAGCACTCGTTGGATGCGAGAAGCACAAAACCGGTCGAAGTGGAGGTGCTTGGGGGAGGCCTATGTCCAGCAGTGGACGTCTTTCGGCTGAAATGATGATGATGATGAAACTAATTATACACACTCACCCACACCGTCATACATACATACCTACATATTATAAATTCACTGCCGTTAAATAGTTGTTTAGATCTTTTGAATCATATAGGGAAGACAATATTTACTGCTTCACTGTACAATAACGTCATCAGTTGGAGCACGGGACCCGATCACGGATCCGTAGTCCCCGTGCTTCACCCAGGTGGAGAAACTAGGTGAAGCACGGGTCCGTCCCCTTTAAAAGGGGACGAACAACTAAGCAGTCACACTCAACAAACGAAAACAAAAAACGAAAGAATTTGTTTGACAGCACTGTGTAACCTAAACCCACAGTTAAGTCACACTTTTCTGTGACTTAAGAACTTCATTTTTACACAGAAAAGCGTTACTTAAGGGCGCGTTTCGGTCACACGTGCTTTGTAATCTAGTATACGATACGTATGACTTAATTAGTATTAAGACACGGCGTTTAGCAAATAACTAATTTCACGCCGTGCAATAATGGACTACTTAAATCACAGGTATCATAATGTATGTACTATTATACTACACTATAGTAGTAGTTCACTAAAAAGAATAATGTTTAAATACAAGGAAAACTGTTATCTAAAACGGACATTGTGGAATATCACATTTTTATTCTGCGCGCACCTTGGACCACCAGCGACAAATACGACACGGTCTTGCCTTCCAGGAAATGTTCCTGAATTCTTTTAACTGACGCGTTTAGAAAACTATATTACCGACCAGCCATAGGTTACCAGGTAGCCATAGGTTACCTGGTTACTTATTTATATTTCAAAAAGTGTTAATTATTGACCTTATCTCACTTCGACCGGTTTTGTGCTTCTCGCATCCAACGAGTGCTGTCGATAATTAGTTTAATTAAAATTATTATTTTCTTATATTCAATTTCTTCTGTTTAGCCTCAAACTGACTGGGGTGACTTGCACACTCAATAATGGGCTCCCGAAAATGGTCGCTAGCACAAGTTAATAAATGAATAACTAACACTTTGTGCATTATTGATCTTTTGCCGGTAGTTTTTTGACAGAATAATTATGTGTTTTTCTTAATTACTTGACTGTACTTGATCATCAGTTGGAGCACGGGACCCGATCACGGATCCGTAGTCCCCGTGCTTTACCCAGGTGGAGAAACTAGGTGAAGCACGGGTCCGTCCCCGTTTTAGTTTTAAACTACACAATGAATTTGATGCGGTTTTTTACAATCTTTTGGAGAATTTATTCCAGGAATTTATTTTAGATAGAAAATCCCAATGAAATTTTGCTCGATCCGGGAATCGAACCCAGGACCTCATGCTCAGCAGTAGCGCTTGCATTGCAACCACTAGACCACCGAGGCAGTTATTTTTAGGATTCCGTATTTCAAAAGGAAAAAACGGAACCCTTATACGATCACTTTGTTGTCCGTCTGTCTGTCCGTCTGTCTGTCAAGACACGTGGAGAGACGTGGAGGTATCGAGTTGAAATTAAAACCATATACTCAGATCTGCAGTCCCTTGAAGCTGGGAAAAAATCAAACTTCTAAGTTATCGTAAAAAAATATAAGGCCGTTTCTAAACTATTTACATACTTACAAATTTGTACGGAACCCTCGGCGCGCGAGTCTAACTCGCACTAATCCGGTTTAAAAGAAATTAAATGTAGGTAGTATAATTTCACTTCGGGATCTGGAATGGACTTCCCTTGAGTAAATAACGTCCAAATTAAGTTTTTTTTTTTTGTAAACCAATCTCTGCAGCTAGATTCAGGTAAAACAAACTAATCTATATTGACAAAAGGGAAGCAGAAGAGTTAGGAAAACGTTAGGATAGGGATTTAGTTATTTGTGCAAGCTGCCGTTTTCTATTCCACACATTTTTAGAAACAAAAAGATATTTAGGTGCCTAGGTAAAAAAAAAAACGCAATATTGTACAGTCACGAGCACCAATATGTCAACACTTGGCAATTTTCAATTGCGATTTTTTCGTGAAATAACGAATGCAATGTTGAAATACGACACTTAACATAAACCTATGGGTTCGAATATACTATTTTCGTAATAACATAAAATTTAATTCAAAAATAAAGGAGAAAATCGCCTTTGAATAAAGCCAAGTGTATATATACTTATACACGTGACTGTACGTTACTTAAGACTAGTTGCCATAATCTTATCACACCAATAATATAAAGGCGAAAGTTTGTGAGGATGGATAGATGATGAAACTTTTACTTTACAGTAGGTAATATACCTACATAGTTTATATATTAGTAACACATAAGAAAAAAATAATATCCCGTTATTCCCGCGGGATCGACACTTGTGCGGGTGAAACCGCGGGGCACTGCTATTAATTTAAGTTCAAACTCTCAAAAAGCGAAACAATATCCATGATCTTTACATAAATTCTTCAGTTGCTCCTAGATCCTATTATAAAATTAAGGCCGAAAGCAAAAATTGAAATGATAACATTATAAATAATTAAAATATGAGTAAAAACAATGAAAATAATTTGTTCGCAGTAAATGGAGTTCCTTTGTGAGAAGGAGCGGACCCGCGAATGTTTGTTTGAACCAAACAATGAGTCTGCAATTTGCGGCCGGCGCGGCGTCGCTCGCTTTGTTGATGCGAATCAAAACCTTAACAAAATAGAGCTTAGCAGAAACAAATTTAATTATTTCATCCTGAACACACAAAATTGTAAACCACTTTGAGGTTATTCTTTAAAGTAACTCGCTATTCTTTTCTTCATACTTCCTTCTTTTCCCTAGAACGTCTTACCTATTATAATGAACGAGTTAAATTTCCTACAATAATAATGTTCAATGCGGCATAATTACTGCATTATTAAAATGTAGTGTGTTAAAGATTTATGTAATTTAAAGTTTACAGGGTTAGCCTCGTTCGGCTTATTTTCACACGTTTCGGTCCCCAGCTCCCCACTGCCCATTGCACTAACATGGTAGGTAGCTGTCAGAACGTTTTGATAACGGTATGGCGCTTAGCATTCTTTTGTTTTTTTTTTTGTAAGTCTTAAAACATGTCGAGCCTTTAACAGTGGATCTTGAATTCTGAATGAATTCTTGTGTAGGTAAATCCATTTCCCTCACTAAATAGACATAAAGGTATTATATACTACAAATCTTTATGTAAGAAGAAGGTACATAATTACCTAATTGCTCTTATTATGTTTATTTTTTAAATGTCGCAGCATCATGCTGAGATTTGAGGAGCCTTTTGGCCTCGTATAGGACTTTCTGTTTAATTATTCTTTTTGTTCCTTTTTTTTTAATATAACTTGGTTTTTATATTTTAGTTACTGTGTTTAGTTTAGTGTGATCTTCCTGTACGAGTCGCAATAAATACTTTTTCTTTCTTTCTTTCTCTTTCCTATGAGGAAACGGAGAATCTGTTCATTGGCCAGTAATACAATTTAATTTTATCTTTATATTTTCTTTTTTCAGTACCCAACACCCCATTTCACCCCAACACCTTTCACCACTCTACACCTCCCAAAACCATGCGCTTATACATACACCCTGACATACACACTACACACAATAAAAAAAAAAATTAAGTTTTCTTATTTTATGACGCATCTTTTTGCATAAGGAGAGGGGAGCACGGACACAGGTACGCGTTACGCCGTTGGATGCTAGTAGTGCTACAGTATAGACTATTATTATTATTAGCCTGTGACGTCCCACTGCAGGGCAAAGGCCTCCCTACTCTCTTTCCACCTCTCTCTGTTCAAAGCTGCTATGGACCAGTTTTTGTTGAAGGAGTCCAGTCTGGGTCAGTATAGATACTATCTGAAAATATTAAAAACCATGTTTATACTAGGTATAAATATACGCGTTGATTTGAGAACCTCCTCTTTTTTTTTGTCGGTTAGTAAATTAACATTAATTTCGGTATTTTTTTCCCAGTTAAAGTTAGTTGGTATGTTATTTTTGACTAAACGTTTGCGGTTAAAAATTAAAAAAAAACTACTTCGTCTAAGACATGTATGGCTCAAAATGCTGTAAATGGTGTCAACTGTCACTCCCTTAAAGCTTTGCACTCAGCTTCCAAACATCCTGTATACAACGTCCCAACGGCAAGCATCGGGCCCTCCGTGTAATAGTAGCTGCGCCCCGCGGTTTCACCCGCATAAGTCCCGTTCCCGTAGGAATATCGGGATAAAAAGTAGCCTATGTGTTAATCCAGGGTATTAGCTACCTCCTAATTTACATCTATCTAATTTACATTTCGGAATTTTCGGAGAACCCTTTATTCGTAAATAGAGTCCAATTTCATAGACTTTCTCAAGAATTACTTGGGGCTCTTTGTTGTTTTTTTTTTCATATACCTATAATATTCTTACTTTTTTGTACTTTGGCACTTAGCAACACGGTAAATCAAGAAAAAATGATTTATCAAATTGGTCCATTTGTTTCTACTAAGTTTTGGGAAACAAACAACACTGTCTTTTAGACCGTAGGCCACATATGTGTAATACTTAGCTTAGTACGGATTCTCAATAGAACAATTAAGAGGCCAGCTTGTTCTGCACCTTTATTGCTTAACACACTATCTCACTAATCTCAATCTGAATCAATTTGAAGGATATTGCTAATCCATTGCTTCATATGATCGAAAAATGTGTCTGCTCAACAACGTAAATAACGCAATGAATGTTGTTGAACTGTCAAAATGAAACCCATTGCTACTGATAGTGTAACGTAACTAGCTGTTACGTTACACTATCAGTAGCAATGGGTATTCCACGTGAAGGCTCACCTGCAGAGTTTCACCCCATCAAACGTCATATGTGTTTTGTTTCTGTAGCAATCCGTTCTAACAGAAGCTTAGAATCCTTAGGATATCTTCTCAGATTTCTATAAACGTAGGTAGTTGAAAACTACTTCTAGATACACTTATACGTCCTTGGACGTATCTCCGAGCATCTGCAGTATTCGATGGAAAGGCGCTTGATTGTGCTCACTTGACAACTAAATTCGTTCACGTGGGGAAAAATGTCAAAGGCGAGAGAGAAGCAGAATCGAGCGCCAGCCGTGTGCCGCTTTCAAAGATCGGTCTACCTTTGTATAGTTACATATAGCGGGATAAAATATAGCGACACATCAGCGGTTCCACACACATACTACCAAAGTATTTGACCGTTTCCAAGAAATGTTATTTACGTATTAACTCCAGTATTTTCATTTGAACCTATTTAGGTCACGTCTAAGGATATTTCTCGATTTGGTTGCTATCTACATAAATTAGTTGTGTTGTTCAATTCGATAAATAGACTTCAGGAATCGTGCTTTTGGAAACTTTTTGAGCTTGTATTTGTATCAAGGAAATATGAGCAAAGTTCTTATCGCTCCGTGAACCGTTAAACAGCTGCATTTGTGTTGCAGCATTTGTAGGCAGGCAATAAATCGCAGACTGTTCATCTGGTATTCGTGCAATCTGCATGGCTGCCGATAGATTGGGACTGCGTCTCTCTATATTACAAATCGCCCGTGTTGACTCCCAAAATGAATTAACGGAACACGGCACCGTCCGGTACTCAAATACGACAATCCGTCCGTCGCCTCTTGCTTTGTTGGCTGCACTATCGTACATGTTCTATGTACTTAGTTACAATCAGTGTTGCCAGCCAAGCGTTTGTTCCTGCAGCCAATCTGATAGGTATGTGAAATTTTCGGAAACGATCTCGATTCAATTTCGGTTTCGCATTACATCAGGGATCGTCAGATTTTATATCTTATACAAGTGTCTATGTGCCCGTTACGCTCATGTTTCTTGCCGATCTGGGAATGAAAGTAAAACACAATAGTTATCAGCTGGCTGTCGTTCGAAAAGTTGGAAGAGTCTTTTAAATGGGACAGATTTTCTCGTCTGTGAGCGTCATCGCGTCAGAGGAAAATAATCTCCTAACTCGTCACAAACTCTGGACACAATAAATCTTTCCACGCTGACTGATAATCGTTTAAATAATCCATAATAAGTAAACACTAAGTCAGTCATATACAGAGTGGAATTGAATTCATGGGCATCCTTTTAAGAGTCCATTTTAATCAGTATTATGAACAACTTATACTATGGGACCAAACCTGAAATCGCGAAAAAAAATCAGCTCTTCCCTACATTTTGTCGAGTTATGTGAACATAAATGCAAGGAACAGCTGTTTTTTTTTCGCGATTTTAGTTTAGTCCCATAGTAAAATTTGTTCATAATGATGAGTACAATGACCCCTTAAAAGGATGCCCATGAATTTAATTTCACCCTGTATATAATTATTTATCATCAATACATATTATAAAAAAGTTCCGCGCCTCGCCGCGCCGTGTCAGTCTGTCTGAACACGATGAACTAAAAAACTTCCGAACGGATTTTCAAAATCAAAAGTCATTTATTCAAACTAGGCTGAGAATCAGCACTTTTCGAACGTCAAAATTACAAAAGACAGTCCCCCAAAACGCCCGCCCTTCACCGCTTAATAGTGCTTTCGCTGGGGAGAAGAAGTGGCGGAACAAACTCCCCAGAATTTTTTATACGGTTTTCACCAATGGACGGAATGATTTATGAGGAAGGTTTAGGTGTATAATTCATTAAGTTTTTGTGTAAATTGGCTGAAATATGATGACGATTGTTGAAGATGTCGGAAAAATCATGCCGACTGGGAGCTTTTCTGGCGTGCGCCACGTAAATCAATAGAGTTATAATTATGAAAACAATATATAACGGAATTATTCCAAGTATAAATACATTTCCGTGGGTTAATTTCCGACCTCCACGCGGGTGAAGCCGCGAGCAAAAGCTAGCAATATTAATCACACTAATATTATAAAGGCGGAAGTTTGTGAGTGTGTTTGTATGTTTGTTACTTCTTCACGCACAAACGGCTAAACCAATTTTGATAAAATTTGGTATGGAGGTAGCTAATACCCTGGATTAACACATAGGCTACTTTTTATCCCGATATTCCTACGGGAACGGGACTTATGCGGGTGAAACCGCGGGGCGCAGCTACTATTACACGGAGGGCCCGATGCTTGCCGTTGGGACGTTGTATACAGGATGTTTGGAAGCTGAGTGCAAAGCTTTAAGGGAGTGACAGTTGACACCATTTACAGCATTTTGAGCCATACATGTCTTAGACGAAGTAGTTTTTTTTTTATTTTTAACCGCAAACGTTTAGTCAAAAATAACATACCAACTAACTTTAACTGGGAAAAAAATACCGAAATTAATGTTAATTTACTAACCGACAAAAAAAAAGAGGAGGTTCTCAAATCAACGCGTATATTTATACCTAGTATAAACATGGTGTTTAATATTTTCAGATAGTATCTATACTGACCCAGACTGGACTCCTTCAACAAAAACTGGTCCATAGCAGCTTTGAACAGAGAGAGGTGGAAAGAGAGTAGGGAGGCCTTTGCCCTGCAGTGGGACGTCACAGGCTAATAATAATAATAGTCTATACTGTAGCACTACTAGCATCCAACGGCGTAACGCGTACCTGTGTCCGTGCTCCCCTCTCCTTACTAAATAATAAATAATACCTATAATTTTCCGTCATTAAAAAGTGGAGTAAAAAAAAACTTAAAAAAAAACAACTTCCAAAATAAACACTTCAAAGTGAAAATTGACTTAAATTGCGGGAGTCGGTGTCTTTGGTTGACGAAATCGCGCTACGTCCGCTACGCGTAGCGTCCGTTTATGGCCCTGGACGGTTCTGTATTTTTGTTTTTGCAATTTCTGGAAGCAAGTTATTATTTTATAAAAAAGTTTTTTTTAACTTTTTAGTTGTGGAATGACAACGAAATTCTTTTACCACTATTTGCTATGTAAACAGCAGTGCAAGGAACTTATAATAATATTATCAACATCTAAATTCAAAGTCCTGACTGACTGATATATCAACGCACAGCCTAAACCGCTGGTCTTAGAGGCATGAAATTTGGAGGGTGTGTTTTTTGTGAAGAGCAGGTATCCACTAAGAAAGGGTTTTTCGAAATTCCACCCATAAGAGGGTGAATGGGAGGAGGGTGAAATTACACGCGGACGAAATCGCGTGCAGAAGCTAGTATTACATATACAGATTTAATACCTACGCATTTTTATTTGACCAAAGGATCACCTCTGGAGTTAATAATTTTCAAAATCGGTCCACGTAGGAGATGGCGGGACGAGCTGGATAGGTTCCGTCAAAACTGGAGGGAGGACGCGCGGGCGCGCGAAAAATAGAAAGAGTTGAGGGAGGCCTTTGCCCAGGAGTGGGACAACACAGGCTAGTTAAAAAAAACGGTCTACTATTGATGAACATATCTATGAGTATACATAAAAAATACATACAAATGAACATAGGACCTCCTCTTTTTTGAATTCGGTTAAGATATTAAAAAAATACTCAAAACTTGTCTCGATTTGCTTCAATGTGGTCATAGCTTCAATCTCAAAGCGGTGTGTCATAATCATAAGGATTTAGAAAAAAAATGTTTATCTAATGTTTATTTTGAGAAAAATTAATTGTTGTTTTTATATTGTTTGTCTGTTTATTGTTGTTTGTTTTTTATTGGTTTGTTTCAATTATGGCGCAATTTTATGTATTTCTATATGGAAAGCACAAAGGCTTGCAATACAATTGGTTTCAGGTCACTCGGTTACAATATCATTAAGAAGGCTGTCGTGTATCACGACATTCCAGCAATCAGTACTGTAAACAATAGCGGGAGACTTGATTAGGTATCCAATTATAATGTTGCGTGAGGTATGGCTTAATGAGGCAGTTACGAGCTTGAATACGACTTAAATATGTAGTTAATACATCGTAGTGAACAATAAATGTTTAGTACTACTATTCATTACTCTATTACTCTATGATGTGAATCGAAATATTCTAAAAACAAGTGACAAACTGTAATACTACAAGATTTACAGTACATTAGTGTCGTCCTTAAGGTATTTCGAACTAAAGTATTGTGGAAATGAAGACATGTCGGAGTTCCATAGTGTCGAAATAAAATCTTGTCGTATTACAGTTTGACGAAATTCAGTTGGTAAGTCACGTAATGCATGTAGTAGGTAATTCTGTAACTTTTAATATAAACATAATGTTACGAAATGAAATGTTTGTTTCTGTAAGTAGATCTTTTAAGATACTTTTACAAGTCAATTTTCCAGCTGACTGATCTCTGAGAAGAAATGCCGAAATAAAATCAGAGGTCATGGTCTCTATTTTATGTACACACGGCGATAAATCAAGCTATACATTTTGAATTTTAGCTAACCTCCCATTGTATAGATTTTTAGTACAATTAGAAATCAGTTTATACTGGCTTAAGCGCGGTCTCCATCGGATTATCGTGAGTACAAACATTATATTATTAAGATGTGGGAATCAAACAATAAAGCGGCATGTCTGGAAAGGCCTATTAAAGAAGGAGCTACACTGAAAAAAATGCACTACAATCAAATGACGTTTTAGCTTGATTGACGATATCTTGTTTAGATTAATCAAAATCTTAGTTGAGTTGATCATCACGACATGATTGCAGCAATACTAGTTCAAATGATTGAACGCTCAAACAAGTTTCTTGATTACCCTTAACATGACATCATTGTAGAAGAGTTAAAACAACAAAGTAAGTTAGTTGTGTCAATCAAGCAACTTGATCAACTTGATTGCTGCAAATAGTTTTTGTGAGAACTCCAATCAAGATCCCGTTTCAAATCTCAATCAAATAAAAGTAGTAGCTGTGATCATTGTGCTTGATAGGCTCAGGTGCAAACAAGTTACTTAGTAAATCTAAACAAAATCTTGAGTTTCAGTGTATAGCAGCTTTAAGGTTACCTGTCCCATTAGACGGCATGCATCAGTCATCGTGTAGCACAACCCTATTTTAGGGAGCTCATCGACCTGCAGGACCTTTGACTAAGCCACATAAAAAGTACATAAAACCACCAGACAGTTATATAAAGTCATATATTCTATCTAGCCTACATGGTACTTACATTCACAGACAGTTTCCTCTTTACATAAATATCATGTTAAAGGCTTTGAATACAGACTTACGTTTAGAATGGAGGATTTAATCCATACTAATATTATAAATGCGAAAGTGTGTCAGTCTGTCTGTTACCTCTTAACGCTTAAACCGCTGAACCGATTTAGATGAGGTGTAGAGATAGTTTGAGTCCCGGGAAAGGACATAGGATAGTTTTTATTCCGATATTCCCACAGGATCGACACTTATGCGGATGAAACCGCGGGGCGCTGCTAGTTTTTAATATATCAGAAACTCATACGGACCTATAGTCCATTTACTATAGCATTAGACAGAAGTTAAAAAAGGCTCTTTTAGGGGCACACTTTGTAATAAAAGTACGACAAACATTGTTACAGTCAAGATTGATATGGAGTTAAATATAATCAATTTAAATAACAACAGTCACACATAATTGTATTAATTTAACCTATCTACCTTCTGAAATTACAAGGCTTTCATTTAATACTATTTAGTTTTTACGTAAAATATTGTCGTGTCAATGTTTAAAATCTAAAAGAAGCAGGGGTGGACAGTACCGGGAACGTTTTTCATGTCACTATAACTCTACCAAATCTAAAATGTAACTTATTCCGTTCATAAGTTGTGGCAGCACGTGTTTTTTTTTATTTTGTCGGTTTATATAAAGTCGTTTTTAATAAACTGATTGTTACTAAAAATTGTTTTATTTCATGTACCTATCCAAGCATCGTGACGAGTAGATAGATAGAATATGCTTTATTGTAAGCCATACATTGTTACTTACAAAAAAAGCACATAAATTATTTATAAAATTGTTTGAGCTTAACTTGAAAATAAAAGGTTTCGTACTCCTGCTTCTGCGAGCCTCTTTTTTCTAATGTTATAATAAATGGACTATAGGTTACACACTTTTTGAGCTTGAGAATTGCTTTAGTACATTTAACAGAAGCAAAAAGGTCCACCACTTAAGGAACCCCTAAAAACCAGCGTAAAAAGGTGTCAGGTAAATGGATTGACGCCTCATTTATTTAAATCGGTTCATTAGTTTGGAAGCTCTTAAATGAGGGACTGGGGACATCTACATTTATGTGTATTCGGGTACACGTAATCCCAATAAAATTCTTTAAGGGTAGGTTGGTACTTAGGATACATTTGTGAGCGGAGATATTTACTTATGTATCAGCAATACTAAGATGACTGGTGCTTGATATGTCCACGTATGACATGATAGAGACACAGTCGTAACCTACTGTAACGGCTTGGCAGTAACCAGTAACCTAGCCGTTTGATTGCAGGGTCGTGACACTGCAAAACGAGACACAAATTGTAAGCCCAGGTTGCGTGGGCCCGTTTTTTCCGCGGCGGGGTTTTATCGCACACTGGATTTTCAACGCACTGCTTAGCGTCGAGAGTTTAAAATCCAAGAGTATGTTTTTTTGTCGCACTGGCATGCGCTCTGTTGGATTCTCACGGCTCGGCTCAACACCTAGAGTTGAAATTCCAGTACGCGATAAAACTCCGCCGCGATATTTTGACGTCCATACGAACGTGGGCTTCGTCTCTTACCCACTATACTGTACCATTCTACTAGCATTAAATTCCTCTCGCTTCAAAAGTGGAACATGGAATATTACTTCACTCCTGTTGTTTCAACATTCAGGCTACAATAACACCAAATTCTAATTCAACTCGTTCTGGAATCTATTAACAGTGTCAATATTGATTTGAAATCTTACGAGGAGAACTTTATAAATATTTAATAATCGTAGGAGTCGTTATTTAAATCCTACTGTAACGAAACTCTTTACAGAAGTGTTATCCAAACGCACGGAGACGCCAGAATAAGTTTGTTAATGATCTTGCCAGTGTTTATCTAATTTTAATCAAATCAGAAAATTGCTCTAAATGAGGGAATCCAATTATTTTGGTAATGGGTTTCAAAGGGCCGATGCTTGTGAAGCTTGTCGAAATAAATTACGTTATAATTAAGGGGGTCTACCAAAAATGTTTCCTTTGATGAGTACTTATCGCTATTTTAACTTTTTCTAATGATTACAAGTTGACTGTCGGAATCTTTTTGTTATTTTAATTTGGAGAATGTATTTTATTTATAAGCTAAATTGATCAGAAGGCTTGAAAAAAGCTTTATCTAGCATAATCAGCTTGTAATGTGCCCATTGCTGAGACACATGCCTCCTTTCTGTGAGAGGGAGTGGGCGGAAATGCACCAAATGAGCCCGGTGCGGGTTGGTAGATGTCACATGTCTTCGGATTTTTGGTTCTAATACATTCCGGTTTCCTCACGATGTTTTCTTTCACCGTTTTGAGAGGTTGAGGGTGGTGAAATTATTTACACAAAGTGAATCGCCCGCCTGGGTTCGAACCCACGACCTAAAAATCGTAAATCGGTTTCGTTACCACTGGGCCACCACCTGGTCTGCTTTATTTACTAAATAATCATACTAATATTATAAAGGCGAAAGTTTGTGAGTGTGTGTGTGGGGGGGTGTGGGGGTGTGTTTGTTAATATTTTTGTTACTTCTTCACGCTCAAACGGTTAGACCAATTTTGATAAAATTTTGTATGGAGGTAGCCGACACCCTGGATTAACGTATAGTCTACTTTTTATCCCGATATTCCCACGGGATTGACACTTATGCGGGTGAAACCGCGGGGCGCTGCTAGTAATTAATAAATTTATTTTGCTCTCAATATACAAAAACCTATCTTTATCTATGCAGTGCAATTTATGCATTAAGGTGTTTCGTGTTTGTACAGCAGCATATAATAGATGATCTACCAACTCCCAAACTAAGTCAAGCTTGCATTTTTAGTAGTTCGAACTTCAGGTTTTTCATGGTGATATCAAAAAACCTAATCATCAAGAGGATTTTATGAACGACTAGCTACGCCCCGCGGTTTTACCCGCATAAGCGTCGATCCCGTAGGAATATCAGGATAAAAAGTAGCCTATATGTTAATCCAAGGTGTCAGCTACCTTCATACAAAATTTTATCAAAATGGGTCCAGTCGTTTGAGCGTGAAGAAATAACAAACATAATATATAAACACACACACTCACAAACTTTCGCCTTTATAATATTAGTGTGATAAACGAACCTTTAAAAACACAAAGTGTACCGTAAAAGCAACATGGACGTTTCAATATCCCCCCCTTAAATTCAGTTAAGGAGTGTCTCAAAGTGCGACGTCGTTGTCCTTACATCGAGCTGAGACACCTATGCCTGCGCCCGCGTGATAAAACTTTACAGCGTATTAAACACAGCTTATTGAGTATTTCACTCACAATTTACATAAGTCAACAAATAATGACACTTCGTGTATTATCCAAATTAGATTTTGAGTTAGTATTTTCTTGCGTTGACATATTTCGTCGGTTTTTTATAAAAATTAGGTGTTTCAAACATTTTGACCGCGTTGTTATTGCACTTTTCTATGAAAGAGTAGTTTTTTTTTTTGTCAGATTTTAATAAATAGTTAAGAATCATTGTACTGAATCCGTGGTATCTGAGGGGCAATTCTCGTCATTTTAAGAACGTTCAGTCTGATCTCAGACACTCAATCTGTCAAAAATATCTCTAATTTCCCTACATTTTTGACAAGTTTTTGACATTGATTGTCGCTGAGATGAGATTGCGACTAGATTTTTAATTGCAGGAATTGGCCTTCAGGTTGCGCGTCGATGTTCCTGCCACCCTGTGTAATGCTAGTACTTATTACCTAAAGTCTACAAACCTATGTTCCAAATTAATATTATTTCAAGTCAAACAAATATCAACTTTATTGTAAAGGAAATTAAGTTGATTGCAGAGTGACTAGCACTATTGAAAAAGTTATAAAAATGCTTGAAGTTGTAGCGTAAACTGAAATTTATTGTGTAAGATTTAAAGTAATTTTTTCATAAACTCATATTTGTTTACATTTTTGGCAAATAAATCGCGAATGCAGATTATGTAGCGATATTACATATAACTACCTACGTTTACACGAATACATTGGTAATCCAATGGAATTGCCAAATCGAATTACCTGTTGTAAGTACAGGTGTAGGATCAACTCTATTCCTAGGGTTTATTTTGTTGCGCAGAGATCGTTTGATTTCATAACAATAAAATGTTATGGTTTGGTTTCTGTTTTTTATTACTTATAGTTAAGTTAAATAAATGCATTTTCACTTTTTATAATTTTCTTTCTTTTTTTGTGATGCGACAGGTTTGAAGTGACTATTTCCTCGGACGGAAATCATCCGTTTGACCAATGGACCATTAGTTTGTTTTATTTCACAAGCTGTCTTGCTCGACAGTTTCTAGTTTTCAAGTACGAAAACTTTCAGCAAATTGATTCGTACTATGTATTTCGTGCCACTGTTGCTTAAACACACAAACAAACCAAAGACCATTGTAGGAATACGAAACACATGTTACATAACCCAACTTACGTACATTTCCTGGTACATACATACAGGGCTCAGGAGTATTGCTCACGCTTTGTACGTGGTGATACCCGCAGGAGCCTGTTGCTCAACCCAATTACCGACCAGTCGATGCCCGGCTGGTTTAATTAACGTTGTTCAGCGTATTACCGGGTATCGTAAATATACGATGTGACGTCCACACGTTACGAATACTTTTGTGGCAATGGGTGAATGGACGGGGATGAGCTTGTGCGGACGGCAGGTGATGCTCAATTGTTTATTTTGTTTTTGTGCGTTCATTTGTTTTATGATGGTAAAGTTAATGACTTGACACATTGACTTACCTAACATAAACAGAACTGTTTAAAACGACTACGCAGAGATGTGTTACGACGTCAATACTCTTCTCCATTTTAGGGTTCCGTACCTCAAAAGGAAAAACGGAACCCTTGTAAGATTAATTCGTTGTCCATCTGTCTGTCCGTCTGTCAAGACCCTTTTTCTCAGGACTGCGTAGAGTTTTCAAGTTGAAATTAATATCAAATACTCAAGGCTGTAATCTATTAAAGCAGTGAAAAATCGAACTTCTAAGTCAACGCAATCAAAAGATACGGGCGGTTACGTTCAGTTTATGCCGCATATTTTGACACTCGCAACAAGGAAATCCAAACCTATTGGGTAGTTGACCTAGAATCATGTGGCAAGAAGCAATGTCATGTAGCACAAGTGAAGGAAAAAATCTGAAAATCGAAAATTTGTAGTTACAGAGGGTTCCATTTGTAGGTAACAAATGGAACCCTCGGTGCGCGAGTCCGACTCGCACTTGGCTTTATAGAATAAAATAGAATACTCTTCATTATGTACACCATATAAATTACAGACATAAATATAGAAACTTTACAATGGAAAAGCGTACCTCGAAAGGAAAAAACGGAACCCTTATAGGATCACTTTGTTGTCCGTCCGTCCGTCTGTCGGTCTGTCTGTCAAGACCCTTTTTTTCAGGAACGCGTGGAGGTATCAAGCTGGAATTTACATCAAATACTCAGGTCTGCTATCCCTTGGAGCTGTGAAAAAATCAAACTTCTAAGCCAACGCAATCAAAAGATACAGCCGTTTATGCCGCAAATTTTCGACACTCGCAAGGGAATCAAAACCTACAGGGTACTACCCGTGAACTCAGAATCTTGAAATTTGGTACGAAGCAACGTCTTATAGTACAGATAAAGGAAAAATTGCGAAAACCGGTAAATTTTTAGTTACCTACATCATATAATTAAAATATTTTAAACAGGTTTGTAGTACGGAACCCTCGGTGCGCGAGTCCGACTCGCACTTGGTCGTTTTTTTATTATTACAAGCTTTTATTTAGTTTCACCTGTCTCAGTGTCTGTCTGTAATCAAATCTTGCAAGTTAAATTTAACCCACTTTCCGGTTTCCGATTGAGTTGATATTTTGTATGCATATGTAAAGTGGATGACAATGCAATATTATTATGACACGGAGCTGATCTGGTGATGGAGCCCGAAGATGGCCATGGAAACTCTGTGATAAAATTACGCAACGCCATCGAGTTTGGGCTCGTTTGATTCGTCTTCACAAGTAGGTAGGTTACTCTGGTTCTAAATAATAAATTGATATATTAAGAGCAAAAAAATATATAACTATTAGACAGAAATTACTAAACCATCATCATTTATCATCAAAAATAGTAAATACTATTTTTTTTTTCTTTTTATTATTTAAAAGCTAAGTAGTTACTTGGACGTGTATTATCTAACGCTATTTTCGGGAACAATATGTCTGTTCGAGTCAATATCTGTGGTTCGAGTACTAAGAGTGTCCCATTTCTCCTATTATATTCGGCAACCATAGCAACCAACCTAAAGCATAAATAACTATACAATATACTATACTAGCTTTTGCTCCCGGGTTCGACCACGTGAATTTCGGAAATTATCCCACGGGATCGTACCTACCCACCACCAAGATAAAAAGTATCGTATATTCTAACCCAGGTATTAGTCTACCTGTGTGCCAATTTTCATCGAAATCCGTTTAGCTGTTTAGGCGTGAAAAGGTAACAGACAGACAGAATAACTTTGGCATTCAATATATTTACATTTCTATGGTCGGGCCGTTGCTCACCCAAGACACAACACCCGTCTTATCGGAGGATCCTTACTTTTCTATGGAGGCGTTATGGTCATCATGTACCCATAATTGTTGTGTTAAGTTTATGTTGTTATCAGTTAAAACTATCTCCCACTATATCTGCCCCGACAGACGTTGTCCTGTCAAAATTCCAGTACTTAATTCATAAACAAATCCCATAGAAAACGCACTTTCGGTTTTCCTGAATTTTCTAATATTACCGGCAACTTTTAAATTGTTTCTATCCGTAAGAACCTGATTCGGACTAGTACGAACCACTTAAAACAATAATTACGCTCTGAAGTGATGCGCTTATCAGCGAACAGCATTTTTCATTTTTATTATACAGCCGGTCGATTCTGTAAATATTTCAACGTGAAAACTTAGGTGAAGTGAGCTTGAAGTGAGTTGTCAATACTGTCAATCCCTAGGCTATGCTAGCATCCGGTAGAATGAAAGCTCACTTCACCTACGTTTTCACGATGAGATTATTACAAAATAACTCTATTGGGTGGCGTTTTAGTCACCTACATCTTAAATTAGAAGATTATATCCAAGATAAGAACGCTTGGAAACATGCTGGTCCTGCTCCATAGGACAATCTAGAGTCTAGACAAAATCAAACTGGTTGCTAATTTAATTGTAAATTTTTTTAATCTTTTTTTTTTACATTTATTACTCACACCCTGACTTATTATTTGTATTTTGTTTTTTAATTAAAATCGTTTTGCTTGTACCATGTTTGTAAATATGTGAGCACCATGTATCTATCAGATAATTGATTTATATGTCATGGTTTCGTTTTTAATTCTTTTACCTATTGTGGTATAGTAATTGTATTGTAGGTGCATCGTCCTCACATGTTATTATATAATTAATGTACCCATGCAAAATATTGTACCTAAACATTTTAAAAGAGTAACGGTGGAGTTTCTTGCCCGTTCTTCTCCATACGAAAACTACCTTTTGGAATGGGCGACTAGAATCAATTCTATTTTAAGATAATTTTTGACGTTCAAAAGTGCCTTTTATGTGCCTATTTGAAATAAATGCTTTGACTTTGACTTTGACTTTGACATCCGTGATTCTACCCGTCATTTGAAACAACTTTCTCAATGACACTCTCATCTGATTCGTGACAAAAAAACCTAATTCCTATACAGCCATGTACTCATAAGTAAACCTATTTCCTATATAACCATGGACTCCTAAGTTTTTTTTACAATTCGTTTATGACTTTTATAGCGAAAGTGGTTTAGAATGACGTGTAGAATCAGCCTCTTGACGGATGCAGGTGACTTAATCGCCATCCTAAATATATAAGCTTTTAAAAGACTAATCGCTAGCCTCATAAATAACCTCAAATATAAGTCTGTACCTATGTGCAGCAGTGGACGTCTTTCGGCTGAAATGTTGATAAGTCCGTAGCTTGGGATAAGTGCATTTTGTTAATTGTTATTTTGGTAAAATAAAGGTACTTACCCATTTGAAAATGAAAAATGAAATTAAATTTCCTAGGGTGTCAATTTGCTTAACAATTAATATCCCTGACATCTTTAAGTATCTCC
The DNA here is from genome assembly GCA_947508005.1 of Amphipoea lucens. Classification (NCBI taxonomy): domain Eukaryota; kingdom Metazoa; phylum Arthropoda; class Insecta; order Lepidoptera; family Noctuidae; genus Amphipoea; species Amphipoea lucens. Next base: position 10,065,790 of record OX382356.1, read on the forward strand.
GCATTATACTCAAATAGCTCTTACCAATTCCAGAAAAGAAGAGTGCACATCTTTCTAAAGCAATTCCTAATAAGTCATTAAATGTACAAAGTCATATCAAGTTATATTTTTCTTACCTTCACATCGACTGAAAGATTCTTCACCGCCACAACTTTAATTAAGTCTCGAATGTACATACGCCAGCACATCAACCTACTACAATCTGTTAAATTTCTTTAATCGATTTTCAACTTTATCACTGAAGTATAAGGTTCAAAGTTGATTGGGAAAATGTGACAGTTTCGGGTAGGTTGATGTGCTGGCGTCTGTACAAACGAGTTGCCGAAACTAGTTAGAGTGTTTAGTAACTATAATTAAACTTACACCAACTTATGATGAGGTACAGCAATGTTATTCATCAGCTATCGATTCTTGCCGAGTTCCTTCATACAAGGAGTCGATAAAGTTACGAATGGTTAGTAGTAAATTTATCAATGTTTTTCAAATTCGTTGTTGGGGTTGCTTCATTAAGGATAAGTAACCGAGTAATAAATAATAAAATGATTCCGGTCAGTAATTTTTAGAATCCCAGCTTCAGTCATATTTTCATAGTGATTTACTCTACGTACTAACATCAAACAGTTCATTCGTAATAGGATTTCTTGCATCCTGCCTTTGATGTACTACTGCCTTCTTTTCAGCGTTTTATATTCCATTTTCTACACCATCACAAAGATTTATTTCTGCCGCGTTGTGGCTTTCATAGCTGCCTTTTATGTAGATAGGTACCGCACTTGGAAATTTCCATTTAAATATTGATTAACATACCGTCGAGATAATAAGATGTTAAAACAACAACACAGTCTTTTGATTACCATTTTGATGACGTTGTTTTTTCTGGGCACAAGCAGACTGTTTTCACACTACAATATTTACCGGATTTTTGTTATTGCTGAAACAAAAAGTTTATCTATAAAAATGAATCGCTGAATGTGTTGCTAAGAGCAAATCTCGAGAGCAGCTGAACCGATTTCGCAAATTCTTTTTTTATAATATTTCTTGAAGTACGAGGATGGTTCTTACAGAGAGAAAAATATTTAAAAAATTGCCTGAAAAAAAAAAAAAAAACCCACCCGCCCATCCACCCGTGCGAAGCTGGGACGGGCCGCTAGTTATACATAATTTGGTTATTATTACAATTACTCCAGAACCGACAAGTTTAAAAAGAAAATTTGCTTTTTATTGCCTTTTTGGCTATGACCACAACGAAACGACGGACTAACTAAACAAAACTACATACATATACGTAGGTATGTCAACTGCAGTCAGAAATCCAGTTGCAATCTCAATAAATTGGTAAATGTTGACAGAGGAGTAACTGCAGAGTTACCAAAACTCTTGACTATTGGTAGTTTTGAGACAGTTTTTAAGGAGTTAAGATTATTATATCCAAGCATAAGATTACACTCACTACCAAACTCTATACAGGGTGAAATTGAACACATGCGACAAATCGAAATGGGAGATTGTACTCATTATTATGGACAACTTTTACTATGACACCAAACCTGAAATCGCAAAAAAAAATCAGTTGTTCCCTACATTTTGATGAGTTATGCGAATATAAATGTAGGGAACAGCTGATTATTTTTTTTGCGATTTCAGGCTTGGTGTCATAGTAAAAGTTGTTCATAATAATGAGTACAATCTCCCATTTCGATTTGTCGCATGTGTTCAATTTCACCCTGTATATCAAATAGATTGTGGAGTAGTTAGCCATTTTTGTTATTATGCAATCACGAAAATTGCTAACTTATACTCAAGCCCAATCATATGTCAAGTGATAAATATTTTGTAAAACTCTAACAAATTCTTCATGCAGTAATAGCAATAAAAACTTAGTAAACCGTACGTTTTAAATTTAAATAATAACACTCAAGGGACGTTTCTGCGACCGTTGTAGTTGTCAAGTATGAGTCGAAGAAGTTCCTTCAAATGGACTTAGAATATTGGCCTAAGTGAACCAACTTTACTCACACAGCGCACAAACATTCCTCTATTCTTTCCAACAACACGAGCAATAAATGTTATCAAAGTAACGTCTTCTCATTTCATTTGTATAACAAAGTAGTGAATAGCGTGCTGCCGTATCTTAGCACAATGCAGGGGCACGGCACTACAGGTGCGCTCCAAGTGTTGTCTCGCGACATTACACTAGAATTGTTGCAGTACATAGGTTCAATACACAGCCATGATATCGTTACCCGTCTACCACACACACATACCTAGCACGGTTTAAGAGACCAACTCCACTGCAATGAATAAAATATACGAGCAGTACCAGAATTTAATCCTGTCTCGCTGGAACATCACTATGCTGCTAATAGTGTTTCGTGTTGCTATTGTGCAGGGAATGAACCAAATAGTTACGTGCATGCAGACCCTAGGTATGTACCAACCGTTTTATTTTATTCCAGTAGTAGTAACCAAAGGTCATCCTGACCACTATGGCCCGAATATGGTTTTAATTCCATTAAATTAGCTGCACCATCATGCGGTTGATTTTGAAATTATTATTTTAATTTCAGCTTCAATTTAACGGCTGCTGCGGTGTGCGGCATAGGGGAATGATATATTGTTCAATATTTTAAACATAGACGTAATAATTAATGTTTCGGTACCTACACGTCATCTCTATACTGTTATCTATGTAAGCAGTTTCAAAACACTAAACATTATTTAAATTCCGCTTAGCCAGTAAAACGAGATAAGAAGCGTACTAAATTCTTGCACGTTTTTACGATGATTTCTTACGTGTCTCCTTAGAGATAAAAAATATAAATATTTTAAAAAGGCCCTGGCAACATGTCAAGACGGCATGCCTAAGTGGCCCCCCCGCCTCACGCGCCGTGCCGCTAGCCCGACAGTTCCGAGTGTATGGGGCGTAAACTCACTGATCGTACGAACCGAGTGCCTTCAACGATCCTTTTACGCGATGTAATACGCGAGCGAGGATAAATGCCGTTTTGAAATATATCGCACTTTTATTTCACTTCAACGTCCTCGAAGGATTGTAGCCTCCCCAAGCCCCGGTTAACACAACTTATTGCATCAATTCCTCCACTTCGTAAACACTCCACTGAACTTTAAAGACACTTCCAAACCAATTAAAGTGGACGCACACCAAGATAGTCGGTTCAACTTCTGCATATCAAATCAAGCGAGCCGCAGGTACAGCGAGTTGGAGACTCGTGGCGGGCTAGTTTGCGCCCCGGTGTTTGCCGCTAAACCACAGTTCTGCTCCATTGAAAACTTAATTATGACTGTTCCGCTCGAGCCCACGCCACACTAGCTTAACTATAACGTGGTGAGTCCTTGTTACAACGTTTTCTTAATAACATTATGACGCCATCAAGTGGAGTGTCCGACTGGTCCTTTCAAAACTAAATGTGCGGCTTTTAGGAATTTCGCAAATTTGGCCATCTATTTATTTTAGGCCCAAGTAAACAGCTTCGATCGACTAACCATCTACGTACCTACAAATGGCTACCGCAAAATATAAGTCTCTTAAGAAAGTTAAAACATTAAACGTTACATAAGAGTATAGGTTTTCGATAGTGGCCAATTTTAAAAAGTTAATACTTTTCGTGAGTATCTAACTCTTGGGTCTTCCACTGCAAAACGCCTTTAGTCTTGAGAAGTTTCTTGTAATACTGCACCACCAGCTGATCCGGAATTTATAAACTGGACTGCAGTCAAAAAATGGTTCGCATTAACTATTAAGTTGCGACAATAACAACGAAGTGCGATTTAATTATGGACCATTCATTAACCTTTTACGACCCGTTACTCATAGTGACTTTATAGCCTATTTGAGGCAACTGAATTTCACGTTCCGAATCTGAATACGAAATTGAATTGGACTCAACCAGTCATACAAAATGGGCTTATTGAACACGATTTACTGGCTCACAATGAATAGGTGCCAGTAACCATGACTAAATCCATTAGACTCAAGCTAAAACGTTTGGTACCAGCGTGAGAATTGTATAGCGTGCAATAGAAATACCAGGTAGACAGCTGGTTTAGCTTTAAATGTATATTATCTACTTACTGCATTGTACAATTCCAATAGAACTGTTTCCAATTAAACTAATTAAATGTTAGAACAGCTGAAAAACGTATTAGCTAAACTCGAAACAAAATTTATCTAACCGAAACAAGCTAACTTCATCTCTCCTTCAATTTATTTGTTGGCCCAGAGTTAGTAACTAGGGCTCAGGTAGAGCTAAACTCCAACTTGTCTAATTAAAAGCTAACTCCTTGTTTTCGTTAAGGTCTAAATTATTTTTAACAATGTATGTTAGAGGAGCTAGCGAGCAAACTGGGGTTGGTATCATCACAACAGAGGTATCGTGGTATCAATAAGACTATTATTTACTTAGTTAAGTACGAAGTTGCCGAACGACGAGAACTTTGGAACAGGCGCCTGACTCTCATTCTACGTTTGCCGTATACTTTGTTATACGTTATAAGTGTGTAGGGTAGGTAGGTGCCCTCGTATCGTGCCCCGCCACAACAAATTAAAACTTTTCTATTTAGAAGAAGCATGGTTCTAACGGAGCACTGCCATTTGGGAGTAGAAACACAAGTAATAATGCCGTCTCCCCTAGAAAACATACGTGTTTTTGTTCACTGAATTATTGCTCCGTCGAAGTTGGAACATAATGTATTTTCAGCTTGATGTAAAGCTGTCTAGTAAACGTTTCGTTTATGTGGAAGGTCGTACATAAAAGTCTGGAGTTAAATTTGGGATAACAGATGGAAGCTTTGTAGTAAAATTTAATGAAGTACTTAATACGTATTAAGCAGAGATGGTATTTCAATTTGTTATTTAAATCCAGGCTGCCTTCTAGGGATCCGGATCAGTCAAACCTTGCCATTATCTTTAAATTAAAAAAAATGTCTCAATTTTCTAGAATTCCAATCCTTAGGTAATTGCTTATTTATCGATTTGATTAACTACTTTAGAAACATTGCCATAAACACCTTCCCACTTAAATGTATTTTCATGTATTACTAACTAGCCTTTTAACATCTGCTATCTGTTAGCCAGTGAAAGTCCTGTCAAAATCGGTCCAGCAGTTTCGGAGATTAGCCGGAAGAAACACAGACAGAGAGACAGACAAAAATATAAAAAAATGTTGTTGTTATATGCACTTCATATGCATTTAGTAAAAAGCTGTTATTTTAACATTACAACTCCAATTTTATTTATTTGTATAGATTTCCACATAAGTCTCTAAAAGCTTCCTAGAAAATATATGAGTATCTCCACTGATATTGAGCCAGAACACTTGCCCATTGACGTAAGTTCCACTAGATATTATACATCATGCATTTTTAGTGGCTAGAAAAACTTTCAGGGACGAACACATTCCTTACAAACAAACAACTTTTGTTCCACGACTTTACGAAAGCATAAAAACACCTTCACGTGCAAAATTATACCCTAAAGTGAAGAAAAGTCGTTATGGACAGACAACAATCTTTTAGCAAGGCAGAGAAAATCCGATTAATAGGGAATGAAAGAAGAAATATCTAGAAATTATGTATGTCAATGAAAAAACAGGACGATAAAACTAGAACTACTACGCATAATCGGCCTGTAATGTTCCCAATACTGGGACAGAAGGCTCCTCTCTTCGAGAGGGAGTGGACTGTAAGCTACCACGCGGGACCAGTGCGGGTAGGTATTGTCTCATGTCTCCCAATTTATGGTTCTACGACATACCGGTTTTCTCACGATGTTTTCATTCACCGTTTTGAGAGCAGTGGTGATGAAATTATTTACACAAAGTAAAGCGCCTGTCTGGGTTCAAACCCACGACTGACGACTCGTAAATCGGGGCCTTTAGCACTGAGCAGCCACTGTTCTACTATTAAATCAACAGTAGGTATGTTTTAACAAAAACGCAGACACACATAGGTATTAGATAGGTACTTATCGAATACCGAACCTCTTTTTTTGAAGTCGGCTCAATAGAATCAAAATTTATCACCACACAGATGTTTATTAAATCCCAAACTAGTTCGGAAGCATATTATTCCTTTAGTTTAAATAAAGATTGTATTTGCACGGAGCCCTTATTTGCGGAGGTTTTACTTATTCACTAGCACGCAGTTTGTGCGGTGGACAAATAAACATCTATGTGCTCTCCATGATCCTATTTATTTTTCACAAAGAAGAAATTGGACCGGTTTATTGATCTTTGCTTGTGAGGTTGCGGATACTATGGTCCTGAATTGTGTCCCTAGACAGGGAAGTGGTATAATTTTTTTTCGGTTATGAATTATGATAGTATCATCTCACATCATTTCACACATTCGACACCTTCCACTTCACACTCAACTTCACACACTAACAAACACACACACGCATTTTTATGTTTCTTTTTGATTTTATGTTATTAGTACCTTTTCTTGTTATTATTTGCGTTTTTTTCTACAATAGTCCTACATGTCTTACGTGCTACAATTTTTTGTAATAATTCCAATCTCGGCAAGGGCGGCCAGGAGTCCATAGCACAGGGTATCCTAGTTTGGTTTTCTGACTCCCACAAGTCCTAGTACCTCCAATATTTGTAACACCTCTATACTGTAATTGTACTTTGTGGGAGAAATAAATATTATTTATTATTATTATCTCCTTGAGTGTAAGCTACCCACTTTGATGACCAGGTAGGCTTTTCTCTGTGGCATGATGGATTCACGCAAAGATTCGAGCGAGAGTCAAAACCGCGTTTCATCCAGAGGTCACTGGGCCCGCGTGGTGGATCCGTGGATTATTGCCCACTCCCTCTCGAAGAGAGGAGGCCTGTATTCCAGCAGTGGGGACATTATAAGCTAATTATGATTAGTTTCATTATCATCGTCATCTTTCTGCCCTTTTGCCAATTTTAAGATTAAAAAAGTTTATGTTGCGTCATAGACTCTTAAATCACATTTTATTTAAAACCATTATTTTTCATTAAACCCCTTTAGAAGAAGGTAATAAACACCAACGAGCATCCGTTTCCACATGACATCCCGCCAAAGTGTTTCCCAGGCTACCATGCAACTAAGTGAGACAAATTGCAGTTTTAATTAATTCCTGTGACGCCTGCCCAGTGCCCACCGGCAGGTAAAATTCTCAGGGCCTAAGCTTTTGCATGCAAATTAACACCACCGCCGTATTGATCCAACGGGTTAATTTCTCGCCTTATTAAAGCGTGACACGTTTACTCTTCGCCTTATCGGAAAATGAGTTTAGCAGTTCGCTGGCTCTATGGAAATAGTTGCGGCTGCGCTTTTTATTACGCGCGGTTTTAGACTATGTTGCCGGGAATTGCATATGAAGGGTTAGATAGAGAGGAATGAAGTAATAACACTAGTTTGTGGTAAGATTTCAACGTGTTGACGTTTGAAAAATCATTTGCTTAATCTCTTCTAAATTTAATAAATTCAATAGAATAAGAATAGTTTATTTGTAAAACAGGTAATTACATACAAAGATCTTAAAAATAAGGTAGTGCGCTATGTTTTTAGAATTTTGGCATACAAATGATTAATATTATGTAAAAAAAAACCGCAAGGGTTGGATCAAGGTGGCGCTAGAAAAGGATGCATTGGATGGAAGGATTTGGGGGAAACCTTTGCTCAGCAGTGGGACAGTGTAGGCTAAATGAAAATAAATATAAAATTTAAATTATTTATATATAAATAATTTAAATTTTATATTTATTTTATATTTTTACAAACTTTCTTAAAGTATAGAACAAAAGCTTTTTTTACTCTAAGGAGGCTTTCAATCAGATAATTTAACCTCGAACTTGAACTCAAAGCAGAATTTGGTAGATACCTTAACAATCTCTAGAATGTTGCAAGTTTCCGAAATAATGTGTGAAAATTCCCCTTCTACACTGTCCTCCCCAATTCCCTCACACTCGAAAGTGTTTAAGGGGCTTACAGAGTTGTGGCGTCACGGAGGATCATGACCACCTAATGACGTTAACCGCGACTGTGCCTTAAGCACTTTCGAAAGTATGTCGAAGACACATAAACGGTTGGCGATCTCTGGCCGCAATATCCAACGTTAAGCGAACTAAGTTGAGACTTTGTGCATTAAAGTGAAGGTAGAGAATCATTAAGACTTTGCTTTTAAGAGGTATAATGAAAGGCCATTTTGGTTTGAGAACGAGTACGTAATCGTAATTTCCTTTTGACAATGACTGATTTTTAACGTCGCGTCGGTCATTCTAACTTATCGAGCAGACATTCTAATCAACACGATGTTTTTAAATGAGTAGGTAATCTGAGTTCGCGTTGTATTTGCCAAAAATGTAACAAACATGAATTAATGGAAAAATAACTTTAACTCTTACACAATAAAGTTCAGTTTACGCTACAACTTCAAACATTTTTATAACTTTTTCAATAGTGCTAGTCACTGTAAAATCAACTTAATTTTCATGCAATAAAGTTGATTTTTGATTAAATTTGGTGTGCAGCACTGCGCACTTTTACTATAAGTCCATTGGGAAGCAATGGTAGCCCAGTGGTATCGGCCCTGACCGACGAGATCGAACCCAGGCAGGCACTTTGTGTATTTAATTTCATCACCGCTGCTCTCAAAACGGTGAAGGGAAACATCGTGAGGAAACCGGCATGTCCTAGAACCAAAAATTCGAAGACATGTGACATCTACCAACCCGCACAGGGGCCATGTGGTGGATTACGGCCCACTCCCTCTCACTGAGAGGAGGCCTGTGTCCCAGCAGTGGGAACATTATAGGCTGATTATGCTATGATGAAGTCCATTGTGAAAGTTCACTCATATACACACCATTACTTTTGAGAAACCAACCAATACTAGCCACATTTTTTAACTTGCCTAGACATAAAACCTCCCAGCCAATTTTTCCAAAGTGCCTCAAAAGTATTTCATCGCAATACACTTAGCGAACAATCAAAGCTTTTAAATAATAAAGGTACATTAACCAAAGGTAGGTAATATCACTCACAAATACGTGCACGCATAAATATAAAGTCCTTTGTAGCAATGCTTTATGCCGCCCTCACTCTTTTGAGGAATCTCGACTTTGTGTGAGCTTCGCAAGTTCACGACAATACACATTCCAACGACACGTTTCTACTTTCTAACTATACTTTTCATGAAGCACTACTCAACACTCAACTACTCAATGGTATTGTGAGAACGTATCTACTTGGGTAAATACGTCTGATAGCTGACTTCAACCTTCTTAGGAGTCTTAGGAGTCTTCAATGTCACTCGAGAGCACTCTTGTTCATTATTAATTTCTAATTTCGAGTCTATTTCAACTGTACCCTTTTCGGATAAAGTGTTTACTTTAATGAGAAAGCATTAACATTTTAACGAGGATTTAGTAGTGGGAGGGATTTTAGTAACTCCAGTTTTTCAGAGAAACAGATTATACGTCTACTGATCGGATTAAAGGAGATTTGTGCCATTATCTTCAGCGCTAAATCTCTTTTTTTTTCTGGGAAAACTGTCGGCTTGCATAGAATTAAAGAGTTAATTAATTGAAGCTTAATATTTTGCTTTTTTTCTTTGAGCGTCCTTTTTATCTCGATCAGTCACCCCTTTAATTTTGCATTGTTATTCATAAAATGTTTTTGAAACTATTTAAAAAAATTATAAATGTCATCCTACGAGTTAGTGCTTAAACTTCTGCAATTACATTCATTGATTACCCAACTATCAATAATTACTTAAATCAAGACTTGCGACAAGTTGCCAAGCCGCAAGATTAAAGTCTTCGCATGATCCCAGAACAAATTGGGCGTTTAATGAGAAGGTTGGGGAGTGGGCGGCCGGATTAGGTCCAAATGAATCAAAGTTGCCCTCAGTTCGCCTCCTCCCATCGATCGCCTTCCCAATCTTATACGTGTTTACTGTTGTTTAGTGCCCATTCAGTTAATTAACTAAGTTGATTGTTCATTAGAAGTAGAAAGTAGATTTCTACCTTTTTTACTGAATTCCTTTTGCTTTTCCATTGAATTTCAAAAAATTCAATGGAAAAGCAAACGGAATTCAGTAAGGATCGTATTTGAGCGTCTTTTGTCTTTTTGGTACATACCTATGTAGTAGGTATCTAGTTATTTTATAGAGCTTTACACGATTATCGTTATCCTATATACCACACGCAACGACGATAAATGAAATCACTGGCAATATTAATGCATAGTGGAGTATTTTGAAACTATTAAAGAAATCCTAACATCGAAATTGAAAACGTGATTTTTTCAAACATACTAAATAATATTGATGGGCCGGCTATAATTTTTGCCAATCTTTGACTACCTTATAGTGACTAAACTATTCATTTTAATATTTATAGCATAATCAGCCTATAATGTTCCCACTGCTGGGACACAGGCCTCCTCTTTGTGAGAGGGAGTGGACCATAATCCACCACGCGGGCCCAGTGCGGGTTGGTGGATGTCACATGTCTTCGAATTTTTTCTTTCTAGGCTATGCCGGTTACCTCACGATGTTTTCCTTCACCGTTTTGAGAGCAGTGGTGATGAAATTAAATACACAAAATGCCTGCCTGGGTTCGAACTCACGACCTACAATTCGTAAGTCGGGGCCGATACTTACCACCGGGCCACCACTGCTCCTTATTTAATATTTTTAAATTTGATTTAATTTTCGTAAGTAGATTGGGGACGTCATTAAATAGATATTATATAATCTGCGTTCGCGACTGATTCGCCAAAAATGTAAACAAATATGAATTTGTAGAGGTATGAGGAACAGGGTGTAAAGTTCACTCATACTTTATAGAAAAGGGAGGATCCTCCGACCAGAAGGGTGTTGTATCTGGCAGGCAACTGCCCAATGAGTCATGTCGGGCTGTTGTACATATGCTAGTTGCGCGGTAAACTCTGCTTGCGCGATGCAGGATTTGTGTGACGTCAGTATGACGCGTTGTTCGCATGTGGCGTTGTAGATACCGCTAAAAATTAATGGAAAAATAACTTTCATTCCTACACAATAAAGTTCAGTTTACGCTACAACTTCAAACATTTTTATAACTTTTTCAATAGTGCTAGTCACTCTGAAATCAACTTAATTGTCATTGAAATAAAGTTGATATTTGTTTCACTTGAAATAGGGTAGGGGTGCCTATGCAGCACTGCGCACTTTACTATAGATACGCAGTTTAATTTACTGTCGTATTTTCGTCTCCACCTTGTAGGTATATCTTCAAGACTCAGGAGAGATCTAGATCAACGCTTTCTGTTAAATATCGTTTTTTTTTAGTGTAACGTATCTAAATGTTTTCTTTTAAAATGGGCATAATAGACTAGAAAAATTACAGAAACAATAACAAAGTAAACACAAATAAAACAATGTTAATTTCATGAGAGATTAACACCTTTGATACACACTAGACTCCCACATAATTTCTGTTAGAAACCTGGCGGGGCGGCAAAACTTTATAATGCATGTTTTAAAAGTGAGGGTATTTGGGAAGCGGTATGAGCCAAAGGGAAACTGGAAGCCACAGGAAATCCCAAACGTGGTAAATATACAATGAGTTGTGGTTTTACCTATAGATACACGGGCCCTAACATTTAGGTATTCGAACTATCTTTAAATGTGTTTTAAATATTTTTTAATATCGAAGTGTGAACTCAGATATTGAACATTGTAAGTAGTCATTAATCGTTACATTACAGGTGGTACTTATTTTCTATTTTTCAGTCGACTTCAAGAAGAAAGTCGAATCCAGGATCATAATTGAATGTTCTACGATAAATGACCTCATTACTGGCATATTAATAATATCTAGAACACTTTAATATTTATTATTTTATTATCACACTAATATTATAAAGGCGAACATTTGTGAGTGTGTTTGTATGTTTGCTACTTCTTCACGGCTAGACCAATTTTGATAAAATTTGGTACAGAGGTAGCTGACACCCTGAGTTAACACATAAGCATTGATATATCAATGCACATAGGCTACTTTTTATCTTGAATTCCCACGGGATCGACACTTGTGCGGGTGAAACCGCGGGGCGCTGCTAGTAATCTATAATGCTGAAGAGTTTGTTTGTTTGAACGCGCTAATCTCTGAAACTACCACTTGGATTTGAAAAATTCTTTTTGCTTTTGATAGCCCAACTCTTGAGGAAAGCTATAAGTTAATTAACATCACGCTATGACCGTTAGGAGCCGAGCAAAAAGAAAAAAGTCAGAAAAATCGCTAAGCGAAAACGATGTGCCCGCAGGGGCAGGTGGGTGATGCGATACGACGGGGTGGGTCGGAGGTACAAGAAATTTCATCCACACCTTCCATAAAATTTTATTCGAAACACAAGCTTACAATGTACCGCACTCAATATTTTCAGCCGGTACCTAGCCGGTTCATAAAACTTGCTCACACATTTCCATTTAATTCAGTACAACACCAACTACAAACAATAACCCCGACTGCCTCAAAAGGTACAAATATTTCACGAGGAACATTTCCTCAGAGTTCATAATCGCTATACTTTTGTAATGTCCACGTACCTGCCCTCTACTATATTTTTTACGATCGGGCTCAGTCGCCTCCAATATTACTTTTTTACAACCAAACCATCATAACACGGGCCAATGTTTTCTCAGATACATATTAGAAAAATCATTTTCCTGCGGGTCTTACTGAAACAGTAATCAACATGAAACATTTTATTGTGTTCTTTATAACCGTAGCGAAACGGATTGCTTTGATTCGCACTGTTTCGTGTTATTTTACGAGTGTCTCGCGGCATGTTATAAAATTATGGCTCTTTTATTGATATGGAGACTAATAAAGACTAATTTTATTGTGTCGTGCAAACAGGTTTTGTTAGAGCCCAATAATATTGTCACATAAATGGAGATTAAGTCATAACTAGATGGAAATACATAACAAAGTTCTATTTTATTTACCTGCTCCGGTTTCGTAACTAAAAATATGGCTGTAAACCTCACTAACACGAAAATACTGTGGCTTAAACTCAAACAAAGGATTTAATTTTTAGTTCGTCAAAAAATACGAGCTAACAATGCTAGAAAAATACGCGTTACCGCAGACTGTGTTTTCATTTACTGAAACAAAGCGCCGAAAAATCTACATTTAATACATTTCGCACCCAACACTTATTATTTAACGAACGTTCATATCAGGGAACAAAACCGCACGTAATTATCCGTACAGAAAGGGTAATATAAAGTTAGTGGCTTTTAACATGTTGAAGCGTTCACAAACTGCGGTATTTCCCGTGTGAAACTTTCATGTAAACTCACTCGTTCTTATTACACTCGTCCTATGCAAAATGGCGATGATTTGAATAATTTTCATACAGGAACAAAGATTGTAGGAACTTTATGAGCAATTCATGTTTATTTTGTAAGCTTTTACTAACGTATATTTTGGGATGGACCGGTCAGGGGGCCCCTAAGCGAGAAGTCCAAAATTTCAGCCGATATTACGGCGTTTCTGGCGTTTACGGACATAAGATTAGGTCTAGCCCCAAACAAAGATTGAATAACAACACGATTTCATAGGTAGTTGTCCCCGAAGTAGGTAAACTGAGTGAAATTTAATTTTACACTTGTTTTGATTAATCAGACACAGGCCGGTATCTTAGTTGACGGGTTTAGGGAGTAGAACCCTGTTTTGGACTCGAAACTAGTCTTTAACGGAACATTTTTTACATTCGAACTACTGTCGAACTTTTCATTAAATCCCGAAATATGAACGTGCTTGAAAAGTGAATATAGTTACATGAAACTCAATTGTTAAACTGAACTATTCCACTCTACGGTATCACGGTTATCAAATTCTCAAAACTTCAGGAATTTTCGTCAGTTTCAAATGGTTTCATGTCATTTAAAATTAAATAACTTCAGAGTGGGGCCGTATCTGTGCTGTATCTTTTGGCTGACACTGTAGATTACTACAGCAAAATCAGCCTAGAATGTTCCCACTGCTGGGACACAGGCCTCCTCTTTGTGAGAGGGAGTGGACCATAACCCACCACGCGGGCCCAGTGCGGGTTGATAGATGTCATGTCTTCGAATGTTTAGTCCTAGGACATGCCGATTTCTCACCATGTTTACCTTCACCGTTTTGAGACTAGTGGCGAAGAAATAAATTACACAAAGTAAATCACCTGCTTGGGTTCGAACCCACGAACTACATCTTGTCCGCCGGGTGCGATACCACTAGGCCACCACAGTCTTCAAAGGCTTTCCTATATCGCACCTTCGTTTTTTGAGATAGGAAAAAACCATTGAATTCTCGCCACTGTTACCGTAACCGACACCGCTTCGGATGTGTTCGGCTGTCCTCAGAATGTACTCAGTTTTAATGTATTTCCGATATGTCAGTGAATGATCGCAAAGTATTCTGTTTGTGTTTTGTTTATATGACGATTAAAAAAATACACACGCAATTTTTCAAGTTTTTACTTCTGTCGGCACCTACATTTTTTTGGGTGTAATAAACCTTACACTTTGCGAATTTAGGTATGTACTTTACAGGAGTAAACTATTGTTGCACCAGATAATGGGATGTTTTTAAAGCACATTGGCATACTTAACTCATTTTCAGGTTTTTTGTTAGTTGTGCTCTTGTTCCTCCGATGCCGATGGAGCGGTATGTATGACAAAGTGTTTTTTTTTTCTTTTCAAATTAAAGCAACTATTCTTGTTCATTGGTTTATTTAATTACTAGAACGATGTATAAGACAGGTACAACTACTGTAGAGACTATAGCCTATTAGGTGCTTACATGCAACCTCCGCGAGTCAGATAAAAGTTATTGGCAAGAAATACGAGACAAACATTAACTTAGTTTGAGATTAGAAGAGATTAGACGTCAGATTTGGCTGACAACCCAAAGGAAAAAGATGTAAAATACGTAGAATGATTTCTAGGAATTTGATGGGAATTTGAATATACGTGATAGACCACGGTCTATCACGTAAGTCACGTAAGAGGACTAAGTACATGACCTAAAGCGCAGTCACTGTCGGACTGCATAGAAATGAAGAGAAGCGCGATGACACAACGCTGGTAATTAATTGCAAAATATGAAGCAATTATCTATACAGGGTGGTCCAAAAGTCGTGGATCAAACGAAATAGGGAGATGAAGGAGGTCATTTCCAACAAAAAATCTTTCTACAGTATGGTCATAATTCAATTGCCCTAAAAGTTATGAATATTTGTGTATACCGAGTTCTTTTACAATTAGACAAATTAAAAAAAAATGTGATATAAAACAATAAAACAAACGGTGTTGTATTACTACTAGATAATGTATCAGCACTACAAAGTTCTATTAGGGCTCTGAGTATCAAATTTCAAGAGCAATTTATTTTTTTCCAAAAATTTTGTAACATTACCAAAAATTATTTCTCACTTTAAAAGCGTTGGAAATGACCTCCTTTATCCCCCTACTTCGTTTGATCCACGACTTTTGAACCACCCTGTATACGAAAAATCTTGTTATTGTTTGGACTAAAAAATCAAAACACAGTTTTAGTATGTTGCTTGTAAAATAATCTGACAAAAAATCATAATGATTTTAATGTTATATTAGTACCTATAGTTTTTATAGTAAAAAGAAAGTTTTTAGAGGTATCTTCATGATTTTTTTCTATCATACCAAATAAGTTGTATTATATTTTCAACACACTATCTATTAATCCTGAAAAATATCATATATATTATTTTGAAGTGAAACTTGTTTAGGCGCGCTTGACTTGGGGAGTAAACTGGCGAATGCGTTACGAAAACGTGTGATCGCGAGTAGGGAAGGTACGTAAAAAATAGCTGGAAATACCTGGTGTAAAAACCCGGTCCCGGTCGCATAAATATGCGACCGGGTTTTTACACCAGGTATTTGCTTCCAAGTACGCACACCGGGTACCGACTCAAAATACTTGCAAGACTATTAAGTATCTTATACGGCTACTCGCTCAAATACGTAGGTACTCAACCGCGTCAGTTTTCGCAAATGCGATCATGCTCCTTTTGGAACAATTTCGTATGCAAGTATTTTTTACCGACTTCACAAAAAGGAGGAGGTACTATGTTCGGCTGTTTGTATGTTTTTTTTTTTTTGTATGTTTGTTCATCGAATACTCCGCCAATTGTCGACGGATTTTCAAAATTCTTTTTTTGTTCCAAAGTAGATAGTTTTGAGGTGGTCCCACTGTCACCAAGTTAGGATCTGATGATGGGATCTTAGAGTAATCGAGGGCAACCTTTAAATTTTATAGGCTCACTTATTGTTTTTCGCATATTTTACGAAGTATCTTGTGTATTTGCGTATGGTTGTCACCATCTCAGGTAGCTGGGCTGATGATGGAAGTTACAACTCCTTAACAGTAAGAAGTTACTCGAACAAGCAAGGACTGTTTTAGTCAATTGTTTTGATGTTTGATAGGGCATTTGCCACATTTGGTCTCATGATCATCAAGTCATGACCTGATGCTGCAGTCAGGATAGTCTGCAGAGTACCTAACTCCTCGACAACTAACAGCAGATATATCGTGTTAAGGCTCATTGAAAAGGGCTCGATGTGTGGATAAACGTACTGTTGATGAGGAACACCGAAGTACATAAAGACCTGATGCTGAAGCCAGGAGCATTAGAAAAAGTACCAACCTTGAAATTACAGCACCGTAGTCGTGTTTGGGCTCATTTTAAACAGGACTAAATTTTAAGTTCAATGCAATGTTGACAAGTCTGGCCTGATGCTGCAGCCAGGATTATCAGCATCTAGTCTAAAAACATCAGGGCAGGATTTGATGATGGGATCCTGGAGAAATCGAAGGAACTCTTCAAATATTATAGGCACACCTATAGCGATTTGGGTATTTTTTATAGTAACTCGTGCATTTGCTCTCGGAAAGCACTATTTGGTGATGTGGAACTGATGATGAAGACCACAGATGGCCACCGGAACTACTCAATAATATCTAAGTATTTCACGGGTTGCGATTCGATTACTTTAATATGGTTGCTAAGCAATTTATGCTCGTCACAATGTGAATGGTGATACGGAGCTGATGGTAGATCTGGAGAACTCCTCAACAATTAACTTCCCTGTATCGGAAAAGAAATATTTTGGTTGTAAAAGGCGATGATCACTAGGCTATTGTAACTTAGATAAATTATAAGCAGACCCACTAAAAAGCGTGAAATAAAAACTTTTTAAGAAAAAAAAAAAACCGACTTTCAAAAAAACACTACAAAGTGAAAAATATCTTTAATTTCGGAAGTCGGTGGCAAAAAACTAAAATAAAGATCCAAAGACACCGACTTCCGAAATTAAAGTTATTTTTCACTTTGTAAAGTTTTTTTTGGAAGGCGGTTTTTTTTTCTTAAAAAGTTTTTTTTACTTTAATGGTTTGTAAAAGTATTTATTTGTAAACGCGATTGTGCTCCTTATTTATAGGAATTCACGGATCAATTTCCTATGCAAGTACTTTTTACTTCCAACAGGGCTTTTGTTTGATTACGCGATTGTACTTCTTATTTGTATGAAGTTATGGATCAGTTTTCGATGCAGATAGAAAATACTTGAAAGTATCTCGAGCCCTGGTTTTAGGCCCTGGTTTCTTAAGGTGGACGTACTTGGAAGCCCTGGTACTCGATTTTGCAAGTACGACCCATGTCTAAGGGCTACGGGCGAGGCGAACGGGAGTTGAGTGGGGGATATAAGCAAGAGAAAGCAGTGCGCGCGCACATTTTCTTTCTCTCTTCCTCTCATAGCCAAATACGTTTGAAGTTTCACTTCAGTCGTGTGGTCATAAGCACACTCGGTTTTTTTTTTATTTTGTTTACTGTAGTCGATCATATACTTTTATTGTTTCTAAAACTTGCATTTTTTGCGCTTAGGTTCTGTAAGCCCCTTATTGATTCCTCCCGATACCCTGACAGCTCATAGAGAGCTTCACAGTACCTATTGTGTGCTTGTAATAATGTCTTGACGATATTACTGTGGACATTAGATGCACAGCGCACATTAGATGTTATTTTGTAAAAAATAATTTATTTTTAACTAAAAATACTTACGTTAATCTCGAGATGATTTATTAACAAGCCAGTAATAATCGATAATAATATTTTACCAATAGACTAAAAATTATTAGTACCAGGTATTATCGATTATTATATCTGATAATAATATACCGTAAAGGTAGCAGATAGCAGCAGCAGCATAGCGAGCAGATAGGTATTTTTTTCTTTTGTCTGAACTATTGTATTGGAAGTTAAAACGTAGGCAGGTACATTTTATTGTTGAAACAAAACTATAGAAATAGCGTAAAAGCTTTGATGCTTTCATTATTCATCCGATTGGTTCAATTCAATACAACGCATCGACAAAATTGGATATAAACCTTTGTGGACTTCGGTACTATCTAGCTTATAAACACTGATCCTCAAACTCTTAATTTTCTATCTTGCTTGTGTGAGTAATTTTTACTTTCACATTTTTTTTTACTTTTAAAAATTTTAAGCAATCTATCTGTCTAGCCATTTATCAACTATGTTAGGATTGGCTTCCAGTGTGACAGGATGCAGGATACTTGTATTTTTCATGGAGCAACTGCCTATGTGACCACCACCACAACCCAGTTACTTAATGGGTTGCACGATATCCCTTGGCAAGACGGGTTATCAGACTTTCGGGCTTCTGACTACCCGTAATAACTGTCAAAGATCTACGAATGACAGTTGGGGCCATAGATATATACATTTCTATGGTTGGGGCCAACTACTTAACGTGCTTTCCGAGACTCGGAGGGGGTACGAATGGTCAGCCATCCACGGACCGACCACGGCAAGCATTGCTTAACCTCTTAAAGATCGGTCCGTGTGGATGTTATTAATTAGCCATGATATTCAATAAACGAATATCCATCTCTCGGTTTATGTGTACAATAATAAGTGTCATAATCACAGGTCAAATTCCAAAATCCTTTGATTTTCGACTATTGACACTTTCTTTGATACCTAACACTTCCACTATTATAAACCTCCAGATTCTCAGACACCGT
The DNA here is from genome assembly GCA_947508005.1 of Amphipoea lucens. Taxonomy (NCBI): domain Eukaryota; kingdom Metazoa; phylum Arthropoda; class Insecta; order Lepidoptera; family Noctuidae; genus Amphipoea; species Amphipoea lucens. The sequence goes on from OX382356.1 coordinate 10,084,908, forward strand.
TTGAGACACAAATTACCCAACATTTCAGGAGTAGGCTTACCCACATACATCTATTCATTAGAACGTATTACTTGACTCTCGATACGGATTCCGAATGCCTCGAATTGTATTACCAACCCACTTAAACTTAGGTCAAATTACCTATAATGATGACTGTTGATTAATACCTGCTACTACACATAATGACTTAGTGAAGATTTCATTGATTAATTATCCAGACACAAGAGATAGTGATAGTAAATTAGTTAATATAGGTATAACTATTTTTAAGTAAGTACATGGCATAAAATAATATCAGGCCAGTATTCCTCGAGGAGGTAGGCAAAGATGTAAAGATTATTTGCCGTTGGCATAGGCTGGGCACAAATTTCCTTCGATCGTATTGGTAATGAGATACCACAAAATCTTCAACAATAGCACTAGATTAAGGATGAACGAAAACACATCGCTGAAGTGACCGCGATTGCTTATAACTTGATTATAAACGTTAACTTTCAAACATAAAGTTTATTATCATTTGCTATATACAGGGTGTTACGGAAAGGGTATATCAATACAAACGGGTTGAAGAGTGTATCTGGTCTAGAATCTCTGTTCAAAATGTCAGCTCAAAAGCATTAACTTTGAAAATGCTTAATATTTTTTATTTCGACATCACAGCGCTGCACTGGCGCGCGGCGGCGCGGCGTGATGTGCGTGTACCTACTAGGCGCACAGACACACTACAAATAATGGATAATGACCCTCGTAGTGCGGTGACACGTTTGTTACGAAATCAATTTAATATACTGTCGAAATAAAAAAATATTAAGCATTTTCAAAGTTACTGCTTTTGAGCTGAAATTTTGTACAGAGATTCTAGACCAGATACACTCTTCAACCCGTTTGTATTGATATACCCTTTCCGTAACACCCTGTATTTACTACTTTGAAAAGTAAAACAAAAAAAAATATGGAAAAATAAAACAATTTCTAAGCAATAAGGTTGAAAAAAATATGTTGCAAAATAAGACCACAATATTATTATTTTGTGGCTTTATTTTTCCGGTCGCTTTTTATTCTCTCATCGGAAATCTATTATGTAGGTACCATTGTTGATCGAAGGACAAAATAATAGGTATAACGATGAGAATGGTGTCCTCTATCAATCAGCCTAGCCTTTTCCCAACTATGTTAGGGTCGGCTTCCAGTCTAACCGGATTCAGATGAATACCAGTATTTTACATTGCGACTACAATATCCACAACCCAGTTACTGGATAACTTGATACCCCTTGGTAGTAGGTAGTGGTTCTGACTACCCGAAACCACTGTCAAACATCTTCGACTGACTGCCGGGACCAATCTACATTGTATTTAAATCAATAATTAGCTCCCTAATTGCGTAACACACGATCAATCATAATTTGAATGGTTTTAAAGGATTTTGCTTATCCATTGCTTCGTATGTTTGAAAAATTTGTCTGCTCATCAACGTAAATAACGCAATGAAAGTTGTTGTACTGTCAAAATGAAAGCCATTGCTCCCATTAGTGTATTAGGCAAAAATCGAAAACTGAACTTACATATATAAAACATTTATTCTTTCCACTTAACTAAAATATAAGAAGGAAAAACTCTTTATCGAAGAGCAGGTAATAAAATAATCAACACGTATAAAAGCGGATGAAACATCAGAATTCTCGTCCGCGCTATAACTTCACGTCTGAGAAAACATCTTGCCGTATTATGCTTTTTGTGGGACGCTCTCAAAACGAGAGCAATTTATTTAATGGACTAGATAGTTGTTTCCCGCAATTTTCACGACATGTGAGTGGTTCACACTGCCCAACAGTATTCCTTTAAATATTTTCTACCTCGTATTTAACGCTTTTCAATGGAGCTTCTATTTCAGAACGCTCGACCAGATTTATAGCAAAAGGTGCAAATTCTATATGTAAATGTTAGGAGTACGAGGAGTCGAGGAACTAAATGTTGTGTTACAGAAAATGAAATGAGGATGGAATATTTTGGACAATTTAATGTTGATCAAAGGATACGAAATAAGTCCGTAATTTTGAAGCTATTTTAATTATGAAATACATTTTCTATGTTATTATACATTTGGAATTTGTAATTTCCATTAAAACATTTAAACATATTTTCCGGTCTGCGGATATAAACTCCAAGTCTCATTAACTGGACGGACTCATAATATACTTAGGTACAACAGAGTAAAATTTATCGTTACAATATGCCAGCTTACCGGTAGCATAACAAAAGATGCACTATAGCAAAACATAAGTAATGTATTTTGCACAGCGAATAATATATTTATGATTTTGTCAAAAGCAAGAGCAGCATTCTCTTATGCATAGCTTTCAGTTATATCCCTATCTCAAACTGATATTATCAAATCCGTGCCGTCGAACAAAATCACTGTACCTATATGTTCCACTAACATTTCCTCAAGAAGCTATCAGCTATCAGGAATAATTAATCAAATGGCAGCCATTGTGATAAAGGCTTGGCACTCAGCACCGCTCGAATTCGCGCCAAAAGGATCGTGTACCGATGTGATTCAGACAGGCATTGCCTACACAGGAACATATACACAGTTCATTTATTACGATCGACTGAATACTACATATTTCCTTCTTTATTTGCAGCTTGTGCGTCGATACCTTTATTTCATTCGCTTTTCACGTAAGTTTTTAGCAAATCACCTTTTACATTAAGAATTCGAATCTAGTTACCGATTCCCGGCCCAGAGAGTACACTGAATGTATTTGAAATGATTTTAAAATGTACATTGAAGCATGTTGCCTGCCTTCAGAACAATAAAGCAGACCTGAGCTGAGTCTCCAGAGAGAACGATGCAAGACGTACTGACGTTCACTTAGAGACTAGAACGAAATATACTTCCTTACTCACTGGCCAAAGAAGCAGCTCAAAAATAAGATCACCAAATAAAAAAGTAAGGCGAGGTTTTTCTGAAGTTCATTTCTCTTAAGAAGCTACTGCAATAACTAGGGCTTTCAATACCGGTATTAGCCAATACGGGGATACCGGTATTGGAAGCCCTAGCAGTAACTATGTAGCTGAAAGAAAGTATGTCTATGCTCATGGGATCAATCACTTATCTATACGGCCATCTTTCAATATTTACGCGGTCTGTATAAGGTAGCCCACTGACCCGGTTTGATTTGAAGGGATATTGATTGAAAATTATAGAAGCCACTTTATGTCGACACTAGCTTTTGCCTGCGACTTCGTCCGCATGAAATTTCTTGTTCCCCCGACCCACCACGTCGTATCACATCGCCCGTCTGCACAGCGGTGCTATTCTGTAAAAATCTCACCGTGATAACTTAGGTGAAGTGAGCTTAAAGTGAGCTGTCATTGCACCAGATGCTAGCGATTGACACTATTGTCAGCTCACTATAAGGTGACTTCACCTAAGTTTTCACGGTGATCTTTTTACAGAATAGCATTACTGTTCTTCATTTTCGCTTAGCATTCTTCCTAACTTTTTTTCTTCTTTTTGCCCAGCTTCTGCGGGTCGTAGCGTGATGTTAAATAACCTATAACCTTCCTCAATAATTGGGCTATCAAAACCAGTAGTTCCAGAGATTAGCGCGTTCAAGAAAATAAAATCTTCAGCTTTATTATTAGTATAGATGGATCATAAAATGAAGACCTGCAGTGCTATTCTGTAAAAATCTCACAGTGAAAACTTAAATGAAGTGAGCGTGGAGTGAGCTGTCAATAGTGTCAATTCCTAGTATCGGGTAGAATACAAACTCACTTCACCTAAGTTTTCACGGTGACATTCTTACAGAATAGACCCCCTGAAAATAGAAACCAGTTCTTCTCATATCCTCCAACATTATTTAATACTGGAGATACAAACAATCTACTAGAACGTGTCGACACCAACATACAGCGTGTCTACGATCTTCAATTTGACAAAACATTTGAACAAGCAAAACTATCATAGCTTCTACCACCAATGTTGGCCAAACAGCCGTTCTACACCAGGCGACGCAAGTTCTTCCAATTGTACATATAGGTGGGCAACGGTGGGTGCATAACAACGACGCATGCTTCATGCACGTCCCACTGCGGTGGTTTATGCTACATTATTTCTCGTGCTCTGGTTAATATTCCAACGGTGTCTAGCGAACAACCTCACGGCGAATACAAATATTCTAGCCAACTATTTCTAGACTAACTATGAAAAGCTTGGCAAACGACTCAAGTACGTATATAATTTGGAGGTAGTGGAAGCAGAAGTAATGCCTATTATGGTAATAGAACAGTGGCCTCTATTTCGTTTGGCCTTTCACAAATGTTTGGCCTAGGGCTTTCCGCTCGTATTCTTTTTCTTGATGAGCGAATACGACACGACTCGAATTCTAGAAGCTGTGTTAGGAGGTATAAACCCGAGGTGTTTTTCGCGAAAGCTTACTACAGATATCACCAATCTTACAAATAGGAACACAATAATTTTCCTGTGTAATAAAAAATAATATTGCTTTCAGGAAGTAAGTTTCATCGCCACACTGTTTGCAACCTTACTTAGAGCTTAGTTTACAGTATTTTATCTCACGGGGGTCGCGCTTTTTTCTTGTGTTAACCAAGTGTACAAAACAAGTTGTGAATGTGGGCGTGAAGACAAGTAGCGTCACCACATAACACACACGCACATTTCTTATTTTGCCCGTGTTTCGGACGGTACCGAGAGCTCCTGCGCTCACTGACACAATCACAACGTGTTTGTACACTTGTTAACCACAAGTAAAGCGCGCGGCGCTTCGTGAGATAATAATACTTTATCTGTCTGTAATTTAACGTAAACTACGGAATAGTGCGCGTAATTAAAAGAAATTACTCTGCTTAATCGTTTACTGTTTTACTGTAAGTTAAGGGTCCGCGAAACGATCCATTGCAATTGTCTAAGTTTTGTGTGTTTATTGTCAATCGCTTCAATTGCATTTGGTAGACGATCAATTTACGCATCACCACGTACAAATTGACAGCTGCAATTGATCATTTACGGGACCCTTTTTTTTCGGGTTGATATGGTAGCCCGAAATTCAAATTTACTTACGGTTGTTGCAATTTGCAGGGCAGTATCAGGTTGAATATTGAATAAAATATGATTCGCGACCCAGAGATACGTGGTTCATTTATGCCGTGGCCACACTAAACGGGAAACGCCGATAATTATCGCGATAAGTTGTAGCTCATTGGCTGCACCTACGATGTCTGCCAATGAGCCACAACTTATCGCGATAATTATCGGCGTTTCCCGTTTAGTGTGGCCACGGCATTAAAGTGTTGACCTCATCACCACTCTGTAGGTACAAACTTAACAATAAGTTCGACAAAAATAGCAAATAAACACATTCACTAAAACTACTAATAAATACTAACATCAATACTTGATTATTACCTACACGAGGTATTTTCAAGTGGCTCCGAAACCTCGTCGACACACACTCAGGGCAAAATGAAAAATATTTCCAAGAACAATACGGAACAAAGTTGGAAATTTCTCTGTCCCTTTTATGATATTACCTACAAGGGAAACACGATTTCTTGAAGTCAATACTTTTTGGAATTGTTCCCATGTCGTAGCAGAAAAAGTTACAATATAAAGTTTGCTGATTAGGTAAAGCGAAAGCCGGGTAACCCGCAATATTCAGGTTCTCTTACGCTCTTACGTGTCAGTGTCAGGTCATATGTTGATCGAAATATGACTCGCGACCGTAACAAATGTGAATTAACAGAATTATAATCATTAAAATCAGCAATAGGTGCAACTGTATTTCATGTCATTTGACGCTAATAATTATTTTTCTGGAAATACCTACTTATTTGTTACGGTTTCGAATAATTTTTTGATCAACATACAACCTGAAACTAAACGGCAAATTGCAAAAAAAAACATAAAACATAAACATAATCAGCCTATAATGCTCCCACTGCTGGGACACAGACCTCCTCTCGGTGAGACGGAGTGGGCCGTAATCTACCACGCGGGTCCAGTGCGGGTTGGCAGATGTCACATGTCTTCGAATTTTTGGTTCTAGGACATGCCGGGTTCCTCACGATGTTTTTCTTCACCGTTTTGAGAGCAGTGGTGATGAAATAATTTACATAAAGTAAAGCGCCTGTCTGGATTCGAACCTACGACCTACAAGTCGTAAGTCGCGGCTGTTACCACTTGGCCAACACTTTGCAAAAGAACGTAAGGAAATTGTTTTTCGCGGACTACCTTCTACGCAATTGAATTTTACTTAGGTATATTTACACGAGTATAGGCAAATGGCCACTGAGCATTTCCTTACTTCTTTATTTGGAAAACGTATACAATGCCGATAGCAACCCATCACAATATTTTTTTTGACACATAGATACAATTTCATACGTTACTTATAGGTACAGGGTGTAATTGAATTCATTGGCATCCTTTTAAGCGGTCATTGTAATCATCCTTATGAACAACTTTTACTATGGGACCAAGACTGAAATCGCGAAAAAAAAATCAGCTCTTCCATAAATTTTGACGAGTTATGTGAACATAAATGCAAGGAACAGCTGTTTTTTTTTCGCGATTTTGGCTTAGTCCCATAATAAAAGTTGTTCATAACGATGAGTACAATGACCCCTTAAAAGGATACCCATGAATTTAATTTTACCCTGTAGAATAGGAATCATAAGTAGGTACTCACTTATATTACAATAATGAAACATTTTATTAAATTCCATTGACCTCTGCTCAATACAACCTTTATTCTTTACGAGCGGCCGCGAATGAATTCTCATTTAAAAAGAACAAGTTGTTGTTGCCCGAATTTTGGGGATTTGCCAACCAAATCAACTTCCCCTAGAAATTGAAACTCTCTTTATTTTAGTGGCATTTAATATTTTTAACGCATGAACTAAAAATCAGCACCCGAATGGACTTGAAAAAAAAAAACACTCATTTCTACTAGAGTTCTGCGAATAACAGTAATAAAATCACGTTCAACACAAAAACAGTCCGATATTTTATTGTACGAATTTTTGTGCTCATGCTAAAACTAATTCACAGTTATATGAATTCAATAAAAACTAAGTGACCTCTCAAGCTACGCTAATGAGACACAATTGATTTTCTATTGTTTCGTATCAAATAGGATACACGCGGAGCTTGCGACTAATAGGACATTCTCCGCAATGTTGATGTGAAAGAGTTTTTCAATGGTCACTATGTAAGTACTCGGAATACTCTCAGCGTCAGCTGCAAGTATTTTATTACACTTAATATCTAATATATTGAAACTAGGTATGCTTATAGCTACATTATGAGCATAAAATAAATACCAGCCCCTGACAGTGATGCCGTATGAAGCAAGTTTCCATCAGCAGAGGCGTGTTAATAATTAACAACGGGCCGGACGGGAGCGGCCGCGAATAAAAACGGACCGCTCCGTAATAATTTCTTTGAAAATTTAATTTATAGGCGAAGTTGGCAAAGCGGGGTATTAATATTTTATCGTAATTCATGTTGGGTCACCGTCCCCCAGTGCGTAGGGTTTCTCAGCGTTTGTCCTTAGGTAGTAAATACCATCCTTCCTGAAACGAAACAATGAACGTTGATCTCAAAGATTTAAGCTAATGTTGTTACTGCTTAACAAACGAGTGTTCTTTGTTTAATTAAACATAGAAGCAACGAAAAGTTAACCGTGCTCATGAATACTTAAAATAACCTTCTTTTGTTATTTGAGTCGCTGGAGTGAATGTTCTAAGAGAACGAATGAACGAGGGAGTCATAACTAAAATGTTAATTAATTGGAACATAAATATCAAATACCGACTTTCGGTAGTCAAATTATAAATGTTCTAAAGACTTACTGACTGGATCCTTAATAAAGAGTATTTATTTTAGCAAATATTCTCAGAAGTAAATTCGTTTCGCAATTCAAATAAATAAAGCACCTATCTAAAATCTTTTAGTAAGACGTTAAAGGTCTCCAACATCAATTATTCCAAGATTCCTGGAACACTTCTTATTATCTATCTTCGCAAACTCACCCGTAGTGTATATCAAATCCGCCCATGATCAGGGTCTCGCCAGTGCCTCTACAGGACCCTGTATAGTAGAGCTCGTTGTAACTCGTGCACCTGACTGCAGTGAACGGCACATCAGATATAATGGACTCGGCGAAGAACATGTGGGCACGGTTGTGGGCACATAGACCTGGTAGAAACAAAGGAAAAACATAACATCACGCCTGTATACCCCAAAGGGTAAGGTTGAGGTGTACCTATACGTGTAGCACCTACGCTACGAGGGGTGCTCTTTTATTTAAATGAAACTCCTATCGGATTTCATAAGATAATTATTTTAGGAGTTATTTAATTAAATACATAAAATTAGCTCATCTTATTTCTTACACGTCAAAACCTACTCTCATTGAATGACACACGCTTAAACGTTCGAATGGAACATGCCTTCAAATATGACCGGCCTGTATTTCAAAAGAGGGCAGAACCTCTACAGTACACCTCGTCAGCTATGTTTAAGCCCCATGTAACAGGGGCAGCCTATTGCCATTAACTGGGCATAAATCCGGACACCGGGCTGTTACTGAGAAATCCCTAATGAAAAATCTCTTATATTCTGTGATGCAATAGTGTCAATCCTATTACCTATAGGCCTGATGCAAGTGTTAATCCCTTGCATATCCCTTTTATAACCACCCGGGGTGTCCTGCTGCTACCTTTAGCCGGGGTGCTGGAGTGCTTGCGCATTTCGTCACGCTCCCCCGGCCAGGTGTTGGTCTACATAAGGTGAAGCCTGCAGGCAACAGACTTGGGGAGTTTGTTGCCTGAACAGTGTAAGGCCCGTGACGGCGGCGCGCCGTGTTCCGCGCGCACCTCTCTCTGGAGGAATGGTGGCCGTTTGCGGCCGCTGAGGGTGACGGGGTCCTCACTGATCCCTTGTATCATCAGGTGGAATCACAGCTCACTTTAAGCTCACTTCACCTACGTTTTCACGATAAAAATTTTACAGAATAACCGGTAGATCTTGCTGGCCCAAAGCGTCGCCACTTCCACGGCGTCGTCGGTGGCAGCGCAGACGTCACTTTGACTGCATGTTTTGGGAGGACAGGATAGGAGGTTCCCAAACTATACTACTGTACTAACTACACCTTTTCTCTGTCAAGTTCTGTGTCATGGTCGAACACAGGTAATGATTCGACGTATACATCACATACCTCTGTAATCAAATCCACATCCAGGCTGCCTTGTACCTCCATTCGGATAGAAGTCAATGTGACCTAATGGGGACGCGAAGCCGAGGTATCCTCCACAGGTATGTATCACCTCCACATGACGAGCATCATGCTTATCCAGCCTAGCATCCTTGTTCCCAATGGTAAACAATGGCAACGCTGGGTCTAAACCTAAAAAAAGAAGTTCCACTTTAAGAAAAAATCAATATCGGCCATAATGCGAACGCTTCAGTAACATTTCTTCACTCAGCCGTTAATTTCTCGAAATTAGTTTCCGGGAAATGGGATGATTGGGGTCGTTCTGTTAGTTAATTGGGATTTATTTTTGACTTAAGTAACTGTATTTCTTGGTAATATGTATAAGCAAATTATAATTGAAGGTTATGCGTTCCTTGAGAAGCATGTGTGGTGTAATTATGAATAGGCTGAGGAATGAGGTGTTTAGACAACTTTGCGGTTTAAAAGAAGAAATAGTGACAAAAATTAAAAAGAGATAAAGGCGGGTACTGACCGGCGTTACGGGGTGTAATGTAACGTGTTTTAAAGCGTCACAGCGAGCGTTCGTGCAGTCAATACGGGGAAACAAGGCGCTCGCAACGAGCAACGAGCGGCTCGTTGCTCGCTGAGAGTGCTCCACCCGAATCTGAAGCACGGACTAGCAATGAGTTAGAAACGAGCACCTTACACGGATTTTAGAACACGGCATAACGTAACATGCCCGCTGCGAATGGTACATTACGGCCCGTAAGGCCGGTCAGTACCCGCCTTTAGATGTTTTAGTCGTGTTTAGAAGATAAATGAAAGGTGACTAACAAACGGTATTTACAAGGCAGATAGGAATGGAAACGTTCGGTGGGGACGCTCTAGAAGGACATATTGTGACCTTATTAGTGATGTTCAACGGAAAGGTCAGGTTCATAGTACTCGCAACTGGCGTGTGTGTATGAACGTAAAAAAAAAACAAACGGATAATAAAGGATCGTAGCAGGTGGCGTTCTGTTATTTCTGCCTATCCCCATGGAAAGAAGGCGTGAGTTTATGTATGTATAGAAGGTTAAGTTGAAGTTATTGTTTTAAGAACGTAACGTTATAAACAGTCAAAGACGTGCATTAAATTTCTAAACAGCAACATAATTTGTCACTGGAAAGGAGAAAATGCTAAAGCGTCATTTGGGCCAAAATGAAATAGGTAAATAATATTTTTTTTATTAATTAGATTTTTTTTCTGCGTCTATCTGTTTAGGCTTCAGGTCAATTTGAGCCCATTTTAATTGGCTCAGATTGTCTCTGTGGATTGTGGCTATCGTTGAATCCAACGATATATTATATAGGTAACTCATTTTGGCCCAAATGGCGCTTTAGCATTTTCTCCTTTCCAGTGACGATATTGTTATAGCTGTAACATATTACCTAACGCTCATGGATTCTATTATGGAATAGAATCCAAGAGAATAGAATCCATTGCCATTAGGTAATATGTTATTGATCTGTCGGCAGGCACTAGCTACGAAAACAAGAAGCGAAATGTCAGGTTTATCTTGCACTCATAACCCTAAACTTCTCTAATATTAATTTTAGTTACATATTATATATTCAAACAATAACTATAATAATATTGCACACGCAAAATTAGTAAACAAAACAATAGGAGTCTTCACAACAACCGCCAGAGTTTAACTAACAATAGAAGCTAATTTGCTGCGGTTTTGTTATAAAAGCTAACAGAATTGGTTGCGTAAACACCTCGACATTCAACGCAGAATGGGGAGTTAAAATTGCCAAATTATTTGCCATAAGCACGTAATTAAGACGCGATTTATTATGTCCTGCTGCCTGTTGTTCGGTTTGAAGCGGTTGGGACGAAAGGTATACCGTTTCGGGTTTCTGGGGATAGGATAACGAAATACTTGATCCTGCATGAAATTCTTAGGTAATAATCGTTAATCTTACTGTACACTCAGAAAGGTTAAGCGGATTAAGACATCCGCCTCGCCTTTTCCTGTTTTCAGGTCGGCTTTCAATGTAACAAGATGCGTCTAAATACTATTTTACAAGACCGCCACACTTATAACCTAAGTTACTCGTAGTACGGCAAAAATTGGATATTTAACCAGTAGCACTTACCCTGATTGGGTAACACACTATCAATCTCAATCTGCATCATTTTGAAGGATATTGCTCATCCATTGCTTCATGTTCGAAAAATTAGTCTGCTTCACAACGTAAAATATAACGCAATGAATGTTGTTGAACAGTAAAAAGGAAAGCCACTGCTAATGACAATGTGTTACGCAATTACACCCTGCTGTCTTGTCACCTCTTCAAAAATTACGTTAAACCCTCATTCGTATTTTGACTGAGCGAAGCCACGAGCTAAGTTGGTAACCCTTTATGAAGGAGAAGAGAAAGTACTCCCAGCACGGTACGAGGCCCAAGGGTAAAAGGTATTGTGCTCAAAACAGCAGAATATGAAGTGTAGCTCCTTAAACATGACGTTGATTGACGCTTCAAACGTGCAGCGCTTACTTGACTGACAACCACATTAGTTGCTTAAATGAAAATTAATATTAAACCCTCAGTGACCATTTTTATTTAGGTAAATATGTAAGCCGCTGTAACATAAAATTGTTGAACAAATTGATGATATATCAAATTCTGTTGCCGATAAATTAAAAAGAGATAAATCATCTTGTACCATTATCAGGGCACAAATAGCGAAATAAAAATAATTAAATACAAGCGATCGATCTTTACCGAATTCGGGTATGTTAGAAGGTTATATCATACTGGTATTTTTTTTTAAATTGACACTCACCTGTGATAGTATCAATAGGTCCTTTCTTAACATAAGCTCCTGCTATACCCACTACATGGGCTCCCAGGCTGTGGCCAATGAGATGCACATCATCCATAGACACTCCCTCTCCAATGAGGAAATTAAGGAATTCGGTGAGGAGGCGGCCCACGGAAGCCACGTTGTAACTGGCTAAGACATAGTTGACGTTGGCTGCAACACCCCAGTCTACCACGATGATATTCAAATCGCTGACGTTGAGGTATGCTGAAATAGTTATGAGGAAATATTAACTAACAGTGTTATCTTCTGGAGAGATCTGAGATGGTTTTGTGACGGACAGAACAACGTGGTCACACAGAGTAGACGTTATAATCCTACGTTACTACGTTGACGTTATAGTCGTTAGAATCTATTGGGAAACAAGTTGACGATGGAACAGAAATATAGATTTAGAAATAGCTACTACAATACGGAAACTAGATTATGGACAGATTTCGACCAGATTGAGCGGCTAGTTGGTTGACGTCACGACTCAGCCTCGAAGGTAGCCATTGTTCGCAAGTGGCCCAAAACAACACATCGTAAAATAAATTGTGGCCTTTTGTTTAATAGAACAAAGAAGAAGGATCCCACAATCTATTCCACTGATTCTTTCCATCAGAATAGCACACATTTTTCGCTGGCAATGTTGGTGTTCGAGAATCGAGATACATTGACCTCGCTTGAAATTCAGTCTGGCATCGACGTGATGGATTTCAAGATCTCATTATGCAGATACAGGCGGAGTAATCGCCTACAACCATTGCAGTTCCCATTCCCTGATGTCGGGAGTACATCGACATCTAGATACCTACCTACCTACCTACCTATTATATACAGAAAAAAATATGATCTCTGTACTTTCAATGTGAAAGCATGTATAACTTAAAAAGATATAATGTTAAGTAATGTGAGTGTGTGTTCATAGGTGCACGTCTCCTAACCCAACGGGGATTACAAGCATTATGTTATGTATGTCGGTTAATGTAAAGTATTGAAAAGGCATGCTACCTTCTTTGATTGATTCAGGCATAGGGCTGTATCCATGATTGAGCCAACCATGAGTTAACACTTTAACTTTTTTGTTAAAATCAAAGTTTGAGTCTTGTAGAGACGCTGAATCGTTGGTTTTTAAAACTTGAAAGTCGAACGGGTTCCTCCTGAAATGATAAATATTTTGTTACTGTTATAAACCATAATGTTATAAAAGGACAGAGAGAGAATTACAAGGCATCAACTACACGATACGATGATATAAACGATAGTTATTTGTCAGTTTGTCTCGAACTGATTTGTAAACGGTACAAGATTCGGCTATGTAATTCGATGATTGGTTCACCACCTACCTAAATGTATTACTATCCAGATCAAACCCAGCAAATTCTATGTAACTGTTATAATTGCGTTACGTATAAATTTGGGCATGCTAGTGTGCAACTGTGAATAAAACTGTAACCAAAACCAGATCAGTACTAGAAAAAGTAGACCTCAAAAAACCAGAGCACTAAATCGGGTGAGTTGTCCATAATGTTAAAGGTCTAGATACCAAACAGAATTTCGCTAACCACGCTGTGAATAGACGCACAACATACATACACAATAGCTCATTTCAATATAAACATAGTCTTATGACTCTTACCACACATTACATACGCCTCGAAAACAATAGCATGGACCAAAAAGGTGGCGTTAAAATTTTTGTCATACACCACGATAGCAAAATATGTTTGGAAAGAACGTTTTGCGAATTTTAATTATGAATTTACAATTTCCCTTTATTGTGAGAACGTTTTTTAAAGCGGAAAACAGCAAATGTTTGTAAACAATTAACTATCTGGCCAAAGGATCAGAATTGCAATGCTGCGAGACTTTTGGGGCACTTTTCCTGTTGAAAACGATGCGGAAGATTTTTTTAATGCCCTATGATTATTTCCGTTTTATATACTTGTACATATACATACACATATTTTAATCTACACAAATAAATAAAAATGTAGGTAAAAAGAAAAACGTTCTTTGGTATATTTTTGTGTGCGATGCTCATTGGCTATTGTCTAAACGAGCTATTGTCGTTTCAAGTGTTGAAACATTTGCCATTGGCTTGGGACACTTTAAAACTTTGTTCTACTAAAACCTACAGAATCGTTGACAACTATTGTTCTTAGGACCTGTCCAGATAACTCGAAAAGTAACCGAGTACCTACAGAGCTCCAGGACCCCTATTTTTAGTACATTCCTGAATTTACTGAACGGTTTTGTTGCAAGCTTTTTTTAAAGTTTCAGCCGAACTTTTCGTGCTGCCAATATCAGCTCGGTCGATACCGCTGAAAACCACATCCAAGCTATAGGTACGCCCGAGTAGTTGAAACAATCAGTTTTCGCGGAGTTTGCACTTACAACTTGAGAGAAGCAACTTTAAAGTTAAACACTCTGTTCTCTCTATTTCTTTAAACTAATTTTGAATTCTGGCATCTGAACGCTTTAGATTTCTAGTGGTGTTGTATATTGCGTTTCGTTTTCTTCGGAAAAATTCTACGAACTATAGTGTGCACTGACAGCAAACTCCAGCAAGGTGGTTAGACATAGAACATCATCTGACGATTTTATTTTTCATTCTATTTTTCTATATTATTACATATTCTAAAGCAACGTTTATAGGTACAGTAAGGCGTACGTCTGTGGTATCAAAACCAGTATATGCTGCCCTCTTATTCTATTGAAACTTCGTACTAAGCTAGATCAGTTCAAGGTCAAAGTGTTACCACCAGGTCAACATGCGGTCGGCTGTAAAATCTCAGACTTGCGTCTTGAGATCAGTGACAGTAGCAGTGATCGATCAATTGCCTTCCAAAGACAATCCAGATAGCCAAATAAGAAGACTAAGGACCATTACTTCGTTGTCTTTCAGGAATTTAAAAGGAAAACTTCATTATTAAATTAACTTACAAGTTCATGAAAATATTTTCCGAGTTTCTTTGATAAATGCCAAGGATTTTTTGGCATTTCTTTCCTGTTGGGTTCACTGTAGTAAGGCACTGTTGCTAAGGGGGTAAAAACCAACGAATTATACTTTTCTTACCTTGTAAACAGCCTGAATTCAACATCTGACTCGTACACCCAGCCGAAGCCCCAGAAGCGGGTCTCGTTGACGGTGGGAGCTGGCGGGTACATCTGCACGCTGGCCAGCCATACCGGGTCATACGGTGTCGGCGCATCCCAGTTCACCGCCGACACTACTACTTGGGCAGAAATATTGGATGTAATAAGAGCTGTTCGTGTATTAAAACCTTTTTTAAGTACAAAATCATTGTTTTCAGAGCCCGTTTTTTTATTTTTTATTAAAGGAACTGAGAATTTCACAAATATTTGAAAGCAAATACTAGATTTTAAGTAAGTATCGATACTACGAAACTAGCTTTTCGCTGCGGGCTTTGGAGGTCAGATAGCAGTCGACCCAAGTAACAATGTTGATTGGAAAGCACAGACATTGTGATTGGTAATAAAAGGGAACCTGTTTGGTAACAACAAGCAGAAATTCTTGGAGACCTACAATGCCTATCTAGTGTGCAAAAAACCTTGCGTGGGTGTATCTACATATTATACTTGTAGACTAGGTATAGTAATTTTATCTCACATAGCGACGCGAGCTTTACTTGTGGTAAACAAATCTACAAACACGCTGTAAATGTGTGTATGTGTAAGCGTAGGAACTCTCAAAAGAAAGTCGAAGTCTCGGAGGCGAAGTCGGAAGAGTGTGAGTGTATGTGCGTGTTGACGCTACTCGTCTTCACGCACACATTTTCAGCGGGTTTGTACACTTGATTACTACAAGTAAAGCGCGAGTCGCTTCGTGAGATAAAAATACTGTAGGTAGATACTTCTGCCTTCGGGAACTCCAAGTGTGATGAACAGCCTAAATACGTACTTTTTTACTACCTCCAACATTGGAAAGCTTTTTTATCTCAGGCATTTACATTTGTAACAGATTTTCATTTTATCGAGATAAATTCCTCCAGACGGTAATAATTCGAATCCTCAATGATCTGAAACGCAGTCATAACTTTAAAATGCTGATCGAAATCGGTTTTATTTTGAGTTAGGGAACCTAAATAAACATAGCAGAAAATTGGCTTAAGTATTTAAATCCCTGTTTTATGGATTGCTTTCCGTAATTTTTGGATATAATTTATTTTTATTAAGTTATTATTAGAATTATAATGTCAGAACCAAAAACTCGAAGAGGTGTGACATCCACCAACCCGCACTGGGCCCGCGTGGGTGGTGGATTATGACCCACTCACAGACAGTGTCCCAGCAATGGGAACATTATAGGCTGATGATTATGCTTAGGTATGCTATAATGTTTGACACAAATTTCAAAGTATTGCAAAATCAGCATTAGTACCTATAAACATACACACGTTAACACGTAGAATTATTGAATACATACTTCATACGATTTCCCTTCGGCACTCAATCTATCTTCTAAAACATAAATTTGCGTAACTTGTTATCAATAATTCAGAAGCGTGTTGAGTTGCTTCGTTAATTTAATAGAAGTCAGTCAGCCTTCCCATAATGGGCTCGAGGATATTGATTGTTATCTTCACTTTAGCATTCAATGAATGCTTCAACATTTACTTCACCTACAAACACTGTGAAAGTTCAATAGCTCCAAACAATTAATATTCATTGTTTGATTTAGAGACGGAACGTTCTGTTGCTTTTACCAATCTACGGAACCCTAGGGACCTTCCATCGAGACTTTAAAGAGGTCGCAGCTTTAAAGCCTGGAGCTGCAATATTTAGTTTTTAAGTGAAACAATAGTGACGAATTTTCATGCAGACATCGCTATAGCTTTTTAGTTGCAGGCGATGTAAAAAATACAGTTGTCTTGGTTAACCTATGCATTTTAGGCGTATCGAAGTTTGTAGCAAAATAGTTCCCGAGTTCAATCCCCTTGGAACATCTACCTACCTATTCCTAGTTTCTACGGTAAACCTAAACCGGTTTGTGCATTGTTCTAAATGAGAGTCAAAGCCAAAGTAAGATACCAATGCTTTTTTGCAAATTAAAACTTCGCGTAAAATAATAAGAAAAATAATAAAATAATAATATAAGGCAAATAAATCATAAACGGGGGACGAAAATTCACTAACGGGTGATCATGAACTTGTTAACATTTGTGTAAACTATTCACGAACCTGTAAACAGAACGAGCAGCAACGAAATCATTCCAACTGCGCTTCCTGGTTACAAACACCAGACTCACTGAGAACACAACCAACTTTCCACACATCGAACAAAACTTTGCTGAACTTTAAACTGACTAGAACGCTCATTTTGAAGCTAAATCTAATTGAAGAACCGGCACTGAGAGCTTCCACATTTTCACTGCCCGCTTCAAACAGAGATTGAATTTAAATTTACGTAGCGGTATCGGGCTCCATTACGATTCATAGTACGATCCGCTGGCCTGTCCATCGATCATATTAATCAAAGTGGACCTTATTAACATTGCATACGGTATCCTGAGGATTCTTCGTAAAATGGTGACGGGAGAAACTTTGAAACTTGAGTCATCTATGAATAATTTTAAAAGGGAAATTCGAAGACTGGTCAGCGATATAACAATCGTCCATGAAGAATGAAGATGCAGTCAGCAACAAAAGTCTCTTAGCTATTACTAGGTACCTCTATGAAATGCTGATATGATGATGATGATGATGATGGGGCTCCCTTTTCCGCACTTAGACTCCCATTTGGTCTGTTGTGCGTGGGAAATGCTGATATTCAATGTATCGAATAATTTTGTGTCAATTTAGATGATAAGTAAAACTAGCAATGTTAATCGACTTTTGTCGCTGACTGTATAGGTCTCTATTTTTTTTTTTTATATTATAGATAGAGACGTATACATACAGTCAGCGATAAAAGTCTGATTTGATATTATTATCAAATCACTTATGATTCACAGATTTAGTAATTAATATTCGAGTTCTAAAGTCATCCTAGTAGGTATACTAATTAATATCTAAAAGAAAGTAACCTCTGAAATAGGTAAGCCGTACCTATCACTGGAAAAACGCAGATGCTATTTTGACTTAGGAAGAATTTGGCGCAATGAAACTGAAGGACAATTCTCGTAATTTAAAACGTTCATAATCTAGTCGCAGTCTCATCTCGGCGAAAAACAAATGTCAAAAACTTGTCAAAATGTAGGTAGGGAAATTAGAGGTATTTTTGACAGGTTGAGACTGAGATCAGACTGTGAACGTTCTTAAAATTACGAGAATTACCCCTTTGATCGCGGTCAGCACAACGGCGTTCAAGAGCTGTCAATGACGATGATGACACTGACAGCTCTTGATGGCGGTTACCATGCGTTGATCGCGTTCAAGTTCATTGGTGAAATTTGCCCTTATTAGTTGGCGTTCTCAGAGCAACACATAACAAGCTGTTCCTGCGTATTCACTTGCATCCTAGGGGACCTACCTACTCTATGCAATCTCTACGGTACTTATGTACCTGAAAGAAAAAGTAGAAAGGTACAAATCACCAGGGCATGGTCTATTAGCGTTATTGCAATAAAATCTATCCTGACCCCGTTCAGCCGTTTGCTTGTACCTGTATGTATACGTGACTGAGTTACCTACAACCTCAAAACTCTCACAATTTTATTCTCATGTATAATAAAATTGTGAGAGTTTTGAGGTTGTATATAATATTCGAAAAAAGATAAGTAAGGATTAGTGAGATTTCTAAATTCAACAGGCCAGTAGCGGTAATAACTGGTAAAAAGTGGCACTCCGGGAGTGCATTATAGAAGTGAAAACTTGAACAATTACGTGTGTATTTTTTGAATCGTCATATAAACAAAACACAAACAGAATACTTTGCCATCACTCACTGGCATATCGGAAATACCTGCATTAAAACCAAGTACATCTCCAAGACAGCCGAATACATCTGAAGCGGTGTCGATTACAGTAACAGTGGCGCGGATTCAATGGTTTTCTCCCATCTCAAAAAGTGCCCAACACGCCTAAACAAATTTTCACTTAAAAAAAAAACAAATTCGTGACACATTGATGTTTCCAAAGTTGAAGGAAACTTTTAAGACCATACTTTTAATTTTAAGGTCTGCTGATTTCCCCACGGAAAAAAGATGTAGGTATTACCAGAATTCCTTTCCCTCTCAAATGTTGCTTGACTAAATTTTACTTTAAAAACATCAAACGTAGGTATTTTATTATTTACAAGAATACACTTCACAGACTTACGGCCGAACCCAATAAACTATTTTCATTTAAAGATAGATCGCTACTGATGGTAGCTAGTATAATCATAACTGGCAGTACAATACAGGGTGTCCCTGGAAGTATGGATCAAATCGAATAGGAGCGTGAGCAAGGTCATTTCCAAACTTTTTAACCCTGAGAATGTCGGTGAATTTTTTTACGGTTCAGAAGTTATGACCAATTTTTATTTTTTTTCAATCACTTCGCATAGTGCTCAAAGACAAATAATCATGAAAAAATACTATCAGGGCTATCTAAAAAAATTAAATTTATAGCCCTGATAGTTTCTTTTAAAGATTTTTTTAAACGATTCGATTTCTCTTCTCTTTTATTTTTTTTTTTTTAATTTTTTTTTTTTTTTGTTAAAACCTTTGGAAATGAACTTGCCCACGCCCCTATTCGATTTGATCCATACTTCCAGGGACACCCTGTATAATCATGCAGATTGCTACTGTTATAGATTATTGGGACGTTAAATCCAGAGATATATAGGTTTTGGTTTTTCCACTTTTATATATCAATGTTTTTTCATCTCTAGTAAGCCAAAACAGGTGATAATAGCGGGCGCGGTCGCATCCCAAGATTTTGGGGGGGTCACCATGGGTGCCGAGGAATATTTTAAGGGAGGTACATCTCCTCGTTGGTCTAGTGGTCGCAAACGTTACTGCTGAGCATGGTGTCCTAGCTGCGTGCGATTCCTAGGTCGGGTAAAGTGTTATTGGGTTTTTCCATCAGAAATTTCTCAGAAGCAGCTTGGAGTCTGGATTTGTGCCCGGTTGGCGGCAATAGGCTCACCCCCTACGACATGGCACTTAATAACCGGTGACATGTAGAAAATGCCTGTGGCATTAAGAGGAAATCCGGTCGGAGAGACTTTTGAAAAAGCCTTTCCTCCTCCAATATTTGACCAATTTAAAAGATATTTCATAAACTGAATAAGAAAGATATATACTGTGTCCCTGTTTTTCTTTTTTCATTAATAGTTGTCAAATTTGTACACTAGGCCTCTGTTGACAGCGGTTTAGATCGGCATTTTTTGAGGATTCTAGTGCTTATAAAAATAATGTATCATCAAAAAGGAAAACATAGGGACATACAAGTAATTAATACTAGCTTCTGCCCGCGACTATATCTATATCCTATATTCCTATATCTTTCCTCAAGAATTGGGCTATCAAATGCAAAAAGATTTTTTTTAATCTGACTGGTAGTTCCGGAGATTATCTACTTCCTACATACAAACTAACAAATTTTACCTCTTTAGTATACGTAGATTTATTATTCTGCAAAAAATCATTGCTTTATGGTCATGAACCAGAAAGAATTTTTTCTATGGAGAAAAGACCACCCGCATTTCCTCTTAAGACAGCCTCTGTACATATAAATAAATGTGGGTGTAAGTACTATATGAAGGTAGGTACATCCCTGCCTAACACTTTGGGGACTAAAGGCGTGATGATATTTTAGGGTTCATCTCCAGCTTTACAATATGCTATTCAAGGACGCAGCTTTTACATGGGTGCCCGTGGGGAGTGTTAATTAATAACGCTTCCAAATAGGTCTTATATATTAGAACGGTAGATTACGAGTATGTATATGCAATGTAATATGACTGTATTGATATCCGTTATAAAATAAGTTACATAGTTCTTAGATAGTTCGACGGTATGTCGCGGGGTGCGCGCACGACCGCTGTGTGCAATTACCTCTTGTCGCAGTAACGCAGGTATGCGGGCAGCCCTGCGGCGACTTACTAATAATTTCAACAATTTGCAAAAAAACAACCGATTTAAAAAAAAAACACTACAAAGTGATAAATTACTTTAATTTCGGAAGTCGGTGTCGTTGATTTCGCATTTTCATTTTTTGACACCGACTTCCGAAATTAAAGTATTTATCACTTTGTAGTGTTTATTTTGAAGTCGGTTGATTTTTTGTAAAATAGTTTTTATTTTTACTTTTTAGTTGTACCTACCCCACACAAATTCAATTAACACTAGTGCATTGAAGAATTGAAGACATCGACTAGATAGAAGAATGATCCAAATTCGCATAGAAATGCCGGAGATGCAGTACCTACATTTATGTATAACTTCGTACATAAGAATAATTACCTAATGTATTATTTAGGTACTAAAACCTTCCTGAAAGTATGTAGATCACATTAGTGAAGAATTATCAAAAGTGGTTCATTCGTTTTTGAGAAAATCGCGGACATACAAACATACATACGGGTCGAATACAGAACCTCCTTTTTTGAAGTCGATTAAACATTTCCATCATATCGATGTTTGCTCTTTCTGCTGGTAGATTAAAAAATATTGTACTCAAATCAAACTTCAAAGACTTGTCACCAGTACCTAATTTTAATTAAGATTTGCATGTCTTCTGAGTTTTTGCTTTGTTTGCTTTTACTTTTGTTTTACTATTTAAAACAAGAAATGTTTTCTTAATTAACTTAAATTATTGTTGTAGGTTTTAGTTTAAACAACATGGTTTGAAAAGATTATTATTTTTTATGTGTATTCCGTGGAAAATGTTGTTGGTTACACATTTGGCTGTATCTTTTTTGTATTTCTTGGTACAAAATGTAATGTGTCACTGTTTGTTTTCCCAAATAAATAAAAGAAGTAGGGTAGGGTAGGTAGAAGTAGGGGAGAGCGAGCGAAGCGAGCTCGAAAATTTTAACAACCCGCCTCGGTTTGGTTAGGTTGTGTTTTATATTTTCAAGCTGAAATAGACGTTGGGTACATCGTCGACTTATGCAGGCAAGCCCAAGCAATTAATAAAATGTAGAATATCTACAAGAGCGAGCGAAGCGAATTCGAAAATTTTGCACACTCGGATAGGTTCGATTTTCTTTCGATCGTTCCAAAAGGACAAAGGACTAGGAATTACTTTCTTTGTCGACTTATGAAGAAAAGCTCAAGAATCAACAGAATGTAGATTGCAAGAGCGAGCGAAGCGAGCCTGAAAATTTTAGCACCCCACCTTGAACAGTCTCTGTTTTCTTTTAACCATCATACAGCGGCCTAATTGCGGAACGCCAAATCGTCAAATGATTCTGATCAGTTGGCTTCATTTCTATCACAATTGGCTTCATTTTACGATTTTCGAATTGCGAAACTCTAGTTTATTATGAAACCAATTATGAACGTTAAGGCCCTGCGCAGAAACTAGAGTTTCGCAATTCGAAAATCGTAAAATGAAGCCAATTGTGATAGAAATGAAGCCAACTGATCAGAATCATTTGACGATTTGGCGTTCCGCAATTAGGCTGCAGAAAGAGAACTTGTAACACGACCACACATCGTGCGCGCCTACGTCGTCGCGCTCCTCCCACCGAGCCCCACTCTTGCGCACGCCGCCGCCACCGCTCGCGGCCGGAGCGTATATAAGGCCTCACGGCGCCGTCAGTTAGTCAGTTCGGCTCGCACGGACACGCTTCCACCTCGGAACGGTTTCGGGCAGTTGAGCGCTCTCTGGCTTGCACGGTCGGCTTCCATCGCGGAACCGATATCGGGCGGTCATACGTAATAGTACTTCGGCTGCTATAGAACGTCGGTTGTTATAGTAGTATAGTACTCGTATAATTAGTGTGTAGTTCAGTAAAGTATCTTGTAAAGAAAATAATAAATATCCTTTGCTGTTACATTGGTTTGCGAGTGGTTTTATTGGAACAACCCTTATAAGTGGCGCACAACGTGGAGGCCGAAGATAGAAAATATTTAAGGCCAAGGCCCACTCGCAGACCAGTTCGATTTGGAAGCAGTTCTCCTGAAGAAATGGCTATCAACATGTCAGACAGCCAGTTTAAGGAGCTCATCCTTGCAATCACCACCGGCACACGAGGGAGGAGTACCTTTGCACAATGCCCAGCTAAATTCGGAGGATCAAAGGAGGAAGTTGAAGCTTTCCTAGCAGCAGTGACAGTGTTTAAGGAAGTCGAGAAGATATCTGACGAGAACGCTCTTGAAGGCCTACCTTTAGTTCTGACCGGTGACGCAGCGATTTGGTGGCAAGGCAGTAAAAGCAGCGTGAAGACATGGGAACTTTTTAAGGAACGCTTGCGCCATACCTTTGCTCCAAAGAAGTTGGACTACGTAATCTATCAGGAAATAGTTGGTGTTAAGCAAGATAACCAGACTCCGACCGAGATTTTTATCGCCAAGAAGCGGGCGCTTCTTGCCGAGATGTCAGAGCCACATACGGCGCAACAAGAGATCAGCCTCATTTTTGGCCAGATTAAATTCGCCGTAAGGGAGAAGATTTGTAGGGATTCTATTAAAACTTTTGATGAGCTACTAAAAAAGGCAAGGGATATTGAAAGAACACTGGTAGAGAAAAATAATCAAAAAGAGGAACCAGAGTATTTACACGATAAAGATACAACAACACAACATAAAAATAATAAAAAGCAAAATAAGACACGTTGTGGTTATTGTCGTCTTCCCGGTCACACAGCTGAGATGTGTAGAAAGAAGGCAAGAGAAGAGGCAGATAAGCATAATGTTGCTGCTGCTAAGGCTGAAACTACCTCGAGCACCCAAAACGAGGACAAACCGAAGTTTGCCTGCTATGGTTGTGGTGAGCCAGGTGTGATACGCAGTCGCTGCCCAAAATGTAAAAACAAGCAGTCTCTAACGGCAGTCGATTTTTGTTTCTGCTCAGCCAATATGACTGCTGATGTACGACCACGTCCCACTGTACCTATTACCGTCGGAGGAATGACTGGGATAGCGTATATCGATACGTGTGCAAAGTCGAGTGTTGCCTCCTACCAACTATATACACGCCTAGAACGAAACGGCGTAAGTTTTGGGAAGGAGATAATGTACGTTACACTAGCCGATGGAGTACCAAGGAGGCAGGACGTCCTTACAGTCAAGACGACTGTCAATCTCTATGGCCGAGATGTAACCACGTCCTTCGTGATCTTTCCTGACGCCCGAGAAAATAGGACATTACTTGGGGTAGGATTTATAGAAGATGCTATGTTGGCCCTAGACCTACCCCAACGAACTTGTCATTTTGTTGATGAACCAAAGAAGAAGTACGACCTAAAACCAGAGGGTCTGGATGAATCAAAGGATATAGCGGGTGTTTTATCCAGTGTTTGCTTGCCAGCAATGGAATCGCCGATGATGAATACACCCAGCCCTGTACTATCGCCTGTTGGTATGACAAAATTCATTCCGCAACAGCAACAGGTACCGTATGTGCAAATGATGACGCCCCCACATTCTCCTCAGAGAAGTTGCTTTATTGTGCCTGGAGCAACAGAGCAAGCCTTGGAACGACCTTATGGACCACTAATACCCATAGGATTCTCGACTCCACCCAAGAGACCGCGAACAATCTTATTCGATGGATACTCTCCGATTATTGATGCCTTGTACGAGGATGCGCGTAGGAGCATCAATAACGCCGACGTCGAGCTGTCACCAGAGTCTGCTGGTTTATTCCCAGGAACTGAGATATCTTCGGTTTCCATGTGCAGCCATGAGTGCCTGCTGACGGAGGAAGAGACCAAGCGCTTACAACATTTCCTTGAGGAAAATAAAGCGGTGTTCGTATCCAATGGCAAGCCAACCACGGAGACTGAACACAATATTGATACGGGATCACACAAGCCAATATCCGTTCCACCATATAGGCTATCGCCAGTTAAGATGCAAACCCTGAAGGTAGAAATACAGAAGATGTGTGAGCAAGGAGTCATTGTGCCGTGTTCCTCACCTTGGTCAGCGCCAGTGGTACTAGTTCCGAAGAAAGACGGCAGTACACGAGTCTGTGTTGATTACCGCCAGTTAAACGCGATCACGACTGCAGATGTGTATCCACTACCACGTATCGACGATCTTCTACACAGTGCAAAGCCTACGCGTTACATGAGCACCATAGACCTCCGCGCCGGCTACTGGCAGATTCATGTTAAGGATGAAGACCAAGTAAAGACAGCTTTCATCACACCTTTCGGTATGTACAAATTTTTGAGAATGCCATTTGGTCTACGAAATGCACCTGCTACTTTTCAGCGACTTATGGACAGATTTCGCATATCCCTTAGTCACATTAAGCTCCTCATATATTTAGATGACCTAATAGTCATGTCTACCAGTCTAGATGGACATTTTAGAGACCTGAAAGACGTCTTTAATCGCTTGAATGAGTACAATCTCACAGCAAACAAGGACAAATGTGTTTTCTTTTGCTCTAAGGTCAAATATCTAGGACATTATATAACACCTGAAGGTCTTCAAGTGGATCCAGACAAAGTTGCTTCCATAATGGATATGGCAGCGCCAACAAACTTGAAGCATTTGATATCATTCCTGCAGATGTGTTCATGGTACAGGCGATTTATCCCTAATTTTGCAAAGATCACCGAACCACTCTCTCGTTTGATGAAAAAGAATTCTGTGTGGACCTGGAACGATGAACAGAAAACAGCGTTTGAAGAGCTGCGGAAACTTTTAGTTACGGCGCCGGTGTTGGTCCAGGCAGACCACACCAAACCTTTTACAATAAAATCTGACGCAAGTAACTACGCGATCGGTGCTGTTTTGGTGCAGGGGGAGGGGGAAAGTGAGCACCCAGTTGAATATGCCAGCCGCCTCCTCACTCCAGCTGAAAGAAATTATTCAACTACAGAACGTGAAGCACTAGCCGTAATCTGGGCGGTGAACAAATTTCGTGGTTTCATCGAGGGTACGAATTTTACTGTACTGACCGATCATCAAGCCCTGAAGTGGCTTATGTCGTTGAAGTCCCCAACCGGTCGACTAGCACGTTGGGCCCTGCAGCTGCAACCCTATAATTTGACGATTAAATATATTAACGGAAGAACAAATGTTGTCGCCGATACCCTGTCACGTCCTAATTGCGATCCTACAACGGAAAAAGACTGTGGAGTATGCAGTATGGTAATTGATATGCCAAGGAAGAAATCAAAAGAAATAAGAGAGGAACAATTAAAAGACAAAGACATAGAGAAAATAATTAACGAACTAGAAGGAAACCAAAATGAAAACGGAAGGTATTGGAGTACAAAAGGATATCTTATGAATCAAGGGCTACTCTACAGATACAAATCCGAACATGATAATGAAAATGCTCAACTAGTCGTTCCCAAGCATGAGCAAGCAAAAGTTATCAGTGTGTACCATGATGAAGCCTCCGCTGGTCACTATGGAGTGGAGAAAACTATCGAACGCATTGCCAAGCGATACTTTTGGAAGGGGATGAGAACCCAAATAGAAAGTTACATCCGGAATTGTATCCAATGTCAGCGATACAAACCAAGCAATCTCAAACCAGCGGGCCTGCTCCAAACTACGGCTCTTAACCAAAGATTTGAAGTCGTATCCTTCGATTTGTTCGGCCCTTTACCTAAAACGGCTAAAGATGAGACATGGATCTTCATTATAGAAGACCTGGCTAGTAGATGGGTTGAGCTATTCGCATTGAAGCAAGCTACCGCAGAGGAATGTGTTAGAGTATTACTGGATGAGATCATTCTACGGTATGGCACACCAAGACGGTTTATTAGCGATAACGGGTCTCAATTTGTTAGCAACGTGATGCAGCAATTGACATACTGTCTGGACATCGAACACGCTTTTACACCTGTTTATCATCCTGAAACCAACCCCGTCGAAAGGCGCAATCGAGATTTAAAAACACAGTTGGCAATACTGGTAGGGGATAACCATAACAGATGGTCAGAACATTTGCCAAGCATACGTTTTGCCATGAACACAGCCGTTTGTTCATCTACTGGGTACACGCCAGCCTACTTAACTTTTGGCCGAGATCTTCGCACGATCGACGACATAAATCATGATCTGCGACACATAGTACAAAATGAAAATTTTGTTCCCGAGATAACACCGAAGTTATTGATGATGGCTTCTACATTGAAAAGAGCTCATGAAATACAGGAGATGAAAGAGGAGAAGCGAAAAGAATACGCTGATAAGAGACGTCAATCATGTCCTAACTATCAGCCTGGCGATCAAGTTATGGTTGATGTTCATGCCTTAAGCAAATCGTCACAAGGATTCAGTGCTAAACTAGCACCTCGCCGAGATGGCCCATACCTTATCAAAGACATTCATGGACCATCTTCTTTTCAGATTGCTGATCCTACCACTCCAAACCAGACTGCAGGGTTGTATCACTCCTCAGCCCTGCGTCCGTACCAAGGGTCGGCATCAGCCGCCCTGCCCGAGCCGGTCTTACCCTTACGCCGGCGAGGCCGCCCGCGGAAGAACAAGCCAACTCCGCCGGAGGTCCAGACAACCACGGTCAAGCCCCGTCCCCGTGGGAGGCCGCCAAAGAAGCAGCAGCCCACCTAAGTCCTGTCTTCCTCACCGGGACGTCTTCGGAGACAGAGGGGGAGACTGTAACACGACCACACATCGTGCGCGCCTACGTCGTCGCGCTCCTCCCACCGAGCCCCACTCTTGCGCACGCCGCCGCCACCGCTCGCGGCCGGAGCGTATATAAGGCCTCACGGCGCCGTCAGTTAGTCAGTTCGGCTCGCACGGACACGCTTCCACCTCGGAACGGTTTCGGGCAGTTGAGCGCTCTCTGGCTTGCACGGTCGGCTTCCATCGCGGAACCGATATCGGGCGGTCATACGTAATAGTACTTCGGCTGCTATAGAACGTCGGTTGTTATAGTAGTATAGTACTCGTATAATTAGTGTGTAGTTCAGTAAAGTATCTTGTAAAGAAAATAATAAATATCCTTTGCTGTTACATTGGTTTGCGAGTGGTTTTATTGGAACAACCCTTATAAACTTACTTTATCGAATTATGACGAAAACTTAAAACTCGTTTTACAGCAGTTTAGGAATCTAGCCTTAACTTAACTTAAGCCTTTCGAACCTTATGTACAAGCGGGATGCCCAATATACCGAGTTTGCTTTGCTCGCTCTTGCATCCTAGATTCTATATCTATTTTATAACAGGCTTTACCTATAAAGTAAAAACTTTTTAGGTGCGTTAAAAAACCCACTGAGTTTTTCTTCTGCCGGCAGTCTCCATGTCAGCAGTGGTGTAACTATACCGTTTGGGGCCTGTGGCAAATTCAAGGGATGGGGCCCACCCCTAATGTAAAGAAGCTCAACCAACGTTATACTTAGTCTTTTTTTTTACTAGCACTTCTCACGCGACTTCTTCCGCGTAGATTTCATATTTTCCCGTACAAAATTTAACACCTGACTGCTTCGTTGGTCAGTAGGTAGTCTAGTGGTCGCAAGCGCTACTGCTGGGTATGAAGTCCTGCCCTCTCGCGCCGGGGGCCCCCTCTGGCTGGGGGCGTGTGGCATTTTGCCCCAATGCCACCTTATAGTTACGCCACTGCATCTCAGCCTATGCTTTTAATGTTTTTGTATATGCCCATCGGGGTTTTCGTGACTCAAGTACAGTTTTAAGTTAGAAGGTAAAGCAAGTAAATCATTCAAACTCTCGACAGTTTGAATGATTTTGGCCGGTAGGTCATGAGTAGTCATGACTCCTTACGACCCCTCCCCCTCGGACCGCGCCTGAGAGTTAGGTAATTGGGTTCGGCCGTAAGTAGTGGGTACTCCAAATGAAGAAAAATCGCTATAGGAATCTGCAACAAGCATCGAAGGCACCACAGAGTACTTTTTGATAGCCTCTATTATACAGAGGCTGTGACAGCGGTCAGTGATTGATGATGACCGTGGTGACGTTTGGTTTTTTTTTTAATTTTATCACACATTTTTATCGCTCGAAACCAAGGTTTTTTGCTGAAGTTTGAATACTAGTCTTTTAAGCAACTTAAACGATAGTGGGAAAAAAAGGGTTGTGTATTTAAACCACGAGGATTAGAATAATTATTGGAAAAAGTATTAATCATATCAAATGTATTTGATATGATTAATTTTTACTTTTATTTAATTTGGAAACAACTTATTGACAGCCGAGTAATGCAGGAGTTTTTGAGTACTCTTCAAGCTTTACTAAATTAAAATTGCTTCCACGATTTTACAAATTCACGACACAGATTAGAGATAGATGGAATCATTCACTAAGGCTGTATTTAGTGCTCGACCGACGGTTAGCGCGTACGCTATGATAATCATAAAATATGAAAGCGCTGAATTTTGTTTTAGTGCCTAACTTTGCCGCTTGCAGATATACTGGGCAGTCAGTAATATTCTAATATTCGGTTATCGGCCACGCATGTCCTTGCTCGATACTGCAAAAAAAAACTGATGTAAATAAAAAATCCCGTTTCAAACTTCCGACACCTTTCTGTTTTGTGCCGACAGTCTCAGTGTAGCCAGCCGCAGCCTGTCATAGAGTACCTACAATAATATGCCCTGTGTACTTGTGTAGCCCAGCCCAGCCAAGGTTACATCTACATGACTTACATGCTCGGTGGCCCAGCCGACTGACTGGCGACTTCCGCAGTTCCGTATCACAGAGTACTTTTTGATGTTCTGTTCTTATCTGACTAGTATTTAGTTATCTGTGAACTGTGGTATTTATTGACGTTTGACGCGGGATAGTAGGTCGTGTACGTACGTAAAATAAAATCAATTATTATTTGTATAGCGTATCGGAACACGCGTTACTAAGGAAAAAAATCGTCACAGCTGAATGCACCAGTGATACATAGTATTTCATACAAGTACATTATAAATACGCACAATGGCACTGGCCCTCGAAAGCACAAAAATCTTGGAATTTTTGGAACTCGTCGGTCGTCTGAAGGTAATTATCAGTATCAATATTTCAGCAATTACTATTTTCCTCAGAAGGTTCGATTTCTTGTCACAAAATCAAAGAATTAGTTCACTACCTGCTTTTCTGTATCGTGAAAAAAAAAATTACATTTCAGATTTAATTTTACGTGATTTTAAGTGTTTTATCAAATAATTTATTTCCGAAGCTAGGTATCTAGACATATCAAGATCATTAGTTTGCCTATAATATTATCTAAATTAAATTGAGTATTCTTAATCCCTTCTGTGATTTTATTATTTTATAATAATTTGCAGCATGTGAAGAGGACTGGCTGGGTGATATGTGATATAAACGAGTGTGAATCTATTGCTGGCCACATGTACCGCATGGGACTAATGACATTTTTGCTCACTGATGAGAACAACCCTACCAAGCTTGATAGGTTTAGGTGCCTTCAAATAGGTATGTAAACACCGTGCTTTTGTTGTTTTTCTAAAAGTTCTAGAATTATCTAAGTTTAATTCCAGTTTGGTAATACCATTTCTTGTTTAGTTGTTGTTTTTAATGTTTTTAACAGGTGTCTTGGAATCTCATATAAAATAGTTTGTCTCGTTGGTTTCGTTCCAATGGGAATACAAATATTTTCAATAACCTGCACTAGATTATCAATCATGTGCCATCTCTCGTGCAAACATACTGAAGTAATTCGGTACTGTTTTTTCTATTCTAAATTGTTATTTATATGCTTTTCAGCTCTTGTCCATGACTTAGCAGAGTGTATAGTTGGGGACCTCACACCTCACTGCGGTGTCTCGCCAGAAGAAAAGCACCGACGAGAGGATGAGGCTATGCAGAAGATTGCAGAACTCACAGGCATTGCTGGTGATAGAATGTATGACTTGTACAAAGTGAGTATCATTATAAATCATAAAATTATTTAAGTATGTTCATTTTTATTGTTTTTATATTAGGTAATAGGTAATACGGGCTGGTGTCTGCAACTCCACGTCAAGGCGTGTATTTTGCGTACTTGTTTTTATATTATAAACTTTCCTTAGTGACTCTTTCCATCCAATGTAGATGTTTTTCTATCTTATTTAGTACCTGGTACTTGTTGACAGGCTTCCACTGTCCTCCCATACCTATTAACACTGTAATTTGAAAACATTGTAAATGCCAATTATTTTTAGAAGAGTAACCATGGAGTTTTTTGTCTGCTCTTCTTCATAGGAAACAACCAATTGGAACCATGCACCTAGCTTTTGATGTTTCATAAGTGCCCACGTAATGTGAAATAAAATATTTTGATTTTGAATAATTATAAATTATCTCAATATTTTTGGTAATAGCTTAGTTA
Source organism: Amphipoea lucens (assembly GCA_947508005.1). Lineage (NCBI taxonomy): Eukaryota > Metazoa > Arthropoda > Insecta > Lepidoptera > Noctuidae > Amphipoea > Amphipoea lucens. Next base: position 10,116,395 of record OX382356.1, read on the forward strand.
ATAGCTTTCTACAAGAGCTATTACCAAAAATATTGAGATAATATAAGTATGTCTTTATGAGAATTTTTGTTGAGTATATTGGTAACCAGGGTTTTCTACTGTATTCAAAATTGTGCAGATGGGTGCCAATATCCAACAAAGAAAACTAAATTACACTTACGAGTATCTATGTGCCTATGAGCCAGACACTTCGAGCAGTGGTGGCCCAGTGGTAACGGCCTTGACTTATGAGATAGGTTTAAACCCAGATAGGCACTTTTTGTAATTTTTTTCATCACCACTGCTCTCAAAACGGTGAAGGAAAACATTGCGAGGAAACCAACAGGTCCAATAACCTAAAATTTGAAGACGTGTGACATCTACCAAGCCACACTGGGCCCGCGGCGGATTATAGCTCACTCCCTCTCTGTTAGGAGGCCTGTGTCCCAGCAGTGGGAACATTATAGGCTGATTATGTATGTACCTTAAACTTGTATCTTAAATTATTTAGAAATCCTTTGTTTCAAGTGCATTATTGCAGTAGTGATTACATTGAGGAAATTTCTTATAATAAGATAAGATAACCAATACCCTGTATTAACAATATCTTCAACAAGTTTCGACAGGTGCACAGACTGAGTAATAATATGTGGAATTTGTAATCATTCATATAAACCTCCATATTTTTTCAACCTCTGCCTGTTGGGCTACGGCCTTCACCATATTTCTGTTGCCTTTTTACCAACCTTATGTAAAGCTAACTTTACTACATGTCATTTTATTGTACTTTTGCTAGCCAGAAAAATATAGGGTGTTTGGAAGCTGGATGCGAAGCCTTAAGGGGGTGATAGTTGACACCATTTTGAGCGATACATATCTTAGTTGAAGTATGTTTTTTTTTTATTTTTTTTCCACTTAAAGTTGTAAGTTTTTTTTTAATAAAAGTTTGCAGTTTAAAATAAAAAAAACTTACTTCGTCTAAGACATGTATGGCTCAAAATGCTGTAAATGGTGTCAACTATCACTCCCTTAAAGCTTTGCACTCAGCTTCCAAACACCCTGTATAATCTTAGGTCATATACTATTAGTATTCTGTGATCATATTTATAGTTGAATCTAAGGCCCATATTGCGAAACCTCACTCAAGCATTATTTAAAACTAGTTTAGAGCCATTTGATTGGTTAAAAAACTATTTGAGTGAGGTTCTGTAATACAGGACTTAGTCATTCTGATAAACACTCAATTGGTGCACTTATTATGACACAAAGACGTGATCCATTGATAGTGAGCTCAACCATCGCTTTCCATCAGACATGATCGAGGTCAAGAGGAGGCCCATTCAGCAATGTAAAAAAATAGCCCGAATCCAAAGGCAAAGCATTTAACAATCAATCTTTTGTTTTCCAGGAATATGAGAACCAAAGTTCACCTGAAGCTAAATTCGCCAAAGACTTGGACCGCTACGACATGATACTGCAGGCATTTGAATATGAAAAACGTGAAAATACGCCACAGAAGCTGCAAGAATTTTTCACTGCTACTGAAGGAAAGTTCAACCATCCATTCATTAAGGATTTGGTCACAGAACTTTATAAACAAAGAGAGGAGTTCGAAAAGAAATGTCTAACAAATGGTCATACATAATATTAGAAAATTATCTCTTCCATGCTGCTTGTGTTATATATAATGTTATTAATACTAGCATTGTTACCTAGCCAAGCTAGTTAGTATTATGTTTGATTGCACAGAGTGAACGGAACAAAATTAAACTGTGCACTTCTGCAGCCACTACCACTAAAGCCTGCACTACGCAACTCGAGAAGTTGATCGAAGTTATACGAGTATTAAGGGGACTTCGGTTCGCTTCGTCCAACCTCGCATCGACTCGGGCCACTTTCCATCGTTGTCGGTCTTTGCGCCCGAGTCAAAGGACTCGAAGCGTCCCGTAGTTCTTAGCATGAGTGTATAGTCACAGACTTCGGACATCAGTCAATTTCGATTAATACCTATTTCGTTGCAGCAACTTGGCGGGTAGTGTGGTGCAGGGTTAACACCAGTGTGACTCATTTATAAATGATGATAATAATAATATGCATAATATATCAGCCGCATAATATACCGCAGTGCACATTTAATTAGTTAAATTATTATGCTGACAAATAGGTATAAAATACTTTTTGTTTGGTTATTTATAAGAGATTTAGTGAAACCTGTTTTGAGATACGCCTACTTCGTAATCTCAAACAAAAACAGAATTTTTTAGGTTGATATTTTTTTCTGTGTGTGTAAATTTTGCGTTACTCGTGTCTTTTTATCACTCATACATATTCGAATATGCACACAGTGTTACCTACCAAATTAAAAGCTAAATATTGATACTTACATATGATAAGTGATTTATTATTCCATTGCATAATTTTAAGCACCTAACAATATTATTTTATCAATGAAGTTATAGAAAGAAGTGGTGTATAGCACGATATATTTTACAATTCATGTTTTTTTATTTTAAGCAAGTTGTTTAGTGGCGTAGTATTAAAATGAAAAAAATATACGTATTGATTACGTAAGATTTTGTAAGACATTTGTAATGAGCTAGCAGTACTTAATTATTTACCGTAAGACCAAAATCCCAAATATCATTCCCACTAGTCACTGAAATGACATCAAATTATTTTAATGTTACTGGTGTTTAAACATCTCACTGAATAGTAAAGTTAGTATTTATTCTTACATAGGTATTATTATTTAAAAAATTGCATGTTGTCAACTATGTTTATGGATGAGTTTCCACTGAGGTGGAGACGAGCGAAGCGGAACGGAAACGTGCGCGAATCTAACAATCACAGATGAAACAAGGCGCGATTTGAATTTCAACTAATGTGATTGGACGATTCCTGCAAGTCTACTGTCCGCTCATCTCCGCTTTCTGCATCCCGTCATCCTCACTTTTCTCTTCTGGCTCTTGCGTCAGAAGCTTTTACGTTGATTAGTGTGCCATGTCAAGCAAGTGTGATAGTGTTTTTTTCTAATAATCTCTAAATACTTACATAATAATTCAAATTATTGTTCCCGCAGCCTACTTAAATTACACCTTTTTTTACAATTTGCGATTTTTATTTACTTATGTTGTTTAACAAAACCCAAAGTCTTCCTTACTAATGTGATATCTAATTTAGATAGAAAATTTGAACAGACATTCGTAATAATATTGAAATATATTTATTTATAACTGTGATACTTACAACGAAAGTAGAAATACTATATGGAGATAAATATTCTCGAATTCTCAGACAAGCTAGAAATGTTTTCTGTAGCTACATCAACTTGCAACAGTACAGCAGCAACGGCGACATAAAATCGAGTCGTGTCTAGGAAAATGGGAATTTTCACACTTGACATTGATGCGCTATTATAGGACATACCTATAATACATGCCTTCTGAAGTGTAGTTGACTCAACTGCAAAATTATAAATGATGTAGGGTTGATGTGATTTTACCTGCACTACACAATCTAAAGTGTTGAACTTTGTGTTAATGGTAGGTAATCAAATAAATCACAGGCATCTTTCCAATGACAACACATAACACAGTTAGTACTTTTAAGATTTTATTGTACAAAAAATGGGTAGTTGAGTATACATACAAACCTATTCAGTCAAAATTAACATTAAGATTTGCATAAATGCGAAGACCTATTGTGACAAATCTATTCCCAATTTGCCATTGGAACTGTGATTGTTGAGCCACAAATTATAACTCTTCAGATCATGTTTGCTCAAATCCTAGGCACCCAATTCAACTTTTAACATAATAAAATATTTATTATTTGGATTTATAATTAAATTAGGCACTCTTTAACACAAAATTTTAATGTTATTCTAGTTTATAGGATTGCTTATATCACATAAACAATTTCAGCTCTCCACTGACAAGCTCAAAACTTGTATGTGAGTATACATAATATGGAGCAGTCAAGAAACCTTCATAATTATTTAATATTATTTTTATTCATTAATTAGCAGTTTGTTTTTGGTTATTCATTTTTGCTGCTTGTTCTTCTTCTTTTTTTCGTTGCTTTTCTCTCATTAATTCGGCATCCCTGAAACAAAGACAAACAAATAATTAACAAATGATGAAACAATGATGTGATATTGTCATTAGATTATTATCTACTTCTGATCCATACTAATATTGTAGATGTGAATGTGTGTCTGTCTGTTACCTCTTCACGTTTAAACCGCTGAACCGATTTAGATGAAATTTTGTATAGAGATAGTTTGAGTCCCAGGAAAGGACAGGATTTTATCCTGATATTCCCACGGGATCGAAACTTATGCGGGTGAAACCGTGGGGCACTGCTAGTCATTCATAAATCACTGTAGCATCAACAAAGGTTACCAGAAATTAAGTACTTATAGAAACAAAAACAGTTTAAAATTTTAGTCAACAAATGGTAAAAATACTTTTTTACCTTGACCAAAATTACCTGACACGGGATATTTTATAACAGAAAGGTTATTTTAGCAAGAGTCATCCAATACTGCTTAACTGGCAAAACAATCATAAAACTTCCCAATATGCCTTGTTTGTGTATAATTCTAAATAAATACCAGATCTTAAAGATGTAGTTTGAATAAAATTTTACATTCAGAGGTTATAAAAACAAGTACCTATGTTTCCTTTCTTGTAAAGACATACCAGTCTTTTCATTGGCATTCTTTTTCTTTTGCTGTTCTTGCTGCTTCTTTTGATTTTTGGCGCGAGCCAAATCCCTCTGGTTTCCACCTGTAACAAAATGAACACTCATCTGTCTACCTACTGAAATATGTAGAAAAGCCATGTTATGTCAATTCACAACAATAGCATGCATTAACTCTAATAATAACACTCGATAAGTAATTTAAACATGTGATAATGGTTCACTAGAGCGAATAGAACCAATTTTTGTGATACAAAGCAAATCGTCACCCAAATGACTCGTGTCATGGATATTATAGCGTTAAACGTGGTGTAATCTAGAATGTTCGGTGGAATTTGTCCATCCAGGACCATTCTCATTCTAAAGATTGAAGGGTATACCATGATGCACTCATCGGTAGCTTGTAATTGTAAACATGATTAAATTATATGTGTGTCACTGTACTTACGGGTCATTTCGAATAATTAATTTCTCAACGCCACCAAGGTTGGACTTGTCGAAAGTCGCAATTACCTAATTATTAGTTGTTTTAGCGGTATGGAAGACCGGACGATACGCTAGCCCGGCCGAAACCTAGGACAACGCACCGCCCTCCTTACCAATACGAAAGAAACTTTGAAAACAACTAAAAGATAACGCTATCTTCCAACAAAACGCCTCAGCCAGCTGGCCACAACCACAAACAAGACATCAATGACGCTATTTATTTTTAATATAACTTTTTTCAACTTTGATACCACATCTTTTAAGCTGAAATGTAATCATTTTCAGCAAATACCTACTTCACTCCTCCGCACTTGACTGACTGGAACTGGAGGCCAAAGGTCGGCCGCCCGGCGAGGCTTGATGCCGTAGTCGGCATGTCGGAAGATATTGTTGAAGTCAAGTGCTATAAAGTGAAATGAATAAAAACTTGGGAGATTAGATTACAAAATGTTTAAGTACAGCCGGAATCGGCTGCCTGGATGAAAATTTAGCTCTATCCACTCTATGACCAACATTAAAACCATGGACTGATGACTTAAAAGACGCCAAACATGGATTCATTTTATTTTAGTACGCCGAACCCTCTCAAGCCAACTTGTCTCAACGTAACTCGTAAACATAACCTCGATCAATGTTTAATTAATTTAAACTTAATCTTGGAAACTTTGTGTTTCCACTTTCCACCAGCCCACCTGTCGGCCATCGGGCATCTGTCGTCCGTCGTTACTCAGTAACCAATTGTAAGCAATCTATGCTCGTAAGAATCTAATAAGGATCCGAGAATTCCTTAGCATAACGTACAACGTAGTACATAATAATTCCATGGCATAACCCATTACCCAATGCTCAGTTTGATGAAATTATCGTCGATCACATAGCGCTGTAATTAATTATTATAACGCGTTAACGGGAAAAGAAACGTCGTTTTTTATGCTAACGGGTGTTGATTGATTGTGTGGTGTTGTGTGACACCCTTGTAAATATTCGACAGCTTTGAGTGAAAACTACCGAGTCTGTAGGTACAGTAAAGGCGCGTCCCCGGCGTCGTCCCCATTAGAGCCGCGCGGCCTCAGTATTCAGTTGGCAACACAGCTTTCTTCAGCTCTGTGAGTACTACTTAGTCTGTGGCTATGTGCTTCAGCTTTCTGCATGAATAAAAAAAAAATAGCAACTGTCAAAATGTCGTCGGTTAATGCACAAGTTCATTTGAGTAGCAATGAAAATAATAAAAAGAATGATAAGACACTGAAACAGTTGTTTCCTAAACGAGATGAGTGCTCACATGTGTCTTGTTATTGGCAAGTTTTTTTTTCGTTACCCCTCTTTTTTTATAAAACAATAAAAATATTCAATTAAAGTGCCTTTGTTGTGTTCTTTTCTGCAGCGAGGAAAACGTTTGGAAACTATGTCAAGATGTATCATTAAGAATTCCTGAGGAATTGGATAGATGCTACATCGTTTTTATATCCAACCCTTGCCGTACGGTGCCTTTGTGGAAACAAAGGGCTGGGCGCGAGGAGGATCGTCTCGTCATATGGGTGTGTACCGAAATTATGTCACGCTATTATGTACTTATTAGGTTTTATTGTTCAAAGAATGTGAATTCATTCCACTTATTGACTTATAATTTTTGCATATCCTCTCTCATTAATCTCTCAGAATTGTATTACTTATACACACATATGGATAGTAGTATGATAGTTGTTTACATACTCTTAAATTTTATCATTATTACAGATAAAATAGTATCCTTAACAGAACCTAATCGCTTATTATGAGTATAAAAAGCTTTGCATAAATCCTCTTTCAAATAAAAAAAGAATTTTGCAAATCTGCCTTATATGACAAAGTTAAGCCTGAACATACAAAAAAAAAATGTAAACATCCGAATTGAGAACCTTCTCCTTTTTCGAAGTCAGTTAAAAATTACTATTCATGACAAAGTAGAGTGGAACTACCAGCGTTAATATAAATGCATAATTTTGTATGAATGAGAACAACAATGTATCAATTTTATTTCAGGATTATCATGTGATATTTCTGTATTCATGGGACAACAAAACTTGTCTTGTTTATGATCTGGATTCTGAGTTGCCGTTTCCAACATTTTTCCACAAATATGTTACTGAAACATTTCGTACAGATCAAGTGCTCAAGTCAGATTTTCACAGGTAATTAACAAACTGTATGATTAATTCACCATGATGAATAGATTCACTGTAGTTATGAATTAATCGGCCAAGCATGTTGATTATTGGCAATATTAATAAGCAGACAAACTGCAAGTATTACAACAACCAACAATTTTCAGATTCTTCCGTGTAGTGCCTGCAAAGCAGTTCTTGCAGAACTTTGCATCAGACCGACGTCACATGAAGAGACCGGACGGCTCATGGATTAAACCACCACCACCATACCCAGCAATATGCACATCAAGTAAGCATTATACTTAATTAATGTAATAAAAGTAAGGTCTGTATATAGTCGTATATAGAGCAAGGTGTTTATCAAGTCTTTGCCAATGCGAGTTTAAATGAAATGATTTCAGAGATTTCACAAATGTTTTAAAAATTATCTTATTAGCATTTTTCCGTTTTAAATATTTTCTGGCTCCTATCTCTGGCCAAGAGCCAATAGCTTAATACACTCACTTAACTAATGTGGAACATTTATTTACAAATGTAGTGTACACCATTTTGTACAAAATGTACTTTTGTTTTATTTTTCTTTGTTCTTACTTTGTTGGATGTTAGGAAATAGGTCACTGGGTCACTATAGTGTCACAGACTAGTAAATGTTTATAGTACTTACTAATTATATCAATACAGAATGATTTAAACTGTAACTTCACACACACCACTTCACGTCACAACACACACCTCACATCACGCTACACGTCACGCTTAAATTAGTTACCACCATTGTTATGGAAGAGCGGAGCCTTCTAACACAGGCATTATCTGCCTAAAAGGAGACTTCGAATACAAATTTGTAACTATTTGCTGATTTGTGACAATAAACTATTTTTTTTTTTTTTTTTTTTTTTTTTTTTTTTTTTATTACAAATAAAAAATCATATTATTGGTTAATGAAAACAATGTTCTGTCAATTTATTATGAGCGTTTGTAAAGGCTTTAAGTTGCATCACTCATCTCAACCTTTTTCAATAATATTTTCATATAACAGATTTGATACTGTGTTGTACCTTAATAAAGGTTTTTATTGCTATTGTTAAAAAAATAGCAATAAAAAACTCAACAAAAAGCATATTAAACATCAACATGTGTCTTTTAATATTTTTGCCTAACTTTCATATTACTTTTTTCACTTATTTCCAGCTTCCACTCACAACTTAGATGAATACATCAACATGGACTTTGGAGTTGGCCCTGGTCAGGTATTTAACCTAACAGATTTCGTACAGCGGTTCTACAAAATTAACAAGTAGTACAAAAATATTGTACTGTTAGATAGTCAAATATTGTTTTAGATTATTTCCATGATCCTCTAATACGGTTTGTGTATCCCGTTGATTATGTTTTAATAATCCTTGTTTATACTTTACCATCAAATGTCCCAACGCAGTGAAAAATTCTGGAACCATGGTGCCATACTGCTGAAGTACTGACAAAAAGATATAATAGTTTAAAAAAAATGTTTTTACCTTGTGTATTTACCAATCTACTTAACCCACAGTTATTGTTATCATTTGAAGGAAAATTGTTATTATTATAGTTTAGTTAATTGTTATAGTTCCCAATTCCAATAATGTATTTGAGTGACCTTTAAAATTTTAAGCACAATAAATTAACAAAATATTCCCACAAACAAAGAAATGATTATGCACAAATTGTTACCTTAAATGGAATTAACCAGTATGTATTAAGCTTCAATAAATATATTTTTATGTAGGTTTAACTGAATAAATATTGAGATTATACATTTTTAATAGTTATTACATTTAAATATTAAAATTATGCAGTTACAGTTAAATATAATCAGAAACCTACATAAGAATATCTTAGAAAGTTATAAACCTACTTTAAAAAAATCATTTTTAATAAAAATAATACCTACATATTGAATATGGCAAATTATATAATAATTCAGGGCACTTCTATTCCCCATAAAGATTAGCTGATTTTGATATAATTAGATAGTAAAATATTAATCATAAGGAATTTAATTGAGATGCTAGTGCTTGAAGTTTCAATTTTATATGAGTGAGTAGTGTTTTGGATGTTCTGCATTTTTGTTCTATTTGTCGTTATTGTGAAAGAGTATAATATTATTACGTAGATTGTATTCGTATTTTTATTCTCATTTTGACTGAGGTAATCCTTGTTTACGGATTGTGTGTTACCTTGAGTGATAAATTAACATTTAAGTAACTTTATAGTAGTGTATATGGTCGCAAGTAGCTTTTGTATGTTGTTAAACTATTTAATAATTTTGTAACAACTTTTATACACTCTTTTTATTCTTCCCTAGCACCCTTAGAAAATTGATAAAAATACCAAAAATATTATATTTAGAATATTCGCTTACGGTAAGGGTATGATTCATTTTTAACCCTTAACTTGGCAAGTGTACTAGAGGGCACATGAAAATAAGATATGAGTTTCGGCATGTGACCAATAGAGCACGGGTCTGTTTACAGAGAATACAAAAAAAATATGATAAATGTCAGTATGTGTCAGTATGAGCTACTGCTAAAATAATTTTAATATACTGACATTTATCATATTTTTTTTGTATTCTCTGTAAACAGACCCGTGCTCTATAGGTCACATGCCGAAACTCATATCTTATTTTCATGTGCCCTCTAGTACACTTGCCAAGTTAAGGGCTAAGGAGAGAGTCATTTGTTTACGTCCTTTCACTTCCACCTATGTCTGTATTAATTTAATTATGTAAATTTAAGAAATCTTATCTATTGTTCTAAATCTTCAAAGGTTTATTTTACCTAATATATTTACACTATAAAATTGTACTTACCTAAATATTTTACATTTTCTCTATTATGAGTAAAAATATTATCTACTTAATTATATATAATTATATACTTATGGAATAAGATTAGGGATACTACAATAGCACAGGTGAAAGAGTTTAAAACATTAGGTTTGTGAATAATTTTACTGCTAACAAAGAATTTGCATTTATTAACTTTTAACTACCTACCTACCTACATACTTTCTGCAGGGTTTGTGATCTGTGTTTGTAACTTTTACCGTTTACTAGTCCAATGTTAATTATTTTTTAAGGTTTTACGACATTCTTCCAAGTCCCTTAAATCTTGTTTGAAGCTGCTTCTACCTATCATAATGCCAATGAAAAAAAAAAACATTTTACTATAGTGAATTTAAGACCTAGTCATTATTATAAATTATTCTTCTTCCTAACAGTTAATCACTTGTCACATTAGTATTTAGTCGAGGCGTAGCTGGATATTCTATGGGACCAAACTCTTTCGACTGGATGCGGTGGAACCCGGAGCGTTGAGCGAATATTATAATCCCTGGGAGTGTGTTTACGGCCCATTGGTTACGCCTTCGTCCTATTACATATTATCCACATGTTACCGACTCAATCGATACCTTCCTTCTACGCCTTTAAAGTTTTATCTATTGACTGACATATTGAGTGATAAAAATTATTGTGCTTGTGCTTTTAATGTACCAAGTTACATGTTTTTAATTTAAGATTTATCAAGCAAAATAAAAGAAACATTACACGCTATTTGGTATTTTATTTCATTGATTGAATCAACAACTGGTAACTACAATACAACCATGTCAACAGTAAAATTATGCTATATAAATAAACAGGAACAAGTTAATTAAATTGTAATAATCTAATTTTTGTTCAACTCATAGTGGTTCACCACATACACACCAAAGAGATTTTTATCACAGTTAGTTACATAGCTTTGGGTATAATTTGTATCTAATACTTGTCTAAATGAGCTATCACATTATTACAACATAATATGACTAAAACTGGCGAAATCTATGTGTACCTACTATAATAGGTCACCTCTGCCTAACCTTTCTAGGGAAATAGGCGTGATTTTATATTAATTAACTATTAGGTACTATTTAGTTAGTATTTCTGCTCCATCCTCAGTGATTAACACTGTATGTTCTGCCTGGGCGCATCTGGAACCATCCTCCGTCAATAACGTCCAACCATCCTCTAGTAACACAGTGAACTCACTGCCGTGAGTTATGCTTGGCTCTATAGTAAACGTCATGCCGGGCTTCATTACCCCAGGGTATTTGTTTACTAGAAAAGAATAATTATCATTATGATTAATTGATAATTGTGTAATATACCCAGTAAAACGGTCACTGTTATAAATAGGTAACCAAGCTAATGTCTATAGAACAACGGGTGTTAGTAATTAAATATCAGAATAATTATTAACCGGTTGAATGCTGTAACTATAGAAAAAAAAAGCCATTGTTTCCTGTGGATCCACTTTCGGCGTCGAAAGGTTAACAGGTTAGGCGCGGTAAACGAGACACAATAGAAATTTTATTGTTATGACGGCTATAGCCGTATAGTGCCCTTAGTGTTATTTTCACTAAATTGCATTAAGAGGTGGTATTCTAGTAACATAGAAATACAAATTTTGCTTAATTCCGCATAGGAACATACCAAAATGGATGCCATCTGGTTATTTAATGTAGTGGAAGTGATGCAATCCAATACAATAATTTGTGTGGAATACTTACTTGTATGATGAACTTCAGGAGGTCCATGAAAATACTCCCCAATGCCATGTCCCAACACAGAAGGAATGACTGTCAGGCCATGCCTTTTTGCATATTTATATATGTTATGGCCAATTTCTGAAAATGGAACACCTGGTCCGCATCCTTTGATAGCCTGGAATTATAAGTAACAGAAATGTTATTAAATATTTTTCTTCTTAATCAAGGTGTAAGTAATTGAAATAACTGAAAACCTCTTAAGGGGTAATTGTATCCATCATTATGATTTAGTATGAGACCAAACCTGAAATTGCAAAGTTCAGAGAACATCAATGTATGGGTCAGCAAATTTTTCGTGATTTCTGTGCTGGTCCCATAGTAAAAGTTGTTCATATGTCATCATTATGGACAACTTTCCAGAGGATGAATGTGATGGATAAGGCCTCATTTACGGAGACGCGGGGCGTCTCGCGTCGCGTTTGGCGTGGCGTCTCGCGGCGCGTCGGACGTTTTCTCTGTTTACGGTGGGGCGGCGCGTGAAGCGGCACGCATCATCGCACGCGTAAACACAAACTTCTAGCAATATACGACCATGTTCATAGAGAAGCGAGACGGGAAGCGTGGCGGTGCCCGCCGCGGCGCCCGCGGCGAATCCTCTAGCGTGTAGCGAAGCACGCGGCGGGCATCGCGGCGGCGCACGCTTGCCTCGATCAAAAAAAAGACGAAAAACAACGACGAAAAAAAAAGTCGATCATATCATACTCCATTGCGACGGTGACTACGTCTGTGTTGCGCGATTTCTAAATAAGACTGACAGAAGATTCCGCCTCGGACATAGCTTCATCGAGAATTGCCGCTGCGTGCGCCGCCGCGATAAACGCCGCGTGGGACGCGTCGGTGCCATCCGCGGGCTCGGCCGCAAAAAACGCCCTAATTCAAACAAACGCGTCTAAAATCGCTTCTCCGTAAACGCACTCATACAACGCCATATATTTGAATTCAGTGCGGGCCGCGCCGCTCAACGCAACGCGCGACGCCCCGCGTCTCCGTAAATGAGGCCTAAGATGGCCCAGAAGCTCCAAGCTCTTGGACACTCAGCTTAAGTTGTTACCAACTTTGCTAATGGGGCATAGCCTTTGCAAAGTGTGTTTGGTTGACATGTTTGGTGCAGCTTATGTTTGAGGACCCACGGTTTCATCAGTATTGATTGATAATAAATAATTGATTTTCGGAGTAGGGTGTTGAAGTTCTTCTCTGGAGTATGGGCATATGTTAGTTTTCTTCAATGAACCCTGGCCTCTTAAGCTTTTCCCTCCCTCTGGCTCAATCCCGTCCGATGGAGACGATGGAGTTAAAAGAATCTAAGATCATTTAATTTTCATAAGCCTCTTCCAGGTCGATGTGAACTTTCACATCAATTATTCTTATTAGGAGGCCGCGTCGCGCCTTGTAGTCGGGTTTTGACCCGACGAGGCTTAAGCATGACAGCGTTAGTTTTTATGAGTGCACATTGGCACATGTAAATGTTAACTTACCTGACACTTAGCGTGGTGTTGGATTCGCGTTTCGTTTGTCCTGACTTAAGCTTTCTCTTGTAAGAGACGGACCTCATCATGTAAATTCATTCCCAACTTAGGTCCTTGTCCAATAGGATAGGTAGATAGGGCTTGGAAAGTCGAATGGTGTGAATAAAAGTATCCACAGTACCGTACCAGCTTACAGTCAAATAATACCAGTAAATATTTGTTAAAGTACTTACAACATCCAAACACTCCTCAGTTACACGAACAAGTTGTAAGCCTCTATCATCAACAGCATCGCCCACAAGAAATGTTTTTGAACAATCTCCATGGAAGCCTTTGTAGAATACCTGAAAAAAGTTGTTCCATTTAATTTTATATGCAGGAAATATGTAAAAGCAGTGGACTAAGGATTGTGTGTAATCAACAAAAAAGCATAAGGTGTGTATAGGCCGACCGCTTAACTGAGATGTTGCCTGAGGTAGCTGCACGATGCGGGAGGGGTGATAGTTGTCACAAGTTGACGAATCACTGAGCTCTCGCATAACGTCACCGCACCGCGCTGCTTCCTCAGACGTCTAAGTTAAGCAAAATTTAAATTTTTTTACGTTTTTCTCAGGTCAATGTCAGATTGTATATTTAACAAGGATCTTAAGAGTCAGGCAAAGCGAGTAATTCTAGAACAACTGAAAGTGTCGATGGTACTAAATGTGCCTGGTAAAACCTAGAGATAAAAATTAGATACTGACTGTTATATCCACATTAACAATATCTCCATCTTCTAATGGCCTCAAGTCTGGTATACCATGGACAACCACATTGTTGACAGATGTGCACACACTCTTTGGGAAGCCATTATAGAGTAATGGTGATGGATAGGCCCCTGCTTCTACGGACAAATTGTGGGCCACTTCATCAATTGCATCTGTTGTGATTCCTGGCTGATTTAAAAAGTTAAAAAGATTGTTAAATGTTAATATAGCATGGTAATTAAGCGGTTCTAATATAATCTAACTATCCTGTAATGATCCACTGCAGGGCAAAGGCTTCCCTCTCTTTTCCATACAATTGTGTCTTTAGTCCAGCCAGGCCTTTCGGTGAGAGAAATCTTCTTATTTGGCAATTATGGTGGGATGAAGAAACAAATGCTAATAACAGCTAATATAGGATAACTTGGCAGTAGCTTAGCCTTGACCAGCAGAAGGTGTTAAACAGGTTTTAATTTTATGGACAGACTTGTTTTTTATTGTTGCGTTATATCATCATTCTCCTGCCCTCATCCCAATTTATTTGGGGTCTGAACATGTCTTTTTCTTCCATACTTCTCTATTAGTCATTGTCTCAGTAGTCACCCCCTTTCTAACCATATCATCATTCACACAGTCCAGTCATTGTTTCTTTATTGCTTTATATCATAAATGTTTTAATTTAAAATATTCTACAATACCTGTATAAATTGTCCTAATTTCTGTAATATATGTGCTGCCAGTTTACAACTTATTTGCATGCCTCTTATCTGGTCAACATTTTTAATTTCAGGTATACTTGGCACCACTAATTTGTCTGTCAACGATATGTAGTTTGGCCTTGCAATGTGTTCCGGTACTGTTCTACTAGGTGTTGTTTCTTCTGGGTGCACTTTGCTGTATACACCAAAGCGTTTTCTAAAACGTTGTTAACAGTTATGTAACTTATCCTTATGATAATGGCACTTTAACAGTAAACAGTATCTAGTAACTTACCTGAAGATTATTCCCTGCCTCCGAAATCAACATCATACCATGACTTATACAACACACAGAAATAGCCAAACAAGCACAGGAAAATAATGTGAGTGCACATGCAAATGAAATTAATAACAACCCACAATAGTTAACTTATAACTCGAATGGCACCTCCTAACTCCCGCGCTGTTACCGCTCTCGCCATCGACGCTTCAGTACCGCCCGCATACGTCATACGATCGAAGTCTCAAATTAACTCTTGCGGGTTGTACAAAGACAACATAAATTGTGTTAGTATCCTCTTATATTAATAGTCAAAGTACTAAGACCAACTTACAATATCCGCTTCTGAATCCTCGGGTTGCAAGTTCTAGGTACTCTCATGTCTGACAGATTTTTAACTATTTATTTATTTATTCTCACGATCTCAATGAAGAGGTTAGGCGTTAAACTGAGGTGCAACTTAAATTAAAAAAAAAAAAGAAAACAATCATTTAATACAAAATTGGTGCAACGGTATAATGGTTTAGCATGATGAGATGAATAATTAAATGGGAAAATCGATAGGAAATCAACAAAACCACTATTATTATAACACATCGGATCTTACACATTCGCTCTCCAAAATCGGCCAAATGACTGCATTGTATCAATAATAAACTGATAATAATATCTATCTACACAATAATAGTATCAACTTTATTCATAAAATGCAATACCTATGAATAGAAAGCTTACTGATTTTACTATTTTCATATTTTGATCCTGAAACGGAAAAATTAGGTTAGGACATGGGAAACTTCCTCAGACAGATGTCACTCATCACTGTCAAAGTGTCAAGTCGATTTTTTTTTTATTTCGCCCAATGGGTGTCAAGTCAAAAGATGAGCGGCTTTTTGACAGGTAGTGCCAGGTAGTGCTGCGAATGTCATGCATCAGAGCAGTACTATTTATGAAATTGCTTCTTGTTACATCTCGTAAAAGCATTTCTGAGACGATCAAACTGTTTCATTCAAACGTGTAGATTTTGCGTCGTTGTTTATGTGAATGGTATTCATTAGATTATCATAGGTTTATTGGACGATAGAAATTACCCGTAATGCCTAAATATACTTGAAAAAAATCACACTAATCACACTAATATTATAAAGGCGAAAGTTTGTGTGTGTGTGTGTGTGTGTGTTTATATGTTTGTTACTTCTTCACGCTCAAACGGCTGGACCAATTTTGATTAAATTTGGTATAGGGATAGCTTAAGTCCCGGAAAAGGTCATAGGGTACTTTTATCCCGATATTCCCACGGGATCGACATTTACGCGGGAGAAACCGCGGGGCGCAGCTAGTCACATCACACTATCACACTAATATTATAAAGGCGAAAGTTTGTGAGTGTGTGTGTGTGTTTATATGTTTGTTACTTCTTCACGCTCAAACGGCTGGACCAATTTTGATGAAATTTGGTATAGAGATAGCTTGAGTCCCGGAAAAGGACATAGGATAGTTTTTATCCCGATATTCCCACGGGACCGAGACTTAAACGGGTAAAACCGCGGGGCGCAGCTAGTAAATTATAAAGGCGAAAGTTTGTGAGTGTGTGTGTGTTTACATGTTTGTTACTTCTTCACGCTCAAACGGCTGGACCAATTTTGATAAAATTTTGTATGGAGGTAGCTAACACCCTGGATTAACATATAGGCTACTTTTTATCCCGATATTCCCACGGGATCGACATTTACGCGGGTAAAACCGCGGGGCGCAGCTAGTTTTATATAACTGGCTTCTGTCCGCGACTTCGTTCGCGTGAATTTTTTTGTTCTCCCGGCCCACCCCGTCGCATCACATCGCCTGCCTGCGCTATTACTTTGTTTTCGCTTAGAGAAAACTTCTGACTTTTTTTTTACTTTTGCTCAACTCCTAAGGATTCTAGCGTGATGTTTATTAGCCTATAGGGCTATATCCTTAAGAATTAGGCTATCAAATGCAAAAAGATTTTTCTAAATCCAACCGATACTTTCACAGATTAGAGCTTTCAAACAAACAAACTCTTCAGCTTTATTGTTAGTAGTATATTATTTTAAAACTATGATATCTCCTAAGATATTCATTGAAATTAAACGTCATGGGCAATTTTGTTCAATGAATAACGTATTTACTTGGTTAAGGATTAATATCATGTTTATAAAAACACCTTCGCAAATAATGGATTATTTTACCATAAAAAAGGTTATAGTAAGTCAACCTTAAAGGATAAACATTATGCTGCCGCGGACTCTTTTTTAGAACTTTAAAAGGGAAACAATTCCGTCTTACATGATTTTTGCGTAACGTTAACCGTTTACGCAGCGTACGCAACGGAAGCTCTCAAAAGGAATAATTTTTCTTGTTTTTGCAAGATTTTTCATTGATGCTCCGCTCCTATTGGTCGTAGCGTGATGTTATATAGCCTATAGCCTTCCTAGATAAATGGACTATCCAACTCAACAAGAATTTTTCAATTTGAACTGGTAGTTCCTGAGATTAACGCATTCAACTAAACAAACAAACTCTTTAGCTTTGTAATATTACTAGCTTCTGCCCGCGACTTCGTCCGCGTGAAATTTCACCCTCCCCCTATTCACCCTTTTAGGGGTGGAATTACGAAAACCCTTTCTTAGTGGACACCTACTCTTCACAAAGAACAAATTTCATGTCTCTAGGACCAGCGGTTTAGACTATATCAGTGATATATCAGTCAGTCAGTCAGGACTTTTTATTTTATAATATAGATAAGTAGATAGAAGATAGTTTATAAAGCTGAAGAGTTTGTATGGTATAGATTATTATGATAAGGGACAAGTTTTAGTTAATTGTCAAGGGTCAGATTAATTTTATCTGAATAATAAATAGGTTGGAGTATATTTATGTCAAATAAATATTTTCTTTACAAAAGCTGCCGAGCCTCCACATTTTTGACGATTAACAAATTGGCCGTTAATAAAATAAATAATCAAATTTTGCGATTTAGTGTACACATGCTACAAAAAACAAGTTACAATATTTTAAGGATAGCTTATGTATTAATATAATATTACTAGCTGCTGCCCGCAACGTCGTCTGCCTGAAGGCTCTACAGCACCAAAAATACCTAAGATGCCAGTGTCGCTATAGCATTATAAGTAAACAACTTTTAAAATAGCATTAAAATATAAGTTTTTTTTGCAAGCGAAGCAAGTGAAGAGAGTTATATGGGAGTCCTGCTGAGTTCAGTGTGGTGTGGGGGATGTGACTGAAGGAAATAGAGAAAACAATGCAGGAATACATTCCAGGACACAAAAGAGTAAAAATACGTACAAAGGCATCATACCTTAAAACACTTCCCTATAAACAACGTTGGTAGTTATGCTGCCAGGAGCCAAAATGTAAAGAGAGTCAGGACTGGTGACGCGGGAGCAAGCGACGTACAGTTGTCCGTGTGAGAAGCAACTCGTCCTGAGGTCGACACCCGCTGCCCTCAGTGTCTGCCTCTATTGATGGTTATCGCGAAGCAAACACTCACGGGGAACTGTACGCGCTTGAACTGGAACGGGAAGATATGAGGTATGAGGGGAATGCGTGGTATAAATACTGCCTCGCCAACGCCACAACCCGTAAGAATTTCCGCCTCAATGGTGTGTCTGTAGAGCGAAATGACTTTAGGGTGGGTCCCGTTACACAACTTCAGAGGAGATAGGTTCCGAAGAAGCATAATCGGGACACCGACCTTCAGCTTGATGGTATGCGCTGGAAGTCCACTTGCTGACAGGGAGTTCAGAAATTCCACGGGATAATGTGTGGCGTCATCTTGCTCGACAACAGTGTTTATCGAGGTGTAGACCACTTCATTCTCCTCAATTTCCGAGAGAATGCATTCGTTAATTGCTGCAGCCTGATCATTTTTGGACGTCAAAATGGCCCGCTCACACACCCAAGAATTCTGCAGGTGCAGTATACGACTGATGTCCCCGTACACACAGCAAATGAGTTCTTCTAAGCTGGATACCACTCTACCGAGAGACTCTGGAAGCACCACCTGTCCACCTCTCTCTTCTGGTAGAGTGCCTTCGCCAAGATTTAGAAGGACATTGGAGAATTCTTGAGCACGTGCATTGCCGCCGAGCCGAGCTCTCATATTAATGGTCAAGCGCAGCGTACGAACTCGTGACCACAACGAAGATAGTTTCAACGAAGCATTCACCTCGTCAGCCCTCGATCCCCGTGTCACCACGGGAAGCGTTTGCCGGAAATCGCCACTGAACAGAACAGCTGTGATACGACGCATCAAATGTTCGTTCCTGCGGATGTCTTGCAAGATTCCGTCCACGGCCTCAACTGCCTTCCTATTGGCCATCGTACACTCATCCCATACGATCAAAGAGCAATCCTTGAGCACGTGTCCCTTATCGCTGTTACGTGACACACCACAAACAGGCGTTTCGGCGCTCTCTAAATCGATAGGAATTTTAAACATGGCATGTGCTGTCTTGCCACTCGGAAGCAGTGTGGCAGCGATTCCCGACGACGCTACAGCAATATCAATTTTGCCTTGCCTGCTGACCTCTGCAAGTATGCAAGTGGTAACAAATGTTTTTCCTGTTCCACCAGACGCATTCCAAGAAAAACATTTGACCCTGGTTTTTTCCCAACGCTTTCAAGGACGGTGTCATAAATTTGTTTTTGCTCTGAAGAGAACAAAGCGACATGGTCATTTCGCCCGGATCGTAATTTGTCTCAGCGTTATACTCCCGATTTACACGGTCTTGATGCGGTGATCATTGGGGAGCTGGTAACCCATATTCGATCAGTGGATTGCCGCCGATAGAAATGACCACATCTTGAAGTGAACTGAGACAGGTGTTCAGCACGCGTTCATCAGTTACTCCGACTTCGTCTCCAGTAGAAACATAACTTTTTTGTAATACTTAACACCGCATTTTTTTTTTTATTGTCGTCCTCAACTCTGCTCAACATTTTAAGGATTTTGTTGGAACTTGAATTGGTCAAAACGAACTATACGATACAACTTTTATGAAGAAAATGCACATTGCCATCTATGAATTTTAAGAATTACTAACTACTAACCTCGCCAACATGATCAAATTTAAATTATTAATTTCCAAAAAGTGTCAACATGTAACTTGATTTGATTTTTATGAAAACTCATAGATGGCGCTGCTTCAAAATTTTCTTTATACTACTAAAATTCATTAAACTATGTTTTTTCTGCCCAAGTTACTTAAATGGCGTAGTTTTTATAGTGTAAAGCTAGATAATAGCATGGCTTACTGAAAAACAACATTTAAATATGCGTCGTTAGATTACACGCTGTCACAGAATGCGTAAGAAAAATAAATATTCACAGCTCCTCCCCCATAGGTGATAGCGTGATAATATGTAGCCTATATGTTGACCCGACCTCTTAGTAATATTCATGCAAAATTTGAAGTAAATCCATGCAGTACTTTTTGAGTTTATCCCGGACATACAGACAAACAGACAAACAGACAAAAATTCTAAAAACTATATTTTTGGCTTCGATATCGATTGTAGATCACGCCCCAAGTATTCTTTTAAAAAAATATTCAATGTACAGACGCCAGCACATCAAGCTACTACAATCTGTCAAATTTCTTTAATAGATTTTCAACTTTATCGCTAAAGCATAAAGTTCAAAGTTGATTGGGAAAATTTGACAGTTTCGGGTAGCTTTATGTGCTGGCGTCTGTACCGTTTTGACTTTCCTACGATTTTATTATATGTATTTATTATATGTATAGATGATACCAGTGGTTATTAGTTAGTGAAATTTCTTCCAAATACCTACTGCTACTGGGTATTATTATAGTGTTACTAACTTCGATATCTAAATATCATAATTATGTCAAACTCTGTTTACCCACAAGCCCCTTGAATAATATCAAGGCCCAAGGGGCTCATGGCTAAACAGAGTTTAGTGGCAGGTTTCGGTGACTAAATTACTAAACTAATAATAATAAATCCAATCGACCACGTCTCGTCACTAGTAATAGTTTTTTTTTTTGCCGCGCTAGCGATTGTTTTTGGTGGATTGTTTATATATTTATAAACGAAATCGAAAACGTTATCAAATTGTGAAAATATAAGTGTACTACACAGTATAAGCTTTTCCAATTGAACCATGTCGCAGAGTAAGTAAAAACAAGTTTGTTTCATAACTAATTTATTCTCAATCTAACAAAAATATGTGTATATGAAACTGTTATCGATTTTATTGCAGACTCAGAAAAACCGCCTTCTAGCCAAGATGTTGTGGATCCAACAGGTCCTGCTGCAAGAAAAGGGGTCCTCATATCATTTAGAACGGGCAAAACTATGGAAATTCCAGAGAAAGATATCGTATGTAAACATAACCTTAAAATCAACAGTTTATTGTAGGAGCAATGTCTTAGTTTTACAACAATTCCGTTATCATTTAGACATTTACTACTTCTTTAGCAACAATCATGTTGAATCTATGTCTTCACCTGATCTTAACAAAAAAATTGGCAGTCTTGCATAATTATCTAATTTTATTACTTTTTTTTTGATTGGTCTCTTGGTTTTTTGTTTTAACTTATTTCTGCCTATGTGCCATCACAACTATCCAGGAAAACTGCGTAATGAAGCACTTTTTGCCAAACAATAATGGACTTTCTAAGTGAATTCTTGTATTTTTCCTAATTCCAGCTCGGGAGATGCAGATTTGTTGGTGAATTTGAAAAAATAAACAGAATTGGCGAAGGCACTTATGGTATAGTTTGTAAGTTTTGGGCTTTGTTTATTTTTTTGGTAGATCAAATTAATAAAATTATACTTAGTCCCTAAGACATATACTTAATATACTTATATTATAATGTATTTTTCAATGAGCACAGAATTGTTGAATAAATTGGTGGAAATCTGTAAGAACTTTACAAGGAGACATTTCCACAAAAATATCTAATACATTGAATTCATTTTTGGTTACAGACAGGGCAAAAGATAAGTTAAACGGCAGCATCGTGGCTTTGAAAAAGGTGAGGATGGATGTTGAAAAAGATGGCTTACCGCTGAGTGGTCTCCGTGAGATTCAGGTGCTAATGGCGTGCAGGCATGAGAACATTGTGCAACTCAAGGAGGTCCTGGTTGGAAGGTCTCTTGAGAGGTATGTTTCATAGATACATTCAAAGTCTGGTTTATTTCTGTAATTATTCACATAATTTATTTTGTAAGGGGAACCAAACAGTAGTTTATTAAAAACTTTTTATGAACAGAAAGGGTCCCAGAATTAAGCCTTATGGCATTCCAATTATTTAAAGACCTTAATAGTGATGGCAATGTAGCATGCTATACTGCATTATCTTTTCTTTCTTTTGGGAACAATAGATGGTGATTAAAAAATACTAAAATATTACCTCAAAAAAGATTTCTTTCTGTTCCTGCTTCTTACATATTGCTTTTGAATTTCTAGTCGAGTAATTTGGTATATTTACATTGAACAATTTTTAGCCACTAAGACATAATTTTCCTCAGCAGCATTTTCCTATCAATGGAGTACTGTGAACAGGACTTAGCTTCACTGCTAGACAACATGACGTCACCATTCACAGAGTCTCAAGTGAAATGCTTGATGCTTCAAGTGCTAAAAGGTCTCAAGTACCTGCACTCCAACTTTATAGTGCACAGAGATTTGAAAGTCTCCAATCTGCTGCTGACTGATAAGGGATGTGTGAAAATAGGTAAGCATTTCATCAGTATGAAGATAATAATTGGTTTTGGCTTATATTCAACTTTATTCTTAGGTCTTTCCCTTAGCTAGCAATTCAAATTCATGAGAACCATTTGTCTTTTGGTGAGTCATAACTCATAAACTACATTTTATCATAATTTTCCCAGAGATTTTCAATGAAGTCCAAAAACTAACTCTGAAACTATTCAACAACCTATTTTTTTTCTTATTACAGCGGACTTCGGTCTAGCTCGCTGGCTGGGCGCGCCTGCTCGCAGCGCAACCCCTCGTGTTGTAACCCTATGGTACCGAGCTCCCGAACTACTGCTGCAGTCGCCTCGCCAGACTCCAGCCCTCGATATGTGGGCAGCGGGTTGTATACTTGGAGAACTATTGGCAAACAAACCATTACTACCAGGAAGAACTGAGATTGAACAGCTGGAACTTATTGTGGATTTGCTTGGTAAGTAAAGTTGTATTTTGCGTCGCTACACCCCGGCAAAGCTTTCTTTTGTTTTGCCACTACACAAGACATGATTTATTCTTTGAAATTTATTTATTTAAAATTTCGTAAATACCACAAACCAAACAATATCAACAAACCTCTTAAATAGCTGATCAGTTGTGAGTGGAATATTCATTCTTCCATAACAAATGCTATGTCCCTTTTCGGACCGTGTCATTGCAATTGCCGTCGGTTCCAATTGGTTGTTTCCTTTTAAAAATAATTGGCTTTTACAATGTTTTCAAATTACGTAGGTATGGGAGGACAGTGTAGGCCTGACAACAAGTACCAGGTACTTGATAAAATAAAAAAAATGGTCTACAGATCTAAAGTCTACAAGGCCTACAAAGTCCTCACATTTACAAAATAAGAATCTATCAAAAGGATAAATAAAATATAAAACCCTTTTAAAACCAAGTGATGCCATATGATTGCCATTACAACCACAAAGAGATGAAAAAATTAGAACTGTCTGTATGTAATGTCAAATAATAAAAAAATTAAGTATGTCAAAGAAGTATGTAAAAATCGGTTGGCAGTAAAGTCGGTTTACTGACGATAGTTGAACGTGACAACGTCATAAGAAAATACTGATGGAATGGTTCCATTTTTCAAAAGAAAATTTTAATTTTATTTGTTTGATAGATATTTTGTATGGATATAGAGAAGGAGGTAAATGGAAATCACAATTGAATTGATCAAGTTACATTTATTTGTACGCATAAATACAATTATATATATATTTTTTAAATAAATGATTAGAATAATTAAAAATTTAATTTATTAAATCAAATTATTAGGTCCTTACATATGAAATTGGCGTTTTGTATGGAAGGAACAAAAAGTCGAATATTTTTTAATATAATATATTTAATTAATCAAAGTATGAACCATTGTTTTCAATGCACTTTTGCCATCTTATAGGTAGTTCATTGATCCCTTTACTAAAAAAACCAGTCGGACGGGAATCAATAAAATCTTTGAAGGCGATTTGGACTGCCCCATCGGAGTTGAATTTTTTCCCTTGCAAAAAGTTATCCAAATTGCGAAAAAAATGGTAATCTGTTGGAGCAAGGTCCGAAGAGTACGGAGGATGTCTAAGACATTCCAATTCAAGCTCTTCTAATTTGGTAGCCGTCTGTTGCGCAGTGTGTGGTCTGGCGTTGTCGTGAAGCAGCAGTGGCGTGGAGCGATTGACCAGCCTTGGTTGTTTAGCCGCTAGCTTTTCCATCATGGTTTGTAATTGCTGACAATAGACATCAGCTGTAATAGTCTGGCCAGATTTGAGAAAACTGTAATGAACAATACCGGCACTAGTCCACCAAACGCTTACAAGTAACTTTTTTGGGGTTAATTTTCGCTTGGGGCAGGATTTGGCTGGCTGGCCAGGATCCAACCATTGCGCTGAGCGCTTCCGATTATCGTAAAGAATCCATTTTTCATCACAGGTAATGATTCGGTTTAAAATACCTTCATTGTTGTGCCGGTTCAGTAATGTAACGCAGCAGTCGACGCGCGTTTGCCGGTTTGCTTCAGTCAATTCGTGAGGTACCCACCTTTCAAGCTTTTTAATCTTCCCAATTTGCTTCAAGTGAATTAAAACAGTTTTATCACTAACATCGAAGCCTGCAGCTAACTCGGACGTGGTTTGCGATGGGTCCGCTTCCACAATAGCCTTCAATTCTCCATTATCAACTTGGGTCTCAGGCCGTCCACGGGGCTTGTTCTGCAGGTCGAAATTTCCAGAACGAAAACGTTGGAACCAAAAACGAACTGTGTTTTCTTTTGCAACATTACCGCCATACACATCATTCACCCTTCGAGTCGTTTCCGCAGCACTAGTGCCACGGCGGAACTCGTACTCGTAAATAATGCGATATTTTAAATTTTCCATTTTGTAAAATGAGTGACGCAAACAGAAAAAACAGAAGAAAAAAAACAAATGAATGACGGTCATCGAAGCACAAATACATGAGTAAATAGCTGTACAAATTTGAATTTGGAATTCCTTACCAAAGAGGAGAAATTCGTGATTAAAGTGGCCAGTACGAAAAACGCCAATTTCATATGTAAGGACCTAATATTAAATTAAATAGTGAATTTTTTTAATGATGAAAGCACGAATATTCGACAGTATATCACTGAACATATATTTAATATCGAAAGAATCATTACTTTTATCGCCGCAATTATCGTTGCTATAAACAATTGACACCACATTCACTTTTCACTGCACTTCATACTTGACGAAAACATGTAAGTAAATGTATTATTGTATAGCAGCTGTCCACGCGGACGCATCGCTCACTCAAGTAGGAGAGAGACAGATGTCGAACGCTGCCGAACGCGGAGGCCGATTGTGCCTCTTTGTCGCTCGTTCCGCGCTCTCGCTTGCACTTCAAGCCTTAAATGGAACGCCTCAGAGCGAGGTAACGCCGCATGAGTCATGTTTTCTCGTGCGTGCAGCCGGCTCCATCGAATTATAAGACGTTGTCACGTCAAAAATAAAAAATAAACATCGCATTTGAGAGCATTTAATAGACATTTACGTAGTTATGCCGTTAATAAGGTGCCAGGGAAGTCACATGTGCAGAAGGAATTATTGCCAAACTACCTTGTGCTCAACATAGTCTTCAATATTATACATAATATGCTTTTTTGATAAGGACTCGTTTGGTGAGGGTTTTGAACTTTACATCGCTAAGTTCTGTAACCAGATTTGGTAACTTGTTATAAAAACGGATGCTGTTCATAAGAAATGACTTGCTAGGTTGTCTAAAGAATCATGGCGAGATCCTTACGATAATTTGTACAAAAAAAGAGTTCATTTAGAGGGTTCAAAATATTTTCCAATGTTGAGAATACATTACCAGGAGTAGATATACTTATCATATTTTTAAAACCCCGCATAATTAAAATGTTTCGAAATGAATATATCAGTTTTTCGTTTCATCTCGTTGCCCATTTTGTATTAATTTAAAAAAAAAATTACAGTATTTGACATTATGTCAAACTCCGCCCCCTAAAGATTTAAATAGCTAGATTTGAGTAGTCACAAGAAAACGTGACCATACTGAGAAGAGTGAGCTCACACATTATTAACGTTTCTATTACAATCAAGTGTAGTCACTGGGTCATTGTGTATCAGAGGTGTCAAAACGAATCAGAAATGCGACTACATTATAGCGCAGTAGGGCGAATCTAAAGATTTAGATCTTTATCACTGCTGTTTACACTGACAGCCGCCGCTTTCGTTTTTCGTTCTGAAATAATGAGCTCCTCGTTAAACTATTGTGTGATACTTCCTGGCCGCACCACAGTGGAAAATTAAAGTAACATGTTTCTAGATAAATTGTACCCTTTATGTACTTCAGGGTACATGTAGTGAAAAAAATTGTACCTCAAAGAATAATAAAATATAATGAAGTTTAGGTGGCGCGGCTGGGAAGTATACTTCCTGGCCGCGCCACCACGGATTTTGTAAACTATTAGGCGTACCCGGACATAGTGTACACTAAAGAATTGTACCAAAATTGTTCTTTTCCGTACGCTATAAAGAGATTCGAAAATTTTAGTGCTTTAGAAATTATAACCTTGTGTTGGTGGCGCGGCCAGGAAGTAAACTTCCCAGCCGCGCCACCGAGTTTTATAAGGCGTACCCGGATATAGTATACGCTAAAGAATTGTACCAAAATTGTTCTTTTCCGTACGCTATAAAGAGATTCGAAAATTTTAGTGCTTTAGAAATTATAACCTTGTGTTGGTGGCGCGGCCAGGAAGTATACTTCCCAGCCGCGCCACCAAGTTTTATAAGGCGTACCCGGATATAGTATACGCTAAAGAATTGTACCAAAATTGTTCTTTTCCGTACGCTATAAAGAGATTCGAACGTTTAATTACTTTAGAAATTATAGGCTTGTGTTGGTGGCGCGGCCAGGAAGTATACTTCCCAGCCGCGCCACCAAGTTTTATTAGGCGTACCCTGACATAGTATACACTAAAGAATTGTACGCATTATGTACTACCCAAAAATATAATAATATTACGGAAAGCTGTAATATATTAAGAGAAAACATCAAAACAAGCTTAAGCGCATAAGCAGACTTGCTGATCTTTGTACCTACTAGATGTGACCTCCAAATTAGAAGTAGGTACTGGAATTATCTCTGTGGGATGGTTGTATAACTTGCATAGAAGGGCGAGAAATAAGCAATCAATGTGCATAACAAGAGGAATTGACCTTCAGGAAGAAGATAAGAACTTGGTAGGTACTTAGGTATTAGGGACGGTCAGCAACGCAAATCGTTAACACTGTTACTTTTACGTGTCAATAATTATGATTTCAAAAAACTGAAAAAAAATGAACTGATAAAACTGAAATGTTGATCTACTTCGTCGTTAATTATACCAACCTACAGTACCTACATATGTATATTATGTAATTTAAAAAAGTTTATGTAAATTTGTGGCGCTCGCTATAAGTCTGAACCTGTTTTATTTATATAAGTACAAGCCTCCAAAAGATACTTGACATTTTTCTACTTCAGCTGTGATTCCATGCCAAAAACATAATAATATCAAAAACAAAACATATGGAATCACAGCTGAAGTAGAAAAATGTCAAGTAACTTTTGGAGGCTTGTACTTCTATACTAATATTATAAAGAGGTAACATTTGTAAGTTTGTATGTAGGGGGTAATCTCTGGAACTACCAGTCGGATTTGAAATTTTTTTACATTTGATAGCCCAATTCTTGAGGAATGCTATAGGCTATTTAACATCACGCTATGTCTCTTAGGAGCCGAGCGAAAAGAATAAAAAGTCAGAAAGAACGCTAAGCGAAAGCGAAGTGATAGCGCGGGTAGGAGATGCAATGCGACGGGGATGGTCGGGGGAACAAGAAATTTCCCGCGAACGAAGTCGCGGGCAGAGGCTAGTATATAAATAAAACAGGTTCAGACATAGCGAGCGCCTCAATTTTTTTTTACATAAACTTTTTTAAATTACATATTATACATATGTAGGTACTGTAGGTTGGTATAATTAACGACGAAGTAGATCAACATTTCAGTTTTTGAAATCATAATTCTTGACACGTAAAAGTAACAGTGTTAACGATTTGCGTTGCTGACCGTCCCTAATACCTAAGTACCTACCAAGTTCTTATCTTCTTCCTGAAGGTCAATTCCTCTTGTTATGCACATTGATTGCTTATTTCTCGCCCTTCTATGCAAGTTATACAACCATCCCACAGAGATAATTCCAGTACCTACTTCTAATTTTGAGGCCATATCTAGTAGGTACAAAGATCAGCAAGTCTGCTTATGCGCTTAAGCTTGTTTTGATGTTTTCTCTTAATATATTACAGCCTTCCGTAATATTATTATATTTTTGGGTAGTACATAATGCGTACAATTCTTTAGTGTATACTATGTCAGGGTACGCCTAATAAAACTTGGTGGCGCGGCTGGGAAGTATACTTCCTGGCCGCGCCACCAACACAAGGTTATAATTTCTGAAGTAATAAAATTTTCGAATCTCTTTATAGCGTGCGGAAAAGAACAATTTTGGTACAATTCTTTAGCGTATACTATGTCCGGGTACGCCTTATAAAACTTGGTGGCGCGGCTGGGAAGTATACTTCCTGGCCGCGCCACCAACACAAGGTTATAATTTCAAAAGCACTAAAATTTTCGAATCTCTTTATAGCGTACGGAAAAGAACAATTTTGGTACAATTCGTTAGTGTATATTATATCCGGGCACGCCTTATAAAACTTGGTGGCGCGGCTGGGAAGTATACTTCCTGGCCGCGCCACCAACACAAGGCTATAATTTCTAAAGTAATTAAACTTTCGAATCTCTTTATAGCGTACGGAAAAGAACAATTTTGGTACAATTCTTTAGCGTATACTATATCCGAGTACGCCTTATAAAACTTGGTGGCGCGGCTGGGAAGTATACTTCCTGGCCGCGCCACCAACACAAGGCTATAATTTCTAAAGTAATTAAACTTTCGAATTTCTTTATAGCGTACGGAAAAGAACAATTTTGGTACAATTCTTTAGTGTACACTATGTCCGGGTACGCCTAATAGTTTACAAAATCCGTGGTGGCGCGGCCAGGAAGTATACTTCCCAGCCGCGCCACCTAAACTTCATTATATTTCATTATTCTTTGAGGTACAATTTTTTTCACTACATGTACCCTGAAGTACATAAAGGGTACAATTTATCTAGAAACATGTTACTTTAATTTTCCACTGTGGCGCGGCCAGGAAGTATCACACAAACTATTTACTTTGAACAATATCTTTTTAATACGGGGTTATAAAAATATTGTAAATGCCTGAAGATACTCTTTAGGCACCCAAGAGTATAAGAATGAGTATTCCAACTTCTCTAAAAATCTTTATTTTTTTGTACAAATCCTGCCATGATTCTTTAGGTATCACAATTTAATTTTTATTTCGTGTATTTATATTATGGAAATCTGGATGGAGTATTTTAGCTTAGCTCCCCCTCCCCCTTAACCCTCGAGTTTATTTTAAGGTTAAAGAGTAACAAGACGATTGAAATTAACAGGTACACCATCAGACGCGATCTGGCCAGACTTCAGTGCTTTGCCAGCCCTGCAGAACTTTACATTGAAACAGCAACCCTACAACAATCTCAAGCAGAGGTTCCCGTGGCTATCAGCCGCGGGGTTGCGACTGCTCAACTTCTTGTTCATGTACGACCCTAACAAGCGCGCTACGGCCGAAGAGTGCTTACAGAGCTCGTACTTCAAGGAGCAACCGCTTCGTAAGTAGTTTACTTTTTAGGAACTTTGCAACTGGTACTTGGTATCGAGAGCTGGTAAAGACCAAGAGACCGAGAGTCTATGGCTTTTGTAGTTGGTGGCATTTTAAACCATAGAGCGTTTCGACTAAGGCCCGCGGTCAACAAGTTTGCCCCAAAAATACTTTAGACCGCGAAATTCAAATTTTCTTACGATTTTTGCAATTTGCAGGTCAGTGTCAGGTTGTATCTTCAACCAAAATATGATTCGCGACTATAACAGATACGTATTTACAGTATTATAATCATAAAATCATTAATACATCTTTACTATTATAATACGAGGGCGGCACTGAAAATTTCGGGAATCAAGGAAGTGACACAACATTACTATTTAAAAAATGTATTTATTGCTTTTCGAAGTATTCTCCGCGAAATTTGACACATTTTTCCACACGATGGAACCAATCATTGAAGCAACCATTCCATTCGGAAGTTGGGTCTCCAAAATGGCCGTTTTGTAGGCGTCCTCAGCTTCTTCAGGTGATGAAAATCTCTGTCCACGCAATTTATTCTTTATTTTAGGGAAAGTATAGAAATCATTAGGGCTTAGGTCGGGGCTGTACGGCGGATGGTCTTATAATTCTATGTTTTCTTGCTCTAAAAACTCTTTTGTTCTGTGCGCGGTGTGAGAACTCGCATTGTCGTGATGGAGGATGATGCGGCGGTTGCAGTTCTCTTTACGGAGTTCAGAAACGACCTGTAGCAAACAAATGCTAGCATACCATTCTGCATTAACCGTTCTTTGTCCCTCAAGAGGAATAGTCGTAACATGGCCGGTTTTGGAGACAAACGTGGCCACCATTTTTTTTTGCAACACCGTGACCGAACAATTTTTGTTGGCTTTAACTCATTTTCGAACACCCAAACTCGTGACTGGTTTTTTGTTTCGGGTTCGTACGCGTATATCCAGGATTCGTCACCTGATACGATGTTGTATACAGCATTTGAGGATCCTGCGTGGAATCTTTCGAGAGTTCTGACGCACCAAGTAACGCGAGCCGCTTTTTGCTCTTCACAGAGCGAATGCGGTATCCATCGGGAAAACAACTTTTTTACACCTAATTGTTCATGCAAGATTATTTGTATTTGACTCATGCCAATGTCTAAAGTTGCCTGAATTTCGCGGTATGTCACATGTCGATCTGCCTCAATCAGCTTAGGCACAGCATCAACGTTTTCTTGGGTGACTGCAGTTTTTGGACGACCTTGACGGGGATCATCACTGAGCTTGACACGTCCACGTTGAAATTCAGCAAACCAGCGATAAATTGTGGTTTTGGATGGGGCTTCATCACCAAATGCAGAAATCATCCGGTCAACACACTGTTTTTGTGTTAAACCACTTCGAAAGTCATAATAAATAATCGCTCTTGAATTTTCTCGAGCCAATTCCATTTTCTCAACGACTAAACAAGTTTGATAAAACCTTGTGACAAGACCGGGAATCTATTTTTAAATAAATAAATGGTTATAATATGACCGAAACAGTGGAAATATTCCATTCCCGATACTTTTAGTGCAGCCTTGTAGATAAATGTATTTGCAGAATATGGTCATTAGAATCATATCTCTTTAAGTAAGATTTGTTTCATAAGCACTTTTCCATAAGAGAAAGAAAGATGTATTAATGAGTATAAGTCTGTAAATACGTACCTGTTATAGTCGAGAATCATATTTTGTTTGATCAAGATCCAACCTGACACTGACCTGAAAACTGCAGGAAAGTAAGAAAAATTGAATTTCGCGGGCTGCAACTACGCATTCACCTTAAAAGATCTTAATTTAAGTACTGACAAGGTGTGGCAGATTTGTATAATTTGTTTATTTTGCAGCTTGCGACCCGAAGCTAATGCCTAGCTTCCCTCAGCACAGAAACATGAAAGGTCAACAACAAAAGAGCTCTTCGAATCAGTTGAACATTCCTTTGTCAAACTTGAACACAGGCGCTAACGACCAAACCAACAACCTGCCGGCTATTTCTGACCTTCTGGGGTCTCTGGTCAAGAAACGAAGGCTCGATTGACGCCCAAAGGATGATGATGATGATGACGAAGTCATATTATTGTAACTATTATAAGCTAATTAAGATTACTAATAAACAGCGTCCAAAATATTGAAAAAAAGTTTATTTTAAATTAAACACATTTTTTTTCTAATATTTTCGTCTAAAACTTTACAAGAATTACTATTTTTTTTTTAAATTAAATTATCAGTCTGTCGATGCGTCTTCTTCACCCGAGAGTCCCATGGCTTGTTTGAATTTCTCCTGATACTTTTGATTCGTTACAGTGTCGTTGAACTTAGCTTTTACTTTCTCTTTCTGGAATAAACGCACGTAAATAAAAATACTCTTGAATTTGTGAACTTGTACACGATGTCACTAAACTCACATTCCATACAACGCATGCAAAATCTTTGCATTAGAAGTTATCACATTACTTGGAGATGAAGTACTCACAATTTCTTTTTCTGATTTTTCTATTGCTTTCAAGGTTCTAATACATTGTGAACAAAGGACTACGTCTTCCATGTGATTCACGGTCTTTTTACGGTGGTGGTGTTTTAACCTGAGGAAAAAATATTGAGATTGTTCAGTTTAAATTGGCAAGTAATGCGACAGCTGCGTGAGAGTATGGACCGACGACGACTTTGTGACGGTAGTGCCCTGTCTTTCGCTCAAATATGGAATTATCAGACCTGACGAAAAACGAATTAATTTTGAGCGATGCTAATTACGTTCCTCTTTGGCCACTGCCTACACTTTTGCCCTGCACGATCGCAAAATGAAACGACTCTCCGGACCGTTAAAATTATAGGAAAATCATCTACTTTTACAATATTTGTAAATATGTGAGAAAGAAAAGAAAGAAGAATGAAAATACATTAAGCACAGACTAAAAAACTCACAATACATAGGTACATCAAATAAAAACAAAAAAATAAAGGTCAAATAAAAAGTGTAGTCCGATGTAAAAAAATAAGCAGGAAAGTGTGCCTCACGCACGGCTGCGCTAAAAAGGCCCAGTTCAGCAAAAATGCCAGACAACTAGTGCCTGACGCTGGTTTTCAACTGGAACTGTGAGAATCATGTATCTATCACATAATTGATTTACCCACAGATATAGATACACCTAGATAACGCAAGAGCAACTACTTCGCGTGCCAAAAATCGCACCAGCTTACGTTCGAAAACCATAAGCCGCCACTTTCGCGCTCAGTCCTGCGTACTGCTGGCTGGGTGAGCGTGAGCAAGAGAGCGCGAGGTTGTGACGTCATAGTAGGTAGTCAAAAAGTGGCACGCTTAGTTTTCATACAGTTCGTGATACTTGCGTTATATAGGTCTATCTATATCTGTGGATTTACCTGCCATTGCTTTATTTTTAATTCTTCTTACCTTTTGTAGGTAGACTAATTTTATTCTAGGTGCATCGTCTTCACATATAGGTAGGTAATTATACAATACTGCCCCCGATAGGAAAAAAGACGCATCTAAAATTTTTTTCAGATTTGAGTTACATACATTGCCGGAATCAGAAAAAAAAGGCACATCTGTCTGTATTTTTAATAGTTTTCTAACTTCCTCCAGTGCGTTTTAGCAAAACAAAATATTATTAATTTCCCGTTTCATTCATTAAAACATTTATTTCTTCGTTTTTACTTTTTGTTAGATACGTCTTTTTAACTATCGGGGGCAGAATAGTGAATGTATACAAAACCTTGTAATAGTTATTTATGCAACTGTTTTAATACCTAATTATGTACAGTTGCATACAAGACTTTATCTACACCCATGATATGAATCCTCTAAAAAATGGTACTGAAACAGTTTTTTGCAATACTAATATCGAACAAAAATGGCGGCCGGCGGGATACGACACATGAATTCGAATAACCTACAAGTTCTTTTTTTTAAATTACGGCGCTGTGGTAGTGAAACGCGCGTGCATGACAATGTTCTTTTTTTGAAAACGAGTTGCATAATGAAATTTAGTACAACATTATAACACTCGTTTGGATGATTGTACGGTTACTATGATACTGGTTGTTTTAATGTTGGCAATAAGCTAACTGTTTCAGAAACTTTTATAGAGGATTTATAGCATGGATGTAGATAACATTTTAAAAGAGTAACGGTGGAGTTTCTTGCCATTCTTGCCCATTCTTCTCTAGACGAAAACTACCTTTTGGAAGGGGCGACTAGAATCAAACTCGTTTTTAGGGTTCCGTACCTCAAAAGGAAAAAACGGAACCCTTATAGGATCACTTTGTTGTCCGTCTGTCCGTCCGTCCGTCCGTCTGTCAAGACCCTTTTTCTCAGGAACGCGTGGAGGTATGAAGCTGAAATTTATATCAATTACTCAGGTCTACTGTCCCTTGAAGCTGTGAAAAAATCAAACTTCTAAGCCAACGCAATCAAAAGATACAGCCGTTTATGCCGCAAATTTTCGACACTTGCAAGGGAATCAAAACCTACAGGGTGCTTCCCGTGAACTCAGAATCTTGAAATTTGGTACGAAGCAACGTCTTATAGCATAGATAAAGGAAAAA
The DNA here is from genome assembly GCA_947508005.1 of Amphipoea lucens. Classification (NCBI taxonomy): domain Eukaryota; kingdom Metazoa; phylum Arthropoda; class Insecta; order Lepidoptera; family Noctuidae; genus Amphipoea; species Amphipoea lucens. The sequence continues at coordinate 10,151,163 of OX382356.1, forward strand.
TTACGAAAACCATAAATTTTTAGTTACATCACATAATATATTTTTTTTTAATAATTTTAAACTTACTACCCATTTCCTCATAAACGCGTAGAGGTATTAAATTGAAATTCATACCAAATACTCAGGTCTATAATACCTTTAAGCTGTAACAAAATCAAACTTCTATGTCAACGCAATTAAAAGAAACAGCAATTTAAGCTGCATATTTTGAAACTCGCAAGTACTCGCAAGGGAATCAAAACCTAAAGGGTACTTCCAGTCGACCTAGAATCTTGAAATTTGGCATGAAGCAACGTTTTATAGCACACATAAAGGAAAAATTCCGAAAACCTTAAATTTTTAGTTACATTACAAAATATATATTTTTTAATAAATATAAACTTGCAGGTTTGTACGGAACCCTCGGTGCGCGAGTCCGACTCGCACTTGGCCGGTTTTTTTATTGTAATCCTATTTGAAATAAATGATTTGACTTTGACTTAGAAGACAGTGTGAAAGGAAAGCAAAATTTTACATGACTGTGGTAAATGCTATAATTGATGGATGAACAAACTTACATTTTCCCGCAGTAATCACACTGTAGTTTCTCGCCGCGGTGACTTATGATGTGCAAGCCCAATTCGTGGTAAGTAGGGTAGCGTTCCGAACATCGTGGGCATACGATTTTACCCTCTGAGCGACCGCCGTTACTTTGATGTTCGTACAGCTCCTGTGAAGTTTGAAAGTTTTGGTGGCAACTCGGGCACCTGTGGAATAAATAAGTTGTCAATTGGTTATTGGAAACACGGCTAACGTTTGTGGGCTCTGAAGTTAACTCTTCAAAAAGCTTTGCTTTGCCTGTTGTTACATCTAAGTAGTGATGGGACGACAACTGAAGAAATTAAAAGTGTCCCCGGTTCTTTGATTAATCTGATTTTTAACAGACTTCAAAAAAGGAGGTTCTGTATTCGACCCGTATGTATGTGTTTGTATGTCCGCGATTTTCTCAAAAACTAATGAGCCAATTTTGATGTTTCTTTCATTCATTAACGTGATCTACATACTTTCAAGAAGGTTTTAGTATATAATACATTAGGTAATTGCCTTAAGTTTGCCGTATGTCATTACTTCCCAGAATTTGATCCTTATTAGCGACACTATCGAATGGTGTAATAATACAGCGTGTGTTTTTTTTTTCAAAATCAACAGGTTCGATTCCTGGCTAGAAATATTGATTTTTCAAAAATCCAATGATGCAGTTTTAGTTTTCATCAAAATCGAACCCGCGACTCCTTTGAGTAGGTACTTTTAGCTAGTCCTCATAGTTTCGGATTTGGCCATCCACGCCCACTTGGAAAATTCACCCTGTATATTATTATTTTAGTTATTGAGGTTTTTGTTTGAGTCGCGGGTTTTTAAAATTGTTAATTTAACTTTTTTGTAAAAAAGTTTTTTTTTTCACTTTTTACGAGGGGCGTTCAATGTATTTTCGGCATCGGCACGAAAAAAGACGTAAATTGAATTAAAATAATTTTTATTTTTCAATGTACTTAATCCCCCATTACCCCAATGCATTTATTACATTTAGAAATTAACTTTTCTATACCCCGTAAAAAATTACTTTCCTCTTTCTCTGAAAAAATGCACATTTATTGCCGCCATGAGCTTCATCGTTGGAAAATCGTTTCCCACAAAGGTCTTTTTTCAAATTAGGGAACAAATAATAATCACTCGGGGCTAGGTCCGGGCTATAGGATGGGTGGTTAATTTCTTCGAAATCACAATCTCGCACAGCAGTCTTGGAAATACGCACCGTGTGGACAGGGGCGTTGTCGTGAAGAAGCAACACACCGGTGGTCAGTTTACCCCTGAACCAACAGAGAGGTGGGACATCTCTGCTATAATTTTGATCTTTATTCGGGCATCCTCCAGTATAAGCTTCTCAATTTTTTTAACTTTTTCTTCTGTAGAGGCAGTAACCGGGCCGCCCAAGCGAGTGTCGTCTTCAATTCTCTCTCTGGCCCTTTTAAATTCACTTGATCCCTTTTGAACCGTAGATAACGAAGGTGCAGAATCTTGGTAAATAAACGTCAAGCCACCATCTCATCGTGAATAGTTTTTTGACTTTTCCTTGTTTGGTAAACAATTTAATAACAGAGCGCGGTGCTAGATTTTCTTCAACATTGTCACGTTAGCCATTCCAGTTGTCATTGACTAAGGATACCTAACTAGCAAACTAATGATCACAACTATATGAAATTTTACCTTTATACCCATAGATAATGTCATTAATCAATTAATTTGTCAAATCACCCTGATACCGAGAATACATTGAACGCCCCCCGTAGTTTGAGTCCCGGGAAAGGACATAGGATAGTTTTTATCCCGATATTCCCACGGGATCGAAATTTATGCGGGTGAAACCGCGGGGCGCAGCTAGTTAATTATATTTTATAAAATATTCACTTGATTCGCTTGATAAAGTATTCGTAAACTTAGGGTATCGCAGTTTAGCTCGCTACCTCTATGTCACCTCCATGTAAAACAAATGCTTACTAATAGATACGTATGCACATGCCAGGCACTGAGGTACACGTCACGACAGTGGCGATAAGACCTCTCTTTGAGGAGTGGCTAGAGAGGCGTCACGGCGTCCTCACCTATCGCCTGACGCAGGTCCTCACCGGACACGGATGTTTCGGGAGGTTCCTGCACATCATCGGGCGGGAGAGACACCCGGGTGTCATCATTGCGAGGGTCGTCCAGAGGACACGGTGGAGGTCAGGTACCCCGCTTGGGCGGAGCACCGCCGTGTCAGTTGTAGAGGCGATCGGCAGCGGCGGCGACCTCTCGCGTCCGGCCCTGGTTCAAGCAAGCATAGGCTTGCGTCGTCTTCATGCAGAGCCTCCAGAACCGTTTCCTCAGAAACGTCACGGGAGCCCCCTTCTATGTCCGCAATGAGAGTCTACCCTTAGATCTCAGAATGCCCACCGTCCAGTCATGCTAGCGAAGGAGGTTGCGGCATGGCGGGAGAGAGCCTAACGTCCCAGCCGCCGCGGGAGACGCTCCGGGCGTCGGGAGCCGCGTGACGACTCCCGGCCAGCGTAGGCGCGGGCCTGCGGACGGAGAGTAATGGGTAGCTCATCGTCCGATCAGGACTAGGCCCGTGCCGGACGGCGTGTACGTGTTCCACGCGCGCCTCAAACAGATGTCAGCAAAAAGGAAGGGGCCCACCAGGGCCGAAGCCTGCCGGGGGTGCCGGATTGTCCGAAAGGGTTACCGCTACCCCGGAACATAAAGGGCTAAGGAAGGAACACGGATGGGTTTTAGTCAGTAAGAGTCTGACACTCCCTGCCGCTCCACCCGGAGCGGGAGGGGTCATTTGATGATTTCCCATCCATAAAAAAAAAGAGGCACTGAGGTAAACCCCCCAGCAGCCCGCTATGTAGGTATCGCAGTGAGGTATCCTTCGGCATGTGCGTGCGTACCTATCTATTAACATTTGATTTACATGGAGGACACATCGAGGTAGCGAGCTCCGCGATCGCGAGGTATCGCAGTGTAAGGTTAAAATTCTCTTACATAAATATGTTAGGTTGTAGGTGAAACGCCATGTGTTCGATAATTTTCTTCGGATAGAAGTAGTGGAACTTTTTGTCACAGCAAGTCACATAGCCGGGAACGCCGTGCCTCTCTTTGTAATGTTTCATTAGCGACCTAAAGTGGAATCCAGATTCGTGGCAAATGCAGCATTCCATTTGGTAAAATAGTGTTATTTGTCGATCTAAAGCGGCGCCTTGTTTGGCTGGTTTGCCGTCCTGTAACACCACGGGATCGAGGCAGTCGGTAGCAATCGACAAGTCCGGGTCGTCTTTTTTAATCTCGTCTTTGTGTGGATCTTTTTTCCGCGGCGGACTGATTGCCCCATGGGGGCCCGCAGAGCTTAAAAGATTTTTGTCCAGTTTCTCACTGTTAGCGAATTCTTCCAATGTCATCGCTTCCATGTATTTCATTTCTGAAGCCGTCTTTTTTTTATGCACTTTAAGTTTCGCTTGTTTTGTGTCCCCTTGCTGAAGTTCTGGTGGAGGTTTTGAATTCTGTGGATTGAGAGCTTTCTTCTGTGCCTCAGGAATGTTTTGGTTCGACAGTGCCGCTATAATCGGATGCAAAATTTTATCAACTGCTGCCATTTCCCTCTTCTCCTCTAGGACTTTCATTTTATGGAATTCCAGAAACTTTTGTGTTTTCTCTACTTTGACAGCATATAGATGCAGTGCTGACACTTGCTGTAAACAGTCGTGGCAAATGGCTTTGGGCAAGGTATCATCTGTTCGAACCTGGAAAGAGGCAAGTTGGAGTAAAGCGAATAGGTGATTACCTACCTACGTACCTCTACGTACTTCTTAGGAACGATATATCAATCAAAGAGCAGGCAGTTTGGTATTGGCACAGTGTCAGTAGGCACGCTTTGAGTTATGGTGAACTCTGCCCAGTCTTTGAAACCATTGACATGAAATATGATAAACCTACACCATTAAATAACAAAGTTATAGCTCCCACACCCACATTTTGCCAGTTATGGGTTGATTATAATTGGTACCTAGGTATTTTGAGCATATTTAAATCTTTACCAGAATATCAAAGAGTTTCCTGATCTTCCGCTTCACCTCGGCACTCAGAGGCTTCAGTTTGACAACATCCGTGCACAAACACAAACGGCACGACAGTTCACGGACAATAGTTTTTTCCAAATGCACAAAGTCGTTCATATTTATGATTTTCTTATAAAAACGATTCAATACATAATACAAATGTACAAAATAAATATAATGTTATATAAGATTGTGTAGGGTTATTTGTTCATGACAAAAATACTATTTTAGAAACGAACTGATAATTTAGGACATACTGACAGATCCATGACTGATTGTTTATACTTTTTTACCTACCTATCAATGGCGGCCAGCGCGAAAAAATACGATTACTTCTCAGCTTACCTTTATTCAAATTCATGAACTAAGTATTTATTTTATTTAGGTGGGCATTTTCACAAAAATGTAAAATACCTACTCCCTGATTTTCAACTGTTCCTCGAATTTGATTAAATTTTATTTATGAGTAAGTAGTTGCCAGAATTATTTATACAATCTATACCTACATATAATAAAATCGTAGGAAAGTCAAAACGGTACATTGAATATTTTTTTAAAAGAATACTTGGGGCGTGATCTACAATCGATATCGAAGCCAAAAATATAGTTTTTAGAATTTTTGTCTGTTTGTCTGTTTGTCTGTATGTCCGGGATAAACTCAAAAAGTACTGCATGGATTTACTTCAAATTTTGCATGAATATTACTAAGAGGTCGGGTCAACATATAGGCTACATATTATCACGCTATCACCTATGGGGGAGGAGCTGTGAATATTTATTTTTCTTACGCATTCTGTGACAGCGTGTAATCTAACGACGCATATTTAAATGTTGTTTTTCAGTAAGCCATGCTATTATCTAGCTTTACACTATAAAAACTACGCCATTTAAGTAACTTGGGCAGAAAAAACATAGTTTAATGAATTTTAGTAGTATAAAGAAAATTTTGAAGCAGCGCCATCTATGAGTTTTCATAAAAATCAAATCAAGTTACATGTTGACACTTTTTGGAAATTAATAATTTAAATTTGATCATGTTGGCGAGGTTAGTAGTTAGTAATTCTTAAAATTCATAGATGGCAATGTGCATTTTCTTCATAAAAGTTGTATCGTATAGTTCGTTTTGACCAATTCAAGTTCCAACAAAATCCTTAAAATGTTGAGCAGAGTTGAGGACGACAATAAAAAAAAAAATGCGGTGTTAAGTATTACAAAAAAGTTATGTTTCTACTGGAGACGAAGTCGGAGTAACTGATGAACGCGTGCTGAACACCTGTCTCAGTTCACTTCAAGATGTGGTCATTTCTATCGGCGGCAATCCACTGATCGAATATGGGTTACCAGCTCCCCAATGATCACCGCATCAAGACCGTGTAAATCGGGAGTATAACGCTGAGACAAATTACGATCCGGGCGAAATGACCATGTCGCTTTGTTCTCTTCAGAGCAAAAACAAATTTATGACACCGTCCTTGAAAGCGTTGGGAAAAAACCAGGGTCAAATGTTTTTCTTGGAATGCGTCTGGTGGAACAGGAAAAACATTTGTTACCACTTGCATACTTGCAGAGGTCAGCAGGCAAGGCAAAATTGATATTGCTGTAGCGTCGTCGGGAATCGCTGCCACACTGCTTCCGAGTGGCAAGACAGCACATGCCATGTTTAAAATTCCTATCGATTTAGAGAGCGCCGAAACGCCTGTTTGTGGTGTGTCACGTAACAGCGATAAGGGACACGTGCTCAAGGATTGCTCTTTGATCGTATGGGATGAGTGTACGATGGCCAATAGGAAGGCAGTTGAGGCCGTGGACGGAATCTTGCAAGACATCCGCAGGAACGAACATTTGATGCGTCGTATCACAGCTGTTCTGTTCAGTGGCGATTTCCGGCAAACGCTTCCCGTGGTGACACGGGGATCGAGGGCTGACGAGGTGAATGCTTCGTTGAAACTATCTTCGTTGTGGTCACGAGTTCGTACGCTGCGCTTGACCATTAATATGAGAGCTCGGCTCGGCGGCAATGCACGTGCTCAAGAATTCTCCAATGTCCTTCTAAATCTTGGCGAAGGCACTCTACCAGAAGAGAGAGGTGGACAGGTGGTGCTTCCAGAGTCTCTCGGTAGAGTGGTATCCAGCTTAGAAGAACTCATTTGCTGTGTGTACGGGGACATCAGTCGTATACTGCACCTGCAGAATTCTTGGGTGTGTGAGCGGGCCATTTTGACGTCCAAAAATGATCAGGCTGCAGCAATTAACGAATGCATTCTCTCGGAAATTGAGGAGAATGAAGTGGTCTACACCTCGATAAACACTGTTGTCGAGCAAGATGACGCCACACATTATCCCGTGGAATTTCTGAACTCCCTGTCAGCAAGTGGACTTCCAGCGCATACCATCAAGCTGAAGGTCGGTGTCCCGATTATGCTTCTTCGGAACCTATCTCCTCTGAAGTTGTGTAACGGGACCCACCCTAAAGTCATTTCGCTCTACAGACACACCATTGAGGCGGAAATTCTTACGGGTTGTGGCGTTGGCGAGGCAGTATTTATACCACGCATTCCCCTCATACCTCATATCTTCCCGTTCCAGTTCAAGCGCGTACAGTTCCCCGTGAGTGTTTGCTTCGCGATAACCATCAATAGAGGCAGACACTGAGGGCAGCGGGTGTCGACCTCAGGACGAGTTGCTTCTCACACGGACAACTGTACGTCGCTTGCTCCCGCGTCACCAGTCCTGACTCTCTTTACATTTTGGCTCCTGGCAGCATAACTACCAACGTTGTTTATAGGGAAGTGTTTTAAGGTATGATGCCTTTGTACGTATTTTTACTCTTTTGTGTCCTGGAATGTATTCCTGCATTGTTTTCTCTATTTCCTTCAGTCACATCCCCCACACCACACTGAACTCAGCAGGACTCCCATATAACTCTCTTCACTTGCTTCGCTTGCAAAAAAAACTTATATTTTAATGCTATTTTAAAAGTTGTTTACTTATAATGCTATAGCGACACTGGCATCTTAGGTATTTTTGGTGCTGTAGAGCCTTCAGGCAGACGACGTTGCGGGCAGCAGCTAGTATGTAATAAAAACCCTGTCCGATCCAATAAAGGCGTATTCATGGTTCAACATACGTACTAGAAAAAAATGTTATAAAAATGTAACTCATAAAAACCGAAAGTTATGGATTTTTTATTTTTATAATCCATGCGAAATTTAACACTGAATATGGCAAATTTTCATAAGTTGACAACACTCCACTCGCCGGCAAAATCTTTTTATTTTTACCTATTTTTATTTCAAAGAACACCGCCCTACACTACCGCGTAGTAGGCACTCTTTCAACTAGTCGCCGACTCGTTGCCGACCGGCGCGCTACTTGTTGCCAGTCTTTCGTGGAGATAGCTTTCGATCGGACGTCCGTACTAGGAATCCGTATCCGTAGGAATATTTTAATATATTGATGTGTTTAGGCAAGACCGACTGTAATTATGCAGCTGCGCGTAGAACGTATGAGGTGCGTTTCGCTAATAGACCTGAGCCCTGATTCACAACCATATGACAGGCTATCGTATCGAAAACCTGACATTTCGATAACCTGATTTGACTCCCCCTCAACAGCAAATAGCTGTTGGAAGAATAGCGGGCGTCTATTTGATTTAAATTGACATAATTTTCGGGTTTTGGACTTGTGAACAGCGTTGAGAAGACTCCTACGATAACAATGATTAATGTTCGATACGATACGGAAGCATATCGAGTGTTTGTGAATAAGGGGGCAGGTGTGACAGTACTGTCGGAGCGTGCGCTCCAACGCCTGCATAACCGCGTGTAGGTATACCACAGGCAGTTTTCATGGCCACGAGTCGCAGGCCACTGATGCTGGAAGACCATGAGAGCGCAACGTGGAAATTGAGGAATAAGTGCTGGATATGTTTGCCGCGGACCCCACGCAAAGCACACGCTCTGTTGCGCGATAATTAGAGACAAACCACATGCGGGTTTGGAGAGTGCTGAAGGGAGATTGTCAGCACCCTTATCACTACCGGCGGGTTCAATCCCTTCTGCCCACTGATTACGAACCAAGAATGGAATTTTGTAATTGGGTCTTACGAAAAGTCGAAGAAGATGAAGGTTTTTTGAATCGTGTGCTTTTCTCAGATGAATGCTCGTTTGAGCAACTGCCACAACGAACACGTGTGAGCGCTCGAAAACCCGCACACTATGAAACCGAGTCATTTCCAACATCGTTGGCGTGTTAACGTGTGGGCTGGTATCCTCGGTGACCAAATTATTGGTCCGTAATTTTTGAATTCCACCATGAATGGTCCCGACTACCTGTCTTTCTTGAGCGAAGAGCTAAGTGAAGAGTTGGATGATTTAGACCTCAATTTCCATTATATGTATTATTGGTGCCTGCGTACTTTTTTTTCGCCATGTAAACGCAGCCTTTCCCTTTTTAGGTATTCGATTGTGTGACTGTCCCTATATTACTGAGCTGAATTTCTTAAAAGTAAGTATTCTTTAGTATAATATTTGTTGCCTTTTCTCTAAAGGATCCAAAAAGAACATCCGATTTCGTTGGCATACCTACACCGTCCGCCATTTTGGAAAAAAACCGGTTGTGGCGGCCAGCGATGAAACATGTGTCAATCGACAGAGTTTTAATTTTGGTGAACATTTACTATTTTTGGTAGTAAACAGTGTTTTTTTGATGTTATATTTTACTTTATCTGGTGATAAGTTAAACATAAGCCATTTGAAAATGTTCACAGCCGCCATCTTGAATATTTACCTATTTCGACTTTACTATCGGCATCACACAGCACCCTCGAAAACCATGAAAACGATATAAAATTTTAAAACTTTCGAAGCCGCCATCTTGGATTTTAATTTGAAGGTGGTAAAACAAGGCATTATGTTACTAAAATAATTTTATAAACCATACTAAACCGCTGACCATTTGGCAATTATTAACAGATCTATTTAAGAAGACAGATTAGATAAAAAGAGGTAAAAACAGTTTACAGGAAGCGTAGGTACCTACCTATACCTATAGTTAATTAGAATATCAATTGAAAATCAGAAAGATCGATTAATTAATAGCACCGCGTAATAAAAACATCACCATGGGAATATTCCGCTGACCAGCTTTTAAAGTTCAGATAATTTTTAAAAAGGCCAACATAAAAAAAGAAGCGACATAATAAAAAAAGGTCCATATAGTTTGCCGGTCAAAAAAATTGTTTAACACGCAGTTAATTATTTCCGATTGCCAATGGGAAAAAAAATCATTATAATTATGTAGAATTGTAATTAAACAAATGGAAGAAGAAACAGTCAATAGGGAAAATGGAGAAAATTTGAAAGAGTTTTAGTTTTCTTTCTCGAAAAAAAAATCTGCTGTTTCATACATTTTGGTCAAGTAGGTATTGAACTTTTGTATGAAACAGCTGATTTTTTTTTCGTGATTTCAGAGTTGTTCCCATAGTGAAAGTTGTCCCTATTCATGGGTAGAGTAGAACACCCTGTAAAAATTTGGAACCGTAAAAAAATCATCCGGTATTATTAGGTACTAGCTTCTGCCCGCTACTTCTCCGCGTGAAATTTCTTGTTACCCCGAACCACCCTGACGCATCGCATCTCCTCGGCTGCCCGCGCTATGGCTTCGATTTTGCTTAGCGTTCTTTCTTACCTTTTTATGTTTGCACGGCTCTTAAGAGTCATAGCGTGATGTTAAATAGCATATAGCCTTCCTCAAGAATTGGAAACCGACCAGTAGTTTTAGAGATTAGCGCATTCAAACAAAGTCTTCAGCTTTCAAATCAAATCAAATCAAAATCGTTTATTTGCATAAAATGTGGTACAAAAGATGATAACGTAATATTGTAGTGCTAAGACACATTCCGCCATGTAATGATGGCATGCAAATATTTAATACATGAAGTAGGTATTAACAACATGCAGTAACATAATAATATCGTACAGTTAATTAAATTAGCAAATTAACATAAATAATTAAAAAAATATTACAATGCATTTCTGAAGTGGTAGGACTGACAAGATATTTATTATATTATTTATTATTTACTTTATTATTTAGATACAGATATAGCTAAAGTGATTTCGACAACTGTTTGATTCACCCTTGTAGGTATGTAACACTTTTTTTAATAGAATCTTTCCCCGTATAAGTAGTCAGGGTGGACACTTGGACAGGGTTTTGTGTTCACTTTATTGGATTAGAATGGAAAATTGGGTTTGCATAACTATTTTATCACTATAACTTTATAACTTTAGGGCGGACTTGTGCAGACTGCGTAAATAAATTACATTACGTAAAAGATACAATGAAAGCTCCACTGTTATGTAGATACAATTTAATGTTGGCCTTAAAACGAGAGTGCGTCGCTAACCAGGCGACCACATGGGATCACGTAGGTACCTACGAGTCTGCACAAATGAATAGAGATAAGTTGGGTTTAAAATTGTTTGAAATTAAAAGTGGGTAAGTAGGTCTTTTTTTTATGGATGGAGTGTAGCGGAAAGTGTCAGACTCTTACTGACTAAAACCCATCCGTGTTCCTTCCTTAGCCCTTTATGTTCCGGGCTAGCGGTAACCCTTTCTTACAATAGGTTCAAAAACGTTAAATTTGTAAGTAGGTACCTACTTAGGTACGAATATTTTATAACGTAAGACGTCGACACAATACAAGGCAGGCTAATATTGTAAAAATATGTACATTCTTATACAGTTTATACCCTTAACATTCTTAAGGAATAAAAAGGAAATGGGTCCACGCCTCAATAAGTATTTTTGTGATGAAAGGACTCTGCATACACGATAATAACGTTTAAGATTAATAGAATCCGTGCCGGCCAGACATTTTGTGTAATCGCGATCAAGATATATCTTTCCATCACACTAATATTATAAAGGCGAAAGTTTGTGAGTGTGTGTGTGTGTGTGTTTATATGTTTGTTACTTCTTCACGCTCAAACGGCTGGACCAATTTTGATGAAATTTGGTATAGAGATAGCTTGAGTTCCGGGAAAGGACATAGGGTACTTTTTATCCCGATATTCCCACGGGATCGAGACTTATGCGGGTAAAACCGCGGGGCGCAGCTAGTAGTGAAATAAATTCTGATATATCTCTTATTAACTATCTGCGTACTATGTCCTGGTTATGAATGGCGCGCCAGCTGCTTGTCGTTGTAACAATCAATTGAACGGAGGATTCATACGAGACGGAGGCATTCGCTTCGACGAGCCTTAAGAGGAAATGCGGTCGGAGGGACTTTGGAAAAATCCTAAATAAAAAGTCGTAATTCGACGTTTGGCTCTCGCATATTTCCTCCTCCAATAAGTATTGGACCAATTTACAAGATATTTCATAAAGTGAAGGATAGTTACTGTGTCCCTATGTTTTTCTTTTTTTTTATTAATAGTTATCAAATTTTTACACTTGACCTCTGTTGACAGCGGTTTAAATCGGTATTTTTTGAGGAACCTAGTGCTTATAAAAATAATGTATCATCAAAAAGGAAAACATAGGGACATACAAGTAGTTAATATATAAAAAATCTTTGCTTTATGGTCCACCAGAAAGAAAACAGGCGAGAGCGTTTTTATGGAGAAACTACCACCCGCATTTCCTCTTTAAATATTTTAATATAGCTCGTTGAATAAGAAAAGATTTCGGTTCATAATAGGTAGGTACCTGAGTAAGTTATAGGGCGGTAGACAGAAAAAACACCAAGTTAAAACAGTTATTGGCGTATTCCACTGTGATGGATTTTGAATGTAAAGAAAAGAAAGAATATGTCTAGTATGTTTAGTGATTAACCACGAATTCGTCATCAAAAATCGAGGCACTTTGAAAAAAATGTCAAGTCATGTCTTGTCTTGCCAGTATCTAAACCTCTTGAAACCCTATTTATTGTTGTGAATCAATCTTACTTCCAAACCAACCTATTCGACCCAAATGGCCTTTACAGCCACATCTAATACACCACAAAAGCCAGATACATTGAAAGCCGGGCTTTGATTCTGGACACTTATGTAAGTAAATAGATCTATCAACATTAAAGATTAGGTACAAGGTAAATTAATTCATGTAAGAGCGATGCCACACGGGCGTTGCCAATGCGCTGCGTAGTCGTAGCGCGGCGCAGTGAGTGCCACCACAAGTGCTGCGATATAGCAACGCAACGCATCTTATCCCTACGTCGCACCTTCATAATGTCGACGTCCAGCTTCGATATTCTTAAAAATACCTACTGCGCTGCGCTCTGTTGTTGCTCCGTCGTCTCACCGCAGCATCGTCTTCCTGTCTTGTCCGATGCGCACGCGTTCCGTCGCCGCGCGTCGTTTTAACGACCGTGTTGCATGACGCTCAAAATATATAGAACTACGGAGCTTCATCGCTCAGACGCATTGGTAACGCCGGTGTGGCATCGCTCTAAGTATATATATATAATCAGAGAATGATTTAGAGGCGAACTACGACCAAGTAGTCGGACTAAGTTATTGAGAGCAGCCTGATCAGCCTAGCGAAATGAAAGGGTGGCTACAACTCTACAAGATCGTGAGAGTCTGCAAGTTCAGCTGATAGATAGATAACTAGCCAAACTACCCACTTCGAAGGTTCAGTGAAAGTTGTAGGAAATAAGTACTTAGGTATATAAACATAGAGTGAACGTATGTTTTTACTCCAGCAAGGCTGATGAGGGTAGAAGCCTGTTTCGTTCATAGCCAATGTTTTGTTATGACCGCAGTTTATTAAGTGCATATTAATTAGCTTGCTCTCCTAATTAATTTTCTAATCAAGTCACGAGTGATTGGGGTTTCAGGGAGGCAAGTAGGTATATCTAGCTCCTACAACAAAAGGTAGGCTATGACTTTCAGAAAAGGGAAATTAATTTCTAAATTAAGTTTTGTTGCATAATAAGAAGTTGACTCTAAACGGAAAGATATATTTTAGAACGAAGTTGATTTTAATTAATTTTACTTGGAAACACTAAAAAGTTTCATAATTTAATCAAGTTAAGTTTTAAAAGCCACTTAAGTCTTCTAATATTTTAATTAGGCATTAGGTAGCCAGGTAAGGTCTAACAAACTCTTTAAACGTTTTAGTGGATTTCAAAATGAAAGCAAATGTTATTATTTAAACGTTGAGGATTGATTTACTTTGTAGGTAGGTAGGTACTTAACAGCTTGACTCAGATTTCACTATCAATGTCACAGTCAATGTTTCGAAACTAAACGAGAAAATTTTGTTTGGAAAACTGAAAACACTTCTATGGAACGGTGTACCTACCATTTCAATTTAATAGCGTTGGCAAAAAACTCAAAACTCAAAGCATTTATTTCAATTAAACTATTTACAGACATTTTTGAAATTAGAGTCGGTCAGTTAGTCAGAAACTAGAAGCTAGTGGCTCATTTCAAAACGAAGATCTCTATGGAATAGAATGGGCAGGAAACTCTGTTGTGAAAGACAACAAAGTTTCCTGCCCGTGTTTGACCACTATTATCTACTAGCTGCGCCACGCGGTTTCGCCCGCGTAAATGTCGATCCCGTGGGAATATCGGGATAACAAGTAGCTTATATGTTAATCCAGGGTGTCAGCTACCTCCATACAAAATTTTATCAAAATTGGTCCTGCCGTTTGAGCGTGAAGAAGTAACAAACATATAAACACACACTCACAAACTTTCGCCTTTATAATGTTACTAGCTGCGCCCCGCGGTTTCACCCGCATAAGTCTCGATCCCGTGGGAATATCGGGATAAAAAGCATCCTATGTCCTTTCCCGAGACTCCAACTATCTCTATACCAAATTTCATCTAAATCGGTTAAGCGGTTTAAGCGTGGAGTAACAAACATATAAACACACACACACACTCACAAACATTCGCCTTTATAATATTAGTGTCAAGTGTCATCTAAATCGGTTAAGCGGTTTAAGCGTGAAGGAGTAACAAACATATAAACACACACACACACACACTCACACTCACAAACATTCGCCTTTATAATATTAGTGTGATAGTGTGATGTGATAGATAAACATGACTCTCAAAATTGCGTTGTTTTCAGACCATTGCGAAATTAAGCCTTTACCAACAACTTGTAATCTATGGCAACTTTTAAACCCGACACGCAACCAGAGGGTTGCCAACTTTGAAGAGGTTTTAAAACTATTTGGAAGACGGTTAATCCCTAAAGAAAAATACACGTGACTTGAATTCTTATGATACCTACTAAGTACCTAGTTCGTGTCTGATCATTTCTGAACGTAGACGCGTCTTGTACCTAATAGAAAGCTCGAATAAGAGGAAACTGTCGTTATATCAATCCTTGCTGTAATCACAGCGCCTAGCTAATGGATCGTGATGATTGCTTTCATTAGTACCAACCTATCTATGTACCTAGGTATGTACAGTAGGGTGGTCCTTATTTTTCGACTTTTGAATTATCCCCGGGGCACTTTGTCATTTTATTATGTACATCTAAATATGAAATAAGTTTTTTTTTCTTTTTTTTTTGTTAAGATTTAGAGGTCGCTACCATCTGTCAAAGTTTTTACAAAAAGCGTTGAAGGACAGCTTAAATGATGGTTTCACTAAAGTTTAATTTTAAGTGTTTATATGAAATTTTACGTGCAAGTGAAATCGCTTCTTATCCCCTCCTCCTCTTGACCCTCTTCTGTACTGACGCGTCTAGATTAGCCCGCCCCGCACCTCAGTAATTATAATAAGTCATTAACAAGAGCGCACGCGTTTTATTTGTAAAAGTCATATAGTAACGTGTTTCAACTTGAAATGGTGTCTACAAGTAGCGGACTCAGTAAAGCTACTAGAAATCAAAGTAAGGTTAATGAATAAAAGAATTCAACAAATACAGATTTTGAGCTTTTATTTAAAATTCAAACCTTGGTAGCGACCCCTAAATGTCATTTAAAAAAAAAAAAAAAAATACTGAAATAGTTTCTTATGGTATATAATCAAATTACGTGGTGCCCCGCGAAATTAAAGAAAACATTTTTTTTTTCTTAGGAATAAGGACCACCCTAATGTACAGTCGACAAAAAAGATAAGTATGCAGGATCGTGGATATATTTGAAGTTTAGTTAGAAAACGATGGATGTTGTCGACTGAAATTTAATTTGATGAATGAGCTGTTTGTTTTCTATTAATTAAATTAAATTTTATTCGAGAACATCCATCGATTTCTTACTAAATTTCAACTATATCCGACGATCCTGCATACTAATCTCTTTTGTCGACTGTACATCGCTAAGCGTGGGTGAAACAATGAGGAGGTCTTGACTGCTTCGTTAATCTAGTGGTTGCATGCTCTACTGTTGATCATTAGGTCCTGGGTTCGATTCCTGGGTTGGCCAAAGTGTTATTAGGTTTTCCATCTTGAATTTGTCAGTAGCAGCCCGGATTCAGGATTACTGCCCGGTTGATAGCAACAGGCTTGCCTCCTATTACATGGGACTTAAACATAACTGGGGTACAGTGGCGTGCATTGGTTTTCAGAATAGGTAGGCACTAGGCCGGGTCTAGTCTAGACAAACGTGGTCACTAAACAGAAAAAGAAGTGAGGTCAAAAGTGTGGTTATTTGAGTAGGCATGCCTACTTAAGGTGATAAATTGCGAGGGTCGAACGTCATGGTATTACGCGGGAGACGTACGCATTTTTAATTTTTTCGTATTAACTTGAACGAGTAAAGACCAATGACAATGTGCGAATAGTATGGGAGCCGAGTAGGCCGTCCGGCAACTGCCTACTGCCGCGCGTGTTTGTATGAAGATTTTGTTTGCTGTTAGGTATGATAATTGAGTTTCTTAATGGGGCACACACACTAAAATGTAATTGACAGGCTTATGTTGATATATCGAGGTAGGCACTGCTTATATGCCTATATGCAATGCACGCCACTGTTGGGGTAATGTGAATGTACTATAGGTACACTTCTGTCTAATGCTTCGGGCAATACATGCATGATGGTATTGTTATGTTAAAGTAAAGACATAAGTATCTACCAATGTTTACATTGTAATTTATACCAGTCCACATGCCAAAAACGTGTCTAAAAGCTCAAAATTCGATACGTTTACCAACACCATCTTTAGGCTTTTAGCCTGCCAAGATATGATAGTGATTGATGACTCGAAGCGAAAGTAATTTAATACAGTGTTATCGTAAAAAAGCAGGTACCTATCACCCGGGCTTAATTTATTACCTATATCATATAGTAGGTACACAAGATCAGTCCGAATTCTCTGGAAGAATTTGATTTTTTGAGTTTCCATCTTTTAGATCCCTTTCTAGAAGGCAAATGTAGAGAAGTAAAGGAATGTAAATACGCGTAACACTGACTTTCAGAATTGCTTACACGTGGCGTAGAATTGACTAAAGGCAAAATTTGACTTCAAAGGTTAATTGAAGTTTAAACAATTTTAAGGATGAATAAATCCACAATAAATTCAATTCTATTAACCTTCTATTTAAAGTTGAAACCTCTAAAGACCTCAACCGATTTAACCTTTGCGATTCCTAATAGATTTGTCTGATACCCGTACCGCAAAGTTCTCGCTTCTTTGGTTGAGCTGAACAAAGCCTTGGCCTGATTTTACATTAACAATTTCGAAGCGATAACCTTAAAATAGAATGTTACTCTGGAATTTATTACTTTTCGTAGATGTTGGCGTCTTGGCTGGTAGATTGGTACCTATTGGTAGACGTGAGTATTGGCTACCCGACTACGGAATGTGGGATGAACCGGGTTTTTGTTAAAAGCCGTCCCTGACAAGGTACCAAGGCCAAATAATTATGAAATATATCAAATATTTATGAAAAAAGCTAATAATTTAATTATTTACCCGTAATTCCGTCACCAAAGAACCTTTCTCCGTCAAAGTATAATTAACAATTTACAAAAAAATAATAATATTTACCTACAGAAAGTACTTAGGTAAATAAAGATTATCCAAGTATTTATTCATATCATGATAATATTTACATAATATAAGCTGACATTTAAAATAATAACATATCTACATGTACCTAAGTTTATGAAAAAAATAAGCAAAAGAATCATAGGGCATCAAAAATTCGTCCACATCGCTGTCATCAGGAACAGTGCCCAAAAGGCTGGCAGCATTGCCACGTTGTATGGCGATGCTAATTCTTTGGCCAAGAAATAGTCCAGCCAAGAAGTGGAATAACTATGTAAACAAATGTACATTTGTTTCCCGATTTTTGAACTAGGTAGATATTATAATATTTTTCAAGCTGTTGCCAACGAGTAATTGTATGTAAAGAGTAAAAAATCATTCGCGGAAAACGCATGGATTTTATGTTTCTTGAAATATTTTATTAAATTAATGGTAGCAATATACCTCACTAGTAGGTATGCTACTTGTTTAGTTTGAGATATTTCAAGAATAAAAACTCCAGTATTTTTATAATTTCGACTAACACAAACCAGGGTAGGAAAAAAAAACAGTTTTTTTTTTTAAATTTTGTAAAAAAAACAGTTTAAATTGTTTTAATCTGTCAAGATCCGCTAATGAGACACAATTGATTTTCTATTGTTTCGTCGCCAATGGGCGGACCGCGGTCCTTGACCGATTAAACAATTAGGTACCTACTGTTTTTTTGTTCTTTTTAGTTTAGGGCATTATTTCAAATTAATGATGATGACAGGGCAATGACGGATCCCTTTCATAACTTTCTATTTGAAGGTCATATAGTAAATCACGTCGTACCTCTCGAATAGTGCCAGTCATTAAAAAAACAAATGAATGGCTAAACAATGGACTTAGTGACTCAGCTTCACACTGCTGTAGCTTCAAGTGTTGCAATTGAGATAGTTTTCAACATTTGGATTTATTAATTCTGACATACGAAATAAACTGGGTACCGAGCAAAACTTGTCACAGTTTTTAAGTACCTAAATTAGAAAAATTTGTTCTTATCTTGATCTTGTCATATTGTCTTACTCTGACCTGACTGACACACAATTTTGATTTTTTATTAACTACACGCTAAGAAGAAGAAGAAGAAGTTGTTTATTAATTAAAATTGTTATAATTATGATTGATTTGAAATTGAAATTTTGAATATTCTAATCACAGATATAGATATAAGATAACGCAAGTATCACGAACTGTATGAAAACTAAGCGTGCCACTTTTTGACTACCTACTATGACGTCACAAGCTCGCGCTCTCTCGCTCACGCTCACCCAGCCAGCAGTACGCAGGACTGAGCGCGAAAGTGGCGGCTTATGATTTTCGATCGTAAACTGGTGCGATTTTTGGCACGCGAAGTAGGTGCTCTTGCGTTATCTAGGTGTATCTATATCTGTGATTCTATTGCATGTTTAAAAAAAATAGGTGTTATCTTGTCCCATATAAATCTTGGTGGGTACCTTAGTTTGATTGAATAAATTACTTGTATGTTTTATTTAATTAAATTGCCAATAAAAGTTCAAAAATATAACATAGGAATAGCATAGACGGTTTTATGTCAAGCTATTTAGACTCCTAAATATAAATTTATTTTTATTTTATCCATTCATTCGCCATGAAAAGTAGTTTTAAAACTTGTTTTTTTCTTATTGTTTTATACAATGCTTAAAACTTGTTTTAATCTGTTTTTTTAAAAATGTGATAAAAAACACGGTTTAAATTCAAACTGGTTTAAACACTGTTTTAAACATATGTTTTAATCATGCCATGCCTGACACAAACACCTAAATACACATTACGTAAATGTGTATTTATGTGTTTGTGTGTTAGTCACAATATTTATGATGAAATGCTATAAAGTAGGTACGACTGACTCGACTTCTTAAATTTTCATTAGATACCTTGTGTAGGTAGGTAGGTACTTGAAATATTAGCGATTTAGGTACTGTTATTTCCCGTTCTGATATTTCCAGTTACCCGGCTAACTACTGGCACAGAATACTTAAAGTACTACGTACAGAAAGGACACTCCCTTCCCCGCACTAACATCAGTTACCGCACCTCACCCCGCACTTCGGCGTATTCGTCGCAGTTCTTTAACAAGAGCGCTCGCAAACACAAGTACCTCACGCACACATTCATACGTATACAAACGTCATTTTTTTATGTAGTAGTAGTAGGTAATTATTTTGCGAGCGTTGTATGGAGTGTCCGGGGTGTGCTACTGGTGAAAGTGTGAAACTGCCAGTCGGCTAGTAATAGCTAAAATAATGAGTAAAGAAAGAAAGAAAAATGTTTATTTGGACACAGTTCGTGAAACACAAAATACAATATTAATAAAAAAATGAAAAATAATGTTTCTAACAACAATAGTGTGTGCCTCACGGCTGCGCCAAAAAGGTTCATTTCAGCATTAATGCCAGACAGATGCTGCCTGACGCTGGTTTTCTAATGAACCCTTAGGAAAAAGTGACGGGGAGTAGGTACACACAGTTTCAACATACCTAAGACATACTTATAAATGAGTAAGGGAAAGTGTCTATACTCGCCATGTCAGTTATAAGTTACAGGGCACATATCCATACTATATATACTAGGTATATCCATACTATACTATACATACTAATATTATAAATTCGAAAGTAACTCTGTCTATCTGTCTGTATGTTACCTTTTTACGCCTAAACCAGTGAACGGATTTCGATAAAATTTGGCAGAGAGATAGATTGCATCCCGGGGAAGGATATAGGATAGTTTTTATCCCGATATTCCTACGGGATCGAAACTTATGCGGGTGAAACCGTGGGGCGCAGCTAGTAATGTTATAATTTCGAGAGTCCTCCAGAGAAATCCTAAACTGGTGACTGAAAATAGGTATGTACAGAAACACTACTTACTAGAAACTACCAATCAATCTGCGTAACCTGGCGTCCAGACTAACCAAATGCAGCGGAATACCAGTATTTTTACATGGAGCGACTGCCTATTTGACCTCCACAATCCGGTTACTGGGTAACACGATACCCCTTGGAAAGACAAGACAAGTGACGTGTGAGGTTTACGTGCGGGAAATAAAGGCGGAAACAGACTTATAGCACACCACGTTACGCGACATCAATGAAGCTTATTCATTGGCCACATTTTTCATCTCGTTAAGATACATATTTTCGTCATTTGGCCAATAAGTAAGCGTGGGATGGTGTCGGGTTTTACAAGTGTGCTGCGGCCTTTAATGATACCACGTAAAATGTCAACATAAAAAAGTATATCTTAAAAATTCTTCTTCTTCTTAAAAATTAGGATGAGAAAAGAGAATAGGGGGTAGGTAAGTCTATGGTCACAAGGTTTCTCTAGTTTCCCTTGGGAGTTACACAGTGCTCTCCTGGCTTAGCTTGGTGAGGCGATGACCCTAGCGGTGCTACGCTGCAGACGCGGTAAAATAAGTACCCGGCGCGGAGCTCGATGGTATTCGGGTTTGCCGGGAGGTGGTAGTTACTGGGTAACACGATTACACCTTGGAAAGACTGGTTGTCAGACTTTTTGGCTTCTGACTACCCGTACGACTGTCAAAGATCTACGAATGACAGTCGGGACCAACGCCGAGGCACGGAGGGATCTCAATATGTATTGAATTCTCACCCATCTACGGACCGACCGCGGCAAGTATAGCTTAACTTTCGATTGACGCGTGCGGCTGTTATCATTTGCCACGAGCCCTTGACATCAAATGACCTCTATCATCATTTCAACCGAAAGACGTCCACTGCTAGACATAGGCCTCCCCCAAGCACCTACACTTCGACCGGTTCTGTGCTTCTTGCATCCAACGGGTTCCTGCGGCCTTTACAAGATCGTCGGTCTACCTTGTGAGAAGCCTCTATCAAAAGGAATAAAAGATCCTAACGAAAGTGCGTAGATTGTGTCGGCTGATGGAAAATAATGTTCAATCAGTAACGAATCCTTTTCGGACGTCTGTAAAATGTCAAACCCAATGTACATATATCAGTATAGGTAAAGGCATACTAACAACTGGTCCATGATTTCATAAGTTTAAAGCATCGTTGAGATTAGGTATTATAATGTTCGAGGCACAGGTGGTACAAATTGGTAACTAAAGGTGAACGTCGGAGTTGCAGAATTAATTTTGTAGTTTTAGTCTTAATAATTTTCCAAAACATTGCTATGTTATGGAAAATTATTAAGACATTTAAACATCGCCAAATAAATGAAAGCAGAAACGTAGGTAATAATCGCCACCCTGATTGGGTAACACACTTTCAACAACGATCAGAAAGATTGGGAAGGAAACTGAAAATCCATTGCTTCATGTATTTAAAACATTCGTCTGTGCAACAACGTAAATATCGCAATGAATGTTGTTGAAGGCATTTCCATTGTGTGTTTCGCTGTTCCAATCTAAGACTAGGAACTAGCCTTTTCCCAACTATGTTGGGGTCAGCTTCCAGTCTAACTGGATGCAGCTGAATACCAGTATTTTACATGGAGCGACTGCCTATCTGACCTCCACAATCCAGTTACTGGATAATATTAATACGATATCCCTTTCGGGCTTCTGGCTATCAGTCTAAAGCCCGAAAGAAAAAAGAAAAAATTCTTTCGTCTTGAAAGTAACTGTGACATAATATTCCTTTCACTAGTAACTCTTTATGATCAACGTGACGAACGAAGGTTAATATTGTATTACTTTTCTTCGGATTTCTTAGAAAAATTGTAGTTTTTCTCTTAATATTTTACGAATCCTGCGATAAAACAACTAGGTATTAATCGAGTAGTGAGTAAACAAGCTTGCTGAAATTATGATAGGTACTCGACTCTAATCGTCTTTAACTTTTCTAATCCTTAAATCGTTATTAGAAGGTTTAAGATTTCTAACCTTTATTACGCCTAGGGAATTATTTAGCCAATTTGCAGAAGACCGAGAAGCAGTATTACCCGTAACTTAGGGTGGATTTTTTGGGGTGGATAAACGGAATAGCCGCTATCCCTCACTGGATTTAAGGATAGGCCGCCCGACTGTGTTAACAAAACCAGTGTAAGTTTGCCTCTTATCCTTTTGAAACTCCATACTAGACAAGGTCAGGTCAAGGTCAAAGTGTAACCATAGAAGTGCTGTCGACTATCACTACTACACACACACTACTACACTACACTAAACCAGTTATCCCTGCAACTTGGTTAAAAGTGGTTTTCTGAAAGGTGTTTTTTCAATATAAAAAAAATACCTTTCAGAAAAACCATTTTTTTACCTCATGCATGAACAAATTAAAAACACATTTCATGCAATGCTCCGCGCGTTTGTCCTTAACTTTCAAAGGTGTATTGGAAAGTTAGTTTTTTTATACTATGATAAATTGCGCCTGCAAATCCGTCGGTAATCCTCAACTTGACGGAGGAGATAACAAGTGACCCGACCTAAGTGAATGTATTTTTAATTCGCTCGGATCTAACTTGAGGCCCCGTCACCATTGCTCTAATTGAAGATTACGTTTCTCAAATATTGCTACGGCCGTTACTTAATTTAATGGGTTTCTTGATGACGGTACAAACATTTATAGCGTGGGGTAGAGTAGAGTTGTATTTTTTGGCTTCTAATGTTGCTTATCTACGTCGTAGATTGCGGAAATTATTAGATTATAAGTTGCTACGCCTTAGCATGCGAGCATCGGCACCTATGGTTCATGCTGCTGGCGTATATGTCGCAGCCAACTGGTTAAATTAGTCGTTTAGTTAATCGCCTGGCTTTTGGAAGTAGTGCTCGCCTTGCTTCGCTCTTTCGGAATCATAAGCGGCGACGTCGTAGCTGCTGGACCCCGGAATCGTAAGCTGCTACGTCGTAGCAGGTTAAGCTGCTACATCGTAGCTGGTGGACCCCGGAATCATAAGCAGCGACGTCGTAGCTGCTGGACCCCGGAATTATAAGCTACTACGTCATAGCTGATGGACCCCGGAAACATACGCTGCTACGTCGTAGCTGGTGTACCCCGGAAACATAAGCTGCTACGTCGTAGCTGGTGGACCCCGGAAACATACGCTGCTACGTCGTAGCTGGTGTACCCCGGAAACATAAGCTGCTACGTCGTAGCTGGTGGACCCCGGAATCGTAAGCAGCGACGTTGTAGCTGCTGGACCCCGGAATTATAAGCTGCTACGTCATAGCTGATGGACCCCGGAAACATACGCTGCTATGTCGTAGCTGGTGTACCCCGGAAACATAAGCTGCTACGTCGTAGCTGGTGGACCCCGGAATCGTAAGCTGCTACGTCGTAGCTGGTGGACCCCGGAATCGTAAGCTGCTACGTCGTAGCAGGTTAAGCTGCTACATCGTAGCTGGTGGACCCCGGAATCATAAGCAGCGACGTTGTAGCTGCTGGACCCCGGAAACATAAGCTGCTATGTCGTAGCTGGTGTACCCCGGAAACATAAGCTGCTACGTCGTAGCTGGTGGACCCCGGAAACATAAGCTGCTACGTCGTAGCTGGTGGACCCCGGAAACATAAGCTGCTACGTCGTAGCTGGTGTACCCCGAAAACATAAGCTGCTACGTCGTAGCTGGTGGACCCCGGAAACATAAGCTGCTACGTCGTAGCTGGTGGACCCCGGAACCGTAAGCTGCTACGTCGTAGGTAACACAAAAGTCAGTAGGTTCTACGTCTTAGTTCTCGGTCATCAGTAGACTAAGCTACTAAGCTTGCAGACATTAGCTGACCATAGGCTGCTTAGTCGTAGCACGGGACCGAATTTCTGTCAAGCATTATGACCTATACCAAGTTATTATTCTGGTTATTTTACCAGTAATTGTTAATTATAAAGTTAAGATTTCTACCAATTAATCATTCCCGGAATTATTCAATTATAATAGCAGCACGCTACTAACAATAAGACAATATTGTAAATTGAACTATTCGTCAACAACAATTAGGTACTAGAACATTTCGCGTTTTCTTTCAAAGTGATTAATTACAATTTTACCGCCTGATGGAGCAGAAACGTCATTTTCAAAGCGTTCTTATTATTTTTGATTAAGTTTTCATCTAAATAAATTGTGCAAAGAGAAATTAATAATGTAAATATCTCCTGGAAATTCTTTCACCTGTGTAATTGCGCGCCATTTATACGGGCAGCCCTTGAACGCCATTTTGTTTTAAATCTTTTTTTTATTTTATTGTTTTAGCTCGTGGTATTATTTAGCGGGATTGTCTGAAAGGGTTACCGCTACCCCAGTACATAAACGGCTAAGGGAGGAACACGGGTGGGTTCACGGGTCAGTAAGAGTCTGACACTCCCTTCCGCTCCACCCAGAGCGGGAGGAGTCATTTGATGAATTCCCACACTTAAAACAAAAAAAAAAATCATAGATTTTATGAGAGCAAGACGTTTCCTATGTGACCTTTATGAACTTCAAATATTGTTTAATGATCGTGACTTACCTCCGTATGATCGGTTCCACCTGTATCCGTTGCTAAAATCAACCCTTCGTGTTTCTGGGACTCTTTTACACAACCTTATACATATTTTGGCTATACAAGAATTGACAGCAAAATAAAGTCATCATCATCATTTCAGCGGAAAGACGTCCACTGCTGGACATAGGCCTCCCCCAAGCACCTTCACTTCGATCGGTTCTGTGCTTCTCGCATCCAACGGGTTCCTGCGGCCTTCACAAGGTCGTCAGTCCACCTTGTGGGGGCTTTCCAACGCTACGTCTTCCAGAACTTTTCGGCCCCATCGGCCATCTGTTCTGCGAGCAATGTGCCCTGCAAATAAAGTCAGTAACAGATAATGTTTATTAACTCTCCGCCCATAAGGACCACAACACAATCACTCTACTGACCTTTTAATTGTACACTATTAATTTAGCAAAAGAGTATCAACCTTCGTGGTCAGGCCTTTGTTAATTGATCGGTTTTCCGCTAGAACAGCCGGCACGCTACACGGAACACGACATCGCCGCTCGTTGCATTAGCGGCTCTTTTCACGACATTGAACAAGCAAAATGTTGTATGGATTTTGTTTCGAAATTGTGTTTAGTATTCAGTTTCGAGCGTATAATCAATACTAATATTATATATGCGAAGGTAACTGTGTCTGTATGTTACCTTTTCACGCCTATACCCCTGAAGTGATCAGAATCAGAATGCTTTATTTGTAAACATAGGTCAAATTATAATAGTGTGCGAGATGTTACAGATAGGTAGATCCTCTATGTTTTGCCCAGAGGCGTACAAATATATATGTTACCAGCCAAACCCGATTTCAGGACAAACTAGTTTAGCCTAGGCTAAACAAGTTCCGTCGACATAGGATGCAAGGGCGAGCGAAGGGCACCCCGAGGTTCGGTTTGGTTAGGTTACTTTAAACCCTTTACACAGAAATAGGGGACCCGCGAAGCGGGGCTCCGTCGACATAAGATCCAAGGGCGAGCGAAGGGCACCCCCTATCGCGTATAGGAAGAACTAGTTTAGCCTAGGGCTAAACTAGTTTGTCCTGAAATCGGGTTTGGCCGGTAACATATATATTTAATTAACATTGTCTAATTTTTTACTTTTAACACAATTTAACTTTTGAGATATCATTAAAGTGGTAGAATTATGTAAAATTTCACATTTTCACATTAGCAATAAAATCAATATTAATAGGTCATGCTTAACAATACAAATTGGAAATAGAATCATTTACAATATGACGAAGTCGCAGGAAACGGCCAGTTTGGATATAATAATGAGATAAATGAGAATACAATTACTTGTTTATAAATGTTATTCTAGTTTATCTTCTATTACGTATTATTTATTTTGTAACTGTGCCAAGGTATTCAATAAACACTTGAACAAAGTTGTGACTGTTGTGACAAATTGCTGTAAAGACAAGGTCTTCTTTTAATCTACATGATTTGTATCGTTTGCAAAGTTGTTATTCACGTTGGCTTTTATTCGACGGACGGATGAAAGGTCGTTAGCAAGTGTACGGAAGGACGTGTTTTAGAGTGACGACCGTGCGGTTGTTTTGAACCAGAAATATAGACTACCTTCTAGATAGGTAAATCAAAGATTATGGGATGATGGTGATGGATCCCTACTTTACCATGCATATAACATAACGGTGTCTTGCCCGTTGGCATCTTAACATTTCGTCGAGAAGACTAACCTTTAAAGGTTGGGTGAGTAAATCCACTATCAAATCTCATTCTCATGTAAGCTATTTTTCTAATTACATTAAAAAACAGTGGCACTCCGGGAGTGCCGACAGAAGTGAAAACTTGAACAATTACGTGTGTATTGTTTGAATCGTCATATAATAATAATAATATTCCACAACTATCACACAACGCCATCTAGTCCCAAGCTAAGCAGAGCTTGTGTTATGGGTACTAGACAACTGATAAACATACTTATATATTTCTAAATACATACATATTATAGATAAATTACACCCAGACACAGAACAAATGATCGTGCTCATCACACAAACATTTGTCCTGGGTGGGTGGGGGTGGGATATAAACAAAACACAAACAGAATACTTTGCCATCACTCATTGACGTATCGGAAACACATTAATACCGACTACATCCCGAGGAAAGCCGAATACATCCGAATATAGAGCGGTGTCGGTAACAGTGTCGCGAGTTCAATGGTTTTTTTCCATTTAAAAAAATGCCCAACGCGCCTAAAGAAGGTTTCACTTCAATAAAAAAAGAGATGAGACATAATATGAGCTACAGCTGTGTCTTCATAGTAAATAAACAAATGCTGGCAATCTGCAGATGGCCATCTTTTTATAAATAACTCGCGGAAATCCTAACGACACCCGGGAGACGATATGAGCGAGCCTTAGAGACTATCTGTCATAACCTTTTAAAAAATGTGACCCATTTATCTCGGCATATTCCTCTGGTACATAATTATAATGTGACATTTATAAATATTGATACATCCTTCGAACCTCAGTGTGGCAGATGTTTTATAACCAATATTTACATATTCTGGTCTTTTTGTACCTACGCAGGTATATTATTTTTTAGGTAAATTTACGACTTACAATCCAGATGTTTGATTTTTCCAATGTTATTGGTAAACTCAGAATTTCGGTACACTACACATTGGGTTCGAAAATCCATTATATTTTTATTACGGGAACGGCTGTTCGGTAGGATTTCTATTTCCACCATAAGGTCTGGTGTACACGGATTTATTTTAGTTTATTGACGTTACGCACATATTTATTCGGTACGTGAACGTGTGTTTTCGCCTAACTGATAAATAGGTACTTACCTGCAGGGATTTTTGTCAGGTTGCTCTCGCGTGAAATACTGAAACTAATTTCAACTACACATCATTTATGTTGTTTTGTGTGGTCGTTTAGGCCTAGCTCTCAATTAACTATTCTGTTAATATTTATCGTTAAATAAAAAATACTACTATCCTACCTAAATTTCGTAAGTAGTAGGTTCATTACTACAAAACAAAAAAAAAAAGACTATAAGAGAATCAATTGATTTTCATTTGATTCTCTTATCGACATGGCTCCTCAATCCTCACGGATACAGTAGCTTTGCCGTTTTTTCATCAAAAACCCTAACAAGCAATTGGTAGTTCTGTCCACACGATTTCACGGACACGCTGACTGTAAATCTGTGCTAAAACTACGTTGTTGTACGAAAAAAATGGAGGCGTTAATGAGAAGTCTTCAATAATTTTGCCTATGTCATTAAGTCCGCCTCTGTACATTTATGTGTTTGAAGTATTAAATAAATAAATAAATTTAGGCAGCGTTTCTCTTTTTTAATCCTTTAAAACTATAGTTTGTAAGCTACGTCCGTACAGAGTAGGTACATTTAAATCGGCATATCGGCATATGGTCTTAGGACAATATACAAAACAATGTAGTTGTCTGGAATGGAAAAAAATATTTAGAAGTTATCGTGCCCGATGAAGCGAAAAGTGGAGGATGATATATACTAAAAACATTACTTATCTGAATTGGTTCATATCGCTTCATATTGAGGTTGGCTAATAATAAATATCTGTGTATGTGTGTATATGTGTGTCCTTTTGATATCGCGTAGAAGCGGGGAAAAGCAAAAGTTTCCCAAGCTTAGTGAGGCAAAAATCAAAGAGTATTCGTAGGTCCGGTCACAAAAAAGACTGAAGATTCATCTCTTACATCTACCCTTAACCATATTGAAAAACAAGCGCGGAACGCTTATATTGACGTGACAAAAAAAAAATCCTTGGTAACAACAAATCCGCTGACTTTCGCGAAAGAGTAAAACTGATGTTGGATTGCTACCTTAAAATGGGACGCAATATGTCATTTAAATTGCATTTGGACCTTTTCCTCGAAAATATGGGTTCAGTTAGCGACGAACATGGGGAATGCTTTCATCAAGATGTAGCTGCAATCGAAAAACGTTTCCAAGGAAGATGGGAGCCTGCTATGCTCGCAGATTACTGTTGAAGGCTTGTCAGAGACACTCCTGGATCCCATTACAAGAGGAAAACCAGCTGCACCAAGAAAAGTTAAAGTGAGTGCTTGATTTGAAGCTTTGCTTTGGTTTGTTAACCGGTCAAGCGGCGCGGTTCGCCGATCGGCGACGAAACAATAGAAAACCTATTGTCTCATTAGCGGAGCTTGACAGATTAAACTAAAACACCTACAGTAATTAATCATCTAATGATACAATCCTCAGGAAAAATAACATTGTCATTTCGGCTAGATACAAAGCAAATATTATCACGGGTACCTAATGGCCGGAGAAAGGCGATATGTGCCATTAATTACAAGAAGTTGACCTTCAAGATAACGAGGATGTATGGCAGTTTACCACGAAAACTGACTCCTGAAGTGATTTCGGTAATACAATCTCAACTGAGAGAAAATGATTAATTATTGACTCGGGGCTCGAGATTTTCTTGCGAAGTAGCCGAAGGTGCAATTTGGCACCTAAGTATAATATGATACTTACAAGTTTGAGTAATTTTAGTGTTCATTGAATCATGCCCATCATAGGTACCTACAATTTGAACGGATTAGCGTTTTTGATAACTACGAATTGAGTATAGGTAATTAGTCTGTAAAAACTGTTAAATATGCAACTTAACGGAGTACCTGAACCAGACAAGTGGGTAACTATAGTAATTCATATCTCGGTACATTATTTACGCTGCTGTAAACTTAAGATAAGAATGTCCCCCTTGATTTTAATCAAAATAAAGTTCAAACGAACTCTATTCAGTAAATATTAAAAGATCATTGATAAAAAAGTTGCCCAAAAAGGCTTCAAATAAACTAAACGAAATTGAATTTTTACGTCCAATCAATCCAATTCACAAAATAAATAGAAAAAGGGTTCGGTTACTGTTAATGGAATTGCTAGGTGATACAGTACTTATCTACCTAGGTAGGTTATTCTATTAGGTACAGACGCCAGCACATCATGCTACTACAATCTGTCAAAGTTCTTTAATAGATTTTCAACTTTACTTCTAAAGCATTGGGTTCAAGGTTGATTGGGAGAATTTGACAGTTTCGGATAGCTTGATGTGCTGGCGTCTGTACATATGAAAGGTTATTTTGTCCATTTAATATATTAACCTTATATAGTCATTTATATGTCTTGTCTTCTTAATGTTTTTTTGTTCCAAAATGATTTAACTGTGTAATGAAAAAATATTTTAGGTTAGTATTTTTTGGCATCTGTTTAAAGTTTTATTATTTGAATAAATTTATGTATTTCAATAATCAGGAACCCGATATAAGTTTGAATAATTTTAATATTTTTTCTGAAATATTATTTTATCAGGTAATTTTTTTATATAATTTTGTGTATTTTACTGCTTTGTAGTATGAAAATAGAACTTGTGATGTAAGTCCAGAATGTTTTTAAAAGCTACAAATGTGTACCTTTACAATTCTGATATCTATTAGTTCTCTACTCCCACGAAAGGTCGTGTGTTCAACTATTTGGGGCCTACAATTTCACGTCTCGAACTACTTTGGTAAACCTACTCATACAACCATATTTATCTTAGTTAAAGGGATGAGAGCTAAATTAATAATGGTTAACAATAATACCAAGAATTTTCAAAGTTCAAGAACCTCCCTAATACCTAGTTGTTTTACTTAGATAATGAGCATCTGTAACGTACCCACCTACCTACCAACATAAAAATTATGCCACACCTGTAAAGTGATCGGGTACTAACATCTTATAATACAAACCGATTATTTCTAAAAGTACCAGTTTTTCATTGGAGACTTGCTTAGTTAGTCGGCAAAAACAGTGTGAAAGTTTATATTTTTCTCACTTAGGTATCCCACGTGTTCATAGGTGACTCGACAAAGCTTGACCACACGCGGTAAAATGTGACCTGCGGGCTTCACGGAAGTCATGTGGTATGTCAAAACTCTTTTTCTTGTTTGAGAGTTAATTTTTGGTCCTTCGGTTCGCAAAATTCAAAATGGGCTTTCAGTAAAAAACCGCCGATGCTGTTGAGTGGTCCTAAAAGTTCTGGAGTGGCGACCGCGTACCGGAAGGCGTAGTGTAGGGTTACATATGCCTCCACAAATTGGAGCGATGGCCTGGTGAAGGTCGCGGGAAACCGCTGGATATGAAAAGCGTAAGATTGGTCGTTGGGGCGATGTTTGGGGAATGTCTGCTACGTCTGTAGAAGTCTTTCGGCTGAGATGACGATGAATACTTTCAGTACGAATTTAAAACATTGTGCTATTTCTGTTAATCCTTTGTAAATTACAAAGACAGAATGATATTTAAAATACGTTAAAATATGTCATTAACTGCATTTAGTCATTTTTCGTGTAAATCGGCCCGGCCGCACAAGTCGATTGATCAGGTTAAGCTACGCTTGCCGCGGTTGGTCTGTGGATGGGTGACCATCTTTACATACTGAGACCCCTCCGTGCCTCGGAAAGCACTTTAAGCGGTTGGTCCCGGCTGTCATTCGTGGATTTTTGATAGTTGTTACGGGTAAAAAAGCCGAAAGCCCGAAAGTCTGACAACCAGTCTTACCAAAAGGTATCGTATTACTCAGTAACTGGGTTGTGAAAGTCAGATAGGCAGCCGCTCCATGTAAAATACTGGTATTCAGCTGCATTCGGTTAGACAAGAAGCCGAACCCAACATAGTTGGGAAAAGGCTAGGCAGATGATGATGAAGTGTAGCCATAGTTAGGGGGTGTAGCTCTGTAATAAGAATTTACTGGTGTAGTTTTAAATTGTTTAGACTTTAAACCAGCTTCCTAGCTCTGGATGTGATAATTACCCGTATCAGTTGAGCGATTAAGAGTGGTATAGGAGTGCGGTAGCCGGCAAATCGGTAAGTGGACGGGTTTGCCGCTTCGACGGCGGCCTCCGTTAATTGGTTTCTAGCTTTCTAGAGTTTTAGAGCCCGCTATTACACGCTCACTACACTGGAGTTAAGCCGTTTCATTTTCTTTGGGATTTTTCGAGAAATGACATTAATTGTCATGAAATAAAAAAATATTAAGCATTTTCAAAGTTAATGCTTTTGAGCTGAAATTTTGTACAGAGATTCTAGACCAGATACACTCTTCAACCCGTTTGTATTGATATACCCTTTCTGTTACACTCTGTATACAACAATTATATTATAATACCTACTAACAACCTCGTAAAAACAACACAACAATTACTGTTAAAGCAATTATCTCTTTATTACTCGAGCAAAACTGTTCTTGCCTGAAATTGCATTGAAAACTGTGAAACTAAAGATATCTGATCATTAAACGAGTGCAGCACAAAGTAATCTCTACAAACTTGGATTTATTGCTGCTTGTACTAGAAGAACAATAAATTGAAAAACTAAATAACTCGATAGTGGCTCGAGAATACTGAGACCTTAACTTTTTTATGTGTTGGAAAGAATCTTTCAAGTGCTATGGGAGAGTAAGTTTCAAAATGGGCAAAATGTATTGTAATCCGATTTATTTTATAACACCAAAGATACTATAGACTTTAGGTGAAGAACAGAAGGTCAATTCCCTGATTAACCTTTTAACCGCTTACGTCGGATTAATCCGACAAATATTTTCGTGTCCATTCCGCCAGAGTCGTATATATACGACCAAATAACACAGCTCGTTTAATCTGTATTATTATTACATCATCACAGCTCGTTTCATCGGTATTTATTTTTCGTTTTTTTTTTTTCTTTTTTCGGGTGCTGGGGGCACGACAACTGATATAAAGTCGGGCGGTTAAAAGGTTAAAAACGTTTAAAATCTAGTCGTAAGCTCATCTCAGTGACAATCACTGTCAAGACCTTGTCAGAAATGTACGGAAAGAAGATATATTTTTGATATATTGAGACTGAGACCAGACTTTGAATGTTCTTAAAATTACGAGAATTGCCCCCCAGATATCTTACTGACAGGAGCCTGCCAAAGCGACGAAGGAATATGTCAAGGGAATTGATAACATTTTCCTCCGTTCTATTGTTTTCCAATCGGATTATTCTGTCTACTCAGCATGTCTGTCCCTGTAGGCAACAATTTTCTTCCGACTACTATAGGCTTCAATTCCAGAAGCCAATTAAAATATTCAGAATAAAGTAAACATTCTACAATAATTAATTGAATTTTACTTTCTTTGGTCCTGGTTTGTAAGCAAAGTAAAATTTGGTACTCAAATTACATTAATTAATTATTGAATTAATGTAACCTGAGCTAACAAAATTTTACAACACAACACATCGTTATCTAAAATCCAACAACAAAATCTAAACAACGCCGCTTATTATACACAGATTTTAAGAATGTTTGTTTTACAAAACCGTTTATTTATCGATAAAACCCATCGGTGGTAAGCTCATCTCCCCACCGTAGCACCGTAGCGCGGGCCGCGTAGCTCCGTAGCAAGTTTCAGTGCTACGAACGCCGCGCCCGCTGCCGCTACGTGATGTCGTAGCAAGCGCCATATGTACGCAACTTTAGCCTGCGTCGTTAATCACAATATATTTTATGAACGTTGTAAATACTTTATTACTTCAATCAAGTTATTTTTTTATCTAGAACAGAAAAATAACAGACAATAACTTTTTATTGCCAACTAATGACTATGTTTAGCAGTTTGTTTAAACTTTTAGTTATTGCAAAATTAATTAAAGAAAATGATGCGTCTATAATAAATGAAGTTTCTATAATAAAAGTGTGTCAAGTTGAGTTTTGTATTATAAAAGTTAAAGCTCTGTAAGCAACACGATGCCTCCGTTGTTTGTTCGCTACTTGAAATGCGTTGTTGCAACGTTTTTAATAAAAGGTGAGTTTGATTTAATATTTAAAAAACTATAGATAACTGTAAAAAAAGTGTAACATTGAGAATTGAATTCTAACTGTTTGAATTTAAGGTTTACTTTGACAAACTATCATACAAACTATTTTGTAAAGATGCGTGTATTTTTTGCGTTAGTACCTAGTTATTTATGGAGATGTAACAGCGTTATTACCTTGCAGATCATACAGATCGACATCTAATTAATACCATATATCAATAACGCTACACGCCTTAGCCTATGGATAAGCCTACCGTACATAAATACATATACACTAGATACTAAAAAAAATGACTAACTAACTTACAATACAAATATATAAAAATAAAAAACTTATACATATTAAACGAGAATGTAGAAAAATTATCTCTTCTGTTGGTAGTTTGGTAGTAAAGTTTGTAGGTATTTGGTTTAGTATTTTTCTTTTAGGTATTTTTTTTACGATATTTGTGGTATTTAGCAAATGAGACATTGTGATTTTATTTTTCTTAATCGTCAACCTGCTTAAAACTACACTAATTGGTAGTTTTCCTTGCACAAAATGAAATGAAATTTATTTGCAAGAATTGTAGTATGTACATTACAGATGGTCGGGTTTTTTTTAACAGTTTCTAAAACAATTCGCTAAAACTAGCATGCAAAATTGTTGACACATGAATTATATAAATGAAGCTAATAAAATTGGTACATAAAGTATAGTTATTAAAATGTCAAGTATTTGTCAAATTATAATAGTAACATGTCAGTGTCAGTATTATTTCAGTAAACAATTTTAATTAGTGTGAATCTTTAAAGTCTAAATACTCATTCACAGAATAGAATAATTTTTCTATAAGCCATTTCAATAACGCTGTTTTAAATCGATTCATTGGTACTTTCCTATACGATTTTGGTAGTTTATTAAATATCCTTATAACCTTTGGAAAGCAATTTCTATGATATAAATGGCTTTTCATTGGAGGAATAATTAAAAAGCTTTTATTAACACCTTCGGCTCATGAAGATTTTCAACCTCTACTCTTTGAATAAAATTTGGGAGCTTTATGGTTTACGGTACAGCGTTTAGGTAATTGTACCTTTTAGCAATCCCCCATTTTTTTTTGCTTACCTTTGTTGGCTTTGTAAAATTCTTGAACAATGGTTCAATGAAAGGCAGTAAATGATATTTTCTTCGACTGTTCGTCAAAATACGTTTGCGGGTTAATACGATGTGCTCACGACTTTGATCTCGTAGATGTTCAGAAACGAAAAATTTGATCACTAGGCCAAAATATGGTTGGTTCAATTGCGCGTTAAAACTTGGGCGAGGCCATGTTCTTGTTGACCGATCAAGAGAAATTTGCCTACAATTGGAAATTACTAATATCTAGTCCTTTTTTTGATGGATATGGACAATTTGATTTTATTGTGAACACATTTTCATCTTTTTTTGGGAAAGGTAGAACCAACACTAGGTGTATTTTGAGTGGTATTAGCGTAAAACTACGCTGCCATCTTCAATAAGAAGAAGACATTTTTAAATCGATTAAAAAAAAACACATATTTAATAAACCCAGGCACTTTCTGAAACCGTTTTCGGAAATTGGGAATGTAACTTTCAATCGTTGATTCTTGTGTCCTATTATGATATTGCGTGTGCAGCTCAAAGAAAAAAGCAAAAATCGAATCAAAGTCAAAACTTTCAAAGCTGCTGCTGCTTCATACATAACATGAATTATTTTCGAAGACAGTTTTTACTTTTTTTGTAAGCTAATGAGCGCACAGTTAGTCTGGCCAAGTGCACATTGACAAAAGGCCAAGAAAAATCTAGGATGAATAAAAAATCTATGAAAATTTACTAATGACTTATTAAGTCATAGACCATGGAACAGACTAGGCCATGTTTCTTGTGGAAACTGTTCCGATTCGTAGTACAAAGTAAAAAAAAAATACAAAAAAAATAATCAATTGTCTATTGACTTAATATTAGAGATCTTACATATTTGAAGCCCTGATTCCTGAGGGATGTTGCTATCTGTGTTATAGGAGTGAGTGTCTTCACCTGTTTGTGGAACATGTACTTATTCTATTTTTACATAATATAAACTAAAGTCGCTTTTCGTGCGTGTCTGTGTGTGACCGCGGTGTTCGCTTCAGACTAACCAACGCATCAGATTTTCAAGCGGTTTCACCGTCATTTAGAGATATATTCTGGAAGGTTTATGCGAAGAATACATTCGTATTAAACAAACAAATCTCGATGTTTTGTCAAGTCATACTCGTAGTTCATCAGTAGTTACGGAATAATTTAAAACCAAACATAATGTGAAGTGATAATAGGATTAAATGTGAGCATTACAATTGAGTCGAACAGAGCTTTCATATTGTGTATCGGACAGATTCGACTACAATAAACGTATTGGTTCTGCTCGCCTACGCGGTTACGTCACTGTGGTATATTTTTTAAAACTCAAAATTGGGCTTTAGTGAGTACTTGGGTACTTATGTGCATAAAAGCCGCTTCAAATTTCGCTTTATGCGTGGATTAAAATGCTTTTATAACTTTACACAGTAATACTAGACATGCGTACAGTCATCATCACCTACCTACAGCCCGACTTCATCCAATATTATTTATTTATTTATTAAAACTTTATGCACAAGTAAAAAAAAAATACTGTACAAAGGCAGACTTAATGCCTGAGGCATTTTCTACCAGTCAACCTTAGGGTGATGCAGAGACAAAACATGGCAGGTGCAACATACAGAATAACTAGCTTGAAAATGCCTATAAAATACAAAAATATATAAACCCCCCCCCTCCCCCCTGCCCCATCTGCTACCTGGCCTGCCTGCCTCATCCAGGTCCTATCTGCGATGGTAACAATGTCGTCCGCCCATCTCACTGCTGGACGACCGTCATTTAGTCTTCCAGTCCTTGGACGCCACTCGGTCACTGCCTTACTCCACTTGTCATCACTGCGCCTTGCCAGGTATCCTGGGCAATTCCATTTGAGTTCCATAACCCGTTTTCCATAACGCGTCCAGTACTAGTGTGTAAAGTTTGTATTCTAGGCATTTTAATTTTATCCGAAAAAAATGACATTCTTGAAAGCAAGAATGTCATTTAAATTTTCGGATAGAATTAACAATTTTTTAAAATGTTTTCGCTTAGCGTTCTTTCTGGTTTTTTTGCTCGATTCCTAAGGATCTTAGCGTGGTATTATGCGAGCCTATAGATAATCTTTTTGTAGGAAGAGCAAGGCCTCTTCCTGCAAAAAGATTTATTCAAATCCAACCGGTAGTTCCAGAGATTAGCGCATTCAACCAAACAAACAAAAAACCGGTCAAGTGCGAGTCGGACTCGCGCTCTGCGGGTTCGGTTAAAATTTGTAGGTATGTAGCTACTTTACGGTTTTAGGATTTTTTCCTTTACCTGTGCTACATGACATTGCTTCTTGCCAAATTTCATGATTCTAGGTCAACGAGAAGTGGTTATAGGTTTTGATTTCCTTGCGAGTATCAAAATATGCGGCATAAACCGAATATAAACTCCCGTAACTTTTGATTGCGTTGACTTAGAAGTTTTATTTTTTCATTGCTTCAAGGGATTGCAGCCCTGAGTATTTGATATTAATTTAATCTTGACAACTCCACGCGTTCCTGAGAAAAAGTGTCTTGACAGACGGACAACGAAGTGATTTTATAAGGATTCAGTTTTTCCTTTTGAGGTACGGAACCCTAAAAACAAACAAACTCTTCAGCTTTATTATTACTTAGTATAAGTATATAATAGAT
This sequence comes from Amphipoea lucens, assembly GCA_947508005.1. Classification (NCBI taxonomy): domain Eukaryota; kingdom Metazoa; phylum Arthropoda; class Insecta; order Lepidoptera; family Noctuidae; genus Amphipoea; species Amphipoea lucens. The sequence goes on from OX382356.1 coordinate 10,188,887, forward strand.
TACGGTTAATTCAGCTTCTGGTATACCTGTGAACTATCGACTATTTATTCTTCGCTTCGCTCTTGACAGAGCGCTCGTGGTCACGATGAACTATGTCCAATCGCAGGTGTAGTCGTTGCCCGCTTCACAATCTCTCTCCATCTGCGGGGCAATTGCGTAACACATTATCAATCGGAATCGGTTTCATTTTGACAGTTCAACAACATTCATTGAGTTATTTACGTGTTGAGCAGACACATTTTTCGAACTTATGAAGCAATGGATTAGCAATTTGAATCTAAATGATTCAGATTCGGATTGATAGTGTGTTACGCAATTAGGGTGCAAGTTCTGTTAGATGAGAGTCTGGCGCATTCACTAACGGGGCCTCCAAACGCGGGTTCTCACTCATTTAATTTTACTATAGAACAAAATAAAACTAACTTTTGAGTAAGTGTGTTATATTCGTTTTATTATCATCATCCTTAGTGAGAGCCTTGTTCAACCCATGCACTGGTGAGACGCCTTACCCTAGATTCATCGGCTTAGCCTTTTCCCAACTATGTTGCGGTCGGCTTCCAGTCTAACTGCATCCAGTTGAATACCAGTACTTTACGTGAAGCTACTGCCCATCTGAACTCCACATTCCAATTATCGGGTAATAAGATACCCCTTGGTAAGACTGGTTGTCAGACTTTCAGGATTCTGACGACCCGCAACGACTGCTAAAGATCTATGAATGACAGCTGGGACCAACGGCTTAACGTGCCCTCCAAGTCACGGGGCGGTCTTGATATGTAAAGATAGTCACTCATCGACGGATCAACCACGGCAAGCGTAGCTTAACCTGATCGATTGACCCGAGCGGCTGTTAGTACTTAGCCACAAGCACCTCCGCCTAACCTAGACTATGAACTCAAAATTACGTTGTTAGCTCCAGGCTTCAAATGAAATATTCCTAAATTAAATAATAAACTAGTTCAGCGTAAACTACTACACAAAAGGAAAATGGTAGTACCTAAATGAAAATAGTTAGATATTAATGAAACATTATGGTTATTATGAACCCTGTGTCAATTACGTTCAACCTACACATGTTTAAAAGGTCAGCATAGAAAAAGAAAAAAAAAATGTCTCCTCGTAGGCGTTCCATTTGACTTATTAAAAAATGTTATAAGTTTAGACAGGAAATATTGCCTACGTTCATTCTGCGGTACTAAGTACAGACTTCTCTTGAGACCGTTGTAACAAATTGCTCAGGAAAGTATAGCAATAACGACTTCGCTTAGCGGGCTAATCAAGAATGATAATAATATCAGAACTCGGGTGATGGTATAATATTACAATTATTCAAACGAATGAAGCCATTTTTTTGGTATAGTAGGCCGCATGCCATTGGTAACAAAACCCGTGTAAACGGGGCATTCTACGTTAGGTCAGCTCAAGGTCAAAAAGTCACCACATACATATGTGCGGTTTAATGTACGAGTATATTTTTAGACATCCCCCAGTGAGGTCTCCCTGTTTTCGTGTTCTGCTTTGAAATATGCAGTACAAAATTGCTGAGTAAGTACTTGGCATTTGTTTTTCGGAACCGTTAATCTAAATGTCAATGTTTTTCGTCTTTTTTTTTGTTTTATTTTCGAGACTAGTGAGGACCGAGACGGTACAGAGTGTAAACTGTGCCCTGAGTATAGATATACTGCAGGGACAAGCCAACGTATTGGAATCCATATTTAATATAATAAATGTCTGTCCATCTGTCTGTTACCTTTTTACACCCTAACGGCTGAAAGTATTTATGTAAAATATGGCAAACGCGTAGAACTTGACCTGGGTTAGGACATAGGTAATGTTTGAGCTCCACGCAGGTGCGATTGCGGACAAAAGCTGGTACATATATTAATCATATTTATTCTTCTCAAAACCGGTCGAAGTGGAGGTGCTTGGGGGAGGCCTATGTCCAGTAGTGGACGTCTTTCGGCTGAAATGATAATGATGATGATTCATCTTCTAACACCATTGTCAACAAAATATTAGAATTTGATAAATTAGTATTCCGAGTGCTCGTACATACAGAAGTGTGTGTGAAAGTATCCTTAGGAAGCCTATTGTTGATGTCGAAGCGAAGTTCGGAGCCTCATTTACATGGAATTTAGTCCTATCACGACGTGTAACATTTAACTATATGCATATTAAAAGAGCTTTTGAAATTGAATTTCACACTATTAGCACACCCTATCTAAAGATTAGGGTTGGCATTGATTGGATGGGTGGTTTTAAAGCTGCGTTGAATTGGTTATCTGCAGTACTTGACTTTATTAATTAATTCTTTTTCATATTTAAATTTCCGAAAAACTTCTTTTCTTCTGTATCTATTAAAAAAATATATGTTCAAATATATGTTCAAGCTTCTGTATAAAAACGACATTAATTTCGAAATCACAAGTAAGTTGAAAAATGTGTCATTGACAACTTGATTGTAACGGCTTCAAGTTTATCGAAAGCTCAAATAAAAATAAAACAAGCTCTGCAGTATAATGTAATAAATATTTGTGTATGCTGAATGGACAGTTATTATTTTCTAGCTTGCATAGCTTCTCGATCGAAAAGCTCGCGCAGTCGAATGCTCGAAAGAAAATCGTATTTTCTTTCGATTTCCGCGCATATTATTGAGAACAAAATATTGAAGAGGCAAGCCCACCTATAGGCAGGCATTTGTATAATCTGTTCGCAAGAGCGTCTAGGTACTACCATTTTTATAATATTTTCTCGTATTGTATTGGTATGGTTGGATCGAGCTGGCTCTTGAAAAGGATGCCTGGAAGGATTTAGGGGTGGCCTTTGCGCAGCCGTGGGAAAATGTAGACTAATAAAAAAAAAATTGGTACCTCCATATTATTTTTTATTTAGTCTAGGGAACAATGGTATTCATAGTACCCCTAAGACGACCCACTGACCTAATTAATTAATTTTAACACTTTTTATGTTACATATTTTATATCAAAAGAAGCGTAATTTAATTCAAAAATTAATTGTTTGATTAAATAGAAGGGTTGCTAGTTAAAAAATAAAAAAAATATTATGAAAATCTAAAATGGTAACAAAAACGAAAAAAACGTCAAATACAAAACTCATGAGACGACTGATTATATTTTTTAGCAATTACAATATTGGTCCCACGGAGAAAGTTGTTCAGTTGGGTTGCTTGGTTTGGTTGCTGGGTTGTGGAGGTCAGATAGGCAGTCGCTCCTTGTAAAATACTGGTATTCAGCTGCATCCGGTTAGACTGGAAGCCGATCCTAACATAGTTAGGAAAAGGCTAGGCAGGTGATGGAGCAAGTTGTTCAGTTTGATGGTCTGTAACAAACCCTCAAATATAACCATACCTTTCTATTGCAAATAAATGATTATGTTTATGATTATTATGCATGAAGCATACCATTGGAAGCTGTTTACATGGCATCATCCTTTCGTCCGTACGCCCCAAAAATATTAAGCATTTTTGTATTTTTATTTGAACAAAACAGACAAGCTAACTGTACCCTCGTCATGTCTTTAAATCCTAACAGAGCTTGTCATAATCCAACCCGTCTGACTGTTCCCAGTCATGTTCCTGTCTTTTTACATACTGCTGTATGTTAACTAGTGTATTACTGTAACCTACACATCAGTGTTCATCCCTTGCAAAGTGTACGGGCTTTATATAACATCAATAAACTAGATTACGACGCGCTGTCGGCGGTGAAAATCTCCAGTTTTTCTTATTTGTAAACTGGTTTGAATGTGAAAGATATATTTTCAGTACATTCCATGTATTTTGTACGAGCTGCGATGAAAGCAGACACGTAGATCCCACTTTTTCATCGCCGGTATTGAGACTTCTATCGAAGTGTAAGTAGAGTTCGGAACGTGTGGGAGTATTACTTCCCTCAAGATATAAATCTTTTGCCTCAACAAAGACCTCAATTAGACAGTGCTATCGGAACTTCGCTTTGACAGTTTAATTGATTCTAGATATTAAATCAAGTTTAAGGTTACCCATCTATTTTTAGGGCAGTGATAAAATGAAGGTTTTTCCAACGTCAGCGGTCACTGTAGCATTACATAATGTGGCTTTTGTTTAGTGATCCACCGATGTAATAATAATAAATTAATTATAAAAATGCAGGTTATAATAACGAACTTTTAACTTTTCGCGGTATTAAAAGCTTCGGTAACACAATTAATTAATACTGCTACTACTTTATTGGCTATAAAACCTCATTGGTTCATTTTATCGACAGGTTACTACCCTACCACCTTCTGCCACATAAGTTCGCGCGGTAATATAGATAATTGAGGTCGACAGATTATAACAGATTAACTTTCATTTTATATTATGAACAGAGGCCAACGCCTAATTTCTGAATTAAGTTGTCGTTGAATTAATTTGCTTAACATTTTCTTTTTCCTTTATAATTATGAGAGTTTTCAATGTAAATTGATAATGTGGTTTAGTTTTAGCTTAACCCTTTCTAATAAACGTATTATTTCAGACTAGCTGCGCCCTGCGGTTTTACTCACATAAGTGTCGATTTCGTGGGAATATCGGGATAAAAAGTAGCCTATATGTTAATTCAGGGTGTCGGCTACCTCCATACTAAATTTTATCAAAACTGGTCCAGCCGATTGAGCGTGAAGATGTAACAAACATATAAACTATGGGCGACTAGCTTCAACTTTCTGACTAAATGACCGACTACTTAATTTTGACAATTCAAAAGTACCTGTAATGGTTTAATTGAAATAAATGCTTTGAGTTTGAGTTTGAGTTTGAAACTCACAAACTTTCGGCCTTATAATAGTAGTGTGGTAGTGTGATGAATAGTTTCACATCGATTTCTCTCTTTCAGTAGCACGTAATTTAAATTTCGAAAGAAGAAGACAAAGCGTTGTGTAACTATACAGACGCTATACAACAATTATTAGTAAGAGGTTAGTAGTTATTTGAGATGAACCGTATAATGTCAGTCTTATTAATATCATTTTACCGATTCCTGTATCATGTCATTCAAAGAAGAGACTCTCATTTTCTTCTAGAACACATTTTGTTTGTTGGCTATTGAGATCGTTTTAAATCACGATTAATTTTGCTCATAATTTCCACCAACATTTTCTGGTAACCGTTGAACAGAACGGAATACAACATTAATCAAAAGTGAAAAGCATTTTAAAACTTTCCAGTTCTCCCCTTAAGATATTCTCGTCGCTAATTGAATTCAGAAATAAACTTGCATCCACTTCGCAAAGGGAAACAGTTCCGTTCAGGCATCCTTGTATTACCTCAATGAACGGCTAATTACCGTCGCTTTTAAATTAAATGTTCGTTTTCTGTAGTTTGTTTGATGTTACTGTTAAATGCTGCAATGCTAGTAATGTTCATTATTCCCTAGATTTTTCAACTGGGTGCCGTTTCTGTATGTGTTTGATACTTAACTGAGTCTGTTATTTTGGGATTGCCTGACTAATTTTGGACGTTGACGAGTTTCTTTTCACGGACTGGCGTGTCACGAGAAACTACTATAATCTGTTCTTTTTTTAAGCCTTTTAACATACACACATATAGTGGCCTCCAAATGTTAGTTGACATTTGTCTACTTCAGCTGTGATGCCACATTATGATTAAAAAAAAAACAGGTTCTCATAAGGGATTACTTGATTATTTTTGAAGTCAAAGGCAGTTGAAATAGTCAACAACAACGTATTTGGATCACTATAATTTTAAATCATAATGTGATTTGTCACAGCTGAAGTGGAGAAATGTCATCTTACTTTTGGAGGCACGGCAACTTTTGTATGTAGGTCTGTAAATACTTTATTTAAAAAGGGTTCGGGGCGAAGATAAAGTTTCGTAAAAGTGTATAAGGGGCCGTCTCCACGAGCGAGAGAATCGCGGCGATAGTCTCGCTGTGCCATCAAATTTTCGACGCGACGATATCGCCGTCTGGAGACAGAGAGTGTATAGAAATACGTGGCACGACGATAATATCGCCGCGATTGTCTCGCTCGTGGAGACAGCCCCTAAGAAAGAATCACTGTTCGGTGCGCAGCCCAGTTGACAAACGTCACACGGCTAATGTCAAAAAAGGTGCGCGTCGTATGTTTTTAACGGAAGCTTCTAGGATGTTCTAGAAGCTTCGACTCATTGGCCGAGCGGGTACGAGAGGCATTCCCGCCAGAAGCGTGCGGGTTGTGGCGGGAGCGTTACAGCCTATTATATAAGTTGAGTCTTTGTATTTTCGGGTCGACTACTGGCGACATTTTCAGTAAGCTGATTTGGCTTGGATTGACTCACGAACCGGTAAAGGTAGTACATTTTTCAAGGACTTGCCAACTGAACTTCGCCAAACCGTAATACGACAAGATTTTATTTCGACAATATGGAACTCCGACACGTGTTCATTTCGACAATACTTTAGTTCGAAATACCTTAAGTCTGATACTACTGTACTTCGACAAAGCGTTTCTTCGACATGATTTAACTAGGAAACGATGCGACTTCGACGACATGCGACTTCGACGACATGCTTCTTCCACAACAATGGTATTCCGACATGAGTCAACTTACTTGATGATAGAGTTCCAGCACTTTACTTAAATAATAATAAACATGAGATGGATACACTCCTTGAAGCTAATAGTTTGTAATATCAGTTAGTTCGTGGAGTAGCTCCTACGTGTGTATGTTTAGATGTGTTGCAGCTAGTTAATAGAATAGTTGACTAGTTACAAACTTCCAGCACTTTAGCAGACGGACGTCCGTTTATAATAACGTTTATTAAACTCGGTGAGCTGTTTGCACCACGTTTATATTGTTGACTAGCTGTGCCCGCGACTTCGTTCGCGTGGATGTCGGAAAACAACAATGTTGTATAAAACATAAATTTATAATAAGTTAATTTAAGTGTGATGTGGCAACTCCATGCCATATTTTTTTCCGGTATCTGTGCTCTCTGTCAAAATGGAACCTTTGTAAACATAAAAGAAGTTAAAGTTACTCCTTATAACATCGGCTATCTGCCAGTGAAGTCCTGTCAAAATCGGTCCAGCCATTCCGGAGATTAGCCGGAACAAAAAGACAGACATACAAAAAAAAAATATTGTTTTTTTTTTGTTCTTTTGTATGTATTTAGTAAAAAGTTTTTATTTCGTCACTACAAACAGACACGTAAATTTAATTGATTTGTAAGTATGTTCAGAAGACAGGCTTACCGACCACGTGAAAGTCAACTATACTATAAGACATAATATCCTAGGGCACTTGACAATAGCTTTCTATCTTAATTTTTTTTTTTGCACTTTTGACGTGATAGCTTCTTTAGGCGCGTTGGGCATTTTTTGCGATGGGAAAAAACCATTCTCAAACTCAAACTCAAAGCATTTATTTCAATTAAACCAATTACAGGCACTTTTGAATTGTCAAGGGGTCGGTCAGGTAAATAAAATAAAAAATAGTTGCCCATTCCAAAGAGTAGGTACCTATGGAGATGAACGGGCAAGAAACTCCATGGACACTCTTTTAAATCAAAATAATATGGTTACAAAGTCTTGGTTACATAATTCATGTTAAAAATTATACATGTGAGAACGATGCAGAACGTTAAAAGCGTCCATAATGAGAAGATGAGAAAAATACAATTCAAATATTAAATTAAAATAAGCCGTGGCAGCAAAGAGATGACCAGTCCCTACTGACGGCGCCCGTTCACGAACATGACGCATGTATTAGCACCATTCAGCTCAACCATTTTGAAGGGAGCTAAATGATCGAACACATGCGCCACCATCAGCGAGCCATTTGAGAGAGCATGACATACTCTCAGCCGCCAGAGCACATTCAAATCAATGAAAGACGTACCCAGTAAATGGTAGCTTTATAGTATGTACATAGTACTCACACACATTGAATTCGCGTCACTGTTACCGTAACCGACTCCGCTTCGGATGTGTTCGGCTGTCCTCGGGATGTAGTAGGTTTTGGGGTTAAATATAATGATCACCAAAAAAATATATGGAACACCAAAACATGAACTCTAAAATTACAATAGTTCTAGCTGGATACCCCGAGATTAGGTCTGCTGATATCGCTAGCGCGGCAGAGGTTTGGTTAGGTTACTTTAAACCCTTTACACAGAAATGGGAGCCCCGCGAAGCGGGGCTTCGTCGACATAGGATGCAACAGCGAGCAAATGAGAATACAAATACTTTTACCTAGGTATTTTACAATAAAATGGAGTTTTAATTTTGGTGATCATTTACTATTTTTGGCAGTAAAAAGTATTTTTTTGATGTTATATTTTACTTTATCTGGTGATAAGTTAAGCCCTAGATTTTAATGTATATCCGATATGTCAGTGAGTGATGGCAAAGTATTCTGTTGTTGTAACTGTTTCTTTAGAATATAAACTTTAGACTCTGGTGCACATATGTTAGTAGCTAATTACAGGCAAACCACATAATGAAGTGTTATTGCCAAGAACAACCGCTCAATTAAGTGCCAAGTAATTAGTTCCAACTTACTCTGTTCTAACACATTTCATGTAATAATGGACTGAAATTATACAGCCGTAACTTAAAGCTATACGTTATTGCAAAAATAAAGCTGAAATGGATACACTATGTTGAAACTAATAACAGGCTGTTAGCCATGACCTATAAAACTGTGTCAAACCATTGCCTATAGACCGCAGTGTTTTAAAACTATAAAGATGCTTTCATTTTTCATGGACCTCATCAGATCACGGGCGATCCCAATACAGATACTGAATGTTGTGGTTTTTACAATGGATTCCTTAGTTTATTTCATTATTACTAGCTGCTGCCCGCTACTTCGTCCGCGTGAAATCCTATCCTAACTAAAAGTGTTTTTTTTTCTAAAATAAAGGTAGCCTAAGTTACTCCTCATTACATCAGCTATCTGCCAGTAAAAGTCCCGTCAAAATCGTTCCAGCCATTTAAGAGATTAGCCGGAACAAACAGACAGACAGACAAAAATTTAAAAAAATGTTATTTTGGTATATGTACCATGTATACATTATACATCCATATGTATTTAGTAAAAAGCGGTTATTTTAATCTTACAAACAGACACTCCAATTTTATTTATTTGTATAGATAAAGCTCTAGACCAGAACTAAGTACCATTGGTGTATTTGTTCAAGAGCTGTCAGTACCAATATTTTAGAACAATTTTGACACTGACAGCTCTTGAACGCGGTTTAGATGTGCTGAGCGTGTTCAGTTTCATTGGTGAAATTCGCCCTTAGTATAATAATTGTAATGGCGACACCTAGGCTCATCGCCTAGAGTGGAAAATCCAACAGTGTGTTTATTAGGCAATACATTTATGTAGGTGTCGCATGTAAAACTACACTTTGGATGGGCGACTAGAATCAATTCTATTTCATTGTACATTCTGACGTTTAAAAGTGCCTTTTATGTGCCCATTTCAAACAAATGCTTATATGTCGAATATGTAAAAATGTTTTCCTTTGCTTTGGATAAAATAATAGTTTTTACTTAGCTGGCTTTTTCCATTGTCCCTACAAACGAATACTTTTTTTATGTACCTACTCGATTGTTGTTTACAGTGTACTTTGTATTCTCAAAGTGACCACGCTATAAACAAAAATAGGACTATTCTATGCAGCATAGGAACAAACGTCGCGACTGGCAGCCGAGTGCTCTATGGGTTCTAAAGCTTGGGCCGACTACGACTAGGCTACACTTTAGTGCCACGATATATTGTTGTCCAGTTTAGACGCAGCAATGCATCACAAAAACGAAACACAACGTATGCTATACAGAATAGTCGGGCTGTTTTCTTCTACGAAATATATTATTAGGAGAAATTGTGAGTGGCTTTACGTAAAAGTAAAAGTTGCTTGTTCTTAAAAATAAAAAAAAATAGTTTTACTAGTTTTTCCATAAAGTGGTTCAACACTAAGCTTTGTGCCTAAAACTTTTATCTATCAAAAAATACCACTTGCCACTTGTGAATACCGCGATTGGATCAATCACTCTCAATTTAATTATAAAACTTTCTCTAATAAGCTGACTAATCAAAGATTTTTTACCGTTAGCGTATTAATTATACAGGGTGGTACCCATCGACGCGCAAATTGTAGCCTTGAATTCAGCACATGATTCTAGCATCCCCTAGCGTGGAAATTGTTCGTCAGATATCGAAAAAAAAACCAGCTGTTTCATAGAAAAGTGACGCAGTCAAAATTATGGAAAAGCGATTTTTTTTTAATAGCCGACGAATCCATGCTAACAGCTGAAGCGTAAACGAAGAATTTATTTTTATTGATATGTCGAATGCAGCAATAAAAAAATATATTCTTCGTTTAAATAAATAACCCACTGAGAAGGATTACTCAATCATTTGCTTCACAGGTAAACGCTCTCTTGGAATTCAATATACCGAAGTACCCAATACTGTTTCGCGTGACTACGCATAAAATGTTCTTATTAAAGAAATACGATATAACAATGTTTTTTTCCCTTACCTTTATGAAACTGGTTTGAATAACATTTCAATACAAGTACCTTTCAAAGATTTAGGGCGTTATTGATATTTGATAAACTTTTTTGTAGGTACGTAATCTATCTTATTATCTTGTTGACAGCGATGCGGACGAATTCTTTGATGCCCTATGATTATTTTGTTTATTTTTTCATATAATTGTACATATTATTATAGTTTATATGTTAGCTTATATTATGTAAATATCTATACAAATACAAAAAAAAAAAAAATAATTATAGTGATGTAGACTTCTAAGGGCCTGTGGTTTCAACCAGTTGGTTAACGTATCATACGTACGTCAAATAATAACGATTACGTACTCGTTATTATTTGACGTCATAATTTTGTAATTGTAACTTGAAACAAAGCTTTTTTGGTTTGACGATAGTAAGCGCCATTTTTACCCGACCGCGCCAGAAGGAGGGTTATGTTTTTCGAGAGTATGTATGTTTGTTGACATATAGGCACATGGACGTGCAACCACCCGCCCTAAGAATAATAATAATAATGTTTTTATATTTTTTATATCCTAATATTTAAAAATATAATTTATATGTAAATAATGAAATAAAGGTAAAATAATAATATTTGTGAGTAAAACCTGTACCTACTTATGCTCACAACCTACATTGTCCTCCCATACACTGTAATTTGAAAACATTAAAAGAGTGACCGTGGAGTTTCTTGCCGGCTCTTCTCCATACGAAACGACCAATTGGAACCGTGCACCTAGCTTCTAACGTTTCATAACTGCCCATGTAGGCTTATGTGAAGTGGAATATTTTGATTTTAACAGGGTCAAATTAAATCAGTTAGCGAAACTCGACTGACGTGATGGGGTTCGATCATTGGTTCGATACAGGTTATCTAAATATAATTTATAGGAAAACAGAGATGATTTTTTTGGGGCAACGACCCCTGTTGGTTTAGTCACTTGGCGTGGTTGGAAAATCAGTTTATTATTTGTTTTGTCGTGAACATCACTTTTGTGACGTTAAAAAAAATTGATATTTCATGTAACTACACTAATTACGATAGTTGACCCAATTTTTTTTAATCAAATCAATATCTTCGTTGATTTATCATTATTGGACTAGAAGTATTTTATATCTACATTGTTAGACTAGTTTCAGAATCAAAAGGTGTTGGAACAAACAGTTTTTTCTGTAACACAAGGCTATTTTTGTCCTGAAATCTTCCACCACGTTTATCAAACAATTTGCTAAAGGTGCTTCCTATGAAAATGTGATTGATATGATAAACGATAAAAACCAAGGGAATATGAAATGAGCCTCCCATCGGGATTTTTGGTCGAACTTCAAGATTTATGAGCCCGTCTCTCCCAACTTTCATACCTTTTCCTGCCTTTTATTTTAATTTGATCGCCCAAATTAATAAGTTTTGATGTGTTCCGAAACATTATATAAAATTAAATTCTGTTTCAATTATAGAGGTATGAGGAACAAGGTGTAAAATTCACTCATACTCTATTGAAAAGGGAGGATCCTCCGACCAGACGGGTGTTGTGTCTGGCGGGCAACTGCCCGATGTTTCATATTGGGCCGTTGTAGATACTAGTTGCGCGGTAAACTATGCTTGCGAGATGCAAGATTTTGCGTGACGTCAGTATGACTCGTTGTTCGCATTTGGCGTTGTAGATACCACTACACAATCATTAGTCATTAATTTTTAGAATCCGCCTTGAGCAAACATTCATTCATTCTCATTCCTTCTCTGTGTCAGAAGAGGCCTTTGCCCTGTAGTGGGACAATAAGAGGCTGGTATTATTATTACAATTTCTTCTGTTCCCGGGACCGTCTCTGAGAGCGGTTACCTGATTAAAAATTAATTCAGAAGCACGATTTTTAATTAGCAGATATATTTTATACTTATATTTTTTTCTTTAAACTGTAGCGGTATCTACAACGCCACATACAAAATCCTGCATCTCGCAAGCAGAGTTTTCTGCGCAACTAGCACATATGTATACAACGGCCCGACATGAATCATCGGGCAGTGTCCGCCAGACACAACACCCGTCTGGTCGGAGAATTCTCCCTTTTCTATTGAAGATGAGTGAACTTTACACCCTGATCCTCATACCTTTATAAACCAACTAACGTCTAAAATAAAAAACTAAAAAAAAATAACTTTATTTTCGGAAGTCGGTGTCGTTGGGTTCGCATTTTCGTTATTTGCCACCGACCGACTTCCAAAATTAAAGTTATTTTTCACTTTGTGGTGTCTTATTTGGAAGTCGGTTGTGTTTTTTCGTAAAATAGTTTTTATTTTTCACTTTTAAGTTGTACTTGGGGTAAGTACAACTTAAAAGAGAAAAATAAAAACTTTTTTAACACAAACTCGTATAACGCTACTTGCTATGTAAATATCAGTGGCAGGAAGTTATTATAACATAATCAATATATAAACTAAGTGGCAAAAGAACTTATTGAAGCTTACTCAAAAACTACTCAAGCAAGGTTAATACCCAAACCCAATCTATTAAAAAAATAATTTTTGAAGTCGATTTAAAATTGCCGGAGATATCGCGTAACAAACTTACAAAAAAAAAACATACAATCGAATAGAGAACCTCCTCCTTTTTTGAAGTCGGTTAAAAAGAGTTCCATGTTTCTTTAGCAGCGTAACCCAAGAATATTATCGTTCAATAAAACAATCGTTTTGTTCGCGGTTTATTTTGCATTTACTAAAGGAACTTTAAAGTAACTTGAAAAGTAGGTTTACAGCTACACATTAACCCCCTTATTCATAAAACTTATCAAACCTATTTTAGTTAAAATGGGGTTTGTCTCTTTCTTACACACAGAAATGACAAAGTGACAGATAAAGACAAACGTTCTATAAACCTATTTTAGCTAAAATAGAGATAAAATAGGATTATGAATAAGGGGGTAAGAATCAGGAAAACGTAATAAAACATTTAATTTTCTTAAACAATTTTATTCCGTCTCTGTTGTTAAAGTCTTTCATTTAAAGTTTCGGGGTTACTGAGACTTGCCGCTAAGACTTACATGAGTTAACTTTATTTTTCTGAGTAAGTATTAAAAATTATGACCGTACAACGTGTAATGTAGTTCCCAAACAAGAATGATATTTCATAGCGTAGACTGAAGTACGGATACAATTCATTAAAAGCACGAAGGCAATGTCAACTTGCATGGCAGCTTACGTTTTCATTACGCGAGCAACTGTAAGACTTAAGACTCCTAATAAGAACCACCCACTTCTTATCATGGTCTGAAAACATACGATATTTATGCTGCACCATATTGTGTTACCGAATACAATTTATTTTGTGTGACGCAGTGGCGTGCATTGGTTTTCAGAATAGGTAGGCACTAGGCCGGGTCTAGTCTAGACAAACGTGGTCACTAATCAGAAAAAGAAGTGAGGTCAAAAGTGTGGTTATTTGAGTAGGCATGCCTACTTAACGGTGATAAATTGTGAAGGTCGAACGTCATGGTCTTACGCGTGAGACATACCTACATATTTTTAATTTTTGTCGTATTAACTTGAACGAGTAAAGACCAATGACAATGTGCGATAGTACGGGAGCCGAGTAGGCCGTCCGGCGACTGCCTACTGCCGCGCGTGTTTGTATAAAGATTTTGTTTTTTGTTAGGTATGATAATTTAGTGAGTTTCTTAATTGTGGGGCACACACACTAAAATGTAATTGACAGGCTTATGTTGATATATCGAGGTAGGCATTGCTTATATGCCTGTATGCAATGCACGCTGGTGTGCGTAATGTGAAATCTTGGGTATCGCGCTAAAGATCTTTGTGTCTGTGAAGTTAACTGTGGGTATAGTACTGCAAAGATCTTTTGGCGCTTGGATAACATAAGGAGCGTTGTTGGTACACATTGATTGTGAAGTTGTATTGGGAATAACCGGAAAAAACCAGATTGCGGCGTCAGGCACTAGTAGTCTGGCATTTTTGCTAAACTGGGCCTTTTTAGCGCAGCCGTGCGTGAGGCACACTTTCCTGCTTATTTTTTTTTTTTACATCGGACTACACTTTTTATTTGACCTTTATTTTTTATTTTTATCTGATGTATGTATCTGGTATATTGTGTGTCTTTTGGTCTGTGCTAAATAAATGTATTTTCTTTCTTACTTTTCTTTCTTTAGTTAAGTTCAATTTACACCGCCGCAGAACAGAATGGAAGCGTTTTTTTTTTGTACAAAGCATTATGAACTTTAGGTCAACAGTGTAACGCACAAATTAGATACACTCATAGGCACAGGTCGCGATTTTTCTGGAGAATTATCGCGCATTCTCGGGAATTTCCGCAGTAACAAGCTCGTGTCTAGTTTGTGCATTAGACAATTGACATAAAGTTCATTTTGCTATTCTACTCCGTTCCGCGGCGGTGTAAATTGAGCCTTGTGATTGTTGCCACACGCCAAAAGATGCGTGTACTGTTGTAGGTGCTTTGTTGTGGTGAAATATTCGGATTTTGAAGAAAACCCCAAAAATTTCAGAGAAAGCGGTACTTGGCTTATAAAAACGCGTCGAACGCACCAAATAGAGCTGCTTGTTGTTTAAAGTCCGTTATAAATAATAAAGTCTCAACTGCAGCTAACTTCACAAACACAAAGATCCTTGGTACAAACTGTACATTACAGTTTTTAGAAACTAAACATGTTGAAGTATATATATTTTTTTTTTAATTTACAGTGTTTATTTATAATAAAAAATTGTCGCCTCCATATTTCAATTTTAATAGCTTTAGTTAAGTTAAGATATATTTTATTAATTAATATGGTATAAGTTCTTTTACGTATACAACGAACATTTCATTTAAATTCAGAAATTCTATTGTGTAAAGTCACATTCAGTAGTTTCAGTCTGTGATGCACGGATACATGACCTACGCTGCACGTGGCGGTATGTTTCGTGCATTAATGATCTGTGACTGTATAAGTAACCCTCTTGATCATTTAAATGGGCACGATAACGCCTACAGTGGGCCTAGCACGAACGCACGGAGTAAACATAACATAAATTCGAACGGTTTTCAATTTGAATATCCTCGCATCACAAATAATATTTATTTATACAGGGTTATTGGAAAAACTCCAACAACCTCTTAAGGGGTCATTGTACTCGTCATTATGAACAACTTTTACTATGAGACCAAACCTGAAATCGTTAAAAGAAATCAACTGTTCACTATATTTATGTTCGTATAACTCGTCAAAATGTAGGGAACAGCTGATTTTTTTCGCGATTTTAGGTTTGGCCCCATAGTGAAAGTTGTTCATAATGATGAGTGGAATAAGTTGCTATAGAATAGTGTATTTACGATTCAAAAGTTGTTCGAATGTACGTTACGATTACGTCGTGCGTTCGTGCTAGAGCCTCTGAATGGAACAAACAGCACCCTACATAATCATGAGGAAGCCATGTAGGATTGCGTTAGGCATTCTAATTAAACAAACTAATAAAGCAAGTTACCTATGTTTGTAGACTTACCTAATATAATTAATTGAAATGGTGGAACATCGTGCGAGAACTGTCGAGTAAAACTTAAAACGTCTAATAAATCACTTGGCAAACACTTTAGAAGTGGAAACGGGAACATAATAGCCACAACATTAATAGATCTGGATAACCTTAATCAAACTGAAACTATTCCGAGTAGTTTACAATTACGGTTGTAGAATTGTTGGGTTGCTTGGGTAGTGGGTAAGATAATACGAGTGATAGATTGACCATTTCGGGGCTTGAAGATTGGGTCAAGTGAAACTTGGCCCCGCCAAGTTCCGTCACCAAAGCCACAGACATAGTATTTTTATGTCACAAAGCGACACGCTTTACTTTAAAAAGTTCACAAACACGCTGTGAATGTATGCGCACGTAACATAGACACAACATACACACTTCGGCTTCGCTCGTGTCTTGGTCTCGAACCCGGATCATACTTCGACTTCGACCGTGTCTCGGACTCGGACTCCGATTCACAGCGTGTTCGTATATTTTGTAACCACAATTAAAGTGCGCGTCGCTTCATGAAATAAAAACACTTTAATAATTATTTATTTATCTAAAAGCTTACATGTAGTTTTTATAAATTGTTTTGTGTTGTGTACAATAGGTTAGTATTGTTAGGTGTGTGGGCCGTCTTTTGCGGTGAAAGCTACTCTATCCTGTGCCCGTCGGGGCCATAAGTTACCGGGGCTATTTGTACGATGTCGTCACTCCATCTTTTAACAAAAACAACACACAAAACACTATAATAATGTAGTAGAAAAATTAAACGCTGAAGTGGGTAGGTTATTCATAAGAACATTTTGAATCTTACAGTCTTAAACTCAAGTTATATTTTAGGAACTAGTTAACATTCGGTTGATCAAAGACCAAAGAACACGTCGAGGCCAAATTCAGAGTATCTTCTTTATGTACTTTGTTATTTATATTCCTTGGTGCTTTCACTCCCTCAAGTACCTATTATTTCAACTTTCTGTAATGCCTCATAAATGGAAGATGTTATGACGTACGTAGCAAATACCTGAGTTGTGATTCTTTCTTAGAACGATCGTCGTCTGTTTGCGAAGCGTATCGGGTATGGGATTATCTTGTTAGAATCTTTTGTTGTATACGTAAATCCCTCACGAAGGTCGGTTTTAATAGAGGTTTATCGTCAGCTAATGCTGTTTGTTTACGCTCCTCTGCCTGCAAGAAAAACAAAGTTCCTACCTTTAGCCATAAAAGGTATGGCCGATACCGCTGAAACTTTCACGATAACAACCTATTTGCCGCTACTTCATCATCATAGACTTATTAGTTTCACGAAGATTAACAGTTGACAACGCACCTATTTTACTTTTTATCATAATCAGCCTATAATGTTCGCACTGCTGGGACACAGGCCCTCTCTCTGTGAGAGGAAGTGGGCCGTAATCTACCATGCGGGCCCAGTGCGGGTTGGTAGATGTCACTGTCTTTGAAATTTTGGTTCTAGGACATGCCGGTTTCCTCACGACATTTTCCTTCACCGTTTTAAAAGCAGTGGTGAAGAAATTATTTACACAAAGTAAAGGGCTTGCCTGGGTTTGAACCTACGACCAACACCTCGTAATTCACGACTGTTTCCACTGGGCCATCACGGCTCCCTTTTTTTTTTAACGTTCCATAAATCAATGATTACTATATGACAAATATTTACGTAGACCCTATACCAACAGATGGTACAAATTATTATGTAACTTTAATCTCATATACATACAAATATGGAGCGCAGAATGTTATTGTGTAGAGGAACGTATTTCAACGTCAGAAATGTAGTTTGCACACATATCGTCGCTCGCATGACTAAAAGTCCTATCTCATTTTTTAGCTGATTTAAGTTAGGACAACTACATGTTTCTATTCGTGGTTCTTTACATTTTTCACTAACCGTCGTATCTCCATGTTATTTGGATCTCAAAATACATGGTGAAATTAAATTCATGGGCATCTTTTTAAGGGGTCTGTTAAAAATAGGTATCAAAATAATATGTGTCTATGCCTCTTGTCTATGAACGTGTAAAACAATATATTTTACTTGTCAACGGTCAACCAACGTGTTTTAATAGGTTATGGGCCCAGCCCCCGTGTTTTTGTAAAAAGTAGTAGTTTATCGTGTACTGTCAAGAAAATGAGTTCCCAATTTCTCACGAACGTGCCGAAACTAAAAGGCCGCGATAATTATGATGATTGGGCGTTTGCTGTTGAGAATTTGCTGGTACTAGAAGGCGCGGACATTTTCCTTAAGCAAGAAGTTACCGCAGCAACAGCAGTGGCAGATGCTAAAGCACGTGATAAGCTGATTTTGACGATAGATCCATCGTTATTTGTGCACATAAAGGAGACAAAGACCACGAAGGAATTGTTTAAAAAATTGAAAAATTTGTTTGACGATTCAGGATTTTCGAGGAGGATTACTTTGCTTCGTCATTTGATTTCCATCAGATTAGAAAACTGTGAGAATATGACGAATTATGTTACACAAATAGTGGAAACTTCGCAGCGATTAAGTGGCACGGGTTTTATGATTAACGATGAATGGGTTGGTTCGTTGTTGCTGGCCGGTTTACCTGAGCGTTTCATGCCCATGATCATGGCAATCAAACACTCTGGAATCCCTATAACTACCGATACCATCAAAACCAAATTGCTCGATATGGAATCTGTTGATATCGTTGAAAAGGATAATACAGCATTACTTGCAAAAAGTTGGCAAAAAAGAATCGGTAAAGGTGGCAGCACTAGTAAACATGGAGGCCAGACATCGTCAAACTCAAATGTCAAAAACACGAAAACAATAACATGTTATCGGTGCAAGGAAACGGGCCATTATCGGAATCAATGTCCACTTTTGAACGAGAAATCGGAGAAGAAGAAACAGTCTAACGCTTTTAGCGTTGTTTTTCTCAGCGGAAAGTTCGGTAAAAGTGACTGGTACGTAGATTCCGGAGCCAGTATGCACATGACCACGAATGAAAATTGGTTGAAAAATCTTTCGTTTTCATCGAGTGTACCGGAGATTGTAGTTGCAAACAAGACGAAAGTTCCTGTTTCATGTTCAGGTGATGTAGAAATTACTACAGATCACGACTATGTAATAACTGTGAAGAATGTTTTATGCGCGCCGAGTCTTACGACTAACCTCTTAGGGTCCGTTCACACAGACCGGCTCGGAGAGGAGAGCAGATTCTTATCACGTTGAAAACAGAGTTTTTAGTATTTGTAGTAAGGTTTATTTTTGCCTGTGCACTGCTTTTGTCATTAAGAATGCTTGAACGCGCTTGGTGTGAAATAATAAGAGGAGCTGACCGGCTCCGATCGCGTACTTTTTCTCGTTCGCGCAGCTTTTCGGCTCCGATTGCATGCTCTTTCTCGCTCGCGCAGCCGATCGGCTCCGATTGCGTGCTCTTTCTCGCTCGCGCAGCCGATCGGCTCCGATTGCGTGCTCTTTCTCGCTCGCGCAGCCAATCGGCTCCAATTGCGTGCACGCCGCCAAACAAAACTTGGACTGCGTGGAATATTGGTACTGCCTTTGTAGTGTATCCACCCGGCTCCGAGCGCATCCGACCGGCTGCGAGAGCATCCGACCGGTTCCGAGCGCATCCGACCGGATGCGAGTGCGTCCGACCGGCTCTGAGCGCATCCGACCGGCTCCGAGCGCATCCGCTTTCAGATAGCTTCCAGCCGGTCTATGTGAAATAGTTGGCGGCTC
Source organism: Amphipoea lucens (assembly GCA_947508005.1). Lineage (NCBI taxonomy): Eukaryota > Metazoa > Arthropoda > Insecta > Lepidoptera > Noctuidae > Amphipoea > Amphipoea lucens. The sequence continues at coordinate 10,208,686 of OX382356.1, forward strand.
CGCTCCGACCAACTCCAAGCGTATACGATCCGGTCTGTGTGAAAAGAAAAATGCGCGCCGATGCTCTCCGAGCCGGTCTGTGTGAACGGACCCTTATCGGTCAGTGAATTAATAAGAAATGGAAACAGTGTCGTATTTGAACCCAACCAGTGCCTTATACGCAACAAACAAGGTGTTTTAGTTGCTCAGGCTGAACTTGTTGATGGTGTTTACAAATTAAAACTACAAACACAGAATTGTTTTCTGACTTCTTCCGTTGTTGACGGAGACACATGGCACAGGCGGCTTGGACATCTAAACAGCAACGACATGAACAAAATGAAACGTGGTCTAGTTGAAGGGATGAATTATTCGGACACTTTTGTGACAAGTAAGTCAAACTGTGAGATATGTTGTGAAGGTAAACAGTCACGATTGCCCTTCTACACAGGCACACGAGCTACAGAGATACTCCAGATTGTACACTCAGATATATGTGGCCCAATGGAAGTCAAATCAATTGGTGGTGCGCGATATTTTCTACTGTTTATTGACGACTTTAGCAGAATGGTCTTCATATATTTTTTAAAGGCAAAAAGTGAAGCACTAAGCTATTTCAAAGAGTTTAAGTCGATAGTAGAAAATCACCAGAGTAAAAAAATCAAAATCCTGAGAACTGATAATGGTTGCGAGTACTGCAGTAAGGATTTTGAGGATTTTTTGAAGAGTGAAGGCATAATACACCAAAAGACCAATAACTATACACCAGAACAGAACGGACTCAGTGAAAGGTCAAACCGAACCATAGTGGAGAGAGCAAGATGCTTACTATTTGAAGCAGATTTGGAAAAGAAATTTTGGGCGGAAGCTGCAAATACAGCAGTATACGTAAAGAACAGATCCACAGCTTCAGGTATTGGAAAGACTCCATATGAAATATGGACTGGTAAAAAACCAAATTTACAACATATACGAATTTTTGGGAGTCCAGTGATGGTGCATGTACCCAAAGAAAAAAGGACAAAGTGGAACAAAAAATCAAAGAAACATATACTAGTGGGTTTCTGTGAAAATGTTAAAGGTTAAAGAATCTATGATCCAATCAAAAACCTTGTTACAACTAGTAGAGATGTTGTGGTACTAGAAAAACAAAAGAAACAAGACACAGTTGATGTCATTCTAGAAAGCACAGATTCAGTGGGGGAGTCAGTAGAGGAATCTGTGGTGAAGTCAGAATGTATTGATCAGTCGAGTTCAAGTGAGTCAGATTATCTTGATGTTGAGAATAATGAAAGTCCACTGAGATCTCAAGATGCTTTACAGACATCAGAGGAAACCACAGACCCCACAGAGGCTGCAGATACTGATTTACCACTCATGGTCAATGAAGAAAATAAAAAAAGACAGAGAAGGAAACCAGTAAGATATGGCTATGTCAATTTATGTACCACCTCCGTAGGGGAAGATGAGATGACATATGCAGAGGCTATCAGTGGTCCTGAGAAACGACAATGGTCGCAGGCGATAGCAGAGGAGCTGCAGTCATTTGAAGACAACCAAGTTTGGGAAATTGTCGATGCTCCAGGTAACGCGAGTGTAGTACAGAGTAAATGGGTGTTAAGAAAAAAACTTGATTGTGACAATAAAGTGCGTTTTCGTGCTAGGCTAGTAGCAAAAGGCTTTACGCAGAAAGCCGGTGTTGATTATCAAGAAACTTTCTCGCCAGTAATCAGACATTCGACTTTGCGTTTATTATTTGCTTTGAGTGTGCAGTTAAACATGGACATAACTCATCTAGATGTCACAACAGCTTTTCTTAATGGTTACCTAAAAGAAAACATTTTTATGTATTTGCCTGAAGGGTTTCCTGTCAAAGATTCAAATAAAGTTTTGAAATTAAGAAAGGCTGTTTACGGTTTAAAACAATCATCACTTGCTTGGTATCAAAGAGTAGAGCAAACATTGTGTGATTTAGGGTTTATTAAGAGTAACCTAGAGCCTTGTGTTTTTATAAAAAATCATAGTAACAACAAGAAAACCATAGTAGGGGTTTATGTTGATGATTTTATAATATTTTCAAATAATAAGTCAGAAACTGTTTGTCTTATTGAAGCATTGAGTCAGAGATTTAAAATTAAAAATCTAGGTCAAGCCAAACGATATTAATTGGGCATGAGGATTAACATTGACAAAAATTCAAATGTAATTACAATAGATCAGGAGCATTATATTGAGCAACTATTAAAGAAGTTCGATATGTCTGATTGTAATATTGCTGAAACTCCTATAGAGTGCAAGTTAAATGTTGAAAAGTCCAATAATTGTGAAAACAGTTTACCTTATCAAAAATTGATAGGTAGTTTGATGTATTTGGCTGTTTTGACCCGACCAGACATTGCCTATTCAGTCAGTTACTTAAGTCAGTTTAACAACTCTTATTCTACTGTTCACTGGAATTATGCTAAAAGGATCCTAAGATATTTATTAAAAACAAAAGATTATTGTTTAAAATATTCCAAAGGAAAAACAGAGCTGACAGGATTTGTGGATGCTGATTGGGCAAGCGATGCTATTGATAGACGGTCATATACAGGATTTTGTTTCACAAAATCTGGCTCTGCTATTTCTTGGGAAAGCAAGAAACAAAAAACTGTTGCTTTAAGTAGTTGCGAGGCTGAATATATGGCTTTATCAGAAGCTTGTCGTGAAGCGATTTACTTAAAGAATTTAGAGTTTGAAATAACAGGTTGTAATAATAAGATTACACTGTATAATGACAGACAGAGTGCATTGAAGTTGGCAAATAATCATCAGTCTCATAGACGTTCCAAACATATTGATGTAAGATACAACTTTATCAGAAATGCTATTAATGATGACTTGGTTGGGACTGAGTATTTGGCTACTGCTAACATGCCTGCTGACCTATTGACTAAAGGTTTACCAGGGATGAAACATTACAAATTTATGAAAACTCTTGGTATTGTTAAAAGATAAGTTTATTGTTGTATATGTTACCGGCCAAACCCGATTTCAGGACAAACTAGTTTAGCCTAGGCTAAACTAGTTCCGTCGACATAGTTTGCAAGGGCGAGCGAAGGGCACCCCGAGGTTCGGTTTGGTTAGGTTACTTTAAACCCTTTACACAGAAATAGGGGCCCCGCGAAGCGGGGCTCCGTCGACATAAGATCCAAGGGCGAGCGAAGGGCACCCCCTATCGCGTATAGGAAGAACTAGTTTAGCCTAGGCTAAACTAGTTTGTCCTGAAATCGGGTTTGGCCGGTAACATATACATAGTTTATACAAGTCTGGAATTTTAAGAGTTATTGTTTTGTTTGGTATTTTGATATAGTGGGGGTGTTAAAAATAGATATCAAAATAATATGTGTCTATGCCTCTTGTCTATGAACGTGTAAAACAAAATATATATTTTACTTGTCAACGGTCAACCAACGTGTTTTAATAGGGTCATTGTACTCATCATTATGAACAACTTTTACTATGGGACCAAACCTGAAATCGCGAAAAAAAATCAGCTGTACCTTGCATTTATATTCACATAACTCGTCAAAATGTAGGGAACAGCTGATTTTTTTTCGCGATTTCAGGTTTGGTCCCGTAGTAAATGTTCTTCATATTGATGAGTACAATCACCCTATAAAAGGATGCCCATGAATTCAATTTCACCCTGTATAACCATTTTGGAAGGCAACAAAATGTAAAGAACCACGAATAGAAAAATTTAGTTGTCCTAACTCAAATGAGCTAAAAAAAAAAGACGGGTTGCACTCCGGGAGTGCCGGCAGAAGTGAAAACTTGAATATTAACGTTGAAATAAATCAGTTATGAATTGAATTAATATAACTAATTTTTTTTCACTATTTCTGCGTCACTTTTTTCATTAATCGATGCACTTTGTTCAATTTCCATATTTTAAACACTTTATATACCTACACGAATTTTACGAATACACAGCAGTGTGGCTACTACACAGACGGTCGAGCCATCAGCTGTCCATCCATCCATCCACATCCACGTCCACCATCACCGTCACCGTCACCGTCACCGTCCCTGTAACCGTCCCCGTCCCCGTCCCCGTCACCGTCACCGTCACCGTCACCGTCACCGTCACCGTCACCGTCACCGTCATCATCACCGACACCGTCACCATCACCGTCACCGTCACCGACACCGTCACCGTCACCGTCACCGACACCGTCACCGTCACCGTCACCGTCACCGTCACCGTCACCGTCACCGTCACCGTCACCGTCACCGTCACCGTCACCGTCACCGTCACCGTCACCGTCACCGTCACCGTCACCGTCACCGTCACCGTCACCGTCACCGCCACCGTCGCCGTCACCGCCACCGTCGCCGTCACCGACACCGTCACCGTCACCGTCACCGTCACCGTCACCGTCACCGTCATCATCACCGACACCGTCACCATCACCGTCACCGTCACCGTCACCGTCACCGACACCGTCACCGTCACCGTCACCGTCACCGTCACCGTCACTGTCACCGTCACCGTCACCGTCACCGTCACCGTCACCGTCACCGACACCGTCACCGTCACCGACACCGTCACCGTCACCGTCACCGTCACCGTCACCGTCACCGTCACCGTCACCGACACCGTCACCGTCACCGTCACCGTCACCGACACCGTCACCGACACCGTCACCGTCACCGACACCGTCACCATTACCGTCACCGTCACCGTCACCGTCCGTCCGACCGTCCGACCGTCCGTCCGTCCGTCCATCCATCCATCCATCCATCCATTATCGTGTCTCACTTGGTTCACTTCGGTTGGCGCCGCCGTAGAAAAAGGGGGGGGGGGGGGGGAAATCTCTCCTGACGGTCACGTGTCCTGATACGATGTCCTGACGCGAGTTTAACATTTTTTCCCCATTACAAAAAGTGTGCAACGCCGCTAAAGTAGTTTTCACTTCAAAAATGAGATAGGACTTAGTCATGCGAGCGACGATATGTGGTACCTAACAAGTGGGTTTCAAGTCGAACCAAATCTCCTCTCGGTAGATTAAAATCTCTGTAAATATTGCCAGTGACATCCGTGTGGGCACACGGTCGCACAATGGAGTGTCAATTGAACTGGACCCGAGAAACGTGTGCCGAGAGAATTTATAAAATGTGAACTACTGCTCCCGTCGTGTGACATGGTTGTTGAAGAATTTGTATTTGTTTTGTAAACGGAATCTACACATCGACGGTGAAGTGTCAATATCTAATAACTAACATTTTAGCGATTTTCACTTTATTGCATATTCGTAGGTAAAATATGAAATAGCTCATATTTGCAAAGACATAAGGTCTTGAATCGACGACGACGACGTTTCCTACTATTTGTTTAATATAAGTAACTTTTTTATTAGAATATTAAAAACTATAGAAATGAAACGTTTTTTTCGCCTTCTGTAAAATAATGATTTTGTAGTTATTAGATATTGATACTACACCGTCAATATATCTTCTATATCTACAGGGTGAAATTGAATTCATGGGCTAAGGGGTCATTGTACTCATCATTATGAACAATTTTTACTATGGGACCAAACCTGAAATCGCGAAAAAAAGTCAGCTCTTCCCTACATTTTGACGAGTTATGTGAACATAAATGCAAGGAACAGCTAACGCAAGAGCAACTACTTCGCGTGCCCGGCTAACGTACAAAAATCGTAAACCGCCACTTTCGCGCCCAGTCCTGAGCACTGCTGGCTGGCGATCGTGACCGCTGGCGCTAGGCCCGGGTGGGCGAGACGAGTGCCGCACGCGGCGGCGTCTTTGAATCGATTTGATTTTCCTCACTAAATAGTGCTTGTGACGTCATAGTAGGTAGGCAAAAAATGACACGCTTGGTTTTCATATAGATCGTGATACTTGCGTTATCTAGGTCTATCTATATATGTGGGTTAAACCCTCGACATTTCAGCGAATCACAATCTTCATTTGGTTTAGTAATTCGCCCGGACCCGAGGACGGGGACAATTAAGCATCTGCGCTTGAACTCACAAGTGAAAATAAAGCGCTGCGTTCGGTTTATGAGCCGGAACAAGATACACCAGTAGGTAGGACACATTTTTATTTCGCTGTAAACACGTGATAGATAACTTTGCTTCATAAAATGTAAGGATATCTAATGTTGTATTTTGGAGTTTACTGCTTATAAAATGAGGTTAGGGCTGTTGTTGACTTTAATACTTTGGTTTCGACTACAGCGCTTTCTTTGGGTTGTTACACTGTTGCTATGATTGAAAATAAAATTGCGTTTGGTATATACATGTTAAGTCCAAAATTGGTCATTTTCGGTTTTTCATCACATATACTCAATTTTTATAACTTTCGATTTGGTATATTCTATGTAAATCTCCTGCTGCTATAACTATGCTGCTATAAGTATGCTGCTATAAGCATGTAACAGTTTGATCAACAAACGTAAGTATTCTGATTTGTAGCGTTATTTAAAGTTTCAAATGCTCATAGTGTAAAATCAGATTTTTAGACTTATCGTGTATATGTCGCAGGCAATTTGTATAATTCCGCGTTTTATAAACGGCGTCGTCCGTTTAAAAACGCTCGCTGTTTTAAAATATGCCGAAGGCAAAATGTGAATTGCCTTGTCACTTTATAATATGCCACAACGCAGTAGATATAGGTCAGCAATGGTTTCATTGTTGAGCTATATCTACTTTTACAACCTAGAAAAACACTGACGATAAAGCCTAATGTCTCAACAAATAAAATCAGCGTGCTACGGTAAAGAAGTAAGTAAGGTACTTACAGATACTTCATAAATAAATAATGTCAAGGTCTTGTCGTTACAAAGTGAGTTATCCAACTTGTTAGGAAGGAAGCCGGTGGCCAAACATTGAGGAGTTTGACGTTCAATGTCAGAGAAGTAGGACCTTGATAATTGAAACTTAGTAGAGCTTAAGGAAGATTTGTCACGGTTGTGTCGTCAGGAATGTAGATTTTAATTATAACGTTTAGTGATAGGACCTCTAAGAAGTGCAGATAATTTTATGACAGATTATAAATGCATCTGAGTAAAATCGTTTTCATGTTGTTGTTCAAGTTGTTCCAAAAGTTACCCCTGTGAAAGCCCTTACCTAACATTTTGAACTTTTCTTTTTACATCTTTATTTCTTTGAGAACGACATGCAAATGCCTGTTCCTCGTTAAAATATAATTTTATGCCTCATTTTTATCTTGTAAATGAACGGCGTAAAAACAGACCACCCATTGTTAGACTAATAAATATAGTATACTAAAATCGATAATAAAAAAGGAAGAATCTGATCCTTGCATGGGAAAATATTCAGCTGATATAGGTACCAATACACATAATAAATATATATAGCTATAGGCTATGTATGTTACAGATTGTTTTCCCACTCGGATTCGTTAGCGAAGAAAAATAGGTTGCCATGGAAGCGTTCGGTCTATCTGGGACAGCTTGGGTTACGATGGACTACGGAATAGTATCTTTTCGGAAAATGTAATTATCAAAACCGACAGAGATTTGAATCAATCATGTTCTGCTGATACGATAAACTCGTTATACAGATCAGACAAAATAAAATCAAATTATAGACTGCTAAAGTGAAAGAACGCTAAGTGAAAACGCAGTAATAGTGCGGGCAGGCAATGCGATGCCACTGGGTGGGTCGGCGGAATAAGACATTTTACGCGGATGAAGTCGTTGGCAGAAACTAGTACGCTTATAAAGTCGTAGGTACCTATCCTAGATAGTACTCTGTTACAATTTTCTTCCCTTTTCACTGGTTTTTAACGCCAGCAGCTATATTTAGAGCAAATGTGGTTTCAAGTGGCGCTTTGGCACCAGTCGTAAGCCAGCTTTATCCGCAAGGGATTTTCAGTGTCATTCTGACTATGTGCATATTTAATTCTGCGTTTTAATTGTAGGTATTTTTTTTCTACGCTTTACTTCGTAAGGATTTTACTCTGAAATCGTTTTTATATGCTAAGCCTTTCCAAAGCTAAATATAGGGTGTGTGTTATCCTGATTAAAAAAAATATGGGTCTTAGTGCGTGGGTGTCAGAGGTAACGGCCGCGAGTTGTTGATCATGGGTTCAAACCCAAGCAGGCAATTTACTTTATGTAAATTATTTCATCACCAATGCTCTCAAAATGCTGAAGGAAAACATGAACCAAAAAAACCAGCACCTGAAACCGGTAGAAAATCCTAGTATCCTAGAACCAAAAATTCGATGAAATGTGTCATCCGCCAACCCGCACTGGGCCCGAGTGGTGGATTATGGCTCACTCCCTCCCACAGAGCCAGCAGTGGAAACATTACAGACTGATTATGCTATGCTATAAAAATATACCAACCAACCTAAGGTTGGTATATTTTTTAGATCTGTTCAATGCCTTGAATTTACCTTCCTTTATTTTCCAAGTTTCAGTTCCAACCATATATTAAACTTTTCTAGGCTCAATAAGTTCAAATCTTTTCCCGCCTTAAGATTATCTGAATCTAAAAAAAAATGTTCTTTGTTTGCAGGTGCAGTGTGCTGCGACGAGGAATACCGTCTGATTCGTCACCTGATGACGAGATATGACGCCTCTGTGAGGCCCGTAGAGAACTCCTCACAACCCCTCCTAGTCACCTTTGGGGTGTCCCTGCATCACATCATTGACGTGGTGAGTATATGTTTACTTTGTATGTATTTATTGTAGGTATATATGAAAACGGTACACCATAGACTTCCCTCTAATGGACTCTCTCTCTCTCTCTGTATTGTCTCTCCTTTCTCCCTTAATCCATACAAAGGTTGTCTTTAGAAGATTGCTTTTAGCGATAAGTCCGTCCATTGTGTCACCCCTTTTAAACATGTACGTAATATAGAGTATTCTATTATATATATTGTTCTATTCTTTGTAATTATTTCTAGTCCCCATAGGTAAAGTTTTGCTTAAGATTTCTTTTGTCTTGCCTATTAAGAAAAAACCGGCCAAGAGCGTGTCGGGCCACGCTCAGTGTAGGGTTCCGTAGTTTCCCGTCCGTCACAATAAGTGTTCCCACGTACAATTCGATAATACCCGACCCAATGTAATAAGTACCTACAGCGCCATCTCTCGGGGAATTGGGTTACTAATTAGTACATAGACGTGCCAGAAGTTTTCGGTGGTAATTTTGGATTGCGAGAACCGATTTTAATCATTCTTTTTTTGTTTAAAATAAGATACGTTCGGGATAATAAAATATGTAAACGAAGTTAAAAAAAAATGCTTGCATATACGATTATACTACAAACTTAGTCCAGAAATGACTTTGTACAACTTTTGTCTTTTTTGTACAAAAACTGTTGTTTCTATGAAGTTCAAAATAATTTTCCTAGAAAGTCCTTATAAAGTTCTACTTTTCAGATTTTTTTCATATTTTCTAAACTTATGGTTCAAAAGTTAGAGGGGGGGGGACGCATTGTTTTTTACTTTTGGAGCGATTATTTCCGAAATTATTGACATTATCAAATAATGATTTTAGTAAACCCATATTCATTTTTAAATACCTTTCCAACAAAATATCACATGTTAGGGTTGAAATTAAAAAAAAAATCACTTCCCACTTTACATATAGGGGGGCTACCCTAATAAAACATTTTTTTCCAATTTTTATTTTACCACTTTGTCGGCGTGATTGATATACATATTGGTACCAAATTTCAGCTTTCTAGTGCTAACGGTCACAGAGATTAAGCGAGGACGGACAGACGGACGGACGGACGGACGGACGGACAGACAGACATGGCGAAACTATAAGGGTTCCTAGTTGACTACGGAACCCTAAAAATAGGTAAGTGTTCGGTGTTAAAGGGCATTTTGCTCATGTGCTTCTTTAAGCGTCATTATTTGTAAAGGTAGGTACTTACTGCATAATGATCTCAATAAGATTCCGTAAGAGAATAAATACAGCTTAAGAAAATATTGGCAAAAGTGCAAATATTCATAACGAAGTCCATAAATCTATTGAATGAAATTCGACGCGTCATTTAATACCGATTCCACTGTGTGTAAGGAATGAATCAAATGAAAACATTATGAACAGACATGACATAATATACATATAAAAATTTACATACCTATGTATTATATAATGTGGATAGAACAGTAAATGAAAATACTGGCGATACTATTGTATAGGATTATTTTAGAAGTATCAAATTAATTCTAATACCGAAATAACAGACGTGATTTTTTCAAACTAAATAGTAGCGATGGGCCGCCTATGGGTATTGGCAACGTTTGGCTAGCTATAGTGACTAAACTATTGGATATATTTGATTGAATTTTCGTATGCAGACTTGGAACATAGATATACGCAGTTTAATTTATTTTCGCATTGTCGTCTCCATCTTATTCATAAATGATGATTAAAGTTAAGTGACGTTCAAACGTCAAACATGTATCGTCAGTCAGTCGCTAATCACTACGTTTACCTATGAATAAAGGGTTAATTGTAAACTTATCCCCTTACTAATAAACATTGTATAGCGTCTGTATACACAACGCTTTGTCATCGTCTTTCGAAAGTCAAATTACTGACGACTAAAAGAGAGAAATCGGTGTTTACCTAACTATTCATCATTTTTTTTAAATTTAAATAAGATATATTTATTTCTGTAAATGTTTAATCGATATACAAGAACATTTATTTTAAGTAATGTTCTTGTATATCGATTTTATTCAGTTTTAAGCGGCCATTGTTGTTTACATCTTTGGCAAATTTAGAAACGCCGGACCTTACATGTTTCTAGTCTAACTCACGAAGTATCTTGCCTGAGATTAGAAAACTGAGTTGGAAAATATTCTTCAAAAAGTTTATCTTATATGCTCACAAACCCACCGCAACGATTAAACTGCGCCCGTCTCAGAGGAAAATAAAACAGTCTTACGAACTTTTCAACTAATTAAAAAATCAAGAAAAATATAGGGCCATGAATTATGACGTTGACTTTTAACATGGATAAAACTTCGTAATTGTCTTTGTAATAATATTGTTCAAGGGGGCTTTCAGTTACCGTAAACGTAGCTTTGAAAGAAATTAGGATTACTTTGTAATAATCTTTATGCCATTGTTTTTAAAGTAAACCGTCACGCTAGCGAGATGGTGAGGCCAAATCGGATATACTAGGCTCCAGTCGGTTGGTGAGACTGAATCCAAGTATAAGTTGGTTCATATAAGTTTTCAGCTATATAATGTAGTCATAAGCCCGTTTTTTTCTGGTATGCTGGCAAAACTTGTACGAGAAAAATTCGTGCTATGGCAAATAAAAAAAAGAAAGTCGGAAATATGGTTGGTTGCGCGGCTATAACTGCTCAGTCTGAGCAGACGTTCAAAACTAGTTGTGAAACTGGATAAGAAGAGCCATACCCAGTAGTTTAAACACAAAAATATTCCTTTTCATCCCAGGAAAAGCAAGTTTATGTTCGAAGGAAAATTCAGTACAATTTCGGTACACCCCGATATTGTGGCCGTCTGTACCTATCTTTCGTATCTCAAACCTCTCCTGTTTACATTTATAATTTCTCAGAAAATAAACTTAAGAAGTGCGAACGCTTTTCAACGGGTTTATTTCGAACATTATCTTGGATTACAGGAATTTATCTTATCAAGTATGGCCGGGATTTGCTAAAACTGAACCAGATATACAAAAAAGCTCTGTTAATAGGATTACAAAGAATTCTTACGAGATGAAAGAAACAAAGTACATCAGATACTTATCAGGCCAGATGTAAGATTCGACGAGATATCAATGGTTCACTGTGGTGGTCGTAAGCACCAGTTTTTATGGAGTCGATTGCTAAAACATGATAAATTGGGATAAAAGGTTGCCTAATCTTGAAAATAAAACCCAATTTTATAAAAAAAGGAAAAGGACTAGGTATTTATAAACCGTTATAATATTTTTCTCGTAAATAACTTAAACGATTAAACTCGTAATAAAAACGCAGATTAGATACCTACCATCTGGGTCCAGATACCTATGTTGTGGCACACATAAAATAAAACCTATAAATAGTGGTAGGTACGAAGAATTTCAACTTTTTATCTTGTACAGACGCCAGCACATCAAGCTACTACAATCTGTCAAATTTCTTTAAAAGATTTTCAACTTTATCGCTAAATTATAAGGTTCAAAGTTGATTGGGAAAAATTGACAGTTTCGGGTAGCTTGATGTGCTGGCGTCTGTACTTGCAGTATTTTTATCTCACGAAGCTAAGCGCACTTTACTTGTGGTTACCAAGAATACAAACACGCTGTGAATGTGTGTAAGCGTGCGAGCTCTAGGAACTTTACTACAAGTAAAGCGCGTATCGCATCGCGAGATAAAAATACTATACTATATATTTTTTTATTAATAACGATAAAATTGAAAAATATAATTTTTGAAACTACCTTTTGTGAATCCACTGAAGATCAATATGCAGTCCACTTCCTGGAATAAACGTGTAAAAGTGTTTGTACAAACCCACTTACAGAAAATAAATCATTTATCATAAACAAAATCTTCAAACGTAAAAGAAAAGAAGGTACAAGTTGGTAATTAAATGCTTGGAGTGTAGTCGTCTCCATTGTCTTTAGGCAATCAATCAATCTTGGTCAAATACATCGTATGTTCCATTTTGCTATAAATTGCTTGGACACTCTTTTTGTTCTAACTTATTTTTTCTGGGACCTACTTCCATTTTTATTTAATTTCATTTGGTCTTGGGAGCCTAACACTGAAAATTACTTTCTAGGTTAAGCAAATAAAAAGATAATTAAGTACTTTTATATGTTTTAGCTAATTCCTTCTAATGGTTGTAATAAACAATACTTAATTGTGATTTGTGGTCCTTTTTCGTCCTTTTATTAATTTATTTTAAGTTTTTTATAAGACGTTTTAGCTCGTATTTCTTCATTTGAAAATTATGTCTTGACAATGATTGAACACTGGGATTTTTCTTGGTAATTTTCCCCGGATTTTACTACTTTTCATAACGTTATGTAACTATAGTTTGAAACGCTTTATGGTGATGAAAAACAATAGTCGACAGAAAACCAATTACAAGTCTTCGCGTTTAGACTTGTAATAGAATTTTTGTTCTGAACATACAAGCAGTGACATATTACTTTATACTATGTTTAATTGTTAAAACTATTAAAATAACCACTTGTGTTTGCAATTAAAAAGTGAGAGAGAAAAAGAAAAAAATAAAATAAAAAGCACTGCAACTATTTAAAAAATATGAGGCTTAAACACCTTCTAGCTGAGGTCATACTGGTTGTACAGAGATCCAAGTCATGTTGTGTCCAGTTAGGTAATGCAGATAGTTTAAATATGTTAAAGTGGTGGCCCAGTGGCAACGACTGCGACTCATGAGTTGTAGGTTCGAACCTAGACAGCCGTTTTGCTTTGTGTAGGTAAATTATTTCATCACCACTGCTCTCAAAACGGTGAAGTAAGACATCTCGAGGAAACCGACATTTCCTAGAATCAAAAATTCGAAGACATGTGACATCTACCAACCCGCACTGGGTCCGCGTGGTGGATTACGGCCCACTTTCTCTCACCCAGAGGAGGCATCTGTTTCAGCAGTGGGAACATTATAGGCAGTGGTGACTTAATTAGGTAAGTGTTCCATTTTACTTTTTCTGTTTTGTTTTACTTTATCGTAACTTGACAGTAAATGGACGAAGTTTTTCTTTCATGTTGTTTTGAACCGTTTTCTTTGTCAAAATGTCTTTGTTCTTGTCTTTAACCCGTGCAATTTGTAATAGCATTTCAAAACTCATCGTTGTGTTATGTAGATACGAAAATGAAGAGGCCTGTCTATGATCGAGGTATTGGTCTAAATGTTGGTAATTGAATTAAATATCATAATAAACAATTTTGAAACGACAGATGTTTTATAATTATGTATAAGGTTGGGTCTTTAAGTTTAGGTTCAAACTAATACTTAGTTAAGACAAAACTAACAAAATAAAACTAAACTATTTTCATTAGAACTTGCATTGTTTTAAACTACCACGGGAATTTCATTAACCTTAATAACATTCCACTGTCCTCTTTATAAGTACAGACGCCAGCACATAAAGCTACCCGAAACTGTAAAATTTTTCCAATCGACTTTGAACCTTATGCTTTAGGGCCAAAGCACACACGCTACTTTTTGCATCGGCGATCGGCGATTCAGCTGCTTTTTAGAAGCTAAATGCAGCGACCAAGCATTCCACACCGCACACTTAAAAACGCCGAACGCGGCGATTCAGTCGTTTTTCAGAAGCTCGATACAGCGGCTGAACGCTAAACTCCGCACACATTCGGATGCCGGTCGCAGCGATTTCGCATTTGCGCCAGCATCGGAGCAGTCGCTAAAACGCGCGATTCCGATACCACGTCCGAACGCAGAGAGTCGCCAAAACGCGATGCAACATCGGAGCAGTCGCTAAAACGCGCGATTCCGATACCGCGTCCGAACGCAAAGAGTCGCCAAAACGCGATGCAGCATCGATACAGCCGCAAAATTGCCGATCGCCGATGCAGAAAGTAGCGTGTGTGCTTTGGCTCTTAGCGATAAATTTGAAAATCTATTAAAGAATTTTGACAGATTGTATTAGCCTGATATGCTGGCGTCTATACATGCATTCCTCACCACAATCCACGTACATATTGTGCATAGAAATGTAGAAAAGCCTCATCTCCGTCTATTCGTAAGAAAAAACACAGAGAATATAAGCAAAGTCTCGAAACGTGGCGATAGTAACTACATTTGGGGGGAATCCGAGAATTTCCGCACGTTTTATTTAATTTCATAGGCCGGTGAATTTGGGACGAAGTCATTCGACTGCCGCGCTTGCTTTAATGCCCTACCGTTGGCGTATGGTATAAGATCACGCCTTATATTTCTCGAAAAGATAGGCAGAGGACTGAAGCACACAATTAGCCAGTTATGTAATAAGTCGCAAGTGTGGATTAAAGCTGATCCTATTGTGGACTGCGATTGAGAATATTCTTACTAACGGAAAAACCCAATAACCCTTTACCGACCCCAGCACCCTAATTCCGTAACACACTATCAATCACTGCAATATGAATAATTTTGAAGGATATTGCTAATCCATTGCTTCTTAAGTTCGATAAATTTTTTTGCTCAACACATAAATAACGCAATGAATGTTGTTGAACTGTCAAAATGAAAGCCATTTATTTCTACTGTTAGTGTGTGTCGTAATTACCCCGCTCTAGGCTCTCCATTCGCGGTTCCAAGCACGAGGCTCTAAATTAATTGAAGTGAAAACTTCTTTAGGCGCGTTGGGCATTTTTGAGATGGGAAAAAAACTATTGAACTCGCGACACTGTTACCGGCACCGCGCTACATTCGGATGTGTTCGGCTGACCGGTTTTAATGTATGTCATTAAGTGATTTGTTTGTGTTTTGTTTATAATAATGACGATTAAAAAAATACACACGTAATTGTACAAGTTTTCACTTCTGTCGGCGCTCCCGGAGTGCCACTGTTTTTTTTATCATCATTGATTAATTCTGATAATGAATTAATTAAACTGTCTGTTCACAATGAAGAGGCCCAGACAAGTTCACTTTGTAATACACACATCAAAAGTGTCTAGGGATCAAGCATTTTTATGCGGATTTCTTGAGATTGAGATGTGGCTTTGTAATAAATTTATGATTTTATAAATTTATATGGATCCTTTTTGGTGCATTTCATAATTTGAATCAGGAACTGTGAATCAAATTCGAGTAAAAGATGAAAATCAGCTGTCAATATTTTCCCTATAAAAACATACAACGCATTGAAGACATTATTAGTGCTACTGTTTCCCTACTACTGATTAAAACCAACGTTATTATGGAGCGGCGACGTCATTTAAGCAGGGAAGAAATGCTCAGAGCCGTGGGAATGATAGAAGCTGGTTCCCGGCAACGTACTGTGGCTTTAGCTCTGAATACAAGTCAGAGTGTTATCAGTCGACTTTGGACACGTTACCGAAGCACTGGTACCGTGGCTGAGCGCCATGGAGGACGGTATCGCTGCACCACACGGAGACAAGACCGATATATTCAAATCTTAACTCGAAGAGCTCCAACAATAACCGCCATGATGTTAGCCGTGAGGCTTCATCACTCTTCAGGGAACTTAATTAGCGACCAAACAGTCAGAAACCGCTTGCATGAAGTGAACCTTCATTCCCGAAGACCGCTACGGGTACCACCTATAGCAATGCACAATCGTAGGATTCGATATCAATGGGCTCTTGAACACAGAAATTGGGCAGAAGAACAATGGCGTTTCGTGTGCTTTTCTGATGAGTCTCGTTTTGGTATGAGACCGGATACAAGACGTATACGACACTGGAGAACCCCTGGACGCCAACAGCGATTAAAATCCTGCCAGGAAGTCCATCCTTATAGTGGTGGAACCATCATGGTATGGGCGGGTATTTGGATCGGCGGAAGAACTGAGTTGATTTGGATCAGAGGCAACCTCAACGCTCAAATTTATGCTGAGACGATTGTATCAGACGTCATCGTTCCTCTACAAGTGCAAATCGGTCCCTTATTTCAGTTAATGCATGATAATGCACGACCGCACACCGCAAGAGTTGTAAGACAGACTCTCGCCGCAGCTAACATCAATGTCCTGCCCTGGCCTGCTCAGTCGCCAGACTTGAACCCGATTGAGCATGCATGGGATATGCTACAGAGAAGAGCTCTGCCGAATATGGAGGGTATCCAGTCGCAAGAAGACCTTTTTTTGTTGGTGCAACGAACATGGGCGGCCATTCCACAGCGTGATTTGAATGAACTCATTTTGAGTATGCCAAACCGATGTTCTTGTGTTGTTAGTGTTCGCGGTAGAAACACGGATTATTAACTGTTTAAGTTACCCAATAAAATTTTAAAGAAAACTGTTATTTCAGTCTTTTTTTCGAACTTTTGTGTTAGTGGTTCAAATGTCAAAAATCCCTTTATTAGGAAAATGGCAAATTTCTTTATTAATGCAAAGGTGACTTGGTTTATCGTTACTGTGACAAACGAAAACACTTTATTTGATGAATCCTTAAAGAAAATTTTAATTAATATCAATCAGGAGAAAAGTTATTGCAAAAATATATGTTGATCCCTAGACACTTTTGATGTGTGTATTAATTGAGATTCACTTTGTAATATTAACGTCTCTTGTAAACTATTTCAAAGTTGTGGCTTAGTAACAATATACTCGACTATCAACTTGTAAGTAACTACATCAATCAGTTTCACTTGTAGCCACTAGATTGAGAAAGTGCTTTCTGAGATTGAAGCAAAATACTAATATTGCGAAGCCCTATAGTCTCGAGAATACTTAATTGTTGATCAAATGAGGCATTGCTTAGTGTTCTAGAAAGTTCACATTTTTGAAGTGAAAACTTCTTTAGCGGCGTTGAACACTTTTTGTAATGGGTAAAAAATGTTAAATTCGCGTCAGGGCATCGCGTCAGGACACGTGACCGTCAGGAGAGATTCCCCCCCCCCCCCCTCATCTCTTTCTACGGCGGCGCCAACTGAAGTGAACCAAGTGAGACACAACAAAGATGGCCGAAGAAAATGACATTTGACGTACAGACGCCAGCACATCAAGCTACCCCAATCTGTCAAATTTCTTTGATAGATTTTCAACTTTACCACAAAGTAATAAGGTTCATATTCAATTGGGAAAATTTGACAGATTGGGGTAGCTTGATGTGCTGGCCTCTGTACAAATGTTTGAAAAGTCAGTTTCGTAAACAATAGTACTTCGAGGAGCCGCAGTTGTATTTAATTTATTTTGAACTTCTGTTTAACCAATTTAGTTTATTATTATATACCTACCTACAATACAAAATAGAAGCGACGAAAAATATAACGAAGCACATTATAGCAACAAGAAATACTGTGGGACATTGCTGCTTTTGTGTGAAAACAATGCTTCCGTGTCGACCACGGAAGTTTACACCCTGCAGGGAGATGCTCCAGTAGGGTGTGGCTGTGAAGCTATGTTGCAAAACATGCTCCACTTCCTATCCTGCCTTATTTGTCCTACCCAAAACATGCAGTCAAAGTGACCTCTGCGCTGCCACCGACGACAACGTGGAAGTGGCAATATTTTGAGCCAACAAGATCTAAAGTAAAAGAGAAAAATTTAGGGAGAAATTTAGGGAGTAGTTCATTAATAAAAAGCTTGTATACAAATATCAGTTTATTTTTATAATACTTGTACGCACCGGGACTTACAGCTTAGTACGGCTGTTATTCCAAATGCATACAGTGTGGCTAAGTTTGTAACAATTGAGCCTGGTATCTATGGTTACCTCACCCTACTGATTATAAACCTACAGCAACTACTTAACACCCTAGTTATCCTAACACCCTAACCTATCATACAAGCCTACGGGAGACCTACGGGAACAGACAGAATTTGGGTAGGAATAGGGGTTTGTGTACGTCGTGCAATGTGTACGCAGGAAATAGTTTTGTCATTGCCGGTCCCACAGACTCATAGAACTGGTGATGGCTAAAGGTGTCTTGGCCATAGTGAGAGGAATTATGGAAGATAAATCAAACTCTACTCCAGCTTGATGACTAATTTATTCATTTACTAATTACTAATTTATGTGGAACGAATGTATGTCGCTCTTGATGCTGACGCTGGCGTATGTAACTCTTGCCTGTTCACGGCTGAACAATACTCTAAACTCTAATTTGGCTTCTAAAACTTGTGCAAGCAGAACAACATTTTTAAAATGTTTGCTTTTCATTTGCCATCTGTGCCATCTCTTCTGTAGGCCGTTTCATTTTCTGCTATTCGTAGTGAAGCACCATCCTTACTAGTCCTATTGACCTGAAATACAAAACTAATGTTATAAATTCTTTCTCTTCATTATCTTATTTATACTGATTTAATTAATCAGTAGCGGCATCAAAATAACAGTCATTATTATTCTTATGGCGGGTTTTTTTTTTTTTTGTTACAATGAGTTTTGTACAGGCAAACGAAGTTCTTCGTAAAATTGTAAAATGGATAGGCACCTAATTCGTAAATCATGCCAGGCTGCCCCTGTTTAGCGTTAGTGCTTGTGTCAGTGTTTTTATTTTCTATTGTGGAGACCTCTCCCTGACCAATTCTTCCAAAAAATCTAAGGATTAGAAGCAAAAGCAAGCATAAGTATAAGTAATTGAGAATGTTTACAAAACATAACTTACTTTGAACACATTTTAGCTGTAACAGTAGGTACACACCTTATCCTCCTCCAACCAATATTCAATTTTTGCCCTTTATTGCAACTAGTCTCCGGTCTTAATTTCATTTATTTTAAATAAAAAAAAAAAAATATTCAAAAGTTTTTTAGTTTGACACATACAATATCAAATTCATTCATTGACATATTCATATTGTTTCCATGACGACCATGACGTTGTCGCGTCAAAACTGTTGAAACTGTAGACAATAAATTAGTTTTTCATACGTAATAATGTCTATGGACACAAATATTCGGTTCGTAGACAGATATTCTCGTATGCCGATTTAATGTGTTGGCCAATTTGTTGGATGACTTCATTACAATGGCAACATTTAGAAGTTGTAGGACATTCTAGTTATAGAACGTTTATGAAGCGTTTATGAATACAAAATTTTATCGAATGTTTTAAAGGCCTATTGAGCATTTTAACTAATGAATGGTTTAAACCTTCAATAGGCTTTTTTTATGAATAAGACCTAAAGTGTTTAAAATATGGAAATTGAACAAAGTGCATCTATTAATGAAAAAAGTGACGCAGAAATATTGAAAAAAAAATGAGTAGGTAATATTAATTAAATTAATAATTGATTTATTTCAACGTTAATATTCAAGTTTTCACTTCTGCCGGCACTCCCGGAGTGCAACCCGTCTTTTTTTTAATAAAAATCTCGTAATCCATTGCTTCATATATTTGAAAAAATCGTTTGCTCGACAACCAAATTACGCAATGAATGTTGCCGAATTGTCAAAATTAAAGGCATTGCAATTGTTAGTGTGTTACGTAATGACTACGCAAACACACAATAGAGACGAGTGGTTCAATACATAAGGTGAGATTTCACAAGTTCCCAATTATAAATGACTAGTTTTTGCCCGCGACCTCGCCCGCGTATCCACGCGGGCCAGGTCGCGGATACGGATTAACATATAGGCTACTTTTTATCCCGATATTCCCACGGGATCGACACTTATGCGAGTGAAACCGTGGGGCGCAGCTAGTAAAAATAAATACGATTTTATCGATTTTTACCTCTATAATTGGGAATTTGTAGTTCAATAGCCTGAATTCGTAAGACAACTAATAAAAATAATCTTAGGTCCCTTATAATCCGAATTATTCAGGCTACACTGTATTACGACCTGTAAGTGAAATTCTTTGAAGAAGGTGCTTTCTTAAAAATGTCTACGCCCTTACGAGACTATTATACATGTGCTTTTATTCAGTTAATGAATTTTTAAATCATAATTTTTGACATTGTAATAAATATTCTATGTTATTAGTATTTTGGCATAATATCTATAATTATTACTTTGACTATAGAGCTTATATTTTGGACATAATATTGTTTATTTTGACATTTTAATTATATTTTCTGACATTGCAATTAATATTAATACTTATCATTGTATAACTTTGACTTTAGAACTTGCATTTTGGACATAGCAAATTAATTTTTATTTTACTTTTTGACATTTTAATTAATTTAGTGACGATTTGAATGTGCTTAACTTTATTTAAATATATCTACGCCAGCAATGGTAGTATATGTGGAACATTATTTGTGTAAGATCTCAAAATACCATATACTTGGAAATAAATATAAAAAAAAAATATTATTATTACTAATAACACGCAAAGTTACTTTGGCAGCAGACAAACCTCATGTTTTACCTTCATTTCTACTTACACAAATGTAAACTCCAAATTATTAATAGTAATCATTCTCACGTACGTTATAGGGGCTCTGCGTACTGAGTAAATGCTTTATTATATCTCTCTTCATGTCCCCACATAAAACAAGGGTGTCAGTTTTATCCTGTCATATATCTGTCAAGGAATACGTCACTGAAGTCAAAAGGCCAATTCCCTTAATTAAAAATGTTCAAAATCTAGTCGCAATCTTATCCCGGCGACAATAAGTGTCAAAAACTTGTCACAAATGTATGGAAATTAGAGGTATGTTTGACACATTGAGACAGATTAGACTGTGAAAGTTCTTAAAATTACGAGAATTGCCCCTATGTTCTCTGGCGATGGCCTACAGTCCATTCAGTTATTTTACCTCCGATTTTGCATCGCTGTCAATTTCACAGTAATCTTTAATCCCGTGAAAATAAGGTTGCTGTTGGATTGCTGCAACTGTCAATTATGCCAACATCACAGTGATCTTTATTGTTGATGTAATAAGGTTGCTGTTGGGTTGCAGCTCTTAGAGGTAAAATAACTGGGTAAAAACTTGTTAGGTAAATGTCTTGTACTTGTTGAATCATGTACAGACGCCAGCACATCAACCTACTACAATCTGTCAAATTTCTTTAATAGATTTTCAACTTTATCACTAAAGCATAAGGTTCAAAGTTGATTGGGAAATCTGACAGTTTCGGGTAGGTTGATGTGCTGGCGTCTGTACAATCAACAAAAGAGATAAGTATGCAGGATCGTCGGATATAGGTAGTTGAAGTTTAGTAAGAAATCGATGGATGTTGTCGCCTGAAATTTAATTTGATAAATGATCTGTTTGTTTTCTATTAATAAAATTAAATTTTATTCGAGAACATCCATCGGTTTTTTACTAAACTTCAACTATATCCAACGATCCTGCATACATATCTCTTTTGTTGACTTTACACCAGAAAATAAATTTTGATGAGAGCCGTTGACAGAGGGGCCGATATTGGTAAACATTTGTACAATTGTTTTGTGAAATGTATTGAAAAAACCAGATGGCGCCATTAGTTCCGATTTTGGGCACGCGCCAAAAGATCTTTTACAGCTATAAGTAGGTATTTAGGTACCATAACATACATATTTTGAAATAACAAAGGAACGACACAATGATGGTTGGCAGCACCATCAAAATAATGTTAACCCGACTACTTATCTGTATAATATTCACCGCCCCTTATAATCTCCTAAAACATTAGGAGATTTTATAACGCCTAATCTCAACTGTTTTGTTTTGTGTTTATCAAAAACTAGCTTCTGTCCGCGACTCCTTTTACGAGTAATTTCTTTTTTAACATAAAATATATAACGCTATGACACTCGGCAATGCTGTAGCTTCCCATTAGTGAAATAATTTTCGGAATCGAATCGCTAGTTCCGAAGATTACCCCTACATACAAACTCACAAATTATACAGACGCCAGCACGTCAAGCTACCCGAATCTGTCAAATTTTCCCAATCAACTTTGAACGTTACACTTTAGCGATAAAGTTGAAAATCTATTAAACAAATTTGACAGACTGTAGTAGCTTGATGTGCTGGCGTCTGTACCTCTTTATAATAATTATTAGTTAACAAATTATCCTTAGGTACCTACATAGTATAAAACAAAATCGCCAAAATGTCTGTACGCGCATAACTTCCGAATGACTGCTTTCTGATGCTGATTCTTTTGCTGATTCTTTTTTTGTTGCGTTCGGTATTGCCAGGACAAGGTTTGTATGAAAGAAAATTTCGGAAATTCGGAAAAAAATTAGCCCGTCCGAAGCTAGGGCATAAACAATTGAAACTCACCCTATACTTAACTAATTTCCCTTTCAACACCATGAAAAGCCACGGTATAAATAGTTGTAAGACAGTTTTTCCTTTACGCAAAACCGCAAATTGTTGTTGATGTGGTAAAAGCCCTCTTAAGCCCCGGGGTCTTGGGTCTTGATTATGTATCAGAAACCCCTGACAGGGTTGTATACTTGTTTGATTTTACATACCATCGATTAGGAGTTTGTTAATTTGTTTTTGTTTGTTAGCTAAATGTTGTTTTAAGAGCAAGATAAAGCTGCATAACTAAAGTTTGGTTTTAGCAGTATACAGAGTGGAAGAGTCATCGTTGCGCAACCTGTTACCATGAATTCAGTACATGATTCAGAACCTAAAAAAAATCTGCTGTTTCATAGAAAAATGCAATACCTACACAGTCAAAATCTATGGAATGAAAGCAATTGTTTTTAATAACCGTCGAAACATTTCAGTGCTTTGAAAATACGCCAGGGGGTCTAGAATCATGTGCTGAATTCATGGTTACAGTTAGTGCGTCGATGCTATCCTGTATATCATCATCTGCCTAGCTTTTCCCAAGTATGTTGAGGTCGGCTGCCAGTCTTACCGGAAGCAGCTGAATAACTGTATTTTAAATGGAGCGCATGCCTGTCTGACCTCGACGACCAAGTCTGAAACTTCTTGGTAAGAGTGGTTGTCGGACTTTCGGGCTTCTGACGACGCGTACTGACTGTCGAATGACAGCCGAGACCAACTTCGTAACGTGCTTTTCGAGGCACGGACCCCTCTGAGCCTGGGAAAGCTCTTGGTATGTAAAGATGATCACCCATCCACGGACCAACAAGCGTAGCTTAACCTGGCATCCTGTATAAGTAATGTAACATTTAATTTTTCTCTTATGTACTGTGTAAATACACTGTCCCCGATTCCGTACGACATTCTCAGCCCCGGTGAGGTTAGGACAAAAAACAAAAAGGTTTGTTTCGTTATTTTAATTTCCAACGAGGAATTTTCTTTCTTCGCATTTCAAGTAGAACAGTGCTTAAATCTGGTTTTTAAATATAAAACAAGAGGGAAAATTGTACAGCTTGTAAACAAATTGGGAACTTAGTGAAAAACATTATTCGAATTAATTTTCAGTGAAAACTTATGAATACGATATGCAGAGCTATCTGAATAGCAATTGAAACTGAAAACGCTTTTGATAGTTCCGTGTTTTGTTATATGGAAACTTTTGATAGATATAGCATCTAATTTAATTCCTTCTTATTTTTCAGACGACCTTCATTTCGAATACATTTCTAATTTGAGGGCACATCACATCGTCCTTCCCTTTAGGCAATTCATTCACATTCAAGAGATAAACTTTTCTGAAAATAAATTCCATTTTATTCACTGTTTCCATGTCAGATAACTGGCATACAGACAGAATAACCGGAGCGCCGAGCAGGTGTCTTTAATACCGTGATATCTGTCGCAGTGTCTCTCTGAATTTTAATAATATCATGACTGTAGATAGTATAACTACGTCACGCACTTTCAGGATTCCATTATATCCATGTATCTAACACATACAACATTCATAATTTCGTTACACAAACTATTATGCTAGAAACTTGGCTATCCGCATAATAAACTCAACTTTGATAACTTAAAGAGTGAATAGTTAACGTCTTATTTTGGCGGAATTTGAGAAAATAAACTTGATAATTTTGACGCGAAGTAAGCCAGAAAGTTAGCGTTCATTTGAATTTTTAATGTCCTACTGACAGTATTTGGAAAGTGTCAAGAAATGTATCTCGATAGAACATTCTATAATTAAGGTGCGTAAAAAAAAAACGGTAAATCTTGGAAATTGTCCGTGAAAGTCACGATTAATGATCGCAATTGTTTATTTCCTTACGAATAAATTTCATATTACCGTTTAATAAAGGAAAATGAACAATATTTGGGTCTGTAGGTACCTAGATAGGTAAGGTATAGTATATTATAGAGACATTTGGCGTTATCGAACATTATATTATGGAATTACATGGCGACTTGGCACCGTGGCCAATTCGTACATTAGTGTTGTGGTCGTCGATCGGACTTACTTGAGCGTCAAATATTGGGGAAGCAAACACTAAGATTTCCCCAACTCGATTGTTACATTGAGTTACTGATACGAGTTATTTACCCATTGGACGATAGCGTATTAAGACGTGCATTGTCATTAGTGTTATTTCTTTTGACAAAGTCAAATTGGCCACAGTATAGGTTGGTACTGTGAAATAAGTAAAAGACATATGAAATAATCGTAGGTTCGTAGCATTTGTAGCACTAGCAAGACGTAATCCTATAGCCACACTTATGAGAGAAAGTTCTTATGTATGAACCCACTAGCTGACCCGGCGAACTTCGTACCGCCTCCGAATTAAATAATGTAACAAAGTTCAATAGAAATAACACACACACAGCACACACAGCACATTTTTCGGGATGAAAGGTACCCTATGTCCGTGTATGTACACCTGACAACGTATATGCCAAATTTCAGGATGATCGGTTCAGTGGTTTAGGCGTGAAAAGGCAACAAACAAACTTACTTTTGCATTTATAATATTAGTTACTAATACTAATTATTGCTAATAATATTTTTTGTTAGTTGCAGAAGCAAAACATTTTGTTCAAATACTTTCGGCATTGCTACTCCCTCGAATACCTACTACGCGACATTTCAGCAGTAGTCATGTAATGATACTCAAAACCTTTAGGAGTCGGGTTAAAGGTTGCTTTGATAGTTGTTGGTATCGCATTTCAATCGTCCAATGAAACCAAGTTATGAAGACTTTACCAATTGCGGACCTGAGGACCAATTTTCATCGTTAATATCTGAACAATTACTCCACCAATTTGAGTAATAATTTCATTACCGCGTTATTAATATTTCAATTAATTGAATTGAAGTTACCAGTGGCGGCTCGTAACTCCCAAAAGTTCTGAACCCTTATCGCAAGTATCAAATTACATTTCGATAAAGCAATTATTTCAATTGTGACAGTAACAATTTTAATTAGAACTGATACATACGGTACATCACCATGTTGTTATTTGTACCGTATAGTTATAATCATCGTTAGTTTATATTCTATCTCGCGAGATTATAATAAACTATCGAAAAATTGTGAAATGCAACAAACCATTTACAATTTAACGCGTTATTTTTCGATAGTGTATAATCTGTCCATGGCAAACTGACAAATTTTGAACTGATATCAAATTTGCATGCAAATAGCCAAGTAACTGCGGCCAACTTGGAAGTAGCGCTCGCCGGCTGCTGCCGCGGCACCGCGAGTGATAAAATCGGACAGATTGTCGTACCTACTCTGTCGGTTGTCCACAATTTGACGGTTTGACATGTATTGTGCAGTTGACAATTTATCGACAGTTCTATTTCGCGAAAAAGATTATAAACTAACTGTGTTCACAATCATACGGTGACATATATTAAAATGAAATAATTTTAATTCGTAATAATCACTCTTATTTAGGTACTTTCACATTGAACTGATGTTATTAAGACTCTTCTAAATAATCGTTTCGGGATTAAAATAGATTAAAAAAATACTATCAAAAGTTTAGTAGAAGTAGATTTTTTTATAAATAAAAAATATTTAGTCATTTTAGACAGGCTAGCATAATTTATGAAAGTTGACCTCATTTTCCTGTTAATGTCGTTTTCATGAAAATTAAATGAGTAGTGGAGACTATAATTTGAGTTTATAGTCTTTAATATTTTAAACTTTTCTTCTGCTTAGTTATTCTATTCTATTCTTCATTAGCTATCTGCACAAAGTCGATATTACCTCTGACCATTCAAGTTGCCTTAACTAGGTAGGTAAGCTTAAAAACAATATAAATTCATATTTTCAACTTTAAAACTTTCTTGATTCCGCTTTGTCTTGCTGCACAGTATATTCTTCGGCTTTAATATAATTTGCATCAAGGTTGGATAAAATTTCTATTAAAAGGCTGACGTGCATTTTCCTGATGGAAACCCTGTATTTGTTTTCAAGTCATTGAACCGGCTAATCTTTGGTTCCTAGTGAATTATAAAGCAAGGTGTTTCCACTTCAAAGAGTCTGCTTCAGGTAAAGGCAAATTAATGTTGGTCCTAGGTTCCGTATACCTAATGTTTATGAAATTCTAACTCCAAGCTCCAAGTACAGTCCGGCCGTCGAGAGAATTCGTTCCTGCTGCCAGTGCGACAATTCTAGTAACTAATAGAGATCAAATTCGCAAAACACGTATTCGTTTGTATGAAACTGATGGGTGTCAAGAACGCATTTTCTCGACGGCCGGACTGTAGTTGTAAGTTTGTAATGGCAGGTTGCTAAATTATCACACGCTGGGCCTTTAAAGGTGAATATTAACTCGACAGTTACACTGTGGAGTGCGTAGTGTAGCCGATACAACTTTTTATCAAGTGATCAGAACAACTTAATTTTTATCAACTTGTCACAAAAGATTTGTTTCGGTTAATACTTGGCGTTAAGAATCCATTTGTAGTCTAAGCCCTCTCTCTCTTGTGTCACTAGTAATAAAATAAGCCGAATCTAAGTTAATGTTGTGGTAAGGAGACCACAGTCAGCAAGGTGGGATAGGGGAACTGTTTTGTGACTACCCCCTAGGGTGCGCCGGACATCTTAAGAACACACCCGCCGGCGGACATCTTTAGTAGGTGTAAAATGTTGCTCGAGGGACTCAAACGGACCCCAAATTGCCGTTTACCCCAAATTACCAATTACCTAGTAATGACCTAAATCTAATTAAGATTTTTAACATAACATCTTTATGTTAAAAATAATTAATACAGTACTTTTACTGGAAGTACTACTTATTTTACTAATAATCTTCAATTAAGATTTGCAAACCAGATGATACACAATTAAGATTTAAGAATACGACGGAAAGTTACTAGGTGTATTTTGTTAACTTCAACCAGACATCAACCAACTCAGACTATCGCAGTCATGGACAATAAGTCCATGATCGCAGTCCACTCACCTAGGCTGCGCCACAACAGTCTGTCCTCCGCCTTGCGCATCTAGTCTGTCAGCCACCATTTTGAAGTCATTTGTCAACTTATACTCGTGTTCTTGCAAATAAATAATATTCTTATTTTTTGGAAAAACATTTTAAATACTTGGAAATCTAATTGGCTGGAAAACGATGGGTAGGTATCATTTTACTTTGCACAATAAAAACCTTTTCTTCTTTGTATTTTGTTCAATGA
The DNA here is from genome assembly GCA_947508005.1 of Amphipoea lucens. NCBI lineage: Eukaryota > Metazoa > Arthropoda > Insecta > Lepidoptera > Noctuidae > Amphipoea > Amphipoea lucens. The sequence goes on from OX382356.1 coordinate 10,236,764, forward strand.
AAAAAAAAACTTTCCTAAATTTTTGGATTCAAATCATTTTGGTCATTCGTTAGCGATTTTTCGAATGAGAATAAAGGATTCATACCGTTCGCGTTGTAACATGAAGTTTGTTCTAAAATTTTGGGAGTTTGTGACTCAGCTTTTTTCAGTCAAAATAATGAATGCTACGCACACCTAACTCCGCGTATATATTGAAACGAACTTTTGAACAGTTTTGGACGATTTAAATGGATATTTGATACTTACATATTTTATTTGAGGATACCAAAAAGCGAGTGTTATTTTCTGTTATAAATAGATTTGTCATAGAAACAGTAATTTTTTAAATGAATGATCGAATAATATTGTAAAACTCCCTAGTTGGTGTAGTAGTCGCAAGCGCTACTGCTGGGCGTGAGGTCCTGGGTTCGATGTACGGGTCGGGCAGTGTTATTGGGTGTTTCCATTTGTTTTTCTCAGTAGCAGCCTGAAGTACTACATGAAACTTAAATATAACTGGCGAAATGTGGGTGTACGGACAGCGTCAGAGAAAAGGAACCCCCTTTGGTAATGAGTCATTACCAAAGGGGGTTCCTTTTCTCTGACGCTGTCTGTACATACGCCAGCACATCAAGTTACCCGATACTGTCAAATTTCCCCAATCAACTTTGAACCCTTTGATTTAGCGACAAAGTTGATAATCTATTAAAGAAAGACAGATTGTAGTAGCTTGATCTCTACTGTAGCTAGCTGTAGGTAGCTTGGTCTGTACTGTAGGTACAACTCTACCTAACCCTTTGGGGAATAAAGGCGTGATGTTATGTTAATATCGTATAACTACAAAATGATAATTCAAAGAAATTTTCAACGCACTAGCGATTCCGGGATTTTTCTTTGGGTTGTGCCATTTGGGTTTCAATACTGTAGTGCCAGGTATATCAGTAAGAGGCTCTTAGCAAACTTAAAGTGAATGTTTTCTTTTACCAATAAATAATGAAAAACATGTAAAAGATTTCACTTACGAATAATGTATTCGTTTCAACATGAATTTGTCGACATGTGCTTTAGGCTCCTTTAAAACCATGTCATTTTCATTTTTATTTTCACATACATTTCTACTCTTAGGGCGAAATTCACACATCACACTTTAACTTTACTTTGCTTAGCAAAGTTATCTATGCTACACACGAATATGAACCGCATAAAAGCAAATAACGTTCATATTTGTAAAAGCGATTGTTGAGCAACCATTTCATATAGGTACGAATAAATTTAGATATTAAAAATAATAAGGTTCATATTCGTATGCAGCTCGAACTTAGAAAAGTAAAGTCTAAGTCCGATCTGTGAATCTTGCCTTTACATAGAGGCACAAAGTAATATAACATTATTAGGTAGGCTTTATTGAAAACATGAAACGCCTAAAATTAGATTTCCAATATCATAATAGCTGTCAGTAAAACAGCAGATGTATAGACAGTTATTGTTTTTTAATTAACCCGCTGGGTTTGTATCGTCAGTTCATTTGTATCGTTGTTTAATTTACATTTATTTTAAAGCTGGGTACAAAAGACCATTATGTAGAGTGACGGGTATACAAAGCAAAGTGAACCGTAATGACATCTGTTGGAGTGACTTTCGATTGACGTTTTCGATAGCTCAAGAATCAAATGTAAATTAGGTACTTATTTGCTTTTCTTTCGGTTTTTATTATTTCACTCTTTATTTTCCCGTTCATTTTCTAATTTTGGGCGCGTAGAATTCCGTGTAGTAACAATATTAGCTTATGGTCGGTCCCTAAGTACGTTATTTCTGTTTAAGACTATGTACAGACGCCAGCTGCAGAGCAACCTACCCGAAACTGACAAATGTTCCCAATCAACTTTGAACCTTATGCTTTAACAATAAAGTTGAAAATCTATTAAAGAAATTTGACAGATTTTAGTAGCATGATGTGCCGCCAGCACTTATCTGTACACATCCTTCCTAACCCCAAAGTTTTTGGTCTTATTGTCCTTGTCCACTTTGTCTAATAATGCTTAGGTTAGAAAAACGGTTTTCTAGACAGGACCTATTTGCAACAGTTGAGGAGGAAAATCACGCAATTAAGTCTTCTGAAATCTGTGCGAGATTAAAAACCACACAAGCATAAGTAGTAGTTAAGTATATCATGAACTCATTATGAATTCACAAACCGCGAATACAAAAACAAATACAATGGCTCTGTGGCTGCAACAATGCATGCATTCATCCAACCATACATTTTATTGTTCCCACTTCTTTCGCCACATATTCACAGACTCATTCAATTAATTTATTCATTAAAGCGTTTAAGAGGTCTTAATGCTTTTAGAATGTGCTTGAGGGTGTGCGTTATTTAGTTATAAAAGCTTTCGTGCAAACTCAAACTCAAAGCATTTATTTCAATTAAACCATTACAGGCACTTTTGAATTGTCAAAATTAAGTAGTCGGTCAGTTGGTCAGAAAGTTGAAGCTAGTTGCCCATTCCAAAGCGTAGATCTCTATGGAGAAGAACGGGCAAGAAACTCCATGGACACTCTTTTTAAATCAAGATATTACAAAATACTGGGTACATTATTCTTGTTGCTTCTATATGTGAGAACAATGTAAAAAAACACACAAATCATGAAACAATACAAGAAATAAGATTAAAAATAAGCCTTGGCAGTTAAGAGATGACCAGTCTCAACCGACGGCGTCCGTTCACGAACATGACGCGTGCTTATAAATAACATTGTATGTGATTGCCCCGTTGGTCGCAAGCGCGACTGCAGAACGTGGGGTTCTGGATTCGATTCCCAGGTCGGGCAAAGTGTTATTAGGTTTTTCCATTAGGAATTTCTTAGTGACAGCCAGGAGTTTACAAGTTGTTGGTGCGATACCTCCGTGCCTCGGAATGCACGTTAGACCGTTGGTACTGCGCCTGTTCTCCGGTCTTGTCGGATAGCGTGCCGCCCTATCGGACTATTAGGCCGGCCGCAAACGTCCGGTTTCTTGATTCGGAATTCAGATTCGGAGACCCCGAATGCACGCATTTCATACAAAATGTTCTCTCCAGCGCACACGTACTTAAATTTTCCGTCAGGGTTTCAGAACGGAAAATTTGTTGAGTGCACCTGTGTCTGCGCAGACACTTGTGCACACGTGTGCACTATAATGTCTCCCACGCCGAAGGCTAGTCTCCGTTGAGATTCGCCGACATGGCCGAAATACGGTCTGAAGGACTATATTGATTAAAATATGTAGGAATGTGCTTATTTTGTGTTTGTGAGCGTAGAGAGGTCTTAAGGGGCTCACGGAAAATATCTTCAGTTAATAACTTGGGTTTTTAACTTATGACGAGCTTTGATACGGAGAAACCACCGACGCCGCTACACGCGCGTCAAAAGTTACTTAAAGTCTGTCAAGTTCATGAAATGGCGGCAACGTGAAATCGATACCAATCGAGCACTTTTCTGGGTAGCATTTTTATTTCAACTAGGAACGAAATAACGATGTTTCTTAGTAAGAATATCTGATACACAATACTCAAAGCATTTATTTCAATTTTCAACAAGCACTTTGGTATTGTCAATATACGAGTCTCAATCATATCAATATCTAATCATTTGATTAACGAGAAAACGGTGTCGAGTCTCATACTTAAGGAATTCTTTGAACTGCTTATTAACGAGTAACCAGGTAGGTGTGGAACTAATAGCATCTACTGTAGTTAGAGAATGTTTCTTGAAAGTGATTGTAAAAACGCCATATCAACACCGGGGATCGTCTGCAATTTTTACTTCATTTTTTTAGTAATATTTATTCATCACTTCTGTAAATAAATAAACTATAATAATATGTACATTTGTATGGAAAAAAAAATAAGCAAAATAATCATAGGGCATCAAAGAATTCGTCCGCATCACTGTCAAGGAACAGTGCCGAAAAGGCTGGCAGCATATTGCCACGTTGTTTGGCCATGCTAATTATTTGGCCAAGAATTTCCTTTTTTTTTTAGTTCATAGCTAAAGGCGAATCCATATTCATATCTTTATTTACATTCCATAATGTTTAAAGCTCTTACAATGGCTTTAACCTAGGGTACAATTACGGAAAGCATAACAAAAAGTATAACGTTGATCCTTCCCGTACCTATTCGACATTCGTTTTAATATCGTCGTGTAATATTTCGACGACGAGACTACAACACGTCATGTACAGTGGTAACAAGATTGATCTCTGAGTGTAAGGCTTTCCTCCATAGGAAGTTATAATTTCCGTCAGGCCCCGCGTAAAATGTCATTTTGTGAATCCTGCGTACATTTCGTACAACAAAGTATCTGTAAACAGGGTTTTAAGTACGACATTAGGTTGTAAATTGAGTCTGTTGTAAGAAGACGTGATGGTTTTATGAACTGGTAATGTAATGTAACACAGTAATTTACCCTAAAAAGTATACGTTTTTGTAGTAGGTTATTATGTTTTTATACTAGCTTCTGCCCGCGTGGATGTCGGAAATTATCCCACAGGAACGTTCCTGTGGGATAATTAAAAAAAAAAGATGTGGGATAATTAAAGACATAGGCTACTTTTTGTCCCGGTAGCACGTGCTACCGGGACAAAAAGTAGCCTATGTCTTTTCCCAGGATGCCATTTCTCTCCTTACCAAATTTTATCGAAAGCCGTTCAATGGTTTAGGCGTAAAAAGGTGACATTCAGATAGAGTTACTTTAGCGCCCCACGGTTTCACCCGCATAAGTTTCGATCCCGTGGGAATATCGGCATAAAAAATATTCTATGTCCTTTCCGGGGAATCAAACAATCTCTATACCAAATTTCATCTAAATCAGTTCAGCGGTTTAAGCGTGAAGAGGTAACAGACAGATACATTTATAATATTAGTATGGATAGTATGATTGGATACGGGTTTGATAAATAGCAGATCCTAACAATGTAGGTACCCTAAAAACAGGAAAATTATTAAAAAAAACATCGGACGGGTTATATTGTTGGTCAAGTTAGTACAAAACAAAAAGAAAATTCTCATAAAGGGTAATAGGTAAATCCCTTCCGTCAGAAACACCATTTATCATCATTATCAAATTATCGGACGTCCGGGAAAACGTTCATTGTTGAACACTTACGGGCCTTTTCCGAGATTCCCATGAGAGATGACTTCGCAACTGCAATACGCGCGGTTCCTCGTGACCCTTTTCAGAATATATGAAGGTCCATGAAATAAAGAGGTTATGACACCATTATTCTAGAAAAAAAAAATTGTTTGAGTTTATGTGCCACCCTGATCAGTGGGCCTATAAAATTTTATGCCACCAGACCGACATACCAATCGTTCTATCATATTGTATGCGGTGCGACGTCGGAAACGAAATGATTGATTTCTAGAATTATGTTTCTATCATATTTATTATATTTTATTTATTATATTATATTTTTCGGTATACAGTAGTCGTATTTTATCCTGTTACGTCAACTTGGGGTTGACCAGTCCAAAGCTAAGCTGCGGACGGCTCGCATGATTTATTTGACATAGGTATAATGGTGAATTATTGTACCTACATGATATATAATAAAATATAGCTGCAATCTGTCGATAAGTCTTAGTCTAGCTTACTTAAATCACAACATATATTCTGAACCGAAAATGCGGGGTATTTATAAAATTCTCGGTGCATTTTTCCGAATGTACATTCGGAGAACTGAAGCGCGAATTAAGGTATGAGTAAGCGATATTGGGGCTGTGTAAGTATAAGCCGTAACGAATGTTATGATTTCGACCTTATAATATTTCAATTCAAAGCGGTGAAGGAAAGCATCGTGAGGTATGTTCTAGAACCAAGAAAATCGAAGACATACACCAACCCACATTGAGCCCGCGTGGTAGATTATAGCCCACTCTATCTCACAGGCCTCCTCTGGCCGGTTTCTCAGCAGTGGGAACATAAAAGGCTGATTATGCAATGGTATGCTGATATTTTAATTAATGAAAAAACACCTAAGATTCTTCTTTGCGTTTTTTGTCACTCATCCAAGATGCAGGCATGCAAACTCGCTGGTGTATATATACCTATAGCTGTTGTGTATGCTTTAAAACGTTTGCATAAGTTCAACTCTTGAGCGCTTGGTTTTATTTCTAAAGAACAAAATGCGGAAACCAGAAGCACATTTTTATTGCAGTCGCAGTATGTTAAATAACGGCCAGCGAAATATATTTCAGTGTCTCAAGTATTTCTGAGGGTTACTCTCTTGAGGAGCATGTTAGTTCGTTTTAAAGTTAAACGTTGCTTGAAGCAGCAAACGTCGAGAAGTAGGTACACTCTTTCATATAAAACGATGTGGTTTTTTTTTTTATAAAATTTTTACGTACGGCGTTATTCGTTTTTCTGGCCGCGCGTGCTCGTTTAGGCGTCAAATCTCACATTATATAGTTACGAATTTGTGATTCATGAGGAAAAAATCCAATACGTACTATGTCTTGATTTTACTTTGTTGTGTGAGCTGGAAATGTCGTTCAGTAATTTTTTATTTGCGCTTTTCGAGTAGAAATCCTTTCACGACATATACGTATGTATTGCATGGCTGGATAGAGCTTCGAGCATCGATTTGAACATGCTTCTTTTGTTTCATTCCTCTTTTTACTTTCGCACTTGCCGAAGACTTTATCCCTGAGGCGTTTGGTACCTATTTTGCCTTGGTAACTATTATAGGTTTCATTCGGTACATTCTTGTTTTCCGCCTGTTTAATCATTCAACTTTATCAGGCAGTTTACTTTCTGTAAAAATTTTCAACACCACTGCTCTCAAACCGGTGAAGGAAAACATCGTGAGGAAACCGACATGTCCTAGAACCAAAAATTCGAAGACCTGTGACATCTAGGTACTGGGCCCGCGTGGTGAATTACGGCCCACTCCCTCTCACCGAGAAGAGGTTTGTGTCCCAGCAGTGGAAACATTATAGACTGATTATGCTGTAATCATTCAACGGGATTATTATGATATAATGGCGGAAAGGAATTAACGGCGCGTGCTTATTTTAATTTCCTTTGTTCACTAAAATTTTCTTTGTAGTATTAAAGGTACTTACCTATAATTCCGTAAAATTTGGGCATTAATTATTCATTAAACTTCTACGGCCTCATTACAAAACGAGTTCTAACTCTAGTCCAAGCTTCAACCATAGAGCCTGTTATCGTATTTTGATCTTTTTTCCGAGCAAGGTAAAGTTCTTAATACAAAACTTACAACTTAGACTCGGTTTTAACGTTATTTTTTGTAATTCGAACTTTAGCTTTGAATAAAGTTCCAAATTAAAATGACGCGATGGTTTAAACATGGGTCTAAACATAAACCTTATTTTGTAATAAGGCCACTAGATTACTTTAATCGTCTTTTGTTCATGCTTGTTGTTGGTACACGTGACGGACATAAATAAAATTAAATGTGTTCCTTGAAAATATTAAAGAATACGGCACTCTTTTCCATTTTAGACTCCGGTAAATACTTGACGTTAACATTTTAATTATGCTACGTAATCTCATCCTCATTGTATAGGTACTATGTAGTCGCACCATTTCGTGCGCACACGTCACAATATTTAAAGATGAAATTCAAATTTTTTCATCCTAAAGAAAAACAAATGTTGTCTGTGGTCCAGTCGTTGGCGCGGTCTCCTGACATCTGTCAATCATTGTACTTTTTTGTGCCGCGCACTGATCACGTTTTCGTATATAAAAGTTCAGAAAAGTTTTAACAAGATGGGAAAACAGAAGAAAACGAGACGATGGAATGTAGGAGCTGACCGTACGCCTGCGAGAACTGGAAAAATCGCTTGAAAAAGCAAAGCGGAGCCGTCATCGAAACTCAGTTGTCGGCAATTGAAATCATGCCGTAATATACGCACAGCAGTCTCTAGTTTTCACTGTGAGGTCAACCATGAGAACGTAACTGTGCCGTATACTTACACAAGAACGATACCACATGAGCTATCACGCGAGGCTAGCCGATGGTATATACGTTCAGTGTTCGGAGGATCTTTGGCTGACAAGGGATGCCGTAATACACACAGCAGTCTCTAGTTTTCACTGTGAGGTCAACCATGAGAACGTAACTGTGCTGTATACTTACATAAGAACGACACTACATGGTATATACGTTCAGTGTTCTGAGGATCTTTGGCCGTCTCTAAGTGTTCTCACGCGAGGTGAACCATGAGAACATTCAACTGTGCCATCAACTCCACACAGACTCACGAGAGGTTAGTCAATGTTCTATAATAATAATCCATTTATTTCAGGTTAAATCAAATAAAATCAGATATAAACCAGTCTATACGTCCAGTGTTAAAAACACATCCCTCCTGCATTCCTAGAGCTATCACGTGAGGTTAGCCATGGATTTAGATCTAAGCAGTCTGGGACCTAACTCTAATTAGTCTTCGTAGATGAGTACGGAGCCCTCTTCCATGGAAGACTACAGTTGGACTTTGTGTTATGTGACCGAAGCCAACGCAGCCGGATTGGGAATATCCATACTCAATGCCGTTAATTATAATCTAATTCCAAAATACTTTATATTCTAGATGTTAATATACATACATAACACATAATCAGCCTATAATGTTCCCACTGCTGGGACACAGGCCTCCTCTCAGTGAGGGTGTTAATATACAATTTAACTTATATAAGCTATGTTAGTACTTCAATTCTACTAAAATACAGCCGAAAGGAGGCTGAGAGTGGAACGATATACATACCCAACGTGAAGTCCTAAGTTCAAGTATTGAAAATCTACTTGTGAGATGCTGGGGTACAGTTAGCTACTTTACCTGTAGAACTGCATGGCAGTCTGGCCACACGGTGGTCAATTATGATAATGGACTAAATGTGGAGATGAAGCTAAACATTTAAAAGAAGTATGAAACATTCATAATTTGTAGCCTATTGAACCCACCAGAATTTAAAAAGGAAGGGTGGCAGCAGTAAATGGAAGTGGAATCAAATGGGACCACACAATCAAGGGGCAGCGAACTACAGTGGCCGCTACTATTACATTCATTGGGAACAGTTCATAACAGTCTAATAGCCTCCCAAGCGTTTGTATAGTGCAGATCAAATCGAAACATTAAGTTACTGAGCTAGACTGAGTGTGACATTAATTTATCATGAAAATTGCAATAATCTGAGATCCTTAATCCTACCTAGCCATGAGGAAATTCAAGAATTGATGTGAGTAAACACCAATATCAAAATACCTATTCTACACACCAATTCAGAATAGCTATCTATAAGCTTCAAGATAAATCCAATGCCAACAACCGTTGCCAGAACCAGCATCATCACTAGCTCAGGTACAGACTGGTAGATTGCAATATTTCTCTGAAGTATGATATTACTACTAATCCAACCATATATGAGTGGATCAAGGGTTATAAACTACCTTTTACTGAGTTTCCAATTCAAACTTCTGAATAACAACTTCATTCAGAAAGAAAGCAATCTATCCCCATGGAATAATCTCTTATATTAGGTGCTATAGAAACATGTGCTCCTGTCAAATAAGTAATTTTATCTGGTATAATTGTACCAAAATCGCATGGTGTTTGGAGATACATATTAAATAAAAACTTAATATGTAGTATGTTACTAGGTATATAAGTTTTTTGCCTACAATATTACATTGATTTAAAAAATTCATATCAATTATCCATATGAAAATATTTCAGGAGATATCCCCAGTTTCTATTTCAAGATATGTTATAAGTTATAACAGTTTACATGCCTCGTATTTGGACTTAGCACCGCTCCATATGTATTCACAAACATCATAAAGCCAGTTGTCTGTCACCGGAGGTCACTAGGGTTGTTTTTTGTCATACATCTTGACAATTATATTCTGTGCCCTGCCGATCCATATGCAGTGTTTAGAAAATATGTCTGATACTCAAACTGTGTTAAATATCTAGGATTTATTATTAAAACTGAAAAGAGTGCCCAGACAGTGCTGCCAATGTCTAGGATATTAGTTGGGTTCAGTCCAGTTTGCCATTTCACTTCCTCAGGAAAATATAGACTTTACCCTGTAGTCCATAAAAAATATTAAGTCTGAAATGAGATATAAATAATCGAGTGTGTCTAATTACTAGGTATTCTAGTAGCTGCATCTGTATATGAATATGGTTAACTTTATACCAAACTAGGTTAAAAATCACTTATTTACAAATACAACAGGGCTAGAAACAAATTAAAAATCATTTATTTGCAGAGATTGTTGGTTACCTTACATTCCAACAAACCACAATAGAATTAAACAATTACATTTTGTTCTCGAAATATTGTCCCAAACTGACTGGGGTCTGGTATGTAATGATATCAACATCCACAGGCACTGGACAGTTAATGTTGAAAAGTTCCTTACCTTACCTTGAACTATTAGCAGCATTTATGGGGCTCAAAACATTTGCAAGCAAACTCAGTTACTGTAAGGACTTAGAAAAGATATCACAACGGCCATATCCTGTGTCAGTAAGATGGGTGGTACTCATTTTACTCATCTGAATAGCTTGGCTTAACAATTTTGGCAACGGTACAAGGAATGACAAATACGGGTTTATGCATTTTATATTACTTCCAAAGAAAACAGTATGGGAAATTGAATCTAGGCTTCCTAACATAGAAATTAAATGGAAGTGATGTGATATAGCCTACAAGTCAAATGTTGCAAAAAAAAAAAAAAAAAAAATTGCAGCAACTTGTACAACTTTGAAACCCTACATAAGGACATACTTCTAAGTAAAGATATACCTATGTAAGCAGGGGGGGGGGGGGGGGTGCTGTACTGGGCCAGCCCCCGATTAACCTGTTTACAATCAGGTCTAATACTAAATATCAACATATCATGGCTCCCTGATCCAAGTATGTTCTGTAGATCTATTCACTGTCAAATGGGATCTCAACACCCAATGCACAGGAGTCACTGTTTGCTGCCATATTATCAGGGACGCTTTCCTGATAGGAGAAAGACTGATCCCTCAATTAATATAGTGTTAGCTTTGCTCTAGATCAGTAGACTCTCTTCTGTTAGACACAAGACATTGACCCCTAGGCTCAGTCATGATAGTCATATAATTTTTACCACTAAGTTTAATGATGTATGATATCCTAATGGTATTGAGTGAGCTATATAATAATCAGCAAATTCTGTAGTTTTTGGCCGCCACATTGACACAATAATGACAGAGCGACAAGGTTTCTCAGGGATATATTTATATTAAGACCAAAGAATCCCAAATAGGAAGTTAGTGGGACCCTAGTATCGTTTTGCATTATTTAACCGGCCAAGCACCGCGCGTCGCCTATTGGCGACGAAACAATAGAAAATCAATTGTATCTCATTAGCGGAGTTCGACAGATTAATTTATTTCCCAATCAAACCCTTGGTTTAGAATTTCTAACCAAACAATTAGTAACGATAATAGCTCTTGTAACTGCACACAAAATTCAAACCTGGTCACTCATTAGTACACTTCTTATAATGAGGACAAAATTAACATAAAAATCCAGATATAATTAAAACCTGGTAGATCCGAACTCAACTTGATTCTACCATTTTTTTAAAGATAATTTATCTTTCTGTACTGCCACAACCCTTAAATTGTCCTATCTAGATTTTACTAGGTAAGAGTATAAGACAAAATTGTAAATCATTAATTATAACTATAAGAAAGCCTTATGATGCAACCTCTACTGCAACCAATAATAGATGGATAAAACAAATTTCAAGTAAGAGTGGAATAGATATTATTATTTCTAAATTCACATATACAGACATGCCTCTACTTCAAAGGGCTCTGAAGAAGGTGTCATTATGCTGGTTGGACCACAAATTTCTCAACCCTTACTCGGTTTTATAAGAGACCTTTTTATTAGTGATTCTAATGTTTTTGCACCAGCTGTGTGCTCTATAGAGTGGTTGTACATAGAACTTATTACATGTCAATGTTAATTGTCTGATTACAAGAAATTGATGTGTGCCATATGGGATTATTAATTAAACTAGTTGATTCAAAACTGATTATATTTCCAGAATCTAATAGTAATTAGAGAATTATAAATTAAGTTAGGTAACTATTTACCTTAATGGTACACTGATTCTTAATAGAAATGCATTACAATTAGTATGCATGTTATGTTACAATGTTCAATTATTGAACAATGCTCATTTTATGTAGATACCTATGATGACCAACACAACTTTATTCTTTGAACATCTACATAGTACCTATACAATGAGGATGAGATTACGTAGCATAATTATACAGATCGGACTAACTTACCTAGTGACGTCCGATCCTTAATTATGTGAAGTAATCTCATCCTCATTGTATCCCAACCCTTCCCAGATAATCATCCTATACTTTAGGTGTATTGGATTGCCTTATTAAACCCCTTCTAGAAGTTGTGTTGTGCTGTATGCCGGGACTATACGATGCCCATGTAGGTCATCGTGAAGTCCCGTTCTTATGCTTTGAAAGAATGATTGACAGATGTCAGGAGACCGCGCCAACGACTGGACCACAGACAACATTTGTTTTTCTTTAGGATGAAAAAATTTGAATTTCATCTTTAAATATTGTGACGTGTGCGCACGAAATGGTGCGACTACATAGTACCTATACAATGAGGATGAGATTACTTCACATAATTAAGGATCGGACGTCACTAGGTAAGTTAGTCCGATCTGTATAATTATGCTTTCATAACTCAGTTATAAAAATTCGCGTAATTTTAATGTACACTTAGCTTTATTTCGTTTTAACAAAACTTTATAATGCTCTGGGCTTTCTTCTTGACTTAAGCTTAACGATTTATTTCCGACTGCTGTTAGTCGATGGAGAAAATATCAGATATCAGGATATCGGAGAACAGGCCTTTTGTTAGATTACGCCAAATTAATTAAGTAAATCAGATTTTAGGCATACTTATCGTTGACAAAAGGTGCGGTCGTGTAAGGGATCTGATTTGGGGAATTGGTCGTAAGATTCCTTCAATCAAAGTTGATTACAACAACGTCCGAAAAGAAACAACGGAAAAAAGTATCTATCTCTCTTTCGCGCTTATCCCCCTTGTCTGTTAGGAAGTTATTAAAGTTCGGTAACAATAGAAAAAAGTAATTGTGTCTCATTCAGTGACAATTGAGCTCATATTTGAACGGAACAGAGCCGAGAAAGACAAACAGAATGTGTACTATATTTTTTTTATTATTAAAATTTAAAACTATTTACACTAGGTACTAAATTAAATGACAAACTAACTACATATACAAATAAATACAAAACAAAAGGACACATAGGCGTCGAAGTACTCGTCCGCATCACTGTCAACGTTTGAAACGTGCTCAGAAGACTGGCAGCATTGCCACGTTGAATGGCAAATAGAATATAAACTCTGACAACACAGTCATGAGATTTAGGTAACTGCTCTTCATAAAAATACACATAAAATGCCTCATATCCGAGGTAATCATTCAGTCATGACGAATATTACGTCATTATTGTTGTCGGAACATTTTGAAGTGGGTGCATGAGAACGAAAGGGCACGCACGGCCATTTGTATACTGTTGGATCAACATTTACATTACATTATAAAACCCTTTTATATATTTTATTCATTTTGTTCATGGTTCATTTGTTCAGGTAATTTGGTTGTTCATTTGCTTCGAGTTTTCGCTAACCTCATCGTGGAAAAAGTCAAGGAAATTCCTGAAAAAACGTATATTTCTGATCATTCATAAATTTGGCTTCTCATATACTTATTGGGTTAATATCTCATCCTTTCCGTCATCCGCTACATTGTACTGAAACAATTTGTCATCGTCATGAGGTAATGCGTCAGCATTATTCAGGAGGGTTTTCGACCCTTTTTTTTGTATCTAAGCGGTTTATAAATGGCACATGCCTCCTGTGTATTGTTTTATATTTATAAGGGTTGGGACATCAGCCTTATTGTTTTCAAAATATAAATTATGTTTATTTAAGTAAATAGATAAAGAGGGTGCATTCAGAAAATTGGCAGTCGTCAGAAGCCCGAAATGACAACCAGTCTTACCAAGGAGCATCGAGTTACCCAGATACTGGATTGTGGAGATCAGTTAGGCAGTCCATCCGTGTAAAATTTTGGTATTTAGCTGCATCCGAATAGACTGGAAGCCGACCCCAATATAGTTCGGAAAAGGCTAGACAGATTGATGGATTCAGAAAGTTGGCAACGTCAGAACGATGGAAACTTTCTAAATCCTTTTTGTAGGCACTTAAAACAACATAATTATGTTTGTTAGACACACGACCTACGTTTAATAGTTAGATAGCTCTTTAAGTATAGGTATTGTTTTGTTTAGTTTAAATTGAGTTGGTATTTTGTTAAAAATCATCATTATCTGCCGAGACTTTTCCCCAACTATGTTGGGGTCGGCTTCCAGTCTAACCGTATGCAGCTGAATTGGTATTCAGCTGCATACTGATATATTTTATATGGAGCGACTGCCTATCTGACCTCCACAACCTAGTTACAGTTATTTCGTTCAAAAAATATCATCTCTAAATAATAGTTGATAACCACACTACCATCGAATTAGGTCTTAGATCTGAAAGAGGTAAATTATTATGTTTACTAGAGATATTTTATTAAGTAGCCCGATTTACAAGTAAAGATACATATGTACTCACAAACTAAAATATATATATATACTATAATACAAATAATGAAAAAAAAAAGACAAATTATTGCTTACGAATAGCAATAAATAATATTGTAATAATGAGTATTTCTTTTTTATTTATAAGTATCAAGATTTTATTGATTGATTAACAATTAAATATTGAAAAGTTAATCAAAAGCAGCGTAATAATTATGTGATAGCCATTTGTAACGATGTCAACTTCATAAGACAGGAGGGAAAAAAAGAAACCCACCAAAAACATTTTCATATAAAATGTTGCCAAGACGAGCCCATATGGCTCGCACTGTCAAAAAGTTATCAGATCTCATGTATAGCCAAGCTTCTAACTCTACAAACCCTAACTTCACAAACTGTACACCTTAGTCAAAATATGAGGCTTGGCGGTTTCATTACCACAAGAACTATTGTATAATAAAAAAGTAATGAACAGTGAATAAATTGTTCACCTTACGCCCATGTGACGGTAGCGTTATTACGTCGAGGGGCGTTAAGTGTCCCGCAAAGTGTTAATTTATTTAGAACATTACTTATTTATTCCCAGAAAAGGATTAAGGAAAAAACAAACCTTAATGGTGTACACGATTTCCGAATCATTTCCAGCATTCTGCAACAGTAATTCTTAGTAAAACTTGGATTGCTTTTAAAAGTTCACGGGAACAAATACCTAAGTACTTTTAAGTTCTCGGCAATTGTTTTTGTATTATATTATATTGAGCCATGTTTTTCAATTGGGAATCAGGACTCTAATTTAATGGGAATATCGATTATTGAGTTTGAAATTACTTACGCATGTACGCGTAACTCATTTTACTCTCGATAAGGTATCTCAACTTTTGATTGCTTTGATGCCTAGATACGATTCATGGAAATCGTATTAGTAAGGTATATATATATTACCTATATAGGAAATCAATAAAATATTCTTTATGCTTATATTATTTACCAATAAAATATGTCGGTATTTTATATTCAATGTTTTTTTAAAGAAGTTGGGTTTTTAAAGTGGAACATGATTAGCCAGAATTAAATAAGAATTAAGCATAGCATTCCGATTCAATATTTTATGCAAACATTTACATACATCTACATTTACAAACAAATTGTAAATTAGGGTCACATCACCTGCCTAGCCTTTTCCCAACTATGTTGGGGTCGGCTTCCAGTCTAATCGGATGCAGCTAAATACCAGTATTTTACATGGAGCGACTGCCTATCTGACCTCCACAACCCAGTTACTGGGTAATACGATACCCCTAGATAAGACTGGTTAACAGCTAGACTTTCAGGCTTCTGACGATCTATAACGACTGTCAAAGACCCACTGAATGACAACCGGGACCAACGGTTTAACGTGCTTTCCGAGGCACGGAGGGTTCTTGTTTTGTGAAGATGGTCACCCATACACGGACCAACCGCGGCAAGCGTAGCTTAACCTGATCGATCGACCCGTGTGGCTGCTGTTACTTAGCCACAAGCCCCTCTCTCTCTTGTATATTAGAGTATAAGTATTATTAGGTTTTAAACCCACGTATAATAATGTAAATATTCGTTTACGTTATACGTATAATAATGTAGATATTTTTTTAAGTTTCTTCTATGTATTCGTTTAAACAAACGATATTGACCTTTTCAAATACGGTAGCTACAGGCAGAGTTCCTACTATACCCCGGTAATTACCATTCTCTTAATAAGCAAGAATTCTCTATATTGTTGTTACAGGAAGAAAAAGACCAGCTGCTAACAACGAACTGCTGGATCACACAGATTTGGACAGACTACCATTTGAGGTGGAACACCAGCGACTTTGACGGCATCGGCGTCATCAGAATACCCTTTGAAAGGGTCTGGAGACCCGACATCATACTTTACAACAAGTAAGATTTATTTTATTAATCTATTTTAATAGTAAAATAAAATTTTTAACCGTAATGGTTGGTAAAGATTTAATTAGAACAGAAATTCTGTTTAAAACAAAGTTAGGCTGGAATGAAGTGTTACCAGGTTTTAAAATTTAATTGTGTTAATATCAATTATTTTTGATATTGAGTTAGTGGGGTTTTAGGTGTTATCCATAAATCTGTTGTAACCAAGCTTTGTGCACGATTGGTTATCCATCATGTTTGGACTTGCCCTTGCCAAAAGCAACCTTAATCTTACCAGTAAACTAATTGAAAAAGGTAAACCATGACATTTGCCATTGAACATGGCGATGCTGCCAGCCTTTTGGATTCTTTTTCCATTAACAGCGATGCGGACGAATCATTTGATTCCCATGCAATGTGTTTCCCCATATTTAAGTATATCCCCTTGTCTGTTTGGCAAGCTTATTAAGTTCGGTAACAAAATATTGTGTCTCATTAGTGATATTTGAGCTCATATACTTGTATATAGTATTATATTATTAATTTTAGTGTTAGCTTGTATAATGTGCTCTCAAAACGTTGAAGGAAAACATCGTGAGGAAACCGGCATGTCATAGAACCAAAAATTCGAAGACATGTGACATCTACTAATCCTCACTGGGCCCGTGTGGTGGATTACAGCCCACTCCCTCTTGAAGAGAGGAGGCCTGTGTCCCAGCAGTGGAATTTTGCTTGTATAATGTGTTTAAGTTTTATTTAATATTTCACTGTAAATAATTAAAGTTATTAAAAGTAATAGCTATAACTAAATTCTTTCCAAATAAATTAAATTAGGTTATTGTTTACTCCATTCAAGGTGCTCTAATAAACCTATACAATCCATTGTTTCAAACTGCAATAGCTAAGCTACTAATTACTTTGTCGTGTATTAAGATAATATGCTTTGTTGTTACAATGTATGTATTAGCATACGTGATGGACTCTAGATCAATATTTTCTCAATTATCTAAATAAGCCTAATTAAATCTTAATCCATAATATTACTTAGGAATACCTATTATTTAGCCTAAAGTTATGTTAATCAATCAAAATCAAATCAAATAAAAAAACATTTATTCAAATGAATTGTGTAAAAAATGCTGAATAGAAACAGCACTTTTTGAACCCCAAAATTACACCAAAAGCGCATCTTATTTCTTAGTGGTTCAGTTGGGAAGAGAAAGTGGCAAGAAAACACCCCAGTGTCAAATTACTTACCAAAATTCTAACATTGTTAAATATAATTCGAAAGAACCAATGCCCACGGAACTAAAAAAGAAAAATCCAAACTGCAATCAGTTATTTTAACTGCAGAAACTTTCTGTTAACGTTGGTGCAAAATTACAAAGGGAGGCAAAGAGAAATGTCGTCACTAATGACGCGAAAAAAATTGAGTGTTCTTTGTGCGTTCTGTGAATTGTGGATCATTACGTATCAGGGCTTAACAGTTCGTTGCGCTGTCCCCGCACTACGGGCTCGCGATTAATTGAACATATTTGTAAAAGTAATGGCATCTCCCACGCAAGAATCACGAATAATTCTTATTAAGTATTTATTTTTGGGCCAAATCTACCATGCGGGCCCAGTGCGGATTGGTAGATGTCACATGTCTTCCAATTCTTGGTTCTAGGACTTGCCGGTTTCTTCACAATGTTCCTTCAACGTTTTGAGAGCAGTGGTGATAAAATTATTTACACAAAGTAGGTAAAGCCTAGGTTCTAACCCACGACCTACTTTCTACTCGTAAGTCAAGGCCGATACCACTGGGCTAGCACTACTCCCTCTCCAAGAGAGGAGGCCTGTGTCCCAACAGGAACATTATAGGCTGATTATGCAATGGTATTTTTTTTAATACTGGTATTCAGCTGCATTCGCTTAGACTGGAAGCCGATCCCAACATGGTTGGGAAAAGGCTGGAAGATGATGATGATGATTTATCTTTTTATTGGATCGCTGGAAAAGCATAGTGATTATGGTACAGGGTGATTGTTAATCTGAACTTTACTTTAAAAATGTTAATAGTAGAACTAAATTGAAAAAAATCATCTCACACTTCATCTACACTTGGGGTCGAAAATATCGTTTTCGGCTTTTTGTCTACTGAGAGCTAAATATATTAATGAACCCTTCTAAAAACATGTTCTTCCAAACATTACCGTATCTATGGAAATAAATTTTGTATACTGAAGGTGGAAGAACGAAAGTTTGTGACTCAGATTTGTAAAGGACTAGGTCATGTTCGTGAACGGGCGCCGTCAGTCTTTGCTGCCACGGCTTATTTTAGTTTAATATTTGAATTGTTTTTTTTCTCATCTTTTCATTATGGACGCTTTTAACGTCCTGCATCGTTCTCACATGTATAATTTTTAACATGAATGATGTAACCAAGACTTTGTAACCATATTATTTTGATTTAAAAGAGTGTCCATGGAGTTTCTTGCCCGTTCTTCTCCATAGGTACCTACGCTTTGGAATGGGCAACTAGCTTCATATTTCTGATTGACCGACCCCTTGACAATTCAAAAGTGCATGTAATTGGTTTAATTGAAATAAATGCTTTGAGTTTGAGTTTGAGTACTCACT
This sequence comes from Amphipoea lucens, assembly GCA_947508005.1. Classification (NCBI taxonomy): domain Eukaryota; kingdom Metazoa; phylum Arthropoda; class Insecta; order Lepidoptera; family Noctuidae; genus Amphipoea; species Amphipoea lucens. The sequence goes on from OX382356.1 coordinate 10,255,984, forward strand.
GCTTAGGCTGTCTCAAACTCAAAGCATTTATTTAAATTAAACCAATTACCTACAGGCACTATCAAATTGCAAAGGAGTCAGTCTGTCAGAAAGATAAAGCTAGTCGCCCATTCCAAAGTGTAGTACCCTTGTACCTTTTTGTGTGTAGTGTGTAATGTGTGTCCTTTAAAGAAGAATGGGTAAGAAATTCCACGGATTTTTACATTGACACGGACGAACATTGTTAAAGAATATTGGGTACATTCCCCAAGTTACTGACTAAGTTGATAGATAGATCAAAACACTATTATAAGCAGTTGTGTGACTGTTTACGATGGATGAGGCTTAGTAGTGAATGAAAAGGGTTTAACAGTTGACTGTCGCCTTCGGGATGATAAATGATGATGATGATTTTGGATTCAACACAAGTACAGGATTATGTTGTGAAAATGGACATCCTGGGCCTGATCCCAAATAACAACAAACGTATAGTACGTTTGTTGTATGACGTGTGTATGACGGACGAGCTAGAACTAGCCATTTGCTAAAATCGAAAATGTGCGCTCCTATATTTTCTAACCTGCCAATATTAAGGTGGACGTCTACATCCAAGAAACGGCATGAAGATAACACGGGGAAGTAATTTTATTTCTCTGCGTTATCGTCATGCCGGAAACACACACACACACAAATTTGTATGGAAATATATAAGAAGATGCTTTTAAATTTCCGTTCACAATAACTTTATAAAACACGTGCACATAATTCCATATATTACACTAGCTGCGCCCCGCGGTTTCACCCGCATAAGTCTCGATCCCGGGGGAATATCGGAATAAAAAGTATCCTATGTTCTTTCCCGGGACTCAAGCTATCTCTATACCAAATATCATCAAAATCGGTTCAGCGGCTTAGGCGTGAAAAGGTAACATACAGACAGTCAGACAGAGTTACTTTCGAATTTATAATATTAGTATGGATCTACGATAATATCGTCACGGAATTATAAAAGAGCACAATATTTCCTTTCTAACGTTCATTGTGTTTGTTCTATGGTAATTTGTTTTATGGTAAGCTTCCTCTTTCAAAGAGGGTGTTTGGGATATCTAAATAGATGTTTGCAGTCCTTTCTAAACAAAGTGACGTATCTTATAGTTACTGAAGCTTACTTTAACTTTTACGGATATAATGTACTATACCTACTGTTATCGTACTTTTTGTTGCCTTGAGCTCAAACTCTTGTAAAAGCGTTTGATGATTTTTATATGGAGACTGCGATACCTACTGTCGTGCCATTTTGAAAATAGTGGCACTCTGAAATCAACATAATTTTCATTGAAATAAAGTTGTTATTTATTTAACTTGAAATAGTAAAATAGTATGTAGCACTGCGCAATTTCACTATATTTAAATGGACATTCAAAGTTGATACTCCATTTAAAATTCTTCAAACCAATAATGTAATATTTTATATGATGATGCGTTCTGTCAGCTCACCGAAATGTTTTTTTCTATCTTCTAAACACGAAATAGTGTTTGTCCCATAATATTATGCCATCAACGTATAAAATATTCATGAAGATTTCATGGTAAAACCAAGCTGGCAAAGGCTCAAAGTACATATTATTAACTTAATCTAGTCTTTAGTACCTACCTTATAAAATTAACACAAGTTTTTCCCAAGAGGTGTAAAACTAATACAACCAAACATTTATAAACGTTTCTATTAGTATGCGTAAGCGATAATATTAAACGGCTGCGCAAATGGTGCGTATTATATATTAGCCTTTTGCTCCCCTACTAGCTATTAGGTCGTAACGGGAGTAAATGCATAATGTAAAATGTGCTATTACCTAAACAAAGTGCCGAAACATTTTGCAGCTAGGTACTGTTTCTTGCCAAATAAGGCCCGTCGTCCACTATGCTACTCAAAAGTAACCAGTTAGGTAATAACGAGTAAAGTCGCGTCATGTACGAACCACCTTTGAAATACCTAGCTGTGGTATAAATGATTTGAGGGATTATTCCACTTTGCCCAACCGATTTCTTTTCCTACTAGGGTTGGCACTGTTGGATTTAACAAAGTAACATGGTAAAATTAAAAAAAAAAAACATTAAAATGTCAAGTATAAACAGTATTCGTAGGAGATTAGGATGGCTCTCAACATCGAGGAAGTGGCAAAGTTTTGGGAAAACAAGATTTAAAATACAGTCGGGCCAGCGACACGAACAAAAAGAAGGATGGATATGGCCTTGTTTTTAAGCTGCTTCAATCTTCATGAGAGTGGGTGTTACATGGGCGTTCATGTTTGGTCGATAAGTAGTCATTCGCTTAAAAGCTAGCCGCAATCTTAGGGGCAATTCTCACAATTTTAAGAACGTCTGATCTAAGTCTCGATCTGTCAAAAATACCTCTAATTTTCCTACAGTTTTGTCTATTTTTCGACATTGATTGTCAGTATAGGTCTTTATTCTTAATATTTAAGTACGGGGATTACCCTTCAGATCTCAGCGATAATCCATGTCAAAAATGTGACAAAATTAGCGGTGTTCTTGACAAATTGAGACTGCGATAAGAATGAGAACGTTACACTGTGTTCCCAAATATCCTTGGACCGGACATTTTGAGTTAAGTTCAGTAAGAGACGCATTTTAATACGACAAACTTCGGACAAGAACTCCCATGTGCTAAATCTTTATAGTTTTTGAAAAAAATACGTCTAAAGTTTATTATTTTTTTTATTTATCAAATTGAAAAAAATATATTACTTGGATATAAATAAATCTGATATGTTTCTGGTATTTTCAATTTGTTAAGAATATAGTGAAGGATTTAATACACTTTACTACGGTCCGAAAATGTTAGCTTTTAATGAGAAAAAAAAAGATTTCAGTTTTTCAGATTTTATTTTTTTTCATTTTAATTATGCGTTAGTAGCATCCGCAAATAAAGCTAAATGGTAGTTAAATACGTCACTTATCACCATAAAAAAAATCAACTGCTAATGCCATGGAAAATGGGAAATAATAGCTTCTAAATATTTTTCATTACAAAACGCCTGTTATTTAGATATGAGCAACGTGTTCAGACGTCGTTGCTATGAATGAGTGATCAGGCACTGTAAGAGTATTTTGCTTTTCACTTTCTAGTAGGAATTTTTGGTGTGATTATGTATTGTATGTAAATGTAACCAGTTAAGTGTCAGGAAAAGTTAGTTACCTAAGTAGGTATAGATACGGTGACTAAGTACGGTGTAGATAACTAAGTAGTTATCTACATAAAACAAAAAATCGCGGCCAAATCGCGTGACTTCTAGATACTACATCCTGTTTTATCAATATCCGACTTTTTCTCGTTAGGGTTGTCACTAAGTCAAATAATAAGAAATTTCCGGTGTTGGCAATAAACATGTGATGTGTGTGTGTGTGTGACATGTGTGTGTGTGTGTGTGTGTGTGTGTGTGTGTGTGTGTGTGTGTGACTTCAAAACGAAAGTTAGTGAGTTATTTAAATCTAGTTGCGTTTTAAGTTAGTTTTATTTTTATATTTATCTACACCGTTTTATTTTTATCTACACCGTACTTAGTCACCGTATCTATACCTACTTAGGTAACTAACTTTTCCTGACACTGAACTGGTTACATTTACATACAATACATAATCACACCAAAAATTCCTACTAGAAAGTGAAAAGCAAAATACTCTTACAGTGCCTGATCACTCATTCATAGCAACGACGTCTGAACACGTTGCTCATATCTAAATAACAGGCGTTTTGTAATGAAAAATATTTAGAAGCTATTATTTCCCATTTTCCATGGCATTAGCAGTTGATTTTTTTTATGGTGATAAGTGACGTATTTAACTACCATTTAGCTTTATTTGCGGATGCTACTAACGCATAATTAAAATGAAAAAAAATAAAATCTGAAAAACTGAAATATTTTTTTTTCTCATTAAAAGCTAGCATTTTCGGACCGTAGTAAAGTGTATTAAATCCTTCACTATATTCTTAACAAATTGAAAATACCAGAAACATATCAGCTTTATTTATATCCAAGTAATATATTTTTTTCAATTTTCTAAATAAAAAGAATAATAAACTTTAGACGTATTTTTTTCAAAAACTATAAAGATTTAGCACATGGGAGTTCTTGTCCGAAGTTTGTCGTATTGAAATGCGTCTCTTACTGAACTTAACTCAAAATGTCCGGTCCAAGGATATTTGGGAACACAGTGCGTTATAGACGAGAGTTTCCCTTCCGTGCACGAACGGGCTTAAACTTTGAGGAACGGGGTTTAGTCAAATTGAACTGTCAGCTGAATTTATTACTCGTCAAGGGGTAGGTGCACCTGAACGTACCTTTCGCCTCGGACCGTTGCTTGCCACATTGAGATTGATTTCGCCTTGTTCCGAACTATTAGGTAGGGTGGATGATGTGGAATTATGTTTCTGTATGCAGTTCTTAGTGACTTGATTTATGGGTATGTTTGCTTAGATGTAATGCCTCATGTCACTGGAATAGTTTATGATGAAATCGTTGTAATACAGTATGAATCAGAAATGTGTGGTCAACTGAACAACTTTCTTCATGAGGCCAACTTCGTAATTGCGAAAAAATTACCATCCGTCCCATTTATTTCGGTCGAGTACATATTGAAGTTTTGTACGTGGCAGTTGATAATTTTTTCGCGATTACGATGTTGGCCCCATGAAGAAAGTTATTCACTTTGATGGTCTGACCGCACCCATAATATGACCACTACCATAGCTTATAAATATGTTAATACAGCGGAATGTGACCACGAGAATGTACTTTCTTGTTTCATCCTTTCATCAGTAGTCCTGTCAGGATTCGAACCTACGACTCGTAAGTCGCGGCAGTTTCCAAACCGCCTACGCAAAAAGCTGACACATAATTATAATTAATAATTAAATTGTTTAATACTTGATGTGTTTAAGAAAACATATTTAAAGAAGACAATCAATTTCCCGTTTCGTAGAAAATGTTAATTTAAATGCTTTTCAATTTAAACAAACCTTAACTCGGTACAAGAATAAATATCTCCATCCAGTATCTCACAATTTATTAACTCAACGAACAAAAGTGAATGTTATCTGCCTAAACTCTATATTAATTGAGATTTGAGAGCAAACTCCTTGCCTGGGGGCGTCCATCGACCCTTTCTTTTTCAGTAGGCACACTCACTTGATTATTGTTTAATGAAGCTTCCTAAAGTAGGTATATGTTGGAAAACATATACCTACATATATACGTACATAACTGATGTGCAGAACAGAACACAGAAAAACACAGAACACAAAACACAAACGGGTCCATATTGGCTCAACTAAAGTTCTTTACCCGAAATTGTTCTTTCTAACGATTTGTAATCCGAATGATCACTCTTCCTAAAATTTTTCATCCTAAAGTTTTCATTCATACTATTTGTAGTGCTACCGGCGATGTTCATAACACTCATTTTTCCGAAAATTGTAATTAATAATATCATTAATGTAAATATTTTAAACTCTTACCCCCTTATTCATAATCCTATTTTATCTCTATTTTAGCTAAAATAGGTTTATAGAACGTTTGTCTTTATCTGTCACGTTGACATTTCTGTGTGTAAGAAAGAGACAAACCCCATTTTAACTAAAATAGGTTTGATAAGTTTTATGAATAAGGGGGCTACTGTTTTTTATCCTAACGCTTTTATCCCTAAACATAATTACCATAATATTTTCATGGCCTGGGAGTTTATACGGGTAAGTAATATATGATATAATTACAAAACCTCTAATATTTACAAGATATAACAACTGAACCTATAATTTTATTTGATATAATGATCAGTTAATATAATAAACGATTGATATAATTTTAATGTAACTAATTTCTATAAGAATAACAGACAATTAATATAAAATCGTTTGATATACCACTCAATAGACATAAAACCTATTTAGTCTAATATGATAAAAACTTTTTTTTTCATCCTATGTCGACGGAGCCCCGCTTCGCGGGGCCTCTATTTCTGTGTAAAGGGTTTAAAGTAACCTAACCAAACCGAACCTCGGGGTGCCCTTTGCTCGCTTTTGCATCCTATGTTGACGATCTAAACAAAAAAGATATGACTTTGAATAATAGTGTAAAAGATGGTTATGTTGAGAAAATATAGGAAAACAAATAAAAGTATAATAGATGTTTATTGCTACTGACATTATGAAGTTGAATGATTCGGAATTATGAACATTAGAGACAGAGTAGTTAGGAATTGTGATTGTTAGGATGAAAAATGTTAGGAAGAACATTTTCGGATTTCCAATTATCGGAGTTGAAAATTTAGGTGAACTTTGGCGCACCCAACACAAACAGATCTACAAACACGGAAAAAATATGGATTTGAATGTTACCTTCAGAAGAATAATTATAACGCTTTGAATATCGCTTTGTTGGTTCACACACGTGTCTGTAAGATAAAAAAAAAACTTATTGATGTGTTTATTTCTAAAGTCATAAATGTTCACACATTTATTTTATGAATTGAAATATCTTTTCTTTATGTAACGTTTTATGCCCAAAATTGCCAATTTTAATTTTTTAAAAGAGTAACCGTGGAGTTTCTTGTCGGCTCGTCTCAAAGGAAACGAACGACCAATTGGAACCGTGCACCTAGCTTCCGGCGTCTCATAAGCGCCCACATAGGTTTATGTGAAATTATAAAATATTTTGATTTTGAGTAGGATATTCCGGGGTTAATAGATAGATATATATGTAAAGTAGGAATCTTCTACTATATGTTTTGTCTCTGGCTCGCACAAAATACAACTGGTTGTAAATGCCTATAGAATTAAATCCGCCCCTGTACTAGTATTAATATGTGCAGCATTCATAAATAATAATTAAATCTGGCTTTCAATTCCATATCTTTCAGAAATATATGAATGATTAGTGACGTAGGTACCTTGTTATTCTAAGTTATTCAAGTCATCATCATCAGTCATGTTAATTTCGCAATTTATGCAGTCCCTGCAATTAGATTCAGTTTTGATCTCTAACAAATGCATATTTATTGAATACAAGAATTTGCTAAAAGCTCTGATGTTGCCTACATCAGAGCTTTAGTAGAGTTTTAGCAAAGTAAAAGCTCGTAATTATTTTGCATTAACGACTAGTCACACTTGGAGAAGACATGGTGTAACATTATAAGGTGTGAATATTTTTAGGACAGCGAAAATTGAATCTTAATTAGAGAAATATTAATTAAATTATGAATCACACGTTTCAAGGTCACTCAGCGCTATGGAGCGAGCAATGCTCGAATTTCTTTGAAGGATAAAAAAGCGTGTTAAAAACAAACAGAACTGAAGTTACAGACATAGCATGCACAGTAAGCAAGCTAAAGTGGCATTGGGCTAGCCATGTTTGTCGACGAACCGATGGTCTGTGAAGCAGACGAGTCCTGGAGTGTAGACCGCAAATCGACGAGCGTAGTGTGGGATGCCCCCCAGCTACATAGATGGACCGATGATCTTATAAAGGTGACTAGACAGACAGACTGGATGCGGAAGGCGGAGGGTATTGTAGCGCAGCCTGGGAGAGGCCTATGTCCAGCAATTCTGCAATAGGCTGCGTTGATTGATTGTTTGATAAAACACACCGCTTTATAAAGCACCCTTACAACTTAGCGGTTACGACCTCAAATCGGTCACTGTCCCAACCGAAAAAAATGTAGACCTACAGATTTGATCGAGTTATTTTTATCGAAAAAATAAATTAAACTTTCTTTTTGTGGTTTTTGTCATCAATTTTTTGTTTAATTTAAGCTAAATGGCATTGTTTCGAAATAGATTAATCGCCCTGATAATATGTACTCTCAAATTAAAATGTTACAAGTTCTATCTTTAGGTACGTACCTACTACATATCATCATCGTCTATGATGGAGTCGGCTTCCAGTCTAACCGGATGCAGCTGAATACCAGTATTTTACACGAAGCAACTGCCTATATGACCTCCACAACCCAGTTACTGGGTAATACGATACCCCTTGGTAAGGCCGTTTGTCAGACTTTCGGGCTTCTGACGACCCGTAACGACTGCCATAGATCCACGAATAACAGCCGGACCAACGGCTTAACGTGCTTTCCGAGGCACGGAGGGGTCTTGATATATAAAGATGGTCACCCATCCACGGACCAACCGCGGCAAGCGTAACTTAACCGTTTATATTACTTAGCTACAAGTGTACGTACAGTACGTACTACTTATATTTATACAAAAACCTAAGTGTCCTCAACCGTTAATAAAACAGTTTGATAACTCTGTACCTATATCTATTTATTGGGATTTTAGCTGATTCACGCTTCGTTTGGTTAAGACCCTTCTGACCTTCTCCTTATATCCCGTATGGCTGGTACTGACCTAATTTGGAGATGGTATGGCTGGAAATTAATTTTTTACGAATACGAAGCAATTATAAAAAATTAATCGATTTCAATAAGAAATGAAGTCAAAATTATGAAATATTAAAAAAAGGTCGGTGCCAGAAGTCGGTAAGTACTTATGTTATGGGTCGGTGCCAGGACAATAAGGTTAAAAATATTATTTCATAATGTTGACTTCATTTCTTTTTGAAATCGATGACCTTGTCAAGTGCGAGAAAATTGCTTTTCGGAAAGGTGAATTATCCAGATAAAGTAAGTGCCTAAATCTGAGCTGAATAATGAAGGCAACTTAAGATTCACATTACTACCACGACCCTTGGATTACCTTTCTTCAGTTCTGCGTAACAATTCGCCTTTTCTAACGAATTCACGTACTTCAGTTACTGGTATCGAAAATCGTTTCATTTATTCAAATCGATTTATATTCGCTTACAGTTTAAATTACATTTACATAACGGTGATACTATTTTACGTTTGGTGTTTACCGCATCATTTATTTTCCGTCAGAATTTACATATTTCATGCTGTTTCGGAAGTTGAGGAGGGGCACATACATGAATTAACGCTTATGACGCTTAATGGGTTGAGCAGAGCTCTAAATAGTGCCAAATACTACTTGAAGTCACGCCTGGTGTACATTTGTACATTTTCATGTGTGTGCTTTGGCTCGCATGCTCTGATGGAGCTGGCTTTACGGGGAGGAATTCGCGCCATTCTGTGGCTGTATGTGCTCTTATTTAAATTAATCTAGGTCCTTATCGCGTTGCGTTTTCTTTTAGTGATGCTTTTATAGATAGTTAACATTGTAAACTACACTAAGCGAAATTCAGAATTGATTCAGGTACAGGTTCGGTTCAGACTACACAATATCGTCTAATCTTTATAAAAACAAAATAACGAATCTTTTTATGTAACAACTAGCTGCGTGTCACGGTTTCACCCGCGTAAATGTGGATCCCGTGGGAATATCGGGATAAAAAGTAGCCTATATGTTAATTCAGGGTGTCAGCTACCTGCATACAAAATTTTATCAAAATTGATCCAGCCGTTTGAGCGTGAAGAAGTAACATACATACCTATAAACACATACACACACACACAAACTTTCGTCTTTATAATATTAGTTAGTGTGATGTGATAGTGTGATTAGTGTGATATTTTGCGAAAATTCACTGATATTGTCAAGTTCATTTAAAAATCTCTCGTCAATTTTGCTATGATGCGAGTATTCTGACTGTAGATAACCAAACTTTTTTTAAATGCTTTATCGACGAAAAGGAAAAAAAGACTTATCTATAAAGAGGGTATCATCTATAAGTTCGATCGAGTATGAAATGTATTTGACTCCAAGTGGTACTTACCCTCTTTCCTATGTGTTTTAGAGATTTCCTTATTTAGTTGACATACGAGAAAACTCATCATGTCATGTACAGTCAACAAAAGGGATAAGTATGCAGGATCGTCGGATATAGTTGAAGTTTAGTAAGAAACCGATGGGTGTTGTCGACTGAAAAATTTGATAAATGAGCTGTTTATTTTCTTAGAACCTCCATTGGTATCTTACTCTCTTTTGTAGATGCAAAGCTCGACAAAAAAGCTATAAATAAATAGTTACACAATAATTTATGATAGTGTTATTCATAGGAAATGCTATAAAATAAAGATTTTGCACTTATATTCCCGCAAAATGTACCATTTTGTGTCGGAAGTACCCTTTCATTTTTTATAAGGTCATAACATATTGACCCCGTTATCATAATAATATCACCATTGATTTAGAACGATACGAGGGGTTCAAAGCTTTTTTCCCAACTCTATATTAACTTTGGAATCTTGGGTCAGTAATGAAATGATTTTATTAGCATTCATTAGAAAAATTAAGCACCTAAGTTGATAGTTATGAGTAGGTAAGTAACTAAGTTAATTATGTAGCTAATATTCTAGATATTTTGTAAATCCAATGTAAACTATTCATAAGTTTAAGTTTGCTTAACATGGGCACAGATAATAAAAATATACTTAAAGAATTATTTGAGTTTATTCTATTATAAGTTACCTAGACGTGTATCGTTCAATTCGCAAAACGCAAAAAAGGTTTTCATTCACAAACAGGACAAGGGCAGTTCGTTAGGAACTTGTAAAAAACTCCTAACTTTGTAACGAAAAAAGGATTTAGCTGCGGGTGTTGGGTGTTGGCCATTTTTTTCTAGCCTTTGCCGCTGTGGAGGGGCTTGTGGCTAAGTAATAACAGCCGCACGGGTCGATCGATCAGGTTAAGCTACGCTTGCCGCGGTTGGTCCGTGGATGGGTGACCATCTTCACATACCAAGACCGCCCGTGGCTCGGAAAGCACGTTAAGCCGTTGGTCCCGGCTGTCATTCGTGGATCTTTGACAGTCGTTACGGATCGTCAGAAGCACGAAAGTCTGACAACCAGTCTTACCAAGGAGTATCGTATTACCCAGTAACTGGGTTGTGGAGGTCAGATAGGCAGTCGCTCCATGTAAAATACTGGTATTGAGCTGCATCCGGTTAGACTGGAAGCCGACCCTAACATAGTTGGGAAAAGGCTAGGCAGATGATTGCCGTCCCTCTGCTGGCTAAAGGCCTCTCCCAAATCCTTCCAGGGACTGTATTCCCGCGCCGCCGAATAATTTCCCAGAAACAGCCGATAGCGAAAAAGTAAGTTTCGTCACGCAAACTTTTAGAACATGCTGGTCTGATCAGAGACCTCTGTCAAACCAAATTCAATAAAATGCCATTTATCCCAGAAAAAGGGTCGTGACAACTCTGATCGAGTAACATCAACCTGATTGCAGACCTATTGCTCAAATCACAGAACAGATAAAATAACTGTTCTGTGGCTCAAATCTTATTTTTAACCCGCGAATGACAGGTAATGCGATCGGGATTTCCAAAGGGTTAAACGAAGATCACCTTGCGGCTTTTAGCACAGAATAATAGTACAAGTACTTTTAGTTCTGAGAACCAATTTGTATTTAGATTCATTCGTGTTATGTATTCAGGATTAGTGGTCATCTGTTTGTTTCGAATTAGGTTTCGATTGTTAGGCTCCCTCCGGCCGTTTTCACATTCCACCTGAGATGAGCCCTCGCTCATCTCAGGTGGAATGTGGAAACGGATGCGTAGCTAGGGATGTGTGTAAAACTAACCATTACCAACGCTAACTTAGTTCAAGCTATAAAAATGAAGCGATGTTATTGTTTGGTTTCACACTCATCCCTCGCTACGCATCCTCGCTCATCTCTAGTGGAAACGCAGCCTTATACCTACTTAGGTAATATAGGCGACAGGAATACTCCATTAGTGAATGGTCTGACTGTGTGCTGCTGTTTTGAATAAAATGCGGATAAGTAGGTAGGGAATTATTTTTTACTAGCTATGCCCCGCGGTTTCACCCGTTATAAAAGTATTATAGTATTTTTTTATTGATTCCCTTTACAAATCTCCACCCTCCTTTTTACACCCTTAAGGGATAATTTTGACGATAAAACTGTTCTTTATCCTTCCCCACAACTAAAACGATCTCCATACCAAATTTCATCTAAATCGGTTCAGCGGTTATTGATTCCCCATACAAACTTCCACCCCCTTTTCACCCCCTTTAATGAGGATTTCTGGGATAAAAACTATCATTAGTCCTTCCTCGGGAAGCAATCTATCTCTCTGACAAATTTCATCTAAATCCGTTCAGTGGTTTAGGCGTGAAGAGAAGGTTACATACAGACAGACAGAGTTACTTTCGAATTTATAATTCGAAGTATGAATGAGAAAACAAGTTTTTTTACTTGTGAAAATAAGTAATGTGTGATCGAAAGTGTTATACATGATGTTAATAGCCACTATAAGACACAACATAATTTCAATAAGGTTCAAATTGACAGACAGCAGCCTATTCTCGTAAAGTCGAAAGGCGAGTAAAAGTTTAAAGCCTTTACTCGACTTTCGACTTTACGAGAATAGGCTCCAATCTCTGTCTTACTAGGTCCTAATAAAATTACACTAAGATCACTAATCCTAACGAGGTTTGGTCTGAATTATTTCACTCGGTCCTTGTTTACCGTAATCATTACGGCAAAATCTCTTTAATCGTTTATTTTGGAGGTCCAAATGAGAGACTCCAGTTCATCAGTGTATATTTACAAGATAAAACCGAACAAACAATTACGCCTACCCTTACTATTTTACGTGGGCGATAAGAATAAAAAGCAAGACATTTTAAAGTCAATAATGTGTTCCTTTTGGTATTTTATGAACCCTTTAAAGCAACCTTTCCTAATCATGTCTTAAACAATAGGTACCTTTGTACGGACAATCAGTAATAGTAATCATGTCTTTAATCTGTCAAGCTCCGCTAATGAGACACAATTGATTTTCTATTGTTTCGTCGCCGATCGGCGACGCGCGCCGCTTGACCGGTTAAAACCGGATGTATGGACTACCAATAACAGTGATCATGTTTTTTACAGTATTGTCAGAAACAGTAATCATGTATTTAACAGTATGTACGGACTATCAGTAACAGTAATCATGTCTTTAACAGTATGTACGGACAATCAATAACAATAATCATATCTTTGAAACCATAAATGTGGACTATCTATAACAGTAATTATGTCTTAAAGAGTATGCATGGGCTGTCAGAAACAATAATCATGTCTTTCTTTAACATAATGTATGGACTAGATACTGTATTGGCTTTCTCGTTTATTTAAACAGAAAAAAATATTGTCATTTATGAACACAAATCAGTTAATTCCAGCTCGGAACTCATAAAGGGGTTTCAGAATTATGCATATTTGCTCATGCACGCGGGCAAGTTCAATATTGCCTTAAATACGCTCATATTGCACCATTTTCAGTATACGACTAAGTATGGTAAGATTCAACGTAGGCGACACGCATACGGGTTTAGCAAATAGGTATCACTGTAAAACCGCCTGGATGGCCTGCCTGGTACTAACTAACCATTTCTTTACAATAGTGCATCGTTCATACAGCTATCATTCATTGGCATCCTTCTAGCTGTTGAAAGTAGGTTATAAATAAATAACTTTTCCTATAAGGACCAACCCTAAAATCTTGAACAAAAAGTTTGCTGTTTCATACGAAAAAATAACCCAATCAAAACGAGTGCGTTCTATACATTAGTGCGTAGGTAATTACTTACACTGTCGGGACTGTATGATGACTTGTAACGTCTGTACATTTTATGTATTTCCATTAGGTAATATTGACTGCTAATCTCGTAATTTTATGAAAGTTCACAGTCTGATCTCAGTCTCAATCTGCCAAAAATACCTCTAATTTCCTTACATTTTGACAAGTTTTTGACATTTGTTTGTCGCCGAGATGAGACTGCGACTAGATTTTGGAACGTTTTAAATTATGAGAATTGGCCTTCTGATGCCAGATTACGTTGTTGGACGGGCCGCTATAACAACGTACCGCTGAAACTGTAATTTATCACATAGATAAGCTGTGTTTTTTAAAATTTGTAAGCAGGTGTCATCATCATAGATCGGAATAGGTAGAGCTGTTTTACGTACTTGCTTAGAATAATTGGTTGGTTAGAATAATATGGATATTCCCCGAGTCCCGGGATTTGGTTTTTAAGTAGTAAAATCATAAAAACTATTCACGCTTTCGGGATTAATGAAAGATTACACTTCCTTTCTGACGGGTAAATATAAGAAGGACGGGATTAAGAATAGGTAGTATAATAAGTAGATAAACTTGATTCATTAAACCACATATATTTTTACGTAACAATGGTGCCGATTTTCTTGTCACAAGTGCCTCTAAACTAGACTAAAAATCACTAAAATTTAATTTATTCCTGTCAAGCGACGATTTCCCATTCTGAAATTGACTAAAGTGACGCAACTTAACTATATTTTAGTTTGACAGCACTAAGATGGCACTGAGTTATTAATCTATTGAAGATGGCAATTTTGCTATTCTGAATTTCACGTTTTTCACCTAAAATTTTGATTATCTAACTAAATCTGACTATTTTTAATCGCGATTAAAAAGGCGTGGAATAAAATTAGTTGTCATGAATAGAAATTCACACCAACACCTCGACTTCAGGTGCAAAAACAGTACTGTCTGTATCTTTTTTTTTTTCTTTTGCTTATATCTCGAAAATGGTGCGTCCTATCGCAAAAATAATGAAAATTTCGACCCCCTTTATGAAACCCATAAACTCCTAAAACTCAACATGTAGGTTCATTTTTCATATTTTCCATACAAAAAGTGAAAAATTCCTTAAAAAACACGTCAAGGCTGCCCCCTCCGCGGCTGCGGCTCTAAAAAGCAACTCACGGGGTAGGGAAAATAAGCACCACGTTTCGACGAGTCGCGATTGTCAAATTCTATTTTTGTTGTGTCAAAATTATTTTTAAATTTAGAGTTTTTTTTATCAAATTTTATAGAACAATTTGTATTTACAATAAAATCTTAATTAAAATAATCAATACGCTTCAACAATAATTCACTTATTTAATCAAAAAAAGTCATTGATCTGGTTCGTCTTCAGCTTCACTAGAAGACTGAGTATGACCAGAGTTAAAATAAATCACCATTATTTTTTCTAAATTATCTAATTTTAATCTATTTCTTTTTACATCTAACACCCATTTATATGTGGAAAACGAACGTTCAACATCTGTTGATGTTAGTGAAGCGAATTTATATGACAAAAATCCCGTAGTATCAGTCGGAATCCCGTGGAATATCCATATTAACATCAATGTTTGCGGTCAATGAACCTAAATAGCTCTACCTATTCCGATCACTGGTCATCATACAGTAGTGCTGGTTTAGCATATCTGAAAAGTATTTTTTTTTAAATTCTAAAATAAAACTTCTTTTTCAGTGCGGACCCCAACTACCGATCAGCGGTGATCAACACAAACGTGATAGTGAAACACACGGGAGAAGTGACGTGGCTCAGTCACGGGATATACGTGTCCGTGTGTGACATCAATGTGGAACAGTTCCCGTTTGATGTCCAGTTGTGCACCATGAAGTGGGCTTCGTGGACCTATGATGGGTTTCAGGTAAGGAATATTATGTAACGTAACATCACGCATGTTTTCCCAGAAGAGTTTGGCAGAAGTGGACATAGTACACCCACATTTCGCCACTTCTGTTTAAGTGTCATGTAATAGGGGCGATTGCAATAGGGTCATCAACTGGGCTCAAATCTAGACTCCGAGCGGCCGACCTGGGAATCGAACCCAGTCCTCACTCTCAGCAGTAGCGGTATTATATTATTTTTCGATATATCTAAGTAATCAGTGGACTTTGGATACAGATTGTCACAGAATTATTATGTCCCAATGGACATAATAATTATCACAATAATATCCCAGGGGCCAGGCCCAAATTACCAATGTATTTTGGGCATGGCCCCTGGGATACGAATTCCACATACTTACCACTCGATCTATTCCACGTTCTAGTAACCGGATCCGATTCGAAAGGCATTAACATATTTAATTAAAATATTAGAATCGTAGTTACTTATAGCAAAGTTTTTCGGTAGGCCCGACATCGACGCGCAAACGGTAACCATGAATTCAGCACATGATTCTAGACTAACGTAGAAAAGTATCGACGGTTAATAAAAAAAAACTGCAGTTTCATAGAAAAGTGCAATACCTACGCGCTCAAAATGTATGGAACAGCATTTTTTTTTAAATAACTGACGAATAATTTCGATTCCGTGGGGGTTCAGAATCATGTACTGAATCCATGGTAACAGTCGATAACCCTGCCAGCCTGAAAGACGAAACGTAAATGGAGATAAGTACCACATATTTCGAAATATATTGCCAGCTGTCAGTGCTTGGCCAGACTGGACGCAGGTGCGGGGCGGGCTGCTCGGCGCGGGGAACGCGCGGGCAACTCACGCCATAGCTCGTTCATACAAGCGGCCGCAGTGAGTGCGCGACCGGGGTTCTCAAACTAGTTCGAGTTTTTTACTAGTCAAAATAACTTCTTAGTAAACACTGGACACGACATCACGCGGAATGCAGCCGCGCTCGACTGCGGACAGGCAGATCGCGCCGCTCCCCGCCCCGCGCTGCCAGTCTGGCCAAGCACTTAGCATTTCTTAATACAATGATGAAATCAAAACAAGAGAATGGTCACAATTCAATGTTATTCAAAGCGAAACGAATATTCGTTTTTATCAAATATAGATATGATCATAAATTATTCAACAGTGGCGGCTCTTTATAGACTTTTATTTTCTCTTAAATAATCAATCTGCCTAGCTTTTTCCCAAGTATCGGCTTCCACTCTAATCAGAAGCAGCTGGATACCAGTATTTTACATGGAATGACTGCCTGTCTGACCTCCACGACCCAGTTATTAGGCAACACGAAACTCCTTTAGCAAGACTGGTTGACAGATTTTCAGGCTTCTGACTACGCGTAACGACTGTCAAAGATCTACGGGATCAACTGTCTAACGTGCTTTCCGAGGTATTGAGGGGTCTCGAAGTGTTATGGATGATCGCCCATCTACGGACCGACCTCGGTAAGCGTCGCTTGACCTAGAAGATTGATCCATGCGGCTATTATTATTTAGCTACGAGCTCCAATAGTATTCCCTTCATTTCAAACATGGTTATTAATAAGGAAGCGCCAGGGTAGCGCGCGAACCCTATTAAATGACTATATCATGAAATATCAATCAATAAGATTATACTCGTATGAACTTAGAGGGTTGAATTTGTATTGATGATTTTAATGATGGTTTAAATGATTGTACATAATTGTTTAAATACACATTCGTTACGTTCGCGCATCATATTATGTTCAACATACAACCTAACCTGAAAATTGCAAAAAACGTAAGAAAATATAAGAATTTATCGGTCTACCTGGCGCTTTCCCCATAGGGACATTATTTTGGCCCGGACTATTCTAGAAAAACGCACACCTATTAACTGCCATATATACAGGTTGTCCGGATAATTAATGGATAATTTCTTAAGGGGTCATTTTATTTATTATTATGAACAACTTTTACTACGGGATCAAACATGAAATCGCGAAAAAAAATCAGATGTTCCCTACATTTATGTTCGCATAACTCGTCAAAATGTAGGAAACTGCCGATTCTTTTTTCGCGATTTCAGGTTTGGTCCCATAGTAATAGTTGTTCATAATGATAAGTACAATTACCCCTGAAGAGGTTATCCATTAATTACCGGACACCGGACCTGTAATATTATACCATATGCTCGTTCACTATCGTCAGCCAGACACAATCACTTTGTGTTTTGTGTAAAATTGAAAGCATCTACTAGAGAGAAATGAGAACCTCCTCAAATCCTCTTACGATTCCGGACTCTGACATCTAGCACCCTATTGCTTACGTTTTATTACCATATTTAAATCAGGGTTCTTGGTCCTAGAGCAGCCTAGATAATTCTGGTCGCTGCATTTAGGAATATCACCTACCTAGGCTAACCTAGGTACAATGATGGGATCGTTCAATCCTATTTAGTTTTAACGCGTAATAGGAATATGCATGATTGTGATCGAAGTAAGGGTTTTTAATAAACTGTATTACTTCGGAATTATGCCTCCATCAATATTTTTGATTATAATTTCTTTTTGGGAAATAAATTAATTTTTTAAACTTGCTATGAAACTGTGGGAAATTCAAATATTTGAAAAGCGACGCCATTGCTCAGAGCGAATGTGACGTGAAAGTCTATGACAACAATAAATTGGTTTTTATAGGAGCGTATGCGATTCAGTCCGTTGTCAATGTCATAGACTATGACGTTACACCAAACGCGCCAAAATGCATGTAGCGTGTAAGGTAAGGTAGATGTCGGTTGGCTATTTTTTACTTGCAATTATTTTTTGGCGTTCAATATTTTTTTACTATTATAATATGGCGATGTAAACTATCGAATCAAGTTATTTAAAAAAATACATGCATATTCCCTATTGTTTCAGCAAATTAATATACTCCATTTTACATGTAGGCGCGCACTGTCAGCACTTCAGGCTCAGATTTTCTAATCTTTTAAACACGAAATAGTGTTTGTCTCATAATATTATGCCATCATCTAATAAAATATTCATGAAGGTTGCATGGTAAAACCAAGCAGGCTAAAGTCTTTACAGTACCTACCTAAGTTTGTTCGAAAATGCAATGACACCCACATTTCCTTCCCACATTTAACGCTGCCTTCAAAGCAAGAGTGAATCGGCATCTTCTGGGCACGCTCGTTCTATCATAGAACTCATTCATCGCTTTCCATCAGGCGTGATCGAGGTCAAAAGCAGGGCGGTTCATCAATAAAAAAAAGTGAGTGGGTAGGTATTTTTTTTAGTTCCACGAAGAAATCCCTCTTTTAATGTCGAAATGAAACCATTACTCAAATGATAATGCTGTCTTAGGTCTCAATTATACCAAAAATGTAATAAAAACGCTAAGTAGCCAAGCGAACTGTTTCGTTATTAAAAATACCTAGGAATTTCTTTGATTACCTAATGTACAGACGACAGCACACCAAGCTACTACAATCTGTCGAATTTATTTAATAGATTTTCAACTTTATCGCTGAAGTATAAGGTTCAAAGTTGATTGGGAAAATTTGACAGTTTCGGGTAGCTTGATGTGCTGGCGGTACCTTCGAAGTTATTGATGTTGCGAATCAAAGGGTATTCTATAATAGCCCATTAGTAGGTTAAATGGGTTTACAGACTAGAAATCCTATTAAGTAAACTAACTAGAAATTTTACCCCGCTTAGAATTACGAGTACATAATCGAATTACGTACTTTATTTTCCTAATAGGTATTATGTTTGTATTTGAGATCAAATGAAATGGTAGGTAAAAGTAAATGTAAATATTTATTTTGTAACTCAATAATTTGTTTCATAACGTTAATAATCGTGTTTATTTCTAGGTCACACAGAAAGGATATACAAATTCAATATAAAAAAAGTCCTTTGTTCATCAATCTTACTTAGTCTCAAAATAACTTTTTGTACAGAAACAGACAAAACATCCAAAGAAATAATGCTCAGTCTCATGAGTAATAAGTTTTTTACTTCGATATATCACCGAAATATTCCATCGGAAAGCCAGATGATATGTATATGAAAATGATACAATTATGGCTGTGTCACGTGATGCGCGAACAGTCTGGCAAAACGGAACTAAGGGTGCTTGTATAAAGAATCGGGTTTTCGTCAAGCCCCGTTACAGACAACCCATTCTGTAAAAAAATCACTATGAAATCCACCACCACCATCTACACCTACACTGAAAAAAAAAGTAGTTGCCACAATCAAGATTTTGTTTAGATTGACTAAGTAACTTGTTTGCATCTGAGCCTATCAAGCACAATGATCACAGCCACTACTTTTATTTGATTAAGATTTGAGACGGGATCTTGATTGGAGTTATCACAAAACCTATTTGCAGCAATCAAGTTGATCAAGTTGCTTGATTGACACAACTAACTTACTTTGTTGTTTTAACTCTTCTACAATGATGTCATGTTAAGGGTAATGAAGAAACTTGTTTGAGCGTTCAATCATTTGAACTAGTATTGCTGCAATCATGTCGTGATGATCAACTTAACTAAGATTTTGATTAATCTAAACAAGATATCGTCAATTAAGCTAAAAATCACTTGATTGGAGTGCATTTTTTTCAGTGTATGGCATTAAGTCCACCTCTGTATATTTGTTTGCTAATGACCTTTTTTTTTTTTTTTTTTTATGGATGGGAAGTCATCAAATGACCCCTCCCGCTCTGGGTGGAGCGAAGGGAGTGTCAGACTCTTACTGACTAAAACCCATCCGTGTTCCTTCCTTAGCCCTTTATGTTCCGGGGTAGCGGTAACCCTTTCGGACAATCCCGCACCCCCGGCAGGCTTCGGCCCTGGCAGGCCCCTTCCTTTATGCTGACATCTCTTTGAGGCGCTCGTGGAACACGTACGCGCCGTCCGGCACGGGTGTTTGCTAATGACCTAAAGCGCGGTCAATGTCAGACTGCATAGAAAAGAAAGAGAAGCGCTAAACACAACCCTGGTAATTTATTGCAAAAAATATGAAGCAATTATCTATTTACAAAAAAATCTATTGTTTGGACTAAACAATTAAAACACTAGTAGGTACTTTAGTATATTGCTTGTAGAATAATCTGACAAAACATCAGAATGATTGTATGTGGTTTTTATTGTGAAAAGAAAGTTTTTAGAGGTATCTTCATTATTTTTTTGTATGGTATCAAATTAGTTGTATTATGTTTTCAACATACTAACTAGCATATATGCTGAAAAATATCATATATTTTCTGATGTTGTTGACAATAGTCATATACCTACTTTTAGGCATTATAAAACTTGCGGTTTTTTGAGTTTATGTCCTGTAGTCCCTTAAACAAATAAATAAAACTAAGGTGAAGTGAGCTGTCAATAGTTTCAATACCTTTTTTTTTTTATGGATGGGAAATCATCAAATGACCCCTCCCGCTCTGGGTGGAGCGGAAGGGAGTGTCAGACTCTTACTGACTAAAACCCATCCGTGTTCCCTCCTTAGCCCACTCTCCTTCGGGTATATACGCACTCTGGTAAGGAAACGCACCAGAGACCAACATGAAAAACTATGGACGGACCAAGGCGAATGTAGGCAGGCTAGGGAAGCAATTCCTACATTGGATGGCCGCCTCACGAAACAGGTCCTCCGTCTAACCAAACAAAAGCTGCGCATAGTTACTGCAGCTTTAACTGGCCACGGGTCATTTAATAAACACCTCTTTGTCATAGGAGTAACAGACAGTCCGCTGTGCAGGGCATGCATGGAGGACGACGAGACAGCGGCACATGTGCTTCTAAGCTGCCCGGTGGTCGCCACGTATAGGGCAAAGTACTTCGGTAACCCAGGTACCCTACGAGAGACGGTCAGTAACATCAAGGCGTTGCTGGCCTTCCTTGAGGAGCTGGGGTGGATCGAATAATCGATTTTCCCACCCGTACGCAAAATACGCGCATTGACGTGGAGTTGCGGACACCAGCCCGTATTACCTATTACCTATCCCTCCTTAGCCCTTTATGTTCCGGGGTAGCGGTAACCCTTTTGGACAATCCCGCACCCCCGGCAGGCTTCGGCCCTGGCAGGCCCCTTCCTTTTTAACCGACTTTAAAAAAGGAGGTTCTGTATTCGACCCGTATGTATGTATGTATGTATGTATGTATGTATGTATGTATGTATGTATGTATGTATGTATGTATGTATGTATGTTTGTATGTCCGCGATTATCTCAAAAACTACTGAACCGATTTTGATAATTCTTTCATTAGTGTGATCTACATACTTTCAGGAAGGTTTTAGTATATAATACATTAGGTAATTATTCTTATGTACGAAGTTATATGCATAAATGTACTGCATCTCCGGCATTTCTATGCGAATTTTGATGATTCTTCGAGTTGTGTCTTCAATGCACTAGTGTTAATTGAATTTATGTGGGGTAGGTACAACTAAAAAGTGAAAAATAAAAACTTTTTTACAAAAAAAACAACCGACTTCAAAAAAAAAACACTACAAAGTGAAAAATAACTTTAATTTCGGAAGTCGGTGTCAAAAAACGAAAATGCGGAACCAAAGACACCGACTTCCGAAATTAAAGTTATTTTTCACTTTGTAGTGTTTTTTTTTTGAAGTCGGTTGTTTTTTTTTGCTAACATCTCTTTGAGGCGCGCGTGGAACACGTACACGCCGTCCGGCACGGGCCTGGTCCTGATCGGACGGTGAGCTACCCATTACTCTCCGAGCTACCCATTACTCTCCGCTACCCATTACTCTCCGAATAGTTTCAATACCTAGCATCAGGTGGAACGACAGCCAACTTCACGTTAGTTATCACGGTGAGATTACAGAATCGGTAGATTGCTGCAGGTTGATCTTCGAAAAGAAATGATAACATGTTTCAGCTGTTTCTTTATGTGTGAGCGCACAAGTTAACACGGGACTGTTTCATCCGCACCGATTCGTACCGACTTGGCTTTCCCGGGAACCGGCTTCTTTATGCAAGCACCCTAACTCACTAATCCAGTTTATCCAGTGCCGGAGCAATCCACATTTAGATTATCCACGTTACCTTTATTGACCAAGCTGTTATCTGACGGATTAACTCGTAGACGACAGTTTAATTTCACTGGAGTGTAAATGTTTGCGACTGCATAATCTTTGAATAAAATCAGTTAGAGGTTGCGCTGCCACTTTTAAAGAGATTTCTAAGATCACTGTATTTGCATAGGTTTTATACAATTTTGTATTGAATACTACATTTATTTGTTAGAACAATGATGCTAGTTTGAATAGTAAAGAACTTTCGTTTCAGATAATTGCTCAACAAAATCAGAACTCTAGTTGCGTAACACAAATTAATCACAATCTGAAAAAAATTTAAGGATAGTGCTAATTCATTGCTTCATATGTTCGACAAATTTGTCTGCTCTGCAACGTAAATAAATTAATGAATGTTGTTGAACTGTCAAAATGAAACTGCCGTTGCGTAACTTTGTGAGTGTAAAACTTCGAGTTTCATAAAATATATTTAATGACAGTAAGTAAATAACAATTAATACCTAATTAATTAATAAAAATAATAAAATGATATCCTAACTTAACTAAAACTATTCACAAACTAAAATATAGCGTCCAAAAATTCATCCGCATCGCTGTCGACTATTTATAAAATGTTTCATAAAATAGGATTAAGTATTGGCCAAAATTACACGTTTATAAACAAAAACTTAGCACTTTATTAAAACTATAGAATTATATTGTTGGCACAAAACTAAGAGATTTCATCTAGGCAAAAAAAAGAACAATTCAGCCAAAGGTTTTAATAGCAAAATTTTAACATTTTTCCGCTCCGGAAACACGTCTCGCATAAACAATGAGCTAACAAAACAAAAGATGTAATAAGCTTTTTCGACGCGAAAACATGGCGTCAGCTTAACAATACATGTAATATAGGTTTTAGCTATTGAACAAAAGAAATCTCCTCATTACTTGAGACAGGAGTTATTTATACATTTGTATAGTAAAATCATTTCGGTATCGCGGTACAGTAAATGCAAACAACGGGATGGTTTTTTCAGACTTGCATTAAAACAAATGCTATTCGGGTGTTAAGATTTTCTTGGTTTCTGAATTTACTAAAAGCTTTTTTGTAAAGTTTTTTCCTTCGTATCGAGTACGGATTTGAAATGTATTTATAGTAGTAGTTTTAAGTGTTGTGATGATTAATTACTTACTTGTGTTGAATTACTTTTACAAAAGCCTTTTCTCTGTGGCTCTTTGGATAGCAACTACCCTAACTGGAAGATGACTATGCGGTATAATGTCTGGTGGCTGGTTTGGAAATAATGATCTTATACTGTCACTAATCCAAGTAGATAATTAATTTATTATGTTCCAATGTTTTAAAAAGAAGACATAAATAAAGAAATAAATTACTGTTTGATTAATAAAAAATAACAATCTGGTAAGTCTCCATAACATCATGAGCAAAGGGTCATGTCCTAAAACCAAAAATTCGAAGGCATGTTACATATACCAAACCATACTGGGCCCGCGTGGTGGATTGGGCCCGAAAAGAGGAGGTCATTGTCCCAGCAGTGGGAACATTATAGGCTGATTATGTTATACATATATTGCTGTCTCCATAACAACAGATTTTAAAACAAAGCTAAACAATATTTATCATACTTTATCAATTATACTTTATTTGTACACATATTAAACTAAACTAGCTTACAATAAACTCTATTAAGACAAAACATTTGCTTACTAACGAAAGTCTACAGCATAAAAAGTTACTATAAAAAGGCTAATTTACGGTAACAAAAGAAATTAATTTCCTTAAGAAATGAGAGAAGTTAATTTGCCAGCTTCCAGAGGTGAGGATGACATAGTAAAATTGATAGTAAATTTTGTTTTTTATTTAATGAAATACTTGGAGGTAAGATGTGAGTTATGTACGAGAAATGAGACCACCTCATCTCGAAGACAGCTGTTAGGCATTATTCATACGAATAGAATGAAATACACATTTATTTTGAAAAAATAAGTAATACATACATTAAAGCTAAGCGGTATTTGACCATTCGGCATGCAAGCATTTTTATAAATTCAGAGCAATTCAGGCAATTTTTTTCTGTAATAAAAACACAGTCATATTTTTGTGGTACCTACGTTTTATCCATGAAAAAATACGAAGACGTTACATTGAACGCAATTGACTTGGAGTTTCATCCATAAAACCAAACTGGTCTATCTTCTTGAATCTTTGCCCACATCAAAGTCTTGGTATTCCTACCCGTATTTACTATAACCTGTATAAACAAAGATCAGATTAAATAGGCCCCAATTCTCACCAAGTCTCAAGATATTTGGGAAAATCTGGAATTATTGTGATTACGATCATCCATTCGACTCCCTCTTTCATTGTGGCGATACCCAGGTGCCCCAATGAGCGTTAATGGACGCTTAGCGGTAATTAAGACCAACATTACATTTTCTTTGTTAATGTTTATTTATGTAGCAAATAAATAAAGCCACGACCTTTTTGTTTAAGGGAACGATTACGTACTTATAAGGGTCCGGGGCCACTATAAGCGATCGATTTTTGACCGAGCAACGGGACAATACCTTAAGAGCCTATACTACCTCAGCTAAAATTGATTCTTTATCTCGCTCATACGATACTGCTCGCTGACTGAGTGAGAGCGAAACAAAGTGCGGTGCTGGGCGGCAGGCAGCGCCAATAGTTTAGGTATTTGCTTTTTACAGTGAAAATAATGGTAATTATAAAAAAGTAAATAACATAAGACCTGCTTTACAGTAAGTTCAGTTAGTATGCAAAGTTTCATGATCTAATTTGAAGTATTTTTTGAATATCAGCGGTTTATTTTTCGGGTTAGAGGTAACTTTGGATTTATTTTCTATCGAGAAAATTTTATGGAATCGTGTTTTCGTCTAACATAAGACTTAGCATTAATCCTCAACTTTACCATATATTTATTTCAAAATTAATGGTGCAGTATTTTCGACATAACGGAGGATCACGCTAAGCCATTTGAGGTAGTATAGGCTCTTAACCGTTTAATAAATGCTTGGGTTTTTATGACTTTTCACTCGATCGGCGCTGACATTGTGTCCACAAAATGACTGCGTTGATACGGGTTGTACATCATATTTAGATATTCTACTTGATATTTTATATAGAAACAGAGCAGGTGAGCGATCGGTATAGATTTGGACAGCATACTCGCTTTGTGGTCTTCACCAAACATAGGTGAACTAATGCGCTCGTGTCGCGTGGTTGTAGTGATGTGCTCTTTTTTGTAAATACTTATTTCTGATCCTCCCCTTCTTCAGTTGTTTCCAAGCCCTGTACGTATATTTTGTTGCTGACGATCCTTCAGGAATAAAAACAAAAGAAAAACTGGATCAGACCGGAATGAGAAAGTTTATAGTGGATAAGACGAACTAGCAGGGAATCGAGGAGGGGTTTGGGGGGGGGGGGGGGTGATCCAGGGGTCAGACTTTTTGACAATTTCTCTCCATTTATGACGATCTTTGGCTTGTTGTAATATATTCATTCGGGATAACATTTGTTCCCAATATAATGTATAATTCTAAATCCCAACTTGTCACAAGCCATTATTCCATTAGTGGCTAAATTAGGACTTCATTTGAAATGTACAGACACAGTTGAATTCTCAGCCTCGCTGTAGGTATCTTTTCACAATAGAAATACGGAGACTAACCCAATTTATTATGTATTCATCATTGTTTATTTAGGTACACAAAGTATTTCATAAGAATTTGCTAGCCGTTTGTAATATTTTTTGGCTTATGTTTAACTTATCACCAGATAAAGTAAAATATAACATTAGAAAAACACTTTTTACTGCCAATAATAGAAAATGATTACCAAAATTAAAACTCCATGTTATTGTAAAATATATAGGTAAAGGTATTTGTATTCTCATTTGCTCGCTCTTGCATCCTATGTCGTCGGATCTCCTGTTTCGGTGTAAAGGGTTTAAATATAACCTAACCAAACTTACCTCGGGGTGCCCAGCTAGAATTATTGTAATTTTAGACTTAATTTTTTGGTGTTTAGTATATTATTTTGGTGGTCATTCACACATATTTAACCCCATATTTTTTGGAATCAACTGGCTTATTTGATTACGGTGGATTACGGTGGTTATGGATTTATTCATTCGTGTCTTGGTAGTTATGTAATATTGTTGTTTGTTACTATTGTGATATTCGGTTTTTACATCAGGAATTTCTAAGTAACAGCCCGGAGTTTGGAAGTGGGCGGTGTGATACCCCCGTGTCTCGGAAAGCACGTTAAGCCGTTGGCCCTGCGTCTTATCTCTCCCCGGTCGTATCGGATTGCCGTTCCATCGGACTATGAGTGTGAGGGAAGAGAGAGTGCACCTGTATCTGCGCACACATTTGGGCACTATAATATTATCTTAACCGAAGGCTAGTCTCCGCTGAGATTGGTCGCCATGGCCGAAATTCGGTCAAGAGGACTATTATTATTATTAGCATATTTGTGTGTGTGTGTATATATTAAGAGTGATTGTGAGTGCTGTATTTAAACGTATTGTAAAGCAAAGTCGCCTTTCGTGCCCGTCTCTGTGACCGCGTTGTACTTCTAAACTACGCCACAGATTTTCATTCATTATTTAGACATACAGATTATAGAGAACTTATTCTGGAAGGTGCCATATTTCATCCAAATCCGTTCAGCTGTTTTAGTATAATAAACAAACGACCAAAATTTTTTTTAGTTTATATACCTAATCATGAATGTTTTGTCAATTCGTAAAAACCATACTTACGTAGCAGGGGCGGGTCACTACAAAACAGGTTGTTTTATATTTAAAAACTAAATCCTATCAAAAAATACTTGAATTCCCAACAGACATTACACAACGAAAGCCAGCAAGTTGGAGTTCCACAGAAGTACGCATTTTAATTTACGACTCCGAAGGAAACGGCCATTTTGTAAACGCAAAAACAGATTGGTAATCAAGATAGCAATCTGGTAATTTACGCCATCGTCACAAATTTCACGTAGAATCTTTTGTATGAATACAATAAAAGTATTATACGGAGAGCGTTTATCGTGAAAAAATGTCATTGTATTTAATGTGAAAGCCCGCCGGGGCGGTATAGAGACTCTTTTGGAAGTTTTGGAACACAATGGCTCGCGTACATCGTATATTACCTACTACATTTTTCATATGGTATTCACAATTAAAAAAGTACATGTGTGTTCTACACACACACTACTCAGTAATTAAGGGGGATGCGCTTGGTATCCCGCGAAATTCAAATTTAGTTTAGGTTATAGTATGTATGGTGAACAAAATATAATTCACGAGTGTAACTTAAGGATGTATTTACAGAATTATAATCATCAATATAACCCTCGATGTTCTAAGTGATGCTCTAAGTTCACATAATCCTATCGTTTGATATTTCATGAAATAAGTAGTCAAAAGTAAAGTCATATTTGTTACACTCGCGAATCATATCTTAATCAACATTCAACATGACACTGACCTACAAATTGTAATAAACTTAAGAAAATTTGATTTTGCGGGCTTCCTAGCGTATCTCCCTCTAATAGCCTGCGCAGACGACGGATTTTTGTCCGCGGACTTTTTTGTCCGCGGCGATGGAACGTATGGAAATCTGTGCAATAACGCACACGAAGGACAAGTAGACTGCTGGGATTTCCATACATTCTATCTTCGCGGACAATTTCTCCGCGAACAAAAGTCCCTCGTCTGCGCAGGCCATCAAGCTGTTTATTAGATACTCGTTCGCCAGTAGCACATAATTCCAAAAGTACCTAACTGTAAATGAGAGTTTACTCACAGGTTTGTTGAACATTTATTTGTTTTCGATATTTTAATAATTTCAGGGGCATCGTCCTTCATAATATCATAATCAAAGCTTATTATTTTTAATTTACAATTAAATATCTCTGCGATAAACATTTCAAGTAAATAGTCTTGATACAATTTAGAGTTAAACAAATATTGTAGACAAAGAGATGATTTGATAAAAAGTTAAATGAAACTGAAATTAAAGTAAACAGACAGACACGTGGAATTTTCTTTTCTTCTTCTTATGAAAACGATCTTAGAAAAAACATCGTGAAATTTATAACTTAGTGATTTCCCAGAATCATATTTCATTTGGGCTAAGTAGCGGGGTAATTGCGTAACGCACTATCAGTAGCAATGGCTTTCATTTTGACAGTTCAACAACATTCATTGCGTTATTTACGTTATTGAGTGGACACATTTTCCGAACTTAAAAAGCAATGGATTAGCAATATCCATCGAAATGATTCAAATTGAGATTGATAGTGTGTTACACAATTAGTGTGCTGTTCAAAGGCATCACTTCATATTTTTATTCTGAGTAACGAAGGTACGATGTCCTACGCTTCATAATTCGTTTTAATGGACCACAGCCCCTATGTTGGCATCTCTAGTGAATGTACTTCGTGACGTATGTATACCTACACCCACACATACGTCACGAAGCCAACATCAAATTAAAGGGCAAAAGGTACGATTGTTCAGAAATTTATTTGACATACCAACCTTTTATCAAAGCACAAATTAATGAATTTACTACGCGCGAGTGTGGAAATGCGAACAGTAATACGTATTAACGTTATTAAATAAGAGTGATCTGGGTCTTGGCTGCCATGTCAGATATTAGCTTTTATCTTATCTCGCTAAGAAAGAGTGACGAAACAAAGGCTAATTGTTAATTAATTTCAACTGAAATTAACTTGATTCTAAGAAATAAACAGATGAAGGTTCTGAATTAACATTATTCTCAAATATGTTTCGTCTACTTGTTGGCTCATTTATTCTAACCTAAGCAATAAAAGACTTATTCAATTCCAAAAAGAATAATGTATTTATGAGCCCAGTATCTGCCTTATGTAAACAAACCAAGAAGACAGTTATGAAAATGTCTGATTCAACAATCGGACTGAAATAAGCTAGCGGATTTATAACCTCCATTAATTTAAGAAACTTTTACTTAAGGTGCTCCGAAATTTCTTAGCCTGTTTATAAAATATTTGCACAACAGACCCCAGGAATTTGAATGAATGATTCAAGATAAGAACGCGGTCAATTTCATACCGAAATATTCTCCTGAAAAAATATTTTCAAGCTGTCTAGAAAATCTATCGCTTTAAAATTTGATGTCTCTCGGGTCGGTGTTATTTGACTTTTACATTAGGATGCTATCTCCTTTCAAATCGGCTTTCGTCTTATATCCGCGATCTAACATTCCTGAAGACGAGATTCGTACATATTTAAGATTTTGCTATTTTCGGATTTGTGAAGTTTACTCCTTTGAATAGTTTGGCCTGAATTACCTTTAATTTAACTTCGACATTCTTACCTAAGAGGCTTTTAAAAGGTACCCCACTTGATTGTGTGGGTAAAGTTGAAATGGAGTACCTTTCATCTTTTGCTGGAATTAGAAATTAGGATAACATACCTTCAGCTGTAGACTCCACGTGTTTCCTTATATAATAGGTCATTAGCCTCCAGCCCTCATACTAATTTATTTGAGGTCGGCTCAGCTTGCTTTCTTGCATACGTCTTTAGTTGTTATCTCCTCTTTCTGGCCATAATCCTGTTCACACAAAATCTGTTACTGATACTTTTCTTTTTCTCTATAAAGTAGTATAATATAGTCACAGAATACTTAAAGTACTACGTACAGAAAGGCCACTCCCTTCCCCGCACTAACATCAGTTACTGCACCTCACCCCGCACTTCGGCGTATTCGTCGCAGTTCTTTAACAAGAGCGCTCGCAAACACAAGTACCTCACGCACACATTCATACGTATACAAACGTCATTTTTTAATGTAGTAGTAGTAGGTAATTATTTAGCGAGCGTTGTATGGAGTGTCCGGGGTGTGCTATAGTAATCGATAAATAAAAGAAGGGAGACGCGTAATGTCCGTTTGCCCTATTGCACTTCTTGAAGGTGATTTTTTCTCAGATCAGTCGCGTTACCTGCGTAAAAGTACACTCAACGCTAGGCTAGAAGTGCTAGTGATTAGAAAAAATCACACAGACCAAATTAACATTTTGTGAAGCATGGTACTAGGCGAGCAGAAAAACTCAAACTTAAAGCATTTATTTCAATTAAACCAATTACAGGCACTTTTGAATTGTCAAGGGGTCGGTCAGTCAGAAAGATGAAGCTAGTTGCCCATTCCAAAGCGTAGATTAGCAGGGCAGACTTATCAGAAGATACTTTTTGTCGCCCACACACATGCACATTTTTATAGGTGTATTTCCGCGCATTTCTCCGAAACTATTTATTGGATTTTGACCATTTTGTTTGTAATAAGTAGGTAGTTAATAGTTTTGTTGTAAATATTGCATTAAAATTTTACCAAGGTTTTCAGATGTTTTCCCTTTTACACGTAGGTATTAGTCCATATCTTAAAAACTATTGAACCGATTTTGATGAAACTTGCAATGGTCCCTAAATTGAATTAAATGTAAGCCTTAAAAATTTAAGAATGTTAAAATCACGTTTCTTTTTTCCTTAGCTGGATTTAAAGAAACAATTCGACGAAGGAGACACAACGAATTACCAAACGAACGGCGAGTTCGACCTAGTGAGCTTCGAAGCCATTCGCCACGACCAGTACTACTCCTGCTGCGTAGAGCCCTACCCTGATATCACATACATCATTAAGTTAAGGAGAAGACCCATGTTCTACGTATTTAATCTTATTCTTCCCTGCCTCCTTATCAATGGAATTGGTAAGTGGAGTTACGTTTACATCTGTGTCGATATTTATTTCCTTTCAAAGTCTAGAATCTACTTAGATCGAAGCAAATAAGGACTTGGAATTGTTCGATAATTTTGTAGGTTTTGATAATGAACAATATTCTCATGTAACCGCAAAAAATCATATGTAGGAATGTTAACAAAAATGCAAAATTAATTACTGTCCTGTTTGTAAATTCCACCCGTTCCACCATTAATAAAACTTCAGAAATCGTATAAGAGCTAACATTTTTTTGTTTGGTATTTGCCGCTAATTGTGAGGTTGAACTCCAAATTGTATCATGAATAATAAACATAATATGGGTACCTAAGGTAAATAATTAGACAATGTCGGTTCTAATGAGAAAACATTAGCAGTGCTAATTTCGCGTTTGTAACTAAATACATGGCAATATTATATTCCGTGTGGAATGCTATTCAAGGATTTTTATTTTATTTCGCGTTGTTTTATTTGTGTAATATAGCGGCTACCTATTTATTTGCGGAAAGTACTATTTAACTACAAATAAAAATAAAAAATAAACTTTTTTAAAACAAGCTTATTCAATATTTCAGTTGTACTAAAATGAATTAGTCCGCCATCTTTGGTTGTCCGCCATATTGGATTTAGAATAATGTCACTAAGCTAACCGTGCATTGTCATCCAAACCAATAAGCGTGTATCCAAAATTTCGGCTTAATCAGTTCGTGACAACTATTATAAAATTCAGTTGCAAGATTTGACTCATAAATACTAAATAACGAACAAGGCAAGTTAAATAAATGCTTATAATGATGACACACTTTAAAAAAGTACTACTACTGCTCAAAATTATGCGAATCTCTGATAAAAGTTTTATTCTATTTTCCGTTATGATATTATCAAGTAAAAATGGTTTATCTTTATATGATCACGTTCTTAAAGTTTAACGAGTCCCAACATTCTTGAAACTAAAACTAAATTCAAAGAAGTCTTAAACCTTTTGAAGATGAATCGAGCCATGATTCAGCTCCGTAACATCGTTCACAACAAGAGGCTTTACGTGGAATGGCTTCATTACAAATTTTATTACGACAAACCACTGATTGCCGAGAAGTTCAAGGAAGTTTCGTCTTTACGGACGAGCTCTTATTACCATAGTATAAATATGGTGATGGACGTAAATCACGTAATGTGCCAAGCGAAAACAAGAATAGGTACACGAGATAATCATACACACGTTCAAATAGAATAATACTATAAACATACAAACAAAAAGACTCATCTTCATGGTAATCATATTTACTGAAGCTTTATTTCGCGCCTTTGTTGGTCATAATTGCATAAATCACTCAACAAATACATACGTGTGTGTATTATACATTATTATTATAAGCCTGTATTGTCCCACTGCAGTGTATTATACAACGTGTATAAAAATTTGTGGTCATATTTAAGGGTATGGTACAGAGCATCAAACTGAACAACTTTCTCCATGGGACCAACATAGTAATCTCGAAAAAAATATCAACAGTCCCATTCAAAACTTCAATACGTACTGGACCCGAACGTTTTACATGGCCGAATGTTTTTCGCTATTACGATGTTGGCCCCATGGAGAAAATTCTTCAGTTCGGTGGTCTGTACCATACCATTAAATATGACTACACATTTTTAATACACGCTGTATTAATACACAACTTTTTCCACGGGACCAAAATCGTAATCGCTAAAAATGATCAATAGTCCCATACAATACTTCAATACGTACTCGACCCAAATGTGTTGGGTGGCAAAATATTTTTTGTTGAAGAAAGTTGATGCTGTATAAATATTTTGTCACGAAAAAGATAACGTAGGTGAGTGAGATTTCTCAGCGAAGCTAAATAAAACTTTTTATATTTTTCCACTAGCTCTTCTAGTGTTCTACGTGCCGTCGGAGTCAGGTGAAAAGGTGACCCTGGGCATAAGTGCACTTCTGTCTATGACCGTCTTCTTGATGACTATAAGGGACACATTGCCACCTACGGAGAAGACACCTCTTATTAGTAAGTTATTTTTGTTTATTCGTTAGTAAGTTTATTTAGTAAGTTATTTTCATTTATTCGTATTTCATGTTTAGTCAATTGTTTGTCGAAACAAACAATTGACAAGTCTAATGTCACTTGTCAATTGTTTGTTTGGACCTCGTTTGGACAAACAACTGACAAGACTAATGTCAAGTTTCGGAGACGAAACTTCAGCGACTGTTAAACACTTCATCGTCGTCGTCGCGAACGCTCAAAAATGGTCTCTATTCGAGTCCGAAATTAAACCAGCAATCCCGAAATAACCACGTTAGTAAAACTGTATTCCTATGTTTATAAAATATGTTGACACTGAATTAGAAGGTAAAGCAATCCATAAATCTATACTTATTTTTTTTTTACTAATAATTATATTCCAATGAGTTCGCATGTAGGGGTGGGGTAAACTTCGGAACTACTGATCTGATTCCGAAAATTCTTTCTCTAATGGGAGGCTATATTATCCATGAGTCTTATAGAATATGTTTTATACTAAACGAGAAACTTCACGCAAACGAATCATTCTCCTACCCTTATCCCAATTTACTTGTGGTCAACACCACATGTCTTTTTCTTCCATACTTCTCTATAAGTCGTCATCTCGGTAGTCACCCCCCTTTCTAACCATATCATCATTCACACAGTCCATCCATCAACATTTGGTCAATTTGTTTGGGTGTTGTGTACCGCCGGTTTCGTGGCCGGCTACATGACACCAGTCAGCGAAACACGACGCAGACACTTCGTGTTTAGTTAGTTTTTTAGTTTACATAATTGTAATGTTGTATGTATTTATAGTATTTTTAAGTTATATTAATATCGTATTGTATGTGTTTTATATGGGCCTTGATGCCTGAGGTAAATGGATAAATAAATAATAAAAACAAAATATTAGGTATATTTTCTTTAGTGTTTTATTTATGATTGCTTTACTTTCATAATAACTAGAGCGTAGTTTCCTGTATAAGTACTTCCTAATAAGGGTCATGTCGCTACACGTCCTATTATCCGTTTTGACAAGGGAATGTCTAGCGTAAGCAATAAATTATATTCAACTGAAAGGTTTTCTGATTTGTCACATTTACGAAACTTTAGTGGGCTATAATATAATACAAACAATATAATGTAACTCAAAGTTCTGTTTGTTTTATAAACTTACGATCGAGTACGTTGAACTGCTTAGTATTAAAGGTTACCAACTGTTATCCGCGGCTGCGATCCAGGTTGAAATGTAGACCTATTTCCTGACCCATGTGGTGGTCTATCTGTGTGCCAAATCAGCGGTTTTAGCGTGAAAGCGTAAAAACTCACTTTCGCATATATATTATAACATTAGTTAGGATTAGGATTTTTATTCAGCGATAGTTACTTTATACAGGGTGTCCTCGGTCCCGTAAGTCGACATCAAGCCGGAATCGGGTAATAGGCCAAGTCACAATAGTTATCAGAAAAATATAAGTAAAAATCTTTGAAATAAAAAAAAAGTTGGAATGCTTATTAAATGCGCCAATTTTTAATGTTACTTGCCAAACTCGCAAAGTACATTTTTTTCAGTACAGTCAGTCAAAGTTTGGCAAAGTAATAATTTTGAATATTGGGTTGAGCAATAAGAACATTGACATTTAAGTGCCAATAATTTTAAATATAAAAATTAGTTTTTTTTTTCAATATTTTTCTGATAACTATTATGACTTGGCCTATTACCCGATTCCGGCTTAACTTGACATCGTCTTACGGGACACCCTCTATGTAATGTAGAGAAGTAGATACCGCAGGATTTTCTTTATGTGTTTAAATATAGTTATTCGTAGTTTCGCTTAACTGAACTTTGAAACTAACAGCAAATTTCTTTTCAGGTTTATATTACGGAGTTAGCACGTGCCTAGTGTCGTTTTCAGCGTCTCTTTCAGTCGTCACGCTCAACATATCTTACAGGCGAGTTTAATTACCATTATTGTACATTACCTATTATTTTAATAACGAATTATTAATTACCCTAATTATTAATAGATTGTTTAATCAAACAAAATGGCCATGCAATTTTATACGAAATAAATTGCTCAATTTGAACGCTCACAATATGAATTTTATGATGAATTAATGTTCGCGTTTGTATAACAGATCGAACGAATTGGATTAAGTAAAGCTCGTTTTTCAACCACCAAATTAGATATGCAAATAAAGGGGATGTTGAAAGCTGGATCCAAAATATGTTCGGTATTGGGTAAAAATAGATTTTTGATTATTTCTGAAAAAATATTTCGCTCGTCTGATATAAATTAAAGGAGTCTTAGTCGTGTTTGTTTTTTTTTCTCTGCGTGTGGGCTTCATTTTACCCGACTATATGGGAGGGCAAAGTTTTTACAGTGACCGGATTTATCTTGATAAGTTTTATACTTTTTTCTTGGGTTTACCCTTTAAATGAGTCTTGAAATCTTGAAAAACTCATTCGATTTTGAAATGAAAATATATCCAAGTCACATGTGACTTTTTTAGCTTTTTTATATGTTTTTACAATTACGTGGGTACAGTATCCCAAAAAAAAGTATACCTACACCTACGCTTCGAGAATCATCGTCGATCTTTAGAAATACGAACGCGCGGTGAAGCTGTTACAACCATGGAAGTACTTGTCATTTTTGCATTACCATGATTACAATATTATGGGTTAACATATCAATGCAACTCCATTTTTTATTTTTGTATACACAATTATGACAATCTGCGATCGGAGTATGGAACGGAGATTGTCATAATTGTGTATACAAAATAGTAGTTACGTCTATGATTGATTCGGTATTTGTAACTATAATTATGTGTTTATAATGTCATAATTATTATGTGTTGTGTGAACGTGTGGTGTTGCTCGTAGAGGAGTGAGAGGGCAGCCGGTGCCGGCGGTGCTGCGCGAGCTGGTGCTGCAGCGCCTCGCGCGCTTGCTCTTTATCAACCTTGACACCGACGCTCCAAAGGTAACACTCATTCCTATAAAGATGGCTTTTCAAGATAGGTCACGCGGACTCACGCATGAGTCACGCCGCACAAATTTAAAGCAAACGTGCCGTAGAAACAGTATCACTCGAGGCGGCGCGTCCTGTTGTCGGGCGTACGAGTACGTAGGTTCACTCTTGCAGCGTCCTCGTTCCCACAGCATGATTCGACGTCTGATGATGCTTTCCTAAGCATACCTACCTCCTAGTAGGTTGGTATGGCGCACGCTTGGAAATCAGCCCCGAAAATAACCCTGCTGACTGGTTTATGAGGATGATATGAGATAATATCCATGTAGTTATGGGATAAAGAGCTCAAACCGTATGGAAGCAAAGTGCTTTAAGTATCATTTTGTTGCGTTTGGGTTGGTCGTTTTTCCACCCCAACAACAACAAAGTCCCAGCTCGACGCCTGTGCCCCTTCAATTTGTATCAAATTGATTGATGCTGGCGTTGATACCTTTCACAGCCATTCACAGCTCTACAAGTTCACGGGCGTACTTTAGACCAAACTCAAGTAGGTGTTCTGATTATTATTTGGAAACACGATCAAAACAAAGTTGTAAATAAAAAAAAAAACAAAGTCTTGCACTAAACCTATTTATAAACTACGGCTCGAATTGATTTATACTAACTCGAGCTTTTTAGAGTACAGTCAGTTACCTATAGCAATTGGCTGACCCACCTCTGCATAAATGGTTGAGATTTTTTAGAATACGAATCGATAGAATTTTAAAATTCTTTTATATTTTGTTTATTTGAACAAAGTAAATAAAATATAAAAGAATTATGAAATTCTACCGTTTTGTATTCTAAAAATGTTCAACCATTTATGCAAAGGTGGGTCAGCTAATTGCTATAACTGACTGTACACTCAAAAGCAATGAACCTGTAGTAGTATGGAGTAAAAACTTATATAGTTAACCTATTAACAGTGCCTAAGGCCGCCCGCAGCCACCATGCGGTGATTGCTAACTAATTTGATGGACGCGTCTTGTTTACGAACCGAACAAACGTTAGCCCACCTCATTTGAGCCGATACTTAGGTACGAGAGCTTTGACGTAGTTTATTTTAAACATGCTTTTATGAGGTTTTATAATTAATGTTAGTAGTCAGCATACAGGGTTATTGGAAAAACACCAACAACCTCTTAAGAAGTCTTTGTACTCATCATTATAAACAACTTTTACTATGGGACCAAACCTGAAATCGGGAAAAAAAAATCAGCTGTTCCCTACGTTTATGTTCGTATAACTCGTCAAAATGTAGGGAACAGCTGATTTTGTTTTCGCGATATCAGGTTTGGTCCCATAGTAAAAGTTGTTCATAATGATGAGTACAATGACCTCTTAAGAGATTATTGGTGTTTTTAAAATAACCCTGTTTAATATACACACACACTTCTGATTTTGCCATGGTCTCCGACGGTACGGAGAGGTCCTACAGTTTGTGAGTAAAATGTAAAATAAATAAGTATACCACTTTTCAATAATCGAAGATAGACGGCATTCAACCAGCGTGAAACCAAACAAAATTACTCGTATCATCATCTGCCTAGCCTTTTCCCGACTATGTTGGGGTCAGCTTCTAGTCTAACCAGATGCACTTGATTACCAGTACCAAAATTACTCGTACCTTTCATCCACTCTAACAATACTGTCCAATTGGTCTAAAAACAAACTACGTAATGCATATTTTTCGAAGTTCATGTTGATTGTACACTTCTATGAAAACAACACAATCCAGCTTGATTAGAATCCAACTTTTATACTTTTATCAGTCATAGAACAAATATCTTCATTTACAAATCCCGATCCATAAATTCTTTACTCACACCCAGTGATGCATGAGACAAACAACCCAGAAATAATTGCCTAGCCAGTTGATTTACTGCCTGTAAATATAAAATGTCTATGTTATTCTCAAAGGAGTCGCCAGAGGCTTTTCACACCCGAAAACTACGGTATTAAATCTCAATGCAAAGCGGCTCAGACATAGTTGGTCAACGGGATTGTCAGAAAGGGTTACCGCTACCCCGGAACATAAAGGGCTAAGGAAGGAACACGGGTGGGTTTTAGTCAGTAAGAGTTTGACACTCCCTTCTGCTCCACCCAGAGCGGGAGGAGTCATTTGATGATTTCCAATCCAAAAAAAAGCGGCTCACACCATTTTATCTGAAAGACAGGTACTGAGAGGTAGTACCTAGGTACTTGTGCTGTTTTACACAGAAAATAACTAACCTAACCTAACAATAATAGATGGGCTTAAGGGAGATGAACTAAGGTAGCCCGGGAAATTCAAATTTACTTACGTTTTTGCCATTTGCAGGTCAGTTTCAGGATGTATGTTGAATAAAATAATATGTTTCGCGACCGTAACAAATATGGCTCCACAGAATTATAAATTATTAGAATCTGCAATACAAATCTTTAAGTTAGAATTGGCCTCAAATGTCATGAAATAGTCTTTAAAAGATCGCTTGTAGCGATAAGACCGCCCATTGTGTCACCTATTGTAAAGTTCCTATATTTATGTCTGTAATTTATATGGTGTACATAATAAAGAGTATTCTATTCTATTCAATAGGGTAATATGAACTAAGAGAATTATATTGATGATTTTTATGATTAAGGAATCCTTTCAAAACCCTACGGATTGTGAAAAAAAGTGAATTGCGCCATTGGGGTGCAGGTTTAGCAATGTACTATAAGGCTCAAGTCACACCGAGATGGCAGCGAAGCGCCAGAAGCTTCAGTGTCATATTATTTTAAACTTTATCTTCATTACTATAATACACTAGCTTCTGCCCGCGACTTCGTCCGCGGAAAATTTCTTGTTTTAACATAAGATAACACTCGATTGATATTACTGTATTTAATTTTATTAGTAAAATATTGTTTGGAATCAGATCAGTAACTTCAAAGATTACCTAAGTTCTCTTTTCTGCTCAAGGTAACTTTACCCTTGGTCG
The DNA here is from genome assembly GCA_947508005.1 of Amphipoea lucens. Taxonomy (NCBI): domain Eukaryota; kingdom Metazoa; phylum Arthropoda; class Insecta; order Lepidoptera; family Noctuidae; genus Amphipoea; species Amphipoea lucens. Next base: position 10,295,363 of record OX382356.1, read on the forward strand.
CCTTTTACTTATTTTATTTATTCGTATTTAAGTTAGGTATCTACATATTTAATTTAAAGCTTCTCTATATACAATGTTTGAGGTTGTTTTATTTTCCGGTAACAGAATAATCTGCTTTTCGGATGATCCCACTCTTGATAGACCAACATATAATTGCCCATGGGAAAAACATTCTTTTCGTAGGTCAATGCCAACCAAAGAGAATGTTTGTCCCTGGGACTTGTTAATAGTCAGGGCAAATGATGTTTTTATTGGAAACTCAGAAAGACGCTGTGCACGTTCATCGCTGGATTCTCGAGCGCAGGCCTGCGATGTTATGGCATTTTGCCTAGCGAGCCGCTGCGAGCGCTCAGCGCTAGTCTCCCTATCCCTTGTTTCAGAGACATGCTGTCTTAAAACAGATAGACGCTGTGCACGTTCATCGCTGGATTCTCGAGCGCGGGCCTGCGATGTTATGGCATTTTGCCTAGCGAGCCGCTGCGAGCGCTCAGCGCTAGGCTCCCTATCCCTTGTTTCAGAGACATGCTGCCTTAAAACAGATAGACGCTGTGCACTTTCATCGCTGGATTCTCGAGCGCGGGCCTGTGATGTTATGGCATTTTGCCTAGCGAGCCGCTGCGAGCGCTCAGCGCTAGTCTCCCTATCCCTTGTCTCAGAGACATGCTGCCTTAACTCAGATAGACGCTGCGCACGTTCAGCGCTAGTTTCTCGAGCACGGGCCCGCGACGTCCTCACATTTTGGCTAGCGAGGCCCTGTGAGCGCTCGGAGTTAGATTCTCTAGCGCGTGCTTGCGAAATATTTTCTCTATTTCTCGAGAGGCGCTGCTCATTTTCAGGGGCAGATTCTTCCGTACGGCGTACTCGAGCGGCTCTTGTCTGTGATGTCTGCCGGGACAGTTGAGATTTCCTTTTAGGCATGCTCTCGACAAACTACGCACAGACTTGAACACCGTCCGCCTTTACAAAACAAAACAACCGTAATATCGAATAACTCGTATCGATTATTACGATAGAACGAAGTACGAAACTACGAACATACAAAACAATGAAAACAAACGTACAACGAAATTACGCTATTTTCGAATATGAGGTATCTAATAGATACCTCACAATGTCCGTGCTCATAATCGAATCATCGTTCGTATGGAACGAAACAACCGAAACCAATATGCAACTGACATGTCATATTTGGAACTCCAATCCAACTAACGACAACGTGGGCATAAAAATTCGAGAGGGTCATCAATCCACGGAAAGTCTTAACACCGCGATTCAGAAAAATGACGTAATTGCAGAACGCCATCTATGGGCAAATAGGTAAAACGTCTGCACAATGAAAGTTATGCTAGGGGCATTTTGCGTTTTAGTAATTTTATATTATCTCCGAAACTGCATGACCAATTGATATACTGTAAATGGCAAATCTTATCTGTATGATGTTCTTGTGATACTGAAATAATTTATTGTCATAAGAATTAATATTTTGTTGCTCAAATAATCAACCAAACGTAAGTATACCGAAAAATTTTTTTTTTAATGCAGTAAAAGAAGTATAAAAGATAAAATATAAAAGATAGAGATATGGTATCGCGGACTTTTTTGTAGAAATAATGAAGACGAACCAGGTAGCCATACATTGTTTTTAATTTTAAGCAACTGTTTAGGCAGCGCACGCAAATAATTCTGTTTTATGTGGTATTTTTTTCCGACTTGCTAGACAAAAGTTGTGATAGCTCGGTTAATATACATGCTATAGAAACAATTTATAGCCTATAGCACTCAGGAATAATGTAGCTTTCTGCCAGTTAAAAAATTGTTAGAATTGGATTATGAGTTCCAGAGATTACCTACTACATACAAACTTACAAACTTACAAACTTACAAATTTTACCTCTTTATAATATTATAGTATAGATAGCATCGCTTGAGAAACATGAAAAGGGCGCGCGACAGCCCGCGGCGCCGCGCCGCGAGCACTCCGACGACTCCCGCACAGCGGCGGCTCACGACTCTTCTTGTAGTGTAGATAAAGTTTAAAATTATATGACACTGAAACTAATCACCGCTTCGCTGCCATCTCGATGCGACTTAAACCTAATAGGCTGAAGATGATGTTGATTCCGAAATAAAGATAGGCAGCAGCACTTCTTATTAGATCACCAATGCACTCTAAATCTTCTAGAGATACGACACCCTATGGTCCCTTACAATAGTGGAATTCGAAGTCGTAATAAGTTCACTACATACTATAGTGATTAAAAGGTAGGTACTTCATTAACTTTGAAGTTATTTTAACCTCAATAGGTAGGTACCAAAGTGGCACTGGCTCATTGGATATCCAAAGCTCGAAGTTCATTGAATATTATGATGAATTAATTAATAATATCATTGAGAGCCAGGATTACGGGTAGTGATTATGCAAAGTTCAAAGTCAATATTTGTTCATAATAATTTATTATGAATTTTTGATTGGTAATTTGAGTTCGTCAAATGAATCAGGTAACTTCAAAGAGTAACAGAACGGTGTTGTCATGATTTTTTAGGGTATACATACATCATCCATTAATAAACAACTTTTATATGGAAACAAATCCGAATTCGTTGAAAGCTTTTCCCGTACGTTTTGATTGAATAGGCATCAGGGTTTATTTTTCATATACCGAAGGCCGTTTTTATTCAAAATAGACACAATTTTGGTTACACGTGGCAAACCAAAAGCGACTACACAAAACACACATCATTAGGCAGGTTCAACTAAGAAATTCCCAAAAAAAACTCAAAGCATTTATTTCAATTAAGTGGGTCCAATTACCTAACCTACCGTGTTTTCCTTGTTCTTACAAACGCATTGCTTCATCCATTACGATAAACTTCACTGATTAAATTTCTATAACATATTCTTAGGGTCTTATTCATAAAAAAATATCGAACTTATAAAAGCTTGTTAAAGTCTGGTTGTCAAAAATTGTTATTCATAAACGGATTTTAGCACTTAAACGTTCTTTAGACTTACTATAAAGTTATGACAGCCAGAAAAAATAGCCGACTCTACATCAGCTGATTAATAAGAAAATGACATTTGACGTACAAATGTGACATGTGTTTGAATGTTGACAAATGTCAGTTTCGTAAATAATCGTACTTCGAGGAGCTGCAGTTGAATTTAATCTGTCAAGCTCCTCTAATGAGACACAATTGATTTTCTATTGTTTCGTCGCCGATCGGCGAACCGCGCCGCTTGACCGGTTAATTTATTTTGCACTTCTGTTTAACCTGAATTGATTTATTTAATGCAAGCTTTACAAAGCCTGGATACTAAAAATGTACCTACGTCTTGACAATCGTCCGCTTCGAAAAAATGGTTTAGAGGAATAGAAGTGATCCATTTTCTTTAGACGACGAAGACTTTCGGATCTTCATAATTAATGAAATCTGGTTCGTGAGGATCTTCAGTCTTATTTATAAATGTCTCTTAAATTTTTATAAATTGCTAAGCAACTGATTAGCAAAATTCTTATTCATAAACGTTATTTAGCGCTAAGCAATTGATTAATAGGTACCTGACAAAATTAAACTCAACCGGTGCACTGTTAAGAGGATGCTAAGAGGCAAGATGGCGGGTTTTATTTGGATCAGCTGATCGATTCAATATGATTATTGTGTGCTTCGAGTTAATTTTGTTCCTAATAACGAGTTGTGCCTCAGTAAATTCGACAATATTTTACGGGATTTCAGAGCGACGTAGAAGATTAAAAAAACGCAGGCGGAAAGTAGACGAAGGAAGACCTATAAAGCTCGTTTAAATCCGCTACGTGAATGATTACCTATTTCTTCATTCGGATTACACGTGATGAAAGGATTTATAGGGAAAACTCAATGGGGAGGTTCAGTATGTGTTTAAGAGGTATGAAGAGAATGAGTCCGTGAAAAAGCTCATCACAGATAGCGATTATTCAATGTGTTATCCCATGTGCACACAATTTATAGAAACAGTTTATTTTAATATGTAATAAAGCAAATTTTTTTGTTATTAATTAATTATTTTTGTTTTCCAATATTCTTCCTCCAAAAACATGGGTGCCATGCTTTTTTCATAGAACTGGCGATATCGATTTACCACTCGATACCACATCACTAGTGCACACAACTGGCAACACTAGTTCGCCACCTAACGTGTGTGTTTGGTATAAAACTGAATAGAGAGTTAAAGATGATACGAACGTTTTATTTATACCGTCACCCTCCTCAGCACTCTCATTCCTCATCCTTTTCAAGTTATAGCAAAGTCTCCTCTCGCCGTCTTTGCGAGGTTGAATAGTATTGGCGCTAAGTGCTAATAGTGGCTTTCATAGCAGTAGTCAAACTTGTACCTGTAAACAAGTATAATAATCTATGTATATAAAATTCAAAGTCCTGACTGACTGACTGATATATCAACGCACAGCCTAAACCGCTGGCCCTAGAGACATGAAATTTGGAGGGTGTGTTCTTTGTGAAGAATAGGTATCCACTAAGAAAGGGTTTTTCAAAATTCCAGCCCTAAGAGGGTAATTGGGGGAGGGTGAAATTTCACGCGGACGACGTCGCGGGCTGAAGCTAGTTGTTATTAAAAGACACTTGTGGAAACCATGTAAATCCTTAAATCCTTGAGGTACGGCTAGATACAAAAGTGTACTGACAAAAGTGACAAACATTTTGCCTATTTTAATCCCCGGCGGTTCCCTTGGGCGTCGAAGTTCCGAGAAAACTACCTACATAATATACCTTTGCTATGTATCACTATTAAACGCTACCGAGGGACCAAAATACCAGTAAAAATAACATTTTGTTGGTAACAATAGTCCTTTGAGTAATAGTTTTCGCTTTGCGTGGAGTAGGCCTATTTTCAGTTTTGTTATCTTGTTTAGTAATATATTGGTGTTATTTTTAACTGAAGGTAAAATATGAGAAGCTGGTTTACATGTGTTTTGCGTAAGCGGAATGGTACAACCTACCTACAAAACATGGCCTTGAGATTATTTTTATTTTATAGTATTTTTTTATCAGGTTTATTTATTTGTTTTAGGTTATCTTCCATGTCTGTTAACAATTCTCTTTCGTTTTAATCGAGTTAGTCTATTTTTACTTCTGTCATTTCGTTCAGTTCATTTTTTCCTTTTTTTGATTTTTGCACGGGTCGATCGATCAGGTTAAGCTACGCTTGCCGCGGTTGGTCCATGAATGGGTGAACATCTTTAAATATCAAGACCCCTCTGTACTTCGGAAAGCACGCTACGCCGTTGGTTCCGCCTGTCATTTATGGATCTTTGGCAGTCCTTACGGGTCGTCAGAAACCCGAAAGTTTGACAACCAGTCTTACCAAGGGGTATGGTATTACCCAGTAGGTAACTGGGCTGTGGAGGTCAGATAGGCAGTCGCCTCATGTAAAATACTGGTATTTAGCTGCATCCGGCTAGAGTGGAACTCGGCCCCAACATAGTTGGGAAACGGCTAGGCAGAAGATGATGATGGTTTTGGAGAGAAATTCTTATGACTCATGAGTTTCCCTGTGCGGCTTTCTATAACTGCATATCCTTAAGAGACTCACAAGTTAGTAGTAGGTAGAGACAGAACAGTCTTCATTGACTGAATATTGTAGTTAATATCTATATTTATGTCTGTATGTGTGTTTTGTGTTCTACAGGGTGTTACAGAAAGGGTATATCAATACAAACGGGTTGAAGAGTGTATCTGGTCTAGAATCTCTGTACAAAATTTCAGCTCAAAAGCAGTAACTTTGAAAATGCTTAATATTTTTTTATTTCGATAGTTTATTAAATTGAAATCATAACAAAGGTGTCACCGCACTACGAGGGTCATTATCCATTATCTGTAGTGTGTCTGTGCGCCTAGTACACGCACATCACGCCGCCGAGCGCTAGTGCAGCGCCGTGATGTCGAAATAAAAAAATATTAAGCATTTTCAAAGTTAATGCTTTTGAGCTGAAATTTTGTACAGAGGTTCTAGACCAGATACACTCTTCAACCCGTTTGTATTGATATACCCTTTCCGTAACACCCTGTATATGTATGTCTGTAATTTATATGGTGTAAGTACATAATAAAAAGTATTCTAATCTATTTAAATTGCTGATCATCAAAACTCCAAAGAAATATACATTTAATTTACGAATCTGTCTGTATCGAAATATGGAAATAACTTCCAAACTCGATTTATAAGAAACTCCGATAGCCTTGGGGACTTTGATTTTCTAATTTGAAGTTTCAAACTCGTAAACATTAAGTTTTTCATAAGCTCAGTGTCAAAGCTGATTTGTTGTTGAAATTAAATTTAGCTAAGTTTGAAAATATACGTGTTTCTGTGAAATTCTGGAATATAAATAAGGTGTCTAAAGGTGTTTTGAAAAATAAAGGTAGGTAAGGAGTCACAAGAGGACACACGGGCTCGCGAAAGATGGAAGGAGTGGAGGGAGGCCTTTGCCCAGGAGTGGGACAGTGTCGATCAGGTTAAGCTACGCTTGCTGCGGTTGGTCTGTGGATGGGTGACCATCTTTACATACCGAGACCCCTCCGTGCCTTGGAAAGCACGTTAAGCCGTTGGTCCCGGTTGTCATTCGTGGATCTTTGACAGTCGTTACGGGTAGTCGGAAGCCCGAAAGTCTGACAACCAGTCTTACCAAGGGGTATTGTATTACCCAGTTGCTGGGTTGTGGAGTTCAGATAGGCAGTCGCTCCATGTAAAGTACTGGTATTCAGCTGCATTCGGTTAGACTAGAAGCCAACCCCAACATAGTTGGGAAAACGCTAGGCAGATGATAGTGAGATCACCTATTCAATAATAAATTCTGGGAACTTTCAATACTACGAGTATGTATCAACTTTGTTTCCTGAGTATTCAAAACCAAACGGATATTACGTACTTCTATACCAACAAAATATGCAGTGCTGTGTGATTGTTTTGCGTTCCAATCTGACATTTGGCAACGTACAACGTTATTGCTTTGGTCAACAAATGCTGTTCAAATTCGAATACGAAACAAATCGAACTCTTTCAAATGGAGAGATGTTTTATTGCGGACTTAAATCTTTTTATTTTTATAAAGTCTTGAGTGCTGTTTTGGACAGGATTACCTGTTATTCTGTCTGTGGCATGGGAATTGAATACTTAAATAGTACATAAGTACTCATTGTGTTATGATGTCCCTTAGCAAACTATATTGGCTAGAGTCGACAAGACAAACGAAAATTCGATCGACGTTTAAAAGGCCAGTTAGCAAACTTTTCAGCTAGTTTTCTGCCAAGGGTGCGCCACTCGTAGGTACTTTATTATTATAAACAAACATCATTCTTTGCTCGACTCATTGAAGTATCGGACGTCCTTGAGAACAATACCAGACATTATACCTCTCCGATGACGTCTAATTTACCATGAGACTCTCATCTTGCCACCTGGGTAAGGGTTTGGCTAGTTCTTATTATGTAGACGCTACAGTCCTTAATGCCGTATTATTCCTAGTTTATCTACCAGGGTGACGGCGGCACGATGACATCGGCCGGGGTGCAGGTGAATCCCCGCACAGGCTCCCGGCTCAAGGCGGAGGTGCGATGCGACGGGGCCCCGCTCACACCCGCCTCACCGCGCTTCGCACGCCACAACCACAACCATCTAGGTAAGAACATAAACCTTAAAACTAATAAAAGATATGCTGAGAAACCTTCGCGAAGAGTAGCCTGAACGAAAGCAGATACCGGTCAGAAGAAATTTTAGCTAGACCCGTGTTTTTATGTTTTTTTTTTTGCATATTTAATAGAAGATAAATTCCATCTGTCGCCAAAACAGTTATTCAAAATAGCTTTTGGACCTGTAGCAGTTTACCATCTAAATTGGCTATTCCGAAATCGTTTTGCCGTTTTACCCTCTAAATTGTTAGGTAGGTAAAACACCTACTGAAAAGATGCTTATATTACTGATGAATACTTGCTTAGGCTGGATGACTTACCTAAAAATCATAACAATTATTTCCTGCATTTAATTTTTTCTCAATAGAAACATCATATGCACTCCACTGAAGAGGAACAAAAACGCACAGATTACATGGCACATAAAGAACCGCATTGTTTTGAATACTGTTTTACTATTGTATTTATTTCTTTATGTTAATTATTATACACTCGTTACAATTATTGTAACGCTGATAACCTACACTGAAATGCTTCCATTCCTGTGACAAGTGGCCCGAATTTTTTTAATGACCAATTTCACCAATATGAGAGAATCTGTGATACATTGTCTTGCCGTCGAAGTGCCAATTAGGACCATTTTATTGAAAAAATATGATAAACCATTCTCAAGTCTGCCCTAGTCGTATCCACTATCAACTTTAGAAAATTTATGCGGGTTGCTTCAATGTCCACTTGTCACTTTTTGATTTATTATATTTTTAGGATTCCGTACCTCAAAAGGAAAGAGGTTTTTTATGATTCTTTCTCTCTTCTAGAATAATTTAACACATTGTTAAATGTTCTGTCTCTGGAATGGAGCAGTGGTGGCCCAGTGGTAACGGCCCTTACGACTTACGTGTCGAGGGTTCAAACCCAGGCAGGCGCTTTGCTTTGTGTAAATAATTTCATCAGCACTGCTTTCAAACGGTGGAGGAAAACATCGTGGGGAAACCGTCATCTCGTAGAACCAAAAATTTTATAAAACTACAAATTAATGATTTTCGGGCAAAAGGTCAGCTTCTTGCCAAATTTCATGGATCTAGGTCAACGAGAAGTATTTTGATTTATTTGCGTAGGTACTCATTTTCTTCAAAACACCTTCTTTCCGTAACATTAGTTTTCGCAAGTAGCAGCGGACTATTCATTTCCTTTGGCAAAGCACCGAACACATTTATAAGCATCTACCTGTTGATTATGCTTCCTTATTGCAAATTTAATATTCTCACGTGTAAAGGGATTTGCGTCCTACATATAGCTAAACGTGTTCAGAATGTTATCAAAAGGCTCTTTTATTCTTTTAGTATTTTTACCTTGAAATGATTTTGTATTCGTTTTAGTTAAAGGAACGTCAATTTCGCGAATGAATCCCGTAGGGATGCAATTTATAAAAACCATGTTGTAATTTCCTACACAAATCAGAATCTTTCCTACCAAAGCCTTAGGGGCTTTAAGAGCATTGCTGTTCCTTGTCAAATTAAAAACAATAAAGAGTTTATTTTAACTAAATAGAGATGTAGAAATAATGGCGAGATCGAGTCAATGGAATTTTGCCTTTATGCGTATCATAAAAGATACACATAAAAGCGAAATTCGTGCATGGCATGCACCAATTAAGATTTTTCTGTGTATCTTTCCGTCGCAACTGGATACAATTTCCATATTTCTCGAATATCGTCGCGCGTTCCTGCAAATAATATTTCATCGTTCTTGGGGGAATTACGAATCCGTGTATCTTAGATGGGAATAAAATCTTTTTTGAAGACAAGCGTATTTAGGACAAATATTCATCACGCGATTTATTGGTCCCTTAGGAAGTCCATGAACCAGGTATTCATATACATTTTTGCAGTTTTCGTGTTATTAATTTAGTAACCCTTCTCGTGAGGATACCCGTTTGTGATTTGTTTTGGGTAATACACCTAATTCCTGGGAAACACGCTTTTGTGACCCTTATGGGCAGCGTATAGATTTATTTTAACATGCTATATGTAAGTACCTTTATTTTGCACACACTTGTGCACTGTAATATGTTGCGCGCCGAAGGCTAGTCTTCGTTGAAATTCGCCGCCATGGCCGAAATTCGGTCTGGAGGACTATTATATACTTACCTTTATAAAATCGAGTAAATAAATTGGGTTGTCGGTATATTAGGTTCATTGATGTTCTAATATTGGGCTAAAACTTGAATTGGTCAAAAAAAGTTTCAGTTGCATTAAAAAGTAGCCTTTTTTGAAGAAAGTCTTTGATGGATGAAAGGGTACAATCTATCTATACTAATAATAAAGCTGAAAAGTTTGTTTGTTTGAACGGGCTAATCTGTGGAACTGCCAGTCGGGATTCAAAAAATTCTTATTGCATTTGATAGCTCAATTTTTGAAGAAGGTTGTTAACATCACTCTATGGCCCCCAGGAGCCGAACAAAAATAAAAAAAACGCATAGAGAACGCTAAGCGAAAATGAAGTAACGGGGGCGGGGGAGACATAGGATATACGAGTATTTTATGTCAAAACTAGAAATTTCACGCGAATGAAGCTAGTAAATCTATAACTTCAAATAACTTGACATTTTATTTAGATGACGGTTTTATTCAATATCAACCCCCGTACCATCGTAAAATAAAGATCACTTGCCCGAAAGTGTACGTGACTTTCAATTATTAGGATTTAACCGTGACTTCGTGAGAAAGGCTAAATAAATAGGTATCTTTGTCGGCGTTTATAATTGAAACGTGACTTGATTTTAGGCTTGGAAAAGCTAATATTATTTAGGTATTTACTACAAAGTCTGTGGATTTAGTTCAACACTGCTTAATAATGTTGTTATTTCTATTTTCATGAGTAAACATAACATATCGTCGGCTAAATATTCTAAGCTGCTAACTCCATTTTTGGCTTAACTGACTATTTAGTATCAAATGAAAGAGAAACCTCACCTATTTCTGCCGTAGCTCACCTGGAAGGGTAGGTATATGTGCCAACGATATTGCATAACATTGCTTAACTGTATCTTTAGAATAAAAATAGAATTTTCTCTTTCATTTGATACTAAATAGTCAGTTAAGCCAAAAATGGAGTTAGCAGCTTAGAATACTTAGCCGACGATATAAAACATTTCTCGCCTAAGTTATGTATTAACGAACTTCTAAGAAGGGAATCTAGAAAAGCAAACCGACAAGTTTTTTTAAGCAATACATTTCAGTCCGGTTACTCTTGTCTGTTACCAGGAGACCAGAATAACAGAGTGGTCTTTGTATTGTGCAGGTGGAACTACAGCAAACATGGCAACTGCACCCGCCAACGGCCCTCCGCCTGCTGCCAATGCGGTTGCCGAGTCGGGCTGCATCAACGCATGCCCGCGATGCTCCTGCTGCGGTTGCACGCTGCGCGAAGCCGCGGCCCGGCACGAGCAGCGGGTAGCCGCCAACGAACGATTGGAGCGCGCTAATATAGAGTGGAAACAGGTAACAAGTATACAAGTTACATTATCAATAATAATTTTCTACAGGGTGAAATTGAAATCATAGGCATCCTTTTAAGGGGTCATTATACTCATCATTATGAACAACTTATACTATGGGACCAAACCTGAATCGCGAAAAAAAAATCAACTCTTCCCTACATTTTGACGAGTTATGCGAACATGAATGCAAGGAACAGCTGATTTTTTTCAGGTTTAGTCCCATAATAAAAGTTGTTCATAACGATAAGTACAATGACCCCTTAAAAGGATGCCCATGAATTTAATTTCACCCTGTATAAGTAAGCAACTCACTGATGAGAAGAAGAGAAATATAAGAAAGAAAGAAAAGACGAGCCATGGCTGGATTGTATGATCAGGATACTGAAAAGTCAATCAAAACATGAGAACTGACGGAGACAAGTATCTAAAAGGTAAAAGCTGATCCCAAGTAACATGAGACAGGTCAGGTAGAAGGAATAACTCTGAGTAAACTAAATAATAGGGATGATGGAAGACACATTATTAATGCGACGACCTCAAATAAATTGGCACACGGGCAGTATGATCAACGTTATATGCCTCGAATAACGGAGATTTGGCAGCCTATATAATTATGGTGATCAAGAAAATGGGTTAATATCAAAATACACAATACGTACAAAGAAGATACTTAATACAGACTTTCGATCCTAATGATGAATCGTTACAAACCTTATTATGTCCGATAAATAGTATTGTACGGTCGAACAAGCTGTTTGGTATACAGACAGCTAACTTGTAACTACTTTTGAACAATGCTGTGCTGAGTTATTCAATTCTTTTATACCACTCTATTTAATTAATGATGCCATAAGCTGAAAAGTTATAACGCACAAAATAAAACTAAATATTGGTTGTGTAGTGGAAAGATGAATATTATTGCCTGTATACCAAATAGCTTGTTCGACCGTACTAGACAAATAGTAATTTATGGAGATACATTAATTAAACTTAATCATAATATTGTAACAGTATATTATTGTCAGGCAGTGTGAGGGCCCCGTGGCTAAGTACTAACAGCCGCACGGGACGATTGATCAGGCTAAGCTACGCTTGCCGCGGTTGGTCCGTGGATGGGTGACCATCTTTACATACCGAGACCCCTCCGTGTCTCGGAAAGCACGTTAAGCCGTTGGTCCCGGCTGTCATTCGTGCATCTTTGACAATCGTTACGGGCAGTCAAATGCCCGAAAGTCTGACAAGCAGTCTTACCAAGGGGTATCGTATTACCCGGTAACTGGGTTTTTAAAGTACTGGTATTCAACTGCATCCAGTTAGACTGGAAGCCGACGTCAACAAAGTTGGGAAAAGGCTGACAGATGATGACGAGTGTACTCGTATAGTATATTAGTTCGGTGCATTAGTATTTTCATAACAAAGATAAGTAGTTAACTTAGAAAATAACATTAAGTTTTACTACCTATACTATACCTAGCATCTACAGTCACTGTCGGTCAAACTCAACTATCGTCTCGGTCAGTTTTACAACTGTCGTAACAATGTAATCTGAAAACCGTGGAAATGTCGTGAGTTCCAGAGGGTTTCACCGTAAAATATTGTAGCCGGGTTCTGGTTCAGGTCAATATCGTAACGTTTTTATTGGCTTAACCCGTGAAACTGCCCATGCCTTTGGCATTTTTGTTGACACTATCTAAAAAGTCCACCAAATTTAGCTCAACGTTTATATCCAAAATGAAATGCTATAGACGTCAAGACTGCGTCTGATGTTTTCATTTTTGACTTAAAAAATAAATCAGTATTCTAGTTTTTATTCTGAATTGTTAACTTAAAAAAATAAACAAAAGAAACTCATCCATATCGGGTGTAAAAGTAGGTCTAGAGACTGGCACTTGTAAACTACAAACTAAACAATAAGCAGTATCATCATCATCATCATCATCAGCCTATAATGTTCCCACTGCTGGGACACAGGCCTCCTCTCTGTGAGAGAGAGTGGGCCGTAATCCACCACGCGGGCCCAGTGCGGGTTGGTAGATGTCACATGTCTTTGAATTTTTGGTTCTAGGACATGCCGGTTTCCTCACGATGTTTTCCTTCACCGTTTTGAAAGCAGTGGTGATGAAATAATTTACACAAAGTAAAGCGCCTGTCTGGGTTCGAACCTACGACCTACAACTCGTAAGTCGCGGCCGATACCACTGGGCCACCACTGCTCTTGCAGCATAAGCAGTATAGATACAAACAAAAGACAACACAAGCTCAGACAACTATAAGACAATAAGATTGTTGCTATTTGCTCAATACTAAGGGCAAGATTCATAAGCCCGCACTAAAACTTGTCGAAACCAAGCCGATGAAAACCAGAAGGCGCCCTGTGTCGCCGCGACCACACGTTCCGGCTCATCGAACAAAAAGTGACATTTTGAACACGACCCTCGCGTATTTGTCCGACAATCGTTTTCTATTAGGACGCGGGGTCCACATTATAATTTCGGTATAAAGAGAATTTATTCCTCACTAGCTGCTGCCCGCGACGTCGTCTGCGTGAAGACAGTACCAAAAATACCTAAGATTAGTGTCGCTATAGCATTATAAGTAAACAACTTTTAAAATAGCATTAAAATATAAGTTTTTTTTTTTGCAAGTGAAGAGAGTTATATGGGAATCCTGCCGAGTTCAGTCATAAGATGTGACTGAAGGAAATAGAGAAAATAATTCAGGAATACATTCGAGTACACAAAAGAGTAAAAATACGTACAAAGGTATCATACCTTACAACACTTCCCTATAAACTACGTTGGTAGTTAGGCTGCCAGGTGCCAAAATGAAAAGAGAGTCAGGACTGGTGACGCGGGAGCAAGCGACGTACAGTTGCCCGTGTGAGAAGCAACTCGTCCTGAGGTCGACACCCGCTGCCCTCAGTGTCTGCCCCTGCGACTTATTGATGGTTATCGCGAAGCAAACACTCACGGGGAACTGTACGCGCTTGAACTGGAACGGGAAGTTATGAGGTATGAGGGGAATGCGTGGTATAAATACTGCCTCGCCGACGCCACAACCCGTAAGAATTTTCGCCTTAATGGTGTCTGTGGAGCGAGATGACTTCAAGGCGGGTCCCGTTACACAACTTCGGAGGAGATAGGTTCCGAAGAAGCATAATCGGGACACCGACCTTCAGCTTGATGGTATGCGCTGGAAGTCCACTTGCTGACAGGGAGTTCAGAAATTCCACGGGATAATGTGTGGCGTCATCTTGCTCGACAACAGTGTTTATCGAGGTGTAGACCACTTCATTCCCCTCAATTTCCGAGAGAATGCATTCGTTACTTGCTGCAGCCTGATCATTTTTGGGCGTCAAAATGGCCCGCTCGCACACCCAAGAATTCTGCTGGTGCGTTATACGACTAATGTCCACGTACACACAGCGAATGAGTTCTTCTAAGCTGGATACCACTCTACCGAGAGAGTCTGGAAGCACCACCTCTTTTGGTAGAGTGCCTTCGCCAAGACTTAGAAGGACATCGGAGAATTCTTGAGCACGTGCATTGCCGCCGAGCCGAGCTCTCATATTAATGGTCAAGCGCGGCGTACGAACTCGTGACCACAACAAAGCATTCACCTCGTCAGCCCTCGATCCCCGTGTCACCACGGGAAGCGTTTGCCGGAAATCGCCACTGAACAGAACTGTGACACCACCCATCAAATGTTCGTTCCTGCGGATTTTCTGCAGGGTTCTGTCCAAGGCCTCAACTGCCTTCCTATTGGCCATCGTACACTCATCCCATACGATCAGAAAGCAATCCTTGAGCACGTGTCCCTTATCGCTGTTACGTGACACACCACAAACAGGCGTTTCGGCGCTCTCTAAATCGATGGGAATTTTAAACATGGCATGTGCTGTCTTGCCACCCGGAAGCAGTGTGGCAGCGATTCCCGACGACGCTACAGCAGTAGCAATTTTGCCTCGCCTCCTGACCTCTGCAAGTATGTCAGTGGTAACAAATGTTTTTCCTGTTCCACCAGGAGCATCCAAGAAAAACTTTTTACCCTGGTTATGCCCAACGCTTTCAAGGACGGTGTCATAAATTTGTTTTTACACTGAAGAGAACAAAGCGACATGGTCATTTCGAATGGTGGTCATTTCGCCCGGATCGTAATTTGTCTCAGCGTTATACTCCCGATTTCCACGATCTTGATGCGGTGATGATTGGGGAGCTGGTAACCCATATTCGATCAGTGGATTGCCGCCGATAGAAATGACCACATCTTGAAGTGAACTGAGACAGGTGTTCAGCATGCGTTTATCAGTTACTTCGACTTCGTCTCCAGTAGGAACATAACTTTTTTGTAATACTTAACACCGCGTTTTTTTTTTTTAATTGTCTTCCTCAACTCTGCTCAAGATTTTGAGGGTTTTGTTGGAACTCGAATTTATCAAAACGAACTATACGATACAACTTTTATGAAGAAAATGAACATTGCCATCTATGAATTTTAAGAATAACTAACTACTAACCTCGCCAACATGATCAAATTTAAATTAATTTCCAAAAAGTGTCAACATGTAACTTGATTTGATTTTAATGAAATCTCATAGATGGCAGGCGCTGCTTCAAAATTTTCTTTATACTACTAACATTCATTAAACTATGTTTCTCGGCCCAAATTACTTAAATGGCGTAGTTTTTATAGTGTAAAGCTAGATAATAGCATGGCTTACTGAAAAACAACATTTAAATATGCGTCGTTAGATTACACGCTGTCACAGAATGCGTAAGAAAAATAAAGATTCACAGCTCCTCCCCCGTAGGTGATAGCGTGATAATATGTAGCCTATATGTTGACCCGACCTCTTAGTAATATTCATGCAAAATTTGAAGTAAATCCATGCAGTAGTTTTTGTGTTTATCCCGGACATACATACAGACAAACAGACAAACAGACAAAAATTCTAAAAACTATATTTTTGGCTTCGGTATCGATTGTAGATCACGCCCCAAGTATTCTTTTAAAAAAATATTCAATGTACCGTTTTGACTTTCCTACGATTTTATTATATGTATAAGTATAGATTTAAAAGAGTGTCCATGGAGTTTCTTGCCCGTTCTTCTCCATAGAGATCTACGCTTTGGAATGCGCAACTAGCTTCAACTTTCTGACTAACTGACCGACTATTTAATTTTGACAGTTCAAAAGTGCCTGTACATGGTTTAATTGAAATAAATGCGTTGAGTTTGAGTTACAATAATTATAGTATTTGCTACTGAGCCCAAAACTAGACAGTCTGTATCTTGGGGCTTGGTATGATGGAAATAGTGTCCATCCCTAGCACCAGGTGGAATGACAGCTCACTTCACCTACTTTTTCACGGTGAGATTTTGTACGGAATAGACCGGCAGTTCACTTAAAGTGAGATACAAAGTGCTTACTTATAATAATAAAACAATTTCACGTTCATTTTCCAGGCAAAATTCTCGCTTGATCGTTTCTGATGACGTGAAACTTAATTCACTTATCGGGAATTTAATCACCGTTTTCGAAATCATTGCAGGTCGTGGTCGTAATTACTGAAAAATAATTATCTTAATAATAGTACGTTAATGGGAAAAACATTTAGCTTTATTTAATTTCGATTCAATTGATTTACTTCTTTGCATGATAAATCATAAATTATAGGTCGCGTCTCGCGAGCAGTCTGGACTGCTTGTGTTTGAATCGCTGCTGCAAACTTTTCACATCGGTGTTGAGCTTGTATTAGGGACACTCATCTACACAATGAAATAAGATTTAAGTTTCTGTTTGTAATATTAAAATAACCGCTTTTTACTAAATGCACATGGACGTATACACGGTACATATACCAAAATAATATTTTTTTCATTTTTGTCTGTCTGTCGGTTTGTTCCGGCTAATCTCTGAAACGCCTGGACCGATTTTGACAGGACTTTCACTGGCAGATAGCTGATGTAATAAGGAGTAACTTAAACTACTTTTATTTTAGAAAAAAAAGGGTCCCACGAAAAAAAACCCACGCGGTCGAAGTCGCGGGTAACAGCTAGTTAACTATAGGTATGACAGTGTTAGGTTAAGTATTTAGTTTAAGTTTACTAACATGGTTCTTAAGAAATATTGTTACTAACACATTAGAGTCCATTGTTACTTGTATATCTATATAAATAAAACAAAGTCCGGTTAGTTACGCCATTTTTAACTTAAAAACGGTTGGACCGATTTATATGATCTCTGGTTTGTTGGGTTTGTCTCCGCCCCGATTAGCAGAATAACTCTTAAAACATGGCAAAAATTCACGTGAAAATGAAGATTTTCTTATACATTTAGGCGGTACGAAGTTCGCCGGGTCAGCTAGTTATATATAAAAAATAAATGTGTGACTGTAAATACATAAATTTCACAATCCAATTAAGCCTACATTATTTATGCTGGTGAAACTGTGACACATAAAAACACAAAAAAACATATCTTGTAATAAATCGTAACTTTTTGCCCACACCGTTTCCAATCAGCAGTTAGGTATTGAAAAAAATAAGATTAATGATTCTTGATAATTACTCCGATAGGGATAATTTTGGCGACAAATTAAAAACTGGCATTAGGGGCCGAAGTTGTTCGACGTGACTATATTTTATCGTAGTCGTGCAAGCCATTGTGACGAGAGGGTTACAGAAATGAAAGGCTCTCAGAAACAAAGGAAAGTAAGGGGTTTTGTGTAAAACTAAATGTAAGTGTACCGTTTTGAAACTTTACATTACGGTAAACTCAGTATTACGTAACTGAACAGCACCCTAATTGCGTAGTACACTTATCATTTACAATTTGAATCATTTTGAAGAATGGCTAATCCATTGCTTCATATGTTCGAAAAATTTGTCCGCTCACCAACGTAAATAACGCAATGAATGTTGTTGAACTGTCAAAACGAAAGTCATTGTCAGTTTTGATAAAGAAGTTACTACTATAGGTGTTAATAGCCTAAAAAACTTAAATAAGTAGGTATAGCAAAGATAATGGTGACACAGAGACAATGGAAACTTTTTCTACATAATTATGTGTGAAGAAAAGTTTCTAGTATAATAGAGAAAGAGGTAACATTTTTAAGTTTGTATGTAGTGGATAATCTTCGGAACTACTGATCCGATTCCGAAAACTCTTTCAGTAATAAGAAGCTACAGTATTGCCAAGACGTGTCATGGGATTTCATGCGGACGAAGTCGCAGGCAGAAGGTAGTGCTCCATAAAGCATCAAACATTACCCATGTTTCATTTATTTAAAAAAAAACCCTTGTTATTTTTGAATTTGATATTTTTCATAAATTTTTAAATTACCATATATCGTAAATTATACTTGCAAAACACTTTTCCATCAATTTAACGCAGAAAATGTCACGATCAGGTATATTGATAAATGTTTTGATTTTTCGTGACCAAGTTACCTATGACATACGGTTATGCAATATTATACCAGGATTAATGAATGAAAGACTATTATTCACTTTTAAATAGCGCAATATTAAATTATGTTAAAAAAAATTATATAGGTATTCGTCTGCTTGTCAGCCAAATCTGACGCCTACTGTCTTCTTATCTCAAACTAAAAATTAATGTTCGTTTCGTATATCTTGCCAATAACTTTTAGGCTATAACTATTATTAACTGGGTTGTGGAGGTGAGATATGTAGATAGTCGCTTCATATAAAATATTTGTATTCACCGGCATGTCCTAGAACCAAAAATTCGAAGACATGTGACATCCACCAACCCGCACTGGGCCCGCGTGGTGGATTACGGCCCACTCCCTCTCACAGAGAGGAGGCCTGTGTCCCAGCAGTGGGAACGTTATAGGCTGATTATGTATGTATTCAGCTGCATCTGGTTAGACTAAAAGCCAATCCTAACATAGTTGGGAAAAGGCTAGACAGATAACAATGTTCATAAACACATGTTATTACAATATTCGATATTAATACCTTTTACGGAAAACGCTTTTAATGTGAAGAAAAATTCCCTATACCTACACTAAACGTTAATCATCTCTAGCAATGGATTGGCGGGTTTTCCACTGCGCTAAAAAACTCATTATTCTCATAATCACATCACACTAATATTATAAAGGCGAAAGTTTGTGAGTGTGTGTGTGTGTTTATAATATGTTTGTTACTTCTTCACGCCTAAACCACTGAACCGATTTAGATGAAAGAACGATGACCATATTTGTATGAGACCCGTCCCCCCCGTTCAACAGAACTTTTGTATGTACTAGTAGGTTCACAAAGGTCTATAAAAAGACTAGCAACCAGTTTTAATTTCAAAATCCATGGGATTTAAAAATAAAATAAAAATTAATAAATCGTTTTATTATTTTTTCCTAATTCGCTAGGCCCGTCCCCCGCCCTGCAACAGATCTTTTGTATGTGCTATCAGGTTCATAAAGATCTATAAAAAGACTAGCAACCAGTTTTAACTTCAAAATCCATGGGGCTTAGAAATAAAATGAAAATTAAAAAAACGTTTTATTAATTTTTCTAATTCGCTAGGCCCGTCTCCCGCCCTGCAACAGATCTTTTGTATGTGCTATCAGGTTCATAAAGATCTATAAAAAGACTAGCAACCACTTTTAACTTCATAATCCATGGGGCTTAGAAATAAAATGAAAATTAAAAAATTGTTTTATTCGTTTTTCTAATTCGCTAGGCTCGTCCCCCGCCCTGCAACAGATCTTTTGTATGTTTTATCAGGTTCATAAAGATCTATAAAAATACTAGCAACCAGTTTTAACTCCAAAATCCATGGGGTTTAGAAATAAAATAAAAAATCGTTTTATTTATTTTGGGATAAAGTAGTGTCTTGTTGTCGCGGGCGCTATTTTGAATCCTGAACGCAACGAAGGATTTTAGGTTTGAGTTGACTCCTGAGCGAAGCGAGGGAGTTAAGACTTGAATCCTGAGTGCAGTGAGAGATTCAAGCTCGCCCAAGACGAAGACACCCGCGTCTCCGTCGTGGACGAGCATAATTATGGCAGTTGTCCACCGCCGGGCGAGGAAGCGACTAACTGTCGGCTGTTTTCTCACTCAAGAAACGTACAATAGATATACATTCCGTGTAAACAAAAGAGATGCGTATATTAACAGTTGATCGCTGACTGTTCACACTGCCGGCGAGGACTCGCTTCACTGGTTTGTCGCTGAGCGACAAGAGCTATCAAAGATAATACTCGCCTAGCGATACTCTCTCAGCGATGGTCGTTTGGTGGTCAGAGCTCACGCCGAGAGAAACCCCTGTGAGACTAACCGCCCCGAGCGAGTGGTGCGAGTAATCGCCTGTCGCACTCGAAAACTCGCTGATAGCCCAGCGACAAAACTATCGGAACTACACACACGCTGCTCGCTGCTCGCCAACTCGTTTTCAGTTGCTAGTTCTACTCGCTAATCGTTCATCGCCGCCGGTGAGACAACTGCCTGCCTATAGGAATAGAAAAAATTGGACGAGTAACGAATGACGTTTTCTGTTTTTTAAATGGCATCTAATTGATCTTGAGAGGTTTGAAAATCAAAGAATATGGTTTACTTATAAACTCTTATTTTGTGCCAAAAATATTAACATTAAAACATGATTTTTCTGGGAATATCCTGCACTTTCGAGAGATGTCGTCGTAGTAAAAATTGATCACCTTGCTAAGACGGTTTGAATGAGATATATTTTAAGTTTGTTGGTCGATGTAAGGGTTGGGGGGACGTTGTGACGAAATTAACACTAAAGCATGATTTTCTCGGAATATCCCGCACTTTTGAGAGATGTCGTCATGGTAAAAATTGATCAGCTTGCTAAGGCGGTTCGAATGAGATACGTTTTAAGTCTGTTGGTCGATGTAAGGGTTGGGCGTTCTGACGAAATTAACACTAAAACATGATTTTCTCGGAATATCCCGCACTTTTGAGAGATGTCGTCATAGTAAAAATTGATCAGCTTGCTAAGGCGGTTCGAATGAGATACATTTTAAGTCTGTTGGTCAATGTAAGGGTTGGGAGGACGTTGTGACGAAATTAACACTAAAACATGATTTTCTCGGAATATCCCGCACTTTTGAGAGATGTCGTCATGGTAAAAATTGATCAGCTTGCTAAGGCGGTTCGAATGAGATACGTTTTAAGTCTGTTGGTCAATGCAATGGTTGGGGAGACGTTGTGACGAAATAAACACTAAAACATGATTTTCTCGGAATATCCCGCACTTTTGAGAGATGTCGTCATAGTAAAAATTGATCAGCTTGCTAAGGCGGTTCGAATGAGATACATTTTAAGTCTGTTGGTCAATGTAAGGGTTGGGGGGACGTTCTGACTCATCGTCCTTTGGTATAGAGATAGTTTGAGTCCCGGAAAAGGACATAGGATAGTTTTTATCCCGATATTCCCACGGGATCGACATTTGCGCGGGTGAAACCGCGGGGCGCAGCTAGTTTTAATATAATTCATACATTGATTCCACTACGCTCCGAGAAATGTTGAGTAGAGTTAGCAAAAAAATAAAATAAGCATGAAACATTATATTTAATATCATAAAAAAGAAAAAAATACATATCTCTAATATGTTTATACAGTCCATAATTCAGTCAAATCACACGTCA
Source organism: Amphipoea lucens (assembly GCA_947508005.1). NCBI lineage: Eukaryota > Metazoa > Arthropoda > Insecta > Lepidoptera > Noctuidae > Amphipoea > Amphipoea lucens. The sequence goes on from OX382356.1 coordinate 10,317,184, forward strand.
CATCTAACAATATATTTTTCTTAAAATCATAGTAAAAACAACGAAAAAAACAACATATTACAAGGTAAAACTGTATTAAGTTGTACATAAATATCCAGTTAGCTTATTTTATTGCCATTCTAACGACAAGTTTTATACATAGCTTTCATCCAAAATTTTAGATGAGTATATCTTCATTTTAATGACCGCGGGCGGGGCGGCGCGCGCGATTTCGCGTGTTATGTCATGCAACATCATGCGACACTATGTGTCATAAAGTGCGAAATGGCCTTGTGAATTTTTGACACACGAGATGAAGCCACGGTAAAAAATTTTCTGCTGAATCTTCTTATTTTATTTTGAGCGCAGTGGAATGCATTCCTGAAGCGCAGTGGAACAACCCGGATTAACAATATCCTAGATTGTGGTATAAAGTGTATTACGCAATTAGGGTGCTGGCCATCCCTGTCAAATGTGGTACATTTTAAACGTATAACATGACAGTGGCGCCGATTCTCTTGTTCACAAACTAAACTAAATTTAAGTTCAGTGCATCTTTTTCTTTCTATTTCATTAAGAAAAGGACAGGAGATAAATATTAGTTTAGTCCTGTCAAATTAAGACACTCCATAGACAATTTAGATGTGATTAAAAAATTGGCCATTAAAAATACGTCAATTTACGTCAGGCACGGACTAATTTGACAGGTCTAAACTAATATTTATCTTCTGACCTTTTCTTAATGAAATAGAAAGAAAAAGATGCACTGAAATTAAATTTAGTTTAGTTTGTGAACAAGGGAATCGGCGCCAATATTATTTTTCGTAAGTAGACGCTAGCACATCAAGCTACTACAATTTCACTAATTTCTTTAATAGATTTCTACTTTATCGCTAAAGCATAAGGTTCAAAGTTGATTGGGAAAATTTGACAGTTTCGGGTAGCTTGATACCATGTAATAGTAATTCTATTGCATGGTACTTAGGAAAAACGAAAACCTACTTCCTAATGGTGTAGGTTCTTCCATTTGCCCTTAGTATAAAACGCCCATTGCCGTTACGGTATAACGCGAAGGAAGAATCGGTTATCTTATGTAATTAATCTTTGCGATAGCAATGCTCAAACCTGTCCCTTGAAAGTAGGAGAAACAGAAAGCCATTAATGTGACAAAATGAAACATAACTCGAAGGAAAGGAACCATTTCAATTTCAGACTAGAATAAAAGTAGCGAATACAATGAATAAATAAAATGATCAGTACTAAAAGACTAAATCTTAACCCCCTTATTCATAAAACTTATCAAACCTATTTTAGTTAAAATGGGGTTTGTCTCTTTCTTACACACAGAAATGACAACGTGACAGATAAAGACAAACGTTCTATAAACCTATTTTAGCTAAAATAGAGATAAAATAGGATTATGAATAAGGGGGTAAATCTCCATGATCATTCCGATCAACGTATTAACTTATTAACTAACTTTATTTATTAACGTATTTATAACGAGTTTATGGACATTGCACAATATACGCACGGCTACACATCAAGCTATACATTGGCAGTATAAGCTACGAAAAATCTACACAATGCGAAGTCAGCTAAAATTGGAAACGTATAGCTTGATGTGCAACCGTGTGTACCTACTACCCTACACACAGATGCACAAACCAGAGGGGCAATTCTCGTAATTTTAAGAACGTTCACAGACTGATCTCAGTCTCAATCTGTCAAAAAATACTTCAGCTAATTTCCCTACATTTTGACAATTGTTTGTCGCCGAGATGAGACTGCGACTAGATTTTCAACGTTTTACATTATGAGAATTGGCCCTTTGATAAAACGTCACCTACGAACTCAAAAAGCTTTAACCCATTAAATAGCTACCTGTGACATACCTTCCTTCAACTGTCAAGAAATCTCCTAGAGATCGGTAACAATAGAAAAAGTAATTGTGTGTGTCGCATTAGTAACAGTTGAGCTAATACATAAATGTTTACTTTTCGTCTGAATCTCTCAATTTTGCTAGTACAGACCATAGATATATGAAAGAAGCCACATCAAGCTACCCGAAACTGTCAACTTTTCCCAATGTTGAACCTTAGGCTGATTTTATAGTCACGCGTTTCAGCAGCGCCGTCGGAGCGCGCGCGCTCGGATATGTATTGGGGTAGTAGTAGCGTTTCAAATTGGCGCGCTTGAGCAGCGCCGTTCGGTGAACGCGAACGCGCGCTGTTCAACAGCGCGCTGCCCAACGGCGCGTCTAGCGGCGTGACTATAAAACCAGCCTTATGCTTTAGCAATAAAGTTGAAAATCAATTAAAAAATTTCACAGATTGTAGTAGCTTGATGTGCTGGCGATAGAGTAAGTGATGTTCATTATATGTAAGAAGAAACGGGAGTCCCATAGAAAAAGATGAAAAACGTCGCTTGTATGAAACTTGTACTAAAACTGAATACCAACATAGCAAAAATGACACAGACTATGCATAGACTGCATATGTTAAAGTGAGACAGCGATAGCCGCCATTATGTTTAGTATACGTTTCATAGTTTCTTTTTTATTAGACAGCAGTTGCGTCAGACTGGTGCTGGCGTCTGTACATAAATAAGAATTATGATATTCCGATCACAAAGGAAACAAAGCAGAAATTTATGGGAGCTAAATAAAAAGCGATATTAAACCAATTCCACCGTTATAATACTATTAATTTTTATTGTTTACCTTCTTATATTGGAATCCCATAAATACTTTTATTATTTTTTTAATAATAGTCGACACGCCTCCTCCGCACTGAGCATTCTCATACGGGGTAACTCCGAGTTATTTGTGGCGTTCCTTTAATATGTTTGCAAGCAAATAATATAAGGGAGCATAATACAGGGTGAAATTGAACACATGCGACAAATCGAAATGGGAGATTGTACTCGTCATTATGAACAACTTTTACTATGGGACCAAACCCGAAAACGCGAAAAAAAAATCAGCTGTTCCCTACATTTTGGCGAGTTATGCGAACATAAATGTAGGGAACAGCAGATTTTTTTTTCGCGATTTCAGATTTGGTCCCATAGTAAAAGTTGTTCATAATGATGAGTATAATCTCCCATTTCGATTTGTCGCATGTGTTCAATTTCACCCTGTATATTTTGTTAGTTTTGTTGTGTAAGAACAAATACTATTGTGTTCACGTTTTACCAAAGGTTTCCATACATAATTAAAATTTTTGTAAGTCTTGTACGTGAAATGGAGATACGGTGTGTTCGACAATTTGCATCAATTCTGTAATTTTAGCTCGTAGTGAAAAGAGTTTTGCGTTAATTTTCCCTGCCAATAACTTAGAGGATATTAAAGCTATAAATTATCACACTAATATTATAAAGGCGAAAGTTTGTGAGTGTGTGTGTGTGTGTTTATATGTTTGTTACTTTCGAACCAATTTTGATAAAATTTTGTATGAAGGTAGCTGGCACCCTGAATTAACATATAGGCTACTTTTTATCTCGATATTCCCACGGGATCGAAACTTATGCGGGTAAACCGCGTGGTGCAGCTAGTCTAAAATAAAGGCTAAATTATCTCTAACATTAATACAACAATAATTTATTTATCAAACTGTTATTAATAGTCTTATATTTCCTGAATAACACCCGGGTAAAATTAGTGCTGAACTCATCTTCTAACACCGATTTAGACTCGTATCACGCGAGTTTCTTAATTGGCCAATTTACTATGTGCGAACTTGATACAGTCAAATGAGGCGAAGCAGAACATGTTTTATCGATTTGCAGGCGTTCGTTGATAAATAAAACTTGATGCAAATCTTTCGCTTAGAACTAATGTTCTAGTAATTCCTAGCATTTATTTGTATTTGATGCGTGACTTGAAAAGGATTTTCGAGCAGGTTCTCAGCGGCTTACTACTTCTCGGCATGTTGTATTTGTTTTCTTCCAAATTAACATCTTGTATTTTGTACAACTAAATCTTAGTGCTCTTAAGTAATGTAGATAGACAAGATAAACTCTTGTTTATTAGAAATCTATGTACCTAATTGGAGGACAAAGTTATCCCAACTAACGAAATTAATGTTTCAGGATGTTCTAAAACTTTAGGGAGCGCCTGGGACTTTTGCATGCTGAACTTTGAGCGACATTATTAACTGAATGGCAATTCGCAGGTGGCGGTGGTTGCTGACCGGGCCCTCCTGGCTGTCTTCGTGCTCGTCACGGCAATATCAACGGCGGCCATCTTGTTGCCCCAGCTCAACAACCTGCACGTCGGCAACACGCCACTTAAACCCCCTATTTAGAGGCACAGCAGCAATCTAGGGTTACATGAAACAAAGTCTTCTGCCAACGAATGTGTTAAATGAAAATACGTGCCAAACTCAAACTGTGCCGCACTTTTTTAGACGATAAAATCTCCTGTATAAAACCTTCATAAATAGGCCCTTATCACGAGATTGCAAAAGCAAGAAATTGGTAAATAATATGGATAGGATTTTATTTTTAGATTAGACTCTAATGTGATAAGGCCCTATTAGAAATGGATAGTTGATAAAGTTATAAATATACGTAAGCTACCGAATGTTGAAGTTTGAATTATGGAGAGCGCAGGGAACAGGCTTTAGCCGCTACAGATAACGGAAAGTTTCAACATTAAATGAGCCGACTTTTTGAATGCAACGACGACAGGCGTTTGAGATAGGTAAAACTATTTTTTTCGTGAATTAACCTTTAGAGATACTACCACTACTTCCACAAAGTTTAAAGTTTTGACGGAAAGGTGGTGCTGCTGTTCATGCTCACTTTTAGTATGAATGTTGACCGTCATTGTCAGTGGAGTCACGGATAAGGTAGGTACTGAAGTTACTTAGGTTTAAGTACATTTTATAACATAAAAAATACCTCTGGTATTTTGAAATTAAACGAGTAATCTGAAGGCACTTAGCATTTACGTGTCCATTTTGACGTTCATCCTGTTTCGCTAGAAATCCGCATTAGGAGACTGTCTTTTGTTTTGTTTATAATGACGCAACCTTTGTATGTAAATACATATTAAACCCTTACTAATAAATCTTGTACAGCGTCTGTATAGTTACACAACGCTTTGTCTTCTTCTTTCGAAAGTCAAATTACTGACGACTGAAAGAGAGAAATCGGTGTGTAATTATTCATCTGACATAATACGTTTATTAGTAAGGGGGTTAAAGGGTAGCAAATGAACCGAAATATAGTAGATCTTGCCTGACTGACATCATTTATTATTTATTTTCTGCTCAAAAGGGCTTCGTTTTTTAGAAACACAACAGCCTTGTGTAGTTTAGTGAGTTTGTGTAATATCCTTACCAAAGCTGATATCTATTGTTTTTGTAACCTTTGCCTAAATGTTTTTACCTATTTGCCTTTTACAAAAGGTGGAATCTTTAAAGATTTCTTTAAAAATATGAAAGTACATAAGGTCTATTCAAATTTATGTTTCCAATTAATGTTATTTCAAGTTAAACAAATATCATGCAAATTAAGTTGATTTCAGAATTACTGGTACTATTGAAAATATCATAAAAGTTGTAGCGTAAACTGAACTTTATTGTGTAGAAATTAAGCTTATTTTTCCAAAAACTCATTTTTGGAAACAAAATCGCGAATGCAGATTACTTATAATCTAGTAATATGATTGTGCCAAACATTTAAAAATGTCAATTAAGATGTTGAGTATTGCAGCATGATATTAAAGATGGCATAATATAGGTGATAATAATAATATGTTTGTTAACGAGTAGATCATACTTACTTTGAATATTCTCATGTGAAATAGTATTATCACAACAGTATTATAGATTAATCTGTCTTGTTCATGCAGTATGCTTCCATTACCGATGATATTAATTTGTATTGATAGATTATTCTCTCAGGACAAACAGCTTTCCTCTTTACAAACGTAGTTCTGCCAAAAGGAGCCAACCCAATATGTCTTATTAATTATAGCTGAATTAATGAGAGATTATGGGTTGCGTCAAACAAATCCTATATTCCAGTTGTGGTATGTTATCTGCAATCCATCAAAATCAGTTCGATGTACCTACATCTAAAGATCAGTGGTGGCACAGTGGTAACAGCCGCAACTTATTGAGTTGTAGGTTGGTTCTAACCCAAGGTGCTTTACTTTGTGTAAAATTATTTCATCTCCACTACGTCGAAACGGTGAAAGAAAACATCGTGAGGAAACAGGCATGTGCTAGAACCAAAAATTCGAAGACATGTGACTTCAACCAACTTGCACTGGGCCCGCGTGGTGGATTACGGTCCGCTCCCTTTCACCGAGAGGAGGCCTGTGTCCCAGCAGTGGAAACATTATAGGCTGATTATGTAAACAACCAAAACTGGCTTAGAAAATATGAAAAAAAATCTGCGTTGATTATCAAAAATACTAGCAAAACAGTTACTTCGGAAAATGAGAGAAATTTTGACGTGGATTGGTTCGTTTTGGCAGATCAAAGCTTAAACATAAAAATGTGGAAAATTTAAAATAAATTCAGTAAAATTCAACCTATTTTCTAAGCTGTCTACCAAATTAACCCGATACTGTTTTAAAGCAAATCTCTGATCTTCTATTGTCGTAGCTTAGTTAGGTACCAAATACATGTTAACAATAATATAAGATAACATTAAAATAAGCTCAAGGTTGTTGGAAATGAGTTAAAATGTTGTAAATATCGTAGCTTAAATTATAATGATTAATGGAAAAGTTGTTAAATTGTAAGAATATTGATTATATTGTACAAAATTAAGAATACAGTTTGCGAAACTGACTTCTGTGTTTTTCTAATTGGAATTAACGACGATATCTAGTACTGACATTTGACTTATTTTTTAAGGCTCTCTCCCATCTGTAGTTCCCCGCGATATTATCGGATGCGTTATTGATATAATGCCATCCGATACCTTACCACACAGCTGTGTTTTTACCGTCCGATATTTCTAACGTGTGCATGTAACCAACACTACAGACCCAATGCCTGCACTACACGTTACTATGTTATTAACGCAGGTATGAGTAAGATCGTATGCGTCCTAATGCAAAATGTTCTAAGAACTCAGAATTGGAATATCGCAGGACAGAGAAACGCTCCTATTGCGTCGTTATTATCGCAGGAGTGTGTAACTTCGTGGCCGTCCTAATACAAAATGTACTGAAAACAGATTATTACTATAATAACGCATCCGATATTATCGACGGATAATAACTCGCCTGTGGAGTCTTTGTTCCCTCTAGTATATTTTTCGACGGCTACGTGAAAAATTGGGCCTATTACTTCCCAGAAAACCTCTACATATTATAGTGACTTTATCAATCACTCATAAAACCTACCTAGGTAATTACAATAAGCGGACATCCCTATTCTTTATTTTCAGACAATGTAATATATTTTTTACGTTCAGAGTTACATTTCGCAAAGGTGTTCGCAAAAATGTCACTTAAATCTATTTATAAATATTTAATGGGAGCTCCTCGAAAAAAATGGTACAATTTCCGGGAATGAAGTAGCAAAGTACTTAATAAAAGATTCCGAATGTTAGGAATTCTGTCAAAGGTCATAAATGTTTCGTAAATATCTAGTAAGCTGATACAGTCCATTTGTCGTAAGTAAACAAATCATTGGTTATCTATTTTATCATCTATTTACACTACCCAATACCTATTCCGAATTATGCTGTCAAATATATCCGACGATCACATATCACAAGATTGCTATTACATCATTATATTTCTAGTCCTATGTAAATATGACCCCAACCTGATTTCAGGTCAGATAGGTCTTAAATCAGTGGTGAAGAGCCTGTAACTTCTATAGGTACCTATCTATGCGAGTTTACCTTTGTATACATACTTACTTATTATGAGTTTATAGAATCTTTACCTATACTCTTTTTACTACTGATGGTAAGCATCTTCTGCAGATGGCAAGTATTTCTTACTTTTTATTAAAATCGGATTGAAAATCCGTTAAAAAGACTACAACAGACTACAAACAAAATCAAACTCATTTTCAAATTAAAATTTTGTTCGGAAAAGTAGAAACAGAATGAAAAGAAACAAGGAAGCTCAATTTACCTTTTACTCATACAATGAATGTTAAAGAAAGGCTTGCACCAGTAAGCGCTAAACGTTCCATGAAAATATTAACCCAAGCTACACTATGGGTACCTCCGTACCTACCGTGATTTCTGTTAACTCATGGTGTATATAATGGAAAGTGCACATGAGGCGGATAATTGGATCTTACGCATATCCTGCGTAAAGATGTTCAGTCCACTGAACATAAAACCCAGTGAATAATTGACAGCATTACCTCAAGACGGTGGACCGTCTTGAGGTAGTGTTCAATTATTCACGGCTAAACTGTTGACGCGGAAAACCATTCATGATTCACCTGCTTGAATGGAAAGAGAGAAAATTATGGAGCTGATAAGTAGGTATAATACGTAGCTATAAGGGTAAGCATGTGAATGATTCAATAGGATGAAATGTTACAATAGTTATTGTCTGCAGCTTATGATGAGGTTCTCGAAAAAGGATACCAGTAAGCTTGGTAATATAGCGCTAATCGCTGAGACCGTTTTTCAGTTAATGTTTATATAAACCTGCACCCTTATTGCGTTACACACTATCACTCATATAATCCAAGGGGAGAAAGAAAATTCCTAATCCATTTCCTCATAGGTTTGAAAAAATCACCTGCTCTACAACGTAAATAACGGAGTATACGTGGCTGAACTGTCAAAATCAAAGACCTTGCGAATGTGAATCAATTGTCATTTTATGTGTGTTACGCAATTCCACTGCTGCTTTCATCCTTTGTAAAGTGTAAGGAATCACACCATAGAATTCAAATGGTTTTTCTATAGCGTATTCAACCAACCAAAATAGAACACGTACCTACGGTACCAAACAATACGAGACGAAGCTGTAGAAGCTCGAAACTCTAGTCTCCAGGAAAGCAATATTCCTACTGGGCTGTTGACATAACAGCAAGTGTAAACAAAACCTTACCAATGCCTACCACTACGTTTACATTCGCGGATCAACCCATTGTTCTAAGGCCAAGGCCACACAACTCTATCGACCCAATTTAGGCCACTCGAAACTAACAAGGGTGTCTTACTTGAGCCCGCATTCAATTTGTATGAAGGGAAACAATCGAAAATCTGGATATCATTGTTCTTAATGAGAGTAATTAGTAACTCAGGCATTCAGTAATCACTTGAAGGATTTTGATATAATACCTAATGGGGTTACTGAAATTGAATTTTGGAAACCAATCGGCAATTATATACGGATTCAATAAAGGACAGCGATGGAGCAGTTTAAAATTTATATCAGTCCATAATGTTCACAGAGCTGAACAAGAGGAGAATCTTTGAAAGGTAAGTCAAAGTTGGAGATGACGTGAAATCATAAAAGCTTGAAATTTTTGGTTATAAATCTGAGTCGCATATGTAGATCGTTCTGTCATCAACTATTTAATGCATCATGAATATGATTCATTCTTCAAACACGTAATTTTAGCCCAAAAAAAATAAACAATTTACAATGTTAGTATTAGTAGATACATCCAAACTCGAGTCATCCCATTTTTGGTCACCCAAGCGAAAAATCGAGATCAAAATAAAATGGATAGGATTTTTTTTTCGATCCGTAATATTATAACTACTTAAAATAAAATTATACTAGTTTAACCAAAGGTTCAAATTGGGATCTTAAGACCATCTGTTACAAGAAAAAGGATTCTCACTTTGAATTACAATGTTAGAAACCATGTTAACTGCAGCTAATGCTGCACGTTGTTTTTAACGGTGCCTTTCGACTAAATCCAGGTCTTAGCTAATACGGGTTCCGTCGCGTTGTGTTAAATGACCAGACCAACGTCTGAAATAACATGTTCCGAACAACGACCTGAGCAAAATTGCAATTTTATACTTGTGTGTATGTATGTCTTCTTCGTTGCTTCGAAGGACTGTAGGTACCTAAGATATAAACTTAAGATTGAGGTAGATATTGGAAATGATCTATTAGTCCGCAATTTCAAAACTGTATTTCCAAAATGGTAGTTTTTTTAAGAACGACACTTTATGACAAAACATATTGTAAAAATAATGTATCTACGTTTTTTACAGGGTTGTATCAATTTCATTAAGACATCAGTAATTGAGTACCTATATTATTCGATATTCGTGATTACGTGTTTAGGCATTACGGTTTCTTCATTCAAAATTTACTTTTAAATGTATGCAAAGATAAAGGACCACATAAAGGGAAGAGGTAGCCACATAGAATATGAATTGTTATCGTGAATACTGATTTTTTTTAAGTGTAATTTATTATGTCGTTTTTTAGTTTAAGAGTAAGTTATTATTTGTAAAAACACGATGAGATTGAGATCGTCGCATATGTGTACAAAAATTCGTTAAATAATAAATATAAAGAGTGTAATTTAAATTTTTTTATTGTTAGACTGTTCCGTACCTAATTAGAGTTTCGTACTTATACGCTTATCTCTCCTTCACTCAATTTTCTAGGCGACTGTCTTCAACTGTTTTTTTTTCTATTCTGTGTTCTTCAACAACGGAGTAGTAACCCAAGCCTCCGTTCTAAGATTTCAATTCAATTTGCAAAATGGTCACTAGAAGAAATCCTTATTGTTTCGTTTGACCTATTTTATTGTTATTCGTAAAATAATACAGCAAATTTTACGAAAGAGTAAGTAGGTCAGTATATAAAAAGGTTTTATCATTGAACAATAAAATGAATGTCAATTCTTCAATTTACTACCCAAGGTCACACATTAATTCGAGATTCTTTTGATATACCTATTCCAGAATGCGCCTTTGTCAATTAGAGTGCTCTCTCTATTTTGATAGTTAATCCGATAGAGCTCGCATCTCGATCATGGATATAAGCGAGTTGGAACACATATTACCTATCAAGAGGTCAGTTAAAGCCACCAATGTAGGTACGCAAATCCTGAGAGCATATCGCTCATTTGGAGAAACATCGATGTAACTGCCGCTTTACTTTTTTTTTACGTCTGTGTTTCTTCTAACCTAAATACGCTTTCTAAGTGCTTTGTCATATTTAACTCTTTTCGGGAAAAAATACATTTACGTCGATGTTTCTCCAAATGAGCGAGACAAAGTTACATTCTATCAGCAATAAAAAAATAAACAGTGGCACTCCGGGATTGCCCACAGAAGTGAAAACAAAACACGAACAGAATACTTTGCCATCACTCACTGACATATCGGATATACATTAAAACCGAGTACGTCCCGAGGACAGGCGAATACATCCAAAGCGGTGTCGGTTACGGTAACAGTGGCGCGAATTCAATGGTTTTTTCCCATCTAAAAAAATGCCCGACGCGCCTAAAGAAGTTTTCACTTCAACAATGATGGTAATAATAATATATTGGATTGACATAAGCTAACGAAAAGCTTAGAATCATGTCAATGCATTTGAAAGTCAGAGGAGCAGTGGTGGCCCCGACTTATAAGTTTTAGGACGTAGGTTTGAACCCAGACAGGCGCTTTACTTTGGGTAAATAATTTAATTACCACTGCTCTCAAAACGATGAAGGAAAACAGCGTGAGGAAAACGGCATCTCCTAAAACTAAACATTCGAAGACATGTGACATCAACCAACCCGCACTGGGCCCGTGTGGTGGATTACCAACGAGAGGAGGCCTGTGTCCCAGCAGTGGGAACATTAAAAGCCGTTGTAGAAACACTTTGAAAGCAAATAAATCAACGCAGCCCAAAAATATACAAATTGTTTCCAATTTTTTGAGCAGAAAAAACTGTCACTCCATAAAATGCAAAATTGCCTATTAAAAATCGTTGCACCGCCTCTGGGGTGCAAGAAAAGCATTTATCGTGGAGTTGATAGATCCTATCTATCTATCACTGATTTTAATCAAATTCGGAATGACGGAATGGTATTTTCTACTAGAAATACCATTCTGTCATCCACAGTCGGACGAGCGTGATGAATTGTGAGGGACCTAGCATCTGCAGGCCGGTATTGTGTACGCTAAGTCCCGGCGGGTCTGTAGGTATTATTATCTATATACATACCTAGCACAGATTACTCCTATTAGGTATGAGGGAGTAAAGGTTGTTTGCTAATAAAAGTCAACCTTATGTAGTGCAGGCTGGCAATAAAATAACTCTGTTTGCATTCGAACAGTCGAGCGTGTTTAGAATGAGGTGTCAAATATTTGTATTAGGTTTTTTTGGTTTATGCGCAGAATGCCCACTTAAAGACTCAAAAAAGATGAAAAACTCAAGATTAAAGACTTAGTTCTGCGTCTTTAATGGACTAATTCTCAAAGTAGCTAATTCTATAAGTAAATGACTAATTCTCAAAATACCTATTTCTATGAAGGACTAATTCGCAAAACGGCCACTTCTATAAATACCTAATTCTCGAAATAGACAACTGATAAATGAATAGGATGAAATTCCCTTTTTTAAATTTTTCAATAATTAAAAAATAAAATTAAATTAATTCATTTAATTTCACTTGGCATCTTTATTGATCGAAGCTTGGCATGCTATGAAGATGGCAGAATTTTATTTGTCATAATTTCACTTGGTATACTATGAAGAATATGTAGATGGCAGAATTTAGGAGCAGGAGGTTTTAACGCTCGCCGGTGCGGCTGAGGCTACCCGGAACCGAATTAGTTAGGTAGATTCTGCCTTTTAATTATTATGGATATGAAATGTATGCCAAAAGACGATTCTGACTGCAAACCTTCTGCGATATGATGGTTCTGCCTTTTAATTATTATGCATATGAAATATATGCCAGAAGATGATTCTGCCATACAAAATTATGATTTTTGAATGTATGATAAATGAGTGTATGCCAAACGATTTTCTGCGAAATGAAGTTTATTGCTATCCGCTGTTATGCTAAATAATATTATGCCATAAAAAATTCTGCCATAAAAGGGGGATCAAAAACTTGTCTAAAATGTAGGTAAATTAGAGGTATTTTTGTCGGGTCCCCCTTTTATGACAGAATTTTTTTATGGCATCAAGTTTTTGATTTTGATTGTCGCTGAGATGATATCGCGACTTGATTTTGAACGTTTTTAATTACGAGATTCAATTCGATTTTCCGATTTCGCCTTCTGATGCCTCGGATGCTTCACTCAAGTGAAGGTTCATTTTTGTTTCATTCCATTTTCAAACGACACCGACAAAATTAAAAATTAAATAGAAATGAACGACCATCTGCTTCTTTCATTTCATTTTTTGGATTTATTCAAGTGCAGCATCATTGGATCGGCTTACTAATGAATTCATCTTGTGTCCAGATGTTTCACTTCAAGTGAAAGATGAAGAATGAAAGACAAAAATGAAAAAAAAAATGTAGCGTCTGATATCGACTTTAATGAATATTGTAACTAACTTGTAAATATCTATCTACGGTAAATATTTTAAACTATGGCAGTTTAAAATATTTACATTTATTTACATATACCGATTTTAAAATGTGTAAGATAACAATGGCAGGTTCATAGTATAGTAGAACATAGTAGGTAGGTAGGTAGGTGCGTACATTCATATTCTTCTTAAATACATACACTCTCACCACACAATGTTTCTAAGGCTAATTTGCACAATTTGTGTAATAATGTACATAATTCAAAGGGTTTCAACATTACACACAAACTTCGGCGATTCAATATTGCCAAGACGGTTACTGCGTAGCTCAAAATGGATTTTTTTACATAATCTCATTACTATGCGGATAAAACGCTACGTAATCGTAGTCAGGAATCCATTAAACACCCGACCCGACCAACAACTAAAAGTTAACTAGTATAGATATACATACTATGTATACGTACGAGTACAGTAGTATATGGTAGGCATAGGTAATTTATATACAAATAATTTCGGGGACTTTCCGCTCGGTTAACGGGTTGTTTAATCATACTCGTAGTTTGTTGATTTTAGGTGTCAAAGGAAAGCTGCTGAAAATTTTATAACATACTGAATTCATGAACCGATGATGGTCATGAATTCACTACAAAATTGCAAATTACAAAATTGTATAGGGATAAAGACGCACCACAATTTATTGAATGCATTTAGTGGAAAACATATCAAAACATCATTTTATGTCTCTGTCACCTCCAAATGATTAACAGAAACAGAACTTTTTAAGTTCTTCTAGAAGTAAGTAAACGTATTTTGTGATTGTTAGTGCAAACGGGTCTAAGAGTAAGAACTTAATAAATACGTATTTAATAATAACCCCTTTATTCATAATCCTATTTTATCTCCATTTTAGCTAAAATAGGTTTATAGAACGTTTGTCTTTATCTGTCACGTTGTCATTTCTGTGTGTAAGAAAGAGACAAACCCCATTTTAACTAAAATAGGTTTGATAAGTTTTATGAATAAGGGGGTAAGTTTTCAACTGAAACTGAAAGCTCCTTTGCTCGACATTTGAAAATCAAACGCAAAGACGCGCCTCTCTAACGTCTAATGTCAGGGTTGAGCTTAATGTCGGTTGAAAAAATCTTTGCCATATTGTGATTTCAAAACGACAAAATGGTATCTAAGTCCTAACAGAGTGCAGCCATTTCTTTTCAAAATTTCAAGGTATTTTTTACATCACCGTGGTGGCGACGATGACGTAGCGGTTTCATTACCCAGCAGTCGGTAATGCGTAGGCACAATATAGAGGTGCTGCTAGTTTCAAGCCTGCTGCAGACACCTATAGAACGTATTCTGGAACAAACGGAGCCCACGGCCGCCCACACTCAACATCTGTCTAGAGTCTAGACATGTATATTAGCATAAGTGATGGGGTGAAGGTATCGATAAAATTGTAGTTGCATTCTTTTGTTTGTCCGTTGTCTGAAGCATACCACAGGCAGTAGGATATTATGATCATCATCTTCACTGACATTAAGTTAATACTTATTACTTTTGATTTTTTTATCCCACATACAAAGAAGAGTTATTTTAAATATTTTTACACATGATTTATTCATTTTTAGTTTGTGTCTAAAATCATAAAGCCTTTTTGTAGGCTTGAAACTACTTACACAATTAAGTGCTCATAATATTCATGAGTAAGACTGGAAGACGAAGAGTCGGTCGCCTGGTGGCGAGATGGGCGGATGATATTGTTACCATCGCGGGTAGAACCTGGATGAAGCTGGTACAGGAGCGTGAGGATTGGTCAAGATAAGAGAGGTCTAAGCTCAGCAGTGGGTGAAATCGAACTGTGAATGATGATGTGATGAATATTATTTCACTATCAACAAAAACCACGAGTATCCAAAATATCATTAACAAGGCTTTTCTACATTATAGTAAAAGTGCGCAGTTCTGCACACCCCTACCCTATTTCAAGTTAAACAAATATCAACTTTATTTCAATGATAATTAAGTTGATTTCAGAGTAACTAGCACTATTGAAAAAGCTAGAAAAATGTTTGAAATTGCAGAGCAAAAACTGAACTTTATTGTGTAGGAATTAAAGTTATTTTTCCATTAATTCATATTTGTTTAGGTACATTTTTGGCAAATAAATCGCGAACGCAGATTAGGTTGGTGTATTTTATTCTCGTTACAATAAGGTTACTGTATTATTTATATATTATGTATATTGAGAAATATTAAATAACTTCTCTTATTTACAGTTCTAGCAAAATATGAAGGATTTGTTTAGTGTGGCTACGTCACGATGAAAGACATGACGCTAGCCGCAAACAGCTGCTACTAATAAGACACAATTTTGTTCATTAAAATAGTTTATAATGAAACTTGCTACATTGATATTATCACTTACGTTCTTTTGCCCTTCGTTTGAATTTGATGAACTTTTAAAATGATACATCGATATTTATCCCACGATATCTGCAAGCGCATCACTAAACCGTAGTACAATTGCAAGGCCACACGCTTTGTGCCAGCGACGAAGCTCGTAAGTACATTTTACTGACATTCCTTTGGACAGTTCATAATATATGAGCACACGGATTTTGAACCTACAATAAACATGTTCCCGTTGGAATGGCAAAATTCTACAGCTGGTTATTTAGAAAGTCGCTGTGGAGAGGATGATTTTTTAGACACATGTTTTATTGAAGTACTTACTCGTATTTTTTATTTCTCCATCATCTAAAGTGGGATTTACATAATTATGAAACTAGTAAAGTAAAACAGTAGCATGACCGTTTTGTTTCGGGCTATAGCTAATATGTACCCGGTTTTTGAAAAGCTGACAAGCACAATGTTTTGCGTGCGTTACATTGTGCATGATCGTAAACGAATTTTCACACATTCGGTGTGAAAAAAAAAACACACACACACACACACTTTTACACGCATTCTGGTGTGTGTGTTGTGGTTATTTTTTGCACAAAGTTACCTAGTTTAATGTATAGATTGCGTAGATGGCGGCTTCGTGAAGGGTCTTTTTACAAACTGTATAGGTATTGTGCATGGGATGGTATGCTGAAAAATAAAACAAAGTAATTCCCCCGCTTGTTTTGAAAATAATTTCCCGGACAAAAATTCATTGAATACCAACGAATGAGGCGAACTAATTGTTCAAAAGGTACACTTACTTTGTAATTTATTTATATAACGTAGGGTTTTTTAACACTGTACAAAGAAATTTGATGTGTGCTATTCATTTAGGTTACTTTTTTTCAGAAACTAATTTATTGTTTCATACCTTACCTAATTTTATTTTTATTAAGTACGAGTCATATGGGCTCATAGAACTGTGGTGGCCCAGTGGTAACGGCCGCGATTTACGAGTTGCAGGTCATAGGTTCGAACCGAGACAGGCGCTTTACTTTGTGTAAAATATTTCATCACCACTGCTCTCAAATTAGTGAAGGAGTCTTTGGTCAACTGGGAGGAAACCGGCATGTCCTAGAACCAAAAATTCGAAGATATCGTCGGTCGAATAACGAAAGGGCGTATCCAACAAAATTTTAGATTTTGAGATATTAGCACCATTGACATTTATAGGTCAAGTTTCAGTATGTCACGAAAAGGCGTAACCAAAACTGCAATGGAATTGCACTTATAAACCGTTGCGAAGAGCCCTATCTACTTTTCTTTCTAATTCAAAAAATCACGAAGGGACATATCGCTAGTTACGCCTGTTCATACATATTATGTTTTTTCACGAAAAGGCGTAACAAAATTTGGCGCGAGTGAAATCAAGACCTGTCGAAACTCGTTTCTGTCATTCGTCGCCGTGTAAATACTAAGCTGCAGTGTTTGTTTACGGGAGCTTAAAATAATTAATTTATCGTGTTAAAAGTGAATTTGTGCGCAGTTAAAAAGTTAATAGCCAGTGTTTTTTGTACAAGTCACAAGGTAAAGTAAGTTGTTTTATATATTATGCTGCATTTACATAAAACAGAAAATTTTAGGTTACAATTTTGACGAAAGTTAACTTTTTTGTTTCTAGATCATTTTATTGACTAGATTATTTATAAAAAATAGTTGTAGTGATAGCATGATTACCTACTTGAAAGTTGTGTTTACTTGGTTTATATGAATAAATAACATATTTTGTAACAATAAATTATTGTTTTTTTTACAGTCTTTTCTGCTTTTCGGAGGGCGAAATTCGTAAACAATGGACGTATTGGTGAAATGGAAGGATGGAACTCAAAATGTTGTCAATACACGAGAATTATTGGCTGTTCGAAAAGGTCAAAAGATTACGGTTGGTACAAAGGTAAAAATGTTATATGAACGAAAATGGTGGTATGGTACAGTAACTGTTATAGAAGCATTAGAATCCTCTTCATCTGAAGATGAACCACTTTCATTTCATGCCTCTGAAAACCGCATGGAAGATGTAAAAAATTGCTGTGAGTACGTTAATTGTCATAATCCTATTTTGAGCACCTGTACCAAATGTGCTTCTTTCTTGTGCACTGAACATTACGAACATGAATCTCCCTGTTCTAATCATTTAGCTAGTAAGACATCTTTACCAGAAAATGAGCACAACCGCTATGAAACAGCTTTGAATGGTGTTGAATATAATCCTTTTGACACATACATTGATGAGATGTATATAGCTACAAAGCATGAACACCAGAAATACTGTCAGTTTTCAATTTGCTCAGAGGAGGTGTTTAGTGCCTGCCATCGCTGTTCATGCCTACTTTGCTATGACCATTTTGTCAACGATTTATCTACCTGTGAAAAACATCTAAGCTCTGAAACTGCCATAACACATCCTGCTTTACTTGAAAGTAACCTAAATGAAGTAGACCAGACATGTGAGTTTGCCGACTGCACTAACCCTATTTTACCTGCTTTGAATGTGCCTGTTTATTGTGCGATGTTCATTTTGAGTCGCTGCTTGAAGTGCAATCTTGTGCTTATTGCTATAAGAAGTGCAAGCCCGATGAATTACTCGTTGTCTGATTTCTATATTCATGGTATGGAAAATGTTTCCTACGATTCTGATGCAACCATAACGTTATCTGATTCACGCAATCCATCGCCGAGCATTTTAGGACAAGTACAACAACAAGCTGATTTAGCCCCCGAAGATTATGTAGTAGATGGAGCCTCCAGAGAAACAGAAAGGTCACAATCACAAAGAAAAAACAAATACAAGGAAGCCAAGTCTTTGCTACATACAGGTAAAGAACACATTTCGCCATATACCAATAAAATTTCAAAAGACAAATATGAAGACCTCATGAAAATGTGCAGTGGAGATACACCAATAATAAGAAATAGAGAACATGTTATTTATTATGAAAATCTTCCTCACGATTAAAATAAAAAGAAAATGAACAGCAATATTAATTAAAACAGAATATTATTTAAGTTCTTGTACCTATTAATATTATTTGGTGATTCTTTTCAGTTATCTTTAAATAAAGTTATTTTTTTTATGCATACCGATGTTTTTAATTTCACTTAAACGAATACCTACCTGGGCGTAAGTAAAATTACTGATATTAGGGGTACATCACGAAAAGGCGTAAGTGAAACTTTTTTCAAAAAAATATAAATATCCTTATAATTAACTACAGTACACTGAAACTAAGGTTAAATATATAATCAGTCTTAGCTACATATTTACATAAATATCATACCAAGCACATTAAATCATAAGACATAAAGTTATGACAGTACATGACGTGACGATTTCATAAAAATTACTCTGCTGTAAAATTTACTAAAACACAGATACGCCTTTTCGTGATTCGACCGACGATATGTGACATCTACCAACCCGCACTGGGCCCGCATAGTGGATTATGGCCCACTCCCTCTCTCTGAGAGGAGGCCTGTGTCCCAGCAGCGGGAACATGATTATGCATGGGCTCATAGCATACATTGGTAACACAAGTACCCTAATAGGTAAGTACATAAGGTACATACTTAACAGGGTATATCTCAATCACACTAATATTATAAAGGCGAAAGTTTGTGAGTGTGTGTGTTTATATGTTTGTTACTTCTTCACGCTCAAACGGCTGGACCGATTTCGATCAAATTTGGTATAGAGATAGTTTGAGTCCCGGGAAAGGACATAGGATAGTTTTTATCCCGATATTCCCGCGGGATGGACGCTTATGCGGGTGAAACCGCGGGGCGCAGCTAGTGATAACATAATTATTTGTCGAGAGAATATCAACAAACGTCGGCCGAGCCGGCCGTCGTCCGTCGATCGCATGACTTTCGTCGTTCTTTATTACCTAATTACAAGCAGTATTATAACTCTAATAAAAGACACAACATTTTGCAATGACGTTATGCTTTGTTTTAAATGGAGTGAATCCCATGAAATTAAACTTTTTTATTAATAGAAAGGACTCTCATAAACTAAAAAGAAATATGGCCGTATAATGACTACGTTTTGATCCTAAAATGTGCTCGCTTTTTTACGACATAATATCATAATATGAGTTTATTATTAATTTAGTAATACTTTCGCGGTTTACTGCCAGCAATGTTAGGAAAAATAAAATGACTCGTCTTGGCGGGGGCACTACCGGGCCCCAGATTATTTATATGTGATTTTTCTACATGAGTTAGGTATTTATTCATGCGACTGGTAGTAAAACTCACGTAGTCTAAGTAACAGATAAAAGAGAACCCTCTAGATCTTTCTAAGCGGGAAATATTTAAGTTATCCTCTAAAAACTTAGCGACCTTCTACGTAACGATGAACCTTTTTTTAAATTAAAGAACCTCTAAAAACTTTTTCTGCTTCTAATTATGCACACTTTTCTTAATAATTGAGACGCTTTCTTTTTGACCTTTTCTACGTTGGTAGGTACCTGTAACTCACCTTCGGTTTGCCGAAGATATACCTAGTAGTCATGGCTGAGACTATGAAGGACCTCAGTACAATGCTCGATGACTTCAGTAGAGCCTCCGAAAGAGTGGGTCTGAAAATGAACATGGACAAAAAACCTAAACTAGGATACCTCGATCAAACTGTTTAGTTAAGGTTAGAACTGCGACCAACAGCGCGCGAGCCGATTGAGCGAAGCGGTACCTACGCTACATCCGAGTAGGTCGCAGTTACTTGGCTTTTTTGTATTTTCAGGACCCCAAAATAGAAATTACTTATTAGAGGTTCACAAAGAGAAACGCATTAATTATACATAATATTAGCATGTTCAATATTTTTTTAGAAAAGCAAAATGGGAATTATTTGAGACTAGCTGCGCCTCGCAGTTTCACCTGCATAAGTGTCGATCCTGTGGAAATTTCGGGATGAAAAGTAGCCTATAAGTATGTTAATCCAGCGTGTCAGCTACCTCCATAATAAATTTTATCAAAATGTCTAGCCGTTTGAGCGTGAAGAAGTAACAAACATATAAACACACACACTCACAAACTTTCGCCTTTATAATATTAGCGTGATATATATATATATATATATATATTATATTATAATAGTGTGATTCGATTAAATGTAAACCTGTCTATTTGAAGATCTTTGTGACAGCTCAAAAATTTTGATGAATTTTCAGTATAGATTTCCAAAGCAAATATTATATTGAAATGGTCGCTATAACCGCAGGTGTCCGTCGCTGCCAATATTGATTGGTCGGCTTCTCAAGACTAAAGTTCACCTTCAAATAAACGCGGTCTTTGAACCACAATCTAAAAATTCATGTAAGTATAATAATGCTTTGAATAATTCAACAGACAATGCACGTTTTAAAAGCTTTGATGTAAGTTAATCTTGAATAGAAAGAAAACAATTGAAAACGCTTTATGAGCGTATTCTCTAGTCAATAGTTTCAATGGTTTTTTATATACGAGTACCTATGTTTTGCGTTTTTAATAAAATCGAATACATTAAAAATATAGGGTGGCACCATCGACACGTGGATTCAGTATATGATTTTGGACCTCCCTTTTTTTTTTATTGATGAGAAATCATCAAATGGCCCCTCCCGCTCTGGGTGGACCGGAAGGGAGTGTCAGACTCTTACTGACTAAAACCCATCCATGTTCCTTCCTTAGCCCTTTATGTTCCGGGGTAGCGGTAACCCTTTCGGACAGCGTTGACATTTTTCGTCGGTTATTATTAGGTCAAGGTAGATTTTTGCACTTTTATAGACTTTTGTAGGAAACAATTGTTTTCTTTTAAACCGACGACACATTGGTTCAAAAAGGTCCAATGGTCCAGAATCCTGTACTGGACCCATGGTAACGGATTTTGCGTCGATGTCCTTGCCATCCTGTATTTGAGTATTTATTCATTTTATTGTACAAAGTATATCGTTGAAGGATTTTCCTGACGTGTTGTGGTAGAGTATATCCAAAGCCGGTTGTGGGTAAATCTTCTATAGAGATTTCCATAAATATCGGCCTCGCCTCCATTGCAGTCGTTATTGAATATTTATTTTTGCAGGCACACAATAAATCGAGACTCGATGTACCAATGGCCGATGAGGTGTTTATATATAATAGGTACTGAGAAATTATTTTGAAACATACGAAAAAGTTTTATAAAACGCTTGAGCTATGACTTTTTTAATATCATGAATATTAAACAAAAACAAACCAGATCAATCAAAAGTCAAATAAGTCCTAACGCACACAAGCGTTTTCATTAACAAACTATCAAAATAAAGAACAAATTCTTAGTACCTACGAGAACATAATACAATAAAAAATATATTTTCCAATAAAAAAAAGATTTGCTGATAAGTTCTCAAGTCGCATCCACCACTAAATCGTACCTACATACATGAAAAAGTGGTCTACATATATGTACAGGCAAACAATTATACATACATACATACATACATACTCTCGAAAAACATAACCCTCCTTCTGGCGTAGTCGGGTAAAAAGAATAGTCATTGAATCAGCAACAAATAGGGTTTTGTAAGGTTATCCAAAACTATACTTGACCTATAAAATTGTAGACGAAAATTAGATAATTATACACTATCAACATTAAATCTTTGGATTTTGCCACATAATTATCGGGGTTGAATCTGAGCTCAACTTTCCTAATTTACAGCACCTAAACCTAAGTTGGAGATAGATCGAAATATCTTCTATTAATATTGTATAATTAGAATTTGTTTAGAAAATTAAAAACATCGGAGTGGATAAAGAAATATCGATATGTAATTAAATCGAGGGACCAATTGCTAACTTTCCAGCTAACTGCGCAGCCAATTTGTTGAGATGTGATTGGGTTTTACGCCTAATTTCTTGATAAACATAACAAATAAAAAAAAAAGACGGGTTGCACTCCGGGAGTGCCGGCAGAAGTGAAAATTTGAATATTAACGTTGAAATAAATCAATTATTAAACACTTTATATACACGAATTTTACGAATACACAGCAGTGTGGCTACTACACAGACGGTCGAGCCATCAGCTGTCCATCCACGTCCGCGTCCGCGTCCGCGTCCACCATCACCATCACATCACATCACATCACCATCGCCATCGCCATCGCATCACCATCGCCATCACCATCGTCATCACCATCACCATCACCATCACCATCGCCATCACCATCACAATCGCCATCACCATCGCCATCACCATCACCATCCATCCATCCTTCCATCCATTATTGTGTCTCACTTGGTTCACTTCGGTTGGCGCCGCCGTAGAAAGAGATGGGGGGGGGAATCTCTCCTGACGGTCACGTGTCCTGACGCGATGTCCTAACGCGAGTTTAACATTTTTTACCCATTACAAAAAGTGTTCAACGCCGCTAAAGAAGTTTTCACTTAAAAAAAAACATCATAAATCATAGAGATTTATTTAAATACAAGCCTACTGTTATAGTCAAGCCGTCAGAAGTTAATATTACAGAGTAGGAAAGAGTATTTATTGTAATTCACAAATACTGAATAATGTAACAAAAATATTTGAGCTTATTTTTTTAAATGTGATCCAAAATAGTGCTCCAAAGAAGTCAACTGAGCAAGTAAACGTAGCAGGAAACTTCTCATAATATAATATATTGGAAGCAATATCGGCCATTTTACACAAAGAAGCACTCAAAACCATTCCCATAACTATTTGAGAACACGTGAGTGAAAAAGTGCTCCTTTAGCTTGCTATCGAATAAAATACGGATGAAAACGAAACAAAAGGAACCGTTTACCCCAAAACTGGAAACAACAGTGTCTCCACTCTACTTCGGTTGCTTTTTTCCGTCACAGACGAAATATTTAACGCAAGAAATGAGAACATCACTACAAGCAGCAAGCTTATCGCATTTCTGTCAATCATATATCAACATAATGTGTTTCCCTGTCGTGGAAGTCGGAAAATAGGAAAATTCAATATCTTCCCTTGTGACTAAAAGATGGAATGTACGAAAATGCCGTTCCTATGTGTTACTTAAGGTACCTATTATGCAGAATATGCGCTTGGACGTCAAGTTGCGGAAACCAGCCTGATGTTATATGTAATAAAAAATATATAAAGTATTAGGGAATGCCACATTCTCCTTTTTTTATTAGGGCGTTTAGGTTAACTACTTACTCCACTTGGCATAGGTATAATAAAATAATAAATGCTCAGGGCTTACCCAAACCCCTTCATTCGTTCATCATCGCCTTTGGGTAAGCTCCATCTGACATGACATTTACGTAGATTATATGATATTTATAATTTTCTATTTTGAGCCTCAGGACCACAGTTTCTTTTTATACACGGGAATTTAAATACGTATAACATAACTATAAGTATACTTTATTCCACGAATTTGCACGACGACAGTCACAACGGTACGTTTAGCGGTTCAAAATTATTTACCAATCATTAATATTGCTCACCAAAATTAATAGTCGGTCACCAAAGATTAATTTGAATGTCTACAGTTAAATATCTATGTCTTCTACCTACTATTATTTAGAATGATACTAAAATACCTAACAGAATTTCACAAATATTTGGCAGAGGGCTATTATTACCTATGGAAAAGTACGGGGATACTTTAAATTCTGGGAAAATAAAAAAATAAAAAATACACGCGGATGGAGACGCGAGTACCTATTTGAAAGAAGCATAATGGATTTTTAATAGATTTACATAAACTTATTAAGGAAAAATTGAAGTCGAGTGGAAAATCAATTTCGTTTTAATGAACAATACACAGTTGAGTGGGAGGCTTCGCTCAAATTTATAATGTCATCTCCGGCTGTTAAAAGGTCTCTTTAGGAGCTAGTGGCAATTTAATCGCTCAAAATAATCTCGCGTAAATTCTGATTGGATGAGTTTGCAGTCAGGTTGTAACAGTTTTTATAGGGAGTATGATTAAGTTAACAATAATACTATGTCATGAAAAATAAAAACGAACGGACGAATCGTTTGATGCCTCTTAATTCTTCCCTGCCCCCGTATTATAATACTTGTACATTTTTATATTGAAACACTAGGGCCATGGTCCGAGTGCCCACTTGGTTTTTCGAGATATCGCCAAGCGGTTAGTCGACTCTTCACGTGACCAGAGGACTGGCCTATTTCTTGGCCAAAGAATTAGCATTGCCATACAACGTGGCAATGCTGCCAGCCTTTTGGGCACTGCTCCTGTTGAAAGCGATGCGGAGGAATTCTTTGATGCCCTATAATTATTTTGTTTATTTTTTCATATAAATGTACATATTATTATAGTTTATATGTTAGCTTATATTATGTAAATAAATAAATTATTATATTTGAATAGCATAAATTAAAGTCTTATGTAAGAAATCTTGCGAATGAATTTCTTCTATAAATATGAAAAAGTGTCTTCTACATAAATCAAATTGTATCTGGTATATATTTGGTGTAATTACTGTCAATATAGGGGAATATTCTAGCGATAACAACAGAAAGCCCACTGTTAGGAGCATAGAAATGTAAAAAATAGGAGTCAATACTATTGTCCAAACGATTGATTGAACTGTCCCGCGTTTGCATTTGACAGCTTGCGTAACGAAACAGTTTAATCACTCGTTGTCTGTCGGGACAAACCATGTCTACACTGATTTTGGCATCACAATACGTGCATAGGTACCTACATAGTATATTTTCCAGGTAAGCCTTTGTACCTAAATCACATGCCAATGCATGTGCCAATATGCACCAATTTATAAGTGCCCGAGGCCGATAGCGACTAGCGCAAGTACGCGATCGTCATTCTCGTTTATATGAATATAAAATACCTACTCGTGCGATCAGTCTAGTTGCATGTACGTCTTTATTCAGGTAAACGTACTAGCTTCGGCCCGTGACTTCGTGCGCGTGAAATTTTCGTTTCCCCAACCTTTGTTTTTGCTCGGCTCTTAAGGATCGTCATCTTATAGCCTTCCTCAAGAATTAGGCAATCAAATACAAAAAGATTTTTTTAAATCAGACCGGTAGTTCCAGAGATTACATAGATATAGAAATTATTAGTGTAGATATAAATAATTCAGGTAAACGATGACAGTCACTTTCAGTTCGGACTCGGCCAAGCACTTTAAGATTTTTGCATAGTACCTACCTACCTAATGTCAATCATTACAATAAAAACGATGGATGGACTGTGTGAAAGATGAGAAGGGGGGTGACCGACATGACGACTAATAGAGAAGTATGAAAGACAAAGACATGTTACGCCGACCCCAAATAAATTGGGATAAGGGCAGGACAATGATGATGACCTGATGTCAATAATGTTTGAAAAATTGTTTGTGCCCAGTGTCGCAACGACTTATCGAAGTGTGATGTGATGTGGATCTGACGATTTACCCTATAAAAATCTCAAAACTTAGGTGAAGTGAGCTTCAAGTAACTATGCTGTCGTTCCACCTTCTGCTAGGTATGGACCACAGATATAGATACACCTAGATATCGCAAGAGCAAATACTTCGCGTGACAAAATCGCACGCAACGAAGTCCGCTTCGTGCTTAGGGAGTAGACCCCCTGCTTACGTGCAAAAATCGTAAGCCGCCACTTTCGCGCTCAGTCCTGTGTACGGCTGGGTGAGCGTGAGCGCAGGCGCTTGGCAAGACGGATGCCGCACGCGGCGGCGTCTTTGAATCGATTCAATTTTCTCAACACTAAACGTGCCATTTTTTTACTAGTCGTAGTCAAAAATTGGTTGTCATACAGATCGTGATACTTGCGTTCTAGGTCTATCTATCTATATCTGCGGTATTGACACTATTGACAGCTCACCTCAATCACATCTCTCACTTCACATAAGTTTTCACTGTGAATTTTTTACAGAATAGACCTGAGGGGCAATTCTCCTAATTTTAAGAACGTTCACAGTCTGATCTCATTCTCAATCTGTTAAAAATACTTCCAATTGCCCTACATTTTAACAAGTTTTTGACATTTGTTTGTCACCGAGATGAGACTGTGACTAGATTTTGAACGTTTTAAATCACGAGAATTGGCCTTCTGGTGGTGTGGACTAGCCTTAATAGCAGATCTCTTCAGCTCTATTTGAACACCCGTCATTCATTAGTCTTGTCGTTTTGGAACGGAAAGTTTATATCTGAATTGAAGATACACGTCTGTCACGAACAGTGATATGATTCACGCGTGCGTGAAATGTGCGGAAGCAAACAGCGATGTTGTTTAATGTTTATGTTCTTGTTAGTAAACAGGAACGGGTGCCGTATAATGATGGTTTAACGGCGTCATGACTCCAGTGTAAGAGAGAGACGGAGCTATACATGAACGATAGCACAATCTCTTTTTCGCTCTTGAATCATGATGGCGTTAATACTTCGTAATAGCACCTGTAGAAACAAATAACACACTATTCCAACGCATTCTTTTTGTTTTCCACTAGGCAAAGTTTACAAATCTTAGGGGCCGTCTCCACGAGCGAGAGAATCGCGGCGATAATCTCGCAGTGCCATCAAATTTTCGCCGCGATGATATCGACGTGTGGAGACACGTTCTAAGAGAGTGTATAGAAATACGTGGCACGACGATAATATCGCCGCGATTCTCTCGCTCGTGGAGATGGCCCCTTAGAATAACATAATATCACGCCTATAATCCACAAAGAGTTAGGCAGAGCTGCACCTAAAGAATCACCCACATTTTGCCAATTATATTTAAGTCCCATATTCAGGCTGAGATCCAGACTCCGGGCTGCTTAGGATAAAAGTCCCTATAAACGATTGAACGGATGTGCTTGTCTTACAAACTGTTGTTCTAGGTAGAAAAAAGCTGGTGGTGTTATGAAAAGGCTACAGAGAGATCGTATCAAGTTGCCAGCTTCATCCTTTACCGGAGAATACCATTACAAAATTTTCTCCATGCGTGGTGAATGTAGCAGTGAATGTGCGCTTTGAATTGGAAGACGATGATGACCAGATTAAGATCTAAAACGCTAGCAATTAGCATTTGTACGCCGATGACGGCTAGTCATAGCGTTCTTTAATAATTACAACATCTGTACCTAACCCAATTATGTTCAACAAATAAATAAAAAAAACCGAGTGTGCTTATGACCACACAACTGAAGTGAAACTTCAAACGTGGCTATGAGGGGAAGAGAGAAAGAAAATGTGCGCGCGCACTGCTTTCTCTTGCTTATATCCCCCACTCAACTCCCGTTCGCCTCACCCGATCACACTTTTCGTAACGCTCGCTTACGTCACGCGTTCGCCGGCTTACTCCCCAAGTCAAGCGTGCGTAAAGAAGTTTCACTTCAAAACTATTTGTATTTATTTATATTTGAATTATAACATAACATAAAATCACGCCTATTGCACCAAAGGGTTAAGCAGACGCGTGTACAGTCAACAAAAGAGATAAGTATGCAGGATCGTCGGATAGTGTAGTCAAAGTTTAGTAAGAAACCGATGGATGTTGTCGACTGAAATTTAATTTTATAAATGAGCTGTTTTCTTTCTATTAATAAAATTAAATTTTATTCGAGAACATCCATCGGTTTCTTACTAAACTTCAACTAAGTATATCTGACGATCCTGCATACTTATCTCTTTTGTTGACTGTAGCTAGTACACCCTTAAGTCCCTCGTAATGGGGGGCGAGCCGGACACAAATCCAGACTAGGCTGCTGCTAAGAAATTTTTTTTTTGGGTGGGAAATCATCAAATAACTTCTCCCGCTCTGGGCGGACCCTGCCCGACCTGGAAATCATACCTAGGACCCCATGCTAGTTTTTGAAGTGAAATCTTCTTTAGCGGCGTTGTACACTTTTTTTGTAATGGGTAAAAAATGTTAAACTCGCGTCAGGACACGTGACCTGATCAAAAATTTGTAAGACGGATGGAGAGTAGACAGCCGGCGCGGCGTAGGAGAGGAAGTATCCCCTCTCTTTCTACGGCGCGGCGAAAATGTATGCCTGCTGTTTCGTTT
The DNA here is from genome assembly GCA_947508005.1 of Amphipoea lucens. NCBI lineage: Eukaryota > Metazoa > Arthropoda > Insecta > Lepidoptera > Noctuidae > Amphipoea > Amphipoea lucens. The sequence goes on from OX382356.1 coordinate 10,346,062, forward strand.
AGGCGGCGCAGGGCGCTTGCCCGAATGTTCGTGTGTGTTTATGTTATAGCGTGCCACGCGCATCCATGGATGGTGACAGCTGATGGCTCGACCGTCTGTGTAGTCGCCACACTGCTGTGTATTCGTAAAATTCGTGTATTTATAAAGTGTTTAAAATATGGAAATTGAACAAAGTACATCTATTAATGAAAAATATCAAAAATGCACAACGTTAATATTCAAGTTTTCACTTCTGCCGGCACTCCCGGAGTGCAACCCGTCTTTTTTTTGTCTACATCGTTGATTAGCACATTCCCTGTAGATATTTGCATTTCACTGTAATGAATACCCCCATAGATACACCAGTCTTTATCTACCTACTGTTATTGTGGACAGATGAATTCACCATTCAGATTAAAACTGAGTCATGTGCACACTGTTCTACCTTTCCAAACATATTAATTAACAAGAGACAGCGGGTATCTTGTTGGCACAAACCACACAATCATGACACTGTTCTCGTTTTCTGAACACATACATATCTCAAGGCTTAATGGGTATGGGAGCGCAAACACTATGGTAACAGGAAATTACTTCCGTTTGTTGACACTGGCAGATTTGACAGGTAGTTTGTTATTTGTGGGGCGACGTTGAACTATACACCTAGTGCCTACGATGCAAGGTTCACTTCCGCCTTACATTAAAATTTTCGATAAGGCGACGGAATTGAATAGCGTAAACAAAAAACCTGAATCATTCAAAGTCGGCCATACTAATTTTTTGTGCCTTTTAGGGCTCATTTCACCAAAGTCAGATATATTTTATCCGTGGAATAAAATTGGCGTCTGACAGTTCTAGTATGGAAAAACTGTCAAAATTACAAAATTTATTATCAGGATAAGACTTATTCTACGTAAAAAAGTTTGGTGGAATTCGCCCTTCTTTTAGCATTTGATGCTTTTTGGTTAGATGGAACCATTAATATGTATCATTGCCATAATAATGTGTAATTCATTGTTATGAGATACTTAAACTGATTCAATTGCTGTGTTCAATTGTTATTGTTTTCTAAATATAACATTGATGTATAAAATATACTTCAATGAAATATAATCATTGCTTCATTGAGTAGTTTTATTTGTAAACTAGCTGCGCCCCGCGGTTTCACCCGCATAATTGTCGATCCCGTGGGAATAAAGGGATAAAAACTATCCTATGTCCTTCCCCGGGACTCAAACTATCTCTATACTAAATTTCATCTAAATCGGTTCAGTGACTTAGGCGTGAAAAGGTAACATACAGACAGACAGACAGAGTTACTTTCGAATTTATAATATTAGTGTGATTATTATTTGTTGTTATTGATGTTAAATTGTTTATGGTTGTATGGACTACAAACTTCCACAGTATAAATAAATATTTTTGAAGTATTAGTGTGTCCCCAAAGTATACATATAATAATATAAGGGTAAGCAGATGATGAGTGTGTCTCCAAGGTTTAACGTGTCCATTTATAAATCACCTGCCTAGCCTTTTCGAGCTATGTTGGGGTCGACTTCCAGTCTAACCAGATGCTGAGGACTAGGTAGTATTTTACATGAAGCGACTGTCTATCTGACCTCCACAACCCGGTTACCTACTGAGTAATACGATACCCCTTGCTATGACCGATGATCAGACTTACGGGCTTCTGACTACCCGTAACGACTGACAAAGATCTACGAATGACAGCCGGGACCAACGGCTTAACGTCTTTTCCGAGACACGGAGGGTTCTCGATATGTAATGGCTGGTCACCCATCCACGAAACGACCTCGGCAAGAACCCGTGCGGCTGTTATTATTTGGCTACGAGCCCCAACATGTCCTTTTATAAATATCTAAAAAACTGCCCCGTGTGTCAATAAAATACATAGTTGCATTAACTTTATTGCCTTGGGGATTTCACTTCAAGACTTTAACTTACAAATGCAAAACGTGCTCATCTAATATGTAGTTACTGTCAATATGTACCTTGTTTTCAATTTAATGTGCCTACTAACAGACGTGACATTTTTTTTTTCATATTTTGTCTATGGGTCTACCAATAAATAAAACAAATAAACAACACAAACACCCGACGTGTATACCTACCTACAGTCAATTTTTATTCGGGTTACCTACCTAAACTTTTTACCACTTGGTATTCCTGATTTGAAAAAAGCGGGTTTTTTCACGAGAAACCAGCAAAATATTCTACGTAACACTTTTATCTTACGTAAAAATGTGAACTAGAATATATTTGCTGGTTCATCGTGAAAAAAACCTTTTCAATGTTTTATTCTTAATTTTAATGCGCAACCGAATGAATGAAAAAAATATATCAATGTGAGTTTAGTTGTTGGTCATAATTAGGTTATGCACGGGAATATTTATTTATAACTAGATGTGCCCGCGACTTCGTTTACGTAAGTAGCTGATGGAATACAATAATGTGTCTTTTTATTAATTCTTTATCTAAATGAAAAGTAGTCTAAGTTACCCCTTATATCATCAGCTATCTGCCAGTGAAAGTCACGTAAAATGATCGATGCAGCCAACAAATAGACGGACAGACAGACAATTTTTTTTAAATTGCTGTTTGATATTGACATTACAAACGGACACATCAATTTAATTTATCTGTATAGAATAGATGTATTGATACGGAAACTGAACTAGTTTTAAGCGACTAAGCTAGGAGAAAGCCTTCGGAAAAGCTTACGCCTAAGCTTTAAGTCGATAGTCGCCATCCGCTTGTCTACAAGACCACAGAGCAAACAATATCAGAACAACAATAGGCTTCAGATATGAAACTACAGCATCGTTCACCGGCACAATCTTTAACCCGACGCAATGTACCAAGTATTGAGTCGAGGTTCCACATTGAAAATATAAGTAAAAAAGAAGCCAAACGGTACCTATTTGGACTCGCACGCGAAGGGTTTCGTGCTGGGATCGAACAAAAACCGACCGAAAGAAACACGTTTTTTGTATGGGGTAACCCCCCTTTAATTTTTAACTTCATTTTATTTTTATTATGTTGTCATAGTCGTACAGTCACGAGCACCAATATGTCAACACTTGGCAATTTTCAATTGCGATTTTTTCGTGAAATAACGAATGCAACGTTAAAATACGACACTTTACATAAACCTATGGGTTCGAAAATACTATGTTCGTAATAACATAAAATTTCTTTAAAAAATAAAGGAGAAAATCGCCTTTGAATAAAGCTAAGTGTATACATACTTATAGACGTGACTGTACACTCTTTGAAAATTTCAAGTGTCTACCTATTACGGTTCAAATGATGCACCCCTGTGTCACACGGACGGACAGCGGAGATTTAATTATAGGGTCCCGTTGGGTACGGAACCCTAAAAGTACAAATTTAAAACTCGGTTTCTGAATTGAGAATGTGAAGTTAGGAACTTTTCAAACTCTTAATTTATCATTAATATTGCAGGTGACAGCCTGCAAAACTTAACTTTTTGCAAAGAAATATTGGTCTTCGTTGGCTATATTGAAGGAACCACCTTGAGTAATACTAAAGTGGTGTTTAATAAGTTCTCAACTACACGTTCTCAATTCAGAAACCAAGATATAAGATATAAGAAGAATACTCATATTTTATACAAAAAGCTCGATTTTTATCAATAGGTCACGGCTAATAGCCGAAGTGCGGCTACTCCTAGTTTCAGTCGGGTACAACTGCGGCTACACCTAGTTTTAGCCGGGTACAACTAGGTGCAGCCGGCCACATGCGGTTCGTGTGTACTTCGGGAGGCGACGTAGGATGCAAGAGCGAGCGAAGGGCACCCCGAGGTTAGGTTTGGTTAAAAAAAAAAGGTTACTTCCCCCTCCCCCCCAGTGGGTTCCCGTATTGTCGAGGCGGGGGGCTCAGTAGCCCACAACCCACGGTGAAACGAAGAGGAACCCGAGGAGGAGCCGCTCGTCAGGGCTTTTGCCTGTAAGCCGACTACGTAGCGGCCAACAAGTAGGTTGTGGTGCCGCTTGGGCGACATCTCAACTGAGGCGGGCCGCGATGTCGTTTGGGAGGCATTGCGGCTGAGGGTTGAAGGCCGCGGCGGGAGAGCAGTGCCGGTATTGCGGTGCGCCGCTCTCCGTCCCTTCCGCGGCCTTAACGGGGTCGCCACCGTCTGATGGCGGACGCGGTGGGGCCGCAGGGAAGGGGGAGTGTTGGTATGACGTTGGCCGCTCTCCCTATACTCTGCGGCCGAAAATTGGCAGGCGGCGGGGCCAATGACCTGACAAAAAGTGGAAGACATGTGACATCTACCTACCCGCACTGGGCGCGTGTGGTGTTACGGCCTACTACCTGTCACTGAGAGGAGACTGTGTCCCAGCTGTGGGAACATTATAGGCTGATAATGCTTATGTCGGAAAAAAAAATCCGGGCGATGACGAAGGTGGTAGTTAGAGGAAAATGCCCAAATATTTCAAAGGAGGTTATATCTCACCGCACTCGGAAGTATATCTTATATGGATATCAATCATACTCGTGTACAAAAGCTCACCTACTCTGCTATTTGTTCTAGTGCTTTCTGAGGTAGAAATATGTCTACTATATCATTTGCGATGACAAAATATATCTACCAGTGCTCTTCAGAGGGAATATAATAGTTGTCAGTGGAGCTCGTGAGATATGGTCGCGGCTCGCACAGCCAGCGGTCGTAATCTATTCAATTGGTGAAAGAATTTGTACATTGTGCCATAAGACCACGATTTATCTCTTAATATTTATGTGGTTATCTAAGCTTAATACTATCTCGAAAAGTATTTCTAACTACATATTGCCAATTTTGGCTCGTGGCTGAATAATAACAGCCGCACGGGTCGACCTACGCTTGCCCAGTTCGGTTTGTGGATGAGTGACCATTTATTACTTATCAAAATCCTCCGTGTCTTGGAAAGGACGTTAAGCCGTTGGTCTCGGCTGTCACACGTAGATCTTTGATAGTCGTTATGGGTAGTCAGCAGCTCAAAAGTCATGACAACCAGTCTTGCCAAGGAGTCCTTGGCAAGGACTATTGTGTTACCCAGTAACTGGGTTGTGGAGGTCAGATAGGCAGGTCAGTCTATGTAAAACACTAGTATTCAGCTGCATGCGTTTAGACTGGAAGCCGACCCCAACATAGTTGGGAAAAGGCTAGGCAGATTGATTTATTGACATTGTCAATTTTTAAGGGAGTGAAAGGACTCGTGAATACGAACCTACAGATTTTAATTTCATCGTGTTATTATTTCAGTATTTTATGCAATGGCAGAGATTATAATGCAAAGTATCAACCTAGTCCATAAAAAAAACTCCCAAATTAAATATTTTTCTTTCTTTCTTCTTTACTCGTTCCAAAATATCAAAATGGAACTTTGCCCCGAAATACTTTGTATGTCTACGGGTTAAATTGCTGCGCGGAATAAATTCTGTTACAAAAGTTTGTAAGTCAATATAAAGTTGAATAAGTTTGATTTGCAATTTGATGAACTTTCCATAAGGAAATGTACCGGGTACGTACTCGTATGTGGATACCAGATGACATATTTTATAACGTTACAAAAGCCGATGCCTGCAAAGTTTTATATCCATATTTAGAAACATAATATAGTTACATAAACGTCATACCACCATGCCTTTTTTCTCTGAAGAGTAAGTCAGAGGTGTACCTTCACACACATTTTCACATTTCTTCTACATTTCGCAGTTATGTTTAAGATACATGTAATAGGGGGCGAGCTTCTTGCCACTAACCAGGCGCAAATTCAGACTTCGGGCTGCTTCTGAGAAATTCCTGTACTATCAAAAAGTACTCTTGCCGCGTTCCGGGTTAGGAATGTAATCGATATATATAATCGATTTGAGCATGCTTAAACCTAATTCGGTACGGTTTTAAGCACGTTTCAAATCGATAATATCGATTACAGTCCTAACTCGGAATGCACCCTTTATGCCGCGTTCCGAGTTAGGAATGTAATCGATATAATCGATTTGAGCATGCTTAAACCTAATTCGGTACGGTTTTAAGCACGCTCAAATCGATAATATCGATTACAGTCCTAACTCGGAATGCACCCTCTGTGTTCTTTTAGCAATGGCTTTAATTTTGGCAGTTCAATAACATTCATTGTATTACTGTCAGGAGAAAAAAATATCGGTAAAGGAGAAAACCAAAGACATTAAATAGTAGATTGTACAACTAAGGCATAAAAGAAGCTATTTTACCCCGAGACGTTTATATCCACCCGAGCCGCAGGCGAGGGTGGATAGTTAAGTCGAGAGGTAAAATGGCTTGTTTATGCCTGAGTTATACACTCTGCTTTTCACTTCGATTGCGAGAAAATGAAACGGGCATAAAGTATACAGTACATAATTAATCAAAAATGTTGCGTCCATAGCTAATTCCCGCCACCACAGATAATCATCATCATCATCATCATCATCAGCCTATAATGTTCCCACTGCTGGGACACAGGCCTCCTCTCTGTGAGAGGGAGTGGGCCGTAATCTACCACGCGGGCCCAGTGCGGGTTGGTAGATGTCACATGTCTTTGAATTTTTGGTTCTAGGACATGCCGGTTTCCTCACGATGTTTTCCTTCACCGTTTTGAGAGCAGTGGTGATGAAATAATTTACACAAAGTAAAGCGCCTGTCTGGGTTCGAACCTACGACCTACAACTCGTAAGTCGCGGCCGATACCACTGGGCCACCACTGCTCTCCACAGATAATACCGCCACGAAACTTTTTAAAAGTTTTTTTTTTAAATTTTCAACATTTGTCATTCGACTTGGGTACTTCATACTGCCAAAAAATGAAAACGTTTCTTTGCCTTTTTAATTAATAAATGACAACTATTTTACCTGATTTTATTAAATTAACGATAGAAAACACGGAAGTGGTATAAATTAAAGAAAATGAAATAAATCACGACTTTAATCTGCGAAGTTTTATTGTGCGTGTGGCTGTTGGGCCTGATTACTTTAGTCTTAGAAAAAAAAAAAACTTTATGCACTAGAACAAAAAAGCGATTTTATGTCGCCTAAGCATAACATAAAGACTGACTTTTAGAGCATGAGAAGTGAAAATTATATTATGTACTATCTTAAATCTCTTTGGAGAAAACGTATCCAGCAAATCAGCGCTGGGATGTTACGGCCAACTTAGAAAAAAAAAGAAAAGAAAGAAAAAGTATTTATTGTGACTCGTACAGGAAGATCACAAACTAAACTAAATACAGTTAAAAAATAAAAAAACCATTTTGAAAGAAAAAATAAAGAAAGTCCTATACGAGGCCAAAAGGCTCTTATCTCAGCATGATGCTGCGACATTTAAAAAATAAATGTCGCAGCGCTGGTATTAGCCATGGTATCTATACATATAATAAAATCGTAGGAAAGTCAAAACGGTACATTGAATATTTTTTTAAAAGAATACTTGGGGCGTGATCTACAATCGATATCGAAGCCAAAAATATAGTTTTTAGAATTTTTGTCTGTTTGTCTGTATGTCCGGGATAAACTCAAAAAGTACTGCATGGATTTACTTCAAATTTTGCATGAATATTACTAAGAGGTCGGGTCAACATATAGGCTACATATTATCACGCTATCACCTATGGGGGAGGAGCTGTGAATATTTATTTTTCTTACGCATTCTGTGACAGCGTGTAATCTAACGACGCATATTTAAATGTTGTTTTTCAGTAAGCCATGCTATTATCTAGCTTTACACTATAAAAACTACGCCATTTAAGTAACTTGGGCAGAAAAAACATAGTTTAATGAATTTTAGTAGTATAAAGAAAATTTTGAAGCAGCGCCATCTATGAGTTTTCATAAAAATCAAATCAAGTTACATGTTGACACTTTTTGGAAATTAATAATTTAAATTTGATCATGTTGGCGAGGTTAGTAGTTAGTTATTCTTAAAATTCATAGATGGCAATGTGCATTTTCTTCATAAAAGTTGTATCGTATAGTTCGTTTTGACAAATTCAAGTTCCAACAAAACCCTTAAAATCTTGAGCAGAGTTGAGGACGACAATTAAAAAAAAATGCGGTGTTAAGTATTACAAAAAAGTTATGTTTCTACTGGAGACGAAGTCGGAGTAACTGATGAACGCGTGCTGAACACCTGTCTCAGTTCACTTCAAGATGTGGTCATTTCTATCGGCGGCACGGCAATCCACTGATCGAATATGGGTTACCAGCTCCCCAATGATCACCGCATCAAGACCGTGTAAATCGGGAGTATAACGCTGAGACAAATTACGATCCGGGAGAAATGACCATGTCGCTTTGTTCTCTTCAGAGCAAAAACAAATTTATGACACCGTCCTTGAAAGCGTTGGGAAAAAACCAGGGTCAAATGTTTTTCTTGGAATGCGTCTGGTGGAACAGGAAAAACATTTGTTACCACTTGCATACTTGCAGAGGTCAGCAGGCAAGGCAAAATTGCTATTGCTGTAGCGTCGTCGGGAATCGCTGCCACACTGCTTCCGAGTGGCAAGACAGCACATGCCATGTTTAAAATTCCTATCGATTTAAAGAGCGCCGAAACGCCTGTTTGTGGTGTGTCACGTAACAGCGATAAGGGACACGTGCTCAAGGATTGCTCTTTGATCGTATGGGATGAGTGTACGATGGCCAATAGGAAGGCAGTTGAGGCCGTGGACGGAATCTTGCAAGACATCCGCAGGAACGAACATTTGATGCGTCGTATCACAGCTGTTCTGTTCAGTGGCGATTTCCGGCAAACGCTTCCCGTGGTGACACGGGGATCGAGGGCTGACGAGGTGAATGCTTCGTTGAAACTATCTTCGTTGTGGTCACGAGTTCGTACGCTGCGCTTGACCATTAATATGAGAGCTCGGCTCGGCGGCAATGCACGTGCTCAAGAATTCTCCAATGTCCTTCTAAATCTTGGCGAAGGCACTCTACCAGAAGAGAGAGGTGGACAGGTGGTGCTTCCAGAGTCTCTCGGTAGAGTGGTATCCAGCTTAGAAGAACTCATTTGCTGTGTGTACGGGGACATCAGTCGTATACTGCACCTGCAGAATTCTTGGGTGTGTGAGCGGGCCATTTTGACGTCCAAAAATGATCAGGCTGCAGCAATTAACGAATGCATTCTCTCGGAAATTGAGGAGAATGAAGTGGTCTACACCTCGATAAACACTGTTGTCGAGCAAGATGACGCCACACATTATCCCGTGGAATTTCTGAACTCCCTGTCAGCAAGTGGACTTCCAGCGCATACCATCAAGCTGAAGGTCGGTGTCCCGATTATGCTTCTTCGGAACCTATCTCCTCTGAAGTTGTGTAACGGGACCCACCCTAAAGTCATTTCGCTCTACAGACACACCATTGAGGCGGAAATTCTTACGGGTTGTGGCGTTGGCGAGGCAGTATTTATACCACGCATTCCCCTCATACCTCATATCTTCCCGTTCCAGTTCAAGCGCGTACAGTTCCCCGTGAGTGTTTGCTTCGCGATAACCATCAATAGAGGCAGACACTGAGGGCAGCGGGTGTCGACCTCAGGACGAGTTGCTTCTCACACGGACAACTGTACGTCGCTTGCTCCCGCGTCACCAGTCCTGACTCTCTTTACATTTTGGCTCCTGGCAGCATAACTACCAACGTTGTTTATAGGGAAGTGTTTTAAGGTATGATGCCTTTGTACGTATTTTTACTCTTTTGTGTCCTGGAATGTATTCCTGCATTGTTTTCTCTATTTCCTTCAGTCACATCCCCCACACCACACTGAACTCAGCAGGACTCCCATATAACTCTCTTCACTTGCTTCGCTTGCAAAAAAACTTATATTTTAATGCTATTTTAAAAGTTGTTTACTTATAATGCTATAGCGACACTGGCATCTTAGGTATTTTTGGTGCTGTAGAGCCTTCAGGCAGACGACGTCGCGGGCAGCAGCTCGTAATTAATATATTATTATACCATATGGTAACTATTAGCTTGCTACATATTAGTAGTCTGTGATTCTGATAGAGGGCCCGCTGTGATTTCACGGGCAGTTACAGAAATAAATAAATAATAAAATAGGTATAATATGTAAAATATTGGCAAATAAAATAAAAATATTAACTTTTTATCCGCGCCAGACGTAAACTCATTATTTGTCTATCCCTTGAGGGTCACCTGAGGGCCACGGATATAAAATTTACACAGTTGAGCACACAGTTGAGCAGACAAATTTTTTCGAAAATATGAAGCAATTGATTAGCAATAACCTTCAAAATGATATGTAGATTATGATTGATGGTGTTACGCAATTAGGGTGCAGTTCTTCTTCATTTCAGTTTCAAACCATATTTTATGCAAAATAAAGATACTTTATTCTAGTTACTCCATTCGAAACTGTACACATAACATAATCAGCCTATAATATTCCCACTGCTGGGATACAGGCCTTCTCTTTGTGAGAGGGAGTGGGCCGTAATCCACCACGCGGGCCCAGTGCGGGTTGGTAGATATCACCATGTCTTCGAATTTTTAGTTCTAGGACATGCCGGTTTCCTCACAATGTTTTCCTTCACCGTTTTGAGAGCAGTGGTGATGAAATAATTTACACAAAGTAAATCGCCAACCCACACTGGGCCCGCGTGGTAGATTACGGCCCACTCCCTCACAGAGAGGAGGCCTGTGTCTCAGCAGTGGGAACATTATAGGCTGATGATGATGATGAAAGCGCCTGTTAGGGTTCGAACCTACGACCTATATCTCGTAAGTCGCGGTCGTTACCACTGGGTCACCATTGCTCTCACTGTATTCGAAACTGTATAAGTGCCATATTGAATAATTCTGTATAATCTTAAAAAAAAAAAATTTAGGTTTATGAAATCATTGCGTGGAATTTATGTTCCTCATCACAGCACCGAGGTTCTAAAATGCTTTCCAAGGGCGTTTTAAAAACAACCTTACAAAATTTTAACAAATCTCGACAGAAAATCTAAAAATACGTGGAAGATCCACGTATTTATAGATTACTAGCTGCTGCCCGCGACGTCGTCTGCCTGAAGGCTCTACAGAACCAAAAATACCTAAGATGCCAGTGTCGCAATAGCATTATAAGTAAACAACTTTTAAAATAGCATTAAAATATAAGTTTTTTTTGCAAGCGAAGCAAGTGAAGAGAGTTATATGGGAGTCCTGCTGAGTTCAGTGTGGTGTGGGGGATGTGACTGAAGGAAATAGAGAAAACAATGCAGGAATACATTCCAGGACACAAAAGAGTAAAAATACGTACAAAGGCATCATACCTTAAAACACTTCCCTATAAACAACGTTGGTAGTTATGCTGCCAGGAGCCAAAATGTAAAGAGAGTCAGGACTGGTGACGCGGGAGCAAGCGACGTACAGTTGTCCGTGTGAGAAGCAACTCGTCCTGAGGTCGACACCCGCTGCCCTCAGTGTCTGCCTCTATTGATGGTTATCGCGAAGCAAACACTCACGGGGAACTGTACGCGCTTGAACTGGAACGGGAAGATATGAGGTATGAGGGGAATGCGTGGTATAAATACTGCCTCGCCAACGCCACAACCCGTAAGAATTTCCGCCTCAATGGTGTGTCTGTAGAGCGAAATGACTTTAGGGTGGGTCCCGTTACACAACTTCAGAGGAGATAGGTTCCGAAGAAGCATAATCGGGACACCGACCTTCAGCTTGATGGTATGCGCTGGAAGTCCACTTGCTGACAGGGAGTTCAGAAATTCCACGGGATAATGTGTGGCGTCATCTTGCTCGACAACAGTGTTTATCGAGGTGTAGACCACTTCATTCTCCTCAATTTCCGAGAGAATGCATTCGTTAATTGCTGCAGCCTGATCATTTTTGGACGTCAAAATGGCCCGCTCACACACCCAAGAATTCTGCAGGTGCAGTATACGACTGATGTCCCCGTACACACAGCAAATGAGTTCTTCTAAGCTGGATACCACTCTACCGAGAGACTCTGGAAGCACCACCTGTCCACCTCTCTCTTCTGGTAGAGTGCCTTCGCCAAGATTTAGAAGGACATTGGAGAATTCTTGAGCACGTGCATTGCCGCCGAGCCGAGCTCTCATATTAATGGTCAAGCGCAGCGTACGAACTCGTGACCACAACGAAGATAGTTTCAACGAAGCATTCACCTCGTCAGCCCTCGATCCCCGTGTCACCACGGGAAGCGTTTGCCGGAAATCGCCACTGAACAGAACAGCTGTGATACGACGCATCAAATGTTCGTTCCTGCGGATGTCTTGCAAGATTCCGTCCACGGCCTCAACTGCCTTCCTATTGGCCATCGTACACTCATCCCATACGATCAAAGAGCAATCCTTGAGCACGTGTCCCTTATCGCTGTTACGTGACACACCACAAACAGGCGTTTCGGCGCTCTCTAAATCGATAGGAATTTTAAACATGGCATGTGCTGTCTTGCCACTCGGAAGCAGTGTGGCAGCGATTCCCGACGACGCTACAGCAATAGCAATTTTGCCTTGCCTGCTGACCTCTGCAAGTATGCAAGTGGTAACAAATGTTTTTCCTGTTCCACCAGACGCATTCCAAGAAAAACATTTGACCCTGGTTTTTTCCCAACGCTTTCAAGGACGGTGTCATAAATTTGTTTTTGCTCTGAAGAGAACAAAGCGACATGGTCATTTCTCCCGGATCGTAATTTGTCTCAGCGTTATACTCCCGATTTACACGGTCTTGATGCGGTGATCATTGGGGAGCTGGTAACCCATATTCGATCAGTGGATTGCCGCCGATAGAAATGACCACATCTTGAAGTGAACTGAGACAGGTGTTCAGCACGCGTTCATCAGTTACTCCGACTTCGTCTCCAGTAGAAACATAACTTTTTTGTAATACTTAACACCGCATTTTTTTTTAATTGTCGTCCTCAACTCTGCTCAAGATTTTAAGGGTTTTGTTGGAACTTGAATTTGTCAAAACGAACTATACGATACAACTTTTATGAAGAAAATGCACATTGCCATCTATGAATTTTAAGAATAACTAACTACTAACCTCGCCAACATGATCAAATTTAAATTATTAATTTCCAAAAAGTGTCAACATGTAACTTGATTTGATTTTTATGAAAACTCATAGATGGCGCTGCTTCAAAATTTTCTTTATACTACTAAAATTCATTAAACTATGTTTTTTCTGCCCAAGTTACTTAAATGGCGTAGTTTTTATAGTGTAAAGCTAGATAATAGCATGGCTTACTGAAAAACAACATTTAAATATGCGTCGTTAGATTACACGCTGTCACAGAATGCGTAAGAAAAATAAATATTCACAGCTCCTCCCCCATAGGTGATAGCGTGATAATATGTAGCCTATATGTTGACCCGACCTCTTAGTAATATTCATGCAAAATTTGAAGTAAATCCATGCAGTACTTTTTGAGTTTATCCCGGACATACAGACAAACAGACAAAAATTCTAAAAACTATATTTTTGGCTTCGATATCGATTGTAGATCACGCCTCAAGTATTCTTTTAAAAAAATATTCAATGTACCGTTTTGACTTTCCTACGATTTTATTATATGTATAGATAACTACCAGCGCCCCGCGGTTTCACCCTCATAAGTGTCGATCCCGTGGGAATATCGAGATAAAAATTATCCCATGTGTTATTCTGGTGTATAAGCTATATTACTGTAAAGTTTCATCAAAATCAAACATCCATCCATCCATCCTCACAAACTTTCGCGTTTATAATGATAATAGGATAGTAGGCTTTACTGTTCTAGCTAAACTTCAACTGAGTGATCATAAGTTTTATTTTGTTTTTCTTTAAATCACTATATTTTAAACTAGCTTCTTGTTTCCCCCGAGCCACCCCGTCGTATCGCATCACCCGCCCGCGCTATCACTTAACGTTCTATTTGACTTTTTTTTCTTTTTGCTCGGCTCCTAAGGGTCATAGTGTGATGTTAAATAGCCTATAGCCTTTCTCAAGAATTGGGCTATCAAATGCAAGAAGAATTTTTCAAATCCGACTGGTGGTTCCAGAGATTACCCCCTACATACAAACTTACAAACAAATTTTACCTCTTTATAATACTCGTATTAGTATAGAAGATCGTGCCACGCATTGAAGTATATTCGATTATTAGGGGGCAGCATATTGCTATGTGATTATTAAATATCATGTAAGGATAATTATATCGATAAGTTACTAGATACGTCACGTTTTATAAAGCCAAATGGATATCAGCCCATAATGTTCCCACCGCCAGGGACTCAGGCCTCCTTTCGGTGAGAGGACCGTAACTTGCCACGCGGGCCCAGCCCAGATGGATATGCAGGTGAATACATATGTAGATATCACAAACACTATTCCTGGTTTGAGGCCTTTGGCGCATAGCTACAAGACTTTGACGACCAGGCACTTAATGGGTGAGCCAGAGTTGAATGTATAGCGGGAAGATCTAGCAGGTAGGACATGAGGTTCTATCCTACGATGACGTCACAATCGAATGCTTATTGAGTGGCCATCAAACGCACTACACACATTTGATGAAAATATTTATCGGTATTTACATTTTAGTATCGATCATCCATCTATATGCATATTATGCATACTAATATTATAAATGCGAAAGTGTGTCTGTCTGTCTGTTACTCTTCACGCTTAAACTGCAGAACCAATTTAGATGAAATTTAGTATACAGATAGTTTGAGTCCCGGGAAAGGACATAGGATATTACCCCCCACTTATCAATGTTTCAAGTTCCTTCATGACACACATAATAGATATCTGAGGTCACCGGAAAACCTGAGACTCTAGATGCCGATGCATTCCACTAGTTTCTATGATAAATCTTTTACTGTGCAAGCAGTACGGTTATGGAATGACTTGCCCGTGTCGATAAGGCGTGCTCAATCTTTGTCCTCTTTTAAAACTATGATAAAAAAGCACTTTCTCTCTCATTGAACATCGTCATTGTATTTTCTTTGCTCCTGTTTCATGTTTATTATTATGTATATGTATATATTTATATAGTACTTTATGTATGTATTTATTATATTGTGTAAATGGTACACCACAGACTACCTACAGTATTTGTCTGTTCTTCCCGTTTTTAATCCATCCAAAGGTTGTCTTTAAAAGATCGCTCTTAGCTATAAGACCGCCCATTGTGTCACCCATTGTAAAGTTTCTATATTTGTCTGTAATTTATATGGTGTACATAATAAAGAGTATTCTATTTTATTCTATACTTTCTATCCCGATATTTCCATAGGATCGAAACTTATGCGGCTGAAACCGAGGGGCGCTGCTAGTTTATTATAGATCCATTATTAATTTATGTATTGAATATGTACAGCCATTATAATTAGTGGTTTGATGAGTAGGCACACAGTGAAGCCTTTTCCACTACCTACCTATAACTATGTAGGCATTACCTACAGTGATCAATTTTTTACTTGTTGGTACAATGACGTTTTGATCCATACTATTATATACCTACATCTATCACATTATCACGCTAATATTATAAAGGCGAAAGTTTGTGAGTGAGTGTGTGTGTGTGTGTGTGTATGTTTATATGTTTGTTACTTCTTCACGCTCAAAAGATATTAATGTAATGAGCCCAAACTCGATGGGTTTAGGCACTATAATAGGCATTCAAGGGTACCGTTACCTGCCTTCCATCTCAACAACTTTTACTACAGGACCAAACATGAAATCCTGAAAAAAAAAATCAGCTGTTCCCTGCATTTTGACGAGTTTTGCGAACATTGTTAAATGTAGGGAACAGCAGATTTTTTTTTATTTCACGTTTTCGTGTTTGGTCGCATAGAAAAAGTTGTTCATAATGATGAGTACAATGTCCCCTTAAGAGGAAAACGGTGATTAAAATTTCACCCTGTATACGTCTTTGTTATTAATCATTTATTTGCATGTAAACAAGTGTTTGTGATGTCTGTAAATAAAATAGTAGTATTTAAGCGACGATGGATTCGTGTTGCGGTGCAGATCGTGCTCTGTTCGCAATTGCAACATGCAGTATACAAGTCAACTCTTAGTGAAAACGTACATACTAATTTTTACAGGTAAGTCTTTATTTTGTTACGCCCGCCGCACATGCTTACTTTATTTATTTATTTTATTGCTGAATGGGCCTGCTCTTGACTTCGACCATATCTGATAGCGATGGATAAAGTCTATGATGGAACGAGCGTGCCCAGAAGATGCCTGCTCACTCTTGCCTTGAAGGCAGACGGGTTAAATGTGGAAGGGAACACAGACGCTGGCTGAGAGTTCCACACTTTGGCTGTGCACATAATAAATGTGCAGGAGAAGCGCTGAGTTTGACTGCTCGGTATATCAACCAAGTGTGGATGGTACCCTCCAGTACGTCTGGTAGTCCGGTAGTAAAAGGGCGAGGGTGGGATCAGATCGTGGAGCTCCAGCGCACACTTTCCAAAGTACAGTCTGTAAAAAACCGACGGGCAAGCAACATTACGCCGATGAGCCAGGCTGTGAAGCCTAGCCATCAACGTCTCATCGCCTATTAGCCTTTTTGCTCTGTGTTCCACCGAGTAAAGTGCACTATACTCGCAAGTGTGTTACACTCGCACTCATTCACGGAGCTGTGCTGATGTGGGTGGCACTAACATTGGTCGACACGTGTGCATCCACATTAATTGTCAACACGAGTCGTACACCGGTGGCATTGGTGATGTGAACCAAATAAGATTGACGCCATAGATTAAGTTGGGAATCCACCACTGACACTCGAGAAACATATCTCAGTCTCTAGGGCCACCTGCACGACATGCTCCTCCACGCGCATGTACGTGTCTGTGTATGTGAGAGCAAATGCGTACTACGCCAATCCCTACTACGCCATAGGCTTCAAACACTGCCACTCGCGCGCGGCTCGTGATGACTAATGCGAGCGTGTGTGCATGAACATGCGCGGCGGGCGTTAGTGTCGGTTCTGGTTCGATTCCCAGGTCGGGTAAAGTGTTATTGGGTTTTCCCATTAGGAATTTCTTAGTAACAGCCCGGAGTTTGGCATTTGGCGGTGTGATAGCTCCGTGCCTCTGAAAACACGTTAAGCCGTTGATCCTGCGCCTGATCTGTCTCCGTCCCATCAGGCTATGAGAGTGAGGGAAGAGTGAATGCACCTGTGCTTGCGCAACTGCGTACACGCTTGTGCACTATAATACCTCCCGCGTAGATGGCTAGTTTCCTCTGTGATTGTATAGAGGTATGAGGAACAGGGTGTAAATTTCACTCATACTCTATAGAAAAGGGAGGATCCTCCGACCAGACGGGTGTTGTGTCTGGCAGTCGACTGTGAAGATTTATGTCGGGCTGTTGTATCTATGCTAGTTGCGCGGTAAACTCTGCTTGTGAGATGCAGGAGTTGCGTGACGTCAGTATGACGCGTTGTTCGCATGTGGCGTTGTAGATACCGCTACAACTGGTTGCCCTGGCCGAAATTCGGTCTTGAGGATATATTATACCACAAACTTGTGAGAATATTATACAGCAGCCACTGCGCCAATCGAGATGACGAGTTTTATTAATAAAGCTAGATAAATAAGTTAGGTACTCAATGGAAAGAACCTGCACGGTCAGTAATATTAATGTGTTCATTCAATAATATGTATGTATTTCTTCTAGCTACATGGGGCTCATGTTGGCAGTATTTTTCGCCCTTGTCAGAACTCAAACTGATGCACTCAGACCCTGAAACCAGTATGATTTTTTAAAATATTTTATTAGAAATAATCAGAATAAATTGGCATTAAGCTGTAAATAATAATATTTTTGAAATGTTTATAGTTTACCAAAAAGTAACGGCTGATGCTGTTACTTTATACAGGGTGTTACGGAAAGGGTATATCAATACAAACGGGTTGAAGAGTGTATCTGGTCTAGAATCTCTGTACAAAATTTCAGCTCAAAAGCAGTAACTTTGAAAATGCTTAATATTTTTTTATTTCGATAGTTTATTAAATTGAAATCATAACAAACGTGTCACCGCACTACGGGGGTCATTATCCATTATCTGTAGTGTGTCTGTGCGCCTAGTACACGCACATCACGCCGCCGCGCGCCAGTGCAGTGCCGTCATGTCGAAATAAAAAAATATTAAGCATTTTCAAAGTTAATGCTTTTGAGCTGAAATTTTGTACAGAGATTCTAGACCAGATACACTCTTCAACCCGTTTGTATTGATATACCCTTTCCGTAACACCCTGTAATTAATGGGTTATAAAACAGTCAACACAAAAAAGAAAAAACTTATGAAGCATGAACATCTTTTTCCAGTGTACATTCACAGTGAATATTTGTTTGGTCATTGCAAAAGTAAGTATAAGAAACTTTATGCACACACCCATCTGGACCACATAGATATACTACGAAAACTTATAGTCAGAGTAAGTGTCATAATGTATAGTCGTAATAAACTGCTTTGCTTTCTTCTTCTTTCGTTTCGTGGGCCCAATTCAGTCTACGTTTGGGAGCGACAGCGCATGTGATACCGTTTGGCGTTCTTAAACGAAACGGTGATAAGGGAACGGGAGGCTACAACCTCTCTTCCCATGCGTAGCATCCCCGAAGGCGCCCAATGATCTCCACCTGTCATGGTGGATAGCAGCCGAAGGACTTGGTGGAGTCTGTCACTTGAACAGAAGCAGGCTCAAAATAGCGGCGCACTGAGCTCCACGCACGCTCATCAGGAAGACGCGGCGGTACGTAGATCCAGCCTTCACCGTAGGTAGCTACAGTGATGGCCGTTTTCTTCTGAGAGCTTTCGGAACATTTGTAGTACCTTCTAGCAAATGTTTGTCTAATGCTTTTACAGATATGAGAAGTACACATACACGAATTAAAAATTGAGTGAAAATCAAATTAATGAACTGGTTTGTGTCATCCCACAAATTTGTAATCCAGCAATCCTTCACGTTGTCCTCATCTGGCTACCTAGCCAAATCATGGTGTCGTGTGTGTAAATAAATAAAATATGATAAATCCTTGAACGCGCCTGAATAGAATTATGCGCCTAATACGAACGCGCCCGGAAGAAGCGGGACGCGCGGGGAGCGACGCGGCTGCCGTCGCCCGTCGCACGGTGGGCTGAAAATCGGCTTTCATAGACTTAGGGATTTCAATTTGCAAGTGCTTGTTTTTATGTCGGATATCGCTTCTATTAGTCATTACTATGTACAAAAATGACACCCGAGTTAATTCTGCCCAAAAACGAAGGAAATATAATTTTTTTACGAAAAATTTGTATGAAGCTAGTATGAAAAATCGAATTATCTCCTAAACGGCATGTTTAACCGTAATATCCTTGGAGGTGGTCATAGTGCTAATTATTTATGATTTTTTGGTTGGCGATCGGACGAAAAATTTAATGCCGTTTTTTTTTAAAAAATCGTCAAAATATTTTTATTTATTTTTACATGTAAAACGATCCCTTTTAGTGTCCAAGTTAAAAAGTTCGATATGTTATTAACCCACATATTAAGAACACACGAATCAAGAAAAATGAAATAAAAAAATTGCTGTTTTTGACACATTTATATTAATTTAAATAAAAAAAGATTAACAAATTATTATTAAAGTAACATATAAAGTTATATTATATACAAAATAATTTAATTTAAGGAATTAACACTACGCATTTGTAAAATAAAGTAAAATAAATAATTAAAAAAAAAATATCATTAAATATTACAAAAAAACCCAAACACACTCAAATACAAATTTACAAATATGTACATATATATTTTTTTTTACAAATTTGTATTGTATCGTGTGGGTGTACTATAAACCTCTGCCAATTCCTTCGAAAATATAGGAGTGATGCTATTTTATGTTATGTGTAGTTAAAAGTCCGTGTTCTTCAACATAAACACCAAAAGGAATCGTTTCATACGTAAAAACAAATAAAAATATTTTGACGATTTTTTAAAAAAAAACGGCATTAAATTTTTCGTCCGATCGCCAACCAAAAAATCATAAATAATTAGCACTATGACCACCTCCAAGGATATTACGGTTAAACATGCCGTTTAGGAGATAATTCGATTTTTCATACTAGCTTCATACAAATTTTTCGTAAAAAAATTATATTTCCTTCGTTTTTGGGCAGAATTAACTCGGGTGTCATTTTTGTACATAGTAATGACTAATAGAAGCGATATCCGACATAAAAACAAGCACTTGCAAATTGAAATCCCTAAGTCTATGAAAGCCGATTTTCAGCCCACCGTGCGTCGGCGCAAGAGCGCGCCCGCCCTGCATTCGGCCAGAAACAGCGTTAGCGCACGTACGTCGATCTTTAATGTCGCGATCGCGAGTGCCCGCCATCAATGTAACTAAAAGTGCCGTTTCATTTAGTATTACAATAAATGTATGTAATCAAAGTTGAGAGACTCATTTCAACCCTCAACAATCCTAATAAACATTATATTTCATCAAATCATTTATTTGTTAAGAAAAACTGCATACTTTCTCACATAAGGTGGTCAAACATGGTCTTTGACAAATCAGCAGAGGTCTACGCTCGAGTTTTGCCAGAGGGCTATGGAATGGAGTATTCTGGGTATCAAACTAACAAACAGGGTTAAGAATACGACCACCCGTTCCATCACAAAGATTACTGATGTCACTTGAAAAGCTGCTACGCTAAAGTGGAAGTGGGCTGGACACATCTGCCGCATGTCAGACGAACAATGGGCCAAACTTACGTCCCTATGGGTCCCTCTTAATGGCAAATGACATCGTGGCAGGCCCAGACGGAGATGGCGGGATGAGCTGGACTCCTTCAACAAGAACTAGTCCTTAGCAGCATTGCAAAGAAAGAAGTGGAAAGAGAGTAGGGAGGCCTTTTTTCTGCAGTGGGACATCACAGGCTAATAATAATAATAATTTATTTGTATGAACTAATTAAGATATTCTGTTCGTGCAAAAATATTCAGTACCTATTTTATATTTTCAATATTAAGCTGCCTGGCGACTTTGAGTCAGTGCCTCTCCTTCAAAATGCGGCACGGCGCAAAAAAACCCGTACTATACAAATACAATCAGCTTAGCCTCAGGGGGCCACACCGGAATAAATTGCTAGGACACAGGCCATTCGAGAGCGAATGGGCTGTGATCTACCACGCAGGTCCAGTGCGGCAGGGCAACTGCGTAACACATTATCAATCGAAATCGGTTTCATTTTGACAGTTCAACAACATTAATTGCGTTATTTACGTCTTGAGCAGACAATTTTTTCGAACTTATGAAGCAATGGATTAGCAATTTGCTTCAAAATGATTCAGATTCCAATTGATAGTGTGTTACGCAATTAGGGTGCTGGTTGGTAGATGTCACATGTCTTCGAATTTTTGGGTCTAGTACATGCCGGTTTCCTCAAGATGTTTTCCTTCACCGTTTTGAGAACAGTGGTGTTGAAATTATTTAAGTACACAGAGTAAAGCGTCTGCATGGGTTTGAAACCATGCCCTACAACTCGTAAGACGAGGACCCTACTACTGGGCCACCACTGCTCATTTTTGCAAATATTTGATACAAAACAATTTAAGTGCGTTGAAAACCGTCGTATAAAACGTGTGACCATTTTTCATTTGTATCATAATGTACTATTTCACATTATGGATGTTTAAATCGGTTGTTTTTCTTTTCTTTTTCAGGGCTGGATCGATGTGATGAGAATACCAACATGTATTATACTTAGGGGAATGTCACACTATGGAGATTTAGCAACAAGTACTGCGTACCCATTCCAGATGTGTGTGCCACGCATCACGTACTGTTACTCGCATCACAGATGGAAACTTTACTACTACGAATGGTACATACCTCGGGAATTTTATGGTGGTATGGATTGGGAAATTTATTTCTATGGACCGCCTAGCGCGGCTTGGCAATAATTATTTCACATCTCTATCAGTAGCTATTTTTATATAAAATTCGTTTCGGATCTCACTCAAGTGAACCACAAAATATGAAGAAACCATTGAAGGCGTCCGCTGCTAGAGGCGGCATTATCATCCCTTGTGGTGCAAACCAGGCGTATCGCCGCCATTTACTCGCACTACGACAAAAATGACGTATTAACTATTAACTGACGGCTTTAAATGGCGGTACATGACAGAAGTTGAGCGCTCGACGCTCTTCCGATGTCACGAATTTTATCAGTAGGTACTGCCGTCTCCAGACGCTGACGGCACTACTATTTCTTGCTCTGTGAAGTGAATATACCTACAGCCTCAGACCAAATAAAAAAGTCAAGACATAGACTCTGTACATACACGCTCACACGCACACATTTACAAAAATCTACACCTCACTAAGTGCACACATGTTTACTAAACCGGCTTCACTTTACTGTTGACAGCCCTCTGTCTTGGTTTTTTATTTGGTCTGAGCCTACAGCACTATTAGGATTTTTTGGCGCTTGAATGACATAGACAGGGGGCGTTCATGGTAAACATTTGCGAAATTGTTTTTTGAAATAACAAGATTGCTGTTTTAGGTCCAATTTTCAATACGTGCCAACTATAAATATTCTTTTGTTTGGTACACACGACTACACATCAAGCTATACATAACCAGAATAAGCTGACTTCTGATTGTACGAAAAACCTATACAGCTAAAACTGGAAAGCATAGCTCGATGTGTAGCCGTGTGGACCACCTAATTCAGTTTAATGTTTAAATAAGTATAGCTCAGGAAAATAAGAGATTTTCTGCGAAAAAAATCCTAGTGAAGAATTTATTTATTTATTTAATAAGTACTTTAAGCACACAAATGAAGAATTCTCACCGAGATTATTTTATTTAGTCATTATAAATAACTACTGAGTGACATGTGCCAAAAAAATGCTGTAAAATGTCCCGAAAATCTGTTTATTGCAAAATTCTCGTAAACCATTAGTTTAGTTTTTGTTACCGGAAATGTATGAAACCTAGGAATTGTACATAATTCCTAAGAAATATATGCAATTCCGAGCCTACTTAGGAAATGTGTAAAATAATGTTTCAAAGATTCTTTAATATACACATTTCCTGTGAAATGTATGTATTTTCTAGGAATTGTATGCAATTCCGAGATGTTACTAGGATATAATTATATAAAAAGTAATGCTTTCTGTGACTAAAAGAAATAAAACACGTTTGTAAACTGAAATCAGAATTTTTATTAAGGCTCTCGTAGACATAATCAGCTGTATCAATCATATCGTAAAATATAAAATATTCATAGGGCTTATTATTAATTAAACTTCAAAAATCAACTATTTATTCCTTTGTAAGGCCCATCTAGCAATACACATAAAAATCTACGTATAATTTTATACGTAAATACGTATAAAAACTTTCATTTATTAAGTAATCAGTCTGTTATTTAAGGAATAATTATTGTATGTCTTCACAATATAAGAGTAGAAGTCTTTCTATTTTTTTTTACTATATGTGAAGAAGGCCGCACATGTGGCTAGATACATACAATTAGACTCTATCATATGACAGCAAAGTAGCTTCTAGCGTCACAGGATCCAGCTGCATGTGAGGACCACTAGGTATTTCAGCTGAAGAACTTATTTAATTTTGCAGGGTAAGCTGGAGTGGTACTTTGATGTACACAATAGTTTATTTTTTATAGCACAGGCATCTTGCTGCTGTACTTACAAACATCACGAATGTAATACATTTCCGACTGTTATTTAGGAAATGTATAGATTCCCTAGGAAAAGTGTATATTACAAAATGTATCATAGATTTCCTATCTATTTTAGGAATTGTATACAATGACGGATTACACACTTTTCCGTTAACATATATAAGTATATACTAATAATAAAGTCGAAGAGTTTGTTTGAACGCGCTAATCTTTGACTCTACCAGTCGGATTTAAAATAAATCTATTTGCATTTTATAGCCCAATTCATGAGGAAGGCTAAAGGCTATTTAACCTCACGCTAGAACTTTAAGGAGCTGAGCAAAAAGGAAAAAAAGCAAAAGAGAACGCTAAGCGAATAAAAAGCACAGGCAGGGGATGCGATGCGATGGAAGTCGCGGGCAGAAGTAGTACTCAATATGTATTGCATTCCACAATGTAGACTTAGGTGGTAGGTTTTACAAAGACATCATCATGGTGGACCCTTCCGGGCACAGCAAAGTAGGAAAGAGGAAGAGGGCTTTCATTTGACAAATTAGTTAGGTAGTATACTGTAAATGTTGAAAGCAGTGGTGGCCAAGTTGTATCGTTCCCAATTTACGAGTTGTAGGTCGTGAGTTCGAACCTAGACAAGCACTCTGCTTTGTGTATTTAATTTCATCACCACTGCTCTCAAAACGGTGATGGAAAACATCATGAGGAAACCGGCATGTCCTAGAACCAAAAAAAATCGAAGATAGGTATGTGACCAACCCGCAATGGATGGTGTCTTTGGATCTGTATTTTAGTTTTTCGCCACCGACTTCCGAAATTAAAGTTATTTATCACTTTAAATAGTTTTTTTGGAAGTCGTTTTTTTTTTTTGTTAAAATAAAGCCTGCTTTATATTTTGCAATAAATTACCATGGTTGTGTCATCGCGCTTCTCTTTTCTATGCAGTCCGACAGTGACCGCGCTTTAGGTCATCTAGTACCTGCCTAATTCCCATTTAGCCCCTAATTATTGAACACAGTAATGAAGGTATGTGCCCTCTTTTTGTGAACCTCAAATACTCGTAATTCTCAAATTCTAGTAGTCTGCGAGCAACTTGAAAGTAGCGCGGTTGGTCACAGTTTTAACCTAACGTAACCCATTTGGTCGCAGGACCCTAGTTTCGTTTCTGCGACCAATCTAGCTCGTTTGGTAACTAATAGCTTAGTTACTGCGACCAACTGTGAGAAAATTGCAGAAAGTTAAAAAGAGGCTCAATTATTTATAAAAGTGTGCATCACTAGAAGCGTAAAAGTTTAAAGAGTATCATTAATTTTATAAAGTGTCCATCATTATAAGCGCAAAAAGTTTTAAGAGGGTCAGTTAAATAGTTAAATATTTCTCTTAGGTGAGCTTGGTATTTTAAAACTAATTAAATTATAGGTACCTTCCGATTAAATTTGATGTTGGTAATAATGAATAAATTTCGGTCAGCTGTTTCGAAAATTGTGTCTGTATCTATATATACTAGATGTGCCACACAGATGTGTGTAAGTACCTACACAATAAGCTGCTTTACATAATAATTGTAACACTGAGTACACTGACCACCCACAGAATGACAGCTATTTTGTATTAAAATATTGAGCTCAAATATTGAAATATTTTATTATTTAGTTAACAATAACTTTCTCTATACTAGTTTGTGGGTAGGTACTTGGAATTATTTTCTCTTTTACATATTATATAAGGTGCTATAAAAATATCTGCCACGGCTTCAATGGGAGACAGTATTCTGTATATAGATTACAATAGTAAAAATACATTATAAATACATTATTGATCTTGTCATAAATTATTTAATACAAAAAAATGTGCGTATAAATTTGAATTGATTTAGTTGCATGAAACCAACCTATAGTACTTAATTAGCTGTTGCCGCACCGTCATTTCATTTCGCAAAATGTGACAAAGCGACACATCGGCATCGCACGTAGTTTTTGAACCACGTTATGTAGAATAGAGTAAATGTTTATTTAATTACTTTATTTTCTCAAATTGATTTAACTATTCCGGGGTACAAAATTTCTTCTCTACTGTAATCTATATACAAAATACTGTCTCCCATTGAAGCCGTGGCAGATATTTTTATAGCACCTTATATATTTAACCTCGACCACCCCAGTGCTCATACCTCATTATCGCCGTTATCCATCTTGCGGGGTAATTTTGTAACACACATAAAATGGCAATTGATCGCAAAGACAACATTTTAGCTTCCATTGCTTCACAAAGAAAAAATAATCTGCTCAACAACGTACCTAAATAACGCAATGAACGTGGCTGAACTGTCAAAATGAAAGACATTGCGATTGATATCGATTGCCATTTTATGTGTGTTACGCAATTACCTCGTTGATCACGATATGTATCACAAATAAACGATTTTATCTTTAGCAGGTAATTATAATCCATAAATCTTCGGCAATATTTTTCTCATTGAGCAATAGAACCAATAATCAAAAAGTTCAACCAATAATCAGCCTTCACATCTACGGAAACAAGTTCCTATTCAAAAAACCCGATACCTAAGCACAAAGTTGATTGTTACATTCGCGCAATCAGTAGCGATTAAATCTCCAGAGCACTGAATTGCTTCCGCGGAACATTGCTCGCAAGACTGAATAGGCGCAACTGGCACATTCCTTATTACTGTCGTAGTGCTGGTTTAATGAGTGTCAAATGTTTAAACGTGAATTATGCCTAAGGCATTATGTCCGCCTTTGTACAGTTTCTACTTGTGCATAAAGTTTTAATAAATAAATAATTATTCTTATAGTATGTACCGTCCTGACCTCTGTAATTGAAGTTATCATCTAGTTAGTAGGTAGGCAAACCTAACCTTAAATTAAATTTATGAAAATCTTTAAACAGCAAATTAGGTATTTTATTAATAATATTTATTTATTTATCAACACAATATCCTTATAAAATAATAACAAAAACAATATTGTCCAGTCATGGGCTTAAAGAAAAATATTGTGGGAGTCTGGTGCCTAAGCTAAGATGAAGCCTGTATTTCAGGCCACCAGGTCACCGCACCGAGTACCTACCTATATAATTTTAGTTTCTAAAACTAAAACTAGACAATAATTTCCATTTTGCTTAAAGGAAGGGGTGTTCGCGTGGAGCGTGTGGATGTGTGAGTAAGTAATGAAGAAGTCATTTGCACCATTAATGGTGCAAGTCAATGGTGCATACGGTACAACGGGGTTGGTGCTAGGTACTTACTTATATTTTTCTAAGAAATTAGACAAAACTGTAGCCATAAAGCCAACCAAAAGGAAAAAGGTCAAGAAAACCAAAGCTTCCACCTCATGTTTGCATTCTATACCTAGTGTACTGGGTGATTGTACTATGATACTAGAGCTTAGTATATATGTGGGATTCAGTCGTGGTCCACCTGCTTAGTTCACCTGGGTGCACCACGGGCACTTTTTGTTGCCGGTTGATCACCTAAATGATGAGGAATGTTTATTATATATGCATGTTCTGAAATCTCGCATGAGGCGTGGATAAGCCTTAGATACTTCATATTCTCTTTTGAAGTTTAGAGCTGTGTGCCACAGCATTTTTAATAATACGTAAGTACTTCGTAGGCGTTCACAGCAGACGTGATTAAAATTTGTTGTACTTTTAGTGTAATACCTTCTCATATACTTATCTAAATGCAGGGAATAGAAGAAAATTTCGTGGTAATTATTAAGACGCGTTATTATTATTATGAGCCTGTTATGTCCCACTGCAGGGCAAAGGCCTCCCTTCCGTCTTTCCATATTCTCCTGTCTCTTGCTATTTCTGGCCAATCCTTTAGATAGGCGTCCAATTCGTCACGCCATCTCTTTCTGGGCCTACCGCGTCGCCGATTCCTGTTATTCGGAGTCCAGTCAGTGGTTACTTTTGCCCGATTCTGTTGCGACATGCGGCAGATGTGGCCTGCCCAATTCCACTTTAGTTTGGCGGCTCTGTTGCCCACGTCTGCGATTTGTGTGTGAATACACTAAAATAATTATGGCTGTGTCAAGATTACCTACTTCAGAAAGAACGAAGAATTTGAAATTGAAATGATACTTCAGGATACTGGTGGATGCTATTTTTGTCAAAGTTATGTTAGTACAAAAGTACCTTATTGCATTACTTACCTAAATAGGTGATACTTAGGTCTGATTTCATCAATGAAACTGAACGCGAGCAGCACATCTAAACTGCGATCAAGAGCTGTCAGTGTCAATATTCCCCAACAATGATGGCACTAACAGATCATGAACGTAGAACGAAATTCGTCCTTAATGACTTATAGTGGGAGATTAGATAGAGATCCCAAGCGGTGATAAAATATCCAGTAGATAACTGAAAATGACTCTAAGCGAGCTATACCTACTAAATAAATTGGTTCAATTTGATTGAGTAATCAGAAAGGCAAAAATATAGTGCACGCGTCCTAACACCTAATATAATGTCAAGCATCCATCCGCGTATAGCGATACATTTACAGCTCAGTTTTTTGCATTTTTATCTCTTTCTGTACAATGAGAAGTCAACATAATACTTACTGGAAATATACCTACAGTGTGAATAATAATAACACATTTTTATTTGTACACACTGAAAAACATACATAAGTACACACACACAGGATTAGGTACATTGTACAATAGAGACACATTAAAAGGGCGAACTGCCGCCTCCTAAACTAGGCCAAAGCCTGTGTTTTAGGAGAGTAGAATAGAATAGAAGAATATAAATTTGGGTCGAGAAGGAATTAAAGTTTTATATGTGGCAGTTGATATTTTTTTCGCGATTACGATATTGGTCCCATAGAGAAAATATATAGTCTTTACCACACCCTTAAAACACCTTTCTGATACATGCTGTATAGCTTGATGAACCGTGCACTTCGCGCACCCAAAACAAAACACAATCAGTAGCCTTGTTTTAATCTCAACTTTGTTTATTAGAAAAGAAAAGACCACACATGACATCCACCCATTGCGGGCACAAGAACATGAGGTAGCTACCTATATTATTATATCGTCGATCAAAGCTAAATTGGTGTTCATGGCAGGTCAATAGCACTAAGTAGTGTCATCTCGGCGGCCACAAAGGGACACTTGATGCCTCTTCGATGCCAGATAGCCGTGTCAGATACCCACTTTTTTCATCGATTTTCTAATAGAACAATAGGCACTTGGAAAGATAGATACAACGCGTTTTTGTGTAGCTTAAAATAGCACATATATTATATATTTGTATCTTTTTTATTACATAAAAACAGCAGTGCTATTCTGTAAAAATAACACCGTGAAAACGTAAGGGAAGTGAGCTGCTAATTTTGTTTTATTTATTAAGGGATAATAAACAACTAAAACATATATCACACTAATATTATAAAGGCGAAAGTTTGTGTGTGTGTTTATATGTTTGTTACTTCTTCACGCTCAAACGGCTGGATCAATTTTGATAAAATTTTGTATGGGGTAGCTGACACCCTGGATTAACATATAGGCTACTTTTTATCCCGATATTCCCACGGGATCGACACAGGTGAAACCGCGGGGCGCAGCTAGTAATACATAAGGTTAAGAAAACTTTAACCTCCTTACTAATAAACGAGCTATATCACATGAATAGTTACACACAGATTTCTCCCTTTTAGTCGTCCTTAATTTGACTTTCGAAAGAAGAAGACAAAGCGCTGTGTAACTATTCAGACGCTATACAACGATTACTAGTAAGGGGGTAAGTAGTAAAAAAAAAAAAGTTTTTATTGTTTCTCCTACTACAGCACAAAAGTAGTAATGTTGCAGGCCACTGCATTATCCGGATATAAGACATATTAAAAGATCAGTGGTTGCTACTAGACGAGTATTACCAAAATTAACATTTGAAAGCCAGCGTCAGGCACTAGTTGTCTGGCATTTTTGCTGAACTGGGCCTTTTTAGCGCATCCGTGAGGCACACTTTCCTGCTAATTTTTTACATCGAACTTTACACTTTTTTATTTGTCTTTATCTGATGTATGTCTCTGGTGAACTGTGTGTCTTTTAGTCTGTGCTAAATAAATGTATTTTCTTCCTTTCTTTATTTTAACAAATATTTTAAAATAAATAATACGAATAGTGCCAATCTCTAGCATACATATTATGGTGGAATGACAGCTCACCCCAAGCTCACTTCGCCTAAGTTTTTACGGTGAGTTACTTATATTTCACAGAATAGATTAGCTGTACATAGCTGTACTCCCATGTTAGACGAGGAGAAAGAAGAAAAAATATCCACCCAAACGTTCTGTAAGCTTCTGGCGGTCTTATTACCCGCTGCGCGACGTTAAAGACAAGGTTACCTATGTTTTTCAGGCGTTTCTAGGTAGATATCGCTCATTTGGAGAAACATCGATGTAACTGCTACTTTTTTTTACGTCTATGGTTTCCTAACGTGAATACGCTTTCTAAGTGCTTTGGCATATTTAACTCATTTAAGGGAAAAAACACATTTAAGTCGATGCTTCTGCAAATGAGCTATATGTCTTTATTGTGACAGTCTTTATACCTGCGAAGCATCCTATCAGCTGGATACATTTGAATACACAAGGTTTGCATCGACTCATCTAGGTCGTGCAATTTGTTATAGGCTAGGTTTTGTCTTTATAAAATCATAATGGCAGAATAAAAAACCAGGACAATGTCTTTACGGGTAGTCAGAAGCCTGAAAGTCTGATAATCAATCTTACCAAGGAGTATCTTATTATCCAGTAACTGGGTTAGGCAATCAACTCAGCCTATCGTAGTCCAAGAACATAGGCCTTTCCCAGGCTGCGCCACAACGCCCTGTCCTCCGCCTTGCGCATCCAGTCTGTCCCAGCAACCTTGGGGTCGACTTGCAGTCTAACTGGATGTAGTGGAATGCCATTATTTATTTTACATGGACCAGCTGCCGGTATAAATCTCCATTGAAACTGGTAGCCAAATTGTCAGGATTCTGACTGATTTCTTAATACCACATATCGATATGACATTTCGTGATAAGTCGCCCCTACACACCTGTGAACAGAAAGGTGTGTAGGTAGTGCACTTATTTTTATCGTCACCACACGCCAATAATACGATAGGCTATTTAGATAAAGATTTGTTAACCTTCATTCATCCTTATATAGATAGATGTAAATAAAATCGTGACAATTCTATATGCAAGTACCTACTTGTGATACTAATAATCCAATTTACACATAATAATAAATGTAGCAGTAACGTGACTACTTGATTAGCAAAGATGTTCTTATTTTGTAAACATTTCTGGATCACTGAATAAGTTAAAAGATAAAATAAGTACTAACCATTTCGTTCGCTCTTAGCGATAAGACCGCTCATTGTGTCAACCTTTGCAAAATTTCTAAACTTATGTCTGTAATTTATATCTATGGTGTACATAACAAAGAGTATTCTATTCTATTTTCTCAGTGGAGATACGAATCTCCACTGAGAAAATAGAATAGAATACGCTACCATCCTTAAGCCTTGTACGGATTAAGCGTTCAAGTGTACGCGTAGTCGGTTACGCGACTAAAACGGGAACACAGGATCGATTGTCCGTACTTGCAGATACAGACTATGGTATATACAAAAAAAAAAACTGCTGTTTAATACAAAATTTCTATACCAACTTGACCTAAATGTATGAAACATCTGATAATTTTTTTCGTGATTTCAGAGTTGGTCCCATCGTGAAAGTTGTTCATATTCATGGGTAGAACAACCTGTAATTTGGATGGTGATAAAAAATCTTCTTATACAGGGTCCCATTAAAATAGATGGACAAATTTTCAGTACGTCACATTACGTCGCCGTACGTACAGACGCCAGCACATCAACCTACCCGAAACTGTCAGATTTTCCCAATCAACTTTGAACCTAAGGCTTTAGTAATAAAGTTGAAAATCTATTAAAGAAATTTGACAGATTGTAGTAGGTTGATGTGCTGGCGTCTGTACATTTCAGTACGTCGACATTTTCTCAGTACGTCTAACCAAAGATATCCAAGCAAAAAAAAAACAATGATTAAAGTGATTTTATTTTGACCTAAAATAATAAATTGCAGGCACATTAGTGTATTTTCGTTAGCTGATAATTTTTCTTGTAAGTAAGTATCTAATGCATTTTTCTTATACAGGGTGAAATTGAAAACATGCGACAAATTGAAATGGGAGATTATACTCATCATTATGAACAACTTTTACTATGGGACCAAACATGAAATCGCGAAAAAAAAAATCAGCTGTTCCCTACATTTATGTTTGCATAACTCGTCAAAATGTAGGGAACAGCTGATTTTATTTTCGCGATTTCAGGTTTGGGCCCATAGTAAAAGTTGTTCATAATGATGAGTACAATCACTCATTTCAATTTGTCGCATGTTTTCAATCTCATCCTGTATATTATTTTTTACCATCGTCCTTATTTTGGTGGTCTGAATGATTTCTAAAACTTTTTCCATGTATTTTAATGGAACTTTATATAAGATTGCAAATGAAAGATCTCGCCAAACTTGACAGTTGCCTGTAAACATTATTCGGGTAGGTACAGGTCAATGATGTATCAACAAGGGGAACATGAAACACCTCCAAGAATTTTTTCCGCGCATATTATTTAAATGTTTTGTGTCAAGAAACATAATACACACAAACAAATAATTCAGATAACATTAAATGGCACTAAGGTTATCGCAGTATTTCGTGCATTCCCACATTTGGCTCATAATATTTTTAAATAATATAACCTAATTAACACGTCAACACTTCATGGAAATATTTTTTGTCACTGGCAGGTTCACGAAAACTGTTAGCTATCGGCTGGGAAGCTCAAACCCACCCCAAAAAAGTACCGACAATCGTAAAGACCTAAGAGTTTCATGTCAACAATGTAAGTCCATAGTCCATCGTGCACCCTAATTGCGTAAAACACTATTGATATCAATCTGAATCGTTTTTAATGATATTGCTAATCCATTGCTTCATATGTTCGCAAATTGTGTCTGCTCAACAGCGTAAATAACGCAATGAATGTTGTTGAACTGTCAAAATGAAACCCATTGCTACTGATAGTGGTTTGCGCAATCCGCAGGTAATTTTGTATGAAATAGGCCGTAGCTGTAGTTCACCTGCAATCTTGTAGTTACTTCCTCGTTGAACTTCCTGGTTCGATTCTCAGGTCAGGCAAAGTGTAATTGGGTTTTCCATTAGGAATTTAACAGCCCGGAATTTGGAAGTTGGCAGTGTGGAACCCCCGTGCCTTGGGAAGGTAGTAGTTATAGTGTCGGATTGCCGTCATGGCCAAAAAATCGGTCAAAGTCAAAAAAAGTCAAAGTCAAAGCATTTATTTCAAATAGGCACATAAAAGGCACTTTTGAACGTCAAAAATTATGTTAAAATAGAATTGATTCTAGTCGCCCATTCCAAAAGGTAGTTTTAGGTCTGGAGGACTATTTTGTAGTTACTGGTACTTAGTAAGACAAATCGTACAGCATTCATTGATGACAAAGCGTGATCTAAACAATACAGACTCTTCTAGGACAATTGCTAATTACATTAATTGGCCAAGTGTCTTTTTTAAGTCAAGGTAAGTTGTTAACTTTCAGCTATTAAAACTATTATAATAGTGCTATTAATAGAAGTCTCTTATAATGGTTACTGATAAATTAACAATAGCCGCTTGCAGATAATACAAGAGGGGTGTCCTACCTTCAAATCTGAATATGTAGATAAAAATGTTTCTTATACTTACGTATATTTTATCACAACCTAATAGCGAGAAAAACTATATGTAAAAGAAAAGAAAATAAATAAGATTGTCACTTATCACGACGATCAAATCCACCCACAAGATACCTAAGCCATTATCATTCACTTATCCCAGTTTATTTGCGGTCGGCGCAACACGTTTTTTTTTTCCATACTCTAACTTTTCAACTGGTTAAGTAAACACACATACGTATTATTATAACGTCATCCCAATTACTCCGTATGCCAAATTAGCAAATATTTTGATCCGGTTTCGCAAAATGGCCGCCACACCCTGATGGATTTCGTGTTAGACAATGAATCGCATCCCACGTGTAAAAGAAACCTTTGAACGCAGTGATTGACGCGACATTTAGGTCGTCCCTGGTGTATTGAAATGTTTTATCAATCACCACTTTTCTAAAACCTATGCAGTTTGCATGCGTGCAGGGATATAATTTTTGAGATTTTCCTATTTCGTCTAGCCGCCTTTAAAACACTTTTTTTTATTAAAGTTTAATTGGTTTGTTAGCAGCAAATGTCAAAAATAATGGAATCTACTTCATCTGGCTGTAAGGGACATCTATGCGCAAACTGTGAATCCACGATTTTCGACCCACTCGAACCTCGACTCTAAAAAAATCTGCTGTTTTATAAAAAATCTGCAATAGGTTCTTACACGGTCATAATTTATGAAACAGCAGATTCGTTTTACTCAATGACCATACAGCCCGATGGTCGTTGGTTATACTCTATTTATACAGTCATCATCATCCACTAGTGGTTACTTAGTTTTTATTATGTAAAATTATATTTGAGTATTTTTGTTAATGACCAATTCATTTTTACTGTGTCGAGCAAATTAGAGAAATTATAATTATTATCGGTTTTAACCACAGATCATATACATAGATAGACCTAGATAACGCAAGAATCACGATCTGAATGAAAACCAAGCGTGCCATTTTTTGACTATACATACTATGACGTCACAAGCACTATTTCGTGGTGGGAAAATCAAATCGATCCAAAGACGCCGCCGCGTGCGGCACCCGTCTTGTCCCACCCCCGGGACCTAGCGCCAGCGCTCACGCTCACCCAGCCAGAGCAGTACACAGAACTGAGCGGGAAAGTGGCGGCTTACGATTTTTGTACGTTAGCTGGTGCGGTTTTTGGGCACGCGAAGTAAGTAGTTGCTCTTGCGTTATCTAGGTGTATCTATACCTGTGGTTTTAACGGTTTATCTTTACCACCAGCCTGAGTAATCGTCACCTGACCCCAAAACAGGTCCAAGAACAGCTTCGAGACTTTCATGGACTGACTGTTTGCGCTTGAACTGTTAGATAAAGAATCGAAGACCGTGGTCCGAAACCTCATAGGTCAGCCAATGGCGCCAAACTGACAAGAGCTCACAGAATGGCGCGCTTACAGTTTGCACATGAACATTTGCTTTGGACGCAACGTCAACGGAGCCAAATTCTTTTTCTGGATGAAACCCAGATGCTGTATAACATTTATAGACGTAGGGAAGTCTACTAAAGACAGGGAAAACGTTATGAGCAATGTTGCATTGAAGAGAAGGTGAGTTATGGCGGTGGGGTATGGACAGTGTGGGGCGGAATGTCCACCAAAGGAAAAACTGGCCTTGAGGTTGTGACAGGACCACGGTTGCCACCACTAAATTGCGACCCATACATTAGTCAATGCTTGACCAAGATTTCATTTTTATGCACGACTAGCAGTGCCCCGCGGTTTCACCCGCATAAGTTTCAAAAGACACGTGACGCCATCTATTATCGTAATAACGTTATTTTTGTTTTTCTCGGGAACGCACTTTTTTTCGGGATGAATGATGATTTTATTTCCCTATGTCCGTTTCTGTACACCTGACAAAGTATATGCAAAATTTCAGGATGATCGGTTCAGTCGCTTAGGCGTGAAAAGGTTACAAACACACTTACTTTCGCATTTATAATATTAGTTAGGGAGTTAGGATTAGGATAATGCAAGGCCGACACTGCAGTTATTGATCGAGAATACCTGTATGATGTTAGTATCGCAGTAATGGAACGGCCATCAAGAATTTAATTTTTCAACAATTGAACAGATATCAGGGAGACATCCGCTGAATTGTTGAAAAATAAAAATTCGATTTATGACAATAGAGATTCAATTGTGTCTCATCGGCCATAGTTGAGCTGCTACGAATCCAATAGAGCACTTATGGGATGAGCTGAAGAGGCGTGTTCGAACTAACGAACCTGCTACAGAAACTTTGCACGAGCTGATAACTGCCACATTGGAAGCATGGGAGAACATTCCACAGCACGTCATAGTGGCATTAATTAATTAATTCCATGTGTTGGAGGTAACACAAGTTACTAAATAAAAGTTTTCTCTATGTAAACCATTGTTTATTTTTTCCAAATTCCACGCTGTTTGTCCCCGAGAAACGCGAAAAGACGGCTCATATACTTTTAGGCATTATAAAACTTGCGTTTATGGCGTTTAGGTCCTGTAGCCCCCTTAAATAACAACCACTTTTTTTTTAAATTACGACTGCCGGACCCACTGCGTCGCATAGCATCATCCACCTACGCTATTACTTACATTTTTGCTTAGCGGTCTTTCTGATAACCCTTCTTTCTTTCCATTTTTCTTTCTTCTTTCTTTTCGTTTTGCTCGACTCCTAAGTATCGTAGCGTGATGTTTAATAGCCTGTAACCGTTCTCAAGATTTGGTCTGTCAAATCAAAGTACTTATAAATTTACCTGCCTATAAAGAAATCTATGAGTTCCTGCACCCTAATTGCGTAACACACTATCAATCGGAATCTGAATCATTTTGAAGCAAATTGCTATTAAAAAAAGCTTATTGCAATTGAGGAGCGTCGGAACGAAAACCGATATATCCAGTTTACCATATTTTTCACAAATTAAAAAAAAGCTTGTAAGTTTTTTAATGTTACAAAAGTGGAAAATTATTGCATGTCAATTTGCAGTTAAAGTGACATCGATTGATGTGTGAAACTTGACGGAGGGTAGATACTTAATTTAGCGAGATACTTGGCGGACAAGTTTGGATATATCGGTTTTTGACGCGATCATTTGGATATATCGGTTTTTGACGAAACCAAAATGGATATGTCGGTATCTGATATGATCAAAACGGATTTATCGGATTTTGGTAATACCAAATTATAATTTTGTATCTTATTTCTTAAATTAAGTATGTATTTACATGCTAATTTTCTAAACTCTCAAATGACGTTAACTCGCAACTTACAATTTTGAGTTATGACAGTATTTGGTTTCATGTGCGAATTATATTGATTTATTTTGTACAGTAAGTAAATTGGTTTAATGTCATTTACTGTACTTTCTTGATTAACGTCTTGTCCTATAACACAATCCTCTAAAATAGACGGAGAACCAATTATTTCCAACAATTATTTATCGAAAAATCTAAGGCACACAGTAAAAGCAGTAGTAACGGAAAGGAGAACCAAAGAATAAGGAGAACACAAAACGGGAAGAAACTTGATAGCGAGTTGACATAAACGACACCCAGCCAATCACGTGAGGGTAAGGCGAAGTATTTACGAAGAGCGTTCAGATATTTTTTGGGAATCGATTTAATAAAACAATAGAAAAATCGATTAAGCTTTTTTGTAAACGTGTACCTAATCGGAATTTGAAGCGACCATTGTTGAATTGTGTAAAACTTAATAAGAATTATCGGTTTTTAATCCAACAACAAGAACCTGTTGAATTTAAAAAATTATTTGTCGGGTTTTGATTTGACCACAGTATTTTGGTATTTTTTTTAAGATGGATGTAACTGTTTTTTAATTAATTTCTTTCCTGAAGGGTGTATAATTAAACATTTTATAACAGAAGAAAATAAAAAAAAATAATGTCTTAATTAAGACATATCGGTTTTTGTTCCGACGCTCCTCAATTACAATCTTCGTTTTTTTGTGACAAATGGAAATGATAGTGAGTGACTGACTTTAAAACAACTTTTTTTTCTTGTTATTACCATTACCTATTTAATAATTAAAAAGATAAAAATCTTTAAACAAAAATATGCAGGCTGGCTTGATTCAGGTGTCCGGGAGCATATTAATATTTTTTTTTATCGGTTACACTTTACCTCCGCTAGAAGCGGCTGTTGTCCGCTAGAACTCATAATAAAAAAAAAGACGGGTTGCACTCCGGGAGTGCCGGCAGAAGTGAAAACTTGAATATTAACGTTGAAATAAATCAATTCGACTCCGACTTCGACTTCGACTCCGATTTTGACTTTGACTTTGACTTTGACTTTGACTTCGACTTTGACTTTGACGTCGACTTCGACTTTGACTTTGACTTCGACTACTTCGACTTTCAATCGGGAATCACGCTAGACGAGAAATTACAATGGGGACCTCACATAACATCTCTTGCGGGGCGGCTTAGCTCGGCCGCTTATGCTGTTAGGAAGATAAGACAGTTAACAGATGTAGAAACCGCGCCGACTCCGACTTCGACTTCGACTTCGACTTCGACTTTGACTTTGACTTTGACTTTGACTTTGACTTTGACTTTGACTTTGACTTTGACTTTGACTTTGACTTTGACTTTGACTTTGACTTTGACTTTGACTTTGACTTTGACTTTGACTTTGACTTTGACTTTGACTTTGACTTTGACTTTGACTTTGACTTTGACTTTGACTTTGACTTTGACTTTGACTTTGACTTTGACTTTGACTTTGACTTTGACTTTGACTTTGACTTTGACTTTGACTTTGACTTTGACTTTGACTTTGACTTTGACTTTGACTTTGACTTTGACTTTGACTTTGACTTTGACTTTGACTTTGACTTTGACTTTGACTTTGACTTTGACTTTGACTTTGACTTTGACTTTGACTTTGACTTTGACTTTGACTTTGACTTTGACTTTGACTTTGACTTTGACTTTGACTTTGACTTTGACTTTGACTTTGACTTTGACTTTGACTTTGACTTTGACCTCGACTTTGACCTCGACTTTGACCTCGACTTTGACCTCGACTTTGACTTTGACTTTGACTCCGACTTCGACTCCGACTTCGACTCCGACTTCGACTCCGACTTCGACTCCGACTTCGACTCCGACTTCGACTCCGACTTCGACTCCGACTTCGACTCCGACTTCGACTCCGACTTCGACTCCGACTTCGACTCCGACTTCGACTCCGACTTCGACTCCGACTTCGACTCCGACTTCGACTCCGACTTCGACTCCGACTTCGACTCCGACTTCGACTCCGACTTCGACTCCGACTTCGACTCCGACTTCGACTCCGACTTCGACTCCGACTTCGACTCCGACTTCGACTCCGACTTCGACTCCGACTTCGACTCCGACTTCGACTCCGACTTCGACTCCGACTTCGACTTCGACTTCGACTCCGACTTCGACTCCGACTTCGACTCCGACTCCGACTTCGACTCCGACTTCGACTTCTACTTCTACTTCTACTTCGACTTTGACTTTGACTTCGACTTCGACTTCGACTTCGACTTTCGACTTCGACTTCGACTTTGACTTTGACTTTGACTTTGACTTTGACTTTGACTTTGACTTTGACTTTGACTTTGACTTTGACTTTGACTTTGACTTTGACTTTGACTTTGACTTTGACTTTGACTTTGACTTTGACTTTGACTTTGACTTTGACTTTGACTTTGACTTTGACTTTGACTTTGACTTTGACTTTGACTTTGACTTTGACTTTGACTTTGACTTTGACTTTGACTTTGACTTTGACTTTGACTTTGACTTTGACTTTGACTTTGACTTTGACTTTGACTTTGACTTCGACTTCGACTTCGACTCCGACTTCGACTTCGACTTTGACTTTGACTTTGACTTCGACTTCGACTTTGACTTTGACTTTGACTTTGACTTTGACTTTGACTTTGACTTTGACTTCGACTTCGACTTCCACTTCCACTTCCACTTCCGCTTCCACTTCCACTTCCACTTCCACTTCCACTTCCACTTCCGCTTCCACTTCCACTTCCACTTCCACTCCATCCAATCCATCCATCCATCCATCCATCCATTGTCGTGTGTCACTAAACTTGGTTCACTTCGGTTGGCGCCGCCGTAGAAAGAGAGGCGGGGGGGGGGGGGGGGGGAATCTCTCCTGACGGTCACGTGTCCTGACGCGATGCCCTGACGCGAGTTTAACATTTTTTACCCATTACAAAAAGTGTTCAACGCCGCTAAAGAAGTTTTCACTTCAAAAAACCGGTGTAACAAGGAATGAGTTATTGGGCCTTAAAAGATAGCAAATGACCTCTCGTTTCGGCCAATTCCAATTGACAAAAGATTCACCAAATACCCTGTATATACAATTCAAAATTTATTCTCGGTTTATGACTTATTCCATGTAAATATAAAAGTTTGGTGAAATGCGCCCTTTAAATCAACAGCTTATGACAAAAGAAAACAGTATTTTTCGTAGCCTAATTAAATATTCATTTCAGTTATAATTATCTACTTATATTATTATTTCACTTTTTTTTTAAGAACAAGAAATCTAAACCTCTAAATAAAACAACAGCTTAGGACAATAGAAAATATTTATTTTAGGTTACAAAAGTTAACATAATTTCAGTATTAAATATTCTTTCATGCAACAACATGTTTAGAATTGTATTTTTAATACTTTGAGATCACGGTTATTTGTAGTTTTGCATCACAACATTATTAAAAAGAAATATGTAAAAGTTTTGCCCGGACACCAGCCCGGATTACCTATATCACTTATACGACGTCTTATAGCGCGTCAAAATAGAATGGCACTTCGAGCCACAAAGAACCTTTTTCTTAAAGCAAGCGCATCTATTTGTATGACACTGAGTTTTTGCTAGCTTATATGAACACCTTTGAAACCTTTTCCCCCAAACATAGTCTTTGGTAACAGCTTCTCGAAAAGTTGTTTTCAGGTCAGAGCGTGAGAACCTGTTCTTTATAATTCCCGATTTAGTAGGTACTAATTTGATACACTCGGTGTTTGCTGTCAAGATGTTTTCCAACAATATTTTTGGCGTCCAAAGGCCCACGATCAATTTTGGTATATTCAAAATAAAAATGTTCCCTATATCTAACTTAGGAAGCTTTTTCGCTGTTTCGTCAATATTTTCTTTGTGCAGCAAGTTTCATATCTTGGTGAGGTTCTTTTCGTTCTTTCTTATATTATAACTTTCTTTATTATGAATACAGCGGATTCTATAATCCATCTGCGACATATACACAGTGACGCTGTGGAAATGGCCAAGTTTTGGATCTACCTAATTGACATAGCGACACGAAAAAGAAGAGGAACTTATATTGTTTTACTTTTTTTATAATATTTCTTAAAAAGAGGAAGTTTAAATTATGAAAAAAATATTTACATATGTACACACAAACTAAAATATATATATACTATATACAAATAAAATAAAAAAGACGAGCTCATTGGGCATCAAATAATTCGTCCGCATTGCTGTCAATGGGATAAGTGCCCAAAAGGCTGGCAGCATTACCACGTTGGATGGCAATGGTCACGCGAAGAGTCAACCAAACGCTTGGCGATATCTCGAAATATTCGATGAGCACTCGGGCCTGAAGGCCCTAGAGTTTCAACCCCAAACGGCTCAAACATATAGCTCCCAATAGGGTTGTTATATTTGCGCCGTTTGAGGTTTTCTACTCCTGCAGCAGCCGCCCCAGCACCGCCCGCCGTGCTAGGAAGATGGGATGGCGCGAGGGTGTCGACACAGGTTGCATCCCACACCAAATGCCTACCCAACTTCAAAGGCATTATGGTCATTCCATCTGGCCTCTTCCCAAAAAAAAAAAAAAAATTGGGATCCACCAGGTCGGGAGCAGGGTGTAAGCTATTGGTATTAAGGGCTCCAGAGACAGGAACCTGCTTACAATGCGAGTCTAATGAGGAGTACTGCCTTCAGTGCCTTCTGAATTGGTCCAGTCGCCTAAGGAGAGCCTAAAGAGATGTTGTTCGAGGCTCTCGGCCTTCTGGCCATTGACCGGTACGACTATCGGCGAAATGATAGCCGAGTTCACATTTCTCATACCAACCAAATCGAAATATTTGGTTTGTTTTTCTGTCTCAACTTTCGCATGTTTTTATTATTATTGGTGTTATTTCACATGAAAACAAGTGTTTTTGCGATGACTGTAAATAATCTGGTTGTATATAAGCGACGATGGATTCGTGTTGGGGTGCAGATCGTGCTCTGGTCGCAATTGCAACATGAAATATTCAAGTCACCTGTTAGTGAAAACGTATATTATTATTTTAACAGGTAAGTCATTATTTTTACACTATTTTATTACGCCCGCCGCACACGTTTATATTCGCACTCGTTCACGATCCTGCGCTGATGTAGCAATGACATTCGACACGTGTGCATCCGCAATTCCGCATCTGTCGACACGATTCGTACATCGCGGCATCGGTGGCATTGGTGATGTGAACCAAACAAGCTTGACGACATAGATTTAAGTTTGAAATTCGCCAATCCCATTAAAAAACGTTTCTATAATATTGTGCTACCTACGCTCCTTTCATGGCTATTTACCTCTAATTGTGCATCACTGACAAAAGCACATTGATCTTTACCTTCGTTGAAATAAGGTTGTTGTTGAGTTGCTGTCACTAATAAGTCTGGCAAAATTACAGTGATTTTTATTATAGTTAACATAAGGTTGTTTTTAGATTCCTGCTGTCAGAGGTAAAATAACTGTGAAAGGGATAAGGGCTTGTACACAAAACTGCGATGCGACGTCGCATCGTAAAAATCTGCGAGCTCTTTCTAGTTCTAACCTATATAACCTTTCTGTGTTGCGAATTCGCATCGCGCCGATTCGCAGTTTTGTGTATCGTGCGACACGTGACAACAAATGTGGAGTTCCTTAGTACGCCATAGGTTTTAAACACTGCTACTCGCACATGGTTCGTGATAATTATGATAACTAATGCGGGTGTGAGCATGTGCGGCGAGCGAAAATGTCGGTAAAGCTAGGTCGAAAGGGCAAAACCCTTTCAATACTTTTAAAATAAACGCATAATTTTTTATTGACTCTCTACTTCGGAACAAAATATTGATTACTACCTCTGCATGTACTTAACTACCACAAAATTATAAGAATACATTAAAGCAGAATGCACCCGGAGAGATGGGAAAATGCCGTCATTCACTCGAGGTAGAACACGGCGAAGGTGGTATGACGATCTGATAAGGTTTGCAAGGCCAACATGGCCAGAGATCTCACAAAACAGGGAGGTTTGGACGGAAACAGGGGACGCGTTTGCCCAGCAGTGAAACACAATATTTGCTAACAAAAAAAATAATAATAATAGAAAGCAGCCACTGCGCCAATCGAGCTGACGAATTTTGATTATAGCTAAATAAGTGAGGTACTGAATGAAAAGAACCTGCACAGTCAGTAATAATTATGTGTTTATAAATATGTTTGTTTCAGCTACTTGGGGCTCATGTTGGCAGTTTTTTACGTCGCTAACAGACATAACTCTCATCGGCACCACGCCCGAGGAACGTATGAGTTTTTTAACTATATAATCATAAATAATACATATAAATATTATTCTTTTAAGACTGTTAGCTTTTTAAATTATGTAAATAATAAATTAGTTAATCATTGTTTACCTTTTAAACCGCCCGACTTTATATCAGGAGCGACGATATGTTTAATAAATAATTAGATTTTAATTAAACAGTAAATAATAATTTAATTGGATTTCTGAATCACTCCATTTATTATAACATTAGAAAAAAGAGGCTCGCAGAAGCAGGAGTACGAAACGTTTTATTTTCAAGTTAAGTTCAAACAATTTTAATAATTAATGTATGTGCTTTTTTGTAAGTAACAATGTATGGCATACAATAAAGCATATTCAATCTATCTACTTGTCACGATGCTTGGATAGGTACATGAAATGAAACAATTTTTAGTAACAATCAGTTTATTAAAAACAATGACATGTCCATATTACGTTTTCAACAAACCAAACAAATACGACACAAAACACCACTTAACAATTTAGTCACTGCTCAAAGTCAAAGTCAAATCATTTATTTAAAATAGGCACATTAAAGGCACTTTTGAACGTCAAAAATTACAAAATAATAGAATCATAAAACGACAAAATAAAAAAAAACACGTGCTGCCACAACTTATGAAGGGAATAGGTAACATTTTAGATTTGGTAGAGTTATAAAGACATGAAAAACATTCCCGGTACTGTCCGCAACTGCTTCTGTTAGATTTTAAAAATTGATACGATAATATTTTATGTAAAAACTAAATAACATTAAATGAAAGCCTTGTAATTTCAGAAGGTAGATCGGTTAAATAAGTACAATTAAGTGTGACTGCTGTTATTTAAATTGATTATATTTAATTCCACATTAAAAGTGTTCCCCTAAAAGAGCCTTTTTTAACTTTTGTCTAACGCTATAGTAAATGGAG
Organism: Amphipoea lucens; assembly: GCA_947508005.1. Classification (NCBI taxonomy): domain Eukaryota; kingdom Metazoa; phylum Arthropoda; class Insecta; order Lepidoptera; family Noctuidae; genus Amphipoea; species Amphipoea lucens. The sequence continues at coordinate 10,390,098 of OX382356.1, forward strand.
TATAGTAACGCTTGATTCGAAATACCTTAAGAAAGTGGCTGAGATAGACTGGATGCCGAAGACGGAGGACTGGGTGTTGTGGCGCAGTCTGGGAGAGGTATATGTCTAGCAGTGGACTGCGGTAGGCCGAGTTGATTGGACACCTGAATCCACTAGGTACGATAGGCTGCAAAAGTGCATGGGTAGTACAGAAACAAAATCGTATGAAGCGAGAAATGACGCCATCTAGCGTAAAACCAGTTAACGACTAACAAAATTTAATTATGCTGTTATTAGATGGCGTTGCTTTGCTTCATATGATAAAATATTTTTGTAGTTTCTTTTTGTCTCTTCAAACAATTTATAATTAATAGTTTCTTTTAAAGAAAATTGTTCCTAATTATTAACCTACTATGTTAAAATTGAATATCAATTTATAAGTAGGTAGGTATCTGATTTTCTAAGTTTTAGTTTTCAAACTTGAGAATATGGAAATATTAAATTAATTATTAAAATACCCACTCGTTAGCTTAATAAATATATTCCTATCGGTTTCTTTTATTATTTTTATCATTTCAGCAACGTATGCTGGTAAATGTAATGTAATAATTAGATAAATGTGTTAGCCTTGTAACTCCTTGCTCAATCCTACTTAATACGTTTCTTCCTAACTCCTTACTTACGTTTCGTAAATTAGTCATAGTTGTGAAGAAACCAACGCCATCTAGTTTATTTTCGAAAACTTGAATTCAAACGTTCACGCGAAAATAGACACTAAGGTACCCATGCAATTTTGCCGGCGACTGTACCTAGGTAGAGATCATCTAATTTAAAATTGAACACCCCTGCACAAAAATGTCCATACAAACATTTGAAATGTGTATGCAATAATCAGTGTGCAGTGTGTGTGTGTGTCAATACAAAAAAAAAACTTATTCAAGCATGAACATCTTTTTCCAGAATACATTCACAGTGAATATTATTTTGGTCATTGCAAATCGAAGACCATTAAATTTTATACGCACACCCATCTAGATCGCACGCAAGTACTTGGAAAAGTGATCGTCAGAGTAAGTGTCTGTTTTCAGCATAGAAATATAATTCTTATACTTCTTTCTTTCTTATTCTTCTTCCTTTCATAAGAAAGAAGGATCTTCTCTGGATTCTTCCATCGGACTTTACGCTTTTATTTGATTTTTTTTTTTATCTGATGTAGGTATCTGGTGTATTGTGTGTCTTTTAGTCTGTGCTAAATAAATGTATTTGCTTTCTTTCTTTCTTTATATCTATGGTTTTCAGTCATAATTAACATCTTGGTTTTTTTCACCTATTGTTTAGGTAGCAGGTACTATTATGTATTCTGTGGTTTCGGCAGTTTCGGTACGAACAAAACAATAGACACGGTTTTTTAACTAAGAGTGCGCTGGAGCGCTGTGAGCTGTGAACCTTTAATTTCGTGGTCGCGGTTCAGTAGGCTGTCGCGTCATTTCGTAACTGTTAAGTTCATATCTGTAAAGTTCAATTTTAAAGAGCAGTGGTGGCCCTGTGGTGTCGGTCCCGACTTACGGGTTGTTGGTCGTGGGTTCGAATCTAGACAGGCGCTTTAGTTTGTGTAAATAATTGCATCATCACTGCTCTCAAAACGGTGATGGAGAACATTGTGAGGAAACTGGCATGTCCTAGAACAAAAATGCGAAGATAATTATTGACATATACCAACCCGTACTGGGCCCGCGTGGTGAATCACAGCCTACACCCTCTCAAAGAGAGGAGGCCCGTGTTCCAGCAGTTAACATTATAGGCTGATTATGCTAAGTTCAATTTTGAGCGCTAAGCCGTATTCTTGTTATCTTTGTACCTATCGCACGTAGCAGTAGAATGCGCTCTCATTGCGCTCGCGTGACGCGAACGCAAGACTTTTGGATCGAGAGTGCATGGGAAGCCGTCACCCCCTGCGAAGCAGTATTGCTCGCTAAGGAGGAGGCGGAACGCATGAGGGAGAGGCAATCTTTGTGCCCTCACGCGTCGCCGCAGAAGACACCCTGGGCGTCGAGAATCGAGAGCAGATTCCCGGCCACCGTAGGTGCAAGCTTGCGGACGGCCGATGCCTACCAGGGTCGCGGGTTGTTCGAAAGATTTACCATGGCCCCTTGCACAGGCAACTGAAGGAACGCGGGTGGGTTTTAGCCAGTAAAGGTCTAACACTCCCTTACGCTCCAACCAGAGCGGAAGGAGTCATTTGATGATTTCTCAACCACAAAAAAAAAGACTTTCGGACATGGAGGCAGAATGACTGTATTTTAAACGAAATGGTCATATTAATTAAGTTAGTCAGATCTTTTGGGCCAGACATATTTTTTTTTGTCATGAGGTTATTTTTCCATCGTTGAGGTTATACCGGTAGAAATTGTAATAATTTATGATTCAGTAATCGAATATGTATTTAGGTACTGGTGTCAAATATCCATCATTTATTAAAAATTCACAGAAAATAATGTTACTGTTTTAGACAAGTGACATATTTAAGACTCCGACCTGTTTTCGAAAATAATACATCAGTCTGCGATGACAGCATCGGGCCGCAGTTCAACAGAGCTCTTGCCCCGTTAGGCTTTCCTTTTGTTTTTTGGTTTTCCTTTCTAAAACATTTTTTTTTTTCATTTTATTATTAGTAGCTTCATTTTATGTACGTTTCTCGGCACAACTGGCCCAAACCATCGGAACTTTCAACTGGAAATTTTATTTTTATGAAATCTACATAAATCGAAACCAAAAAATATAAGTAGGTAGATAAAAAAAATCCAACAATGCGATTAAAAACCATACTCTCTAGTATTTCCAACTAATAAATGCAAGCACATAAATATTTAGCTGTAAGATTGATTGAAATACTTACCCCCTTATTCATAAAACTTATCAAACCTATTTTAGTTAAAATGGGGTTTGTCTCTTTCTTACACACAGAAATGACAACGTGACAGATAAAGACAAACGTTCTATAAACCTATTTTAGCTAAAATAGAGATAAAATAGGATTATGAATAAGGGGCTTAGACCAAAAAGTTTAAGAGCTACACGTACTTAAGAGTATTCTGGTTATTAAACTAGTGGACCGCGTAAGCATACAACAATCCGTTCCATCTTTAAAATAATTGATGTCACTCGGAAAGCTGCCACGCTGATTGGGCTGGACATATCTATCGCATGTCAGACGATCAAAGGGCCAAACTTACGACCCAGTGGGTCCGGCTTCATAGCATACGACATCGCGGTCAGGTCAGGTCCAGACAGAGATGGCGGGATGAGCTGGACTTCTTTGATAAAGACTGGTCCTTGGCAGCTCTAGACAGAGAAAGGTGAAAAGAGAGTAGGGTCTCTTGGCCCGGCAGTGGGGCATTAATGGCCACTAAAAAAAAGTTTAATAACGAAAAGTAAGTTATTTTTCACTTCGTAGTTTCTAAAATTGCTTGTTTTTCTTTTCTTTTCAGGGCTGGATCGATGTAATAAGGATACCAACATGTATCATATTGAGAGCAATGTCGTTCCATGGCAATCTGCTGCGAAGTTCTGCGTACACCTTCCAGCTTTGCGTGCCACGCATCAGCTACTGTCACGCGAAAGTGAGACATTTGTATCACTACTATGAAATTTACGTTCCCCCAGATTTGATGGGTGGCATGGATTGGGAAATATTATTCTTTGGACCGCCCACAAGGGCATGGTGATAATTTTTTTATGACGTCTGTTTCAGGAACTTATTATTATATTAAATTCACTTTGAATCAGAGGGACAACTCTTGTAATTTAAAACGTTGAAAATGTAGTCGTATTCTCATCTTGGAGAGAAGCAAATGACAAAAACCTGTTAGAAAGAAATTAGAGGTATTTTTGACAGATTGAGACTGAGATCAGACTGTGAACGTTCTTAAAATTCCGAGAATTGCCCGTCCGATTCAAGTGAAAACTTCTAATTCATAAGCGAAGTCATTTGTTTTAAAAAATAAACCGTGAAATTTTAATCACCGTTTTCCTCTTACGGGGTTATTGTAATCATCAATGAACAACTTTTACTATGGGAACAAATATGAAATCGTGAAAAAAAAAAAAACAGCTGTTCCCTACATTTATGTTCGCATAACTCGTCAAAATGTAGGGAACAGCTGATTTTTTGGTTTTCGCGATTTCATGTTTGGTCCCATAGTAAAAGTTGTTCATAATGATGAGTACAATGACCCCGTAAGAGGAAAACGGTGATTAAAATTTCACGGTGTATATTTAAAGGAGACTGGGCGAAAATGGTATATGGACCAATAGCGATACGGTTTTGGTGTTTGTAAAGGGATTAACTTTTATGCAAAAGGGCATCAAAATATGACCCGTCAATTTTGAGAAAAATACACTTTTATAATATTATACAGAATGGATATTCGGTAGGGCAGTAAGGGCAGGTACCTTAAGGGAAAAACAGATGCAGAAAAACATTATCCCCCTTATTCATAAAACTTATCAAACCTATTTTAGTTAAAATGGGGTTTGTCTCTTTCTTACACACAGAAATGACAACATGACAGATAAAGACAAACGTTCTATAAACCTATTTTAGCTAAAATAGAGATAAAATAGGATTATGAATAAGGGGGTATCTGTTTAGCTGCGTTCTCAATTGGCGGGAGGGAGCTGAAAGCTAATACAATTTTCTATAACTTTTGTCACATTTTTTCCAAATTCTAATCAGTTTTCGAGCATCACGCTCTGAAGAGCTCCGCTGGTGTCTGTCTGTCTGATATAGCACCCGCAGGTGGTTTTTCTTGATGACATTGTGGTTAGGGATGATGAGGAATAAATATTTAAAAAAGTTTTTTGCTTTTTATTTATCTTAATCTACCTATGACTTACCCCTACCATACAAATATAATCTATGTATATGTATATACTAATACTAATAATAACGTTGAAGGTCTAGTTTGTTCTTTTGAACGCGCTAATCTCTAGTCGCCTTTGAAACATTATTTTTGTATTTGATAGCCCAAATCTTGAGGAAGGCTAAATTTAACATCACGCTAGGACCCTGAGGAATCGAGCAAAAAGAAAGAACGCAAAGCGAAAACGAAGTAATAGCGCGGGCAGGCGATGCGATGCTACGGGATGGGTCGGGGGAACATATCTATATAAATAAAAACAAAAGGCCTGACTGACTGACTGACTGACTGACTGACTCATCAACGCCCAGCCCAAACCCATGGACCTAGAAAGCTGAAATTTTACACAATGGTTTCCTTTATAATGTAGACAAGGAATAAGGAAGGATTTTTCGAAATTCAACCCCTAAGGGAGTTAAATAGGGGCTGAAAGTTTGTATGAAAGTCCGTCAGTTTTAAAGTTAGGATTTTCAAATTTTGTGTTTAGGCTGACGATTGAAAATTAATTTATACGTGTCTCAGCGTTTTTGATGATTCCACCCCCAAAGGGTTAAAAAGGGGGATGAAGTTTTGTATGAAAGTCCGCCAGTTTAAAAGTTAGGATCTTCAAATTTTGTATTTTGGCTAACGATTGAAAATTAATTTATACGTGTCTCAGCGTTTTTGATCATTTTACCCCTAAAGGGGGATGAACGACCTAACTGAAATATCGACGCACTGCCTAAACCGCTGGTCCTAGGGACATGAATTTTGGAGGGTGTGTTCAGTAAGTATCCAGTAAGAAGGGGTTTTTGGAAATTCAGCCTTTAAGAGGGTGAAAAGAGGGGATTTTGTTTGTATGAAAAATCTTATTCCTTGAATTAATAACCTTGAAACTTGGCACGAATACTTACCTAAGTAAATTATGAAGTTTGGCATTTTTCGTTTTTCTAATCTACCCCCTAAAGAGGTATTGGGGGGTGTCAAAATTTGTATGGAAGAATTTTAACGCGCTGTCCTATTAACTCAAAACTCAGTATTTATACTAAGGACTAAAAATAACGAATAACGTGTATCAGGGTTTTTCGAAAATCTACCCCTAACTGTGTGAAAAGGGGTAATTAATTTTACAGGGGAGGATTTTACTGCGTGGCTTGATTAGTTCGAAAATTGGCATATATAATCTTTGAGTCAAGTTATGAACACATCTTAAACGATTTTTCATAATTCTACCCATGTAGGGGTGAAAAGCGGGATAACAGTTTATATGAAAAATCTTAATCATTTGGTTAATAAACTTGAAACTTGGCACGAATATTTATCTGAGTAAATTATGAAGGTTGGCATTTTTTGTTTTCACAAACTACCCCCTAAAGGAGGATTGAGGCGGGGTGTGTCAAAATTTGTATAAAGAATTTTAACGCATGGACCGATTACCTCGAAACTCGGTATTTATACTTAAGACCAAAACTAAAGAATAACGTCTATCAGGGTTTTCCGAAAATCTACCCCTAACGGGGTGAAAAGGGGTAGTTAATTATACAGGTGAGGATTTTAATGCGTGGCTTGATTAATTCAACAATTCGTATAAATAATCTTTGAGTCAAGTAATGAATACATCTCAAACAATTCTTTGAAATTCCACCCCTATGGGGGTGAAAAGCGGGAGTACAGTGTATATGAAAAATCTAACTCATTTGGTTAATAAACATGAAACTTGCCACGAATACTTAAGTAAATTATGAAGTTTGGCATTTTTTGTTTTTCTAAACTACGCCCTAGAGGGGGATTGGGGGCGTCAAAATTTGTATGGAAGAATTTTAACGCACAGTCCGATTACCTCGAAACTCGGTATTTATACTTAAGACCAAAAATAAAGAATAACGTTTATCAGGGTTTTCCGAAAATCTACCCCTAACGGGGTGAAAAGGGGTAAATAATTATACAGGTGAGGATTTTAATGCGTGGCTTGATTAACTCAACAATTCGTATAAATAATCTTTGAGTCAAGTTATGAACACATCCCAAACAATTATTTGAAATTCCACCCCTATGGGGTTGAAAAGCGGGAGTACAGTGTATATGAAAAATCTTACTCATTTGATTAATAAACATGAAGCTTGGCACGAATACTTAAGTAAATTATGAAGTTTGGCATTTTTTGGTTTTCTAAACTACCCCCTAGAGGGGGATTGGGGGCGTCAAAATTTGTATGGAAGAATTTTAACGCGAAGTCTCAGAAAGTTCAGAAAGAATAACGTGTATCAGGGTTTTTCGAAAATCTACCCTTAACGGGTCGAAAAGGGGTAGTTAATTTTACAGGGTAGGATTTTACTGTGTGGTTTGATTAACTCGAAAATTGCCGATGTAGATCACACGGCTGCCAAGCTAAAATGGAACTGGGCTGGTCACATCTGTCGCATGCCGGAGGAGCTATGGGCTAAAATAACCACACAATGGGTCCCAAACAGCAGCAAACGGCAACGCGGCAGGCCCAGAATGAGATGGCGGGACGAACTCGACTCTTTCGACAAAGATTGGCGTGTAACAGCACTGAAAAAATCTTATTTATTTGGTTAATAAACATGAAACTTGGCAATATTTGGGTCAGTAAATAATAACGATTGTCAGTTTTAGTTAAAAAAAAACCCCTTGCAGAGGATTTTGGGGGTGACAAAGTTGATAGGTTAGAAAAATATGTAACTCGCTATCGGATTAACTCGAAACTAGGTACTACCGAAACAAAAAATAAAACAAGTACTTATCTGTTTTAGGGTTTTTCAAAAATCGACTCCTACCAAGGTGGAAAAGGGCAAGTAAAGTTTAAGGGGTGGATATTACTGCTTGCTTCAATTAACTCGAAAATGGGTATGGGCCTTTGAGTCAAGTTATGATCACGAACGATTTTTCAAAATTCCACCCCTGTGGGGGTGGAAAGTGGGGCTACAGTTTATTTGAAAAATCTGATTCCTTTGATCTATAAAAATTGGCCCGAATACTTATTTATCTAAATAAATGATAAAGATCATACCTACATACATTTTCGAAATTTTTAGAGGTAAGTACGAATTTCACGCGGACGAAGTCGCGGGCAGAAGCTAGTTTAACATATTTTTCATAGGTAGACGCAAAAATGTCAAAAAAAATTTGTTCGGTCGTACGCCTTTGTCCTTTATTCTCTGAATAAGATTTATTCTAGGAATAAAAATGTAAATTGTATGTAAGTATATTCTCATATTTTATGATTTGTTTTATTAAGGGCTGATTTTTCCAACGCCAGATAATTTTATCCGAGGAATAGGTTTGAATTTTTGGCAGTTCTTGTATACTAATTCTGTCAGACGACAATTTCATTCTACGAATAAAAATTATCTGTTGATAGAAAAATTTGCCCTTAGTGAATTGTTTTTGATTTCATGTATTGTTACATTTGCTGCATTTGCTGTCTACATTTCTCTACCTACTTCCCTATTGCAAGTATGCTGGAAGAGATTTCTTAAGAAATAAGCATCACCTTTGTTTTGTACCTATTTTTCTGTTCTTTTTTTCAGCCACGAAATTGAGCACTTTATAGTTCTTTAATATATAAATTATTTAAAGATCGTGTCCTATTGTTTAAAACAAAAAAGCGGTTCATAATTTTAAACGTTTATTGCATACAGCAAAAAGAACAATACGAATTCAATTTGAATGAAAAACAAACTAAACTCGAAAAAAAATTTGACTAACTTAACCCATACCTAATCTGAAACACCCCATTATCTATTGTTTATAATAGGTATTTTATTAAAAAAATGAGATATTAAACGAACATTACGTTTATCACATATACGATAAACGGACTTTAGATCAAACAAGGTCAAATAAGGCCAAGTTCTCATTAAATTTATTACAGAGATTCAAAACAAAAGAATATAAACTATTAAAGATTTTAAAATAAAAAAACTACGCATTACTGCGCTTGTTCCAATTCTAGTATCTAAGGACAGAGTGTAAAAGAGTTTCTCAGTAGAAGAACCTACCTAATTAAATAGCCCCCTTCACACTTTCGCTCTTTCGCGAGCGCTTTGAAGCGTACAGGATTGCGCGGGGAAGCCACTGAACCACAATTACGCCACACTGGAGGCTTTCCTTTCCCCTTAAGGCGACTACACGACCTAAAGCGCGGTCACTGTCGGACTGCATAGAAAAGAAAGAGAAGCGCGATGACACAACCGTGGTAATTTATTGCAAATATGAAGCAATTATCTATTTACAAAAACTCTCAAACACCAAACAAATAAAAACCGTATACTAAAATTTGGGGAATTAAATTGTCTTTTAGATGGTGAAAGTTTTATGAAAATACACCCGATAGTGTTTGCGTGATTATCGTTTTTATGTCCGCGGTAGACATTACTTTACAAATTAATTACACTATGTTAAAAAAATATAATTGCAAATATTCACATATCAAATTACGAAGCAAATGGTCTAGTATAACATTTATTTTTTTCAAAGAAATCAGTCCGGTCGATTAGACGTGATGTTGAATTTAAAATCATTAGAAGTCGTATATCTGCGCCTTAAAAAATCTTTTCACGCCCGCACTTTGACGCACGATTGTTGTTTCACGCGCGATAGAGCGTGTGTGTAAAGCAGGTTATTCCTGAGAGACAACAGTGTGCAGATCAAGGCAGTGGCGTGCATTGCATAAAGGCATATAAGCAGTGCCTACCTCGATAAATCACCATAAGCAACATAAGCCTGTCAATTGCATTTTAGTGTGTGCCCCACAGTTAAGGAACTCACTAAATTATCGTAACTTACAAAAAACAAAATCGTCATACAAACACGCGCGGCAGTAGGCCTCGGCTCCCGTACTATTCGCACATTGTCATTGGTCTTTATTCGTTCAAGCGTTTAAAATACGTCTCACGCGTAGTACCATGACGTTCGACCTTCGCAATTTATCACCCTAAAACACTACAAAGTGAAAAATAACTTTAATTTCGGAAGTCGGTGTCGTTGGTTCCGCATTTTCGTTTTTTGACACCGACTTCCGAAATTAAAGTTATTTTTCACTTTGTAGTGTTTTTTTTTGAAGTCGGTTGTTTTTTTTTGTAAAAAAGTTTTTATTTTTCACTTTTTAGTTGTACCTACCCCACACCAATTCAATTAACACTAGTGCATTGAAGAATTGAAGACACGACTACCTTTTGGAATGGGCGACTAGAATCAATTCTATTTTAAGATAATTTTTGACGTTCAAAAGTGCCTTTTATGTGCCTATTTGAAATAAATGCTTTGACTTTGACTTTGACTCGAAGAATCATCAAAATTCGCATAGAAATGCCGGAGATGCAGTACATTTATGCATATAACTTTGTACATAAGAATAATTACTTAATGTATTATATACTAAAACCTTCCTGAAAGTATGTAGATTACACTAATGAAAGAATTATCAAAATCGGTTCCGTAGTTTTTGAGATAATCGCGGACATACAAACATACATACATACATACATACGGGTCGAATACAGAACCTCCTTTTTTAAAGTCGGTTAAAAATAGGCATGCCTACTCAAATAACCAACCGAGTATAAATGTTAAAATTGTAATTTGTAATTCGTTCGTAATTTGGCCGCGAAGAAAGAAAGGGATGGATATTGAGGTCGCCGATAGTGAGGTAAAAATGAAAATCCAAGATGGCGGCTGTAAAAAATTTAAAATTTTTCATCATGTGTGTCGTTTTCATGGTTTTTGAGGGGGTCAAAATGAAAATCCAAGATGGCGGCTGTAATTTTTTTTTTAAATTTTTCGTCATGGGTGTCGTTTTCATGGTTTTTGAGGGCGCTGGAGCCAATAGTAAAGCCAAATGAAAATCCAAGATGGTTACCTACTGTAATTTTTTTTATTTTTCTTCATGGGTGTAGTTTTTATGGTTTTCAAGGGTGTTACAGCCAATAGTGATGTCAAAATGAAAATCCAAGATGGCGGCTGTAATTTTTCATCATGGGTGTCGTTTTCATGGTTTTCGAGGGTGCTGGAGGCGAAAATAAAGTCAAAATGAAAATCCAAGATGGCTGTTGTAAAAGTATTTTTTATTAATAGATACTTTTGTTTTATGTTTGTGATTAGTGACCGAGTCTGCAGTTTTTTTTTTTTCGTGGTGGAAATCCTCATGGACTTCCTCTATCGTGGGGGTGAAAGAGGGGCATGCCGGACTCTTACCGGCTAAAACCACCGCGGTGTTCCACCTCTACCTATGGCCGGGGGTGCGGGATTCGCATAAGCATTCACCGCTCCCCCGACCGCGTCTGCCTAGATTGGACCCGGCCTAGTGCCTGCCTACCTATTCTGAAAACCAATGCACGCCACTGGACCAAAGAGACGTATTCGAATCAACAGATAAGTAAGATAAGTAGAAGTAATTTTAATTAAATAAAGAGGTTAAGGCCTCCTCTCACGCACGAGGTTGTGGGTTCAAATCGGGGCAACTACCGATCATTGGAGAACGGCTCAACCGATTTAATAGATTTTTTTGGAAAATAGAGACATGAGATTCACCCACACACACGAACAGCTAGTAGTTAATATAAGTCTGAAATCGCCCACCCGTCTCGAGCAACCGTTATGATTAGAGCTCGTGCCTATTCTGTATGAAAAGAGGCCTTTGTACTGCAGTAGAACCAAAATAGGCTGGTATGTATTTTATTTTCAACACATGCTGAATAATTTGTACAAAAAAACAATCAACAGCTAAAAAAGATAAACAAGTACAATATATTATGTTTGTAAGTTTAAATCGACACAGTGTAAGTAGGTTCATATAATCTACTCTAGTTTAAATACATACTATACTTCAGGAATCCTTGTAGGATACCTTCCTCGTGTATACTCGGGATTATTTGGATTGTACTCCCATATAAGATATTCGGGCTCGTTGAGATATAGCGGTGGGATCTCGTCACTTGGCTCCATCTCCTGCCCTATCAGGTCCTTGTTGCGCTGAAGCAATTCCTCTATCTTCGCTTGACCTTCTTCTGAGATTTCTAAATGAATATGGAATATAATTTAATTGAATGATGGATGCTTTAGTTAATTGTTTTGCAACTTACGACTTGTGTTTAGAAGTTAGCCTTTAAAATAGTTGAAATAGAAAAAAATAAATGATTCTTACGAGTTCTACGCAGGTCAACCCTGAGAACCTTCCTATTTTGCTCAAGAGCACGGATAAGAGTTGCCTCGGCCGCACCGGATAAATCGTTAGCCGCCATATCCAGTCTAGTTAGACCCCGGTTTAAGCTGAGAAGACCCGCCATCTAAACAGGTAGTAAAAAAACGCAGGTGTCAGACCCATACCACAAATCAGAAAGCCATTAATTCCTGGATCGAAAGAGTCATTAATGATAAAGGTACCTATGTAATATAGTCTCTTTAATACCCGGTTCACTAATGTTTCACCAAAACTCCACTGACAAATTTTTAGTTTACAACCAACGTTTCGTACCTATACTATTTATTTCACAAACAACTCATTCCGCAAATGTTTTATTTTATAAACACTCGCTTTACAAACATTTCTTTGGCAATTGATTCTCTTTACAAATGTTTCGGATGATATTTAATCATTTATACAATCATTTTTCATTTAGTATTTAGATTCTTTTGGAAAAATCACGTTTATACAAAATATCATTTTATAATACATTTTCTAAATCTGTCAAAACCAGTCACAAAGTGATTATGACGGTATTTTCCATTTGGGTCAAATAATTTACAGGCAATTACTGACGTTCTTTAATAATAATAGTATTTTTTTACATATGAGTAATCTAGACGATTCTGGCAGTCGCCGGCCGCTGCCGCGGCACCGTGCACCGCCCGCTTCGGTCGTTCGGCTCGTGCGTCACAGTTTTAACCTAACCTAACCATTTTTTTAAAATAATGAACCTAATCTAACTAGTTCGGTTCCGGGCAGCCACTAAAAATAAACTCTTTCTTTCTATTAGCGCAAGTCAAGAAAGAATGAAATGAAAGAATGTGTTCGATGAAAGAATGAGTTTCATTTTTAGGAAATTGCATAATATTAGGTAAGCCAATACGTAAATCCAAATCTTGTTTTATGAGATAAAATGAATAAAAAATTAATTGTTTGTCAAATAACACGTTATTAAACAAAAGTTTACCTGGCAATTATTTTGTAAAGTGAATTATTTGGCAAACTTGTTGTTGTATAATGACGAAATGACCAATCATGTTTTTGCCATCGTTGCTTGTCAAGTAAAAATTTGTAAATACATTTTTGGTGAACTGACAGGGCACCCTTAATACCCTCAATAAATAAAATAGAAACGAACCAATCCTACACTTTTGTATGATTAGATTACTAAAACGCGTGGTTTTTTACATTAGCCGGCTTTCACACTCACGCTCTATTGCGCGTGAAACGACAATCGCGCGTCAAAGTGCGGGCGTTTTAAGAATTTGAATGGAACAGGAAAGCCTCCAGTGCGGCGTAAGCCCACGTTCGCACGGACGTAAAAATATCGCGGCGGGATTTTATCGCGCACTGGATTTTCAACTCTCGGTGTTGAGCTGAGCATTGAGAATCTAACAGACCGCATCCCAGGGCGTCAAAAAAACAGACGGTTCAATTTTCAACTCTCGGCGCTAAGCAGTATGTTGAAAATCCAGTGCACGAAAAAAAATCGCTGCGGGAAAAACGCGCCCGTACGTACCTGGGCTAATTGTGGTTCAGTGGCTTCCCCGCGCAATCCTGTACGCTCCAAAGCATGAAAGAGCGTAAGTATAAAGGGGGCAATTCAAAACTTTAACTATGATATTCTTAATAGAAAATAAAATCGCACCTTCTCAGCCGATGCTCCGCTAAAACCACAAGAATTCACGATCAAAGTCTGTGGTTTTTCTTTGCACCTGACGAAAGCGGCCGCAAACATGGTCGCACATTCCAGAGACATTGGGTTCAAGCTGAAATCTGTTGAGAGAACATAATATCAAATTGCTCAGAATACATTAATAGTACCTATTAAAACAATAAGATAAGTAAGAAGATAGTAAATAACAGTATAACACTGAAAGGATGAACAGCAGGACACAGCATAATTACATTTAACACTTCAGTGCTCACACACGAGCGACACGCATCGACATCGACAACAGAGACAACTGCATCCGTCAACACGCGTCGTGTGTCGGAGACCAGCCAAGGCTGAAAAGCCGAAACAGCTTCTTAAAGTGTGTCGTCCCACTCATTGGCGAACCACCACAAGAAAGACTGAAGCTGTGGCGTGACAGTGCTTCCTTACCCAAACCGTTCGTTCCACCCGCTGAGGACCTCCCACCTGGACATGAGTTACCTTGGGTAACCTGGAAGTCTTTAAACAGACTCCGGACCCAGGTTGGCCGAAGCAAGGAAAACCTGTTCAGGTGGAGATTTATAGACGACTTCGCCTTGGAGTGTAAATGTGGTGCTGTTCCACAAACGATGGGACACTTAATATCGTGCACTGCGTGTCCTGTCAGCTGCACGTTACACGAACTGATGGACGCTAGTGATGGCGCCAAACAAGTAGCCGAATTCTGGGCCGAGTACATTCAGATTGCTATCGACACGCTAAGAAGAAGAACACACGTCGATGGCAGCCGTCGGCAACGTATCGCTCGTGTATTTAAGTACGATACTACAATAAACTTAAATACACGTGCGGCATGTTGTCGACGGCTGCCTCTGTCGTCGACGCGTGTCACTCGAGTATAATACACTTACCTAAAAGCTCGATGGGAGCAGCTGGCTTCATCTGCAGAGCATAAGCTATCCCCTGAATTCCTTCTTCCTTAAATCTGTTATTGGCAATTCTTACCACTTTCACGTTATTGTGAATGAAAATAAAACCGCCGAGTGCCTTCATCCCGTAATCACCGATTTGACAATGATTGAAATCCAGTTCCTCAATGCTTTCCTTCTTCACAAGATTTTGAAGGATCAATTTAACTTTTGAACAATCTAGGTTACTGCGATTGATGCGAAATATTTTTAAATAGCTCAAATGTTCTAATCCTCGACAAATTGAGTCGCAATCAGCCAGCGAAAATTCGAAATACCTTGTTAAATATTTATCTTTAAGATCGTTTATCCCAAAGACTAGAGATATTTCCCGAAGATTATATAATTTTGCCAAAACTGGCTCCATGAGGATATGGTCATAGACTCTAGGTACACTGAATTCACATGTATCTTCCACCACCGTGTCGGAAGCTAGGGGCGGTTTCAGTTGGCGTACCATTTGCAGCTGATTCAATCCCAAGAAGAAGATATACGGACTGACCTGGTTGGTAAATAGGAATTATATTTTATGACTTGGTATATTCAGTTATGATGTTATAATGCTCAGACAGCAAGCTTTTGTTTTATTTTGACCTAATGCAAGTAAAAGTATCGTAAGTATTGGTGATTAATTTGGTAGCTAATACCATAATACATAGCACAACTCGTTAACACGTGTTGTGCTATGTACTGTGGGATAAAGGGAAGCAGAGCAGGGTTAAGGGAATCACACTCTTAAATACTAGAGACAGGTGCCATTTAATGCCATCATGATTCCGTAAGAGAGAGACGTAGCTATACATGACCAATAGTACGGTCAGCATCAAAAGTTGATTAACACTTCAGTTTTTTTAATCTTAGTTATTGAGCAAAATATTTGTTCAAAATTGCAGCAGAAGAATTTTTTTTAGAATATATACTCTTGTCTATTATGTGAAAAGCTAAAAATCAGTTTATTGAAAAAAAATTGTTGTCAATTTAATAACATGTAAAAATGATAGTGTTAATCGACTTTTGATGCTGACTGTACCATCTCTTTTTCGGACTGGAGTCATGATGGCATTACTATATTACTATACTTCGTAATACAGCCCCAGAAGTTAAAAAATTACATAAACACGTGTTACCAGTGATGCAAGTTCTACAGCTTCATCTTCTTTAAAAACGTCTGGGTTTGCAGATTCCAAGTAATCTTGAAGGCAAGCCGATAAATATTTGCCTTTCCAGAAAATTTTTCCCAGCTCTAACCTTGATGGGTATTTGGAATAGAATGACCTTCTCCAATATTGCTCGTCCTAAAACGAAGTCAAATTGTTTTTTGTAATATCATTACAGTTATACCATGTACAAAATGTAATGTTTAATATCCTCCTACTACGCTATGCTTTGATATGACACCACTCTACTCCTAAATTGCTTCGTAAAGCGACTTGTTTTCAAAACTAATTGATTATACGTAGTTGCATAATGTGAACCTTAATGTAGGGTACACTGCACTTCAATGGGATATCCGCAGGGTATAAGTCCATCAATATATCGACGTCTTTTTGAAGGATTTTCTGAAGAGGATTCAGTCTTTCAAATATCCTGGACAGAGCGAGAGCAGCGTAGAAAGTAAGTGGTTTAGGTGTAAAGTCATCATCCCATTCGAAGTCCTCAGCTCTGATTTTGCGAGGAGCTTCTGCAACCGAGTTACTCATAGATGCTGGTGTGGAATACACCAAACGCGTATTAGTGCTCACTAAGTAAGGTATCTTCATGATTTTAGCTTTCTTTGCTGCTTTTCTTTATTAATATTTGATGAAAAATTTATTTAGATTCTCTACAACACTGTGTAATGTGAATCAGTCTATTAAAAAGTACTCGCAGAGGACTTTTATAATACTGGAAAGTACTTTGTGAATCTGAATGTCACTTTTGATTTGTAATTTGACCACAGAATTAGACAATAATCATGTTTTTTTTTATGAACAAATGGCATTTTTGCTTGACTATTGATCTCTTTATAGAGTGATAAGTTTGATGTTGATTGAGTTTTTATATAGGGCATATATTTTTAACAAATTATTCATCACACATAAAAATAAAACAACAATTTCACATAATGGCATGACAGTTATTTGAGAACCTCATTCACAGATAACTAATATAACTATTATACATTATATCGAGTATACAGGGTGTCCCTGGAAGTATGGATCAAATCGAATAGGGGCGTGGGCAAGATCATTTCGAAACTTTTTAACCCTGAGAATGTCAGTGAATTTTTTACGGTTCAAAAGTTATGACCGATTTTTTTTTTTCAATCACTTCGCTTAGTGTTCAAAGAAATTAATCATAAAAAAATACTATTAGGGCTATCTAAAAAAAAAATTGATAGCCCTGATAGATTTCACGAATTCGATCTTTCTTCTCTTTTTTTTAGTATTGTTTTTTTAGTTTTTTTATTACGATTTTTTTTTTTTGCTGAAACGTTTGGAAATGACCTTGCCCACGTCCCTATTCGATTTGATCCATACTTCCAGGGACACCCTGTATAATGTAATGAGAGTTCATAGAAACAGCAATCCCGTGGGGCGTGTTCTATGTGTAGTATCATTTTTCCGTAGCCGTACTACAACATTAAACCTATCAAATATTAAATATGACGCACCACACTCAACTTAACTAGAAATAATTATATGAGTACTTTGTAAATTAACAGTACAAAGTTCACCATAACATAACATAAATAAGAAGTCGGGTGTTTCCGTGAGTCTTCGTGCAAGCTCGGATCAAAACAAAGCTGAGCAGCGCACCCGCGCCGCATTCACTCACTGTTTAGTTAGTTTGTTACCGTGTCATATCATACTGTATTATCGACCGGCGTGCGCGACTCTTGTCATTGCCAACACATTTTTATTTAAAACACAACTTTATAATACAATTTGTTTCTTGTTTAATAATTAAAAGCGTAAGATAAAATGGATTCTGATAGGAAAAATTCGGCCCAAAACCGTAATACTTCTCAAGTTTCGACTTACAGCCCGTGGAATTTGTTATTCAGCCCAAGAAACCGCACTAGTAGTGAAACCAGTGTCAGTTCCAATACTTCTCAAAGTAGTCAACAAGGTAAGTCCATTTATTTTTATTTAATAAAAAAGCATTATTCATTCTTTGTGATCTTCCACGAGTACGTTTACCATCATTGTGCATATACGATCATCATAAGGCACCTAACTACAATGTAACAGATTCTTGAGTTAATTCTCTTCTCTTTGTGGCTTTACCACATCTTTACCATAACAAATTCATCTCCGGCAACTCGGCAAGCCACATGGAAACAAAAACAAAAAAAAAAAAAACGCGGTGTGGGATGGTCTTGACGTCGCCGCGTCGGAGGCACGTCACGTAGTAACTATGCATATATAAAAGTAAGGTTAGCAGGCGGAGAATGGGAACCGGTTGCCTTGTTTGTTTGTAAACTGTACGCAGATCTTAATGTTCAGGACAATCTAAACAGCTTATGTACTTACCTCAAGGTTTATTAATGTTATAATAAATGAAACTTCATTTATGTAACACTTGTATATTACCATACATATTACGAAGTCTGTTTTGCTTCTGAACCACTTTCTAATCTGGCCTATGAATGTCATCAAGGTAATGATAAATAACAGGAATATCATTGAATATCACAAAATGCATGAATATTGTTTTTTCAATAACTTGGACCATGAGTAGTTTTTATTTGTCTGGTTTATAATCCTAAAGCAAATAACCATTCCGTCTTTTGGTAATGTGCATATATTTTACGACATACTGGCTTTCGAATCTGCAGAACATTGTCCATTGCCTAACTTGCCTTCTGTACTTTGTTGCTTATTATAGTTATTATGTAGATATATTTGACCGTTTCGGTACAAGATAAAGGATGTCTGTGCTGTTTTGTTTTGTACCTAAACCCAGTTATTTTTGTCTGATTGTTCGAAGCATATGGCATGTCATGACATGTGTTTCGTGGTGTCATTATGGGATGTGGGATGCCATTGGCACGTCTTTGTGCCAAGGTTCAAGTAATTTTATGTCACTAATCCCCACCTCAATTAGAATTCTCTATGCTAATATAGATATTATTCAACGCACGAATTCTCAATGCAGCGTGCCAGGAAATATTATAATGGCTAGTTTGTTTAAATTATTACGCAGTTTTCAAGTTTGCAACATAATTTTTGCCTTCCGCATATATCTAGGAAAAACCGGTCTTGGAACAAAATTGCTTTTTTATCAAATGGCGATTATATTCATGTTAAAAATATTTTTTGTTGATGTTTCAGTCTATCTACTTTTTTTTATTCAAAGATGATAATTTTAATAGATAACAAGGTTACAAGAACTATCAAAGTTCAACGGGCAAAATGTCAATGCGGATAATGAATAAAAGAGTAATAATACCTACCTATTATAAGTAATGGCTAAAAAACCAATATGTATGTAGCTTATTTGCGTAGTGCTTAATTAAAGTGTAAAATAATTATCCTCAACGATTGTTTTGTACAAAATATTTCCTCTGAATATGAATCAGACATGCTCTAGACAAAAAATACACTGTTAATGCGTATTAAACTGAGATAAAAAAGAAACGATAACACTTATCTGAAACTAACAAGTGGAGTAATACCAAAATTCAATGTCACTAACGATATATCCACACTCATAGCCGAGGCCATAGCAAATATACGCGTGAAGACGTAGGTAGTCAATAAACCGAGAATTTCTTGGTATCCATTTGATTTTAAATAACCCTACTTGCTACTTCCAATAGAAAAATAGCCAGCGGCTAAGACCGGATAATCAAGCCCAGCTATTTATAGCCTTTTTACTTTCAAGTCTACCTATACTTTGAGTTGTCGCAAACGCTTTTCCTTCATCAATATTTAGATAAACAATTATAGGTACGAATTCTAAGTACAGACTAAAAAATTATTATATGGGGAAGGTCCCCAGAAAATATATTTTTATGTGAAAGTCATTATCAAGTTAGTCATAAATTTAGAGGCTAGAATCATCATCTTTCCTAAACATCAGTCATGTTTTGGACATGATTTTAGAGGTTATGGGACCTAACCTAGAGGAGAGGGTTCTGTCAGTTTCGCTAAAGACATTACAGACATCAAAACAGAGGACCATGAAAGAGATATAAACAAAACTGTAACACAACCATTGTAAACCAAAAAAATATAAATTTCCAGCAGCATCCTCAGTAAATGGAAACCTCTACTGAGGATGCTTCTGGAAATTTATAAATGTTTAACGATATAGTTAAAACAAACTTTAAAGTTTAAACTAACTTCACTTTGCCTTTGTACATGTACGAGTTTGTGCTTAAAGTATTAAATAAATAAATAAAATATGATACTATCAGGTATTGCCTAGTATTGGTTTTATTGATAAACAAAAACACTAAAACAGACGCATGACATCAATCGTTCTATCTATGATTACATCGCTTTGTTCGATACAACAAATAATGTTGACCATGATATAACAAAACTTGAACGTTAGAACATTCCACTAGCTCAATACTAGATTTGTACAGCCGGAACTTTATTGTACGTTTATTTTAGTATAGGAAATGAATGAGTTAGAAGCATTAGCATAAACGTTCAAAACAAGCAAGTGTATCCAAGCGAGAGTTTAGACAAGTGACTACGTGGCCGACGTCAGATAGGACGTCCCCGAATCTCGGAAACCTTTTGACTTTAAAATCTTGCTACCCTGCTCACTCAGCAAATGTCATTCTTTAGAGATTTGTGAATTTTTATGTCCCAGTGATATCCGTTTTTATTACAATTTGTATATTGATTAACATCGTAGAGCTACATACGTCAACGAAATAAAAATTATAAGACGGTGACTTGGCTAATGAATGCGCTTGGCCAAGAATTAAAATTAATTGAACACATGCGAAAAGCAAACAAAACAAAATACCCAATTAAAAATTCGAGGCACCTGGATGTCAGCTGGACCATATATCTAGCAATGTCATTATACGTTATTTCAAGTGATATTATATTATTTGTTACTATGGGGTCGGACCCGAGGGGTCTGCCATATATTACACACCCCATTATTTCAACACCTCCGGATATAATGAATGTAACCTACAGATATACAGAAAAAATTAATCATGAACCCATGTTTAATTTTATCATTAAATCTAATGACATATTATTTAAACAAAACCGTACCTTCTAAAAAGTAACTAAGAATTATGATTTTTCACTTTCTAAAATTGTCTTTCTGAGGTCCTCTGGAAATAAATATCCATATTGATACTAGTATACTTATCCTTTCATCGCGCATCGGTTCATGTTCATGTTCAAAAAGATACACTATGTAGAACTCAATGTTTGACAATATTGTTAAAAGATAAGTGTTGCTAATGGAACTGTCAATACAAGGAACATGCTTTGCTACCCAAAAGATGTTGAAATCGTATTTTTTACTTATGATAATAACTTTAATAACCGTGGTTTATCATTGCAGGTACTCAATTCGGGGCACTGCAGAGGCAAACGAGCAAAAACGAAGAATATCTGTGGATGATGTAAGTAAGCTGATATTTCACATAGCATTTTTGTATTGTATTGTGATACTCAATGTGATATTTGGTCACGCCAAAATTCAGAAATGCGTTTCGAATTTTTGATCCAAATAAAATATAGGAGATGAACGCAAAATAAGCAACTTATTTATTTTTGTGTGCAGTTTTAAAATACTTAATGAATGACAGATGGCCTGCGGTTTATACTTTCATAATATTAAAGTAGGTAACCCCTATCTTTTGCGTCACAAGATACGTGGAAAAGAAATCAGCCGGTGCGCTGTATATTTTTGTTTGATTCCAAGATTAGATCAGATTTATTTAGACGAGGTTGCTAGATAGATTGAAAGCTCCGGAATTGAAATGTCGCCAATCACTGAAACCGGTGACCAAATATGAAATGCATCCGCTATTAATAGATCATTTGCAGAAGCGATTCAACATGAGTGAAATTGATTGACCAACCTATCAATCAGTATTATATGTTCATTTATTTTTGCCACGAATAGCTTTTAATCGTATATTTAACTAGCTGTACCCGCGATTTCGTTCGCGTGCATGTCGGAAAACAAATTGGATATTTCATAGGTTTCAAACAGACATACAAACATTTTAAAACTGTTTTTTTTTTTTGTTATACATAAGTACCGTTTATACTTTCATTTGAATTTAGTAAAGAGCTATTATTTTGAAATTACAAACAGACATTTCAATTTTATTTATTTGTTTATATCAAAAATACAAATCAAGGTTCACCATGATTGCCTAACAGATAAATGAATTTAAAGATATCGAATGGACACGCATTAAGTCAGCAACTACCTATAACCTCCAAGGTGACGACTTTTGTCCGCACCCAAGCGTTTAAAATTGAATGATATATTTTTAAAAGCTTGGTCTCAAGTAGGTATTTACGAATGAAGAAGATGGATGTTCCAGTGTTCGTTTCTCGTTCGCCTTTATTATACTTGAAAGTCTGCAGTTAACATTCTTATAAAGTGCTCAGTATCAGCTTTATCTGGACTTTGCAACCTAATCCCCATAATGATCCGGTCTTGGCGGGATTTTCACAATCGTAAACTTAGATCTTTATTGTTACTTATAACACGTACATGCAATGCATGCACATTAACATTTAAATATCAAGCACAAATAAAACTGCACAAAATACCGGTTCCAGCAATGCCAATGTTAATGTTCAACAAAATGAAAGAATAAATGAAGGCCTATTCTCGTAATTTAAAACGTTCAAAATTTAGTCGCAGTCTTATCTCGGCGACAAAAAAATGCCAAAAACTTGTCAAAATGTAGGGAAATTAGAGGTATTTTTGACAGATTAGAGATCAGAGGGGCAATTCTCGTAATTTTAAGAACGTTCACAGTCTGATCTCAGTCCCAATCTGTCAAAATTACCTCTAATTTCCCTACATTTTTGACATTTGTTTGTCGCCGAAATGAGACTGCGTCTAGATTTTGATCGTTTTAAATTACGAGAATTGGCCTTCAGACTGTGAACGTTCTTAAAATTATAAGAATTGCCCCTCAGCTGGTCTAGTCTACAAAAAATGTGGTGAAGTATGCTTTAAGTGAACTGTCATTCCACATGATGCTAGGGCTTGACACTGTTGACAGCTAAGTTTTCACGGCGAGGTTTTTACAGAATTGATCGGCTGTTTTGCATAATATGATAACTTTGAATGTAGATCATTACACTTTAACCCCCTTACTAATAAACGTATTATATCTGTTACACACCGATTTCTCTCTTTCAGTTGTCAGTAATTTAATTTTCGAAAGAAGAAGACAAAGCGTTGTGTTATACAGACGCTATACAACGTTTATTAGTAAGGGGGTAGAAATAAAAGTCACACAAGGTCTACATACGTCACTGTTATCACGAGACAGGAGAACGTATTAAATAATATGGTAAATGAAAATGCAACAATAAATAAACCTATATTCATGCAAAATCCCGAGTGCAGCGGTGCGTATCGCTAATGTAATTACAACAAGAACACATAGCCTCCTTTTTAAGCCAGTCAACATGTTATGCAAATGACAATGAACAAGTTCATAACAATTTTGCGGTGTATATGTTTACAAAACAGGATCGGTGACTGTTTCGTTTTCGTATATTGTAAATAGGTACGTAAAATATATTTCGCTGGGGTGACAGAAACGGGTCCGTGGCTTAGGCCCCCAGTGGTCGAGGCACCTGTGGCCGACGCCCCCGATTCGATTAATTTAATATCTTCTTCTTTTTGGGCTTTTTCACTTAGTACAGTAAATGAGAAAAGTGTTTCACCATAATAATAAAGTATTTTTCCTTGCTAAACAACAGTTATCTATCAAATAGCAGAGAGAATAGATCGCCACTTAACCTTTTTTCCCATTAAAAGCATATTGATTATGTACAAACATCCAAAAAAAAAAGACTTCTATAAAATGTTGTTAATATACATTTATAATAAATTACCATATGGAAATTTTATCTTTCAATTTCAACCAACTTGTCAACTAACTGAGCCAAACCTAACAATAAAAAGTCCGTCTTTTTATCCACAAAAATGTCTATCTCTTTCATACCAGATTCAAGTTATTGAATATTGCAATGTGCAACAGATAAGAAAGTTTAATGACGTGTCATCTCACAATGACGGGCGAAGGTCCTTCGCAAGGGCTCGTGCCAAATAATTACAATATAGTTAAAAATAGACTTGGTGAAAAAAATGTTTGTGCCTCACAGTACATTTGATCAAAAATTGCTTTGAATTAAATTAATCGCATCGGGGGCGTCGGCCACAGGTGCCTCGACCACTGGGGGCCTAAGCCACGGACCCACAGAAACTTCGTTTTACTCTTTGTTTATCAATTTTTAAGTATAAGGAAATACTTACCGATCCTGAAACAAAGGTAATTTATTGTAAGGAAACTAAATAGGACAAAAATAGCATGAGGCATCTACCTACTTCATACAGCCTGTAATCTGAAAATTTATCATTTCTGAAAGAACCAATACCTAGGTAAAACCTATTTAATGCATTGCTAGCTGCATTACAGCGGGGCAATTGCGTAACACTTTATCAATCGGAATCGGTTTCATTTTGACAGTTCAACAACATTCATTGCGCTATTTACGCGTTGAGCAGACAAATATTTCGAACTTATGAAGCAATGGATTAGCAATTGGCTTCAAAATGATTCAAATTCTGATTGATAGTGTGTTACGCAATTAGGGTGCTGGTTCTTTTTTACACTCTAATTTAATATAGTATAATGAATGTTCATGAGTAGCAGTATTTGAGTCCATTGAGGGCACATCATAGGTCAGCACCTTCAAACAATGATGAATAATCGTTTTGATTGTGCTGTTGGATTAAGTTGCAAATGCATACACTACATTTTAGGATATACATTTTTTTACTTTCACGTGTTTACTTACATGTAGACTACCTGCTTATAATGACCCTTAATAACCATTAAGGGTCATTAACATCCTTAACAACCGTTAAGGATCATCATAAGCACACAAACATTAGACAAGGCGGTTACCTTGTCTAATGTGTTCATAAAACAAGTACTTTTAAGAGACATAACTCAGTTATAATTCCTTAGGTAGTTACCTGACCATTGTGTCACAGAAATGGCTTAGGATTAAATTAACATCAGCGAAGCAATAATCCGTCCCCTAAATGACCCTAATGCTAAAGGATTTCCTGACCTAAATATACGTCACCTGCTTCATAAATATTCCATCTTAAAGTAAACCGTAAAGAAAAATCACGGATTGCAAAAGACGAGCTTATTAGCAATAATGGTAGGTCTCGAAGGTCGTCCAGTTGCGGCGGAGGCATTTCTGCAGCTGATGTTGCTGTCTCACGTTGTTATGGAGGCCTCAATGTGTGGGAAGGAGACGCGGTATAGTTGTTGGTCGGCTTCCCCTCTCGCTGATGTCGAAACCTTCGGTTGCATGCGTTCGCGCTGGGCGCTGCGCCGCGGAGCATTGACGACGGTGCGCAAACGACGGACAAACAGTTGGACCACAACACACAAAGAACAGTGCTCTTGTTAAAAAGTGACAGTGAAATGAGAAAAACACGTGTCCCGAGGTAGCCAGTGACAACCCGCGCTGACATCTGCTTCGGTTAGTTTTCATACTACTTACCTATGTACTTCTGAAATATTGTGTTCTTTATATAGGCATCGCAGTTTTTAATTTAAAAACAAAGAAACATGAAGTAATGACTGCTCATAATGATACCTACGTTATAACCGGTCTGAATGACGTATGTTTATTAGTATTTTTGCCGGTTTTATGTGAATAAATTTTATACGAGTTTAGTTTGTTTTAGTCATTTACAAAAAGTATCTTGAAATAGATGTACGTGTGTAATCAGTGTTTAAAGAAAAATCTGTTTTCCCTTCTTCAAGTGTAGTGTTAAACATATCTAACTAGGTACGTACTGAAAATTGTACTGTAAAACTTGTGACATTTGTAACGTTTCTAGTCGCTGTTAGTGGTATTTGTTCTGAACATAGGCTGTTGCAATATTACACCGGCTCCGAAACGTTTCCACATCTCGTTACGGGCGTGTATCTCAAGGTAAACTGATACATTTTATTATATAGGTACATATCTACCTACGCAGGTATAATATGTTGTTCTTGACACTGTTTTTATTTACTTTATGAGATCATCTCTGCATGGCACTCACATTTGAAACAAATCTGGTAAATTAATTAATCTAACTTTTACTTCGCAATAGATTTAGTTTAAAATAAAGCTAATAAACTCTAGAATTTACTAAAGTTCGATTTTCATAATGAATTATAACTTTGAAACATTATTTAATTGGATGTCAAACTGAAATCCCCCCAACGGATTTCGAGATTAATAATTTAGCTAAAGTTAGTATTTATGTGGTATCTTTGACATATTTTAAAGGAGTTACCTATCTAAACATTACGCTCATTATTCCCTAGGGAGTAGTGCAGAGATGTGTAAGTACCTCATGTTTAAGTCCTATGTAGTAGGGAGCGAGTCTACTGCCAATAACCAGAGACATATTCCGAATGTCCAAATGGAAGAACGGGGATCAAACACAAGACCCACGCTCGGGAGTTGCGCTTGCGACCAATAGGATGCAGGGTACTTATTCATAAGGACGCACGTTTTTAAATGGTTTGCCTTATGTAGCTGTGTCACATGCTGTGTTCACATCACAAGTACAAACGCCAGTACGTCAACTTTTATTTAACTTACCCATTCGCGAGTAACGCCGTACATTGAACTCTCAAGCTAAACAAACTTAGTATTCTTGTACAGACGCCAGCACATCAACCTACCCGAAACTGTCAGATTTTCCCAATCAACTTTGAACCTTATGTTTTAGTGATAAAGTTGAAAATCTATTAAAGAAATTTGACAGATTGTAGTAGGTTGATGTGCTGGCCTCTGTACATTATCCACTTGACTGCAATCTATACTCATACCTTATCTTTGTAGAGGACATAAAATTGACAGACTATTCCAATAAAAGCAGACAGATGTTATAAAATCAAATCATTTATTTTTTGCCAACATTGGTAGGGGTATAGATTTATAGCTGTCAGTAAAACTGAAACTGAAATCTCAAGTTCAAGACGTAAATAGAATAGGATAGAAACAAGCTTTATTTATTGGAAAAGTGGAAAGACGGACGGGGAGGCCTTTGTCCTGCAGTGGGACACGACATGCTTATAAAAACACAAGCATTTTATATCTTCCATAATATACGTACTTGCCGTCACCACCTTTATTTTCTGAAGTCAAATATAATCTGTAGTGTATCTATAGATACACTACAGATTATATTTGACTACACTACAGATTATATATATCTATAGATATGTAAACACTGTCTCATTCACACAAAGAAACCGATGACTTAACTTGGATTTACTTACTTATGGATAAATATCAAACTAATGACTTTAACTGGATCTACCTTAGTTCTCAAAAAATAAACTGATGAAGTTAACTGAATTTACAAAAAAATACGAACTAACTAATGTCCCTGAACTTAGGCTGTTCCACAAGGAACAAAAAAAAAATGTTTTTTTTGTCGCTGTAGTGTAGCTGCTGTCACTTAAGTCATCTGACAGTCACGAGGATTGGCGGGAAACAGACAAAGTGAAGCAGGCTAGGTGGTAGTGAGCCAGTGAAATGATATATTCAACATAAACACGGAATCAACAAGATTCTACATAATCAATTCATGTAAAAGTACTCAATACTACAAACGGAACGGATCGTTTCACTTACAAATCTTACCACTTTGTAATGCGTATGTACCCCCTAATAAAGCCTTTGAAAAACTTTTCAAGGCAATCTTGCTTCAAAAGGAGGAAATGAATGGGTTTCCTATGTGAGGTTATGAAGACTGCGTGATTGAATTTGATATTGATGAAGTAACATTACAGGGTTGAAAAAATACATATTACATTTCCAACTGGTTTCTTCATATATTTTGTTTTTGTAGCCCTGCGATATAGCGAGTTTTAACCCAAAAATTAACTGCAAAACACAGAAGTTTGCTGCAAATGTCAACATGATTACTTTGCTATAACAGATAAATTCATTCTAAAGTACTGCGTATATAAAAGACACGTGTAATTATACTTTTAATTAAGTTCTTTTAACATTATATTTTGTAACTCGTGTCTGTGTCACATTCATTATCGAATAATAGTGGTTTTATGACTTTGACGAGTTCAAAGTAAAATAACGTCGTACGAAGTTTGAGTTCATAGAAAGAATTATTATAAATTCAAGAAGGCTTTGCTTCTCACACGACTAACACAACGCTTGGTAAAGTTTTAGCTCCTCTTTCTTACGATCTTTAGAAACAGACTGAGTATATTAATTCAAAAACATTAGCATCATCAGCCTATAATGGTCCACTGCTGGGACACAGGCCTCCTCTCTGTCAGAGGGGGCTACAATCCACCACGCGGGCCCAGTGCGGGTTGGTGAATAAGCTACAATCAAAAACATAAGGTGCAATCTTTATTTAAGTACTAAACAAATGGCTGCACTAAAAACATACAGCATACAATTCCAATTAATCATTTGCCTTACCTATTAAACATTCAGCATCTACTGTCATTAATGCACGTCATCACTGTCCACCATGACACATGCCCACACCTACTTAAGTCATTAACCATTGAGATTAACTCAAAGTAATGTGCAAAATACGTAGTAAAATAAAAGATGATAATTATGTCAAACATGGTGTTGCACAATTATGACCTTGACTCCACGACCTCTATGCTCTATGGCCTTAAAGACAGTCAACTTCCAAACAAATAGTCAACTTACATGTGTATGAGATGAAGTGTGTATGAATCATATAAGCACAAAAGACCTTGTAAAAAGTGATGGCATTGAAGTTAAAGAATGTAATGAAATAGAAATGTCAATATGGTGTAATTTTACCATGAACTATGTCTGAAATTGATCGAAGTTAGCAAGGTGAAAAATACCTAATTAATCTGGTGCATTATAAATAAATAAACAAATACTTAGATATTCACGTAGATATTGTAGTATACACGACGACATATCAAGCTATACATTTCCAGATTTAGCTGACCGGACGCTTTTTGTACAACAATTCATTAGTAAAGTTACCCCGGTTAGGAAAGCCTGAAAAGGAACACTGTGCACTGTGCTGTATTCTGCAGATGTCAACTTGACATCTTAGCTACATGAGAATTGATTGGCTGTTACGATCTACATTAAGTTCAACTGTAGCATCAATTTTTTTTTTTTAATAATGGTCTCTTGCTTTTCCTATTCACTTTTGAAATTGGCAGAATAGTCGACATCGGCTTTACTTGCCATCAATAAAAATTGTTACAGTTAGCAATAGTATGTACTATGTTGTGTTGTGTCTTATGTGTTATCTGAACAAAGTTATCTTGTAGAGTTCTTGTTCTTCTCTAAAATACAGTAAATACAGTCGTTCCAGCGACACGATTGTATTTTTCGATCATGTTGGCCACAATCTTAGCCACTTCCACGGCATGGTCGAACCTGTTAACAAATCCCTTCAACCGTTTTCAGGCGCGAGTTGATTTTCCCAGAATTCAGGCATGATTCTTTGTTGGAAATAATGGCTAAAATAAAACCACGAATGATTTCGTTTGTATAAACATTAATTTTGTATAATATCTAGTGTAATGTAATTTAAAGTGTTGCTCGCATGTAATATACAAACACGATAATACATAATGTGTGTGCAAATTGAGAAGTGTGACCGACTTTACACAATAGCGGAGTAAACATCATGGAACTCATTTGTTATCTTAAAAATACAAGGTGTCCCAGAGATCGACCAACATACTATAGGTGGTGATAGCTTTGGTCAAGCCTTCCCAAAATTACAAAAAATATATTCCCCAAAATCTTATAGTTTTCGAGTTATACCAAGTTTTAAAAAATTACCGCCATGCGTCATTCTTTTGACTCTCATATGTAAATAAAATCTTTTCATTCATAACTTTTTCCATCAAAATATTATTTAGTAGTTTCTCTATCCGTAATTACTTTTAATTCTCCATAAAAACTTACAAATTCAACATAAATTCACTATTATTTGAGGTTTTCCTCAAATATTTTTTTGTTAATAGTCTGGTATAACTCGAAAACTATAAGATTTTGCGGAACATATGTTTTTTTTTTTCTTTTGGGTGGGCTTGACCAAAGCTATCACCACCTACGGTATGTCGGTCGATTTCTGGGACATCCTGTAGATATAATTCTACGAAGTATCCAAAGTTATAATAAGTTAAGTTATAATGTAATGTTTCACGTTTCCGGATGACAGCGATGCGGACGAGTACTTCGACGCCTAAATGTCCTTTATTTTTGTATTTAGTTGTAGATATAGTAAGTTATTTAGTCATTACTCTAGGATGCATATCCGGTAGGCTCTTAAATCCTTACCTATCCTTCGGGCACGTCTTCCCTACCATTACCGCGCCCCCCCGTCTATTCCTTGATATGCAATGGTCGCTGTAGCACCATGAACATGACGATACAGGAGCTAGTGTGAATCTGGGGTTCATTCAATTAATCGAGTCTGGTTTAACCATACTGGGATCGTCGGTGCAATTCATTCATTCATAGTTTAAATAGTTAGTTACATTTTCTCAATAAAATTGCAAGTACCTAATAAATACATAAATATAATGATAAAATACTGTAAATAAGTTAAATAGGTAGGTACTGGGTTTGTGTTGAGATAACACGAAAGAAAATACATATATATATAGATTTTTAAGCTCAAAATTCAGCAACGAGGATACCGTTCGTTTACGCAGCCCTAAGGACCTCACGTGTACAGATGACAGGGTATGCGGTGCAAGATGGGAGGTGAGCCATTGTCTGTGGATAGACACCGCATACACATCGGAGGTGAGAGCCTTACATGAACCCCCGCTTGTGGAGGTTATCCTTGCTGCGGCCTGTTGGGGTACAACTACGAAGTGTATGTGTAGTGTCTAATAAATTCTATCTGTTTTGTGTTGCAAACGTTCATGTCACCGGCAGAGTCAGAGGACGCAGACTATCAAACATTGTGACCAACGACTGTATGAAATCGGAGTTTTTTAAACTTTAGGAAATATTAGATACTTATCGCATAATTATTCATGATAAAGTTTTATCAATAAGTTTAAGAGCTAATTGATATCGCTCAGTGGTCTGATAACTTTACAAAGGACATTGGAAATTACTTTGAAGAATCCCGTTCATAAATTAAAAATAAAATGAAGTCTTTTTTTATCATACTTAAGTAGTTAATTCTTTGCTGTATTTGTTATTCAAGACAAGCGATGCGTTATACCTAGTCTTAACAACTTTTATTTGTATTTTGAAGATAACAGACAATTGTTATTAAAACAATTTCTTTCAACACAGCAGTCGGAGTGATACCACACAGGAGTTTGACCGCTGATATCAGTACAAATAACACGTAATCAACTTTAAACAGTACCTAAGTGATCTGTAGTATTATATAACTGATAAGTCTGTGCCTATCTACCTTTTTTTTGGGTGGGAAATTACCAAATAACTTTGTAGCGGTATCTACAACGCCACATACGAACAACGCGTCATACTGACGTCACGCAAATCTTGCATCTCGCAAGGAGAATTCATCGCGCAACTAGCATAGATACAACAGCCCGACATGAATCATCGGGCAGTTGCCCGCCAGACACAACACCCGTCTGGTCGGAGGATCCTCCTTTTTCTATGAAGGTTGAGTGAACTTTACACCCTATTCCTCATACCTCTATAACTTCTCCCGCTCTGGGCGGAGCGAGAGGGCGTGTCAGACTTTTACTGACTAAAACCCACCCGTGTACCTTTAGTTGCCTGTGCCAGGGCCCACGGTATCTCATTCGAACAACCCGAGACCCCAGCAGGCATCGGTCCTAGCGGACCCCGTCAGTTAGTGCTGACATCTCTTGGAGGCGTGCGTGGAACACAACGCACCGTCGACCCGGGCCTGCTTACCGGACGGCGAGTTGCCCATTGCTCGCCGTCCGCAAGCCCGCGCCTACGGTGACCGGGAATTGGCTATCGATTCCCGATGCCCAGGGCGTCTCCTACAGGTGCCTACCTACCTGTAGTATCATGTTATGAAGTGACACGACCAAAATAAATAAGTACAGTTTTCGTACATACATAAAACTCACGCCTTCTACCCAAGGGGCAGGCAGGAACGACATAACGCCACCTGCTATGATCCTTACATGCTCCTTTTGTTTGGTTTACGTTCATACATCAGCTGGGTGAATGCGTAACATACTAACTGTAGGAATGGGTTCCATTTTGACAGTTCAACAACTTTATATTAATCACTTGTGCTAAATGTTTGCATGCCAAATTTAAGGTAGAATGTATAAGGATCTCTAATTATGAAAACATCTGCATTTTTTGTACCTAATTTCTATGCAAATAAATAATTATTCCATTCTATTCTACAACATTCATTGCGTTATTTACTTTGTTGAGCAGACAAATTTTTGAACATAAATGTTTATTTATCTCCACAAAGGTGACAGGTATTTCGACAAAATCGTGTAATTTATATGAATATATTATGAAGCAATGGATGAGCAATATCTTTCAAAATGATTGAAATTATGATTGATAGTATGTTCTTAGTTAGTGTTTATATTAGGGTGCTGATCAAATACAGTTTTCAGTTCTTACAGAATTGTTTAATAGCTATGGCATTGAATTTTCTGCTTTAACGCGTCTCAGACTCTCAGCCCTGTGTTACTAATTTAATTTAATTCGACGTGCTACGGGTAACCTTTGTTCTGCATGCTTTAACGTATAAAAAATGTAAACAAACAAAGAAGGAATTTATAATTTCGATGTGGTGATAAATAACAAAACATTATAGTTATTGCTGTCATTGTATGATGTACCTACTTGCATTCTTTGTATCTATTCCTACTATATTAGAAACTAGCTCTGCGCTGGCGAACTTCGTACCGCTATCGAAATCAGTCAATCCGTATTCCGTTCTCGAGATACCTGTCATAAAAAAGCCATTCCATACAAAATCTTTGAGAACATGTTTTTTTTTGTAAATTTTTTTCACGTTTTAATAGTTATTCTGCTATTCGGGACGGAGATAAATCTAACAAATCAAAGATCATATAAATCGGTACAGCCGTTCTTGAGTTATAAATGTTGTAACTAACCCGATTTTGTTTTATTTATATAAAGTCGCTGGGTAACCGCGTTGTTCTTTTAAACTACGCAACAGAATTTGGTGCGGTTTTCACCATCAGTTAAAGAATTTATTCCGGAAGATTTATGTATACAATGTGTTTTTTTTTATATCCCATAATAATACAAACAGTCCTAGAATATGTGGTCCAAAAATGCATAGTTTCGAAGATATCGCGTAGGCATCTAAGTTTCATTGATAAATAAGTACGAGTAATTCATTTTCATTCAAACCAATCATTCATGTTTAAAGCTAAGAAAATGCGACGTTTTCATATTTCACGTAAATGTGTTTTACATTAATAATCTTGACTTTGTCGAATTATTTTGTATGAGAAATGAAAACAAAAAAAAAATGATAATTGAAAAATTATTCATATGCCAGTTGATTCTTTGATATTGTATTATTCATATGCCAGTTGATTCTTTGATATGGTGTTTTTTTTTGGGATCCCATAACTCTAGGGAGTTATGGGATCCCAAAAAAAAACACCTTGTATAATAAGCGTAAGCATAATTAGCCCAGATAATTCCCAATGCTTGGACACAGGCCTCTCGGTGAGACCAACTAAAAATAAAGAAATCTCAATATTTTGTCAAGTCATAATAACCGTGTGAAGGCCTGTCGCTAGTAGACAATAATTATATCATCTATTCTAACTAATGTTACAAATTGATTTTAGTAAATTAAGTTGATTTTAGTCATTTAAGTTGATTTCAGAATGAATAGCGCTATTAAAAAAGTTGTGTTTGAAGTTGTAGCGTAAACTGAACTTTATTGTGTAGAAATTAAAGTTATTTATCTATAAACTCATTGTTGGCGACAGATCTGGCAACCCGGTTGCTAGGGACTGTTATTGTTGGTTGGCTAGCGACCGGGCGGCTTGCGTGTTTTTTACCTTTTGATAATTATTCTTGTGATCTATATTTATTATACCCAACCCAAGTCCCAACTGCACCTTACCTGGCTATAATTTGGTGCGTAACACTCATATTTGTTTACATTTTTGGCAAATAAATCGCAAATGCAGTTTAGATACCAAGTTAATGAACGGTGTAGGTACACTAACTATAAAATAATTGAAAGTTGGCATGACTTAAACTAAATTAGCAATTAACGAAACAGAAGCAAAACCATATTAAAAAAAAATGTAGATCGATTGTTAAAAACCGTAGAAAGTTGGTGCCCTCCCCACGAATGCGTCAATTACGGCCCGATTCCAATTACATAGTTAATCAACACTTTAATGTTTCACAACCAACGCTAATCCGAAATCAAATATCAATCGTAAGGTGGGTTGTATTTGTTCTACATAATTCACTGTTAGGTAATAGGTAATACGGGCTGGTGTCCGCAACTCTACGTCAATGCGCGTATTTTGCTGTTAACATGCTATCAATTTAAAATATTAAAATACCCTATAATTATGTCAAATATAAGAGTAAGGTAGTGTTGTATGTATCTTTGTTTAAATTATCTTTGTTTAAATTATTTTTGTTTAAATTATTTTTGAAGGAAAACCGGTATGTCCTACAATCAAAAATTCGAAGACATCTACCAACCCGCACAGGGCCGTGTGGTGGATTACGGCCCACTCCCTCTCACCGAGAGGAGGCCTGTGTCCCAGCAGTGGGAGCTTTATAGGCTGATTATGTCATGTCAAGTCTAGATAACTGATCTAGGGCCCTTGTTGATACACAGTTTTCATTTGGAAGCTGCTTTGTCATTTTAAGACATTGATGGCGAATGATTTGCTTGATAACCATTTTATTTCTGTTGTTGTATTTTCAGTCATTAATAACAGCCCGAAAGTACTATAGAGACCTGCGTCATACGTACATACCTACCTGAAAAAGAGAGAAACCAACCATTAACTTCGTGAAACGACATTTTACCTGCTGAATAAATAAATAGTTAATAAAAATATTTATTGCAGACCACATGATCCATAAAAAGACACAATAAAAAAGTTGATACAATAAAAATGGCATACCTACTACATACACACGTTTACTTTTGTACAGTAAGGTCTTAAACCGTTAATTTCAGTTGTTTTTGTTTAATACAACGTTAAGTGCCATATAAGTGCATTAGCCGTTAAACTCTCTTTCAAGTTCGGACAATAAAACTTTACGAAAATAATTCGTGAATTCTGTTACAAATGACATTTACAGTGACCTTCTAAGTTCTGCTCCGAATTATAAACTGAGCGAACAACCGTGATAAAGGTTAAATAAAACTCTTTTCTGTGGACAAGTTCGACTAATAATAATACTAAAGTGTTACTTAATAATGACGTTGATAGTACTGTTCAATAAACTCAATTGGAGGACATTTATTACTTAACTAGCAGCGCCCCGCGGTTTCTCCCGCATAAGTGTCGATCCCGTGGGAATATCGGGATAAAACTAACCCATGTCCTTTCCCGGGACTCAAACTATATACCAAATTTCATCTAAATCGGCTCAGAGGTAACAGACAGACAGACACACTTTCGCATTTATAATCCATACTAATAATATAATATAATATTATAAATTCGAAAGTAACTCTGTCTGTTTGTCTGTATGTTACCTTTTCTCGCCTAAACCGCTGAACCGATTTAGATGAAAGATAGCTTGAGTCCCAGGAAAGGACATAGGATACTTTTTTTCCCGATATTCCCACTGGATCGAGGTTTATGCGGGTGAAACCGTGGGGCGCCGCTATTATTATATACCTATAGTATGGATTGAATTGGCTCCAGTCCACTCTTCGAGTCTTTCTCGTGATCGATGGCCGGTATATTAAGCAACATTGCCAAATATTATTGCGTATATCTGATTGTCTGTTTTGAGAATGCTATTCCTCTTTTGGTATTTTCTTTGATGGTCATGAATTTTTAAGTAATAAGGGAGGTGCTCGTAGCTAAATAATATCAGCCACATGGGTGAATCGAAGGTTCGTTTACCGAGGTCGAGCCGTGGATGGGTGGTCCATTGCATATCGAGACCCTTCTGTGCCTGGGACAGCACGTCTAACCGTTGGTCCCAGCTGTCATTTGTAGATCTATGACATTCGGTAGTCAGAACCCCGAAATCTCCCCTACAAGAAATTCGGCGTGAATTGTCATTGTAACCACGTTCGGCCTTGTCACTATCACCTATTTATTTTCTAGATTTGGCAGAGTCCACCTGTTTATTGAAGTATAATGTGAACATGGATGGATGATGCTAGTTCTTAGGGTTCAGTATCCAAAGGGTGCCAACGCGGCAACGGGACCGTATTAGTACTAAGTCTCCACTGTCCGTCCGTCTGTCTGTCTGTCAGCGGGCTGTATCCCATAATCCGTAATAGAAAGACAGTTGAAAATTTCAGAGTGTGTATTTCTATTACCGCTGCCGCTGTAACACCAAATAATAAAAATAAAATAATTATACGGTGGTAGTGGTACGGAACCCATCGTGTACGTGGCCGGTTTTTCATGCTCTTTTTTATACCTACCTACTTTACCGAGACATTATTTTATATCTCAGCGGATTCTTTGGACGGAATTCCAAAAATGGAGAAAAATAATCCTATTTTGCCCCAATTATTCTCAAAAACGTTCCTTTTCGGAGTAATTAAACAAACCCTTTCATGAAGGTATCGATGAGGGCGATCGAATTAATTCAATGACCCGAGACACAAAATTAACAAACATTGTTTAGGATGATGAGGCGTGGTGTGTTATTATCTGAACGTTCAATAGCATGTGCTTCCATTTGTTAACGGTTTAAGCGAATACTGATTTAATGGCGGTCTGTGGGATATATTCATTTGTATCCACCAAGGGATAAAAATACGGTAGAGTGGGTTGATTTATTGATCAAACCAAAACTAGCAAGTCAGGTATCTATTTAGCAATCAATATTATTTTAGGTACTACAGTATCGTTTTGATTAAAGGTAATTTTGGTATTAGGACCATTTGCTTGACTATTTGATATGGCGGGATCTAAAATTTCTTATTAACACTGATAATGCTAACTTTTTTTTTCATTTGTTTTTTATTCTTCAGTTAAATCATTGGCTAAGGGCTCATTTTTCAATAATCAGATATTTTTTATCTTAGGAACAAATATTGCGGTTTGACAGTTTGTCAAACTGCCATAATTATTCTCCGGACAAAAGTTATCTAACTACTTATTGAAAAATCAGCCCTAAACCAAACATAAATAAGTAAAATGTCGAGTACCGCAAACAATGTACCTAGTGTGAAATCGTTAATTGCCCACAAACCGTGAAGTTATTCGAATTCCGATTCAGTAGTCATTCAGCGTATTTATTATTGTGAAACAAAATGCTGACGTCGACTCATAATCCTGTTCGAGATATTCGTTATGTTGATTGATATATTATGATACCGTATCGGCATAGTAATAAAAGTACTAAGACATACATTCTTATCAATGCACGTATAAGCACCGGAACTCGATGATAATTCTAGTATAGACCTATCATAAAATCATTTTGATAGCATTTAATCTTGCATACGTTTACAATCTCTGATCGAAAAAATCGAAAACAAGGTAAAAATTGTGAAATTGTTAGGAAATGAGTAGCATTTTTCGTAGGTACAGAGGCCAGCACATCAAGCTACCCCAATTTGTCAAATTTTCCCAATTGAATATGAACCTTATTACTTTGCGGTAAAGTTGAAAATCTATCAAAGAAATTTGACAGATTGGGGTAGTTTGATGTGCTGGCGTCTGTACTTAGGTACTGTAAAACATAATTCTGTGGCTGCATTAATATATAAATGGTGGGCAAACTTCATTCAAATGCTAAACTTATTCCTTTTGACTGGCCACGTCAAGTTCTCACAAGTCATTGTAAGCAAATCATCTCATTATTTATCCAAATTTAACTCAGTCATCGAGTATTCGATAGAGTTTCCAGGCAAGTTTGCTGGCAAGTTAATTATTTTTCTATGGGAACATATTTTTCGCGTCAATTTCAGATTTTCTTTTTAAACATTTGCTGAATGTTCACGTCTTTAAAACTCTTCACGTCTTACCAACGTGTTTAAGATTTTAGTACCTATCAAAATGGAAACTTGTGATAATTTAGTTTCTATAAATAGGGTTTACATCACAGTTTGTCTAGGTTATCACCAATAGATAAACTTCTTATATTTATACTGATTACATTGCAAAAAGTTTTGTAAACAATGAAACGTGTCTCTAGTGATAAGCAGATATCTGTCTTGTGTTGTGAACTAAAATAGTTGAACTATAAAATTTATGTGAATTTTCTAGATTATAAAATAATATGAAAATATTCTGATTTTAAATAAGAAGCCATTCGGATATTAAACAAAATCCCGGACAATCCCTGACCACATGAAACAAGATCAGTGGTTCCAAGCCTATTTTTGGCCAGGGACCACTTTGATTTATTTGTTGTTAGTAGGCGTTCAAAAGTTTTTACATACATATTATATTGGACTTAAACATAACTGGCGATTATGGGTGTAGGTACATACTATAGGTACACCTCTGCTCAACCCTTCAAACAAAGGCGTGATGTTATGTAATCTATTGGTATATACAGGGTGTTACGGAAAGGGTATATCAATACAAACGGGTTGAAGAGTGTATCTGGTCTAGAATCTCTGTACAAAATTTCAGCTCAAAAGCATTAACTTTGAAAATGCTTAATATTTTTTTATTTCGATAGTTTACTAAATTGAAATCATAACAAACGTGTCACCGCACTACGAGGGTCATTATCCATTATCTGCAGTGTGTCTGTGCGCCTAGTACACGCACATCACGCCGCCGCGCGCCGGTGCAGCGCCGTGATGTCGAAATAAAAAAATATTAAGCATTTTCAAAGTTAATGCTTTTGAGCTGAAATTTTGTACAGAGATTCTAGACCAGATACACTCTTCAACCCGTTTGTATTGATATACCCTTTCCGTAACACCCTGTATATAATTCAAAGTCCTGACTGACTGATATATCAACACACAGCCTAAACCGCAGGTCCTAGGGTCTCTAGAGACAAAAAATTTGGAGTGTGTTCTTTGTTCTATTGTATAAAGAGTAGGTATCCAGTATCCACTAAGAAAGGGCTTTCCGAAATTCCGACCCTAAGAGGGTGAATGGGGGAGGGTGAAGTTTCACGCGGACGAAGTCGCTGGCAGAAGCTAGTGTGTAATATAATCGACAATATTAAGAACAACATTAAGATTTTTAATAAATCGGTTTGCATCAATGTAATTTTTGATATTGCATTTCTGTTTGAAATTATAGGTACCTTTCGCTTGTATATACTTTATTGTACACCAGAAAAAACATAAAAAAAAGCTCTTGCACTAGAAGTGAAGCTTTTGCAATGAACTAGATCGATTAGCAATAAACAGTCTAACTGAATTCACAGAATTTTCTAAAACATTAAACGTAAAGGCTATTGAACTAGTTGCCCCTTTGAAATCCGAGATCCCTTAAGTCTGCCTGGCGTCGCAATCCTATAAAGAGTTCTCAGAGCTGAACTAGTTTAAATCGCGCCGAAATCTTTCGGCTAGTTGAGCCAAACTGAAACATTTGTAGGCATTTTTGGACAATTTGAATTATTTGTTCTAAATATCTGGAGATTCATCCATCGATGTAAGCTATATGTTACAAAGTTAGGAATATGTAGGTACGGTCAGCATCAAAAGTTGATTAACACTTCAGTTTTTTTAATCTTAGTTATTGAGCAAAATATTTGTTCAAAATTGCAGCAGAAGATTTTTTTTTTAGAATATATAGGTACTCTTGTCTATTATGTGAAAAGCTAAAAATTAGTTTATTGAAAAAAGTTGTCAATTTAATAACATGTAAAAATGATAGTGTTAATCGACTTTTGATGCTGACTGTACCTAAAGTCTATTCAAAATGTTTCAAATTTATATTACTTCAAGTTAAACAAAAATATCAACTTTATTGTAATTGTAATTAAGTTGATTTCAGAGTGACGAGCACTATTGAAAAAGTCATAAAAATGTTTGAAGTTGTATCGTAACCTACACTTTATTATGTAGGAACTAAAGTTACTTTTCCATAAACTCATAGTTTATTTACATTTTTGGCAAATAAGTCGCAAATTCAGATTAGATAAACTTTGTTTACATATTCTTCTTAGAATTAACTAAAAAATGTAATTCACAGATTTCCCACGATAAAAATCATAAGAACAAAAATATCCAACATAGGTAGGTACATTTATAACTAGACATTGCCAAGATAAAGTCCACCTGTTATAACCAGTGATCGGAATAGGTAGAGCTATTTAGGTTCATTGACCGCAAACATTGATGTTAATATGGATATTCCACGGGATTCCGACTGATACTACGGGATTTTTGTCATATAAATTCGCTTCACTAACATCAACAGATGTTGAACGCTCGTTTTCCACATATAAATGAGTGTTAGATGTAAAAAGAAATAGATTAAAATTAGATAATTTAGAAAAAATAATGGTGATTTATTTTAACTCTGGTCATACTCAGTACTTCTAGTGAAGCTGAAGACGAACCAGATCAATGACATTTTTTGTTTAAATAAGTGAATTATTGTTGAAGCGTATTGATTATTTTAATTAAGATTTTATTGTAAATACAATTTTTTTTTTATTTGATAATGTTTTGATTTTACTGAGGAACAAATAATTTGTATGGTAATATGTTTTTGTACAACTTCAGAATAAAAATGTTTAAATGATTGTTGATTCTTGAATAAGAAATTGGTGCCGATTCTCTTGTACACAGAACTAAACTATCACTAAAATTCCTTACTTTTTGCTATGGGAATCTTACAGCTATTCTGGATAAAAAATCTCTAAATTTAAAAATAATTTTGACACAACAAAAATCGAATTTGACAATCGCGACTCGTTGAGACATGGTACTCATTTTCCCTACCCCGTGAATGGTTTTTTAGAGCCGCAGGCGCAGAGGGGGCAGCCTTGACGTGTTTTTTAAGGAATTTTTCACTTTTTGTATGGAAAATATGAAAAATTTATACCTACATGTTGAGTTTTAGGAGTTTATGGATTTCATAAAGGGGGTCGAAATTTTCATTATTTTTGCGATAGGACACACCATTTGCGAGATATAAGCAAAAGAAAAAAAAAATACAGACAGTACTGTTTTTGCACCTGAAGTCGAGGTGTTGGTGTGAATTTCTATTCATGGGCATTTTCATTTTAAATGGCGCAGGTTTTAAAAAACCACCTTTTAAATTATTATCGTTTTAGGACACTTTGAATTTTGAATTATTGTAAAAAATATATTTATGTTATGATTAAATGTAATAATTAAGTGCAGAAATGTGTATTTTATTTTCTAAAATTATTTTTTTAAAGTAAGTCAGGCTAAAAATGTCTTTTTAGTAACAAAAATCAAATCGCGATAACAAATAAACTGCTGGAAATTAAATGAGAAAAACGCTCAGTATAAGTTTATGATATCAATTAATGAAATTAAATATTACTACTTAGTCAATAGATATTTATCTTTATTTAAAATTTCAACAATTTGGTCTGTATCGTAACATTTGTACCAAATGCAAGTTTTAATTTTCTTGTAACTTATTTGATCAGTCAAGGAATAATAAACTTGGAATATAGTGTTTATGTACTTTTTTTTTCTTTATTTATAATATTTTAATAATAATATTCCACATAATATTTAAAAAAATAAAAATAAAAAACGACAAAAAACACCTGCGCCATTTAAAATGAAAACGCCCTCATGACAACTAATTTTATTCCACACCTTTTTAATCGCGGTTAAAAATAGTCAGATTTAGTTCGATTTAGTTAGACAATCAAAATTTTAAGTGAAAAACGTGAAATTCAGAATAGCAAAATTGCCATCTTCAATAGATTAATAACTCAGTGCCATCTTAGTGCTGTCAAACTAAAATATAGTTAAGTTGCGTCACTTTAGTCAATTTCAGAATGGAAAATCGTCGCTTGACAGGAATAAATTAAATTTTAGTGATTTTTATCTAGTTTAGAGGCACTTGTGACAAGAAAATCGGCACCATTGTTACGTAAAAAAATATATGTGGTTTAATGAATCAAGTTTATCTATTTATTATACTATCCTTAATCCCGTCCTTCTTATATTTACCCGTCAGAATGGAAGTGTAATCTTTCATTAGTCCCGAAGGCGTGAATAGTTTTTATGATTTTACTACTCAAAAACCAAATCCCGGGGCTCGGGAAATATCCATATTATTCTAACCAACCAATTATTCTAAGCAAGTACGTAAAACAGCTCTACCTATTCCGATCTATGGTTATAACACACACAAATACCTTTGTCTGTGTTATCAGAGGTGGACTTTATTCTTTAGTTTGTAGTAATTACCATATCGGTGCTAAATGACGCGTAGGTTATCATGAAGTCGACGTTTGCCAAATTAACTGCTTAGGCTACGGGTTAATATATATTGCGGGTTCATTTCGTTATACACTGAAAGTAGCAATGGGTTTCATTTTGACAGTTCAACATTCATTGCGTTATTTACGTCGTTGAGCAGACACGTTTTTCGAACATATGAAGCAATGGATTAGCAATCCAACTCAAAGGTCACAGTCTCTTTTAAAGTCCAAAGTTCCAGACATAATCTTGGAGACTGGTGTCTGTCATGGTCTTTTGAGGAATTAATGAATACAGCTTGTTTATTAATTGACATTAAGACACTTGTGTATCTGGTTGGCGTTAAGCCACGGGGTCGGACCCGTGCTTCACCTAGTTTCTCCACCTGGGTGAAGCACGGGTGCGACCCCAAAGCCACAGACACATTACTGTGTCGTGTTGTGTCGTGACTTGGGATACACCAATCAAACGAGTTTGTTCAGGACTACGTCAAATCACAACGAGTTTTGATTGGCTAAAACTGCGTCAGAAGGTGTCACGACACGATACAACACAGTAATATGAATCTGGCTTTAGCCATTTCCTTAAGAGTTAGAATGCGAGAAGTCGAGAATATTATACAGTTGAAAAAATCGACGAATAAAAATTTGAATAAATATAGGACGAGGAAAATGTTTTAGAAAAAATGTACCACTAGTAGGTACTGAGCCCGCAGGCCCTGTCAATTACGAAGCGACGAATTTTATATAAATCTCGTTATTTTATTCATAGGCATTACCTTCGTTGGAGAAATTGGCAATTTTATACTTACTTCATTGTTCATTGTGCATACGTTAAATACGTATAGGTCTACCAGAACCTCATGGCATAAAAAAAAATCATACTTATGTACTGAAGTTGCCATATGAATATCTCAATTTTTTTTTATACCATGAGATTCTGGTAGACCGTAGACCTATAATTCTAGTTTCACTGTTGTCTTATATGTTTTTGTCTTAATTATAACAATAAGAAAAGCATAGCCAACAAGTATTGTCATGCAAAAAAATCTGACATCAACGAAAAACAACTCCAATTTGCAAATGGAAATCCCAACTTCCAGTGTATAACCAAAACAATTTGCAAATCGAAATCCCAACTTCCGGTGTATAACTTAAATAAAAACAAGACATGACTCGCGATGCAAATTGAGAAGTT
This sequence comes from Amphipoea lucens, assembly GCA_947508005.1. Classification (NCBI taxonomy): domain Eukaryota; kingdom Metazoa; phylum Arthropoda; class Insecta; order Lepidoptera; family Noctuidae; genus Amphipoea; species Amphipoea lucens. The sequence goes on from OX382356.1 coordinate 10,433,784, forward strand.
CGACTGCGAGTGTGAACTTGTAAAGTTGGTCCTAACAACTGTTTATTTTTTTGTTACAGGTGGCGTTCTTAAGTGCACGCAAACCGACAGCGGAGTCCGCGGAACCAAGGAACTTGAACTACTTTAGCTGTTACGTTTACTTGATATTCCATAAAATTATGTGTTGGGAAACGCCTAAATCGTACGTTTTTTAGCATAGATAATGTTCGAACACGTAGCGCTTCTCCCGGCGTGGTTTCTGATGGCGTGGCTGGGGGCTTGTCTTCTCTTCAGCCCTTTCGCAATATTCTTTGTGATGTGCTTACCACAGTTGCCCCTTCTAGTCGTAAGGAGGGCATGTCATATACCATTCGAGTATATCTGACAAGTGAATGTGTAAAATGTGTGTTATAGTCATGTATTGTAGAATATGGATATTGATAAGTTTGTATATAATAGTGTAAATATTTTGTAATGAATAAATTTTTATTTTACGAGCATTTTTGTTGAGCTTGTTTCATTTGATGTTTACTTTTATTGTAGATAGTGAACCGAGGTAAGTTACAGGTGATAGGGAAACAGAACCAGCTGATGACCACTTTTTATTATAATATTTGCATTGAAACTACTGCAGCTTCACTCGAATCAAATAGAACACAACAACATCTGTAACTTATAGATTTCCATGCGTATTTTAAAAGCAGACCATAAGGACCAAAACAATTAATTAAAATACAGACTACAAAATACAAATAGGGTCCATAATTGTACAGACGCCAGCACATCAAGCTACCCGAAACTGTCAAATTTTCCCAATCAACTTTCCACCTTATGCGTTAGCGATAAAGTTAAAAACCTATTAAAGAAATTTGACAGATTGTAGTAGATTGTAAGCTGACGTCTGTACCTTAGCTTTAAGCCATTGTAACACCTCTACAACATTATGGAATGCAAATAAATATATGAATGAATATTATTGCTCTCACAGGCTAAATACCACTTAATTTAATTGGCCAGTCTAAACACAGTTCGTACTAAAACTTAGGCCACAAATAAACACCAATTGGAGTTACTATCGTAACATATGCGAGTCAGTAATGTATAACATCTGTCAGTGAGCTAATATTAAAGTGAGCTTTATTGAAATGACCGGCCATGACTCAATACTGTTCCAGAAGCTTAGGTACTGAATTAGATCGTAAAGTGGCTTTATTGATACTAGCCTTGGTTCCTGGCTTTATTCTAGAATATTGATTGTAATAAAAATAGACTGACCGGAAAAGCAAATTAATTTTGGAACAAATAAAAACGGAAACCTGGAAGAATAATGAATGTTGCATTGAGAACTATGTTCACCTACAACCAATTATACATAATATTGTAAGTAATAGTAAATTCTTTATTGGCATAAAAGATTTGTACAAACAAAGTGAAGCCCAGACTCCTGCGCTAGGTATAAACACCTATGTCACAGGGACCAGAAATTGAAGTACCTTTGTAAGTAGAAAAGTAGATCTTAGGGTTTTTTTTTATCAGAACTAGTTCAATTGGTCCATGGAACACCGACGAGATTCCCACAGACTTCATCTGAGTAAAACTTGAACACAAGTTGCTCGGAAGTTTCTCAGCAAACGTCTTTAGAACATTGAATTTGAGAAAAAAACAACTGCTTTAAAAAAACAATGGAACGAAAATAATCAACATGATTAGGTAATACAACATTCTCATGTTCTAGCAACTGTTTCATTGCAATATTAATTCAATGACTAACAATGGCCCTGTCTGACCTTGCAATAACCATTATGGTAATTAAAAATGGTTACGCACACGTGTAATGTGTTTATCTATTCGTGTATTTATTCCTGCGCCACAACAACATGTCCTCCGCCTTGCGCAACCTGTCTGTCCTAGCCACGGTGACAGGGGCCGTATTACGAAGTAGTAATCTAGTAATGCCATCATGATTACAGTGCGAAAAAGGGATGGTGCTATCGGTCATCTATAGCTACGTCTCTCTCTTACACTGGAGTCATGATGGCATTAAGCCATCATAATACGGCACCAGGTCTGTCCTAACCACGGTGACAGGTCCATCTAGCTGGGGGCCATCCCGCACTACGCTTGCCGATACTTACGCGGTCTCCACTTCTGGACACAATGGGCTGGATATGTTTGTCAAAGGACTGATGAAGTTTTACATAAATAATATCTACAAATAAAGAAATAGAAAATATTTTCTAATAAAATGTCTGAGAATATCGGGTTTTATGTAACGAATGATTTTTCCGACTTGATTTTTATCTTTATCCGAGGATAAAATATTTTGAACACAAAAACTGTTAGAGGAATTTTTTTTTCATGGATAAACCCTATCCGACGTTGGAAAAATCAGCCTAAAGCATTGTCATACTGAAAACAAATATTATTTTCATCCCACCATCTCGGAAAGAGTATTTTTAATCTTCAATATCTGAGTGGAAAAGCCGTTTTTATTCTCTAGAGGATAAAGTAAATTGAATTTAGAACATCGTGTGCACTAAGTTTGTGAATTAAAAAGATTATTCTGTAATACTTACCTGTCATAATGTAGTAATTAATACCTAAACTGAAATAAAAGTGTACTTACCTATCTTGTGATTGTAAACGTTTTTTTTTTTGCATTTAGTCATTTCCTCGCTGAGGTGGAATGAAAAGTTACGTGTTGCACTCGAGTGCAAAGATTTTTCACCTCGTGCTCTTTTGATTCCCTCGCTAACGCTCAGGATTCTAATTTTGAATCCTTCGCTTGCTCGGTCATCAAAATTGAACACGCGGTTAAAAAGCAACTTTGCACTCTTGTATAACAAATAACTATTATATCGCTTTGAGCCCTTTCAGTTGACCTGAACTAATAGGAAGGCGTACGTTCACTTAGGATAGATAGACGCTACAAGGCTCAAATTATGATTATGAGTGATTGTTTTGGTCTAGTTTCATTGCAAACTGTGACAAAACTATAGGCTATAATATTTGCGTATCAAGTATGAACTCAACTAAAGAAAAATTCTTTGGAATATAGGACACCTATTCAACTCTAATTATGGTCCGAGGATATTGTTGCTGAAACCAAAATGTCGGGCATTTGAATACTTCGCAGTAGGATATTCATGTCAAGAAGATCCTGAAATGCAAGGCGGTAAGTAGGTATTATTAATGATATACAAGGTGGCAAAAAAAGGGACATCGAAGCGCAACCTGACCATGGATACATACATGATTCTGAAACGGGTCCCCTATGTTGTTTCGAACGCCGCTGTTGCGACACACGCTGTTGCGAATTATTTTTCCACTGCCTCACAGGTTCGAAAGCTCATGGACTCGAATGAAGTAGTCGCGAAAGACGCTGTTTCGAAAAACATTTTCACTGCCTCATACGCTCGAATGCTTGTGATTTCGATTTATTTAGTCATAAAGTGTACAGAAAAATACAGTAATTAAATAAAATCAACAAATTCGGTGTCAACATCAACATTTAATATTATTATTAACAAAGTAACCACCACACGTTTTGAAATTATTGCGTTTGGCTTTTTATTGAAATCGATGAAACTGAATGTGTTGCGTTTATTCTATGCATTATTATTATCTAGGCAGGAATGGGAAGCAAAACTACGCAATTATAAAACCTATAAATATATGACGCGAGACTCACGAATAGGTACAGTAAAACGGGGCTACATTGATTTCCAGGGTTACTTTGACAAGGCCGATCACAACGCTATGATGCGTTCCCCACACCCCGCGCCTCGCGCAATATTACTCGAGGCCACGCACACTTGCTGAGCACACGTGAAAACCAATTTTGGCGCTCTGTTAAAGTAGTTCCAACGCCTGTCAAAGTAACCCTGGAAGTCAAAGTAGCCCCGTTTTGCGGTAAATAATTTTTGATGTACGATGTAAACAACAAACGTAAAACAGTCAGTGACGGATTAAGACTACTTGATGCCCTAAGCAATCTACGCCTGTGGGCCCCCCTATCCATATGTCAACTAGAATCGGTCTTTAAACCTTTACCGCCTAAAAACATTAGTTTTTTGTAAAATAAGATGATGAGATGTACCGTTTATTTTCGTTGGATCCCACTTTTGAATCCCATTTTTTAGGTAAGTAGGTATTAACAATGGATCCCGTTTGCTATTTCAGTTGAATCCCATGTTATAACAACATGTGCATGCGTACATTTCAGAAGAAAAGTGATTAACCTTTATCAAACACTAGCTTCTGCCCGCGACTTCGTTCGCGTGGAAGTCGTAAGACACCACAATATAGTAAAGTAACAGCCGCATTTTATAAAACATTCCTGTACACTTGTACGTTTGTAGTTTTGGTCTCAGCAGCCAAAATATATAGAGAGTTAGGACTGGTGACGCGGTAGCAAGCGACATATTCTAAACTGATAAATTTTTGTTTAATAACGTGTTATTTAACAAGCAATTCATTGTTTATTCATTTTATCTCATAAAACAACGTTTGGAATTAAAACGTTTTACATATTGACTTATCATTACGCAATTTCCTAAAAATGAAACTCATTCTTTCATCGACTTGCGCTAATTTTAATAGAAAAAGAGAGATTATTTTTAGTGGGCTACCCGGAACCGAACTAGTTAGATTAGGTTAATTATTAAAAAAAAAACCAATGTTAGGTTAGGTTAAAACTGTGACCCTTACGCACGAGCCGAGCGAGCGGTGCCGCGGCAGCGGCCGGCGAGTGCCAGAAACGACTAGATTATATAGAAAATGAGTTGTTTGTGAAATAAATAGTATACGAAACGTTGGTTCTAAACTAAAAATTTGTCAACGGAGTTTTGGTGAAACATTAGTGAACCCCTCATTTTATTATAAACAATTTTGTTGTTGAAAGTACCCGCATTCAGATTTTTTTAAGCATTCGGGATCCAACGGAAATACTTTTCGGGATTCAACGACAATAAAACGTAATTATCTTGCATTTTTTAAATTCAGGATCCAACGGAAATACATAATAATGTTTTGCGGGATCCGACGCCAAAAATATTAAACTGGGATTCAAAAGCGGGATCCAACGAAAATAAATCGCCAGGCGGGGGGCCCGCGGAAAGGGGTGGTTTGTGATTGGCTGATCGCAATTCCGGTACATTCGAATTGCCGAATGCACTAGCGGGCAGCAAGTGGGCAAGCGGGAGCGGGGTTATGACTAGGTCGGACTCTATGTCAACTTAAAACGCGCGAATTTTCATATTAGTCCTAGAAACTTTTTTTGATGTGGTTTTTGGTGACGTGAGAGTGAGTCGTGATGCCGTAAGGACGGATTTCTTTTGTGCTTCTTCTGGTGCCCCCCCCAGACGTGATGCCCTAGGCAATTGCTTAATTTGATTAAGGGTTAATCCGCCACTGAAAACAGTACGTTAATAATAATATTAAATGTTGATGTTGACACTGAATTTGTTAATTTTATTTAATTACTGCTTAAATATTTTTCTGTACACTTTATGACTAAGTAAATCGAAATCACAAGCATTCGAGCGTATGAGGCAGTGAAAATGTTTTTCGAAACAGCGTCTTTCGCGACTACTTCATTCGAGTCCATGAGCTTTCGAACCTGTGAGGCAGTGGAAAAATAATTCGCAACAGCGTGTGTCGCAACAGCGGCGTTCGAAACAACATAGGGGACCCTTCTGAAACCCCTACGTTGAAATTTGTGCATTTTTCTATGAAACAGTAGATATTTTTTTTTTTGATAACCGACGAAATATGTCTACACTAGGGGGTCTAGAATCATGTGCTTTGTGGTTTCAATTTGCGCGTCAATGCCCTGTCACCCTATATTAAAGTAGAAATCATCAAATCGTTCAACTAAAACAGTTGTGAAATGATTAATCTTTCTTGAAAACAGGCACGTTTGAAAGGTTGTTTGAATTTGAAAGAACAGGAAGAATAATGTTCACGGAACCCTTTCGACATATTAACTGCAAGATTGATGATTTACGTCTCTAAAGTCTAAACATTTCACATTGTGGAAGTGAACATTTCAACTGTCGTTTTGTAAACGACAATCTTGACGAAATTGTTACAACAGCATTGACACAACCAAACAATAACTTGGGTCCGGTCCAAAGATTGTGTGCGATTGTGTAAAACAAGATCATCTTTACACAATTTTTGTAGCAATGGAACCTTTGATTTTGATAAGGTGGATATATACATTAAATCCATACTTAATATTATAAATGCGAAAGTGTGTCTGTCTGATACCTCTTCACGCTTAAACCACTGAACCTAGGTATCGTCAAGCGCCATCTACCCCTTCTGTTCCAAACTAAGAAGTGAACATTACGAAAATAGCATTGGTGTGGGTTTTCTGCCAAATGTACTCAGATACCTAGTTCTTCTGAGACTATGTAGATGGCGATATACAAAAATCCTTTAAGATTTTAGAAATAGGTTTGCACGTAATTTTTAGAAGAGAAATCGACCCAAATTCAACACCAGAGCCCTGATTCACAACCATACGACAGGCTATCGTATCGAAAACCTGACATTTCGATAACCTGATTTGACTTCCCCTCAACAGCAAATAGCTGTTGGAAGAATAGCGGGCGACTATTTGATTTAAACTGACAACATTTTCGGGTTTTGGACTTGTGAACAGCATTGAGAAGACTCCTACGATAACAATGATTAATGTTCGATACGATACGGAAGCATATCGAGTGTTTGTGAATAAGGGGGCAGTTCAATAAATTATCCATGAAAACTTGTTCTAGGTATTTGTAGGTATAGTAGCTATACCTTCCCTAGTCACATCAACTTGCTTGCTAAGATCATCATAATCACATTTAGCGTGGGCCAAAATTCTACAGTATTGTGACTGGTGACAGGAGAGTTCAAGCAATTGAGTTCCTGAGTTCGAATCCCACCCTTGCACCATTAGATAGGTACAAACATGAGCTCACTCCTAGCACACTTAAGTACCTACATGCATTTGGCTCAGGAAAATGAGGTAAAACGACTATCTCGAGATAACAGAGAAAAAAATCGTAACGTGGTATATGTGAAGTACTATATTAACTATAAATAATCAAATGGCTACTGATGGCATTAGAAACAACATTAAACTCTTAACTGTTAATTTGCTAGACTAAAATGACAGTTGCGATCGACGTTTTCTTGTCATGTTGACTATTTCACAATCATTGCAGCTGTCATTTTGGTCCACACTAGGTCCGCGTCACAGAAAAACGTCTAGTACTAAGTATTATATTTATATATTCCGTGACAGAATACATAATAGTACCTACTACGTACTCGCGTGGTGGATTATAGGCCACTCCCTCTTACAGAGAGGAGGCCTGTGTTTCAGCATTGGAAACATTATAGGCTGATTATTATGATATATTAAAAATCAGAGTATAGTGGCATAATACACACCCTTATGAACCTGTCAATAAAATCAAAATTACTTATTTAGACCTTCAATAATAAACAACCCATATACCTGTTTATTAGAAATATACAAACCACCTCTGGCACGGAACCTGACACATTATAAATTATTCTTAATCAGCTGTATTAACAAGGTGTTAAACCTTTTCTTTATTATCTCATTCAATTCAATACAGACAATGCCATGAGATAACTGTTAGCAACCGCTTTTGTAACCGCTCGTATAAGACCTTGATCTAAACTTTAGACGTTTCTAACTTGTAACTGCAAAGATAAGAAGAAAACAGACATTATCCACACGTAATTTTTGAGATTATGATTTCCCAAAACTGTATGGCTATATAAGGGTTTCTTAATGAAGTACACAATTTGGCTGTCAGTCAACTGTTAATGGAGTGTACATAATTAGCCTAGAATGTTCCCACTGCTGGGACACAGGCCTCCTCTCTGTGAGAAGGAGTGGGCCGTAATCCATCACGCGGGCCCAATGCGGGGTTTTAGATGTCACATGTCTTCGAATTTTTGGTTCTAGGACATGCCGGTTTCCTCACGATGTTTTCCTTCACCGTTTTGAGAGCAGTGGTGATGAAATAATTTACACAAAGTAAAGCGCCAGTCTGGATTCGAACCTACGACCTACAACTCGTAAGTCGCAGTCGTTATCACTGGGCCACCACAGCTTTCGCGTTAATGGAGTGTGACAGGAGATAATAGAAGACCAAATTAAGTAATTGCATAAATTTAGCTTATCTTAGGACAAAAAACCGGCCAAGAGTAAATCGGACTCGCACACGAAGGGTTCCGAACTACCGTGCAATATTTAACACGACATATTGAAAAAAAAACGCGTTTCTTGTATGAGGGACCACTTCAATTTTTAACTTTATTTAACGACTCATAATGAGAAGCATTAGAGAGTGCTTTATTATTATTAGTGCGTTGTTAAACTATCAAAATGCTACTGATAGCGTGTTACGCAATTACCCAGCCGTTGGCACCCTTTGGGTACTGAACTCTAAAAATTAGTAGCAGGCCCTTAAAAATCCCGGCTTTAGCGCATCAAGTTTCAAAGTGGGAAATTGAAAGTAGGTAAGTATAACACCCAAATGATAACACTTAATGGACAAGGATGTCTTTCAAATTGTAGTCATTTAAATAGACTCAAGACCATTGGAAATTTCATACTGATAGTAAAGTTTATTGACAGTATAAAAGAACAAACCTTACACACAAATCCCAACAATCCTGTGATTTGTGAATACTAAAAAAAATATAATAACGTATGTCTAATAAATACCTGTGTATATGCGGTTGTTTGGGCTTAATCGCACTGACCTCCGTACTAGTAAAAACTGTATCACGGCAGGTCAGTCTTCCTCGTTCACAAACACTCACACACTTCCACACAATTAAAGATAATTTGCATTAGACTGCTAAATAAATCACTGAACAATGAGTATGGTTATAAGAATACAGGTGCTTTTTTTATCATTCGATGATTTGATGACAATAATAACGAGGGTAATCATAAAATATTAAAAGTAGGTATATGCAAAACTTTCAGACAAAAAAAAAAAAGTTTGGATCTTATGAGTTCTGGTTATGAACTTATAACAACAAAATATCAAGATAAAAATAAAATGTGTGTCACTGATAATAACTAACAACAAAAAAAATAAAAAGGAGATTATAAACATAAGGATGAACTGATTTATTTATGTGAAATGTAGGTTAGTGAATGCGTGTGTAGATGAGTAGAATATGAAATAGTATGGAATAAGAATGTGAATGTGATGATTTTCTATTAGCTGATGTTCCATAATTTTCATCAATTCACGCCGTCACGCGCGACCACCACTCAACGTATTTTCCTCTCCCGTGATTTTGTCGACAGATTTATTATGTGACAAAGTTTCACGTCAAGTTTCAAATCTTTTATGTGACTTTATTAGTCATATCTACTATTTACTTCTTATTACAATAATACGGACAACAGACCATTGCAGAAGCAAAAATAAACTACCCTTGCCATGACTTTTAAACGATACGTAGCAATATGTAACATACCGAAATAAAATTGCTATTCAAGCCATCTTGTTCTAGCAAACAATATCCTCATTGGATTTTGTAAATTAATCCGCACACATAATACTTATAAAAACGCCGAATTGCCTAAATGGGGCTAATTATTGTAAGTATATCGAAGCTTATCAGTCCGCGCTGTGGGACAAAGCACAGCCGTTGCATTCGCCGGCAAGGACACAATCAAAGATACAACACGGCTAGAAATGACACTATTGTGTCCGAAATTTTTATAAGCAATTTTTTTTTCCAGTCCGTATTGGCAGAAAATGGATAACTAGATGAAGAATCTAAATACTTAGGTACTAAATAAATGATGGTAATAATGCTGATGATAGACTTAATGACATGGAAGTATTCCGTCCATATTGACGTAAAGTAAAAGTTATTATAATAATCTTACAGAATTTAGAAGTTCAAAGTCAAAATTAAATCATTTATTTCAAATCCATACTATAATAATATTATAAATGCGAAAGTGTGTCTGTCTGTCTGTTTGTTACCTCTTCACGCTTAAACCGCTGAACCGCTGATTTAGATAAAGGGGTTTGAAGGTTTTGGCCCTAAAATCAGCCGCCATTTTGATTTTTTTTCAGAATCGCGGTGCACAACAAAAGTTATATATTTAGATAGAGGACACTTATACAAACAAAAAATGTTACATAACATAATATCCTAAAGCGTCAGGTTTCGGAGTTATTCACCGAAATATAAGTCGAAAACAACAACGATTTTTTTGTTTTTTTTCCCTCCAGGTAAGCATATTGTACTATTGAGGTAATAGAAACGTTATGAAACCTTTATGGAGAAGAAACAAATGAAGAATAGACATTTTTTAAATAAATAATTAAGCACGGCAATTTATAGTTCGTTTTTTAATCCCAGAGACTAATCTGACAAGCGTAATGTCAAACTTCTATACTAAAAAAAAACCAAAACACAAAAGACTTAAATGTTAGATTAGTCTCTGGGATTAAAAAACGAACTATAAATAGCCGTTTTTAATTATTTATTTAAAAAATGTCTATTCTTCATTTGTTTGTTCTCCATAAAGGTTTCATAACGTTTCTATTACCTCAATAGTTCAATATGCTTACCTGGAGAGAAGAAAAACAAAAAAATCCTTGTTGTTTTCGAATTATATTTCGGTGAATAACTCCGAAACCTGACGCTTTACGATATTATGTTATGTAACATTTTTTGTTTGTATAAGCGTCCTCTATCTAAATATATAACTTTTGTTGTGCACCGCGATTCTGAAAAAAAATCAAAATGGCGACCGACCTTAGGGCCACCCTCCATACAAAAATCTTCTAACCCCTTTGGTATAAATATAGTTTGAGTCCGGGGAAAGGACATAGGATAGTTTGTATCCAGATATTCAAACGGGATCGACCCTTATGCGGGTGAAACCGCGGTGCGCAGCTAGTAGGCACATAAAAGGCACTTTTGAACATCAAAATGTACGAAGAAATAGAATTGATTCTAGTCGCCCCTTCTAAAAGGTAGTTGGCAAGAAACTCCACTATTAGATACTCAAGATTAACAATGTTTTACAATCAATTTTGTATATAATACTTTTAATTATATATGAAGACGATGCACCTAGGATAAAATTACTATACAACAATAGGTAAGAATAATCCATTGCGAAAATGTGTCTGTCTGTTACCTCTTCACGCTTAAACCGCTGAACCGATTTAGATGAAAGGAATAAAGATGAAATTTGGATAGTTTGAATCCCGGGAAAGGAAATAGGATACTTCTTATCCCGATATTCCCACGGGATCGAGACTTATGCGGGTGAAACCGCGGGGCACTGCTAGTCTGAAATAAACCTCAAAAGTAGTCATCATCAAAGCAAAATTAAATTGTAATTATAGTTTATCAATTTTCACTTTTTATGTACATACAAACTAAAATATATATATACTACTTATATACAAATAAAAATACAAAAAGACAGGAGCTCATTGGGTATCAAAAAATTCGTCCGCATCGCTGTCAATGGGATAAAAGCAAAAACTATTAGTCCCGACCTACCTCATATAAATGAAGCTAGGCCTAAAGTTAAAGGTGACATAAGCTAATCTTCAACCAGAGAAGCGAAAATAGAATCTGCAAACAGATTCATTTGCCTACACTGTATCATCGTAAGTATAGGCATTTTATTAAAATCGGTCACGGCCAACCTCTTAGATGTCTGTAATCAATGGACCAATGGACGAGGAGAATTTCATATTTTAATATGCATAGCCTTTTAGCTAGAACGTGTCGAATTAGTCTTGTTCATTCATAAAAAACATGTTGAGCTTTTCTGCACGATAAAACAGTTTTTTCGTCCTTTCCCTGACCCTTCTTTCGTCACAAGCGTACAGGTGGATATCAACTTTATCAGCTTACGCCAAAGCTGAGATTTGAACACCATTACCTAAACATGTCACTTGTGGTTAGTTACAGGGTTTTGCAGACAGACTGGCTGGATGTAAGTATCTATGAGTAGATTAATAGATTTTACTAATCGTATTTCGGTATAAACATAATGCATAATTATGCTTAAAAAGCTGCATAAGTAGGTACTTAATTATGCATATATTTTATATTAGGTACATCCAGCGGCCTTAAAAATACAGTTTCCAAAAAAAAAACCGATTGAACAAGTCGAGCATGCTTGTAATACCTTCAACTTTACTGGCTCATTTCTCACTTTAAGATGATTGTGTCGAGGTAATTAGCTCGTCAACGTAAACAATCAATGCACGCAATGTCACTTCCATACATCGTATGGTTCGTTGTCCGCTGGCAAGGCGCGCGTGCGCAGCCACTGCGCCGACACTCCACCACCATTCGCCGAAGCGCGCGCAACATGGCAACCCAGCTTCTTACACTGCTCGTGAGTATTCCTTATTTCATTAGCATTTTATTACTTAAATATTTATCTGTTACTTAATATTTATATTTTTGCGGTCGGTTGAACTTTGATTGCGGGTGTTAGGTAACCGGTCATGCGTACTAACAGCTGAGCTGTTAGTAGAGGGTTCGATTCCGTGACGAGAATGCCATTGAGTGGGATTGTCTGCTTCAAAGGATTTTTGGTTCTATTAAGGTCTCGGGTCTTTAGCTAACGATAGACTTACATAACAGTTTGGTGTCAGTTTGGAGTCGATGGTGTAGTTGTCATTAAGAACTCATAGGTTCATTAGTCAGAGTGTACGGTATTTAGAGTGCCGATTACTTTTACCGTCTCGATAGGCTAATGTGTATGTTAAAAGCGGTTGCATGATTCGGCCCTAATTTTAGAATAGAATAGATTTTATTTCCAGCGTAAGTGTTACATTGTATACCACAATCTAAGACTAATTAGGTATTAATCAATATAAGTACTTACAATAACTTTCCAAAAACACGAATTCTTAAAATTTAATCATTCTTAATTAGTAATCATTTCGTATGCTAAAATGATACGTGTTTCTATGGATTTCAGCTAAACAAAATAAAAAAATCTGGTGTTAGAACTATGTTTGAACAAATAATCTAATTGGCGGTATACAGATAAAAATTCTTTACCTTCCGCGCTAGTCATAGACTGTGTTACGGCAAGATATGAATTAGGAAACAGCTAACTGCTTACATAATTAGGTAGGTATAATCTTTTTTAACGAATTTTGACCCTTATTTGTACCCTTACATTACCTGTTATTTAATTTCATCGTAAAAGCGTCCTAACGTTCCTTATCTGTTTGTGGCTTGGCTATTGAACGGATCCTGGTGACTAATAATATTCTCACAGTCGAATGCCATTAGTCATTTACATAATCAATTTCCAATAAGTTAGGTAGATAGTTATCTAGACCTACTCGAACGGCGCTTTCGTCTGGATAGCCAATTATGAAGCAATCATGCATCGCCCTTCATACTCTCAACCACGCTCATTAAACTTACATGTTTTAGGACCAAACTTAAGCAATATCCCTACCTTCACCTTTTTATAGAAGTAGGTATATCTAGAGACATATAACATACAGATAATATCACGCCTGTTATCCGGAAAGGTTACGCAGAGGTGTGGCTAAATAGCACACGCACATTTCGTCAGTTATGTTAGATAAAATGTTATGTTTTTTTTAACCGACTTCAAAAAAGGAGGTTCTGTATTCGACCCGTATGTATGTATGTATTTATGTATGTATGTTTGTATGTCCGCGATTTTCTCAAAAAGTAATGAACTGATTTTGATAATTTTTTCATTAATGTAATCTACTTACTTTCATAAAGGTTTTAGTATATAATACATTAAGTAATTATTCTTATGTACGAAGTTATATGCAAAAATGTACTACACCTCCGGCATTTCTATGCAAATTTTCATGATTCTTCTAGTCGGTGTCTTCAATTCTTCAATGTGTGGGGTAGGTACAACTAAAAAGTAAAAATATTTTTTTTTTTATAAAAAAAAACGACTTAAAAAAACACTACAAAGTGAAAAATAACTTTAATTTCGGAAATCGGTATCGAAAAACGAAAATGCGGAACCAACGACACCGACTTCCGAAATTAATGTTATTTTTCACTTTGTAGTGTTTTTTTGTAAAAAGTTTTCTATAGTCATATCGCCTTAAAACCAAGAAATACGGCACCACAATAATAATTATGTATTCGGTAGTGGATCCTTTAATTCTGTTAAGTAAATTAGTCTTTGGAACTCAAATTCAAAAATATTCGGTTAATAGTTTACCAATTGATTAGGATTACGTTAAGCTATGACGTTGTGAGCTTCACATTTTATATGGCTACTTTTCTTTCGATATTAATTGCCTTGTCGTTATGGACATAGTTTTAGCAGATTTTCGTTGTACTTAGATTTTTTAGAAATAGATTCAGTGCCTTTTCAATCCCAACACTCAAGAGCTGTTTCAACATTTATTTAAAATAATTAAAGATGAAGTGTTTACCTATACATCAGCTGAATCAAAAATTAAGAAATTGCATACTACATTATACCAGAGGGCAATTCTCGTAATTTTAAGAATGCATGTATTTTTATAAAACAACATAAGTATAGATTTGTAGAAAGTAAACGGCGCTCAAAAAAGTTGCAGGTGTTAGCAACAAAAACACAATTCCATAGCAACAGCTTTTATGCAATGGCTCAAAAACTATATAATAAGTTACCAGGACAAGTTATATCAAGTATTAACATTGGGTCCATATTGGCTCAACTAAAGTTCTTTACCCGAAATTGTTCTTCCTAACGATTTGTAATCCGAATGATCACTCTTCCTAAAATTTTTCATCCTAAAGTTTTCATTCATACTATTTGTAGTGCTACCGGCGATGTTCATAACACTCATGTTTCCGAAAATTGTAATTAATAATATCATTAATGTAAATATTTTAAACTCCTACTGTTTTTTATCATAACGGTTTTTATCCCTAAACATAATTACTATAATATTTTCATGGCCTGGGAGTTTATACGGGTAAGTAATATATGATATAATTACAAAACCTCTAATATTTACAAGATATAACAACTGAACCTATAATTTTATTTGATGTAATGATCAGTTAATATAATAAACGATTGATATAATTTTAATGTAACTAATTTCTATAAGAATAACAGACAATTAATATAAAATCGTTTGATATACCACTCAATAGACATAAAACCTATTTAGTCTAATATGATAAACACTTTGTTTTTCATCCTATGTCGACGGAGCCCCGCTTCGCGGGGCCCCTATTTCTGTGTAAAGGGTTTAAAGTAACCTAACCAAACCGAACCTCGGGGTGCTCTTCGCTCGCCCTTGCATCTTATGTCGACGGAGCCCCGCTTCGCGGGGCCCCTATTTCTGTGTAAAGAGTTTAAAGTAACCTAACCAAACCGAACCTCGGGGTGCCCTTCGCTCGCTTTTGCATCCTATGTTGACGATCTAAACAAAAAAGATATGACTTTGAATAATAGTGTAAAAGATGGTTATGTTGAGAAAATATAGGAAAACAAATAAAAGTATAATAGATGTTTATTGCTACTGACATTATGAAGTTGAATGATTCGGAATTATGAACATTAGAGACAGAGTAGTTAGGAATTGTGATTGTTAGGATGAAAAATGTTAGGAAGAACATTTTCGGATTTCCAATTATCGGAGTTGAAAATTTAGGTGAACTTTGGCGCACCCATTAACATTAACGAATTTAAAAGAAATCTGTTGAAATTGTTAAATAATAACAATGTGTATTATTCTGTTGACGGATATTTAAATGACAAATTTTAATTATAATTCCTCTTAACTAAATTCAATCTGTTCTCATATTATGACATACCTACTTATCTACTAAATAATTTTGTTAATTTTGACAATTGTTGTATTAAGGAACCTTTGATATTTTGTATGCCTTTTGGCGGAGCACAGCTTTGTTCTTATGTATTATAACACATTCTGCATGTACCCTGTGTTCACGAAATAAATGAATTTGAATTTGAAGAACGTTCACAGTCTGACCTCAGTGCCAATCTGTCAAAAATATCTCTAATTTCCGTACATTTTTCGTAAGTTTTGGAGATTAATTGTCGCTGAGATGAGATTGCGACTAGATTTTGAACGTTTTTAATTACGGGACGCCTTCTGCACTTAAGTCAACTGTAGGTAGGTATTTTCAAACACAAATCTCATACTCAATTCTTTATTGCATTTCATATGTATTACATAGATGGTAGTATAAAGTATAAGATCAATATGTACCCTGTCGGGCACAGCAAAATTAGGAGAGAGGAAGAGGGCTAAGTAGCAAATCAATATTATTTTAAATTATAAATTAAGTATTAGATATGCTTTATTGGGTGTATATAATTATATTATATTAATAGGTTTGTGTATATAGGTATAGTATACTAGTTATTTTAATAATGTAGGTAGGTAGGTAATTATTATGAAATTCATAAAAATATTTTCATTATTATTAAATTATGTTATTATTTACTAGCTTCTGCCCGCGACTTCGTCCGCGTGGAATGTTTGGTTCCCCCGACACATCGCATTACATCGCCTGCCCTTGCTATTACTTCGTTTTCGCTTGGCGTTCTTTCTGACTTCTTTTTTCTTTCTGCTCGGCTCCGAAGAGTCGCAGCGTGATGTTAAATAGCCTATATCCTTGCTTATACATACAAACAAACAAATTTCACCTCTTCATAATATTATTATAGATTATTATCTTCGTCGTGTGTGATAGTCCATTGAATTGTATGGCGAGCGATATTGTATCTTAAGATAAAATATTATAGTATCTTAGCCGTGTGTAGCGCCCCTTAGTGAACTCCACTGCGGGTGACGTAACCTACGACAAACTTATTATTATTTGCGGTTGGTACAGTAATCGGGTCTAGGGATCGAACCGCAAAATTAAGTTTGATTTTTATTGTATATACTTTTCCGGGATAAAAAAGTACTCAGTGTGGTGCCCAGGATATTAAAGAATAATTATACCAAGTTTCATCGTAATCGAACCGGTAGTTTTTGCGTGATGCCTGAACAAACAGACAGACAGACAGACAAAAATTTTTTTAATCACATTTTTGGGTTCGGTGTCGGTCTAGTAACACCCCCTGCCATTTATTTTTTTGATATTTTCAATGTACAGAATTTTCACTTCTACAGATTTATTATAAGTATAGATGTACCTATTCATATTTATATCTATTAGATTTTCCATATGCACCAGCATCTAGAACAGAAACAATATGAGTAGGTCACCGTTCTTTTCCAGAGAACAGACCCCCGAATACGTACAAAGCTATACCTTTCTAGTTTTAGCTGACCTCGCATTGTATTGTCTTTTCGTACAGTAAGAAGTCAGCTTATACTAGGAATGTATAGCTTGAAATGTCACCGCGCGAACCACAATACCCACTTACTAAGGACGTATTTCACCAATGAAACTGGACGCGATCAGCTCATCTTAACTGCGTTCAAGAGCTGTCATTATCAATATTCCCCACCAATTATGACACTGACAGCACTTTAACGTGGATTAGAATTGCAGTTTGCATTCAGTTTCTTTGGTGAAATCCACACTTAGCCACTGAGTCTTCGTTTAAGGAAATCGCCATTGCATAAATAATGATAAACTACTGGCAATTCTAAGAGCACAAATTAATTCTATTCCCTAACAAGCAATGGAAACACTGAACATACGGACAATGTTTCTATGTGAAGTCAGATAAATTTATCGGCATATTGACTACCAACTTAAATTGTCCGTATATTCTAAGTAATCAAAACTGTAATCCTTAGACATTTGTATAAAATGGTTAATAATTTATATAAATTGGTGGCCCTGTGGTAATGGTCCCGACTTACGAATTGTAGGTCATGGGTTCGAACCCAGGCAGGATCTTCGCTTTGTGTAAATAATTTCATCTCCACTGCTCTACAAACGGTGATTGAAAACATCGGGAGGAAACCGGCATGTCCTAGAACCAAAAATTCGAAGACATTTGTGACGTCTCCCAACCCGCACTGGGCTGGTGTGGTGGTGTGTGTCCCAGCAGTGGGATCCGAGTGGGTATAGGCTGATTATACTAATAACATGGCAAATTGACGCAGGGCGTCAGTGCTCTTAGCCTTTAATTTCTCTGACTGTACTAGCTCTCAGGTCAACAAAGTTTAAGTGTTAACATAAATCGTTTTATTACTTCCCTATAAGATGTTTACCTTTCTGGGCACTATCCCAATTGGCAGCGAAAAGGACCATATTTTTTGTGAACGACGCGATCTTGCATAAGATGGGCATGTCTTGAATCATAACCACAGGGTAAACGAAATTCACGAAGACAAACAGCTCCTTTAGGTTTAGATAGCATATTGTTTTACTGATCGATTAGATAATTAATTCAGACCGAAAAATATATGTATATTGTATTCTTTCGTTACTAAAGTATATCCATACGATACATTCATGCTATCCATACTAAAAGTACTAAATCCATACTAATATTATAAATTCGAAAGTAACTCTGTCTGTCTGTATGTTACCTTTTCACGTCTAAACCGCTGAACCGATTTAGATGAAATTTGGTATAGAGATAGTTTGAGTCCCGGGAAAGGACATAGGATACCATTTATCCCGATATTCCCACGGGATCGAGACTTATGCGGGTGAAACCGCTGGGCGCAGCTAGTGTATTATAAATTCGAAAGTACCTAACTCTGTAGGTAGTAGTAAATTTGGCACAGAAGTTGACCATGACCCAGGTTAGGACATACTTTTTACCCCGATGGTGTTTTCCGGCGGTGGTTTCCATTCGACCTCGATGCGGGCGAAGCCCTGAGCAAAATATATATTGGAGTAGGTGCCTACCGACTTAGTTTTAGTTATTAGTTAGGTAGGTTGGTACCAACCTTCGCAAGTTATGAAAGGGATGCCTTGTTAACGTGTTCTAATTTAAAAACTGATTGCAAGTATTTTGTCTCGACTGATCTAAGTAGTTATTAGGCGTCTCGGTTATCCATCATCCGAGACCATAAGATCGCCAGTTATCTGTTGCCACATCGAGAGAACAAAGTAACTTGAGGTCGTAAATATTCTATAATTTGCGAGCAAGGCTGTAAACACTATAATGCTCGCACATAGGCATTACTTTTCGCCCGCTGCCTAAATAGCTTAGAATTGCGAACACTAGGCATTGTACTTATATCCAAAGCTTACGAAGAATCTTGAAAGACTAATTCTCATAGATTTGGTCCTTAATTTATTAATTATGGACTAAATCTATGAGAATTAGTGCCATTGCACGTACCTACGGCTTGCATAGGCCTAGTACAGTCACGAACACTAATATGTTAACACTTGGTATCTTTCAATTGCGATTTTTTCTAGAAATAACGAATGTAACGTTGAAATACGACTCTTTACATAAACCTATGGGTTCGAAAATACTATGTTCCTAATAACATAAAATTTCATTAAAAAATAACGGAGAAAATTGCCTTTGAATAAAGCCAAGTGTATACATATGTACTTATGCTCGTGACTGTACACCAGGGTCCCGAGATGTCTCTAAGACATTTTAAAATAATACGTAGGTATGTAAGGTTTCTAAAACTTTCTTAAATGAGAAGACAAGAATGTAAAGAACTGAGAATCATGAGAATAATCCTTTAATTTTTTCATAAAACAAAATTAAAAGTCATTTATCAAATCAGGCATTACATAAGACACCCAAAACGCACGCCCTTCACCACTTCCTAGTGCTTTCGCTGGAAAGAAGTAGCGCAACAAACTCCCCAGGAGCACAGGTGTCTTAAAAAAAAAAAAAAAAATAGAAAAACTGTCTATGTAAAACATATCAGTGTAAGGATAAGGCCTCACTAACCTTCGGTAAGGCTACCTCGGTTCTATACCTAGAAACGTTACAAAAATAGGTGTGGTTAATTCTACCCATAAAGCAGTTTTGACGTGAAATCAACAGATTCAGGTCATGCAGTAATATGGTCAGAATGCACAAAGGACCATTAGGGTAATGGTCACACTTGGCAACTTGATTGCATAAGCATGCATGTCATGATGAATCCAATTGAATAGCATTCATTCTTTTATCATATTATTTCACATAGCATAGATTGCTAACATTTTCAATTTAATATGACTGTTTGGAATTTGAAATATCCTGATAACTTTTACGTGGCGTGATTAACGACCGATTCCTATAATTTACGGACGTTGTTGGTTAAAATGAAGACTCTTGTATCTTTACAAATAATGAAGCAAAGACCTCATAGTATTTGCATAGTAGACCCTCCCATATGAAAGTAGCTATCACTACGCTAGTCCATACTAATATTATAAATTCGAAAGTAAATAACTGTCTATCTGTCTGTCTGTATGTGACCTTTTCACGCCTAAACCACCGAACCGATTTAGATGAAATTTGGCATAGAGATAGTTTGAGTCCCGGGGAAGGACATAGGATAGTTTTTATCCCGATATTCCCACGGGATCGACACTTATGCGGGTGAAACCGCGGGGCGCAGCTAGTAATATATAAGTCATTGGCTATCACAGGTAAAATTACCTTAAGAATCTATTTATATGCCGTGTGGCAATAAAAAATACTACCATTGGTAAACAAAATGATTCGTTTTTGTTTATAGGAACCGAGCAAAAAATGGTCATAATAAATCACTTATTGAATTAAATTTTCTAAATATTTGTTTTTCCTTGACATGATAAAGAAATAAAGAAAGAATAACATTAATATAAAAGGTTTAAAAAAACGAACGTGACAACTCCCACAAACGACCTAGTTAAAAGAAATAAATATTGTGGTGGACAACTAATAAATATTCTAAGCAGACTCTCCATTCTCGACGCAATTTCAAGCCCTACATTAGACTTTTTGCGTTACCTAGAAGAAACTGGAGGCTTTTAGATTCAGCCCTGCGCGCATCGGCGCAGGCGTCGGGTCGTTAACCCCGAGCTGCATGAGAATGCACAATGATGTACAACCTCGTTGCAAATGTCACTCGGTTTATCTTTCTCCTACTTCAAAATACATTTTCCTTATACCTATATTACTGAGAGTGAAATCATGATGAATTGATGACCTTTCTAGGGTTCAGTTGCATGTTCTTGACCCGTGATTATGGTGTTGACAACCCTCCAATGACGTCAAACCCATCAGACCTTTTTTATCAGTGCACTCTTTATTTACTTTGTGTAATCTGAATTATGAAGTATGTAGGTACCTAGTATTCATAAAAGCTTGGTGAAAGTGCACATTGCACATAGCGGAAGCTACTGCAGGCTACGGTAAGGGCGAATCGAGAGGTCATAAGTCCAAATGAGTTCGGATGTAGTCACAGTGCAATAATTACCACAGAACAGTTAATAATTACAACCAATCAAGAAGATACAGTTTATCAAACATAACCATAATTGCAAAACACAATATCAATTACAATCTGAATAATTTTGAAGGATATTGCTAATCTCATGCTTCATTAGTCCTAAAAACGTGTCTCCTCAACAACGTAAATAACGCAATGAATGTTGTTGAACTAAATGCTATCAAAATGAAAGCCATTACTACTGTTAGTGTGTTACGCAGTTACCCCGCAGTTTGGTTTTGTTTGCAGTTTAGAAAAAACTTTCTTACAAAAAAAACATCCGACTTCAAAAAAAAAAAAACAGTACAAAGTGATAAAGAACTTTAATTTCATTTTCAGCATCTTCGTTTGATCAAAGTTTTTATCACTTTGTAGTGTTTTTTTTTAAGTCGGTTGTTTTGTTTTTTGTAAAAGAGTTTTTATTTTTCACTTTTTAGTTGTACCTACCCCACACAACTTCAATTAACACTAGTGCATTGAAGAATTGAAGACACCGACTAGAAGAATCATCAAAATTCGCATAGAAATGCCAGAGATGCAGTACATTTATGCATATAACTTCTTAAAAAACAGCAAGTAAGATTCGTACATTTCCAAAAATTTTCAAGCTTCATGTGACATGGTAAAACCGTTTTTAAAATGAGTCAACCAGCAACATTAGACACGGAAATCCAATATGCACTATAATAACTTAAAGTATGGAACGATTGTTAATAATAATAACATTATGCAGAACATTTTAACACGATCAGATTCGCAAGAAAGTGACTCACAGACCTTGACCTTTCTTAAAGCAGAACTCTTAGTAAAAAAACTTTCCTTCCTTCTTCATACTTATTCGAACACTAATATAGGTACCTATTTATCTTAATTTATGCTTACTTTGATCTCAGATCAACAAAGCACCGATTGATTTTGAATTGAAACGCCCCCTTACATTAAAATTAAAACCAATTTTAATTGAGACAAAAAGCAACGGAAGCCCATTGTGTCTGAACTGATATGAATAATCAGTTGGCTAATTCGACAACCTTAGTAGTTGGCAGTTTTTTCTTCGTGTTTATTTTCTTAGACCTTGGTCGGTTGGGCGTGGTCAAGGCGCTGGCATTGTGGTCCACTTCGATTTCCGGATCGCAAGCGGACACGACCGGCCATTCTTCTATCGTACATTGTAATGACGGCCATGACATGTTATTTGTTGTACTATAAAATGTTGTTTGTTTTAGGTGAAATTGGGATTTAGCAGTTTCTTGTTTCTTATACTTGACTAGCTGCGCCCCGCGGTTTCACCCGCATAAGTCTCGATCCCGTGGGAATATCGGGATAAAAATATCCTATGCCCTTTCCCGGGACTCAAACTGTCTCTATACCAAATTTCATCTAAATCGGTTCAGCGGTTTAGGCGTGAAAAGGTAACATACAGACAGACAGAGTTACTTTCGAATTTATAATATTAGTATTAGTATGGATGAATGGTAATTTGGTGCATGGTTGTAGATAGTTTAGTTTTCTGTCTACACTATTATTCTTGTCTTTTTCTATTTTTGTACACTCTAGGGATGTCTTACATAGATACTCTTTTTTAATTTTGACCAGCTAAATATCTTAAACCAAGCAAGAAACTAATCCATTCTACATTATGTAGGTATATTACGTTAATTTGCTCATTTTGGGAACTTGACATAATTATCATCAAAACTTACGAATGCATTCAAGACTGAGAATTTGTCACTCAGATTAGTAGAGCAAGCTATGAAATACTCGTAACACTAGCATAAACGGGGTTTATTTATAAACGATGATTAAAGTTAAGTAACGTTCAAACGTCAAAAATGTATAGTTAAACAGACGCTAATCACTAGTTAACTTTAAGCAACGTTTATGAATATTGGGGAACATGTTTATTTTTAACCGACTTCAAAAAAGGAGGAGGTTCTCAATTCGGTTGTTTTTTTTTATGTTTGTTACCTACTTCAGAACTCCGTTATTTATAAACCGATTTGCAAACTTCTTCTTTTATTTCAAAGGATGTACTTTCAGATTGGTCCCATAGAAACAGCAAAATCGGTTCAGTAGTTTGGTTTTTAAACCAAAATTACTGGTACAAATTCAAGTAAACGAAATTGCGTCGTTTGCTTTCCTATGACTTTTCAGTGGTGACTTGTGGAATTTTCATGGGATGCATTGTGTCTATAAGCGGCGTATCTTTACATAATTAACCGATTTCGAAAAGGAGGAGGTTCTCAATTCGACAGATTTTTTTTTTGTATGTATGTTACGCGATATCTACGGCAATATTGTAAATCGATTTCAGAAATTCTTCACTTAGTTTATATTGATGATGTTATAATAGCTTCCTGTCACTGATATTTACATAGCAAGGTAGTGTTGTACGAATTTGTGTGGGGTTAGAACTTAAAAGTGGAAAATAAAAACTGTTTTACAGAAAAAAAAAACAACCGACTTGAATAAAAAAACTATTTTACAAAAAAAAAAAACACAACCGACTTCCAAAAAAGGCACTATAAAGAGAAAAATAAATTTAATTTCGGAAGTTGGTGTCGTTGGGTTCACCTTTTCGATGTTTGCCACTGACTTCCGAAATTAAAGTTATTTTTCATTTTTCAGTGTCTTTTTTGGGAGTCTGTTGATTTTTTTCTAAAAGTGTTTTTTTTAAGATACCTATAGGTACCTAATTATACTTACTAATTATTAAGTTAAACAATCTGTAGTTGTTCCGTGGACAGT
The DNA here is from genome assembly GCA_947508005.1 of Amphipoea lucens. NCBI lineage: Eukaryota > Metazoa > Arthropoda > Insecta > Lepidoptera > Noctuidae > Amphipoea > Amphipoea lucens. The sequence continues at coordinate 10,457,948 of OX382356.1, forward strand.
AAGTGGAAACTTCCACCTTACCTTTCGCAGTATTATGATTACCTATTTGACATTCACATCGATATAAAAAAGAAGGCATGTGTTACAGTGCGAATAATAAAGACATTTAATCAAAATAATTTATTTATTTATTTGATTTACTATTTATGTACACACATATATAAACAGACGAGAAAAAAACAGAACAGAAAAATAGGTACAAAGGTAAAGGTAAGGTAAATAGGTAAAGGTTTATCTCAGCCCGCTTATCTACTAATTTACTTACGCCCTTCGTAATCATCATAATCAGCCTACATTCCCACTGCTGGGACACAGGCCTCCTCTCTTCGAGAGGGAGTGGGCTATAATCTACCACGCAGGCCCTGTGCGGATTGGTAAATGTCACATGTCTTTGAATTTTTGATTCTAGGACATGCCGGTTTCCTCCCGATGTTTTTTCCTGAGCAGGGGTGATGAAATAATTTTTTACACAAAGTAAAGCGGCTGTCTGGGTTCGAACCTACGACCTACCTACAACTCGTGAGCCGACACCACTGGGCCACCGCTGCTCTCACATACGTCCTTGACTTTATTTAACACAATATTTTTTCTTATACAGTGACAGTAGTTACAAAGACACCAACGCGTTAGATCTGACTGGTGATACAATGATCTGTATCATGACGTTGTACCTAGGGTTGGCAAGTTCTCGTTTATATAAGCCATATACGCTAGCAGAGCAGTGGTGGCCCAGTGGTATCGGCTCACGAGTTGTAGGTAGGTCGCGAGTTCAAACCCAGGTAGTCACTTTATTTTGTGTAGAAAATCGGCATGTCCTAAAACAAAAATTCAAAGACATGTGACATCTACTAACCCACACTGGGCCCGCGTACTCTCGCAGAGAGGCGGCCTGAATCAAAGCAGTGGAGAAATTATAGGCTGATTGTGTTGTTTAAGCTACGGTCCACATGTGCGTGTGTGCCTGCGCAGACCCACATATCATAGCATGTATAAGCCGCTCCGTGATCCGGACGAGAATACCAATGAAAATTAACAACTTTTACTAAAGGAGCAACAATGAAATCTTAAGGAAAAAGCTGCATACATTTATGTTCTCATCATCATCATCAGTCCACATTGTTCCCTCTGCTGGGACACAGGCCTCCTCCGTTTTGTGCCATGCTTTCCTGGTCTGTGCGAGTCTCATCCAGGTGATCCAGGTTATCATCGCATAACTCAAATTGTAGGGAACAGTTGTTTTTTTTATATTTCGGAGCTGGTCTCGTAGTAAAAGTGGTTCATTTTCATGAGTTCTTAAAGTACTGAATATTAATTGCAGAAAGAGGAATTAAGGCATTGGCATTTTGGAACTCTGACCTGTGTCTAGACGCAAGTGAGCGAGCGAAAAAGTGTTTCCTATTTTTATTTCGTTCTTCGCTTACAAGGTAGCCCTATGGCTGTCTGTACGTCTTATGTTTGCGCAAAAGTAGGTACCTACACTGTGTATGTGAAATATCAAATAGTATGGGTGTGGCTGTTCACGACGCTTATGCGGTTCGGTTTTTTGGATAAGGAATCTACTACACGAATAGAGAACGCCTTACAATTGCAAAAAATCGTTAGGTTTTAGTAGGAACGAAATAGTATGCTTCTTAGTCCACCACCTTTGTTCTTTAATTATTATATTTTATATTTACTCAATAATATGATGTTCCCTTTCCTTACGTCTTAAATCTCTGAGCAAAAGAATTAGCAAGAGTGATGTATCTAATAACAACACATGATGTAATTTAGGTATGCAATACCAGACTGACCCTTTATCAAAATCAATTTTAACTAGACCTCAAGCTTCTAAATATTATTACCTAACAGAAACCCGGGGTATTGTGAGTTCATAACCCCATGATCAGTAGATATCAAGACATCTAGATTCTAGACTAGTTACGTGACACTTTTTTGTCCAATCGACGTATAGCGATCATCTTGTTATTGCATCGTGATTCAACGATTACTTTGCTATGCTACTCTTGTTTGATTCCATCCCACGGTATCTATCAGTAATTGCATAAATTAATTAATTGCCCGTTTTAGTAGATTAATTTGGCGCGTCGCGTCGTGGAAATTTATTGGTAAACTGTTGTGTCCAATATAAATCGCGAACTGAACTGGGTACATTTTCATGAGTTCCTTTTCCATTTCTTTGAAAGTTGTTAGTTTGTTATGCCTTTTTTTTATGGATGGGAAATCATCAAATGACCCCTCCCGCTCTGGGTGGAGCGGAAGGGAGTGTCAGACTCTTACTAACTAAAACCCATCCGTGTTCCTTCCTTAGCCCTTTATGTTCCGGGGTAGCGGTAACTCTTTCGGACAATCCCGCACCCCCGGCAGATTTCGGCCCTGGCAGGCCCCTTCCTTTTTGCTAGTTTGTTATGCCTGTGTTTTTTTTTTAGTAAATATGAACTAGGACTATGTCTTGTTATTTATGTGGTGAAGGTAAACCCTACAGCCCTTCTGTAGTACCTACAGGACGAACTTCTACAAGGCTGAACTTTTTCAAAAACCTCGGTGACCATTCTAACGTACAGTCACCAAAAGAGGTAAGTAACTAGGGTCGTCGGATAACGTTGAAGTTTAGTAAGAAACCGATGGATGTTTTCGAATGAAATTTAATTTGAAAAATGGCCCGTTTGTTTTGTATTAAATAAACTGAATTTTATTCGAAAATATCCATCGGTTTCTTACTAAACTACATAATATATATCCGACGACCCTGGTTACTTTACTTATCTCTTTTGGTGACCGTACCTACCTAGTTTTATGTCATCAATTGCTCACGAGCACGTGAGCGTTCATCATCGTTTACCAGTATATTCTGTAAGTCTCACGGTGAAAACTTAAGTGAACTGATTTTGACTATCATCTGATTTTGAGAATAGATAGTCCTACCAAGATATTTTGGACTTTTGTCAGCTTTAGCGAAACTTTATAAAATTAAATGCGTGATCGCGATGTAGGGAACTTTCACACAGCGTTTGCGCTGGTCCACTCACTAGGCTCATAATCAGCCTATAATGTTCCCACTGCTGAGACGCAGGCCTCCTCTCGATGAGGGGGAGTGGTCCGTAATCCTCCACGCGGGCCCAGTGCGGGTTGGTAGATTTCACATGTCTTCGATTTTATGGTTCTTGGATTCCTCACGATGTTTTTATTCAGGGTTTTGAGAACAGAATGGTGATGAAATTATTTACACAAAGTAAAGCGCCTGTCTGGGTTCGAACCCACGACTCCTAAGTCAGGGCGGTTACCACTGAGCCACCACTGCTCTACGGGTGATTAGTATTTATAAAATGCATACCGATCAATTACCTATCAATAAAGCAATATACATAATTAGATGCATAACAAAACATAGGCAATTATGTATGACAATTATTATAATAGTGCTTACTTGTCTATGACCAGTTTTCCTCAGTTAACTACAAATAATTTATGGGTTTATATCATACTAAGACTAGGCTACAAAGTAACTAGTAGGTATAGGACATAGTAAACAAGCTTTATACTACCCCATCGGTCTAGTGGCAGCAAGTGCTACTGCTGAGCATGAGGTTTCGATTCCCAGACAAAGTGTTATTGGACTTTTCCATCAAAAATTTCTCAGTAGCGGCCCGTAGCCTGGATTTGTACGTGGTTGATGACAATAGGCTCAACCCTATTACGTGGGACTTAAACATAACTGGTGAAATTTGGGGGTACTATAGGTACACCTCTGCCCTACCTTTCTGGAAAATAAGGCGTGATATTGATGTTATGTAAATAAGCTTTAAAATAGCAATAAACAATGGTAACACAACCAAAATGATATCTGTCCAGAAGTCGTGGATTTTGATATTGGTCTTTGGAGACCCAGTTTAATTTAGAAACCAGTGCAGAACGTATTTATAAATTCTAATTAACACAAAAATACACCACATAACTGGTGGTGTATTTTTTCTTTAGATCTCATATTTGACTGCTAAATCTAAATCTATACTTTGAAAAAATCCTTTTTCTAGATTGGCATGTAGCCTTTCTTGCTTTTTATTTATTACATTCTCAGTTAGACCTTACATTTGACAGCTACATTTATAAAACAATTTCCTTTTTCTAGATCGGCGTCTGACCTGTCAAATTCGCCTTGTTGTCCTTACTAAATTAGAACGGCAATATAATTATTATTTTATAACATACCAAACATAGGTCTGAAGTGTAATTTAAAACATAATATACGAAATTCGTTCGAAATGTAGGTTAGGTATAACATAGATTGGCTACTTATCTATAAATCTTTAGAAGCTTAGAGTACCGTACGTAGACAGCCATCAAACAAAACTTTTATAAGAAATTGAGGTAGCAGTGTATATCCATCAGGTATTTCTCAGTAGCAACCCGGAGTTTGGACTTGTGTCCGGTGGTTGGCAATAGGCTCGCACAAAGCTGGCTAAATTTGGGTGTACTATAACTGTGTCTGCCTAACCCTTCGGAAGAGATCTTCCAAACTGATTATCAGGTATACCGACATGAACATAGAATTAGGCTATAGTTCCTTGTGGGTATAAAAATTACGTTCTGGAAATTGCTGTACCTAGGTGCAATAGTTTTAAGCTTAATGTAGTAACTATTGGTAATTATCGATTTAGGTACACAAAAACTGGTAGTAGGTGAATGTACAAGCATGCAAGCCTATGTATGAGAGTGCTACGTACTTATATGAATCATTTATATAGCGTTCAAGGTAATACCTAATTGCTCTCTACAGTCCGCACTTAATGTAATTCAAAAACTGGTTTCCGATACTTATAATATAGGGAAAATTATAGCTTTGAGTGGAAGTAACTGCGTAAAAATATGCAAGTGTTCTAGTATTGTTTTTTAATAGATAGGTACGTAAGTGGTCTAGAAATCGGTTGAGATGTTAAAACGACTTGATGAGCTTTAAAAAAAACTAGCACACAGTTCCGTTTAAAGGGATGCGCTAAGGTAACCCGCGAAATTCAAAAATTACGGTTTTTGCAATTAAAAGCGGGGTAATTGCGTAAAACACTATCGGTAGCAATGGGTTTCATTTTGACAGTTCAACAACATTCATTGCGTTATTTACGTTGTTACGCAATTAGGGTACTGCCCCCTTATTCACAAACACTCGATATGCTTCCGTATCGTATCGAACATTAATCATTGTTCTCGTAGGAGTCTTCTCAACGCTGTTCACAAGTCCAAAACCCGAAATTTTTTTCAGTTTAAATCAAATAGACGCCCGCTATTCTTCCAACAGCTATTTGCTGTTGAGGGGAAGTCAAATCAGGTTATCGAAATGTCAGGTTTTCGATACGATAGCCTGTCGTATGGTTGTGAATCAGGTCTCTTGTCAGTGGCAGGTTGTAGGTATGTTGATTCAAATATGGTTCGCGACCGTAACAGCTTTACAGAATAACAACCATAAGAATCAGCAATGCGTGATTTCATTTCAATAGGCTAATATGAACTAAGAGGTATGCATTGATAATTTTTATGATTATCCATACTAATATTATAAATTCGAAAGTAACTCTGTCTGTCTATCTGTATGTTGCCTTTTCACGCCTAAACCGCTGAACCGATTTAGATGACATTTGGTATAGAGATAGTTTGAGTCTCAGGAAAGGACATAGGGTACTTTTTATCCCGATATTCCCACGGGATCGAGACTTATGCGGGTGAAGCCGCGGGCGCAGCTAGTCTATACTATCTATACTAATATTATAAAGAGGTAAAATTTGTAAGTTTGTATGTAGGGGGTAATCTCTGGAACTACCAGTCGGATTTGAAAAATTCTTCTTGCATTTGATAGCCCAATTCTTGAGGAAGGCTATAGGCTATTTAACATCACGCTATGACCCTTAGGAGCCGAGCAAAAAGAAAAAAAAGTCAAAAAGAACGTTAAGTGATAGCGCGGGCGGGTGATGCGATACGATGGGGTGGCTCGGGGGAAACAAGAAGTTTCACGCGAACGAAGTCGCGGGCTGAAGCTAGTATAGTATATAGTATGGAAGTATGGATAGTATGGATTATATTTGTAGGTAATATCGTGACGATCAGTTTGTTTGGACGCATCGTGTTTGGACGAGTGTCCCCAAACTAAATAGTTTCCTGTATCATGGGGACTTGAGTTGTGATGTGATAATATTTAAAATAATTTAGTTATACTGTTGTGTGGATTAAATTGCTTAATAAAATGCAGGTATAAACAATGAAAAGATAAGAAAAGCTTGACTTTGAAAACAGAAAAATAAAGGGTTTGTGTGTGATATGTGTGTGTGTACCTACTTCTGTGTGTGGCTACCAGTGTCGTTATCATTATTAAAATCATTTTTTCATCAATTTCAGTTGCTGAGCGTACCCTGGCTAGGCACGGGCGCGGAGCCTGCACCGGAGCCTGGCCGCGTCCCGAAGGTGTACAATGCTCTCATCACGTCGAACCAGAACCTGGAACCTAGCAAGGCGTTTCCAGTATATCAGCCGGTGCTCCACGACCCCTTCGGTTTTTCCTATCAGCCCGCCATTTTCTACGGCAGAGATCTACTTGGAAACGTAAGTGGCCTTCAGTTGTTAGAGTTACGTGCCCAAAAAGTGCCAACAGAACCCTAATCCTATACCTACGTTTATTAGGTCTGTCTATCTGTATGTCATAGGGACCTATATTTTCAACCGGATAAGGTCAACAAAACGCTTATTGTTTGCCGCCAAAATCAGTAACAAAAGGACAAGTGCCTTTAGACTATCAAATGCTTCTAGATTTTTATAGGGCATGTAACTTAACATGTCCAGCAGTGGACTGCGATAGGCTGAGTTGATTGATTGATTGATTGATGTAACATAAACCAAAAAGAACTAAATACTCTTAAAACACTAAAGGTGACTCGTGCACCTGATATTTTAAGAATAGCAATATTATGAGCATGTCCACATTTTTTTCCATTGTTGTTTTTTCATTGGCACTTACCTAGCATTTTTAATTTCAGGGATTACTGCCTGCACCAGGATTTCCAATGAAGGAGCCTCAACCTCAACCAGCGGAAACGTCACTCATTTCAGCGCCCGGACCACCTGCAGAGTCCTCGCCTACGAAAGCGCCGACTGCGACTGCAGAACCTGCCAAGCCAGAATCAGACAGTAGTGCCTCCTCACCGGCTCCTCCGCCAGCCACACAATCCCCAATACCGCTTAACGAATTCGGTCTCCCACCACAAGTCCTGCCCCTAAGACACATAGATCCCTTGTACAACGCACTGCCACAATTCAGTCCTTTCACCTACAGATATCCAGGTGTAAGATTCTATGATCCCTACGATCCATTCAGCTTCAGTCCTTACGCAAGCCTCCCAATATATCGTCCCTTGCCAAATGTGCTGGGGCGAAGTGTTCCCGTTGTTGCTCAAAAAGAGGTTAATAACGCTCCAGCGTCTGCTGAACAATCAGCTCAAACACCGCCTCCTGAACCTAGTGATCTCAATATTCTGAACTTCGCCTCCAAGGACCCCGCTATACCCAACGTCCCTCCACCACCTCTGCCTCAAGGCGGTCTCAAAACAGATAAATCTGAATAGTTATAAAAATAAAGTATTAAGTTCCAAGTATGAATTGAAATTTTAATTGTATCACTTTGAGTCATCATGACTGCCACCAAGGCAAAAAGTTCCTGGTTTATTTCTACGAACTAATATAAAACGCAGACTTCACTAACCAATCGTCAAAAGTCCGCACTCGGGAGCGAGTAATGGAGCGCAGTATCCTTGGAGTTAAACTGATCGTATAAGGAACTCAATACTGCATTCCAAAACTCAAATTGACAATGTAGGTCACACAGCTGCCAAACTAAAATGAAACTGGGCTGGTCACATTTGTCGCATGCCGGAGAAGCTATGGCTAAAGTAACCACACAATGGGTCTCAAACAGCAGCAAACGGCAACATGACAGGCCCAGAATGAGATGGCGGGACAAACTCGACTCTTTCCACAAGGATTGGCGTATAACAGCACTAGATAGGGATAAGTGGAAGGAGGGAAGGGAGGCCTTTGCCCTGCAGTGTCAGAAATGGCTGATAATAATAATAAAATATATAATTCTACGAGCACAGTGATAAATTTATCCGTTTAGATTTAAAACGGATCCTACAGGGTAATCTAGGTTAGAACCATTCATAGGCATAATGAGGATTAAAAGAAACCGACGCTTATTTAAATATCTAATGTGACATGATTGTAAATAAACAGCCGACGGGTTTGTATCCATGTCGCCACAAGGAGAGGATGTCTTCCTGTACAAACAGTTTGAAAGCATATTACTGTTGAGGTGACCCTTAAAATTAGTAAGTAAATCATCATCATCATCATTTCAGCCGAAAGAAGTTCACTGCTGGACATAGGCCTCCCCCAAGTACCTCCATTTCGACCGGTTTTGTGCTTCTCGCATCCAACGAGTTCCTGCGGCCTTCACAAGGTCGTCGGTCGACCTTGTGGGAGGCCTTCCAACGCTACGTCTACCGGTACGCGGTCGCCACTCCAGAACGTTTCGGCCCCATCGGCCATCTGTTCTACGAGCAATGTGCCCTGCCCACTGCCACTTAAGTTTGGCAATTCTTCGGGCTATGTCGGTTACCTTGGTTCTCCTGCGGATCTCTTCATTTCTGATTCGATTCCGCAGGGAAACTCCAAGCATAGTAAGTAAATGATTTATTTTAATTAATTATCTTTATTATGAGTCGTTGATATGAGTAGCTTTCAGTATATTGACCCTACAGCCACACCAATGGCTAACAATTAGGCAACTCTTACCTATGTAAGTACATATTTCTCAGGACAAAGCAACTATAGAAAAAAGTACCTAGGTATAGATACAAAGTCAAACTTAGCATCATAATCTTAGTATTACGCCAGATTCCCCTAACAGTCAAGCAGAGGTATAATCATAATAATAGCTCACCCTCCAATATTTAGAAAGAAAGAAAGAAAATACGTTTACTTGCGGTGAAAATGGCGCAAAAAAGAACACAAATACAAAAAATAAAATAAAAAGGTAGGGGGAAACATGCGTCACATCCACGCAAAACGGGTATCGCTCAGCATTATGCTGCGACCCTATGCAAGACAGAGCCCCAGCGCTGGATTTCAGCGACAGCCGGCGCTGACGTAATGACGTCATCGTCATCGTCGTCGTTTCGTCTGAAATGTTTACCAAGTCCCATGTAATACGAGGCGAACGCTATTGCCAATCAACTAGGAACAAATACAGCCTTTCGGATGTTTGTTAGAAATGCCTAATGGCAAAACCCAGTAAAACCTTCTCATTTATCAGTCCACCAGCGTCCACTAGACTACCTAATAAAAATAAAAAAAATGTATCGTGGTAAAGAAAAATAGTCTTCTCCAACTCAAGTAATTTGTTCCGAAATTACGACTGTTCTCATGCCAGATGCATGGGTTTACAATGTCAATTACTTTTAGTAGTAAAAACTGAACTAACACTATAAAATTAAAACTGTATGAAAGTGCTCCGTTTTTCTTAGTTAAGCTAATTCATTTTCTTAATACCTGTAACAAGAACTTTAATTGGCTTAGCTTTTAACTCCTGAAGTCCTGACTAACAATAGGTACTTCCTCTACTTCACTGAGTGCCTTCATATTTTGATTACTTTTTTCGCAAGTAGGTAATTGAAGCATATCTGTAACATTTTCTATCCATTCCGTTGATAAATGATCAAAGTACCAAATTTTTTCCATTCTGAAGAATTTTAACTTGATAAAGCCTCCTCTGTTGTAATCTCCATAGAAACTCGATTCTGTAAGAAAACAATGTATCCCGAATAAAAGACAACCATACCTTTTCAGTTCACTTGACAGCTGTTATTTAACTTACCCTAACACAAAATATGTCTTTAAGAACAAAGAAAGAAAGAAAATACGTTTATTTGCGGTGAAAATGACGCAAAAATAAAAAGGTAGAGGGAAACATGCGTCACATCCACGCAAAACGGCAATCGCTCAGCATTATGCTGCGACCCTATGCAGGACAGAGCCCCAGCGCTGGTTTTCAGCGACAGCCGGCGCTGACGTAATGACGTCGTCCGGTGCAGCAAACAATTATTAAAATACAGTGTACTTAAAGAAAAATAATTGAATTTAAAAGTGATAGAATATTATACTAGACATGAAATAGACATAGGTACAGTACATGCTATGAGAATATCATCCTCAATAAACGTTTTACACTTTATGAAGTGGCGACATTTCGAAGCATATCATATCCATGAGTGGGGTCTGGGTAGCCAATTGACAATAAAAAAAAACCTTAGGTTTGTATGACACCTGCCTCGAAATCAAGATGAGCGAACGTTCACAGAATTTCAAACAAATAATTTATTTACTGCACACAAATGATATAGCACAATGTACGAATACAAAGAAAATACAAGGAACCAATATACACAAAAAAAACTTATTTTAAAGAAATTAAGTACTATGAGACCCATGCATAGGTAAACAGCGCTGTGTGTATCAAAGTTGCAACAAATGAGAATCCAGAGGGGTATGGAAGTGGAGGTCTGCCCCGCATGGGCGGAGCACCGCCGTGCCCTCGTTGAGGCGATCGACAGCGGCGGCGACCTCTCGCGTCCGGCCCTGGTTCAAGCCATGGTCCGGGCGAGAGGGAGTGGGAGGCGGTCACCTCCTTCTGCGAAGCAGTCATGCTAGCGAAGGAGGTGGCTGAACGGCTGAGGGAGAGAGCCTCACACCCCAGCCGCCGCGGGAGACGCTCCGGGCGTCGGGAGCCGCGTGACGACTCCCGGCCACCGTAGGCGCGGGCCTGCGGACGGAGAGTAATGGGTAACTCACCGTCCGATCAGGACCAGGCCCGTGCCGGACGGCGCGTACGTGTTCCACGCGCGCCTCAAAGAGATGTCAGCATAAAGGAAGGGGCCTGCCAGGGCCGAAGCCTGCCGGGGGTGCGGGATTGTCCGAAAGGGTTACCGCTACCCCGGAACATAAAGGGCTAAGGAAGGAACACGGATGGGTTTTAGTCAGTAAGAGTCTGACACTCCCTTCGCTCCACCCAGAGCGGGAGGGGTCATTTGATGATTTCCAATCCATAAAAAAAAGGGGTATGGAAGGGAATGCATAACACAGTAGCAATGGCTTTCATTTTTAATACTTCTTGTATGATTGAGTGGAGAGTTACTGCGAGCACTTATTATTTGCGTATTATCTTCTACTAGTGATCCAGCTAATTTTTTGTACAGGTAGGTCGGCTGCTTGTAGTTTATAACCCCAAAAAATATATATGGTAAGTGCATCTAATTACGTGACTTCATCATGAGGATTGAGTGCTTATTTAAAAATGGCTTTACGTTACTTCTTGGTGGGATTAAGAATCAGAATAGAACGCATTCCGAACCCTCTGCATCAATCGATCAGTTCTTGTCAGCAGTCGAGGGTCAATAACTGTGTCCGCAGAGTGCAGGTTCTATAGTACGAACTACTCAACCAACTGGATCCGCAGCTCCTCTGAAAAATAAGGCCTTATTTTGTAAAAGCCCTTAAGCCGGTAGAAACCAGTAGGCGCTGACTCTGCCACGTGTGTTCCGTATCTCAACCGAGCATCTGCGTTCAGACCTATATTATTTTGCCTCACATACATTTGGGTACCAAACCGTTGTTTTCAGCCAAACATGCTATCCTGTTAAAAACATCGTTTAGGTCCTACTTTTATAAGAGATGTAGTAAAGAAAAAGTGGATCAAACCGGAATGAGAAAGCTTATATTGGATAAAACAAAGTTTAAAACAGAAGACGAACTAGCAGGGAATCAAGGGCAGCGGGGAGCGGGGGGGGGGGGGTTCAGGGGATCAGACCGGTATAACTCGTATTGTACGTCATCAGCATAAATGTGGTACCTACATCGCTTCAGGTAATTGATTGAATCCGCACATTACAAAATAAACATGTTGGGGTGGGCCCCACTTCCGGGTGTCCCACAAGGCTCAATACTGGGGTATTGCGCCTTGCGGGACACCCGGAAGTGAGTGACATAACAAGGCCATTGCTTAATCGTATTTCCACACGTTGCTGACAGTGGGTAAGATAACTTTGGAACTAGTGTATCGTATCCTGATCATATCCATAATAGCTTTAGCTTCGATCGAAATAAATATACATTTAGACTCAAAGGCTCAAGAACAATCAAGAAGGACGAGAAGTGAGCATAGACCCTTATCTTTTGCTGACAGAATGTTATCTGCCACGTCCAAAAGAGCCGTAGAAGCACCACGCTGTTAACCTGTTTACGAAAGCCTGACTGTAGCTCAGGAAGAATGTTTTTCCTTCTAAATATCACACAACTGCTGAATATAATACAGCCTTTGCAGAAACTTTGCATCGACGACTTATATTATTAACAGACGATCAAACTTGGTCTGCGCGAAACCGTGGATTTTATTCGATCCGTTCAAAATTTGTTCGTCTTAATAATAATAATTGTCGCCAGCTGACTGCCAATTCGACCAGCGCCAAGGCAAGGATAGAATGAACCTTGATTACTGTAATACGATACGAGTAATTCCTACGTATCAAACCATAAGGTTATAGTACATTATGAATAATAAGTCCCTATCAGGCAAAAAAATAATAAACAAAACTGTTGCAACATGGACCTTGATAAGAAAATTTGTAAGTACTTAGATAAAATGGTAGTTACATATCATGATAAAAAATTAAAATAGAAATCAAGTTTTATGGAAACTACTTAAATATTAGGCGTAGTACAGTCTACACTAGATAACAACAAAGTTGATATTGTATTGACATAGCTAAAAGCCGTGCTCAATGGTTCTTCAACCAGATAAGGGATTTCACCTGTTGTTACCCAATGGAATCCACACAAATGAAACCAAGTGCTGATCACAGCGTGGCGTAAAATCAATGAATTCATAAAGATACCATATCAGTGTGTACATGCCAGGCGTAATGACACTGACGTTAATATATCCCGATTACGGCTGGATATACAGGCTGCAGCTAAAACTTTGTTCTCAATTCGAATCAAAATTGCTTGACACTTCGAATTATGACCTGCTACAACAGTGTATGATAAATGGCTAACCTTCGTTATAATTTGACTACATCGAAAAGGACGTAGATTACCTGGAAAGTGTGGAATGTCTTTTCGCAGAGCTATGACATGGACAGCTTCAAGAGAAACTAAAAGTAACTCTTTTTCAAAAAGGGTAAACAACGCACCTGTGTACCTACCTCTGGTATTGCAGGTGTCCACAGGCGCCGGTGTCCACGAGGGGGTCGCCAGTTAGTTTGCTGCTACATGGTATATAAAAAGAATGAATCAAACGAATCCACAGGCTGTTATCATACGCATCGCAGCTTAGCACATCTCTGGTGGAAAAGCAGCAGTTTTTTAACACCATGTTTTTTATATACCTATAACGTAATCTGCGCAATAACAGTAAGGTGAAAATGTTTCAAACCGCGGTCGGATCCCGGTAAAAGTGCCCGAACTTATGCTATCTGCAGTACAAAAGATTATCTTTTGTGATTTTTATCGGCACTATGAAAATTTTTGTTTCGCAAATAATATTCGTATTGATTGCCGTTCTTCATTCTACACTACAGGTAAAAATGATTTATTTAATTTTCGTAAACCATTCCATTGTCTGTTTTGAATTTTACGTAAAAAAGTTTAGTTTAAACAAAAAAGTTGCAGGTACTTAAAGGATTGTATTTTGTGTCCTTACCTGATTATTTTTTATTCACAGATTTGTCCCGAAGAAGTTTCTAATGATGGCATAAGTGTGACCTGGCATCAAACACAAACAGCAAACAATATTGAATCAGACCCGCTTTGTTACCGAAATGACATCTTAGTAACGAGGAACTGTTCCTACGCCGGCTGGACACCTACCCTGGATGACATCGGACCATGTCTAAAAGTTGTTAAGTATTTTGACATTAATTCATGTCCACCTGGATATCATAAAATATCAGAAAACAACAACGATTACTGTTACCAAATCGGTAAACCAACAGTTTGGAACTCTCCTTGTTTCGCGAGCGGAGGAGCCTCGGTTATTACGGATTTATCTGCTGCAGAAGTTGAATACTTACTCAATTCCCTCAAAGCCACGAATACATCCCGATATTTTTGGCTACCTGCGACAAGATATAAACTTTTCCATCCTGTAGTGTGGTCTATTCCAGGGCCTAACTGGGGCCGACGTGTTTCACCGAGTAACTTTTTGAGTCTGTACACATCTTTCTCGAAGAATTGTTTATTATTAGATATAGAACGAGGAGTGCTAATAACAGAAATCTGTTCAAAGAACTATCCGAGTTTATGTTTTTACATAAATGACCTTTACTATCCAAGTAAATGTCCCTATGGATACCACTCATTTAGGTTTAAACTTGATAATGGGACATGTTATGGCATCGAAAGATCGGACCGAGGAATGTCATTTAATGAATTTCTTCAAGAAAGGTGCCGAACACCTATGCTTAACAGTGAATATGATTTAACTAGGTTTATTTTTAAGAAAATAGCTGAAATAAATCGGTTGCCAGATGATGAATGGTGCTGGTTCAAAGATCATCATAATGATTCTTTAGAAATTAAGAGACCTTCTTATTTTGAAGGTATTATGAATAACGCCGGCGCTTTAGGTATAACTAATTCTAGTGCATCACTAACTTGCATGGCCTGTGAGGTGGAAGTTGTTTTCGGGAAAACAGAATTTATGTTTGAATACAATGAAGCGCAGAACAAAATATTCCTTACAGTTTATTATCCTTCTGGTCTATGGAAATATGACAATAACGACAAAGGAATCCAATGTTTTTCTGATGCAAAAGGATTTTTTAGAGTAGTGGATATTAATGATATGCCATTTATTGAAGTTAATTCTTCTCGGAAAGATGAAGTTGATATAAATCTGGTTGAAAAAATTGTATATATTGTTGATCTGGTTACCGACAGCTCCGCACAATATTGGTGTGAGGGTCACACAGTTAACTTTTCATTTATTAGTACGGACAAAATCATAGCTAATCCCAAAGGTAACAAAGTTCATGTATTTGCACTTGTTATTGAACATTATATTTTACCCGATGATTTTGAAGATATAGCTGATTTGGCCACTTTATCAAATAACATAACAAACATATTTTCAGCTAAAAAAGTTTTGCTTATGGACATTTTTGATTACTCTTTGGATCATATGATGATTTTATTACACTTGCACGTTGACGTTGAAGATAATCAAGAAGATGAAGCTCTTAATATACAAGATACATTTGCTACATTAAAACTTACAGCAAACCTAGAATTATCGAAATATAATTACACGTTTGTGAATTTATCCAGCTCAGTTTATTGTTTGCCGACAACTTCTTTCGATGGTGTTACGCTTGATTGGGAGATGACTCCTATTGGTCATATTTCGGCGCCAAAACAATTTTGCCTTCAAGCTAACGGTTTACCGGTAAAGAGACACTGTCAGGGATCTTATGTGCTGGGTGGAGTCTGGGGAGAAGTAGAAGGCTCTTGTGATAATACTTACGAACCATCTCAAGCTACAACTTTTCTATACAATTTTGTAAAAAGACAGATGCCAAATGATTACATTTCCAGCTTTCTAACTGATGGTCTTAATTTTGTGCTCGGTGATACAGATATAATCATTCCTGCTGATATTTATTACTTGTCAATGTCCCTGCAACATATTTTGGATCTTGTTCAGGAAAACGCAACATCGGTGGAAACTGGTGACATAGATAATATTGCCTGGGTCATGGACAGAATGATGGTTCTTGATTGTAATTATTTACATTTAGCTCAAACACTTAATTCAACCAATGTTATATTAGATTCGGTTAGTGATATTATAGAACTAATAGCAAAACGAAGTTTAAACGAGTCTTCCGAATTAAGCAATGCGACCTATCAGTTTGCATTAAAACCACAATTTGTTGTCCAAATAACTTATCCTGAATATAATAACGTCACAGGTATAGCAATTATAAGAAATTCAGCCTCAGATAATTTTTCAGACATGTTAGTTCAACCATTATACAAAAATACTAGCCTAGAAGAAGTCCTTTCCATAGAAAACTTAGAAATCGCTACCTGGTTACCCGAAAATGTTTTAGATACAATTCAATTAAATAATAACGGTAGTGAAGAAAACACAACAAGAAAAGATTTTTTTCACATTATCATTACCATTTTCTATAACGATGCAATTTTTCAAGAATTGGCTACTGATAGACACGTGATCAATAGTCGAATTGTCGGGGTGTCAATCCCCGATTACATGTCAAACTTAGAATATCCTGTGCCACTTGTATTCAAGCAAATCAATCATACAGGCAACTCTGATTGTGGTTACTGGGATTTTCAACCTAAGCAGGCCAATAATATTCTAGGTTCTTGGAAAAAACAAGGATGTTTTATCGTAAAAAAAATTAACGATACAACTGTATGTGAATGCTATCATCTCACTCATTTTGGTCAATTGCTTTCTATACCAAGAATTGCCAACGAATCTGTTACAATTAATAAAAAGCACTCCACAGCTTTAAATATAATAACTTTAGTCGGGAGTTTCTTGTCACTATTGGGAATCATTGGTATTTGGATAACCGCTTTAGTATTTGGTAACTGGAGGAAAAAAGCCGGAACAAAAGTTCTCCTACAGTTATCAACTGCTATAGCATTACCATTAGTGTTTATATTAGTTTTTAATTTAGATTATTCTATGTTTATTCAAGTTAATGGAATATATTATGTTGCAGAACACAAAAAACCTGAGTGTATTATTTTAGGTTCAATGCTGCACTTTTCAATATTGGCCAGTTTCATGTGGATGTTGATAACTGCTATTTTACAATTTATAAGATATGTGAGGGTTTTAGGAGTAAGCAGACCATCCAGATTTATGTGCAAATTCACATTGATTGGTTGGGGCATTCCCTCTTTGCCAGTTATTATTACATTAGCTCTTGATGCTGAGAATTACATTCCAAGACCTTCAGTGGTCAGAACTATTTGTTACCCTACCGGCTATTATTGCCTTGCAGGGGTCCTGATTCCAATAAGTATTATATTGTGTGTTAATGTAACTTTATTCATTCTAGTACTCTACGCTATATCTCGAGGATCCGATCCAAAAATGAAATCCACTGACATGGATTTGGTCGGTGCACAACTTAGAGTTTCTATATTCTTATTTTTCTTATTGGGTCTGACATGGCTTTTTGGAATATTTTCATTCTCCAACCATTTCCTTTGGTCTTATCTTTTCTGTCTGACATCAACGCTACAAGGATTTGTATTATTTATATATTTTGTGATATGCGATCCAAATACAAGAAACCTATGGATAACATTAATGAAACCACAATTTATATCAAACTCTTCCAGAAATAGTATTACGAGTATAACTACTGGTTAATTAAAAAGGAGGTGAAGCAACACGCTTATTTTGACTTAGTTTGTATTTTTCTTAAGCTAAAATTATTGTTTTTAAGGTACCTAATATTAGTTCGAATACGTTCTGTAATTATTAAATAAATTATTGAAATATAGTTGCTGTTTATTTATTTCAAAAAAATGTTGTTAAAATGTTTGCTTTCCCACATAATACAAGTATGTTGAAGTGATCCGAGACATTAGTAAACAAAAGCAAAATGGCATACGAAGAATTTGGATTATTTACAAATAGTAAGCAAAATGGTCATCAACACAATTTTAAGGATCGATTATTGACTAGTCTGTGTCAGTAGTACTACTTCTTAGATATTGGAAGGTTCTTTCAAAGTTTCAAGCATGACTAATCTCGTACACTGTGTAACGTTCCAACTGCTATTGATAGGTAAGTTCCAAATTACAGTTGAATAAATAGATACATATATTTATGTTTCTTTATAGTTTTTTTTTACAAGGTGTTCAATATTCTGGAATCAGTTGCTTAAAATAACAATGTTCTAAAGATGATAATATATATTTTCTTTTATCATGGACACTTGTTTTTCTAATTCACTTTAGACATTGGCAGAATAGTCGTCATCGGCTTTGCTTGCCATTTAATAAAAATATACATAGTCAGCCTATAATGTTCCCACTGCTGGGACACAGGCCTCCTCTCTGTGAGAGTGAGTGGGCCGTAATCCACCACGCGGGCCCAGTGCGGGTTGGTAGATGTCACATGTCTTCGAATTTTTGGTTCTGGGACATGCCGGTTTCCTCACGATGTTTTCCTTCACCGTTATGAGAGCAGTGGTGATGAAATAATTTACACAAAGTAAAGCGCCTGTCTGGGTTCGAACCTACGACCTACAACTCGTAAGTCGCGGCCATTACCACTGGGCCACCACTGCTCATTTAATAAAAATATAATAGAATATAAGAAAGAAGATAGCATGAATTCTACTGAGATGTCAAGTGATTCTTTATATTCTCGAAATTCTCTTTCAGTGTTCGCTGTATCTGGCTGGAAGGCGATTCCTGCGAATGAGGCCATGTATTCTCTGCGTCGCGTTCACTATGGTCCAACGGAAGGTCTGGTTGACGATTATGCCCTCCCAAGAGGTAAGTAAGTAGGTACACACGCAGACTGTATAACCAGATAATACAGAAGTAAAGTTATGACAAAAATTATAACACATTGGCGCCGATTCCCTTGTTAACAAACTAAACTAAATTTAAGTTCAGTGCATCTTTTTCTTTCTATTTCATTAAGAAAAGGACAGAAGATAAATATTAGTTTAGTCCTGTCAAATTAGTCAACGTCTGACGTAAATTGACGTATATTTAGTAGACAAGTTTTTAATCGCGTTTAAACTTGTCTATGGAGTATCTTATTTTGACAGGACTAAACTAATATTTATCTTCTGTCCTTTTCTTAATGACATAGAAAGAAAAGGATGCAATGAACTTAAATTTAGTTTAATTTGTGAACAAGGGAATCGGCGCCATTGTAGGCCGCATTCCCAGTTTTGCAAGAACGCACACTTAAAAGCAATATTGTTATTCTGAACCTACATTAGGAGTACATTGGCGAGTGTATTTTTTCAGATAGCATCCACAGCAGATTCAAATTTGGTTGGTGCACACCTGATTCGATACAGAAACCGTATCTCCGCAAAACTTCCAACATAACTCTGTCAGATTGGCAATCGACACAAGCTAATTACGTATATGTAAGTCTCAGGGTCGAAGGGTTCTTAAAAATTAAATAGTTTTTTAACCGACTTCAAAAAAGGAGGTTCTATATTCGACCCGTATATATATATGTATGTTTGTATGTCCGCAAGTTTTTTAAAAACTAACAAACCAATTTTGATAACTCTTTCACTAATGTGATCTACGTACTTCCAGGAAGGTTTTAGTATATATAATACATGAGGTAATTATTATTATATACGAAATTATATGCATAAATGTACTGAATCTCGGGCATTTCTATGCGAATTTTGATGATTCTTCTAGTCGGTGTCTTCAATTCTTCAATGCACTAGTGTTAATTGAATTTGTGTGGGGAGATATAACTAAAAAGTGAAAAAAAAAATACTAAAAAAAACAACCGACTTCAAAAAAAAACTACACAGTGATAAATAACTTTAATTTTGGAAGTCGGTGACAAAAAACCAAAAGAAGCGGAACCAACGATACCGACTTCCGAAATTAAAGTTATTTATCACTTTGTAGTTTTTTACATAATAGAGGGTAGTTTGTAGCGCCACTTTTTAAAACTTCCCAGTGAAGGCACTAGGAAATAGAAAAGGGCGGGCGTTTTGGGGACTGTCTTATGATGTAGTCTTGACGTTTGAAAATTTCTGATTCTCAGCTTAATTTGGATGAATGACTTTTGGTTTTGATTTTAGACCGGCAGAAACAATAATATCTTTATGTCATTTCTTTCAGTTACTAGAAGACGGACACACAATAGATCATAGGTTGAATTGCGTTGTGATGACGGTCTACGTGCCTAGGAAACTTCTTTTTCGCAGCAGTCGTATACCAGTTTACTACTGCCAAGGAGACCTGCATTATGTCTATAAGATGACGTTTACACGACTAGACATACATGAATTTTATTTTCACCAGCTGCTTGACCTTCCAGCTAATTTCTATTTCGAATTTTACCATCCTCCTAGATTGTAATTTTATTACAATAATTTTTGTTAAATAAATTCTTATTTTAGTATGTAAGAGATCGAAGTGTAAAAACATGTTACCACTACTTTACGTCGCGCAGTGGCTAAAAATAATCACGAGCTTCATACTCTGCAAAGTAACAAATTAAATAAATAATGTACTGAAATGTATCTTAACCATTTTATATGTGGCATAGAGTCTTGATAAACAATGCAGTAGAGATAATTTACCTACTGTAGTAGATCCATTGTTATAAATATCTATACTTATAATAAAACTGTAGAAGTGAAAATTCTGTACATTGAAATTATCAAAAAAATAAATGGCACTAGACCGACACCGAACCCAAAAATGTGATTTAAAAAAATGTTGTCTGTCTGTTTGTTCAGGCATCACGCAAAAACTACCGGTTCGATTACGATGAAACTTGTATAATTATTCTTTTCACTTGTCATGCTCTAAAATTTCGTCTTTATGTTGTGCTTAGGCGACATAAAATCGCTTTTTATTAACCGACTTCTAAAAAAGGAGGAGGTTCTCAATTCGAATGTTTGTATGTTTTTTTTTTTTTTGTGTTTGTTCGCGCATCACTCCGTCGCTTGACAACCGATTTGAAAAATTCTTTTTTTGTTGGAAGGGTATAGTTCCCAAATGGTCCCATGAAAATTTTATCGAAATGGGACAAGCGGTTTTTGAAAAATCAACAAAAATCTAAAAATTTATCTGCATTCTCCACATTAACGATTTTTTTGTTCACTTTTTTGTGGGGTAGGTACAACTAAAAAGTGAAAAATAAAAACTTTTTTACAAAAAAAAAACAACCGACTTCAAAAAAAACACTACAAAGTGATAAATAACTTTAATTTCGGAAGTCGGTGTCAAAAAACGAAAATGCGAAACCAACGACACCGACTTCCGAAATTAGTTATTTATCACTTTGTAGTGTTTTTTTTTGAAGTCGGTTGTTTTTTTTGTAAAAAAGTTTTTATGTTCTAGTGCATAAAGTAATTTTTTTTTCTGAGACTAAGGTAATCAGGCCCAACAGCCACACGCACAATAAAACTTCGCAGATTAAAGTCGTGATTTATTTCATCTTCTTTAATTTATACCACTTCCGTGTTTTCTATCGTTAATTTAATAAAATCAGGTAAAATAGTTGTCATTTATTATTTAAAAACGCAAATAAACGTTTTTATGACTTGGCAGTATGAAGTACCCAAGTCGAATGACAAATGTTGAAATAAAAAAAAAAAACTTAAAAAGTTTCGTGGCGGTATTATCTGTGGTGGCGGGAATTAGCTATGCTTTGCAACATTTTTGATTAATTATGTACTGTATACTTTATGCCTGTTTCATTTTCTCGCAATCGAAGTGAAAAGCAGAGTGTATAACTCAGGCATAAAAGAGTCATTTTACCCCTCGACTTAACTATCCATCCTCGCCTGCGGCTCGCGTGGATATAAACGTCTCGGCTTCTTTTATGCCTTAGTTGTACAATCTACTATTAATATCCTGGGCACCACACTGGGTACTTTTTATCCCGGAAAAGTATCTATCTATATAAATAAAAACAAAAGGCCTGACTGACTGGCTCATCAACGCCCAGCCCAAACCCTTGGACCTAGAAAGCTGAAATTTTACACAATGGTTCCCTTTATAATGCAGACAAAGAAAAAGGAAGGATTTTTTGAAATTCAACCCCTAAGGGAGTTATATAGGGGAAGAAAGTTTGTATGAAAGTCCGTCAGTTTTAAAGTTAGGATCTTCAAATTTTGTGTTTAGGCTGACGACTAAAAATTAATTTATACGTGTCTCAGCGTTTTTGATAATTCCACCCCCAGAGGGTTAAAAAGGGGGATGAAGTTGTGTATGAAAGTCCGTCAGTTTAAAAGTTAGGATCTTCAAATTTTGTACTTAGGCTAACGATTGAAAATTAATTTATACGTGTTTTAGCGTTTTTGACGATATCTCCCCCAAAGGGGGATGAACGACCTGACTGAAATATCAACGCACAGTCTAAACCGCTGGTCCTAGGGACATGAATTTTGGAGGGTGTGTTATTTGTGAAGAGTAGGTATCGAATAAGAAGGGGTTTTTGGGAATTCAACCTTTAAGGGGGTGAAAAGGGGGGATTTTGTTTGTATGAAAAATCTTATTTTTTGAGTTAATAACTTTGAAACTTGGCACGAATACTTATCTAAGTAAATTAAAAGTTTGGAATTTTTCGTTTTTCTTAAATACCCCCAAAAGAGGAATACCTCTTTAGGGGGTATTTTAGAAAAACGACACGCCGCAATAGCGGCGTGTCAAAATTTGCATGGAAGAATTTTAACGCCCTGTCCGATTAACTTGAAACTCAGTATTTATACTAAGGACTAAAAATAATTAATAACGTGTATCAGGGTTTTTCGAATACATACCTAAAGAACATATCTAAAGAACGAAAAATATCTTATGGAGTGCCCCAAGGCAGTGTGCTAGGGCCTTTATTATTTCTTATATATATAAATGACTTTCCTCAGAATATATTCTGAGGAAAGTCATTGTCATGGGATAGGGTATACCCTATCCCATGACATTGTTTGCTGACGACAGTACTATCATTGTTAAACTTGACAAAAATAATAAAGACTTTGAAGCTGACATAATCAATGCTTTACAACAAGCCGTTAACTGGTTAGAACATAACAACTTAATTATAAATTTAAAGAAAACAAAAATTATGAATTTTCGTCAAAGAGTAGCTAATCCAGAACTAAATATAAGCTTTAATAATGAAAAAATTGAAGAAGTTGCAATTACAAAATTTTTAGGCTTAACAATCGACAATCAACTCAATTGGAAACAACATACTTCATTATTAATTAAAAAAGTTAGTAAGTTTGTTTTTGCTTTGTATAAATTAAAGAAAGTAGTCAATCAAGCAGCGGCAGTCACTGCATACTATGGATTATGTCGACTCTATACTACGATACGGAGTCATGTTTTGGGGTAACTCCTACAATAAGGACATGGTGTTCAAATCGCAAAAAAGATGCATTAGAGCTATTACCGGTATAAAAGTAACTGATAGCTGCAAACCTTATTTTGTATTGTTACAAATAATGACTTTACCTTCCTTGTACATATTTGAGACTGCTTTATTTGTTAAAAAGAACATACATCTATTCAGAAAAGCATCTGAAAATCGCTATAAAATTATTAGACCAGAATATAGACATGAATTAAGTAAGCGTTCGGCCATCAAAGACCGCCTTGATGCACAAGAGGCCTCTCTGCATGGCCCCAAAAATATTTAATAAGATACCAAATGGAATTAAGGACTTAAACATTATTCATTTTAAAAACAAATTAAGACATCTTCTATTGGAAAAGTGTTATTATACCATTGACGAATTCCTTAATGAGAAATTGTAAATTATTTGACATTAATATTTATTAATTGACATTGTAAATTTTATTCTTTTTATATTCTATTATTGACATTGTATTATCTTTAATTCCATTCATTATTTGTTAATTGTTAATGTTTTTGCTTGTTTTTTCTTTCTTAAGTTATTTTGGGTTTTATTGTAATTATTATTTTATTCTAATATGTTCACTATTCTTTTTTTATAATAATGACTGACTATGTGAAAGAGTGTACACCTTTAAGGTAGATTTTTGAGGCACTAATGATTTATTATTATGATCTCCTGTAAAATGTACCAAAAATCACACCAATAAATGAATTGAATTGAAAATCTACCCCTAACTGTGTATTATATGGAATAGATCGACTAGAAGACCAATTCTCGTAATTTAAAACGTTCAAAATCTAGTCGCAGTCTCATCGCGGCGACAAAAAAAAGTATATTTTGACAGATTGAGACTGAGATCAGACTGTAAACGTTCTTTAAATTACTAGGATTGTCCCGCAGATGTCATGCAAGTGATTTGATATTATTATCTTGATTATTGCTGGTAACTATGGTATTCTGTATATTATATAATATGGCCAATGTTGCCAATGTTTTAACGTGTTTAATGGAATATTCCTACCGATTTTTATTATGTTGCTATTATTCTGAGTTCTCTTGGACCGTTATCCAATTGTCCAATAGAATTAGTTGTTTTTAAAATTAACGATAATTTATGGCAATATAAGAAATTTGTTTGTAGAATACTTTAAAAACGTTTCCATGGAGTTTTTTGTTCTTCTTCTCCATGATGACCTAGATTTGGAATGGACAACCACCTTTCTGATTAATTTCTGACAAGTCTAAATTGGAATATATGTCTAGCTTGTCTTTGTGCTTTATTTCATAAAATCCTTTCCCTACATACCATATTCATAGTTACTTTAACACATATTAAATAACTAGTAACCATTCTGATATTCAAAGCTTTATATTTGGATAATATACATATAGACTAATATTTCGTAGGTACGATAGATATAACCTGTTATGAAAATATAAATTTAATAAATTATTTATCCTGGTTTCATTAATACGAGTATAATATGGTCATACTGAATTTACAAGAAAATAGTTAAGTATTGTTTTTAACCCCCGACGCAAAAACGACGGGGTGTTTGTGTGTGTGTGTGTGGGTCTGTCTGTTGCATCGTAGCTCCCGAACGGATGAACCGATTTTGATTTTGTTTTTTTTTTTTTGTTTGAAAGGTGAATTAGTCGTTTCAGAACCCAAAATATATACATTGCTGAACTGTGCAGAAATATATAGCAGACATTTCTGCTAAATGTTAGTATCTCTGGCTTTAGATTCCGTTGAGATCTCAGGTGGCTACAGTCAAACATATATAATTAGAACGTCAGGACTGAGGAGCCAAAGAAAATGCGTTCATCCACAGAATTTACTCTGTTTTACTATTTGATTCCTATACTTCAAAAACAAACACAACACCTGCTAAATGATCATTATGTCGAATATATTAATTGATCGCTCACATCCAATAGAAATTCACCTCTTAAGTGTAGATTGAGGAGCCATACTAAAAGTATTGTATTTTCTTTCATTTTAGCGCTACAGAAGCTAAATTTTTAGACGGTAATATGCACAATTGCTACTAAATGATACAAAATTTTCAAAAATATTCATCTATTACTTACCGAGTTCCAGGTGGCTCCTCAATTCAGACGTTTAGATTGAGGAGCCACTTTTGCATTAAATATAACTAGTGATATATTTTGGTGCTAAATCTAGAATTCGTGCTGCAAAATCAGCTACATTGCTGCTAAATAATGGTGAGATCAGATTTTAAAAATCAGATGTTGCACCTCAATCCTTACGGACATTTTTTACATTACGTATTTCAGTTTATTTGGCTTTATTAAATATAAGTAGGTTGTTGAGGTTATAGCTGAAGTATTCATTTTCTTTACGAAAAGAAGGTTAAAACTAAACCTCAAATTATGGCATAATATTGTAGCGGTATCTAGAAAACGCCACATGCGAACAACGCGTCATACTGACGTCACGCAAATCCTGCATCTCGCAAGCAGAGTTTACCGCGCAACTAGCATAGATACAACAGCCCGACATGAATCATCGGGCAGTTGCCCGCCAGACACAACATCCGTCTGGTCGGAGGATCCTCCCTTTTCTATAGAGGTTGAGTTAACTTTACACCCTGTTCCTCATACCTCTATACTGGCGACCCCGAACATGAACGTCAGCGCAGCCTTCGTGCAAATACTTCAGCGTGACGTCATCATCATCACTCCCGCAAGCTTTAGTGGCGAGTCACCCAGCCAGCCAGCATCCACGGCTTCAACGGGTATCCTGACCACCAGCATGCAGCAACCACGCACACCTGGTCATCACCCTCAGCCTCATCAGCAACCTTGGCACAGCACACTGCACTTTCGGCCGGTCAACAAGGAGAGCTCTTAATTCCTCTCCTGGTCGACGCCAGCAGTCAGCCTCAGCCCGGCGCTGTACCACATCCGACGTACTGGAGCATAACGCAGCGCCACCCCGACTCACTGCGGACATCTTCGCAGACAGTTCCGACTCACCGTGGACTATGCGGCAACCGGTTCCGACTCACTGGAACCTCAACTGGCCTGGCAAGCATCGCAGATACAAAGTACTAAAACTCTTTACTTTACTAAATTAATAATTAACACTTTGACGACTACGGCAAAAAAATGTTACTCATCATTCACTAATCATAATAAATTATCTTTAAAATGATTTATATTTTTCTTTTCTTTTGTTTAAACCTAATAATGAATTTAAAACTTTATTTAATAAGGCATCTTCTGAGTAAAGCGATTAACAATGCTTTTGATTTAAATAGTTTAGTAAATTAGGAAATATTTAAATGATTCACTCACACTTAGTTCGGTTTCATTAGCTATTTGGGTTTTGTTATATCCAGTTTTATGCAGTGCAATAATAAGTATTTGACCTCGCTTCAATATTTATATTTGTCTGCATTTTGAAAATAATAACTACAACACCGCTAATCTAACCAAAAATATCCACGAACCACCAACGTTCATTAAAGGTGAATATTCGTAACGAACAGCATACTCTGTCTACCTCACAGAAGTCGAAATAATTTAGTTGGTTTTCTGGTGTCCACGTTTTTGGTAACTAAAAGCGCCACCTGACGATCCGGGGCCTCAAACAATTTGGCATTTACTTACTTAGAGAAGCGCATCTATCTCAATTAAGTGTATAGTCTATGGGTTTTACCTACTAACTTTATTATTTGTGTGAACAAGAC
The DNA here is from genome assembly GCA_947508005.1 of Amphipoea lucens. Lineage (NCBI taxonomy): Eukaryota > Metazoa > Arthropoda > Insecta > Lepidoptera > Noctuidae > Amphipoea > Amphipoea lucens. The sequence continues at coordinate 10,484,901 of OX382356.1, forward strand.
GAAAGATCGAGACAAAAAACTAATAATTATTTATCGAACTACTTAATAAAGGGAGTCAAACCAAAGCGTCAATCTATTGCTTTGTGAGATTGCTAATCGACTTATGAACGCCACTGTACAGTTGCATACAAGACTTTATCTACACCCATGATGTGAATCCTCTATAAAAGGTTCTTAAACCGTTTTTTTTGCAATACTAATATCGAACAAAAATGGCGGCCGCCGGGATAAGACGTGAATTCGAAATTCGAATAACCTATAAATTATTGTTTTTAAATTACGGCGCTGTGGTAGTGAAACGCGTGTGCATGACAATGTTCTTTTTCGAAAAGAAACTGCGTAGTGAAATTTAGCAGTCCGGGGCAGTGGTCCAACTGTTCTGTCCAACTAGTTGGACCATGGGCCTTTACTAGGGGCAGTTGTCCAACTTTAAAAATAGTTGGACCACAGCACCTTTTGAGAGTTCCGCGGTCCAATTCATTTAAAAAATAACATGCCAACTTTAAAAACCTCAACTGCATCTTTATGTGTGTATGGTACCGGAGAAAAGCAAAAAAATTAGGTATCTAAAAAAACTAAATCGAATCAGGAGTAGGTTACTGGCATCTCGTTATCATCAGGCATATTTGATTAATTACTGTGGGTATTCTGTGGGTAGTGTTGGTTATTGCGCAATAGAAAAACCGTTTGCAGATCAAATCAAAATTATAATATCACGAACAAATTAATCACACTAGCAAATCACACACTGTAGGTACACGATACAACTAGATACACAGTAAAATAATTATGTACAGTAACAAAGTAATTGCGAACAAATCGTAGGATCGATTACTGTTCGTATAGTGACAGAGCCACCCAAGTAAACCGACAGGTTTGTCGGGAGCTAGTGCTCTGTCAAGAGTCGAGTCCGAACACCGACTCACCCTCACTAACTGTCACTGACTGTCTGACTGTCCGTCACTGACTGTCTAGCACAAACGAGTGCGCTCAGTTATAAAGGTTTGTCCCCACTATGCACTCGCCCCACAACAACTCTGTCCAAATGGCGTACGGAAATACGTCATCGTGTTTACTTGATACAAAACATTAAAATGTGCTAAATCAAATAGATTCACATTATAACTCACATTATAAATCGAATAATACAACAAGAATCATTGTCTTAAATAAACAATAGTGATTTCACAAAGTTAATCGTTTTAAAATCAAAGTAACATGTCATCAATTGGTTTGAACAAAACAATCAGTTACAATTATCAAAATAAGTTGCTAAAATCAATTAGCGCGTACACTGAGTACTCAATAAATTATGTTCCAATTTATTACACAATAATGGATAGTAAAATCTCTTAAATTAATAATAAGAAAACAAATCATAACAAATTCTGTTGACTACCCACAAATGTAGTCGACAACCGTCTCCGACACGGCCAGAACTGACGTTCTACACGTCCTCGTGTAATCTTGGGATAAAAAAATCTTTAGGTGAATATCGATCGGCCTTTCTGACCAAAAAAAGCACAAATCACAAAATAAAAATCCTGAATTAGTCAAATAAAATTATCATCAAAAGCAGATACTGTTGCAGACAATACATAGCTCAATTAAAGTAGAGACATAGTCTCCCAGCCGAAATCACACCATGGGATTCGACAAGTAATTTGGAGTCAACCAAATCCAGGCGTCAACATAGACAACCAAAAAGTAGAGACAGTCTCCCAGCCGAAATCACACCATGGGATTCGACAAGTAATTTGGAGTTAACCAAATCCAGGCGTCAACATAGACAACCAAAAGTAGAGACATAGTCTCCCAGCCAAAATCACCCCATGGGATTTGACAAGTAATTTGGAGTTGAATAGACAACCCGCATAGGCGTCAACATAGACAACCCGCCTAGGTGTCAAGTCCAACATCCAAATCCAGGCGTCAACATAGACAACCAACATAGGTGTCAACCAACACAGGCGTCAACATAGACAACCAAACAAGAGTCAACATAGACAACTTGTCAATTCAGCTATAGTATGTCAGCAGCAGATGAATCATCATCATTAGTGTCATCATTGACATCATCATTAACAGTAACTAGACATTCAGGCATTTTTTTTTGTACACAATCATGTGAGTACCTAATTCAAACAGAGCCATGTAAACAGAATTTTAATAATAAATTTTTGCTATCAAAAATCATCTACAAGAGCCATGTAAACAAACTTTGATTATTTAATCAAAACGAAAATCATCAACCAGAGCCATGTACCATCGTTGTCCACATTAACAACCATCTTTTTCACTAAGAGCCTTGGATACCTGGAAACCTACATACGAGTAAACCACTCTAACGCCACGGCTCTCCAGCCAACCAGCAATCACATTGCTGTCACATATCCAGCACATGGATACGTATGCATCACCCTGTGACTACACACAACATTACTACGGCCGATAGAGAACCCCTACTCGCGTGGCTACCACTACTTAGGCTTGCTCATCACCACTGTGATCACCATCTACTTTGACTGGTACATGACCTACTGGCATCATTCTTAACTTATCGTTAAACCAGAATAGGCTATAACTAACAATGTAACCATTTTTGCAATTGTTTACCAAGGAAAGCACTCGGTACCAGAGTCAAAACAAAATGAAAACGGCTCACCAGATTCGGTAGACAATAGATCTGTAGCTGGCTTAATAGTACAGACATCCACTCGCTGTCACCGTTTCCTTGGCAGAAGTTGTTGAACATCTTGCACGAAAAGCACCGTCCTTGATCACCGATTATTCGTACAGGAGATCCAAAGAGTGCAGCACTGTCCGACACTGCCATCCTGCTTGCACACGTCCTTGTGTGTTAACCTGTAACAAAAAAAATCAACAGCAGTACATATTCCACTCGGCCAATTCTGACCACATGGATAAAAACAAAACAATCATCGATAACAAAAGATTCCTCTAAGCCTTAGTAATAATTGATCAGAAACTGTATCAACTTAGATCACATACAACGCTAATGGCCCGGCAGCCGCAGTAGCTAGTGACACTCATGCCACCCATATCGTCATCACCTCAAGTGATACACGACCAACTACATCACTTTACATAGAGTCTACGACTCCCAGGTCATTACAAGACCAACACAACAATAGTCTCATTTGAGACCCGAGTCCCCGCTGCACCACGAGCTGCCCATCGCGCCCTGAACAACTCACAAGTGAATTGCAGTTACGACTACAGACAAGTGCGTACAGTGCGACCTAATAGCCGTGATATGTGCTCTACTACTCGGTGGAGGAACTCTTCTCACCGTCTTCTACGTTTAACTCGTTAGGAACACTACTTAGAGACGACATCTTTCGTACGCGATCGTGAGCATACTAGTAAGTACGGTTAGAATTTAAAGCTTTTAACGTATAGCGATCACCCGCCAAAACTTTGTAATAGTTGCGTATGTCGCATCAAATGGAACCTTGTTATTGTTAACTGAATTCGTCACAAGAACTTTATGTAACAAAAACTCTGTCGCATTCATATTAATTGAAAAGCCCAGATTCAATTTTTCACGTACTATCATAATATTACTTTGCAAGTAAATGTCGGGCAGAAATGTAATAAAATCTCAGTTTTTGCACTACATAAGAATTATTCTGTGCTGAATACACGTGTTTGACCAATACCATAGAATACTTCAGTCAACGCAACAACGTTATTAACACGTTTGCTACTTAACCTCTCAGCTAGCGATTAGCGATTGTGAATGACATTATTCGAATGATACGATTGTACAAGTCATTCAAATTATTCGAACAACCTTACAATTCATTCGAATTTGAAAACGAATGAGAAATAAGAATGTATTGCGTTGTGTCATTCCTTCCGATTCAAATTTCATTATTATTACTAGTTCATACATTCAAATATCCGTAACTTCGTCTAAACTCAATTTTGTATGACAAACTGAACGAATGAACTAGATGTTCGCAAATCAGTTACTTGTTGCTACGAATATCAATTGAAAATAGACTTTATTGTACGTGTGAACAGCCCAATTTTGTATGGCAAGGGTAAAGTAAATGAATGAACTAGCGGCTTTATTCGAATTTGAAAACTAGCGATCGATTGTTGGAATCAGTAACAATCGCCCATCTCTAAGTCCTCTCCTTTACTAACAAGCATTCAGCACCAGAATGGTAAACAAAACAATACAGCTCACCTTTATTTTCTAAGGTGTCCGAGGGTAGGTGTAAGACACAAACATCCACTCGCCATTGCTGCTTCCAGCACATGCTCCACCTTCACCATCTGCTTGGCTGCTACTGCTCATGGAGGGCAGCGATATGTCCTGGAATCCCTCACTAGCAGCACATGAAGGGCTTCGCTGACGGCTGCGTGGCTGCTTGGGTCGATTCAGTCACTCCACGTCACTGGTAGCTCCACGCCACGTCCTTGATTTGCTATTTACAATAGCCACGTTGATGCTGCTCCTTTGTCCACCTTGCAGTGAATTTTCAGCAAATCATAAATCAGCTGTAGTACTGTGTGCTGTTACGTTTGCACACGTGTCCTACCGCGTGTTCTAATTACGGGAACGGGATCCGACGGAGTCAAACGCTGGTTAGAAACACACTTTTTTTCAAACATGGCGGTAGATGATACACGCACGTTATTTGGCAAAGGTATTCTGCATACAGCCTATGCCCAAAACAACATGCACTATGATCGCGCATCCGTATCTGCTTTGTCTGGGTCGAACTTGGATAGATCCACACGATAAGCGTTCGCATGTTTTCACTTCGTTTTTCAAATGTCAACCGTCACTTTCACTTTTAGCGTTCTCATTTTGCGCATGAACCAACACCAATTATATCCCGCTTCTGATGTCGGATCAGGAGTAGGTTACTGGCATCTCGTTATCATCAGGCATATTTGATTAATTACTGTGGGTATACTGTGGGTAGTGTTGGTTATTGCGCAATAGAAAAACCGTTTGCAGATCAAATCAAAATTATAATATCACGAACAAATTAATCACACTAGCAAATCACACACTGTTGGTACACGATACAACTAGATACACAGTAAAATAATTATGTACAGTAACAAAGTAATTGCGAACAAATCGTAGGATCGATTACTGTTCGTATAGTGACAGAGCCACCCAAGTAAACCGACAGGTTTGTCGGGAGCTAGTGCTCTGTCAAGAGTCGAGTCCGAACACCGACTCACCCTCACTAACTGTCACTGACTGTCTGACTGTCCGTCACTGACTGTCTAGCACAAACGAGTGCGCTCAGTTATAAAGGTTTGTCCCCACTATGCACTCGCCCCACAACAACTCTGTCCAAATGGCGTACGGAAATACGTCATCGTGTTTACTTGATACAAAACATTAAAATGTGCTAAATCAAATAGATTCACATTATAACTCACATTATAAATCGAATAATACAACAAGAATCATTGTCTTAAATAAACAATAGTGATTTCACAAAGTTAATCGTTTTAAAATCAAAGTAACATGTCATCAATTGGTTTGAACAAAACCATCAGTTACAATTATCAAAATAAGTTGCTAAAATCAATTAGCGCGTACACTGAGTACTCAATAAATTATGTTCCAATTTATTACACAATAATGGATAGTAAAATCTCTTAAATTAATAATAAGAAAACAAATCATAACAAATTCTGTTGACTACCCACAAATGTAGTCGACAACCGTCTCCGACATATATATACCTAAATAATGACAAGTACATTTACTGTATAAAGTATCATATTATTTTAATTATTTTGAAGGTGAGGACTATGTGGGTCATTGTTTCCGTTTTAATTATGGTTTGGCAGTTTGAGTAGTTTATGCGGCCTACCGAAATATCCTGTCTTTGGTATTGTTCGTCAAATCGTTGAGCTCCTTAAGTTCTGAGTTGAGCTGCACGGTTACCGAAAAAAGTGTGCACTGACTGGATAGGTCCGCTCAATCTGTGTGGTTCTTTCCTCAAAAGACCATTTTAGACACCAATCTACATGGTCTTCACAATCTCGCGTCAATTCACGTCAATCTCTTTTAAAGTCCAGACTTTAAAAGAGACTGTGACCTCTGAGTTTGTTTCGGCCTTTCTTCTCAGAGTAATCAGATAGGAAACACCGACCTCATCTAGCTTTAAAAAAAATGATTGACGTGTAAAAAGTGTTTGTACAAACCTACTTACAGAAAATAACTCATTTATCATTTATTTATCATTTGAATCAAAAAGAGTCAAAAAACAAAAAAAAAATAAGTATCTCAAAAAGAGTCAAAAGAAAGTGCTCAGTTTTTCCAGTATTGCAGAGTGGTAAATTTGTATCAGGCTGGGATTACATAAAATAAGAAAGTGGTGTTGAAGCTAACAAACTGATTCAATATAGGTATAGAGCGTTATTGGATTAAAGGAAATTTTGATGAATTTTCTCAGCTTATAAGCGTATTTAGCCAGAGGTATAGGACTAATAAAATTTCAGAAAGCTCACATGCAAAACTAAGTCGGCGCATGAATGCAATAAATGTTACAATGTTACGTCTATTAAATGTTTTAGAAAATGTTACAACCTTATCAAGTGAAATCGCACACAAAAGACGTAAGGTCCAAATTGAGAATGATGATTATACAGGATGAAATTGAACATATGCGACAAATCGAAATGGGAGATGGGAGATTGTACTCGTCATTATGAACAACTTTTACTATGGGACCAAACCTGATCTCGAAAAAAAAAATCAGCTGTTCCCTACATTTACGTTCGCATAACTCGCCAAAATGTAGGGAACAGCTGATTTTTTTTTCGCGATTTCAGGTTTGGTCCCATAGTAAAAGTTGTTCATAATGATGAGTATAATCTCCCATTTCGATTTGTCGCATGTGTTCAATTTCACCCTGTACTTATACGAGAAATTCAGCTACAACTCATTTCAGGTGATATTACTGTAGGTCATGCTTTAGATAAATTTCGTTGAATGTTGTAAAACATTTAAAAAAATAAAGTTTTAAAATTATTCACCCGACTTTAATTTTGTTATTTTACTGCAAAGAGGTTCAATATTTATAACCGTAAACCAGTAGGTACCATACACACATAAAGATGCAGTTGAGGTTTTTAGAGTTGGCAAGTTATTTTTAAAATTAATTGGACCACGGAACTCTCAAAAGGTGCTGTGGTCCAACTATTTTTAAAGTTGGACAACTGCCCCTAGTAAAGACCTATGGTCCAACTAGTTGGACAGAACAGTTGGACCACTGCCCCGGACTGAAATGACATGGCCGGATTCTGCCCTCAAATCAATTCAGAATACATAAAAGTACAGTAATTATTAATATATGAAAATTACTTCTTAAATATACTAAAATTAATCGCAACAATTACATTTCTCTAGAGCAGGCGACAAAAAATGGCAAAGAAATATGTGTGTTAATTGATTTTTTTGGTTTTTAGCAATGCGATACAAATTGCATGTGCGTTTGGATACATGCATAAGACAAACACCGTATCTGTAGCACGCTTGAAGGTTACATTAAAATAAAAAAATACCCGCGACTGCCAGAATCGTATTGCTAAAGTAAATACCTGTAGAAGTCAACGTTTTCACGATTATTGCAGACATTATTTTTCGAGCTGCCGTGGCCCGTGCGTCATGATGTTGATCACGTTACGCATTATGCATCGACAATTATATTCAAGAGTGTGTATCCGAACGTCCTAGTTATTTTTTTCACGTCTGTCACCTGTCACTCAGTGCTTTGTACCACGGTAATGTTATCTAACAGTATTGTGACTAGGCCTTGTTCTTGAAATAATTACCTACACCCGCGCGGTACGTAAACACGCGATAGGGCTGCCCGCCTACAGTATTTTAATTTCATCAACCTACTTGAGTTTCTTTCTAGTTTTGTGATTGTAAATTCGAATCAAAACCTCTAACTACCTACTACACAATCTTACTTAAAAAGTAAATTATAATGTAAATCAGAAGGTAGGTACCTACCATTTATTACTCTCATAATCATTTCATTATGATACTTCGTCTAATTCTATAATATGTAAGTAGCTAAGTACATAAGTAAGTAGATAGCCTTACTGCTTACAAAATCATCACACCGTCCATTCGTCACTGTGGCGCATTCGCGTCTGTTTGTTTACCGATGGAATACCGAACTCGAGTTGCGTAGGTATGACTCGCGTTCCAACCGTTTGTATGAAGATAAAATACTGATATGATAACATTACCATGATAATAGATGACATTACCTACTGTGACATTACCGTGCCTGTGCTCTGTGTAGTTTTGCGTTGACCTTAGCACGTATTACTGTATTCTGTTTATGTTACCCTGTTGGATATTTTAACTTGAACCCACGCTATCGTTTATCGGACTTTCGTTTACGTTAATATTCTGCTGTGCTTACTGGACTTTTTTGTTTACGATTTAGATTATTTGGATTCTGACGCTCACGATTTCAAGGTGCCTGAATTGTAGTGTGGTCACTAATCGAATGCGAAGGCATGTTGTAACCACTCTAACACCGCAGTTACAAAATACATGACATGACAGGGAGCCATCTAGAAGCAGTCATGCTAGCGAAGGAGGTGGCGGGATGGCTGAGGGAGAGAGCCTCAAGTCCCAGCCGCCACGGGAGACACTCCTGGCGTCGGAAGCCGCGTGACGACTCCCGGCCACCGTAGGCGCGGGCCTGCGGACGGAGAGTAATGGGTAGCTCACCGTCCGATCAGGACCAGGCCCGTGCCGGACGGCGCGTACGTGTTCCACGCGCGCCTCATAGAGATGTCAGCAAAAAGGAAGGGGCCTGCCAGGGCCGAAGCCTGCCGGGCGTGCGGAATTGTCCGAAAGGGTTACCGCTACCCTGGAACATAAAGGGCTAAGGAAGGAACACGGATGGGTTTTAGTCAGTAAGAGTCTGATACTCTCTTCCGCTCCAGCCAGAGTGGGAGGGGTCATTTGATGATTTCCCATACATAAAAAAAAAATGTCATGACGTTGTTTTGGTATTTGGGCTGGGCCAGGCATCAAGCAAATATAACGGCACCAGCCTCATTCCTTGATAACATTTTGTTGATCTTTGAAAATGAATAGGCTTCAAACGTAAGAGTAGATAAAAAGATTGAATGCCCATTCTTCTCCATACGAAAACTAGCTTATGGAAGGGGCGACTAGAATCAATTTCGTTTTATTGTATTTTTTTACTTTAATGTGCCTATTTGAAATAAATGATTTGACTTTGTATGTGTCTTGTCTGAGTAATTGGAATGATGTTTTTCTAAAATATCTGTAAAACAAGTAGCTATACATTTTATAAACAAGTGTCTATTCTAGCTACTTAATTAGATAGGTACTTAAATAAAAATTCAAGTGCTATTTTAGTGTTTTATTGCCAATCCAATTGTATATTTTTTGCCAAGTCACTATGAGGAAGTCATAATATCCAGAAACATCTGTAGACGACGAGCTCTTCGCTATCGCGGCCTGCCTACAACGATTGAATGGTCTAGCCAGAGACTATTATTAATACATCAATAATATGATTTCTAATAAGTTTTACTTGGTATTTTGATTTTTGGCTCTTTCGTCACTAGCTGACACGACACGTTTAGTTTTTTCATACATTTTCATAGAATTAGATATTCACTGACATCGATGTGAATAAATGTCATGTCGGCTAGTGAAGAAACGGCATTTATATCCATTGATAATATTGTATTTCTCGTATTGTTTTGTCTATAAAACTCGAAAAGATTGATCATTGCTATTCAAAATGTCTAGGCGCTTTTTTTGTATCCTATTTGTAGTATCCCTCGCTTCTTCTCTGATCATAAAACTTAAACTATTATAAAGACACACCTGTAGGCTTTAATATGATGTACTTTAAGTCAGTGTACATGAATATTTTTTGTTAGGGCACAGCTCTCTAAAGATTCCGGCCATGTCCAACAGTCCGGGGCAGTGGTCCAACTGCTCTGTAGTAGTAGTACAACATTATAACACTCGTTTGGATAGTTACTATGACACTGGTTGTTTTAATGTTGGCAATAAGCTAACTGTTTCAGAAACTTTTATAGAAGAATTTATAGCATGGATGTAGATAATAGCACATTATGATACATGTGTGCTATGTTGATCATTAAACTCGAGGCGGTATTATTCGATAAGGAAGCCGAGAGTATAATGATCAATGCACACGCGTTTCATACGACGTTTTTCAACACATTTGCGAGGAAAAAAACAGATTTGTATTGTTAAATATTAACTTGTATAGAAAATGACTCGCTGGGTTTGTTTTTCCGCGCGCCGCGCTAGCGTGCGCGCGCAGGTTTACCCATAGAGTAAGTAATGGTCATTCCTACACCTGCGCGCGCATTGCTAGCGCGGCGCGCGTTTATTTTCTTAAAGGCACAGACAAAACCGATAAACAGCCCATAGAAAAAATATGATAAACACAAAATAATGTTTAGGCTGATCGTAGTGTTGTCGTATGTCAAATTGTAGTTTAGTTAGTATGGAATTAGAAAGTACTATTGGCATAAAGAAATATACATTAATTCAGTGAGAATCCGCAATAATAAATAGAACGCCAGTGGTCTTTTCCGTTTGGTTCCGGGAGGGACGACGGCCAATTTAATGTGAATGCGCAGGGGTAGACCGTGAAATTTAAATTTTCTTACGTTTTTTCCAAAAAGCAGGTCAGTATCAGGTTGTATCTTGATCAAAATATGATTTGCGACTATAATAGATTTGTGTTTACAGAATTATAGTCATTAGAATCATTAAGTTCCTAGGGAACAAATCTAACTTAAATTAATGATTCTAATGACTATAATTCTGTAAACACATATCTATTATAGTCGCGAATTATATTTTGATCAAGATACAACCTGACACTGACCTGAAAATTACAAAAAACGTTAGAAAAATTGAGAATGTTGAGATGGAGTGACGAGAATGGATAAAGTAAGAAATGAGTATATAAGAGGAAGTTTGAAAGTGGCGCCAGTGACAGAAAAGTTGAAAGGAAATCGTTTGGCTTGGTATGGGCATGTGATGAGAAGGGACGAAACGCATGTGACTAAAAGAGTGATGAATATATATGTTAATGGATGGAGAGGGAGAGGAAGGCCGAAGAAAAGATGGATGGATTGTCTGAGGAACGATATGAAAGAGAAGGGAGTGAATGATAGCGTGACCGTTGACAGGGGAGAATGGAAGAAGAATCGCGGGCTACAACTGCGCATTCATCTTAAGGTAAATAAATTTTAGTTCATTTTGGGACCAAGGACAATTAAGACTATTTAAAAAAAAAGTGAAGTATGGCTCGCAGATTTTTTTTTTTGGCATGAAGTCTCTTTGAAGACATTAAAAAAAACGCACATCTCCGACCTCCGACTAGTAAATTATATTATCTGTGGCATTATAGCACTAGTACCGTAACGTCAAGAAAAAGCACGCGTTTGTAATACACTGCATTATGGACCTAAAAGCGGTTCATTAAGAACCATTTTACGAGCAAGTGTGTTGAAAAATAACTTATGTATATTGTGGTGAGAAAATAAAGTTGATCGATTGATTGTTGTCCTAAAATGTGATATAATTTAATTTATGAAATAAAATAGAAAGGTATATTTTCTTGAAGCGTTAAAAACACTCCCTTTTTCTTTTACTCACTAAATTCAAAACAACGTACACCAAACAAATCCCAATCTTGCCTTCACAAAGCGAATGAAATATTCGCGATGATGATCATATTTCCCAGAAAAAAATGTTATCACATTCCATTTGTGAAAACAAACAAATTAATGTGACAACAACACACCACACACTGAACATTTTCAGTAGTTTCTCATCGTACGGGTAGTATGTACGATTGGAAAACAGTAGCAGCAGTTTGGGCTATATGTTTGTATCCTTTTTTGTTTATTTTCGATTAAGCATTCCATTTCAACTGTAAGATATCTACTGAATTTGATAACTAAGCCAACTAGGCGTTCTATAAAATATAGGTACCAATTTTTACCGTTGCTTAAAGAAAGTATAAAGTTTATTTTGTTAACTCCTTTTTAAGTGAAGTTATCTTTGTTATAATAGATAATACTGTGCATCCTAAAGTAATTGTTGTTGTTATGTCAATAGTATGTGTGCCTTCGACATTATGCATTATTCGAGACTTCTCGATTTGCCATGACGACTTCGAGAACGAACCGGGCGATGGAGTGCTGAAGGAACATACATTCACCTGGCTCGGCTTCGTGCAGTACATACACGGTAAGATATTCAATATTCATACATACTTCCTGCAAAATATTCATACTTTGCGATTATTATAAATGCGAAACTAGGTATGTCTGCCTGTCTGCTAACTTTTGACGCCTTAACAGCTGAACGGATTTATGACGATATTTTTCTCAATATCCGGGCCAGATTTTGATGCCCCTTTGCAAAAGTGTATAAATAGAATATTGTTTATTGTCTCCAGTATGAGAACAAAAACAGTGAAAAATGTAGAGTAATGTGTAGGGTTAAATGAGGTGTCCCTAGCCCTCCCGAAGTCCCGAGGAAGCCCACAGTGGCAGGCCGGCCACAAGCCCATTGGTTCTCTGACATGCGGCAGATGTGTCCAGTCCAATTCCATTTTAGCGTAGCAACTTTTCAACCCGCACCGGGCCCGCGTGGTAGCTTAAAGCCCACTCTCTCTCACAGAGAGGAGGCCTGTGTCCCAGCAGTAGGAACATTATAGACTGATTATGATGAGCTTTCCAAGTGACATCATCCTTATTGAATTTAAATATTTGATGACAGTGACGACTGGGCTGCCTCATCACAGCAAGGCGCCCCGCGTTATTCTCGTCCACAAGCAGTTCGTCATCGGTACCGCTACTGATATGATGCATCTTCCCAAGAACTACAAACTGTATGTCGTTTTGATCTAACCCTAGTTTAATTACAATTGGAGATAGAAAAACGTGCTGAAAGTTCCACTTTATAAACGGTGGGTGGAATACTGCTCAACGGTTGTTGTTGTGCTGCTGTATATACAGTGGAAAAAGAGAGACACAGAAGTACAAAACTTATAAGCTTTGCCCCTGTAGCTGGGGGTTACATTGTGGCACGAAGTTCGTGTTAATTCGGAACCACGAAGATTACTAAAGTTCCAACTCTTTCTGGTTGAACTGTACTTGTTATATATATTTAAGCGGTTAGAGTCTTGTCACTAATGCATATAAATAAATAAACAAAATTCATTTATTTCAGGCAAGTTTTTTACACATACACATATTCTCACTTTTGTTATTTAATCCGCTGATCAAGTTCTCAAAGAAATGAAAAAAAAATGCACTTTTTTATTTGATTGATTTTTACTGTCGGTGCCCAGGAGAACTCATTAATTAAAATGATTTTCTTTCGTTGACATACTTATAACCCAAAGATATGATTTTAATAAAATCAACCCATGCTGTAGGTACCTCTAACATGGTAATGTCCTCATACTACGAATCTACTATGACTTCACGTTCAACACTTTTAGTGCCAATAGAATACGCAGTCACGTGAGCGAAGCTGCGGGCACTGCTAGTCTTATATAATATGAAGTATCTTAACTTTTCAGGGGTAATATTGTATTTGGTGATTATGAACGAGACGAAGAGGAGTGTGGCTTAACGCGCACACAAATTAAGTATGGTGTAAAATGCCCACGCGCATATATAGAAATACCACCGCTCGATATAACACCTCACCCGGAATTTACAAGGTAAGGTTTTTCTTGAACTTTACCGCAAGAAAAGACTTTCTATTTTATCTTTGTTAGTCAGTCTGCACTGCACCAAAGACTATACAACCTCTTGACTGCTCATAAAGGACGACTCAGGCTCACGACACATAAATGAAATTGCACTGATGTTAAGAGGAGGCTCCCTAAATTTTACGTTAATTTGCATTAATATTCTGAAACAGTCACACATACAATCAAAATGGAACTTTAGTATATGATTCATTGGATCTTTTTCTTTCCATGTACAAGACAGTTACGTAATTGTAACATTTTCGCTCGATTCATATTTTATTCAAAAATCATGTCTTTTTTAAAGATTATTACTTTTTTTTTCAAGATTGCTTGGCCTTTATGTCTAAAATAAATGTTAACAGTAAGAAAATATAGTTTACTATCCAGCCACAAGATATTTTTTCTCTAGATCAATTATTACTTTAGTTATAAACAAAATAAGAATTGAGACTTACGACATTTAGTTTCGAGCTCGAACGCGATCAAAGAGCGCACGCGGTATTCAACCTTATTACGGCTACGTTAGCGTCTTTCACCATAGCGGTCTAACCGGTCTCTCATCTCTCTCTCTCATGCGTAGAAATTATTTTAGAGTGCCTGGTCTTAATGAAACTATGAGTGGCCATTTTAGTTTTGACCAGTTATTGGATCTCTGCACACGCGGTTATTTTGATACTTTTTAAAACATTTTCTGCATAAATAAAAACAATTATGAGTTCCTGTTCTATTAAATGATGTGGGAAATCGTCTAGAATATCCAGCTCTAAAAAAAAGGCGTAACTTTTCATCGCTTAGTAAAATATGAATAATTGCAGGGTTCAAGCTAAACTGGCTGTTTACGTAAAATGGCACAAAAATGTATACCGCGTTGATGTCTTTTTGATAAGTCTATTTCTCTCACTAGGGTATTGTCAAAACGTCTGTCCCTTTCTAGCTGTGCTAATGCTGTAGTGTTGTGACAATTTCAAGACCACCAAAACAAAGTCTATACTTATTGTAAAATGGTAAAAAATGTAGATAACATTACTGTTTACATTTTAGATTTCCAAATATTCCGGAACTGAAAGAAAAGAGGATTAATGCAGTTCACAGGGAAAATTGATTTCCAAAAACCAGTTGACACCCTATCAGTATAATTTTAAAAGATGTACAATTAATAGACGTCAATTTTATCGATATCGATATTATTGTTGCAAAACTGACTTGGGTATAGTGATGTTTGGGATATTCGTCCTGACATTGTTGCATTGGCCAATCACAACCGCTGTATTTTCTTCGTCCCCCGGCCCGCAGTGGTGATTCGTGTGCCTAGACGAAATCGGTCTATCAGCTCTCAAGTGGTTTAATTCTCTTTGTTTGCACATATTTTATCGATCCCCAAATAATTTCGAATTTGTTTTTTTAATAGGTACATCGATACGCTATTATAGTAAGCGTCAAAGTTTATGGCGGCTCTGAAGTGCGCTGCTCACTGTGCAGTACCGCACCTCTCAACCCCGCTGACACGTGAATTTGTTACTGCGCAGCGACTCGCCTCATGTTCCAAGTCGCAATAAAGTTTACATCGGCGGGGCAATTGCGTAACCCAGTATCAATCGGAATCGGTTCCATATTTTTGACAGTTCAACAACATTAATTGCGTTATATACGTGTTGAGCAGACAATTTTGTCGAAGTTATGAAGAAATGGATTAGGAATTTGCTTCAAAATGATTCTGATTCCGATTGATAGTGTGTTACGCAATTAGGGTGCAGGCTGTACATCCTTACTGGATCGCCTTTTTGTGATGTACCTAGCCTAGATATTACTAGGATATTGAAAATAAAATAAATTAGTGGTTTTCCATGATAATTAAAATGTCAAGTTTTATCACAAGGCTTAGCAGAGCGAGCAGCTCATACCCAAGCCTTTTTGTCTTCTAAATAATCAGAAATTTTATAGTACCCTTTTTTAAAAAGTATGGTTTTACCAAAGCTTTGTTCCGAATGTCAATGGGACGTGCCAATAAATCCAGGTACAGTTATAGTGCTCGCTTGCCGCTGCCGCGCCACCAACATGCTTACAATGGCACAAAAATGTTCATTGAACATTTATTTCAGGTTCGGGGTCGGAAACAGTCTTGCTCTGGTTAAACTAATTCGGCCGATGAAGTCACGTACGTACATTTTTATAATTCTAGTTTTTATTTACTTATCTACTGTTTTGTATTTATATAATTTAAAAGCTTATAGTCTTACCCCCTTATTCATAAAACTTATCAAACCTATTTTAGTTAAAATGGGGTTTGTCTCTTTCTTACACACAGAAATGACAACGTGACAGATAAAGACAAACGTTCTATAAACCTATTTTAGCTAAAATAGAGATAAAATAGGATTATGAATAAGGGGGTTAAAATAATAATGTGCAGGATGGAAAAAATCAATGGGCCCTGAAGGGAAACCACTTTAAATTCTTAAGATAGATTATTTTACTTAAAGGAAACATTCCTTTATTTTTAAAAAGAAACAAAACTGCTTTCACCGATTTCCCGACAAGCTTACATAAACCGGGAATCGAACCAGCTAAAAATAAAAAAATAAGCACTCGCTATTTTATTTACTAATCGATAGGATTATTTTTCAGGATAAAATCTCTGTAATAAACATTTGGTCTTGGGAATAAAAAAGATCATAAAATCTAACATTAATTTTATTTTATCATCAATTCTAATATGAAGGACACGTAAACACGAAAGAAAATTATTATCTAACAAGACATTGATACTTGAACTACCTACTTATTTAAAATTAAAATTTGGTTACACTTTAATAATTTAACTGATAAGTTGTTCGAAATCAGACCCCTCGTTACGGACAAAACTTAGTCTTTTTTTTTTAATTCACTCTGTGTAGCCTTCTGCAAAGTGTTATGGTGTATCATATGCTCCTTATAACATTTTTTAGGTACCTTAACCCCTCTTCTACAGTCTCATAAGACTTTTTGTAAATAAAATGTTTTACATGGCCCCCTCACCATACCATATACCACTGTAGAGCTAAATTGCAATTCTTGTTGTTTGAAAAGTAAACTTTTAATAAATCGAATTGTTCTTGATACGTCATTATTACACAATTACGAAATGGAAGCAAAACAAAACAAAATCGATAAAAATGGCCAAAACATTGCGTGCGTATGTGTTCCACGTGCGCCTCAAAGAGATGTCAGCATAAGGTAAGGGGCCCGTTAGGGCCGAAGCCTGCCGGGGTAGCGGGAGTGTCCGAAAGGGTTACCGCTACCCCGGAACATAAAGGGCTAAGGAAGGAACACGGGTGGGTTTTAGTCAGTAAGAGTCTGACACTCCGCTCCACCCAGAGCGGGAGGAGTCATTTGATGATTTCCCATCCACATAAAACAAAAAAAAAATTGACTACCCACTTAAATAATTGTCCGAGTAGTCACGTCACAACTATCATTCTTTGACAAGTGTAATGGGTATACACGGACAATTTACTTTACGAAGGATGGCTATTTGTATTGTAACCCGGCCGTTGAGTAGTTTACAGAAATTAAATGGAAACAAGCTGATGATGGTTTCTATTTGAACTATACTACTCACCACCGTCCTAAAGTAAATTTATAGGGTATAATCTGCTAGGAAAAGATTCAAATAAACAAGTACCTTCTTACACAATACAAAGTTTATTGGAATTATACAAAATTAAGGCACACATACAACAACGTGGCGTGCCACTAAAATTAATGCATCTTTCCCTGACACTACGGCATTCACCCACACAACTAGTCTCCGTTGCTAGTGGTATCGGTGAACACCTGCAATGAGACAATAGCAGTTTCTCGAGTCGAGAGTCGTTATAGCGAGTCCGCGAGGGAACAGATTAACAACCTAGCTCATCGTACATGTGTCGACCTATTTGGACTGTGCTCATATGGGGAAAATAACCAATATGCTAAGCAAACCCGAGACACAATATCTTTACAACAACTGGTCTTAACACCTTGTTTTTACAAAAGGCCTAACTCTCTCATAGGTTAAAAATTATAATCTCACACTGATAACCTCTCCGTAAAACTTCAGTTTAACTCTCTCAATTTACTCTCCGTTGAAGTCTCTCAATGTCGTTTGACGGATCTTCGGTCCTTGGCTTCGCTCACAGGAGATACCTGTGAGCACACGCGAACGTGGCCTACGGACTAGATGGTGACGCGTTCGTTACCTGGAGTGGCGAACTTCCCTCATCACCGGGATTCGGCTAGGTAAGGCCTTCCTGAACGTCGGATGACCACACCGCAAGAGATAACCTTAAAGCCGCCTGCGCACTGATGAATTCCAAATCATCACACAACGGCGCAACACCAAGGCATCAATATAACCGCGCATAGCACCAATCAAAAAGAAGGCTAGCATAACAAGCCAGACCTGTAACAACGTCCTCGTGTCAGAACACACATGCAAGAGACCTAGGCTATAGGCTATCCAGCAAGAATAAAGCAAATGGTTGAATACTCACAGGATTCAGCTTTTGCTGGACTTATATTAAAAACCCCATCGGGTTATTTGGACACACCCCGATTCTCTTCGGATTAAGTACCTCTCAATCAGCTTTTAGGCTCGTGTCCTCGGTCGTAAAGACCGGACACGGGACACCGCTTTTCTTCCAAACCAATCTGACCGTTTCTCGAATAATCTTCCACAGACCATATAGATTTATTATCAATTTTTAACTTTAATTTATTAGACATTGTTTTTGAATTAAAACATGGTAAATTATGTATGTTTGTATATTTACTTTAAATAACTAATAAACTTGTAATTAATTTACTAAACACAAAGACACCAACGCCATCTTGTGTCACGTAAACAACCATGACATTCGCCCGCCGCTACCCACGACAGGTGTCGCTACTTGACGCGATCAATATTTACTTTTGCAACGTCACAGTATGCTACACCGGTTGACGTCATAACGTCAACGCCGGCTGTCGCTAAAAACCAGCGCTGGGTCTCTGTCTCGTATAGGGTCTTAGCATTATGCTGAGCGATGGCTGTTTTGCATGGACGCATGTTTTCCCCTAACTTGTTATTTTTTTTGTTTGTGTTCGTTTTATGCGTCATGTTTACTGCAAACAAATGTATTTTCTAGCTTTATTTGCTTAACAATTAATTTCCCTGACTTTACATAGCTACATTGTTACCTATGCTGTATGTGTGTTAAACCTAACCTTATGTAACCTACCTTCTATGTACTGGGTTACTGGTAATTCGACGTATTCCTTGCAGGACGTCATAGTAAGGTTAAAATGCAACAAATCAAGCCACCAAATGTTCTACTGAAGTTCAGTAGTTTTTGAGTTAGTTAGTTTTTAGTTTTTTTTTTTTTATGAAAAATTCCAGATTGAATCATTTGACGCCAATTAAAATAAATATTTAGGTACGGCGCGACTGTACTGAAATTTTAGTCGATGCCGTAGCAGATCTTTGTTAACAATTAAAAGTTCAAAAATGCCTTGAACGTTGGCAAATATCACTAATCAAACATTTTTTTTTTTGTAATTTTTGCTATTACTTCATACAAAATGTTATCTAGTACAAAAAAAATGACTATGCCTGATGTACAAATTAATAGTAAAATATCCTTGTCGTATCAGCTATCCAAAAAGGTATGAAAGTTATTACAAAGTCATGAAATACACACATCAAAAGTGTCTAGGGATCAACATATATTTTTGCAATAACTTTTCTCCTGATTGATATTAATTAAAATTTTCTTTAAGGATTCATCAAATAAAGTGTTTTCGTTTGTCACAGTAACGATAAACCAAGTCACCTTTGCATTAATAAAGAAATTTGCCATTTTCCTAATAAAGGGATTTTTGACATTTGAACCACTAACACAAAAGTTCGAAAAAAAGACTGAAATAACAGTTTTCTTTAAAATTTTATTGGGTAACTTAAACAATTAATAATCCGTGTTTCTACCGCGAACACTAACAACACAAGAACATCGGTTTGGCATACTCAAAATGAGTTCATCCAAATCACGCTGTGGAATGGCCGCCCATGTTCGTTGCAACAACAAAAAAAGGTCTTCTTGCGACTGGATACCCTCCATATTCGGCAGAGCCCTTCTCTGTAGCATATCCCATGCATGCTCAATCGGTTTCAAGTCTGGCGACTGAGCAGGCCAGGGCAGGACATTGATGTTAGCTGCGGCGAGAGTCTGTCTTACAACTCTTGCGGTGTGCGGTCGTGCATTATCATGCATTAACTGAAATAAGGGACCGATTTGCACTTGTAGAGGAACGATGACGTCTGATACAATCGTCTCAGCATAAATTTGAGCGTTGAGGTTGCCTCTGATCCAAATCAACTCAGTTCTTCCGCCGATCCAAATACCCGCCCATACCATGATGGTTCCACCACTATAAGGATGGACTTCCTGGCAGGATTTTAATCGCTGTTGGCGTCCAGGGGTTCTCCAGTGTCGTATACGTCTTGTATCCGGTCTCATACCAAAACGAGACTCATCAGAAAAGCACACGAAACGCCATTGTTCTTCTGCCCAATTTCTGTGTTCAAGAGCCCATTGATATCGAATCCTACGATTGTGCATTGCTATAGGTGGTACCCGTAGCGGTCTTCGGGAATGAAGGTTCACTTCATGCAAGCGGTTTCTGACTGTTTGGTCGCTAATTAAGTTCCCTGAAGAGTGATGAAGCCTCACGGCTAACATCATGGCGGTTATTGTTGGAGCTCTTCGAGTTAAGATTTGAATGTATCGGTCTTGTCTCCGTGTGGTGCAGCGATACCGTCCTCCATGGCGCTCAGCCACGGTACCAGTGCTTCGGTAACGTGTCCAAAGTCGACTGATAACACTCTGACTTGTATTCAGAGCTAAAGCCACAGTACGTTGCCGGGAACCAGCTTCTATCATTCCCACGGCTCTGAGCATTTCTTCCCTGCTTAAATGACGTCGCCGCTCCATAATAAAGTTGGTTTTAATCAGTAGTAGGGAAACAGTAGCACTAATAATGTCTTCATGTCTTCAATGCGTTGTATGTTTTTATAGGGAAAATATTGACAGCTGATTTTCATCTTTTACTCGAATTTGATTCACAGTTCCTGATTCAAATTATGAAATGCACCAAAAAGGATCCATATAAATTTATAAAATCATAAATTTATTACAAAGCCACATCTCAATCTCAAGAAATCCGCATAAAAATGCTTGATCCCTAGACACTTTTGATGTGTGTACATTATGAAAATCGTTTTTGATTTACTACAGGAAAAGGTGATTATTCGGAAAATCTTGATTTAGTACAGGAAAAGGTGATTATAATCAAATTAAACAATTTCGAGAACATTATTATTATTTTTAGTCAATATCAATTAAAAAACTTTAATTACACACATTTCACACGTCTTGTTCGATGTGCTGCCCTCGGTTTCGAATAAATGTTCTTATTCGCTTCCTCACTTCGGTTTTTGTGATTCTTGATGTGATTGTTGCCCTCATCTGGTCCGTCATATCTGTTATTCTCCCTTAGTACTTCAATTGAATTTACTGAGGTCACATAAACTAGATCTTTCATATGACCCCAGACGTAAAAGTCTAGCGGCGTCAGATCAAGGCATCGTGCAGGCCACGGAATCGGCCTACCGCGCCCTATCCGTCGGTTTGGATAGTTTTCATCCAGCAATTGTCGAATTATGATTCGGAAGTGGGCTGGACATCCGTCATTTTGATAAATCATGTTTGCTCTTCTTTCTTTTGGTACATCTGTGTGCAGTGCTGTTAAATGATTTCTTAGGAAATCTTCATAAAGTTCTCCATTTAATGTTCGGGGTAAAAAATGTGGGCCAATTAACTTATAGTCGATAATACCCATCCAAACATTACCTAAGCGAGAACCTACGCTGGGATGCGGTTGGCTTCAGTGGTTTGCTTCTGCCTTCTGTACGCAGTAATGTAAATTGTGGTAATTTGTGATACCATCACGGTCAAAACACGACTCATCGGTGCACAGAATATTTTTTTTTAAGTTTTCGCCTTCGGCGTCAGCACTTAGCATAAAACGAAAAAATTCTAACTGTCTCGGCAGATCTCCCTGTTCTAATGACTGGACGGGTTGGTATTGGTATGAATGGTCGGCCTGACAAGTGAACTACAGACCAGACTTTCCACTGTGACATGCCAAGCTCACGCGCTACGATGTTTGTCGATATGTTGGGGTCGTTGATAAAACGTTGAAGAATCAGGTCCTCGTCCTCAGCCCTCCGAGAACGACCAGTGTCAATTTGCCTGCATCTTTGGACGCTGCTAGTTTCAGATATCGCCGATAAGTCCATCCGAAGACACTAACGTGTGGGAGTCGAGTCATTAGGGAAAGCGAAGTTGAAGAAAGCAGCGTTACCGACACAAAGTGCGTAACAGCACATTATGTCAGCGTATTCAGAATTAGAATATGCATCCATAGTCAGGACTTATGAAGGCACAGCACAAGAGCAAGATACGCGGCAACAGTTAGGGAAATAGCCAGATAACAAAACACGAGCTTTCGTGACGTAGAGTTGAAATTAAAACTAACGCTGACGTGACGACCAGATTTAGCGAAGTCGCACCCCTTGTCATGACGAGAGAATAATAGTGACCAATCACAAAGCTTTCCGAGTGTTTGGAGTTCAAGCACAGGTAAAAACTACGAATAATACTAATACGAAATAATAGGTTGACCGTCTCGCAATTTTACCTGCTCCCCATAAAACTCTTTTCTTCCCTGTCACACATACAAAAGTATTGACAATCATACCTTTCTGAATAGCTGATAAGACAAGGATATTTTGCTAGTAATTTGTATTTCAGGCGTAGTATTTTTTTTTGCACTAGACAGCATTTTTTATGAAGCAATGGCAAAAATTACAAAAAATTAAATGTTTGATTATCTTCGCCAAGGTTTTAGTCATTTTTGAACTTTTAATTATTTACAAAGATCTGCTACGGCATCAACTATGATAATAACATTTCAGTACAGTCGCGCCGTAAATCATTTTTAAATAGGCTTCAAGTGATTTAATCTGGGATTTTTCATAAAAAAAACTAAAAGTCTAACTAACTCAAAAACTACTGAACCCGGCTCGAAGGACCACTGAATGGGCTCAATCGGGACTTTATAATAAAAGAAGTAGTGGACTGTATCAAAATAGGTGTAATACCATAATTTACATTAATCAACATATAAAGAGAAGAAACAATGAAATGCCCGTGGACGAGCGCGTCTGTGAGCCGAGTGGAGTGAAGGACACGCAGCGGCCGTCGCGTACCGGGTTCGGTACCCCGACGCCCCGCGCCGTCCCCTCGGTCAATCACGCGCAATATGTGATGCGCCGACAGTAGAACATTTGGTGGCTTAATTTGTTGCATTTTAACCCTACCATGACGTCCTGCAAGGAATACGTCGAATTACCAGTAACCCTTGCAAAAAAACGTATAAGAAAATTTCAATTTTGCGGGCTTCCCTGGCGTTTCCCCCTTAATTTTGATCAATCATAACCATTTCGATTTCAGACTACATGGTCCCGATCTGTTTACCGACGTTAGCAGAACGCACTAAGAAGAAAAAACTTAGAGCCGTGTACTTGATTGACTACATTAGTAGTATGTTTTTAAATATTTATTATTATTAAACAATTTTATATTCTGGTTTATTTCAAGAATAACTGTGTTAACATATACAGGGTGTTACAGAAAGGGTATATCAATACAAACGGGTTGAAGAGTGTATCTGGTCTAGAATCTCTGTAAAAAATTTCAGCTCAAAAGCATTAACTTTGAAAATGCTTAATATTTTTTTATTTTGACATCACGGCGCTGCACTGGCGCGCGGCGGCGTGATGTGCGTGTACTAGGCGCACAGACACACTACAGATAATGGATAATGACCCTCGTAGTGCGGTGACACGTTTGTTATGATTTCAATTTAATAAACTATCGAAATAAAAAAATATTAAGCATTTTAAAAGTTACTGCTTTTGAGCTGAAATTTTGTACAGAGATTCTAGACCAGATACACTCTTCAACCCGTTTGTATTGATATACCCTTTCTGTAACACCCCTGTATAGGGTCAAATTAAATTAGCTAGCGGAACTGCAGACGTGATGGGTATCGATATATAACTAGACAAGAAAAAAAAAACAAGTTTTTTTGTTGGGTCAATGATTGCTTGTTGTGTTGATACTTGAAGTACCTAAGTATGAGTTGAAAAAGAGTTTTTTACATTGTTGTGTTGATGTAACTAAAATTTTTATTAAATATCGATAACCAACACGTCTGTGAAGTTTACACAAAACTAAGAACAAATTATGTAGATAGTATGTATTTTACTAAACAATTTTCTATTTTTACAGCTGTGCCAAGAGATTTCGATTCGGAAAAATTAGCCAAGAAAACACTAAAATTATTTACTCACAGAGAATGTAAACGGCATCGAATGAAAGGGGTAAAGTTGAAATTCATTGTACAGACGCCAGCACATCAAGCTACTACAATCTGTCAAATTTTATTGATAGATTTTCAACTTTATCGCTAAAGCATAAGGTTCAAAGTTGATTGGGAAAATTTGACAGTTTCGGGTAGCTTGATGTGCTGTCGTCTGTATATTATAAGATACTTTAGATACTATTGTTAGAGGAAGATCAAAGAAATGATGGAATGGTTTCATATACCTATAACTTTTTTTTTCTCTACCGAGATAACGGCTAATGAAGATGTACAGAACAAGACCAGCGCTCTAATTGCGTAATACACTATCTCAATCTGAATAATTTTAAAGGATATTGCTAAGCCATTGCTTCACATGCTCGAAAAATTTGTCTACTCAACAACGTAAATACCTACGCAATGAATGTTGTTGAACTGTCAAAATGAAAGCCATTGCTACTGATAGTGTGGTACACAATGACCCCACTGCTACGCCAATCCTAAAGAGTAGTTGAGATAAGGATAGGAGGATGATGTCCAAATCCCCTATTGCCGACATGAGACTTAATCATAACTGGTACAGTTCTGCTTAGGCAGCGTAGAATAAAGGCGTTATTTTTTCAATTCTTAGTTTTAAATTATGATCTTATTATTTATTCGGGAGGGCATTATTCCACTGTTTGGCATTGTATATCCAAAGTTAAACATGATGTCGTTTTTTCTTGTTATTAATTGTGTCTGTACGGAAACAGAATAGTAAAATAAAGAGCCATTAAAAAGTTATGAGCCAAAAAATATTCTTTTTTTTGCTAATTTTAACGTAACTTTGCGTGTAAATATGTAGGTAATAAAAGAAGTATAAAATCTTCAAAACAAAGTCGGTACCTACAACGCTCAATTATCAAAGTGTATTATTTTATTATTTTTAATTGATTTATCTAGGGGTTTTTTCATAAAATTCGATTTTCCAAAGGACATTTCGTATTTTTTTACGAGCGCTTTAGTTTGGAACGAACGATGTTTGTGTGCGTGCGAACTAGACGTTGTGCATTTGAACAAGCGTCTAACTACTCATCACTAATACTGTCTCAGTCGGACACAATGCTAGGTGAGACAGCGTGCTTTTTGGCCATGCCCACCAGTGAGTTCGAGCTCGCGACTAGTTCTTTAGGGTGACAAATCAACATCGAGCTATGCTGCGCTGTACTGCGCTGTGCTATGTTTGGTCAACTCGCTCGTCTAATATTTTAATGAGGATACAAACAAGCCATGCTGTGCTGCGCTGTGTGAGGCTACGCTCTGTTTAAAAACGCAGTAGTCTTGAGCGAGGCGCGCTACCCGCCGTGCTGAGCTGCGCTGTGCCGAACGTTTTTTTTTTTGAAAATAAAGCATTTTTGGCGAGATAAACGACTACACGAGCTGCTGATTACTTTTAATACTGAGCTAAGCAAAGCGCAGCACAGCTTGATGTTGATTATTAAAAAACGTAGCTTAAGAAACACAGCACAGCATAGCGCAGTACAGCGCAGTATAGCTCGATGTTGATTTGTCACCCTTAAGGTGCCATCTCCAAGGGCGAGAGAATCGCGGCGAGTCTCACCGTGCCATCAAATTCTCGCCGCGATGTTATCGCCGTGTGCAGATTGATTCATACTGTTTCTATTGAATTTGATGCCACGCGGCCAAAGGCAGCGTGACTATTGCCGCGGTACTCTCGCCCGTATAGATGGCGCCTTAGGACTATTTATGCTATA
This sequence comes from Amphipoea lucens, assembly GCA_947508005.1. Classification (NCBI taxonomy): domain Eukaryota; kingdom Metazoa; phylum Arthropoda; class Insecta; order Lepidoptera; family Noctuidae; genus Amphipoea; species Amphipoea lucens. The sequence continues at coordinate 10,510,969 of OX382356.1, forward strand.
TACCTACTGGTATATGTGGAATCTACACGTAAACCACCTTGTCATGTGTACAGAAACTGGGTAGTGAAGGTGTCACTCACGTGTTGTGTTCCTCCGGCTGCGGCGTGCGGGCTGGGGCGCCTATCATCAGCCACGCTGTCGACGGGCCCTTCGAGCTGATGGGCGTGGCGGCCGGCGGAGCACCCTGCCGCCGCCGCGCCATGCGTCGCCGCCTCAACAACGAGCCCCCCCTCTACATCGACATTTACCCCTACAATAACTGGATTATGAATGTCATCACGGCAAACCACCTACCTAAAGCGTACCCGCAGAATGTTATGCTTGTTGGAGCCGGCCCCGGTAAGTATGATTTTTTAAACGATATTAAGAGGTACGAGTAGACTTACAAGAACCTGGTGGTAAGTGATCACCGCGGAATATCTGCAATACTATTATACAGGATGTCCCTGGATGTATGGATCAACTCGAATAGGGGCGTGGGCAAGGTCATTTCCAAACGTATTAGCAAAAAAAAAAAAAACAAAAAAAGAGAAGAGAAATGGAACCGTTTTAAAAAAATCTTTAAAAAAAAAACTATCAGGGCTATCAATTTTTTTTTTTTTAGACAGTTATTGAAAAAAATAATAAAAATCGGTCATAACTTTTGAACCGTAAAAAAATTCACTGAAATTCTAAGGGTTAAAAAGATATTATGATTCTATTAACCTTGAAGAAGCTATCAACAGTGATAAGGCTGATGAATAGAAAAGAGCTATGAAAGAAGAATATCAGCCTTATAGTCCGGTCAAGTTAGCTTCAAAAATAGGGGTAAGGTTACATTAATTCGCATAAAGCTGAAAATTGCTATAAATGTTAGGAACAGTTGAGTTGAGACAAAATTGTTCATCATGTCATTATCTACAAAAATTATTTTTACACTTTTTTCCTAAGAATTACCATTTCGGAGATATAGCGATGCAAAAAATTGAAACAGTTGTGTTCTTCATAGTACATAAATGTATGTCAATTAGATCGTGGAATAGGCCTACCGGGGAAACCACTTTAAAAAACGCGCCAAGTACAGTCGGTTATAGCAATTAACTGACCCCCTTAATATTAAACGAATTTGAACCTTCTGCTTGTTAACAGTAAGCTTATCGAACTAGAACCACTAGATCAACGTCTGCGATAAAACAGTTGTTCGAATTTGATATTTAACACGCAGTGTTAAGGTAGGTATGATCTTGAATATTTTTCTAACTTGTAATATATTATTGCTAATTTTAACGATATTCACTATGTTCGTGTGGTCTAGTGGTAGCTGCAGTGAGCTGACAAGAGCATGGTTGTGAGTTCGAAACCATCATATTTTCTGCTACGCGTTTTGTTTTATAATATATATTTTTTTAAGTTATATATAATAAATAGTAAATTATAACTTTAGCAACAAAAAAAAAAGCTGAACAGAAATAAAAAACGATAATGATGGTAAAAACGATTTTATTTCATAAATAAAATTATTATAATATAAGAATAACGTAAATGATATAACATTTGCCTGCTTACTAATAACGTTGTTAAATACTTCACAGAGTTTAATGTAGTGAATCAACATGTTATAATATTTAGAAATAGATAGGTATGTATTTCTATTTCATAACAATAACATCACCACATTAAATATCATTGAACTAAATAAAATAGCATTATACGTTGATGTTTTACCTACTAGGTATACCAACTAGGTATTCCTACTAGGTATACCTACTAGGTATTCCTACTAGGTATACCTACTATATATCAATTTGTTTTGTAAGTAGTTATGTTTAATTATAAATAAGGTTTTGACTAAAAACTAGTTATGCGAAATACTTCGTTAGAAATTATAACAATAGTTAATTTAACACACACACTGACACGTTAGTATTGTTTGTGGCCAACACTGGTCACTGAAGTCATTCAGTGGTGCTTTTCAATAGCGAAGTGGAGCACCATTTTTTTCTATTACTTGTTGCAAGCGGTTCCGCATACCGTGCACCATATTCCAACAACAATCACTTCCTCTCATGAATTCCCACGTAGATGTCACAAGTAGGGCCAAATTTTCTTTTGTCCGCACCTCAGATGAGTCCCAATTTAAAATCATTTGAAGTTCTCTATTGGATTAAGGTCAGGACTTTTAGATGGCCTGTTTATAACTTTGACATCTTCTTGACTGGCTAACCAATTTTGCACCACAGCAGCTCTGTGAATGGCACAATTTTACAGGTTTGGTCCAGGACGATCCTTTTGAATATTCCCTGTCTCTTCAAAACGTCTTAGCCACAATCTGACTGTATTTCTCTGAAACAACACAATAAGCATAATTTTAGTAACGAAGTAATCATAATGTTTTGAATAAGTTTGCAAAAATACCTTTAGATAAACCATATTAGACCTATAAATGATCTCATACCTAATGAAACGGTTAATTTTCTATTATTCTACATTCACCGGCGTTTTTAAGCCAACTAACGAATTAAGGAAGCATAAAAAAGAATACACTTACCGCTATATTAAGTTTCCTAGCAATCGCTTTAATACCAACATTCTCCTCATGCAAATATAATATTTTGTATTTTAAATAATCACTCAACTGAGACATGACGGTTAAACTATCAAAATTGATAATAATAATTAATAAAAAGGAAAAAGGCGTGGATTTTCGCAACTTAGTAAGGCAATATAAAAATGTTCGCGCGTATTCACTGCTATTTGTGCATAGAATGTCTTGTTTAATTTATTCTTCTACCCCATATTCCTAATATCATTTCAATAGCAGTTTTTGTTGAATACGCATATTGACGTCGAACTACCCACTTATTGAAAAAGGTGAAACGTTTATCGTTTATCAACAATTGATGTGCTTGTTCTTTACAATAACGCAAGAAATACTTAACGAACAATAATTTAAATATTGAAAACAAAATTAAACATTGAGACTGGATTTGGACTCGCATCTTGCACCTCTCAGCCTTACGCATGAACCACGACACCAGATTAACTTGGGTAAAACAGGTGAAATAAGCTATTAGTAGCAATGACACAAATTATCACAACATTAACCTGACCTTTAAATCTTGCTGCATAAAAATGAAAATTGCGTAACAAATACCCATACATAGTAAATGACCTAACACCAACATCTTAAAGCTCAAGTTTGCGTATCAAAATTATTTATTGTTTCTGTTCATCGAGTAGTGTTAGTCCGATAAAATCATACATATTGAATAACCTTTAATGTTATGAACAGAGGGTGCAAAATCGAGTAATTTTTAGGGGGGTCAGTTAATTGCTATAACCGTCTGTACACGCCTCACGGGTGGCGTGGAAACGTGCATAATAAGAAGAACACAACTTTTTCAACTTTTTGCATCGCTATATCTCCGAAATGGTGATTCTTAGGGAAAAAGTGTAAAAACAATTTTTGTACATCATGATAAAACTTACCGTTTAGCTGAAAAATGCAAAAAACTGTATTTTGCAACATTTGACCTTGAATTTTTTTTTTGCTCACGTCGCATCGATGGGGACTTTTGACAATTTATTTGTAATGGTGTTCCCAACATTCATACCAATTTTCAGCTTTATGCGAATTAATGTATCCCTGAATGTCTATTTTGACTGGGCTATAATAACAATACTTGGACACCTGTAAACTTACCAGAAGGAAAAGTAGCGCTTCCTTATAAATGGGTTTTTAAAACAAAAATAGATGAAAACGGGTCCATATCACGTTACAAAGCTAGACTTGTGATTAAAGGTTATAAACAAGTAAAAGGTGTTGATTATCAAGAAAAATATGTTCCGGTAGTCCGTTATTGTTCAATGAGATACTTAATTGGCTTGGCTGCAAAATATGATCTCAAAATCCACCAAATGGATGCAGTTTGTGCTTTTTGCAGGGAGATATTGATAAAGAAATATTATAGAAATAGAAAGAGAGTCAAAATGAAGTCTTAAAGGATGTGCCATATCACGAAATAATTGGGTGTCTACTGTACTTATATCAAGGAACAGGCCTGATATAAAATTCCTTGAGCAGATTTAATAACCACCCAACTGGTGAACATTGGGCAGCTGTGAAACGCGTTTTGAGGTACCTGAAAGGTACAATTAATTAATATGAAACTTACTTTCAAGAGAAATAATAATATAATAATAATAAGTTTATTGGGTCCGTGGCTTAGGCCCCCAGTGGTCGAGGCACCTGTGGCCGACGCCCCCGATTCGATTAATTTAATATCTTCTTCTTTTTGGGCTTTTTCACTTAGTACAGTAAATGAGAAAAGTGTTTCACCATAATAATAAAGTATTTTTACTTGCTAAACAACAGTTATCTATCAAATAGCAGAGAGAATAGATCGCCACTTAACCTTTTTTCCCATTAAAAGCATATTGATTATGTACAAACATCCAAAAAAAAAAGATTTCTATAAAATGTTGTTAATATACATTTATAATAAATTACCATATGGAAATTTTATCTTTCAATTTCAACCAACTTGTCAACTAACTGAGCCAAACCTAACAATAAAAAGTCCGTCTTTTTATCCACAAAAATGTCTATCTCTTTCATACCAGATTCAAGTTATTGAATATTGCAATGTGCAACAGATAAGAAAGTTTAATGACGTGTCATCTCACAATGACGAGCGAAGGTCCTTCGCAAGGGCTCGTGCCAAATAATTACAATATAGTTAAAAATAGACTTGGTGAAAAAAATGTTTGTGCCTCACAGTACATTTGATCAAAAATTGCTTTGAATTAAATTAATCGCATCGGGGGCGTCGGCCACAGGTGCCTCGACCACTGGGGGCCTAAGCCACGGACCCAGTTTATTAACACAAAAACCTTAATATACAAAGCTCATACAATACACATAGGAACATTAAACTTTGGGAAACAAAGGTTGCTTAAATAGTAAGAACCCTGCCTCCTAAACTAGGGGGACCCTGTGACTTAGGAGTCAGTATTCTACTGTAACTTCGTGTACAAAAAATCCTTAATCTATGTATATGTGATAACATTATGATCCTATAATGAACTACGGCAATTAATGTGTAGGTATGTGTGTTAAAGGAGAGAAATGTGGTTTTGTGGTGTGGTGTGGTATGTTATGTTGTGGTGTGGTGTGTTGTGGTATAGTGCGTTGTGTTCTGTTGTGTTGTGGTGTGATGTGGTGTGGTGTATGAAAGGGGGTTTGGAGTTGTGTTTTGTGGGGGTATGTTCTGATCTTGTGGTGTTGCATGGGTTTCTGTATTCGGCTTTGTAGAAAAGTGATTATTATTACGTGCCTACTTTATGTTATAAATAAGATCTTCTGTACGAGAATAGTCCTGATTATACAGCCAGTTCTGTAGTTTAGTTTTAACTTCGTGCTTATTTAAATTGCTTATTTGGATATGCTTATTTACCCTTCTGTAAATGAGCGAGCTTATTGCATAAAGCTGGCGGCCAGCGAAGGCTGTTCTGTGAGGGACAGATGGACATGAAGATTTGGCTTTACAAGTGGTTGAATCTAACAGAGGAACCTGACTATGCTTTCTGGGGGTGGCATTAAGCACAAAGAGCTGTCGCACAGTAAGCACCCTGCACTCTGCATACAATTCACTAGTGGGAAATCTATACGGCTTGCTGAGCATCACCTTAAGCACAGCCCTCTGGGATCTCTCCAACCCAAGGAGTTTAGTCTTCGCGGTGCCTCCCCAAACCGGAATGCAATAACTGATGACAGACTGGCAAAGTGCAAGATAGACCATTTTTAGTGTTTTGGGGTCAGCGCATTGCCTTAGAGACTTGAAGATATAAATAAGTTTCCTCACCCTTGACGCTAGGCTTTCAACGTGAGAATACCACTTTAGTCCGCTATCAATCACTACACCCAGGTATTTGGTTTGACTGACACGAGATAGTGGCGTACATGAACATGAGGTGGAGCCTAGACAGGTATGAGCAAAAATCTTCAAATCAGATGGGGCTTTGGTCCTGTGACTAATAGAGAAGAGAAAGGAATGTAGTTGGTTTTTGACAAATTAAGTGATAGAAGGTTATATTGCAGCCACCTCATGACTGTTTGTAGGGATTGTTCTGCATAATATTTCACGTCAGTCCACGTATCTCCACAAACTACGATCGCAGTATCATCAGCATATGTGAAAATCTTGGTGTTGGGGAGAGTCAATGTGCAAAGGTCATTTATATATATTAGGAAGAGCGTAGGCCCCATCACACTGCCTTTCAGAACTCCGTATGTGATGATTTCTTCGTAACTAAAATATGAATCAATCTTGACACGGAGTTTCTTATACTAAATTGTTGTGCCCGACAGGGTCCATGTGAAACATTTAACATTATTAAGATCTTTTATAATACACATGTGAATGCAATAAAGATTTGAATTGAATTGAATTTCCTGTTTTGGAGGTAGCTCTTGAAAAGGTCATGCGCTGTTCCCCGAATGCCTATGGCTTCCAACTTTGACAGAAGAGTAGGAATAGAGACTAGAAAATGGAATAGGGAATAGAGGAAATATAAATGAAAATATTTATGGCTATTGTGATGCAGACTGGGCAAATGATGTAGAAGACCGAATGTCTTGCATAGGCTATATATTCCAGGGAGCAGCGATAAGCTGGAATTCGAAAAAGATCACTTTGTTCGAGAGAAGATTGCTGCTAATCAAGTTGCTGTTCGATATCGATCAACTGCAGACATGGTCGCTGATGCTTTAACAAAAGGGCTCCATCGTCCGAAGCATGAAATTTTTACCACATCAATGGGTTTGATTATAAAGCGTTTGCGTCCAGGAGAGGATGTTGAAAGTATAGACGCCTGCACTTCTTAATTCTTCTTAGTCACGAAGCTGCTGTGTTGTGTCAAAATGTTTTCCTATCTGTCATCTCGCATGTGCTAACGTTATCCGGTATATTTAAAGTAGTCTTTCAAATAATTTTGTTTTAAGAGTTGAACTGCCCTTGTTAATATTCTTTCATGCCCCTGGTTGGTCTTTTCGAGAGTTGGCAACCCTTGTGCACGAGAATTAAAACTTTTTCTAATAAAATGACTTACGAATTATGTAGATCGTGGTTTCGAACTTGGTGTAAATTATTTCATCACCACTGCTCTTAAAATGGTGAAGGAAAACATCGTGAGGAAACCGGCATGTTCTAGAATCAAAAAATCCGAAAACATGTGACATCTACCAACCCGCACTGGCCCCGCGTGGTAGATTATTAGACCACTCTCTCTCGAAGAGAAGAGGCTGATGTCTCAGCAGTGGGAAGGGGACATTATAAGCTGATTATGATTATGCTAATAAAATGGTACTATTGCAGGTATAGGCGGAATAAACCAATCATTTTTGAGGAAAAGGAGAAAGCAGAAACAGGGTTGGCGCGCTCGTACTTTTTTATCGGGAAACTTCTGCTACAAACCTGAACCTGTAAGAAAGAAAAGGTCTGCATTCTTCTATGCAGAAAGGTTTGAAGTGAATGCTGATCCTCCTGCCAAGCTTCACGTCATCTTGAAGGTACGTTTTTTCACTGAAATAGTATTTATTAACTAAAATTGTCCAAAAGCCGACTTGCTTTCCGTACACGATGCAAGATACACACATCAACACGGTCTAGGGATATTTCATACTCAATTAAATAACTCGAAAAGTACTGGCCGCATTAGAATCTTTTATACACCGATTTGTTTGTAATTTATCTCAGACTAATTCCAAATTTAAATTTTTGAAACTTCTTTTGTTTCGGTGGCAAAAAATGTCTTGATGTATAGGAGAGGGAATTTTCATTTGTGCGAAATTTAGAAAACAATACGAATTACGTTTAGTTACAGTTTTTTTTCATTTTTAAACGAAAGATAAAGTTAAAATTGAGGTATTGTAGCCATACAACGCCGACATTTGACGAGGGCGGAGATGTTACGAGCTGTGGGAATGCTGGAAGCTGGATCTGTTCAGCGTAATGTTGCTGAGGCCATAGGGACCCATCAAAATGTAATTTCAAGATTGTGGACACGCTATCGTGCCACAGGTGAAGTAGCGGAGAGGCACCGGGGGCCAAGTCGCATCACTACCCCCAGACAAGACCGATTTTTGCAAATTACTGCGCGAGCACAACCAAATGCAACGGCGACTCAATTGGTCCAAAGGCTGCGAGTGGAACACCAAGTGCTTGTGAGTGACCAAACTGTAAGAAGGCGACTGCATGAAAGCAATCTACGCTCTCGTAGACCACTCCGGGTCCCACCTTTACGGAGAGGCAATCGTGGACGACGATTAGAATGGGTTCGGAACCACGTGGACTGGGGCCGTGAGCAATGGCCCAATGTGCTGTTTACGGATGAATCCAGGTTCGGCTTCCATCCAGATTCACGAAGGACGCGTGTTTGGCGAGTTCCTGGACGATGGAGCCGTCTCCAGAACCCTCAGGAAGTTCACCCATACCAAGGAGGAACAATTATGGTTTGGGCAGGAATTCGTCTTGGAGGACGGACGGATCTCGTTTGGGTGCGGGGCAATATGACGGCAGAACGATACGTCCAACAGGTGCTGGGGCCCGTAATCTTGCCCCACAGAACACAAATGGGGCAAGATTTCCTGCTCATGCACGACAATGCCCGGGCACACACGGCGAGAACGGTAGCAGCTTGGTTACATACACATAATGTTAGGGCCTTAGACTGGCCTGCTCAATCGCCAGATCTAAATCCCATTGAGCATGCGTGGGATATGCTGCAAAGAAGAGCTCTGAAGGAAGTTCCTGAAAATCTGGCTACAGAAGATCAACTTTTTGCGCACCTCAGAAGGACATGGGACAATATTCCGCTGCAAGACATTGACAACCTTGTTCTGAGCATGCCGAATCGTTGCCGATGTGTTATGAACATCATGGGCGCTTTCTCAGACTACTAACTTCAAGTTTATAAACACAAATTAAATGATTTTTCTATTTTTTTCAGTTTTTACTCACAAATTAAAAGTTCATTCATATACGATTTCCGTCTATGCTTCATTTTTTTTCCATAAAATCCTGAAATTTTAATCTAAGTACCTTAACCATTATTAAAAAATGGTAGAATATTAAATAACGTATCTTTTAAATATATACATGTCATATAAATAATTAACACATTGATAGTAATTCGCTTTTTTAAAAATATCCCTAGACCGTGTTGATGCGGAAACAGAGACTAACTTGAACAAACTAACTTTAAAAAAATGCTATGTAAACCGACATGAGCAGTGGTGGTCCAGTGATAACGGCCACGACTTACTAGTTGTAGGTTGTAGGTTCGAACCCAGACAGGCGCTTTACTTTGTGTAAATTATTTTTTCACTTCTCATGCTCTAAAAGTTCGTCTTTATGTTGTGCTTAGGCGACATAAAATCGCTTTTTATGTTCTAGTGCATAAAGTAATTTTTTTTTCTGAGACTAAGGTAATCAGGCCCAACAGCCACACGCACAATAAAACTTCGCAGATTAAAGTCGTGATTTATTTCATCTTCTTTAATTTATACCACTTCCGTGTTTTCTATCGTTAATTTAATAAAATCAGGTAAAATAGTTGTCATTTATTATTTAAAAACGCAAATAAACGTTTTTATGACTTGGCAGTATGAAGTACCCAAGTCGAATGACAAATCTAAAAATTAAAAAAAAAAACTTTTAAAAAGTTTCGTGACGGTATTATCTGTGGTGGCGGGAATTAGCTATGCTTTGCAACATTTTTGATAAAAAAAGCGCGGGAATCATCGAATTTGGCGGGCGTGATTTTTCTTTCGTTTTTCATAAAATAATAAAAAACGTTTGCGATTGGAGATAAGTTGTGTAGATTTATGTAAATATTCATTAGATTAGTTAGTGTAAGTGTTTGTAGATTTAATTCTTCTTATTTAGGGTAAGTTTTTTATATTTTATATTTTCTGGCCAGTGGCCACAATGGACAGTGAACCGCCTGATCCGGGGGGCACAGTCCCCTCGGTGGGGCATAATGTTACAATTTGTGAATCCAGTATGGACACAGATTCGTCGTTAACCAGATCGGAGCGGAAAAGGACTAGAGCTCCACGCAAAATTTGTAAAAATTGCAATAAAAGAAGGCGAAATGGTCACTCAACAGGAAGAAATAGTAATTTAGAAACAAATTGTCATTGTGAAAATGACTCAGTAGTCACATCAGACGTACCGGTACAATCAATTTTAATTCATCAAGAAGCCACTCCACGTTCTGTGGATGGTCCCCAGTCTGAAAACCTCTTAAAGTCAGATCTTCCCCAGAAGGCGCCACAGGTTGCTAGGGCTTTGTACGAAGCCACAGACCTGTCGCCATACGTTGTGCACATCCAAAAAATTGTTGACACACAAAACTCGGCTCAAACATTACACCCAATAACTTTAGGGCACTTTCTCAAAAAACGCAGGTTCAATAATATAATTAACGGTTCATTAAAACGCATTGGTCGAAATAGAATTTCACTAAGCTTCTCCCGTTACGTAGATGCAAACTCCTTTTTAAATGACCCAAGTTTGGCCAATGAGAAATTGAAGGCATTTGTTCCATCAATTAATGTGTGTCGTATTGGAATTGTTAAAGGCGTACCCACCGAATGGTCTCCTGAGGAAATAATGGAAAATATATCTGTCCCCGCTGGATGCGGGAAAGTCATCAAAGCAAGGCGTCTCAATTATAAAACACACGAACCGACCCCTGTGTGGAAACCATCCCAAACAGTCGTGCTCACCTTTGACGGACAAATTTTACCAAAGCGTGTGTTTTGTTGCTACAATTCCATGCCAGTGGAATTGTATACATTCCCAACAATTCAATGTTTCAATTGTTGTCGTTTTGGCCATACAAAGGTACAATGCAGGTCGAACCCTCAGTGCTTCAAGTGTGGGGAGAAACATTCTGCTGACACTTGCAGTATTGAAGACGAGAGTAATAGTAAATGCTGTCATTGCGGTGGCATTCATTACGCCATTAATAAAAAATGCCCAGAATTTGAGAGACAGAAATCAATTAAGCATTATATGGCCCATAGCTGCGTGTCGTATGCTGAAGCGTCCCAGCTACATCCACCAATCTCAAAATTGTATGCAGATGTGGTAACATCTGCTCCATCACATACCATTAAAAATTCTTTCTTTACACAATCTTCGCCCCAATCACGTAGCACACCAATTGTCTCCTCACAAAGAAAAACGGTCTTCTTGAAACCACGGGATCCCCCAAAAACAGCTAAGGGGTATGACCGGGCAGCTCATCAGGCATTAATCAGTAATGAAGTTTCTGTGTCAGGGAATGGTGTTGCATTTCAAAATAAAACAACAAATAATAATGAGAGTCAAATTTTAAATTTAATAATCATGCTAATTAATACCTTATCTAAAAATAATAATATTGAACCGTCCAACGTTGCCACTGTAATTGATACTCTGTCTACCTTATTTAACCATCATAATGGATCCAAATCTATCCAAGATTGTCCAGTGGAACAGTCGCAGCATTGTGAATAAAAAATCTGATCTGTCCTACATATTGAACAAATACGAACCCTTTGCAGTCGCTCTCTGTGAGACATGGCTTAAACCAGGGTTCTCTTTTAGAATTCCTGGCTATGCGTGTCTAAGAACAGACTGAAGCGATGGGTATGGCGGTGTCGCCATACTTATTAAAAATAACTTGTCTTTTCAATCTTTTCCTCTTCCAAGACTCAGCGACGACATATCTGCTGTCGCTGCTATTGTAAATAAAATCTGTCTAGTATGTATATATTATCCTCGTCCCACTGTAAATATTCTTTCTGAAATAAGTAATCTTCTTTCAGTTTTACCTAAACCATTTTTGGTAATGGGCGACTTTAATACACAACATCAGTCCTGGGGTAGTTCTAGTTCCAATTACTATGGGGAAAAGTTATTAGAAATTATAGACTCAAATAATTTGTGTATTTTAAATACATGTCTCCCAACACGCCAATCGAATCCAGATGAGGGAATAAGTGCCCCTGACCTCTCAATCTGCACACCTGAGTTAGCATCAACATTATCTTGGTCTCCTTTACCGTCTTCTTATGGTAGTGATCATTACCCTTTAATCATTTCTTTTCCACATAAAAAACCAGCTGCTTGCAATCAAACACCACGATTAAAGTACAGACTTCAAAATGCAGATTGGGATACATACAAAAATTGTGTAGAAGAAAGAATCCTCGCTTTAACTAACCCCTTACAACTACATGATCCTCAGTTATTATCTAATCAAATAACAAGAATTTTAATAGAGGTTGCAGATAATACTTTCCCTATTAAGAATGGTGCTTCAGGCAAAATTCCTTCACCACCTTGGTGGGATGCTGAGTGCACTGAGGCCATTAAAAAAAGAAAAGAAGCAGAGAAAAATTATGGTCATACTATGACTCGTCACAATTTTGAGATATACCTAGATGCTGCTCGTACAACTCGTAAGCTCCTTAGGAAAAAGAAATTTGAAGGTTGGCAAAGATTCTGTGCATCTATCTCACCAGAAGTTAACGCATCTCTAGTATGGCAAAATATCAGGAGATTCAGGTCAGCATTCAGTGACACAACAGCCTCTAAACTCCCACTAGAATTAGCCAATGAGTTTATGGATCATTTAGCTCCTCCTTCAGTCCCAGAACAGAGATCTTTAATGCACTTTCCCTATGTTCCTATTGCTAATTCTGAGTTGAATTCCCTGTTCACACTAAGTGAGTTGAAGGGAGTCCTTTCACATGTTAAGGATTCAGCTCCCGGTGAAGATGGTATACCATATTCATTTATAGTTAATCTGTCTGACTCTGTTCTTTTAATATATTTAAATCTCCTCAATACAGCTTTGATATCTGGCAACATTCCATCAAGTTGGAAGTCTCAAACAATTATTCCTATTCTGAAACCAAACAAACCTTCTTCTAAGGTTACTTCTTATCGACCAATTGCACTTTCTACAGTTCTTGCTAAAATTGCTGAACATCTCATTAAGAATCGTTTGGAGTGGTTTTTGGAAAGCAAAAACTTGCTAGCGCCATCACAGTTTGGTTTTAGGAAGGGTAAAAGTACGATGGATAGCCTAAGTGTGTTCACAACCGATATTCGCTTAGCCTTCTCTTCTAATAACTCTGTAATTGCTGCTTTCCTTGATATTAGCTCAGCATACGATAATGTCCTGGTATCAATCCTAGAACAAAAGCTGAACTCATTACAAGTTCCAACAATGCTGTCCAAGTTCATAATTAACATGCTTTCAGAGAGATCTTTAAATCTTCATATTGAAGGGAATACATTTACCCGTTTAGTATGGAAAGGTCTTCCTCAAGGTTCTGTACTTAGTCCGATTCTCTACAATATTTACACTTATGATTTGGAATCTTCTCTAAATGGGTCAGTGCAAGTCCTTCAATATGCAGATGATTTACTTCTATATTTATCTGGTCATTCTGTTGCAAATATTTGTACTTCTTTAACCTCTTCTTTATGCTTACTGAAGAATTGGCTAGAAACCAATGGTCTACACCTGTCAATTGACAAAAGCAATATTGTCTTGTTTACTAGAATGCGTAAGCCTCCTATAGTTACAATAAGGTATAATAATACCCCTATGCCCGTTAAAAACCAGGTTAAATTTTTAGGCCTTATTTTGGATACACAGCTTACTGGTTTACCACACTGTGATTATATAGCTGCTAAATGCGAACGAAATATCAACATAATTAGATGTCTTGCTGGTGTTTGGTGGGGAGCACATCCTTTTTCATTAAAACTACTGTACAACACCTTGATTAGAAGCGTATTGGATTATGGGACATTTTTGCTGGAACCTGCTAATGTTGCTGGTCTCAAAAAACTGGACAGTGTTCAGTCCAAGGCACTTAGAGTGGTTTCAGGTGCAATGAAAAGCAGTCCTATTAATTGTCTTCAGGTGGAATGTGGAGACCCTCCACTTCATTTGCGACGTCAATTTTTAGCTGATAGATTTATGGCTCGGTGTTTCCAATTTACATATCATCCTTTGCGAAATAAACTTTTCACTCTCTCTGAAGAAGTAAATTCATCCACTTACTGGAGCCACAAAGCTACTCCGTGCTTAGTTAAAAGCTTTAGAAAATACAATTTAATTGAAGCTCCTTGTCACCAATCTGAATTTCTTCCTATATTTCACTGTAATTACAGTTCATTAATTAAATCACCAAATATACAATATAACCTTAACATTTACCGAGATGACGTATCTCATAACCATAACTTCAACTTCACTATGGATAGAGACTGGAAGGGCTATCAGCTCTTGTTTACAGATGCTTCGAAGCATGGAAGAGACTCATGTGTGGGAGTAGGAGTATACCACTCTCAATATAATATCGTCCAAAAAATAAAGCTCCCGCCCGAATCATCTGTATTTACGGGAGAATGTTACGCTCTATTCAAAGCTGTCGAATATATACTTACGATGGGCTTACAGAATTCACTCATATTAACTGATGCAAGGAGTGCCTTACAATCTTTGGCCAGATTCCCTTTCTATTCTCATAATCCTTATATTATATTTGAAACACGTGAACTCCTTTATAGGTGTTCTGTTAAGGGGTATTCAGTGCATTTTGCGTGGATACCCTCGCATTGTGGCATTTTAGGTAATGAGAGAGCTGACCAGTTAGCTAAAGATGCCGTTTTGTGTGGAGACTTGTTTCCGTACAAAAATAACACCCAAGATCTGGCAGCTCTGCCCAAAGTTTATCTACAGGAATCCTGGGGTCAGCTTTGGTCCGGGCAATCAGTGAAAGGGAAATTTTATCGCACTATTCAGACATCCATTTTTGTTAAACCTTGGTTTAGCAAATACAAGCTAAACAAAAAGTTAACAACAATATTCATACGTATGCGATTGGGTCACGTGTGCACTCCTGCTCATCTTGCCAGGCTTGGCATTGTGCAGAACCCTGCGTGCGAATGTGGCGCTGAAGTGGGAGATCTGAATCACCTTATTTTTTCCTGCCCCCTTTATGACCACTCCTCACTTTTCCAAAGTCTTGTTTCCCTCCGAGTCCCTTTACCCACTTCTATCTCATGTATTTTATTTAATTTTAATGTAGATATTTATAAAACCATAGCTCTTTTCCTTGTAAATAATGATATAGCTGTTTAATTAAATATATAAACTGTATAAACTTACTTAGTTCTTAGTTTACGCACCGAGACGGCCTTTTTGTTGGGCCACCTGGTGGCGTTAAATGGTTACAGTTTTCTGTTGTATTATATTTCCCTACTGTTAACTTATTATAATTTATTATTTTTATGTAATAACATCTAATCTCCTTTCCATTTCCAAATTTCCTATTGTAATATTTTATCATTTCGCGAGTACTTGATTCTTACGTTTTTTTAATAAATAAAATATTGTTATTGGCAATAAGCACGAATAGTGCAACGCCAGAAAAAAAAAAAAAAAAAAAAAAAAACATTTTTGATTAATTATGTACTGTATACTTTATGCCTGTTTCATTTTCTCGCAATCGAAGTGAAAAGCAGAGTGTATAACTCAGGCATAAACGAGCCATTTTACCCCTCGACTTAACTATCCACCCTCGCCCGCACGTCTCGGGGTAAAATAGCTTCTTTTATGCCTTAGTTGTACAATCTACTATATCACCACTGCTCTCAAAACGGTGACATGTCTTCGAATTTTTTCTAACCAAATATTCGAAGACATGTGACATCTACCGGGTTGGCACTGGGCCCGCGTGGTAAATTACAGCCCACTCCCTTTTAAAGAGGAGCTCTGTGTCTCAGCAGTGCAGTGGTAATATTGTACGCTGATTATGAAACCAAATGGCTAAACTGTCATCGCGTACCGCATGAACAACGTCATAAATAACGAGTTCATTGTTTTAGATATCTGCAGGCATGGAATGCACAATAGTGTGTGCTCGCTTGTCAATGCCCAATCGTCTGTCACAGCCTCTCATAGAGGGCATTGGCGGCTACAACATAACAATAACGTTCAAAACAGAATGGTTTCCATACACATTCTACTTCGCTTTGGCGCTTGATGGTAAAAATTCTACGCAGAGAGATTTAAACAAATGGATTTAC
This sequence comes from Amphipoea lucens, assembly GCA_947508005.1. Taxonomy (NCBI): domain Eukaryota; kingdom Metazoa; phylum Arthropoda; class Insecta; order Lepidoptera; family Noctuidae; genus Amphipoea; species Amphipoea lucens. Next base: position 10,527,111 of record OX382356.1, read on the forward strand.
GAACGCAAAGAAGGATTTTGGTGACGTGTCTCCAGTTATCGTAATATACGTTTTAGCTAATTAAGTATTTCGTTTTATTTCACCTTCCATCGACATGATCATTTATATATATTGTAACCCGGCCCTTGAGTAGTTTACAGAAATTAATTGGAAACAAGCTGATGATGGTTTCTATTTGAACTATACTACTCACCACCGTGCTAAAGTAAATTTATAGGGTATAATCTGCTAGGAAAAGATTCAATTAAACAAGTACCTTCTTACACAATACAAAGTTTATTGGAATTATAGAAAATTAAGGCACACATACAAACAACGTGGCGAGCCACTAAAATTAATGTATCTTTCCCTGACACTACGGCATTCACCCACACAACTAGTATCCGTTCCTAGTGGTATCGGTAAACACCTGCAATGAGACAATAGCAGTTTCTCGAGAGTCGTTATAGCGAGTCCGCGAGGGAACAGATTAACAACCTAGCTCATCGTACATGTGTCGACCTATTTGGACTGTGCTCATATGGGGAAAATAACCAATATGCTAAGCAAACCCGAGACACAATATCTTTACAACAACTGGTCTTAACACCTAGTTTTTACAAAAGGCCTAACTCTCTCATAGGTTAAATTATAATCTTACACTGATAACCTCTCAGTAAACCTTCAGTTTAACTCTCTCAATTTACTCTCCGTTGAAGTCTCTCAATGTCAGTTGACGGATCTTCGGTCCTTGGCTTTGCTCACATGGCCTACGGACTAGATGGTGACGCTTTCGTTACCTGGAGTGGCGAACTTCCCTCATCACCGGGATCCGGCTAGGTAATACCAAGGCATACCAAGGCCGCGGAAGGTAGGGAGAGCGGCGCACCGCAATACCGGCACTCCTCTCCCACCGTGGCCTCCAACCCTCAGCCGCGATGCCTCCGATACGACATCGCGGCCCGCCTCAGCTGCGATGTCGCTCAAGCGGCACCGCAACCTACTTGTTGGCCGCTACGTCGTCGGCTTACCGGCAAAAGCCCTGACGAGCGGCCCCTCTTCGGGTTCCACTTCGCTTCACCGTGGGTGTCCAAGCCACGGCTACTGAGCCCCCCCACCTCGACAATGCGGGAACCCACCGGGGGGGAAGACTGCGGCCCTGGCCGTAGTGTCCAAGGCTATCGACAATAGGTTAGTTTATAGTTTTCGAAAAACCAATTACCTTCTAATGTTTCTTATGTTTTATATGTATGTATACTTTGTTTATATTATGAAAATATGAATATTTCAGCGAACATATTTTTCATTTTTATAACGTAACTAGCTTTTGCCCGAACGTACTACCGGGATAACTGGAAAGTACGGTTTGTATTAATCCAGGTTATACAGGGTGGGTAAAAAAACGTGGATCAAACGAAGCAGGGCGATAGTTGTGGTTATTTGTAGTAAAAAATGTCTTTGTGGCAGAGCCCTAACTTGATCCCCTTAAAAGTTATGAGAATTTGAGTGTTTACAGTAAAGTTAAATTACAAAAAAGTTTTCGTGAGACTTACTGTGTGCGAAATATCATCCAAATCCATTCTGCCGTTTTATGCCAATCCAGAACATACATCCAGACAAACGGACAAAAATTATAAAAACTATCGAATATCTATCGTATCGAAAACCTGACATTTCGATAACCTGATTTGGCTTCCCCTCAACAGCAAATAGCAGTTGGAAGAATAGCGGGCGTCTATTTGATTTAAACTGACAAAATTTTCGGGTTTTGGACTTGTGAACAGCGTTGAGAAGACTCCTACGATAACAATGATTAATGTTCGATACGATACGGAAGCATATCGAGTGTTTGTGAATAAGGGGGCAAGTCTAGAATCTCTGTACAAAATTTCAGCTCAAAAGCAGCAACTTTGAAAATGCTTAATATTTTTTTATTTTGATAGTTTATTAAATTGAAATCTTAACAAACGTGTCACCGCACTACGAGGGTCATTATCCATTACCTGTAGTGTGTCTGTGCGCCTAGTACACGCACATCACGCCGCAGCGCCGTGATGTCGAAATAAAAAATATTAAGCATTTTCAAAATTAATGCTTTTGAGCTGAAATTTTGTACAGAGATTCTAGACCAGATACACTCTTCAACCCGTTTGTATTGATATACCCTTTCCGTAACACCCTGTAGATAATATGTAAAGCTTTAATTTTGATTGTCAAAATGATATTGGTTTCTCAAAAACTACCAACTAGCCTGTTTCGTCACAAAATGACAGCGTTGCGGAGAACAATATGGAGCTCCCCGACGAAGCAGCGAGGCGGAAAATAGTGCCGACGGTAGTGCACATAGGTAGTGCATGAACACATCCAAATTCAATTCAATTTCCTTGACACTTAAGTATCTGTATTTGGTATTATTATAATTCCATAATGTTTTTTAAAATGATAATTGTTTGATTAAATAAGATTTGCATGCCTATGTGCCGGTGAAATATGGAGAACTATGGCTACCTATACTTATTATAAAAAACATCCATGTTACAACTAAGTACACATGTTTCCAAAGTCAATAAATGATTTAGTCTTCAGACAGAAACATTCAATTCTGTGGGGAATAATGTATCAAATAGTGCTTTCTTGAATAGAAGTACAACGGGTCTTGGGATAGTACGGGACATTGGATGTGTCCCGCCGACAGGTTCATCAGCAATTAAATTTATGAAAAATGTAACTGCGAATTGCATAAGTTTCATTGGCCCCATCTTGGTCGCCTCGCCGTATCCTAGAAAAAAAATCAGTCAATATAAAAGCCGTTTGTTTTAGATCATTTTTCTTGTGGTCATGGTACTAAAAATTTAATTTTCAAGTGACGTCTTATATCCGCATTTGAATTTTATAAAAAAAAAAAAAAACAATTACACTATAACCATCGCACGACCTAGACGAGTCAAGCCATACATTTGGACCAAGATGTAAGGTTCGTCACATCCACAACATTACATCTGATAACTTTTTACCAGGGAAAGCGTTATGTGAGTCTTGGCAAGCCACTTTACATTAGTGTTGCAAAGAACTCAAGTCTTCGAGTCCTATATAAACGGACTCGGATGATGAATTACAAGACTCGACTCCTTACAACAGGACTCCAAGACTAGAGAACTAAATTCTCTACGAGTTCTTGAATGTTACATGAGAGCTCGAGTCTCTTTGTGGGCTCGAGTCCTTTTTATGCCGCGAGTCGCACTCAAGTCCTCTTTTTGTATGAGTCTAGCAATAAAATTGTTACATTTACAGGACCGGGAGAAAAGCTCAGATAAAAAAAATAACGGATATTTTTAATAATTTGTAAACATCATAACTTTTTTTAAAAGGTTTATGAGTTGCATCATAACCACTTATTTTAGACTTATCATCAATTCGAGTCTTTTCGAATGATGAGCTTCAAGTCTCATCTTCATGCTCCGAGTTTTTCTTGAAGATTCGAGTTCATTTTTAGACTCGAGTCCTTTGTTAGACTCAAATGGCTGTTAAATGACTCGGGCTCGGCTTGACTCTAGACTCCGAGCCTTTTTAGCACACTGAGTCTTGCATAATTGAGTCGAGTCTTTAAAATTACGACTCGAGGACTCGAGTCCTTTGCAACACTACTTTACATCAAATGTTTTTGATGGAGTTTCAATTCTTTTTGTAGGTACCTATTATCCGTAAGAAATACAGGCTTGCACCTCTCTTCAAGGGGATTGAAGGGTGAAAGTTACAAAATCTTAATATTTTTGCTGATTGTGTGCAATTCCTAGCCTGCATACCTAATTTCTGCTTTCTAGGACTTCGGGAAGTGCCCTAGTAGATGTTTTGATGGGTGAGTGAGTGAGTGAGTTAGTGAATGAATCGTGACAAAAGAACTTCGTGTGTCATGAGTCTGAAACACATAAAGTTCCTTGATATATACCCTCATAGCTTCGACCTGGATAATTTATTTATCCATTTATTGGGCCTTGATGACTGACGACACACTGGTCCTGGCGCAGGGGAGGTCGCATCAGGCGGCAGCCGACGCGATGACACGCGGGGTTGCGATAGTCGTGGAAAGGATCCGGCGGTTGGGTCTCGAGGTGGCATTGCACAAGTCCGAGGCCATGTCTTTCCATGGGCCCCGGAACGAGCCACCATCAGGATCCCAACTAACGGTGGGAGGGGTTCACATCGGCGTCGAGACAACGATGAAATACCTGGGTCTCGTCCTCGACAGCCGGTGGAACTTTGTCGAACACTTCCGACGTTTGGCCTCCAAACTGGAACGGACCGGGGCCGCCTTCAAGCGGCTCTTGCCCAACCTGAGAAGGCCAAACGCCTCCTACCGGAGGCTTTATGCGGTGGTCGTGCGGTCCATGGCCCTATACGGGGCCCTGGTGTGGGCGCCTTCACTGCGACAGCGAGCCGCCTACTATCTGAACGCGCCCCAAAAGGTGGAAGCCGTAAGGCTGATCCGGGGATACCGCACGATCTCGGGCGAGGCGGCAAGCCGCCATGCCGGACTGCAGCCATGGGATCTGGAGGCGACAGTCCTCGCGTGCCTGTACGAGTGGCGCGTGGAGGCACTACGCCGGGGGGAAACTCCGCTTCCGCGACAAGTCGCGGCGGAGCGGACGGACCTCCGGCGTGATCTCAAGGTGGCATGGAAAGAGCGACTTTCGCAACCCAGCGCAAGGCACGCCACGATAGTGGCGATAAGACCCCTCTTTGAGGAGTGGCTAGAGAGGCGTCACGGTGTTCTCACCTATCGCCTGACGCAGGTCCTCACCGGACACAGATGTTTCGGGAGGTTCCTCCTGCACATTATCAGGCGGGAGGAGACGACCGGGTGTCACCATTACGAGGATCGCCCAGAGGACACTGTGGAGTATACGGTGGAGGTCTGCCCCGCTTGGGCGGAGCACCGCCGTGTCCTCGTGGAGGCGGTCGGCAGCGGCGGCGACCTCTCGCGTCCGGCCCTGGTTCAAGCCATGGTCCGGGGCAAGAGGGAGTGGGAGGCAGTCACCTCCTTCTGCGAAGCAGTCATGGTAGCGAAGAAGGTGGCGGTGTGGCCGAGGGAGAAAGCCTCACGTCCTAGCCGCCGCGGGAGACGCTCCGAGCATCGGGAGCCGCGTGGCGACTCCCGGCCACTGTAGGCGCGGGCCTGCGGACGGAGAGTAATGGGTAGCTCACCGTCCGATCAGGACCAGGCCCATGCCGGACGGCGCGTACGTGTTCCACGCGCGCCACAAAGAGATGTCAGCATAAAGGAAGGGGCCTGTCAAGGCCGAAGCCTGCCGGGGGTGCGGAATTGTCCGAAAGGGTTACCGCAACCCCGGAACATAAAGGGCTAAGAAACGAGGATCGCTCAGAGGACAATGTGGAGCATACGGTGGAGGTCTGCCCCGCTTGGGCGGAGCACTGCCGTGTCCTCGTGGAGGCGGTCGGCAGCGGCGGCGACCTCTCGCGTCCGGCCCTGGTTCAAGCCATGGCCTGTCAAGGCCGAAGCCTGCCGGGGGTGCGGGATTGTCCGAAAGGGTTACCGCTACCCCGGAACATAAAGGGCTAAGAAAGGAACACGGATGAGTTTTAGTCAGTAAGAGTCTGACACTCGCTTTCGCTCCACCCAGAGCGGGAGGAGTCATTTAATGATTTCCAATCCATAAAAAAAAAGACGGGTTGCACTCCGGGGGTGCCGGCAGAAGTGAAAACTTGAATATTAACGTTGAAATAAATCAATTATTAATTGAATTAATATAACCCATTTTTTCACTATTTCTGCGTCACTTTTTTCATTAATAGATGCACTTTGTTCCATATTTTAAACATTTTATATACACGAATTTTACGAATACACAGCAGTGTGGCTACTACACAGGCGGTCGAGCCATCAGCTGTTCATCCATCTATCCATCCATCCATCCACGTCCACGTCAGGCGCGGTCGCAGCCCAAGATTTTGGGGGGGATCATCATGGGTGCCGAGGAATATTTTAAGGGAGGTACGTCTCCTCGTTGGTCTAGTGGTCGCAAGCGTTACTACTGAGCATGAGGTCCTAGCTGGGTTCGATTCCTAGGTCGGGTAAAGTGGTAAAGGGTTTTTCTATCAGAAACTTCTCAGAAGCAGCCTTTTTTTTTTATGGATGGGAAATCATCAAATGATCCCTCCCGCTCTGGGTGGAGCGAAGGGAGTGTCAGACTCTTACTGACTAAAACCCATCCGTGTTCCTTCCTTAGCCCTTTATGTTCCGGGGTAGCGGTAACCCTTTCGGACAATCCTGCACCCCCGGCAGGCTCAGAAGCAGCCTGGAGTCTGGATTTGTGCCCGGTTGGCGGCAGTAGGCTCGCCCTCTATGACAACTGGCGAAATGTTGGTGTAGTACTATATGAAGGCACACCCCTGCCCAACCCTTTGGGGATTAAAGGCGTGATGATATGTTAAGGTTCATGTACACATCCAGCTCCACAATACTTATGCTATTCAGGGACGCAGCTTTTACATAGGGAGTGTGTTATTTAAATGCTGCCAAATTGGTCGTATCTATTAGAACAGTAGATTGGGTAGTGTAGGGAGAGCGAGCTCGAAAACTTAAACAACCCTCTGTTTGATTAGGTTTTGTTTTATATTTTCAAGTAGAAATAGGAGTTACATTGTCGACTTATGCAGGCAAGTTCAAGCAACTATCAGAATCTAAAATGCAAGAGCGAGCGAAGCGAGCTCGAAAATTTTTCACATTTGATAGCATGCATTTTACATTTTTGATAGGTTCGATTTTCTTTCGATCATTCCAAAAGGACTAGGAATTACTCGCTTTGTCAACTTTTGAAGAAAAGCTCAAGAACCAATATAAATTCCAAGACCGAGCGTAGCGAGCCTGAAAATTTTAGCACCCCACCTTGAATAGTCTCTGTTTTCTTTTACCCATCACACAAAAAGAGAACTTACTTTATAGAATTATGACGAAAAGCTTAAACTCGTTTTACAGCAGTTTAGGTTTTGGAATCTGGGCTTAGCTAAGCCTTTCAACCTTACGTACGCGCGGGGTGCCCTATATCCCGAGTTTGCTTCGCTCGCTCTTGAATCCTATGGATTCTATATTTTTGTAACAGGCTTTTTAAAGGAAAATATTTTTTAGGCGCGTTAAAAAACCCACTGTCATTTCATTTTTACTTCAGTCGGCAGTCCCCATGTCTGCCGATGTTCTTAATGTTTTTGAATATGCCAATCGGGGTTTTCGTGGCTCAAGTACAGTTTTAAGTTAGTAAGGCAAGTAAATCATTCTATTAAATAAAGGCAAGAAAATCATTATATTAATTTCTTGACAGCTTGAATGATTTTGGGGGGGGTCATGACCCCCACGACCCCCCCCCTCGGACCGCGCATGGTCCACGTCCACGTCCAAGTCCACGTCCACGTCCAAGTCCACGTCCACGTCCAAGTCCACGTCCACGTCCATCCATCCATCCATCCATCCATCGATCCATCCATCGATCCATCGATCCATCCATCGATCCATCCATCGATCCATCCATCGATCCATCCATCGATCCATCGATCCATCCATCGATCCATCCATCGATCCATCGATCCATCCATCGATCCATCCATCGATCCATCCATCGATCCATCGACCCATCGATCCATCCATCGATCCATCCATCCATCCATCGATCCATCCATCCATCCATCGATCCATCCATCCATCCATCCATCTATCCATCTATCCACCCATCCATCGATCCATCCATCGATCCATCCATCCATCCATCCATCTATCCATCTATCCACCCATCCATCGATCCATCCATCGATCCATCGATCCATCCATCGATCCATACATCGATCCATCCATCGATTCATCGATCCATCCATCGATCCATCGATCCATCCATCGATCCATCGAGCCATCCATCGATCCATCCATCGATCCATCCATCGGTCCATCCATCGATCCATCCATCGATCCATCGATCCATCGACCCATCCAACGATCCATCGATCCATCGATCCATCCATCGATTCACCGATCCATCCATCGATCCATCCATCGATCCATCGAGCCATCCATCGATCCATCGATCCATCCATCGATCCATACATCGATCCATCGATCCATCCATCGATCCATCGATCCATCCATCGATCCATCAATCGATTCATCCATCGATCCATCCATCGATCCATCGATCCATCCATCGATCCATCCTTCGATCCATCGATCCATCGATCCATCCATCGATCCATCGATCCATCCATCGATCCATCCATCGATCCATCCATCGATCCATCCATCGATCCATCGATCCATCCATCGATCCATCCATCGATCCATCGATCCATCCATCGATCTATCCATCGATCCATCCATCGATCCATCCATCGATCCATCGATCCAGCCATCGATCCATCCATCGATCCATCGATCCAGCCATCGATCCATCCATCGATCCATCGATCCATCGATCCATCCATCGATCCATCGATCCATCCATCGATCCATCCATCGATCCATCCATCCATCCATCGATCTATCCATCCATTCATCGATCTATCCATCCATCCATCGATCCATCCATCCATCCATCGATCCATCCATCCATCCATCCATCGATCCATCCATCCATTGTCGTGTGTCGCTTGGTTCACTTCGGTTGGCGCCGCCGTAGAAAGAGAGAGGGGGGGGGGGAAATCTCTCCTGACGGTCCGCGTGTCCTGACGCGAGTTTAACATTTTTTACCCATTACAAAATGTGTGCAGCGCCGCTAACGAAGTTTTCACTTCAAAAAGTATGGTGCCCACGTGCCCATTACATGCTCTGTGTACGTGCCTACTGACTTTAAATGACTAACGTTTCGACCTGTCAAAATTACGAAAAAATGCACTGATTTTGACAGATCGAAGCGTGTAGTTTTGACTAGAGGAAACGTTAGGTTAGTAGCTGTCGCTGAAAACCAGCGCTGGGGCTCTGTCCTGCATAGGGTCGCAGCATAATGCTGAGCGATAGCCGTTTTGCGTGGATGTGACGCATGTTTCCCCCTACCTTTTTATTTTATTTTTTGTGTTTATGTTCTTTTTGCGTCATTTTCACCGCAAATAAACGTATTTTTTTCTTTCTTTCTTTAAGTTACAAAAAATATAAAAGTTTAGTTAGTTATGTAAGGAAGTCTTTTAACACGGCTATGTTTTCAACAAAAAAACAAAACAAACGAACCTCCCCTTTTCACTCTGGTTCTTTTCTGTTCTTCATCAGTATCACCCTTATCAGCAAGTAGAAGTAACGTTGTCATTATGTAGTGGTAACAACGAGAGTCCTAACAAACAATAAAAAAACATTCAAGTAACAATAGCTTAGCCACTAATTATACAGGGTGGCAGGGGTCCCCCCTCAATCATCAATCATCAATGTAACTGTAACCATTAATTTAGCACATGATTCTAGATCCCTAGCTTATACATGTTTAGTTGGTTATAAAAAAAAACTGCTATTTCATGTATGTATGTATCCACCAACCCGCACTGGGCCCGCGTGGTGGATTACGGCCCACTCCCTCTCACAGAGAGGAGGCCTGTGTCCCAGCAGTGGGAACGTTATAGGCTGATTATGTTATGTTATGTTATGTTATGTATGTATCTATGTATATATTCTTGTATTTTATAGTCATTTCCAAGCTACTTATTCTGTATGTTGCACCTGCCATGTTTTGTCTCTGCATCACCCTAAGGTTGACTGGTAGAAAATGCCTCAGGCATTAAGTCCGCCTTTGAACAGTATTTTTTTTTTACTTGTGCATAAAGTTTTAATGAATAAATAAATAAAAAAGTGAACTAACTAGCCGGTCAAAAACAATTTATTTTTAAATAACTGATGAAAAATTTGAACGCAGAGGGTTCAGAATCATGTACTGAGTCCATGGTAACAGGTGGCGCGTCGATGTCCCTGCCAACCAGCGGGGTAATTGCGTAACACACTATCAGTAGCAATGGGTTTCATTTTGACAGTTCAACAACATTCTCATCATTCATTCATTCTTGTTCTTATTCTTTCTTATTCTTATTCATTACGTTATTTACGTTGCCGAGCAGACACGTTTTTCGAACATAATATGCAATGGATTGGCAATATCCTTCAAAATGATTCATATTGAGATTGATAATGTGTTACGCAATTAGGGTGCTGTACCTATACATTAAAAATGATGAAAATGTATAAAATTAGTCGATCTAAGAAAGAAAGGTGTTTAGTCTTCTGTAGCAGGTCCTTGATAAAAGACAATTTTTTTTTTAATAATTTTCGTGGCTCTTTGCTGTAAACTGCTACGTAGGAAGTGCACGGTAGCTACGAAGTTGATTTGTTTGCCAACTACGCATTCCTGCAGTGTCGCAGTTCACTGTGTATGATCTGGGAATGGCGTCTGTGAGGGACAGAGTGCGCACTGCGCAGTGCTACACGATGCTCGATTTTTATACTCAAAATGGTTTCTAAATACGTCATGTAATTATTACTAAGTAACATAGTTTTAAGAATGTCTATAACATTAACATGTTTTAGGTATCTGAAACGAAAGTTTTAGTTTGAATTTTCATTCTTCCCTGTTTCATAAACAACTTGGATACTTTCTAAGCTTTTCATTTTGACCTAACCACATTAGAAGACTCGGTAGATCTAAGCAAACTTCTGCTTAACACAGGTGACGATATGTGTCACTTCCAGACGTTATGGTGGGTATGGTAGATAATACAGCAGGTAAAAAATAATGACTGAAACAATCAAACCTTTGAAACAGACGTGACTTTTGTAGTTTCTATAGGTGCAGCGAATGTAAAAGAACACGCACTTAAAATAAATAAAATTACATATAATAACACCACAGAATTTCGTAATAAGCACATTTTGGTAAATATTAAACTTGGTTCACAAAATTTACTAGACAATTTTATTAAATTGTGTCTCGTTGACTATCGGTGTCTAAATCTAAACAGAAACTACAATAACGGCGCAACTGTAATATATGATATGCCACTATGTTGTTCATTAATTCAAAAGTCATTGTTGGTTGGTATTTCAAAACAAAACAAAGCAGACAATTGGTTTATATACAATAACAAATCTTGATTATTTACGAGTCAATAATGCAGTATCAATGCAGCGCGCAGCGGGTCAACGATTAGAGTTTATGTAAAATTTCCCGCTGGGAAATGAAAAGTGAGATTGTAGATTTAAATATTGACGCTCGTGACTCCTCTGTGTGTCATAATAAAAATGACCGCCAAAACAGAATTAAAAATAATGAGTAAAATAAAATGACCCTACTTCAAGTGAAAAGAGTGATTTTAAGTCAATATTAATTAAAAGTTATCAGAGTTTTATGAAAGTCGGTACCAAAAATATTTACTAATCAAGTAACTGCGACCAATTTGCAAGTAGCGGTCGCTCGGCTCTCGTGCTGTGCTAAAAACATGGTGTAACTGAACGGGAACAAACGTTCTAACCTAATCTAAGCCTATTGGTCAGGATAGAGTAAAATGTCACTCAGCCGAGAGAGTGATATGGCCTAGTGAGTGTTCTACACGTATTTTTGAGCACACGGCAAGATAGTCAGTCAGTTCAGTTAAAATCCATTATAACCTACGAAGAGTTAAACTAAAAGACGTGAGAGCAAAATTCATGGTCAAAAGTGGCGTAGCGCTCCGAGTGGCGAGTAGTCGCCGAGTACACATCGAGTGCGTGTTCAGATCCACCGAGTGAGCGAGCGAGACAGTGCGGGGACACTGAGGGGTGGGTACTCGGCCTAGTAAGTGGAGCGGGGTCCGAGTGACTCACTCGGCCTGTTGCTCGGCCGAGGAATTGGCAATGCGTTTACATGTACCGAGCGCTCGGCCGAGGGCACTCTCTCGCCACTGTACTCGGCAGGTGTAATCAGGGTATTACATCTGCGACCAATTTGGCATTAGAAGCCACACCAAACGCTGATTGTGACTGCAGATAAGCCATTCTGAATTGAGACTAAACGTCGGTAGTAGTTTTGTTAAACTTAGCTCAACGGCAATCCAGCTAAGCTTTGTTAAATTGTTTTTCATAACGGAGTAATTTTGTAAAACAACTGGCGGTATTGTACAACAGCGGATTTGACAATCCATCTGCGATATATATATAAAGACATTGGTGTTCAAATTAGATATTTCAAGAATATCTGTAGGTACCTACCTCAGTCACCAGCGCCCTTTCCTTACAATAAAAACCTTCCGTTCCCCCAGACTGTCCAAATGATCTTACCACCTTTATCTTACCGACAATAAATACCTACAGATTATTCATGCTCGTTCACAGCATTGCTAGTTGACTTACTGGCTTTAAAACCAAACTGATTTTGCAAGATAAAAAGCCATAGGTATATTTTGTTTCGAGGTATTTTACCAGTCAACTGTACATTAGAAGATGCTTGTGGCTAAGTAATAACAGCCGCAAGGGTCAATTCTTGGTTCGTGGATGGGTGACCACCATTACATAGGTACCTAGATCCCTCCCAGTCTCTGAAAGCACGTTTAGCCGTTGCTTGGTCCCGGCTGTCATTCGTGAATCTTTGACAGTCGTTACGGGTCGTCAGGAGGCCGAAAGTCTGATAACTAGTCTTACCAATGGGTATTGCGTCACTCAGTAACTGGGTTATAGAGGTCAGATAGGCAATCGCTCCATGTAAAATATTGGTATTCAGCTGCATCCGCTCAGACTGGAAGCCGACCCCAACATAGGAAAACGAAAAAGGAAAACAGCTAGGTAGATGATTACGGTATATTATTAGTTTCATGTCCTTAAAAATGGGTCATGGTAAGCCATGATATAAGTACTAGCTTTTGCCCGTAGCTGCACCCGCGTTAAGATGGCACCCAAGTTATCCAACGGGTACCTACCTACTACCGAGATAGAATCCTATGCCCCCTAACCCAGGTCGTTCAGCCGTTAAGATATAAAAAGGTTACAGATAGACAGACCAAACTACATAACAACACGTCTATATTCCCCGAAGGGTTAGACAGAGGTGTATCTATGGTGCGGGATTGTCCGAAAGGGTTACCGCTACCCCGGAACATAAAGGGCTAAGGAAGGAACACGGATGGGTTTTAGTCAGTAAGAGTCTGACACTCCCTTCCGCTCCACCCAGAGCGGGAGGGGTCATTTGATGACTTCAAATCTGCAAAAAAAAGGTGTGTATCTATAGTACGGACAGCGTCAGAGAAAAGGAACCCCCTTTGGTAAATAACCAAAGGGGGTTCCTTTTCTCTGACGCTGTCTGTACACCCACATTTAGCATGTTATGTTTATTATGTCCCATGTAATAGGGAGCGAGACTATTGCCATCAACCGGGCACATATCCAGACTTCAATCTGCTACTGAGAAAATCCAGATGAAAAACCCAATAAGACTTTGTCCGACCCGGGAATCCAACCCAGGACCACATGTTCAGCAGTAGCACTCGCGACCACTAGACGAACGAGGTAGTCATCTTGGTCGTCTGTATTTTTGTAGAATTAAGGTAGGTCTATCCAATTTTGAGTCCCAATCTACAGAGAAGGTACCTTTCAGACTTAAGGGTGTGTATCAACACACAGCACAGGTCCGCCACCGCCTGGCAGATTATCATGCATGCTTTCTAATTTACTGTGACGAATTTTCGAAACAGTACGCGCACATAAACATCCATGTCGCTTTAATTCATTGCACATTACTAGATACATACCTTTTTATTAAGGCTACTTAATCAAAATGACGATTTCAAGAACTTTATAAGCGGGTTTCTCTTTTGGAACTAACTTGTGTCTTTATTATTTTCGCTTTGTTTTAGTGTGTAGTAGGTACTATAGCGCGTGGGAGCTATTCTACTAAGTTAAATCCCATTTATTGTTTATTAGGATATATTTTAGGAGTCTTTTATCCAATTATAATAATTATGGACTTCATTCTAAGACGTCAAACCTACGACCCTTATATCAGATATCTTTGAATGTTTGAATGGAACATACTTCAAATATAACCAGCAGCCTGACCCGCAAGGAGGTCGGAATCTCTGAAAGAGGTCTCTACAGTACCTTACCTATTACTTATACCACAGAATATTTAAAATACTACGTACAGAAAGGCCACTCCCTTCCCCGCACTAACATCAGTTACCGCACCTCACCCCGCACTTCGGCGTATTCGTCGCAGTTCTTTAACAAGAGCGCTCGCAAACACAAGTACCTACCTCACGCACACATTCATACGTATTCAAACGTCATTTTTTTAATGTAGTAGTAGGTAATTATTTTGCGAGCGTTGTATGGAGTGTCCGGGGTGTGCTTATACTTTCTGGGTATCTGGACAAAGTGAACAGTTTACTTAAGGGGACTACATGACCTAAAGCGCGGTCACTGTCGGACTGCATAGAAAAGAAACAAAAGTGCGACGACACAACGCTGGTAATTTATTGCAAAACATATAGCAATTTATCTATTTAAAAAAAATATATTGTTTGTATGTTACTTTTAGAATAATGGCAATAATGCATGGTACATATTTAAAGTATGGTTTTTATTGTTTTTAGAGGTATCTTCATGATTTTTTTCATCTTATTGAATTGTTGTATTATGTTTTCAACACACTATCTATCTAGCATATATCCTGAAGAATATCATATATTTTTCTGATTTTGTTTACTGTCGTCGATCTTATACTCTTATTGCTTCGAAAACTTGCGTTTAAGTCCTGTAATCCCCTTAAGATTAAACGCTCTGCTTCATATTCGTGGGTATCCAACAGATTTTGAGAACAAAAATGTTTCCAAAATCTATTTTCATTGCCTGTCAGTGAAGATACAGTGGGAAATGTTCAGCTTGGCTCATAACACTCAGTGTTATTAGCTAGTTAAGGGCTCCAACACATAAACACGATACGTTTTAACGTTTGAATGAAAAGTTACTACTTACAATCATATACCATCATATTCGTTGTAGCACGTGTTTATGTGTTGGAGCCCTAAGTCAATTAAGATCAAACGATATTTCATTCATTTTATTGAATTTTGATAGTACATAAAGTAAGTGTCCTCTGATCGTTTACAGAATATAAGGTACCTATAGTAAATACATACATAAAAATGGTTTTTCCAAAAGAAAAAGTTCTCATTACTACAAAAATTGTATCATAAATAATGCATGGAATTGTAATTATCACAATTTTATTGTAAATCTTTCATGAAATAAGTACGAGTATGTATTTAAATGTGACTTATGAGTTTTTAAATGACATTTAGGCGGACTCCACTGATATCGTATCTTCGTCACTCAGACCCTGGTCCTGATTAGTACCTGCGGGGAAATTTGACGGCGGGGAGGAAGGCCCCTGGGGGAAGGGGTTTTGAGGGAAACCTGGGTTTTGTGGGAAATCTGGGTTTTGTGGGAAACCTGGGATTTGTGGGAATTGCGGGAACGCGGGAGCCTGGCCAGACTCTTGTGGTATTTGAGGAAAGTTTGGGAAGTTCGGGAATGTGTTTGAGGGTGGGAAAGGCGGGAACTGAGGAGCAGGACTACTAGGAGGGATTGGCTGACTTGGCTCTGATGCTGGGGGTTGAGAAGGCGATGGGGTTGAAGCTCCTGAATCTTGTCTTTGCTGCTCAGCGTTAAAGTCTGCAGAGTCCACTACGGCTGAGTCAGCGTCACCGCCCTGCTGACTTGGGGGGAAACTTGGCGAGCCTTCAGGGTAGGCTGGTTCAATAGGAGCAGGACTACTAGGGGGGGCAGGGGCGCTAGGATAAGCAGGAGCAGACGGTAGTCCAGATCCTAACACTGGAGCAAAAGAGGGTGCTGAGGGGTAGAAGATGTTAGCCGCTGGGATGTATGAGGGCCCTGCAACGGGGTAGTATGCTGGTTGTAAAGAGGCGAAGCTGTTGACCTGAGGCACTTGGTGGAATGCAAACTGGGGCTGAGCGGCGAATGCGTACGATGTTGGCACCTGTCGGAAAACAAATAAAAGTATTTCATAAAGGTCGGTACAATAATTGTAACAGTTTTTCATAATCTTACAGATTTTAATAAACAATTAGATATGAGTGTGTCAAAATCACTCTTAGACTAGAGTAGAACGTATGAACCAGAGTCTGCATTCTGGTTCATACATTGCAGAATACTAAATTAAGTGAACTACTGTTCACCAGTTTAAAATACAAATCTTTACATATTAATGATGTCTAAAAAATGTGGTTGTGAAAAACAAACAAAAAAAAAGATTTCTTTTATTGTTACCCACTTCTTGCCAATTTTAGCACAGGGGTGACAGGCAGACATCGACGCGCAAACTGTAACCTAAATTCAGCACATGTTTCTAGACGTAGAAATTTTTAGTCAGTTATCAAAAAAAAATCAGCTGTTTCATAGAAAATTGCAATTGGTATCTACGTGGTCAAAATGTATGGAACAGCAATTTTTTATTTCAAAATCTTTTACTGAATCCACGGTAGTTTCAGTACAAGATTTTGCTACCCTGTTGATGGTAAATTTTACCTGGGCAACCATGATGTCGGTTTGGTACACTATATAGGTACCTATCTACGCAGGTGCTGAACACTGAACCTCAAAATAAGAAAAGCCTTTTTGGCTTGTTTCGTAATCACATACCGGAACTAAAATAACTTCGGGAAGCTCAACCAGTGGCTTGGTAATTTAGTAAACGAGTAATAGAGCTTACCGCATTAATGTACTGTGTGGTGGAATAAGCGGTGGTCTTGGTCTCCCCTGGAATGATGGTTTTGAGGAGTGGTGAGGACACGGCAATAGCACCAGGCCAGGAAATCGCGCCGCCAGCCGCGCAGCTCGCGAACGCGCACAATAATGTGATTACTAGTACCTGCAATGTTTGTCAATACATTTTATATAATATTTTTAAAGGGAAATAATAATGGTTCCGAAAAACAAATTAATCTCCAGCGATCTGTGGCCGATTAAAAAAAATTGATCTTATAATAACAAAACTAATTTCCAAATAAAATACTGAACCTCTGACAAAATTACTAAGTTACCGACAACAGAGGTTTTGTCAAAATAATCGACAGAGTGAGCGAATAGCACTCCGAGGTTCGGTTTGGTTAAATTACTTTCAGGAAGCTCCGCTAATGAAACACAATTAATTACCTATTGTTTCGTCGCCGAGAGGCGACGCGTAAACCCTTTACATAGAAATAGGAGCCCCGCACAGCGGGGCTCCCTCGACATAGGATGCAAGAGCGAGCGAATGAGAATACAAATACATTTACCTAGGTATATACTAAAACGTAATTTAAGCTGGTAGAAAAATATTATAGCAATAGTCATGTTTATTTTTCGAAAATTTCAGTACCTCATTCGGTCGTTTCATCATTTTTATTCGGACAAAAGTAGTCGGAAAGTTAGTATTTTAGGCAGTAGATTTAATATTTTGAGAAAGGACAATTCTTATTTTTAAATAACAGTCTTCCAATGAAAATAATTACGGTCACTCAATTATACTGCTCTTGACGCTGTGCAAAAACAGATCGTTTTCTTTACCAATCAGACCAAATAAAGTTTTAATGTACTACAAAATACTCGGAAAAAAATTATGCCAGGGTTGAATAATTTTTTCGTTGTTCGTGTCAATATAAGAAAAGAGAACTTACCTACTGTAAAAATTGGGTAGCGATCATAGTCCAAAGATCACAGAAAAACAAAATCAAACGTTTTTTTTTGTTGCATGAAGTTTTTTTACTGTTGGTACTAATTTGGGTGCGCTGATTTCAAATCCACGCTCAGATTTTTTCTAGCAGCTCTAGTTAGTGAGATACAGGTACCGTCTTGAATTTACATAAGTAGTCGATAGTTTCTATCAATAGCGGTGTAACTTAACTAGTTCCTTTATAAATTTCATTATGTCTTCCTCAAGAAGGACGTGTTTAAATAATCCTGATCGTTTTTGTGTTATTTGTGGAGAATATAATTATGTTCCAAAAATTTCGTTTAAATGTGTCGGATTTTGTGAAAAAGGCATATTTCGACTACTTGGGGTTTCCGTTGCCGTCAAACGCTAAACGTTGGATACCAAGTTTGGTATATAAAAGTTGTGTTGAATCTTTGCGACTGTGGGCAAACAAAAAAAGACCCACTTTTAAGTACAAAGCTCCTATGATTTGGCGTGAACCATCCAACCATCATGACGACTGTTACTCGTATTTCTGTGTAACGAAAATCATAGGAATAAACCATAAAAATTGCTCTAAGTGGATATATCCAAACTTAAAATCTGCCATAAGACCAGTCTTGAGTATTAGTTATACATCAACACCACAGCAGCCATGTACATCTTCGGAAAATTCAGACCAATGCAGCGGACAAACCGAAAACGACGGCAATGGTAGCGACAGTGATTTTGATTGCTACTGTAGTACCCGACCCCTACATCAAGATGATCTAAATGACTTGATCAGGGACCTTGGACTGTCTAAAACGGCATCAGAAATTTTAGCTTCCCGATTGAAAGAAAGAAATTTGTTTTTTTTTGGGCAATAGGAAGTCTGACGGCTACATTCAGCACGTTGAACTGTTGCTGATACACTTCCAGCGGCTTGGATGCAACATGAGTATCAAGCTTCACTACCTTCACAGCCATCTAGACTATTTTCCTGAAAATCTCGGTGACCTAAGCGAGGAACAAGGAGAGCGCTTTCACCAGGATATTCGCACTATGGAGGAGAGGTATCAGGGGTACTGGAATAAACATATGATGGCTGATTATTGTTGGAGCATTCAAAATAGTACTCATAATATATCTCACTCTAGAAAATCCAAAAAAAGGAAATTTTATTAAGAATAAATATGTTTAATAATTTTTTTAAACTTAAACTATGTGCATTTTCAATGAAAAAGCCTGTCACTTCGTAACTCCAAAACTAGAGCTGCCACATAAGAACGGCATTATATTTTTGAAATCAGCGTGGAAAAACGATTCAGATTCATGTAAGAAATCTCATGCAACAGACATGCTGTTTTCCAATAGTTAGCGAGCTCGATATTGGCCAAATAAAAGATGATATAGGGAAACCCATTTACTTACAGCCTTTAAAGGCCTAAAACGATTTTTAGAAGTCTCTCTCCAAGAGCTTTCCGAAACAACCCGTAAGGAATACGGTTTAAGACATTTATTTCTCAAAAAGAAATCAATTCCCATATCATGAGAAATACAACTTAATCATAATACTCGATACACAAACTTACGAAGAACGGTAGGTACTCGTAAATAAACTAGTAAGCAGTAGATGCGAATGTTCAGCAATTATTTATAATCTATGAAAAAACAACTCAAATGGGAGCAATTTCTTAGACAAAATCGGTTCCACATTTTGCATCGGCTTCCGGGAATTTTTTGGTGGAATAAGAGTTCAAAGATGGGTTTATATATGAACTAACAGCGCCCCGCGGATCTACCCGCATAAGTTTCGATCCCGTGGAAATATCGCGATAAAAGGTTCTATGCGCTAATCCTGGTTATATCTGTGTGCCAAATTTCATCCCGATTCGTTCAGTAGTTTTTGCGTGAAAGAGTAACAAACATCTATCCATCCATCCTCACAAAATTTCGCATTTATAATATTACTAGCTGTGTCCCGCGGTTTCACCCGCATAAGTATCGATCCCGTGGGAATATCAGGATAAAAAGTAGTCTATGGGTTATTCTGATATATAATCTGTATTACTGTAAAGTTTCATCAAAATCCGTTCAGTAGTTTTTGCGTGAAAGAGTAAAAAACATCCATCCATCCATCCTCACAAACTTTCGCATTTATAATATTAGTAGGATAGTTGGAGTTTTCTTTCATTTACTGAAGTGTATTCTGTTCAAAATTGATCATAACTTTGAACAACAAAGGTTGAATCGTTGACCCCTTATCACGTTTTGAGAAAATTTGTTCCATTATGCAGACCAGACTAATATTATAAATTCGAAAGTAACTCTGTCTGTATGTTATCTTTTCACGCCTAAACCCCTGAAAGGATTTCGATAAAATTTGGCAAGGAGATATATGGCATCCTAGGGAAGGAAATAGGTTTTTTCCCTTTTCTCATGCGAGCGAAACCGCGGGCAGAAGCTAGTTACAATTTAATCTCCTACCGGTGTCTGTTGGAAATAATTTTCGTAAAATGCCAAATACTGGTTGTTGAATACTAAATATTAGCTGAACATACATTGCTATACAAATAAATAAATGAGGTGGTTTTAGAAAAAAATAAGAATGAAGAGAGGTTTTTTTTGAACCACTGTGAGTGGGCTAACCTGTAACCTACCAAATAATTTTATTTAAGCCTTTTTATAGCACAGAAAACTGTATGATTTGAGATGTCACCACAGCAGGG
Organism: Amphipoea lucens; assembly: GCA_947508005.1. NCBI lineage: Eukaryota > Metazoa > Arthropoda > Insecta > Lepidoptera > Noctuidae > Amphipoea > Amphipoea lucens. The sequence goes on from OX382356.1 coordinate 10,547,491, forward strand.
GATTGGATCCGTGCGAATCAGGGGTCACTTATATTATTATAAACAGTATAATTCTAACAGTATTTCAAATGAAGAACGACCAAAAAGACACCCTAAACATAGGTACTGTAGGTACACATTAGTCAATCCATAATAAAAAAAACAGTCACTAAATAATCACTCCAAATTCACAAGTCGAATTCACAGTATCACTTCTTGTCACTTGATATGTATTTATAGTAAATATATCCAAGGTTAAGTACGTACCTTCATATTGGAGGCACAAAAGTGTTCTCTGTAATACGCGCGTTGATTTCCAGACGAGCCTTTTATACATTAAGTAGAGCCCCGCCCACAGCAAAGAAAGAAAGTCACATACTAGATACGTCTCGCATATTATTAAGTATTTGATGCACTCGAAATTAGTCGAGGCTGTCCTCCGATTCATATCCTCACGATAACTCATTCGAATTTCTCAGAACTTATAATATGCTGTACTTACTTACCTAAATACCGTATTTAAATCTATATCATAAAAATGAAATGCTGTTCGTGGCGCATTACTTAAGAATGGCTTGACCAATTTAGCTATAATTTGTTTTAAAATGTTCGCAATAGTTCGAACTAGGTTTTTATGGAAAGAAAAACTGGAAATTTTACAAAATCGGGAAAAACTGAAAGTGCTTTTTCCTGTGGAGTTTAGGACAGCACAACGTCTGTAGAGTCAGCTAGTAAACAATATTTGTATCATTACCCAATAATTATTAATTGTTACAACAACGGTTACAACACTTACAACCCACCTAGCGTTTTATTTATGACGTCAAGAACAAAATCAAAACATAGGCATAGGTAAAGAAAATCGTATCTAAAATATTTGTAGTTCTATTCTGACCCTTAGACGATCACATGAAGGAACAATAAAACACGTATTCTGTTCAGGTTGTTTCTTTTTTTATTTATAATAACGTTTTATAAAAGCTTCAATAGCACAGTATAAATCATCTACTTGGATGAGCAAAAACAAGAGAAACTACGAGCTGTACTTCGTTGTTGAACAAAACAACCTCGTACTTCCTTTTGGCAAAAAACCTGCATGCTGCTTTATTGATTTAATTAAATCAGTATTAAAATAACAGCTACAGAGATTTGACTCTTCTAGCTATAAAAATTGTGATATGTAAGATATCTTTGTAAGAGAAAAAAGAGACCATTTCTACTATCTGCACATGTCATAAAACCTTAACATAATAATCTAACAATCAGATAAGTACTTACATATGTTTTTAAGTAATAAATATCAAGTGTCCTGTAGTGAAACAGAAAATAATCCAAAATAAAAAGTTCCCAGCATGTGGTACCTGGGTACAATCAGAGCCGATCATTGTTGAATTAGTTATTTTCTTCTTCTATGTTTACAGCGTGTATCAGAATGGTGTGGTACAGTACAGACATCAAACTGAATAATCCTCCATGGGAAAGAAAACTTAGGGAACAGTGCAAGTTTCATCAAAATCCATACAGTAATTTTCAAGATATAAGACTAATACGTGTAAGTGTAACGGCCTGGCTTATTGATACGAGCTACGGGTGTAGTGTCAAAGGGAAAATATCTGAAAACTTTGGAAAAATTCTAGAGCAATATTTACAACAAAACTATTACCTGCTTATTACAAACAAATATTCCAGTAGGTATTTACTGAAAACTAAAAATTAGGAAATTTAAAAGTAATTTAAAAAAATTAAATCGACTTCAAAAAAGAAATTTACTCAAAATTATGAAATAACTTTAATTTCGGAAGTCGGTGGCAAAAAAACTAAAACTAAAATACAGATCGCAAGACACCAACTTCCGAAATTAAAGTTATTTCATAATTTTGAGTTATTTATTTTTTGAAGACGATTTAATTTTTTTAAATTACATTTTTATTACTTGCAAATAATCATATTTTCAAAATAGATTATAACTGGCCAGCCTCTCATACATAAAAACTTTGTATCGCAATACTTTCTGAGTGGCCTGGTATGTGCAATAATACTATAGGTACCCCTTGGTAAGACTGGTTGTCAGACTTCGGGCTTCTGACGACCCGTAACGACTGTCAAAGATCTACGAATGCCAGCCGGGACCAACAGCTTAACGTGCTTTCCAAGCGTAGCTTAACCTGATCGATCGTCCTGTGCGGGTGTTGTTATTTAGCCACGGCGTCTATTTGAAATAAAAGATTTGACTTTGACTACAAAGTCCAAAAAAAAAATTGAAAATGTTGCTCAGTTTGATGGTTTTTACCACATCTTTAAATATGACCACACCTTACTGATACACACTACTGTATTGGTAAATAAAGAAATGAATGTTTCTTTGTTTGTCACTTATACGTGCCCTTTGATACTTCACATGATACTTATATCATCTGATTGCGATAAAACTTTGGTTGTTGTTGTGGGCACGCTCGCGAAGGTTTTTGAGTTGGTAAGACCACCTCCACGCAAGCTAGTCCGCGGGAAAAAGCTAGTTTCAAATATATCCTATCAGTCTTCTTGTGAGTATTTACAAACAAGTGTATACCTTAAAACAGCAAGTTCTCATTCATACAAAAATCTTTTCTGTAACTGAATAGAGTGATCTTCCTTGTTATCTCCAACTCCAGAGAAGATGAATGTCGATGATGATGATATTTATTGCATACTTTCAAAATATAGTTTTCTTCTATTCAGTATCTTAACTGCACCTTTGATCATATCGGCAAAAAAGTTTGCAGCGTCGGTTATTTTTACTGGCGGTTTCCCATCGTTAATAAATCTGCTTTCAAATGCACCTATTGAAGGTTGATTTGAAACCAGATTTGTAAACCCTGCCAATACTAAACCGCCCATCTTATCCATGGGCAACCTTGCTGCTTCCGCCAGTTTAACTAAAACAAACAGATAAGACAGTTTTGTTTCATTATTTCGTTCTATCTATCTATCTTCTATATCTGGACTAATAATAAAGCTGAAGAGTTTGTTTGAACGCGCTAATCTCTGGAACTACCGGCCGAATTTGAGAAATTAATTTTGCATTTAATAGCCCAACTCTTGAGGAAGGCTAGAGGCACTAAACATCACGGTAGGGCCCTTAGGAGCCGAGGAAAAAGAAAAAAAAAAGACAGAAAGAACGCAATGCAAAACGAAACAACAGCGCGGGCATCGCGATGCGATGCGACAGGGTGGGTCTGGGGAACAACCACGCGGACGAAGTCGCGGGCAGAAGCTAGTATAGTGTGTATAAATTAAGATGAAATTCTATTCGTTGGTAAGAGCATTACTTTAGTACGGCTGGACCGATTTGGCTGTTTCATGTTTTAAAATGTTCGCAAAACTCCTAATTAGGTTTTTATGGAAAGAGAAATAGGAATGCAAGAAACACCTACATCCACTCATAAATCGTCGTCGACTAGCAGATTGCACTTTTGTTTTGAAAATTGTATCTAACGAGATTGACTGTCGTGATCTTCTGCATAAAATGCGGTTTAATGTCCTCCAGAGATCGATTAGATTTAATCTGCCCATCTATGGAGATAGGCAGATTAAGATTTCCGAGGCACGTGGGTATCACACCACCAATTTCCAAACTGAGAAATTCCTAGTGGAAAAATCCAATAACACTGCCCAACCTGGGAATCGAACCCAGGACCCTTTACGCAGCAGTCGTGCTTGTGACCACGAGAGCAACGGGGCAGTCAAAGTGCTTATTATACCTTATTTATATTATACAGGATGGACCAAATAGTGACGTCAATAAAAAAAATTGATTCCTCATACCTTGGGGTATCCGAAAATACCCCATGTATGTTCCGCGATTTTTGATAGGTGTGGTGTGATGAATATATTTTTTTTAATTTTTCGGGGACATCTTATAAAATTAATAGCTTTTTTTCGAAAAGCTCTTTTTATATTTTTATTTTTGCGATGGGACTATCATTTCATGTTTAAAACAAAATTTCCTAACATTAGCGCAAGATACAATTTTTTTTTATCGGAAGTGACAGACTTACATTCTTACAATTAAAAGTTGGCCATAGACGTCGAAACACAACCTGCTTGCTACCATAGACTCAGTACATCATTCTGGACGCCCATGAGATCAAATTTTTCGTAGGTTATTAACCTTTTGAACGCCATTGTCACATATATGAGTCGATTGGTATCAAAATTGGTCAAATCCATGATAAATTAATGGAATGTGACCAATTTTGATACCAATCGACTAATAAGTATGTGACAAACGAAATCTTACCCTGAACGCCAACGTCACAAATATATGACAAAATACACGTCGCACGGGTCGCACCATATTATGAAATAAACAATTTAATCATTACTTTTGTGTGTTTTTATTTATATAATTTAAAAGTTTAAGCTTCCGTCTATATTGTATTGCATGAAACTAATATAAATAAACCACCAATATCGAGAAATTTGTTGTTTATACTCTGGCGTTCAAAAAGAAAAAATCTGATGTTCCCACAAAAGAGCAATTACCTACGCGGTCGAAATGTATGGAACAGCTATTTATTTTAATAACCGACGAAAACACAACTTCCGGAATCATAATTACAATGAATCCATGGTAACAGGTTGGGCGTCGATGTCCCTGCCACCCTGTTTATGTACATAAGCTGCATTCGCGACTTATTTGCCAAAAATGTAAATATGAGTTTATGGAAAAATAACTTGAATTCCTACACTATAAGTTCAAATTCAAACATTTTTATAATTTTTTCAAAAGATGCTAGTCACTCTAAAATCAACTTAATTACCATTAAAATGAAGTTGATATTTGTTTAACTTGAAATAACAACAATTTGAAACATAATTATGTACATTTGAATTGTCTTTAGGTATTTGTATTACCCTTTTATTTATAATCGTTGCTTAAAGTTAGATAATGATTAATCATACATTACTAATAAACGTCTCTTAACTTTAAGCAACGTTTATGAATAAACCCCTTAATGTTTAAGACCATACATATATTACAGTTAATGTAATGTAATATGTATAATAGTGCCAAATGACTCTAATAGACCTATATTACCTGGCTAATAAGATATTACCTAAAGAGCACATGCAACTTTACCTCGGGATCTCTTCACTCTAGTATTTTTCTGTCCTTCATCTATGTAGTCCATATTAACCCGTTGAGGGGGCACTGACATCATGATGTCATAAAAATCATTATTCTGAAATACGAAAAAAAAACAATGTATGTAAAACTTCATAGTCTTCATACACAGCAAGCTTGAAAAATGAGTAATGGCTGAAGATCCTTTAAAGAAACTTCTGGCTGTTGTACCCCTAGCATTATTGAACACTCTAAAATAAAAACTTTTTTACACAAAAAAACAACGACTTCCAAAAAAGACACTACAAAGTGAAGCGTAGTCATCGATAAAAACATACAATAGAATTGAACCTCCTCAATCAATCAATCAATTCGTTTATTTGTGAAACATAGGTGTTTAGGTACATAGGTGTTTACATAAATAAATCGGGGGGTGCGCTATGTTTTGTCATAATTGAGACATACAAATTTATAAGTGACATACTAGGAGTCATCAGATTATAAATACATGAACAGAAAAAACATCAAATACAATAAAATCAATAAAAATAATAGTCAAAGTAATTATTATCAAAAGGTAAAAAATGCATCATTATAATAATTGGTCGTTCAAAAATTCGTCTACAGTATAATAACATTTGTCAATTAATAATTTAGTAAGGGCTTTTTTAAACTTATATAATGTCATGTTTTTTATGTCGTCAGGAATTTTATTAAACACTTTAGGTGCTATACCAAAAAAACTTTTTCGCATCAATGCGGTCTTACATTTTAGATGACATAGTTTATTTACATATTGGGCACGTAATGGAGTTTTTCTAGTAGAAGTTACTTTTTCAAATAATTGAGGGTTTCTTTTCACAAACAACGCAGTTTCCAAAATGTATAATGCTGGAAGGGTCAGTATTTTTAAAGACTGAAAATAGGGTCTACAGCTATCCGTTGTCTTTATATTACACATTGCTCTGACACATCTTTTTTGCATCCTAAATATAAGCTCACGGTCAGTCGACTGCCCCCAAAAAATTACGCCATATCGCAACACAGAAGCTACAAGCCCATGGTATGCTACCAGTAACGTATCTTTATTTACTTTTTTTGATAAATCCTCGTTTATGAAGTCGGTTAAAATAATTTAGTTTACTTGTTACCAGTAATTTTGGTTAAAAACCAAACAACTGAAACGATTTTGATGAAATTTCTGTGGGACTAATCTGAAAGTATATCCTTTCAAATAAAAAAGAATTTTGCAAATCGGCTTATAACGGAGTTCTCCTTTTTTTGAAGTCGGTTAATAAAGATTGCGCTTCTTTTTGTGAACCTCAACTAATTCCTACTTTGGGGTACTTAAAATATTAAATAGCTAAGGAACTGCGACGAACTTGAATGTAGCGCGATTGGTCATAGTTTTAACCTTGCTTAATCCATTTGGTCGGGGCGCCCTAACTTAGTCACTGCGACCAAGCGACTGAAAACGCCAGAAAGTTAAAAAAAAAAGCTCAATTAATAAAAAAGCGTGCATAATTAGAAGCGCAAAAATGTTATAGAGGTTCATTCTATTTCATTTAAAAATGTCCTTCATTTGAAGATCAATAAATTTTTAGAATATACTTAAATATTTCGAAAAAAAATAAAGACTGAAAAAATCAAACCTTTACAATCTCTGTAACTGTAACTTCAGTAGGCGTAGCTAATGTATGAGAGGACACACATGAAACAAGTGAAAACACATAGAATAGAGGTGTCACAGTACTCTGCAATAACGACATCGTAGACTTTTGTAAATAGTTTAATAAAAATAGGTCTGGTTAACTCGTCGCGTTCTAGTGAACTAAAACAATGTTGTAGTAGCAGAACTGTAATAATACCAATTTGTTTTCATATCCACACATAATATTGACAAAGTTGAATCAAAACAATATTTATATTAAAGATTATGGTGGGTACACAACATTTGAGAAATGTAGCATGAAATGTAACACATTCTAAAACGAACATGTCTTCCAAATACGCAATGTAAAATGTAACACATCATCATTTAAGCCTCCCCCCTTAAACCTCGCCACTTCGATTAGTTTTGTGCTTCTAGCATCCAGCGGATTCCTGCAGCCTTCGCCAGGTCATCGGTTCCCTTTGTGAGAGGCCTTCCATCGCTATGTCTTCCGGTACGAGGTCGCCACTCTAGAACCTTTCGGCCCCATCGGCCATTCGTTCTGCGAGCAATGTGCCCTGCCCACTGCCACATAAGTTTGGCAATTCTTCAGACTGTGTCGGTTACCTTGGTTCCCCTACTGATCTCTTCGTTTCTAATTCGGTCACGTAGGGAAACTCCAAGCATAGCCCTCTCCGTCGCCCTTTGAGTGACTTTCAGCCCTCTAATGACGCCCAGTGTGAGCGACCACGTTTCAGTGCCTTAGTCATCACTGGCAATACTCACTGGTTGAAGACTTTCGTCTTGAGACACTGTAGTATGTGAGGCAAGAAGATATTACGCAGCTTCCCGAATGCTTCCCAGCCGAGTCGCATTAGACGATTAGACATTGGACCTACCTAACTGGACAGTTTGTCCTAGATAAACATAATCGTCCACAACTTCGGGTATAGAGTCTCCGAACTTCATAAGGGTGGGTGTTACATAGACATTTTAAGACCCACTCTTTCGGAAGCTCTACTGAGGTCATCGAGCATTATAGTTACTGAGGATGTAACAACGCATATTGAAACAAATTCGCCTAGTTGTGTAACATTTCCTGTTGCATTGCGTGTATGTATTTGGACGGCATGTTCGTTTCATGTTACGTTTCACATATGTGTACCCACCATTAGATACTTGTTGTGTTTGTATAGTTTATGCTACGTTTGTTTGTTGTACAATTGTTGTCTCATGCTACTGTTGATCTGAGATTATAGTTAAACGAGGATATTTTGGCGCGTGGCCAAAATTTGGCCGGAACCAACTTTTGGCATCTTGTTTTTAGGTTTCCGTACCCAAAAGATGCCAACGTGACCCTATTACGAAGCCTCCACTGTCCGTCCGTCCGTCCATCCCTCCACACATCCGTCCATCCGTCTGTCTGTCAGCGGGCTGTTTCTCATGAACCGTATTGGTAGACAGTTGAAATTTACACACTGGAACAATTTCACCAATGGTTACCAACAAAGCTCCCCGTAAATGTCATTCAGACGCCAAAAGATCCTTCATCATTCATCATCATTTCAGCCGAAAGACGTCCACTGCTGGACATATTCCTCCCCTAAGCACCTCCACTTCGACCGGTTTTGTGCTTCTCGCATCCAACGGGTTCCTGCAGCCTTCACAAGGTCATCTGGCAACTCTTCGGGCTATGTCGGTTACCATGGTTTTCCTGCGGATCTCCTCATTTCTGATTCGATCACGCAGGGAAACTCCAAGCATAGCCCTCTCCATTGCCCTTTGGGTGACTTTTAGCCTTCTAATAAGGCCCATTGTAAGCGACCACGTCTCAGTGCCATATTTCATCACTGGCAACACGCACTGGTCAAAGACTTTCGTCTTAAGACACTGCGGTATGTGGGACAAGAATATATTGCGTAGCTTCCCGAACGCTGCCCTGCCGAGTCGGATTCGACGATTGATCTCTTTCTCGAAATTGGACCTACCTAACTGGACAGTTTGTCCTATATAAACATACTCGTCCACGACTTCGAGTGTAGCGTCTTCGATCCTTATGAGAGTGACAGTCGCGCGACTGACGCGCGACAGACACGCGACTATCGCTCTGTCAGAATTTCATATTATAAACAGAAGCGCGGCGGCCGCTGCGTGCGCTCAATTGGTGATGAGCTAGAGTACTATTGAAAGCATAAGCAACAATATTTCCCCGTGGGAATCCATTTTTTAAATGAAGTGTGCTACACTGATCAAACTGCAGCGCGGCAGCCGCGCTCCTATGGCGCGGCTGCTCTTATAATGAAGGCATCTGTTTCTGCCGGGCTACAATCGCGCTGTTAATCGCGTCCTAATGTGAAAGCGGCCTTATAATTTTATTGTATCTATATTTATTCCATTAGATAGGTGTTACTTATACACATTTTATTGTACCTATCTATTATTTTGTTCAGAAACGAAAAGGTTTTCCAACTGTCACAATTGTACACTTGTATAACACTGTTACAATTGTATTGATTAATGAAACTACACTACAACTTGCAGGTTTGGGCCACCAAGATACCACCAGGCTGTGCCTAGTTTGGGACCCGCGGCTACTTCTACTTATGCACTCTTTTAACTATCATTGTTTCTGTTTGTATGTTTCTTAACTTGTGTGTGTCAAAAATTTGATTATGATTTTATGATTAGGTCCTCCTCGCAACAGTAGCCAGCGATGCCGCAGTAAAGCTACTTAGTTTGCTCCAAATGTATCAGATATCGATCACAGTTGACATTCACCATCGGTTACTGGCCTTAACATAATCTCGCTGACATTTCTAACTTACCAAACTTGTACATATATTACATATATGAACGTAATCTTTTCGTTGCAATAGAAGTGCAATAAAATTTATTTGTGTTAAATAAATTCGAAAGCACAATCAGGCTATAATGTTCCCACTGCCTGGGACACAGGCCTCCTCTCGGTGAGAGGGAGTGGGCTGTAATCCACCACGTGGGCTCAGTGCGGGTTGGTGGATGTCACATGTCTACAAATTTTTGGTTCTAGAACATGCCTTCTTCCCATGTTTCCTCACGATGTTTTCGTAGGAAAAAATTTGCTGCTGATATTTAAAAACAATTTAAATGTTTAAATATCAGCAGAAAATAAATTTCAAGCAAGTATAATAGTAGATTGTACTTACAATTTTTTTTTCTAGCCTGCGCTGTCCCACTCCTGGGCAGATCTGGAAGGAAACCGGAACCAGTTCGTCTCGCCATCTTCTAAGTGGCTAGCCGCAACCCTGTCTTACTGTCTTAGGGCACCAGTTCTGTGTTATTTGTGACCACCCTTTGCCCGGGATGCGGCAGACATATCCTGCTCATCGTCCTATTTAAGTTAGCAGGCATCTTCTAAGTGGCAGCCTTTTGAGCCACATCAGCTATATTAGTTTTGGAGTGCAGTATTGTGATCGTTCATGATTCGTTAATTTAACACCTAGTATAGGTACTGCGCTCCATTGCTCGTTGGCCAATCTACATGCATATATTTTTAAATCTACCTATACATAGGTATTTATTTAAATAATGACGTGATATTTCGTTGGAACTGTACAATTGAATTAATATTGTTAATAACAAAAATAAATATCTAACCTATTTGGTTCCAAAAGTATTAAAAACTTTTTCGTCAAACACTGGCTGGTAAAGAAACGCGAAAGTCAAATGAAGGCTCCTATATTATAGGTTATAAACTGCCAAAAAATCCCGATTTGCTTCAAAAACTTTAAAAGACAATTTAAAACAGAAATGAAATGCAATGTTAGTACAAAAAGATAATACTGATATATAATTCACACCAAAGATTTCTGTAATGAATCAGAAATGTCAGGTAAATAATAAAATTACAGCACGTAAGTACCTACTTAATGTCATTTGAGTTGTAATCACTGAGGTATGTTTTAAACTCCGACTTCAAAAAAAGGAGGTTATCAATTCGACACGTATGTATGTAATATTATTGGAACTGCAATAAAAAATATAAAAAAATATATTATTGGAAATTCACATATGACAATCTATTAGGGCTTCCAAACAAATATACAAAATTTTATAGATGTATGTATGTATGTTTGTCCACGCATTTCTCCGCAATTATTAATCGGATCGTGACCATTTTTTTTATTAGCTTACATTTACTTCAACTTAGGGAACAGTGCAAGTTTCATCAAAATCGAGTCAGTAATTTTCAAGATATGTACTAATACGTACGGGTGTAGTGTCAAAGGGAAACATCTCAAAACCTTGGTCAAATTCTAGTGCAATATTTACAACAAAACTATTAAGTACCTACTTATTACAAACAAATATTCCAGTTTTTACTTAAAACTAATAATAACAAAATAAAAAAGTAATTTAAAAAAATTAAATCGACTTCAAAAAGAAATTAACTCAAAATTATGAAGTAACTTTAATTTCGGAAGTCGGTGGCAAAAAACTAAAACTAAATTACAGATCCCAAGACGCCGACTTCCGAAATTAAATTTATTTCATAATTTTGAGTTAATTTATTTTTGAAGTCGATTTAATTTTTTTTAACTACTTTTTAATATATTTGTTTTTATATATTCGTGTATTTTTTTTTGTTCAGCGACTGATGCTTCTGCCCAATGTCAAGAAATTCCTAAACCCAAAAGAAAACGTGAGTATCTCATTTTTTTTTGCCATTAATGTGTGCAGTTTTATTTTATGTTCATACTGTAGGTAGGTTGATTTTCGATTCAATTATTCATAAGTCAACCTACCTAGTGTTAAGTGTAATAAGTGAAAAAATACTCGTTCAGGTATAATGACTGTATTGGAATAAAACCTGCTTACTTTACCACTTTTTCATGTGTCAAAAAGTTTGATTCGCTTTAAAAAAATACTATTACTTATATTAAAACATAATGAGTAATAAACTACTCCTAGACGTAGTAAATTTCATGGTTTATATTATTACCAAATATTATCTATTTTGTTTTAGTAAATTCAAATATTATAAGCTTAAGATGAAATTAGACGGTTTCCCTCAGAAGTTGGCTTTGGCAAACTCGGCAACCGTTGGCAATGTTAGCAGGTTCCACGGAACTTTATTTGTAGGTAGGTAGGTACTTAAGTCCAATTACCAAGAATACCGCCCGTCCGTATCTTCCTTCTTGTTACAAGTAATTAAGATACTAAATTATCGATTCAATTAGTTATGAGATCAATACACTTTAACAAGTCCATTAATGGTCGCCAACTATGTGATTGTAAGAGTGCTAATTTGTAGCTACGTGGCCAGTGAAGAAATATGCCATTGATCTATCATCAGGCATATTAATAATGGCTGCCTAGCATCGATATCAAAAAGGGGCTTATTATTAATGAGTGCGTAGGGGAAAAATATTTCCCAGTGAGTATCGCGGCCGCCCCGCGCTCCTCACCGATTTTCCTTCCCGGCCGGGTTCAGTTGTCAGTCGGCCGGCACCCGCCGCGGAGCGAACAGCTTAGCACCCGACGCTCGTACACCACACACTGTTTATTTACAAATAGACCGTCACATTTGACAACAGCAGGGACAACACGCATTCACGTACGTTCGTAGTAGTCACATTCATTGTTTTAAATCATCTCTCAATATAACATTTTGGAAAATCCACACGTTTTCAGACAATGTCAACACAATCGCATTGCTATGTTCAGCCTAGGTTACATTCACGATAGTGCCGATTTTCTGTTCGCTCTTCAAAGTTCCATTCGCTAATTCGTACATTTTAATTAAACCACAGATGAAATTAATCGCGTAGGTGATAATTAGCAAAATATATAACTTTGATAAATATAACCTTAGTAATGGCTGTGTGTGTTTAGTTTGCGATCGTTGCTAACTACACGTCGAGATTAAGTAACTGTGTTCACACGTTCAAGAGCGATAAATCGTTTGAAACAAAAGCCAGTGATTAACAGTGTTACATGCAAAAACACGCTGATGCAGACGTGTGCCAAACATTCGTTACGGTTTTTAAATCATGCCTATTTTAATAGAAGTTTGTAGAAAGCGTTTTACTGACACATTTTCAACTGACTCGATTTTGAACTGTTTACTCTAGATCAGATACAACAAAGCCTAATTACGATAAAGGCAGCATCACATTCAAACCGGTAGACATCTTCACTCCAAACTGTACTGTCACTCTTCTTTGATTACAAACTGTAACATAACTTCTTGAACATTTTCATTAAAATATTCGTGTTGAGTTGCCAACAAATACACAAATTCATTGGTGTGCTCATTCGTTTTGTCCCCAATTTGTTTGTTTACGCTTGATGCATTGCGCCCTCGCATCTGATTGCAATAACACATTTGAATCGAAGTAAATTCATCTGGCCATTATAGCAGTGTATTGAATACTTTACAAGAACCAACTGAGTCATAAGTGAGAATTCTCTAATGATCTAATTAACGATCAATTACCGCTTATGAGCTATAAATATGAACACGTGTTGCCTCCACCATTATATTTTCGCTTCGCATCTAAAACTGTCTCTCCAACATTCTACTACTTTAACGAGCATCTGGTTTCAGAAGCCCCGGAGCGACCTTGGGCTACTTGCATTGTATTTTTCAACTTGACAGCATCAGTAGAACCTTGTCTACAAGAACACACTAATGTTTTGAGGTCACATGCATCCATTATAAACAGCTTACAGCTTTAATATGAAGCTTACCAAGTTACTGAATTGAATTGAATAGATTTCTTTTTATAAATAACTAGCTTCCGCCCGCGACTTCGTCCACGTGAAATTTCACCCACCCCCCATTCACCCTCTTAGGGGTGAAATTTCGAAAACCCCTTTCTTATTCGATACCTACTCTTTACAAAGAACACACCCTCCAAATTGTATGTCTCTAAGACTAGCGGTTTAGGCTGTGCGTTTATATATCAGTCAGTCAGGACTTTGATTTTTTTATAATACTAGCTGCGCCCCGCGGTTTCACCCGCATAAGTCTCGATCCCGTGGGAATATCGAGTTAAGAACTATCCTATGTCCTTCCCCGGGATTCAAACCATCTGTATACCAAATTTCATCCAAATCGGTTCAGCGGTTTAGGCGTGAAAGGGTAACATACAGACAGACAGACAGAGTTACATTCGAATTTATAATATTAGTATGGGTAGTATGGATAGCTGTGCCCCGCGATATCACCCACGATAAAAGTATTATAGTCCTTTTTTATTGATTCCCTTTACAAATCTCCACCCCCCTTTTATACACCCTTAAGGGATAATTTCGGGGATAAAAACTATTCTATATCCTTCCCCACAGCTCAAACCATCTCCATACTAAATTTCATCTAAATCAGTTCAGCGGTTATTAATTCCCCATACAAACTTCCACCCCCTTTTCACCCCCTTAAAGGATGATTTCTGGAATAAAAACTATCCTATGTTCTTCCCCGGGACTCAAACTATCTCTATATCAAATTTCATCTAAATCCGTTCAGTGGTTTAGGAGTGAAAAGGTAACATACAGACAGACAGACAGAGTTACTTTCGAATTTATAATACTTATTAGTATGGATAGACAGAAGAGCAGTGGTGGCCCAGTGGTATCGGCCGCGACTTACGAGTTGTAGGTCGTAGGTTCGAACCCAGACAGGCGCTTTACTTTGTGTAAATTATTTCATCACCACTGCTCTCAAAACGGTGAAGGAAAACATCGTGAGGAAACCGGCATGTCCTAGAACCAAAAATTCAAAGACATGTGACATCTACCAACCCGCACTGGGCCCGCGTGGTAGATTACGGCCCACTCCCTCTCACAGAGAGGAGGCCTGTGTCCCAGCAGTGGGAACATTATAGGCTGATGATGATGATGATGGATAGATTGAAGGGTTGATTGGGATGAAATATTACATCATCATCATTCTCCGGACCTAATCCCAATTTATTTGGGTTCGGCGCAACATGTATTTTTCTTCCATACTTCTCTATTAGTCGTCATTTTGGTAGTCAACCCCTTTCCAACCATATCAACATTCACACAGTCCATCCATCGTTTCTTTGGTCTTCCCCTACTCGTATAGCCATCGACATTCATACTCAGAACTTTCCTCACGAGATTTTTCTCATTCCTCCGTGTTGACTAGGGCATAAAACTACACATGCAAATGTCTAAATACTTCTAGTCAACTGAACTTATAACAAATCATGTGACTAGCATCATTGAAAAGGTTATAAAAATGTTTGAAGTTGTAGAGTAAACTGAACTTTATTGTGTAGGAATTAAAGTTATATTTCAAAATTTCTAATTTGTTTACATTTTTGGCAATTAAATCGCGAACGCAGATTAGATGGTTAGGAGTCAAAAACTCTAATTAGCTGCTGCAAACTACTAACAAGATATTATTATGCTTTTCTGCCATCTTTTGGTAGAACTGCTAGTAAGTGTTGACATACAGAAAAAATTGGAGATTTATTTCAGTAATAACAAATGGCTATCGGTACCATAATCACTGAATCAACCATATCACTTCGGCCCGCATACGGTTTGAGTCTAAAACTTGACTGCTACCTACAAAATGTAAAAATTTTGAGAATGTTAATTGTATGGTGGTGCATGGTGTCTACATTGTAGGAGAGTTTGTGGCTGGTCATATTTTGCTACGTGGCATCCACCAACCCGCACTGGGCCCGCGTGGTGCCCGCAACAGCCCACTCCCTCTCACAGCAAGAAGTCCTGTCCCAACAGTGGGAACTTTGTGGGCTGATTATACCATGCTTATTCTTATGCATAGTTCTAAAGTATATTTATGATGCTTTTCTGCTTTTTTTTGTTTTTATTTATGATGTTTTTTTATTTTTGGAATAAGGCATAACAAATAATAGTTGTCTGGCATTCATTCTTCTTTTCCTTATTATTTTGTCTTCGGGCTCGCAGGTCAACCTTGGAGGTTGTCGGCTGCTTTACTAGGATATCCTGTAAATGGCTTTATAAATTAAGGCCTCAGACCTCCAGCCAGGGCGCATTCATCCTTCATACCTTGTGTTTGTGCAGCTTTTCGCATGGCGGACGAGGCGGCGGCTGACAGTCTGTTCGAGCGACTGCGGTTGCACCAGCAGCGAGCGCCCGACTCCACCGAGGCGGCGCGCGCCATCACCGCGAGGATCAACGCGCGGCTTACGTCACATGGTAAGAAACCAACAAAGAAAAGAAAGAATCGAATTTGGTCCCTCGACCGGCCGCAACCTTGGACGCAGAAGCTCCGACCAAGATTAGTCTGGTCGTGCAACCAGCCGTGGTCGTGGCTGCGTAGTGTGTGAGGAGGACCCTTAGGGCTCCCGCAGACAAGCGTGAGACGACAGTGCGACGCGATTCAGGACAAATTCCACGAAGTTTTCATACAAATTGTTTTACTAGTGTCGCGTTGCGCCTTTATTCGCTTTGGATCGCGCAACTTCCTCTGCGATAGATTTCTTGGTAATTTTAAAGATGTTGTACTTAATGTTTTAATATGACTTATCATATCACACACGTATCATGTAACATAAAGGCTTCATATTTTTATTATTCTCGTAAACGTTCCCCAGAACGAAAGGCTGGGATAAAATGTTAATTCCTCGTAATAAAATGTAAGCAACGTGGACAGTTTCATAATTAAGTATTATATTCCTCTTAACGTGGTTCCACTTTTAAAACCGCTGCAGCTATCCGCATATGCATTACATGTTTCATAATAACTAAGTAAGTAATACTAGTAGGTAGGTAATATTGTGACCAAAAATAATAAACGTCCGACACGCCTACAAACAACTTGAAAATAAGATTTTACACAGACTGAGCCATAATCAATACCAAGTGTCTGGAAACAGCTATTATGTTACAAACACCGCCTGCTAGCTTAAGGCGGTACCCCGACCAAAACCGCGTTTTTCTTCGTTATTCAGAGGCTGTTAACTCAATAATTATGAGAAATAAACTACATCTGAAAGCACATTATTAATGTTCGATATCCTATCATCACATTGCCCTTTATTATTTGTTTTTATATGTTACTAATACATTTAAAATCTCCTTTTAAAAAAGTGACTAAAATTATTGATTGCATTCATCTTTTGCTATTTAAAGTTGACGTTTTATTAATTTGAGGATTTCACCAATGGATAGATAATTTAAAAATCTAAATAATCCATTAATTAATAATCCGTTAACGCGAAACTGGGTAAACGAAGCGATGATGAGCTGCGAATGGGGCAATTTGGAGTTGGACGACGGAACCACCGGGGCCACCTACTGGCTAGTTTTATGGAGAAGGAAGGCCTCTTTATGATGAATTCCTTCTTCAGAAAACGTGAGCACAGGAAGTGGACCTGGCAGAGCCCGGATGGTGCAACTAAAAATGAGATTGACTTCATTATGTCGACGAAGAAGCAAATATTCAATGATGTCTCTGTGATCAACGCGGTGAAAACCGGAAGTGATCACCGCATGGTAAGAGGCACATTGAACTTAAATATAAAGCTGGAAAGGTCTCGACTAATGAGGTCTACGCTCCGCCCAGCGCCGATCCAAGTTCAAAACCCCGAGAGCTTTCAGCTCGAACTTCAGAATCGTTTCGAGTGCCTGGGGAGCTCCGTGGACGAATATAACGATGGGTTCGTGGAAGCTGTCCATACGGTCGGGTCTAAGATCTTCAAGACCCGTCGTACGAATACGAAAAAGAAGCTCTCTGATCCTACTTTGCGGCTCATGAAGGAGAGGCGCGAGATGATCCTGCAGTCTTCAGATGATGTTCTAAAGTACCGGCGGCTCAACAGACAGATCTCTAAGTCCTTGAAAAGCGACCTTCGCCGCTTCAATACAGATCGTATTGAGGAAGCGATAGAGCAAAATAGAGGCTCCAAGGTTTTTGCTGGAGATCTGTCTATTGGGCAGAGCCAGCTTATGAAACTGAAGACTGATGATGGCAGGATCGTATCCGCCAAACCTGAGCTGTTGAGAGAGATCGAGAGGTTCTATGGACAGTTATACACGTCAACAAGCAACCCCGTTACGAATCTGGCAAACGACCCAAGAGCTAGATTGACCCGAAACTATACCGAAGACATCCCGGACGTCAGCCTGTACGAGATTAGGATGGCTCTGAAGCAGCTTAAAAACAACAAGGCACCGGGTGATGACGGAATTACGGCCGAGCTCCTGAAGGCCGGCGGAAAACCCGTTCTTAAGGCCCTTCAGAGGCTGTTTGATTCCGTCATACTCGAGGGTAAAACACCACAGGCATGGAACAGAGGTGTGGTGATACTTTTCTTTAAGAAGGGTGACAATGCCCTTCTTAAGAATTATAGGCCCATCTCACTTCTGAACCATGTCTACAAGCTGTTTTCGAGAGTCATCACGAACCGTCTCGCGCGCAGGTTTGACGACTTCCAGCCTCCCGAACAAGCCGGATTCCGTAAAGGCTTTAGCACCGTAGACCACATACATACGCTGCGACAGGTTATACAGAAGACCGAAGAGTATAACCTGCCTCTCTGCTTAGCGTTTGTGGACTACGAGAAAGCCTTTGATTCGATCGAGACATGGGCTGTACTGCAGTCTCTTCAACGGTGCCAGATCGACTATCGGTACATCGAGGTGCTGAAGTGTCTGTACGAAAACGCCACTATGTCAGTTCGACTCCAGGACCAGACCTCGAAACCTATCCTTCTGCAGCGAGGTGTGAGACAGGGAGACGTTATCTCTCCGAAACTGTTCACCGCTGCTCTGGAGGATGTCTTTAAGGTTCTGGACTGGAAAGGAGCTGGCATTAACATCAATGGCGAGTACATAACTCACCTTCGGTTTGCCGACGATATAGTAGTCATGGCTGAGACTATGGAGGACCTCAGTACAATGCTCGATGACCTCAGTAGAGCCTCTGAAAGAGTGGGTCTGAAAATGAACATGGACAAAACGAAGGTCATGTCAAATGCCCATGTAACACCCACTCTCATGAAGATCGGAGACGCTACACTCGAAGTCGTGGACGAGTATATTTACCTAGGACAAACTGTCCAGTTAGGTAGGTCCAACTTCGAGAAAGAGGTCAATCGTCGAATCCGACTCGGCTGGGCAGCGTTCGGGAAGCTACGCAATATCTTCTCGTCCCACATACCGCAGTGTCTCAAGACGAAAGTCTTTGACCAGTGCGTGTTGCCAGTGATGACATATGGCACTGAAACGTGGTCGCTCACAATGGGCCTTATTAGAAGGCTGAAAGTCACCCAAAGGGCAATGGAGAGGGCTATGCTTGGAGTTTCCCTGCGGGATCGAATCAGAAATGAAGAGATCCGCAGGAGAACCAAGGTAACCGACATAGCCCGAAGAATTGCCAAACTTAAGTGGCAGTGGGCAGGGCACATTGCTCGCAGAACAGATGGCCGATGGGGCCGAAAGGTTCTGGAGTGGCGACCGCGTACCGGAAGGCGTAGCGTTGGAAGGCCTCCCACAAGGTGGACCGACGACCTTGTGAAGGCCGCAGGAACTCGTTGGATGCGAGAAGCACAAAACCGGTCGAAGTGGAGGTGCTTGGGGGAGGCCTATGTCCAGCAGTGGACGTCTTTCGGCTGAAATGATGATGATGATGATGAAATAATCCATGTTTTAATTTACAAATCGACAAATCTTCTTAAGAGACCCGTGAGGTTTTGACTATGTACGCTCGTTCCGTTCCAATGACAATAAATCTACCCCTTCATTTATAAACGTACCGAGTCGGTACACCGTCTGCGGGGAATCCCCATCCCCATCGGTACTACCGGCCGCGTTATCGACATCATTATTTTCATCATTTCATTTGTAATGGAAATTACAAATGAAAGTCGATAACGCGGTCGCATGCGGGGAGTCCCCGCATGCTGTATATCGACTGGTTTTTCGACCAATGAAAATGACCTATTAGTAATTTACAAGCAATTGCAAAGAACTATCGCTATCTCATAAGGTATACCTACGCTAACAGCTAATCTACAGGTATACTACTCTATCTACGACACTAACCGATTTTTACTCTCCACAAAAAAGGTCAAAATTGTGAAGCATCTCGTCGTTTTAAAACCGGCCGAACTACAGTCTTCATTTCTTCAATATGCTAAAAATACTTCTCGTCTCATTCAATACGCATAAAGTTGATGTAAACGTTTTTATTGCTTATAAAAACTGCATTATACGAACGTCGATATTTGTTCATAAAAATGCGACAACCTACGTATGAATGTAATAAAAAGACTGAAAAAGTATTTATAACTTGTGTACTCGCATACACTCTGGCCATGTATGGAGAAGAAGATAAAATAAAATGGTTTCCACATCTGGTACTTTCATAATATGTTAAACATAGTTCAAGTGACAATAATAATTACGAACGTCTCGGAAAATCACTTCCTTTAACCTTTAGGGACTCGTGATTAAACAATAACAGCCACACAGGTAGATCGAAGGATAAACTACGTTTGCTGCGGTCGGTTCGTGGATGGGTGACTGTCCATTAAGAGCCTATACTACCTCAGCTAAAATTCGCTCTTTATCTCGCTCATACGATACTGCTCGCGGACTGAGTGAGAGCGAGACAGAGTGCGGTGCTGGGCGGCAGGCAGCGCTAATAGTTTAGGTATTTGCTTTTTACAATGAAAATAATGGTAATTATAAAAAAGTAAATAACATAAGACCTGCTTTAAAGTATGTTCAGTTAGTATGCAAAGTTTCATGAACTAATTTGAAGTATTTTTTGAATGCCAGCGGTTTATTGTTCGGGTTAGAGGTAACTTTGGATTTTTTTTCTATCGAGAAAATTTTATGGAATCGTGTTTTCGTCTAACATAAGACTTTGCATTAATTCTCAACTTTACCATATATTTATTTCAAAATTAATGGTGCAGGATTTTCGACATAACGGAGGATCACGCTAAGCCATTTGAGGTAGTATAGGCTCTTAAATATTGAGGCCCTCCATGCCTCTTAAAACACGTTAAGCCATTGGTGCTGACTGCCATTCGTAGATTTTTGACGTCGTTACGCGTAGTCAGAAGCCCAAAAATCTCAAACGCTCAAAATCAAAATCACAAACGCTCTTACCAACGGGTATCGTGTAACCCAGAAACTGGGTTATGGAGGTCAGATAGGCAGTCACTCCATGTATAATACTGGTATTCAGCTGCATTCGGTTAGACTGGAAGCCGTCTCCAATATAGTTGTGGAAAGGCAGATTGAACCTATAACATGGTCTTCAACGCTTCCGGACCAACACTCGTCGAATCATAAAAATTATATTTAGTTCATCCCTGGATTGAATATGAGTTCCACAATTTTACTGTCCGTGAAGGCGACTTGGTCATGCAAGATGTAACAAACACAAAGCTTAATGTTAATGACGCATAAAGCCTGATTTACACTGTAAGATTTTACTGTCTGTAGCATACCACAAGTTGAAACAACAATAAAACTTGCACTGTGTAAATAGTGTTTAGACGATACAAGTCATTTGTTACTTCAATTTGATTGTATGCCACAGGTAAGAAACTTGCATCGTGTATACGGGGCCTAAGACAGTCCAAAGACTTACAACAACCTTGCCCATTACAATTAACATAATAAAGTGTTTAAATTATTGCGACTATAAAATATATTCGACGCCTTTAGGTACTGCAAAAGGAAATATATACAAAAATATGACGATGTCGCACAATATCAAAAGACAGCCTGAAATTCCATTTTGTACACCTCTCCGGAGACAATAATGTCGCGTAAGATCTTTTGCCAAAAATGGGCACAGTTCAAATTTCTGGGCAGCAAAGTACTTACACTACCTTCCGACACAAAAAGCCAATAAGACACTTTGTCTGATCCGCGAATTGAACCTAGGACATCAGAGTCGACAGCCGTGTCACCAACAAGGACAATGATGCAGTTTTATAGACATTCAATAAATGACAACTCATATACACACACGTAAATTACCAATTTCATAACCAAATTAAATTTCGGGATAACATAAATTCATATGAAACGATTCATTGACACGATACCCTTTAAACTTGACGATACTTATCGGCCATGTAACATTGCATTCATTTCAACTTACCCTGAATTTAATCTGTAGAACATGTAAAATCCACCACCGGTCGTGTATAAATTGTAACTTTATTGGCTTCCCGGCCACTACTTTCAAGGTTTCCGCTATATTTATCAATGAATATTGTACTATACTAAATAATCGTCGAAGTTTGAATAAATCACATATTTTACTTAGTTATATACACCATCCCTACACCAAATAACGATCACGCTTGATATCTTCAAAGGGGAGGTCGCATAGCGCACTCTGGTGGCAATATTAAATACTAATGCACTGTCAAAAGTTTAGGGTGGAACACCTTACTATTTGTTTTTTTTTTCCGCTTGTCCTCCACTTTTATTATGCGCACGGCCAAAGTGTGGAACTCTCTGCCAGCGTATGTGTTCCCTGTCACGTATAACCCGTCAGCCTTCAAAGCAAGAGTGAACAGGCATCTTCTGGGCTTGCTCGTTTCACAATAGACCTCGTCCATTGCTTTCCACCAGGCGAAATCGAGGTCAAAAGCTGGCCCATATCGCAATAAAAAGAAAAAAATGGATAAAGTCAGTTAGTTCGAAACCTGTAAATACTGGTCCCAAACTTTCATGAATTCCGTGTAAAAGGCACGTTTACTTTAGCAGCAATCATTGTTTGGATAGCCCCTAAGGTCACCTTTAAACTTATTGTTCTGTGTTCATGCCTAGTTACACGAGATTTTAATTAATAAAAACAGAATATGCGGTTTGTTATCATAGTTTTCAATATCATGCAAAGTGCTCATGGAAATTTCCGTGCATGTACCATAGATTGCTACATGTCCTTTAGATATAACCAATGCATATCATTTGAATATCTACGTACCTTCCTGAATTTAATTCCGATCAGTAACTCAAAAGTTCTATTTATACCTACACATTGCCAAGTTCTTCTTCAATTTAATAAGCAGGCTTACTATCTATTCATAATTAGTTTTCCTTTTGTATGCTAATTTCTGGAGCTCCTTGTACGCTTTTCACTTTCCCCTGCATCTGTGTGACATTGCTCTACTTCGTCAGTATTTAATGTTAGTCGTAAAATAGCCATACTGAAATCAATCAATTGGATTATTGTAATCCGTCTGTCTAGACAAAACTACGTGCTCATACATTACCTACTAGATATGTGAAGTATTATGCGATTCCATTCAGAAGGAGTATTGTTTTGACCAACACTTGTACACACAGCAAAAGAGTTAGGTATGTATGTGAGCAGAAAAGTCAATTATCATTTATGCAAATTACAGGCAATTGTCATTATTATTGGCTACATAAATACTTGCACAAGACACGCTTTCGAGCGATGCCAAATACCACTCAGTGCACGCATTATTTGTTAAAAAACTGACCACACCTGCCTGCACACTTATTTCGTTTACTCATTGTACATATACCCACAGGAAACTGCATTTGGCAAACTGCCCAACATTAGTCTTTGACGGCATCTCTCGGTAATACCTACAAAAAGAACACAAAAGTGATAATTGAGGCACACTCGGTAATGGATGAACACAAAAGTTAAAAGATTCACTCATTTGTATGTCAGAAAGACGACATCTTGAGTGAGGTAATAGGTACCTACGTATTTCATAATGAAGGAAGTTTTGTATAATGATAGGGGAAAACGGCGCATTATATTATTGGAATGTATATTATTCTTCCTCGTAGTCATAACACTATAGATAGGTAGCTGGAGGAAATCTCCATATCTCATTCTGTAAACATACGAGTAGATACCTAGATTCCCGCCTTACGGTGGAGTTTCTTGCCCATTATTCTCCATACGAAAACTACCTTTTGGAAGGGGCGACTAGAATCAATTCTAGTTATTAGTTTTTAAAATGTAATTTTTGACGTTGATAAGTGCCTTTTTAGTGCCTATTTGAAATAAATGCGTTGACTTTGACTTTACGTATTTTTGTTTCCACATTACACAAAAATCACGATGAATTACAGCAGTACTTTCATTATTAAAACTCTTACAGACGCCCCTAATTTTAGGACTGCTTATTGCTTAATCTAAATAAAATATTGGGCTACCTACTGGCAATGAAGATTGTAATCCAAACCCAAACTACAATCAAAGGTCACATCGGACGGTCAATTTTCACAGACGTCTCTATCGATTCAGAAAAATATACGTTGAACTTGGGCACATAGTTCAAACAAATTTTTCTAGAAAGATTCCTAAATGTAAACACTACTACGCATGTTTCTTTACTGAAACTTTTGATGACGACGAAAGTCATAACAAAATTTAAGTTAAACAAATTCAAACTAATGTCGTGACAACCAAGAGTTCATAGCTTTTAGTTAAACGAAAACACTTTAACTTTGTTCCGGTTTCTTTATACCTAGTCAATAGCCCCTTCCAAAGTTCTTTAATGTGTTAAAAGATTACGTTTCGGCCTAATTTTTCTTTCAAAATTGTTTGATAGTTACCTACACACGAACTTGTAACTGGTACGGCTATACCATTAGGATAGGCAATTGCCTTATATCTCGATAATTTACGAAATGGGTCGCGAAAACCTTCATTTTCAAAGCGGCAGCGCGAAGGCGATTCGTCAAAACTGATTTGAAGGAAAGATAGTAAAAGAATGCTGAAGAATCTTTGCGTTGAAGTTAGAAGTCAAATATTATTATTGTTAAGACTTATTTTATGAGGAGGGAATTCGAAGCGACCTGGCCACCTTCCTACTTATCAGGTATTCTGAGCGGTCGTCAATGCTTACATAAATGCAAGCGTCGTTGGTTCATTTTTGTCAACGAAACCATAAAGGAGACGCATATGGTTATTTTATTTTGGTATTTATGGAAATAAAAGAAAAACTTATACAACATGTCCCAGAATTAACGCACACAACCGTACACCCCAGTTAGAATACCATGGTATACTTAATCATAATACAAACTTACACAGATTTTTTACTATCCATATCCATACTATATAGTACTACTATATGGATATGGATAACAACTATTACTATGGGAACAAACATGAAATGTCGAAAAAAAAATCAGCTGTTCCCTACATTTATGTTCGCATAACTCATCAAAATGTAGGAAACTGCTGATTCTTTTTTTTTTGCAATTTCAGGTTTGTTCCCATAGTAATAGTTGTTTATTTATTATTTATTTAATACTTCAAGCACATAAATGTACATCATAGGCGGACTTAAAGACTTACGCGGACGGCTTTGGCGGACTTAGTTGTTCATAATGATAAGTACAATGACCCCCGAAGAGATTATCCATTATTTACCGGACAGCCTGTATACTACGAAAAACAAAGACACAAAAACTACTTTCATAATGTGCATTGATTCAGTTACGTACTATGTATATAAAAGTATCAGAACCATTCACTGCTAAATAGCTATTCTACGAGTACTACAGAAGTTAGTTTCTTTTGTAGAAATCATTCTAAAATCCGTAGTATTCTTGTGAAACTCTCAGTCCGGATGAGGAAAGTATGACATAATAATATTATATAAACAAAATCTTTCGCCTGTAATTGTGTAAGATTTCCAAGGCCACAAAATGTTAGTTAAAAAAATAAGCTAAATCCGTTTTAACGACAACTTATAATAATTACACGCAAGTGACAGATGATTTTTTTTTTAAAGTTGTTCTCATTATACATGTGGCATCATCATAAATAAAATAACAGTCAAAGCGGCTGGGAATTAAAAGTTGACATCAATCCAAATATTATATTTTCGAACATTAAAAAGATTTTCTATTAGATGTTTACTATAAACTATACTAACGTAAACTAATCTCGAAGCTGGGAAATCCACTATACGAAAAATCCTATATTTATCCATTTTATTTGATTAAGGGCTGATTTTTCCAATGCCAGATAATTTTATCCGAGGAGTAATTTTGAATTTTTGACAGTTCTTCGATACAAAATCTGTCAGACGTCAATTTTATTCCACGAATAAAAAATATCTGTCAGTTGAAAAATCAGCCCTAAGTTATGTACAGACGCCAGCACATCAAGCTACCCCAATCTGTCAAATTTCTTTGATAGATTTTCAACTTTACTACAAAGCAATAAAGTTCATATTCAATTGGAAAAATTTGACAGATTGGGGTAGCTTGAATTGGGGTAGCTTGATGTGCGGGCCTCTGTACATCATACTATCGGTGTAACTGCCTTGTTGGCCTGTTGGTTTATTTGGTTGGTCGCAAGCGCTATTGCTGAGCCTGAAGTTCGATTCGCGGGTCGGGCAAAATAGCTGCCAATAGGGCTAGATAATCGAGCAAGTAAATTATACAAAAACACCGATTTCTTTTTTGTCATTGCCGAAATGTCGTTGGGTTTTTCCATTTGAAATTTGTCAGTAGCAGCCCCGAATCTGACTTTGTGCCCGGTTGATGGCAATAGCCCCCCAATCGAGCAAGTAAAATATACAAAAACACCGATTTCTTTTTTGTCATTGCCGGAATGTCGTTGGGTTTTTCCATTTGAAATTTCTCAGTAGCAGCCCGGAGTCTGGCTTTGTGCCCGGTTGATGGCAATAGCCCCCCCCCCTCCCCCCTCCGTTACATGGGATTCAAACAACTGCCGGAATGTGACTGTACAGACGCCAGCACATCAAGCTACCCTAACCTGTCAAATTTTCCCAATCAACCTTGAACCTTATGCTTTAGTAATAAAGTTGAAAATCTATTAAAGAAATTGGACAGATTGTAGAAGCTTGATGTGCTGGCGTCTTTACTATAGGTGCACATATGCCTAAACCTTTGGGAAAAATACAGGCATGATACTATGTTACTATGTATGGCTATGACTGGCTAAATCACTGAACTTCAAACTCCTTAAGGGAAGGTTCATATCTGACGGAACATGCGTCGCGTATTATCGGTCGCGTAACGCCAGAACAGACAATTATATGATAAAACATTCAACCTTTCACACTCAACGCACTAACGCATCATCGGTTGGGTGTGAACGGTCAAGTGTTTTTCTATACATTAATTTGTCTGTTCTGGCGTTACGCGACCGATAATACGCGACGCATGTTCCGTCAGATATGAACCTTCCCTAAAAAGAACAACAAAATAAACAAAAACCTAATAAGAAACATCACTCAACTTTATTACGATAACAAATCTTTGGATTTTTACGGCTTCAAGGTAAATGAAACACGTTGCGTGAGAACCTGAACTTACATGACTTACTTAGAAAACTCGCGAACGGGGCGTAGTGGGGTACTGATGATTACTTGCCTACGCCTCGTAGCGTGCTACGCAAGGGTAGGGCAACGTCTCCATTCTTTCAGAAAATTTAGCTGCAATACACGTTTATACATTCCTGAATGTTTGTATTTTCTTTTCCCAAGCCAAGTTGGCTATTTTTAAGCGTGTTTGCAGCCAAGTTTCAACATTGTTTTCGGCATACTTAAAAATACAAAGTGTTTGCTAATGTCACTTTAATAGAAAATACCACTATAGAAATAGTTGTATCAATCATATTGCTAAAATAAATATTTTGATTTTTTTCGCTTTTATTTGAAACTTGAGTCTATTACTAAGTAGCTGACCCGAAAGACGATGTCCTATCTAAAAGTTCATACAAAAATCCTATAGAAAAAAAGACGATCAGTTTTTCCTGAATTTGAAAGTTTTCCGGGAAACTGTTCTAATTTTTCTTTCCGAAAATACCTAATTCGGACTATTACGAACATTTTAAATCAAAAATAGCTAAATTGGTCCAGACATTCACATGGGATGCGCAAACCAACGAATAGCATTTCTTTTATATACAGGGTGAAATTGAAAACATGCGACAAATCGAAATGGGAGATTGTACTCATAATTAAGAACAACTTTTACTATGGCACCAAACCTGAAATCGCGAAAAAAAAATCAGCTCTTCCCTACATTTTATGTTCGCATAACTCGTCAAAATGCAGGGAACGGCTGGTTTTTTTTTACGCGATTTCAGATTTGGTCCCATAGTAGAATAATGATGAGTACAATCTCCTATTTCGATTTGTCGCATGTTTTCAATTTCACCCTGTATAGATTTATCATCAAAAGCTCGTCCAATAATATTGGCAGACAAAGTGCCACTGTGTCCTCTGTTTACTTACTTCAGTGTCACAATAAATGGTTTCACACGAAAGTACACTGCGTGTCTTGAAACCTATAAAACTTGAGCCTCGCGGTGAAAAAATTAAGTCAGCCGAAGGTGTCATCACTGCAGTAACATCGCGTGAGAGACCTATATAAAATAAGGGTTTGGTGCATTGGGCCCTCGGCCAGCGCCGCCCGTGCCCCAACACCAATTGTTACCGTTAATTTATTCAACGATATCCGAAACTTATCAGCCTTTGTTCAATTACCAACAACTGGTACAAACAGCCCCGTCGGGTTCCCACACTTCGTACCTACCGTTTCCCCATTGCTTTTGTTCCGCGAGCTAATATTAAGTGTTGTTTGCAAAGCAATACATTTCTTTTATCTTGCTTGTGTTACATTTCGCTTCTGCGACCGTAAATCAAAATAAGAAGTTTTTTACATCGAGAAACTACTTTCAAACTATTTGCATGTCTTACATTTTAGTTTCGGTGTTCTATTTCGTTGATATTTTCTGACTAGGATTAAGACAAGTTGTTTCCAAGAAAAATGTAAATACGGATTTTGTAAACTATAAAAAGTTTCGTAGAGTAACAATTAAAGCGAAGTCTACGCAAGCAAATCTATTTCTGGGGTTTCGTAAATCAAGTTTCGCCTTGACATTGGTCAGACCGGCACTCCCCGGCAATATGTCTATACGTAATAAATAATGTCTGTGTATATTTTGTAAGACTCGGGGCTGGAACTTAGTATTAAAATATAAAATGTTTGTAGCTACCGTCTAGAATAAAAATTTAGCTCACGAAAGTACTCTATTTTATTGAAAAAAATGTATTTTAATGCCACGGCTACATTATCGCTATAACGCAACTATACACTTCACGCACTCTCTCCCGCACACCGCTCGACGTCCCGTTGAAGGAGGAGTATAGTTCGCGTTATCGTCACAATGCAGCCGTAGCATAAAAAAATACATACATGCATCCATAGCGTTCACTTTAGAAAATTCAAGACTTACAGAAAAACAGCACCTTTTAAAATAAGTCTTTAAAATGCTTAGTCAAGCTTTCCGAAGGGTTTTCAGAGCTCAAATCGTCACCTCATATACAAAGATTTATTACGCCCTTATTTACAACACATTGTCCAATACTAAAATGCGGAAGTACAAACTAGGTCCAATACAAAGTACTAATGATCCCACTAATGGTCCATAAATCAACTCCAAATAATTAAGACTATTATCTCTACAACCTCGACGTACAAGATAACACTACTACACGAGTTGATTACAAGCCAAATTTTCTATGAATGTAACCAATTATCAGCGTCCAGAATTTAGACTATGTTAAGTATTTCTGTCATGCCAGTAATAAATAATTGCTATCAATCAAAATGTGTATTGCCATTAAAATTATGTTGGCAATGATTTAGAATTTAGACGCTTATGTAATAGTATATACGGAAGATTTCAGGAACTGTCGGATTTGTTTATACGGAACTCTTAAGTTGTATTAACTAAATATATGCTGCAAAATTGAAACGTCATTCGCACGAAATGCTTCCATGTTTTTTTTTATAAACTTTGTTAAGTAATGGAAGTCATAATATTTTTTGTTTTCTGAAAACTACTATTAAGATTTTCATTTGCCAAATACCTATGATGGCGTTTCAGACAAAGCATGCTTCTTGTTCTTGTGTTGTGACATCTGCCAACCCGCACTGGGCCCGCGTGGTGGATTACGGCCCACTCCCTCACCGAGAGGAGGCCTATGTCCCAGCAGTGGGCACATTATAGGCTGATTACGATGCTTCTTGTTAAACTCGTCGGGTTCTGAGTTGAGCTACACGATTACTGACAAATGCTTGCACTGCCTGGACAGGTCCACTCAAATCTGTGTGGTACTTTCCTCAAAGGACCATTTTAGACATTAATCTTCATGGTCCTCACATGACCTGACCAAGATTATGTCTGGACTTTAAAATAAACTATGACCCCTGTGTTTATGACCCCTTTCTTCTCAGAGTAGTCAGATAGGAAACGCCGACCTCATCTAGCTTATTTTTTTATAATAATATGACGTGTAAAAGTTATTCCGATATCACACTAATATTATAAAGGCGAAAGTTTGTGAGTGTGTGTGTATGTGTGTGTGTTTATATGTTTGTTACCTCTTCACGCTCAAACGGCTGGACCAATTTTGATAAAATTTTGTGTGGAGGTAGCTGACACCCTGGATTAACATATAGGCTACTTTTTATCCCAATGTTCCCACGGGACCGCCATTTACGCGGGTGAAACCGCGGGGCGCAGCTAGTATTGTCAAATTTTTGGTCACTGAATTTAATATTGATACAACGATCAGAGCCTATAAGGTAATACACCTCTGACTGGTTCTTAATCATATCAATGTATCCACATAAACATCAAAAACTTGGATTAATATAAAAATAATAATGCAATTATTCAAAACATGTTATAAACACATTCGTGTGTAAAGGACTGACATACGGACGGAGAGAAGAATAAATAAAAATACGACTACAGTTTTCTGTTTGAACAAAATTAATTAAAGCGAGGGAATTAATGTGATTCTGTCATCAACACACAATATTAAAAATAAACTTAGAGACATTTTATAAAAACCGAATGTTTACTCAACATACCTAGGAGAAGATTTGGAAATCAGAGCGGCTATATGTTACTCAATTAACGCAATGCATAAGATAAGTTCAATTAACCAACCATGCTTAGGATTGTGGTTCTGATTTTCAAAAGGAAAGAAAGATATCTGAAGGTTAATTCTCGTAATTTAAAATGTTTAAAATCTAGTCGCAATCTCATCTCGGCGACAAAAAAATGTCAAAAGCTTGTCAAAATGTAGGGAAATTAGAGGTATTTTTGACAGATTGAGACTGAGATCAGACTGTGAACGTTCTTAATATTAAGAGAATTGCCCCTCTGATCAGGGAACCAGGCTCTATCAAATCTTTTAACTGCTGTAATTGAATAACAACTGCCAAAAGAGCCAATCAAATCACTTGACACTGGAATTGACTACAAATCGTAATTAAAAAACAAAGGAGCTACGTCTGCCAACAAACTGCTTTGCAGTTTGGCACCTATATCTTGTTTAAAATTATTTAGGTAAATAAACACTTTTCATTTTTTTTTTTCAATAAGTTTTCAGAAACAGACAGCCTAATCGTAAATAACCTTCAAGCAAGGGTAGGTAACTACTTTGTAACAAAGTAACGCCTCTGAAGCAAGGCAACGTCATGAATACACGTCAGTTCCTTGACATTAAAATCTCGAAACAAGTACCTACAAGTATCAGAAACTCTCAGATGCCAATCTAGATATTTGATATTATTAAATATCTGCCAGCTGTGCTGTAGACAGGGACATGTTTACAATTTTGACATTGGCACCGACCGGCGTGAGCAGTGTAACCGTCCTAATTGAGCACACATATACATCAAGTTCAGTAAATCGTATCACATTCAATTATACACCCGTTAATTACTCCTTTACCAAAAGCTTTAATCAAGACGCCATGTTAGAAAGGCCATACGTCAGAAAGGCCATACATTTTGCAGCGATCAGTCGCGATGCCAATCGCCAATACCTGTCAATGCGCTTAATGAACTGAGCTGGCATGTATTGGCATACTGGCATTTTGATGTATCTTTCCATTTTCTATACGTAACTCGCCATTTACAATATGTCAACGGGATATAAATCAGAGAGTGATAGAATTTAAGTTATGGAATAATATTCTTTCTTTTTAGATATTAATCTTCCTGCTTGCTTCATCATACAATGCCAGATCTAATGCGAAAAGAGTTATGGTTTATTTTAAACAGTTTGATAAACACGGATTCTAGTAGCTTGCTATCAAAATTATATTTTGCCGGTAGGTTCGGTGCGTTCGCGTTCGGTTGCTAGTTGCTACGGTGGCGTCAGCGTATTATTCTAGAAATGCCCGCGTATTTAGAGCCGTGCCGGCTGGACGCGGCTGCTGTCGGCACAGCCGTCGGCGTGACGTCGCCGCCACGCGCGTGCCGCACTGGCGAACCGCCAGCAGCGCCAATGAGACGGCATGTCATTGTCACTACTGCCCCACTAGGCCATCACTGCACATTTTGATACGACATAAACAAAGGTGTACTTGAAACGAGGTATGCGCTTCCGTAGTCAACGGTCAAGATTTTTACATGGATTAAAATAATAATTATTTCCATCGTGTAGTGCTTGGACTGAATTTATGAAAGTAAAAATTACATACACGTGAATGTACTCAATCGAATAGTAATCCTTCAAATCTTCCCAAAACCAATTAAAAGTATCTTCTCTATAGCAGTCATAGACATGTTTGCCAATAATCCTAGGAATGGTAATAGCATCGAATCTTGGTAATAAGAATTGAGAATATAGGGTGCCGCTCAAACTCAAACAAAAGGATGTTATGAGCTTTCTACTTATAGCCTCTAGTAAATACCTACCAGTACCTACTGCTTTTTTGACAAAACCATTTTTAAACTAGTTCCCCTTTAAAATAAATTGGTAGTACATAAACATTAAATATAGCCTCTAGAAAATACCTACCAGTACCTACTGCTTTTTTGACAAAACCATTTTTAAACTAGTTCCCCTTTAAAATAAATTGGTAGTACATAAACATTAAAATCATATTCAAATAAAAGTGCTCAAGCATATAAATTACAGTTTAATGTTAATAAGTTTCATTTACTTATAAATAAAATCAATAACCACCAGCGTTCAATAAAAATTTACATAACAGTCGAAAAGGACATTTGAAATGATTGCGCCAATTACTTTGGCAGTTCAATTAAACTTGTTGACGATTCGACGAACAACATTGATTTAGTATACACGTATAGCTCGTTGTGGTACAATTATACCGGAATGGCGGTGTTTACTGGCTATAATAATACTTTGAAAGACCACTTGTCGGCCTCGGGTACCGATGATCTGCTCCAGTTGAAGTTGAGTTGAAGTATGAGAACAAAAAGAGTCGCGGAAGCGGTGGTGTTGTGGCAGCCAGTCGGCGCGGGCGCACGGTCATCGCGCTCGCACCGACGGCGACGCACGAGGACACCCTCTCCACCAACGACCATGGGGCTGTATGGTCGTTGCTCTCCACGCACCGACGACGACCCTACGTACTGGCATTCGCACCAATATTAAAATGTCACTGCATTTATAAACACTATCGAATATTATACTTGTCTTTAGACACCTTGATTTATTTCCAACTACTTTTGTTTTCAGACAAACATGCTCGCCAGGACACACTGGATAAACTATGGAACAAACAGTCGGGAGCCATACAGATGCTTCTTGCAATATTGGAGGTCAGAATAATATCCAACATGCTTAATAAATCACCCTTGTTTGCGTATCTTTCTGATGTTTATCAGAGATTCAGTATTAAATTATCATTTCGTTATTTTTATTACAGACCTGCAGAGACACAGCAACTTGCACATACATTACATCTATATTAAGAGAAGTTTTGTGTTTGAAACAAGGGAAAGGAAAAAAATGTTCAGGTAAATATTTATCTACTACAACGGAAACATATCGTAATTTTATGAATAATTAATAACGTATTATTTTCTGCCTACGTTTGCCTACAAATGGCATTAGACTTGCACTTGATTTCAAAATGGAATACCATTTTGAAATCAAGTTACGATATAAATCCTTTCAAATGACTAGTTAATTTAAGATCAAGTTACTACATCTAGACCATGCTTAATTTTCATGAATGTCAATACCACATGACATTTAAAAAAAAACAACCGAAATACAAACTTGTTGTCATGATTATTTTCAATAAATTAGTTCCCATTGAGTCATCGGGAATCAAGAAGAAAGAAACCAAAAAAACAGGCAAAGAAAATAAAGTGCCCGCAGTTAAGAAGGGTATGTTGCGTGTGTGCCGCTTATACTGTAAATACGTTGGAATTTACTGCCAACTATCCAAATAAATAACGTGAAATAAACTAATCAATATTATGCAAAAACATTGTACAGAATTGCATGCATTAAGAGGAAATGCAGTTGGTCGTTTTTCCATAGAAACGCTCTCGCCTGTTTTCTTACATAAAGCTATGATTTTTTTACAGAATAATAAATATTAACTACTTGCATGCCCCTATGTTTTCCTTTTTGATGATACATTATGTTTATAAGCACTAGAACCCTCACAAATGCCGATTTAAACCGCTGTCAACAGAGGGCTAGTGTATAAATTTGACAACTATTAATGAAAAAGGAAAAACATATATACTTCTTATTCAGTTTATGAAATATCTTTTAAATTGGTCCAATATTGAGGGAGAAAATAGGCGAGAGCCAAACCTCGAATGATGACTTTTTACTCGTATTTAGGCTTTTTCAAAAGTCTGTCTGACCGCATTTCCTCTTAATAGTTAGTTTAAATAAATTAACAACTGCCGAGTTACAAGAAATATATCTGAGATAACGAACGATAATAACACGTTTTATTTAATCGCACACTTGCTTTTTAATTTAAAGTGTAGGTAAGTATATCGATAACTGCACAGAGGTATTGGGCAACACTGGCATTTCAATTATTGCTTTACTAGTACCCTTTCTACTTGCTACCTCCTTTTTGAACTACCTACTGACATTTAAGAAGAGCTCACTTAGATGACATTGGACCAGTTGACAACACAACCTTGTAACGAGTAATATCGGAGCTATTGTCGATTCAATTGTCATATCACCGCACTGCAGTGTTCAATCAAATTAGCATAATTATTTCAACATCGATTTATTTACGACATAAAATTTAATTACATAAACAACAGCCACATTGTAAATGTCAAGATTGCTTTTCACTAAGCTAAATTGCGATTGTAAATATTTTCCTATTAATAAACTAAACACTGCAATCTAAAAGCTATAACAATATTTAAAATACCTTTGTACAAAATTGTATTACAAAACCTGTCGATATCGACAATTTCAGCGAACAACCTTGCGAGGCAGCAGTGCTCACAGCACTTCATATCGGTAAACGGCACGCAGGTGGTGATCCGCACGATGATAGCGACACACTCCAAACGGGACGGCAACGTTACCACCGAGCTGATACTGCAGGACCTCGTGTGGATCCTCGCCTCGTTAGCGCCGAGAGGTACGGACCTTAACCCACGCGGTTGATTCCAGCTAACAACATGGTCCGGCATCAGTGCGCACAAGACTTCATTCAGATGAAAGGCACACAAGTAATCATACGCAGGTTGATTGGCACCATGCAAGACAAGAGAGACCGACACGTTGGTACAGAGGTAGTGCTGCAAGATCTACTCTGGATACTTGCGCCTCTTAGCTCACGAGGTTACAAATATTGATTTTAAAATTAGTATCTACACATCTTTTATATACATCTGCCTAGTCTTTTCCCAAATATGTTGGGGTCGGCTTCCAGTCTAACCGGATGCAGCTGAGTATCAGTATTTTATATGGAGCGACTGCCTATCTGACCTCCACAACCCAGTTATTTGGTAATACGAAAACCCTTGGTAAGACTGGTTCTCAGATTTTCGGGCTACTGACGACCCGTAACAACTGTCAAATATCCCCGAATGAGAGCCGGGTCCAACGACTTAACTTACTTTCTGAGGCACGGAGGGGTCTTGGTGTGTAAGAGCGGTTCTGCACTACATCCGATTGGAATCTGAGAAATACCGGTCCGAAGTGACCATAGTCCTACTAGTGCGTAACCCCTTATGGGTTACGCACTAGATCCGAACTCTATCCGTCCGAATTTAGAACATTTCCAATTCGGATTGAAGTCGAATCTTTAATTCGGATTCGGATCGGATGTAGTGTAGAAACGCTCTTAAGATCATCACCCATCCACGGACCAACCGCGGTAAACGTAGCTTAAATTGATCGATCGACCCGTGTTATTACTTAGCCACAACTCCACAGAAATCTTAATAATAATTATTAAGATTTCTGTGCACAACTCCATCTAATTGTCTTTTATTTCATGAAATTATTTGTATTTACTGCAAAGCTTACCAAAAAATGTCAAAACATAATTGATTCCAGATCCAAAGTTCGCGGCGAAGTTAAGGATGCTCGGTTGCATAAGAACTATGCATCTTATATTGAAGGGACACTTTACAGATAATAAACTGATTTTCCCGTTACTTGTTATTATGAAACAATTGGCCAAGAATGGTAAGTTAAAATCGTGTTACTGTTCATATTTTTCTGCTCTAACGCCAAAACAAATCTGATTAATTTCTGCTTTTCTAACTTTATTAATAACCTGTCATGAGGATGTTGAAAGTTCCTGCTTAAGGTAAATGCGCAGTTGTAGCCCGCCAAATTCAATTTCTCTTAAGTTTTTTGCAATTTTCAGGTCAGTCTCAGGTTGTATCTTGATCAAAATATGATTCGCGAATATAACAGGTACGTATTTACAGAATTATAATCATTAATACATCTTTTTAAGATAGATTTGTTCCATAAGAACAAATCTCTGTGCTAATGGAACAAATCTAACTTAAAAAGATATATTAATGATTCTACATATCTATTATAGTCGCAAATCATATTCTGATCATGACACAACCTGACACTGACCTGCAAATTGCAAAAAACGTAAGAAAATTTGAATTTCGCGGTCTACCACTGCGCAGTCACC
Source organism: Amphipoea lucens (assembly GCA_947508005.1). Lineage (NCBI taxonomy): Eukaryota > Metazoa > Arthropoda > Insecta > Lepidoptera > Noctuidae > Amphipoea > Amphipoea lucens. Next base: position 10,584,170 of record OX382356.1, read on the forward strand.
TTACAGAAGTAATGAGTGTATTTTTCTGATAACTCTACAAATTCACTGACGTCTTGAACCTTTTGAAATCAATGTTTAAATAGATTTGTCCACTGAATAGAAAAAATATCAACTTGACATAAATCGCAAGTAATAGATATTTTATGTTAGTTATTTTTACGATTTCAGCCATTACTACCTCTATTTTGATACGTGATGGTGTCACAACGACTTACGAGCGGGTCTTGGTCAGCCTCGGCTTCATCCCGACGGCAAGACTGCGACTCTGCCTCGACGCTATTGATTATTTCAGTAAAAATAGTTAAGTGAACAAGTCATTTGTTTTCAAGGCGGTCATGACCATGTTTATCTTAGTCATTTATGTGATTAATTGTTCAAACATTTTATGTGTTACAAAGACAGAGTCGCACACAATCACTAAGCCGGTACACAACAATTTGTCACAGTCGAATGATATCACAAACTATTCTGTTACGTGACACTCCCACACGCAAGGCAGCCTTTACCTTTACTACAACCTCGCAATACGTTTGTTGCTAATGAATTTATGTTATGTTCTGTTGAAAGTTTATGTTTGCATGTCCAATGCGCCAGTGTTTGTCACTTGATCACACGTGCGTAACTCACACAGAGGTGTGCTGCATGCAGATCGTGAAGACAGGCCTCTGTAGCGTGCTCCTCAGGGTGTTCGACCGGTGGGACCGCTACGAGGGGCGCATGAGGCTCAAGATATGTGCCCACATCCTTCAGACCCTGCAGCATCTTTGCAATATCAGTACGTATCTATGTGTCAATGTTTCTTAACCAATGTCATCATTATTTCGGCATTTGCAGAAAAGACGGCCACATATTTCAAATTGTACCTCAAATCAAGAATATCTAATAGCAATTCGTTTCAAAGCATCATCTGCCTAGCCGTTTCCCAATTAAGTTGGGGTCGGTTTCCAGCATACCACCCCGATGCAGCAGAATACCTGATTACTTTCAAACTATTAGATATACTTTCATTAAAAACGAAATAAATCATAAACTATATTTAATTTTGCAGAAGCGGGGCGAAGGGCACTGTGTACGAAGAAACATGTCCAGACGTTGCACAGGTTCTGCTCGCAGTGCCCAGATGAACCCGAATTTGATGGACTACTAGCAAGAGTGTGTTCAGTCATAACATTATGTTTGAAACACCAAGCTTTGCCAGTGTCGGTCTCCAGTCCAGCGTCGTTTAATCTGAACCCCATACTAAAAGGTTTATTTCAATTTGACTTTATATACAGGCTGGTCCAAATAGTGACGTCAATAAAAAAAAAATAGATTCCTCATACCTTGGGGCATGGTATAACAATACATGGTATTCTCTTCCCGTGACAGCTGGGTCACGTGATGGGCCCGGTAATACGTCATCAGTTGCGAAGCGGTTCTCAAACTTTTTTAGTGGGGAAAAGATAAAAATAATACCCGGCCCTTGAGTAGTTTACAGAAATTAATTGGAAACAAGCTGATGATGGTTTCTATTTGAACTATACTATAACTACTGAACTCAGTCAGTTGACGGATCTTCGGTCCTTGGCTTCGCTCACAGCACACGCGAACGCGGCCTACGGACTAGATGATCGCTTTCGTTACCTGGAGTGGCGAACTTCCCTCATCACCGGGATTCGGCTAAGTAAGGCCTTCCTGAACGTCGGATGATCACACTGCAAGGGATAACCAGAACAAATGTAGAAAAATGGCTATTGATTTACTTTCTGGTCATCCTTAACGATGACTGCTTCTTGCTGACGTTATGGTGTGATCTGATTGGTGACTACGAACTAAATCTGGACGGGGAGTGCTGTCTTGAGTTGGTTTGTGTGACTTTTCAGATTTTTGTTTATTTTTTTACTGTCCCTTTCTGTATACGTCCGTTTCCTTATTTCTTTTAAAATCGATATGATTCCGTGGACAATAGTGTGGGTTGTGCGTTTGTTTAATATTATACCTAAGCTAACTATTTATGTTGTAACGCATAACTGTTTTTTGTCCCAAATAAATAAAAATAAAATAAAATAACCTTACAGCCCCCTGCGCTCTGATGAATTCCAAATCATCACACAACGGCGCAACACCAAGCATCAATTTAACCGCGCATAGCACCAATCATATAGAAGGCTAGCATAACAAGCCAGACCTGTAACAACGTCCTCGTGTCAGAACACACATGCAAGAGACCCAGGCTATAGGCTATCCAGCAAGAATAAAGCAAATGGTTGAATACTCACAGGATTCTGCCTCTACTGGACTTATATTAAAAACTCCATCGGGTTATTTGGGCACATCCCGATCCTCTCAGGATAAAGTCCCTCTCAATCCGCCGTTATATTAGGCTAGTGTGCTTGATCGTAAAAGACCCGGACACGGGACACCGATTTTTTCCAAACCAATCTAACCTTATTACACCGCCTTTTTTACTTCTGTTTTTACAGTTTAGTATGGAACAATTAACCATTTTTTTTCTTGCGTATCTTTCAAAGGTTACACTGGTTTCCTTTTCACAGTTAACAATGTTTGGGAACCACAGTATTTTGCTTACCGAGCGAAACAACGCTATAGGTATGAGCGACACGACGATAGCGATGAAATGGTGAGCTGACAGTATGACACTTGTCAATTCGATGTGTGGCCACTGTGTGTAATTGAATTACCTTAGCAAAATGCATTTTTTAACTTAATAAAGCAATTATGAACTAATAATTCAATAGTTTAATCAATTTAAAACTAAATAGATGAATCACACGAGTTACTAAATAGTTAAGCTAGTTAGTAATTTATTTTATTTTTATTAAATAAATGAGAAAGTCCCTAAATTTACTGAAAAGGACAATCAATGGCAACACTTATCGTGACGTAGACGAAGGCCATCGTGGGAAGAGAATACCAGGCGAAGTATATAATTGTACCATGCCTTGGGGTATCCGAAAATACCCCATGTATGTTCCGCGATTTTTGATAGGTTAGGAGATAATATTTTTTTTTAATTTTTGGGGAAATTCTTCGGGGACATCTTTAAAAAGTTATAGCGTTTTTCGACAAGCTCTTTTTGTATTTTTTTTTGCGATGGACTATCATGAAATACCCTTTCATGTATAAAAAATATCTTCATAACATTAGTGCAAGATACAATTTGTTTTTATCAAATGTGGGAATTTTTACGATTAAAAGTTGATTTTCTTTTCAATTTTAAAAATGTTAACAAATGTTTTAGACTCTACTATTCAGCTCAAACTTTTAATCGATCTATATACTCGTATAACTTAAAATCAACTATTATTCGTATTTATTTTTTCGTTTCGTGCAATAAGTCCGCCTTTGTAACTATACGAAAAGTTTAAATAAATACATGGGATATTTTCGGATACCCCTAGGTACGAGGAAACTAATTTTTTTTACTGGGGTCACTATTTAGTCCACGCTGTATTTATAAATAAAATCAATGGGTATGTGAGCCATGAATAACTGTAGGTCATTTTATAGGCACCAATACATCGTGGCCATGCCACGAAGATGAAGAAGATGCAGCCAATTCTGATTGTAAAACAATGAATTCAGATTTAGACGATGAAGGCCCAGAAATAGATACAGAAAGCATTGATGAGTTCCCAGACATGGATTTCGATGACAATGACATAAAAGCTGAATCTCCTGACGAATCAGATAAATGTCAAAGTACTCTACAATGCTCTACGAAGAGTGGTGACAGTTTGCAAAGCTCACTCTGGATAAATCCTAATGAGAGAGATTTAGAAGACTTAAAAAAGTAAAGAATTTACCAATTGCTTTCATGTGGATATTAGTTTAAAAATGTTTAGTATATATTTATTTAGGGCCACAGCAGACAAGCTACATCGGCGATCAGCGATTTAGTCGTTTTTTAGAAGCTAAAAGCAGCAACCAAACATTCACACCGCACACTTAAAAACGCCAAACGCGGCGATTGAGCCGCTTTTCGGAAGTTCGACACAGCGGCTGAACGCTACACTCCGCACACATTCGAATGCCGATCGCATCGATTTGTCATCTGCGGATCACGACTCAGTGTTGCACTAGATTTTGACGAAGGTACACCCTTACCATGGATTCTAATGGAGCTGCACTGCTGCTTGCTTTATTGATAAAGCGAAAATCTCAATCGCGCCGAAGACGGTATTTAGGTTACATCCAATAACCAGTTCACGTGTTACTACTACAGTTTTAAAAGAATAAAGAAAGACATCGTTTTGAAATTTCCCATTTGTAAACAATACCATTGCAAATCGGCAAACTATCGTTAGTCGACTATCGATCGGCAACACTAAAGGCGACCCGATCCAGCATCGGAGTAGTCGCTAAAACGCGCAATTCTGATGCCGCGTCCGAACGCAGGAAGTCGCGAAATCGCGATGCAGCATCGATAGAATCTCTAAAACGCGCGATTTTAACACTGCGATGGAACGCAGAGAGTCGCCAAAACGCGACGCAGCATCGATACAGTCACGAAATCGCAGATCGCCGATGCTAAAAGTCGCGTGTGTGCTTTGGCCCTTACCCGTAATATGAGATACGCAATAGTGACGAAATGGTTTCAATAATTATTATGTTTCCTATTTTTCATGCTCAAAACAAAATACTTATAAATTGACGAGAATACCGTGCTAAAATTCTTTCTGACTATTTTCAGATATTTTATTTATTTCAAAGAGTTTGGATCTTATAACAAGCAATTAAGGCTTGTCAAAAGTCGGTCTAATTCACGAGGGTCAATATTAGAAGACTTCCTGTGCTCGCAATACGGTGGAAACAGGAACGTTGCTTCCAACCTGAATCTGTCACTTTCTAGCGGTTTAGGCAATACTGACAATGACAACGTGGGGCCTTCGCAGTCGCCCTCATTTTTACAATACCATAAAGTCCATGAGAGTGCCTGTAAGTATCTTTAAAATATTGGAAAATATTCGATTCATGACACCCTATATATAGCAGCTCACAGCTGGACACGGACCTCTCCACCTGCATACGATTTAACTTGATCCTCGACCACTCTTATCCATCAAAATTGCGAATACAAAGCCATAACATAATCAGCCTATAATGTTCCCACTGCTGGGACACAGGCCTCCTCTCTGTGAGAGGGAGTGGGCCGTAATCCACCACGCGGGCCGAGTGCGGGTTGGTAGATGTCACGTCTTCGAATTTTTGGTTCTAGGACATGCCGATTTCCTCACAATGGCGCCGATTCTCTTGTTCACAAACTAAACTAATTTTAACTACTAGACCACCACTGCTCTGTGTACAGTCAATAAAAGAGATAAGTATGCAGGATCGTCGGATATAGTTGAAGTTTAGTACGAAACCGATGGATGGTCTCGAATAAAATTTAATTTTAATAATAGAAAACAAACAGCTCATTTATCAAAATAAATTTCAGTCTGCAACATCCATCGGTTTCTTACTAAACTTCAACTATATCCGACGATCCTGCATACTTATCTCTTTTGTTGACTGTACAAAGCCCTAATAAAGCTAAAATTATTTCTGGAAAGTAGCAGTTCAGAAACTTACAAATTAATATTTTCTGTCATAGCTACAACGTTCAGAAAATTACAAATTAATATTTTCTGTCATAGCTACAACGTTCAGAAAATTACAAATTAATATTTTCTGTCATAGCTACAACATCGTGTTCATCGCTAAAAATACATAAAGACATTTGTAAGTACAGTACGTTTGCAAGTGTGTACTGCACGATATCGTCGAGGGTGAAGAGTGTGATCCCCTTCGTGAAAGTAGCGTACCCTGACATGATGGGCGGTCAGGGTCTCAACCAGCCTGAGCCCTTGAACAAGATGGAGCGAACTGCGTGCAGGTTAGTCCAAAAAAAAATGTTGAACCTTCCATTTTACGTCATGAAATGCTTTGCGTGTAAGTTTAAAAGTCAGAAATGTAAATGGCTAATCAGTTCTATGTTTCGTAAACTACCAATAAAAAGAAGGCATAGGATCGCATTATAAAGTTTAATGTACCTATTCGAAAATGACACTTATCCTCCTTTGGCACTTTTAGCAGAAATTGAAATAAAAGTTCATTTGGAGATCATTAATTTATTTACATATTGTTAACAAATAAAATTAACATGAATATTCGCATCATCCATAACAATGACGCCCATAGTTCGAACAAAATGAGCAAATTACCAAAATTCCTTTAATGAGTACTTATAATCCTTAATGTTTTCAGGACAAAACTTTTATCCTGTGTAGACAGGGCGATAAACCCTGAAGCGTATATGAATGAGACGGTGTATGATTTAGACCAGCTCTGTGGTACTGTTACTCCTGACATCGGTGCACAGAAGAGGTAACTATCACTCTATATAATATTCCTCCAAGGATAACTATTTACAATCGGGGTATAAGATAGCACATGGTCTTCAGATAACCCTGGACTACAAGAGGAATTCTTGTAAAACATTGTGTATTATGTAGCCATTATATTTTATGGGTGGTTTTGATTTCGCAGTCCAAGATTAAGCAAATATTGCTGAAATACTTTGTTTATGGTTAAATGGTTTGTATAGTGTTATTAACAGTTGACTAACATATTAATTCCATTGGAATTGAGCGTTACTGATTATATATTAGTTGGATCATGTTTAGCTGTTGTAGCATCTGTGTGGACTTTAATGGGTAGGCGCTAATTTTCAAATTACACGCTCGCACATGACTTTTTAAAAACATTACCAATCGTATTATACTGTTACTGAATATGCGCATGACATAATCTAATAGATTATATTTGATGGCTTATCAAGCCTTGAAGAAGGTAAGCTAAAACGATTCATTTAATAACATTATCGTAAAGTTTTAGCTCGGAGTCTTTATGCCTGGGCAACAATGATGAACAGGAGATCACGAAGGTCAATACCTTCTCCTCAAGACTCGGGTTCGAGTCAAGATTCGAATCCGGCAATCTGAGGAAAGCAATTCAGGTAATCCTTTTGAAAATAAACATTCATGTTTTTAAAAATGACCTTTTACGTAGATACGTAGAAGGTCATTTTTAAAAACATGAATGTCCAATTCTCAGTAGGTACTGAGAATGTTTATTCAGGCCTTCATAAACTAAAATATTGATATTTTCGTAGTACTTAGAAACCGTTTCAGTTTTTTTTTTGTACCTCAGTAATTGCTCATTATATTTGGTTCAATTTTTATTTCTTTTATTATTTCTAAGACTCGTCCTACGTTAAACTGAAAATATACCTACCCCGGAAAGATATATCAAATCACCTGTAGCGCTAATATGTAGGGGCTAATATCTATGTTAACATAATTCATATCTACAAGATAAGTAACTTCAGGTAGGTCCGAGAGAGTACGAACTGATCCTCATGCCGGATGTGAACTCGACGAAGCGTCACCAGTGGTTCTACTTTGAGGTCCGCAACATGCAGCAGGGTCGCCCTTACGTCTTCAATATCGTCAACTGTGAGAAGTCGGACAGTCAGTTCAACTTCGGCATGAAACCAGTCATGTATTCAGTGAAGGAGGCTGTCATGGGAAGACCAGGTACTAGATTAGATTTTATCACTAAATAAGTACCTAACCTCTTCCACCTTTCACCAATAACCTTACGAGGAAAGTTTTTAAGTTTTGTAAGAAAAAGGCCTAATGATCACAGACATGAGAAGTTTTAGATTTGTCTCTGGAATGGAAAGTCACATACGATGGCTTTGCACCTGTCCTTAGCGGGCGGTGACTACTTGCCATTGGGTGGGAGCCACCTGTGTGTTTGCCCAATGACAAATAAAGATCATTCAATTTTATAGATTTGCCTGAAAACGCTGAGAGCAGTGGTGGCCTAGAGGTATCAACCCTGACCTACGAGTCGTAGGTCGTAGGTTCGAGCCCAAGCAGGCGCTTTACTAAGTGTAATTTATTTCATCACTACTGCTCTAAAAACGGTGAAGGAAAAAGTCTTGAGGAAACCAGAACTAGAAATTCAAAGACATGTGACATCCGCCAACCCGCACTAGGCCCGCCTGGTGGATTATGGCCTACTCTCTATCACAAAGAGGAGGCCTGTGTCTCAGTAGTGGGAACTTTATAGGCTGATTATGAACCCGAAAACACAAAAGTCACTATCACATCACATCACACTAATATTATAAAGGCGAAAGTTTGTGAGTGTGTGTGTTTATAATTATGTTTGTTACTTCTTCACGCTCAAACGGCTGGACCAATTTTGATAAAATTTTGCATGGTGGTAGCTGACACCTTGGAATGGCATATAGGCTACTTTTTATCCCGATATTTCCACGGGATCGAAATTTACGCGGGTGAAACCGCGGGGCGCAGCTATTATTATGAGCCTGTTATGTCCCACTGCAGGGCAAAGGCCTCCCTTCCGTCTTTCCATATTCTCCTGTCTCTTGCTACATCTGGCCAATCCTTTAGATAGGCGTCCAATTCGTCATGCCATCTCTTTCTGGGCCTAGCGCGTCGCCGATTCCTGTTATTCGGAATCCAGTCAGTGGCTACTTTTGTCCAATTCTGTTGCGACATGCGGCAGATGTGGCCTGCCCTATTCCACTTTAGTTTGGTGGCTGTGTTGCCCACGTCTGCGATTTGTGTTTTGGAACGAAGTATACTGTTCCGAATGCGGTCCGTGACTTTGACTCCAAGCGGCGCAGCTAGTTATAAATAAATTCTCGGCATCTTTGCGCTATACAGTTCATGGTTAATAACATTGTTTACTTTTATATCACGTAGTAATTGTCCCCAGGTTGGGTGCGGGCCGGCTCCGAAATATGTTACTACCGCAACAGCTATCACTACGCGAACCAGAAGAATCACAACAAGTGCTATTTGACAGTCACGTTCAACATCGAGTTCCCGCACACCAACGATGTCGTCTACCTCGCCTACCACTTCCCTTTCACGTATTCTATGATGATGGTGAGATTCATTATTCGAATCATATAAGTTCTGCACTACTTATAAAGGACTAGCTATGCCTGCGACTTTGTTCGCGTGCATGTCGGAAAACAAATTGGATTTTATGGCTTCTCACTGTTCTGCGCGGTAAGCCTAATAATGTTTCTAAAATAAAGTAAGTAATCTCAGTTACTCTTTATCAGTTATCTGCCAGAGAAGGCCCGTCAAAATCGGTGTAGCCGTTTCGGAGATTACCCAGAACAAACAGACAGAAAGACATTTTTTTTTTTGTAGGTACCGTACTTTCATATTATTATGCATTTAGCAAAAAGCTGTTATTTTAATATTACAAACACACTTCAATTTTATTTTGTTTGTATAGATTTAAAATTCCTTGGCTTCTATTGCATAATACTGCAGCACAAAACAGTACCTACTTAGAACATTTAGGTATCGCTTGGAACATAAAATGGGCTTTATACTTTTTTATTGTAGTTTTTTTCAAAGCAGTAAAATAAAGTTTGTGCACAAATACAGAAAGACCGCTATTCAACATTCAAAGCTTTGCTTTATAAAAAAACCACGAGACACATATCCACAACATAGAAAACTAATTTCAATCGTCGAATTTACGACTTTATCAACTGATTAGAGAATCAATTTAGTTTGAGACGAAGGCTTGGCAAAGGATGCCGGATTCCATTTTCTTCCCTCTCCATAAAGATCTAAACTGTTGAAACCTATTATCCTTAAGTTCATTTGGAGCAAAAGCGAGTTATATGTCATTCAAGTCGTAAAACTGGACTAAAGGAAATGAATTGCTAACATGTTTGGAAATAATGACTTATAAATCTAATCCTGTGAAAACGAGCAAGAAAATGAGTAAAGACAAACCTCTTACTTCTAATATAACAAAAATCCGCAAATAAGGCCATAATTTTACATCTTTTGTTATGTAGGTATTTCTGTGGTGTACAATAAAGTATATAGGTACAACATGTCCCGGAATTATTGCACACCACCAAACACCCCGATTGAAATTTTATTTTATAATCATAATACATACCTACACTGAATTTTTACTATTATATAAAAAAACATTGTTTATTTATTAAATTAGTTATACTGATTGTTGGAGAAAATTGTGGTCACATTGCAAATCTACGCACGCACACAATCACACACGTTGGGTCTAGCGTAATAGGCTTCGTCCATTTTGTTTGTTTCGAATGTGCAGCGGAAGTGTGACGGTAATTGTAGTTTTAATTATTTTTGGGATAAAAAATTACCTATTTATATTTAAAAATTTCAGAAATCGTTTTAATAAACGATTCTGAACAAATTACTTTTATAATGTGCGTTAATTTAGTTACACATAGTATATATAAATAAATAAAATCAATTCTTTTTCGCACTAGGTACTTAACAAGAAATTATCTCGTTCTCCTAAAGATAATGCTTATGAAGTTTCGTTAGTTACCCATCTTAAAACGCTACCCAATATTTTAATTATATTTTAAAAAATTGGGGAGCGTTGTAATCTTGTATAGTTGTAGCAAAATCAACTGTATTAATTATTAATGAATTGTATTCAAATAAAAATTGAGGTACAGTGAAAGGCCCACCACAATTTTTTTTACTAACCTGTCCCACTGCTGGGCAAAGGTCGCTCAATAGCTTTTTATCAGCATTACATCGACTTTTTGTTTTGGTGTGGTGACAATCCGACTTTTAATTACTAACTTTTTGGAACTTCTCCAAAAATATGTAGGCTTTACTATTATTTTTTTATTCTGTTTACCAGACTGGAATATGGCACTGGAGCATGCAGATGCCGCCAGGATCCTACCTTCGTGCGGAAGCTCTCTGCTACTCCCTCAACAACAACGAGGTCCCGTTGCTTACGGTCTCCGCTGAAGATATACCTAACAATCCTATAGTGGTATGTTGTTTTTCTCCATAAATATGCTTTAGAATCCACATGCTTTAGATTCCTGTACTTAGTACGGAACAAGATACTGCAAATACTTGTTGCCTGCGATGCGCATTTTAATGTGAAGTTCTTGCTAATTTTTATCGATCAATTAACTTTACCTTACGCAGCTACTGGTCGTAGTTATACCACAACGTTGGGTCTTGAAAAACGATTGCAACTAGGCAAATTGAGTTCTTAAACTTTAAAAGCACCGTAAGTTCTATACGTATACGTATCCTGATTTTCATGTGTGTATCCTTAAAGCACGACATTCCTAGCGGTACTAGGAATGCGGAGCTAGTGATGCTAGTTTATTTGTGAAAATGAAAATGTTCTGGATAGTTCAACACTTTATATAGCGCTAAAATATATCTCTATACATCTCTATATATAAAAATCAAAATCTAGCAGAACGCAATGTGTATATTATACACATTTGGTTCTGCTAGATTTCGATTTTTGGAGTTATAAGAAAGAATGCTATCTCTAGATGTTTTAAAAGCTGATAAATGTACTGAAGTACGAGTATCATATGATTTGGAAACTGCTACTAGACATATAACGGAAACCTACGGATAGGGCGAACCTATCCATTAATCATGAAATACCTAACTTTGTACTCATTTTTCAATACAATCACATTTTTATTGAGCTGATAAGGTTGACCAGCTTTGAATAAGTCTATTGCTCATTACATCTGTTTACCGGATCAAAAGTAGTATAAGTGAAAAGGTCTAATAGTGTCGAGTTCATATTAATTGCTCAACATCCTCGAGCACTGAGTATTGTTCAACTTTTGCGTTTTCAAAATTGCCAAATTACGAAGTTTGCCTGTCGAACCGGCTTATCACAACCGGAAGGTATCCTTGAGTCCAGAATCGTCAGTCATGTTCTGCGTTATTTGGCACCGTCGAGCTCTACTGCGACGTTGCCAAACCTATTGAGCGTCACGCGTAGACGTCATCTGTCACCTAAACCTGGCCAGCTTACCACAACCAGGGAAATTCTTTAAGATAATATTTGAACGATGACCGCTATACCAACAGGATCGTGAGATAGTATTCCTGACGGCTCGCGTACATCCTGGCGAGAGTAACGCGTCATGGGTGATGGACGGCACTCTGGGCTGCTTGCTCGGCAACTCGTGCGTCGCCGCAGCTCTTCGGTCGAAGTACGTGTTCAAGATCGTGCCTATGCTCAACGTAGAAGGAGTCATCAATGGCTGGTGAGTGATATTATAATTTTGATATACAGTGTATATTTTGAGATTTTACTGCCAGACTTTAGGCACATTGAACATTAAATCCAGCACGTGCTGCTCTTGACTTTAAACGGTTTTAAGTTTTCTGTCAGTGAGATTCAGTCCTAAAAGGTAGTAGTAAGTATTTGGGCTTTCAGTCGAGGTTGGACACGAATTAAACACATGTTTCTTATTAAGTATAAACTTTATTAACTTCGCTACATCACTATTCTTTAAATTCTTGAGTTTCAACTTAATATACTTAACTAGGTACGTCACGTATATAAACACTATCTTATACCTACCACTATGTATTTCAAATGATATGTCCAGACAATCAATATTCACTTAATTTTCTTACATTAAATTAATACATTTTACGGTTTATCATCAAAAATACCGGAGATCTTGCTTCTACGTTATTTACCTTAGCGAAGTGTAGGTACCTATACGTGGAATACTCATTTTGTGATATTCGACATTACGAAGACGGAGGCAAGTCGCATGCAAGCGAGTCGCCAGCACCTTCAACCTAGTTTAATAAATCATATTGCCCCATAATATACCTTCGAAATCCCCATAATCATTCATGTATAAGCTGAAAAATATTACGATACTAGAAATCTCATTTACATTACGTGATATCAATACAACAAGGCGTACAGTGCACCCTCAACACGCAAGCTTCTAAAGTAAAACACCTTAAAAATACGTATAAATGCCTCAAATTATTGAAATAATACTTTTGGTAGACTCAATACCTAATTTTCACGAAAAGATATATATGGACCACTCGGCCGGACACTAGTAGGCGGGGGGAGCCAGCATGCCGCTGGCGTGGACGGAGTGCTCGGTGGCGTCCGGCTCGGCGGTGGAGGGCGCGTCATCAGGCTGCGCGTGTGCCTCGTGGCTCAGGTACGCGGCCGGGTCGTCACCTGCCATGCCCTCGTCGTCGTCGTACGGGCCTTGCGTCGCCTCCTCCTTCTGCTCCAGCTCGTGGTCGTGTTCGAGCGAGTGCGCGTCGGACGCCCGCGAGTAGTGCGAGTCGATCTGAGGTGACGACGGCAGAATGCCGAGCTTCTTGATGTGCGGCGACTGCAGGCCGTCCAGAGACGTGGGGCGCAGTTTGCCGATGAGGTCGTTGAGGGTGAAGTGCGTCGGCAGGTGTTCGGAGCGAGGCGGCGGCGGCGACGACGACGTCAGAGGGTGGGCGGTCGTCGTCGTCGTCATCGACAGCGGCTTCCTACCGGCAGAACATACCGACCCTCGTGTTAGAGAGCCGCTTGTAAAATGCACACATGCTAATATACTATAATCCAGACATTGAACGTATCGAACAATATCAGTCATGTTAAAGTATATTGGCATTTATATTCGAAACATTTTATAGCCAATTATGTTAATGGTATTAGTGATTTTTAAAACAACAATAATGTTAAATACAAAATACTATTGATAGATAAAGTATCACTTAAACAAGAGATACCAAGCAAAGCCCCCTTCACCCACCCACCAAAAGATTTTGTCAATTTTGAAATTGTTTATGTGAACGTCATAATTGATAATGAAAGAGTTGCGACGATTACGTCATATGCCAAATGTTGTCTGCTGGGTGTAGGGCTCTTGTTTGGTGGTTGGGTTGGCGCAGAGGCCTGATCCCGCGGGCCCGCGCGCTACGAACAAACATCGAGGTAGACCCAAGGTTTAAAACTTGGACTAAAATGTTAGCACACTGACTACATTGTAAACTAGTGTCCCAAATGTTATTACAGTTAATCATGTCGTCTTTTAGACACGTTGAATACCGGTTGACGAAATTCGTGATCTCGAAACTCGAAACCTGTGCATAGAAGCCGCTATGGGTGTGAGAGGGGGAGCGCGCGGCTAGTCGGGGAGCGGGCCTCCGGAGACGGCTGGCATCTCACCTGGCATTACCCCTGCGCGGAGGACACGGGGATGGAGCCGTAGTTGTAGTAGTAGCAGCGCGTCTGCTCGCAGATAAAGTCCTTGATCTCGCCGCAGTGCTGCGGCTCCCAGTGGAACGTGGGCGCCTTCAGGGACACGCAGCCGTTGGTCATCACGTGCTCCGTTCTGGAATACCGACTAGTTTTTATGCAATATTGCATTGTAGAACCGGTACAGGGAATTTAAAAAGCATTGCCCTTTAATGATAGGTACGCTATTTATAAACAAGTTAACGTAACCACCAGAGCGCATCGTGGGAAAAACGCGTAACCAGCAATTTTCAAGAAAATTTTATTACGCTTGTTGCTATCTAACATGGGAACCTATAACTTCCTTGGAGTTAGATCGAGTAGAGATGCGAAAAATGTGAACATCTTCATTATCGAGTGTTTCTGTTGCATGATTGTTGGGTGATTCAATCACCTCTTAGAGATTGTGGGTCAAATGTACGATTAACAGGGCCTCGTTTAATATAACTGACAATGCGACATAATTGTCCAAAAATAATACAAAATGGCCCAGGTCACTTCGTATAGGATTTTCTCTACAATAGTAACAACGTACCCGTGTCTGGCGGTGCGCTGTGGCGCGGTGCTGCCCTGAGGCACGTCCAGCGGGTCGATGCTGTCGTCAGCATGCTGGCTGGGCGCGTCCATCGGCAGCCGCCGCATATAGTTGAACGTCGCGTTGAACGGCAGACCCGTGCTCATCCATAGATACATGTCCGTGCCTAAATTGTTGCCTGATGTCCAGAAGTCGTACTTATTGTAACCTGTAATTAGATATTATCTCATTATTGTTCATGATTTTTGAGAAAAAATAATATATTCAGAAATATAAATTACATAATGATTGGCAAAGATAAACTTTTAAACAAGGTTATTATCTTACCAGCATTAGTAAGGTATGTCGTTATAGAGTCAGCCTTTTCCTTCGTTTCAAAAGAGGCAAGCTGCAAGCCTAACGATCTGCAAATAAACAAAGTTTTCATTTAATTGTTAAGTTTGAAATGCTTTAAACACAAGCAGACAGCAAAGACGCGAATACATAAAACATTTAATTTATGTTGATGTTGTAATAAAATGTATACTTTGCAAAACTTTATTAACAATTAACCCAGCAATACGAGTACAAAAAGAAACACCACAAGTACAACATCAAACATTTATGTTTCCAAGATAACAAATTGTTAAGATTGAGTAATTAATTTTGCGATTTACTGTTGCTCCACCTGTGTTTTACGATCACCGTGGGTAGACATCAATTTTCTCAACGTATCTCATCCAACAATAACGAATAATACAATTTATTCGCTCGAAAGACTGATCTTTAATAATATATCTAACATTTACGATATTGTTCCGCGTAACACAAGACTTTACTGCAGTACAATTAACATGCGCTGACCATAAATGCGATTCCGCTTAAGAACTATCGTAGAGAATACTATCGTTGCTACTAATCGTATTCAGCTATTAGCCTGACCATAGTACAAGTTGCACCAAAGCCTGTTTATCGAGATGCAATTTATTCGCTAAAGACAGCCCGTTCAGGCCACGGCCTTGCCACGATGGGACCACATTCCAACTCCAAGTTCAGAAAACTCTGAGGGATTAAAAACCGACATCATGCAACTGCAGGGTAAAAGCTCTATTAATGTTTACTGTATGCCGGGAGTGATATTTGAAGTATTTTTTAATTTATAGCAACATGGCTATTTTAATTTCTCTAGGATGAAAATAAATGAAAAAGTAAAGTTCCAGCGTGATTAAAGCTGTTAGTTGCTGCACGGTAAAGCTTATATTTTATTAAAGGAAACAACTTAAATCAATAGCGTTTGTAATTATGACCAACATCCCACGGAATTTACTGTTAGATCTTAATTATCTACTTGTTTCTTACATCGGAAGCCGTGAGAGAATTTGCTGAACCGGTAAAGAAATACGATGGCCGGTCAACATTCGAGAAAGACAGAAGTTGTTTTAATTCAATTCAATAAGACCATATCATCAATGACATATAATACGTAATGCAACCTCTCTCCAAAAACAATTAACCATTGAAAGGCGAAACACGTTTCAACCCAAGACTTTTTATTATGAATTAAAACGTCGTAAATTATTCTGCACTTGAATTTATCATGAAGTTACTGCTAAATATTTGCTCGTCCATTAAGGCACCTTCAGCATACTTTAGTGCCATTTGTCTTTTTGCCCCATCTCGTTTTGGATCTTGATGGATCCAGTTTTAAAATCGGTCATAATATATAAATAAATTTATTTTTATCCTTTTCGTCGTCTTGCTTCATTTCCAGTATTTAAGTAGTTATAAATATCTCTTAAATTTCATGTTTTTCCATTAGCGTTTTTTACTCAAATTGCGTCTTCAGACTTATAATTCGCATTTTATTTCTCCCGGTATATCTATTTAACTGGTGCAACAAAAAATCAGCTACAATCACGCGTCCTCGTCACATTGGTACCGTTAGTATCTTTTTGTCATCGCGATCAAAGCGAACCGTAACACGACTCGGAGCAGTTTGTGAATTATCCACGGGTTCAGTGTTATTGCGACCGAGACGCATCACCATAAAACTTGTCGTCACGCAGCACCTGCTCCTGAACTGCATCTCGACACGCTTGTCATGCCGCGAATTCGAGTCATATTTTACAACGAGTTTGTCGCGACCTTAATCGATTTCTCAGTTCCATTATTTTTCTTATAGATTCCGTTTACTTAACGATACGGACATTACGGGTCGAGCTTTACCATCATTAACAATTGGAACCGTAAATAGGTCGTGACTGCGACGCGTTGGAAGGACATCGTGACCGAGCTATGGGGCTACTGACCTCTCATAGCAATTTGAGCGTGCACGTGGTCGGATCTAGATCGCGGTATATGGCACCTCTCTAGTGGCGCTTGCGGCACAATACCATTTTCAAACAAATGGAATCATTTTCTCTTATAGGAAATCATTATTTCAAAGAAATGGACTAACGGGGCTGGTATAATTTATCATCAAGCTTTAGAGGAAATAGATTTTAAAGACGTGCACGCTTACGTATTATATTGATGGGGCACTCGGACGATCCTCTCAAGTTCATGAACGTGAGATGTTGTTTTGTTGGATTCTAAATATATGTAATTTTAATGAGAACGTCCTCGCTACCTATTTTTATAAAACATATCACATAATTGGTAATTTTGGACATGTACAAATGAGTGCTTTAAGTTATTTTCTTACATCTACGGGACTTTCAAGGTGCGTTCCCCTTTTTCCAGTGTTCCTTGTTAGAATTGAACATGGCGAAGGGCTCACCGAAGGTGATCTCAATGGCTCCAATATTGTTCTAAACTTTTCCTGAACCTCATAACGGTAATGTAAATGACCCTGCACTTCCTGGTGGCTATAGCGTCGGAGCATACCTAGGCGCTTGTTAACGCTAGCCCAACTACCTATGTTACTATTCGAACTACAGGAACACGACACACCAGATAAGAACATACGGAGTCACGATTAAGGAATATTTATCTCACGAGAAACGCCTTGGGAGATGCAAATCTTGCACTGAACTCTGAATACGGTATAATATGAAAGATTGCCACATACCTGCAGTACTGATAAGCGAGGAAATAATTGAGTTCCGGGCTGTATGGGTTCATCCTTGAGATAAAGTATTGCACGCCATCTAGCTGTATAGTTGTTATCCTTTGCGCTGAAACAACAGGAAAATATTAAACGTCATTATTAAGTTAAAAAGCAATAACGTTAACAGCTGTTAACATGTACATAAGAGCAATAAGAGAGGTCGTATATTTCGTCAACGAGAGCTAATAAATCCAGACTCTCCTTATAAATAACGCGCCTAACTTTTAAATACCGTGAGAAGACGTTTCTCTCCGTCGAAACCCTTTCTCAGTTCAAATCGTTGACACTTAGGATCCAGTTCTCAGAGAGATAAGTGACAATGGATCTGACACAAAATGAATATAGCCGGGAAAATGGCGCGCCCCTCATTCAGTTCATTCATTGCTTTAATGCGACGGTTATGAGACGCCCGCGCAGCTCGCCTGCATTACCGCGTGATTTACATCGCACGTCACATGCCCTGACATTGACACTGTACTCATCCAGATTATCTATAAGAGTATTTCTTAAGATACTCTCGTAATAGCGATGCTGATATTTCATTCCTTACCGAGTGAACAATAACTTTCCTCTCTTAGCGTGGTCGTGATCATGTCTGGACTTTTTTTGTTCAGTAAGTAATGTATTCCCACATCTCTTTTCACCAATACTTAATATGTTGACCGCGATCTCAGAACTTCATTATCATAAAGTTCACAGTTTTGCACGTCATTTTCGTACTACGATTGCAGTATAATGCAGGGACGTGCATCACATACAAGACAAACTGTTTTGCGCTCGGACCCCCGCTGCGCTGTAACGCCATAATTAATTCAATGTCCACTTCTTGCGGTTGACCGCAAAATTTTATTACCTACTTCCTAATTTGGTTTGGTATTGAAAACGATGTAACTGACTTTCTTGTTATGTCTTAATTAGTTCAACCACTGAATAAATCTTTTACGAACTTGAGTATGAATAACATTACTGTCTTCTACATCAGGAATAATGCAATTACAAACGATGATTTGCACTAATTTTGCAGTCTGCGCAATTAAATTGCAAGAAATCGAGCTTCAAAGCTAAAACTGAATATTAACTCAGAGTGATCTGACTAAGTATACTTGCAAGGCGTAGATACCGGTCAATACTCCATGATAATAGATTAGAAATGCAGTGTCATCCACTTTAAGAAGCATCGACGCGAATCTCACGCTCGGCCGAGCACGAAATACTCCGGACTGCATCTTTACAACCACGACCATATTAAACAAGACCACGACTCCCTGCCTACAAACAAAAACAAGATTTTGTTTTCTTAAGAAAGTAACATAGCATTCAATGGTCCTATATATAGCATGTCGTGCCGTACCCTGCGAAATTCAATTGTGAACCCATCCCGAACAATCCACGAAGAAAACGAAGATTAACATGCCGTCTTGGACCACGCACGCTTTATCCATCAAGAGGTGATTAATAATACGTAATTAAATGTATCCTGCTTCGCGTTCGACGGTAGGAGAACACACTAAGATGCTTCACATCGCTGCTCTGATTTACATACTAGTTGTAATGGTAGCCCATTAATTGGTCTTAGATTGATAGACGCCTTGTCACTCGGCCTCACGAAGAGTTGCACAGATACGAGCGGATTTATTCCCGACGGTTCAAACTACATTATGAGACGCGTCTTGATTTTAATGGCTGCATTATTTTGCAAGATCAATTGCAAAATCACCGACCTGACAATAAATAGGCATCTATAAAAGGACATTATAATTCCGACATGAATAGCCCTTAAATGCTAAAATAATCTAACACTTAAATCTAAAAGTACACGGAAACGTATGCGGACACATGACCGTAAATATCCTTATTGCTTTCCAACAGTTTATTGAGAAACTCAATGGTATATTGTGTACGTTGTTAAGAAACCTGAGTTCTACAACTCGGCTTTACTCGGTTATTAGAGGTCCTGAGTCTACTATTGGAATCCATGCATAATGTAACCTCATGCATAAACGATGTCGCGCATTACTTGCTTACTTCGCTTTTACTTCTTGTTCGAGCTTTTCCTTGATGAATGCCGCATTCTGCAGTCATTGTAATAGCTGCAGCAATTTATCTTTGTTCACTACTTTGTTGCTATTCTTTTCACGGTGTGTTTTAGCTTGCAATTTCTGCGATACAAGTAATCTTTACGGCAAAACTATCTTTGAGTACGACAAATATATCGGAGAAATTGTTGACTGCGGTTAGCTTTGTATATAAATTGGAATTTAGTTTCCAGGTATTACTGTTAAATGTATATTCTTTGATTCTTCATAGGAATAATAGAGTAATAGAGTAAACATATACTTTGAAATCCTGACATTTCCTGGTGGCATTAATGAACCTATTCAATTCTCATAATCGTAGACGTATATGATGATTACAAAGCGATATATGGGCATAAAAGACGATAGTTAGGGACGTTTAGAAAGTGCTGGCTGACAGCGAGACGAGTGTACACGAGCAACAATGAGCGTCGGGGAGGCGGGTCACGTCGCGTGAGTCATGCGCGCGCGCCGCATACTGATGAAGAGCATCGGCACTCCCGTCCCGTCTACGTAGCGTCGTCGGAACCACCAAGACGAGGATGGCACTGTTCCATATAGTACAGCGCTAGTTTTGTAGGTGCGACAATGCGACCTGACCAGGGCTGTCGATTGGCCACTTCCTTAATTATAAGGTGATGATGTGACTACGCTTTCTACATTCCAATTCTTTGCAACTACAAAAAAGGCCGTGATTTTTCAAGTTACTTTTTACCCGGACTTTGCACCCTTAGTCACACATTGTGACACCCCTATTGTAGGGGTGAGTGCACTCGCTTGCCGTGCCCGGCGCCGCATGGATATCCGGCGAGCTCATCCACCGGACGCTAACGGACCTCTGTCCAAAACTTTCGTCGCAAATGTCATGCTCGCGATGTGCCGCGCAATCGCAAACCAACATCGCGATTTGTACTCGCCGACTTTTATTGATCGCAAATCGCGATAGCTCAGTTTAGCTAAAGAATTTAAACGTGCACTCTCTGAAGATACCGTACGACGAGCACTTGAGGTCATACAAAAGACTGCAGCAGCAAAAAATGTCCCAAAACAAAAGGTTATCAGAATGATCTACATGCACCTTGTCAGCCAGTTCTGTGAAAATAAAACTGAGGATTTTAGGACAGTGGATGGGTGATCAAGATAAACGCTCAAGAAAATGAAATTTGATATTTTTTAACTTAAAAAAGAGAATTTAGGCCAACTTAAAAAAGAGCAGACCTGAGAGGAATTTAGTGACAAATGTAATGCATTGACTGAATTAGTAGATGAAAGAGAAATGTAAACTAGTTTACATTCAAAAGAACGATCTCATCGCAGATGAACATAAATCAGTATTACACATTCACTTTTATAACGATTACGTGTTTTTCCTAATCAATTCAGTGTACGTCTCAATATCGCGGATATCGTTACTCAATCACCTATCACAACAGTCGGAAGCTAGCAGATGTAACCGACGTGTGCGCAATCGCATACAAAACGCGATCCAAACCACATTACGAGTATCTCTCCACGATCCTGGTGCCATGTCTCATTAAAATTCGTTTACGGGCTATCTTGTAGAAGAATCTCACGTATCATATAAAAATAACAACTTCCTTCCATTCATTGGTAAGTACTGATGTTACATTGGTATAAAAAGTAAGAACCCATGATAATTTTTATTGTTTCAGTCATTGGAGTAACAGTAATGTGAATCGACAATTTAAATCAAATAAAATTTAACGATACTAAAACTGTCGGTCTTATTTGAATCGCAAGTGAAAATTCCATTGCCATATCTTATCTTGATTGATCTTTCTATACCCCAGACAGCAATAACAATTAATATGAAATGCATTTCATTAATAACCAACCCATACAAAAGAAAGAGAACAATCCTTTACAGAAATAATTAATAGCTTTTCTAACAAATATGCATTTGCAATTCATTAATAAAAAGCTTTATACGCTTGAACGACTCTCAGGAGGGGAATGTTCTAGGAGAATTGATCATTTTTGCGCCCTTCACTGACACTGCAATTACTATTATTACTTATGCATTCATGGAATTCTGCAAAAGGTCGTGTAATTAACATCAGAATACTATTACTGCTTATTGCATCAAAAGAACAGTGCATATCCAACCAGATACTAATTTGTATAAATATCACAAGTATAAAATGTAAATCAAACTTTAACAATCCTAGCTTATTTATGAATGCGAACGTGAGTTTGTCTGTTTGTTACGTTTCTACGCTAAAACGGCTAAACGGATTTGGATGAATTTTGGCACACAGATAGACTATGATCTGTGTAAGGACGTAGGCAACTTTGCATCCCGGATCGCAGAGGAAGTCACGGGCTGTTGCTAGTTATAAACAATTTCTTGTACAGCAAACTCAATGTAGCCCCGCAGTAAATTACAGAAATTTCCTTTAAAGCACAGTTTTCATGCCATATCTAATATCACCCGAGACAGCACTTAAACTAGTTAAAACCGGTTAAAAGACGCTGCAAATTATGCATTATCAGCTTCTAAAAATAACGCCAAGTCCCCTTCGCGTAGGACGTTGGCTCTTTATGGCAGAGAAGTTCATCATTATTCTAACGGACACTTCCCCACGGGATATGAGCACCTCTTAGTTTTTATGGCAACATTATTTATTGAGTTAATGAATTAATTGGATAAAAACATGTTACATAAATGCTGCAAGTACAGCTTGCATCTAGAGTTCTGCTTGAAATTGCAGCCGCGTATACACCGTGTTCCGGACGATATACATAAACTTCGACCAGATGTTCAGACCATGGTAATAAGCATTTTTCATTATGAACACATTAATAAATTCTTATTTTTTAGTTTTTGTTAAGTCTCATACAAACTAAATACGTTGACGTAAATCACCCGATATGCATGCCTTTTTATCCGAATTGACAACGACACGTATTTTCATTCATAAGTTTTGGCGGGCTGAAACTTGTCAAAACTAAGTTAAGACCCTTTCCTACAGCATAGCTCAATTTAATTTCATTAAATGAAATTACAAATATCTTTGTAACGAAGTCTTTTTATGTACTATTTCCTTTGTTAGATTTGATTTGTAAAAGCTATAGAAGCGCTTGACAAAGTTTTGGATGACGTGAAGAACACGGTGTATTTTACAACTTTCTCTCAAACTCAAAGCATTTATTTCAATTAAATGATGTACAGGCACTTTTGAATTGTCAAAATTAAATAGTCGGTCAGTTAGACAGAAAGTTGAAGTTAGTTGTCTATTCCAAAACGAAAATTCTATGGAGAAGAGCGTGCAAGAAATTCCATGGACACTCTTTTAAAACAAGATATTACTCTACTTGGTACCTAACTGTATGAGTAAAGTATCTAATGCAAAAAGCTTATTAGATAACATCACAAATATTATACTAGGTCTATTTAAACATTGGAATTCAAGATTCCTTTACAGACTCTATCCGAATCTATTCAACAAACTTTGAAAACTCCTAAACTACTCAAGCAATTTCGCCAATTCTGTCCATTCATCATAACGCTCATCTATCAGTTTCGCCATCAAATAAGATCAAAAATTGTTAAAACTAAGCCAGTTTTAACAATTTTTATCCTTTATTTCTTTAGATAGGATTTCTGACAACTATAATAGAATTATGTGCCTCCAGGAATTTATTTCAATATAGAATGGATCATAAAATATCACATTTCGAATAAAAGTGAATTCGGTAAGACTTATAAAGACATTTGTATAGTTTAATAGCCCTCATCCCCCAAACGAATCAGGTACACGGCTCTACATTCCAAGTAACGTAAAATATCATGTTACGACTTTTTACGACATCGTAAAGTTTTGTGTTAAACTAAACATGCAACGAGATTATTATACTATCAAATCGTTTACGAGTTTCATCCCATAGTAGCAGATAGTGAACATTTTACTAAAAACCTTCAGCTTGAAGCCAGATCTTCTATCACTTAAACGTTGATTAAAAGCTGTGTAATCGTGTAACCGCAAACCGTTGGCGCCGGCGGCGGCGGTGCAGCGGCGGCGCGCGGCGCGATGCGTGCGTGTGCGCAATGCAATGCATTACATAACGCGAACCAGTTGGCGGATCGAGCGCAACCACCCGGCCCTCGCGGCACACGCTCCATCTACTCCATGCATTACACGACATGTATTTCACGGCCGTGCCAAGTTCAATGTTAAATATTATACCTTTATCGGATATTGTAAGTCCCCGTCCTCGATTAGATAAACTCTGTGAGAACATTTACTTCGTGATAAAATACATCTGCGCATAGATCAGCCAACACTTAGCGTGTCGTTGAACTCTAAGCGGAAAATTGGTTTACGTCAATCCTCATTACGATTTAATGATTGATGATCCGAAACACCTGAAGCCACAAAGTAGTTATCAAATTACCGATTCTAAATTAATGTTTAGTAAAAAAGTCCAATTTTGGCGTCTATCAAAATTTTTTGATTGGTCTTGTGCGTGGGAACATCGATCGGATTGTTCGTGGTCGGATAACGATCGGAAGGCAAAAAAGGGACCGAGATAATGGCGAACGAACGATGAGCAAGAGACGAGCCCAAGGACGGCGCGCGCGACTCCTCTCTCGCGCCCGCTACGGAATGCACCTACCAGACTATTTTTAGTAATCAAACCCGATGCCGACCCGGTCCTGGTCCCGGCGGCCGGCCAACGAGACAAACAAATGTCCGCGAACACTAGTAATTCCACTGAAATTATATTGCTAACGAGCCCTCCACTGCGGCGCAATTACAAAAACATAGAACAAAACAAAAACCATCAATGTAGCAAGAAATTGTACCGGCACCGGCAGCAGCCTGTTTTTTCTGAAACGTTTGGTGACTAAACCTCTAAATTACTTTTTCTCTGAGGAACCAAAGCTCACGTCCGATAAGTAATTTGATACAATCGTACCACCTGGTGCTGTGGCCACATTACTTTTGAATTATAGTGACAAAAAATGCTAAAGGATCACAATAAAGTATCACTTTGAGGGCTTTCGGCACCCAACTGTTGAAGATAAACCTTATTTAATGTCCCAAAAGTATGATCCCGTTTCAGCCACGGGCAGGATGCAATCGTGTTTAAATCTTACTTAACGTGCATCACAAAAAAAATTAATGACACGAATGATGTGACAATATTATTGGATAGATATTCTAAAATATTATGTAATTACGTAATCGCATGGCTTGAAATCATGATCCAAATTCCAGAATGTGAATCATTATAATAATATATCCGCGTGTTTATAAATTTATAAAGACGATGGTTTACCTAAACATATACCAAATAGGCTTATTTTGCTATATATACTCTATAAATTGCTACTTCATTAGAATATCATTGAATTATAATCAGGTAAGGTTACCAACAGATTTAGGAGCCTTGCGTTTCAATGCAATAAAACAATTGAATTGAACGATAACCATAACCCTTAGGGCTAGGCCATGGGTTCATAAACCGAAATCATTAATTTATTACTGTAAGAAATTGTAACGAACGCGAAACGCTGTTCTACCTTCAGATAGCCATAAATATTAAATAGATTAGATATGGTGGTCAATAAAAATATGTGGTAATAATACGCATATCTGGTAACAATTGTTGAATTCGATACGGACTATAATGCGAGTCATCGATACAGATTAAGAAAATGCATGAGTCAGATGGGGCAGCGACTATCTGTGTATAATCTGGAGTCATTTACGGTACCGGTGCGGGCGCTACAAGCACTGAGAGAGGCGGGCTGTGGCACACCATAATATTATTCCATGGAACTGCAGCTAGATGTCCTGGCCACGCGGCGGCTAGGCGAGGGCCGATGAACCCCGCACCTGTCGCCGCTCCCTCCGCATCCCCGCACTATTTTTTCCCAACATCGACTTCCGTCGAAGAGTTTTTGCCGACCTGTCGATAACCTGTCCGATAGCTGCGGACACGCCTCATTAGCGGAATCACTCCCTACTATGTTGATTGGTATAAATCGTCAACTTTTCTCACAGACTCCGCAATCGCAGAGACATCCTTGATGCGGTAATTCGCTGCATTCCTATAAATGCTTACCTACGTTGACGAGTGTCATTGACTTGAGATAAAAATGCTTTCCGAGAATCGCTACGGTTGTGCACTTGGCACTTTTACGCGAAACTTACGATTACATGTGATTTGAAAAAGTTCTCTGAAGGTGCCACGATTACAAGTAATTTAATGTGTACTTCTTGGAAGAATTATCATGAGAACATTTTCTTGCTAAGAGATAAAGCAATGTATCTCTATAATTTATATTCTGTGCTTACATATTACAACATACAATTAAATCAGGTTCCCATAGCGTGCCTTTTCTAATACATTGGATCCGTACACTTGTGACAGGAGCATGGTACCCGCGAGTGCAGTGTCGCATTGTTCAGGGGGCGTGCGTGTGTGCGTACTGTGCGTATGGTCGCGAGTCGCAGGCGCACTTGAGTCAACACGCGAAACGCGTCGATCTGCTCCCGGCTTTATGGCTCACCTCTGTGTCGTAAGCTTTGTTGATATTAGCCACCGGTTACGACGGATTATACGAATTTTATTGCGTGTAACAAGCTGTAGAACATGAGCAATTTGTTTTTAGCATTTTTGGTTCTCATGAGCTGTAATTTCCTTGATGTATGGTCATTGCTCTACTTCTCTCTCTTTCCCTCAGTTTATGTTTACTTGAATTCATTTTCTTGACGCTTAATTCGATAATGACAGAGATTTTACATTTACGGTAGTTAAGTGTTTACTATTTGATGCCGACGATTGAATTTTATAAAGTGAAGGAGCAAAATTTAATAGAAGTTATTTAGAAGGGGTAATGGTGGGACTAGCTATTGTACTCTAATGAAACTCGAACAATGAAGGTCGAAGACCCGTAGGTCACAGCGACCACCTTGCTGCCACCACGCTGTGCTATTCTAGCTGTTACATAAGTTATTACTGCTTCGAGTAATTTTATAGCTACATTTAATTTCTTCGATTTCCGCAAGGAGACTGTTGGAATGTATTGTGATTAGTTTTAAAGTGCATACTTATTATTTTAATTTTAATAAAAGTTACAGCTAGTTTACTCGATAGGTTTTACATTTTATGATGGAGAAGATGGGTGAATGGGTGCGTCTTTAGAAGATATGAATATTTTTTGGAATGTATTTTGTTTTAGTAACGTCCAACTTTTTTCTATAGGGAAATAGATTAATTTCAATATAAAGCAAGTCTTGTGTAAATAATGGATTGTAAGGAAGCAATATGCTATGAATTCAGGCTGAATACTAAGAATACGATTTATTTAGAACAAGCTGAGATTAGAATAGACATAAACAGACGCTTCAGTGTCGCAATACTGAAGCGAGCCACACACTGCGCGTATACAAATAACAACACAATTGAAACGTAAATTAACAACAATTTTTGAGGTGACTACGTGACGCAATGATGTCCTGTGAGCTGATTCTTTGGTTTCACACACAGTTTTAGTCATTTCATTCATCAGTTATTTTCAATTATCATGAATTGCCGAAATTGTATTTCAAGATTTTCAAACTCTTTCAGTTCAGTTCAGTTTCAGTTTTTCATGAGAAATGATTATGAATGAATTTTCATCATATACAATCATTCTTTAAAATTAAATTATGCAATATATTGTTGCTTACACCAAATGTAAAAAACAACTGCATCACATACCTGCCGCGGGACCGAGGGTGGCTGCGAACAGCAAGAAGCAGGTGGCCAAAACGAGCTGCATGTTGATAGAGTCGAGCGATATCAGCGGGGAAGCGATCTGAGCACACTCAGGAGTGCACATGCGCTACACGGGACACTCGGGGCACACTGAACGCGCGCTGGCCGGGACCCCCCCTTATAACACAGACGCGTCCCGCGCGCACCACCGCATGGGACCGCTATTGCGGCCGCAGACTCTAGCCTCGCGTCCAATACCTCACCGCCCACAAGGCACTCCATCAGGGATATAGCAACCCAGCAATGTAACATGCCCGCGCATCCGATCCACGCGGGCGGTGGTGTGGTGTCGTCAGCCGCGGACGTCCGGCGGCGGGCGGACGCTAGCTCGGCGGCGCCCGCGCTCCTCGACACGGGAGTTATCTCGGCAAATCGTACCGCACAATAGTTCGCGCTCAATTTGTTCTTGTTGCGGTCGACGCGAATTCTTCGCTTGTCCAAAGGGTTGTCGACGTTGTCGTAGTTTTTTCTCCGCTCACGACCCGATGCGGCGCGCTTCAAGGGTGTGCCTTTGTTATATCTGCCATTGAGGATCCGCCTCGCAACCTGCCCGCAATTATTGGGATCGTACCTACTAATCTATTCTTACGGTCCAACAGCAGTAACTAAAATAATGAAGAATCCCGTCCCAATTCCTAACACACCTACCTATGTAGTAATATGGTTGGAGACCTCCCCCTAAGTTGTCTCGTTACGTACTCAAGTTACTGCGTTTTCATTTAACTTTTAAGATATGGTGTGATTATCTCCACCAGATATCCTTTTTCCAATTACTATTTTCTTCTAGTAATATTAACAACGAATGCTTTTTCTGTTTATATCTACTAATTGAATGAGAGCGGCTTTGATGCGAAGGTATAAACGCAGACATGTGCACGGCTAATAGATATTAATTAAGTGTATATTTGACCTTGCGGTGGACACAAACAAGCGCGCGCCGAGTTCAATATTAGATCTTTGCTGAAATAAAAGCAAATGGAGGAGACGCGGGGCACTTGAAAGCCGCCGCCGCAAGTTCACCACTTTAAACATGTTGCTTTGAAAGCCACGTTAATTGGTGGGACGCTATTTGCTTTGCACGCCATGCGGCCCTCCCAGCTCTGACATTGCCATACCATAGAGATGCTATTCCTATGTGTGCCTATTACAGAACACCTTAAACATTCCCTCCATTTACCTGGTTAATAATAAATCTAGGCTAAAAAATAAACGTGAATATTTAAATGTTCATCTCAATACAAGACACTGCACTTAAATGATCCTGCAAAAGTTGAAGTGCCCTAGAGCCTGCAGCTTGCAGAAACACTTTTGAAATTTCTTTTTATCGCATTCAAGCGATACCTATCAGTATTGTTTTACATCCGATGAATTATATTCGAGGGCGATACCAGTCGATAAAATAAAATTCACGGTTTTGTTTTCATAAAAAAATATGAAGGTATTACTTTAATAGCTGCAAAATGAAAAAAAGCTTGAAGATTCGAGCGATACAATGTTTTTTGATCCGAAGATGTTACTCCGCTTCGGGGAGTATTTAATTGAACAGGAGCATGACTCCGATGTTTTGAATAATGGTTGTAATAGACCGCACATGCCGCTCAAACAAAACTATTTATGCGCCATTCACAATGCGCGATCGCCGTGCGCTGTGCTAGCCGACGACACGACATTAATTGATATAATTACCATACATCGTAAATCAAAGTTTCAAAATTAATTAAATCTAAAAAAAAAACAATCTACAAGGGCTGATTTTTCAATCTTCTGATAACTTTATTCGAGGAATAATTTTGAAATGTTGACAGTTCTTTCATACAAAAACTGTCAAACGTCAATTTTAATCCACGAATAAAAGATATCTGGCGATGGGAAAATCAGCCCTTAGTAAAATAAAAATAAATAAGAAACTATTTAAACAAAATGTCTGAAAAACTTCCAAGCTTTCTCGCTTCGACTATACATAATATTTCAATTTCATAGGCGTGGCGGCGTCTGCGTCGCCGTCGCGTCGCCTAGCTTTTCCTCTAGCGCGCGTTTTTTCAGATGATACCTACTAATATTGAAGAGTGAAACTATTAAAAATTACAATAAATTATGGCAAATATGCTTAAATAAGTATTTAGGTTACTAAAACCACATAAAACACCCTCTGCTAAGTACCGTGAGTCAAACTGGAAATATAGAGCAAACTCGTAAACATCTGGAAAACCGTAAAATAAGTAGGCACTTAGCTCGCACCATTTTGCACTATAACAGAAGAAAGTATAACTGTACTTTAAAAATGATGATCAATGTTCGAAACCCGTAGATGTGTCGCCGCTCCTCAATCATAGCGTCCGTCAACGTTGTGATTATTCTAATGTTTTCGAGTTGCGTGTGATGGCTGCGCCTGCGGTGGTCGCCTCCAACTACTCTGATTACCGCGATTACGATAAAAATGCACCCGCTATCGTTTAAATGCCGTTTTAAAAATAACCGCGTAATAGTCAACCGCAATAGCAATGAACACTAAAAATAAAATATTACGTGGACGGTCCCCTTAGCTTGACGTCCCTGAATAACATTGGGAATATTGCCCGATCGTTATGCTGGGTGCACGTCGCTAGTGGTCCGGCATTTACATAGAGCCTACTATTAAATTATCCATTACGATCTGAATCTTCACATATAAAGTTTAGTGTTCTTGATGACTCATGCACGAATGTGTCTGGACTACATACATGGAACGACTAAACTTGATATTTTATTTGGAGTATTCCTGCTCAGCTTTGTGGGCCCACCGTCTAATACAGCGCACTATAGCTTGCTCCGTGTAGACATTGCATCCAGCCCACGTCGTGCAGTTTTATATGTAGCTATAAACTTTGTCGTGTTCGGCTAGAACATAACGCACGATATTATTTGAAAATGTTTTACGGCACGTAAATGCCCTTTTAGGACCCATGTCTTGGTTAAACTTAAATACGGCTCGGTAGCAGAACTAAATTCTTTTCTAGACATTTATGAGCGGAGAACTACGCGACCTAATAACACTACCGTATTTATTTATATGTGATAACATTCCAAATGAGTATTTACAGCCGGTTTTGAAACGCACTACAGGAAATGTGTTGTTTTCTTTATGCCCGAGAAACAAATCAAGAGACAGTGGTATTAAATTAAATAAGCTTTCAGAAAGGAATGTTCTAATTATAATAATACTAGCGGACCTGACAGACGTTGTCCTGTCGGAACAGCGCCACCTACCGAGTCCAATTGTAAATATAAACTATCCAGGGACCTACTCAAACACACACAAAAAATTACATCAAAATCGGTCCAGCCGTTAAGGAGGGGTTCAGTGACATACACACGTATAGAAGAATTATATATATAAAGATGTGTTCCATGTATCCAATTGATTGACTAATACACTCTGTCATCTGTATACTCCATCAATCGCAGACCTCTGTTAGATTCCTCTCTCAGGTTCTTAGTTTCATCTAAGTTCAATCAAATCAATCAATCATTCAGAACCATTAGATATGTTTGAATAGTTTTGTGGTCGTCCGCGCTATAAATGTACCTACTGAACAAAATCCTGTCGATAATAAATAAAGTTGTGGTTGCAATTTTCAAATGATCATCAAGGATGCAGAGGCAGTAGAAATAAAATAATATAACAAAATACAATATCCAGACCACTTGATATAAGGCCAAGTCTTAAAGAAATAAATACTGGTCCTATCCTTATAAAATATTCTTGAAAGTCCTTCTTTTTAACGGGCACAATTAAGCCTTTATTCTCGGTGACTGCGGACCGAAGACCTATTATGTATTTTAATCCATACGCAAGTATTTTTTCTTACCCCTAAGGGGATCTAAAAATAAATGCATCGCGTGGCTAGCTCGGAACAAAAGACCAAAAAGAGTAACTCTTGGGATCGCACCTATAAAGCTGTACGAGTGAATCCGTAACTAAATTGCATGATTGGCGCGGTTCGCTACTTATTTGCACAATTTCCATTACTTAATCAAATTATTACCTGCTCGCCGATCGTTCTGCGAGCTGCCCGCGGTTTTTCTTATTTCCCGTGGGATTCTCGGGTTTTCTAACGATTTAGATCGTACTTATCCATAGGAAATGAGCTTTTGAATAGTGTGATCCTATATTTTTTCAATTACCCTGTTTAACCGTGAAACGCAAGAATTGTTCTTTCTGCATTTCATTGCATTTAAATAGAATAGTATCTATGCATTATGTGTAGGTTGCCATTATGTGTAAAAGGAAAAAATCTTTCAAGTAAAGGCAAAACTCTCGCTGCAATCTATGTCATCTGACCGTTTCCCACGAGTCTAAAATTGTTTAACTGTATGTAACTGTTACACATAAGCTTTAAAAATTTGAGACGAAACTTAATGACACTTCGGTCATTATAAAATCAACATGCTAACATGATGTGCATAAAATTTTACCATACGGTACCTAACAATGAAGCATTATTTCATGAATAGCTGAATATCCAAAAGCGTTTCATTTATGAGAAGCTTTTAAAACGAAATACCTTGATCCACTTGCTTTTGTAAAATGCGTTTTATGTAGGTACGAGTACCTAAATAGGGAAACTCAATTGTGTTTTTCAAAATCTCATTGCCATCATAACTGAATAGCTATGTCTAAAGCATCACTTACTAAAGTTATACTTATTCAGTGCCTGCCTGGTACTAGATGTCCTTTTGAAAAGTAACTTAATTCCCTCTTCCAACATCTTTATGATCAATATAAATATAGATCATCGCAATAGATCTTACTTATGCTGCGCATGCTCGAAGGGCTCCTAGCTTTATATATCACACAATACAAGTTTTTTCCGAGGTAAGCAGCGCTGTTGATTATAATAAAATGGCCTATTATACGCCCGTCTACGGATATCCTTGGCACAATAATGTATTTATTCTATAAGTCATTATCGCCCGTCGATGTAACACTAGATAAATCTTGAGAAAAGTTGAACGAACTAAATCTCATTTACTCTTTTTTTTTCCAGTAAATGTTTGTTGCTCCCCTCTAGTTTGGAATAGCGTAAAATTGATAGAACGAATCGGCATAATGTTGTCAGAATGATTTATAGCGTGTTTTTATTAATGCAATTTTCGACTCGGTGATTAACATTGCCTAGTAGAACTAAACGTTGTAATTACGAACATATAGTTTGATATAGATCGACCACACCGAATTTCAAGGAAATCATTTAGAAGAATAAATACTTCCTCAAGAAATTCACGTTGTTTTTCCAAGTTTCGCAGGAAGGAAAGAAACTTGAAGCTCAAATTAAGTTCAGGAGCCTTCAGATTAAATCGAAACACGGTCGTCTTTGATATTTAAAAGTTAATGTATCGGTGGAATTTGATTGATTTGGCTTGTTAGTAGTCGGAATCTTAATCACTCATGACATCGCGGCAAAGGGTACCGGTCCGAGACGCAATTAGAGTTTTTTGGCCCCAGAGTGCGTCGCTATTAAGACGGCGTAGCATTTGCATGGCTGGCTCAGCTCGGCGCCCGCGCACCGTGTCTTGTCCGGCGTGCCTTATGATGACACTTTGTATTTATAACTGTGAAGTATGCAACTCGTTCTCTTAGGAATTACTTTAATTAAGGGCAGTACGTTTTGTAATGTACTTTTTCATTGCAAAGAAAAGTTGCAATATTGTTGTGGCAGCATCATCAAATATCTATAAGTGCTGACTGAAATAATGTTATGCAACTTTAGTTCTTACGAATAACATAGTTTGTGTGCTTTACAGCTCTACCTACCCATGTTGTATGTCCTATTATTTATTTTTTGAAAGATTCAGAATCTTGCGAGACCGCTTTAGAATACTTACAATAAAACAGCGATTTGTTTCTTAGAACACCAGTCTACCAGCGCCCTATGCAGAAAATATTAAAATTTGCAAAACACGTGATAACAATTATTCTTCGTTTCTCTATCTTCGCATGCCATCCCCAGCTGCCAGTTATCGTATTTCATTTTGTTCTTGGTTTAATGCAGACACGGATACGAAGAGGCCATCGCTTCTCTTTATGTGACTTATGTTATTATTAACTTAAGATCTAGAGATATTTAAATTCAGTAGATGCATGCGAAGTCTCGTTAGAATCTGTCGCCAGACTATAAAGTCACTGTCATAATTCATTAAATAACATACAAACTTGTTGTTTTATCCATACGCATTTTATGTAAATATCGACGCCTTCATTTCCCGCGCGGGATCAACCAACTTAGCCAACATTATAATTTAGTAAAATACTAATACAGTTATAAATATAATGTGCGCCACGTATTTTCTATTATAAAGGGTCCACGTGCAGCTAATAGATTTGATAGCTTGCGATAGGCGTAATGCTACATTGATTCGCGTCGCACCGTCGCGCGTCGCCCTGACGTCAGTGGTTATGTGTTTAAGCAATTACTCCCTAGAGATTGAAGGTACAACATCAGTCTTGGTCGGCGTAAGATCGCTTCCCGTTATAATTGACGTACACACGAGGGCCTGCCGAGGTGTCAGAAGACTGGAGAGACCGCGGAGGCACGCCTCACACCTCCACTATAATTTACCCCGGCCGTGTACACGACAACCCCTAATCAGGAATGTGTTTAGTAAAATCATCATTTTCAACACATTCGAAGTTCGTATCGATAAATTATACGAAGATCCTTACTGGAATTTTAATTGGGACTATCTATAAGATGACGGTAAACATTAAAATAATAACCACATGCGTTCGTTATGTTATTTTTCGCAATTATTGTTCATTATGTCAGGGATAAGGGTATCTTATTAATATTACGTTGTGTCTTGTAATTAATAAAGCCTTAAGGTCGTTGGCGTTGCCTGCAGCGAAGGACAACTCAGTCGTTTGCGAAAAATATGAAAAGAGGTTTATTGCACTCAGTGAAGAGTTTTTTCAAGGCGGAATAGGGCAGGCAATTGTAGACATTATCGTACTGTAAATAAAAGTTATTTAGTGAGAGGAAAAACATACATAGAGCATTTTTATGACC
Organism: Amphipoea lucens; assembly: GCA_947508005.1. Classification (NCBI taxonomy): domain Eukaryota; kingdom Metazoa; phylum Arthropoda; class Insecta; order Lepidoptera; family Noctuidae; genus Amphipoea; species Amphipoea lucens. The sequence goes on from OX382356.1 coordinate 10,618,862, forward strand.
AAAATCAAACCAGGCATTAAATTTTATAACAACGAGCATAGACATCATACCTAATTTTGATGGTCTGTAAAAGAAACAAGTCTTATTCCTAAAGTATCCCTTAGCTTCACGAAGGATGAAATATTCAATATACTGCAGAAAGCAGAAAATAGCTGGTGTTGTCATAATTATTGTAGTGTTGACGTGTGATTTCCTTCCTAAAGGTTCAAGGTTATGAACGTGATTTTGAAATATCGTAAAACCAATCTCAATGGCTCATCTGCGGCGCCGATCACTGCTTTCTCACGACCGAATAGGACGAACTGACCCTCAATTTTCGCTCCTACTAAAAAAGGTATAAGGGCCATAATCCCTTATTGATTGGAATGGTAGATTTTTTTTCTGTATTTTATATCCTAAGTGTTTTGTTTGAAGGTTGTGTTTAGCAGCCAGTTGTGCCGTTCTTTGTTATCCGTGTTGACTCTCAAAATATTGACACTAGATCAACACGTATAGTGGGACCGGATTGCTGTATCAAATATACGAACAGTGGTAACTGCTACGAATCATCAAGAAATAACTTCACTCAGTCGGACTGTCATACCAAGATTTCGATGCCTTTGATTGCTAGAATAAAGTGGTTCGACCTTACAGACCCAATATAAAAAGCAACCAATAAAATTGTTGGAGGTCGAATGTCAGTCGTCCCGTCAAAATATTTACGTCCCGCCCCTCTAACATACGTAATTGGGACAAGCCTTGGCTGCTAATTTTATGATTGATGGAGTCTGTTCTTTTGGTCGTATCTTCAAAGTGCTCATCAGGCTATTAAGTAGGTATACCTAAATGTTTTATAACTTACCTACCAACCCTCACTGATTCTCGATTACTGCCAGTAAATACTTTCAATTACTTCCGTTGGAATCGTTCACAAATATTCAATGTGGAGAATTCATGGCGTATCATGGTGTTCACATCGCTGCATCGTGCGCCGACGCAGCAGCGCGGCGTATCTAAAGCTCAATTGCACAATTAGTGTTGCCTCCATTGTGCTTCCGGATTCCCTCGGGATTGCTCTCAGCTCTCAGGCCCAACATACATTTTCCTCACCGTCACTACACGTATTGTATTCTATAAACGTCGCCGTCATAGCTGTTCATGCTCGTAATACACGATGGCGATAAATTCCTGTCGTAAAATTTTACACAACGTGATTAATAATAGCCGCGAATTGATAGCGGTCAAGTATAAAATGGACGTTTCCGCAAGTAATGCGCAAACACGTCTGTACCGCGATTTATATGCTCTACAGCGACGGTATCACCTTGAATTATTAACCAAGGATATAGGCATCAACACCCGGCAATTAAAATATAATCCAGAACCTTCCGGGAAACTGAGTGCGGGATCCGCAGACACCTCCCGCTGCTCGTCAATCCTGCCGCGATCGCCGCGAAACTAACCACTCTTTAATTAATAATCATATACCATTTTTACGGCCCATATTTTGCAATTTTTATAATAAATGCAGCATATCATTCAAAACTTCTAATATTCATAAATCAAAACTCTGAAGAAAAAACCAATTTATTGCTGCATATATTAACGATCTTTATCAAGCCAAGAGATTTCACACTATTTCAACGACTTGTAATGGCTATAATTATGCTAACCCATAATAATTCTATGATAAGTCATAGGATTATTATAACGAATATAAAGTAACATATTGCGACTCTCCGTGTGAAAGCAGAAAAATGGTGGCTTTGAATGTGTCTGTTCAAATCGGTACTTGGAACCATTTTATGGAGCCAAACCTGCGCACAAACACTTTCTTGACGTGTAATAAATCATGCGCATTGAGCAGTAAACCTATGAAAAAGAGCCATGAAAAGAACATTGTATCATGCAAATCCTTGACCTCGGATATTCTATTCAGCTGTCATTATTATTCCTGACTCGTATCGCCATTAAGAGGGTACAACTTTGAAAGTGCCTACAAGGAAAGTATTCGCGTACAAAACCTAAGCGGTCATAAATAATACGAGGCGAGCGGAGTCAGCTAATGAATTACGAGTGCGAGGCTCATAATAGCGGGTCGCGCGCGGCGCTAAATGCTGCGCACGCGGCCGCGGTCGCCGCCGCCCGCCGCGGGCAATGTACGCACCGCCGCGCCGGCGCAGCCTGCGATCGCGCCACGCAACCAACCCTCAGCTTACCTTCGTCGACCGCCACAGCTAACAAAGAACGCCGGTCTCGTGCGAATAGTTCACGCTCTGCCTCTTGCATCATTGTAATAGACGGATGGGCCGGAGTCAACGACACCCGTCGACGAGTCATCGCCGTCATCATTCAACTTGAACTGTCTTCCAAACGTAGCTGTGCACAGCCGTAATGAATCATTACGAGTATTACGATGCACGTTCCGAGTTGATACTGATATAATGCGATAAGCTGAACAACGCGAACTGGAAGAGCAGAATTTATAGGAGGCTGCGATGCGCCAAGGCCGCCCAGTCGTTGCTATTATGTAAATAATGCACTCCTATGTCGTGCCCTCTGTGGCACTCGCTTACCGACTACGACTGCTCATCATAGCGACCCCTCCACATACCACAAACGCTCATTATTTTCATGTTTGCATGTATTAAAAAAACGTATAATCTTGTAGGTACAGAAAAAGAGTACAACACGCTACGGGACTCTACATTATGTATCATTAAAAAATACAAGCAATCACCTCGGAAATACAGACCTTAATTACAGCACTCTTAATGCATGCAGTCAGTGCTACATCTGAATTGATAGAACACGTATTAATTGCATACTGGTCTAGTACTTTAGATAAAACAGGCGAGGAGGTTGTCTCGAGCAAATTGGAACACTTCACTGATGGAAATAATGAGTCACCGTGTAGTAATCACGACCTGTCACTGTGCTAACGGTATTGCAATTTAATAATTTAAAGTGTCATTGTGACTTACAGACACCTACTTTTTTATTCGGCCTGTAACTTATTTCATAAATAAAAAAGCACAAGAAATCCAGGATCCGTGAAGACGTCAATGAAAGAATCAATAATCTAGGATTTATTATTGTAACTAAGATTGTTTTTAAACACAAGCTTAAGCAGATTATAATTACCTATTGAAATAAATGAACCTCCTGTATTCATAATCTTATGACAACCCAGCTCTATCATAAAATTAAAACAGATTTTAATTCCCAATGCTATTCTTGGTCGTTACTTCCTACAAAGAAATAACTAGCTTGATACACGAGCTGTTTGTTTTATTTGCGAATATCAGCAACAGTCGTGAGGCACGTCAAACTGATCAAACTCGCGACTCCTAAATCAATAGGAGCGGATCGGCGCGGAAGCGTTGAGTGGTGCCCTCAGCCCTGGTGAGGTGCTGCCCCATGTGGGCTTATCAAGTTCATCACTGTCGCCGCGCAGACACGATCCACACGTGGGAGAGTTATAGCCATTGCATCCAAATATTACACAAAATTAAACGAGCGTGAACTGTTCATGCATAACTTCGTTATCTAAAAACCTTGGCAATTTGGAATTAAACGCTGCAAGTTAAAGCACCTATGGTGGCCACTTAAAACATTTTTGGCCTTAATCAGAGCTGTGAAAATAATAAATACCCTCGCAGAAGTGCTTCTTGGCTAATGGTGACTGCATTCCGACAGTGAGGATTGTCGCCGGAGAAAAGTGGCGTGTCATTGAACCGTCCTGTGGTGAAATGCTCCGCTTCCGCCAACACCCGGCAAATAAAATCAATTATAGTGACGCCGTTACTCCAGTCACCTAACTTGCGACCTGTAGACTAGCAACAAAGAACCTTATAGGTACCATTGGAAAGTCATCCCATGAAGATATAATAACAAAGGTAACACCATAAATATACCTATCCACATTCTCTTGCATCTAATGGATGTACCTGTCATTCCTGGTAACTGATTCAGCAAGGCTATAAATACAAGCTAGGCACGTGTGTTAATTCCATAGAACGCTATTTAATAAAGATAACCACGTCATGTTATTGTCGCGGTGGCACCGGATAAGCGCTGCGACCGGCCGATTGTCTCGCGACTATCGTAAATAACTCGCGCTGTGTCCGGTGTCGACCACGAATACAGAGTTGCCGACGACGGCTGGCGAATCCTGGCGTCGCCGCCGAGCCCTCCGCGTCCCCTAACGCGGACCACTCCGCCTCGGCTTCCTTTCTAACGTTACAAGCGAACAAACGTCTCGTCCTTCGATCGACATGCGCCAGTCGAGAACCCGTGGTTGCGCGTGCTCTCGGTGCGCTCACAGGAAACAGCCTCCGCGCTAGGAATACGGATGAGCGTGACGTGTGCCATGGGCCCGCCGACTTATCTAAACTGAACCCTAGTCTCCGCCGGTATCTATCGACGTTAAATTATTACTGTCTCTAGGTGTCCATTTACAAAGCGTAAAGTATCCCTATTTATCGACGACGTGCAATTTGAGCAATATAACGACGATCTCGGGCCAAGGACTGGAATTGGCCGTCGGCTATGAATTCCTGCTGAGGCAGAAACAATGGACATATGATATAAATAGGTGGAATAAATATAAAATGGTAGTGTTTATTTGGTCTATTTACTGGCTGAACGATATGCGAAGGGTGCATAGAGGGCGGGCAGGGATCGAGCGAGCCCGAAGTATTGCCGAGGTCCGATAGCATCGGTGCGCAGCGAGCTATAAATAGATGAGCAGGCGGACCCTTGAACCAGCCGCGGTCGTCACTGCGCGCCTCGAAGGGTTACTGCTTAATAACGTTGGTAATACACACAAGTATTGTAACAACACGAGCGCACGGAGAAGAGCTAATTAAATACAAGTCACTACATATTTGATAGCGCCATATTTCAAGAATTGCACGACATCAGGATAGGGGATTTAACATTACTTAACGACAAAGGAATCGACGTTGATTTAGTAAAATTGGTACTACTCTATAAATTTTTTGTTGTTCGTGCAAAATGAAGCCTTTTAAATGGTCGGGGCAGCAAAATAACTTAGTTAGAGGTAATTAAGTGCTGGCATGCGACATCCCTGTACGTTGCTCCGGTACCGCAACAATCCACCATAAAACACGGCAGACGGGGTGCAGCTTCTCGCTTGTTTGCTTTCATTCGCGCATGCGGACGACGCTTATTTTTTTCCCTGATTAGAGTATAAGATGCGCAACCGGTCGCGGAGCGAAGGCCGCAGCCAGGGACGGGCGTGAGTCGCGCTGCGCCCGCGCCGCGCCTCGCGCCGCCTCCGCGCCCGCTAATGATGCGCCTCCACTGAACCACTCCTAATTGGACGAACGCCCGACCGCTCCAGGAAAAAATATCCACCAACCATGTGCACAGCACAGAATAATCAGAATTGCAAAACATCTCCACTTTGAATCATACGAATTATTAAATTCCAGCTAAATTAACTAACGTGCAATATATACAAACGTAATACCCGAGGATAATTATAAAATTGTGTCGTTACGGGGAACCGTTTTGTTACTACTTTGTACACACTCTTAGCTCATTATCACTTATCAAGATGTGTGAGGTGTGAATATAAAATGATTCGGTTCTGGGAACTATAATGTTTCCGAGTTACACCACAGGGACACTTTAATGACATAATAATGTTTTATAAACACCATAACAGTTACTTGTATTCTTTTCTTGGTGTACCTTGGCGAATGCGATTATGTCAGAGGCACGTACTCTATAAGAATTGCCCTTTAATAACGGTAAAACTATAGTGAACAGTCGCAGATTACAGACGTACTAAGTCTACCTAGCTGTAAGTAATGATACAATTGACGTTTGTTATTTTTCATTTAGCTGCAGCTGGGATCCCTGTGATTCTCTGAAAAGGAAGTTAAGATATACTGTCGAGCAGATATTAAAATAAAATCAATTTCTATGCGTCATTGGTATTAATTCGAAACTAGTTTTGTCTGCGGGTTATCGCGCGATAGATATATTTTATCTATCATATAGTTAAGCAATGTCTAGCCTCCACTGAGTTGTTTTTCAGGAATATCATTCGTAAAAAGTACACAAGTTACCCCTGAACTTTAGCTATCCTTTACTAATAGAATAACATAGAACTGGCTTGCCGTTTTAATTAAAACTGATATGTATAAAAAGAAAAAGAACCTGCATGGACATCTGAATCCAACGCGAGATGTAAATTTTTAACCCCTAGCGCAAAAGGAAAAGGTTGATAAGTTGGATGGTTGTTTGTACCAGTCGGTATTGCGACGAGTATATCTGTTAATCTGTGCCTTCGATACATAGTACATGTGTGAATCGATGCTGTACTTTGTACTCGTAGAATGTAAAACTATTTTCGTCCCTTGATTCTTGGAAGAACACCTTATCAAAAACAACATCAGAGCACGTAGCGTCCTGAAATATGTGACACCCTTTCATCATATAATGTCCATCATTAAACCCCTTTAAAGCCTTTGGGTGTCAAATTACCGATATGAGTTCTTTTTCCAACGCCAGATAATTTTATTAGAGGAATCATTTTGAATTTTTGAAAGTTCTGCCAGACAAAAACTGTCAACCGTCAATTTCATTCCACAAATAAAAATTATCTGTAGATTGAAAGAGCAGCCCTTATTCAGATGAATACGGGAAATTCTATTCTAGAAGAAACAAAGGCTTGCCTTAGCCATTACCAATCAGCGCCAGCCTGTTACGTTTTGCAGAACACCTCATTATTTAAGGGTTACGGTAAAAGCCCATATACAGCACTGAACATGTATGGTCTGAGAAATCATGGGGTAAATTTAAGCACGCTTGTGACTTGAGCTTATGTGGTGGTAACTGATCCTGTTATGGAACCAAGTTTTATTCACGGTAACCTTGCGTCGTGATACTCGTGATTTAACGGAGATTTTTACGGAGCATACGGTTTAAATTGATTACATCATAACTCTGAACTGGTTATATCGAGTAATAAACATTTTTAGCTCTCCGGAAATTTAAAAATTTGCGAACCGTTCTTGGACTGTTCATCGTCATTAGCAGTCTCAGTAGTGTTTGTGAGCCCACTCCAGAAATTTGCCCTCTACCCTTTAGGTAATTCTATTTTGTACAAATCTTGCCCAGACTTAAAAGCGTAACTATGTAATCTATCGACCCATTGGTATTCCTTCGCTCCGTGTGTGTGACGCGCTCTGTGCCACCATTCACTCATGGACAGGACCATAAATATAATGACTAAATCCCTTACACAGGAAGTCTTAGTCTTTATTATGCGTGCTTTTCCGAGTGTATGAATAGCATAAAATGCACAAGTGCCAGCCAATAACGCATTCACTGGAACCGTCGCTCGTTGTCACGAGAAATGTTTTTTGACAGCATTGCAGTGCGGAGGCGCGTGCTCTCAGCTGCACGGACGCACCTGACTACATGTCACTACGAATTCCTACGTGGTCACCCATTTCATTTCATTTAATAGCTTGTCATATTAAACTGTCTCCGTAAAGTTTTCTTTGTCTAGTAGAAGAGCCTTGTAAGAGCCAGAATCGATTATTATTTTATATACCCGGCGTTTATAGTTTTCCTTGCGTTCGTGTCCCGCATCTAATGAGAATAACAGCTACATACAGTTTGTATGAAGTTGTAAAATAAACTGATTCGCCGCGGCCTCATGTCTGTTCGTGAAGTGACGACGCCTGACTCTCGACCCACGGTCGTGTCATTTTAATTCAATGGACATGTCCCGGCGTGTTATCGGCGCTAACTTGTCGCTCATAACATTTCCTGGTTATCTCGTCCTGTAAATTGTCATTTCTTATTGCAGCCATCGATGCGGCTTGACTAATGAAGATTTAAATCGACGGTGGTGTAAACCGAGTCCCGTTTTACATCCTTCTATTTATCATACTAAGGTGAGATAATGTTACAGGCCAATAGATATATAATTTCCTGAATGAAATACATATTTAATATACTGCCTTGTCGAAAGGTAGCATCGAATGCATTTGCGGATGTTATCCTGGGCTCGATCCCTAGTTGGGCAGTGTAGATTTTATATCAGATGAGACATTAGATTATTTGTTAGAAAATATTCTCACTTTAGTCAAAACTCAATGATAACACGGTTCTGCCTAAAATCATGAGTGGACTGGGGTAGCGAAAATCTACCTATCTAAGACGTAGTAAGTAGCTGTGCAGTCAGTGTATGTAAATGAATTTACTTTTGCTAATATTTCAGGGTCTAATAGAGTACCTTGTTCGTGTCTGGAAGAAGCCGCCGTTGGTGTACTGTGACTATCACGGGCACTCGCGGAAAAAGAACGTGTTCTTCTATGGGTGCGCGACCGCAGAGAGCTGGTGCAATAACGACCGGATGGTTCCGGATGAACCAGTCAAATATTTAGTAAGTTCGCAAGGACATATTTTTTAATTATTAATAGTAAAAATTAGAAATAAATAGCTAAAAGAACCTCAAAAAAAAATATTATTATTATAAACATATTTATAAATCTTAGCGACTAATCTAGTAACTTTTTAAATGCCTTTTAAAAGAAAGTATTTCCTTGAGTCTACGATGTTCGATCCAAAAGTGAACGATCATAGTAGATCCAAGTAAATCATTTGAATGGCGTTTGACACATGTGTAAACAGATCGTAAAATTCATCCGAAAATGTTTCTATTATAACATCAGAAGCCCAATTTCCGTAATAAAAAAAACGTTCAAAATCTAGTCGCAATCTCATCTCGGCGACAATCAATGTCAAAAATGCAGGGAGATTGGAGGTATTTTTGACAGGTTGAAACTGAGATCAGACTGTGAAAGTTCTTAAAATTACGAGAATTGCCCCTCTGAAAGTCAAAGTCATAAGTACAAGCAATTGGAATCTCAAAGATATTGTCATAGACAGCGGAGTTGGAAAACGGATAAATCGCGTAAGTGGGTACAGTAATAAGATTGTTAGATGTTATCAGTGCAGCTACTGTGCTTCCTGATATCTTCTAGTTGACTTTAACGACATTAAGGAAAATGTCGACCTCGTTCGTACAGACCACACAAGACAAAAGTTGCATGTTTTTGACCACCTCCTTGAATCGCATACGCGACGGCTGAGCGAGGGGAACTGCGGTCGATCCGCGGTTTGTGCAGTGTTAGGTATTGGGTTTTTCCAAAAGGAATTTCTTAGAAGCAGCCCCAGTTTACCTTGTGCATGCCTGTACTAAGTATACGCCTCTGACTACTCCTTCGGATAATAAAGGCGTAATGTTATGTTTGTGCTTCTCAGATGCTGCCAGCGCTAATGCATCGACTGTCGCCTGCATTCGCGCTCGGGTCTTGTTCTTTCAGAGTGGAACGGGAACGGGAGAGCACCGCCAGGGTCACCGTGTGGAGACACCTGGGCGTCACCAGGTCATACACAATGGAAGCATCCTTCTGTGGATTTGACAGAGGCCCTTTCAAGGTCGGCGATCTTGCCATATTTTCTGTTATACTTATGTGAAGTACAGTCAGCACAAGAATCCTAAAGATTTTATTTAGTGTTTATTTTTAAACGAAATGATCGATTTACAGACAATATTTCTGATAGACCTGCCCTCAAACGGTCTCACCATAAAAAACAAAGATTATTCTGAAGTAATATAATAATGATACGCATTCTATCACGCTTATACTCCAATTAGAAATGACAGATCTTCAGATTAATGATAACGATACTTAGCTACCCGCCATGTGGGCTAATACATCTAGCGGTGTCCATCCCATACTCGATACCAGATCCCCCTGATAAGGCTTCAGTCGCTACAAATCTTCCATCTACTTTATGTGGGAAGACTGCTATTCGTACGTTGTTTTATTAATGAATCATCCTTGCGAGGGCTCGGTGTGATTGCGAACGTTTCCTCGCGATAATAATATGCTGATCGTAAATTGTTTTAATTAACTATAGCTTGTGGAATTAATGTGGGTATCAGACGAATTAGCAGCAGCAAGCAGGTCATGATTTTATGGTAACCGTGGTACAATCTTGTCATTTGATGTAAATAGTTTAAATTAACTTATGTATTTTTATTAGTTTTTTAAGCTTCATTTCAAAAAATGTAGAGCCTTCTAGTTTGATAAAAGATACTGTCAATCCAGAGAAACATGTTTTATAAATTAGCTCGTAAATACTTTATAAAGGAAATCACATGAAGGTATAATAATCCCATCAATGAATACATAATCAGGGATGCAGCATGTCCTATGACTCAACAGAATCGGTCATTTTCCATTTGTAAATTCGTGACACGAAGTAGGTATCTATACTACATGACGTATACATGTATGAATAATACCGGTCAAAATATTGCTATTTATAGTGTTTTAAGACGTCTTGGTTGCCGTGCCGGTTAGTGACTGCTGTACTTATACCTTAAATCTAGATACTTATACACTTACGCGCTAAATGTTACACCAACCAACCAAACCAATGTTACATGTTGTGTGGAAACTCTCATGTAAATAAAAAAACTTCTGGCATTTTGTCATCTAAAAGCCAACGGCCATCCCGCAAAGCTAACAGTCCTAAATACGTAACGACGAAGCCATGATTGAAACACAGTTCGGCATATGACGGAAAGGTTGAAACATGTCCCAGGACCTACCCACTCGAGCAAAACGATTCAAATATCAACGTTGTGTAAAATAACTTTCATCGACCCCAGGGCTTCCACTTAAACACTCATCACCTCCAGAGTGTGGGCAGCGACTTCTGCGAAGCTCTCAACGGCCTCAACGATTCAGCTACCAATGTAGATATACAACTCACCAAGGATCTGAACGGGTAAGTGGACAACTTGACACCATCCATCATTCACTTTACTTACAAAGTAGAAAATATCCACCCATATAAGTAAACTGATGTTGACAAGCGGTTTGCCAATAATTTTACACCAGTAAGGCCTAAGCCACACTGACTTTACTTTATTTATCGACGCCACAGAGTAACCACAAGTGCTTTGCTTGTCTTCGAATTTAACTGTCTTAAATCTTATCGAGGAAGAAAATACAGATGCTGAATTTGCGGTTCCGATTTTGATAACCACATAAGTTTTATAGTTTTTCCTTGAACATTGTCTATCTGAAGACTATGCTAGACACAGTGCATTTATCATACTTACCTACAAATTCTAAACATACTACACTCACAACATATTGACAAATAAATATTTGTTTGACAGAAATATCGTAGAGATCAATTTAATTGGAGCAGAAAAAGACAGGCAAGTTACAAACACAAAAGATACAGTAAAACTAACACAAGTTTGATTCCAAGAGTAATCACTTATTTCAGTCATTCGGTGTTACGTTCTGTCATTGAATCATCATAATCTACACTCAAACATACGCCTCAAAAAATAACAAGAACTGTTTTAATATAAACACAATCCTACTATACGACTTCATATTCGATTAAAGAAAATTAGACAAACACAGCAAAAAAAAATTAGTTAGCTTCACAGCCAGCTACGATAGTAATTATCCCAACTAATCGCTCGATGGTTAATTTGCAAGAATAATCAAGCAAGAGGTTTTACTTCAACTTCATCATCTCCATGTTCAGCATGCCATCGATATTACCTATTACCTATCATGAATATCCCTACGTATTGCATGAACGCATTATTTAAGCTTGTTTACACAAGCTCAAGGTACGAGAACAAGATACACAAACTCGTATACGCGAAGCGATAATAATCACATACGAGTTTCGCAACTATCTACCTGCTTTATGTTAGTCATAAGTATCCCTTACGAACTAAAGAATGTACGAAATTATGGTTTGTATGCTAAAAAGGACTAGGGTTAACTATGGCTAATGTCCGTAATCAGGCGCAGGTTTAACACACTAATTTAGGACTGACCGATTCATCTTTCGAGGTTTTTATTTGGGACAGGAAATTATGACGAAATCCTTTCCTCGAAATGTCTTCGATTATCATAAGTGCACCAAGTCCCACTTTTGCAGACTACAAACTTTGATCATATCATGCTTGAAAATCATTTCTATGTCGAAATGTTTTTTTTTATTGTTAGTTTAATCCATTTTTTTTTGTGTATAGTGAGATCGAAGTGGACAGCGAGGGTGGCTCCGGTTCAGACAGCGTTTTGAAGACAGACTCTGATGAGGACTTCGACTAAATTGGATTTAATATTATAACCTTAGGCTAAGCGCTTGCTACGAAAATAATAAAGCCACATCCGGTCTGTGTCACGAGCTAGTGTTAAATTAACGTTAGGTTTACTCACCGATTAACCCCCTTACTAATAAACGTTGTATAACGTCTGTATAGTTACACAACGCTTTGTCTTCTTCTTTCGAAAGTCAAGTTGCTGACGACTGAAAGAGAGAAATCGGTGTGTAACTATTCATCTGATATAATACGTTTATCAGTAAAGAAGTTAGTGTTCGTGACGTCCAGCAGATCTACTTGTGTGTCTAAAAAGAGTAATAGTTACGAAATTAGGAGTTCATAAACAAATCAAAGGTTTACTAAACATGGATTTTTTTATGTTCTTTTGTGAAGTCCCTGTATTTCTAGAACGAAACGATAGCGGTAGCTATTTTAGAAGTTGTCCTATTTTGTTATGAATTTACATGATATTCGGCTTTGTGATTTTAGTGTTGCCCTAAGTTATGTACAAAATTTGTCCGTGTATCGTAAGGCCGTGATCACATATTGTCGAGTTTAGTTTGATGTGATATACGTTAAATTTTAAGTGGCTTGTGATCTCAATTACCAATAAATTATGAAATCACTTTATGGATTTTGTTTTTTTATGACTCCTACTTCTTTCCGCCCATCGTAAAGGTTTATGTAAAAATCAAAGAAAACATGCATTAAAAATTCCAAAACTATATTGTCATCATTAACAATAAATTACAATTTATTTATACTAAAATTAAATAAATAATTTGCACTGCTTCGCATTAATACTTCCATTCACTGTACTGGTGAGGTTACCAGTAGAATTAATGAAAATGTTACAATATTAAAGAGAGTATAAATTGACGAATCCTATACAAATTGATACAATAATAATATGACGTCTGATTGCTAATGTGATAATAATAGTTTATAAAAATTAACAAATAATAAATTCTGGTTAGACAAGACTTCGGTTACAACATTTATAAATATTAACAAAATACTGATATAAAACGATGTTATAAAAATTATAATAGTTATTTTATTTTCTTAAAATAATTGTAGTGCACGAAGCTTAGTTTTGTTCTAGGATCACACATACTTTATCAACCTAACCTAAAATTAAGGTAAATTAACAAAAAAAAAAAAAATTGTCATTGTTCAAGAAAAGTGTAATTATGTTATTAGATGACATCAGCCAGTAATTTATCTATATAACGTCCGTTTGGCAGCGTTATATCTGGAAGGGACGGGAGGAGACGAGCTCAAGGGCTTTACCATAACTTAGAACCCCTTAAAATATAACAAAGTGCTTCTTTACATCTGTGTATGTCACCCTTTCTCTACATGCGAATTAATAGTGCTGCTCCACGGCAACGCTAATTAGACTATGAGCTATACTTTATGGTAAGTCCCCAGACTTGAAGCGTGTAAAGTAGATACAAAATATCTCCCTAGAAGGGAGTCTATTTTTGGCTACGTCCAAAACTATTTCATTTTTAGTGAGAAAGCACCGCGACACAGAAATGCATATTCTGCATCGAAAGGGAACCTTTCTTCCATCCCTACTGCGAAACATGTACAGTATTGATAAATTTTAATGTACAGTCAACAAAAGAGATAAGTAAGCAGGATCGTCGGATATAGTTGAGGTTTAGTAAGAAACCGATGGATGTTTTCGAATAAAATTTAATTTTATTAATAGAAAACAAACAGCTGATTTATCAAATTAAATTTCAGTCAACAACATTCATCGGTTTCTTACTAAACTTTAACCATATCCGACGATCCCGCATACTTTATCTATTTTGTTGACTGTACACACAATGACATATCGAGTTTTAGCTAACCTCGCGTTGTATAGAGTTTTCTTACAATGAGAAGGTAATAGCTTATACTGTTAATGGATAGCTTGTTTGATAAGTCGCCGTGCGTATTTACAAAAATAATACATTCTAGTAATAACAGTTATACAGACCGCAAACTGAATATTTTAAAGGCGTTTCCCCATTACTCCATAGTTCCCATTCGGACCTACTTATGCAAGACGGGACCAATCCACAACATGCCAAAATCGAGATAAATATACAGAAAGCTATCAAAATGCACCTTCTATCGACCCTGTAAAGATCAAAATGATCTGACAATTTGTCAGATCATACTTATCTCGATTTTGGCATGTGTGTGGATTGGTTCCGTCTTACATAAGTAGGTCCATTTGTTCTATAGAACATGACGTCATCGAAAAAAATGGTTTTTTTTTTCTTAATGACGTCATGGTACTGACGTCATGTTCCATGGAACAAATGGGAACTATCGCTCCAATGCGACCCCGATAATATCAGATCCCGATAATGGTCCGATGTTGATAAACTATGGATTTCTACATCGGGCGGATTGTGATCGAGTCTGATCGAAGCGGTGGCGAATCAAACAAAAGTTTTGGGTTCGTTTGGCATAGGCGACACGTCCTAAGAAGAATTACTGCTGGTTGACAGTCAGCTTAGCGAAACCAGCGCTTTATTTTGTAAAACCCATGTGCTGACAGTAGATAAAAGAGACGGAGAGAAAGAGTTACTATGTCCAGTAGTGGAAGATATTATATGCTAAGGTCAGCTTGCTAATGCTAGCCGCCCCAGAAAATTACAAATGCAAAATTGAACTCGGGTATTGTAGAATTCCATAAGGTTTTCATTCTCACAGATAATTAATATTATAATATAACAGTTAAGTTAACCAGGTGGTTACATTTCGTGCTTTCAAACTTAACCTAAATTAATTAACATACATACATATGAGCAAAATTAGTAAAGAATGTCTTTTTCATACAAAGAGACATGATTGATTAGGAAATAATTGCAATATAGTGTCTACTTAGGTCACATTACATTCTTATATATTACAGAACGGTCTTTACACGGGGTCGAATTAAATTAGCTGACGAAACTTGACCGGCATGATGGTTATCGATATCTTAACACGATCAAACAAGAAATACTGATATTCTAAACTCGATATTTTCGCCGATTCCCTTGTTCACAAACTAAACAAAATTTAAGTTCAGTGCATCTTTTACTTTCTATTTCATTAAGAAAAGGACAGAAGATAAATATTAGGTTTATAATATTAGTTTATTAAAAATACGTCAATTTACGTCAGGGATGACGTAAATTGACGTATTTTTAGTAGCCAATTTTTTAATCATGTCTAAAATTGTCTATGGAGTATCTTAATTTGACAGGACTAAACTAATATTTATCTTCTGTCCTTTTCTTAATGAAATAGAAAGAAAAGGATGCACTGAACTCAAATTTGTGAACAAGGAAATCGGCGCCATTTTAAAGTCGGGAGTAGGGGAAGACCAAAAAAACTATGGATGGACTGAGTGAAAGATGATATGGCTAAAAACGGTGACTTCCGAGATGACGACTAATAGAGAAGTATGGTGGAAGAATATTTATGTTGCGCCGACCCCAAATAAATTGGGATAAGGGCAAAAAAAATATGAAGATGGTGATATTTCAAATTACTGCGGCCGTGGACCCCGTAGTTACTAAGTACGACTTTAGATGTTATTTTGTTTTGTGTTTTATAGTTTGAAGACATCGATACCCATCACGTCTATGAAGTTTCACCAGCCGATTTCATTTAACCCTGTATATTTTTTTTTATATAATCTAAAACATCCAATAACATCAGGCTCCCACGATTTTCGAGTAGGTTTATTCACACACACATAATTATACAAAAATCATATGTAATTTCAATTGACGTAGAATGAACTTAAATGGAAGGGAGCGTTCGGCCGGCGACCAATCACGTTAGCGTAAACATAGTTACGCATTGAATATTATTTACAAAAGAGTCTCGCCAATCTCTAAATAATTAATCGTTTGTTCACTCAAACCGATGGGATGTGGAACACATTGTTTCTTCCTGAACACTTCGGTGTCAATCTTCGGACCCCCGACCACGCTGACCGAAGGTACCGATAGACACAGCATGGGTTTGATCAGCTATTTACATTCATATGTAAGAGATACTTGACTATTATATTTTGTTCGGCGGAGCACGCACACGTTGTGTACGCACACTTACGTACGTCAACACGTAAGTGATTACGTACGCGGGCGGCGACACGGCTATAACTGCCTGCAGATTTTGTGTCAGTGTTGTTTCGCTGAAAATTTTATTTGTGATGCTTTTCGACGACTTGTGGTTGAGTAATATTTAAATGGCTGGACAACGAACACCATGTAGAGTGCTACAAGGATAATTTGGCGTTATTGGCAAACATCTGTGCCGCAGAAATTGTATTGACAAAGCAAGTTGGCGACGTTAGATCCGTTTCGGCCACGTGCCAAAATATTTTTGTAGCGTTGTATGTGTGCGTGCACCGAGCAACGGCTGTAGAAAGACAAGTATCTGTACAGCACCTGTGGTCACTCCATCGCTAGCTCAGCCTTTCCCGCCGCGTAGCGCACCCGCAGGCGTCACGCGGCCGCGCGTCATTGCGCCGGCGCGGGCGGCGACACGGCGTGCGGCGCGCGCGGACGCGGCGGCTGGCGCCGCTGGCGCGCCAGGAACGAGTGCCCCGCCGACAGCAGCGTGAAGCGCGTGTCCACGGCGTCGCGGTGGCAGCGCGCGCCCAGCTGGTACCACGCCGACGTGAGGAGGCGCTGCTCGTTGGCGCCGGCGCGGGCGCTGTCCTCTGTGCCGCCGCTCCATCTGCATGATGGTGTAATTTTAGGACATTGTTCGTTGATAATACCAGAACCGTTCCGCTTCACAGAACAGTCGAGCTGCTCAGATAAAGTTTCCACCCACTGTCCCGTTCCGTAATCGGACCGCACCGTCACAGTCATAGAGATGGCCGATCTGAGTAAATCTATATAAATAAAAACAAAAGGCCTGACTGACTGACTGACTGACTGACTCATCAACGCCCAGCCCAAACCCTTAGACCTAGAAAGCTGAAATTTTACACGGTGGTTCCCTTTATAATGTAGACAAGGAATAAGGAAGGGTTTTTCGAAATTCAACCCCTAAGGAAGTCAAATAGGGGATGAAAGTTTGTATGAAAGTCCCTCAGTTTTAAAGTTAGGATCTTCAAATTTTGTGTTTAGGCTGACGATTGAAAATTAATTTACACGTGTCTCAGCGTTTTTGATAATTCCACCCCCAAAGGGCTAAAAAGGGGGATGAAGTTGTGTATGAAAGTCAGTCAGAATAAAGTTACGATCTTCAAATTTTGTGTTTAGGCTGACGATTGAAAATTAATTTATACGTGTCTCAGCGTTTTTGATAATTTCACCCCCAAAGGGGGATGAATGACCTGACTGAGATATCAACGGACAGCCTAAACCGCTGGACCTAGGGACATGAATTTTGGAGGGTGTGTTCTTTGTGAAGAGTAGGTATCCAGTAAGAAGTTTTTGGAAATTCAACCTTGAAGGGGGTGAAAAGGAGGGGATTTTGTTTGTATGAAAAATCTTATTCCTTGAGTTAATAACCTTGAAACTTTGCAAGAATACCTATCTAAGTAATAAACGAAGTTTCTCATTTTTCGTTTTTCTAAACTACCCCCTAAAGAGGTATTGGGGGTTGTCAAAATTTGTATGGAAGAATTTTAACGCGCTATCCGAGTAACTCGAAACTCAGTATTTATACTAGGGACTAAAAATAAAGAATAACGTGTGTCAGGGTTTTTCGAAAATCTACCCCTAACTGTGTGAAAAGGGGTAGTTAATTTTACAGGGGAGGATTTTACTGCGTGACTTGATTAGCTCGAAAATTGGCATAAATAATCTTTGAGTCAAGTTATGAACACATCTTAAACGATTTTTCATAATTCGACCCATGTAGGGGTGAAAAGCGGGAATACTGTTTGTATGAAAAATCTTATTCACTTGGTTAATAAACTTGAAACTTGGCACGAATATTAATCTAAGTAAATTATGAAGTTTGGCATTTTTTGTTTTTATAAACTACCGCCTAAAGGGGGGTTGGGGGCATCAAAATTTGTATGGAAAAATTTTAACGCGTGGTCCGATTACCTCGAAACTCAGTATTTATACTTAAGACCAAAAATAAAGAATAATGTGTGTCAGGGTTTTTCGAAAATCTACCCCTAACTGTGTGAAAAGGGGTAGTTAATTTTACAGGGGAGGATTTTACTGCGTGACTTGATTAGCTCGAAAATTGGCATAAATAATCTTTGAGTCAAGTTATGAACACATCTTAAACGATTTTTCATAATTCGACCCATGTAGGGGTGAAAAGCGGGAATACAGTGTATATGAAAAATCTTATTCATTTGGTTAATAAACATGAAACTTGGCACGAATATTTATAAGTATAAATAAATTATGAAGTTGGGAAATTTTTGTTTTTCTAAACTACCTCCTAAAGGGGGATTGGGGGCGTCAAAATTTGTATGGAAGAATTTTAACGCGTGGTCCGATTTACTCGAAACTCGGTATTTATACTTAAGACCATAAATAAAGAATAACGTGTATCAGGGTTTTTCGAAAATCTACCCTTAACGGGGTGAAAAGGGGTAGTTAGTTTTACATGGGAGGATTTTACTGCATGGTTTCATTAATTCGAAAATTGGTACTAATAATCTTTGAGTCAAGTAATGAACACATCCCAAACGATTTTACGAAATTCCACCCCTGTGGGGGTGAAAAGCGGTGATACAGTTTATATGAAAAATCTTATTTATTTGTTTAATAAACATGATACTTGGCAATATTTGGGTCAGTAAATAAGAAAGATTGTCACTTTTAGTTTGAAAAAAAACCCCTTACATGATTTAGGGTGTGACAAAGTTGATAGGTTAGAAAAATGTGTAACCCGCTGTCGGATTAACTTGAAACTCGGTACTACTAAAACAAAAAATAAAACAAGTATGAGTTTTAGGGTTTTTCAAAAATCTCCTACCAAGGTGGGAAATGGCAAGTAATAAAGTTTAAGGGAAGGATATTACTGCTTGCATCCATTAACTCGAAAATGGGTATGGTCTTTGAGTCAAGTTATGAACAAATCACGAACGATTTTTCAAAATTTCACCCCCGTGGGGGTGAAAAGTAATCTATAAACTAAAAAATTGGCCCGAATACTTATTTATCTAAATAAATGATAAAGATACATTACATACATTTTCGAAATTTTTAGAGGAAAGTACGAATTTTACGCGGACGAAGTCGCGGGCAGAAGCTAGTAGGTTGATAAGCGTTTGAATCGAATCGAAGCGAATCGCATATAAACGCGGTAGTGCACCGTGTGGTGTCCGTTCTGACGTGCACAGGCCTACGCCTACCAGCAGCCTGGAACCGTCACGTCGCCGGACCTGCACGTCAGGTACCGTGCTTTGCATGTTACTGATCGGTCTGGATACGAAACGGGATAGTGGCTGGAAACTTTTAATCAACGCGAACTTTTTCGCAAACGACGGCGCGTTCTTCGTTAAATATAAAATTACTCGTATAATAAAAAGTTAAAAATCAAAGACTCACTCATTTCTATTGCTAGCTGCGGGCGCAATCTCGGGTCGCGATGGGCCGGCCACTGTACCCGCTGCACGAGAGTAGCCCAGCGTTATGTCTGACAGGGATGGTTGAGCTGCAAATATAAAAAGCGTATATCGATCAATTTTTTGAAAGGCTTGAAAATGATATTGCTTCTATTCTAACCAGTAACTAAAAGGACCCTGAATTCGATTTTGGTGCAAACTAAATCGAAAAAAAAAACTGGTTTTAGTTTCGAAATTTTAATTTAGTGGCCTTTGTCTTGCAGTGGATACCGGCTAGACGCTTAGTTTCCAAATAAGTTTATTTATGTTCCGAATACGATAGTTTCACCAAGAATCAAATCTTATTTGAATAAAAATACACCACCTGTATTACGGTATAGTCAGCCTCAAAAAGATGTACGAGTATACATCGATAATTTTTGTCGATATACAAAGTGTAAAAAAATTAACCTTAAAAACTTTAAGAGGTGCTTTAGACCATCGAACTGAACAACTTTCACTATGGGACCAACTCCGAAATCACGAAAAAAAAATCAGCTGTTTCATACAAAAGTTCAATACCTACTCGGCCAAAATGTATGAAACAGCTCATTTTTTTTTCGTGATTTCAGAGTTGGTCCCATAGTGAAAGTTGTTCAGTTCGATGGTCTAAAGCACCTCTTAAAGTTTTTAAGGTTAATTTTTTTACACCTTATATACAATTTTTAAGCCTAACTGTACGATAGTACACGCCTGCTTATGAACATAGAAAGACATAGAAGATAGATATATCACGTACCAGAAGCTCTAGGATCGAGCGACTTGATGACGTCCTTGGCCTTTTCGAGACACTTCTTGTACTTGTCCTCAGTAGCGAGTAGTTCTGCGTCCCTGGCCGCGATCGCTTCCTGTAGCTTAGTGGCGCGCCGCCGTTCTTCTGCTAAGGCCGCTTGTAACTCTTCTACTTGCAACGCTGGATAGATAAGAAAATTCAATGACTTTTCCAAATAAAAGTACATTGAATGAGTTGTTCGACAGAACAGTGCTCAGCAGTTTCAAGAAAGAAGTGTTTTTTTGTAGAATTTGTTTTAGTCACGAACATGTCAAAGAATTACTTACAATATGTGTGACAGACTAAAAAAAATAATGAGAACCAAAGCGGTCAAATCAATGGTATTGAACCCTTCGCATCTAGCGTTGATGTTCGTCATAAGGTGAGTATAGACTAGAGCATTTATTTGTAACAGAAAATTCGCCGTTATTAAAGTTTATCAACCCGCACTTCGAACACGACGCTCGATGTTTTGTGACAACCTGATTTTAAAAACCAACGAGCGTATTGGTGTAACATTTTATCGAGTAAAGGCACGAGCAGTACCTGCAGGTCCGACATTTCAACAATGAACGCAAGATGGAAAGAAATATTACAGATAAATGCTCACTCGCCGTGAGCATTACGTCGAATGCAGCGTCGAGCATTCGCAGAAACGTTGCATTACATGTAAATGTTTGAGAAAACGTTCTCAAAATCAACACTAACGCAGCGTGTACATGAACCATATAGTCCATATATATCCAGATGCGAAGGCAGTTTTCCGGTGCCAAGAATGGAACATCATCAGAATCCACCATTGTCTGTTTCTTGGCTTAAGCATTCGTTGGTGGAAAGCTTCTTCACAAGAAACTAACTGTTTGCATTTAAACGATTATTGATTAGGATTCATAGAACGTGCTGTATTTTTTTTTTTGTTTTTTACTTTTTTTTTCGTGTCTCACATAGGGTCTTAGCATTATGCTGAGCTTCGACTGTTCTGCGTGGATGTGACGCATATTTTCTCCCAACTTGTTCTTTTTTACCCGACTGCGCGACGCAAAGGAGTGGTAATGTGTTTATCAGCCTATGTATGTATGTATGTATGTATGTATGTTTGTATGTTCCTTTGAAGCACTATACAGACCAAACGCCTGGACCGATTTTTATGATTCACACGTCAATCGATTCCTATTAGTCCGGCGAGTGTCACTAAAGACATGACGTTAATGAAAATTCAATATGGCGACTACTAGACGCCATATTGTGAAAATAAAAAAAATGAAAGTCAAGAAACTATGTCAAGTGGGGTATCGTTGGATAGGTCTTTCAAAAATATCAGTGGTTTGGGAAGACCGTTTTTTGATTAAGTAAACCGTTCGTGACTTATCAAGCTTTAAAGTACCAATTTTCGTTAGAATCAAGTGTCCCCCCCCTACCAACTAAACGCGGCAGTAGTACCTATATATTACGAAGTTTAAAGGGAAACTATCACACTTAAGTGGGATTTACAACTCATAACTAAAAAGAATAAAATAAAAAAATTAAATTTAAAAAATCAAAAAACCCGACTGCGGTAAAAAACTTAAGTTAAAAAAAACTGAAAAGCTAAAAACAAGCCCATTTTAAATTAAATAAAAGTTGGAAGCAGGCGGGACCCATACCATTTTTCTATTTTCAAACTCAAATGGGTCCCGCCTGCTTCCAACTTTTATTTAATTTAAAATGGGCTTGTTTTTAGCTTTTCAGTTTTTTTTAACTTAAGTTTTTTACCGCAGTCGGGTTTTTTGATTTTTTAAATTTAATTTTTTGTGTTTGTGTTCTTTCTCTGCGACATGTTTGTTTGTTTGTATTTGTTTGTTAACCCTTGCCAGAGCATAGTCCTTTGCTTTATAGGAGAAACTGTTAAAAGCTAAATAATAGTAATCTGTAGACTTACATTTCCTCTGGCTATCCTCTATAGCGGACGCTAGTCGTGGATGCGGCGCTTCGAGGGTAGCTTCCAACTGCATGATGCGTTGGTTCGCTTCCCGGTTGATCGCTCGCTGCTTCTCTAGCCGCGCCACGTAATCCTCTAAGAGAGCCTGAATGAGTGATACTTCTTGTAAATGATGTTGCGTTAAATATACAGACGGGAATCCACCTATGGTTATGTTAGGATCCACCAAATTTGCTGTTAAAACCAATTTTTTTGAAAAAAAATCTATAATTAATTATTATTTGGCCTTGCCATTTAACGCTAAATAAATGAGACCGAACGTAAGACAAATCACGGAAGTGAAATCGCAGTGAGCGCGTGTTTTGCGGGGTGACCTTATGCGCCGGGTAACCTAATGTGAAATGAAACACACGCTGAAACAAATTCACCTATAGGCCAACCGATTAACTGAGACGTTGCCTGAAGTAGGAGCGCGGTGCGGGGGGGGGGGGGGGGTGTGGTGACGTGATGCGAGAGCTCAGTGATTCGTCAACTTGTGACAACTATCACCTCTCTCTCAGGCAACGTGTCAGTTAAGCGGTCAGCCTATAGTTGTTATGTTATATTTCAATTTGGATGGCTCATATGTTATGTTTCATCAATCTGTATCCGGTATATTGCCGGATATAGTCTATCTGATTGGCGCTGCCAATCTGAACAGTTAATGCCCCATTGAAGCAAAGGTCTCCCGCGTAGCCTTCCACATTCCCTTTTGTGTTGCCTTTTCTGAACGATCCGACATAAACACGTCTTGGAATTCCTGCCGGGATTGCGGGTTGTTCGAAAAAGATACCGTGGCCCCTGGCACAGGCAACTGAAGGAACACGGGTGGGTTATAATCAGTAAAAGTCTGACACGCCCTATCGCTCCGCCCAGAGCGGCAGAAGTTGTTTAATAATTACGCACCCAAAGAAAAATAGGCATCGTATATTTTTGGATTACCGCTACCCCGGAACATAAAGGGATAAGGAAGGAACACGGGTGGGTTTTAGTGAGTAAGAGTCTGACACTCCCTTCCGCTCCACCCAGAGCGGGAGGGATGATGATTTCCCATCCAAAAAAAAAGGCTAAATATTCTAAGAATACCTTAAGGATTACAGGCATTATTTTATGTTGTGTGTATTCTAGCAATCATTTTGTAACAGACAAAAATAAAACGAGCTAGCAAAACTTTTTTGGCCTGGAAACCCACCTGTACAGATGCCTGGTCCGCCTGCGCTCCTTGGTTCTGTCGTAGCAGCTTGTTCTCGTGTTCCAGTCGAATTAACTGCTCCTTCAGATCGTTAGGAATCAGCTCCCGGGACACGTTGTCTTCATTGGCACCTAGAATTTAAATAAAGAATTAAAAAAAAAGACTTCCTTTCTTGCCTCATACACGATTTTTCTTATTTTTAGTTTCTAGGTAAGTTCTAATTAAGATTACTTAATTTTTAGTTTTGTTAGTGTTTTTGTTCATTCTTTGTAAGTTTTTCGTTAGTTTTTTTTTCTATTTCTTCTTCTGCAAAGATGCCCATTTGTCTCGGTCTTGTGCTACTTGGCTGCTTGCTTGTGCAGAATTTAAATAGTATGTGTTAAAAATAATTACCGTGTAACGACAGGACAGGCTTATTGCAAAGGCTTTTTTGTATCGGCTATGGCCAGTAGTGGACGGCACTATCTATACCAGTCTATCTTTATGTTACTGTTCACGCGCGAACGTCGGGGAGGCGAGGCGCGCGGGACGGAGACGCGACGCGCGCGCGCTGCCGGCCGGCTCGGGCCGCCCGCCAGTGACCGTTACATCTCGCAAGCGAGCGGGCAACAAAGTACTATACTTTGTTATCTGACCTAGCAGTTATTTTACTAAAATTTTATACAGTGGACTGTATAAAATTTTGGTATAATAACTGCTAGGTCGCGTGCGTAGGCTGCGTGGTGTTTGGCTCTTTTGGGTGTGGACTATCTAGTTTGATTGAAGAGCCAAACACACCATCCCCAACAGTTACTCTGTACAGCCCGTCTTTTTTTTTTGTGGATGGGAAATCATCAAATGACTTCTCCCGATCAGGGTGGAGCGGAAGGGAGTGTCAGACTCTTACTGACTAAAACCCATCCGTGTTCCTTCCTTAGCCCTTTATGTTCCGGGGTAGCGGTAACCCTTTCGGACAGTCCCGCCACCCCGGCAGCCTGTCTAACGTAAGCGTACACAAATACAAGAAAGCAGCTTAGTGAAGTTACAAGATATTTTGCGGGGGAGTTTTCCAGTCTTAAAGTTAGGGGGGTGCTGATCAAAAAAGAAGGGGCCTGCCAGGGCCGAAGCCTGCCGGGGGTGCGGGATTGTCCGAAAGGGTTACCGCTACCCCGGAACATAAAGGGCTGAGGGAGGAACATGGATGGGTTTTAGTCAGTAAAAGTCTGACACTCCCTTCCACTCCACCCAGAGCGGGAGGGGTCATTTGATGATTTCCCATCCATAAAAAAGGGGGCGTGCTGATGCCGAAAATGCAGTCAAAACCTATTCGTATTGAGCCAAAGATGGCAGTCATAAATTTAAAAAGTTACCGGCAGTGATGGTGGAGCATCGTAGTTCGTCCACGGTGTCCCGCAGCGTGTCACGCTCGTGTAACAGCGCGTCACGCTCGCGTTGCGCGGACGCTGCGCGACTGCTTAGCTTCTTATTCTCTATTTCCAGCTTATCTGCTTTCGTTATCTCGCCGTCTAGTTTCTCGTTGAGATCCATAACCTAGAATATATCGTAACAACACAATTAAGACGTTTTGAAACTATATTTAGTCACGGCGCTTGGGTCGAGTAATCGCTCCTTTTATAGCAGTATTTAAGCTGTAATAATAATCTATACAGGGTGAATTTTCCAAGTGGGCGTGGATGGCCAAATTCTAAACTATGAAGAATAGCGAAAAGTACTCAAAGGAGTCGCGGGCTCGATTTTGATAAAAACTAAAATTGACAACATTTCATATTTTTAACCTGCATGTACACTCAGCGGCACGGAATCTTGGCCAAGCGCTTATCTCGCGATAGCAAAAGTTTTAAGTGTTTCTGATGAATGTTTGTTGTGCAGGTATGTCAAAAAATGTTTACTTTTAGTTCAAGAGGGTAATCCATTATGTTTAAATGCACCACAACGAAACTTTTAATTTACTGTTGAATCGGGTCATTTGAGCGACTAAGTTCACATTTTAAATTTGTGTGTTGTGAAAAGTTTACTGTTCGGTTTTTGAATTATTGTGATTTTATGCTTTTAATTCAATAAGTAAAGGTGCTTTAAAAGCAATAAAAATGCCTCTAACACCAGCACAGGTTTCACAAGCCGTTGCGTTAATTAACCAAGGGCTGACACAGCGTGAAGTTGCTATTGCTCTTAACGTACCACGGTCATCAATGCAGTATGCCCTTAAAAGATACCAGGAGACAGGCCAGTACACCAACAGGCCAGGCAGTGGAGGCGTAAGCTGCACATCGGCCCGAGACGACCGCTTTATTGTCCTGGAGGTTTTGAGAAACCGCTACCTGACCGCTGTTGAGATACGCCAGCGGCTTCAAATTGTGAGAGGCGTTAATGTTAGTGAGCGTACGGTGAGAACACGAATGAAGGAAGTCAATTTAAAAGCTTGTAGACCAGCATGAGGTCCAGAACTTCTCAGAGAGCACCGAGTAGCTCGACTTCACTTCGCACGAGAACACGTTAACTGGACCCACGAGCAATGGGCTAGAGTACTGTTCACAGACGAGTGTCGAATAGCTTTACGTTCTCCAGATGGTCGAGAACGAGTGTGGCGAAGAAGAGGAGAGCTGTTTTTACCCATTACTACCACTCAAACAGTGAGTTTCCATGGAGGCTCAATAATGGTATGGGGAGGTATAAGTTCCGACGCACGTACAGAGTTGGTTATCGTCGATAATCGGCTAACAGCTGTTCCATACATCGAGGAAGTTCTTCAGGAATACGTAATGCCATATTTGGGGTTCATTGGACACGACCAATTCCCCCTAATGCACGATAATGCACGCCCACACGGCTCACATTGCGTTGAAGAATATCTGGAAGAGGTTGGCATACAAAAATTGCAATGGCCAGCTCGTAGCCCAGACTTAAACCCAATTGAGCATATCTGGGACATGCTCAAAAGAAACATAAAGTCCAGCTTCAACCCGCCGGAAACTCTAAACCAGCTCCGAACTGCAGCGCTGGCCGCTTGGCGCAGTATACTGCAAGTTGATGTCCGAAACATCATCCAAAGTATGCCAGATCGAATGCAGACAGTTATCAGGGCTAGAGGAGGAAACACCCGATATTAAAACGTATAGACAATAACAAAAAAGACCTTAGTTTTTATTTTGTAGTGTTTTTACATTTATAGTGAAAAATTCTTAATTTCAGTGAAAGTGCGTGATTTTAAAAATTGATTTATTGGTGAGGTAATCTTTTAATTTCTAAGTTCTTAAAGCATAAGAGACACGTACTAAAGCCACTTACCCTTAATTTATTGTCATAAATACAAATGCAAATTTTTTTATGCAAATAATCAGCAAAATCACGAGTGGCCAAGTTTCCGTGCCGGTGAGTGTATTATTACGTTATATAAAAGTAAATTCAAATCTAGGGCACCCATATTTTTTCGTTTTTCGAAATTATGTGCTTTTCATTCATAATTTTAACTTTGAAATTCGGTGTATTCTAAAAAGACGTAAGTGCCAGATGACGGTAGAATGGCGATATTACCTTTGCTTTATTGTGACCCGTCAAAAAAACTGTGAGATGTCACTTGTCTCAGTCGTTGTTTTGGTTCCGTCATTGGCGTATATTTTTCATTGGGATCCATTTTATTGGCGAAATATCAATCAAAAATTGATAATATTAACGTGTCGAGTTGTAAGTAGCGTGTAAGTAGCGTGTCGAGTTGATAGGAAAAAATATTGTTGAATTCAATTCAGTTTCTTAGTTGTTTTCTAGTTACACTTCTTAGGTGACATTGACATGTCTTCTTTGATATAATGTTTTCAATCAAAGACATTGGAATGCGCAAAGGTAACTACCTCATTCCGCCGTTTATGTGACGTCATCACCTGTTTTTTGACTTTGATTTTTTTTCTCAGAAATTTAGAAATAAAAAAATAAAATAAAAATATATTTGAACTCAGGATACGAAAATAAAGAAATAGTATTTTTGTTTTAAGGTCGTGTCAGGTTTGAAATGTTGTCAATTGCGTCATTGGATTTTTGAAAAATCAATATTTCTAGCCAGGAATCGAACCTGTTGGTTTTGAAAAAAAAAACACACACTGTATTATTACACCATTCGATAGTGTCCCTAATAAGGATCAAATTCTGGGAAGTAATGACATACGGCAAACTTAAGGAAAATGTTGAATTTTAATAAACTGCTTCTTTTTTCATACTTTGTTCGAAATGATGCTCAATATTTTTACACCCGAAACACTCGTAGCGCAGTCACCTTCACAAAATTATGTTCTAAATTCAAAGTTTTAGTTGCAGTACAATCCTTGAGACGTCGAATCCAGCTATGTATTCAAAAACAATTGTCATAATTTTGAACAATTAATCAGTTAAGGTGTAATAGGTAGGTAGCATAAGAAAGTAAAAAAGTATTTTGATAAAAATGAGCTCTTTCCTTTAGTTTGCCGTATGTCATTACTTCCCAGAATTTGATCCTTATTAGCGACACTATCGAATGGTGTAATAATACAGCGTGTGTTTTTTTTTTCAAAATCAACAGGTTCGATTCCTGGCCAGAAATATTGATTTTTCAAAAATCCAATGATGCAGTTTTAGTTTTCATCAAAATCGAGCCCGCGACTCCTTTGAGTACTTTTCGCTATTCCTCATAGTTTCGGATTTGGCCATCCACGCCCACTTGAAAAATTCACCCTGTATATCTATCCACAAACAGTAGGCCTATAAAAACCCTAACCATACTTAGAACTTTGTCATACAAGATGCAAATGGCGTAGTTAAAAATGACACCAATGACAATTCGCAGTTATTTTATTGTTTTATTATTATTTATTTTTTATTATTAATCCCCTAGTGCGATTTATAGATGTCCGCGGGTGGGGACACACCTGCGGATCAGAATACCAGCACTGCGCGCGCTGCGGTATTTAAATATCGCAGCATTATGCTATTACCATAATTAGCCTTTTTATATTTTATATGTTAATTTTGCTAGTATCAAATTATCCTGTTTTTACTGTTTGTATTTCCTGTGCATGCCCAAAATAAAATATTTTCTCTTTCTTTCTTATTATGAATTGTTAAAGTCATAACCGTTCTGTTACAAAAAAAAGGAATGGCGCTATACGTCGTGTATAGCTCCATCTTTCACTAACACTGGAAAAATGAGTGCTATAACACGTCATAATACAACCTGAGAAGTAATCCAATCACCTGTTTCTTATAAATGTCAAGCTGCGCTCGTATCGCGTTGGCCTTAGCAGCCGCCTGCTCTTGTTCGATGGCTCGCTGCACATGTTCAGTGTTAGCTCTCTCCAGCAGCTTTACTTGCCGCCTTAGATCCACGTGTTCTTCCATTCTTTTCTTATATGACGCCACTGTGGCTTCTAAAGCAGCCGCCTTCGCTGCCGTTTCTCGTAACGCGTCTAGTTCGTCTTTTAACGCTATGTTTTCGGAGGCAGCCATCTGGAATGAAATAATAGTAATTTATTGTTAACATCTTGCTTGAAATCATCTTCTGCTAACTAAAATAGAGGCCGTTTACGCTTATGGCAAGCGTAGACGCATTGGTCACCGCCTCACAATGCTGGGACTGCCTAAAAACTATGCATCTTTCTCCTCTCAGTGTTACAGGTGGTGGGAAACCTTACAACAAGAGAAAAACTCGAAACAGTTGAATAACGTGTCTGCTCTGTAGGCACATATAACTACTGAGGTAACGAGTGAGGACGCCATTTTCTTTATTTTTTTCTATATTCAAAATACTTGTAGTGCTAGTATGTTTTATCATTTTATGGGAGGCCAACACGAAAAGGCGCTATTACTTACCAGACGTTTATGACTTCATAACATTACAAAATAAATGAAAAGATGGATAATTTATCCTATATCAGGTACAGCATCAACAATTTCTCTTTTCAAAACCTTTTCAAAACTATAGGATGAACTTTCAAGTCATAGAAGGATTCTTAAGGAAAAAAGAAAAAGAATACTGAATTTATCTTTTTAGGGTTCCGTAGTCAACTAGGAACCCTTATAGTTTCGCCATGTCTGTCTGTCCGTCCGTCTGTCCGTCGTCGCTTAATCTCTGTGACCGTTAGCACTAGAAAGCTGAAATTTGGTACCAATATGTATATCAATCACGCCGACAAAGTGGTAAAATAAAAATTGGAAAAAAATGTTTTATTAGGGTAGCCCCCCTATATGTAAAGTGATTTTTTTTTTTAATTTCAACCCTAACGTGTGATATATTGTTGGAAAGGTACTTAAAAATGAATAGGGGTTTACTAGAATCATTTTTTGATAATGTCAATAATTTCGGAAATAATCGCTCCAAAAGTAAAAAACAATGTGTCCCCCCCCTCTAACTTTTGAACCATAAGTTTAGAAAATATGAAAAAATCTGAAAAGTAGAACTTTA
This sequence comes from Amphipoea lucens, assembly GCA_947508005.1. Classification (NCBI taxonomy): domain Eukaryota; kingdom Metazoa; phylum Arthropoda; class Insecta; order Lepidoptera; family Noctuidae; genus Amphipoea; species Amphipoea lucens. The sequence goes on from OX382356.1 coordinate 10,648,979, forward strand.
TAAGGACTTTCTAGGAAAATTATTTTGAACTTGATGGAAACAACAGTTTTTGTACAAAAAAGACAAAAAGTTGTACAAAATAATTTCTAGACTAAGTTTGTAGTATAATCGTATATGCAAGCATTTTTTTTTAACTTCGTTTACATATTTTATTATCCTGAACGTATCTTTTTTCAAACAAAAAAAGAATTATTAAAACCTTTAAACTCATAAGTGGGAACACTTATTGTGACGGACGGAAAACTACGGAACCCGACACTGAGCGTGGCCCGACACGCTCTTGGCCGGTTTTTATACCTTCTGTGGAAGCTATTTCTCTAAAGGAGGCATAATATGCCTCCTTTCGTTTCTGCCAGTCTCCACGGTTTCGCATCGCATTTTTAACAAATTACATAACAAATGCAGCATTTTAAGGCTCTGTTTATGTAACAGCGACGCGTGCCCATTCTACAACGTCACGCTGAACGACCATTAGCATGAATTTAATCATTAATTATGTCATTTAACGTAAGGCTCATTATCAGTCTACCTCACGGTAGTTAGTTAGCATTTTGCTAAGCTAATGATGTTAATTTGTGAAAAGCCGACTGGCACCTGGCGCATTTATTTAGAAGTATCGAAACTCTTTTATGTACAAAAGTTGTTAAGAGCGTTTACGATGTACGGTATTTCATAGAAACTTTCCAGCCTTTGTTTTTCGAAATGAATTAATCGATTTTAATAAAACTTCATAAGCAGGATACAAAGGTCTAAAAGTTAGTAATGGTCAATTTCGAAATGTCTTATTTAACAAAAGATAATTGGAAATCTCTGTTTCTATGGAAAATTTTAAATCGGCCTAATTTGGCTGTAACACTATTTTTCGAAAATGTTCTTTACTAACTTTTTAGACCTTTGTGTCCTGCTTATGCGTACGAAGTTTCATTAAATCGGTTCATTAATTTCGAAAAACAAGGACTTGAAAGTTTGTATGAAATGCCGTACGTCGTAAACGCTCTTAAGTGACGTTTTGGAATAAAGGGAAAGTGACTGACTCCCTGAACTATTATCATGGGAATTCGTATCACAACCAACACCTCATCAATCAATTGACACTACATACTTCTTGAATGGTATTATGATTTCCTTTTTACGTAAGTCGTAAATAATACAGTTAACATGTGTAATTAACACGCACTATTACCCAAAGCGTCAAGGTCTTCAGCAGTGCAAACATTCTTCACATTTTCAATACTTAGGTAATTTATTAGACTACTAGTTAATTGGTTAATGACTGAGAATATGGTATTGGTACAAAAGGTGTAAAACATATAAGGTTATCTCGAAACTATCTTTACATGACGCTTACAAGAAGCAAGCATTGCTTTAATCGGGATAAAATGAATAATGGACTATTTGAAATAGGCGTAATACATTGCTGTTCATGTTAAAAATTGTCCGGATAAACAATAATGAATATAATTTTAGGAGACTGTCGTCTGCTGTACGCCGAGGGGTCCGTAGAAGCGAGAGGCCGACTCGTGTCGCTGTTGCGCCGTGCCGTGTCGTGTTAATCACGTCGTTGAGTTGGCGATGTTATCGATATTTTTCTAAATGTGACAGTATAATTCTCAACTCAAATCTAGTTTCTAATCAACTTGACTATTTACTGGATATCATTAAAACACTCCATAGACACGATTTTTTTTTCTACATAATCAGACAGTAACAAACCTGTAACTCCTCATTCCTAAGCTTCAACAACGCCAACTCCCGCTCCAGCGCATCAGCTCTTGCATGTTGATCATCACGTTGCAGCTCAACCTTGTCCAATTCATCCTTCAACACATCGAGTTGTGCGCGCATTGTGGTATAGCGCAACGTGCCCGCATGCGCAGGCCCAAGGGATGCGCCCGCGTCATCTAATTCCGCATCTGCCGACTCCACCGCGGCTTCCCGCGCCGCTGTCAATCGAGCCACCTCACTCAGCAACGTCATCTTCTCCTCTTGGAGAATTTTCACCTGGAATTTTGATGATTCGATTATAAAATTATAGTTTTCGATTGGAATTTCTTCGACATGGTTGGGTTTGAAGACACGAGTGTGAATGATCGAGGTTCGAGTTGGTCTATACGTAAATTTCGAAGCCATGCATCTAATTTGGTCGTCGGCACTAATATTTAACAATAAGAAATTAAATGAGAGTACGTGACATTAATTTAAAATGCAGCTACTTGGTATTAAGTAAGTATGTTTTTTTTTCGGTTTTTGTGTATGATGTCATCACTCATCATAAGTGCTTAGTTATGAAGTGTCTTCCTTCCTAATGTTAGTTTAAAAAGCACGTCTCTCTGTCCGTTAATGCGCGTATAACTCGAGAATCACTCATTAGAATCATGTGTTTTGTTTTTATTAATTCACATGTTTTCATGTTTTCTGGACAAGTTTTTGAATATTATGTTCGCAAGCGGAGCCAGGGTCACAGTTAAGTAGGTAATCTATTTGGCACATAACTAAAAGATGCAGATTATACCGTGCACGTGGGAAATACGGCGGGCAAACTTGTTAATAGTAAATAAGGTGTCACGTAGTAATTTGAAAACACTATTGAAATTGTAAAGTCGTATCTCTCGCAGATGTCACGTCATACAGTGTAAAACCTTTCATCCATGATCCGACCTTAAAGCACCCTAAAGGTATGATTCCGATCTCGGCAGCACGCAGCAGTGCTGCCGCAGCACTGCTGGTCCCCATATATTCTCTATAGGAATGTCGCGCATCATTGCTGCCGTGCTCGGAATGTAATCTCATATGAACCCATAGAAAATGTATGAGTAACTAATTAAGGTGTTTGCAAATCATTAATTATTAAGTACTTATGTATTTATATTAATTAACAAATAGAAATCGCGGAGAAAACAGAATTTACAACAACGTTAATAATAAAGTTTCACGTTATAACAATATTATGAATCATCAGATTACAAATAAACAAACTCAAATGCGTGAAATAAATTACAGTTTCATAACGCTCAAGCTTGGTGTAAAACGGGTTGTAAACCAACATTATTACGGTAATTAAATAATAATAATAACATAAGTAAACAAACCTGTGTGTCAAGTTCATGGCACCTCTGCGCGAGGGCTTCTCTCATGTCCGCATCGGACAGTTGCGGCGGCGGCGCGTCCAAGTGCACACTGCCACGATTCACACCCAGCGTTAGCGTCTGCAGTTCCTAACACAAAATAATAACATTCTAAACAAACCACTCGTATAGTTACACACTACTTTTACTTTCAGGCAAACATAAACACCGCTGGAGCCAGCGGCGCCACATTCTGCAACTGACAGACAGGTAAACTATTGTCGTATCCACCACCAACAATATCGTGATCCAAGGACATTAAATATGAGCGTAACTAAAATTGAATTTCTTTGCCGCTTCAAGTAACGAGCATGCAACTTTGAAAAAGTGAAGCAACAACGTATGCTTACTAAACTCTTGCGAAGATGTACATTACATTATAAGTGCGCTCGTATAATAATGTAACACATTATAGTTCAATGCATGAAAAGGCGGTCGACTGAAGTAAATTACACATTACATAAGAAAACGTTGGACTAATTGGTTACGGATGGATAAGATGATAAAGTGTTTAAGATTTATTTTATTACTCATAATGAGGGGAATCTGTGCTTTTCACCTTTTTTGTAGCAACACAATGTTGTAAATCAATCTTACTTATATAGATTTTGAATTATTAACGGCTCACTGGGCCTAGAAAGTAAAGACATAGAGCATCTATACTTTCTAGATACACCAATTATTATTTATAGACATTACTAAAACTTTACACTTAGTGATGTATACTTTAGTTATTGACCTAGAGAAATGAATAGTATAAAGTTACGTTAGAAAGAAATAAATATGGCATTCAAAAACCATTCACGTGGGAGTAATTGTATTCGCGAAGTCATTGTGATTGTGTAATTAGATTGCAAATTTGAGTACAAGGTCAACTATAATGTACAATCGCCAGCAAAATTGCATGGGTACCTTAGTGTCTATTTTCCCGTGAACGTTTGAATTCAAGTTTTCGAAAATAAACTAGATGGCGTTGGTTTCTTCACAACTATGACTAATTTACGAAACGTAAGTAAGGAGTTAGGAAGAAACGTATTAAGTAGGATTGAGCAAAGAGTTACAAGGCTAATACATTTTCTAATTATTACACTACATTTACCAGCATACGTAGCTTAAATGATAAAAATAATAAAAGAAACCGATAGGAATATATTTATTAAGCTAACGAGTGGGTATTTTAATAATTAATTTAATATTCGAATTAGTAGTTACTTAGCACCTACTTATAAATTGATATTCATTTTTAACATAGTAGGTTAATAATTAGGAACAATTTTCTTTAAAAGAAACTATTAATTATAAATTGTTTGAATGTTTGAAGAGACAAAAAGAAACTACAAAAATATTTTATCATATAAAGCAAAGCAACGCCATCTAATAACAGCATAATTAAATTTTGTTAGTCGTTAACTGGTTTTACGCTAGATGGCGTCATTTCTCGCTTCATACGATTTTGTTTCTGTACTACCCATGCACTTTTGCAGCCTATTGTACATTAACATTATCCTGAACTTTACAGTTTTGATCCACTAAAATAGGTATGTATTTAATGCGTACAAAGAATATTTTAAGCAATAGCAATACTGACAGTTATTTTACTTACATATAGGTGTGTTGCCAGACATAAAAAATATAAATAAAATTATGTGAAAAAAATTAAAGCAGTACATAATTGAGCATATTTAATTTCAGGGTGTGGTGATAGTAAATATAATTAGACGAAACAAATCTTAAAAAACCCAAAGCTAACACCATACGAAATCTAAAAGTTTTTTTTATCTGTGTCATTTTTTAAATAGACACCGATAGGCGATACCGATACCAAAGCCAGAATATTTTGGTACCGCCTTTTCTTCTAAGCTCCCGTGTGCGGGACCAACCAATGGCATGACGCCAAATATACCGTACTCCATGGCTCAAATGCGCTACTTGCTTCTAACATGTAAACCACCTTAGTTGAATGGAAATTAAAAGTATTTCTTGATTCTGGCGCAGGTTCTAAGACTGAAGTAAATACTGTATTTGTCTCCCTGTTTATTTGTATTAATTTTCTACAAATTCTATACTAATTAAAGAAACTGGTAAGTAATACATTTTTTAAACATCTAGAGACTTGCTAAAAAAGCTTGCTGTTACAAAGCTTTGCTACTATTAAAACATGGACACAACTAGAAAACTTTAAAGATATACTAGTATATAAATCCTAAAAGCTGTGGAAAGTAAACGCAACAGCGATTTGTAGTGCTCTGCTGAGTTTTCTAACATATAGAACGGTAACTTTCCCAGGTACACAATTTCTACAGTCCCTAAGGAATTATAATAAGTTTGTCATCTGAATACAAATGAGTGACTTTATATCGTACCTGTATAGCTTGCATTATCGATCTCTGACAAGACAGCTCCATTTCCATTATTCTTGTGATGTACTCCTCTTTTTTTACACAATTGACTGCACAACCTATTTCCAAAAGTATTAGTTTAGATATAGTATTTAAAAAGTTAAATTCAATTCAAATTTAGTCTTGAAAGACAGAAAACGGAAGTGAATAACGTGGTTTACTTTTTATAAACTTACACCTTTTTCCCATGGCGCAAGGCAGAAACTGAGGGGTGCTACACACTCGTTCGGGTCGGCTTGATTCGGCAAAGCTGGGCGCAGGAATTTGAAATACCGGTATTTTTGGGGACCGGTACCATTGGCCTTGGTGTGATACCGGTTCCTGTACTATACTAGTACAGTACCGGTACCAATAGTACTACTATTGGTACCGGTACCAGACGTAGTAACTGTACTATTGGTATTTCTAATCAGTATCGGTACTGTACCGGTACCAAAACTAGTACCAAACAAATATTTCCGTAAGTTATATGGTTCCGAGTGAGCATCAAGGCGTTGCTGGCCTTCCTTGGAGCTGGGGTGGATCGAATAATAGATTTTCCCACCCGTACGCAAAATACGCGCATTGACGTGGAGTTGCGGACACCAGCCCCTATTACCTCTTAAGTTAAGGTGAGAAAACAGATATCACACTATCACACTAATATTATAAAGGCGAAAGTTTGTGAGTGTGTGTGTGTGTGTGTGTGTGTTTATATGTTTGTTACTTCTTCACGCTCAAACGGCTGGACCAATTTTGATGAAATTTGGTATAGAGATAGCTTGAGTCCCAGGAAAGGACATAGGGTACTTTTTATCCCGATATTCCCACGGGATCGAGACTTATGCGGGTAAAACCGCGGGGCGCAGCTAGTAGTAAATAAAAAGGATAAGCATTTCGTGATATTGGCATTAGAAAAATAACTTCAAGGTTGCCAACCATTCGACGTTCCTCGTACAAATATGAGATATGTGGTACGCACTGTGTTCCCAAATATCCTTGGACCTGACATTTTGAGTTAAGTTCAGTAAGAGACGCATTTCAATACGACAAACTTCGGACAAGAACTCCCATGTGCTAAATCTTTATAGTTTTTGAAAAAAATACGTCTAAAGTTTATTATTTTTTTTATTTAGAAAATTTAAAAAAATATATTACTTGGATATAAATAAAGCTGATATGTTTCTGGTATTTTCAATTTGTTAAGAATATAGTGAAGGATTTAATACACTTTACTACGGTCCGAAAATGTTAGCTTTTAATGAGAAAAAAAAAGATTTCAGTTTTTCAGATTTTATTTTTTTTCATTTTAATTATGCGTTAGTAGCATCCGCAAATAAAGCTTAATGGTAGTTAAATACGTCACTTATCACCATAAAAAAAATCAACTGCTAATGCCATGGAAAATGGGAAATAATAGCTTCTAAATATTTTTCATTACAAAACGCCTGTTATTTAAATATGAGCAACGTGTTCAGACGTCGTTGCTATGAATGAGTGATCAGGCACTGTAAGAGTATTTTGCTTCTCACTTTCTAGTAGGAATTTATCAATATCCGACTTAGTCGGATATTGATAAAACAGGATGTAGTATCTAGAAGTCACGCGATTTGGCCGCGATTTTTTATTTTATGTAGATAACTACTTAATTATCTACACCGTACTTAGTCACCGTATCTATACCTACTTAGGTAACTAACTTTTCCTGACACTGAATTGGTTACATTTACATACAATACATAATCACACCAAAAATTCCTACTAGAAAGTGAGAAGCAAAATACTCTTACAGTGCCTGATCACTCATTCATAGCAACGACGTCTGAACACGTTGCTCATATCTAAATAACAGGCGTTTTGTAATGAAAAATATTTAGAAGCTATTATTTCCCATTTTCCATGGCATTAGCAGTTGATTTTTTTATGGTGATAAGTGACGTATTTAACTACCATTTAGCTTTATTTGTGGATGCTACTAACGCATAATTAAAATGAAAAAAAATAAAATCTGAAAAACTGAAATCTTTTTTTTTCTCATTAAAAGCTAACATTTTCGGACCGTAGTAAAGTGTATTAAATCCTTCACTATATTCTTAACAAATTGAAAATACCAGAAACATATCAGCTTTATTTATATCCAAGTAATATATTTTTTTAAATTTTCTAAATAAAAAAAATAATAAACTTTAGACGTATTTTTTTCAAAAACTATAAAGATTTAGCACATGGGAGTTCTTGTCCGAAGTTTGTCGTATTGAAATGCGTCTCTTACTGAACTTAACTCAAAATGTCAGGTCCAAGGATATTTGGGAACACAGTGGTACGCGCTGAGTACCTGAATTTGGTACCGGTACTTGTTAGATGGAGTACTGGTACCCGTCAGGAATCGGTACCCAGGTACTGAAATGAAAAAACCGCTAAGTATTGATACTTAACCTGTACTTTTGGAACCGGATCCTTGCCCTGCCTGGGCAGCAAAATTGAGAATATACATTTTGCTGGCCCTGCTGTGCCGAATTGTGCCAGATCATGCCGACCCGAACAAGTGTGTTGCATGCCTAACGTCATCTACCATGTGGCTTAGTTTAGCATATTTCCTCCTTTAAAAATAGACCCAAAATTTCTTTGCCAGGATTTGCTACAATTTTGTTTTTAATATGAATTTTTCATCTACAGACTGTAGAAAGATTAAAAATAGAAAATCTATTATTCAATTACATTAGAAAAAAAAACTAGCATACATAGTATAGTAATGTATAAAAATTCTAACCAGATTTAAAAAGGAAATAGTTTCTAATATATCATCTCTATTCTTCTGACTAAAAACATGCCTAAAGAATCTATTTTCAGCCAGCACCAAAATAAACTTACTCAATACAAGTTGAAGCAGTCGCCCCAAGTCTGAGGCATCGGCAGTCTCAGCTATATTTACTACATCTGGCCTTGAAAACTCTTGTAAACTTAAATTTAGAATATCCTGATGATAATCTGCAACAAGCATTGTTTTTTTTTTACAATAACGGTGATATAACCACAGAGGATAAAAAAATTTAATTATAGCTATTTCACAATAGTGTATATCGCTTGTCCGGAAGAATACAGTATCATGTCAAAATTTGGCACTAACTGACTTAATAATACAGTTTGACTAAAAAAAGTACGTTCTACCTTTTAAATTAGGTCGAAAATCGCTTTCACCTTGAATAAAAAAAAATAGGGTACATACTAATACATATTAATAATAAAAAATAATCTGTTTATCTTATGGATATACCACAATATTTTGAGTTAAAAACTTTAACCGCTTCTCCTGAAAAAGTATGTTTTTAGAGTTAATACAGTATTCTTGCGGGCAAGCGATATATTGATGTTATGACATCACAATAATTTTATTATCTCTCCAGCTGATTATATTATTAATATTATTGTAGGTAAGCAGATAAAATGTGATGCCAACAGGCTTCAAACACTACTTAAAATAGAGCAATCAAACGGGAAATTTTAATGTGTTAGTACTGTGCAGTGTGCATATTTTTATGTATGTTGAATAATGTTACTTTTATGCTAATTTAGCATTGAAGAAGACACATTAAAGTTAATCTGTTGAAGATTAAACATATTTCTTGAATATTTAAACAATGAATTGGTGCAGTTGAAACACTTATTTGGGTCTCTGAAAATTTAGCAAAGTTACAAATCCTATCTGCATAGCTATTCACAACCATTTGATACGCTTCTGTGCCATTTCGAACATCAAGCAATGTTATCACAAGAGTCCTATGACGGCTGGTCACAAATCCAAAACTGTAAAATATTGTCAGTTTAAATTAAATAGAAAACCGCCATTCTTCCAACAGCTATTTGGTGTCAGGAGCAAGGCAAATTAGTAATTGAAAATGTGTCATTTTTGATTTGACAACCTGTCGTATGGTTGTGAATAGCTATGCAGATATGGTATATGTATGCAGCAGTTTAGCAGAAACTTATGATTAATGCATAATTAATTTAAAGTTATCACATACCTACAACACCCTCCAATATTTTTTTCAAGTTGCTAACTTTTAATCTCCAGTTATGTCCGACATCTGTTTTTATCTTCAAGTTCCACCCGGGACTGAAATACTCTGGTGCGATTTGTGTGAGAGCCTCCGCAATCGCCACACCATCGGAAAGTTCTGAAAAAAAAAGTAAATTAAGTCAGTGAACCATAACTTTTTTTAATAAACTTTAAATGTTCTGATGTCATTGGACACATTTATTTTATGTTCATTTAAATTCAATGCTTTTTAATATTTGAACAGCTGAAAATACCTGAATATTTTAAATATGTATTCTTTCATTTGATATTTGAATGTATCAACACTCACTTTATATGGTGACATTGAATGATAAAATGTGTTTCAAAAAGTCCAAGGTACTATTAGTCATGATCACAGCCATTAGAACTTTTACTTATTAATAAACTGTAAATGAATGAACACTAATTTGTTTCAAATTCACTGAAGTAACTTTTGTTTCTAACTTCCTATTTTGTTATAGGTTACACTGTGTGTGGGCAGCTTTACAAAGGCACTGCAGACTATCACTGTTCTGTCTACTGATACACATTTCCCAGAAACGTGCACTAGACTGAATGACCATTGTGCACAGTAAACTTTAACTATGCGAGACTACAATGGCGAAAATGACTGTGAATTAAGCAATACCGCAAACGAAAGAGTGATGTCCCAATGAAATAAAAACAAGAACTAAGTGTCGAAATTATCCACTTACTGGTCGACTCCTAATAGGGATGTGGGCCGGGATTCACCGGATTCACAGCGTAAATTCTAATCCTAACAAAACAAATGCTAGTGTAGGCTGTAAAAACAACATTTACCTGATGGATTCCCATGTTTTGCTTTGAGATCTAAAGTCTGCAACCACTTAATCAAATTGTCACACAAAACCGCACCATTTGCCTCCATTCTGGACAAAATAATAATGTCACTCTGTAAACTGTCAATATACGTTCTATTTCTTGATTGCAAACATTATATTACTAGCAAACTAAGGACTGCTAAAGCCAAAATTAAATAGAAATAATAAATGTTTTTCGTAATCCGTAACGCGTGACGTCTGCTTGTGCGTTTACGAAGCAAGTCAATATGTCAATGTCAAAATCAAACATGAATCATCAGCAATATCATGCGAATTGCGAATATGTCAAAGTAAATGAAAACTACAAAAATCTGTTGCTTACCCTTAAATCACGTAATATTTATCGTAATTAACTCCCTTCATTTTAATTAACTCCGTCAATTCTATTATACGAAACAATTTAGAGGTAACATTTATGAAGAATGCTTACAATAAAGATGTGCAAAAACAGGGCAGGCTGAAATCTAGGTGAAAAACCGACTAGGATTACTTTTAGTACCTATGAAAATATTTATCTGAATGAGTTGTACGCGATGATCCAAGAAGTAACTGGCTCAAGTACCAGACACTTCTTCGCGTAGGTACAGTGTCTAGTACCTACTGTCTAAGCCACAAAATAGGTACCTATTCATCATTCAGCCGGTCAGGTAGATTTGTCTACTGTTTACTGAACATAGACCGGACCTGTGCTTCTCGCATCTAGCAGATTTACCTTAACCTTCTGATCATCAACGACTCATCATTAGGGGATTCAGAACCTTTCGGCCCCATCAGCCATACGGGTCTTATGTTCTACGAGCTGTGTACCCAATGGTCCATGGAGCACCGACGGAGCTATCGGTTTATAAAAAAAATCATCATCATCAAAGGCGCTATAGTTGCGGGGGTGGGTCTTGGTCTAGTCGAGTGTAGGTATTTTTTTCCCGACAGTGCCGTTTTGCTAGTTGTATAAATAGGTACCTCTTTCTTCTAGCCAAGTTGAAGTTATCACACTAATATTATAAAGGCGAAAGTTTGTGTGTGTGTGTTTATATGTTTGTTACTTCTTCACGCCTAAACCACTGAACCGATTTAGATGAAATTTGGTATAGAGATAGTTTGAGTCCCGGAAAAGGACATAGGATTTTTATCCCGATATTCCCACGGGATCGACATTTACGCGGGTGAAACCGCGGGGCGCAGCTAGTTTTCATATAACTTGCTTTTGCCCGCTTAGAGTACTACCTACCGGGGTAAGAATCCTTTAGACAAATTTCATAATCTACCTGTATGCCAAATTTCATCGAAATCCGTTCAGCCGAGATGCATCGGGCGTAACTTCGTTAGTACCAAGGGCACACCCTGGACACTCCATACAACGCTCGCAAAATAATTACCTACTACTACTACATTAAAAAATGACGTTAGTATACGTATGAAAGTGTGCGTGAGGTACTTGTGTTTGCGAGCGCTCTTTGTTAAAGAACTGCGACGGTAACCTCGAAGTGCGGGGTGAGGTGCGGTAACTGATGTTAGTGCGGGGAAGGGAGTGTCCTTTCTGTACGTAGTACTTTAAGTATTCTGTGCCAAGGGTTAGTACGGTCGACACTAACGCATCATAGCGAAAGACGCATCTTCTGTCCGATGGGCGCGAGCGCGACCTCCCGAGAGCGTGAAATGGTAACAGATAGACAGACTGACATAGTTACTCTACTTAATTACTTATTCGCATTTATATAATATATATTATGGAAGTATGGATTGAAAAGGTAAATAAAAAATCAGTAGGCAGTGAAAGAACATTTTGTATTAAAAATGTGGTTAACTTAAAATTACGTCATCTGGCATCACAGCCGTAAGTTTATTTAAGTGGTTGCTATTGCAAACTATTTGTCTATCTTACCGATCGCTAAATGTTTAAAACTTAAAACAAGTTGTTGGTAGGTTGGTACAAGTAATTATTAGTCTTCATAATATTCCATTGATACATTGACCAGTCCTGTGCTCTACGCATCCAGCGGATTCCTGCGACTTTGTCGCATGTCGGTTTTATTAAACGGGCAGTGGGCAGGCGACAGGTGACAATCCGACAAACATTTTCTACGTAAAACGTATGTAAACATCACCTGTCGAAAATGTCAGTTATTCCGTTTATCCACCAGAAAAAATCCACCCTACAGTGAAAACGGAAACGCATGTCTGAGAATCCACGAAACGCATAATTATCCCTGTCTCTAAGCCTAAAAAATCCGTTTATTCAACTAGGCCTCGGGAGGATTCTTCGGACCTGCGTTTCCGCATATCCACCTTAGGGTGGATTTTTTGAGGTGGATAACTGGAATAACCCGAAAATGTAAATATAAAATGTCAATGTAAAATATAATGAAATAGGGCCCAGGTCGTCGGGACAACTTGTGGCCTACCTAGGCTGCGCCTTCCGGTATGCGCTCGCCACTATATTTCATAACTTATGTCTAGTTTCTTAGCCTATTTATTCCAAATTTATTTGCTCATTACTCTCATCAGTCACACGCGGCAAATCACATCCCATGTATTTGTTTTCTTTGATTGCGTGATTTATGACTTTTCTCCATAAGGGGTCAGTCCTTAGCAAGTATGGGTCACATAACAAGATTACAGCTACTTGAGCTCGAGTTAAGGCTACATTTAACCGCTTTGAACTTCTGACAAATCCTAAGAAATGTTTTTGATCTTCAGACACTAGGGCCTCAGTTGACCGCACTGTTGATATGACCACGATAGGTCGTTCTTGGCCTTGGAACTCTTCGACGGTGCCGATTTTCGGACGCTCCAAGTTCATGTTGTCGAATAGACGCCGTAGATGTTTTATCTGTAAAAATTAAGTATGAATACAAATTCGATATCGCCACAATATTGTAAATTTATAGTGTTCTGATTAGAACTAGACTGAATTGAAATTAACTAAATTAAATTGAACCCAACATTATAGGCTGATTATGGATTAATGCAAACTGGATTGGACAAGGCTAGAATTTAACCAAAAAGAATTTTGGGATTTCATATACAGTTGGAAAGCACATCTGAGCCCTGATTCATAACCATACGACAGGCTATCGTATCGAAAACCTGACATTTCGATAACCTGATTTGACTTGCCCTCAACAGCAAATAGCTGTTGGAAGAATAGCGGGCGTTTATTTGATTTAAACTGACAAAATTTTCGGGTTTTGGACTTGTGAACAGCATTGACAAGACTCCTACGATAATAATAATTAATGTTCGATACGATACGGAAGCATATCGAGTGTGTGTGAATAAGGGGGCAGAGCCCTGATTCACAACCATACGACAGGCTATCGTATCGAAAACCTGACATTTAAATAACCTGTATGACTTCCCCTCAACAGCAAATAGCTGTTGGAAGAATAGCGGGCGTCTATTTGATTTAAACTGACAAAATTTTCGGGTTTTGGACTTGTGAACAGCGTTGAGAAGACTCCTACGATAACAATGATTATCAGTAACAAACAAATGTCAAAAACTTGTCAAAAATTTAGGGAAAAAATAGGCATTTTTGACAGATTGAGACTGAGATTGTGTTATTAAAATTTTAGTTCAAGGTTATTTATTCATAGCCATTACCTGTGCTAGATAAGGTGTAATGATACCAATTTCATCAGGTGTTACATTTCTTCTATACAGTTTACACACAGTCAAAGCAACCATAGAAGCTTCTTCAGGATTATACCAAGAAGGACTGTCCACTGCTCTCGCATTGTTGCCTTTAACGCCATACACAAATACCCCACCAGTTTTTATATCATCAGTCATTTCAAAAATATCAGAAACAACGTCAAGAATTCTCGGTATAAATGGCGTTTTTCGGTCTATTTTAGCAACTAAAGATGCATCATAAAACATTTCACTGGGCAATGTTAACACTTCTTGCAAAGATCTGTAGTTGTCAGTTAACTGTGTAACCAACTTATTATTAAAACCATTTTCGAATGCAGCAAAGTCTTTTTGGTACGGGAATGTTTCAAGCATTCTTGACAGATACGATATATCCATTCCGTACTCGACGCAATATTTCGATACTACAACCGGCCCAAGCTGCATTGGGTCACCAGCTACAATAATTTGACCACTTTCTTTATTAACAAATGTCATAGGAATCATTATCTCTGGTTCTATTGCCTGTCCAGCTTCATCTACTATTATGTGTGTATAGTGCCCTTTAGGAAGTTCTATCTGCGCTAATGACCCGAGACAATGACATGTCCCGATAGTAACTCGATATCTCCCAACATAGGATGCTGATACATTCACATTAACGCCACCTTGAACCGCATGAGTTGGTCTTGATGTATTTTCTCTAGCTATGTTCAATGTTGCGCAATAAGGTTTTATTATGTCTGAAATGTTTTCAGAGTCCACCAAATAATTTGCAATTAGTCTTATTATAGAACTTGAAAATAGGTGCCTGTATTGCAATAGTCTTTCTGTTACTAAATTGGCTGCACTGTTTGACGGAGTTGCTACTAAAATTCTGCTATCAGGTAGAAGCGTGAGTATTTGCAACAAGGTCTCTACAATAGTGACGGTTTTTCCTGTGCCAGGTGGTCCATATATGCAGTAAGGCATGGGACGGCACTCCCCAATTAAAATATTGGTTACAGCCTCTTTTTGACGACTGTTCAAACTTGGATTGAACCATTTCATCGTTTTTAATGTTTCCAACGGTACTTGCGGTGGCCGCGTCAATAGACGAGATGGGAATAATACATCTGGCCCCAATGTAGATATTGCCAAATTAACTGCATGGTGAGATTTTCTGATTTGACTTCTGTTGAAATGGAATTCTACAGAAACATCACTTCCCTGGTAAGTTTCATGGAACCGAGGATGGAACTTTATCAGTACTAAGTCACCTCTAATAACATGAATAAAGCCCTCATATGAAGGAGCTTTATCATCCCATATGTCTTTCACAAAAACTTTGTCTCCTATGACTAAAGAGGGCCTCTTTTCAGCCAACTTTTTTACTTCCAGACCAAGATACTCCTGATGTTTTACTAAAAATGCAGA
Organism: Amphipoea lucens; assembly: GCA_947508005.1. Lineage (NCBI taxonomy): Eukaryota > Metazoa > Arthropoda > Insecta > Lepidoptera > Noctuidae > Amphipoea > Amphipoea lucens. The sequence continues at coordinate 10,664,451 of OX382356.1, forward strand.
TGGTATATTAAAATTCTTTATATTGACTGTTGATTGAATCTCTTCCAAGTATAACAAAGTGTGCCATTTGTCCATGTAGTTGGTAATATTCAAATTTTGTAATAGACAAGGCAAACGGGACTCAATTCTGTCAAAAATTTCATGATGATCAGAAGTGTGTTCGTAGTTGTTACCTAAAACTGCAGACCAAACTCTATCCGGTATTTCATATTGTCCCATTCTCACTGCAATAAAATGCGGAGACTTCTTTAATCGCACTCCAGGTACATGAGTTTTATCAGGCCCGTTTCTAATTTTCTTCATTATGTTAGCACTTTCATCATATCCATTTCCGTTACGTCTGTAAGCATTGTTGTTCTCACTTGGATTAATAGAAATAATGTCACTTAAAATATTTATTTCAATCAGTCTTTCAATTTTGAATCCTCTAAAAGTTATTATCATATGTTCCTTAGATTTTCCATAAAATTTTGGATGACAAGTGACTGATAAATAAAATGGTCTATTTGGGTACAATCTTGTAGAATTTTCTAAAGTTGGGCTTATACTGATTTGGGAATCTCTTTTTTTGCACAGTAGCATCCATTTATGCATTATAATTTGTTGATTACTCTTGTTTGTTATAACCAGATTTATTTGTGGTTTTTCGTGAAAATTAACGTTTTCAAACTTCAGAGGGTATGTTATTTCAATGTTATATTGTTTTTCTGTTTCTAAGCTTCTTCCTTCTATATCGTCTACTTCGGGAGTGGTTGCGATGATTTTTGCACTTTCCGTTATATCCATTTTTATCACTCTCCATGGGCAAGAACCTTGATTGCTCTCCACAGCTTCAATAAGAGCCTGTAATAGGTTAGAAAAAGTCAGTCAAAAATTCAAAAAAATTAGCAATTAAAGAAGGCAAGCAAATGGTCATGACCGAAAGGTCTGTCTGTGTCCTATGCTACTTTGGTCAGCTCAATATGTTTATCATCCCCTATCTTATCAGCTAAAACTTCGACGAATCATAAAAATGGAATAGTATTACTTTCCCCATAACATGAAAGTAATAGGATTGACATTCAAAGGAGATTGATGATTTTTATATGGAACCAGCCCCCTTATTCACAAACACTCGATATGCTTCCGTATCGTATCGAATATTAATCATTGTTATCGTAGGAGTCTTCTCAATGCTGTTCACAAGTCCAAAACTCGAAAATTTTGTCAGTTTAAATCAAATAGACGCCCGCTGTTCTTCCAACAGCTACTTGCTGTTGAGGGGAAGTCAAATCAGGTTATGGAAATGTCAGGTTTTCGATACGATAGCCTGTCGTATGGTTGTGAATCAGGGCTCTGGTATACCTAGTGTCCGCAGAGTCTTGTCCGCCATTTTGTAAAAAAAAAAAAAAAAAAACAAACTGGCGGACAGTAGTTATGCCACGGACATTCAAAGCTCTTTAAGTTTTGTTGCCATGAAATAAGGCAAAATATCTTTCACTTCAACTATTTTTTTACCTACAGCGCGTATTTTTTTGCAGCGCGTTTACGTAGCACACTTAGCGCGTTGACGGTGAATAAATAAGAAAGGCGGGTGCATAATAAAGTACAGACGCCAGCACATCAACCTACGCGAAACTGTCTGATTTTCCCAATCAACTTTGAACCTTATGCTTTAGTGATAAAGTTGAAAATCTATTAAAGAAATTTGACAGATTGTAGTAGGTTGATGTGCTGGCGTCTGTACATGTTTCACAAACAATGCCAAATGATTTTAATATGCTAATCTTACCTTAGCTCCAACATGTGGTTCACCGCCACTGATATTACAATATTTGTTGAAGAATATTTGTCTGTCACATGTTCCTTCTTCTCCATCCCATTTAGTTATAGTTGAAGATAGCACTTTACTTCTCAATGGGCGGAATGAAATTACTTCCACTACCTGTATAAATAAATGTTATCATCAGTAAACATTGAACTCCTAGCACTGGCAAGATTTATGCTGGCCATCTGTCTATGACTGACGACTGTCATCATGACTTAAAGTATTGTAGCAACAGAAATATTTTTGAAAATGTTAAGTGTGGTTCAGTTTCCTAAATAATATGATTGATACACTGTAATCAAATTAAATGTTAAACTCACATTGTTATGAGGGATATCCATAGGATTCTCTTCATCATATTTAACTTTACACATCAATTCCAGTAAATCTCCTTGAACAGGAACAAATGTGGCAACAACATTATCCAGACTGAATTTCAGGTCACTTTCTTTGATAATGACCATACGGTCTTGTCGATATTCAACTTCGCCGATGAAGACATGTTCTATTACTTTGTAACCGCTTTCTTGAACATCGACATCAAAGTCACCCCAATGCTCTCCTTGGTTGCGGAGGATTCGCACCACAACCAGTGACTCTTTAGAATCTTTATAGCATAGGTATAATATCTTGTCATTTAGTTGAAACGTTATCGAGCAAGCAGTAGTATCATAATAGAACATGCCATCAATGAGAACATAGTTGCCCTCATTGCTAATGTAGGTTATTACCCCTGGAAATAATAATTACTTTGAAATAACACATACTTCAGTTTAATTAATGAAAAAATAAACCTAGAAATTGAAGCTCAAAAAATATTGTTTTATAATAGTCAAAATGGTTTATAATAGTAGGACGCGCGGACGCATGAACGCGCGTAAGAGCCAAAGCACCACACTACTTTTTGCATCGGCGATCGGCGATTCAGCTGCTTTTTAGAAGCTAAATGCAGCGACCAAGCATTCCACACCGCACACTTACCTAAAAACGCCAAACGCGGCGATTCAGTCGCTTTTCGGAAGCTCGATAAAGCTGCTGAACGCTACACTCCGCACACATTCGGATGCCGGTCGCAGCGATTTTTGCATTTGCGCCAGCATCGGAGCAGTCGCTAAAACGCGCGATTCCGATACCACGTCCGAACGCCAAGAGTCGCCAAAACGCGATGCAGCATCGGAGCAGTTGCTAAAATGCGCGATTCCGATACCGCGTTTGAACGCAAAGAGTCGCCAAAACGCGATGCAGCATCGATACAGCCGCAAAATCGCCGATCGCCGATGCAAAAAGTAGCGTGTGTGCTTTGGCCCTAAGACGAAGGGAGTGGAGGGAGGTTTTTGCCCAGGAGTGGAATAGCGTAGGCTAGTAAAATAAGATGGAAAAATAGCTCAACCCCTGCGGTACATGTCTAGGTTGTCTCACCACCATTTCTTGGATAAGCTTTGGCAGCGCCGTCCATCCTCAGGCATCGAGGTAGCTCTAGAAAAGGATGCCTCCAAATGCCAGTGGGGACAATGTAGTTTAACTTGCAGCTGTTTTCAATCAACCAATATTTTTGATTTGTGGAATAAAATTGACGTCTTGCCAGTTTTTGTATGGAATAACTGTCAGAAATTCAAAATTATTCCTCCAATAGTTATCTGGCGTTGGAAAAATCATCCCTTAATCTAATAAATAGCTCAAACTACTAAGACAGATTTAGTTAAAATAGTTTTTTTTTTACTTGGCTTAGTTGTTTTGATCTGACTTATAGAAAAAAGGTATAGATAACTTACCAGTCCTTTCAAAACAATCATTTCTAGGTGTATCTGTAACGTCATCATATTTTTCGTCCTGTTCTAAATCAAGTTTTAAAAGCTCTTCAGCTAGATAGTTCTCCATTTCATTGTCATATTCCTCTAATGAATTGTTGGAAAATAAATAACTAAAAAATGACTTTATGTAGGAAAGCATCTTGAAGCAGTTATTTAGCTTATTATTTAAATCTAGTTATTCTTATTGTACAAATCCTTTGTCATACTCAAACTCCCATTCAGTAGATTTTAGGTAGTCAAGCTCTTTCCTCAATGATTGTATTCTCTTTTGGTGCAATTCTTTTTGTGCATTTTTCATCGATTGTTCAATGCTGAGTCCTAGATCAGCATGGTTCAGCGATTGGTCAAAATTCTGAATTCTACTTTGAGTTGTACTCTGTAATCAGAATTTGATGTTTTATTGATTATTGTTTTATTTTATACTAGTTGTTGTTGATTATTGGCAGAGGACAGGGTGTAGTGACGTAGCATTGGAGAGGCCTATGTCCAGCATTGGACTGCAATAGGCCAAGTTGGTTTGATTATTGCAATAACTCCATGTCTTCTTTTACAATGATAATTATTTACATAATCAAACTTTTAATTTAATCTATTACAGGCACTATAAATAAAACTCTTACCCCCTTATTCATAATCCTATTTTATCTCTATTTTAGCTAAAATAGGTTTATAGAACGTTTGTCTTTATCTGTCACGTTGACATTTCTGTGTGTAAGAAAGAGACAAACCCCATTTTAACTAAAATAGGTTTGATAAGTTTTATGAATAAGGGGGTTAGTTTTTTTTAATTACTAAAAGGTAAAAAGTCTATTCTTAATACTTTGTGAATTATTATTATGTGCAGACCTGCAAGTGACTTATTTAACAGGATATTTTTAAGTGGTCAATCTATGTATTCATTTGTAAATAAGTAGTTGTTGTGCCTTATAAATTAATAAATTATAAGGAGAAATATGGATTAGGAATGGTTTTCCTGTTAGGCTCATATGTAAATAATTGTCAGATAATCAAATTCAGTATACCTTCAGCATGTTAGGTGAAATGTTCATAACACACCCAGTAGAGAAAACTCATTAATCTGTCAAGCGCCGCTAATGAGACACAATTGATTTTCTATTCTATTCTATCGCCGTCGATCAACCGCGACGCTTGACCAGCAGAGGGGCAATTCTCGTAATTTTAAGAACGTTCACAGTCTGATCTCAGTCTCAATCTGTCAAAAATTCCTCCAATTTCCCTACATTTTGACAAGTTTTTGACGTTTGTTTGTCGCCGAGGTGAGACTGCGACTAGATTTTGAACGTTTTAAATTACGAGAATTGGCCTTCAGGTAATAATTATCATCATCATAATCAGTTGATGGTCGTCCAGTGTTGGACGTAGGTACCTACGTCTCTAGAGTGCGTTTCAACAAATAGTTCCTATGTTATAATTTTGGCTCCCCTGTCCTCCGCTAGGAGTATATCTGTATATATGTGTTTTGTGTCCATGTCTGTCAAGATAGTAGATATGGGAAGACGATTCTGCAGTTTTTTTTTAAGATTTATAAGGTGTCCATGTTAGAATCATGCCCAAAACATTAAGGAGTGGTGAAGAATAAGAAGTGGTATACATTGTTGCCAACATAACGGCATAGGAACTATTTGTTGAAACGCACTCTCTACGCCCTCTCCAATAGCACACCTTTTAACTCGAGACTCGGCTACTGTCTCCAGTCTCATCCAGTAGCTACAAGTCTTCCGGCGATGATCGAAGAGGTATAATATATTTTGATTAGAACTTACTTGAGGAGTTTCTGGTTCTGATGGGGAATAAGTTGATTGCGAAATGTTACTTGAAGTAGACATTATCAATAGGTGAGCTGAAAATAACGACTTTGCATTGCGTTTTCTATTTTGGTTATATTTTATGAAAATTAAATTGAGTCCGTCAGCGTTATTCCGTTCAGGAAATAATAAATCCTGTGAGTAGCGAATATATAATACCGAAACACGTGAAACAAACAAAACTCATCAATGAATCAACAAATACGGCACAGCACAACCAGTCGGCATATCGTTGTTTAGCTTGACATTGACAGTCAGTGTTGCCAACTTTATTATAACGAAACCACGAATTGTGGTATCGTAAACCACCAGAAAACCACTAAATTTGGCGATCCCTCAAACCACCAGAAAACCACTAACATATTATGCTAGATAGATAATAACTAAATATTATTTGAAAATAAAACAACAATATTGTATTTTTTTTTATAAAATTATAGCTTATTTTTCATCTTCGGAAGACTCGGCTTCTTCTATTATTTCTGTTTTTGTAGAATAAATTTCCTTGGTCCCAATTTTTTGTACTACGCTATTGGGTATTAAGTAATTGTTACAACATTTTCCTTCGCGTTTTAAACCAGCACTAACTGTGAGAATTGAAGATAGCAAATTTAACTTCATTCGGTTACGTACCTTAGAATTTTGTAAGTGCTTTTTGGATAATCCATGACTCTTTAAATCTCCATAATGATTCCTTAAAATTGAACCGCATAATTTGCACTTAGCAACTAGACCAGTAGTACATTCCACCACTTGTAACCAGTCCTTTAAATCTGAGTCACGTAACCAACTTTCACGGAACTTTTGGGTATACTGTGGTTTAGGCATATTCGTTTTACAAAATAAACCAAAACAAGTAAAACATCCAACGCGATCTTCGAACTGTACTGTACTGTCCGTTGTATTTATATTTTGGTGCATGCATAGGAAACAAACATTTTTGATTCAAATCAAACTTGACCCAGTTTTCATATAAATAAAGTCTATAATCAAAATTATTCAAGAAATTGACGAACTATTTTCGAGGAATCCCCGAAAGAAACTACCTTAGTTCTTAGTGTTGCCTACACATAAAAGAAATATACACTTATAACGCAAACGTTCGAGTTATCTCCGAAAATATGTTAATTGTGCTAGTGGTTAAATTTCGCCCCTTACCACTAACTGAAGCAACCAAAGCCACTAGAAAAATCCACTAGCCACTAAAACCAATATTTGCCCGCTAAAAGGTAAGTCTAAACCACCAGATCTAGTGGAATTTCCACTAAGTTGGCAACACTGTTGACAGTAGACAAAATCAAACAATGGTTGCATTCCGAATTATACTATATCTATGATCGCTCACAGGGCTCACGGTGCGGGATCATTGAGATAGGAAAAAGCGGGATTGTCCGAAAGGGTTACCGCTACCCCGGAACAAAGAGCTAAGGAAGGAACACGGGTGGGTTTTAGTCAGTAAGAGAGTCTAACACTCCCTTCCGCTCCACCCAGAGCGGGGGGGTCATTATATGATAATCCCATCACAGACGTATAGTGTTTCAAATCCACAAAAAAAAGGCTAACATAAATTATTTGGGTTCCGATTTAGATATCACGACTATGACAGCTGGGAGCCTGGGAGCTGTCAACAATTCGGGACGCTCGTGAACACGCTCACAATGCTCACTCAACGTCAAAACGATATTACAGTATTTCATTGTGTATAATATGTCGCAGCCAACTGGTTAAATTAGCCGTTCAGTTAACTGCCTAGCCTTTTAACTAAGCGGCGCCGTTCAACTAGCTGCCTGAATGATATTCAGCCATTCAATCAAACAGCTAGGCAAATTACTTGGATCAATGACGTTTAACTACTCGCCTAGCCCAGACTTTAAATTTAGTTCCATTTTCTGCCGCGTGGCGCTGAAACCCAATCTGTCAATACGACTTCGACAACCTAACCTCAACAAAACACTTTTGTCAAAACAAAGTTACTTCTGCAACGTCTCCGGCGCTGCGGGAAGTGCAGCTCTTTTGCCCTTACTTAACAAAGGATAGGCACCCATGCTCACCTCCGCAACTTCGGCTTGCTGGTCGCCTCTGGCGACCAGCCTCAGCCGCCACGATTCACATGGGTGCCTATGCTTTGTTACAGCGGGCGGGGACTGCTCTCCCTCCGCGCCTGCGGATTTTTATATACACTCTCGGAGTAGCAGCTAAAAGACTACGTGGAGTCGGGGTGCCCCGATTCGGTTTTGGGACAGATTCGACCTATTGTAACCATATTGTAACAAATAAAACAACAAAACATTTATAATGACACAAGACGCAAATGGCATAGTTTTTTTACGTTCCGTTTCATCGATTTTGCACGACATTTTACACCACAGACAAACTGGACATACTGGTAGTCTGGTACAGATTTGATTGTCAATCGCCCATATTAACGTTTCGGTTTCCCCTTTTTATCTGATTTGAGGTTAGAAACAATTTTATATAAACGGCCTAAGCATCAGTTAGCCAATTCATTAAATGATGTATTAGACGAATTGGCAGAATATCATTTAGGCCGCTAGTTGAACGGCGCCGTTTAGTTAAAAGGCTAGGCAGTTAACTGAACGGCTAATTTAAAAAACCAGATGGCTGCGACATATACATAATGAAATACTGCAATATCATTTTGACATTGAGTGAGCATTGTGAGCGTGTTCACGAGCGTCCCGAATTGTTGACAGCTCTCAGCTGTCGTAATCGTGACAACTAAATCGGAACAAAAATTAATGTGAGTGCTGTGAGCATGGCATGTGGCTTAAACAGCATAATTCGGAATGTAGCCAATGACAAGACAACAAACCGTAGACGTCTGTCTACGCAACAAACAAGCACGCTGAAAAGCTGAAATCGATTATCTCGATTACATTCCTAACTCAGAACGCGCCCTTATTTTAAACTGACGCACACTACTGTCAATGTCAGCCTGCCAGTTGTCAATTTAAAAGTGTTTATTTCACTTTCATAAAACCGAGAACAGAAACGATTTTTATTAAACAAGAAGATTGTAAAAAATAATTTAATATTAAGACTCCGTGAATATACAAGCACACACGTATAATAAAATGACTGATAAAAAAGTTGTTTTTAATACGAAAGGAAATGATGACAATGACCAGGAGTACTTAGGATCACAATGTTTTCAAATCAACCCTAATGTTATAGAAAGGGAAATACCAACTAATGGCGAGGAGTATCTATTAAAAGTAATGAAGGAACGTGCCAAATGTGCTACAGTAACTAGATGTAAATTAGATGTCTTAGCTAAATTTAATAAAAAGTGTAAGACCAATAGTACTGAGGTAACTATTCAACTTTTTATGTTTAAACTCGATGTTGTAGAAGATTAATTATATTTTGCATCATGATCAGCCAGTCCAACTATGTTGGGGTCGGCTTCTAGTCTTACCGTATGCAACTGAATACCAGTATTTTTAATTGCTTAAGACATTAATCATCATACCTTTTTTTACAGTCTGAAGCTGAAAATCCGGAAGGTGTTGACTCTTCTGGCTTAGATAAGATTAAACCAACTATAGAATGGCAAAATATACAAATAGCAGATTTTTCGGACCTTCACATGTACGTAATTCGCATGGCTGCACAAAAGAAAGAGACATTGCCTTTAATCTTCCATGACACATACAAGGATTTTATGAAGGATGGAGATATACTATGGAAGAAGGTGTTTGAAAGTACTGAACCTACCTTGTCCCATGTTGTTGGATTGACACATAATGCTGTTGAAGCAGGCTTGGACACAATTCTTTCACTGCTGCATAGAGTGAAACCAGGAGAGTCTATTGATCGTAGAACAGGTACAACCACTGTTATTAAACTTCAATAATATTGGTAGAACAATGAAATAATCCAGTTAGAAGCCGACCCCCACTTAGTTGGGAATAGGCAAGGCAGACAATGATGATTAATATTGGTGAAATACTGGTTTTGTAATATAGGTAGGTATTAAAACATGGGTATCATTTAAGCTATCACCAATTTAATTAGTTTTGTGTTTCTTAAATAATAGGGTTTGTCCTCCAAATAGTAGATCTGTCACCAAAATGTAGTCACCAAACAATGCAAGTGACCTAACCAAACCGAACCTCGGGGTGCCCTTCGCTCGCTCTTGCATCCTATGTCGACGGAGCCCCGCTTCGCGGGGCCCCTATTTCTGTGTAAAGGGTTTAAAGTAACCTAACCAAACCGAACCTCAGGGTGCCCTTCGCTCGTTCTTGCATCCTATGTCGACGGAGCCCCGCTATCTGAGAACGAAAATATTTCGTGGCGATAGATCTATTTATTAGGTGATACAAATATTTCGTGGCGATAGATCTATTTATTAGGTGATACAACTTGATGACAAATATAAATTTTGGTGATAGAAAATATAGTTCCCTTAAAACATAGTGTAGGAGTCTGGCCCACTTCAGTTTAAATTTATTTGTACAGACTAAGGATGTTTCTTTGAGAGCAGTGGTAGCCATGTCGTAACGGCCGCGACTTACGAGTTGTAGGTTCGAATCCAGACAGGCGCTTTACTTTGTGGAAGACATGTGACATCTGCCAACCCGCACTGGGCCCGCATGGTGGGTTACAGCCCACTCCCTCTCACTGAGAGGAGGCCTGTGTCCCAGCAGTGGGAACATTACAGGCTGATTATGTAAGGATGGTTCTGAATGAAACCTTGCATATAGTCTTGACATTAAAGACTTAATTGACCTGATTTACTTGATGCAAAGCTTGCTGTTTTTACGAGGGCCACCTGTACTATCTGCAAAAATTAATAGCAATTCTGTTCTCAATTTCAGGATTATGGCTGCATGCACTTCTCACTGTAACAAGGCATCCACCACTGTCCGATGACAGCTTTATATTAAGAAATCTGTGCAGAAGATGTGCAGAAATAAGGTAATAACCCAGATTTTTGAGCTTATTATATACTTTTACAGATATTCCTGAGACAAGACCCTGAAAGGTTTTTAGCTTCGTCAAATACCTTACCCTCTGGGCCTCTGGTTGTAGTAAATAATGGCTACATAAAATGACTTTTTATGATCCTCGAAGCAAATAGCCACTTTTCCTTTTTGTTAAAGCTAATAATTATGTATTGTAAATAAATAATGTCTGTTTCAAAACATATCTGATAAAAGTGTAAACAAACCCTGTTCAGGTAAAATTCAATCACTTGCCAAAAGGAATTAGTTTTCACATTCATTGTAGTAAGAACAGCCAGTAGGTTTAAATTGTATAGGTACCTCACCACTTTTTTTTTACTACAAATTGGCATCCACATTTTCTGATCCATTTGTTTACAGTTTTCTCAGATAGTTTTGAAACGGACCATAAATACTGCTTCAAAATCGGCTGATGATTAATAAGTACCGTTATTTTTTCATTTTCAGAGCTGGTTTAAATCTGGATGATGAAAACGCAAAGGAACTAGCAACGCCTCTGAATATTTTTATATGTATTATAGCAAAGTATTTTGGACAACACGACTTAGGTGACTATGAGCTTTATGATTCTAAAGTAGGGCAGATTTATTTTGATACAAAAGTTCAACAGATAATTTACGAATAATGCAATGAAATCAACAGGAGAAGACACTTAGGCCCTTTACGCGTTATGCCGTAGCGGCAACGGCACCGCCGCCGCCGTGGCGCCGCTGCATCACTCACTTTAGATTTGTATGAACCCCTACACACGGCGCCGCAGTTGCGGCGGCGGCGGAAAAACTCGCTGCCGCTGTCGCGGCGTCTTGTGCAAGGGTTCATACATATCCAAGGGCAACCAATACAGCAGCATAGCGGCGGCAGCGGCGGCGGTGCCGCCGCAGCCACGGCATAATGTGTGAAGGGCCTTAGACACAGTTTACAATGAAGGAGTTTTTTTATACCATTTGAAAAAATTAGCATAAAAACGTAACATTCGAGAAAGCAAAATGCAATAGTATCTACCCAAGAGAGTACTACGGCGCTAGTCAATATTGGAGATATTGTAGAGGTCAGTTGAAATCTAAGCTTTAAATTCTATTATTCTATTAGATCATAATCAAGAAGCAGATAAAGCCTGCGTTCGACTGAGCTGGCAATAATATCTACTTATATTCAACAAATCCTGGAATCTATCAAATTTATTAGTAATAGTTCTAGTTGTTTGTTCAGCTGCATGAGCTGCATCCGGTTAGACTGGAAGTCTACCCCAATATTCAATATTGGGCAAAGGGTAGGCGGATTGATTGAGTTCTGGTTGTGTCTGAAAAGTGACTTCTCTCGTTGGTTCTACTAGGGATTAATGAATAGTTTATGATTGATTATGTCATTTATATGTATTTTACATTGAAATAAAACTAAAGCACTGCCATGCCTTAAATGTTGTTATTTTTTTTGCATTTATCATTGTGGCTCCATACTTAGTCCTTTGAATTATACAGGATTTCCCTGGAAGTATGGATCAAATCAAATAGAGGCATGGGCAAGATTATTTCCAAACTTTTTAACCGTGAGAATATCGGTGAATTTTTATATGGTTCAAAAGTTATGACCAATTTTTGTTTTTTTCAATCACTTCGCAGTGCTCAAAGAAAAAAAATAATTGAAAAAAAAATCTGTCAGGGCTATCAATTTAATTTTTTTAGATAGCCCTGATGGTTTTTTTTTTTTAAGATTTTTTTGAACTGTAAAAAATTCACCGATATTCTCAGGGTTAAAAGTTTGGAAATGACCTTGCCCATGCCCCTATTTGATTTGATTCATACTTCCAGGGACACTGTATATTGCTGAAATAACTTTATGACGTGGTTCTCTAGATAGAGGTGGTCTCTAAAGGTGTAATAATCAGACATACATACATAAATTCACGCCTCTTTCCCATGGGGTTGGGCAGAAACTAAAGAACGCCACCCGCTGCCATCCTTATTCCTTACATACTCCTTTTGCTTCGTTTACGTTCACACTGCATAGCTATTCGATACGTTTCCGTGCCGAATCGAACACCAATCAATGTTATCGAAGGAGTCCTCTAAACGCTGTTCACAAATTCAAAACCCGAAAATGTGAGTTAAAACCGAATAGACGACCGCTATTCTTCCGACGGCGACGGCTATCTGCTGACTAGGCAAATCAGGAAACCGAAAATGTCATTTTCGACCCGGAAACCTGTCAAATGGCTGTGAATAGCAGTGCTAGTCACACACACACGCCGGAGTGTTGGTAGTTATCTTAATCTGTCAAGCTCCGCTAATGAGACACAATTGATTTTCTATTGTTTCGTCGCCGATCGGCGAACCGCGCCGCTTGACCGGTTATGCTTTATTACTGCGAAAGTAAACTTGCGCTCCTGTGTGTTGCACAAGAGAACTTTAAATGCGACCAAGAACATTCAGATAATAGAACAGACCGACTCTTCGATTTAAAAGTTGTAGGTTAAATCCTAGAGAATTACAAATCTTGGAGAGGCGCTGGTGCCGACTGCTACTTGTAAAAGACCGGTCTCAATGACTCCAAAGTTGCCTACGGTAGTGAAAACCATCGATGTAACCCTGAGAAACAAGAGTTCTCCTTCTCTTGTTTCGGCTGTTTATTGCTGTGCTGTGCATCAAAAAATTTACCAGTCAGTAAGGCAGGTACTACACACTTCTTCGGGTCGGCACAATCGATTCGGCAGAATCAGACGAACATCAAAACCGGCCGGAAGCAATTATTACAAAAATATTTTTTTTTTGCTTATTATTTATACAGGCTTTTACTCAGCTCGTGACGATCGGCAATCTACGTTTGGCATCGACTTCCACTAAATTGCCATGTTGCAGTTGCTAAGCCTTTTGCCCGACAGCAAAGAGAGGGTTATGTTTCTCACGCGTATGTATGTATCTTTGGATTTGGGATTGTTTTTTATTACCCTCGAAGCATCTTAACGGCTGGCAGTTTAATACGTGATGTGTCTATAGACTTGTCTAGGTCGCGAAATCAAAATGGCGGATTTTCGACTTTCAATAAGTACCTAATGTATTGAAAAAAATATGTGCCATGAACATGTTGGGTATCGTATCAATTTAAAGTAGGTACCTACTTGAGGACACGCTTCCTAAAATGTAACACACTAAAAGGTTGAAAAAATAATAATATAAAAACCCGACTGCAGCGTCCCGAACATAATATTAAAGATTTCACCGCCCAGCTGTGCCGATTACGGCACCCGAACAAGTGTGTAACATGCCCAAGGAATTAGGGGCGTCGACTTTTTATTCACTAGGCTATACAAAACTATAAACGCAATATTTTTGCCCAAATAACAGTTTTTTCATGAAGGAAATAAGAAATAAAACACACAGTTATATTTATGATTATTATATTTAAACAATCAATTATTACAATTATAAATTGATGATATGTACCTATCTATAATAAAATATTAAGCCTTTTCGAACGATTAGAAAATGACACCTACTTAATTACCTACAATAATTGCGTTAGCTAAGAGACAGATTGATTTATCACTCGTTAAAACGCGAGAGAACATCGAAAATACATACCTAGATTTTCTTTCAAGCATAATTTGTAAATCATAATTGAAAAATAACACCGTAGAGCTGCGTATGTATAGCTAACCGTACTTCAGGGTAACAATTTGATATGACAGCGCCTTTATGTCGTAGCAGTAGGGTTGGTTTTCGTAGTTACAGCACGCAGCAAACTTTATGGCGGCTCTGAACACGAAGCGAGTAGCCGCGCAGTAACAAATTCATATGACATGTGGGGTACTGCGCAGCGAGTCGCCCACTTCAGCATCCTAATTGCGTAACACATAATCAAGCACAATCTGAATCATTTGAAGCATATGGCTAATCCATTGCTTCATACCTATGTTCGAAAAGTTTGTCTGCTCAGCAACGTAAATAACGCAATGAATGTTGTTGAACTGTCAAAATGAAAGCCATTGCTACTATAAGTGTGTTACGCAATTACATCGCGGAACCGCCATAAAGTTTGAAGGTAATAGAAAAATATTCCTAACTTTTAGGCATTCAGTTTAAATATACACACATCAACACGGTCAAGGGATATTTCATACTCAATTAAATAACTCGAAAAGTACTGGCCGCATTGGAATCTTTTATACACCGATTTGTTTGTAATTTATCTCAGACTAATTCCAAATTTAAATTTTTGAAAATTCTTTTGTTTCGGTGGCAAAAAATGTCTTGATGTATAGGAGAGGGAATTTTCATTTGTGCGAAATTTAGAAAACAATACGAATTACGTTTAGTTACAGTTTTTTTTCATTTTTAAACGAAAGATAAAGTTAAAATTGAGGTATTGTAGCCATGCAACGCCGACATTTGACGAGGGCGGAGATGTTACGAGCTGTGGGAATGCTGGAAGCTGGATCTGTTCAGCGTAATGTTGCTGAGGCCATAGGGACCCATCAAAATGTAATTTCAAGATTGTGGACACGCTATCGTGCCACAGGTGAAGTAGCGGAGAGGCACCGGGGGCCAAGTCGCATCACTACCCCCAGACAAGACCGATTTTTGCAAATTACTGCGCGAGCACAACCAAATGCAACGGCGACTCAATTGGTCCAAAGGCTGCGAGTGGAACACCAAGTGCTTGTGAGTGACTAAACTGTAAGAAGGCGACTGCATGAAAGCAATCTACGCTCTCGTAGACCACTCCGGGTCCCACCTTTACGGAGAGGCAATCGTGGACGACGATTAGAATGGGTTCGGAACCACGTGGACAGGGGCCGTGAGCAATGGTCCAATGTGCTGTTCACGGATGAATCCAGGTTCGGCTTCCATCCAGATTAACGAAGGACGCGTGTTTGGCGAGTTCCTGGACGATGGAGTCGTCTCCAGAACCCTCAGGAAGTTCACCCAAGGAGGAACAATTATGGTTTGGGCAGGAATTCGTCTTGGAGGACGGACGGATCTCGTTTGGGTGCGGGGCAATATGACGGCAGAACGATACGTCCAACAGGTGCTGGGGCCCGTAATCTTGCCCCACAGAACACAAATGGGGCAAGATTTCCTGCTCATGCACGACAATGCCCGGGCACACACGGCGAGAACGGTAGCAGCTTGGTTACATACACATAATGTTAGGGCCTTAGACTGGCCTGCTCAATCGCCAGATCTAAATCCCATTGAGCATGCGTGGGATATGCTGCAAAGAAGAGCTCTGAAGGAAGTTCCTGAAAATCTGGCTACAGAAGATCAACTTTTTGCGCACCTCAGAAGGACATGGGACAATATTCCGCAGCAAGACATTGACAACCTTGTTCTGAGCATGCCGAATCGTTGCCGATGTGTTATGAACATCATGGGCGCTTTCTCAGACTACTAACTTCAAGTTTATAAACACAAATTAAATGATTTTTCTATTTTTTTCAGTTTTTACTCACAAATTAAAAGTTCATTCATATACGATTTCCGTCTATGCTTCATTTTTTTTCCATAAAATCCTGAAATTTTAATCTAAGTACCTTAACCATTATTAAAAAATGGTAGAATATTAAATAACGTATCTTTTAAATATATACATGTCATATAAATAATTAACACATTGATAGTAATTCGCTTTTTTAAAAATATCCCTAGACCGTGTTGATGTGTGTAGTTTTATGTTTCAATGGCAGATTGAACAGACGCCAGCACATCAAGCTACCCGAAACTGTCAAATTTTTCCAATCAACTTTGAATCTTATGCTTTAGCGATATGGTTGAAAATCTATTAAAGAAATTTGACAGATTGTAGTAGCTTGATGTGCTGGCGTCTGTACTTAATAATTTTGGTGTAGTGAGTGCCTAACAATGCCATAGTAATTTACCCCTTTATTTACAAACGGTGCTTAAAGTTAAGACACATTTAAACGTCAAAGATGTATGGTTCAACAGTCACTAATAATTTCTTAACTTTGAGGAACGTTTATAAATAAAACCCTTAGTCGCTAGTGTTATTTTTCAATCTAAATTTACATTTTTCTACCACAGATAATATTCTAAACAAGAATCAATACTCGAATTTAACTACGAGTGATTATACCAATAACAACAATCAAATACTTTAATATAAATAGAATCACTGGAAAATGTCTTGTGCCAATTGAAAAGGTCTTGAGGTCATACAGACAATATTAATTAAAATTTAGATACTTAATCATAATTAAACGTTTCTAAAAGATATTAGATACCATAAAAGTTATTGACAAACATTATGTAATGAAAAACGAAAAAATAATTACATAAGATGTTCAGTCTAACAAGTTCTTAGGTATTCTGTAGAAGGTGCTTGATACAAGTGAAAACACAGTTTTCTATTTCTGTTTTAGAAGTTTTATATTGGTCTTTAGATGCTGCTTGTGTCAAAATCTACTACAGTATACCCAAATAATAATTGACGAACGAATCCTCAAAAATAATTTCAATAAAAAAAAAAAAACTATCACAGTAGACAGATCATAAATTCAAGAGTGCACAATTCTACTTTTAAAATAGTCGATATAATTTTATTGCACGTAATTATAAATTCATAGAAAGTTTTTATTCAATTTAATTTTAAGTCTACCACTACCTATGTATTGACCAAAGAGTGTCACTAGATTTTTATAAGACTAATGAATGTCTGTCGCAAAAGTTTACATCTAGACTTCTAGAGCTCTATATCTATTGTATGTATCTACATGATTTTCTCATCTAATACATTTTATAAACGTAGGTAGGAAAATCTATTGATTCTGAAGTACCTAATTCTTATCTTTGGATTTCTCAGTTTAGGTATCCACTAGGTTTGAGCGTTGTTAAATTAAAGAAAAAATAGAGAAATTAAAGTCAGGTACAGAATTTATTTTAAACAGATTCAGTAAGTTTTTGTTAACCTAAGTGAAAGCGTTTAATGTGCAACTACTATTAAATGGCACATTCAAAGATAGATACTTTACGATTCAAGTAATATAAAGAAACGGTTCGATGAGGCCCATGACATCGATTTCATGATAGAGCAGTTTGCATCTCAAAAGATTTTCGAACGTGATTAGGTACGCGGTTTTTAACATAGAGTGCAGTAAAAATGGTTTCTAAACCCCTTTAAATATGATTGCTTTATAGCTATTTTATAGCGAGTTTACTATATGCTATTTTTAATAAGAATATTTTGGAACTAACAGTGCTCTCATGCAGAAATTATATAAACCAATTGATAGAAGTACAGCATGCAAAATAGAAGTAAGTACCTACATATTCATGCGTTTATGCTATGTACAGTAATAGTCTTCGACAGAAGAAGAGTTTTCTAGCTTCACTCGTCGTCATTGAGAAGGTCTGTGCACGATTTTGCTTTGGTTGATCTGTAAAAAGAAAAGGAAACATCAATTAGCACAAACTTTGCAACACCATGTATACCCACGAGGGAATTTAGGGCATTTTTCGGGCATAGGGTTCAAAATCAAAAGTTATTTATTCAAACTAGGCGGAGAATCAGCACTTTTCGAACGTCAAAATTACAAAAGACAGTCCCACAAAACGCCCGCCCTTCACCACTTCCTAGTGCTTTCGTTGGGGAGAAGAAGTGGCCGGTTGACCGATACAGATGATGTACCTACTCTAAACCGGAGTTTATCTAAATGCGATATCTCGACACATCGCAGTTCTGAAAACTCAGTTGAAGAAGAAATTCGCTTCTTTATATGTTGCGTAACAATTTAGAGAGCCTAAGAAACCGGGCATTAGTCCGACCTCAGGATCCTTTTTTGGAATTTTTGTGATTACTATTTCTACAAAGCATTTTTAAGATTTCATTATCCTGAACAATTCATCGTTTCTCAGTTGATTTCATAGTGGAATCTAGATCACTCCCAAAATCGAGTTAGATATCGCCTATTGTCCCTTTGCTTGGTGACTTCCTCATAACAATCTAGGACCTAGATTGTCTAATAACTAAACTACACAATACACATCCTGCCATGGACGAACCAAGTTCTTCAAATACAGGATGTATACAATGTAGATGAGATAAACAACTTTAGGCACCTGTGCCACCACTGCGCTGACGAGGAAGCGAGCGACTAGCTATAGAACATTTTCTCGCTGAAGAAACGTACAAAATATTGTAGGTTCCGTGGTAGTAAAAGAGATACATAATTATATTAATAGATGTTCGCTGGCTGTTGACACCATCTCGGCGAGAACTTTGTCAATCAAACAACTCGTTTTAAGTCGCTAGCTTTACTCGCTTCTCGCTACGCCCGCCGTCAGTGGGACATGTGCCATAAGGTAGGAATGCTATAGGTACGTAGTTGCTATGTGCGTTTCTATTAGGGAAAATCCAAAATAATTTCATACATGAATAATAAAATTGTGGTTAGCGGTCGCAATAACAAGTAATATTAGGTAAACGTAATACTCACTGTGGGTTTTTGACTCGCCTGCACACCCTAAGTTCTATGGGTCCACTGCGCACTGACTTGAACAACGCAAGCGCTTCTACGTGTGCGAGTTCATGGCATGCGTGCCCGTTCACTGCTAGCACCTCGTCACCTGAAAATATGGGGCGTAAGTAATCAGAAAGAAACATTCATTTGCATTCCACAATGTGAATTTAGGTGGCAGATTTTACAAAGACCACTGTGATCATTATGATCATTGTGGATCCTGTCGGGCACGGCAAAGTAGTAGAGGAAGAGGGCCCTTTTCTCAGTCCAGGGACCTACAATAGTTTACGGCGATTTTCCAACTATTTTGTCTGCTTCGCGAACAGTGATAATCGAAACAATAAATTACTTTTAGTGGTACGACAAGTAAAGTTTGAAAAATAGAATACCTTTTCTAAGAAGATGATTATTAACAAAGGTTAAAGGAAAAGCGCGGGCCGGGCAGTAGGTACAAAGTTGTAACAAGGACTGAATGTTGATGTTTATGAGCTACTTAGGACATCTAACAATAGGGAATTTGTTTAGGTGCATGACCAAGACCATAGCTATTGACAAACTGCCTATAAAGTATAAATATAAACCATGGTATTATTATTACTGTGACCAAGAAAGACATTACACTACCGATATTATAGCTAGCTGACTTTTATTCTCATTTAAAATGCTTTATTTACAGCATTGCATCTATTGCCGTTGATGTTCTATTGAAATTAATATGACATTGAAACCAATTTGTTTCCTGTGTACCTAATTAGGTTTTAAATTATGTCGCATTTTGTTACAGGTTTAAAGGTCAAAGTTTAAAACATTATTCAACAGAGTCCTCTGATAACACTCGACCCGATGTCAATATTGTAGGAGTATCATAAATCATTACTAACATAAACAGTGGTATCATGTACGCTGGTGTTCGGGTTACAATAGCCTGGCTAGTTGAGATTGTGCACTTTGTTAATATGCCACTTCGACGAACTACTCCAACGCGGCTTCCTATTCTTATCACATTGCATTCCTGCTATTAAATTATCGCAGTTCGTTAACTACGTTTATCAATTATTTATCACGGATGTTTTTTTGCAAGATTACCTACATTGAAATGTATTCACTCAACGTACCTGCTTTTAGTCTTCCATCATCAATTGCCTGTCCTTGTGGTAGGATGCTTTTGATGAAGATGCCCAGTGGACCCCGTGGTGAGTCGCGTCCTCCCACTATGGTGAAGCCGAGAGGTTTCTTCCCGTGTCCCTTCTCGAACGTGATGGTGTGGTAGGTGTGCGTCGGCGCCCTTGGCCTCCGGGGTAACGTACAAAAGTTTGCCGCGTTCGGCGTTTGTGTTTCACTTTCACTGTCATCTTTACATTTTGTCCGATCAACACCGTCTGGGGTATCCACGTTGGCGATGTCGCCGGCGCAACTGAGGGCGAGCGCATCTTTGTTGGCGCCGCCGTAGCTCACGACCTGCCGGCGCAGCAACTTGTTGTTCATGCTGCTGTAGCTCGCGTTCTGACCCTTGAGGAAGTGTGAGTGCGTCGCCGCCGCGCTGTCAGCCGGCTCGTCCGCAGCTGATAGCGTAGTGTGATTACACGCCGACTCATCCTGCGACCGACGGCGGTCTATTTTGACGTCACATTTGTCAGAACGTTTTTCCTTCCCTAAAATAATTGCGTTCTCGTAGTCCACCGAGCTTTCTCTCATCAGTATAACGCTTCTTTGGGATGGTTCTCTTTGTCTGGCGTCTGCCGGCTTCTCTCGTTGCCTACAAATCACTATATCAATATCTGCGGCACCTGATTTGAGAGCTTCTTTGGCTTCAGACATGGTGAGGTCGCGAAGTCTACGACCGTTCACATTGAGCAACTCGTCACCTATGCGTAGCGTGCCTTCCCTGTGAATAAATAAATAAACGTGAATGGAAATAAACATATTTTACGTTATGAGTAATTAAGGTTAAAAACTTGACTCACTTTTCCGCTAATCCACCGGGAACAACGTGTGCGACCAGGTATCCCACGTGACCTTCATCAGATAGTTTGGTTTTGGCAATAAATATTCCGAGTTCATCCGAGGGATTGTTCCTCATTATCCTGACAACTTTAAATTCATTCTGTGCTTTGTCTGACTTGCTTCCCCTAGTTGGTTTCCTACATGGAGGAATCGGTGGAATGCCACAATCTTGACTTGCATCCCTTTGTCGCATCCTCTGTTTTTCGGTTAACTGTAGATATTGAGGTTCCTCGTATTCGTTTTCCTTTTTCGGCATGCGCCTAAGGATTTCCTTACGATCAAGTGATAAAGCTCTTTGGGTATGTCTAGGCCTAGGTCTGGGGCATTCTTTCCTTTCTCTACTCATTCTACCCGATGTCCTCGCTTTCATGTAGCTTTGATCACCGGATATACTCCTACCATGACAAGGAAGAAGTGTGTTTGCCTGAGAAGCGGAACTTTCACAGCGAGAGGATATCCTGTCACTATCGAAAATAGACGAGGCTGCAGATTCGTTGACAAGGATCCCTGAGTCGGCATCCTCGCAGTCTTGAATTAAGACATTTTCATCATCACATGATATTTGATAAACATCATCATGGAACACCGAATGACCTTTTTGGAACTCTTCTAAGCCGGGTAAAGCACCATACGAGAAACTGCGTAATTTAGCTTTAACACCTCCTCGTTTCTTACGACTTTTAGTGACTACACTGGTTGTTTTTAAAATATTATCGTTACTGGCATTTACCTCTTCGTCATTTTCACCCGCTTGTCTGTAAAGCTTTGAGAGAAATCTGTTTGTTGACGACTTAAGGTATCTATCCGACATTGCTCTTAGTTTTGCCGATAGACAGGAACTGGGGCCAACAGAATCCTTTCCATCCTTAGTCTTAAGTTTATCAGTCTTTTTTTGAGGGTTGAGTGCGATGGGTGCATCGTCGTATGCTTCATAGTCATCGTTGAAGATTTGATCACTTGATTTAGAAAGCTTTGCACCGGCTTTGGGTATTGCATGATATCGATCACACTCTGAGCCGGAACTGTAACATCGAGTGCCTCGGTTGGTAAAAGATTTGCCTTCCCTCCATTGGCACTCTACAGGACTAGTCATACTTTTGACGAAAAAGACATCGTCGTCATAATTGGGCATTTTGACCCAAGGGTTATGATTTTCGAATTCAATATGGGTGTCAGCGTAATTGTTGGTAAATCGACAATTAGTGACGTCCTCTACGTGTCCGAATCCACTGCAATCACTTCCTGACGTGGACGCGGCGTCATCTCCGTGCCGCAGTGGACCGTTCGATTTGAAGCAAGATAGTTTAGTGTTCTTTACTTTATCGAGCAACGGGTTTCGCCTTTCTCGGCACACCATGTACTCTTTCTCCAGCGAGCCTCCGCGGTTTTTGCGCGAAGTATTATAACTTTCCTGCGGTGAAGCGGGGCCGTTTTGTAGCGATATGCGCCGACTAACTGGAGTCTCGCCACCGCGGTGGCATCGATGTGGAGATTTTTCAACGATTATTATTTGATCGCTAAGATTGTAGAAGTTCGTTTCCACGGAGCTGCTGCTGCTTTTGCGATTGGGGTAGCGCACTGGAGATAAATCTGAAAAATAAAGTATGCATATTAATATCTCGGAAACTGAATCGGAAATTCTCTAGAACTAAGTTTGTATCCCTTAATCACCGGACTCTCACGGACCAAACTTGTATATTGGAAGCTATAGTTTCAACTTACAAGTAAACAGAGCCGGTAATACATATTCATGTTATCGAGTAGGCTCTAGGGAAAGTTACACTCCCTTTCCCTTAGATAGAATAGCTGGCTTTCCAGTGTCAAGTTAATGTATCTAGTGACAGGGAGACAACTAGATGTGTCAATTACGTAGTGATTGCGTCAGTAATGGGGGCCCGTAAATACCATTCAGCGTCCTAATGACGTCATTATCTAGTTAAGTTTCCCTTAAGGTAAAGCCAACATTCCTATTAAGATGAAATTCCAGCATTTCTCGCATCTATTCAAGTGTCAAGTAGTCACTTCCTATTTTCTCCGTTTCTTTGCTATTACATAACCATGAGGCCTTTGCGTGATTACGTAAGGAATAATGCTGTTGACTATTAATTAACAATGACAAATCGTGCTGTTCGTAAATACTAGGTGCATGCGGTGACACTTACCTACTGCAAATTTGAATGCCAATGAATTGAACAAATTGCCTTAGCTAATTAGAATTACGATATTACCGTGAATTGTCACAAATGACAGATTAACCGGTGAAGCGGCGCGCGTCGCCGATCGGCGACGAAACAATAGAAAATCAATTGTGTCTCATTAGCGGAGTTTGACAGATTAATGAAGGAAAAAATAAATTAATTTAGGTAATTATCATTACTTAGTTGAAACTTTATCCTTTACTTATGTCATAAATACGCACGTGGTAATTTTCAATTATTGTTATGGTAATAAAATAATGGATTTATTAATTTAATTTTCCGCGCGCTGATTCTTCACGTTGACGTATTTATTTTGGGTGTAATATTAACCTATTCATTGTAAATGAATTTAGTTATGCCATGAGTTAGAAATCCATACTAATATTATAAATGCGAAAGTGTGTCTGTCTGTCTGTTACCCCTTCACGCTTAAACCGCTGAACCGATTTAGATGAAATTTGATATACTTAGAGATAATTTGAGTCCCGGGAAAGGACATAGGATAGTTTTTATCCCAGTATTCCCACGGGATCGAGACTTATGCGGGTGAAACCGTGGGGCGTTGCTAGTAAAATAATAAACATTCAAGTGGTTATTGAGAAATCATTTGAGGTCGACGCCTAAGAGGAAAAGTCCATTCATAATACTTATGGGTTGGAGAAACCATGTTGTGTAGAGTTTAGTGGCCTGTGCGCTCGTAGACAACCGTTGCGTCATCAATCTATTTTCAAAGACTAAATAATATTATTTATATGCATCTGATGCCCTAATTTTCAGCTCACTGGCGTATTGTGTATGAATTATTGTTACCTACCTACTTATGATACTGATGCCCGTTTTCACTAATACTGGGCCACACCTAAATCCTATCCTACTTCCTACTATTCCCACTAATTCCTATTCCTACTAATCTTATAAACGCGAAAGTTTGTGAGGATGGATGGATGTTTCATGTTCTTTCACGCAAAAACTACTGGACGGATTTTGATGATACTTTACAGTAATATACGAGTTTATACATCAGAATAACATAAAGGATACTTTTTAACTCGATATTTCCACGGGAGCGACACTTATACTAGTGTAAATCTAAACAGCACCCGAATTTTGTAACACACTATCAATCATAATCTGAATCATTTTGAAGGACATTGTTAAACCATTGCTTCATTATGTTTGAAACACCTGTCTGCTAAACAAGTAAACAACGCAATGAATGTTATTAAACTGTCACAATGGAAGCTATTGCTGCTGATAGTGTGTTACGCAATTACCCTGCTAATAATTCTATTAACAACTCCGATATTCTATCCAAATTTTATTTTAACGGTCCTGGAAGGTCGCACCGTTGCGTGTTCTATTTACCTCTACGAATTAAAGACAAAATTCATTTAGGTATAGTGCGTGCAAGTAGTAACGTTAATGACATATGTAAACAGCATGATTTTGATCCTATCTTAACGGGTGTATCCTCGGCCAGAAAGTGCCTGAGCCTTAGCTTTTTTAATTAAGATTTCCTACTGTTTGTTTTTCTCTTTCTTTTTTTGGTAACTGTGTTGTTCACACTCTTTTTTTCTTTCTAATCTGTTTTTAGAAGTGATGACTTGTAATTGGCTGTCAGTCTCACACGCTATTTTTAATTCTGTTTGTTTTAGCTGTAAGTCATCCATCACACTAATATTATAAAGGCGAAAGTTTGTGAGTGTGTGTGTGTGTTTATATGTTTGTTACTTCTTCACGCTCAAACAGCTGGACCAATTTTGATGAAATTTGGTATAGAGATAGTTTGAGTCCCGGGAAAGGACATAGGATACTTTTTATCCCGATATTCCAACGGGATCGACACTTACGCGGGTAAAACCGCTGGGCGCAGCTAGTAGTAAATAAATAAATAATGAAGGAAAGATTTGATTTTTTGCGTGTTTGTTACGCTTTCACACTAAAGCAGCTGAACGGATTTGGATGAAATTTGGCGCATGGGTAGACCGTGACCTGGATTAAGGCATGGGATACTTTTTATCCCGATATTCTCATAGGATCGAGACACGCGAGTTACACCGCGGCGCGCAAGTAGTGCCTAAATAAAAGCGCAAAATAATATTATAAAGATTCGGCTCAGCGCCAAGATTTTTTAAAATCAACAAATGCGTGTTAATATAATGTATCGTCCGTTACTAATGTATTCTCTTTCATTTTGTTAGATCTTCGAAATGTTGTTCTACTCTCGAGGTACGATTTAGGTTTTCTCCACAGTAGCTTCGAAAGTTTAAAATCGTAACCGTTGACATAATTTAATCAAAATAAGGTACGGATTGGTTATGCTTAAATGAATGTCTGAAAACCACCAAAATTGCCATGAACAAAAATATTTTATTTATCGTCATATTTTTTTCAGAAATCGCTTACAGATGTGCATGGAATTTTAATGAAGACAGTGGCAAAATCTTATCTTTTGGGACTTACGTCTAACGCAACCCTATCCTAATTGAAAGTAAATAAGTACGAAGTCCTTATCTAAAATACATATTGTTGGTTATTGACTTTTGACCTCATAAACGCTAATATTGAACAAACAGATAGCTTACCAAACATAGACGCCTTAACGGTGCATAATCTAGATCTATACATCTATACAATAAACAAAATTGAAGTGTCTATTTGTAATGTCAAAATAACAACTTTTTACTATGCATATGAAAATATATAGGTAAGTATATACATTTTTGTTTGTCTGTATGTTTGTTCCGGCTAATCTCCGAAACCGCTGGACCGATTTTGACGGGACTTTCACTGGCAGATAGCTGATGTTATAAGGAGTCTAGAAGAGATTTAGACTACATTTATTTTATAAAAAGACAGCGTTTTGTGAAAAAAATAAACCCATGTAATCCAATTTGTTTGTCGACATGCACGCGAACGAAGTCGCGGGCACAGCTAGTATGATAATAAAATATGATACTATCATTAAATTACGTTCACTCGGTCAAGAGGAAATAAGACAATTTGTAGGACAAAGATTTTAGATATGGTGGGTGGGAACTGGGAATAAAGAGGGCAATAAAATTAGCCCACACAATGCAAGATGCAACTCCCATAGTGTGGGTGCGTTCTATACACTTTTAAAACACCCTTTATACGCACTTTTATGGGCGTTCGTGGGCAACGATTTAAATCGAATGATTCTATTAAATCGAATGGTGGCAGTGGGTAAAGACAAAGAGACTGGATCGATGATTCAAAAACTATCGGGCATTGACGCATAAACTTACTAAATAAAATAAATAGATACCTAAAGTCCTATCTATATATCCGGTTGTTTTTGCTAAGTAAGAACAGTGTTGGTAAACACATAGGTACTTATATGCTCAGTTAGTTTAGGCTTATAGGTACTGAGTCATCATCACCTGCCTTTTTTTGTTATCGTGTGGAAATCTTCATGGATGTCCACCACCCTGGGGTGGGTGGAGGGGTCTGTCAGACTCTTACTGACTAAAACCACACGGTGTCCTGCTGCTACCTTTAGCCGGGGTGCTGGAGTGCTTGCGCATTTCGTCACGCTACCCCGGCCAGGTGTTGGCCCGCATGAATCCATGCGGATCCCGTCACCCTCAGCGGCTGCAAATGGCCACCATTCTTCTACAGAGAGACGCGCGCGGAACACAGTGCGGCCCTTGTCCCATGTCACATGGGTTCGGCGCAATACGTTTTCTTGTAGACGTTACGTTTACGTTTTTTTTTCGTTTTCGTTTGTTTTTAGGTACTGACTGACTGTTCTGAGTACCTAATAGGTTCTTATATTGTTTTCAAATTCACGTGCGCACGGACGTAAAAATATCGCGGCGGGATTTTATCGCGCACTGAATTTTCAACTCTCGGTGTTGAGCCGAGTATTGAGAATCGAATCAAGAGAGAAAAAAAAATTATGTGCGAAAAAAAATCACCGCGGGAATAACACGCCCGTGTGACCTGCGCTAATAGCTAGGCCGGCCATACACGGACAGCTTGAAGCAGCCAGTATCGACTGCTTCAAGCTGCGACTGCATCGCAAACTACAGTCTTCTACGTACACACATACACGGAATCGCTCGAGCAGTCGCGAGCGCGACTGCTTCGGGCGGTCGGCAGCGCGGTGAAATTTCAACGTGCGGTCAAGCAGTCACCAGGCATACACTGACTGCTCGAGCTGTCGACTGCTCTCGCGCAGTTACGTCCGTCCGCGCTCTTCATTCCACGATGCGTGTGTTAAGGCCGGCAATAAAAATCGCATAAGTAGCAGTTGTTGTAGCAGCAAGCAGGCAGTATCAATTCCAGCTTCAAGCGGTTGAATTTGACTGCACGAGCAGTCCGTGTATGTTGATCACTGGCTTACTGCTGGAGAAGTTCGTGTATGGCCAGCCTTAAATTTCCTTGGTTTCGGTATCTTTACTGTTGACAGTGACGTCGCAGAAATACTGAAATAGTCGTAGAAACATAATACAAATCGCGGATCTTACATAACGCCGCTGACCTTGGCCACATTTCTTTGCATTTCCGATAGTAAAATATCTCTTTCGTAATGTTTTAACAGAAAACGTGAAGTCGTAAGTTCTTATTTGCCTTCTTACCGAAGTATTTGCCGTTAAAACATAAGCACTTACTTAATACATAATCCTAAATGTGTTAATATGCGATATTGTCTGTCATTTGTGCCACTTTTATGGCTTAACTAAGCGACATTTTTGCTTTTATGAATATTGTATAGCATAAGCATAATAAGTCTATAATGTTCCCACTGCTGGGACACAGGCCTCATCTCTGTGAGAGGAAGTGGGCCATAGTCCACGCGGGCCCAGTGCGGGTTGGAGTTTTATGTTCCCTCACGAAGTTTTCCTTCAGCGTTTTGAGAGCCGTGATGAGGTAAAGTGCCTGTCTGTGTTGGAATTCACTACCTACTACTCTTCATCGGACCACTGGGCCACAACTGCTCCCAGAATATTGCCATTTTGACTATTACAAGATCAGCGGTCAAACGAAATACCTACATGAAACCAGAATGAAAATTCAACTTTTCCATGAAAACGCACTGACATATTCAGAGCAGTTTTACAGCCACGGACCTAAATACCTTGCAAACAAAGAAACTAGCAGTTCTAATAATTCAATGTTAACAAAGTTAGGAGAGAGCCCACGAACCTACCAAATAAAAAATCGTCCAGTCGCTCTTATCCAACCAACATAAAGACTAATTTAGAATCTAATAACGTCAACAAGAACATTCTATTTCAATAACTCCCGATATAAATGAAAGTCCCAAAGGAAATTACATGTCAACTCACCGATTCTTGACCGACGTGCGGGCCTCGGTTCGTCAGGCGTTACGGCAAGAAGCCGCGGCGGCTCGCCCTTCTTGAACCACCGCATTTTCGACTGTCACTCCATTCTGGGCACTGGAACAAGCAATATTAAAATTAGATTTGGTAATCTAGACATTTGAGGAATGAAAGGATACCAAAATAGAGAGAGAGACTGTAGCCCAAACAGCGAACGCGAAGTCGTCACTTGGATTCTCAACGTTGCACTTTTGATGTGAAATCACTCCAAGCATAAGTTTATTTAGGTAGCTTGGTTAGAGTGGTTAACAAGAAAATTTGGAATATTCATGTTACCAAACTAACCCGAACTGCTGGTAAACATAAAAAGGTCATGAAGACTAGACTTTACAATGCTAAACCTACTACCACTATATTAGTGACAGCTGATACGCCTATGGCTAATTTACTGCAAAATTTTGACGATAGAATTTGAGTAATTGAAGAGTTTGGTACCTATATTTTAGCGAAAATTACTTATGTTACTCAATATATTTCAAACGTAAGAAAGAAATAATAAATTATGCTAACACTAATGTAAAAACGTAATTTATCTAAATATTTTTTCAGTAGGTACTAAGTCATCATGAGGTGTTACGTAATGGGCTTATTTCAACAATAGGTTCCTGCGTAGGGTGAAACGAAGTGCTTTAGGTAACTTAATTGTAGGATTATGTAGGGTCTGCTGGGAGGCAAGTAATGGACTTTGGAACAAAAGAATCAAATAACAAATGAACCCAATCAGCTAATGTTTCGAATTGGAAAAAGAATCGATGAGCCATTAGTCGTAACAAATGTCAAGCTAAATTAAAAACAAAAGAAACAAAATGGTTCTTTTTTTATTACTGTCTACTATTTGTATAGCATGAAGTATCTGACCAGAGAGCTTTGCTGCTAGGGAGTTTGTTGCGCCACTTCTTCTTCACAGTGAAAGCACTAGGCAGTGACGAAGGGTGGGTGTTTTGGGAGACGTTCTAAAAGTGCTGATTCTCAGCCTAATTTGATTAAGTGACTTTTGATTTTGAATGAAATAAGTAAAAAAACAAGACGAAATCGAAGAAAGATTTGGAGGCAGACAGCAAGCCTGTATCAGTCATGGATGCCTCAACCATAGGGCAAGGGTTACCGAAACATACGGTAAGCAATATGCAGTCTTTATGAACCGGTCACTTGACAACCTGACGATGTTGCAATCAGAGCTCAAAGTATATAACGTGCAACCATTGACCACTTCAAAGTCATTAAGTCCCGACAGGTTTCTTAACTTGTCCGTCTCCTTTTACGACACTATTTGCACATACCTACCTATTTCTGCATGTACCACCTATAAGTGAAGGCTTGCGTAAGTGTAAAAAAATCGAATATTAATTAATTTACGAAGGTTAGTTCAAGTTGTCATTGATGGTTGAAGAATGAAGATATTTAGGTGTGACCATTTTTTTTCTGGCTTTACCTGCAATTCGTTGTTAGTGTTATTTTAATTTTGTTTTGACAAGAATCTGCTTCATCTCAAATTTTTTATTTGCTTTTGTAAAAATTAAATTTGTTTAAAATTAAGTTTGTACTTAGGTAACATAAACATCTGCAAAATATATACCAGTAAGTATCTATTTCTGCGTGTACCTCCTACGAGTGAAGGCTTGCGTAAAAAAAACGAATATTAATTAATTTACGAAGGTTAGATCAAGTTGTCACTGATTAAAGAAAGGTTAAAGAACTTGGACTGGTTAAAGAATGAAGATAGGTATTTAGGTGTGACCATTTTGTCTGGTCTGACATGTTTAATTGTGAATTTATTGACTTCTACGTATTTATCTGCTTTATCTTAGGGAAAGTGCAAATGAGCCACCGGCCACAACAACCGGTGGCTGTCGCCTCTTGCTGCTGTGTTACGTACTGCTGTAGCTGGTGGCTGCCACCGGTCACACATGTGCGATGAATCCATACAAAAAGCATGTGAACTGCTTGTCCCTTGGCTACCTGTAGCTGTGACCGGTGCCACGGTGGTTCGTTTGGGCCTAGCCTTAATAGTTTTTTTTTTATATAAAATTAACATAATAATCTGCAAAATACCAGTTTAAAAGCATTCGTAGAAGGTCGTGCACTTTTTAAGCAGGTTTGTAACCTGTTCTGTAATATTGTGAGTAGAAATACGCATCCACGTCATAAGTAATCCTATGACCTTTTCAACCACGCACAAAACACCTCAGCGGTAGAATCATATTCAGCTGAGGCACCACACAACAAGCAATGCTTTATGGGTTTATGAACATTGTTTTTTGGGAACAAGGATAGGTACGAGGCATTAGCATTAGCACCCCTTTTTCATTCAACCTCGTCCGTACAACACTGCACAAGGTTACAGAACATCCCTTTTTGTCAAATCCCATAGCATGACAACAAAAACTAATAACCGTTCAAACGCGAATAGATCATAACTCGTCAGCATAACATTACACGTTCGAGAATTCACAGATTACATTATCTCACATCCATCAGCGCAGTCATAACACAGTTACCGATTTGTTACGTCGTCGCGACAAGGCATCCATCAACAAATAATATCGTAAGAATCGAAACCAAACTCGATTTAATAATCACGTAACGTCTCTAACCTTGCTAGTGGCAGCTGTGGCAGCATTAGTGTTGTGTAACAAATCGATTCTTTTTATGCAACAATCGATTCTTGTAACTCACTTTAGTCGGTTGTCAAGTTTCCTCAATGCCGACCGATTAGTTTAATTGAAAAGATTAGAAGCAATTTAATTATTAAATTGATAATTTATTATGTAAGTATGTCAATGTTTGATTTATTTGGGAAAAGTGGTACAGTTCACGGATAACCTTCTGGTCCTGAGCGTATCGAGATAAACGGGTAATGATTTACTACTGGTGTATCTACCTAATTAGCTGGAAGTAGGTCGCGACAGTGTCAATTATGTACGTCGTAGAAATACATGAAGTGGAATAAAGATAAACTTTGTGCCGTAAATTGTAGATTTCTTTTGCTTAGCTTTTTCCCGGGCAGTCAATTTTTTAGAGTTAATTTTCTCTGCTAAATATATATTTTTTTCTACTAAGTATCATCCTTAATTTTAGAAAATACTTTTGTACTCACAATTTTTTCGAAAAAACTTTAGCTTTTATCCCAGTAATCAGTAACCACAGTGATAAAAAAAAACGGAAAATTGGATGACCATAATTCTACAATGCGTCATTTCAGTTCAACGTGAAAATTTCAATTGATAAAACCACATTTTATATTCGATGGGGTTCTCTTACTGGTAACGACGTCTTTGCAACGTTTCCGCATACAAATTATGCAGGAAGTAAGCAAAGGAACCGAGGAGAATATCGACGCATTACTAATACGTTCCGTAGAATTATTTGTTTCACATAATGAACACGACAGTATCGGCAACTCGGTTAGAATTTACATAATTGTCACGCCTCTGATCTCGTAAGCGGTTTATTTTATGCCCTGATGGAGGTATCAGGTCTTATGTGATATAGGTACACAATAAGTGAGACCCTTTTCGCCTTGTAACAGACAAATGTAACACCATTCGGATGAAACGAAATCTGAAGATGGCATCATGAAAAGAAGGTAGAAGCTATCGTAAATAAGACGAGCCTTATACCTAGTACCCAGCTAAAGAAAATTTTATATTGTAGAAGAAAACTAACTCTGCAGAGGATTTTAAAACAAATACTCTTGTAAGAAATAGGTACGAGTACTTTATCTATCTTGAAAGGTTCGAACTTAGCAAATTCGCTTAGAACTAGTTTCAATTTATAGAGAACAAATTGATCTTGGAGCTAATCCTTTAGAAACTCAGACCCTTGTAAAACATTGTTCATTTGACGGAAAAGTTAAACTTCCTAAATCAATATCATGTAATGATCTGAGAGAAATTGTACTCATGGCAACTTAAACTTTCGTTATTGAATAACTTAGTAATAATGAAGATAAAATTGAAGATATTTTTATTGTTTTCTGCCTATCATGGATCAAAATGAGTTCTAAAATAACAGTTACAAAAGGTAAAAAGAAACGTGAAGATTCCGGTGTAATCATTACATTGGTTGAAGAACAATGGAATCCATACGATACTCACTATTATCGGTATTACGGAATGGTACGCCGGGGAACTTTCCCATCCAACTTTGTAATAAGGTTATGCAAGCAAGACTTATATTCCGTTGCAAGTTCAATAAGACCTTTAATGTGGAAATAAATAGTAATAGGTAGTATAGCACTTGATTGTGATTATAATGAGTATCTACGTAGTTATAATCATTTATAATTTACTCATGCAGCAGACACTGATAATTTAAATCACTTGTGCACATACATATCTAAGCTATAAAAAAGAAACACTTATCCAAGTAGCTCAAGTATATAATAACATAGATCATATACAATATCTCGCAAATGATCCGTAACGGGAAGGTAGGGCAATACTATCAATGCCAAAGTATTTATTGGAAACTAAACTTGGCAGATGTAGTTACTTACAACTTTCTTGGAATGATAAAATTTGTAATTTCCTTTGCTTTTCCTTTTGTAGTCGAAATACAAATCTCGTTAACTTACTCTGGTAATACAGTAAAGGTACAAATATTTTAGGGAACGGTAAATGGTAATACAATGAAGGCACAATTCAATTTTCAGGGAAAATTCACGAAATCACGGTAAAAATCTTTATATGGAAAGATATGGAGGTACCCCTACCTATTCACACATAGAGCACGTATTTACATGAACAGTCGTAAAGTGTATATGACTCATCAATGGTTTATGTACTGTAAACCTTCGTAGTGGAGGTGATGTAAGCCAGGATGACATTTTGGTTTACTTACTTAAACATGAGGATGACGTCACTGTTTGCCAACGAGCGAAAAGGCACGTAAGTTAAGTAAGTGGAACGACAAATGTTGGTAAACTTGAACTTGAAATTGAGAGATAAGCTGAAATAAAACCATTTTACCTACATAAACCACGCACAGGCTAACTCACATAGGTAAACAAAACTAGGAAAGTCAAACTAGATTAAAATAGTCCATAGGCAAGTGCGAATGTATAGGATGGGATGGAACCTTGATTCAGTTTCCATGCCGGGAAAGTTTTCAGCTACTGGCTGGAAATTAAATTGTTCTCAATCGATGGCGAATGACTCGCTTTCCCCTTCGTCATTTGCAAACTTCAAGTTTCTGTTACTGAATTACGATATACACACATCAAAAGTGTCTAGGGATCAAGCATTTTTATGCGGATTTCTTGAGATTGAGATGTGGCTTTGTAATAAATTTATGATTTTATAAATTTATATGGATCCTTTTTGGTGCATTTCATAATTTGAATCAGGAACTGTGAATCAAATTCGAGTAAAAGATGAAAATCAGCTGTCAATATTTTCCCTATAAAAACATACAACGCATTGAAGACATTATTAGTGCTACTGTTTCCCTACTACTGATTAAAACCAACGTTATTATGGAGCGGCGACGTCATTTAAGCAGGGAAGAAATGCTCAGAGCCGTGGGAATGATAGAAGCTGGTTCCCGGCAACGTACTGTGGCTTTAGCTCTGAATACAAGTCAGAGTGTTATCAGTCGACTTTGGACACGTTACCGAAGCACTGGTACCGTGGCTGAGCGCCATGGAGGACGGTATCGCTGCACCACACGGAGACAAGACCGATACATTCAAATCTTAACTCGAAGAGCTCCAACAATAACCGCCATGATGTTAGCCGTGAGGCTTCATCACTCTTCAGGGAACTTAATTAGCGACCAAACAGTCAGAAACCGCTTGCATGAAGTGAACCTTCATTCCCGAAGACCGCTACGGGTACCACCTATAGCAATGCACAATCGTAGGATTCGATATCAATGGGCTCTTGAACACAGAAATTGGGCAGAAGAACAATGGCGTTTCGTGTGCTTTTCTGATGAGTCTCGTTTTGGTATGAGACCGGATACAAGACGTATACGACACTGGAGAACCCCTGGACGCCAACAGCGATTAAAATCCTGCCAGGAAGTCCATCCTTATAGTGGTGGAACCATCATGGTATGGGCGGGTATTTGGATCGGCGGAAGAACTGAGTTGATTTGGATCAGAGGCAACCTCAACGCTCAAATTTATGCTGAGACGATTGTATCAGACGTCATCGTTCCTCTACAAGTGCAAATCGGTCCCTTATTTCAGTTAATGCATGATAATGCACGACCGCACACCGCAAGAGTTGTAAGACAGACTCTCGCCGCAGCTAACATCAATGTCCTGCCCTGGCCTGCTCAGTCGCCAGACTTGAACCCGATTGAGCATGCATGGGATATGCTACAGAGAAGAGCTCTGCCGAATATGGAGGGTATCCAGTCGCAAGAAGACCTTTTTTTGTTGTTGCAACGAACATGGGCGGCCATTCCACAGCGTGATTTGGATGAACTCATTTTGAGTATGCCAAACCGATGTTCTTGTGTTGTTAGTGTTCGCGGTAGAAACACGGATTATTAATTGTTTAAGTTACCCAATAAAATTTTAAAGAAAACTGTTATTTCAGTCTTTTTTTCGAACTTTTGTGTTAGTGGTTCAAATGTCAAAAATCCCTTTATTAGGAAAATGGCAAATTTCTTTATTAATGCAAAGGTGACTTGGTTTATCGTTACTGTGACAAACGAAAACACTTTATTTGATGAATCCTTAAAGAAAATTTTAATTAATATCAATCAGGAGAAAAGTTATTGCAAAAATATATGTTGATCCCTAGACACTTTTGATGTGTGTATTATATCTCTCTTCAATCCGTCTAGTATGAAAACCGTGGTTAGGTTAGGTTTTGTAGAAAATATACGGAAGAAAATTTAAAACGTCGCTAGCTTAAAATAAATTGAAGGTTTTCTCTCGATCTTGTATCCCAGGATTTTTAAACAGGGGTGAACGTGACAACAATTTAAGAAAAGATATCATTAGTACAGTTTCTAAGTACGACACGTCCCGGCTCTCGAGGACACCTTCAGGATTCGTTCGTGCGTGACGAATGTGTTCAGATATTTCTTTTTTACTACTAAACGCTACAAAAACTGAAAACAGTTAACAGTATACCATTGTGTTTTTTATCTTAGATCTGATCGTAAATTGAATGTGGTTCTTGTTTTCTTAGCTTAACCGCTTTTTGTAGGTTCACTCAGTATCAATCCCTAACATAGTCTTTGGAACATAACATCACGCGTTGTTACCCCGAAAGGTTGGGCAGAGGTGTACCTGGTGTGTACATGGTACACCCAAATTTCGCCTGTAATCCTCATCATCATCATCATGTCCTCAGCGTCTCTCTGCGATTGGATATCTTTACTTGCTCTTTGGCGGAATTCCAGAGGGTGACAATTGACTTATTGTCCTCTGTATGAATTGTGTCGGTACTTGGAGTCGTTACTTGGGACTTGTTAATTGGTATCCACGATAATCGACAGGTATGAAGCCTGTCAGTCAAAGTAGGACAGTTTAAAAACAATGAATTTTTGTTGGTGGTGGTATCTAATTGGTTTTTGGGAGATGTCTCCGAGTGTGGAAATTGTGACTACATTGTTGTATTGGGTTCTCACCTGTAAAAACAAATGTAAGTGGTAATAGTAAATATAGAAGGCGAGCCTGTTGCCACCACCGGGCACAAATTCTAGACACCGGGTTGCTACTCAGAAATTCCATATGGAAAAGCCCAATGGTTTGTTCGACCTGAGAATTGAACCCAGATCCTCATGCTCAGTAGGTAGTAGCGTTTGCGACCACTGGACCAACGAGGCAGTCCTGCACCCTAATTTACGTAGTACTATTAAGTACTCTGTGTAATTGCGTAACACACTATATTAGGTCCTTACATATGAAATTGGCGTTTTTCGTACTGGCCACTTTAATCACGAATTTCTCCTCTTTGGTAAGGAATTCCAAATTCAAATTTGTACAGCTATTTACTCATGTATTTGTGCTTCGATGACCGTCATTCATTTGTTTTTTTTCTTCTGTTTTTTCTGTTTGCGTCACTCATTTTACAAAATGGAAAATTTAAAATATCGCATTATTTACGAGTACGAGTTCCGCCGTGGCACTAGTGCTGCGGAAACGACTCGAAGGGTGAATGATGTGTATGGCGGTCATGTTGCAAAAGAAAACACAGTTCGTTTTTGGTTCCAACGTTTTCGTTCTGGAAATTTCGACCTGCAGAACAAGCCCCGTGGACGGCCTGAGACCCAAGTTGATAATGGAGAATTGAAGGCTATTGTGGAAGCGGACCCATCGCAAACCACGTCCGAGTTAGCTGCAGGCTTCGATGTTAGTGATAAAACTGTTTTAATTCACTTGAAGCAAATTGGGAAGATTAAAAAGCTCCACGCCACTGCTGCTTCACGACAACGCCAGACCACACACTGCGCAACAGACGGCTACCAAATTAGAAGAGCTTGAATTGGAATGTCTTAGACATCCTCCGTACTCCCCGGACCTTGCTCCAACAGATTACCATTTTTTTTCGCAATTTGGATAACTTTTTGCAAGGGAAAAAATTCAACTCCGATGGGGCAGTCCAAATCGCCTTCAAAGATTTTATTGATTCCCGTCCGACTGGTTTTTTTAGTAAAGGGATCAATGAACTACCTATAAGATGGCAAAAGTGCATTGAAAACAATGGTTCATACTTTGATTAATTAAATATATTATATTAAAAAATATTCGACTTTTTGTTCCTTCCATACAAAACGCCAATTTCATATGTAAGGACCTAATATATATACAGGGTGGTCCAAATAGTGACGTCAATAATTTTTTTTTAGATTCCTCACACCGGGGGGTATCTAAAAATACCCCATGTATGTTCCGCGATTTTTTGTAGTTTTCGAGTTATAATTTTTTTTAGAGATTTTTTAATGTATTCTGCCAGCGAGGTTTCAAAAATTCGTATCTTTTTATGTAGTAAGTATTTTGCATTATTTTTTTTTGTGTAATGATTGCCTTGAATGTTGTTTTAATAAAAAAAAATAATTCAGCTTCCTGAAATTACTTAAAGTTACCCAAAAAAGGCTTTACATTTAGAACTTTAGTTTTCAGTAGGATTCACTCAAACATTCAACTTCAATTTAAAAATACAAAAAGGACTTTTCGTAGCTTCAGACTAAATTTAAAAAAATTGCAGGGTCCTATACTATCTAAATCATCCAAAAAAAATAGTACTTTATTGGACTTTTTTTTTAGTAATCGGCCTTCGAAGGTGGATGGGCCAAAAATCATTGAAACACGTTTAAAGCATAAAAATTTCTTTTTTGTACTTTTTATCATTCTGATGGCAAATTGAACTTAGAAATGTAATTTGAAATTAATTTTAATTGAAGTTTTTGAAAAATAACTGTAGCTCATGATTTTTGGTCTCACCACTGATTAAAAATGTGAGCATTTGTGAAAATTGCTGCTTGTGAAATTAAACGATTTTGGATAAGAAATAAAAGGCACAAATTACTGAAAAATCATTATTATTATGATTACAGATTTATTATTATTTATTACAATAAATTTTCGAAATACCTTCCTCCAACCTGAATACATAAACGACAACGTCTTAAAAAGTTATCTTTTAATTGTCTGAAGCTACTCAAATATTCTTGTTTTATTTTTCTTTCCGCTTCTGTAAGTTTTTGTCTAAATTCTGTTTCATTGTTGCTTTCCGTCGCGTACACCAGCTCCTTGTAAAATCCCCAAATAAAAAAATCGATTAGAGGAAGGTATTTTGAAAATTTATTGTAATAAATAATAATAAATCTGTAATCATAATAATAATGATTTTTCAGTAATTTGTGCCTTTTATTTCTTATCCAAAATCGTGTAATTTCACAAGCAGCAATTTTCACAAATGCTCACATTTTTAATCAGTGGTGAGACCAAAAATCATGAGCTACAGTTATTTTTCAAAAACTTCAATTAAAATTAATTTCAAATTACATTTCTAAGTTCAATTTGCCATCAGAATGATATAAAGTACAAAAAAGAAATTTTTATGCTTTAAACGTGTTTCAATGATTTTTGGCCCATCCACCTTCGAAAGCCGATTACTAAAAAAAAAGTCCAATAAAGTACTATTTTTTTTGGATGATTTAGATAGTATAGGACCCTGCAAATTTTTTAAATTTAGTCTGAAGCTACGAAAAGTCCTTTTTGTATTTTTAAATTGAAGTTGAATGTTTGAGTGAATCCTACTGAAAACTAAAGTTCTAAATGTAAAGCCTTTTTTGGGTAACTTTAAGTAATTTCAGGAAGCTGAATTATTTTTTTTATTAAAACAACATTCAAGGCAATCATGCCACAAACAAAAAATTATGCAAAATACCTACTACATAAAAAGATACGAATTTTTGAAACCTCGCTGGCAGAATACATTAAAAAATCTCTAAAAAAAATTATAACTCGAAAACTACAAAAAATCGCGGAACATACATGGGGTATTTTTGGATACCCCCCGGTGTGAGGAATCTAAAAAATATTTATTGACGTCACTATTTGGACCACCCTGTATATACAGGGTGGTCCAAATAGTGACGTCAATAAATTTTTTTATCCAAAAATACCCCATGTATGTTCCGCGATTTTTTGTAGTTTTCGAGTTATAATTTTTTTTAGAGATTTTTTAATGTATTCTGCCAGCGAGGTTTCAAAAATTCGTATCTTTTTATGTAGTAGGTATTTTGAATTATTTTTTTTGTAACATGATTGCCTTGAATGTTGTTTTAATAAAAAAAATAATTCAGCTTCCTGAAGTTACTTAAAGTTACCCAAAAAAGGCTTTACATTTAGAACTTT
This sequence comes from Amphipoea lucens, assembly GCA_947508005.1. Lineage (NCBI taxonomy): Eukaryota > Metazoa > Arthropoda > Insecta > Lepidoptera > Noctuidae > Amphipoea > Amphipoea lucens. The sequence goes on from OX382356.1 coordinate 10,703,752, forward strand.
AGTTTTCAGTAGGATTCACTCAAACATTCAACTTCAATTTAAAAATACAAAAAGGACTTTTCGTAGCTTCGGACTAAATTTAAAAAATTTGCAGGGTCCTATACTATCTAAATCATCCAAAAAAAATAGTACTTTATTGGACTTTTTTTTTAGTAATCGGCCTTCGAAGGTGGATGGGCCAAAAATCATTGAAACACGTTTAAAGCATAAAAATTCCTTTTTTGTACTTTTTATCATTCTGATGGCAAATTGAACTTAGAAATGTAATTTGAAATTAATTTTAATTGAAATTTCTGTAGCTCATGATTTTTGGTCTCACCACTGATTAAAAATGTGAGCATTTGTGAAAATTGCTGCTTGTGAAATTACACGATTTTGGATAAGAAATAAAAGGCACAAATTACTGAAAAATCATTATTATTATTTTATTATTATGATTACAGATTTACTTATTATTATTTATTACAATAAATTTTCAAAATACCTTCCTCCAATCAATTTTTTTATTTGAGGATTTTACAAGGAGCTGAGTACGCGACGGAAAGCAACAACGAAACAGAATTTAGACAAAAACTTACAGAAGCGGAAAGAAAAATAAAACAAGAATATTCGAGTAGCTTCAGACAGTTAAAAGATAACTTTTTAAGACGTTGTCGTTTATGTATTCAGGTTGGAGGAAGGTATTTCGAAAATTTATTGAAATAAATAATAATAAATCTGTAATCATAATAATAATAATAATGATTTTTCAGTAATTTGTGACTTTTATTTCTTATCCAAAATCGTGTAATTTCACAAGCAGCAATTTTCACAAATGCTCACATTTTTAATCAGTGGTGAGACCAAAAATCATGAGCTACAGAAATTTCAATTAAAATTAATTTCAAATTACATTTCTAAGTTCAATTTGCCATCAGAATGATAAAAAGTACAAAAAAGAAATTTTTATGCTTTGAACGTGTTTCAATGATTATTGGCCCATCCACCTTCGAAGGCCGATTACTAAAAAAAAAGTCCTATAAAGTACTATTTTTTTTGGATGATTTAGATAATATAGGACCCTGCAATTTTTTTAAATTTAGTCTGAAGCTACGAAAAGTCCTTTTTGTATTTTTAAATTGAAGTTGAATGTTTCAGTGAATCCTACTGAAAACTAAAGTTCTAAATGTAAAGCCTTTTTTGGGTAACTTTAAGTAATTTCAGGAAGCTGAATTATTTTTTTTATTAAAACAACATTCAAGGCAATCATGTCACAAAAAAAAATAATGCAAAATACCTACTACATAAAAAGATACGAATTTTTGAAACCTCGCTGGCAGAATACATTAAAAAATCTCTAAAAAAAAATATAACTTGAAAACTACAAAAAATCGCGGAACATACATGGGGTATTTTTGGATACCCCCCGGTGTAAGGAATCTAAAAAAAATATATTGACGTCACTATTTGGACCACCCTGTATCTCAATTTGAAGCATTTTGAATGATATTGCTAATCCATTGCTCATTATGTTCGCAAAATGTGTCTGCTCAACAATGTAAATAACGCAATGAATGTTGTTGAACTGTCAAAATGAAACCCATTGCTACTATAGTGTGTTACGCAATTACCCCGCTGTATTCTTTTGAAGTGACGATAAAATTGTTGTTATCTGATACTGTCAATCATACAACGCGGTAGAACGAGCCTTGTCGTCGATCTCAAATTCATTTTGTTTTGGATCTGTATCTGTAATCTATTTCGTTTGCCTTTTATCAAATTCTTCATCGTCGGTGGTCTTTAGAACAGATTTTATCAATGTGTTTGTCAGTCTGGCGTCTATATTAGTCCGAATTTTAGGTCATATTGCATTTACTTCTTTAGTTATGATTTCCAGCCATGTTTTGTAAGCACTTAGTGTTATGGCTGCGTGTTTATTACCTTTGCACATTGTAAGTGTTTAAGTTTATGAGTATTGACTGTCATCTTGAACGACGCGTGGGCAGCCCGCAAATACTCGCGCATAATATAGCCCGCATGACGTTACCATGGTATAAGACGCAGTAAGAAGCAATTTTTTTGGTAAACGACAATAGCGACAACCAATAAGGTTCAAAACAGCGATGCGTTTGATGTTAGTTGAATTGAATGATCACTAAAATAAAAGTAAATTTGCAGTTTTAATTAAATAAAAAAATAAATGCACGGCTCAGTGATATATTTTTAGGTATTTCTTTAGTTGATTGAATTCCCTTTATTATCATTACATAAAATACGATAGTCTATGCTCAAAATTTTGAGAATTATACTGTTTTTTGCGACAAAAAACTGAGCGTTTTACGGTGTCCTACGCTTGGGCAGCGCCTTAATACAAACAGAAAAAAAAAAACATTGGAAATTGTTCTTATTTTGTTATTGGCGGAGTTTTATCCGCACCATTAGGTACGCCAATCCTATACGCACGTTCGAAAACTCGCTTTCGCTTCGCCACGCCTTCGACGCTCTTCTGTGTAGCAATGTCTTTAGGTAAAATGCAATCATGAAGTAAGTACGTTCGTTTCTTTCAAATTAACATTCCTTAGAACAAAATCGTAAAACGCACGCTTTATTAAAGATTATTTCAAACTTCGACGTTTTACTGTTTAAAGAACTCGGTCATTATTTCAGCAGAACATTTTTAACGAGCTACGTTTAACATACAAAGTCTTTAAGCGGCTGAAACCACGGCCATAAAAAAATTGTAAAGTTAGAATACAAAATTCTTATTTCTGAACACTTAACACGACATCCTAGGAAATTAAGCACATTAATGATTGATTAACGATATAAAACCGTGTTATGTCTTTTGTCAAAACTATAAAAGACATTACCGACGCCTCAGTCTGTAATAAATACGTCGAAATGTAGGTACGTTAATACCTTTCTGGGAAGTTATCATTTATTTAATGTTCTGCATAAATTAAGTAGGGATTCACTTCCAAAGCACATTTTTTCTTATATGCTTAATTAATGTAAAGGTCTTAATTTTGTTTAGACTGCTTGTTTATGTTGTAATCATTTTGTATCGTCTGCGGAGATATTTGAATTTATAAGTAATGTTACGGAGCCCCTTGCTGTGATATTAAAAGCCTGAATTATTTTCTTCCCTTTCTAAATCCATACTAATATTAATATTATAAATGCGAAAGTGTATCTTCTGTTACCTCTTCACGCTTAAACCGCTGAACCGATTTAGATGAAATTTGGTATAGAGATAGTTTGAGTCCCGGGATAGGTCATAGGATAGTTTTTATCCCGATATTCCCACGGGATCGAAACTTATGCGGGTGAAAACGCGGGGCGCTGCTAATGTCATATAACTAGGACATTCAAAATGTCGGGACGAACAGAAATCTTCAGGAAAAAGTTAGTTTTCCCGTCAAACTTTTTCCTAAAAAAGAACATTGCTAGCAAAGATTTTCAGTGGCACATTTTCACGTAATTGACGCTGAACGAATTCCTCAGTTACAGAAAAAGCAATCTCCTCGAAAAATGGCGTATCAACAACTTTTTCGTCGAAGTAAGCGAATACTTACTATTTTCCCGACAATAAGCGAGCTCTAGCCAAGACAAGCGAAACAAAAATGAATTGTGTCTAGTGAATTGCACGATAAAAGACTGACGTTACTTAGTACTTTATTGTACAAACGTACCTACATAAGTTCAATGTCTTCTTGCCTTAACACTTTGGTCACATGAGTAGACAATCTACTCATGTGCTTTGGTAGCCTTTTTAACCGAAGAAAAAACGGAGGAGGTTCTCAAATCGACGCGTATATTTTTTGGGTCAGCTTTTCGTGTGCGCTGGTTTACTAATAGTAATATAAGTAGAAAATTTGTTGTTGTAGGTATACTCTCTGATCTCAGATCTGGACACATTCCATATATTTATTATAATAAGTTTGCGTTCACGAAGGAAAAACTAACTCGCCTAATTGTGTGGAAGGTGGACTTGTGGAAGACTTAGATACATCACTCATTGATGACCGAGTTCGATATCCTTTGCTCGCTGTATACCTATAACGCAGTATGACTCTCATAGAAATGATCGGTTTGGGGCATAGAATCCGTGGTTTGGGGTGTTCAGGTTGAACCGACTTGATATGGGCACATTCCACAAAATTCTGTCTCAACCAAATGGTCATGATGCGAAGAGTCTATTCAGGTCCATGGCCCAAATGTAATCCGTAGCAGTGTGTATGCAGGGTACGATGGCACTGTCATACGCATTGTGGTCATAAAAGTCCCTAATCCAGGTCTAGTTGAAAACCAGCGTCGGGCACTAGTTGTCTGGCATTTTTGCTGAACTGGGCCTTTTTAGCGCAGCCGTGCGTGAGGCACACTTTCCTGCTTATTTTTTTTTACATCGGACTTTACGCTTTTTATTTTTGACCTTTATTTTTATCTGATCTGATGTATGTATCTGGTGTATTGTGTGTCTTTTAGTCTGTGCTAAATAAATGTACTTTCTTTCTTTCTTTAATTAAATAAAGAATACAAATATTTAAAAAAAAAAACAACGGTAGGTAATGAATGATTCGATCAAAGTCAGTTTATATGCCAATCCAGCAACGTCACTTAGTTCACGATGAAACCGATTGCAACAGACAGCAGTAATCAGCAATATGTACTTGGTAAGTAGGTACCTACCTACCTAGGTACGTAGCACCTATTTTAACCGACTTCCAAGAACCCTTACATATCGAGATCCCTTCATGCCTCGAAAAGCACGTCAGGTAAGCCGTTGGTCGTGACTGTCATTTGTAGATCTTTGACAGTGGTTACGAGTAGTCAGAAGCCTAAAAGTCTGACAACCAGTCTTACCAAGGAGTATCGTAATACCCAGTAACTAGGTTGTGGATATCAGAGAGGCAGTCACTCCATGTATACTGGTATTCAGTTGCATTAGGGTAGACTGGAAGCCGACCCCAACCTAGTTAGAATAAGGCTAGGCAGATTGACTTCAGCTTATAGTGCCCACCGTGTCACTTTTATTCTAGACCTAGGGTCTCAACCTTATTTTGCCTACGGCCTATTTAGAGGTCTTTTTTTGTAGAGCCCCCAATTTTTTTTACTTACCTACCATCTGTCGCGAATCTGATACAGCTATTGCCACCACACTAATATTATAAAGGCGAAAGTTTTTGAGTGTGTGTGTGTGTTTATATGTTTGTTACTTCTTCACGCCCAAACGGCCGGACCATTTTTGATAAAATTTTGTATGGAGGTAGCCGACACCCTGCACCCTAATTGCGTAACACACTATCAATCGGAATCAGAATCATTTCGAAACCGATTGCTAATCCATTGCTTCATAAGTCTGCTCAACACGTAAATAACTCAATGAATGTTGTTGAACTGTCAAAATGAAACCGATTCCGATTGATAAAGTGTTGCGCAATTGCTCCGCTGGATTAACAAATAGGCCACTTTTTATCCCGATATTCCCACGGGATCGACACTTATGCGGGTGAAACCGCGGGGCGCAGCTAATATTGTATAGTCGTAAGATAGCATATACACGTTATTTTCTCTGGGTCTTCTACTGCCTGAAAGTCTCAAACGTCCACGAGGCCGAGGGGGCGTTATCGCCCATGTTGAGAACCTATGTTCTAAACAGAGCCTGCTAATAAATCCAGAGCAAACTGTTCATAGTGGTTTTAGCATTTTCATCACTTCTCAAACGACATAAAACAAACACAGACAATACAAAATCGGCACTTTTTCCATGTAAACGTTTCCTAATAGCTAATCTTAAGGAAGTCACGTAATCAGGTAACGTTAACCGAAGATCCAACAAACCGACCTAGATCCTGCTATTCACAGAAGCATACTATAAATGACTGCTAATGGAGTTCCTATTTTGGTAACCAGAGCATTTAGAAACGAGTCAAAATTGTTAGGTATACATTATAAATGCGAAAGTGTGTCTGTCTGTCTGTTACCGCTGAACCGATTTAGATGAAATTTGGTATATAGTTTGAGTCCCGGGAAAGGACATAGGATAGTTTTTATCCCGATATTCGCACGGGATCGAAACTTATGCAGGTGAAACCTCGGCGCGCTGTTATTTTGTACATAAAACTATTATTTACATAGATTTTTTGGTGACTGCCTCTTTGGTCTAGTAGTCGCAAGTGCTGTTTAGCTTGAGGTCCTGGGTTGATTCCCAGGTCGGGCAAAATGTTCTTGGGTTTGCCTATTTGGAATTTCTCAGTAGCATCCCGGAGTCTGGATTTGGGCTCGGTTGATGGCAATAGACTCGCCCTCTATTACTTGGGACTTTTTAACTTAACTGGCGAAATGTGGGTGCGCATAGGTACACCTCTGCCCAACCCTTCTGGAAATACAAGCGTATGTGTTACACTTAAAACTGCTATTACCGACATTTTGCCCATCACTTATGTTTTCAAATTAATATTATTTCAAGTTAAAAAAATATCAACTTTATTCAGAGTGACTAGCACTAAACTGAAGTTGTTTGAAGTTGTAGCGTAAACTGAACTTTATTGTGTAGGATTTTAAAGTTATTCCATAAATTCATATATTTGCTTACATTTTTGGCAAATAAATCGTGAATGCAAATTATGTAAAGTCAAAGTCAAAGCATTTATTTCAAATAGGCACATAAAAGGCACTTTTGAACGTCAAAAATAAGTACGTATTTTTATTGGTATTTAGGTAAAATCATGAATGTTTTGTGACATTAATAAATAACCATAAATGATAAATAATAACCATAATGTCAAAGATCCACGGATTATAGCCGGAATCAACGATTAACGTGCTTTCCAAAGTGCGACACTAATAATAAAGTGAAGTAACGATTATAATTTAAGTAATAGGACCACCTATTACTTAAATTATAATCGTTAGACTTGATCAGTATCTAGTAATGATTCTACGCCTATTGATTTCAAGCAGCAATAGCAAGCTTCCATATATAATCACAAATTCTAGTCAAAACACTGTCAGATAATCAAGTAACAAAGTTGCACAATACAAGGCTACTGGCACCTTTTATACAAGTATCCGCAACACTGGACTAAAGGAACTAACATAATAAATACACATTTATCCGGAGCTAGGGTTACCATATTCAGAGCTTTTACACAAAACTGCGAATCGGCGCGATGCGAACTTTTTGGTGGAGACATTTGGTATATAATATAATTTTTACGATGCGACCTCGCATCGCAGTTTTGTGTACGAGCCCTCAGACTTGAAAACACATACATAGGTACTCACACCTTCTTTCCATGGCGTAAGCAGAAATTACAGAACACCACTTGCTACGATCCTTACAAACTACTCCTTTTGCTTCGTTTGCGTTCATACATCTGGTCATACCAGCCAGACTATAGAGGTATGAGGAACATGGTGTAAAGTTCACTCATACTCTATAGAAAAGGGAGGATCCTCCGACAAGACGGGTGTTGTGTCTGGCGGGCAACTGCCCAATGAGTCATGTCGGGCCGTTGTATCTATGCTAGTTGCGCGGTAAACTCTGCTTGCGAGATGCAGGATTTGCGTGACGTCAGTATGACGCGGTGTTCGCATGTGGCGTTGTAGATACCGCTACAAGACTGCCATACCAGACCGGCACCCTAATTGCGTAACACACTGTGAATCGGAATCAGAATCATTTTGAAGCTAATTGCTAATACATTGCTTCATAAGTTCGAAAAATTTATCTGCTCAACACGTAAATAACGCAATGAATGTTATTGAACTGTCAAAATGAAACCGATTCCGATTGATAATGTGTTACGCAATTGCCCCGCCGCTCGAAAAGATTTGAAATGTCCTAACAAAAAGCTGGACGTTGGTAAAAAGTCATTTTACTTTTTAATCTTTCTTTTTCATTACACTTTTGCTTTTTCTATTTTCTCGAAAAATCCGCTTAACTCGAAAAGTCCGGACAAATGACAAGACCGGACAAAGCCTGGATCAGAAAAAGCTGGACAAATCCGGGCTGATGGTAACCCTATCCGGAGCAGTACCTATCTTTCCTATCCATTTCGCTCGCTCCTCTATCCTTCCCTTTTTGTTTCGCAGCGAATGAGCGTTAGGATACAATTTCATCTATATGGAAATAACAATACATTTAATGTGGAAGGATATGAGTCCATTCATATCCATATTTGGCATGATATCAAGTGTGGTTTACAGAGGAACAATGCTCGATGTTCAGACAGTATGTTTTATGGGTGAATAAGTGCCTAAGCTTTTATTGTTTCGAAATATTTTTATCAAGAGAGGGGCTCGTGGCTAAATAATAACAGCCGCAAGGGTCGATCTTCAAGGTTAAGCAACGCTTGCCGAGGTCAGTCCGTAGATTGGTGTCCACGAGAGAAAAGGCTAGTTAGATTGATTTTTTGTTTCACAATCACACATCCTATCACAATCTAGGACATTTGTCCTGATCGGAAGACTTTCTCAAAAATAGCCGTATCTGTGGGTCAGTAACCTCGAATGACTTGACTTGTGAACCTAGAATACGTCCTAAACACACACTCTTAATTTTAGAACTATGTACCCAATGTAAGGCATATAAAAATACAAAATGTGAAAAGAGTTTATAAAGAAAATAACCTTTCTATTCAAATACGTATCGGATTTAGAAATTATGAGAGTGTCAAGTGCAAGAAGCTAATTAAATCAGAGTGCACTTCAAATCCTTTTCCAACAGTATTGAACTTACGTCATTAAATACTATTGGTATCGGTTTCTATGCTAGTCTCGTCCGATTGTAAGTGAGATCCTAATTAGAGGCTCGTTGGATAGCAGCCATGTTGTTGAACCAAGATATTGCCGCTATAATGAAAGGACATCTTTACCCTGACGTAAAATGAAGGAACACGGCTTTCAAAGAAATTTTTCGCAGCAATTTGTAAAGAGAAATTATTAAAGTTTCAGTAGCGAAGACGTGCCCATGTTGCGTGTAAATTCATTAAGTATGAAATTTTGTATTACTAGTTAAATCGTGTAATTTCAGTAGATATTATTGATACTTTATTCGTGCAGAAATCCGACAGTTATTTTGCAATGTTACCTACTTGTAATGACGATTGTCGGATTTTAAACTATTAACTATTTCCAATTAAATTACCGTTGCCAAGACTTACATTTAACGATTGTTTTATTGTAAGATAAATATAAATCATTGATTGTAACCAAGTGATTCTCGGCTGTTAGATAATGTTGATTTCTAATGCCTCATTTCTCTTACAATTCGTTCCAGACTTTTATTTTGCCCGCTAAGATATCAAATGTCTTTTCAGTTTTAAGTGCAAAAAAAAAGTAGGTTAATAAAGTAGGCTGTAAGAATGTAACGACACTTCTTTTGCTAGTGACCCAAGCTCAAGGTCATGTGAAAATGTAAAATTGTCAGTAGGTATAATTTTGGACGTAAACTTCGTGACAATTCCGCAGCTAATGCTCTTGTAATTTAGTTTGATCTAGAAAACTTCAATAGTACATTACGATACGTGTGACTAAAGTAGTCCATTATTACACGGCGTGGTGCTAAGCGCCGTGCATTAATAGACTATTTAAGTCGCATACAGTTTTCACTTGAAATTTTCACCCTGATTATCGATAGTTTACTTTAAAAATGGACTATTTAAATTACAGAAAAGCGTGATTTAAGTGCGGGTATAGGTCACACAGTGCTATAAAAGCTATTTTAATTCAGCGTCGCCCATAGTCAAATCGAGAGTTAAATCAAAAGAAATTTTCCCCGTGAAGAGCTTGTAATTATTTCTAGACATGTGCGAATTGTAATACCTAATGTTAAACTTTCAATCAACACGTCGAGTTAATGGTATTTACATTCAAAGTAAACTCGATTATTCAGGGTGTTGTACCGATGGCAATCGAAAGGTTTCGAGTGAAAACTCCTTATGGAGACGTGTATCACGTACTGATCAATATTGAGGTCGCGATCACCAAGCCAGTATTTGAATACAAACGTTCCTTTACGGATGTGAGGATTCCGGAGTGACAGACTTCTCAAAAGAACTCACAAAAATTGGATTGAAATGTTGATCAAAGTTGGAGATTGGTTTATTTATTTATTTCGGTTGGACTTGGGATGTATTTTGTTATATTTATACTTTGGACTTCTCGTCTTTGTGGAAGCAGGATTACCGATGTTACCTACCAAAATGTTTAGAAAAGTATGGATAAGTTCAACTGTGCCTCTCCTACCTACCCCACGTAGCAGAACTACGAAAAACAACAACTGTCTCGGTCAGTTATTTTTCTTCGAACCCGATAGATAAGACATGGACATTTATATTAACACAAAGATAACATAGGAATGGAAATAAATCTCTAGTTAGCCCAACAATATTATCTATGACAACAGAAAACGAATGTGTTTGTACTGCACTATGGAGGGCGGTGTGTCACCGATTTTATTGATAAGCCCTGATATCATTTGACCCATATTTTTTACAAGGGCATACCACGTTTATACTTTAGATAAATATTAAAAAGGTTAGGTGGGTACAAATATAAAATGGGTTATCTATTATGCACGTTCGCTTTCAGAATGGCATGTTAATGTGTTTCGTTAATGGCATGTTGGTAAACATCGGCACGTTATTTTGAATAGGCAAACATGTGAAAATATCCCAGCAATATTATACCTACTCCTGACTTGAAACAATTTCTGTCTGAACACACCCTTTTTGCGAATGCGATGATTGATTTTCATGTCATTTGCATTGGAATATAAAGAATCAAAAATAATAAAAAAACCGGAGCAAACCAAATTAATTGTCGATTAATCTCGAACTGATCGACTTGCGAAGTTGATGTACTCACGCGGGTAAGATTCAATTCGAGACCGAAATTAAACGGGTAGTCCCAGAATAATGCACGTGAGTAAACCTATAAACATGACGTGTCTTACGAAACCAGTAACATAAGACTATCATATTTCAAAAACACCATAGTCTAAAGTTTAAATGCAACTAGACAATGTAAAGAGAATGCAGGTCGTACTTGGCTAAGCACCGTTATGCCGAGAAGTCCAAGACGCATGGAAATCAATGCTAAATATGTACTCAAACATGTTAACGTATTTTTGGTGTCACATACGAGCATATTCTTGGTAAGCATCCACTCATTTACACGCTTAAAGGTAAGACGGTGACACAAACAGGATCATAACTTGTTCTAATATCTATCGACCAATCTTAGTACCTACGGTTAGTCTTAGTAATTTGTTGTGACAACCGTGACAGGTAGATGCTATAAAAAAGGATGCTTACCTATATATATCAAACAATAGCATAAAACAAGAATTTATAGCTGACGGTCTCGAGATCTTCATATTTCGAATCGCATCAAAGAAAGCATGCATTTTCCAAACGTAAAACATGAAAATCAAAAATACTGTCTTCCATTCCTAATTGAATTAAATCAACAATAGTAAAAAAACATGGAATCTGATTAAAACAGCGTTCGTAATTCTACTTAATCATCTCGTAATTACTGTTCTAATGATTGTCTTGTTGTGAGTCAGTTGGAGGTCAAGGTGCGTCATTCCGACGTGTTAGAGATCGCTAAGATTAGCAGTGACGCATTAGAGGATAGGCCCGGTCACTACCCTCAATGGAAATAGCGTATTCTTACCTTCTTACGTACCTACACTGCTGCTATATGCGGCAAAAGGACGGGTGTGACAAAAAGTGGGGTTTTAAAAGGACAAGGAAATATAAAGGTTTGTTTCGACGTTGAAATCCTTCGGCACGCGTTTTTGTAAAAAAATTGGGCATTCAATTTTTTGTAAGGAAAATAAAGCTGTTATGAAGACGCGCAAAAAGATTATTCCCCTAAAATCGTTGTGATTTCATAGCCTATAAGGAAGTTCCCATATTTTATTTAATATTGATCTAATAAATCTAGCAAGACATGCCAATGACAAAGGTGTACACACCCTCATAAAATACCACAATAAAGAATTTCAACAAAGCCGCAATCGTTCCAATCTTGAAGAGGTCCCTTCCCCACTTTATAAACGAGAAGCGTATATTTTTCAATGGCAACCCCGACACAACCATGGGCTATTTTACGTCGGTGCAGTCGGCTGCACTCTTTAGAGCTGAACCGGCTTAGGCTTTCACGCGGCGGAACAGGCCTTTTCTTACTCCTACATCGCGAGGGCAATTCTATTGAGTGTCGGGACGCACATTGTGGCTTTACTTCAATGAACTGCACTCTGCCAGTCAATAAAGTTGGAGCGAGCTCGGAAACATACGGCCTCGCTATGAATACGACTTCCTATAACTGTGTTTCAACTTTGTTAAATGCACATGGTTTACTAAAATAAAACCTCACGACTCTGAAAACAACAAAATTAACTTAAGGTCCATTTTAGCCTGGAATAATGAACAAATCAACAAAATTTCCACGTTCTACGTTTACACTGAAATTGACTCCGGGAAGGGAAACCATTTTACGTGTTGTTTCCCCCTTTATGACGTGCAGAAACCCCGTTTTTTGTCGATCACAGGAACTTAGTTGCTTTTTGCGTTTTACACAATTCAATGTTATGTCACGTACGTTGCCGCGAAAGCTTCTCGGCTGTAGTCTTTTGTTATTATTTAATGTTTAACGATGTTCTGGGCTCTCTTTGTTAGCATGGCATTGCGTAATTCTAATTAGTCGTTGTTGTTGATATCATAAAGAAAAGTATCACAATTGGGCTTTTAATTACAAGTGTTTAATTTCCTTTCTGTACTGTTTGTATTGAATGAACAAATACGAACAAAACGGCTAAAAGTTAACACAGGTATTTTGTGGGGTCATTAACGTAAACTAACTTATTTACTTGAATACTAACGAAGAGTACCAGCACTGATGATTCTCGGAGTGTAAGTGGCTGCAAATACTAATGAATATTCATCGCACGCTCACTATGTGAAGTTTTTGTTTAGGAAATAATTCTTTGACTCCCGAGGAATATCAGTTGGAACAAAAACATGAAATATTCACAAGGCTCTTTGTCTCAAAAATTGTGAAACTTGACGGCAAACTTGGAGATTTACAAGATAAAGGAGTAAAGTGTTCGTAATGAAATGTTTGTTTGAGGTACACCAACGGAGCAGCTTTCAGCTCTGTTGAATTGTTAAATAATACACACGCTTACCGAGCCTAATGTAAACCGAAATTTGTACAAAGAGTGCCTATTTAAATTTTCTTTCCAAGCGTTGTGGGAATGTTCTTACATATTTTCACATTTGATACTATATCTTCTATCTTACATCAAAGACATTAATTCATTTTATGAGCGTTAATAACTCTACTCGGAGATTTTTCTTTCTGCATTACTTAACATTCTTGTTATCTAATGTCATTCATTAATTCATTATTATGGAAGCTTTGAAGTCCGCTTTTGGAGAAGACATAAAAGTACCTAATATTCCTATCTTATCTCTGTTATTACAATATATTTCAGCGTTATCTTGCTCATTTTATGTAGATATATACACGGACTAGGTTGTTTACAGCTAGCTGAACTAATTTTGGATATAAGCTAGCGATCAACGAGCGATTTGTAATTGAGCCTGCCTCTGTTTGACCAGCCAAACCTAGCTTAACTGAGTTTGGGTTGGTTGGGTTACTAACTTAGTCCGGTCTCGGTAGGCTTACCTACTAGTTATCAAATATCTGTACACAAACAGATTGGAGTAATTGATCTGAATCTTGTTAGACTAGAAATCAAATCTATTAGTATCTGACTTATTTTTTATTCTTCTTCTTCTTCTTTTCGTATCGATGGTACTCTTACGCCTGTTATCTTATCTCTGTTATTACAATGTATTTAAGCGTTATCTCGCTTATTTTATGTCGGTTAATACACAAACTAGGTTTATTTTCTCGTTTATTTTTTATTTGAAACTAGTTTTTACCTGCGATTTTATCCATAAAACATATCCTACGGCACTCGACATTAGGTACTATAGTTATCTAACAGTTTTGTCATTGGAGTTAAGCTAAGATCTGTTTGATATGATTTTCAGTCACTTATTCAGCTTCTCTACTCTTCTCCTCTTCCCTTTTTGTTCTTTTCTTTTATTTTTAGGTTCAGGCTGGCTAGAATTCTAAGCAGTGCTAAAACCTAACAGTGATTGCGTCACAATCAAGAGTAAGACCACTCTAAAAGATAGCATCGATAGTGGAAGGTCAAAAAGAGTCAATCTTTTAGAAAACAGTTCAGAATGTATGTGAATGTGAATCTTTTGTTGTATAAAATGCTTATTTCTTTTGTAGATTGAATGCGACAACTATCCCTTCTGCACCAAATCTGATTGCTTAACAGTATTGGATTTGGAATCGACTACTCTCTTACAAAGACCCTGCAGACCTTTCGCAGCCTGAATGCGAAATGGTTTGGTATGTACAGTCAACAAAAGAGATAAGTATGCAGTATCGTCGGATATAGTTGAAGTTTAGTAAGAAACCGATGGATGTTGTCGGCTGAAATTTAATTTGATAAATGGGCTGTTTGTTTTATATTAATAAAATTAAATTTTATTCGAGAACATCCATCGGTTTCTTACTAAACTTCAACTTTATCCGACGATCCTGCATAATTATCTCTTTTGTTGACTGTACACATGGGACCTTTCGAAACTGCAACCCGTTTGCCCAGTTTAACTTTTCCGACATAATTAGACACTCGCACTCTCTCGTTTTCCGCTAAATATACCTAATTACGATCATGTATAATCATACAAGTCTATTAAGTGCAATAAACAGTTTTAACTAATAAGGCTGCTATAATTTTATCGCATTATAAGCAACGAGGAAAAATTGATGTATGAATAGATAGAGATAATATATAGGTATAATATTAGTCATATATAAGTTCAGTTAATTCACTGCAGCAAGTACTTACCTACAAAACAATAATAAAGAGACTTGCTATTCTGTAGTCTTCCGTGGATATATTCTCATGTAAATTTTGTACCAAAAGGGTCTTAGATCAAGGTTTCTGCAGGTTTATAAAAAGATAAGTTTCTATGTTCAAATAGATACAAGAAACCTACATTAAACTGGTCCAGAAGCTCACAGCAGTGATGGCCGATGGGTACAATGGGTTGGGGGAGGACAATCGGCTGAAATTATGATGATACAAGTCAAATGAAAATGACAACAGATAAATGGCTTAAGGTGCCACTAGCATTGATATAATTATTATATATCAATGGCCACTAGTCGATATATTTCCATACAAATTTCGGGAGAGTATTACTCCACTGTTTGACATTGTGCATCCAAAGTTAAACATGATATCGTTTTAACTTATTATAAACTTTATCTATACGGAAACAGAATAGTAAAATAGAAAGCCATTAAAATGTTATGAGCCAACAAAGATTCGTTTTTCTTGCTATTTTTAACGTAACTTTGGCTATAAATAAGTAATAAAAGACCTGTAAAATCTTCTAAACAAAGTCGGTGCCGACAAAGCTCCGATATCGATGAGTTCAATAAACTTTATTTGTTATTGATTTATGTAGTGGTTTTTTCATAAACCTCGATTTTCCAAAGCACTTTTCGATTTTTTTTACGCGCCTTTCAGTTCTGAACGGTGTTTCTGTGCAAGAAAACTAGACGTTGTGCATGTAGAGTAGCGTCTAACTAACGACTCGAAGCCAGGTGAGACAGCGTGCTTTTTGGCCATGACCACCAGTGAGTTCGAGCTCGCGACTGTTGGGCCGCCACAAAACAGTTGCAGTGATGACCTTCATGAAAACTATGGCACCATTTGCGTTTACGGTGTCAAAAAACACTAGGAAAACACACCAACTTACATTCACAAATAACGTTTCAGCCACTACAGTCTTAGGAAACACTAGCTTTACTGAATTGAAAGATACAGTAGCTACTTACTGCCTACAATATCCTGCTGTATCGCAGACTGTTCTCACATACGATCAGTAAACCCAATGAACACAACAACACAACACGACACAACACTAACAACACACAACACGACACAACAACACTACAAACACAACACTACAACACAACACTAACAACACACAACACAACAACAACACACAAACACACAACACAACCAACACAACACAACACTAAAACAACACCAACACACAAACCAATCAACACTATACTCGTAATCTCACATTCACAACACGGAACAAATGAGTTATGAATGAACAGAGAACAAAGTTCAGTGCACTTTCCACTGCATCCAGTAACAGGTAACAGATAACAATAATAAAATGCAGATAACAGCTTGAGTACCTACTGTTTTATCACAGGAAATTAGTTTAGAGTTCAGACAGTTATCCTATAAAACTGAATCAATCTAGACTCTAGAGCTTGTTGATCGTTTGGAAAGCTCGGTTTATGACTTCGGATTTAGAGTTTTTAATTAGTAGGTACCTTCCTAGTTCCGTATTTATGAGTGTTATTGGATTGGTGTTGTATTTAACATCAAGTTTATTGTCAGCGTAATCAACTTATAGTGTTCCCACTGATAGGACACAGGCCTCCTCTCAATGAGAGGGGGTTTCAATTCTGCTTATGTACTTAAAGAGAAAATAATTGGTTTTTTTTGTATGGGTATTTGTTACGCTTTCACGCTAAAACGTCTAAACGGATTTGGATGAAATTTGGCACATGGGTAGACCATGAACTGGTTTAGGACATAGGATACTTTTCCCACGGGATCGAAACTTATGCGGGTGAAACCGCGGAACATAACTAGTATTACAATAAAATACAAAGGTAATGAGTCGTCAAATTAATTTCTTAATAAACTGTGTTCAGGCGTCTCTACAAAAATAAATGAGGTTGTAACTGTGGTCTTATTCTTGCATAGGAAATATAGGAATTTATTTTTTGTTCGCAGTGGTTCGGTACGATACGACTTCAATAACATGCAAATGCTGACTTGATTTGATTTTGTAGGCTTATCATAAATTCTTAACTTTTTCCTTTGAATTTGGAAAAAAAAGTAGATACAAAATAATAAATGTTATCACAAAAACATAAGTCCTTCTAATGAATAAATAGGCAGGCTATTAGTAATATTTTTCTATTTTGTATTTAAAGTTCATTCATTAGTTTAAATAAAAATAAAAATTCTTACTATTAAAAGATTCTGAACTAAAAAAAGCAGCATTTTAAATAAATACAAACTTGTTTTAAAGCCAATACTTTTCCTTACACCTGTGCACACATCAAACAGAATTTCTTTCCAAACATAGCAATTCATTATTTCGATTATTACGAATTTTATAAGTAAAAATAATTTATAGTTTTATAAAACCTGTGCTGGAAGAATTGCCTCCAATGATTAGTTTCCTGCCCTTATAAGATAGGAGGATCAAAATTTTCTTGTTAGGTATACAATATTTAAATTACGTTCAACTAAGTATTATGTTACTTAATATTAATTATGCTAGACTTGTTTAGGTTCGATAGGCAGTCGTTCCATGTAAAATACTGGTATTCATCTGCATCCGGTTAGACTGGAAGCCGACTCCAACAAGGCTGGGAAAGGCTAGGCTGGTGATAATTTATTTTACACTATTAAGGACAGATTTTTAAATCTTCATATTACTATTACTTAAGGTATAAAAATTGTGGTTTGACGGCTTTTGTTTACAGTAAGTAATGTCAAACCGCTATATTTCTTCTTCAACTTAATGTTTTCTGACGATTGGAAAATCAGCCTTAAACAATGTCAACTTGTTTATAAACACAATCTTCCTTAATAAATGTGGATAACTCGATAAGTAGACATCAATTATGGCAACACTTATGCAGTCTTAAACACTCTCCGGGTTCGAAATTTTAGATATTATGACCCTTAATAACAGATTACGTGAAGAAAATTAGAACGTCGTTTCCTAGTGATGGGGCTTAATTTGGATTAAGGATGGAGGGAAGATTTTCACTCGTACCTACATATTCTAGGTATGGAAGTATCCCAAAATTTTGATGTTGGTTTTAAAATCCTACTAATATTATAAATGTGGGTCAGTGGGTCGTCTTAGGGGCGGATTTTGACATTTTGGAAATATAGAGCGTTTTATGTAAAATAAAATTCGGAGGCCTATAATTCGGAAACGGTGCGTCGCACGGTGGGCTGAAAATCGGCTTTCATAGACTTAGGGATTTCAATTTGCAAGTGCTTGTTTTTATGTCGGATATCGCTTCTATTAGTCATTACTATGTACAAAAATGACACCCGAGTTAATTCTGCCCAAAAACGAAGGAAATATAATTTTTTTACGAAAAATTTGTATGAAGCTAGTATGAAAAATCAAATTATCTTCTAAACGGCATGTTTAACCGTAATATCCTTGGAGGTGGTCATAGTGCTAATTATTTATGATTTTTTGGTTGGCGATCGGACGAAAAATTTAATGCCGTTTTTTTTTAAAAAATCGTCAAAATATTTTTATTTATTTTTACATGTAAAACGATCCCTTTTAGTGTCCAAGTTAAAAAGTTCGATATGTTATTAACCCAAATATTAAGAACACACGAATCAAGAAAAATGAAATAAAAAAATTGCTGTTTTTGACACATTTATATTAATTTAAATAAAAAAAGATTAACAAATTATTATTAAAGTAACATATAAAGTTATATTATATACAAAATAATTTAATTTAAGGAATTAACACTACGCATTTGTAAAATAAAGTAAAATAAATAATTTAAAAAAAAATATCATTAAATATTACAAAAAAACCCAAACACACTCAAATACAAATTTACAAATATGTACATATATATTTTTTTTTACAAATTTGTATTGTATCGTGTGGGTGTACTATAAACCTCTGCCAACTCCTTCGAAAATATAGGAGTGATGCTATTTTATGTTATGTGTAGTTAAAAGTCCGTGTTCTTCAACATAAACACCAAAAGGAATCGTTTCATACGTAAAAACAAATAAAAATATTTTGACGATTTTTTAAAAAAAAACGGCATTCAATTTTTCGTCCGATCGCCAACCAAAAAATCATAAATAATTAGCACTATGACCACCTCCAAGGATATTACGGTTAAACATGCCGTTTAGGAGATAATTCGATTTTTCATACTAGCTTCATACAAATTTTTCGTAAAAAAATTATATTTCCTTCGTTTTTGGGCAGAATTAACTCGGGTGTCATTTTTGTACATAGTAATGACTAATAGAAGCGATATCCGACATAAAAACAAGCACTTGCAAATTGAAATCCCTAAGTCTATGAAAGCCGATTTTCAGCCCACCGTGCGTCGTAGGGCCATGCTTCTCAAAATCTAAATAGTTTCTATGGTCAAGGTTAACCCGAAACTGCAATAAAATTGAGAAATTTCCGATAAAAAAGTCCTCGCGTCATAGTGCCCCTAAGGCTACACTCCAACCTGAATGTGTATGTGAAACATCGATTTTAGGTATAAATTTAAAAGATCGATCACTAATAAAAAAATATAAGTACGTTTGTATGTTTGTTACTCAATCACGCAAAAACGCCTGAACATCGCGGCGGGGTAATTGCGTAACACACTATCAGTAGCTATGGCTGTTTCTTTTGACAGTTCAATAACACTAATTGTCATTCACGTCGTTGAGCAGACCAATATTTAGAACTTGAAGCAATGGATTAGCAATACCCTTCAAAATGATTCAGATCGAGATTAATAGCGTGTTACGTAATAAGGGTGAGGGTTTGGATAGAATTTGGCACACAGATAATTTATAACCTGGATTAACACATATGATACTTTTTATCCCGGTAGTATGTTCCCGTGGGATAATTCCCGATCTCCAGGCGGGCGAAGCCCCGGACAAAAGCTAGTACAAATTAAATTCGTGCTAAAATGATGAGATTAATCAAATTATCTCGTAACTTGCAGCTTTTCCACCTCCTACTAATTAGGTTCCTACATGATGTGTCAGGTAATAAATGCCTTATTTTATTACCCACTAGCAATATTTTACGAATGCGACGTTTAGCACTCGAGTGCTATGTCATTAATCAACTTGTATAAATCAATTAAAATTAACCGAGCTTATAAACAATTGAACAATAAACTTGCTATCAAGAAAAACATCAATACACGTACTATTGTATACCATGCTTTCTATGTTGCTAGGAAGTCTTTTAAACGTTATTTATTACTCGTTATAATTAAAAAGTTTTGTTCTGCAACCACAAATTATGAAACAAAACATCTTCCCATAAAAAAAAAACTTGAAGCTATCGATCAATTTGACATGTTCAGAGAAAAAGAAGATCCTCTTTTGTTTTACTCCCCAAGCTCCCCAGCAAGAACAAAAGAGTAATAACGTTAAACGATAAAATCTAATCAATCAAAACAAATGAAAGTAGAAAAATAGGCGAACTCTAGGGCTTCAGTTAATTAAACTTGCATTCTATATCGATAAACTAGGTGAATGTTGAAGATAGTATCGATAAACTTAATTTAAACGTGACGATGTATCGATTACCGGCCGTGTATCTTGAAATAATTTTCGTAACTCGAGATGAATTTTGTATGCAGATAGTGTAGTATCTGAAATGCGATTAGATTATGGCACGCTGCAGTCGATGTAAGTAGCTTGTCGTGACAATGTTGTGAAAGTTAGAGACGCGTAACTATCTCGGATTAAATTTCTTTGACATCTCTATTGATGGGAAGTGAGGGGATGTGAGAGTGTGGTATTTACAATAGATGGTGTAGGTCTAATTGAGAAACTAGACATCAAATTATATGCTACTGTTAAGGAGACTACATGACCTAAAGCACGGTTACTGTCGGACTGCATAGAAAAGAAAGAGAAGCGCGATGACACAACACAACGTAATTTATTGCAAAATATGAAGCAATTGTCTATTTACGAAAAATCTATTGTTTGGACTAAAAAATTAAAACTATGCTTTAGTATGTTGCTTGTAAACACCAGACAAAAAAATCAGAATAATTGTATGTATATTAGTATGGTTTTTATTGTAAAAAGAAAGTTTTTAGAGGAATCTTCACGATTTATTTGTATCGTATCTAATTAGGTGTATTATGTTTTCAACACACTATCTAACTAGCATATATCCTGAAGAATATCATACATTTTTCTGACTTTGTTTAAAGTAGTCGATCATATACTTTTAGGCATTATAAAACTTGCATTTATTGCGTACCTTGATAAGGGAGGACTAAGATTTGAAGAATGTTATCAATCAGTGTAAGGTTAAGACAAGAGACAAGAGTAGAAGCAAAGAATGTCAAAATAAAACAAAACAATTGAAGAAAGAGAAATATTTTTATCAAAGTAGACTTATCTCTCAATTGTGGTACGTACGTTGTTATCACATTATCTATCAGTTGTCATTAGAAAACTATAACAAGAATTGTTAACCATAACTCATTGAAGGTTATCATTTAAGTATTGAAGAAAGTTAGTCTGGGTCGTAATAATTTATTGGACGTTCAATATCATTGCACAAATGCACAGCTTCTAGTCGTAGCTAAGACGTAATCAAATAACCAAGTACATATAGTCTTTGTAGGTAGGTACTTAATTTATTTGTATTTCTTAGATTATGTTTAGTATGTGTGGCAGTGACGAAGTTTTCCTTCACGAGCCGATCAAAGACTGACTTACGGGAATCGACGGCTTTATTCAAACGCAACGACAATGACTTCTGCTCAAGTTCTAAGAGAGAAAGCATCGTAAATCCATACACGCGTAATATTAAGTTCCTGGGACGTCCCTTACGAAGCCGAGAATGTTCATAGTTCCATACCCGCACGACGTAAATCATGCATTTCCCGACCGACGTCGACGGTCACACCACAGAGCGAGGTCGTAAATATTAGTAAGGATATTAAACTTATTTTAATAGCTACAAAGACACAAGGTGACAACATAATCTCTTGTCCCAGTTCACAACAATGGACTAATGACGGAAATATTCTGAGTGAAGTGTTAAAGCCACTCGACTTCAAACGCGTAGTTATTTGTGTAAAAAGTTTCGATTACCCTAGGAATTGCTTTACACGAAAGCTGGAGTTCAAAAAGTAATTTGGAACGAATTATGGTTGTTTGACAGAGTGTGACCTTTCACGGTTGCCAGATTCGAAAATGTTTTTATATTCTTCGTGGGTCAGTAGTGAAATATAGTAAAGTAGTTCAGAAGTCTCCGGGGTTAACCCCTGGGGCAGATATGGAGCTGTGAAAGATGAAAGGTCTCTAAAGGTGTGAAAAGGCTTTTACAAGGTTGCCATTCTGTCAATGACTCCGGTCGTAAGGCGTCTCAATGATACTCTGGGTTTTCTAGAGATACTTTGAAACTTACGCGTAAGCGAAATGTATTTTAAATTTTATGTTCTAAAGCTTTTGTTATAAAATCTTTTCCTCCCTACGGCACTGTATTATCTTTAGCTGAAGGAAAATAATTTTTAAGATATAGCATTTTTGTAAACCGGACGACGCTTTTAGAGAACGGAGTACCTAAGCTTTAACATAAATTATTTTTAAAGTGACAGTGCATTCCAAAAATACTTAAAAATATATATCAGATTTTTTAGTATTTTTGGAGTAGGTGTAGGTAAATACAAGCACAAAAATGTTTAATGTAGTGTGGCTTTTAAATCCAAAATTGGGATGTTTTAACTTAGTCCTTAGTGCACGATATTCTTGAGATCTCAGTGCACCTTTCAAAATAACTGTTAACGTTTATGCTTGCTTGTATATTTTTGATTTGCAGATAAAATCAAGTTACATAACACGAAAATTTTATATCATTTAGATAAAAAACAGTTTACAAAACGGTACCCGGCATTTTGTTCTCATAACCAAACGTTCCGTTTTATAATGTAATGAAATGACTATAAGAATGAACCTTATGTACCTAAATCCGTTTACATAAATTCCAATAACGTGAGTATTGATAAAAAAATATCTGATTACCTACTACCGATTTGTCATCGACTCCGAACATTCTTCAGTTAACTTGTAAGAAGTACAGTCAACAGCAAAAGTAGATGATGAAAATCAGAAATTCAATACTAATGAACGAAGCTCGTGTCAGAATTCTGTGGCGTCGAAGTGATTCAAAAGTATGTGATTGTAAATTATACCAAACATTTACTACTAGTATAGCTGCCATATATTCGTGATCAGTTTTGACTCCAAAAGTTATAAACTCAATCATCATCTACTTTTGCTGTTGACTGTACTTGTAATCTTTTTGATAGACTGCTAGTAGAACGTTTTGATGTGGGAATCATTATCATTTTAAGTGGTAATCGAATTTAATCTGGCATTGATAATAATTACTCAAGTATCCATACTAATATTATAAATGCGAAAGTGTGTCTGTCTGTTACCTCTCCACGCTGAACCGATTTAGATGAAATTTGGTATAGAGATAGTTTTGAGTCCCGCGAAAGGACATAAGATATTTTTTTTCCCGATATTTCTACGGTATCGAGACTTATGCGCGTGAAACTGCGGGGCGCAGCTAGTATCATATACAGGGTTATTGAAAAAACACCAACGACCTCTTAAGAGGTCATTGTACCTACTCATCATTATGAACAACCTTTAAAAATAACAATCAGCTGTTCCCTACATTTATGTTCGTATAACTCGTCAAAATGAAGGGAACAGCTAATTTTTTTTCGCGATTTCAGGTTTGTGTCCCATAGTAAAAGTTGTTCATAATGATGAGTACAATGACCTCTTAAGAGGTTGTTGGTGATTTTTCAATAGCCCTGTATAATTATCATATTATATGGGCTACATTTTAACAAATTAAAAAAAAAATTATTAATACAGCTATCTGCTTTTTACAATATTTTTTTCTTTAATACGTTAATTGTAAAGAAAAAAAAGTAAATAAATTGCTTTGTTATTTTACTGAACATACTAACTTAAAATGACTTGCTGAGATGTAGTAAAAAAAACGTACGTTTTATATGAAAAATAATAATTAAGTACATACCTACCCGCCCATGTAGTTTGGAAAAACCCGAGTGCCACCTAGCTACATAATTAATATAAGTACCTAGGTACCTACATAAGTTATAAGTAAGTAACAAATAAACACAAAAACGTAAGCACTAGCTATGATGTCTTGCGCAAAAACTTAGCAATGCACTTTTTTGCGCTTGACTTGACACGAAGATCAGCTTATCATGTAATAAAACATGTATTTATATGCAAAACAGATACATATAATCGCTGATTAATTACGACATAATCTAATGTTACACGCAATGGAGCTCATAATATCACACTGTTCTACAAACTTGATTTGGCACGAAGGCTCAAATTACTGGCTAGGTGCTATGAGTAACATCACATCACGCCTGAATTCTCCTAAGGGGTATGCAGATGTGCATGATACCTACACTCACACAAGGCAAATTATGTTTTAGTTCCATGTAGGGTAGGTATACAGGGTGTCCCTGGAAGTATGGATCAAATCGAATAGGGGCGTGGGCAAGGTCATTTCCAAACTTTTTCACCCTGAGAATTTCAGTGAATTTTTTTACGGTTCAAAAGTTATGACCAATTTTAATTTCTTTTTCTATCACTTCGCATAGTGCTCAAAGAAAATAATCATAAAAATATACTATCAGGGCTATTTAAAAAAAATAAATTGATAGCCCCGATAGTTTACTTTAAAGATTTTTTTAAAATGATTCGATTTCTTTTTTCATTTTTTTTTAGTTTTTATTTTTAGTTTTTTTTTTTTTGCTAAAACGTTTGGAAATGACCTTGCCCACGCCCCTATTCGATTTGATCCATACTTCCAGGGACACCCTGTATATCGGGGGTGAGCCCAATCAATCTGCCTAGCCTTTACCCAACGATGTTAGGGTCGGCTTCCAGTCCAACCGGATGCAGTTGAATACCCAGTATTTCACATGGAGCAACTTCCTATCTGACCTCCACAAACCAGTTACTGGGTAACACGATACCCCTTGGTAAGACTGGTTGTCAGACTTTTTTGGGTTTCTGACTACCCGTAACGACTGTCAAAGATCTACGCATTACAGTCTACAAAGTGAGCCTATTGTCATCAAATGCAAAGATAAATCGAGATTCCAAGAAAGGAGGTACCTAAGTAGTAAAATCAATAAAATAATCAATATTCGTAACGGGATTATTAAATCATATTAATTAATCATGTATTAACAGTAACGTATTAGCATAACGACTGTATTGATCGTTATTTAATGCTAACTTAGTTCTTGCTTAATTTACTGAGAAATCAAGCTAAGTAGGTAAGTTGAGACTCTTTAAACACAACAAATTTATTGATTCTAGTTATACGAGTATTATTAAAAACCATATACATATAAATAAAGACTAATTTAATAAAAATCATTTGTTTATTATCAGAGTGTATCTAATTTTCGGCTAAAGTAGGTAGGCACATACTTTATTATCAGTATTCAGTAGGTCGAAAAACAAACAAATAAGAACAAATGACTGAGAATAAATTAATGTAGGTAAATGACCACGCTTTACCTATATTTTTATTTTACCATATATAGTATGTTGGCAGGGCCGTCTTTAGCCTATTGGAGGCCCTGGGCCTATAAGGATCAAGGGGCCCCTGTATAAATAAGAGTAGATAAGTACCTAATCATTCATTTTCATTATGATCAGTTTTTAAATATTCTCGTACAAAACCAATAAAATAAACAAAATACTAATATTTAATACATTTGGGAAGAAACTAGAAACTTATTGTAAATCACACTGCAAATCAATTAAGCATTTTGTCAATAATTGTCATTGAATCGGGTACTAATAATGCGTAGACTGGAATAGCGGTTAATAATAAGAATGATTTTTTTGAGGGCAGTTCGGGCCTCCCGTCGATCGCGGGGCCCTGGGCACTTGCCCAGAGTGCCCAATGGATAAGGAGGGCCTGTATGTTGGGGTAAGATGGGCACTGGTATAAGACCGAATCAAATTCCCACCTAATGTGGCAATGTTTTTAATGCAGTAATAAACATTGGTAGGTATTCTCCATCATTATTTTTATTCTGCTACGACGAAGATCAGAGCAAAATTTAATTTTGCAGGCAAAGAATATGATTCCTACGGTCTTACCCCAGAAACGATCTTACCCCAACATACCTTACTTGGTCATCCATAACAATTCAAAGTTGTAAAAGTAACAAAAAATAAATACCTTAGTAGGTAACAATAACATCCTAACTTAACCCAAATCTTACATACCTCAAAGTATCTCAAAGTTGGACAAGAATCGTTCAACACTTAACAAGTTTTGTAACACAAAAGTTGAAAGTCACGTGGTCACTGAAACACTGAACTTATATTAATTCGCAATAGCACTTTATTTTTACTTTAATAGTTCACTTATTAGAAGTATGTGTGCAATGTCACAGTATCTTCGAACGAACGGAACGTTCACTTCGATGGGAACTCTCCACGGAACTAAAATTATTTTGTCGACACCGCGGTCGGAGCGCCCTGAACGTATCACTGATCATCTAGACACTATCGATAGACCAACCGTACATTGCTGTCTCACTACCACTACCCAAACTAAAACCGAGACGAAAGGTTGACATGGATAACGTTCTTGGAGGTGTATCAGAGGATAAATTTTACATTAGTAAAGTAAACGTCGTCTGAGTTGAGATACGCTCGTACGTTGTCAGGCGGGATTTCTCGCACGTGAACAAATTTGATCCAAGAATGAGATTATAATATCCAGGTGATATTGAGGAGCCGTGAATTTTCTCGCAGACGGGCTGTCAATACATAGAAATGGGAAAAAATTCAGCATTTTCGTATGTGATTGGAAAATGCTACTTGACAGTAGGTAAACACACACGGTATTACATTGTATATTTTTTTAAATGTGAGTTTTATTTGTGCAGAATAAACATAACATAATCAGCCTATAATATTCCCACTGCTGGGATACAGGCCTCCTCTTTGTGAGGGAGTGGGCCGTATTCCACCACGCGGGCCCAGAGCGGGTCGGTAACACCGAATAAACAAATATTTTTACATTTTAATAATTTCTTTCTTCTTTTGTCTATATTTGATGTCATTATTTTGCTAACTCTACATAAAGTAATTAAATTACACGAACCAAGCCGTTTTCTCGTCATGAAAATGAAAACTGATTTATTTTCTTATTATTCAATTACCAACATTAAACAATTTAAGATGTCTCTTGGACACATTTCCAATTCTTTTAATCTTTAAGTGTGATTAATGTTTGAAGATTACCAACAGTAATAAATGGAGGAATAAATACGTAATATAATGAAAGAGGAAAATATTGATTAGCAGAAGAAACGGGACCCTAATCTCAAGTATTCGAACCGGATGAGTTATTATGCCATTGGCGACAGAAACAGGTTGAAACATAGAATTTTAGAATATTTCAACTTGCTTAGCCCAGAACAGATATCTAGTTTCTAATAGTTCAAAGATACCTAACCTAATAAAACAAAATGGTGCGGAACAAAAATTATCACCATCATATCTTTTTCTTCACAACATTATGATCAGTTTTCAGTTTCATTATCTAGCTCAATAAGCTAAAAAGGCTTCTTCACTATCCATTTTCTAGGCATAGAGACCTAAAAGTAGACTGGGGTTATGTACAAAGACAAAGTTGCCTATTCCCAGCAATGACGCATTCAGTTCCAGTGTAGCACATGCATTACAAAGTTTTGTTTACAGATTTCCATTAAAGAATCACGAAAACATTAAGGCAATGTGACACAATGTTTCGCTAACTCATCAGACCACGGTCATCAAAACCAATTTAACTTGGCACCCGGCAAAACATGGAACTAATTTGAAAATATGTAAGTCTTGTACTGATTTTGACATGCTTTTGTTTTCGCCCTTGCAAGCAGCGCCGCCGTGAACAGTCAAGTTATTCTGGTTATTGGCTGGATTGTATTCTGGTTAGCACAGCAATGTCATTCCATTTCAAACGTGTCCAGTTTCGCTTCGTTTCGTGAGAATATAATGCTGTCACTCCTCGACACATACTGTTAAAGATTTCGTTACTGTAGTAAACAATTAACACATACCATATTCAGGACCGGTTTTATAAGAAACAATGTGTTTTCTCATAGTTTTTTTTTTGTAATTTACATGGTTTAAAATAACTTGGTGGAAGTTGCAAAAAAGCTGACCAAGGCTTTGTTTTTATATAATGTCCACATTTTATTGGGGCTAGATAACACGTGACGCTGATGTCATTCCATTCATTTTGTATTTTAAAATTATCTTAAGAATGACCAAAAACTTTTGTTAACAAAAACTATAGGCTAATTAAGTGAAGGCCCCATCAATAAACCGGAAAACATTACCCAATGTTTCACAGCAATCATCTTTAAAATCGATGTCAAAAGTTTAAAACGCAACAGACTGACCCTTTCAATTCGTAATACAAAACCTGCATTCCAAATTGAAAGGTTATTTAATTACCATAAACAAAAGTGTAGAAAAAAAAACAATTTTCACACATGGCCACCGCGTTAGGCGACGCGTTCATTTCCCTGCAGAGAAATATGGGACAAATATAAAGGGAAAATAAAGGCTTATTGAGTGCAGTCTTCCGTTGAGTGGGGTCACTTCCTGGACTGTCAGGGGAACGGCCGGCAAATCCGATTACCTGTATATCGATCGGGCTTATTCTCCCTTCAGCACTTTAAACATTCATAGCTCTATTTTAGTAAAATTTCGTAATCGTGTTACTTATACATACGAAGGAGTACGTTGTGTAAACAGTCGGTAAAACAAACGTTTCAGTAAGTACTCTAGTTTTCAGCAGGTGCAGATTTTGTAAGCGGTTTTTGTTTATAAGAATGGGAGTTCATTTTGATGGCGTGTTTGTGGAAATGTGGAACGTATCGTATAGTACCTAGGTACCTTTATGTATCTACAAGTGTAACAATACTTTTTTTCATATACAGTTTAAAATAAATCTGCCTCGTTTACCTTGTTGGTTTAGTGGTCGCAAAAACTATTATAGTGTTCTTAGTCGCAAGCGCCACTGCTGAGCATGAGGTTCTGTATTCGACTTAAAGGTCGAGCAAGTGTTACTGGATTTTTCTAATAGGATTTTTTCGGAAAAAGCCTGGAATCTGGAATCGTGCCCGGTTGATGGCAACAGGCTTGCCCCCTATTAAAAATATACATTGGCAGTATGTTGCTGTACTATGGCCACTATGGGTACACCTTTGCTTGACCCTTCGGGGATTACTGGCGTGGGGTTAAGTTGTGATTAAAAAAAAAAAAAAAACAAACCGAATTGTTCATCAAAACTTTTCCTGTTTTCACAACAATGATAATTGCTATGGAAATTGTTTTCTTTTTTAGTACATCAAAATGACTTTTCCTTCTTTTATTGCTATTTTATTACTTCTGAGAAACAAACCCGATCCGCATTGCTAACTTTATACCGTTTTAATTAGGTAGTTGACAGGTAACTCCTATAAAACATTTTTAGAATTACCCAACGACTAACGTGTATAATCGTAGTCAAAATGTTTAACGCTCCTCTACGACAACATTACCGTGTGTAGGTACGACTGTACGAGTTTGTGGCGATCGCGCGATCTGCCTCTGTTTTGACACCTGTTACGCGGTTAAACGCACTTTGTAGCGTCAATGTACAGACGCCAGCACATCAATCTACTACAATCTTTCAAATTTCTTTAATAAAATTTCAACTTTATTACTAAAACATAAGGTTCAAAGTTGATTGGGAAAATTTGACAGTTTCGGGTAGGTTGATGTGCTGGCGTCTGTACCGATCCATAACCATTCCTACCCATGTATGTAGCCACACAACACCATAAGCGTGATATATTATTCTGCTTACAACTTTTGGCTTGTCGTAATAACTGTGACATGTTTACGAGGGCAGTCGTTAGTCTAGTCCAAAATATACACTTTTTACTGCACACTATTGTTGGAGTTTTCGTGATCGTAAGCTATAAAAACGAAGCTGCGACTATATGGTAACCCTGAACCGAAAAGGTACATACAACGAGCAGCCGAGTTAAAGCGTTTGGCTTTTAAAAATGCACGAAATATACTTCTAAAGATTTAATCTTTATGGAAGATCATCTCCGCCGTTGAATATTTTTATCAAAGTTGCATTTGTAGCTTTTTACTTTATTTTGTTTCTTTTCCGATGGGACCTTTTCATACTTGCGGTGGAAAGATGTCAAAACACGTAGTCAATGACCGTCTACTAATTTAATTTATGTTGATTAGCACATTGTATTGAGATAAAACGATTTTAATTATTGTCTACTGTCGGCAAGAGTCTGTTTTTTTGGTCGAAGAGCGGCTGTGAACCTCCAACTGATCAACTTTACTTTTTTATTTTCGATTAACTGTTAATGATCGACAAATAGTTGCATCGAGATTGAGACATCTGCGTCTGCGATCGTTACTGGCTACTCGACATTTTAAACGTCGACCAAAACGCTGTGTGCGGCCGAAATCAATTCCGTGCCTGATATCCATTAGGCATTTGAAACAACAGCTTATGTTAAAACTCACGTTTGAATTACAAGTACATAATAATATTACATAATTTACTACAAACCGTCCCTGGATCACTAATCTTGTACTTAAGTCTAGAGCAATAGTAATATTTCAGAGTGAAATATTGCTTCAAACATTACCAACTGGGACTGTAGTTTAATTAGTTTTTGCAATCACATAGAGTCCATTTAACTTACAGATAATTATATCTAATGTAGTATGAAGTAACCACAGACAACCACCGTCTAGTTCGGTCCTCGACACGTCAAGGCTTGCTGCCTTTGTGTGCAGGACACCCGCGATATTATATTCAAATGAAATAATGCTATAAGGACCGAAGAATGTTATTGTTTTGTTTTAATCGTATGCTTGTAGACGGCTTTATAAATAAGGTATAAGTATAATTATTAAAATTGCTCGAATACTTTTGCATTGACGTAATTTTACAATTAGCACCAATATTACACCACTTTGAAATTTAAGTGTCGGTTGATTTTCAACATTATTTAAAATTAATGAGGAGAGTGATTACGCCTTAATAGTCAGCGGGGTAATTGCGTAACACATTAAAGTAGCTAGCAATGGCTTTCATTTTGACAGTTTAACAACATTCATTGCATTATTAACGTTGTTGAGCAGACAAATTTTTCGAACATATGAAGCAATGGACTAGGAATATCCTTCAAAATGATTCATATTGTGATTCTTGTAAGTGTGACACGCAATTTTTTATTTTATTTTATTTTATTACTTTAAGGAAAACTTACTGCTAATACATTTAGATATCTAGTACAATGTGTAAGTGATGGCCAATTACAAGTTTCCACTAACGATTAATGTGAATAAAATAAATAAATAAATTAGAATGCAGATCAAAGGACCCCACGGAGAAACAACTTTTATGAGTTTAGGAATACAGTTCTATCTTCCGCACATAAATAAAGTTCACCTAACTATTAACGACTAAGAACTAATAAGCCTAGGAAACGCGATAATGTGAGCAATTACAGACGAAGCTCGTAAAAACACCAGGTGCCCGCAGCTAAATCATGTATTTTCCCTTCAATGATAAGTGCCGCGGGAAAATGTTGCATGTTCTTTCTTTCATTTCTCACAGACTAATACGGAAATACACACATCAAAAGTGTCTAGGGATCAACATATATTTTTGCAATAACTTTTCTCCTGATTGATATTAATTAAAATTTTCTTTAAGGATTCATCAAATAAAGTGTTTTCGTTTGTCACAGTAACGATAAACCAAGTCACCTTTGCATTAATAAAGAAATTTGCCATTTTCCTAATAAAGGGATTTTTGACATTTGAACCACTAACACAAAAGTTCGAAAAAAAGACTGAAATAACAGTTTTCTTTAAAATTTTATTGGGTAACTTAAACAATTAATAATCCGTGTTTCTACCGCGAACACTAACAACACAAGAACATCGGTTTGGCATACTCAAAATGAGTTCATCCAAATCACGCTGTGGAATGGCCGCCCATGTTCGTTGCAACAACAAAAAAAGGTCTTATTGCGACTGGATACCCTCCATATTCGGCAGAGCTCTTCTCTGTAGCATATCCCATGCATGCTCAATCGGGTTCAAGTCTGGCGACTGAGCAGGCCAGGGCAGGACATTGATGTTAGCTGCGGCGAGAGTCTGTCTTACAACTCTTGCGGTGTGCGGTCGTGCATTATCATGCATTAACTGAAATAAGGGACCGATTTGCACTTGTAGAGGAACGATGACGTCTGATACAATCGTCTCAGCATAAATTTGAGCGTTGAGGTTGCCTCTGATCCAAATCAACTCAGTTCTTCCGCCGATCCAAATACCCGCCCATACCATGATGGTTCCACCACTATAAGGATGGACTTCCTGGCAGGATTTAATCACTGTTGGCGTCCAGGGGTTCTCCAGTGTCGTATACGTCTTGTATCCGGTCTCATACCAAAACGAGACTCATCAGAAAAGCACACGAAACGCCATTGTTCTTCTGCCCAATTTCTGTGTTCAAGAGCCCATTGATATCGAATCCTACGATTGTGCATTGCTATAGGTGGTACCCGTAGCGGTCTTCGGGAATGAAGGTCCACTTCATGCAAGCGGTTTCTGACTGTTTGGTCGCTAGATAAGTTCCCTGAAGAGTGATGAAGCCTCACGGCTAACATCATGGCGGTTATTGTTGGAGCTCTTCGAGTTAAGATTTGAATGTATCGGTCTTGTCTCCGTGTGGTGCAGCGATACCGTCCTCCATGGCGCTCAGCCACGGTACCAGTGCTTCGGTAACGTGTCCAAAGTCGACTGATAACACTCTGACTTGTATTCAGAGCTAAAGCCACAGTACGTTGCCGGGAACCAGCTTCTATCATTCCCACGGCTCTGAGCATTTCTTCCCTGCTTAAATGACGTCGCCGCTCCATAATAACGTTGGTTTTAATCAGTAGTAGGGAAACAGTAGCACTAATAATGTCTTCAATGCGTTGTATGTTTTTATAGGGAAAATATTGACAGCTGATTTTCATCTTTTACTCGAATTTGATTCACAGTTCCTGATTCAAATTATGAAATGCACCAAAAAGGATCCATATAAATTTATAAAATCATAAATTTATTACAAAGCCACATCTCAATCTCAAGAAATCCGCATAAAAATGCTTGATCCCTAGACACTTTTGATGTGTGTAGGTACTAATAGCACATTGCATGTCTGTATTGCCTTATTTTATAGTAAGTAGCTTTAAGCTAAGTGCACATTTATAAAAAGTATGATAAGGATGACGGGGGCTAATTTGATCAAACCACGTTTACAAAAATTAAATTAAAAAAAAACTTAAACATTAAAACTTAAGCATCGACAGGCAGGGACATCGACGCGTAACCCGTTACTATGGATTCAGTAAGTACACGATTTTGAACCCCCTACGTTGATATTTTTTAATCCGTAACAAAAATAATTAGCTGCTCTATACCATACCGTCGTTGTCAAACCAAAATCTGCTATGTGCCGTTTTTTGAGACTTAAAGATTTTGACCAAAATCAAAAATCAATCAATCAATTTTTGTCAAAATCTTGAAATCTCAAAAAACGGTACATAGCAGATTTTGGTTTGACAACGACGATACATTTTGACTGCGTAGGTACTAGGTACCTATTGCACTTTTCTATGAAACAGCTGGTTTTTTTTTGATAATCGACGAAAAATTTCGACGCTCGCTACGGTCTTGCATCATGCTAGATAATTGCGGTTTTACGCGTTGATGTTCCGAATGCCATCCTGTATAGGTCCTGCAGTAGAAACCCAGCATTGCATTAAAGTTCAGCAACTTGAACCTCACAATAAATAACAGTCCTACCTACTTTACATAAAGCAATAAAACTTATTAAAATTCTCATTTCTTCAAGACACCTCGCTTGCATTCCAAGTCTTCACTTAAGTAATAAACTATGAGTTGCATTATGCTGCACTCTGTGTTACCGCTGTGGGCTTTCACCGTATTATAGTAACATCACCATGATGACACAAACATCAATTCTTCTCTCGTGTCGGCACGAGTTATACGTAAATTACTCATGCTGCGAGGCAAAAAGGTTAACCATTCGCACGTCAGCTATGTGGGTAGTGTATCCAAACAGTCTAGGGTGCGCCGAAGGACTGAAGAATAGGTATAGTAGTGGCAGCTTTTTACTGTTACTGTTAGCCTGCATCATCCCACTGCTGGGCAAAGGCCTCTCCCCATGACTTCCCGTTCTTTCGATCCAGGGCTAAAGTGAACTAATGGTCGTTTGTTTTGTCCAGCTCGTCCCGCCATCTTCTACGGGGTCTGCCGCGACGCTTTCTACCTGTGTCAGGGCTCCACGTGGTGGTTATTTTGGCGCACGGCTTATTGGGCATACGGCAGACGTGGCCAGCCCAGTCCCACTTCAGCTTAGTGGCTTTTTGAGCAACGACAGTAATCTGTGTTTTGGAATTGGATAAAAAAATTCACATTTCATTATACAATTCCATTCATACATTTTTCCCCTGGTTTCTGAAAGCCTAAAATCTCTGGTTCTGCTGTAAAGTTCATGTTTTCTATTCTGATTGACTGACGAAAATAACAGAAGTTGGCATGACATTAAATTGAATAAAACTGAGCTTTTAAAAACAAGGGTTGAACGATAAAAGCAGTTTTTCATAACACAATTTAAAACGGTGAAACATGACGTTAGGAGGACAATGTTTTACATTTTAAAAGCCTAGGAACATACGTGCTAGACCGAGGAGGTGAGGACCAAGTAATTAGTGTGGAAAAACCAGTAGTTCCCAAAGGTGTAAGTGGTGTTACAAAGGCCCTTGGAGCATTCGCACGTTGGTCTGGGAGCGGTGACATAATAGCCCTTGCCTTCGGTCCTAATGACGACTATTTATTGTGAGAAGGCCCGCAATTATACTAAACATGGCTGCGAGGAATCATTTTGATATAAAAAAGAATTGTGGAGCCGTTTTTGTCTTTTGTGTTAAGTGTAACGGACATTGTTTTGGTCCTTTTGGGTATTGTCAGCTACTGGAACAATGGTTTGGACCAAATTTTAATTATCAAAAAAGGTCTTTTTTGATAATAGGGAGTATTAGGGAGTATTTAATGTTAAATTATTCTCTCTTCGCGGTTCGTTTGTTTTAACTTTATACAAATGGAGCTCCATTTGTATAAACTTAAAACAAACAAACCGCGCTGGTCCAGGCTTTAATCACTGAATTTAGAAAACTACATCTCTGTTACTGTTGCCATCAAGAAGCTGCAGTAATTTTGCTACACAATTATACAGGTTAAACTAAAAACAACTCGACAGATTACTTATAAATTATACAATGATCTAAGTAGTTATTGTCTTCACTGTTTCCAACTGTCGTCGAAACACCAGAAAAGCAATAACACGTGTCATTATATCACCTGTACAAACATCACGTACCCAATATACCTTCAGACCAGACTCAACAATATTTTACGTTCTCATTCATTCATATTATTATAAAGATGGTTTATACAAAAACCATTGCATTCTCACAGAAGTCGTGCCTTGGCTATAATAGGCTCATGTTCCGTCGGTAGTACATTTACAGGCAAACTTCTACCACCTGCTTGCTCCATTATTACGGACAACAAGTCACCCAGTATTGGCCAACAATACCCTAGAATTATTATACCGTTAACAGGGCATAATTGCACTACCTTCGGTTAGCTGGTTCTTGTAAGCTATGCGGTAGGTATGTACAACACAAGTCGCAGCAAAGACGAAATAACCTTCTTTGTATCTACGCTATTAATATATAGGTTCGTTTTTTACGTGTTTTTGTCATGGTTCTATGTTATTACAAAAACTTGAAGTCGTGTATCACGATTATTAATAATAGGTAGATTTAGCACAGGTACCTACAGACTTCAAACATCAAACAACAACTTTAACTTTGAGAGTGAAATTTTATTTATTATTTTAAATTCTTTGGGCAATGAATGACTGGAGAGTTAATATTTCAGCGTATCTATCATTCGTTTGGGAATTGAGATAGATGTCGTAGGTAAATCTCGGTTTAAATTAATTCAATAGGGGAACTAATTTGTTAATTATCCAGCGGCTGAAGTGAAGCGTCGTTCCGTTCCGTCACGACTATGGCAATGTCGATGCATGCCGGCTTGGCATGACGGGAGCACTTAAAATAGTCACTCACTTCGCCGTAAAAGTCCACTCGCTTACCAGAAATAAATTACATACACACGCAACTGTACGCGTTCCCAACATCTATCAAAATTCTTCACATAGAACAACACAATATCAATTAGACCTTGTTTCTGACTCGAATGAAGTTACACATTCGTGTGAGAAAACACAAATTAACTTCGTTATTAAATAAATTACCGAAACAATTAATACCATTTTAGGTCGTGTTAATATTCGTTCCTAATTATAAACTTGAACTCATTATTACGCCAATCAACCAGCTGAAGTACTCGTGCCCTGTTATAATTCGTTTTCTCATCGAAAACCAATTACAATGCAATTTTTCAGCTTATTACTTGGATGACTTGCTGGAAGCCTTTTAAGATATACGTATACAAATAACTCTTCAAGTAAGTAAGTGCATACATTTTAGTTGGCCATGACTGAGAAATAAGAAAGATTGCGTCATTAACTTTTGTCGTAATAGCTTCATTAGAAAGAGTATTAAACGCTCCCATCCTCTTCGTCGATGTAATAGTCGCGTCATTAAGTTTCCTTGGCCACCAAATGTGTGATAAGCACGTGATATCTATCTTGAAGCTTTAAATTGTCGGAACTAATGGCTGTGCGAGTGAACCTCAGGTGTGGAAGAGCCTCGACACTCCGCAAAGTTCACTGCTCCTTCAGTCAACGCGCTCATGGTAACATTCGTGACAACGTAAAACGTACTCTATCATTAAATCCTTACGAGTTAACTTACATTGACAAGGATCAGTTTATCTTGGTAAACCATTACATTATTCTTTATTGACGAAAGGAAATGAGACCACCGTCGAAGATTGAAAAGCAATAAGGAGAGGATTATGTCCATTGAATGGGAAAATAATATTAGCGTGAGATCGGATGGTCGTTGAGACGTTGATGGCGAAGAGTTGCGGCGACAAAGTAGTGAGTATATTAGAGGAGACAAAGATTAATGAAGTGTTAGAATAAAAGAGGGCGACATTTCGCCACGGTTGCGTACTGTGGAGCTGCGTTGTGTCGCAAGCAGCATAAATTTGACACGACAGAATTCCGGTCTTGCCGAATATCATGCTGGTACAGTATGCTAACGACCAGTATTGCACGACCCACCTGTTATACTAGTATCGCGATGACTGTGTTTTACGTGATTTCACAGTATCCTTGTGGCGTTGGAGTCATTGCTTTGTTCCGAACATTGGCGAGCTCATTACAGTCAGAAATAAGTAGCCGAATACGATTTACGATGAAAACGTAAGATCCCCAAATTGACAACACAACTTATGGAAAGTTACACAACAATAATGTTCGCTCATTATTTTGATCATTCTTATGGCATTGTGCCGATTTCTTAGCATTGAATTTTGTATGTGGCATTCATAAAAAGTCTAATATTAAAAGGTATCACAATAGGCCTACATAGACGACCGATGAGAATACAGTAAAAAGTTTATGGCCGCGTTACTGTGCATTTTGTTGTGCGGTTAACACCCCACAAAGGAAAAATTTCTCGCCACAGAACCGAAAAAAAGTTTCCCAAAATAATAGTGACTGTTGTAAAAATAACTTTTTCAATAGTGGTGGGCTGGTAGTACCTACTAATCAATAAAGCTATAGCTTCTAAATTTTATAGCAGACTGACAATTTCACATGTACACCCATTAAATTATATGTTGATCTCTCCCACCCACACTCAGATGTCCAAGGCTTTCAAGACTTCCGATATCTAACACCACAACTTCCACAATTTGGCGTTCATTCAACGGAGCATTATTTCGAGAACATTTCATTTGGACGTGGCAATGTACTGCAACTGTGTCGACAAAGCCGACCGATGGAATTGGCACATTATTTATATCTGAACCACCCCCGCGTCAGGTGGGCCAGTTCTGGATGTTCCCATTGCTTTTAAGTAGTATTTCCGTTCCCCGGTCACTATTGATTAGCATTTATTTCTGCTTGCGAAGGAAACATCTGTTGGATTTCAGTGTTTGATATAGGGCTTTCGATTTTAGCGGTATCTAGGAGCTTTGTATACACAAGAGCTTCCAATTGTGTACGGTATATTACTAATCAGTAACCACATAACGTCTCTAAGTAGATTAAAATATTCTGGGAACGTTCAGATTGTAAATATGATGTCCCAATCCCAATGTTTTGTGCACGGTTTCTTACGTCATTACCTGTACCTATTATCTCTTGTGTAACTGTTACCAGTAACAATCATTATTATGTTATGATTTACCAATTAATGACATAAAAAACTTGTTAGAATCGTAATATTAAATTATTCAATCTCCGGAAACTAATTAACACAAACTCCTTTATGAATAATTAGATGCTTCTAATTGAGTCATCGTAAATAAATAATGTTTCTATTGCTTCCTGGTGAAATTGTTAGTCTTCCTTTATCCATGTCATATTAACGGAAACTTGGATTGATGTATTTTTTTTTGTTTTGCCCTCATCTTTGCTATGCAGATGTTTTAACGGTCTTCGACTAAATCGCTGAGTTATTGGGGGAAGATATACCTTACCGGGCGAATGATGCGGATGAATAATTTAGGGGAAGTTAATTTTTTTATTGAAGCTATCTTATGTTTCCGTTGGGAAAAGATATTATCTAAATGTAAAATTGACTATCTTTCTACTAAAACATAAAAGTAAGGACTTGATGTTTTTCGGTTCTTCCAATGAAGAGGATCATACAAGAGATATCATACATGTTTATTTGAAGTTAAGAAAGCCACGGTAACAAACCAGGAAGACTATAAAGAGAAAAAAGAAATGCATCACTTATTGCAATTATATTGTTTTATGAGGGACAGATACGAGAAACATTAAAAGCATTAATGAGAAGCTTGCCACAGAATACCAAATGATGAATTTATTTAATCACGAAAGGAATGAGGTGCCTATATGCCAATAAGACCGTAGATATTAAGTAGGTACAAAATTCTGTAAAGGAGAAGCAACATTTGCTTGAACTTTTAAGCACCAAGCCCGACCTATCATTACAAAATTTTCTTCACGATACCCGGATTACTTAACACTCGTTACCCAAGATTTGCAATTAAATCTGATCTTTAACACTACGTCATAAAGTTCGAATTCGTGGGATGAAGCGGTAGGTAATTGAGAAATTTTACTCATATTCATAAAGTTGTTATCATGTGCTTGTATACATGATCTACGCAGGCAGGCATTGTCTCCGCCGGATGTCTCCAGGACATTTACCCTGCGTTATCAATGACGTCTGCAGATAGGTCAGCGTAACTTATGATTAGGTTCCTCGTCTTGACTCAGTGGTTGACAGGATGTGATAAGTTGTGTTAGCAAGAAATCGATATGATTTACATCTGTTATTGGGAATTTCTAAGATTCCGTACTTTCCAATTAGGAAGGAACGTTATCTCGTCCTGTAACTGTAAGTGTCGCAGTGGGATAGTTCAAGCCATGACATAGTTACACTTATATCCCTAGGGATATAGCTATGTACCGTAATTTAGTTTAGTTTAGATAGTTATATTCCTAGAAAGACAGTTATGAACCGCTTTTATATAACTAAATCACGGTATATACCTATATCCCTAGGGATATAACTATATCACGGCTTTAACCATCTTACTGTGACATAAGGATATCCAAATATTCCAAATAAGTTGAGAGATGATATATGATCTATGGCAGCAGAAGTTCATACAGGTATAAAATCCCGCCAAAGATAAATCATCAACGATTGCTGCATTAAAAGGTGGCGACGAGTCGACAAGACTTTAAAGCAAATGGATCACCAAGACAATCTCCCATTTAAAATTATAATGTAGTGAAAATCTAGTTGCCCCAAGAGTACAGCTGCTGCCGAACCGAGTAAAATTAGAAGCTTCGATACAAGAACAAACTACCAATACAATAAACTAAACAAAGCAGACGCTCATTTTGAAAGAGCTTTCCGAAGATTTATCTTGTAAATAATGTCATCACTTTACGGATATATTTCAATCCATTATCGAGGCCCATTGATCCTTTCCCATTTTCCAGGTTTATCCATTTCTCTATTGACATTTGTGATCTCGTAAGAATGAGCGATACGAATTCTATGGAATCGGTGTAGGTATTTGATATAACAAAGGCTATTGAATGGACGACGATAATCTGTGATAATATATGTGCTATAGATTCGTCATTGAATACAACAGTTTAATTGCGTAACACACTATTAGTAGCAATGGCTTTCATTTTGACAGTTCAACAACATTCATTGCGTTATTTACGTTGTCGAGCAGACAAATTTGTCGAACATAATGAAACCATGGATTAGCAATATCCGTCAAAATGATTCAGATTGTGATTGAAAGTGTGTTAGACAATTAGGGTGCAGATAAAGATACGGTTGTATTGAAATATAAACTCTTATTAGATACGGTAGGGGAAGATTTATATTAGACCGGGCCGTGCCCGGGGCGTACTGTGTACGTGGCCTGCACGGGGCACGGGACACGGATCATGCACTGTGTAATATAAACTGCTTCATACAAAATGTATGTAACATTTCAAATCCGTGCCCCGTCCGGGTCACGTACACTATACGGGCACGGCCCGGTCTAATATAAATCTTCCCTAACAGTTGTTAATACAAAAATGGCGATTAATCTTAACGATCCTAAATCATACTTAAACGTGGTGCAACAGCTCACTCAAATTGCATTTGATACATTTTGCGCATTTAAAGTAGGCCAAGCCACAAATTTTCGCAATTAAGTCAAAGCACATAAATGATTTTAAGGCAATTAAAATGTTGTTTAGGCGGTTATCACACTGCACCGGACAACGCTCCGTGTGCAATGGTTTTTAACTTTGACTGTAGGTATAATCTGCGTTCGCCATTTAGTTGCCAAACATGTAAACAAATATGAGTTTTGGAAAAAATACTTTAATTCCTACACAATAAAGTTCAGCTTACACTAAAACTTTAAACATTTTTATAACTTTTCAATAGTGCTAATCATTCCAAAATCAACTTGATATCGCTCATCCAATAGAACAATGACGTAATTACGTTTTAGCTATT
Source organism: Amphipoea lucens (assembly GCA_947508005.1). Classification (NCBI taxonomy): domain Eukaryota; kingdom Metazoa; phylum Arthropoda; class Insecta; order Lepidoptera; family Noctuidae; genus Amphipoea; species Amphipoea lucens. Next base: position 10,745,134 of record OX382356.1, read on the forward strand.
TTTCAGAACGTTTTAAAAGTTTGAAATTGAAAATATGATATATTTCCAATGATTATACTAAAATGTTTAATATTTTTATGGATGTTACTTTACTATCAATAATAATTTGTAATAACTTTATGAGAAAACTCAAGAAAACTGTTAAAAAAATCCAAAAAAAAACAAACCTGACGTACACTTATGCCATTTTATAAATAAAATATAACAATTATGACATAAATTAGGTTTTGAAATGGGAATAAATCATGAATTCAAACCACAAATTATTCAATTTAGTTTTATTTGTATAAATCAGTTTACATTTATAAACGTATAATAAAAGTATCAAATGTTTTTTTTATGAGTTACAAAGATGTAGTTTTTATGTTAAAACAAAGATACCTAGATAATGTAAGATACAAAAATGATCATAAAAAAACTAAAAAGTTTATTTTTAGTTTCCGTGTAACATTTTGAAAAATACGCCAATTCCCTAACGACAGTCACTCACTCTATCGAAAACCACCGTAACTAGAATTCGGTCGTTTTTGTCATATATAGAACTTTCGAAACGTGAACTTATGACATTCAAAACTCATTTTCGACATTTTCGTAATTACGTCGTTGTTCTATTGGATGAGCGATATATGTTTGAATTGAAATTACATCTATTGGAAACATAATTTTGAAAAGACCTTAGACCGTACGGAGATGCGGTATAAGTGTGTTATTGTATGTAACAAATCAATGGATTCTACAGTCAAAGTTAAAAACCGTAGCACCGCACACCGGAGCGGTGTCCGGTGAAGTGCGATAACCGCCTTAACGCACGTTCAGTTTCTTGGAGCAATTATTGATTTTTAGATTGGTATTGAGGTAAACATTGCATTCCGGTGGCAGCAGCCATAAATAAACATAAGATTACTAACTGTCTGATAATAATGTATCTCTAGGTAAATAAATAACTGTGGTCTGTGGGTGTTACACCGTAGGCTTATTTATCAGAAATTCTAATGTCCTCAGCAGTGCAATCGTCAGTAAAAGAGATAATACATCTCGGTCGAAAGATGTAGATGCATAAGAACAGGCCGGTTTAAGCTGCCTTGAAAAGACTTCTGGATTAACCAACCTTAAAACAATCCCAAAACGTGTTATGATTGTTGTTTTACCGTAATATAGTCAACAACTGGAAACCAACGACATAGCTTAACAACTATCGAATTACATAAAACCTCGTTTCAGTATTCCGTACTTACTTAAAATTAAGTAAGGCGGGACCAGATTTGTTATCTTAAGTAAAACCAATCACTGGAGCGAAGACAGAATTTTGATGAATGCGAGAGAACCGATCGTCTTGACGCTAGATAATTAATTCACGATATCGGATGAGACCCAGGAATCAGTTTAAGCAGAAGATGCATCAATAAAATACATGTTCGAGAATTACATATAAGATGAGCTGGGGGATTTTAATATTCTATCTCATAACGTCTCCTAGCGCCGACGATGAAAACATAATTTTAATTTGCTGTGGTACATACAGTATCAGTACGGTATAAGATTATCTAAGTTTGCTACGACATACAGTCAGTTTCATGAAAATATAGAACTGCTACAAGATTGGGGAAAAAATTATACGTGAGGAGATACAAAAAATAAGTAGACAAAACTAAGAAAAACAATAACTGAAACTTGAAAATTATTTTAAACCAAAACGTACGTATTAATTTGAAATTATACAAAACCACAAGTTTATCTAGTAAACAACACAGTTTACTTTATAAATGGTAACACTGGTCATTGATAAGATAACCGATCTAGTAGCAGACCAATGATACTTAGAATGTCAATCTGTTACCGCTTTGGAATATTGATGTTTATTAAAGCAGAGGAACACACGGTTATGATAAAGTGCTGGAATCCGCTTCAGAAGTCAAGGCAAATAATCACCCAAGTTTGTCAGTTCTTGAAATGTCAAAATAATTCTCTCTTAACTTAAATTAGCTTTGTTATCAAACTTAAACATTTCCGTCTCAAACTTGGCTTTATTCGAAGCGAATATTATCAAAATACCTTGAGTCTTAAATATATGTCACATGCCCTCTTCATTTCACGTTCGTATTTATGATAAGCTGCATACATTCCACGTAACATATTTCATGAGCAGGCTCATTAGCGACATACCGAATTCATATTTTTATTGTCTGCACGATGGTGCATGGCGTAAGATGGTAGTTGTTCTCTCGATACCGGACCACTGAGATACCCGCTCGGGGCAAAAAATAATAACAAACTATCATCTGGCCGAGAACTGGTTTCAGTCGGCGGATGAGCCGGCCCGATAGATATAAACACGCAAAAGGTAGCTTTTTTATAGTCCCTGGAACATGGCATGAATGATTTGTGACCAAATGAAATAACCGTATAATGACTGATTCGAAAGAAGAATACAATTTTAGATGTAGAATAAAAATGAAACAGGATAAAATGCATCAGGTTTTTAATAGCGATGATTACAAAGAAGACGTTGCCATTGGCGGTATACGAGTTTATTTTTGCCTTCGTTCCTTGTTGTTAACTTCGTATTAGTTAAACCTGTTCTCGCTCCGAGCAATTATTTCGAAATAATTATATAAAAGCGAACAACAAATGAAACGAAGTCCAGCTATATCCATTAACAATTACAACAAAAAATCGTGCTTACCTCCGCTACAGCAATTAGTGCACCGGCTCAAACCACGCAAACAAAAACAAATTTCGTGGCGCGAACGTCCACCGTAATGTGTCAGAAAAATCCATTGAACAACTCCTTCTGTAAAGTAACACTAAACCGCTATGTTTTATAACAATTTCTTCAGATTTTCATAAGTTTCACTCCACTTACAGTCACAAGTGTGTGACGAAGAGAATAACTTAGGTTCGCGTGCGCGCGGGCGACTGAGACGTACTGATACGACGATATTTCGTTTCCGACTGGTATTCTTCGTAGCCGCTCGGCTCCGCTTGTTCGTGCCGTGGTTCGTCTGGCTTCGGGGCTTCGCTGAGGGCATCGTGGAAGTTCGGCTCACGAACTCCAAGCTCGGAAGGGCGGTCCATTGGAGCTTCTGCTTTATCTACCCAAACCTACTTAAAAGTTTGATTGATGGGGTTTGATGATGCTAGGTAATGATAATAACGTCCGCGTTTGCATTTTGATTGAGTGTTAAAAGCTGCTGAGAAACTTTATCCATAGGTTCTTTTACAAAATATTTTTTTCCTGCAGGAATGTTATTGGCGGCAGTGATGTTTTATCTCAGATATTATACTCAGATATGGTTTTATAATTTGGGGAAACTCAGTAGACGTGCAGAGTCTTTGAAGGACAAAAAAATGTATCCGGGCAATGTGTGGACTTGTGGGGCCCACTTTTTGGATATCTGTAAACCACTATTTCAAAGACATGAAATGCTGTCTTTATCATGTGCTGTCTTTATATTTTTGAAACATGCATTTTTGTAAAAAAAAAATATAATTTATTCGAAAAAAGCAGTGTGTCGACACCCTTGCGCCATCCCATCTTCCTAGCACGGTGGGCTGTGCTGGGGCGGCTGCTGCAGGTGCAGAAAACCTCAAACGGCGAAAATATTGCAACCTGATTGGGAGTCATATGTTCGAGCTGTCTGGGGTTGAAACACTAAGGCCTCATTTACGGAGACGCGGGGCGTCTCGCGTCGCGTGTGGCGTGGCGTCTCGCGGCGCGTCGGACGTTTTTTCTGTTTACGGTGGGGCGGCGCGTGAAGCGGCACGCATCATCGCACGCGTAAACACAAACTTATAGCAATATACGACCATGTTCATAGAGAAGCGAGACGGGAAGCGTGGCGGTGCCCGCTGCGGCGCCCGCGGCGAATCCTCTAGCGTGTAGCGAAGCACGCGGCGGGCATCGCGGCGGCGCACGCTCGCCTCGATCAAATCGACTAGTTTTATGTTGGCGAGAGATGGGAGCGCACGTGTCGCGAATGACGAAAAATTGGAACTAGTTATTTCTGCAATACAGGAGCGACCCCAGTTGTGGATGGCTGGTCATTCAGTTGTATTAATTAGACATCCGTGTATAACCATGAAATACATCATAATCTCTTTCTCTTATTGACTTATAAAGAGTTGCATATTCCCCAAACTTCTCATGTTCCTTTGATGTAAACACTGGGCCACTTCTTATATTAAATAATTCACTTTTTTAACCGACTTCTAAAAAAGGAGGAGGTTCTCAATTCGAATGTTTGTATTTTTTTTTTTTAACAATGAATTTTCTTCTAAAAAAAAGTCGATCATATCATAAGTTCCATTGCGATGGTGACTACGTCTGTGTTGCGCGATTTCTAAATAAGACTGACAGAAGATTCCGCCTCGGACATAGCTTCATCGAGAATTGCCGCTGCGTGCGCCGCCGCGATAAACGCCGCGTGGGACGCGTCGGTGCCATCCGCGGGCTCGGCCGCAAAAAACGCCCTAATTTAAACAAACGCGTCTAAAATCGCTTCTCCGTAAACGCACTCATACAACGCCATATATTTGAATTCAGTGCGGGCCGCGCCGCTCAACGCAACGCGCGACGCCCCGCGTCTCCGTAAATGAGGCCTAAGGCCATGGGGTCCAAGTGCCCACTTGGTCTTTCGGGATATCGCCAAGCGGTTAGTCTACTCTTCATGTGACCAGACGGCTGGCCTATTTCTTGGCCAAAGAATTAGCATTGCCGTACAACGTGGCAATGCTGCCAGCCTTTTGGGCACTGTTCCTGTTGACAGCGATGCGGACGAATTCTTTGATGACCTATAATGATTGTTTATTTTTTCATATAATTGTAGATATTATTATAGTTTATATGTTAGCTTATATTATGTAATTATTTAATTTTTGGAATAAATAGATAGATGTATTGATAAAAAAACAGTTACAAAACAATACAACACGACAACAAGACAAATTGAAATTGCCGTTGTTCAAAAGGTAATTGTTTAGACTATTATTTTTAAAAAAATATTAGTGTTGAAGAATATTTTTAGAGGATAAGTCGTTAGTAATATAACAAAATAAAATAAAGATAGCCTTTATTCTACCGCATGCAACAATTACATAATTCATTATTACTACAATTTCAATCTTTATTAATTAACTATTATACTCGTAGATTCATATTTTATTTTCATAATTATTAATAGGCTAGTAATATAATCCTTGTTTTTTTTATGTAGAAATATTTGTTCGCCATATTATGGCAGGATGATATGCTGGAACCAATATTGTAACGTCTATTATACCATATTCTAACAAATAAACATTTTTGATTTGATTTAAGTATCTTTTGCCATATCTGGGGACCATTTCTTTCAAAGTTTTGTTGCGTATGTTTAATTTTTACTTAAGTACTTCCCGAAGAGGACTCGAAATCTAACCATAAATTATAAATAAGCCAAAATTGGCTTCTCTCTAGTTGCGCAACAGCACTCGGTTTCCGTCCGCTTTCCGCTTCCGGGCTGCTCCAGATTATTCCTAATCCATAATTTGTGGATAATTATAATATTAAATATATTCTGTTTCCCGTAAGTTTCCTTATTCCTTATTTTTTAAATTTCTAATTCTATGAAATATGTAGTTCTATATTTCGAAAAATTCTTTGTATATTGGCGTTCGTTCTTTATTACATTTCCATATCAAAACTTGTTTCTTTTTGTCTGAAATCTGTACCAAATTAGAAATTCGCAGCAGGCGCGCCACCGCTATGTCACATACTGAGCAGTATATTTTTAAAGAAGTGAATACATGAATGGTGTATTTTAAGTGCATACAGCATGTAATGCGGGATACAGATATACTAGCTGCACCCCGCGGTTTCATCCGCGTAAATGTCGATCCCGTGGGAATATCGGGATAAAAAGTAGCCTATACGTTAATTCAGGGTGTCAGCTCCCTCCATACAAAATGTTACCAAAATTGGTTCAGCAGTTTGAGCGTGAAGAAGTAACAAACATTTAAACGCACACACACCTCCACACACTCACAAACTTTCGCCTTTATAATATTAGTGTGATTATGGTGAGTTCATTCAACGGCGAAACGCACAGAACACACGAGTTATTTTTTTCTATCACGTACATACGGCTACACATCAAGCTATACATTTCCAGTTTTACCTGACATCGCATTGTATAGGCTTTCCTTACTATCAGAAGTCAGTTTATATTGGTTATGTATTGCTTGATGTGTAGCCGTGTGTACTTGAGACTAGAAGAGTTCGCGTGAGATGATCGCATGCTTTCTTCGCATGTGCATCAATGACGCAAATGATCTTATTTCAAAGAGTTTACTGTGCAAGTTTGCACGTGTTACCCTGCGATTTTATTTTTCTATTCATGTCTGAGCAACATTTGGACTCCGAAGACAATAAATAAAAATACTTAATAGACAACGTCCACTGTTACTTTGTTACGTCATATTCAATATTCGTCACAGATCTTTGTTTAAGGAGATGTCTGTAACATTGAATATTTATGAAGTCCTACTTAGGCATTGAAGCCAAAATAATTTTTACGCATACGGAAACGTCGTCCATTTGACTTTTATCTTAGTCTGGTCATCGGTGGCAATTTATTATTTAGGTGATCATCGATGCCTCTGAATTGTAGTAATAAATATTTTAGAAGTGTCGACAACATCATTAAGTAGGTACCAAAAAAAATACGGTAACTAATGCAAAAATGCCAATATATGGCACACACAATAGGTCAAGTCAGTTTTGTTTAACATTAAAACTCATACAAAATAGAGCGAACATTTTTCATCTCACTAGTCCACATTTCTGTTTAATGAACGCTGAATGAAGCATCAAGCGCTTTAAAGCAGCAACAGTAAGCTGCCAGCGAAAAATAATTTAAAAATCCCTGGAAATTCCTCACTGTGAAATCCAATATGGCTGGAGTTGCGATGCCCACGACGACGCCGGCTATGAAAGCCATGAAAAGGAAATCTTTAATGAATATTTCGCCATTCATGACACCTAAATGAGTGATGGAGCTTTACTGTTAGTGCCACTTTGTGCTTTCAGCTTATACTGCCTATTGTTGTGGTTGGTCCAAAATAAGTTCAAAACAACAAACAAAAGACTGTCCAGCATTCCTCGGTGCGATGTTATTTTTTTTTTGTTCGATGATTGATTCCAACAAATCGAACAACAAACTTGATCAAACATTAAATAAATCGCACTGTATTACGATTATGAAAGCAAATAAATACGAAAGCCGCAAGTTTTAGCCATTGCTAAGATATTTCATAAAAATAAAGGAAAGTCACTCACGACTTTATTTCGCAAAAACGTTATTGTGGCGAACTTAATAGTTTGGGAAACATGAAGTAAGTATTACATAGTTACTGTGAATACATGTACTTTTTATTTGAGTTTCGAGGGAACTGGTTGATTCTTTACAAAGGAACTCACTCAAAGAGCTCAAGAAAGAACGTTTAACCTCTGCCGCGTCTCACCAAGGACAATAGGCAATAGTCTGCTCCATGAATGGCGACGCGACAAAAACGCGGATGCTACATGAGCGACTCACTGGGATTTAATACGCAATTAGTCAACGCATTGATACATATTACGATGTATATTAGTAATAGTATCTATCTGTATGGACCTTATTTAATGCCAGATCAAAATTAATTGCTGTGGAAGGGCAATCATTTTGTAGGCTTTAATTAGGCCCAACCCTTATTAATACTCGGCTACAGATCACGCCAATTTACTTTTGACGGATAGGAGAATTTATTATCTACTTTGCATATTCCATCATGCTTACATAGCTGAAGTTATTAAGCCCCGTATCCATAAAATCTACTTCTAAGATAAGCATTACTGGGTACGACGGTTAACAGTAACAACCAGTTGCAGCAAGATGAATTAACGTCCAGAGTCACCGTCTAATGTAATCCGCGAGAGAAATTAAAATTAATGCTAAGCTACTGAGATTTCTATTCGTGTTGTCTACCATGTTTACAGAATCAGTGCTGCACTCGAACGAATCGAAATCGATTTAATTACTCTTCGAACTATCTCAATCAAGCAATTTGAATAGATGACTCGATGCAAATGGTATCGTATTAACTCGACCACTCGACCGCGAGAATCGAAACAGCGTCATTCACTGGTATAGTGTTACCAGACCACACGTTTTTTCGGATATTTCGATTTTTTATTTTGGGACACGTCCCTTGGAAATACTTAGATCAAACCCTGACTAGAGTAATAGATTGCTTTACATTCAGTAAAAACTTTTGAAGAAAAAAAAAACCGACTTCCAAAAAAACACTACAAAGTGAAAAATAACTTTAATTTCGGAAGTCGGTGTCTTTGGATCTGTATTTTAGTTTTTTGCCACCGACTTCCGAAATTAAAGTTATTTTTCACTTTGTAGTGTTTATTTGGAAGTCGGTTTTTTTTTTCTTAAAAAGTTTTTATTTCACGCTTTTTAGTGGGTCTGCTTATAATTTATCTAAGTTACAATAGCTTAGTGCTCATCGCCTTTTACAAACAAATTATTGCTTTTCCCGATGCAGGGAAGTTAATTGTTGAGGAGTTCTCCAGGTCTACCATCAGCTCCATATCACCATTCACATTGTCACGAGCATAAATTGCTTAGCAACCATATTAAAGTAATCGAATAGCAACCCGTGAAATACTTATATATTATTGAGTAGTTCCGGAGGCCATCTGTGGTCTTCATCATCAGTTCCACTTCACCAAATGGTGCTTTCCGAGAGCAAGTGCACGAGTTGTGCCTATAATATTTGAAGAGTTCCTTCGATTTCTCCAGGATCCCATCATCAAATCCTGACCTGATGTTTTTAGACTAAATGCTGATAATCCTGGCTGCAGCATCAGGCCAGACTTATGTCAACATTGCATTGAACTTAAAATTTAGTCCTGTTTAGCCCAAACACGACTACTGTGCTGTAATTTCAAGGTTTGTACTTTTTCTGATGCTCCTGGCTTCAGCATCAGGTCTCTATTTATTTCGGTGTTCCTCATTAACAGTACGTTTATCCACACATCGAGCCCTTTTCAATGAGCCTAAACACGATATATCTGCTGTTAGTTGTCGAGGAGTTAGGTACTCTGCAGACTATCCTGACTGCAGCATCAGGTCATGACTTGATGATCATGAGACCAAATGTGACAAATGCCCTATCAAACATCAAAACAATTTACTAAAAACAGCCCTTGCCTGTTCGAGTAACTTCTTACTGTTAAGGAGTTGTACCTTGCATCATCAGCCCAGCTATCTGAGATGGTGACAACCATACGCAAATACACAAGATACTTCATAAAATATGCGAAAAACAATAAGTGAGCCTATAAAATTTGAGGGTTGCCCTCGATTTCTCTAAGATCCCATCATCAGATATTGAAATGGTGACAATGGGACCACACGGGAAGCACCAGCTTTCAAATAAAAAAGAATCATGAAAATCGGTTCACCCAGTCGCAAGTTATGAGGTAACAAACATTAAAAAAAAAAATACAGTCGAATTGATAACCTCCTCCTTTTTTTGAAGTCGGTTAAAAATGTCTTTGGGTAAGAGATAACTCTGACAAATCTTGGAACTCAATTTGAATTTGAAGATGTCGTTCACATTAGATGACGGAATCAATTTTCTCATTCGTTATATAAGAGAAATTTCTTCAATAAATTCTCTTATAATCACAAAATCTTTTATGGACGATCTTTTATGGTCTCTAGACTTCCTGCACCTTATACAATTAAGAGTTTACATTTTATGATGTCGAAGACATAACCGACGGTTGTCTGAAGCTTGAGAATATATTTGTTTTCGAAGACAGATCAGATCGATTCGTTCCGGAAATAATCTTGATTGGATTGTAAATATTAGTCCCACAATTAACTCAAAATATAGGACGGATCAATTATCATGTTGATGGTAATTGATTTTGCTATGACAAATACAAGTTTTATTACGCAATAGATATCTACGTTCTTGCTTCGTTAATAGCCATAGTTCTGGGCTCTAAAGCCATAACTCAGATAACATATATGCGTGTTAGTAATAAACTCCTTATGTGTAATGGCTCTAACTGGGTGTAGGTGGCGCCACTGTCATGTGAGACAAATGTATCCACCTAGTGTTGGTTTCTCACTATATATTTATGGACCTTTGCTACAGCTAGACATTCCAGACTAGTGATTTTCAATTGAATATCATCTTTATGTAGCGTGTCCTGGTTCCCGGGATTATCAGCACCAATTCTGTTTGCTCCACCAGTGTCTATTTCGTTCTATTACACTATTTTTTAATTAACTTAGTGCCCGTTTAACTTTTAGATTGGACTCTTTACAAATCCTAGGATTACCTTAAGCGTAATATGACCAGTGAGTTTTTCAATAAAGTTGTAAACCTTATCAATTCCAATGATTTAGGAATAGTGGATTGAATATATTTTACAGCTTCTGCCCGCGACTTCGTTATTTCTTTTTCTTTTTGCTCGGCTCCTTAGGGTCATAGCATGATGTTAATTAGACTTCCTCAAGAATTGGGTTATCAAATGGAAAAATAATTTCTCTAATCCGACTGGTAGTTCCTTACCCTCTACATACAAACAATTTTTGTCTCTTTATTATAGTAATAATAGTATTATTATAGATTTTGCTTTTCTGTTCATGGCTAGGCGGGGACTGTAGCCAAAACATAAACACCAAAGTAATATGTAAGGGAAATGTTTTTGCGTAGTAAAACTTTTCCTCCCTAAGCATTACTTTTTGTTTCGTTGTGTGAGGAATTTTTATTTGAGGGTTCCGTGGTTTACGACGACACGTAAAACAGTCATTAATTTTGTATTGTGCTTTCAGATCGGACGAGCAATAAAAATAAGATGAACACTGTGCGTGTTTTCGTGATGGTGTTACGTGGATTTAACACTTTTATCACATAACTCATAATCACCGTGTTTATTATGTCTTTAGCCATAAATCTGTTCGTGTTTTATAACTTTCCGAACTTTGATATTAGATTTATGTTCAGTTAAAATTAGGTAAAGCTATGTTCGTATATTTTTATAATGATTGTCGGCTTCGATATATCTATTATTATTTACCAACTTAATTGATCGAAGTTTACCAATATATATTTTGTCGTCTGTAATAATGTTTGTAAAAAATCTTCTGTAAAGATCATGACAGGGGTTTTGTTTCTTTTAAAAAGGAATAATAGAGTCCCTGATTCCCATTTTCCTTTCAGCTTGTGCCGCTCACAAAAGGCAAAATGATAGAATACCTTTAGAGCAACACGTGTATCTATCCTACAGCCTTAGCCGTATCTTTTACTGCATGACCTTTTTAAAGTGGATTGCTTGTCGTCTGCTATCAGAATACATAAGCCGAGTCATGAGTCAAGCCAACCTAAATAAAAGCCAGATATCTACGAAGAGAAAGTGATGTATCGTAGCAGAAGCCTTTACGCAATCTCATGTAGCCTCTTAAGGCTAAAGATATGACGTAAGAAGACAAAGCCTCCCAAACATAATATAATTAGATCAGTTTACGCTTCTGTGTGCGAAATTGATGGTGTCTGAATTCTGAAGCAGTTATCGTGTTGTTGTATAACGGTTTTGTAATGGTGAATTGAAACTTTGTGAACAGGCGAATATGGACCTAGAAAATGGGCTGTCTAGTTTGCTAAGAGTATGTAGGTTTCTGATTAATTACTTTGTGCTACTTATAAACGATATTAGGCAGTCTATATTTCGGTTACTTACTTATTTTAAGTTTGTACGTAGTGCTTATTTCGTCAGCTGTTTTGTAAATTGCTTTTGGAAGGTGTACTTAATCTGTAGAAATATTCTTATACTAGAAAGTACTTGTGTATGGTCATGAGCAGGTAAATCAATTTATAAGAATCTAGAAAATGTTCCTGAATGCCAATGTCCTATGGTAGACCTAAAATAGGTCTCGCATCGGTGATACGACAGATGACAATAATAAATAGTCACATCAATCAACGTACACTTGGATGTCTGTAGATATGCAATAATTACATTGGCAATTCAGGTATATATTCTAAATTCACATCAATTGACTTATCTGCTCATGACTATATGTAAGTACTTCCTAGAATAAGAATATTTCTTCCGATTAAGTATACCTCGGTAAAATTTTAGCGAGTAGGTAACCTACAAAAATTTATAAATTTTGTCGAAGCCTCACAAATACAAATAGGTATAATGAAAATTTGATAAGGATGTGGCAGTCAATATTTAATCATTCGAAAACTGTTACCAGGAGAGCCTTTGGATAAGGTTCGGTCACACCTATGTCAACGTATTAGCTTATAGACATTCACGACGTCAAAGCTTCGAAGCCGCTACTACCAACAGAACATACAGAAACCCCACTTGAGTCAATATTGTCCCCATAACGCGACTAGCGACCCTGTAAGGTTTCGGGCTAGTAACTCAAAATTCTTTGTTGACATCTATACTTACGAGTACATACTCGTACAAATAAATAAAATTGAAGTGTCTTTTTGTAATGTCAAAATAACAACTTTTTACTAAATGCATATATGAAGGTACTTAAAAAGAAAATAAAACATTTTTAAAGTTTTTGTCTGCATTTCTGTCTGTTAGTTCCGAATAATCTCCGAAACGGCTGGATCGATTTTAACCGAACTTTCACTGGCAGACAGCTGATGTTATAAGGAATAATTTAGGCCTTATTTTTATTTTAGAAAAATTATTAGGGTTCCGCGCAAATAAATAATTTGTTTTGCAACATGCAATTGAACGAAGTCGCGGGCACACAGATTGTTTTAAAATAATAGACCTAAATAGGGATTGGTATAACTTCTTATGTCCGCAGACAGTTATAAATCCTTAATGTGACTTAATTTAGGTGTCGTGTTGTCACAATCTAAGTACCTACTACGAACAATATTGTTACATAACTCTTTGAAGGAGTGACTGCATATGTACGCAGATTTGCAATACCTACCTAACTTGTTGGTGGTTACAAAATAAGTATGGTAATTTTAGTGGTTGAGTAAGTACTAACATACATAAATAATGGCTTGTGTTCAGAGGAATAGGTTCTAAGGAATGGGACTATCCTTTTATGAGAAAGGACCTTCGTCATCCTCACTAATGAAACCCGAGTTACAAATTAAAGACTGTAGGCAGAATCTGACAATGTTCCATTCAACTCTTAAGAATTGTTGGCACAGATACCTTAACAATTACTTATTTCGAATGACTGCGCGATTTAATTACGCGAATTTAATTTCGTAATAATTCTTAGCTACACGAAATTTAATTTATCGACCCTTCATGAGCAACGTTGTACCAAATGCGAACAATATTTAAAACACGAGTCAAAATGTTTAAGGTCGTATGTCGGCTTTGTAGTATGTAATTTTCGGGGGCGTGTCTCTGATTTTTCTCCGGGCGAAATGCAATCTGATCAATTTTCGGAGGTCAAACGTTATCTTCCCGTGTAGTTTTATCTGTGGTATCTTAATCGGTTGGCTTGTTGACCCGTGTAACAGGAATTTGGGTGTCCGTTACGATTGGCTACGTTGTAAAATGATGTTGTGTTGGACCGGCGGCGAAGCGTGTTGCCAGTAACCCGCCACTTACGAGCCATTACGCGCCCGCCTGGTTACGTAATGTACCTTAATGGTCTTGAGTTGATATGTAACCGCACTCTGCATGGAATACATTCACATCGATCACGTAGTTAGCATTAGCATCTTCAAATATAGACACGGATTACGTTTCAATGTCGAAGGTCGCAGACTTTTTGTTCCTGGTTTTCTTTTGACCTTCAACCATTTCTTTGCATTCGTTTTTACGGTAACTTTATTTGCTCAAGCTGTTGGTTTTTCTTTTAGTTTTTTGAGTCTAGAAACATCTAGACAGTTAAGGACATTTATTTTTGCTGGCTTTTGTAATAGCTCCTCGAAATAGGAAGTCCCTGTCGCGTTTATTTTAGTTTTGTTTTTGCTCTTTAATTTTCTTTGAGTCTGCTTACTTTACAGCTGAATTCTAAGTTCTTTCGATTAACTTTTTATGCAAATCATGTAATGGAAAACTAACATAAAATATATTTGCTATTCTAGGTATTTGTCGTCAGGTTTTAGTAAAGGGTAAAGGAAAACAGGTCATTGGATGTTGCTAGTAGACAGGTATTACCTCTTCACTGCGCTATTGCAATCTTTAAATCCAATACATTATTGCCGTACGTGGCGCAAGCGATACTGAAGCGAGGGAAGGAACTGTGAGCGATACATAAATTTGTATTACAAGTACCTACTCTGATACTTAGGTAAAAGGCAAAGGTACTGGGCAAATACTAAAATCACAGAAAACATAGTTTCTATTTACACATTTCAAGACGTTACAAAACAGAATGGACCTGAGAGGGGTGAAATATCATTGAAAGTTTTAATAAACAAGCAAACTCGTGGAGAATCTCATTATTATGCACATGGTGGGTGTAATTACGAGGCACAGGTTGAAAACGATGTAATAGCGTGTTACCGCGGGGGAGCGGCCGCGGTCCCGGCACCCGTATCGTGGCCGTCACGCATCGTCGCTCAACAGACGTTTGGGAGCCGTTATACGCCAGCTTGTTTACGTGACATATGCGGTACGACCCTTTGCATGCATACACACTTGCGGAGCCCTTCCTAAAGGGACTCGTTGACATGTGCTCTAATTTTTCTACCATTATGAAAAGCAAATTTTGTCCTACATTTTCTTGTGTCGCATGTGGAACTAATGTTTTGGGTACTTGTTCTTCATACCCTTTTAGGCAGGTAAGTACCATTTGGTTTCAGCTATGGCTAGGGTAATTTGGTATCGGAATGTTTCATGCTTTCTTTCTCATCGTGACCGGAACTAGATACATCGAATGCATTTTATTTCAGTGCAGCTGGAATAAGATATGTATCACACATGAATCATGCCGTGAAATTGAATATTGAGCCGGATAACCGAGAGCCATGACCAATAACATATTTACTGGCCAACTATATGTTGTAAATAAATATGAAAGTTTAAGTAAGTAAAGGCTTTTCATCACTTGCTACTAGCATTACGATAGAAAAGTGAAACTACTTAAATGACATATCATTTAGTTGGAAAGTGTGGAAACTAGCGATAGTTTTTCTAAGACCATAGTACTTAGGTACCTACATAATATAATTCTTGAAAAATGGTACAGTCTGAGATAAGAATACTTCAATGGAACATGCACTACCTATCTTCGAGTAAGTGAATACAATTCACCTGGGAACATGGGAACTTGGGAACCCTTCACAATTTGATGACTCTTCCTCAATAACGGTAAACCGACATGCCGCAGACATCTAATGAATAGGCATTAAAATAAAATGACGACATAACAAAACTACTATTTAAGTACATATAAGATGTTGAATTCCTGTCGGAGTATTTCTCAGTGCTGCGCCGGCGACGGTAGAAAGAGACGGTGATAGTGATCTTGATTCGCGGAATGCGGCGTGTGCGCGACAACCTTGATAAAGGCATCGCCGGCAACGCGCCGGCTACGGCCTACCATAGACAGCTGATTGTCGACAATGCAGACAAACGGAGGAAGTATGAATAGGTAATTAATTATTTGGATGCTTTCCGATTTTAGACATCCTCAATGAAATATACCTCTTCCTGTCACCTTAAATTTCGCGATATGATCACTTGACGTTCTTATGATCTCACCACGTCGTATCCACCTTTTCCGTCATTGGTTACCAACACCCTGAGGCACCTCATCAATTGATACATTTTCCAATGTAGGGTGTTTTATGAATAGCTAACCACTAATTGATCGCAAAATATCGCGTTGATTAGCACTAGTTTTAGACCAGCGTTCTGTCTTGAAAAGACGAACTGTTTTGGTAAGTACGATTTTTGACTTGTAAGCATAGATGCTCCCACTTTTTTACCTGAATCAGGTTGTTGCGTAGCTTAGCTGTCCAGTGCGTTATTAGCCTGAGGTCAACAAGTATTGTCACAAGGCTTATTATGATTTATAACTTCATAAGCAATATTGCAAATTTTAATATCCTTCGCGTCATGCAAATTTTTATAATGGTCGTCTATGGCATTTGTCTTCTTAGATTTGTGTGATGTCATTAATTGTTATTTGGTCTATAGACTATTTTCTATGTCCATATTCTAGAGAATTGTACTCGTATGTGTTAGAATAGAAATCGTGTATTTTATTAGCGCAGACATTACTTTGATATTCCACTAAAGTCGTGCACGATTCCAGTATCAGTTGTGAGCCTTCGTGTCTAATAAGCATCTTATCATACCAAATAAACTTTAGCACGGTGACAGCAATTATTTTTAAGATAAGTCTAGTTTATAGACAGGTGCCGAGGGTTAGATGATCTCATTTATAGTTCCATTGGTATGTCCGACTATAGGTACATACATTTTTGAAAGCGGATGATTGCTTCTAAAAAAGGAGAATGCCAGGATCTCTATTATTATATATACAACTTTAACTCACCTAATAAAAAATGTTTAGTAATGATAGTGGTTAGTTTAATTTCCTTGAATCTGGGAAGTTTAGACAGAAGTTGAGTTTGAACTACGTACGCGAATTATTTTGGTTTGTGATAATTTATTATCACCAACCAAAATAATTGAGGAGCGTCGGAACGAAAACCGATATATCCAATTTACCATATTTTTCACAAATTAAAAAAAAGCTTGTAAGTTTTTTAATGTTACAAAAGTGGAAAATTATAGCATGTCAATTTGCAGTTAAAGTGACATCGATTGATGTGTGAAACTTGACGGAGGGTGGATACTTAATTTAGCGAGATACTTGGCGGACAAGTTTGGATATATCGGTTTTTGACGCGATCATTTGGATATATCGGTTTTTGACGAAACCAAAATGGATATGTCGGTATCTGATATGATCAAAACGGATTTATCGGATTTTGGTAAAACCAAATTATAGTTTTGTATCTTATTTCTTAAATTAAGTATGTATTTACATGCTAATTTTCTAAACTCTCAAATGATGTTAACTCGCTACTTACAATTTTGAGTTATGACAGTATTTGGTTTCATGTGCGAATTATATTGATTTATTTTGGTAAGTAAATTGGTTTAATGTCATTTACTGTACTTTCTTGATTAATGTCTTGTCCTATAACACAATCCTCTAAAATAGACGGAGAACCAATCATTTCCAACAATTATTTATCGAAAAATCTAAGGCACACAGTAAAAGCAGTAGTAGGTAACGGAAAGGAGAATCAAAGAATAAGGAGAACACAAAACGGGAAGAAACTTGATAGCGAGTTGACATAAACGACACCCAGCCAATCACGTGAGGATAAGGCGAAGTATTTACGAAGAGCATTCAGATATTTTTTTTGGGAATCGATTTAATAAAAGAATAAAAATCGATTAAGTTTTTTTGTAATCGTGTACCTAATCGGAATTTGAACCGACCATTGTTGAATTGTGTAAAACTTGTGTAAAACTAAGAATTATCGGTTTTTAATCGAACAACAAGAACCTGTTGAATTTAAAACTTTATTTGTCGGGTTTTGATTTGACCACAGTATTTTGATATTTTTTTTAAGATGGATGTAACTGTTTTTTAATTGATTTCTTTCCTGAAGGGTGTATAATTAAACATTTTGTAACAGAAAAAAATAAAAAAATAATAATGTCTTAATTAAGACATATCGGTTTTTGTTCCGACGCTCCTCAATTGTTACCCAATAGCAGCACCCTCATAACATAACACACTTACCTACAATCACAATCTGAATAATTTTGAAGGATATTGGTAATGCATTAGGTACCTACTTCATGTTTTCTAGAAAAGTGTTTGCTCAATAACGCTATGAATGATATTGAACTGACAAAATGAAAGCCATTCCTGCTCTTAGTGTGTTAGGCAATTACCCCGCAGGTATGCAATGCATACCTACTTAATTTATCTTTGTCTGAAGTGTAACTTCTGCCTCTTTCTTTGACATTAAACCACAGCATCATGGATAAGTTCTCGGTATTTATCATTCATGTAATACGATATTACATACTTAATGTAGTTTTATCTTAAAATTTCACACGATGACTATTAATTACCCCTAGAGACATTCCTTTAGATAAAAAAATGTAATATAACATGAATTAAGTATGTATCTAAAGGAAGAATTTCTTAGAAAACTTGTCATTATGTGTATTGATTATTGTAATCATTCTGCAATCAAGACGATCTGATTTCTTATTTAGGTTGATGAGAATAATTAGGTGAAGGCGAAACGTGGGTGTCCCAGAGGTAGGTACGCCTCCGCCTTACATAATTAGCCTATAATGCTCCCACTGCTGGGACATAGGCCTCCTCTCGGTGAGAGGGAGTGGGCCGTAAACTACCACGCGGGCCCAGTGCGGGTGGGTAGATGTCAAATGTGTTCGAATTTTTGGTTCTAGGACATGCCGGTTTCCTCACGATGTTTCTCTGCACCGTTTCCAGAGCAGTGGTGATGAAATAATTTACATAAAGTAAAGCGCCTGCATAAGTCACGGCCGTTACCACTGGCCATCACTGCTCTCAACTTGAAGCACTTGAATGATGGTAAATTTTGAGGGTCTTTTTGCAAAACTGCAGCGAAGAATGCACAAATCAAATAAACGTCGCCCCATCAGATTTATCGTAACATACCCATATTTTAAATCTAATATTCCCATTTTTTATATTGATATGTAAACTGGCTACCCTACGTACAGACATCTATAGATTTACGAGCTCAATAAAAAAGCGCAACTACGATTTATGGTTTCATTTACGACATCGACGAGTGACTGTCGCATTTAAAATGTATGACATCGCCTCCGTGGCACTCACATCTCATTTTTTACTCTGAGCATGCATTCACTTAATGGAGGGACTAGCAAATGGAGTGTTAATATGGAGACAAACGGCCCTAGTGGGATCGATCGATGTCGACATAACGGTACCTTTTTGCCGCGGCAATCGCCAATCTGCCCGTATGTTTTTTTTTCTTCAACTAAGTGTTGCTTAGTTGAAGTTTTCAGTATGCCGCTGTTCAGGATATTGAAATCCTCTTGACCTATACTTATATGATCATCATCATTTTCAGCCGAAAGACGTCCACTGCTGGACATATACTTTTATGTCTATATATATATGTCATTAAGTCGTTCATGGAAAGAGAAAAGTGGATTTCACTGTTAGGAATTCTATAGCAAGCATCACGAATTCAAAACATTGTGAGTAATCCATTTCCTTCCTTCTCTATGGTCCACTCAACGCCTGTCTTGAAATAGATTCCAATTAAAATATCTTTCATGCAGGACAGGAGGAGTTTGATAAATGATAAGGCACGCTAACGTCTGCGATGCGAACTTTTTGAAGCCCAAGATTGCGATCAAACTGGTCGCTTAACTTTAATAGAAAATACCTGACGGAGCATTTAATTATAACTTTATGACGACGACGCATAGTGGGTCGAAACTGCTATATGAGGGACATAGGGATTTGAATTTTTAAAACCCTAGCGTACAAATTATTGGTCGGTTATCAAAAAAAATAACTGCTATTTTTTTTAAATCTATCTTCTATAAAACAAAGTCGAGTTAGTTACACCATTTATAACTAAAGAACAGCTAAACCAATTTATAGGATCTTTGATTTGTTGGATTTGTCTCCGCCCCGAATAGCAGAATAAGTATTAAAACATGGGAAAATTCCACGAATTATAATGAAGATAATTCATTTTCTCATACATTTGTTCTTATTGATTCTGACGCGGTACGAAGTTTGCTGGGTCAGCTAGTTACAAATAAATAAATTTCAACACAGGGAGTTTCAGAATCATGCATTTAATCCATGGTAACATGATGCGCGTCCCTGCCAGCCTGTATACAGGATGAAATTGAATTCATGGGCATCCTATTAAGGGGTCATTGTAATCATCATTATGAACAACTTTTACTATGTGACCAAACCTGAAAAAGCGAAAAAAAAATCGGCTCTTCCCTACATTAAATGCAAAGAACAGCAGATTTTTTTTTCGCGATTTTAGGTTTAGTTCCATAGTAAAAGTTGTTCACAATGATGAGTACAATGACCTCTTAAAAGGATGCCCATGAATTAAATTTCATCCTGTATAGTAAGTAGTACTTTTAGCTGAATAAAAGCAACTTTTTCAACATCAACTCAATAAAACACTTTCAATATCGTTACAAAACGGTTGAGGGATTTTCTGTGATTCGGTCCTTGGCTTAGATCCAATAAGACTTTCGACTCTTATTTTGATACAGACACAGCCTTTGATCGTAATCCCCTTGAAAATAATCTCTCTTCCTTACCTTTTACGATAGCTTCCCAAGCACCCTGTATGTACCTAATGGTGCTTCCACACTGCTGTTATAAAATGTTTACAACCATTTTCTAACATTGTGATCTAATACATATAATCAAAAAGATTTTCATAAATCAGAAAGGTTTTCATGTTAACGTAATGTTAGTAAACATTTTATAACAGCAGTGTGTGAGCACCATAAATATTAAGTAGTAAAAGTCTGCGTGCCTATTGCCTCAATTCTTATTTAAACAAAACTATATATTAACAATAAACACAGTTTCTTACTACTGTAACCTAGATCCATCAAACGCCAATCACTAACGAAAGACCAGATTAAATCGGATTCTCTGTGTATTCCGTGAACGTAGCAACTGTTACCAGCTTGTTTATTTAACAACTCCTCAATTGCATTGCTCTAGTGACAAATGCCGTTAGGCCATTGTACCTACATAGATACTGAACTGAGTTAGCTGATGTCCTATGAGCTACTAACGCGACGCGATGCGATAAAGCACAACAAGTATTATTATTATCTGACTATATTTTCGTGTAGCTATCATACAACTGCCATTTGTCGTGATTTCTTTGGTTAAAAAAAAAATGTAAATGATAATAAAATTATAGTGAAAAGTAATATCAGCCGCACGGGTCGATCGATCAGGTTAAGCTACGTGACCATCTTTATATAACAAGACCCTCCGTGTCTCGGAAAGCACGTTAAGCCGTTGATCCCCGCTTTCATTCGTGGATCTTTGACAGTCGTTACGGGTCGTCAGAAGCCTGAAAATCTGACAACCAGTCTTACCAAGGGGTATCGTATTACCCAGTAACTGGGCTGTGGAGGTCAGATGAGTCATTTTCTCATTATCGGTCGCATAGTTTCGCCTCTTTACCTCGCCTAGGACTTAGCCTAGAGGTTAATAGAACAAGCAAACAAGACTAGACGCAATGTAACCCGATGCATCCGTTAATGGGGACGTGACAGCCAGCGCCCTTTATCTGCAGACAAAAGTGCACGACCACGCTATTGAGGTTGTAGTGCAGGCTCGGATAACTTCGCTTATTATCTACAGTTTATTGCGGGAACTTTCTATAGTAAATAACTACTCCGTTCCCGCTTTGTTTTGTTACTTCGTAAGGGAGCTTAGTTCTGTACCTATGTGAACGCTTGTTTAGAAGGTCGCGTGAAGTGTAGCTATCTACCTAATTGTTAACTGGTAGCTGAAAATGTTGCTGTAAGCCAAAGACAAAAAATGTACGAAGTTTGTTCGTAAAATATTATGTCCGTATGGATTGGGGAGCCACCTTTCGTATCTTAATGAAATTAACCGGTCAAGCGTCGCGGTTCGCCGATCGGCGACGAAACAATACTCATTAGCGGCGCTTGACAGATTAATATACTTATTTAGTAGTAAGTTATGCAAATCGAGTGCGGTGTTGCTCACCATTTCTTTAAGTACCGCTTTTTACATCAAGGACACCAAATATACCTAATGCATAAGGTATGTCATACATCCATCTAGTTTCGCATTCTTTTCTATTTACTTTTACCGCCGGATGTCGCCGGTCGCCTTCTACGCTAAAACCATTGTTTTGACTCGTTCATCGATCCATAAGTTCCTATCTAAGTGTCCCTTCTGACTCCATTGTTCTTTTATTCTGCTAAGTTCAAGGCGACATCAATGACAATATTGTCATGAAACGATCCATGAACACGAGATCGTACTACGTAATAAAACTTTCAGCGAAATTTTCTGTAGCTCATGCGAAGGTCACTGGAGACTTCTATTTTAATTTGAAGGCAATTTTTGTGACAGGCTCGCCTTGACTGCATTCTCTTAATTTTGTGCGATTTAAATTTTTATATCTTACATAACATTTCGATTTTCGCCTGTATTCTCCGAAGGATTAGACAGAGTTGTACCTGTAGCACGCCTACATTTCACCAGTTATGTTTAAGTCCCATGTAAGAGGGGGCGAGCCTATTCTGCCGTGCCAATCCAAAATGTCATGTTCGTGAACGGGCGCCGTCAGTAGGGACTGGTCATCTCTTTGCTGCCACGGCTTATTTTATTTTAATTTAATATTTGAATTGCTGTTTTTTCTCATCTTTTTATTATGGACGCTTTTAACGTTCTGCATCGTTCTCACATGTATAATTTTTAACATGAATGATGTAACCAAGACTTTGTAACCATATTATTTTGATTTAAAAAAGTGTCCATGGAGTTTCTTGCCCGTTCTTCTCCATAGGTACCTACGCTTTGGAATAGGCAACTAGCTTCATCTTTCTGACTGACCGACCCCTTGACAATTCAAAAGTGCCTGTAATTAGT
Source organism: Amphipoea lucens (assembly GCA_947508005.1). NCBI lineage: Eukaryota > Metazoa > Arthropoda > Insecta > Lepidoptera > Noctuidae > Amphipoea > Amphipoea lucens. Next base: position 10,767,876 of record OX382356.1, read on the forward strand.
TTAATTGAAATAAATGCTTAGAGTTTGAGTTTTAAAAGAGTCAACTTACAGTGTTTTAGCTCAACAAAGCCCAATCAGTTTCTGTGACCTCTCAAGCTCCGCCAATGAGACACAATTGATTTTCTATTGTTTCGTATCAAATACTAGCTGCTGCCCGCGACGTCGTCTGCGTGAAGACAGTACCAAAAATACCTAAGATTAGTGTCGCTATAGCATTATAAGTAAACAACTTTTAAAATAGCATTAAAATATAAGTTTTTTTTTTTGCAAGTGAAGCAAGTGAAGAGAGTTATATGGGAATCCTGCCGAGTTCAGTCATAAGATGTGACTGAAGGAAATAGAGAAAATAATTCAGGAATACATTCGAGTACACAAAAGAGTAAAAATACGTACAAAGGTATCATACCTTACAACACTTCCCTATAAACTACGTTGGTAGTTAGGCTGCCAGGTGCCAAAATGTAAAGAGAGTCAGGACTGGTGACGCGGGAGCAAGCGACGTACAGTTGCCCGTGTGAGAAGCAACTCGTCCTGAGGTCGACACCCGCTGCCCTCAGTGTCTGCCCCTGCGACTTATTGATGGTTATCGCGAAGCAAACACTCACGGGGAACTGTACGCGCTTGAACTGGAACGGGAAGTTATGAGGTATGAGGGGAATGCGTGGTATAAATACTGCCTCGCCGACGCCACAACCCGTAAGAATTTTCGCCTTAATGGTGTCTGTGGAGCGAGATGACTTCAAGGCGGGTCCCGTTACACAACTTCGGAGGAGATAGGTTCCGTAGAAGCATAATCGGGACACCGACCTTCAGCTTGATGGTATGCGCTGGAAGTCCACTTGCTGACAGGGAGTTCAGAAATTCCACGGGATAATGTGTGGCGTCATCTTGCTCGACAACAGTGTTTATCGAGGTGTAGACCACTTCATTCCCCTCAATTTCCGAGAGAATGCATTCGTTACTTGCTGCAGCCTGATCATTTTTGGGCGTCAAAATGGCCCGCACGCACACCCAAGAATTCTGCTGGTGCGTTATACGACTAATGTCCACGTACACACAGCGAATGAGTTCTTCTAAGCTGGATACCACTCTACCGAGAGAGTCTGGAAGCACCACCTCTTTTGGTAGAGTGCCTTCGCCAAGACTTAGAAGGACATCGGAGAATTCTTGAGCACGTGCATTGCCGCCGAGCCGAGCTCTCATATTAATGGTCAAGCGCGGCGTACGAACTCGTGACCACAACAAAGCATTCACCTCGTCAGCCCTCGATCCCCGTGTCACCACGGGAAGCGTTTGCCGGAAATCGCCACTGAACAGAACTGTGACACCACCCATCAAATGTTCGTTCCTGCGGATGTTCTGCAGGGTTCTGTCCAAGGCCTCAACTGCCTTCCTATTGGCCATCGTACACTCATCCCATACGATCAGAAAGCAATCCTTGAGCACGTGTCCCTTATCGCTGTTACGTGACACACCACAAACAGGCGTTTCGGCGCTCTCTAAATCGATGGGAATTTTAAACATGGCATGTGCTGTCTTGCCACCCGGAAGCAGTGTGGCAGCGATTCCCGACGACGCTACAGCAGTAGCAATTTTGCCTCGCCTCCTGACCTCTGCAAGTATGTCAGTGGTAACAAATGTTTTTCCTGTTCCACCAGGAGCATCCAAGAAAAACTTTTTACCCTGGTTATGCCCAACGCTTTCAAGGACGGTGTCATAAATTTGTTTTTACACTGAAGAGAACAAAGCGACATGGTCATTTCGAATGGTGGTCATTTCGCCCGGATCGTAATTTGTCTCAGCGTTATACTCCCGATTTCCACGATCTTGATGCGGTGATGATTGGGGAGCTGGTAACCCATATTCGATCAGTGGATTGCCGCCGATAGAAATGACCACATCTTGAAGTGAACTGAGACAGGTGTTCAGCATGCGTTTATCAGTTACTTCGACTTCGTCTCCAGTATGAACATAACTTTTTTGTAATACTTAACACCGCGTTTTTTTTTTAATTGTCTTCCTCAACTCTGCTCAAGATTTTGAGGGTTTTGTTGGAACTCGAATTTATCAAAACGAACTAACTATACGATACAACTTTTATGAAGAAAATGAACATTGCCATCTATGAATTTTAAGAATAACTTACTACTAACCTCGCCAACATGATCAAATTTAAATTAATTTCCAAAAAGTGTCAACATGTAACTTGATTTGATTTTAATGAAATCTCATAGATGGCAGGCGCTGCTTCAAAATTTTCTTTATACTACTAACATTCATTAAACTATGTTTCTCGGCCCAAATTACTTAAATGGCGTAGTTTTTATAGTGTAAAGCTAGATAATAGCATGGCTTACTGAAAAACAACATTTAAATATGCGTCGTTAGATTACACGCTGTCACAGAATGCGTAAGAAAAATAAAGATTCACAGCTCCTCCCCCGTAGGTGATAGCGTGATAATATGTAGCCTATATGTTGACCCGACCTCTTAGTAATATTCATGCAAAATTTGAAGTAAATCCATGCAGTAGTTTTTGAGTTTATCCCGGACATACATACAGACAAACAGACAAACAGACAAAAATTCTAAAAACTATATTTTTGGCTTCGGTATCGATTGTAGATCACGCCCCAAGTATTCTTTTAAAAAAATATTCAATGTACCGTTTTGACTTTCCTACGATTTTATTATATGTATAGATGATAAATGAAGAGCTTGACGAGTTTTAGTACCCCTGACCAACAATTTTTTTCATTTCTATTGTATATTTTGCAAGATATATATATAGCAAGCTAAAAAACACTACATTTTGAATCATTAATATTTTCATAAACTGAAATAAAATCCGTTAACGTCCTGAATCAATATCTATCGTGATCTCCAACATGTTACATTAACGAAAAACCGTGGTGCGAGTAGAACTCGTACACAAACGGTTCCGTAGCACAAAGCAAAAAACGCTGAACAAAACACGTTTCTTTTAACCCTAGGGAGACCCCCCATCAATTATTATTAATTTAATTTCATTTTTATTGTTATAGCGGCAATAGAAATACCTACGCTCTGTGAAAATTTCAACTGTCTTTACCTACCTATTACGGTTCATGAGATACAGCCCGCTCACAGTCAGAGGGACGGACGGACAGCGGAGGTTTAGTAATAGGATAGGTTCCGTTTGGCACCCTTTGGGAACGGAACCTTTAAAACCATACATGATTTATTGTTTTGGGAACCCAAGAGATTAGGGAGAGGGCATTGACCGCTATTGCCATGCTAAACCTCGACAACTATAGGTCATTTATTTATATTTATTTATTCATTTATTTCAGGCGACGCATGCCTATATGTAGATAAATACCTTAACCTAAACATGCATATTTTTCCTATAAAATAGTGCTTTACTAGCTTGTTCTTGTGTCGTTCTGTCGTTCTGTGGTACATTTGCTTGTCCATGGCTAATTTATACAGAATTGAGCATTGTGGCGCAACTTGTAGTACTAATCTTATGCAAAGAAAGGAAGAAATTGCAAATAGAAAAAGAACCCTAAAAAGACAAAACTGGAATTAAATGTTTTTCCAAATAAATTCAAGTGCAAGTAAATTCGATTTATTTCCGTTGGATCCCGCTTTTGAACCCCATTTTAATATTTTTGGCGTTGGATCCCGCAAAACATTATTATGTATTTCCGTTGGATCCCGAATTTAAAAAATGCAAGATAATTACGTTTTATTGTCGTTGAATCCCGAAAAGTATTTCCGTTGGATCCCGAATGCTTAAAAAAATCTGAATGCGGGTACTTTCAACAACAAAATTGTTTATAATAAAATGAGGGGTTCACATGGAGTTTCGGTGATAATGTTTCACCAAAACTCCATTGACAAATTTTTAGTTTACAACCAACGTTTCGTATACTATTTATTTCACAAACAACTCATTTTCTATATAATCTAGTCGTTTCTGGCACTCGCCGGCCGCTGCCGCGGCACCGCTCGCTTCGCTCGCTCGGCTCGTGCGCAGGGGTCACAGTTTTAACCTAACCTAACCTAACATAGTTTTTTTTTTTTCAATAATTAACCTAATCCAACTAGTTCGGTTCCGGGTAGCCCAGTAAAAATAATCTCTTTTTAGTGTTTGATAAAGGTAAATCACTTTTCTTCTGAAATGTACACATGTTGTTATAATATGGGATTCAACGGAAATAGCAAACGGGATCCATCGTTAATACCTAAAAATAGGGATTCAAAAGTGGGATCCAACGAAAATAAACGGTAAATTCCATTCACAGTAATTTTTTATACCTCTGATATAGCATCACTGAACTTTATTTGACGTCAAAATAAGGTTGCCGTTGGATTGCTGCTAAGTACTGACAAGTCTGTCAAAACACACAATGATCTTTTTTTTTATTATAATAAGGTTGCATTTGTGTTGCCGCTGTCAGAGGTAAAATTGTGAAAGGACCAGCTAAAGCTTTTTTGTGTCGAAAACGCCAGGAGGCCTGCTGAACCCACTTTTGAACTTTGCTCTAATTTTTTATAGAGCGTTACTGTTACAGTAAGTAAGTATCACAAACTGAACGTGTTGTACAAGTTAACTGCAATTATTAATTTACAGTGCGTAACTCCGAACTGTCTATTAAGATCACAAAGAGCTTATTATCAAGTGAATGAGAACAACTTAGTATCTTATGTCTTATCAATTTGATCAATAATAATGTTAGTAGGCGACGAAAGCCTATACCTACATAGAGCAAAAAATATCTCAAACAATTACAAGTAGGTACAACAAGCCGTCGCAGCAAAAAAGTTAACCTTTTAACCGCCCGACTTTATATCAGTTGTCGTGCCCCCAGCGCCCAAAAAAAAAAAAAAACGAAATATAAATACCGATGAAACGAGCTGTGATGATATAATAATAATACAGATTAAACGAGATGTGTTATTTGGTCGTATATATTATACGACTCTGGCGGAATGGGCACGAAAATATTTGTCGGATTAATCCGACGTAGGCGGTTAAAAGGTTAATATAACTTTTACATACCTTTTTTGGGATAGCTTTAGCTTTTCATTTAGGTACCTATAACCTCCTGTCGGGGGAGCGGTGAATGCTTATGCGAATCCCGCACCCCCGGCCATAGGTAGAGGTAGAACACCGCGGCGGTTTTAGTCGGTAAGAGTCCTGCATGCCCCTCTGTCACCCCCACGATAGAGGAAGTCCATGAAGATTTCCACCGCGGGAAAAAAAAAAGAAGCACCTATAACCTAAAACGTTCTTGCAAGGCAGCATCTTGTTCTATACAGGCTGAAATTGAACACATGCGACAAATCGAAATGGGAGATTATACTCATCATTATGAACAACTTTTACTATGGGACCAAACCTGAAATCTACCCAAAAACCCAAAAACTACCGAATCAATTTTCATATGGTTGCTCCGTTTTCACCAATAGACGGAGTGATTCATGAGGAAGGTTTAGGTTTATAATTCATTATGGTTTTGTGTAAATTGGCTGAAATATGACGATGATTGTTGAATATGTCGGAAAAAAGTTTGTGTGCTTGGATGTTTTGTTACTCAATAACGCTAAAACCGCTGAAAGGATTGGAATAAAATTTAACAAACATACAGTTTGTAGCCTGGTTTAACACTTAGGATACTTTTTTTATCCCGGTAGTACATTCCCGTGGAATAATTCCCGACCTCCACGAAGGCTAAGCCGCGAGCAGTTATTATTAAACTGACATAATTATAATAAAGATATATCAATGTTTTATCAATTCGTAAAAACCGTGGGTTTAAATATAAAACTAAAACCTCTTTGCAAGGCAACATCTTGCTCGACACATACGGTACTAAGCGAACACGACCTGCCTACATAAGTACCCTAGCAACATTATTCCGTCCTTGCGTTTTCCCACTATACTCAGAATTAATGTTTTTCCCTATAAAACCTGTGAACAGAATTAATGCACGTTATATTATGGTTAATCACGAGTTGTCATTAACGAACTCTTAATTTCCGACTTCCGCACGTCTTTCCGCATGCATCACCACCTTTAGAGCTCTTTGTTTCTTCGGAGACTCGTTTGCGCTTTTCGAGGACAGTATAGTAAAAGAACGACTCTTATAAGTTAGGCCGAAACTCGAAATCCCGAATTACTATATCCCGAATGAACGCTATCCCGAATCATGCTATTCCGAATGAACGCTATCCCGAATCACTCAATCCCGAATGAACGCTATCCCGAATCACGTTATTCTGAATGAACGCTATCCCGAATCACTTTATCCCGAATAACCGCTATCCCAAATCTCGATATTCCGAGTAAACGCTATCCTGAATCGCTTTATCCCGAATGAACGCTATCCCAAATCACGCTATTCCAAATCGCTTTATCCCGAATAAACGCTATCCCAAATCACGATATACCGAATGAACGCTATCCCAAATCACGCTATCCCGAATGAACGCTATTTCGAATTTCGCTATTCCGAATGAACGCTATTTCGAATGTCGCTATTCCGAATGAACGCTATTTAGAATCATGCTATTCCGAATGAACGCTATTTCAAATCACGAACCGCCTTTTTTGAATACAAAACATCACGCCTGTATTCCCCGAAGGTATAGATAGAGGTAGAGGGTACATATAAGTACCTACACCCACATTTCACGAGTTATGTCCAAGTCTCATGTAATAGGGGGGACAAGCCAATTGCCATCGCAGCAAAAATCGAATAAGCATATTGCCTCGAACGTGATTTAATTTTGTACAACTTTGACTTTAACCAACTTACCAATAAGTTCTGCTGACGCAAAATTACCTATATCATAATTATGATTGTTTAGCTAAGTTTTAAAGTGCAAGAAACTATTTTACGCTGACTAAATAATTACGAATATAACACTTTTTGTTATTTTGATCTTTAAGGTGAATAATATTTAAGTAAACTAGTTATAAAATAATTAGGTAATATTTTTTTTTTTATTGTTTCAAGACTTCTAATGTTAAATATTGTTAAGAATTTTATTGTCCTACAATTAATTTAGCAGTGTCGCTTGAGACCACTTGACGAATGAGGCAGTCTGACCAACGAGGTAGTTCTTTTTATAATGTGGGTAAAAAATAAAGTGCGTCGTTCTTGGTGAAGATATTTGTTTGTCTTGGGTGTTGTGAACGTCTAGAAATGGGACAGATACAAGAGGGATAATTCTCGTAATTTTAAAAACGTTCACAGTCTAATCTCAGCCTCAATCTGTCAAAAAATCCTTTAATTTCGCTACATTTTTGACAAGTTTTTGACATTTATTTGTCGCCGAGATGAGACTGCGACTAGATTTTGAACGTTTTCAATTACGAGAATTGGCCTTTTGTTACTTATTTAAACTACTTACCCAGACCTTTCATAATAAATGAACCAGTTTTTCTACATAAAATAAAAATTTCCTGGCAATGTGTTGTGGGTTACACACATTCAATCTGCCAAGCCTTGTGGTCATCGCAATATTCGACCAAGAAGTAATGATGGTCAAGTAGGTAGGGTAAATCCCTTGAAGCCAGTTGAAGCTTCGCCTGTCAGAACCTCTACTTCTCTGGAAAATACAATAGTAAATACTTAGACTAGCTTAGCCTAAGGGGGCTTGTGGCTAAGTAATAACAGCTGCTCGGGTCGATCGATCAGGTTTAGCTAAGTTTGCCGCGGTTGGTCCGTGGATGCGTGACCTCAGTGCCTCGGAAAGCACGTTAAGCTGTTGGTCCCGGCTGACATTCGTGGATCTTTGACAGTCGTTACGGGTCGTTAGAGGCCCAAAAGTCTCACAATCAGTCTACGTGGTAACGTGTTACTCAGTAACTGAGTTGTGGAAGTGAGATAGAAGGTCGCTCCGTGTAAAATACTGGTATTCACGGTAAGTATAGCACTGCTAGTACGTAGCGTGCTAGGTATAGGAAAGGACGCTTCGAAATGTTGCCACTACATAAAGTGTAAAACGTTTATTGAGGATGATATTTTCATCGCATGTGCTGTACTGTACCTATGTCTATTTCCTGTTTAGTATAATATTCTATCACTTTTAAATTCAATTATTTTTCTTTAAGTACACTGAATTTTTTTAATAACAGTTTGCTGCACCGGACGACGTCATTACGTCAGCGCCGGCTGTCGCTGAAAACCAGCGCTGGGGCTCTGTCCTGCATAGGGTCGCAGCATAATGCTGAGCGATAGCCGTTTTGCGTGGATGTGACGCATGTTTCCCCCTACCTTTTTATTTTATTTTTTGTGTTTATGTTCTTTTTTGCGTCATTTTCACCGCAAATAAACGTATTTTCTTTCTTTTCTTTCTTTCTATTCAGCTCCATCCGGTTAGACTGGAAGCCGACCCTAACATAGTTAGGAAAAGGCTAGGCAGGTGATGACTAGCTTAGCCTGTCAGCATGTCTGTTCATCATTGATAGAGACTAGAGATTAATTTCGAAACCCAATTTTTTCCACCCATTCTCTATCAACCGAAAGTCGGAACTTATTGCACATCAGACTCATTGAACATCATTAAACGAAACCTTAAAACATTGACACCGAAGCGGATGCATACTTACTTATACCTAATAAGTACATAGGTTGGTACCTAATTAAGTACGGGAGCAAAGGAAACAGCTGTGAGGAGTGTAAAAACTAGCTGATGAAGCGAGATGTATGACGGCTACCATATAAGGATGCTGGCATCTGGAGCTGCCATACTGCGCATAGGACGCATTTCCCGTCACTTTTTATTAAAATCTTGTTATTTAGAAAGTATTCAATTTAATTTCTTAATCTAGATTATTCTACATTAACTTTTTGGTTAAAGACAAATTAAGCTTCCAAAGGTTGTCTTTTAGCGATAAGATCGCCCATTGTGACACCACTGTGAAAAAGACCATTTTATTTTAGATTCGCAAATGCCATTATTTTTTTGGTAAAATGCATTAAAATAGTCCCCGTGCCCGTGTGGTCCCAGGTGGAGAACCTAGGTGAAGCATGGGTCCGGACCCGAAAATGTACATAGTAAAGAGTATTCTATTCTATTTTTTTATATTCTAGCATTTTAATTTTTCAAGCAAAATAATATTTAGGTACCTACCATAAAATTTAGGTACCGGTAAAATGAGGCTACTTTGCTCCGTGAAGTTAAATATGCACCAAATCTCTAATTTCGACCAAATTTCTAAAACTGCAAGGAAATTGAAATATTTTTAAACGCATCCGATAAATAATAAAATATAAATAGAAAAGTTCCTTTAATTTGTTCAAACCATATTAATAAGACGAGAAATAAAAAATTGCTTCCTTATTATTATTTTTGGAGGTTAGTAACAGCTGAGGCTGTTAACTTTGCCACTGTCTCAAAAATGTGCCTGTTTTAGTACCTACAAGTTAAATGTAGGAGCAATGTTTCCGAAAGGGTGGGTAACATTGCTCCATTATTAAAATAAAAAAAAATGAATGAAAATCAAAGTAAACAACTATTTTTGTCATTGAAATATTAGAGCCAGAATGTTATATAAGTTGTGGAAATATTGTTAAAAGCCATAACAAAGAAGCATTTTACGTCAGTCACACTTTTCAAAATTTGGAGCAAAAAACGGGGCAAAATAGCCTCATTTTACGGTATAGGAGATAGGTGCGCCAAATTAACACATCTAATGCAAAGGAAAATTTAGAGCATGCGCGTAGGCAAGCGATTTGACAACGTAGTCGCGCACCCTCTTTTTTTGAGAGGGAGTGGGCTGTTATACATCACGCGGGGCCGATGCGGGTTGGTAAATGTCACATATCCTCGCATTTTCGGTTCTAGGACATGCCGGTTTCCTCACGATGTTTTCCTTTACCATTTTGAGAGCAATGGTACTGTAATTATGTACTGAAAGTAAAGCGCCTGTCTGGGTTTGATCCTACGACTCATATGTCGGAGCCGTTACCACTGCACTGGGTCGCCACAGCTCTTACAATGCAAAGGCTTAGGCGCTTTGCAGATGGAGCAACTTTAGTTGATGCAACTATCAACTTTTTGAAAAATTCCTTTAAAAGTTGCTAGTTGCTACAACCAAATAGCCCGAGATGTATGTAAACAGCTAGTTGCCAGTTGCTGCAATACGAGTAGTTGCTCCATCTGCAAAGCGTCTTATCATTCCAAAAACATTAATACGAATGGTAACTAACATGAATAAAGAAAAAAATAATGACGATAGGTACAGCATTTACGATTATTGGTCAGTTTTATTGCCTAAGTCGGCCTGGCGTTAATTAAGCCAACATTCACCTAATATTTTATGACATTCACTGGTTATGTTTGTACCTGATGTACAGACGCCAGCACATCAAGCTACTACAATCTGTCAAATGTCTTTGATAGATTTTCAACTTTATTGCTAAAGAATAAGGTTCAAAGTTGATTGGGAAAATTTGACAGTTTCGGGTAGCTTGATGTGTTGGCGTCTGTACCCGTATTTACAAGGCACCGACATACGACCTCTGTACACTTGCCAGGCTGTTAGTGGTTCTTAGAATACGAGCTGAGCTGTTGCTGTATTGTGAGTAGTAAATCCCTGACGGAGTGAATGTTAATTAATTGGAAAGGTAGGCACTTACCTAAATAGCACCTATCTATGTTATCTACATAATTATGTATAGGTAGGGTTCTACTGGGTGAAATTTTAATCACCGTTTTCCTCTTAAGGGGTCATTGTACTCATCATTATGAACAACTTTTACTATGGGACTAAACATGAAATCGCGAAAAAAAAATCAGCTGTTCCCTATATTTTGACGAGTTATGCGAACATAAATGTAGGGAACAGATGATTTTTTTTCGCGATTTAATTATTTTTACATGTTCTAACACGTTTTCAACGACCCAACTTATGGAAGGACTATTATCGATTGAAGTTTTCACCCCTTTTAAGTTTAATCTAAGTTTTTCATCATCACATCTAGCCATTTGAAATGGGACTACCTACCAGACACCGACACCTCCGACACCTGTAGTACATTCATCACAACTTTTTATCAGGGCGGACATGTTCCTCTGTATGAACTGGATCTGAGTGCAAGTTGATTTGGAACCACATAAACTGCTGTTTGCGCCATCTATCCACTTGTAAAGATATCTAATGTAAAGTGTGGAGTACTTACATGGGAGATTTTGTTTGAAGTATTGCAAAATAATGTTAAGCGAGTTTTTTGCAACATTCGATAAATTGTTAACAAATAGGTTTAAATTTTTAATTAAATTTTAAAACAGCGCCATCTGTTCTTATAAGTGAAAACTGTTTAAGAACTCACAATACGAAGTACTAAGAAGCTTACTTGCTTTTGATGTAGATGGCGCAGTTTTTAGATTGATAAAAGTACGTTATATTATTACGTACCCCTAGGTCTCAGTTAGTATTTTCACCTACCCAGGTAATATATACGGCGTCCCTCTTGTTCCTAACAAGGATTTGATTCCTAGCTTTGAATTTATTAGTCTGGTCTCCGGGTACTACGGTTTACCTACATCAAGAGACAAAGTGTCTTTGTAATGGGTAAGTAGATAGTGTACATAGGTCCTAGGGTTATTGAATTCAGAAATATGTATAAACTTTATGTAATTTATTATACTTACTTATTGATAAACATTGGAAACAGAAAAATACCTAATAAGTATTTTTAACCTTATTTACCGGGTAAACGTTGACGTCAACCAACTCTAGAGTAAATAATGTTCCTTGGTAACTAAACAGGCAGATATTGTTATTAAAACATGGTAGATACTGGCAAAAAAATAAACCTACACATGGAAGATGGATTCTATCTAATTAAACAAATTCCGCAAGGATTGCCACACGCAGATAATTGGCGTGAAAGATTGATCCCCAATCAATAAACAGATAGGTACTGAACTAAACATTTCTAAAGAGATGAGGAAAAAGTAAGAGCAATTTGTCGCGTCATTGGCATTCGTTCCCACCAAGCCAAGTCTAGGCGGGTACCTACCCGGGTACCCAAGAGCCCGAGACTACTGTGTTCTTGGCCATTTATCACGTCACAAAACAAGAAAAAAAAATCACGAGCTTACTGACCCGTTACTTTTCCATTTACAGAGTGTTTTCGCTTATCTCATCCGTGTAATATCCTTTAGTCTCATCCAGTTCGGAAACGCTGACTTATGCCCGTTTTCACTAACACTAGGAAGCACCTAATGAACGATTAAACATTATTGCACTGTTGGATTTTGAACTTTCGGCGCTGCGCTGAGCGCTGAAATGGCAAGAGGGCCTTTTTTATTTAGGTGTCGCCTAGTGTAAGAGAAAACGGGCGAGGGTCAGTTCTAGGTCGCCCATATACCTATGGGAGTGGGGCGAGGAGGCCAAACTCCGGGGCGTAACTCCGCTGCCGCGAGAAATCACGGCACAGCGGACAGAGCTCCGGCGGGATCTCATGGCGACATGGAGAGTGCGACTGTCGCAACCCAATGCTGGGCGCGCCACAATTGCGGCGATAATTCCCCTCTTTGAGGAGTGGTTGGAGAGGCGCCACGGGGTCCTCACCTTTCGCCTGACGTAGATCCTCACCGGACACGGTTGCTTCGGGAGATTCCTGTTCCGGATAAGGCGGGAGGAAACGCCCGGGTGCTACTTTTGTGTGGATCGCCTGGAGGACACGGTGGAGCATACGTCGATCTCTCGCGTCCGGCCCCAGGGCCGGACGCTAGAGATCGACGTGTGCTCCGCGTGAGGGAGAGGCAATCTTTGTGCCCTCACGCCCCTAGTCGCCTCAGGAGACGCCCTGGGCGTGGAGAATCGAGAGCCGATTCCCGGCCACCGTAAATGCAAGCTTGCGGACGGCCGATGCCTGCCAGGGTCGCGGGTTATCCGAAAGAGTTACCATGGCCCCTTGCACAGGCAACTGAAGGAACACGGGTGGGTTTTAGCCAGTAAAAGTCTCACATGCCCTCCCGCTTTGCCCAGAGCGGGAGAAGTTATTTGATGATTTCCCACCCATAAAAAAAAAACCGGTCAAATGCAAGTCGAACTCGCGCACCGAGGTTTCCGTACAAAGTAGGTATGTAAATAGTTTATCACGGGTTTTTTTTTTTTGTAATTTAACTACCTACAAATGTATCGCCTGCGCCCACTGTCGGCACGACACGGCAAGGGATTTTTAAGCGACGAATAAAAATGTAACTTAGGCAATTGTATGACAATAAAATTGAAATTTCAATGATAATCATCTTAGGTGCAAAAACAAAGCTAGGGTATCCTTAGACATGCCGTGTCATTGAAATTTCAATTTTATTGTCATACAATTCAGTTATATTTTTATTCGTCGCATAAAAATCCCTTGCCGTGTCGTGCCGCCAACGGGCGCAGGCCCTTACGGTTTTCGGATTTTTTCCTTTATTTGTGCTAAGTACATGACATTGCTTCTAGCCAAATTTCATGATTCTAGGTCAACGGGAAGTATTCTATAGGTTTTGATTCCGGAACATAAACGCCCTTAACTTTTGATTGCGTTGACTTAGAAGGTTGATTTTTTCACTGTTTCAAGGGATTGCAGCCCTGAGTATTTGATATTGATTTCAACTTGATAAATCCAGGAGTTCTTGAGAAAAAGGGTCTTGACCGATGGACAGACGGACAACGAAGTGATCTTATAAGGGTTCCGTTTTTCCTTTTGAGGTACAGAACCCTAAAAAAAAAGGTCAGGTCGAGTCATTAATAGTTTTGCACGTAGTGGCTGGTCATGCTTCGGTACTTGCTCGGATAGGTTTGTTTTTTTTTTTTTACTTTTTTTTTGGTTGAAGCGTGAGTCGTTCTAGCCGTGAGGTTCCTTTGCCAGTATCAAGTGCATTGCTTGCTGCTCTCCAATATTGTTGACGGTGGGCAAATCTGGGTATTGATATATTTATCTGAAGGTGTATAGGAACATTAGGAACCTACTTGAACGTCCACAGGAATTGTTCAAACTGGGGGTCCACTGTCTAAGTTCGTCAACAAAGATACGGGCCCGTCCGAAAGGACCCGGCTAACAAGTGTAAAATTCAATTACCTATTCGGACGGATAAAATCACATGGCGAGTAGGGACAACTGTCAAATCGTCTTGTCATTCATTCTTAGTTCGGGCTCCAAATAATCTTATGACCGTACTACCGTAGGTGGTCATACGGAGTACGAAACGCCCGTAACTTTGGCCGGAACTACGTATATCATGCTGAGGGAGTCTCTGCCCTGATATGGCAATAATCTTAATTCCTTACGTACGTATAGACACCTAACTATTTACACTAGGTACAAAATTAAATGGCTAACTAACTACCTATACAAATAAATACAAAAATAAAAAAGAACACTTAGGCGTCGAAATACTCATTCGCATCGCTGTCATCCAGAAACGTGCCCAGAAGACTGGCAGCATTGCCTTTACTTGAATTGTAGAATTCATTTTCCACTGCATTGCACGAAGAATTACCTATCGAAACAAATGCTTTTATTCTTTAACTAGAGATAATCATTTCACAAGCAGCTCTTCTCATTTGAACACATTTAATTTTGAAGTTTTCTAATAGCATATCTTTATATTCCTAAAGGTTTCTGTCTGTCATGTCCGCCGCAGCTGCGACATGAAGATGACATTTGGATAAACCCACAAAAAAGGTCAGTCAGCGAGTTAAGTATGGCTTCAGCTAAATTATTACAAGGGTTGAATAAAATTATCGGTAAAGGAACTTGTCAGATTAAACAGAGATCTGAACACTGTAAATTAGGTCTGAATACTCTGAATGGAGACATTCCAGATGTTTCGTCGCTAGGAAAGCCAAATCCTGGCAGATTAACACTGGCGTTCAACGCGAGATTTGAAATAAAATTGAATGGAAGTATAATAGAGCATCGAAAGGGGATTGGAGATTTTTATATGGAGCCAGGATTACCTATTGTCGCGCCATTTTGTATTTTTATTTAAAAAAAAAAAAATCAAGATGGCGAACAGTTAGGTATGCCGTGGACCTTCAAGGCATATACATTTAGGGACCATCCCTAAATCGATTAACGATTAGAATAAAAAAATGAATCAGGCCAGTTGATTTATTTCGCAGAATGTCTCCGAATCGAGAGCCGAACCAGCCGAAGTCAAACGCGGAAATTGAAAAAAGCGTTTCGAGCGGATGTTGGGGATGTTGTGATAATTCAATTCACGGCACAGTTAACAGCTGCTTACGGGGCTTCACATCGCACTGACAGTCTCGCTTTTAACTGTGATTAATTTTGGCGACGGCTACCTATTTAGTGGTACTGAGTTTTATATTGAGCGTGAAAATCCGTGCCATTGTGAATATTTTCCACCGATTCACTTTATACTTACAGTCCCGAGTTGGCTTTGTGAAGATAAATCAATTGTGGATTTCGGAAATATGCGCGATATTTTAAGGGGCTTACACGAGCTAAACGCAAAAAAACGGTAGTTTTCGAAACAATAAAAGTATATGATCGCCTACAGTAAACAAAATCAGAAAAATATATGATATTCTTCAGGATATATGCTAGATAGATAGTGTTTTGAAAACACAATACAACTAATTTGGTACGATAGAAAAAAATCGTGAACATACCTCTAAAAAACTTTCTTTTTACAATAAAAACCATACTAATATACATACAATCATTCTGATTTTTTGTCAGATTATTCTACAAGTAACATACTAAAATGATAGTGTTTTATTTTTTTATTTAAAACAATAGTTTTTTTGTAAATCGAATATTCATAGTTCCGAACATAAAAAGTACGCATGTGTGCGTGAACGCCCGTGTAGCGACACTGCCGGCCGAGGCCTGATGCTATACGGACGTGTCGCTCTTTTCGCCGCACTATTTCCGTCAAGATTGTTATGTTTTTGTTAAGTTTTATTTGTAAATTCATTGTTTATTATTATTTGCATATCTTCTTTCCGTAAATATTTTTATTTCGTGTAAATATAAAATACTTTTAAGTTTGTTATGTATGGGTGCAAGGCGCGCGCCATCTATTGTACGGCGAGTCCCAACTCCCGGGCGTTTCACTTGTGTCTCCCGGCAGTGGTCCGCGTAACCTAACAAAGTTAAAATAGGGTAATAATTTGTAAATAAATGGGAAATATAGTGAAACATTCCGTTAGGAGGACTACAAAACGTTCATATAAAACAAAAGCCGAACATAATATGAACGAAAGTAAAAAGTATGAGCATTTTATTTTTAACTGAATATTTTTATTTTTGCAATAAAACTATGAATTTCGGAAACATCTAAGAAAGTGCAGTCGGTATTTTCGACTTCACGTACAACTGTCACAGTGACGTATGTGGACGACGTGTAGATTTGTATTCGAGAGTCCCCGGGTTCGATTCCCAAGGTTACGAAATCGTACTTTCTTTTTAAATTTTATTTAAATGTATTTTGAATTTTTAGATAGATAGTGTTTTGAAAACATAATACAACTAATTTGGTACGATAGAAAAAAATCATGAAGATACCTCTAAAAACTTTCTTTTTACAATAGAAACCATACTAATATACATACAATCATTCTGATTTTTTGTCAGATCATTCTACAAGCAACATACTAAAATAATAGTGTTTTATTTTTTTAGTTCAAACAATAGTTTTATTGTAAATAGCATATTCATAGTTCCGAACATAATAAGTGCGCATGTGTACGTAAACGGTAAACCCCCGTGTAGCAATAATGCCGGCCGAGGCCTGATACTATATGGACGTGTCGCTCTTTTCGCCGCATTATTTATTTGTACATACATTCATTGTTTATTATTACTATTTGCATACCTTCTTTTTGTAAATATTTTTATTTCATGTAAATATAAAATACTTTTAAGTTAAAATAGCGTAATACTTTGCTATCAATTATATCATTTGTAAATATGGGAAATAAAGTGAAACATTCCCTTAGGAGGACTACAAAACGTTCATATAAAACAAACGCCGAACATATGAACGAAATTAAAAAGTAAGAGCATTTTATTATTACTGAATATTTTTTTTCGCTATGAATTTTGGTAGTTTAAGAAAATGCACTTATTACGCATAAGCTCAGTTTTTTCGACTAGATACGCAATCGTTACATTGGCTTATGTAGACGACGCGCAGGTTTATGTTCGAGGGTCCCCGGGTTCGATTCCCAGTGATACGAAATCGATTTAATTTTATTTAAATGTATTTTGAATTTTTAAATATATTTTTATAAATAACTAAAAAAACGTCTACAATGTAATTATCTTTCACAGGAGAAAGAAAGTCGAAAATATCAACACGGAAGTTACTTCTAATGCGTAAGTACCTACACGTTTTCTAAGCCATTGTAACAATAAAAAAAACCTAAATTTATTAACAGACCGCGACTTATTGATAATGTGCATAAAGAAATCACAGATTCATCCGAAAATTGCGATGAAAATTATCACAAGCAAGAGTTTAATTTTTATTGATTGTGTTTATAATAAATAGAAATCATAATAATTATGTATGAATGTTAGGTACGAGTACCTAATCCTTGAGGCCGTTTACACATCGCCGCGCCGCCGGCGGTGCGGCGCGGCGACGAGTTTTGATAAGATCTATCAAAACTCGCCGCTACACACACACCGCCGTTTACACACCGCCGGCGGCGCGGCGATGTGTAAACGGCCTCAAGGATTAGGTACTTGTACCTAACATTCATACATAATTATTATGATTTCTATTTATTATAAACACAATCAATAAAAATTAAACTCTTGCTTGTGATAATTTTCATCGCAATTTTCGGATGAATCCGTGATTTCTTTATGCACATTATCAATAAGTCGCGGTCTGTTAATAAATTTAGGTTTTTTTATTGTTACAATGGCTTAGAAAACGTGTAGGTACCTACGCATTAGAAATACCTAACTTCCGTGTTGATATTTTCGACTTTCTTTCTCCTGCAGACTTTTTTTAGTTATTTATAAAAATATTTAATAGATATATTTAAAAATTCAAAATGACATTTAAATAGAAAATTCGATTTCGTAACCTTGGGAATCGAACCCGGGGACTCTCGAATACAAATCTACACGTCGTCCACATACGTCACTGTGACGGTTGTACGTGAAGTCGAAAATACCGACTGCACTTTGTTAGATGTTTCCAAAATTCATAGTTTTAGAAAAAAACACTGCAAAGTGATAACTTTTATTTCGGAAGTCGGTGTCGCTTGTTCCGCGTTTTCGTTTTTTGACACCGAGTTCCGAAATTATAGTTATTTATCACGCTGTAGTGCTTTTTTTGAAGTCGGTTGTTTTTTTTTTCTTTCTAATTGTACCTACCCCACAAAAATTCAATTAACACTAGTGCATTGAAGAATCATCAAAATTCGCATAGAAATGCCGGAGATGCAGTACATTTATGCATATTAACTTCGGACATACTACATAAGAATAATTACCTAATGTATTATATACTAAAACCTTCCTGGAAGTATGTAGATCACATTAGTGAAAGAATGATCAAAATTGGTTCACCAGTTTTTTAGAAAATCTACAAATATATATACAAACATACACACATACATACATTACATACATACATACGGGTCGAATACACAACCTCCTTTTTTGAAGTCGGTTAAAAATGTTTTAAATTTCATTGAATCAGTTTTATTTCAAAATCACCCACATCCTTAAGTTTTTCAAGTCACACTCAAAACGAATAAAATTTATTATGTTGTCACACATAACTACATAATTTGTTTGTTAGATCTTTAACTTATTTGCACATCGTTTCCGCGCCATCTATTAGAATACTAGGGCGTAATCTCACAAAACCGTTACTTCTAAATCTCATGTATGCTTTATGTCATAATTGTGATGGGCGTCGTCGTTAGATGGCGTTTGCGTCGATTCTGCATATGTGTGCAAGCGTTTTTCAAGGACACTTAGGTCTAGTAAGCCTCTTAAGGAAATAAAACTGTCAACGTAGTGTTTTTAATTTTATGGAAGTAGATAAATAAGGAGCAATAAAAGAGGAATGTTTCCATGACAACACATTTTTTAAATAAAGTACTTAGTACAGACGCCAGCACATCAAGCTACCCAAAACTGTCAAATTTCCCCAGTCAACTTTGAACCTAATCCTTTAGCGATAAAGTTGAAAATATATTAAATAAATTTGACAGATTGTAGTAGCTTGACGTGCTGGCGTCTGTACCTACTTATCTCAAAACCTGCCCCAAATACCTACTGTAATTCGCTAGATTTATTTCGTCCTCTTGAAACTCGACTGAACAGTAAAAGCTGAAATCGTTCTAGATTCCTCACCGCATTTTATTTATGAAGAATTATCTATACCCACAGTCGGCTGAAATGAGATTTGTTGAATTTTAATAAACCCATCTCATTTTAATATTTTTACGAGTCTCAGGTATTCCAGGAATGTATACTAAAAATCCTCTTGCATTGGCAGGGCACGCTATAAGACAGTATTATGTTTACATAGCGACTTATACCTAAATATACGAAAATCTGAACTCAGAGCGCGTAGAAATTAAATCTAATTTATAATCCGCGTGATGCCGTGAACTCTACCTCGCCGGAGTGTGGAAATACCTCACGTATTGGAAGTAATGCTGAATAAATATTTATTAAAAATTACATAGAAAAGGAATACCTTTGTAGGTGGAGCGCCAGTGAAAGTAGAGGCACTTTATTACAAAATACATTTTTGATAAAGTTTGCGCAAGCACATGACTCGGCGGATTTATCTTCGAAATTTTACTTACATTTTTATTTTCACGTTTTTATGCTTGCAGGAAAAAAAAAATGTTTCTTATTTTAGGATTGGACATAATATTATATAATTATATGTATAACATTTTACCACAATTTTCCCCACATTGCATTATGGCTTAGCGAGGTGTTCTTTGACGCTCCCCTCGGGGGGA
This sequence comes from Amphipoea lucens, assembly GCA_947508005.1. NCBI lineage: Eukaryota > Metazoa > Arthropoda > Insecta > Lepidoptera > Noctuidae > Amphipoea > Amphipoea lucens. The sequence continues at coordinate 10,787,851 of OX382356.1, forward strand.
CATTCGGGCGTAAAAGTGTGGTGCATACGTATAAACGTCATCTCCAGACAAGTTTTGACATTCAACGATACGTTGCGTCGTCATTTCTCCACATTTACGTACATTCCCTATCTCGAAGAAGGTTTAAAGTTTTGGAAATTCTAAAAATCAAATCAAATCATATTATTTATTTGCTAGAAGTAAGTAAGTATACAAATAAGGCTAGCACTTGAATTACTTTACTCCGGCTCTTGAGAAGTTTTCTCTATGAAACCAGCTTCGGAAGAAGCAGTGGTTTTTCCGTGCTCGCTGTGGATGTTAAAGTAAAGTGTATAACCATTATCAAAGTTTCATATTATATATTTACATAAAGTGTACGAATCTGGCGACATCAAGCAAGAGACAAGAGATAGTTTTTTTGTGAGTAGGTACTTCGCGAAATCCTTTCGTGCGTGCACTTTCATATAAACATCCGAGAAATTTTGCGCTCCGTGCGAGCGTAAAGGAAATATTTATTTTGCTCTGCGATCCAGTAAAGCTTCTGATCCTTTTTATGAGCTCCTATGTTGCTTATGAGCAATGAATGTCGTACGGTGACGGGGGATTCCAACCGCATTAATGAATAGTCGGTAACCAGTTTCCTAGCAGTGCGGTTTACCGCCCTTCTGAACTATTTGCGTCGGCCACATTATCTTATCAACTGAAAGTAGGTAGGTATATAGGCGTGAAAAATTAAGTACTATTTTTGCCATGTCAGATTATTCTGATTCATGATTTCAGGCCTACCTATATATTATGAGGGTAATATTTTGTATTTTTTTATGAAAGAGCAGTGCTGGCCCAGTGGTAACGGCCCGGCTCCAACTTACTAGCTGTAGGTTCGAACCCAAGTAGGCGCTTTACTTTGTGTAAATCATTTCATCGCCACTACCTCAAGACGGTAAAGGAAAACATCGTCAGGAAACCGGCAATACTAGAATAAAAAATCGAAGACATGTGACATTTACCAACCCGCAGTGGGCCCATGTGGTAGATTATAGCTCAATCCCTCTCGAAGAGAGGAGGCCTGTGATCTAGCAGTAGGACCATTAAAAAGGCTGAGAAATATTATGAAAATTATCGCTTTGACAAATACACTTGATTTGGCATAGGTACCATTTTAATATTACACAACGTTGAAATATTGCCAAACATAATAACAACACCAACAACAATGCTGAAGGCGAGCTATTGGTTAATTTCAAATCTCAAAAAAAAAACAATCAAAAGTTTTGAATAAAATATACGATGCGTCGCAAGTTCGCAACTCACCAAACGAGCATACATAAAACACGGCTCAACATTTCGTTTCAAAATATAATATCTAAAGTAAAAAGTTTGCAATTCTTTATTTTCTAAAACAAAACGTGGGAGAGAGATGGCATGCGCTCTTAACATAAGAAATCCATTTCTGTATGTGTTCTATTTATCAAGTGTGACGGAGACAACAAATTGATGAGATTGATTCTGCGCGGTTGTGTCACTGAAAAAAGCAGCAATTTTACTGATGGAATTGACCCGGGAAAATATAAGAAAGAATGTGGAAGTGAATACTGTACCATACCGAGGTATTACTAAAGCTATTGTAGAATGACTGTACTAATATTTGATAGAGCTATGCGTGGGATCACGCTTCTCAGAAACTTTTGTAGGCCATTGACTGATGATCGTACCCTATATCTGTGATCGTACCTTATGTACTCTTAGGTACGACCATCGTTAATGACCTAAAAACCTTTAAACCATGTGCTTTTATTAACTCTACATCAAAGACACCCATAGTAGGTTCAAGAAATGTACTATGGTATTTATTTCTTTCATCATTAGTTTATCGAAATCCTGATTCGATCATCCGCATTCGACGAAATTCTCAGTTTTCTTTTCATTTACTGTTTACCCAATTCTAAATCACAAGACTCAGCCTTTGAAGTCTCCCTAAACTTTTATTAATCTATGAAATAATAGTATCTATCTTTTAGAGAGAGAGGGATGTAATTTTCCGCACGAGGGGCCCCTGAACCAATAGAGAACAGGATAAACCTACTTACGACGGATAAAGTTAGTAAACTGATGCTTTAGATCTGCTTCCATGGGCTTTAGTTAGGCTTTGGAAAAATCCTAATAATTTTCTAGATGGTTCTTCAGTGTTATATCTTTAGATTTAAAAGAGTGCCCATAGAGTTTCTTTCACGTTATTCTACATATGTGCCTAATACTCTTTGCAAAAGGCAACTAGCTTCATATGTATGACGGATTGACTCCCTAACAATTCAAAAGTGCCTGTGAATGGTATAATTGAAAAAAATGCTTTTGATTTCAATATTTTGCCGAAAAAAAGTTATTTTTCCACCGTGCGACATTCTTACTCGGTCTATAATTTTATCATGAATTTAAATACTGAAGTAGGAAACAATATTACAAGCCGTCGCTACTGAATACTTAAAGGGTAATTAAGGCAGGTATAATTTAATAAATGACGCGCATTGTAATTTGATTTTGCTCGTGTATTTTCATTATTCATTATTAAACGTACTGTCGTGAGGTTTCTTTGTGGATTGCTTTCATTTCAAACTTGGGCATGAATGATTCTTTTATCGTCATGTTTACCTTCGAATTATTTTTTGTATTCTGAAATTATAAAATCTGCTACTGGTTTATCAACAGCATCATTATTTTCGCGTTGAGTGTCTTTTCATTTCTTACCTACTTCTTAAACTCTCCAATTAACACTATCAATGCCTGTTCCTTCAGCATCATTGAAAACAGTATACTCCCCGTCAGTTGTTTATAATGGAGAATTAAGATTTCTTTCACGACCGGTCCGTAAGCCACCATCGTTCGATGCCTTTACTTTATTACGGCCTCTCAATCCTACTTTATTACTACGTAATTAATTTCACACGTCCTCCGTGACTCTTGATTTAGTTTCTTAACGATTACATATAAATTGTTGGGAACAATTTTGTTGGCTTATTGGCACATGCGAGCGCTATTGTCCTCGTGGGTATCGTCCACGAGATTTAGATTTAATAACGTTTGGTTGTGATTGACTTTGGCTTATGTAGTCATAGTTTTTAAGGACTTCATGTTTATGGGGTGAGATTTTTTTTTACGATCAATTTGCTGATAGTGTGTACAAACTATCATCATCGTCTGCCTAGCCTTTTCCCAACTATGTTGGAGTCGGCTTCCAGTCTAACCGGATGCAGCTGAATACCAATATTTTACATGGAGTGACTGCCTATCTGACCTCCACAACCTAGTTACTGAGTAATACGATACCCCTTGGTAAAACTAGTTGTTAGGATTCTGACAACCCGTAACGACTGTCAAAGATCAACGAATGACAAGGCGGGACCAACGTCTTAACGTGCTTTCCGAGGCACGGAGGGGTCTTGGTATGTAAAGATGGAAGTTTGTACAAACTATATTTATATATATATTTTTTTGATAAGTGCATATAATCGTGGCTGTAGTTTCCTTCCCTTTGAAGAAATGTTTTATTTCACACATCGATTTTCAGTTGTTTAATTTTCCTCTCAAAAGACATTCTTAGGTTCAAAGTAGAAACGGTAATTTTAACGTTGCTAACTTTCTACGAAAAAATTTGGCAAGGCTCTATAAACGGAAAAATGTTGTCCAAAAGTTTCCTTACAGAATTTATTATTGTATGTATAATAAAAACTTGGAAAAATTACCTATCTACGTGATTTTTACGCTACAAATGTTACAGAAGTTTGTCAAAGTCAATTTTCTTTGAAGCGGGTGCCAGTCAAATAGAACAAAAGTTGTTTCAATGTTCAAATCGCGTAGCTTTATTAAATGAAGATGAAATATAGCATCAATAATCTCTATGGCGTTTTGAATATTTGATCCCGTGTCAGTGTCGATGAGTTCATCCCCGGAGATTGCTTTGTTGTGCAAAAGTGTCGCCATCGAGGGTTTAGCAAACATTGCCGTCATTTTGTCCCCATGCCCTAAACAGCCATGATTTGTTGTCGACCCCTCGGGTTTATCGTTTTTTCGGAACCAAGAAAAAATAGGTTAACCCTATTTGTAATGGATATTGTGGTATCGCGAATTAGATGCATCTTGATGTGGATTGCGTCTTGTTATTTTTTTATTTCTTTCCTTGTAAAATGTAATGGTCATAAATAATTTTTAACATTAGATTCCCTTTACATACTCAGTAAAGAGAAAGTGTTGATCATTATTTTTTTGAATATATTCGTAATCTAAAACTTCCTCCTACAAAAAAAAAAAATATTGAGCTTTATCAGTAAGTATAACAGGTACCTTAGTAAATGAAAATTTGGCACACGTTCTATAACTTGATATTTTGGCGACGATATCACTGGCTGAGTTGACTTGATATGACGAAGATACTTCGCTCTACCTGACATTTTTTGTAAGAAGCTTGTACAGAAACTGCTCATGAATTTGACATAGCCCCACATAGCCCCGTACGATGCTGCGAGCTGCGAAGCTTACTTCTAGCATACTCCTCCTGAATACTTATTACAGCTAAGTAAAAATCGAAGTCATGCCGCGTACCCATCAAGGGTTTTTAGTCAAATACGGTGAAATATTGCTTTCGAAGCGGGGATGGTATACGATGTAGGAATATTTAACAATATTATGGGCCTTTTGCGTCACTTGGCAAGTTATTGGTCGTGTAAGGCCTTATATTTTTTAATAAAATTCGCTGCTGGGATTAAACGATGTGGTTACATGTTTTTTTATACAGATTACCATTTTTTGGTATTTTTATGTTTAGCATGGTAGTTCTTGCATAGGCATAATAATAGCAGTTTTCGTAATTTCGTTTCAAAACACAAGAAAGCTTTTTTCTCAAAAGAAGTATTTAAGATTTCTTTTATTTATATATTAATTACAAAGTTAGAATGTATGTATAGTTAACTATTTACACTAGATACTAAATTAAATGACTAACTTACTTAATATGCAAATAAGTACAAAAACAAAGGACACTTAGACGTCGAAGTACTCGTCCGCATCGCTGTCATCCGGAAACGTGCCTAGAAAACTGGCAGCATTGCCACGTTGAATGGCAATGCTAATTCTTTGGCCAAAGAACGACCCAGCCGTCTGGTCACGTGAAGTGTCGGCCAGCCGGCGAGAAATTTCTTTATAAAGGAGACGCGCAATCGGGCCCCATGACCCGAGCGTTTCGACCCCAAACGGCTCAAAGCTGTAGTTACCCATAAGGTTATAATTTGCGCCGCTTGAGGGTCTCATCAGCCGCAGCAGCGGCGCCAGCACAGCCCGCCGTGCTAGGAACATGAGATGTCGCAGGGTATGGACACAAGTTGCGTCCCACACCAGAGGTTTACCCACCTTTCAAGGCAACAATGTCATGCCGTCTGGTCTCTTCCCATCGTCACGTACCAAGCCGTTTGGTTCTAACACCGCTGGTACGTCAAGGGCTCGATGAATAATAATTAATTTTGGGATGCATGAAGAAGCCTCCCCGTGTAGCGCAGTTTGTTCCACCAGTTACTCAACTGAACCGAGCGCTCGGCGCATCCTGGGCAGTCACACCCAACATCTTATTTGACTGGCCAATTCTTCCCTTGCGGTGGTAGGGCTAACGCCCGCCTGGTTTGCGACCACCCTCCCACCGGAGTTCGGCGTCAAGCAGCCTGCTGTGTTTCGTCGATGCGTGGGAGTTCCAGTGCCTTAGGTATCTTCTGGGCACGCTCGTTCGATCATAGACCTCATCCAACGCTTTCCATCAGGCGTGATCGAGGTCAAGAGCGGGCCCATTCAGCAATAAAAAAAAAAAAAAAAAAATTATCGTAGATGATGGCTTGCCGTGCTATGCAACCTGCGCTCCTACATCAGGACAGGCCATGGTGCCCGAGACTGTCGACAGCTTCACCGCAGTGACACCGATGCGGAGCAACACAAGGTGTGCCCAAGCGGAGACACATAGCGAGCCGAAACGATGAATCATCCATCATAGTGCCTATGGTGGATGACGGGAGCGCCCGAAGCTACAGGCCTGACTCCCATTCTCTCACAACCAGCAGGCGGGCACACTTAACAGTGTTACGTGACGTTTTTACAAGGGTATTCCGTATAATACTGCAGAGCGGCACGTCCCACCGTCTCTGGGAAGACGGGTTTTCGGGCAAAACCGTATTGGGATAAGCCATTTTCCAAGCGTTCATCGCAGCGGTCAAATACGTTACTTCAAAATCGACCAGTGAGGAAGATAAAATGTTCCTGGTTAATTTATCGGTACTGTGGACCGAGGGGAGGAAGGACGGTAAACTTATACTTGAAATTTTGCGGACGCCGAGACCTCCCAGGCGAATGGGCAGTGTGGCTTGCTGCCACGCACGGTCGTCCAGGGCTACATTTAGGATGAAAGTTAGTGTGTTTCTAATAATTTGGTCTACTTTTTCTAAAAGTTTTGGATGCTTCCATAGATGAGAGGAGCACAGGCTATAAGTAAATTTTGGTCCAAAGCAACAGTGCCGAATGGGTGTGAAGGCCGAATGAATATTAATTTTGAAAAGTCTTTCCGAGTCATCATTAAAATTTTGTATCTTTTCCTCAATGAACGTTGGAAAGGATTCGTCAAAAATTGGGGGCCTTAGCAGGTAAAGAGAATTCCTTTCAGTAATTTTGATATTTGGAGCTATTGTATTAAATTTTGCTATGGAAGTCTGTCTGTCAGTCGTTTCGGGAAGATAAATTTCGCATTTTGAAATGTTAAGGCAAATGGAACTGAATTTTCCTTTTAAAAACGTTCCTTTCCGTTATCCAAATACCACACGTTGAATTTAGAATTTACTTGTCGAATAATTGGATTTATTGCCAAACTAAAAATGACTGGCCCAAGAAGGTCACCCTGTTGACATTCAACGGCTGATTTCAAAAGGTTGTCTATATAGAGTAATTTAGAGAGGTGTCTGTAACATTGAGAGAGAAAACTGTAAATTTTGGGTATTTATTTTAAACTTCTGTCAACAAGGGCCTGTTTATGGAATTGAAAGCATTTTTAATGTCAACCTTATGGATGACCTCACCTTTATTTAGTTACAAATATGCTGAACTTTTATCCCTGAGGTAGTGAAATGAAATAACTTTATGAACTTCGAAAATATTCGACTTTGCAAGACTGGCTAAAATTAAATTTCTACTCAACAAATTTTTCCTAAATATTTTCACAAGTATTTCAATAAGCCAATAGTATACAAGTTTGGTCGGTAACTTTTATGGTTCAGTACAAAGAAAAGAAACACAATATAATAATATTATTCATGATAAAATTACAAAAATTCAATACAATTTTGTTGCTTTACAGTATTTTCTGACTTTCAGATTTTATAAATTATTTTTATGCTTCGTTTCTTTGCTAAAATGAAAAGCATAGGTATATAGTCTAGATCCTATGATTCTACAATATTTGCTATAACACAAAAGATCAATAGATAATACACAGCCGGACTCCTAAATCGAGCCACCGTACATTTTTAAGGACCAAAAAAATAAAGTTTTTATGTTTAGTTCCAAATTTGAATTCACGAATTTGGAAAAGAGAAGAAAATCGGAGTTTGGTCGCTCGAAGCAACTAGAAGCAACAGTCGCTTTGATTAGAGCTTCTACATATTATAAATTGTTTCGTTATTAATTTGTTTTATTTTGCATAAAAAGAAGATCGAAACGATTTTTTCTTACCTTTTTGTCCAGTCTGACGTTCAAATTATGGATACTGCACCTGAAGTAGCCACGCAAGCACTTCTTTTTCTTTGTACTACCATTATTTAAAAAGACAGAGACTTTTAAACAAAAAGTATGCAGGGTGGATCGATTCAGGTGTCAAACTTTCATACAAATATGATAAAATGTACAAATTTTCATATATTTGCTACCAGTCACACATTTTTACAAAAGTTTGACGATTTTAGCAACTTGTTACCTGAAATAGAGTACTTTTCATTCCGGAAAATTAAAAACTTCGGACGGATATATGGATCTACAGGATAGCTAGTAATAACTATTTCAATACCTACGAGTGGAGGGCATGGAGGTGCATGCAACATAGGGGATCGCAGGATTTGCGTTTGATTGAATCAATTGATGTGAAAAAATTGTGCATCGTAGGGCAACGAACACACTGTATGCTTTGCTAGCTATTTGCTAGGGATGTGTTCAGTCACCCGCATTGTACCTTACGTATTACGTACTTATACTTAATGTTTTTTTGGCTTTTATAATGTATAATAAATAATAATGTGAATAAGAAATTTTAAATTTGGTGAAGCCTGTGTAGCCTTTGAAGATGTTTCTCAGAGTGACATTTCATCATGCCTGTTATGATCAGGGTATTTAGCTGGCTTATTGCCTTTGTTCGTTTTTCGTGTTTAGATTAGTAACAAACCAATCTTATTTACCTATGTTCATTTTGCGAATACTTAGGTATGTTTGTTAGATTTTCTTTCTCTATGAATAGTTACAAAATGTGTACTTATATCTAATGTTAAGTGCCAATGTTATTTAATGTTCTTAGCGTTTGAAAAAAGACGATACCTTTTTATATTTCGCCTCTTAAATACATTAACCTATCTAATGTAGTATTTACGTATAATCATAAATATCTTACAGTTACGCAAAATTAAAAAATGCAAGTTTGAGAAAAATCCTATTTCATAATTTATAGTATGGTTAACACTACTTATAGATAGTGTCATTCTCGAAGACGCGCCCCGCTCTTCTTACTAATAGCTAGTGGTTATCGCTAGTTAATTCCGCTAGTGTTTTAGTTTTTTGATACACACTAATTACTCACTAATAAGTAATTACTGTGTATCGACAAAACGAAAGAAAGAAGAGAAGACTAGGAAGAAGAGTGAGGCGCGTCTTCGTGGATGGCCCTATCTGTACTAATTGTTTATGATCAATAATTTAAGAGAACATCGCTTTTCTCGTCACTATACGTACTAGATTAGAGGTGATTTTGCGAGGCAAAAGATATAAAAATGAAAGTTGCTTTAATCGCCCTTTTTCAATTACTAGACACGCCCTTTTTCAATCACTAGACGCACTAAATATCGTCACTTAATATTATAAATGACAGAAAAACATTAGGTAAGTGTAAGTCCACATTTCGCAACTATTCATAGAGAAAGAAAAGCTAACAAAAATAAATGTTCGCAAAATGAACATAAATAAGATTGCTTTGATACTAATCTGAACACTAAACAACAAACAAAGCCAATGTCTAAATACCCTGATCATAACAGACATGATGAAATGGCACTTTGACAAACATCCTCAAAGGCTAAATCCCTGCTACACAGGCTTCTCCAAATTTGTTCAAAGGGATCCAAAAATGATACATGAGTAACGGCCTCTTATTTTCATGTTATAAATGTCACTCGAGTGATATGGGTCACTCTCCCAACACTACTCGAATATGATCGACGAATGACTTGTCATTATTTACGGATTTCATCCTGCTTCATCCTGGAGCTTGTCATATATTTAATCTATAGTGGGATTTTCTGAAGAAAGATCTGAAGATGGAAAAAATATAGGTTTAGAGTAACTATATATACTGCCTTTACCTATATATCTCTCTCTTTATATCTTGTTTAGGGTTGTTAGCATGCCGATAGTGACTAGTTTTTATTTTTTTGTAAATAATTTAATCAATACCAGTATTTTACATGGAGCTACTGCGTATCTGACCTTCCACAACCCAGTTACTAGGTAACACGATACCCCTTAATCCTCCCTCCTAATCAATTAAGAAACTGTCTAAAATGATCTCATAAATTACAAGAGATTGAAACTAATAACAAAACTTTAAAAGATTAATTTATTTTAGTAAAGGTATAAGGTAAAACTAATTGCAAACTCAGTTAGCTAACTCTAAGCACTAAGCGAGCCGTAGCGTTTGCCTTCTTTATTATGGAAAAAAAAAAAACTTTTAAACGTACATTCTGCTCAGTAAATCTCTCCTGTTAATAATTGTCGTTCTTTTCCTTACTCTAGTCCCAAAGCCGCTTAGTTAAAATACTAAAACTTTTTAGTATGCTCCAAAGAAAATTTCAAGTTGTTAGTTAAATTCAAATTGGAAAACTTTTAAAATTTATGTTCGCAGTTTTAAGGCACCTATTATGTCTCCTCTAGTCGTTACATGTGTAGGTCGGTGTTGCAGAGAGGTCAAGTTAGGCTGGTTAATCCAAAGAATTAAATCGTTAGATTCGCCCTACCGCGTCAAAAATCGCGATTCTATTTCGTTTTGACACCTCCGTCACGCAATGACGCAGTGACTTGACTTGATTCTTATGGAAACGCTATTTAATAATGTGTGAGCTCACTCTTTTCAGCATGGACAAGTTTTTCGTGTGATTAAGTACGGTGAGGGCAAATCTAGCGATTTAAATCTTTGGTTAGTCTGGTTTCTCCATACTGTCGCAAAGCAGTTTCATTACGTATTTAATACGTTAGAGGGAGCTAAGGTTTTTGGTCCTACAGTACTTTCGCTTACGTGAAAATTGTGCTCGCACGCTGACTGTGAGGCAATAAAATGCCCTTTAGGACGAATCCTAAGGTCCATATAATAAATTATTTCATTATTTTTATCGAGTGTTTACGAGAAGCTGACGTAGGCGTGTGTGCTTTATGTCGGAATAGACTACTTCTTGAGATTATTTGTATTAGGGTTGGATAAAAAAGTAGAAAATACATTTATAAGCAAAAGAAAGATGTTAGTGAGGTTGTCCAGCGGGGTAATTGCGTAACACACAAACGGTAGGAATGGCTTTCATTTTGACAGTCCTACAACATTCATTGCGTTTTTTACATTGTTGAGCAGACACATTTTCAAACATATGAAGCAATGGATTAGCAAAAACCTTCAAAATGTTTCAGATGTGATTGATAGTCTGTTACTAAACGACACGACACGCTAAGAAGAAAATTACTTCAAAATTTTCTCAATAGTAAGAATAGTTTCCAAGGAATACGTAAAGGGAATTTTCAAATAGTCATCTTGGCTTTGGTTCGACAACATTTTGTCGTCCAAAGCCATTTCTGGAACACTGAAAATCCAAAAAGGTTTGCCGATATTCCGTTTTCGTAAGTCTATCTTGAAGTAACTTGGCCCGATTGTATTTTTAGGGTTCTGTACCAAACGGGGTACTAAAAAACGGAGCCTAAGGCCCTTTAAAAACGGCACGTTTTCTTTACGGTAAACCGTGCCGTAGAAAAAAACGTGTCCGTCAACAAGCTTCCATTGTGATCCATATAACACCGACTACCACGAATAACCCGTAGTTTTTCACGGCAAGAAAAACGTATGTGTACAAAGGGCCTTTTTACGCACATATGTTTTTCTTTATGATGGGTCACTATGGAAGCTTGTTGACAGACAAGTTTTTTCTACGGCGCGGTCTATACGCCGTACTGTAAAGAAACCGTGTCGTGTACAGTCACGTCTAAAAGTATGTATACACTTGGCAATTTTCAATTGCGATTTTTTCGTGAAATAACGAATGCAACGTTGAAATACGACACTTAACATAAACCTATGGGTTCGAAAATACTATTTTTGTAATAACATAAAATTTCATTAAAAAATAAAGGAGAAAATCGCCTTTGAATAAAGCCAAGTGTATACATACTTTTAGACGTGGCTGTACAAAGGGTCTTATATTAAGCCTACTCGTACTCTATCTGTCAGTCCAAATGTTCACTATGTATTTTTATTAACCGTAATAGGTGGCCATTTGAAATCATACAATACCTACACGTGTTACTTTGACCTAAGTACATGATGTACAGTAGTTTTGGTGCTACAGTTCCCTTAGTGCGAGGACTTAGCATAATGTCCCCATTGCAGGGACACAGGCCTCTTCTCGGTAGCAGGGAGTGAGCCGTAATACACCACGGGGGACCAGTGTGGGTTGGTAGATGTCACATGTCTTCGAATTTTTCGTTCTGGTTTCTTCACGATGTTTTCCTTCACTGAGGACATAGCCGTTTATTTTATAGAAAAGTCCATTATGACGGAATGTGTTAGAAAACAGCAAGAAAATCCTCCAAAACAAAAACGTCCGCCGCATCTAAACAACATTATAATCGCGTATAAAACGTCGTGCGGTAAAAGCGTTCTAGTATTAGGTATGAGAGATGTTTTAAAGTGAGGAGTGCTCGCAACAGAGGGAGATAATGCGTCGTTAATGGAGTGCCGTTGCAGCCATGTTGGCTAAGCGACTTGCACCATTACTGGATTTGTAAACGTGAAAAATAAACGTGTTTATATCGAACGTGACACTTTTAGCGTTAACGAAATAGATGGGCTAGAACACTTCTAGGGGACTGTGTGTGCGACTTTGAAAGTGCATTTAGAAATAAAGGAATTGAGGGTACTATTCAAGAACAGTCGGGAGGGTCGTTTTCTTCCACGTTGCAGTGTAATATCTATTTTCTTTGGTGGATATAAAGTCAGAAATGGGTCTTTTAATTAGTGCTACTAGAATAACGTTATCATTGTGATAATCCAAACATCTCGCTTGGCAGACATGGGTAGTAACAGCACGAGTGTATTACAAGACAGAAAGGAATTCTGCCCATTAATAGCTTCTTCTTCTTCTTATATGTTTACTTCTTCTTCTTCTCTTCTTGTGTTTACGTTCTTTCTCTGTATCTTGTTTACTATTACTCTAAACGTATTTTCTTTCTACTTCTTTTCTTTTTCTTCTTTGTTCAGGTACCTCTCCCACTTCTGAAGGATGGTCATAAATAGGTTTATCATATATGTATGGGTCTTATCCTCGAATTGCTGTTGTAATTTTGATGCTGGTATTTAAATCTCTGTTGCTTAAAGGAAGTTCAAATTTCAAGTCGACAGCCACTTTGTTTAATAAATTCCTTCGTTAACAAAGTATGAAGACACTTCCAACTTCACTGTGAACAATAGTTTGTGCGAAGGCTTTCTTACAATTTCAAGCACTAGAGAGTATGGCGCTATTAATTCGACCTCGCGCTACAGTCGCCAAGCCACTTAGAATTCCTCTTATCGAATTAAATATTCCAATCTTCCTCTTCCTCCAATAAATTTTGCGCTGTTGCAGGGAACATTGAAAGTAGTTACGTTAATATTGTTTTAGTTTAATTCCTTTAAGAGTTTACCATACCGTAGGATCTATTTACATTTATTTAGGCCTAATGCTCGACCAACTGAGTAGTGCCAGCCTCGAGGTCGGACTCGCGATGAATATGGCGAAGACCAAGGTGATGACCAACAGCACCAAGCGCAACATAGGAATTGGGGGTGTGAGGATTGAATATGTCCATGAGTACATATACCTCGGCCAAATAGTCTCCTTCCTGGCAAGACACGATAAAGAAGTTACTCGACGCACCGAGAACGCCTGGAAGAGCTATTGGTCGATGAAACAAATAATGAAGGGAACTCTCCCTCTCTCACTAAAGAGAAAACTTATGGACATGTGCATCCTTCCTACCCTCACCTATGGAGCGCAGACATGGTCACTTACTAATCGTCAAAAGTCCGCACTCGGGGTCTGTCAGCGAGCAATGGAGCGCAGTATCCTTGGAGTTAAACTTACTGATCGTATAAGGAACTCGATACTGCGTTCTAAAACTCAAATTGCCGATGTAGGTCACACGGCTGCCAAGCTAAAATGGAACTGGGCTGGTCACATCTGTCGCATGCCAGAGGAGCTGTGGGCTAAAGTAACCATACAATGGGTCCCAAACAGCAGCAAACGGCAACGCGGCAGGCCCAGAATGAGATGGCGGGACGAACTCGACTCTTTCCACAAGGATTGGCGTGTAACAGCACTGGATAGGGATAAGTGGAAGGAGGGAAGGGAGGCCTTTGCCCTGCAGTGGGACAGAAATGGCTAATAATAATAATAATAAGTCTTAAACACCCCCCCCCCCTTGCCTTGCCTTGTTGACCGCAAATAAATGCATTCTTTCTTTCCATGCACCCTCTTCTTAGCGTGTCGATGGCAATCTAAATAGACTCGGCCCAGAATTCGACTACGTGTTTGGCGCCATCACTAACGTCCATCAGTGCAGCTGACCGGACACGTAGGATATGATATTAATCTGTCAAGCTCCGCTAATGAGACACAATTGATTTTCTATTGTTTCGTCGCCGATCGGCGACGCGCGCCGCTTGACCGGTTAAATGTCCCATTGTTTGTGGAACAGCACCGCATGAATACTCTAAGGCCGAGTCTTCTATGTATCTCCACCTGCTGGTCTATCCATACTATATATAATAATTATTATAAATTCGAAAGTAACTCTGTCTGTCTGTATGTTACCTTTTCACGCCTAAACCGCTCAACCGATTTAGATGAAATTTGCTATAAAGATAGCTTGAGTCCCGGGAAAGGACATAGGATACTTTTTATCCCGATATTCCCACGGCATCGAGACTTATGCGGGTGAAACCACGGGGCGAAGCTAGTTCTGTATAAAACTCACTGTGATAAGTTAGGTGAAGTGAGTTTGAACTGAGTTATCATTCCACCTGATGCTAAGGATTGACACTACTCACTTCATCTAAGTTTTCTCGCTGAGATTTTTACAGAATAGCCCGGTTGAACAGGTTTTCCTTGCTTCGCCTAACCTGGGACCAGAGTCTGTTTAAAGACTTCCAGGTTACCCAAGGCATCTCGTGTCCAGGTGGGAGATCTTCACCGGGTGGAACGAATGGTTTGGGTAAGGAAGCACCGTTTCGCCACAGTTTTAGTCTTACTTTTGATTGTATGCCAGTGAGTGGGACACACTTTAAAAAGCTTTACAAAGTCTGACACTGACTGGACAGTTCCACTTGAATCTGTGTGGTTTTTTCCACAGAAGAAAAGACACTAATCTGCATGGTCCTCATACGATTTACCAAGATTATGTCATGATTTTAAAACAGACTGTGCCTCTTAATTTTTTCTGTCTTTCTTCTCAGAGTAGTCGGTTTGGAAATACCGAACTCATCTAGTTTTAAAGCATAATTTAGTTTTGCCGTGTAAAACTGTTTTTTAACTAATGAATACAAAAATAAATGTCATTTATAATTTGGTTCACTGGATTGTCTCGGTCTAATTGTCTCAATTATGTCTGGTAAAGTGCTAAATGCAGTGAGTTCCTGGCTTCGATCCCTGCATCGAGAAAAGTGTCTTTGGTAGTTCTCGTACGAAATTCTTGGTAGCAAATCAGACCCGAATTAAACACTGCTGTTTTTAACCGACTTCAAAAAAGTAGGTTCTGTATTCGACCCTTATGTATATGTATGTTTATAATATGTCCGCGAAATTAAAGTTATTTATCACTTTGTATTATTTTTTTTGAAGTCGGTTGTTTTTTTGTAAAAAAGTTTTTATTTAAAATAACTTTTTATCAATGAAAATTGTAGTCGATGTATAATAAAATTGGCATTTAATTCAACCCCAAACACAGCTGCAGTCAACTAACCCATCCACACGAAATTAAAAACACTTTTTCGTCTGTGACCGATTGCCTAACACTTTCAACATTTTTTGGTCGTAGTTATTAATGCTGCAGGCTTTTGACACGTCCTCACGACCCGTTCAATCAAACGGCGGCTTAAAGTGCTCTTGCAATGGGAGAGAGCACATATTGAAACAGTCAACTCTTTCAGTGACGCGGTGTTACACTTGCTTAGATGCAGTTGCATATTGACCTTTAGAGCAATGCCCTTACGCTTCGCTTAATCGAGTATTCAATGGTAGAAATTGATAATTATGTCACATCACACACATGTGTTATCTTAATTACTAAGTTTTTTGCTAACAAATGAGTCATGGTTACTTGAAATAAAATTGAATTGAATTGAATAAGACGCTTGTTTTCTCTGAAGGGTTAGGCAGAGATGTACCTATACATTTTGCCAGTTATGTTTAAGTCTCGTGTAATAAGGGACATACAAATGGCGATGGACAGGGCATATGTTAAGAGAGAAAAAAAAAATGGACCAAATTAAAAACAGAAGAGCCGAGGGATGGAAAAAGGAGCAAAGGACGACAAGCGAAACATTGGGAAGACTACGTCAAAATAGTAGCTGGTCCAAAGTGGATTCAGAGAGTGAGAGACAGAGAGAGATGGAAATCTTTAGAGGAGGCCTTTGTCAAACTACAATCGGTTTAAAAAGAGTACACCGAACGTCGATATTTTAAGAAAAATATAACATAAGTATTTATTTATTTATTTGAAAAAGCACAGCCACGTCACGTACATTAAACTTATGCTAGAATAATCTTAATAACTAAAGGACTAATGTACATGACAATTACGGCGTACATAGCTTTGATTATATATCTTGCTGCCTTGAAAAGTATAAAAATAATCCTCTGAACACTTTGTAGAATCAGCAATAAAGGCTTATTTTATTTATTTTTTATAGGGGACAAACTTTTGCCTACTATCGACTACAAACCAATGTCCATAATATTGGCAAATCAATTTGTATGTCAATTATGTCATAATACCTTTGTAGAATTTAGGCATTGATATTGAGTAACCAGTAACTGGGTTGTGGAGGTCAGACAGGCAGTCGCTCCATGTAAAATACTGGTATACAGCTGCATCCGGTTAGACTGGAAGCCGACTCTAACATAGTTGGATAAAGGCTAGGCAGATGATGATGATGAGGCATTGATATTGAGTGTCTATAAATTATTATTGTTACGCAAAGCGAAAAATTTATTTTCAGTCATTTGCTCATATTTTAATGTCATTATCTATACATATAATAAAATCGTAGGAAAGTCAAAACGGTACATTGAATATTTTTTTAAAAGAATACTTGGGGCGTGATCTACAATCGATATCGAAGCCAAAAATATAGTTTTTAGAATTTTTGTCTGTTTGTCTGTATGTCCGGGATAAACTCAAAAAGTACTGCATGGATTTACTTCAAATAGGCTACATATTATCACGCTATCACCTATGGGGGAGGAGCTGTGAATATTTATTTTTCTTACGCATTCTGTGACAGCGTGTAATCTAACGACGCATATTTAAATGTTGTTTTTCAGTAAGCCATGCTATTATCTAGCTTTACACTATAAAAACTACGCCATTTAAGTAACTTGGGCAGAAAAAACATAGTTTAATGAATTTTAGTAGTATAAAGAAAATTTTGAAGCAGCGCCATCTATGAGTTTTCATAAAAATCAAATCAAGTTACATGTTGACACTTTTTGGAAATTAATAATTTAAATTTGATCATGTTGGCGAGGTTAGTAGTTAGTAATTCTTAAAATTCATAGATGGCAATGTGCATTTTCTTCATAAAAGTTGTATCGTATAGTTCGTTTTGACCAATTCAAGTTCCAACAAAATCCTTAAAATGTTGAGCAGAGTTGAGGACGACAATAAAAAAAAAATGCGGTGTTAAGTATTACAAAAAAGTTATGTTTCTACTGGAGACGAAGTCGGAGTAACTGATGAACGCGTGCTGAACACCTGTCTCAGTTCACTTCAAGATGTGGTCATTTCTATCGGCGGCAATCCACTGATCGAATATGGGTTACCAGCTCCCCAATGATCACCGCATCAAGACCGTGTAAATCGGGAGTATAACGCTGAGACAAATTACGATCCGGGCGAAATGACCATGTCGCTTTGTTCTCTTCAGAGCAAAAACAAATTTATGACACCGTCCTTGAAAGCATTGGGAAAAAACCAGGGTCAAATGTTTTTCTTGGAATGCGTCTGGTGGAACAGGAAAAACATTTGTTACCACTTGCATACTTGCAGAGGTCAGCAGGCAAGGCAAAATTGCTATTGCTGTAGCGTCGTCGGGAATCGCTGCCACACTGCTTCCGAGTGGCAAGACAGCACATGCCATGTTTAAAATTCCTATCGATTTAGAGAGCGCCGAAACGCCTGTTTGTGGTGTGTCACGTAACAGCGATAAGGGACACGTGCTCAAGGATTGCTCTTTGATCGTATGGGATGAGTGTACGATGGCCAATAGGAAGGCAGTTGAGGCCGTGGACGGAATCTTGCAAGACATCCGCAGGAACGAACATTTGATGCGTCGTATCACAGCTGTTCTGTTCAGTGGCGATTTCCGGCAAACGCTTCCCGTGGTGACACGGGGATCGAGGGCTGACGAGGTGAATGCTTCGTTGAAACTATCTTCGTTGTGGTCACGAGTTCGTACGCTGCGCTTGACCATTAATATGAGAGCTCGGCTCGGCGGCAATGCACGTGCTCAAGAATTCTCCAATGTCCTTCTAAATCTTGGCGAAGGCACTCTACCAGAAGAGAGAGGTGGACAGGTGGTGCTTCCAGAGTCTCTCGGTAGAGTGGTATCCAGCTTAGAAGAACTCATTTGCTGTGTGTACGGGGACATCAGTCGTATACTGCACCTGCAGAATTCTTGGGTGTGTGAGCGGGCCATTTTGACGTCCAAAAATGATCAGGCTGCAGCAATTAACGAATGCATTCTCTCGGAAATTGAGGAGAATGAAGTGGTCTACACCTCGATAAACACTGTTGTCGAGCAAGATGACGCCACACATTATCCCGTGGAATTTCTGAACTCCCTGTCAGCAAGTGGACTTCCAGCGCATACAATCAAGCTGAAGGTCGGTGTCCCGATTATGCTTCTTCGGAACCTATCTCCTCTGAAGTTGTGTAACGGGACCCACCCTAAAGTCATTTCGCTCTACAGACACACCATTGAGGCGGAAATTCTTACGGGTTGTGGCGTTGGCGAGGCAGTATTTATACCACGCATTCCCCTCATACCTCATATCTTCCCGTTCCAGTTCAAGCGCGTACAGTTCCCCGTGAGTGTTTGCTTCGCGATAACCATCAATAGAGGCAGACACTGAGGGCAGCGGGTGTCGACCTCAGGACGAGTTGCTTCTCATACGGACAACTGTACGTCGCTTGCTCCCGCGTCACCAGTCCTGACTCTCTTTACATTTTGGCTCCTGGCAGCATAACTACCAACGTTGTTTATAGGGAAGTGTTTTAAGGTATGATGCCTTTGTACGTATTTTTACTCTTTTGTGTCCTGGAATGTATTCCTGCATTGTTTTCTCTATTTCCTTCAGTCACATCCCCCACACCACACTGAACTCAGCAGGACTCCCATATAACTCTCTTCACTTGCTTCGCTTGCAAAAAAAACTTATATTTTAATGCTATTTTAAAAGTTGTTTACTTATAATGCTATAGCGACACTGGCATCTTAGGTATTTTTGGTGCTGTAGAGCCTTCAGGCAGACGACGTCGCGGGCAGCAGCTAGTTATATTAATAAAGCTTCTGATTATTATTTAATCATATGTTTGTGTAACATAAATAAGGAAGTAAACATTCACGGAAAGTGAAAAATAATTAAATTAAAGTCAATATCAACTCAAAGCAAAAGCTGTTTTCTGAATTTTTTAATGACAGAAAAAGGAGGAACATTTTATTAAAATTCGCTGAGTTCGAAACGTGATGCAAAGTAATTATTACGCTCACAATATTATTTAAACACTGCTCTTTTGACATAATATCTCTGTCAACATAATGTATGTAACATGGATTTAATGTCTTTGTCTGTCTGTGTAAGATGTGTGTCTCTCTGTGTGTGATATTATTCAATAAAACATATCAGTAAAGAAAACTAAAGCTAAGTATAATTATGGTTGATTGCATGTGCAAAGTTCAACCTGAGTATTTGAAAATATTTGTTTGAATAATTGTAGGGTATTATTATTTTATAATATTATTTATTTTAAATATTTGTAGCTTCACACTTGACAGTAAGTATAACTTTATTATTATTTCTAAACATTACGCCAATTACGAAGTACCTACACAGAAAAATAAGAATGGCTGAGAGTGACTTAATCTATCTATACAATCTTGAAAATTTATATGTCTGTTTGTATAATATACAGGGTGTCCTTGGAAGTATGGATCAAATCGAATAGGGGCGTGGGCCAGGTTATTTCCAAACATTTTGACCCTGAGAATGTCAGTCAATTTTTTACGGTTCAAAAGTTATGACCGATTTTTTTTTTTTCAATCACTTCGCATAGTGCTCAAAGAAAATAATCATAAAAAAATACTATCAGGGCTATATAAAAAAAATAAATTGATAGCCCTGATAGTTTTTTTTAAAGATTTCTTTAAAATGCTTTGATTTCTGTTCTTTTTTTTTTTGTTTTTGCTAAAACGTTTGGAAATGACCTTGCCCACGCCCCTATTCGATTTGATTTATACTTCTAGGGACACCCTGTATAATAATATCAAAATAACAGCTTTTCACTAAATACATATATGAAACTGTATACGGTACTTATAAAAAAACAATTTTTAACATTTTTGTCTGTCTGTTTGTTTCCGGCTAAGAGTCTTTGGTCAACTGGACCCACTCGAACTTCTCCAAAACGGCTGGACCCAGCGCTTGTCATTTATGCAGTGCGGCCACCGACATATTATGTTTATAATTATGAGTTTGTTTTCACGAAATCGCCGTCGCGTCACAGTCGCCTTAGTAGTGCGGCCGCGGCCTTAGGTTCCGCGCAAAAAAAATCCCATGAAATCCAAAATGCACGCGATACAGTGTTTTTCCTGTATAAACTGCCATATCATATATATTATACGTAGATGTAGTGAAGGTAAACATTATCAGCTGATAACTGCACTGACGGCACTGTGAGAGGAAGTTTAATTTTATTAACATACAGATCGTGGATCGGGCATTCCAAACCTAACCAATGTGACTTGGGTAATGTTTGATTGACCACGTAGGTAATTGATTTTACCTCTTAGGTAATAAGTAATACGGGCTGGTGTCCGCAACTCCACGTCAATGCGCGTATTTTGCGTACGGATTTTACGTCTTTTGAAAACAGTAGGGAAGATGACTTAGATAAGAAATATTCGAACAAATAATGATCATGTAGGTACATATATTATTACGTTAAAGAAGATTACAAAACAGCCTTCTTGAAATCGATTATATTATGAGCCAATTGTCAACGTATCCACCAATGAACAGGAAAATAAACTAGCGTGTTACGTCACGTCAATAGCTTATCGTACTGAGCCATCCAGAAAAGTTAACCCGAGATATTTTCTTCCCGCCGATTGTATTTTATTTTTATTTTGTTACACCGGGAAGATTTGGAGCGTCGCCTCGTGGCAGCTGAGACGTGTATCTAGGTAATATCTAGACGTCTTGAGCGCAACTTCTAAAAATGTTACTTAATTTTAAAACTGACATAATAAATAGCTGTACATTTGGGTTAAGATTATTTATTTTTGTAGTTGTTTTTGTTGTGTTCGTGAATCTTTGACAGTCGTTACGGGTCGTCAGAAGCCCGAAAGACTGACTACCAGTCTTACCAAGGGTATCGTGTGACCAGTGGCGTAACTATAGGTTGGCATTGGGGCAAAATGCCACGGGCCCCCAGCTAGAAGAGGCCCCCGGCCCGAGAGGCCCATGAGCACAGGAGGATCCTAACATAAGGACATAAGCAGACAGGTGTTAAATTTGTAGGGGAAAGTATGACATGTACGCGGAAGAAGTCGCGGCAGAAGTGCTAATAACATTGATTTACATTGAGGGAGGGCCCCATCCCTTGAATTTGCCACGGGCCCCAAACGGTATGGTTACGCCACTGCGTGTGACAGTGATTAGGTTGTGGAGCTCAGATAGGTAGTTTCTCCATATAAAACACTGGTATTCAGTTGCATCCTGTTAGACTGGAAGCAGGCCCCAAAATAGCTGGGAAAAGGATAGGCAGATTGATTGATTTTTTTTTTGCTTTCATTCTTAAATTATTTAACAGTCCGTAAACGTCCAGTGCGCAATATGGATGTTTAAAGGTGTCATTACAGATGATTACAATGTAAATGGTACTTACATATTCATAAATAACGTATTTGTTGTTGCTACTTTCTTAAAACTTTCAGACGAGAGATATTTAGACGACTATTCAAGACTATAATATATTTTTGACTTTACAACTTTATGAATTCTACGACGTTAATTTATTTGATGCAATACAAACAAGCTTATTACAGATTGCCACGAAGTTACAAACAGTTATAGTTAAACTGGTTTAACGGAAGATATTTGCCCACAATCCTAAGTGGTCACTGAAATCTTGGGGCTTCGAAACCATTCAAAGTTTAAAAGGGGAGTGTGGCTGAACTTACACACAGCCTGGCTAACGGAGTGAATGTTTATGTAACAACAAATAATTGATAGCTTTCCTACAATTTTTAAATACATGCGAGATCAATATTATGTCAACGACTCTGGGTTAATGCTACGAATGTGTTTAGTTGGTAAGCCAAAAATAAATAAATACCATACCATTATTCCTGATGACTGAGCGATGCGGACTAATTTTTATGATGCCCTTTGATTATTTCTCTTCCTTTTGATATGTACTTGTACTTATTAATATTATTTTAAGACGTTTAGCTTTTTAAATTATGTAAATATACATCAATGATTAAGTAATACATGCGTCAATATTATCTGTGTATAGGTCTACATATAGAGGGGCTTGTGGCTGAGTAATAACAGCCGCACGGGTCGATCTAACAGGTTAAGGTCCGTGGATGGGTGATCCACTTCACATACCAAGACCCCTCTGTGCCTCGGAAAGCGCGTTAAGCCGTTAGTCCCGGCTGTCATTCGTGGATCTTCGACAGTCGTTACGTGTCGTTAGAAGCCCGAAAGACTGACAACCAGTCTTACCAAGGAGTGTTGTATTACCCAGTAACTGGGTTGTGGAGGTTAGATAGGCAGTCGCGCCATGTAAAATACTGGTATTCAGCTGCATCCGGTTAGACTGGAAGCCGACCACAATACAGTTGGGAAAAGGCTAGGCAGATGAGATGAGGTCTACATCAGGCGGACTTTACTCTCTTTCATCAAATCCTCTTATTTTTTTTCCTATACGAGGTTTTTTATTAATGGACGACCCATTTAATAAAAGTGTTAACTCCAAGAATATTCATATCGTCCACTTTTAAATATTGTCGATGAGTCGTTAAGTAGGCTCTATGTACTGCAAAAATCCCCAAAAGGTCTGAAAATCATTACCTTCTTTCCACGTTACAGGAGCTAATGTTCTGTACATTTTAACAGTTATTAGCCAGTAGTTGGCGGTAATGGTACAATGCGTATTTTACGAGCATTTTTAATGTAGCGTGAGGCAAAATTGTCTCTTTAAGGGCCATAAGGAAAGCGGGTGCGTCGGGGCCAGTGTTGCCCACATGAGCTGTTATTTACGATTGTCGAACACACTTTCCTGGTCCTTTTTCGCTTTTATCCATTCCGTTAATAGATTACGGCGAAGTCAAAAGAAACGGTAATGGATTTATTTTCGCATTCCCCGATTTTGGTCCTTCCTCCGATTATGTAATTCACATGTAGCTTACTGATTTCTAAGGTTTTATATTATAAGCTGTTCAGAAACCATGAAGACCTTGTACGAGGAGATACTTACCTAATTTTAGATTGTAAAATTCTTTCTTTCTCTGAACCTCGATTGCAAAATTCTATCTATTTGATTTAATTGAACACTTTAGGAGGCAGAGTGAACCACGAGTTGCTTTAGTTAATTGCCTTTTAACCCTTTTACCGATGACGGCAATATACGTGCCGCCATCTAATAGGCATATTAATTAAAGCTTAATTTTGGTAAACCATACCCCAAATTTTATTTTGCTGCTACACTTGGATCCTTCTGCTGGTAAAAGGGTTAATAACATCGATTGTAAACACGCATACAATGCATATACGCCGTCCATGCAGAAATTAACTTGATTAGTCCTAGTATTCCATAATATTAATTAATATCAACAACTACTCATCTCGGATTGGCTATTACTAATATTAGGGACTGAGCAAAGCTTAATCGTATAATCTCATTACGTATTCTAGGAGATATCCATACATCGGTTTGCATTGATGCTGACGGTTGTGGGCTCAGTACGTTGCTCCTAAGCTTCCTCGAGGAGGGGGGGGGGGTCACCAAAGAATAGCACATGGGTCAATGTTGCGTGACATAACATCACGTCCCAAGGATGAAGGGGCAGTCAGAAGTGTATAGTTCTTTTTAAAATATAATATATTTTTAAAAGA
Organism: Amphipoea lucens; assembly: GCA_947508005.1. Taxonomy (NCBI): domain Eukaryota; kingdom Metazoa; phylum Arthropoda; class Insecta; order Lepidoptera; family Noctuidae; genus Amphipoea; species Amphipoea lucens. The sequence goes on from OX382356.1 coordinate 10,812,021, forward strand.
AAAATTCAATTACACTTTGCTTAAACAAGGAACATATTCCTACGTCTGTATATGATCTTGTTTTTGCCTGTGGCTTCGCCTGCAAATGTCGGAACATATTCTACAGCAACATGTAATACTTGGATCAAAAGTACCATATGCATAGCGCTGGGGCTCTGTCCTGCATAGGGTCGCAGCATAATGCTGAGCGATAGCCGTTTTGCGTGGATGTGACGCATGTTTTCCCCTACCTTTTTATTTTATTTTTTGTGTTTTTATTCTTTTTGGGGCTTTTCCACCGCAAATAAACGTATTTTCTTTCTTTCTTTCTTTATATGTATTAATCCAGGTTATAAACTATCTGCGTGCCAAATTTCATCCAAATCCGTTTAACCGTTTTTGCGTCAATCCAGAACATACATCCAGACAAAAATTCTTATTTTCGGTATCAGACTCGTTCCAACACCTCGTAGCAATGACTTAAAAAAAATATTGTGCAGTTTTAACTTCGTTACTAATTTTATTATATGTATATAAGACTAACTTTTGCCCACGACTTCGTCGCATCCCCATCGCATCGCATCGCTTGCCCGCACTATTACTTCGTTTTCACTTAGCGTTCTTCTTTTTGCTCGACTCCTAATACCCTGATTACACCTACCGAGTAGAGCGGCGAGAGAGTAAAATGTTAGAAGTAAAATGTATGAAGGCCCGGCCGAGGGCACACTCTCGTCAATGTACCTACTCGGCAGGTGTAATCAGGGTATAAGGGTTCTAGCGTGATGCTGAATTTGGCTATCAAATGCAAAACATTTTTTCAAATCCGACTGGTAGTTCCAGAGATTAGCGCGTTCAAACAAACCCTTCAGCTCTATTATTTCATCATCTGCCTAGCCTTTTCCCAAGTACACACAGTAAAATACGAAAATAAAAACTATGTTGGAGTCGGCTTCCAGTCTAACTGGATGCAGCTGAATACCAGTATTTTACATGGAGCGACTGCCTATCTGACCTCCACAACCCAGTTACTGGGTAATACGATACCCCTTGGTAAGACTGATTATCAGACTTTCGGGCTTCTGACTACCCCTAACGACCCTCAAAGATCCACGAATGACAACCTGGGCACAACGGCTTAACGTGCTTTCCGAGGCACGGAAGGGTCTTGGTATGTAAAGATGGTCACCCATCCACAGACCAACCGCGGCAAGCTTAGCTTAACCTGATTGATCAACCTGTGCGGCTGTTATTATTTAGCCACGGGCCCCTCACCTAACCTTATCCGCAATATCTTCACTTCATGTACAAATACATAAAGTCCTTTAGGTATTGTAATTGAATAATATTTTGATGTTAGCTCATAGCTGTGGTTTATACACCCGGATTGAGAATTTCAAAGCAATTTGGAGTGTGTGGCGAATTTGAATGGCTACCATTCAGGCTATGTGTTGTGGTGCCGGTTATTGAATACATAGATCGGTCCTATGTGACACTTCATAGTATATTTTCGGATGAATGGGGAATTACAGTTCGTGCAATAAACAGGAGGTAATTCCTCCATTCATCTGAATAAAGATTACAATTTCATGCAATGATTTCATGGTTTTAATAACGCTACACTCATGCTTGTTTTCGTTATCTGATCACTCTAATCCATATTTCCATACTACTCCAAACTCCATCACACTATCACACTAATATTATAAAGGCGAAAGTTTGTGAGTGTGTGTGTGTGTTTATATGTTTGTTACTTCTTCACGCTCAAACCGCTGAACCGATTTAGATGAAATTTGGTATAGAGATAGTTTGAGTCCCAGGAAAGGACATAGGCTACTTTTTATCCCGACATTCCCACGGGATCGACATTTACGCGGGTGAAACCGCGGGGCGCAGCTAGTACTTAATAACTCTGCCTGTCTGTCTGTCTCTAGTATTGCTGCAATCATATCGTGATGATCAACTTAACTAAGATTTTGATTAAACTACGAGTAAACAACATATCGTCAATCAAGCTAAAAAAGTCACTTGATTGGAATTTGGAGTGCATTTTTTTCAGAACATGAAATCCATCACACTAATATTATAAAGGCGAAAGTTTGTGAGTGTGTGTGTGTGTGTGTGTGTGTTTGTTACTTCTTCACGCCTAAACCACTGAACCGATTTAGATGAAATTTGGTATAGAGATAGTTTGAGTCCCGGAAAAGGACATAGGATAGTTTTTATCCCGATATTCCCACGGGATCGACATTTACGCGGGTGGAACCGCGGGGCGCAGCTAGTACTATATAATATTATAAATTCGAATGTAACTCTGTCTGTATGTTACCTTTTCACGCCTAAACCGCTGAGCCGATTTAGATGAAACTTGGTATAGAGATAGTTTGAGTCCCGGGAAAGGACATGGGATAGTTTTTATCCCGATATTCCCACGGGATCGAAATTTATACGGGTGAAACCGGCGCTGCTAGTTTTAAATAAATCACAACTTAACATCACGCCTGTAATTCTTGAAGGGTTAGGCAGAGGTGTACCATATTTCGACAGTTACCTATGTTTAAGTTCCATGTCGTAGAAGATGAGCCAATTGCCATCAAACGGGAAAATTCAGACTTCGAGCTGCGAAAAATTTACATCGATAATATTTCCGTACTTTAAAACTTTTAGCGTAATATATTTAGTTCAAGTATTATAAACTGACATATGGAAATGAAATTATATAAAATGAAATTATTTATTTTGCAAATAGAATATCGGAATCACTTTTACACATCATAATTATTATAATAAAAATAATCTAGATGAAGTTGGTGTTTCCTATCTGACTACTCTGAGAAGATAGGCCGAAACAAACTCAGAGGTCACTGCAGTCTCTTTTAAAGTCCAGACATAATCTTGGTCAGATCATGTGAAGACCATGTAGATGAGAGTCGTTTGTCAACTCGTCCTTCATGCCTACGGCCCATTTTGGGACGACTTGACGAAAATCTAAATAATTTTATTTTCGTTCTGCAAGTCGTCCCACATTTTTTTTGTATGGAACTTTAAACTTTATCAACGTTTGGTACAGTTAGCAAGACGAGTCATAACAATATTTCTTTAAGAATTTTTAGTTTTTACTGGTATTTATCGGAAAGTACCACACAGATTTGAGTGGATCAGTCCAGTCAGTGCAAGCATTTGACACTAATCGTGTAACTCAACCCAGAACTTGAACAGCTCAACGTCGTTTACCGTACATTCATTAAAAATAAGTTTTGTTTATACTGATTTCATAAGATACTCAAAAAGCTTTTAGCTATACCTAATATGAGTTAACTTATGCATAAATGGTTGACTTAATTAAGCTAGCACTCAATGTGCTTGCTCGTAAGTTCAGTTTTATGAGTAAATATTATGTTAAACTTGATTAAGATACTTGGTCCTCATCTATGGGCTGTTTCAAAGCAAAGAAAAATCTACTACTCACATAATCAGCCTATAAGTAATGTTCCCATTGCTGGGACACAGGTCTCCTCTAGGTGAGAGGGAGTGGGCCGTAATCCACCACGCGGGCCCAGTGCGGGTTGGCAGATGTCACATGTCTTCGAATTGTTGGTTCTGGGACATGCCGGTTTCCTCACGATGTTTTCCTTCACCGTTTTGAGAGCAGTGGTGATGAAATAATTTACATAAAGTAAAGCACCTGTCTGGGTTCGAACCTACGACCCACACCTCGTAAGTCGCGGCCGTTACCACTTGGCCACCATTGCTCTGGTCTTTTATAAAGCACAATTATATCTATACTACTTATTTATTTTATTTATTTTATTTTATTTTATTTCTTCAGGATAACAAACAATTGCGCAATGCTTAATATTAAGGTACAGGTTTTTTATAAAAAAAAAGTAATCACGCAACCAGCATCGTTATCCACAAATTAATACAACTGTAAAATTAGTTCCAAGCAAACTTAGCAAACAATTATTTTCTATCATAGATTAACTGGGTACGGTGAAATAACATGTGACAAAAACTAAATGTGCAAATATAACAACTAACACTATGTGGTATCTATTTGAATAGGTTTTTTAGAAATACTATTTTTAAACTGTGCGAGTGACAACGCAAATATGTCAATATCAGCAAAATTATCGTTGTAACTTATCATTAGTCGACGCAAAGGAGCTCGTTCTCCTGTATATTTTTATTTTGTGTATTTAGTAAAATCTATTATGCTCAATCACCATTGAACATAATAGATTTTACCTATTCAATGTAAATAAAATACATAATTATTACTTTATTACATTTATTATGTTTATAAATAAATTGATGAGCACAGATAATATTATCGGATGGTTGTCATCCAATAATATTCAGTCTATTATGTCTGCCTGTCTACAGGAATCTTATTTGTTGAGAGAAAAAAAATATTGCTCTATTAGTTACCAAAAATATGTGGTCTCTAAGCTTTCTATGATTAAGCCTTTGAAGACTGTTAGGGAGGTTACTTACTGAAAATATTACTAAGATAATTCATATCATATAGGATCTTCTAATCAAATAAACTTTTATATGGAAAATCTGTAGGTTCCTACTTAGACTAAAGAAATGTCGCACCCTGCGTCCTAACCGAATACGAATACGCGATTAACCGAACTTTTACCTGAATAATGCCGTACGTACGCGACTTGATGAATCGCGCAAGTAATGTCATATTCATGTATACGAGCGTGACAATCGCGTACTCGCTTTAGGTTAGGACGCGGCCTTAGATAAACTTATTTAAGGAAATGTAAAGCACAGGTTTATAAAGACGAAGCACAATTATATTATTGTCTTCGTAGAGTTAATAAAAATAAAGTTTTTATGAATACGAAGTAAGTATTACGTTTTCATTTTATCTCAGACTATATTTTGGATAATTGTTTATTTTATACCACCAGTATTCACTATATCCCGAAACCCCTGAATTCACTAAAAACGGGATACGGACACACCTATTGTTGCAGATATGAAAAACAATAGTGAACCCGCTTTTTGCTGCCGGCTGTATGTGGAAAACAAATGTTTGTTTAAGTCGTAAAATAGTGCGCGAGGCCCCGAGCCTATTAAGTGGAGAGGTGAACAAATAAACGAGTTAGCAATCGAATAAAGATTTTTCGTTTTGTTGAAAAGAATAGCGCGCCGGCGCCGCACAGTGGAACGAATGTATGGGAGCGGTTGGACGTAGACATGTCCGAAAAAAAAGAGTAAAATTATGCCAAACTAATGATGCCATCTTATTCGATTACTTAATGCCTTCATAACTTGTGGTGATGAATTTCTTCATAACTCCCATATTTCGGGAGTAATTTGAGAAAATGTGAAATTTTACTATGAAAATGAGTGTATCGAGCTCTCTCCCTCCTGATTCCGGGCTTGTTTCAAGTAGCGGTCTCTAATATCATAATGCTTATACTAAGAGCTATATTTAATACTAAGACACATAGTGCGCCAAATGTGCACTTTCTGGGATAAAGAGTGATGTTTATTTTATAACACAATTTTTTTATTTTTTGTTTATTTTGTTGATTAAAACCGTTTTTCTAAAGGTTTACCTTATTACAATAACATTTCTGAGCAGCCAATTAGAGAAGATATAAGCTAATTAGGATATATAATTAGGGACTTAAGGTTTACATATAAAACTGATGCACTAATGATTACTGATAAGAACATTGCTATTATTTAATTACTAAATGGCTCTTAATACACTAATTTAGCATGCATCATTTACTAATTATCACAATAACTAATTACCTTGCAATATTTAACAAAGGATACCTGGGATACCTGGATTTTATATAAATAGGTCACTATTAGTAACTTTAAAATCAGTGTTGATTTACACCTCGTTGTATCCAAGCTAATCTCGCAATGTATTTTCCAAATTTTAATACAAATCTTGATATTCACGTTGCTTTATGCGCACGCGCACATAAAGATTTACGCGACTTTAACTATTTGTTCAGTGTTTTAAAAGATAACAGTTGTGTTCAGTTATGTGAAAGTGCTGAAACAAGTTTAAAAGACTGGTGTCGTCGATTTTGCTACCGCATTTATGCAAAATGGACACAGTCTGGAAGAAGCACAGATAAGTTTCGGAAGAAACATGAGATTTGGCTACAGGCTGCAATTCAATGGCCGGAATTACAGAATGAAAATATGGAACCTTCTACAGAAAATATAAGTGACGTCATCGAGCCCATAATTTCTCCTGCTAAATCTGATGCTTCAACTTGTACACATCCTAGTCCTCGTAAATCTTTTGAGGACCTTAGTAACCGGCAAAAAAGAAGACGCACTGAAGATAGTCTTTCATGCAGCAGTAGCAGCGCTGAAATTATGTTTTCGGCCGAAAGGGCGCTTCAAAAGGCAGGACAAAGCGATACAGCTTATGTTATGAAATACTTGACGGAGAATCCAGAAGAGGCCTCAAAAATCAAAGCCTTCATTGAAGGTAAATCAATTCAGGTACGGGAAATATCCCCTTTGAAGGCATTGGCTCTTTATGTATCGATGAACTTATCGAAATGGCGCTATAACACTCTTCGGGATTTCAACACTCAAGAAGGAGCTCTTCAATACCCGAGTTACTACATGTTGGTTAAAGAAAAAATTAAGTGCTATCCGGCCAAAGAAGATCTCACAGTTACAGAGAGCTCTGCAAAAATCAAATTACAAGCCTTGATGGATTTAACCTCAAGAAGACTTATTAGGTCGTTAGAAACCCCTGTTGATCCCAATCAACAGCTCGTATTGACCAGCAAATGGGGTTTTGACGGATCATCTAGCCAAAGCATTTATCATCAAAGGACGAGTGAAGATGAGCAAATCGATCTTGCTAGTAATTTTATGATTAGTCTTGTACCACTGCGGCTCGTCTCAAAAGGTGTAACAATTTGGGAAAACGAGCGACCATCTTCCACTTCATTTTGCCGGCCAATATTGTTTAAGTTTATAAAGGAAACCAAAGAAAATGTGCAGAGAGAGATGGCTGAAATCGAAGCAGAGATTGAAGCCTTAACTCCATCCACCATCACTGATGGAATTAGTGTCAAACACCAACTGCTGTTGACAATGATTGATGGTAAAATTCATTCCATTATATCCAATACAGCAGCTTCAGTGTGTGACATATGCAAGGCTTGTCCTAAAGAAATGAATAATTTAGAGTTAATCAAAGATAAACACGCAAACGAGGACATGTATAAATATGGCTTAAGCACCCTTCACGCTTGGATTCGCTCAATGGAATGCTTATTACACATTTCCTACAAATTAGACATAAAATCATGGCAAGTAAGGGGTGATATAGCAAAAAGGCAAGTTGATGACAGGAAGAAAAGAGTTCAAGAGGCTGTAAGAAGAGAAACGGGCTTACTTCTCGATGTTGTGAAACAAGGCAGTGGATCCACCAACAATGGCAACTCGGCAAGGAGATTTTTTGAAAACTACACTAAATCTGCTGAACTGACCGGAATAGATGCTATGCTTTTAAGAAAAATCTGTGTGATCTTGCAGTGTATTTCATCAGGAGAGAAGATCAACGTAACTAAATTCCGAGAGTTCTGCTTTGATACTGCTAAGCTTTACGTGGAGTTATACCCATGGTATTATATGCCTTCTTCACTTCATAAAATTTTAATGCATGGGCCAGACATAGTTCAGAACATGTCAATTGTGCCCATTGGTTTTCTATCCGAAGAGGCATCTGAGGCTAGAAATAAAGATTTTAGAAAATATAGAGAGGGGCATTCTCGAAAGCATAGCAGTATCTCATGCAATGAAGATATTATGCACAATCTTTTACTGTCTTCTGATCCACTTGTTACAAGTATCCGTCCAAAAGGAAATAAGTTTGTAAAAAAATCTTCTTTTAAGGAATTTTATGAGCTTACGGATTCTGAGAAAAGTGATATCGAATTTGTTAACATAAATGATTTAGCGGACATCGATTCTGAATTTGAATTAATTGATGATGATGATGATGACGAAGATAATTAAATGATGTTATTGTTTTAAAATGTGTAACTTAGTAAATTAGAGCTTACATCTTAATTATTTATTGTACTTTTAATGAAACTAGGTAATTTATTATCAACTTACTTAAAAGTCATACTCTCATCAGTTCTTGTGAATATTTTTGTTAATATATATTTCTGTATATATATAATATATTTATAGACCTCTTAATAAGTCTGTCTGCGGTTTAAAGTAAATACAAATGGGGAAAAAACGTTTTTTTTTTTTAAATTTTCATTTCCTTTTATCCCAGAAAGTGCACATTTGGCGCACTATGTGTCTTAGTATTAAATATAGCTCTTAGTAATAGCATTACGATATTAGAGACCGCTACTTGAAACAAGCCCGGAATCAGGAGGGAGAGAGCTCGATACACTCATTTTCATAGTAAAATTTCACATTTTCTCAAATTACTCCCGAAATATGGGAGTTATGAAGAAATTCATCACCACAAGTTATGAAGGCATTAAGTAATCGAATAAGATGGCATCATTAGTTTGGCATAATTTTACTCTTTTTTTTCGGACATGTCTACGTCCAACCGCTCCCATACATTCGTTCCACTGTGCGCCGCTTGGGGGGTTACTCGATAATACTCAGCGCGAAAACGGATTCCGTGTCAATTTGAAGACATTGTTCACTATGCTGTTTTTTTCTTTGAACATGTGCTTTTTTAACCGACTTCAAAAATGGTGGTTCTGTATTCGACTTGTATGTATGTATGTATTTTTGTATGTCCGCGATTTTCTTAAAAAATAATAAAGCAATTTTGATAATTCTTTCATTAATGTGATCTACATACTTTCAGGAAGGTTTTAGTATATTATAATACATTAGGTAATTATTCTTATGTACGAAGTTATATGCATAATTGTACTGCATCTGAAAGCAAAAAGAAAGAAAGAAAAATACATTAATTTGCGGCAAACATGACGCATCAAAAAAAAAAAAAAAATAACAAAAAAAAATCAAAATAACAATTAGGGAGAAAACATGCGTCTCATCTACGCAAAACGGTCATCGCTCTGGCATTTCTATGCGAATTTTGATGATTCTTCAAGTCGGTGTCTTCAATTCTTCAATGCTCTAGTGTTAATTGAATTTGTGTGGGGTAGGTACAACTAAAAAGTGAAATATAAAAACTATTTACAAAAAAAAAAAACAACCGACTTCAAAAAAAAAAACACTACAAAGTTCACCTATGAGATTTTTACTGAAAAGACCGGCCCGAAGCCCATCTATTTAAAAGAAATACATTGTTGATGGGAAAAAGTTTGACCTTTTCGTCAAAAGATGACAATTTGCAAAATTTTCTAGTAGCCACAGGACATTAACCTTAAGAAAACTCAGGATATTCTGAATTGATCAGTTAAACAAATTTTTCAATTCGTTAGTATTTACACTACACGACTAACTAAATAACTATCAAATAAATACAAAAACAAAAGACACATAGTGCGTGTGCTCTCACTTACTTCTTTGGATTACAAATTTTGCTGCGGTTTTTTCCCGCGAGCCATCTGTAACATTTCACGGTTTTAAAATCAGTCGCGGGAAAAAACCGCAAGTGAAGCAGTTTGTATTAGTTTCCCTGAGTCACAAAATCACACGGTTAAAAACCGCTGCGGTTAAACCGTAGTGCGGCCTAAGCCTTATGCATCCAAGTTCTCATCCGCATCGTTGTTATTCGTAAGTTAATTATGATTGTAACAAACATACAAACTTATCTAGGTACGCTTTAAACTGAATAAGTTTGTTGTTAGAATAAATATTAATTACATTTCCCCGAAATTATAAGCATGACGTTAAAATATAACGCCCACGCTGTTATTAATTGTAAAACGTCAATTAAACCCGGTAAAGTATCGGTGAATGCTTTTATATTTAAACTAATTACTTTCTTCCTTAAAATCCTCTTTATTTACATAAAATAATGACGGAGAGGTAATTACGCAGATTTATTGTACAAAAAGTTACTTTATACTCCCGTATCACATTTCCTGAAATTACCAGCGTATGGCGTCCCGTTTGTTATACAAAGTACTTAGGTAACAACGAGTTTATGAAAGATACGAGAGAAATAATACTTTGAGCACAAAAGAAGACTTGTACAAAGTACAATATTTTATGACGTAGACGGTGTGACGTCACGTTTGATGTGCGGCCGACTTACAGTATGGTGATCATATTTCGGCGAGCGCTAGTTTCAAAGGGAGCTGCCTGTTGGGACAGATAACGTAGTAAATGTCAATCTCTGTAGGTCTGCTCCATTTTGAGGGGATCAAAGTTCCGGGTACGGATTATAAGGGTCTAAGATAAGCTTATTTTCTGAAGGCTAATTTTCTACCCACCTACTTCCTTTGTTGAATCGTTTGATGAATCCAGTTTTTATTATGAATGTATCTGCGTCGGAGAAAGAAATCTTACAAATTAGAAAATTTCTTTGTTTCCATTTGGTTATATATTTTCTTTCACTGGACTGCCTAAATACTTGTGATTACAAAGCATAATTATTTTTTATCTGAAGGCTGAATTAAGTAAACACAGAAAATAATTAGTTGAAGCACATAGTAATTGTCCTTACAGCTAACAACATGTACTTATTCTAGATTTTTGTGTTGCGAAATAGTCGAGGGAAATAGAAAAGGTGGATTTTTTAATGACCGAGTGCACACTACTAAAAGCAATAACAATGCGAGCATGGTCAGAATTATCTTTAAAAATATAGGAGGTATACGCAAAATAATCAGATAAAAACGAGTTATTTTATGAAAAGTATAAAAACAGGAAAAAGATTATGCTTTTCCTGTTGCATTTTTTTCCTCGCGAATATCTCGGTTTGACAAAATGTTATAGTTTTTAAGGCGCTTATATAATTATAGGCAATTGGTGATTAGTGAATTATTTTATACCTATGGGATCATGTAAAATAATATCATATAATAAATATGAAAGTTTTGTGTTTATTTGTCAGGTACTTCTACTTATTGAATCACGCAAAAACGGATAAACGGATTTGGATGAAATTTGGCACATACCTAGTAATTTTGTGACCGGGATTTTGCACATAGGATACTTTTTATCTCGGTAGTACTTACCCGTAAGATATTTCCCGATAGGCAAAAGCTAGTGTGAAATAATACGAAACTAAACTTTCAAAGACTACTCCACACAATACAGGCAAGTGGCGATTTATATAGGTAGCAACATCATAATAAAGCAGTATGCAGCACATGGCTTGCATTGCCGAAATTTGTGCCGAAAAGTACGGCGACATAGTTCCGAAACAATGCGCTGATTCAATATGAACGTGGCCCAGTTTGGACAAGGCCTTACTTTGTGCGTCTGGCAAAGATATAAGCAATCTAGTTGTGACGTAAAAAGCACGCCCGCCGCGGGGAAAACGGCTAGTGAAAATATAAATTAATTAGTTGGTAACAAAATTACCCGTGACGAGGGTCACAAAAAACAATGTCCTCATACCAAAAACCTTTTAACGAGAACGTTAATGGTTAGGTTCTGTGATATAATTTGTGACACGTTATGAAGGGCGTGTAAAAGCTGTTCACTAATGAAAAAATATGTGACTTACTTAGGTGCTTATAGGTGTAATATTGCACGATTCATAATGCGAAGCATTAGAGAGTGCTTTACGATCGAAATTTTTTTTGCCTCCTTTCTGCAACTGTTTCTATTGTTATTATACTCCTGCTAGTTCACATAACCCACTTAATTTATATACCATTGTAAAGATAATTTAATGGAGATTAATACTGTAAAATTGTAAAAATTGATTTAATGCAGTAGAAATAAAAAAAAATCAAATGATTTCTAAAAAAATTCCTGTTAATCAAGTGTGAAACCTAAAAACATTGCAGCTTGCGAAAAAATCATTTTTTTTTTTTTTTAATAGATTCGTTACAGCCATAGGAGGAACCCTATTGTTAATGGCTCTTTTGTTCAAAGTAGTTTAATTATAATTAATAAAAAACGAACTAATGTAATATCTATAACTAAGGTTTTTTATACGATCAAATGAGCATTATGAGTCGCGCACTTTTGGATTTTCCAAATTTTTTCAGTAACCACTGGTTACTGAAAAATTATGAAACATTAAGTATTCTGTGCCAGTGGATAGGATATTTCTAACCTGGGGGGTGATTGCGTAACACGCTATCAGTATGGCTTTCATTTTGACAGTTCAATAACATATATTGCGTTATTTACTTGTTTAGCAGGCAAATTTTTTGAACATATAAAGCAATGGATTAGGAATATCCTTCAAAATGATTCAGATTGATAGTGTGTTATGCAATCAGGGTGCTGAAAATTGAGCAACAGAAACTATAGCATAACAAAATGCTTAAAAAACATCTTGCCCTTCTCTAATAATATGACAGATAGAGCTTTAGAAAAGGACTGTCATACAGGTATTGCCCGGTACAGATTGGTGAAACAAAAAAATACGAAATATACTATAAATGAACCGTCCATACTTTTAAGAAAGAAAATACATTTATTTGGCACAGGCTAAGAGGTGTACACAACAGTAGGAGGATAAAATAGCCAAAGATTATTACATAATGGCAACCATGTGATGGTAAAAGGAAAAGAGGCAGACAGGCAAATAGATGGATTGATGACATTAGGAATGTTGGAGAGGCTATCTGGTCACGGAAAGCTAAAGATAGAAAGGAATGGAAACAGATGGAAGAGGTCTCTGTGTCACAAGACACGCTGGTCACTAAACCGGGAAGCTTGATGTATTAGTTTATAAGTTAGTCATTAGGTATATATTTCGCAGCCAACTGGTTAAATTAGCCGTTTAGTTAACCGCCCGGCTTTTGGAAGTAGTGCTCGCCTCGCTTCGCTCTCTCGGCTCGCACACGGTTGATCACAGTTCTAGCCTAACCTAAACCATTTGGTCGGGGTACCCTGGCTTAGTTACTTAGTAACTCGGCTCGCTCGTGATTGGTTACAGTTCCAACCTAAACTATAATTGAATATTATTCAGGCTGTTAGTTGAACGGCCGCCGTTTATTTAAAAGGCTAGGCGGTTAACTAAACGGCTAATTCAACCAGTTGGCTGCGACATATACATTGTATGTTTAGTTTCAGCAATAAAGACTGAATAATAATTTTAAAAAGGCACACAATATAATATACATCAGATAATAATAAAATAAAAAGTGTAAAGTGCGATGTAAGAAATTAGCAGGAAAGTGTGCCTCACGGGCTCACGGCTGCGCCAAAATGCCAGACAACTCGTGGCTGGCGCTGGTTTTCAACAAGTGTGGGTGACGGATGCAAATCAGTGTTATACTGCAACGTGACGTGTGTATGCATACTATAAAATACATTTGTGTCAGATAAAAATAGTAAAAAGTATGTATATAAATAGTGTGATATAGAATAACATTGCAAAACAAAACAAAAAAGAAACATATGCAATGCAACATCAAATGTAACACAATAACTAAGTATGCGAATTTGTTTCAAAGCGTGCTACATTTGATGTTACGTTTAACCAATCTGTACCGGGCATATGATTGACAGATAAAAACGAGGCTCAACAAAGCCGAACTTTTAGTTTAAACTTTTTTGCTCTGATAAATAAATTTTCATGACACCTACTCCTTTAATTAACTTTCACAGTGCATGTGTATTAAAAATTCCCGTCAGTGTTTACTAACCACGTTCCGTCCCCGTCCCGTCCACGTTCTAACGCCGTCCCGTACACGTTACGTATGCAGCGACCATAATACGTTGACAGTCGTCACGGGTCCTCAGAAGCCCGAAAGTCTGACAACCAGTGTTACCATGGTGTATCGTTTTAGCCAGGAACTGGGTAGCGAAGGTCAGATAGGCAGTCGCTCCATGTACTGTTAGTACTGTCAGTGTAACAGTGTACTGTTAGACTGGCAGCCGACCCCAACAAAGTTGGGAAAAGGCTAGGCATATTGATTGCTCCTTTATAACTTTACATCAAAGATAATTTCATTTTGAGCAGAAATAAAGCTTTTGTTCATTTTCTAGCCTTTCTATGTTCCATCACATCGCTCAGAACTGCGTTTGGACGGAGGTGTAGACGGCCAAAGCCCACGGAGTTATGATGTGACGAATGCTTTCTACCAAATTATTGTTGTTTTTTTTTTGTGTTTGTGTTTTTTATATCCGTCATGTTTGCCGTTTTGGAGTGGAGTCCGCGTACCGGCAAGCGTAGTGTGGGACGCCTTCCAGCTAGATGGACGGACGACCTAAAGAAGGTGGTTGGGGTAGACTGGATGCGGAAGGCGGAGGACAGGGTGCTGTGGCGCAGTCTGGGAGAGGCCTATGTCCAGCAGTGGACTGCGATAGGTTGAGTTGATTGATGTTTACCGCAAACAAAAGTATTTTCTTTCTTCCTTTCTAACAATTACGCCTTGTTTACCTGAAGGGTTGAGCAAAAGTGTACCTAATAATATAGTCACATTTCGCCAGTTACTTTTAAATCCCATGTAATAGGGGGCGAAGCTTATTGCCGTCAACTGGGCACAAATCCTGACTCCGGGCTGCCACTCAGAAATTCCAGGTAGAAAAATCCAAGTACACTTTGCCCGACCTGGAAATCGAATCCAGGGCCTCATGCTCAGCAGTAGCGCTTGCGACTACTAGACCAACGAAGTTTTGCCTACCAACTTAAATTGCAACTCATCGTATACTTAAGTCACAACTGTCATTCCTTGACAGTTGTTTGAAATGGCTATAACACGGAAAATTGACGTAGTGTCAATTTGTTTAACAAATAACAATTAATTTCCCTGTCTGTATGGCAAGTCATCATGTGCCTAGCCTTTTCCCAACTATCTTGGGGTCGGCTTCCAGTCTAACCGGATGCAGCTGAGTACCAGTATTTTACATGGAGCGACTGCCTACCTGACCTCCACAGCCCCGTTACTGGGCAACACGAAACCCCTTGGTAAGACTGATTGTCACACTTTCCGGCTTCTGACAGCCCGTAACGACCGTATCTGCATGACAAGTAAAAACTTAAATAATAATAAGAACACAGAGACCCAACTTCGCACTAATAACACTAATGTCTTCAGCTACTTTAGAGAATAGAGCATTAATTTGTTTCCCAATTGGCTCGGTTTCAATAAGTTCTCGTGTAACAAAAATTAGTCAAGTGCGTGTCAGTGAAGACACTTTCTGGTTCCGTTAGCTGTCTTGAAATTGTTTTAATAAGTTTATGGTGCATACGAAACATGCTATGAGTTAAGTACAGTGTACACAAAAAGAATTACCTCGTTTATAGAAAGAAATCGAGAGAAAGAAAAAAAACCGGCCAAGTGCGTGTCGGACTACGCACAATGAAGGGTTCCGTAGTTGGGATGAATTTATCCCAAGAAAAACCGTAACATTGTAGTTGAAAATCATGTTCTTTCATACATTGCAACTGCAAATTTATGTTGATCGACTATTACTTACTCGTAAACTTGTAGTCTACTCTTAGCTGTGATAGTTTTCCTTTTAATTTCGTTATAATTATATACTACTGCCGTGAATTTTCTCACATATCACAAAGCAACCATTTAGGTAACACGGGGGGGGGGGGGGGTACACTTGACTCTAACAAAAATAAATAACAAAAATTTGCACTTTAAAGCTTAGTATTTCACAAACAGATCCTTGAATCGAAAAATGGTTATCACAAACCCGCAATATTTTTGAAAGACCTATCCAACGATACCCCACACCATCATGGGCTAGACGAGAGAAAAAAGAAACATTCTCTCTTTACGTATACAGGTACCCTAAAAATTTTTATTTCACTTTGTCGGCGTGAATAATATGTATATCCATGCCAAAAAATTATAGCTTTCTAGTACTAACAGTCTCTGAGCTAAGCTGCGGACGGACGGACGTACAGACGGTCATGGCGAAACAATACTCGTACGGGTTCCTTGTTGACTACGGAACCCTAAAAAATGCGTTTATTGGCATTATAGCAAAAAATACACTTTAAAACTATAAAAAACAAAACAAAGATTGTAATGCCTAAAGGACACAGGGTATAGGTCCTACCTGGCCCCACGTGGTAACAAAACCAGTATAGATTGGCCTTGTATTCTATTGAAACTCTTTACTACGCTGGGCCAGCTAAAAGTCAAAATGTTACCTTAAAATAAAATCAACTTCTAGTTGAAACAAGTATACCGGTGTGAGGCACATTTTCTTTCATCGTTGGAAACTAGGTAAACGTGGGTTTATTATTTTACAAAAGAACTCTTAAAAGCCTGCCCTTTTTCATTAACAGACCTTATTATTTTAAGTAATTTTTAATAGAAATAAAATATCAACATTTTCTAAATGGCTACATAAAGGAGCTGTTGGAAAGTTTTAATGGAAAAGTTTCCAGTTCAAAACAACACGGTTGGAGTGCACTGTTAAATTGTTAAAGTAAGTTTTTTTGCTGTGGTTAAAGTGCTGGTTTTTCTTTAAAGAATTCGAGTAAATAAGGCGACGCGACGCCATCGTTCGGAATTCGTTCGTAACATTTGTATTAGAATGTCAGTTGTCTTTCCGAAAGTCATCTGTCATTCTGGAAAATTGATGCATCGCTATTGGAGTGTTTTTCGTGCAGAACATAGTGTTTATGTGAAAAAAATATTGTGTAAATGTTTAAAAAAATATTTGTTAGTAAATAAAGTCACGTAAGCATAATTAACTTTAAAAAGTGATTAGCTATTATGCCATTTTAATTGATTAAATAATGATATCATAAGTTTTGCACAGTGAGTGGTAGTTAAAACATTATTATTTTTCACTTTTTGAAGTGAAAACTTCTTTAGCGGCGTTGAACACTTTTTGTAATGGGTAAAAAATGTTAAACTCGCGTCAGGGTATCGCGTCAGGACACGTGACCGTCAGGAGAGATTCCCCCCCCCCCATCTCTTTCTACGACGGCGCCGACCGAAGTGAACCAAGTGAGACACGATAATGGATGGATGGTGATTGTGATGGTGATGGCGATGGCGATGACGATGGTGATGGCGATGGCGATGGTGATGGCGATGGTGATGGCGATGGTGATGGCGATGGTGACGGCGATGGTGAAGGCGATGGTGATGGTGATGGTGATGGTGATGGTGATGTGATGTGATGTGAAGTGATGTGATGTGATGGTGATGGTGGACGCGGACGCGGACGTGGATGGACTGCTGATGGCTCGACCGTCTGTGTAGTAGCCACACTGCTGTGTATTCGTAAAATTCGTGTATATAAAGTGTTTCAAAAAATGGAAATTGAACAAAGTGCATCGATTAATGAAAAAAGTGACGCAGAAATAGTGAAAAAAACTTATATTAAGTCAATTAATAATTGATTTATTTCAACGTCAATATTCAAGTTTTCACTTCTGCCGGCACTCCCGGAGTGCAACCCCTCTTTTTTTTTTATTTGTATTTTGTGTTTCCCGAACTATGTCCAAATAAACTTCATTCCTTCTTTCTTTGATACAAATTGAAGTCTTGTAAAAAAAAATATACAGAAAAACCTGATTTTTTAATTGAAACAGCGATGGAACAAAAACGGCCATGAATCAAGGGTTTAATATTATAAACAAGCAAAATATTGTAAGGAATACCCTGTCTTATCTCAACACAAAAGAAACGCGGCTTGTCTACACTGTCCAGCCAAGTGAAGCAGAATGTTTTTACTTCCCCCTTCCTTCCCTAGTTAAACTTTTTCTAACGAAAGCCAAATGCAAATGGCTGTCAATAAGTGTGGCTTTAAGCTTTGGTTTCACTACAGTGCTAGAAATACACATTTTATTTTGGTGCTGGACTGTAGAAAGTAAAACAGATTTGCTTTGGAATGTTTATACAAAACGAATTTAGGTATAAATAGTTCGTCTCTGTAGTCGAAAGTCCGCCACTATGAAAGACATAATCACTTACTTAAGTAAATAGACGCATGCAAAGCTTCCTCAAATAAAACACATGGGTAATAAACTTTACCCTGACTGCTAAGTCCTGACGGACTGACGTTACGTAACGCTTGTAGGACGGTGGGGTAGTGTGGAGGCACCTTTAAATAAATCCGACCACAAGATAATAAAATGTAAATTACTGCGCCGTAACCTTTTTTGCCGAAAAATCCTTGTTACGTCGTGAACTTAACATAGATCGTTAGGAGTTTTCAATCTGCTATTTAAATGCTCTCGCTTCTTTTATTACGAGGAACAAAAATTTACTCTTCGCGCCACCCCGACGTCCCTTCGCTTCTTAATTGTCTCATAAAACAAAGGGAATGAACCGTTTTGCGTCCCTAGTACTCCCATTTTGCAAGAGAGTTTCGTAACCAGTTCAGTCTCCGAATAATGTTTCAAGATTTTTTTTCCATTTGAATAGAGCTCGGAATATCGTATAGTTTTACTATCGCAGTTGCTAAGAAAAGTACAAGTTGCTTCGAATTGTTTTGGCTTTTTTTGCTTTGTCACATTAGAATAGCTGACTAAAACTACAGTTTTATTTGTATTCTTGTTATTATATGCAGACACTTGTGTGTGTTTTATATAACTTGAGCTTTGTCGTAGTTTTTTTATTAATAATCTAAGTGTAGGTGCAAAGCAATTTTGCGAAACGGGAGTGTGAACTGTGTCCACAGAAGAGGTTCTGATGTCGAGGCTCTTTTAGTAGATTCCCTTTCGTTCCATCAGCTTAATCCCTGGCATAAATTATCTCACCCTGGATTTGAACAGCTTCCCTTTTAACTCTCGAAAATATGAAATTTCGTCGGATTTCTAGGTTACAAACTACTTAAGGATTCTTTTTAGTATTTTTTTTTTTAAATCTCCAATATTCCGAGTCGCATTCGCAGTGGCACTAAGCCGTCGTAAACATTCTCCTGGAATAGAATCCGCTTGTAGATGTTGTAGGTGGTAATCGGCGAAGTTAAACAAGAAAGTAGCGTAGGAAACTTATATTTTGAAAAACACAGATAAATTGACAAAACGAGGTAAACACGTACAAGCGCACCCGCTTGTAGTGCTTGCACGGACTCAACTGCCGGCGTCTTGGGTGGGGGTCCAGCGGCCCATACATCTATACTTACATAGCTCAGGTTATACATAAATGTTATTGTAACTACTTACTAACTATGAATCTACGAATCTAAAAAAACATGAGCGCGTCGCTAACATTCCCCCCCGCAGTGCTGGCTTAGCACTCATCAACAAGTGAAATACGCGCGACGCGGGCTGCAGGTCGCTTCCAGACGCCAGTCTTAGTCTTCACTTCGACCAGTCTGATTCGTCCATCCTTTCCTGGGCATGTCCTCTGAATAACACCCTTCGGCCAAGTACTACGAGGACTGCTAGGATCAGCCACCAGCACTACGTCACCTACCTGCAAAGGTTTCACCTCCTCGTTCCATTTTCTTCGAGGCAGTAAGTCAGGAAGAACCTCTTTCACCCATCTACGCCAAACATATCCGCTAACGCTTGTGACTTTCTCCATTGTTTGCGTAGAAACATGTCGGAATCATCGAAAGTCCCAATGATAGGTGTGTTGGATGAGCTGCCTAAAAGAAAATGGTTAGGAGTTAAAGATTCTAAGCTTCCAGGGTCCACAGAGACGTGTGTCAACGGACGACTATTCACCATATTTTCAACTTCCGCCATGAAGGTAAGTAACACTTCCTCGCGCGGAGCGCGTTCCTTCATTATTACTCGAAGTGATGTTTTAACGCTTCGAATAAGCCTCTCCCAGGCCCCACCCCAATGAGGACTGGAGGGAGGTATAAAATGCCACTGCATGGCGTTGTTCACACCGACGGCCTTGAGAGCATCCATATTAAGCGCCTGCTCTGATTGCTTCAGCTCCTTATCGCTTGCTCTTAGGTTGGTGCCGTTGTCAGAGTATAGATGACTGGGCCATCCTCGCCGTGCTGCCATGCGTCGCAGCGCCATAATCAAAGAGTCTGACGTGAGTGATGGAACAAGCTCGATATGAATCGCTCGTACAGTGAGGCAGGTGAACAAAACGCCATATCTCTTCTGCCTTCTTCTACCCACAGTCACTTCCATTGGACCAAACAAGTCCAGGCCACAAAATGAAAATGGTTTTTGGTGATGTGCTACTCGAGCATGAGGTAACTCTCCCATTCTGGGTACTTGAGGTTTACATTTCCTTATGCGGCAAAGCATGCAATCCGAAACCACCCTTTTAACTGTTGGCCTTATTTTTACAATCCAATATTTCTGTTTCAGGTTATTAACAACCATTTCCTGGTTCCCGTGTGCCGCCTTAATGTGAAAGAACCGGACAAGAAGACGCGTTATGTCATGTTTTCCATCTAATATAATTGGTCTCTTCATTTCCAGGTCTACGTCTGACGCAGCATCGATGCGGCCACCGAGTCGCAGTAATCCAATTTCGTCTATATACGGTGACAAGGTAAGTAACTTACTATCTCGTGATATTTGTTTTCCATTTTTGATTGCAGATATTTCGGCGGAGAACGATTCCACCTGCGCCTTCTTTAGCAACAGGATCTCAGCTCGAGCCATCGCATCGCAATCAACCTCGCCACTGGTAAGTCTCTTGCATCTGTCAATAAATTTCAGAATGACGGCCGTGGCTCGCAGCAAGTGAAGCCAGGAGGAAAATCGCTGCGGCTCGGGAACAGGTAAATTACATGTCGGCTCATGCATCACAGCTACACACTCTAAACTCCCTTCGTCTCCGTCGATGTCAGTGTTCACGACGTCAACAGGCCATAAGGACTCCACTTTGTATAAAAAATCAGGCCCTGTGAACCACTCACTGTGAAATATTGTATGGTTAAATTCATCACGCGTGCCAAGATCTGCTACATTTAATTTGGTAGGTATATATCTCCATTCGGAAATACGCGTGAGCTCATCTATTTCTCCCAATCGGTTCGCTTCGAACGTTTTATACCTACGTGTGTTATTTCTAATCCACTGTAAAACGGTGGTGGAGTCGCACCAAAAATATCGCCGCTCGGGCGTTAATCTGTGTTCCTTCAGAACGGTATCAGCCAATCGTGCAGCCAACAGCGCTGCCTGTAGCTCGGCTCGGGGCACAGTCATGGGTTTAACAGGTACAACACGACATTTACTTGCTATAAATGCAACGTTAACATTCCCATTGACTATCCATCGCCAGTACGCCACACAACACATGGCTTGAACAGATGCGTCGCAAAATAAATGCAGCTGTAAGCATGTATAATTATTACTTGCCGGCGTAGCACACGTAGCGGTCGTCGTAGGTGGTCTACACGGCTCGTAGCAGCTTCTCGTAGCAGATAACCCCACCGCAGAAGTCGCGGGTGCGGCGGCGGCGGCGGGAGGCGGTGGCCTTATCATCACAGGCTCGGCAACCGGTTTTCGTCCTGTCTCGCTCCCACCTTGTAACACAGTAGTTTTATTATAGCACCTAGGTATACGTATTTGCTTTATATCCTTTAATAACTCGATCCATTTGCACCATTTATTGTAGATACTATCGGGTACCACGTCATCCCAGCCTATGTTTAAGCGCCAAGTATCTTGCAACATAATTTTGCCCTGAATAGTGAATGGTGCTAAGAATCCTAATACGTCAAAAATCGACATAACTATTTGCAGCATGATTCTTTTAGTCGGCCTATCTTTATTTAAAATAATATTTTCAGGTATTCGTTTCAGAGACACGTCGAAACCTAATTCATCTTCTCCAGGATACCAGATCAGCCCCAAGGTGCGCTCGCCATGGTACTCCTGTTCAAATTTGAACCTAACGCTAGCGGTGCCTAAGGTATCCTTCGGAACACTATCTAAAACGGCAATGCTATTGCTTGTCCAGTTACGGATTTCGAAACCACCACTGCTATGAATGTTAGTTATATTTTTAACCATTTCTATCGCCGTCGTGTCATCCGGCAGGCTATCAATATAGTCGTCCATATAGTGCGATTTGTATATCGCATTAACAGCGGCTGGTAATGCCGACTCGTAACGACGCGCGTTTACATTTTTAACAAACTGAGCTACAAAAGGAGAACAGTTAGCGCCGAAAATGAGTGACGTCATAATATAAATATCAACTGGCTCGTCAGGGCTGTTCCGCCAAAGAAACCTAAACGCGTGTTGATCTTCATCGCGAATTTTAACCCTAAGGAACATGTCCTTGATGTCACCGGTTACTGCAATTAAATATTCCCTAAAGCGCAGCATTATACCAAACAGAGATGACAACAAGTCCGGCCCTGTAAGTAAATAGTCATTGAGACAGTTATCACCAACTGGAGCGGCAGAATCGAACACTAGCCTAAGTGACTTTTTGTTGGGGTTGTCTACCCCGAAGTGGGGTAGATACCACGTCCTGGGTGCCTGCAGTCGCTTTTCCATCTTGTGAGCGTAATCGTTTAGTAATAAATGGTTTATACGCTCGCGGTATCTGTCGGCGAAACCATCGTCACGTGCCATCTTCCTTTCTATCCCTTTTAGCCTTTTTAGGGCGTTAGGATAGGTGTCGGGCATGGTGCAGGCCTCATCCTTCCAGGGCAAACCTGCGCGCCAGCGACCGTTGACCAGTTCGACAGACTTCTCCAGCTGCGCGATGGCATGAGTATCATGAATATTTTGTCTCGGCTTACCTGACACTCCCAAGGCGTCTACAGTGAATGAGTGCCTCACCTCCTCGTGGAGCTCCCGTAGTATGCACTCGTCCCTGTCCGCAGTGGTGGTAGCTGCCGAGCTCAACAGCAGAGTGGCGTGCGCCTCGACGGCGCCGGCGGCGACCTGCGCGTGCCGAGCGCGCGGCCTACGCAACATACCGTGCATGCACCAACCTAGGGGAGTTAATGTAGCGGACGGCTCATACAATTTACCTACTATAACTTTCAGAGGTAACAATAAGTGACAGTTATCTTGACCTATTAAAATCTCAGGTTTTACATCATGTTTACATAACTTATCATATATTCTAAACAGGTTTTTATAATTGTTACAATCGATAACAGACAGCTGTTGCAAAGGTAAGTTTAATTTGTCTACACACCGAAGTTTAACATTATGCATCTTATTGTCCATACCCGATAGTGTAACATTCGCGATGGTCGTTTCACATACCAGTTCGTCGTCAGACCAGGCTCCGCGAATTCGCATCGTCTCTGAGCGGCCACGAAGCCCCGCACGCTTCGCTAGCCCCGCACTGATAAGCGAGACGGTCGATCCGTCATCAAGGAGGGCGTTTGCACTGAACACACCGTTAGCACTATGTATACGTATAGGTACGACTTTAAGTAACACTTTGTTTTCACTCGCGTTAATATGCGTCACTGTTTGTGTACTATCGGCGGAAGACATCGGCGATGACGTCGCCGTCGTCGGCGTTTGCACAGGCGTTGACTTCGGCTCCGGAACCTGGCTACTCCCAGCGTCATTTTTCGGCTTGTTTCCGACGTAGTGAAGTAGATTGTGATGCCCCTCGCCACAGCCATTTTTATCGCAAGGCGGTGCTGAACATGTGTCACGTGTGTGGCGCGATAGTAGACATTTATAACAAATCCCGTTAAGTTTTACGAATTCCCATCTGGTTTTACGTAACGCCTTCTTGAATTGTTTACATTCAGTTAATTTATGTTTTGAGGTACGGCAGAATTTGCAGTTATCAGTGTCATCATCTGTTTGCAATAATATAGTTTGCGATCGATTGCCGGAACTATCTTTGTTTTTATGCTGATTGTTTTTGTTTTGGTCAGTACGAGGACTCGTAAAATAGATATTAGATGTAACTGATATCTTTATGGCTTCATCGTGCAAGAAATCAGATAAAATGACCATACGGGATTTCTTTCCTTCAGTGATGAGCGGGAAACTATAATCACACCATTTAGATAACAGTGTTGTAGGCAGCTTGGACAATATAATTGAAGTAATGCTCATACCTTGTAAGTACTCTTCGCGTCCAACTGCTCGCACTGCTTGTATGAGGTTTTGCACTTTCACTGAAAATGGCACGATTTCATTGTGATAGTTTTGTGACATTGAGGGCAATTTCTTGATATCCTGCACTATTTTGGATATTATTAGATCAGGATTTCCAAAACGCAACTCCAAAGTTGACATGATTTTGCACGGTGGACTCGCAGAAATAAGTAAGGCTGCGACAGCATCTTTGGCAGCTCCTCGGAGACATTTTCTCAACCTCCACAGGTTTTCTTCAGGAGAAAATTTACAAAGCTCGGTTGACTCTTTATAGGCTTGTTTGAACTGCAGAAATTCCAGTGGGTCTCCTGAAAATTCTGGAAGATCCTTCGGCGTGCTTAATCGAGTTATAAGGTTGGTGTTCGGTGCACTCGTAGAAGCCAGGTCTTTCAACGCGCCAGCTAGCATCTGAATAGTCGCTTGCATACTGGTGGCCTCCGCCGTTGGTGGCGGTGCGGGTACAGTGTGTGAGTGCGACTCCATCGGCAGATGTGGCACTGAAGGTGGCGGCTTTTGGGGTGACGTAGTTAGCCCTGGTGGTGCTGCTGGTGCCGTAAAGTGGACGGCATTAGCAGGCGCGGCTGGTTCTGTCTCAGGCGGATGCAACTTGCCCAAGGGTTTGCCATGATCGGGGGCCGATTGCATTAATTCGTTGTGACTCCGTTCCAGCCATTGCTCCACGTCGTGAGCGCGTGCTTCATGTGGACTGTATCTTTCTTCTTCCCCTAGTTCAGCTAAGTCCGCTTCTAGCTGTCTGTCTATGAGCTCCAGTCGTATCTGTGCCTTTTGCTTTGCAGCATCCAAAAGTAACTGCGCCTTTCGAGCTTTTACCGATGATGTGTCGGAATGATCTTTTGACCTTGGCAACGTGTTTTCTGTTTTAACGCTCGGCTCTGTCGCGGGTGTTTTGAACACCATATTTTTGGCTGCTGCACTGGTTGAAGACTGACACTCTTCAGTATCTGTTTCTTGAGCTCCCTTTTGTTGTTCGAATAATTCACGTTGCGCCAATTGTGCGCGCTCGCGTCTCACCGTACTTCGCGTGCCCACCATCTTGCTTTTCACTGGTGGCGTGACAAACATTAATTGAAATTATTGATCCGGTTCGATTGACCACTTTGTAGATGTTGTAGGTGGTAATCGGCGAAGTTAAACAAGAAAGTAGCGTAGGAAACTTATATTTTGAAAAACACAGATAAATTGACAAAACGAGGTAAACACGTACAAGCGCACCCGCTTGTAGTGCTTGCACGGACTCAACTGCCGGCGTCTTGGGTGGGGGTCCAGCGGCCCATACATCTATACTTACATAGCTCAGGTTATACATAAATGTTATTGTAACTACTTACTAACTATGAATCTACGAATCTAAAAAAACATGAGCGCGTCGCTAACACCGCTTCAAGTAAGACTTTTATACCATTTCAACTCACCTATTCAGTTGACTTTTAACATTCCTTGTGCCTTTTTTGTTTTGATAAATGCTGGCGGCATCTTTTTTTATCAAGATTGTTTATAGAAAAACTGTAAATGTTAAAACTGCAGCATTTTATTCAAATTACTTTTTGACGAAAGAGACTAAATTATTTATCTTTTGTTGCGTAACCCCCTCTGGGGGGAGGCTTCATCAGAAAATCAATTTACCCATTTATACATACAATGTTAGGTAACCAGTCACAGAAATAATTAGTACCGTAGGTAGTGAAGGTAATAAACTAGTAATACCTACTATGTATGCTCTCAGTAAGTTAGTACGTTGAGCTCTGGAGCTCTCTACACAAGTAGCCATCAAGCTGGTGTTACTCAAGTGTGTCTGTATATTATAGTTACAGCTAAGTGCCACGTTGTATCATTACCACTGAATGGGAAATTCTCCCTGAATTTCGGGAGTAGTAAGTCGTTGGGGCTTATGTACCTTCTATTGTATAATTGGGCTAGCTTCATTTGAAATTCACTTTTAGTCCTATATAAGTACAGGTTCAATCATTTACTTAATTTGGTAAGAACTAAGGATTTTGGTAGAATGGGATATAAACTGCACAATGCGAAGAGAAAGTCTTCTGTATGAATACAGGTTATAAAAAAGGCACGATATGTTATGGACCGCTTGAAAATCAGACATACACAAAGATTCAGATCCGAAGCCACTTCAGCTACTAGGCCGACAGAACCGTCAAACAATTTTGCTCTTGCAAAGAAGAATAAACCAGCTCTTCTGCACTTGTGTTATGAGTAATGTAAAGGTTGTCTGCAAAAGTGGACCTTATGTAATGCAGGCTGGCAATAAAATAACTCTGGTTACATTCAAATAGTCAAGCGAATTTAGAATGAGCTTTAAAATTTTTGTATTAGGTTTTTATTTGTAGGAAACTGTGATAATATAGTCGCGGTGAAGACTAGGAGGCTAGGCGGAGCGACGATCTTCGCAGGGTGGCTGGTAGCAGCTGGATTAGAGTTGCCGGGAATCGAGCTAAATGGCGTGCAATTGGAGAGGTCTATGTCCAGCAGTGAACTGCAGCTGTAGGCTGATGATGATGACGTAAACATGTCCGCTTGAAATATTCTCAGAAAATATAATAACGTATGATTTTAACACGTTATTACACGTAATACACATTACAATACTCTGGCCAAATATAAATTACTAAACGAAAGAGCCCAAACGTTGTGCAATGTGTGCAAACTGTTTATTATTGTTACTAGAATTGAATTTTCCGAATTAAACCTCTTATTAGGGTGCTCGAAATAGCTCGACTGGTAACTTAACCTGGCTTTCGTAGCTTGGTGTGGGTGCGTCGCCTGTCGGATAGATTGACATTATCCTGGCTCGAGCCGTGGCATTCTGCTCGAAATGTCGCACTGTAAACATGGAAACTAGTATTCAGTATACCGTACTTTGTTACGTTAACAAAACTGGTTTTACTGTTCCTAGGTATATTATTTCTTTATATTACCTACGTATATATATTTTTTTTACTAGCGATATTGGGCTCGTTCAAGGTGGCGCGGGAAAAGAGTTCCTGGAAAGATTTGAGGAAGGCCTTTGTCCAGCAGTTGGACAGTACAGACTAACAAAAAAACAATTTTTTTATTCGGATTTTATTGAAGAGAGTCTGTGAGCGGATTGAGGAAACTACTTTTCGCCTTGAGGTAGTGGTTGAGTTTTATCAATACGGTGCTGGTTAGGGGTTCAGTTCCTGCACATAACGAATAATAAAAAAGTAGCAATTCGGGAGTGCCGACAGAAGTGAAAACTTGAACAATAACGTATTTATTTTTTAAATCGTCATATTAACAAAACTCAAACAGAATACTTTGCCATCACTCACTGACATATCGGAAATACATTAAAACTGAGGGCATTCCGAGGATAGCCGAACACATCCGAATGTAGCGTGGTGTCGGTAACTGTGTCGCGAGTTTAATGATTTTTTTTCCATCTCAAAAAATGCCCAACACGCCTAAAGAAGTTTTCACTTAAAAAAAGCTAAAAAATTCCTAAAACCAAACAATAAGAGCTCAACTACACTAATATTTAACTTTCTGTTTTCTTTCTGCTAATATACAGGCAATGTGAAAAAACCGGCCAAGAGCGTGTCGGGTCACGCTCAGTGTAGGGTTCCGTAGTTTCCCGTCCGTCACAATAAGTGTTCCCACGTACAATTCGATAATACCCGACCCAATGTAATAAGTACCTACAGCGCCATCTCTCGGGGAATTGGGTTACTAATTAATACATAGACGTGCCAGAAGTTTTCGGTGGTAATTTTGGATTGCGAGAACCGATTTTAATAATTCTTTTTTGTTTGAATAAAGATACGTTCAAGATAATAAAATATATAAACGAAGTTAAAAAAAAAATGCTTGCATATACGATTATACTACAAACAGTCCAGAAATTATTTTGTACAACTTTTTGTCTTTTTTGTACAAAAACTGTTGTTTCCATCAAGTTCAAAATGATTTTCCTAGAAAGTCCTTATAAAGTTCTACTTTTCAGATTTTTTTCATATTTTCTAAACTTATGGTTCAAAAGTTAGAGGGGGGGGGGGGACACATTGTTTTTACTTTTGGAGCGATTATATCCGAAATTATTGACATTATCAAAAAATGATTTCAGTAAACCCCTATTCATTTTTAAATACCTTTCCAACAATATATCATACGTTAGGGTTGAAATTAAAAAAAAAATCACTTCCCACTTTACATATAGGGAGGCTACCCTAATAAAACATTTTTTTCCAATTTTTATTTTAATACTTTGTCGGCGTGATTGATATACATATTGGTACCAAATTTCAGCTTTCTAGTGCTAACGGTCACAGAGATTAAGCGAGGACGGACAGACGGACGGACAGACAGACATGGCGAAACTATAAGGGTTCCTAGTTGACTACGGAACCCTAAAAATGATTCCCTATAGGTACCAGAAATATATTTTAGGTTTACATCGCGACGTAAACCTAAAATCTAGTCTTTCTTGAAATAGATACACCGTAATTAAATAATCATGTTGCCATTAGTTTGGATTCTCGTAAATGGTTTACCAGATATCTAGATAATTAAGGCCATAAAATTAGTTTATCAAGGCACTTTATTAAACTACACGAAGAAATATAACTCAATGTAAATGAAGAGTAGGTCAAATGATATCTTAATTTTTTATCCTAACTTAAAAGGGCTTTTAAAAAACTCTCACATCTATTAAAAAGTAGGTACTGGTTCTGCTAAGTCATCTTTGAAATTAAACGATGCTTTACTTTATTACTTAAACAAACCGAATCTTTTTACTTAACTTGATAAAAAAGGTACATTTTATAAGCGAATTGTGGCGGTTACTGGAAATGAAAATACCACATTTTCCTTTTTCACTAAAATGGTCCTATATTTGTTTTTACTTTAAGACATTTGCTTTGGCACTTGTCCTTTTGGTCTGACCGTCTTTAAGTGTGGTGAAGAGCTTAATGTAATTTTGTTTTAATAAAACATTCCGGAGCGCCACCTCCAAGTCTTTTTCACAAATCTGTTACACGTGGTTACTTGTTCTTTTTACGTAGATAGGTGCCAAATCCTCCAGAAAAAAAAAGATCATTATTTTTACGAATCGAAAATCAGAAATTCGAATTTGCAATTCCGCGAAAAAAATGTTCTAAAGCTTTTTTAAGGAAGCGCTCATTTGAATATTCTTGATTCAAAAGTTAGGCAGACGTGTAAACGAATCACCGAGTCACCGGTTGCGTTTAAAAATGGCGCCGAATATTTTTGTCGCTCGATTGAAAATTCGTTTCAATCTAACGAACACCACCACAGTCAACAAGAAATTAAATTTGACGTGCTTTGAACGTTTATTTTTATTTAAATGGAAGCGTTTGAAGTTATTACTTTCTTATTGACTTGTGGGATTAATCGACTGTGTAATATTTTCATTTCCTATCTAACCCGTTCCTATATTCGCATTAAAAACAAAGTTTGGGCACCGGTCATGCTGGTACAAAACTGAGATGGACTGAGTTTTTTTTTACAGAAAGCTATCAGTTTATTATTTACTAGCTTCAGCCCGCGACTTCGTTTGCGTGAAACTTCTTGTTTCCCCCGAGCCACCCCGTCGTATCGCATCACCCGCCCGCGCTATCACTTAACGTTCTTTTTGACATTTTTTCTTTTTGCTCGGCTCCTAAGGGTCATAAAGTGATGTTAGATAGCCTATAGCCTTCCTCAAGAATTGGGCTATCAAATGCAAGAAGAATTTTTCAAATCCGACTGGTAGTTCCAGAGATTACCCCCTACATACAAACTTACAAACAAATTTTACCTCTTTATAATATTAGTATAGATTTATTTTTAATACTTTAAGCACATAAATGTAGAGACGGACTAATGCCATAGGCATTTTCTAGCAGTCAACCTTTGGGTGATGCAGAGACAAGCAGTCGTAGTTATAGGTAGATACTGTTTAACACAGTCGGAAAAAAAACAATCTTTCCAAAATAAATGGTCATTAATTTACGGACTCATTTTATATATCTCATAAGTCCCTATCGACAAATGTATTTATGGTATACCTAAAGCTGTGTAGGGACATTATAAACGTGTAGTTAAAACTTGCCGGGCCTATGTAGGCCCGGCAAGTATGTACTAGAGTATGTACTCTAAACTACTTTATGCGCTGCAGACATACATCCTGTATCTGCAACTAAACAAATGTTTTCACAACGTCTGCTTTGTTCAGAGTCGTCTGCGGCGACACTAATTTGTGTTTCAAACTCCTATTTTGTATTGTTTAAACGTTGTTTTTGAAATTTTATAGTTGGTGCA
Source organism: Amphipoea lucens (assembly GCA_947508005.1). Lineage (NCBI taxonomy): Eukaryota > Metazoa > Arthropoda > Insecta > Lepidoptera > Noctuidae > Amphipoea > Amphipoea lucens. The sequence continues at coordinate 10,842,343 of OX382356.1, forward strand.
TGTGTGCAAGTTAACTTAAACCAAAACGAGAGGAAAACGTCTGCATAAAATTTGCAAAATAAAGAAAGATACTGTACCTACTCGTAGATCTTATTCATAAATGCGTATAAGTACCAATTATCGAAAATATTTTACTTACATACACACATGCATAAACTCATGCCTTATTCCCGTGGGGGAAATATTTTTAATCAATCAAAAAATATTTTATCGTCAACATATACAGGATGTTCTGTAATTAATGGATAACCTAGATTAAGAGGTCATAGTAGGTACTCATCATTATGAACAACTATTACTATGGGACCAAACCTGAAATCGCGAAAAAAGAATCAGCGGTTTCCTACATTTTGACGAGTTATACGAACATAATATGTATACAAGGGAACAGCTCAGTTACACGTGCGACCGATACGTGTGCAGAAAGCGATACACTGCCATTTGACAAGTGTTCATAGGTAGGGGGGAGTGGTGGGGCTAGGGTCACTGGGTTACCTCGATAAACATCATTTACGATGTTGAAATTGCCTCAGATATCTGCTTTCTCGGCGAAATGCTATAAGGTCAATATCGTACCCAAGATATTCGCCTCGAGCGGTTTTATGGCAATGAACCCCGATATTGCATCCAGGGAATATTAGTGCCCACTAGCCTTGATCCGGCAACTGCCATCTTTTACCATCTTTTTCCAATATCCGTTAATATTGGGTGGGTGGTAACAACTTTTAGTTTGTTGGAATCACTTTCCTCGATGTTTTCTTGCGGCGTTACGAACTTGCCCGACTATTTTGGGCGGGCAAGTGGGCAATATTTAGAATATTTCGTACATTAGTTTGTGACATCGTTTCGTGTAATGGCTGGGACGTTTACGTATATTTTGATAATAGTTATTAAATTTCTCTGCGATTTAGGCAGGAGGAAAGTGGAACAGTCGGGTGTTTACCATATTATTATGTTGGTTCGGTGCGTTGATACTTACCTATAGATTTATCTACATGCGCACACTAAATGTGGTTGCCGACAAAATAGATCTTTTCTCATCTTCACTGAGCGAGTTCGCAAGGGTAACGTTACTTATACGTGTTATGTTTTTAAGAGGTGATTTTTCAATAGTTAGATTACTTTTATCTGAAGAATAAGTATGACAGTTTGACATATTTTTTATTCAAAAGCTGTCAAACGGCAATATTTACTCTTTAGTTAAGAGATGTTTAAATACTTATTGAAAAATTTGCCGTTATTTGTAAATCTTGTATGGCATGGCATGTTGTAAATTATTTCATGAATTATTAATTAACTACACTACCGAATTAGGAAACAATGGTAGCGTATATAGGTGTGTAAACAAAAAAAAAATACGTGAGTTGCCCAGGTTTAAATTGGAGGGGCCCGTGGCTATAATAACAGCCGCACAGGTCGATAGATCAGGTTAAGCTACGCTTGCCGCGGTTGGTCTGTGGATGGGTGACCATCTTTACATACCGAGACCCCTCTGTGTCTCGGAAAGCACGTTAAGCCGTTGGTCCCGGCGGTCATTCGTGGATATTTGACAGTCATTACGGGTAGTCAGAAGCCCGAAAGTCTGACAACCAGTCATACCAAGGGATATCGTATTACCCAGTAACTGGGTTGTGGAGGTCAGATAGGCAGTCGCTCCATGTAAAATACTGGTATTCAGCTGGATCTGGTTAGACTGGAAGCCGACCCCAACATAGTTGGGAAAAGGCTAGGCAGATGATGACCCAGGTTTATTTTGTAAAAAGAGGTAGTGATAAGATAAAATATAACGTAGGTACTTTTTGACCGATGAAATATTTCAACAATCTGTCGTTGTCATCAATTGTCATAGTGATTTATGATAACAGTGATTCTTATAATATTATTGAAAACAAATCATATTTTTATTATTACAATGTCTTTATTTAAACGTAATATTTTGAATGTTAAAACCAGTTTGCCGAATGTAAGTATTAACTGTAATGCAACTGCAGGCTGTAGACCATTAATATTTTCAAAAGTACATGTATAAGAGAAGTACCATGACTAGTGGTTGCATTCATGGAAGCCAAACATGAGATCCTAAGCTCGTAAAGCAATCCAGACAACAGACAGACAAGGACGAGAGGTGAACGATTCTTTAATAGATAACTTAAGGGGATTACTGGACCTAAACGCAAAAAACGCAAGTTTTATAATGCCAGATTAATAGTTCTCTTAAATCACTATTTCAATATTAGAGACGAGCCACACGATTGTCGCAACGGTCTTATTAGTCGCATGTCGCTCGCCTGTAATATATGATCGACTACAATAAACAAAATGTGAAAAAAATATATGCTAGGTAGATAACACTACACCTAGCATATATCCATCTATATATATGTTGAAAACATAATAAAACTAATTTGATACGATAGAAAAAAATCATGAAGATACCTCTAAAAAGTTTCTTTTTACAATAAAAACCATACTAATATACATACATACAATCATTCTGATTTTTCGTCAGATTATTCTACAAGCAACATACTAAAGTCCTATTTTAATTTTTTAGTCCAAACTATAGATTTTTTGTAAATAATAGATAATTGCTTCATATTTTGCAATAAATTACCAGGGTTGTGTCATCGCGCTTCTCTTTCTTTTCTATGCAGTCCGACAGTGACCGCGCTTTAGGTCATGTGGACTACATGACCTAAGTTTTTACGTTCTTGAGATTGGACCCGTTCTCAGTATATGGAAGACGTGCCTTATTGAAAAGGGCAATAGACTTAGTATATGCTGCATAGCAGAGCAATGGTGGTCCAGCTATAACGACCTCAACTTACGAGTTACAATTCGTAAGTCGGGGCCGGTCGTGGGTTCGAAGCCAGATAGGCGCATTACGTTATGTTAGTAATGTCATTACTACTGCTCTCAAAACCGTGAAGGAAAACATCGTACGGAAACCGGCAGGTTCTGGAACCAAAAATTCTAAGATATTTGACATCTACCAACCTGCACTGGATCCGCGTGGTGGATTATAAGCCCACATTATAGGCTGATTATGGTATATTGCATAGACTTACAATAAAGCTCAATGGCTTTGCACTAGCTAGGATATTACTCCACTAAATCAAACTAGATATAATATCAGTCTACTTTATTCTCTTAGTGGATTTCCTTTAGAAATTGCATTGCGTGAATTATTCTATCACTTAATTAGCAGACGAAGCGCTGAATGCTTTAAAGAAACTATGCAAATTATAAGATTGGAATTGAAACTATTTTTCATAGAGAAAGCTTTATTTTACCTTTGCTCAACAGGTCATCTGCTGTAGGAAACTTTTTACATCGCTGCAGCGCTTTTCTGATCTGCTGTTGGTACACCGGGATACTAAGGATAATAATCCCAATACCCCTTTTCAGTTTACTGATGCCAATATGAAGGTACAGTTTGATTTATTATGTTTCTTTAAGGAAGGGGGATGTGCTAACGTAGCCCGCGAAATTCATATTTACTTAATATGACTTTACATAATTATAATCATTAGAATCAGCAATCTCTTTAAGTTAGAATTGGCCTCAAATGTCATGATTTCATGCAATAATAATTCAATAGGGTACTGTGAACGAGATGTATTGATGGTTTTATGATTAACCTACTATCCTATCCTATCCTACTTCCTACTAATATTATAAACGCGAAAGTTTGTGAGGATGCATGGATGGATGGATGTTTGTTACTCTTTCACGCGAAAACTACTAAACGGATATGGATGAAATTTGGGACACATATAGTTTATAACTAGGATTCACACATAGGATACTTTTCATCCCGATATTCCCACGGAGTCGAAACTTATGCGAGTGAAACCGCGGGGCGCTGCTAATAATTCTATAAATAAATATTTGTTACGGCCGCGAATCATATTTAGATCATTATTGTGGAAATATCGGGATAAAAAGTAGCCTATTTGTTAATCCAGGGTGTTAGTTACCTCCATACAAAATTTTATTAAAATTGGTCCAGCCGTTTGAGCGTAAAGAAGTAACAAACATATAAACACACACGCACACTCACAAACTTTCGCCTTTATAATATTAGTGTGATAGTGTGATGATACAACCTGATAGTGACCTGAAAATTGTACTCTGGCGCTTTCGCTTTAAGCTAAGTACACATAACAGCCGCATCGGGCCGCAGCGCATCGCATTTCAATACAAATCAGCGCGGTGAGGCCCGCCTGTAGTGTGTGCTAGTTCATACAAAATGAAATAATGTGATGTAGGAAGACTTTTGCAATGCGATGCAGCCCGCCCTAATTCTGCATTAACCTTTTTAAATTTGGCTTAAGATGAAGAACAATACTATTTTCTTCGAGGAGGTTCTTAATTCAATGATAGCTTTATAGAATTCTGAGCCAACTTAGTGCTCATACACACGAGGGACACGCGTCAACGGCAGAGGCCAATTGCAGCCGAGTTGACTGTGGTGCTTAAGTACACGAGCGGCATGTTGTCGACGGCAGCCGCCGATGCGTCGACGGGTGTCGACGGTTGCAGTTGCCTCCGCCGTTGACACGTGTCGCTCATGTGTATGCACACTTAGGTGAAATCGGTTGCAAAAAAATCCAACAAAACCCAAGTCATCGATATTCGTAAAAAAAAAAGGTTTTGAGCAAAGCATATGTCCATTTTAGCAGTAGACATTTAAATGATGTTAGATTTACCCCCTTACTAATAAACGTTGTATTAATATAGCGTTTGTAGTACAGTTACACAACGCTTTGTCTTCTTCTTTCGAAAGTCAAATTACTGACGACTGAAAGAGAGAAATCGGTATGTACTCGTAACTATTCATCTGATATAATACGTTTATTAGTAAGGGGGTTAGAATATTCAAACCACATAAGCACTGTTACTGTTTAATGTAAATAATAATTAAACACATTGCATGCGCAACAATTGTTATTCATTATTCATATTGCTTTTATCAGTGAATAATTTAGTTTATTGCTAACACGTAACATATATTGTAAACTAAACTCTGGTTAAATCACAATGTTGACAGATTTGTTCACACCATCATTCAAAATATTTAACTGTTTAGTTCAGTAGATAGTGCTGGGCCACACAATTTAAAATTAATTAATTAATTTAAAGCTGCAATTTTTTTGAAGTTTCATAAAAATGCTTGCGTGTGTTGTGTTTTTAAAATAACTATAGGTACGGTCGAACAAGCTATTTGGTATACAGGCAAACATATTCATCTTTCCACTGCACAGCCAATATTTAGTTTTTTTATGTGTTATAACTTTTTCAGCTTATGGCATCCTTAATTAAATAGAGTAGTATAAAAGAATTGACTAACTCAGCACACCACTGTTTAAAAGTAGTTGCAAGTTAGCTGCCTGTATACCAAATAGCTTGTTCGACCGTACTAGTGTTCAAACTTGGGTCCTAAGTCTTACAATAATAAGTTTTGATGACATGATGACATGAATATTCAGAGCCTTCCTTTCCTTCCACCTTTCTTTTCTTTTTTGAGTCCTTTTGAATTTTAAGTCCTTTATAGGTAAACTCGAGTCTAAGGACTCAAAAATCCCAATTCATGAAAATCGACTTTTAAGTCTCGAAAATAAGACTAAAAGGCTGAAGTCTTTTACAATACTCGTAGGTACTGTATTTCAGACGTATAGGACTTAATATGACGCCTTGTGTAAGTAACAAGTCTAACCTCTTTCGTGATAGTCGGTTTACAGCAACAAATTCAAGACATTTATGCTTAAACTAAACTATTCACCTTTATAACCTTAAAAATATATGTATTTTACCACACATGCATATAAAGAAAATTTTAACAAACAAAATACACTCACAAATCACTTTCAAACACAAAACTCACCACTACTACTTACACCAGGAATACGGATAGTATAGAACTGCGTTCAGTTAGGACCTTGTACGGACGAAGAACTATTCAGTTTGAGGGAGCGCAGTTTTATAATAATTTACCGAAATAAATAAGAGATTCTTCATCAGTGAACATTTTTAAGTTGTATTTGGCTAACCAACAATAGTAAATCATTACCATATGTACTCGATAGATTGAACGACAATTACGTTTATTACTTAAGATATTTTTTTTAGTTTCTCATATTTAAGTGAACTAGTATGTATGTTATATTTGAGAAATAAATTTCTTTAAACCGAAATTGCGACAATAGGGTATGCAACTCGTCTGTGTATGTCTTGCATATTATCACAATGAATAAGGGCCTAGCGTGTTTATTATGGGCCATTTTCCGATTGGCCATTCATTTTCGGGACTACTCAGAGGCCCTTCATTGGCAGACATAAAATTCATACGAGGAAGTATGCGGTACTTAAAAACATGATGATTAATTAATCACTGAGGTTGAAATGATCAATGCTTAATTAAATTATAATGAGGTGTCGACATGATGGTGCTACCATTAATATGACGTGTTATTTGACGTTTGACGTTAATGTAGTCGTAATTTATAAAATTGAAGCGCCATTTTTAAAGATATGTGAAGAGGGAATCTACCGATGAGTTTGTCGTTTCAATTATTTTAATTACATTTGGCTGGGGAATTTCTCGTTTGCTGATAGTATCGGTTGATTATATTTATTGGATGCTATAAACGTGATGTTATGAAATGTAATTTTTCTACCAAATATGTCAAGTATTCAATTCAATATTTGCAGCGCCTCGTGTCATCAACCAAAGCGGTTGCAAAATTGATAGACAATTAATATTGGCTACCAAATTTGCGACCATTTTGGTAATAACTTAATAGTCTAATAGAATTCTTAATGTAAGAAAGCCAAATATTTTTTGTAAATTAAACCCTTAACTGAGAGCAATGGTGGCCCAGTGGTAACGGCCGCGACTTACCGAGTTGTAGTTTGTAGGTTCGAACCCAGACAGGCTACTTTGTATAAAATTACTTCATAATCACTGCTCTCAAAACCGTGAAGGAAAACATTGTGAGGAAACCGGCATGTCTTAGAACCAAAAATTCGAAGACATGTGACGTGTACCAACCCGCACTAGGTCCGCGTGGTGGATTACGGCCCACTTCCTCTCACTGAGAGTAGGCCTGTTATGCTATGGTAAACCTTAATTTTCTCCGACATCAAAAGGTCTTTTTGTTTTCTCCATTATCGACATTTACACATTCTCTTTTTCTCTTAGAACATAGTTATGATTTTCTCTTTGGAATACCAGCTCAAACCTCTCTACATTTTTATCTTTCCGAAATTAAGCGTTGCCCTAAGCGACACCCGTGTGCTCAAGTTGTGTAGGATAGCGAAACGAGCTAAGTTCCAAGTTTTGATAGTCTATTAAATAGTGCCGAGTTCGCGGAGTCAGGTCTTAGGAGTTCGAAGGCACCAGCTGCTATGTTCTGTATTTTCCTATTCAATCTATAAGTATCTTGTATATTATTGTCAATTAAAAATGTTTGGTGAACATTTTTTACGGTCGTTTAGGAGTAATGTAAGCGAACAAATCATAACAGCGCTTGAATGATAGATATAACTTTATAAGAATCTTTTGGCGTGTCGCACAAATCAGAACTAACGCAGCCATCTTGTTTTTCAATACAATTTAAGGGGCTTACAGGACCTAAACGCTAAAAACGCATGTTTTAGAAACAATAAAATTATATGATCGACTACAGTAAACAAAATCAAAAACATATTATTCAGGATATATGCTAGGTAGATAGTGTGTTGAAAACATAATACAACTAAACATAACTATATTTGGTACGATGGAAAAAAATCATGAAGATACCTCTAAAAACTTTCTATTTACAATAAAAACCATACTAATATACATACAATCATTATGATTTTTTGTCAGATTATTCCACAAGCAACATACTAAAACTCTAGTGTTTTAATTTTTTAGTCCAAACAATAGATTTTTCGTAAATAGACAATTGCTTCATATTTTGCAATAAACTATTGGCGTTGTGTTATCGCGCTTTTCTTTCTTTTCTATGCGTCCGACAGTGACCGCGCTTTAGGTCATGTAGTCCTCTTAACAAAACAATTTCGTTCATATTTACCAGCAATGCCCCCTGTCAATATTCATTCAAGCGCCAAAACATGTTTGTAGCACTGTGCCAATTACAATTTTGACAAGTTTTTAAGGCTTTTCAGGTGATCTTTCTTTTTTTGACTTTGAATATTTTTCAATAAAATATTACTGTTGTTCGCGTGTTAGGTATTTATTGATCGTGTAGACTAGTATAAAGACTTGCAGACGAATTTCAATATTTATCACTGGATAATGACGACCCCTCGATTGTGATGAAAATATTTATAACAAGATTTATTGAACTTCTTGGTTTTGGCTTCCAGCCACTGGTGAATGTAATAAAACCTGTTTTAACAACTTTTGATTTTCAGATAATCCACGTTATTACTACGTCAAATTGATCAATTAATTATTTTTTTAGAGAATCCAGGCGATTATCATGAATTATCCCGAAGGCTCGCAAAGGTCTGCGATATCTATTGTCTTGGACATAGTCCAGAGACAAATTGGCTGGATCCCCATATCAGCCCAGCACAAGGTTGCAGAGCTTCTTAATATGCCACGAATGAGAGTCTATGAGTGGGTCACTTTTTATACTATGTGTAAAAGGTGAGTGTTTAAAAAAAGAGATAATATATGAGATGAAAGAAAATCGTCACCATATCCATATACCATCAGGGTGTCCGTTAATTAATGGATAACCTCTTAAGGGGTCATTGTACTTATTATTATGAAAAACTTTTACTACGGGACCAAACATGAAATCGCGAAAAAAAATTAGCTGTTCCCTATATTTATGTTCGCATTAATCGTCAAAATGAGGAAACTGTTCATTCTTTTTTCGCGATTTCAGGTTGGGTCCCATAATAATAGTTGTTCATAATGATAAGTACAATGACCCCTGAAGAGGTTATCCATTAATTACCGGACACCCTGTATATCATATTATTATATAAATTCAAAAGTAATTCTGCCTGTCTGTCTGTCTATTAGGTACAGACAGCGTCAAAGAAAAGGAACCTCCTTTGGTTACTTACCAAAGGGGGTTCCTTTTCTCTGACGCTGTCCGTACCTTCATTCACGTCTTAACCACTAAACGGATTTCGACGAAGATTGGCAAACCGGTAAACCATGATCTGGATTAGGACTTAGGATATAGGCTACTTTTATCCTAGTAGTACGTTTCCGTGGGATAATTTGTATCGTCCACGTAGGCAAAGCTGCGGGCAGAATTTAGTTAATCGAAGTTCTATTGAAAAAAATACTTCTAATGTAACAATATTTTCAGGGTCTATAGGGGCAAGTTCAACGTCAAGATCTGTAAGAGCTTGCCGTGTATGCTGCGAGGATCTGACGTCCTTATTGGTGCTGTAGAACACGCCACTGGTTGCCGTGTCGGCGGTTTATCTGAAGACAAGATGTTTGGAGTGGACCTCGTGGAATGCCAGGGCGCTTGCGCAAACGCACCTGTCATCGCTATTGATGATGATTACTATGTAAGTTGGTTCGAAGCAAGAGGAGTATGAATGGATCGTGTCACGTCACCTTTTTGTTGTTTCTGCCTAGCCCCAAGGTAAAAAGGCCTAAGTTTATGTATTTTGGTTTAAGACTGTGCAAATCGAGCATTACAATGTTAGAATAGCATTACAACGTTGTATACGCATGGGCCGCGCGTCGCTGCCCTGTCTACAGGGTATTACAGAAAGGGTATATCAATACAAACGGGTTAAAGAGTGTATCTGGTCTAGAATCTCTGTACAAAATTTCAGCTCAAAAGCATTAACTTTGAAAATGCTTAACATTTTTTTATTTCGACATAACGGCGCTGCACTGGCGCGCGGCGGCGTGATGTGCGTGTACTAGGCGCATAGACACACTACAGATAATGGATAATGACCCTCGTAGTGCGGTGACACGTTTGTCATGATTTCAATTTAATAAACTATCGAAATAAAAAATATTAAGCATTTTCAAAGTTACTGCTTTTGAGCTGAAATTTTGTACAGAGATTCTAGACCAGATACACTCTTCAACCCGTTTGTATTGATATACCCTTTCTGTAACACCCTGTATATGTCGGTACTTGCCGTCTAAATCTGTTTTAGGTACATATCTAAATTGATCAGTAAATGGTCACCCCTCTCTACAATTATAATAATTATTATAATCAGCCTATAATGTTCCCACTGCTGGGACACAGGCCTCTTCTCAGTGAGAGGGAGTGGGCCTTAATCCACCTCGCGGGCCCAGTGCGGGTTCGCAGATGTCACGTGTCTTCGAATTTTTGGTTCTAGGACATGCCGGTTTCCTCACGATGTTTTCCTTCACCATTTTGAGAGCAGTGGTGATGTAATAATTTACACAAAGTAAAGCGCCTGTCTGGATTCGAACCTATGACTTACAACTCGTAAGTCGCGGCCATTACCACTTGGCCACCACTGCTCTCGCTACAATGGGTATCGTTAACACAACAAAAATATTTTGTAAAGAAGCAGCGGTCTTTGTTACTAACCAAACTAACAAACCAGGAGAAGCACGGAACCAATTGAAATGGCGATGCTTGCGGGTGGCCTCTATCCAGCAGCGAATGTCTTTCGGCAGAAATGATGATGATGAAACTACTCCAACATGGTGAATTCAGAAGAAAGTAAAACAACTCTTGGAAAAGAGTTCGACATTCGTGAATCAGTATTTAAATAACGGAACTGTTAATAAGTCTCCACAGATTCGGTGCCTGAAGGTGTACAGCGCTGCCGAGGTCGACCCTGAAAGCGGTGATGAGTAGACCTGGATGCGTACCACGAGGGCTGGTTTTAAGTGGCGCAGGAAAAGAGTTCCTGGAAGGACTTGGGGGAGGCCAGCCATCCAACAGTGGGACAGTACAGGCCAAACTGAATGTTTCTTTTTAATTTTTTTTTTTTAATTTTAGGAGGACCTGAATGTCTGTGATGTATACAACATTATAGAAATGTTGAAAGGTGGATGTATACCACCATGTGGCCCGCAGTAAGTGAACAATGAAATGTATACTTTTTGCCTTCCTGGCCTTCTTTCTCTCTCCGGACCAGCGGGGTAATTGCGTAACACACAATGGCAATGCTCTTAATTTTGACAGTTCAACAAAATTCATTGCGTTGTTACGTTGTCGAACAGATAAATTTTTCTCAAGCATGCTCATCATCTGCCTAGCCTTTACCCAACTATGTTGGGGTCGGCTTCCTGTCTAACCGGGTGCAGCTGAATACCAGTATTTTACATGAAGCAACTGCCTATCTGACCTCAACAACCCAGTTACTGGTTTATAATACGATATCCTTGGTAAGAGTGGTTGTCAGAATTCGGGCTTCTGATGACCCGTAATGACTGCTAAATATCCATGAATGACAGCCGGGACCTAGTGCTTAACGTGTTTTCCGAGGCACGGATAGGTTTTGATATGTAAAAATTGCTACCAATCACGACCAACCGTGGCAAACGCAGATACCTATACCTGATCGTTCGACTCGTGCGGCTATCATTACTTAGCCACAAGCATACTATTCAAAGCTATGTATTAGGAACTAGCAGCGCCCTGCGGTTTCACCCGCAGAAGTCTCGATCCCGTGTCGGGATAAAACTATCGCTATGTCCTTTCCCGGGACTCAAACTATCCATATACGAAATTTCATCTCATTCCGTTCAGCGGTTTAAGCGTGAAGAGGTAACAGACAGACAGACAGACACACTTTCGCATGTATAATATTAGTATGAATTTCCTACAAAATCTTTGAGATTGTGATTTTTAGTGTGTTGTACTATTGGGGTGCTGGTCTAGTAGATGGAAAACCCAATAACACTCTAAGTTTTAATATTGAGTTTTTTTTTTTAATTCTTGGTAGCAACCCGCAGTCTGGATTTCTGCTAGATCTGTTGAAAAATGTACCTACCTACTATACAGTCTTTCACAGTTATTGTACCTCTGACAACAGCAACCCAATTGCAACCTTATTGTAACGACATTAAAGATCTCTGTGAATTTGGCAAACGAGTCAATGGCAATGTGAGTGTCATCCGGCGATGCTAGTGAATTATAGTTTTTATATGTTTTGTGTGTGTGTATGTGTGTGTGTGTGGCGCTGAAGTAGGTGCACGAAGGCTGCGCTGACGTTCATGTTCGGGGTCACCAGTATAGAGGTATAAGGAACAGGGTGTAATGTTCACTCATACTCTATAGAAAAGGGAGGATCCTCCGACCAGACGGGTGTAGTGTCTGGCGAGCAACTGCCCGATGATTCATGTCGGGCTGTTGTATCTATGCTAGTTGCGCGGTAAACTCTGCTTGCGCGATGGAGGATTTGCGTGACGTCAGTATGACGCGTTGTTCGCATGTGGCGTTGTAGATACCGCTACAGGCAGCAATCCAATAGCAACCTTATTGCAAGGGCGATAAAGATCACTGTGATTTTGACAGTGATGCAAACTCATAGGTAAAATAACTGTGAACGGACTGTAGTCCGTATATAGCGTGATGTTATATTTTTAACTTTATTTTATTTTTACAAGTACTTACAATCAATTTTTATATTTAACATTTTTTAACCAATCACAATATTGGACATGAGATTTGATAGATTATCTTCCTGTGTATTTTATTTTAATCTGATTTGTCTACCTCCTTTGCTATATCACCCTAATTACGTAACACACTATCAATCGCAATCTGAATTATTTTGAAGGATATTACTAATCCACTGCTTTATATGTTTGAAAAAATTTGTCTGCTCAACAACGTAAATAACGCAATGATTGTTGTGAAACTGTCAAAATGTAAGCCATTACTACTGGTAGTGCGTTACGCAATTACCCCGGTAATTTCCGTTATTAGCTTGGGTAATCCACATATGGCAAGATTCGACGTTTACAATAAGCTGTTTGCAGTTCAACAATATACGTTAGTCCGTAATACCCATAGAGTAGAGAGCAAACCGAGAAATAATACGCTAATATTGAACTAAATTGCTACACATTGATACAATATTATGGAAATAACATTGCAGACAATTAAATGACTTCTTGCCTATGGAGAAGAGCCGGCAAGAAACTTTACCGTTACTCTTAAAAAAAATAATTGCATTTTACAATATTTCTAAATTGTTGTGTTAATAGGTATTCGGACACTGTCTTCTTCTGCAATCGGTCCCTCATTACTGAGGATCGTGGTCACTGGATCCTTTCAAACGGACAATCTGCCTCCATCTACTCCGGTCCAAAGTTGCCATCACCACCTGCTGAAAATTGCTTGAGGACGTAGCTTCTTTCACTTGGTCGGACCATCGTGTTGGCGACCGGCCTCTCGCTCTCTTTCCTTCGGTATTGCCAACAATAACCATTTTTTCAAGGCTGCTATCTCCCCTTCGCATTATGTGGCCGAAATAGGATAGAATACGCTGTAGGCATATTGTCGACAATCGGGTCTTGACATCGAGTTGGGAAAGGATAGACACATTCGTGCGTTTGGCTGTCCATGGTATTCGGAGCATCCGCCTCCAGCACCACATTTCGAATGCATCTATCCTCTATCTTTCTCTTGCTCGGACTCGGACACTGTAGTTCTGTCAAAAAGTACCAGGTACTTAACAAAATAGAAAAGAATCTATAAAAAAAGTTGAAATAAAATGATAAAATCTATTTAAACCAAATAACATGGTACCATTTATATCGCACCTTCGGTGCAACAAAGTCACAACAGCTCATTTATTAATTTTACAGACGAGGACTTTTAATTTTTTTTTCGTACTTATTTCCTCATTTCTGGATAGGTTTGAAATCTTTATAAAATTAATAGTTTATTTTGTTTGCTATAGTATTACGTTAAAAATTTTATATTGAATTATCAAAAAATCCTAATAAAAGACATACAAACAAAAATGTCCTGAATTGTGACTTTGTTGCACCGAAGGTGCGATATGGTGTATATAATAACATGATTGCTATTGAAACTGTAATAAATCTAAATAGCTGGTTCCACGACGACGATCCAGTGCGCTCCGATCGGTTGTGGTAAGAGCGCGATTCGGTCGGTCGGTGTGGACGTGTCGCGGCCGATCCGGGCACACGCGGTGGAACACGCGCTCCGTAGCGGCCAATCTGAGCGCCGCCGCGCTGTCGGTTTTTTGACATACTGAACTCAAAGCCATCTCAGTTTTCTGGCAGTTCTGGTACACTCGGTGAGGACGGTTGTGTGTAAGTAGTTGGAATATAGGGTATTCAGATCACACGATCACGATCGTGATCTGAATAACCCTATATTCCACAGTTAAACCACCACCACCACCACTTTTTCACAAAGTTTGCTATCAACTAAGTAACACATTTTATTACTATTTATAAAAAGCATGAGAAAAATAAATAATCGATTGCAAAACATTTGATTTCTTGATCCACAGTTGACATTTCATCATAGACATTTTCCATAATCGCATAGGCTTCAGACATTGTTTTCGGTTGGGTGAGCTTGAACTGCTTTCTAAAGAAATTAATACGGTTCTCATAGTAACCCTTGACCCTTGTTAAGTGACGTAAACGTGAATCAAGACAATTCAGTAAATGATTCAGACACCACCACTCTTCACAACAGATGACGATCGATTTGGTTCCAATGTCAATTATGATGTATTTTTTGCTTCCTTCTTCATGTTCAGGCAGGTTTATATAATTGATCACTTGTTGTTCTCGTCGCCACTGCTGCTGCTTTGGTAAAGGAATTGAACCAGATGTGAAGAATCCTGATATTTCAGAAGCGTTTTCCATAAATATCATGTCCCACTCGTCTTTAGTTAATGTTACCCGATTAACGATATCAATGCACTCTTCCAGTAATCCATTGATTTGATTTGATGACTTCAAATATGTTTTAATATACGGAATCGTAGGGCTGGAAACTTGATACATATACTTGCAAAGTTCAAAATGCAAGGGTGGAATCGATGGAGTATATGATGGTTGTATAAACTGATACATGTTGTCGCTATAAGTGTTGATGATTAACTGCTCTCCCAACTACACTGACGGCTCTTTTCATTCGCATGAAACGATTTTGACGAACTGGTGTTCATTACTTTCTGGTCAGTCATGTCTAGAAATAAAACTCACAAGTAGGTCAAGTTTAAATATTTATTTCTACATAATTATAAAAAATATTGTTTAGTACACCATTTTATTCAAAAATATTTTATATGCAATGATACATTTCTTACATCACTATTATTACTTACATTTTCACTAACCTAAATAATAGAATATGTGTAAGTTTGTAGATTAGATATTCACACTTCGATTTATAAGTAGGTTTAACATTCTATAATCATTTATACGTAAAACTAGTATCGTTCTTATTTTATCTTACTGACAAAACACTTTATTTTCTTCACACCATTTATTTAAGCAAAACACATTTTTTAAGCCACATATATTGGTATGATACATACAACTTATAATGTCAGATGAATCTGAATAATTGTTATATAACGTTAACAAACTCGGGCAGTTCTTACTTTCTAAATTGTATACATTATTAATTCGGAATATATCTTTTATCCATAACACTTTTTCGTTTCCTTTCGTAAATATAGATTTATTTTTTAAAAAATCACCAAAGTTTGCTTGATAATTAAAATATGGTACAAAGCCTTCGTTCCAGTTTATTCCTCTGTTTTTTTCAATCCAAGCCACTTGTAACCGTTCTTTCCTCGTCAAGTCATAAAATGGTCGTGGTGGTTTTATCAACAGTACTTGTATACGTCCTTTGTACATTATTGCTATTTCTTTTGGAATAAACTCGTTTTCTTCACTCTTAAACCCTTGAACATCTACGATGATATTCATGATAGTTTTCTCACAATATTACTCAACGGCTTGTATTCGAACAGTCGATCGTTTATTATTAAACAATAGGCAGATGTATTATTTTGAATATCTTCAGAGCATTCAATTTCTAATCGCACGTCAACTGGTCCAGTTTTAAGTGAATCGTTTTGTCTTGAACAGTCAATCACAAAAAGTGGAGCAATTTCTTTAAACTGGTCTAAGCTAAGCAATGGATCAATGCCTAAGTTGTAATACGACTGACGAAAATTAGCATACATTTCATATAATATACTATATTTACCTTCATCAAATTTCACATTAAGTGAGTCATACGGATAGTATTGAGAATTCAAATATAATTTAATATTGCTTACATTACAGTGATCAAATATAGAAGAACTTCTAGTTTTATTATTTTTTCGAGCTGTTTGCAAGCCAAATATTACAAACCTCGGTTTTTCTAGCTGGGAAGTTGTCTTTACTGACCAGGAATGTTTTGTTGTTTTTGGAAGTAATGGATATTCATACAAATCCCAATTTCTAAATGCTATCTGTATAGAACGATCTCTCTCCAAGCTTTTGAGCAATAACAATTTATTACGATCAGAAACTTTAATATGCGGCACACGCCATTGTATTTTTTGTATATCTATTTCTACGTTATCATTTTTGTCTATAAGCACACAGTTCAATGCTGAGCTGCTTCGTTGTAAAATAAGTTCATGTTTACAATTGATTATTATTTTGTTGTAATCTTCTGCAAATCCCAGTATTCTGTTCAATGGCACGATAACACTAAAATATTCGTTTCTTAATTTTGTACCACCTAAGTTCCATCCCCAGACTGCTGCAGCTTTACTTTCACCTTCATTCATTGAGATATACGATTTTAAGGTGGTTGTAATACCAACATTTTTAATCCGATCGATTTCAACACCATTTATTTCATATCTAATATCTTGAAACAAATATGAAATGGGATTATTTATAAAATCAACATCTTTTTTTAATAATTTTCCTGCTGCATCTTTAGTTGACACATTTACATATCCTTCTATGTAAATGGAACTACCTGATGGCAATACATATAAATCTTGCTGTTGTATGGGTATTCTAATTTCATCATTTTCTTTAAAGCTATTATTATATGGATTGTAACTATGGATCTCATAACCCTCAATAGAGGTATCATATTGTGGTAAATCTGTAATGTGAAGCATATTATATTTTAAAACCGATATCTTGAAGAAATCTTTTGTTTTCCTTTGAAACTTTATTAATTCTCACTGCACTGACACGTCTCACTTCTTTGGATATTGGTAGTCTTATGTTATATTTTCCTCTCTCATTAGGAGTTTTATTAAGAACAAGCATGATGTTGGTATGAATAAAACGAAGGAGGTTACTTTAAATAGGTAATAAAAAAATCCTTTTTCGACACTAGTGACTGTTATCACCAACAACCAAAGAATGCATGTGTATGAACTAGCAATGTCATTTATATTTTTCTAGTTTAACGAAATTTGGAGACGTAAGAAATAAAAATCACTCAATTAATAAGTTCCTTTATTACTTTTCCAAAATAACTTAAGAAATTTTAAACATAAGTGTCCACAATTATACAAGTGATCATGTTGTACATTTTCATAATTGTACTGAATATTGTTTCCTAAATATTTTATTACTTCTTTAGGTGGTTTTAAGTTACCATAACTGTCAAAGTATTCAATGTGATCGTATATTTTGGCATAGGCTACCCAATGAGTGCCAGAGTTTTGAGAAATATCAAGATTAATCACTCCACATTCTAATGGTAATGGGTTATCTGGTAATTCATCTCTCATAAATACACCTCGAAAGAATGGGATACTATTTGAATGCTTCAATATATCAATATTAGTTAAAGCTCTATTGGGTAGCCGACAATTTAGTTTTTTTTCTTTGTAACAAAAATTCCTAAACCTTCTTTGTAAGGCTTAAGATGTAATCCTTTTCCAATAATTAAAGCTTCTATTTGCTTGTTGTGACGTTCCGATTCAAGCAACTGTTTCTTAGCTGTTTTATATGAATTAATAGCTTTCGCAATCCCAGCAGCACCTCCAGCCAAACTTCCAGCGGCAGATAAACCAGCAAATATTGGTACTAAAGGAAGAAATCCTCCAGTTTTAGGTACTGGTATAATTCTGGGTAATTTTATGGGTAAATCAGATGCAAATTCATGAGCTGTAGTACAGGCTAATTCCATTAATGCTTTCTTACAGGTAGGTTTTAGTTTCTTGATGTGTTTTTTGGTATGTGATATAATATTTTTAAAGGTTTTTCTAAAACCCGCTCCAGATGTTACTTTGCCCATTTTGAAAGATGATAAACCAGCCATTTCTTTATTGCTTGTACATAGTCCTCGTGCTTTTTTCATTGTTATTATATATATATATATATATTTTTTTTAAGAATTATTTTACATAAACCTGAATTATAAAGTATGTCTTTATTGCATTAAGAATAAAGTGGAAGTGAATAGATAATTGTTTGTAAAATGCTTAAATATTGTTCAGGAGTTATAATACATTTGATTTATCAATCCAGCTATTTTCACTGGTCGGCAGCCCCAACCATTTAACATATACTCGCTTTCCTTCTCGTTTCAAAACTTTTTCAACGAGGTATATGTCCGGATGATTGGTTTTCTGAAGTTCTTGTGCATAAAATGCGCCTAGTATTGGTCGACATCTACCATCTTCTATTAAATAAGTTGTTGGATTTGTTCCTTGAATTTTTGTTATTTTAAATATTTCGGTGGACCAGTTCGGATAATAACCTTTATCAAAACATCCTTTATATTTACTTACTCTCACATAATCTCCTACACTAAATTTCTTACATTTCACTTTTTTTCGAGACTGAGCTGTGTCTAAGTATCTTTGTAGTATATTTGTTTTATTCCTTTGATTTATTGAAACAGGTGACTGACCGACAGTTCTATGAACATCATTGTTGTATTCATGTAACTTTTTTTCTAACATACCGTTGAACCATTTATAATTTCCATTCAAACTAAATTCCTTGTATAGTTTATTCTTTAACGTTCTTATTAGTCTTTCAACAATTGAGGCCTTTTTAGTAGAATAAGTAGAATAATGATTAATTTTATACTTATTAACAACACTTTTAAATTGATCATTATAAAACTCTTTCCCAAGATCAGTTTGCAAATTTTTTGGAACTCGTCCTTTCTCTATTACTGTTTTAAACGCCTCTGATACCTGTTGCTTATTTTTTTGTTTAATTGGAATCGCCCAAGCATATTTTGAAAAAGTGTCTATAATCACCAGTATGTATTTATAACCTGCATTCACTTTTGATATTCCTTGCATATCCATCAAATCTGCTTGCCAAAGGTCATCTATATCTTTAAGTATTACACTTCTTCTTGGGAAATTAACTCTAGCGTTTTTATGGATTTCATTTATGACGTCTATTTTGCTCATAATGCTTGCATAACTTCCCTGCTATTTCTTTTAAATCTATGGTCTTTTCAATGTTATTTAATCTACTATTTAAACCACTAATTAATTTGTTCAATTTTTCTATTTTAATTAATATTTCAACTTTGAATTTATTAATATCTTTGCAACATTCAGTTTCGGTTGATTTGTCTAAGATCTCAATATGCTCAGAGGTTATTTCGTTAAAAGACAGCGATGTTTGTTTTGTATGAACCTTCATGGTCTAGACGCTTTAAATAACTAAGTATAAAATTAGATACAATGCTTTTTATTATTTTATTACACCGGCTTCTTTTAACTCTTCAACAATTGATATAATTTCATTGTCATGATTAGTATTACCAGCGTTTTTTGAAGCCATTAACAGTCTTAATCTATCGATTAATTCATTAGGGTCATCCCAATAAACATAATCTGTATTACTCTTATACTTTTTTTTCAATTTAGGTAAGTAGCCACCACTTTTTGACTTAATGACTTGTTCTGCGTGTTGAATGTAATTTTGTTCAGAAAACAAAGGTTTAATGATTTGACGGTATTTCAAACCTTTGTCACCTTTTAATTGACCGTTTGGATTAAAGTCGCGTTTGTGAGCATTTGTATTATTGAGCATATCTTTGTAAACAATTTTATCAGTTTCAGTTACCAGACTGAGATCAGGTCTATTACGTAGTAAAAGTTCTTTAAGTCCAGGAGTTATTTCATAACGTTTGTCATTAACTGTGGCTATAATTGATTTGAGGGAATTGTTAACGTTGTTTGTAAAAGAAAATGATACTTTAGAGTTTCCCATCATCAAATTTTTGTTTTCACTTCGAATCCCAAAAGGTACATTCATATTATTATCATAGATTTCAATCATATCTTCTTTATTAAGTGACATAAATGTATCGTTCTCGCTATCATCACTTGTGCAGCTAAAGGATGTAGAACCATCATTTGAATGTTTCTCTATAAATCCTTTGAAATTTTCAAAATCTACGGATGAGCTACATCTTTTCATTATATTATTATCACCTTCATTCGTATCCAATATAGTTCTATTCTTATCATTAACTTTAATTAAAGTCTCTAGAGGATCTGTTATTGGCTTAAAAAGTTTCTTAAATTTCAAATTATCGACATCTTCTGCATTTTGTATTGTTTTAATTTTATTTTTTATACTATCTACGGATTTTATCAATTGTTCTTTTATATTGACCTCCATAATGATTTCCGACAATACCCAACCGTTATTTACAGATTGTAGACTACGATTGATCATTTTTTTACAGTATTATGGTTTTTATTATGTTTGCTCAAAAGTTACGAATATGTCAAACCCCTGTCTATATCTACCTTCATTTAGAGAACAATCTTTATTTATCAATACAAAGTCAAACCGATCTTGCCATATAGTAGAGCAAAGTTTTTTAAATTGAAGCCACTCCATATCCGTATTTACATGTTCATTATAAATATGTTTTAAGTTTATGTCGTCTTGTTTAAAGATTAACAAAAGATTAACATTATCTCGTATTAGTTGTTTAGGTATTTTGGAATAGGTTTGTGATAAGTAAAAACAATCTATCTGTTTATGTCTCCCCATTGCGAAGTAGTTACGAATATTTATTTGATTTTCACATGCGACATCGTCGAAAATCATTATTGAATTGGTTAAGGCATCATTAGGGTGTATAACTTCTTTATTATCATGGAAGATAAATAACTTTGCATTGGGTATGCAACGGATGACCTGTTTTAAAAAACAATATTTTGGCTGGAAAGCTGTCTTCGAGTATAAATAAATATGCTTGAATTTTACTCCATTTTCATGTAATAGTAAATTAAGCATTATATTAGTTTTTCCACAGTTAGATGGACCGCATATAATACATCTTATAGTGTTAGGTAAGAGTGTGCTATGTCTCACTTTTTGTGAATGATTTTCTAATTTTATATTATTTATTTTAAAAGTATGTGATTGCTTAACGAAATTCATTGTGAAATGTGAGGTAATAAGACATGACCTGAGTATATATAGGTACTTCTTATTTTACTAAAAGGTGTTATGTTTTATTTTTTAACTAATTCTTAACTTGTAAGTAAAGTATGAAGATTATTGTGTAAATGGAAATTAAAATAAAAGGCTCATAATTACTGCACATTAAGCATTTATTTGACAATTATTTTTATTTTAGTAGGTACTTACAACAAAATAAAATTTAAATCTAATTTGTGTACAATCACCGTAAAATAATAACACATTTACAGATTACACATCACTGGAATAATCTACAAACATAGAATCACAATGCCCCCAGGGTAATGTATGAATTTGATCCTGTAATACTTGAACTTTGTCATCGTTTCTTTCTAAAACTTGTTTGTCTACTTGCTGAGTGTATAAAACATGTTTAATTGATTTTATCATATTCATTTTACATCTATGCGCTTTATTTGTCAGCAATACATTGTTGTAATCATTCAATTTTAGGTTACAAGTTACAGACTTAGAAACACCTTTGGCTTTTTTAATTTCAGTCTTCACACTGTTAATAAAATATAATTTAGCTCTTAAACCGGTAAATTCTATAATTAAATCGCCACCAACCTCATGTTTCCATAATCCAGGAATTTTAGCATTAAGTTGTGGTATATGATATGGATTATTCATTTCAAAATTACTAGTATCAAACTTTGAAAGATCAGAATGCATATCATGATAAAAATCATCTGTATAAATTAAATATAATAGGCTATCAGTGTCTGTATAGCACAACTCAGCATTGTTTCCGTATTTATTTTTCATAACATCATAATGAAATTGGTACAAATGTTGCTTCGAATATTCCAAAACGGTAAATCCAATATAAATAGGTCTATCCAAAACGACCTTTTCACGGTATAATTCCACAGCTACGAAATTTTCTGAAAAAATTGATATACTTTTTAAATTTGGTTTACATATCAATTTTTCAGCGTCAAGATGTTTATTTGTTTTATTTCTGGTATCTGTCCATTTTGTTACTAGTTTTACATCTGCTTGCTTCCGTTTATTTTCGATAGTTTTCCCGAATATGGCATTATTCAATAATTTAAAAAAGTCCTTCTCGAACGCAGTTTTGGAATTTTGACGAAGACTAGTATTCAGATCAATGTATTTTTTGAGAAAGAATTCTTGTCTGAAGCTAAGTATACGATGAATCTTTTTTAAAATCAAACCGTTTTTCAAACATTCTTTCAAGTGAACATAATGAATTACATAATTTTGCTTATCATAAAGATTTGCAACCAATTTTACTGATTTTCCATAAGGAGGTACTATTTTTTCAACTGCGAAAGGCAAGTCTTTATGCTTGTTATGTAAATAATCTGGATAATTTAAGTCTACTTCCAAAATATAACCGTAATCATTATCATCTGACACATCATTTACATCAAACTTGCTAATTTCTTTCAGACTCAAGAACTTAAATTCTTTAATAGGAAGTTTCTTCATCATAGCATAGCCATATAGATTATTACAATCAAGATATATTAAATAACTACTTGATTCAAACTCATTAAAATGTGGTAAATATTTATTGTTTGCTACAGCAT
Source organism: Amphipoea lucens (assembly GCA_947508005.1). Lineage (NCBI taxonomy): Eukaryota > Metazoa > Arthropoda > Insecta > Lepidoptera > Noctuidae > Amphipoea > Amphipoea lucens. The sequence goes on from OX382356.1 coordinate 10,865,332, forward strand.
GACGTAGAGAACACTGTGCAAGCCCACCACGAATTCCTTTTTCTAATAACTCGTACATTCGTAAATCACTTATCAACTCAAGTTCAGTGCCGGTATATAGAAGCATTGCATCCCAACTTAAGCTCGGTGACGTTACATAATAAGCCGGATCCAACTTATAGAAATGTAAGCTTGTTTTTCTAAATTTTTCAAATATGTCGCATAGTAAAAGCACATCACATTTTATGTATAAATCTGTATATTCACCAAGAGATTTTATTTCGAAAATATTCCAAACTGTTTGAGCGTGTAAATATTCTTCTTTAGTTATATCTTTTTCACACAGACTATTATAAAAATTATCCTTCGAGGGAAGTTTCGTCTCATCATATTTAGACCAAGAATCAACGTAATCATATGGATAAACACCTTTTTTTCTCATTAAATCAAATTGTCTTTTATCAGTAAACTCTCTCGATAAGTTTAAAAAATCGTTTTCTGACAAACTTTTACTTAGTGCATCTAGACTAGAACTAAGAAAGTGAAAGGAATCAATAAATTTTATTTGTATAGGATGATTGTTTTTTTCCGTATTAATTACTTTTATTATTGAAAGATATTTTTCTTTAGTTTTCGGTATTATATTTATAGAACCTTCATACTTTGCTAACTCTTCAATGAATAAATGTGAGTCATATCCAGACAAATTATGAAAGACAACAGGAATGAATGAACAAACTCTATACATTAAATTACAATGGGAGTGCGCTGCCCCACGATACTCAGATGTAATATGATCATGATCTCGGACTTTATCATTCAATAATAATCGTTTGCATATGTGACATGTAGTCGAATTTCGATACTCCATCTCTTGCTCTGCCGATAATGGAACCATTGGCTTTTTACTACTTAAAATCTTATGTATATTTTTAACGTCTTTTATTAAATATTTAACAAATATTTCCACACAATCTGTACCTCGATATGTAATATACTTATTTAATTGATCGTTATGTGCACAACAAATATAATAAGCGAAACATGAAGGTTGATGTGTTTTTAGTTTCTGTGTATTCAAAGAGCTACTTTCATTACAGTCTATTAACAAACACTCAAAATCAGCATAAATTATGAAATTGATTTTTTGCTGCCTCTCGTAATGTTTGAACTTTAGTACAGAATTATTTTCAGGTAATATAGTCAAAATCTTAGAGCAGCTATGAGTCTTATGTCTATTTTCGTTACTAAATAGTTGTAGACATGCATCACATAAATAATGTTTTCCTTTAGAACGAGTCACTTGACGTCGCACCAGACGTACTAAATCTTTAATTAGACAGTAGTGTCCGATAGATTTTTTTTCGATATAAAGTAAATTAAAATGATTTTTTCTTCTATTTTGTGTTGCGTAAAGAGGTCCGGTCACAGTATTATTTTGTAGACCATATATATTTAAACTGATGTTGGGGTTATTTTTTTCTAACGTTTTAATATCATTTATCGTAGGAGGAAATGACATTCCCTCAATATTTAAAACAGAGGTATAATGGGGGTATGAACTTGTTCTGCATACATTAATTTTAGCTGGGTATAATCCAGCAACTATACTCCATAATAAACAACAATTATCTTTATTTTTAATATTTATACAACTTTTTGACTGCTTAATAGCTGACGGCAGTTGTATATAAGACCCACCTCTCATAGGGGAATACTTGTTTACATTAATTTCGAGATGACTCATAGAAACAAATGTCCAACCAGATTGACAGTGCTGGAACTCGGTTAATTTATTATTTAGTTTATCTATTACTTTCATTAATAATTCATTCAAATCAGTGTTCTTATATATATAATTTCATATTTGGTATTAAACGACTTTAATTGTAGTTCGTCTGATTTCGATAACATGAAATAGGCAAACAATTCGAAATTCAATTTTATGCAATTGTGTTCATTAAGTGACATATTTATCAATTCTGTTATATTTATTAGATGATCACCCAGGAACGCCTCTAAACCAAGGTACTCGTCTTCCTGAGTGACATTCAATCTGTATGTCATTAATCTGTTTTTGAATGCTGTTGCAATAATATGAATATCTGTGAACTTGGTATTTAATAAACAGTTTGCTTTGTGTATATTCGTTCTCATATGATAGGAATACTGATTTTCTGGTATTTCAATTTTACATTTATGACAGGTTATTGACTTTCTAGGTCTCGTTTTGCTGTTGAAGTGTGTAACTGTAAATAAGAAAACCAATTACTAGATTACTTACTTATATTATATTAATTAATACTACAATATCATACTTATAAAATACAGTACAAAATAATAATAAGACATTTCATGTAGGTAAACACAATTAAAAGAAGATACAATTTAAAGTAAGTACTTAGAAAAGCAAATATTGATGAACACCTAGTTAAACAAATAAAGTCTTTAAGTATCATAAGCACCTATGCAGGTGATAGGACAATTTTTAAAATCATTTTGAGTTGCTTTAACAAACTCCTTTAAATGGGGCCAAGCTTCTTTATTTTCATCTAATTTTGTCTTGATGGTAGTTATGGCCGAGCGCCATCTATTTATGGGCATTATTTTTTTAATTTCTTCCGTGTTGTAAATTTTCACTTCGACATAATATTTTCCTTCTTTAGTCTCGCTTATTTGTCGTGAATATCCCTTAGCCATCCTTCTAGTAAAATATGAGTACAGTGGAGGTATATTACCAGTTTTGTGGGGTCTCTGTGTTGGGGTGACGCTTTCTTCATTATCGGTGTCTTCACCGAATAATTCACTGGCCGTAACTCGAGGTGACGGTGTTACTGGCGAAACGACCTGCTTCGATTTTTTTGCGCTTGTTGACTCTTCACTCGATTTGATGGACCTTTCCCGCTTCTTTTTTCTTTCCTCTGTCTTCCTCTTCGGCTTCGCCTCTTGCTCAGAGTCATCGCTGGAGAGGAAAAGGTCGTTGCTAAGTAGTGTCGACCTGTCAACAAAAATATAAATGTATACATTAGTGCATTGCAATCAAAATTTTTCTTCAAAATTCCTACATTAGTAAAAAGGAACTGATCGTGAGGAAGATAAATAGTTAACATAGCATTTGATCTGTGCAGGAATCGAACCTGCAGCACAGAAAAGCATCACTCAGTCTCTGAGCCAAGCATTGCAATAGGTACTTGGTTCTATTAATACATTACTCTGACTATTCGATATATCTAACCATTCAAAATACAATTAATACATTACTCTGACCATTCAATAGTTAGATACGATAATTTTTAATTGAATAGATACTATACATATATATATATATATATATATAGATATTATATTTAATGGATATATATATATATATATATATATATATATAGATATATAATATTTTAATTGAATAGATACTTACATTCTTGATTGATGCTTAGACAGGTAGTTTGATGAGGAGTTCGGAGCGTTGATTCCTTGTAGAGAGGTTTCGTTCCAGAGAGGAATTGTGCCGGAGACTAATTTGCGAAGCGTTTTTATAGGTCTAAAATCACGTCATTCACTCCAAATTTGTAAAACTGCATACTTGCAAAAATTGACAGTTGTGTAGACGAGCGTATTTATCGTAGCGGTTAAGGTTTTAAGTTTACAGCGTTTTATATAAGACAAATAAAAAGTGATTTTGAATATTATGTAGGTACTCACTTAAATCAACAATAGGGGAATTTCAAACCTACTTACAATTATAAAAAATGGTTGTAGTTTGTTGTTTTTTGCTGAATGTTTTGAACGTCGATGACGGCGACGGTATAACCGCTGCGGTTTGCACGCTCGCATGCAACTCCTAGACACGTGGAGAAGTGGAGATAATTATGACGAGTCAGAATCTCATATTTCGGTATACGAGAATAATCTTGAATCTGAACTTCAGCTTACGGCGCAACTTTGATATACAATTAACATACCAAGGGTTTGCTTGCTAAATCATCTTATTAAAATGTATGAAAACGATTACCGTAAACATAAGTGCAGTAGTATTATTTTATCGATATATATTTATAATAAATAATAAAATGATAGGCGTCGTAATGTCTTACGTTTCCTATTTCACTATACCATTTTTGGAAAAGATATGGTATCTAACATAAAAATGTGTGATTTTGAACTCTATCCATAAAATTAAATTAGGGTATATAAATAGAGAGAAAAAATCATTTAAAATCTATTCCAAATCTACACTTGACTGTTACAACTGGCTTGATCGTGTATTATTGGTAAGTTTTAATATTATTCTTCCGTATTGATATATATATATATATATATATATATATATATACAGGTAACACTATGTTTCAATCGCCATTGTTGTTTTTGAGATAGAATATTGGTTAACGAAATACTAATTTAGACTATTATTTTCCAGGTGTTTAACAAAGTCGGGACATAGAATTAAATATGTCACACTCACCATCCTACAGTCCTGTTTTAGAAAACATTAACCTACAATATGATGTAAGTATCTAAGTAATCATCGATATTAGCAATTGAATTCATTTATGATGGAGTTTCATAGCATAAAATTATTCATTGTTTCAGAATTTGATAGATTGCCCCGATCCAGTTCTTAATCCATTTTACTATGCTCAAGACCGAGAAAGCTGGGATGTCGAAGTAGCGGAAAAAGCTTGTGAAGAGAGTAGACAGCAAAAAATACAAGAGAAAAAAATAAAGAAGAAGAAGAAAAAATCAAAACCATTTAAAAAGACATCCTTTATCAAGCGTAAAGAGCCCGGACATATTCACCGAATTATAAAAATAATTGTACATGATGTGGAAGGCCGTCAGATGGATGAAATAGACAGTGACCCCGATATCGATAGTGCAAGCGTGAATATACAATATTTAGTCCGTAGTGATATTGATGACATAATGAGTGAAACCGAGTATTTAGTTGCTAAAATAGTTAAAAAATTAAGTTCAACTTCATGTACCTAATTGATGTTTAAAATAGACGTATAATAGTTTTATTATTATTATTATTTGTTTTTTAAATAATTAGTTTAATTTATACTGTAAATATTCATTGTAAATAAAAGTATTTAAAATAAAGTACCTTTTATTTCTACGTCATAATATTTAAACTAAATCGTTACTACACTGTATATAAGGTAACGCGGTGGACAATGGCGAGCGCACTTCATTTTCGTTAGTCTGTCGTATCGAACATACACCGGCTGCTGCTCCAATTTCAGTGTCATTGAATTGTTGAATGAATGTAATGTTAAATTATAATATATGTATAATGACGAATGTTCAATAAGATAAATGTTTCATATTTATATTGAATATCTGAATTTCTCATGATATCTATTACATTATAATTCTTGAATAATAAAGACCACTAAATAGTCAAGTCAGAATATTTTGCAAGTACTATTTAAAAGCAATGAATGATGAATGTAATAAGGTGTTTCTATATCTGATAACATCTGTGCACATTCCACTCCTAACTCGTTGATGTCTGAATAGACTATTCCTACTGAATTATCCATTGATAGGTATGAAGTGACTGCTGTTTTCATTCACATGAAACTACTTTCAATGAATTTAGTCAAAGTCTCATTTCGAATAGTGAAATATAGGAATACTCGAATGGTTAACTGTGGAATATAGGGTTATTCAGATCACGATCGTGATCGTGTGATCTGAATACCCTATATTCCAACTACTTGTGTAGATCGGGATATCGGCCAATCTATAGCAAGCGTGTGTTCAATTAATCTGTCGAGCTCCGCTAATGAGACACAATTGATTTTCTATTGTTTCCTCGCCAATAGGCGACGCGCGGTGCTTGACCGGTTAAACTTGACCTCTAACACGTTTGCCCGCTTACCTGTCGACACACCTCACGTGTCGGAGCAGTAGAATGGACGCAGTGAAGTCATTATTTTCACATTTACAATAGAACAACGACAATGTTGTGTACACTTGGTGTATCGTTGACGTTTCGAGCACTTTCTCTTATTTACACTTGATGTACAGTGGACGATTGAGGGGTTAATCTGGGGGCTAGGATGATCTTAAAAAAAACGAACATAAACGTATTTTCTTTCTTTCTTTCTATCTTGCGAAAGAATCTCCGATCCACGATCGGCGCTCCATGATCGTGTATTGTGGAGTGCCGATCCAAAGGGGTTTGAAATTTTTTATATGGAGCCAAGCATACCTACTGTCGCGCTATTTTCAAAATGGCGGCCCCGCATGAGACATAATATGACTTAATCTTCCCATTATTTCACATTATGTATACCTGGAATTCTAACTTCGACTCTTTTTTGGACTGGATACTCATTAGCTGGGTCCACACTGGACGATGCAAAGGGCTTTGCAGATCCGTGGCATACCTATCTACTGTCGCGGCATTTTGAATATTAACGTTCGAAGTTGATGATTGAGTCACGTGATCAACTTTGAACGTTTATATCTCGTAAACGTGATGCTTCACGGGGTTTGGTCGAGACTGACTGTACCATTAACAAAAAGCGATCGTCGCAGTGATCACTCTATACGTCTCTATACTCTGTGGTGTTTAGATCCATTACTTATTGCAGGGTGTGATTCCAGGAACGGAAGATACGCCGCTGAGCCTTTATGCGGCATGACAACCCTGTGCTGCTGCCCCCCTGGGCCGGGATATGGAATCCAAGAATGTTTCGCCTCAGGCGATTGTAAAAAGTCTTAACATAAAATGTACTGAAACATTTTAAGTAACTTTAACGATGTGTCGAAGATTTTAATTTATATCTAACGACAAACGATATTCCTTAAAACTTATAGTTAGTTTTAGTTATCCTAATTAAAATTCCTTACTTTTTTAACCACGTACCTAATTGCTTGTCTTTGTCCAATATTGCTTGTTATTTACAGACGCCAGCACATCAAGTTACAAAAATCTGTCAAATTTCTTTAATAGAATTTCAACTTTATCGCTAATGCATTACGTTCAAAGTTGATTGGCAAAATTTGACAGTTTCGGGTACTTGATGTGTTGGCGTCTGTACTTAGTTTTTTTTAAATTAATAAAATGCATTAACAGCTTCCTATTTTTATTCAAACAGTATTACCTATAATCATAATTTTCTCGAACGATATCAATAAAACACGGTATACGGCGTTAAGAATTTCAAATTTAAATGTTTTGTGCACATTTTAATATCCTGTCACAAAAACGACAGTATAAAATTCCAATTTTCCAGTGGAGGCACTCGAGACGTGGAGACGACGAACGAATGGATAATTAGTTTTGAAAGTCGCCGAAATTACCGACGAACAAACGCCATGACAAACATTAGGGGTGTATTCGTGCCCATTAAAACGGGGGTCATCAATTGTGAAAGCCGTAAAGCGGCAAACATTATTGCATTATTTAACTTCGTAATTGTTACTGTGATTGTAATCGATGTTATAATTACAAGTTGTTTGGCGAGTCTTAGATCAAGTGAGGTCAAGAGCAGTAAATCTTGGGAGGCGTTCGTGATCCGATCGCCTCCCTCGGGATTGCCCTGTTCCGTAATTAAGTAGTTGCCTGCAATCACAACCAATATAATCCGCGCCGCAAACTTTAATTACAGGTGAAAACTATCTGTTGCAAGAACAATGGGAAGTGTTCCGAGTGTGGCCGCCTTTGTTTTACAATTGCTTAGCAAGAAGTGGTAAATAATTATAAGTTTGTTTTAACAGCTGCGTTGTTCTACGTGTGTACCAAGTTTGTATCAAGATAGTGCTAATCCGGTTAATTGTTGTCTGCAGTTTGTATAATTGAGAAAATTTCGCCTCTGTTTTGTAAAAGATTTTTCCGGTTTTTAAAAGAAAAGGCTGAATGTGTGTTATTTCAACCATTTAGTTGGTAACCTCCTAGTCTCTGGTCGAAACCGGAAGCCACGACAGTTTTAAATGTTTTTATATTTTATACTAGCTGCTGCCCGCGACGTCGTCTGCCTGAAGGCTCTACAGCACCAAAAATACCTAAGATGCCAGTGTCGCTATAGCATTATAAGTAAACAACTTTTAAAATAGCATTAAAATATAAGTTTTTTTTGCAAGCGAAGCAAGTGAAGAGAGTTATATGGGAGTCCTGCTGAGTTCAGTGTGGTGTGGGGGATGTGACTGAAGGAAATAGAGAAAACAATGCAGGAATACATTCCAGGACACAAAAGAGTAAAAATACGTACAAAGGCATCATACCTTAAAACACTTCCCTATAAACAACGTTGGTAGTTATGCTGCCAGGAGCCAAAATGTAAAGAGAGTCAGGACTGGTGACGCGGGAGCAAGCGACGTACAGTTGTCCGTGTGAGAAGCAACTCGTCCTGAGGTCGACACCCGCTGCCCTCAGTGTCTGCCTCTATTGATGGTTATCGCGAAGCAAACACTCACGGGGAACTGTACGCGCTTGAACTGGAACGGGAAGATATGAGGTATGAGGGGAATGCGTGGTATAAATACTGCCTCGCCAACGCCACAACCCGTAAGAATTTCCGCCTCAATGGTGTGTCTGTAGAGCGAAATGACTTTAGGGTGGGTCCCGTTACACAACTTCAGAGGAGATAGGTTCCGAAGAAGCATAATCGGGACACCGACCTTCAGCTTGATGGTATGCGCTGGAAGTCCACTTGCTGACAGGGAGTTCAGAAATTCCACGGGATAATGTGTGGCGTCATCTTGCTCGACAACAGTGTTTATCGAGGTGTAGACCACTTCATTCTCCTCAATTTCCGAGAGAATGCATTCGTTAATTGCTGCAGCCTGATCATTTTTGGACGTCAAAATGGCCCGCTCACACACCCAAGAATTCTGCAGGTGCAGTATACGACTGATGTCCCCGTACACACAGCAAATGAGTTCTTCTAAGCTGGATACCACTCTACCGAGAGACTCTGGAAGCACCACCTGTCCACCTCTCTCTTCTGGTAGAGTGCCTTCGCCAAGATTTAGAAGGACATTGGAGAATTCTTGAGCACGTGCATTGCCGCCGAGCCGAGCTCTCATATTAATGGTCAAGCGCAGCGTACGAACTCGTGACCACAACGAAGATAGTTTCAACGAAGCATTCACCTCGTCAGCCCTCGATCCCCGTGTCACCACGGGAAGCGTTTGCCGGAAATCGCCACTGAACAGAACAGCTGTGATACGACGCATCAAATGTTCGTTCCTGCGGATGTCTTGCAAGATTCCGTCCACGGCCTCAACTGCCTTCCTATTGGCCATCGTACACTCATCCCATACGATCAAAGAGCAATCCTTGAGCACGTGTCCCTTATCGCTGTTACGTGACACACCACAAACAGGCGTTTCGGCGCTCTCTAAATCGATAGGAATTTTAAACATGGCATGTGCTGTCTTGCCACTCGGAAGCAGTGTGGCAGCGATTCCCGACGACGCTACAGCAATAGCAATTTTGCCTTGCCTGCTGACCTCTGCAAGTATGCAAGTGGTAACAAATGTTTTTCCTGTTCCACCAGACGCATTCCAAGAAAAACATTTGACCCTGGTTTTTTCCCAACGCTTTCAAGGACGGTGTCATAAATTTGTTTTTGCTCTGAAGAGAACAAAGCGACATGGTCATTTCGCCCGGATCGTAATTTGTCTCAGCGTTATACTCCCGATTTACACGGTCTTGATGCGGTGATCATTGGGGAGCTGGTAACCCATATTCGATCAGTGGATTGCCGCCGATAGAAATGACCACATCTTGAAGTGAACTGAGACAGGTGTTCAGCACGCGTTCATCAGTTACTCCGACTTCGTCTCCAGTAGAAACATAAATAATACTTAACACCGCATTTTTTTTTATTGTCGTCCTCAACTCTGCTCAACATTTTAAGGATTTTGTTGGAACTTGAATTGGTCAAAACGAACTATACGATACAACTTTTATGAAGAAAATGCACATTGCCATCTATGAATTTTAAGAATTACTAACTACTAACCTCGCCAACATGATCAAATTTAAATTATTAATTTCCAAAAAGTGTCAACATGTAACTTGATTTGATTTTTATGAAAACTCATAGATGGCGCTGCTTCAAAATTTTCTTTATACTACTAAAATTCATTAAACTATGTTTTTTCTGCCCAAGTTACTTAAATGGCGTAGTTTTTATAGTGTAAAGCTAGATAATAGCATGGCTTACTGAAAAACAACATTTAAATATGCGTCGTTAGATTACACGCTGTCACAGAATGCGTAAGAAAAATAAATATTCACAGCTCCTCCCCCATAGGTGATAGCGTGATAATATGTAGCCTATATGTTGACCCGACCTCTTAGTAATATTCATGCAAAATTTGAAGTAAATCCATGCAGTACTTTTTGAGTTTATCCCGGACATACAGACAAACAGACAAACAGACAAAAATTCTAAAAACTATATTTTTGGCTTCGATATCGATTGTAGATCACGCCCCAAGTATTCTTTTAAAAAAATATTCAATGTACCGTTTTGACTTTCCTACGATTTTATTATATGTATAGATACCATAATCTTTATAAGTATTTCATGATTTTTTATTTGACGGGTACACCTCTTGTGGATAAAACGACCCTTCTCATTATCCGTAGCCAAATATTTTCATTCAATATGATTGGATGTATGTAATACTGTATCATTTTTTTCTCTTTGTCCCAATTCTTAACTTTAATAGCCTCGTGGTGAGTGTGTGTTTTTAAACAAAGTCATATTTACTCAATTTAAAATCCTATGGAGAACTGCGTGTTACGGACGGGGCTCGTTATTCGCCATAATTGGATTCTTTTACATGTTAAATGGTTTTCAGGATACATACGTCAGCCTGTTTGTTTATGCGGGTTATGGTGTAAAGGCGTTAATTATGTTTCTGATTTTTTTTTCCATAAATTTATCTAGCATTGAAATTGACGTTATTCTGTTTTTTTTACATAATGTTTCTTTGATCTTTAATTTGCAGGTCATCGACTAACTGTGTGACACATAATCAGCCTATAATGTTCCCACTGCTGGGACGCAGGCCTTCTCTCTTCGAAAGGGAGAGGCCTAATGATCTACCACGCGGGCCTAGTGCGGGTTGGTAGATGTCACATGTCTTCGAATTTTTAGTTCTAGCTCATGCCGGTTTTCTCACGATGTTCTCTTTCACCGTTTTGAGAGCAGTGGTGATGAAAAATGATTTACACAAAGTAAAGCACCAGCCTGGGTTCCAACCCAACTGCCTGAAAAGGAGTAAATATTTCTAGGCTTTTTACTTTATGATGTAGGTAAACAATCCATACTAATATTATAAATTCGATAGTAACTCTGTCTGTCTGTCTGTATGTATGTTACCTTTTCACGCCTAAACCGCTGAACCGATTTAGATGAAATTTGGTATAGAGTTACTCTGAGTCCCTGGGAAGGACATAGGATACTTTTTATCCCGATATTCCCACGGGATCGAGACTTATGCGGGTGAAACCGCGGGGCGCAGCTAGTACAATATAAAAGTAACGTAGCAAACAGAAAATTACGACTACATCGTTCGCAATTTTCTTACTTTACCCACTTCAAATGAAAAGAATAGAAAATAAACATGTTCCTTTCGAAGTAATGAGATAAAACATCGGCTAACACAGAAGTAAACAAGCTTCCGAGTATCGAGTGACGTGTTTATCAAATTGAATCGTGTCGCGGGCGAAATGACACAATTTTAATCATTTTATCTTCCACGAAACGGGCAGCGGGCTCACGGCGGCAAAATAAAATGTCCAAATATTTGAAAAGAGCTGCAACGAGATAATGCTGTAGTTAATGGCGCTGCCGCACGTCGTGGCCGAGTTGTTATTGCTTTAGGAAACTGTCCCACACACCGCCACGTAATATCTCTCAAACTCATATTTGGATATTACTTGAAAAAAATTAAAAGGGCTCCTAACTTTTTATGCAACCCTGGTACAGTCGCCGTCAGATATATTGTAACAGACAAGGTGACCAAATACTTCTGAACAATTTAAAATATCAATAAGTTCCATACACTACAAGTTACCATTAATATCTGAACATTCATTACTTCATTAATATCTGAGCAGATGCTAGTCAATAATTTCTATACAAACAACTAACCAAAAATATCTGAACACTTACAACGTCAAGTGTGACATTAACATAAAATATCAGTTGTATCTTAAACAAATGATTTTCTATAGAATTTTTATTCCCTTTCCATCGTATTTATACCTAGAACAGTCATTTGGTGTTCAAAAAAGGTGTTACCTGGAATTTTTTCCGAGAGTTTTGAAAATTTGTTATTTTATTGAGTTCGACGTATTCTCTTCGAATTTTCACTTTGTCGCTCATCTTTGCCGCTCGCACCACCATATTGGAAAAATGGCGCCTAATATAGCAGTTTTTTGACAATAACTCCTTTCCAACTCATTTTACGATAACACATTAATCAACAAAATTAAACTAGAGAAAATTTCCTTCAATTTATGTCTTTACAATTTTTTTGGTAAAATCAATAGTCATTTATGCCTTTGCGGTAGAACTTTGGGGACAATGTGAAAATTCGAAGAGGGCACCTCGACCTCAATAAAATCACCAGTTAAAAAACTTTCCAGGTAAAACAACCAAATGACTGGACTAACCACAGATAGTCCAAGTCGATAGTCGTTTTTGGTTCGTCCTTTATAATCACGCAGTAACGAATTAGGTAAGCTCAGTGTTTGTCTGCGTAGATACACTTGACGTTGTAAGTGTTCAGATATTTTTGGTTAGTTGTTTGTATAGAAATTATTGACTAGCATCTGCTCAGATATTTATGAAGTAATGAATGTTCAGGTATTAAAGGTAACTTGTAGTGTATGGAACTTATTGACATTTTAAATTGTTCAGAAGTATTTGGTCACCTTGTCTGCTACAATATATCTGACGGCGACTGTACCTAACTGATACATATTCGATGTACGCATGCTGTAATTTAACTCCTAACCTACCTGCATAAAACGAAATATGAAATAGCTATTAACGATCCTATTGATAAAACGTTTGACCTATAATATAACAATTTTAAAGCAATTTATCCAAACCGAATTTGATAAATGATATTAATTATTCTCGCATTGATCACAAATTCATTTTATTTTGTGTAGATACCGATTTCATACAAATTTTTTAATAAGCAAAAGTGTGATGTAATTATATCAGCTTTAGGGCTGATTTTTCCAACGCCAGATAACTTTATCGGAGGAATAATTTTGAATTTTTGACAGTTCTTCCATACAAAAACTGTCAGACGTCAATTTTATTCCACGAATAAAAATTATCGGTCGATTGAAAAATCAGCCCTTAATGTCCTAAAAGTTAAAAGCATAAAAAAGATTACAAGTTAAAAACAATTACAAGTTAAAAACAATTACTTTATTATGTTTCAAAGATTTAAAATATCCCCATAATCTTTACTGCGCTCTTTAAAAAATCATAAAAGACATTTAAACGGGCCTTAAGTGCCATTCAGAGACAAATCGCATCAAAACATTGCTTAAGCCATAACAGTTGTTTCCAACCAGGAAATGTTTTTGGGATTTTTATGGGAATAAAAAGATGCCCGGAGACTGGATTTTTGCCCGGCTGATGGCAATAGGCTCGTCCCCTTATTATTATGGGACTTATCTACACATAACTGGAAAAGTGTGGGTGTACTATCCTATACCTCTGCCTAACCCTTCGGGGATTACAGGCGTGATGTTATCATCACCCTTTTTTTTTTTTTTTTTTTTTTTATGGATGGGAAATCATCAAATGACCCCTCCCGCTCTGGGTGGAGCGAAGGGAGTGTCAGACTCTTACTGACTAACACCCATCCGTGTTCCTTCCTTAGCCCTTTATGTTCCGGGGTAGCGGTAACCCTTTCGGACAATCCCGCACCCCCGGCAGGCTTCGGCCCTGGCAGGCCCCTTCCTTTCTGCTGACATCTCTTTGAGGCGCGCGTGGAACACGTACGCGCCGTCCGGCACGGGCGTTATCATCACCCTAATACTATAAAGGCAAAAGGTTGTGAGTGTGTTCGTATGTTTGTAACTTCTTCACGCACAAACGGCTGGACCAATTTTGATAAAATGTGGTATGGAGGTAGCTGACACCCTGGATTAACACATAGGCTACTATTTATATGCTACTATGGGTAGATGGCACTACAATGAAAATAACAACGGCCAATTAAATTACTTGGCATGATATTTTATTAAAGGTGCACCCAAACCCGTGGGGATCATGATGGACACCGCCTATCACTAAGGTATTTTCCCTGCATGGCATAAAATACTAATAAAAAATAACGCAAAAGACTAACAAGCCAAAGATAAATCTTGTAACGGTAACCCGCAAAACTAATTGATGGCAAACTATAATTAATTATTTTCTAGCATGAACCCTCGTGGTATAAGGATATTGATTACTAATTAAGTCCTTTACTTGCAGATGTGTATTAAGTATCGCAATTAGTGGAAGGAAGCCGCTTTGTGATCATCCCTGGGGTGACGCGTCCCTTGTTAGCGCGTCAGGATATTATTAAGAAAAACAGGAGTAGGAGAAATAGCGATACGCAATTAGGGTGTTGGACAATATTATTTAGTGCACAATAACATCTTGTTGTTTACCTACCTATAAGAGTTCATGCAACACACAAGTTCAATATACATGTCGGAGACATCATTAGTACGGGAGCTGACTTGGCAACGAGGCGGAAGCGCTGTGACGACAACGCTTCCACGGAGTCATTCGTTTGACTATTCGGAACGCCAGCGCCATCTGGTGGCGCTTGACAGAGTCTAGCCTGAGTTCGTGGGGGGGTATAAGAGAGCGTGCAACGCGGTGGAGTGGCTGTCTTGGACATCGGACATCGAACGAACAACATGCGCTCAGAAACTGTCCCGCGTTCCGTATCTGGTTGTATCGTGTACCTATAGTGTGTGATTTGCTAGTGTGATTAAATTGTTCGTGAAATTATAATCTGATTTGAACTGCAAACCGTTTTTCTATTGCGTAATAACCAACACATACCCATAGTTCGCCCACATTAGTTAAAATATGGCTGATAATAACGAGACACACATGCCTTCTCCGTTATACAGAATTATTTTTTTTACCGGTTCCAAATTTTTACAGGGTGTAGTACCCATGAATATGAGCAATTTTCACTATCGGACCAACTCTGAAATCACGAAAAAAAAATCAGCTGTTTCATACATTTTGGTCAAGTAGGTCTTGAAGAGCTGTTTTTTTCTTTCGTGATTTCAGAATTGGTCCCATAGTGAAAGTTGTTCATATTCATGGGTAGAACACCCTGTAGAAATTTGGACCCGGTAAAAAAAAATTATTCGGCATAAGAACAATCCTTCAAATTATTATTACGTAAGTATAGAATTTATTTTATTAGTAAGTATTTGATGGTCTTTCAGATCAAATAAAAGAAAGCCGTGTTAATTATGTCTAGGGTATGCTAATTTGATGAGCCTAGTTGTTTAAATCGAAGCTTGAAAAGAGTCAGCCCTTCTGGAGCAAGTCATCTACATTCCTATCTTGACCATTTTTTCATAACGTTCATATTCCCAATGGTCCACTTTAATTATGTCATGGACTGTACACGTTCTGCCCAGTTAGTTGCTAATCTGTCCAGCTGAGAATCTGTCCAGTTGCTCCGGAGGGAATGACACATCATACGTAGGGAAAGAACTATCTCACAAACATTATATTTTCCCACTGAGATTTATAACCCTTCTAAAGCGTAGTCTGGCAAAAATACACAAAAGTTACCCATAAAAACATTCAGCCAGCAAAAATATTTTTGTTCATAAATAGGTCGGAATTCGCGTCAAGGAGTAAACACAATAAAATTATGGCGCTGTTCACGGGATCTTCTCAGTCAGCTTTACTTGCCCGGAAAGATAAGCGACATACACATTTCACATTTTCCTTCTTGCTCCACAACGAATAGAGAGAAAACTATTGCTTAAGCTTGGAGTACACGAACGAAAGCTCGCTTGAAGTAAGAGTTGAAAATAATTATGATGTGTATGAAAAGGTATACTTTGTAAAATGGAATTCTAAAAATAAATCTTTAATTTGATCTGATGATGGTCGATACGATTTCCATAATAACAATCATTAAGTGAAAATACCATTATGAAAATAGAAACTTCCATTTTTTTCGAGGTATTTATTTGATTTTCTCTTAGTTAAGTAAAAAGTCTTAAACACCGAGGCCCTAAACTATGTACAAAGAGTGCCTACGACTACTTATGATTGGACTACCTACGGCTATACTTATCTGTGTGTCTGTCTGTATAACTGCTTTCTAAACATCACAATGGGTTTGAATGGATCTTGAGGCGATTTTCACCATAATTTAGAGCATTTTGTTTTAGAGGTTCATGTGATTAATACAATAATGTTTAACTATAGCTCCGAAATGTCGGTTTTTTAACATGTCACTATTGCATCCGTGTGAAATAGAGGCGGGTCGCTAGTTAACTTATATAGCGAACATGCTGCTTGATGAAATCAAGCACTTACTTCTAGCATGTGCACAGTGCCTTACAGTTTACACTATGACTCATCACCTGCCTAGCCTTTTCCCAACTATGTTGGGGTCGGCTTTCAGTCTAACCGGATGCAGCTGAGTACCAGTATTTTACATGGAGCGACTGCCTATCTGACCTCTACAAACCAGTTGCTGGGAAATACGATACCAATTGATAAAACTGGTTGTCAGAGTTTTGGGCTTACCTATGCCTACTCGTAACGACTGTCAAAGATCTACAAATGACAGCCAGCACCAACGGCTTAACGTGTCTGTGTGTAACGTGTCGTGTGTAACGTGTGTCGGGTCTCGATATGTAATGGACGGTCACCCATCCACGGACCAACCTCAACAAGCGTAGCTTAACCTTTCATCGACCTGTGCAGCTGTTATTACTTCGCCATGAGCCCCACAGTTTACACGACTAAGCCATGATTATTTCAAACCGGAAATCTGATCTTGTTTAATCAGATACAAAGTTTAGAATCCCTTGGCCTTGCTTGTGGTTTGAAGTACTTGAAATAATACTGAAACTTCGGGCCCTTTGAAATAGTATGTTGGCGTTACTTCACTAACTTGTATTAAGGCTGTTTCTTGATAATGCTGACCCGTAAATAGCGGATGTTTACCAAAGTTCAAGGATGTTATAATCTGTCTAATGATTGGATTATACTGTGTTTACGTCTGAGAAAGTCTGCAGTACAGTAGACCGCATGTCGTTGGTCACACTTTGACCTTAGCTGGCCTAGCGTAGGAGTTTAAGGGAACTACAGGACCTAAACGCAAGGCATTATAAGCCTAAAAGTATAATATGATCGACTACAGCCAACAAAATCAGAAAACAATATGATATTCTTCAGGATACGAGTATATGCTAGGTAGATAGTGTGTTGAAATCATAATACAATACAACTAATTTGATATGATAGAAAAAAATCATGATGATACCTATAAAAACTTTCTTTTTACAATAAAAACCATACATGCAATCATTCTGATTTTTTGTCAAATTATTCTAGGTACAAGCAACATACTAAAGCACTAGTGGTTTAATTTTTTATTCCAAATAATAGATTTTTTATAAATAGATAATTGTTTCATATTTTGCAATAAATTACCAGGGTTGTGTCATCGCGCTTCTCATTGTTTTTTATGTAGTCCGACAGTGACCGCGCTCTAGGTCATAAATTGAATGCAAAGCCAGCTTATACTGGTTTTGTTACCACTGACGTGCTGCCTACTGTACATATGAAAGTTTTTTAAGTTCAGTACCACAGCAGTTATTATACTTTGGTACCTACGACTGTTCAATTTAGAATGGAAAGATTGACATCATTTAGGTAAGTTATAGGTATACAGCGAGCAAAGGATAATAAATATACTTATTAACATTTTATATCTCTTACACAAAGGCGCCTCAAAAAAATTAAACAAAAGAAAGAAAAATTGTGTTTTTTGCACAAACAAAACGTACATTACAAATAAAAAATAAAAAATAAATGACAAGAAATGTACATACATAACGTAGTATATGAAGATTATAACATCTGATAAATCCTTTGCGAGACTGGTAATCAATTTAAGTAGAAACTGGAAAGATCTACATACTTAACTATTATTAACTCATTGAATAAGTCTTTCCTTTTTTCATCTTCAACTATGTTTATTTATTCATTTAACATATAGGCTACTTTTTATCCCGGTATTCCCACGGGATCGACTTTTACGCGGGTGAAACCGCAGGGCGCAGCTAGTACACAATAAATTACACATAAACATCGTCCATAATAGCTTGGATAAACTAAAAAGACATGCAGACTTTATGATATTATTCTGCTACTGTATAGCATAGTAGATAACAAGTAAGAAGTGCTCGAGGTACTGTAAAGGAACAAACTCGAGTTAAATGGAAGAAATAAAGTAATTAGAACTCTCGAGTGTAAATATTCGATATATACCTATTAATATAGAATGTCTTTGAATAAATTTTCACATGAAAATGTGTAGAAGAAAATTCTTGTAATTTGTCTTAAAATTAATTTCAAAGTAGTTTCATGAATACGATAAGATAAAATTGCGTTACCAAATTATATTTTATGCAGCCATACTAATTAAATACGTCTACATTTTCGTAAAACGAATTTTCAAGTTATATTTACGAAAATGTAGTATGTAGGTACGTATAACGAGTTTATATATTTTGTTTGTCAAAATATTTTATTAGGTCGTAAATTTAATTTTCAACACACTTGCTCGTAAAATGGCTCTTAATGCACCGCTTTTAGGACCATAATGCAGTGTATTACAAACGCGTGCTTTTTCTTTACGTTACGGTACTTGTGCTTTGTTTCCACAGATAACTATTTAATTTACTAGTCGGAGGTCGGAGAAGTGCGTTTTTTTTTTTTAATCTCTTCAAAGAGACTTCATGCCAAAAGGAATCCGCGAGCCATATTTCACTTTTTTTTTAATAGTCTGGATTGTCTTTGGTCCCAAAATGAACTAAAATGTATTTACCTTAAATGCGCAGTTGTAGCCCGCGAAATTCGATTTTTCTAACGTTTTTTGCAATTTTCAGGTCAGTGTCAGGTTGTATCTTGATCAAAATATGATTCGCGACTATAACAGGTAGATATGTATTTACAGAATTATAATCATTAGAATCATTAATACATATTTCTAAGTTAGATTTGTTCCATAAGAACAAATCTCTTATGGATAAGTTCTTAGGGAACAAATCTAACTTAAATAGGTATATTATATTAATGATTCTAATGACTATAATTCTGTAAATACATGTCTATTATATACACACATCAAAAGTGTCTAGGGATCAACATATATTTTTGCAATAACTTTTCTCCTGATTGATATTAATTAAAATTTTCTTTAAGGATTCATCAAATAAAGTGTTTTCGTTTGTCACAGTAACGATAAACCAAGTCACCTTTGCATTAATAAAGAAATTTGCCATTTTCCTAATAAAGGGATTTTTGACATTTGAACCACTAACACAAAAGTTCGAAAAAAGACTGAAATAACAGTTTTCTTTAAAATTTTATTGGGTAACTTAAACAATTAATAATCCGTGTTTCTACCGCGAACACTAACAACACAAGAACATCGGTTTGGCATACTCAAAATGAGTTCATCCAAATCACGCTGTGGAATGGCCGCCCATGTTCGTTGCAACAACAAAAAAAGGTCTTCTTGCGACTGGATACCCTCCATATTCGGCAGAGCTCTTCTCTGTAGCATATCCCATGCATGCTCAATCGGGTTCAAGTCTGGCGACTGAGCAGGCCAGGGCAGGACATTGATGTTAGCTGCGGCGAGAGTCTGTCTTACAACTCTTGCGGTGTGCGGTCGTGCATTATCATGCATTAACTGAAATAAGGGACCGATTTGCACTTGTAGAGGAACGATGACGTCTGATACAATCGTCTCAGCATAAATTTGAGCGTTGAGGTTGCCTCTGATCCAAATCAACTCAGTTCTTCCGCCGATCCAAATACCCGCCCATACCATGATGGTTCCACCACTATAAGGATGGACTTCCTGGCAGGATTTTAATCGCTGTTGGCGTTCAGGGGTTCTCCAGTGTCGTATACGTCTTGTATCCGGTCTCATACCAAAACGAGACTCATCAGAAAAGCACACGAAACGCCATTGTTCTTCTGCCCAATTTCTGTGTTCAAGAGCCCATTGATATCGAATCCTACGATTGTGCATTGCTATAGGTGGTACCCGTAGCGGTCTTCGGGAATGAAGGTTCACTTCATGCAAGCGGTTTCTGACTGTTTGGTCGCTAATTAAGTTCCCTGAAGAGTGATGAAGCCTCACGGCTAACATCATGGCGGTTATTGTTGGAGCTCTTCGAGTTAAGATTTGAATGTATCGGTCTTGTCTCCGTGTGGTGCAGCGATACCGTCCTCCATGGCGCTCAGCCACGGTACCAGTGCTTCGGTAACGTGTCCAAAGTTGACTGATAACACTCTGACTTGTATTCAGAGCTAAAGCCACAGTACGTTGCCGGGAACCACCTTCTATCATTCCCACGGCTCTGAGCATTTCTTCCCTGCTTAAATGACGTCGCCGCTCCATAATAACGTTGGTTTTAATCAGTAGTAGGGAAACAGTAGCACTAATAATGTCTTCAATGCGTTGTATGTTTTTATAGGGAAAATATTGACAGCTGATTTTCATCTTTTACTCGAATTTGATTCACAGTTCCTGATTCAAATTATGAAATGCACCAAAAAGGATCCATATAAATTTATAAAATCATAAATTTATTACAAAGCCACATCTCAATCTCAAGAAATCCGCATAAAAATGCTTGATCCCTAGACACTTTTGATGTGTGTATATACATTTTGATCAAGATACCACCTGATACTGACCTGCTAATTGCAAAAAACTTAAGAAAATTTAAATTTCGCGGTCTACCACTGCGCATTCACCTTAGGGTGCATCCACACAGAGCGAGGCATGCGCCGCAAATGATTTTTTTATATGTATGGTTGCCTCAGGCTGAGGCATCTAACATACAAATAAAGCACTTGCGGCGCATGCCTCGCTCTGTGTGGATGCACCTTATAATAATTGTCCGTGGTCCCTCGCGGAACCAAACGGAAAAGACCATTGGCGTTCTATTATTGCAGATTCTCACTGAATTAATGTATATTTCTGTATGCCAATAGTACTTTCTAATTCCATACTAACTAAACTACAATTTGACATACGACAACACTACGATCAGTCTAAACATTATTTTGTGTTTACTATATTTTTTCTATAGGCTGTTTATCGGTTTGTCTGTGCCTTTAAATAAATAAACGCGCGCCATTACTTACTCTATGGGTAAACCTGCGCGCGCACGCTGGCGCGGCGCGCGGAAAAACAAACCCAGCCCGCCATTATCCATACAAGTTAATATTTAACAATACAAGCCTGTTTTTTCCTCGCAAGTGTGTTGAAAAACGTCGTATGATACGCGTGTGCATTGAGCATTAAACTCTCGACTTCCTTATCGCGCTCGCCTACGGCTCGCGCAAATAATACCGCCTCGAATTTAATGATCAACATAGCACACATGTATCATAATATACTATTATATTTTAGGTAAGATGGGGCTTAAATGGGACGAAAAGTTGTGCGTAAATATTTTATTTTAATACTTACTACGTACGGTCAAGCATCCAAATTGCGTAACACACTATCAATCACAATCTGAATCATTTGAAAGGATATTGCTAATCCATTGCTTCATACGTTCGAAAAAATTGTCTACTCAACAACGTAAATAACGCAATGAATGTTGTTGAATTGTCAAAATGAAAGCCATTCCTACTGTCAGTGTGTTACGCAATTTCCCCGCTGGGGGCTACTACCTAAGTACGAAGTCCTTAGAGATTTCGTG
Source organism: Amphipoea lucens (assembly GCA_947508005.1). Taxonomy (NCBI): domain Eukaryota; kingdom Metazoa; phylum Arthropoda; class Insecta; order Lepidoptera; family Noctuidae; genus Amphipoea; species Amphipoea lucens. Next base: position 10,887,320 of record OX382356.1, read on the forward strand.
CTTTTCGGCCGAAGTTACGGGCGTATCCTCCGTATCCGTTCCTGCAAACGAAGGTAAAGGCCTGTCCGAAAGTCATGTTCAATTTTTCGGACGGACATATTCTCACGGGAGTAGACCTCCACTTATGGGCCAAAGATTCGGTTTCCGAACTAAGAATGAATTAATGACTAAACGATTTGACCGTTGTCTATACGCACGATGTGTTTTTCCCCGTCCGACAAATTGAATTTGACAGTTCATCTACTTTTGAACGGGCCCAAATTTTCGTTGACGGACTTAGGGAGTAGACCCCTGTGTAGTAAAACAGAGGTCTGTCCTAAAGAAAGGTAAAGTCGTAAGTAATAGGCTTTCTCATCGACACTACGTACTTACCGTGTTCTTTTGCAATTTATAGCGCCTAACTTGGTTTATCTCAACATTTATAGGCGAGAATGGATAAGGAATTATTGTTTTTCTTTCCGAGAACGTCCTGGTTTCGCTTAGGATAACTTTTTGTTAGTAAAAGCGGTGGAACAATACATTTGAGTGTATGGGAAAACTACGTTACAGTCTCGAAAGCTAGTGTATTTGGGTTACGTACCTAAAGGGTGCCAACGGGACCCTATTACGAAGCCTCCGCTGTCCGTCCGTCCGTCAGTCGGTCTGTCAGCGGGATGTACCTCATGAACTATAATAGTTAGACGGTTGAAATTTTCACAGAGTGTGTATTTCTATTGCCGCTATAACAACAAATAATAACCATAAAATGTTAAAAATTAAAGGGGTCTCCATAAAGAAACTTGTTTTTTTCTGCGTTTTTTGCATTGTAGTACAGAACCCTCCGTGTGCGAGACCGGCTCGCACTTGGCCGGTGTTTTTTCTATTTATTCAAAGCTCTGATAACAGTAAATTCAAAGCCAGCAAAACTTCTGCAAATTATTTGTTTACTACATAAAAGGCGCCAGATTAAATTCAACTCCTTTTATAACATGCTAATCTAAAGTGCCTTTTTATTACCGCAGTTTCGCATCCCATCTTATTTATTGCAGATTGAACCCACAAGTAGTTAATAAACATCAAGGGAAGAAAACGAAACTCATAAAAGGGCTGTATCATTATTTACATAAACGCTATAAAACCGAACAAAGAAAATTTATGCGGCGAACTTTTGGGCAATATCCGTTTTCTGTGACACGTTTTTTCGAGGGCCGTTGTTCATCGTTAATCTTGGAAACAAAAACAGCAAGTTTGGTCGCGGCGCGTCTGCGCCACCCATAATTTACGTGAAACAAGTGCGCGCGACATGCGGTGTTGTACCTACGTACCTATCTACCTATAGCTATACAAAAATTACCTTCCGAATACTTGGCCAGGGTCTCTTTCATGTCAGCTTATTATACGTGCGACTAACTGCTATTAGTTGGCAAAGTTCCGCACACTTTCAACATGTACGACGTCGGATTTCAGGGAGCTGAAATTACAAGCAGTTTTGGGTTCTGCTTAGCGTTCGCGCTCCGTGTTATGCACGTATCACAGCAATATTATAAATATTTTGCGAAAATAGCTCGACAAATTGCATGGCAGTGGGAATTTTTAGTCCTTGGGTTTTAGCTGTTCGTGTTTTGTAATTTTAATAGGTAGCTGTTCAGCTTGATGTTTTGCTTTACCGGAGTTACAAATAATGTGGGATCCAACTTTAAATACCGCGATTGCTCACATGTTAGGTCTTACTCGTAGATAAGTACTTTTTCTCAAACATGCTTGGAAATTTGAGCAATATTTTGACAACCTTCTTCGAGATAAATCGAAATTGCTGTACTGGCCAAATGCATGCGAGCAGGGGCCGGCAAAAGTTGTATGAAAATCAATATCTATCGTGTTTTGCGGCCAAATAAATTACATAGTAAACTCATATCTGTCGTGTAATTTAAAAATGGAACGATATTTTACTCGGAAACATGGCAACCAAGGAGGTAACTTATCAAAGCTTTTATTTAAATTTCGAACTAGCTTGCAAATAGAAAGCTGTTTATTGGAAAAAAAAAAAAAAAACAAGTGAACACTTTAACGCGGGAAAAATTAATTTTGTTCGTAATTGATTTTGAAAAGTAATTTTATTTGACAAAAATGTTCTGCCTAGGTAGGTACTACTTACTTTTAATTTCTGCGCATTATTTGAGAAAATTTACTATACAAGCCTTGGCCACAACTAGGCATTGATGGACGAACGTGTAAATGTGGACCGGGGCGAAGCCGAGGCACACAAACGTAAGTCTTCTTTTGCTGGCCGCTGCAGTAATGTACTATTATTATACGACTAGCTCCTTGCCCGCGACTTCTTTCGCGTGAAAATCGTAAGATACACTACTTCTATATACTAAGATAACAGCCATATTTTTATAAAACTCGTTCGGCTTCCGACCCACCGCGTTGCATCACATCGCCCGCCCGCGCTATTACTTCGTTTTTTGCTGCGGCTCCTAACGGTCGTAGCGTGATGTTAAATAGGTCAACCTTCCTCAAGAATTGGGTTATCAAATGCAAAAAGATTTTTTCTAATCCGACTGGGAGTTTTAGAGAATAGCTCATTCAGACAAAAAAAAAAAATCTTCAACTTGATTATATCAGTATTGATGTGTTAACTTTTTCAACAGTAGGTAAAGCCAAAAACCGCCACCCACTACTTCCCTTTTATACTTCTTTTGCTTCCTCCATGCCTATAGGTATCTCCACGTTACTGTTTCTCATCTATATCATCAAATAATAATAATAATAGTCCTCCAGTACAATATTTCGGCCTTGACGGCCAATCTCAACGGAGACTAGGCCTGAGGCGCGGGAGGTATTATAGTACACAAGCGTGTTCGCAGACACAGATGCACTCTCTCCTTCCTCACTCTCATAGTCCGATGAGAAGAGGTATCAGGCGCAGGACCAACGGCTTAACATGCCTTCCGAGACATGGGGACATCACGCCTTGAACTTCCAAAACTAATAAATTCCTAATAATAAATAGTGGTATTCAGCTGCATCCGGTTAGACTGGAAGCCCACCCCAACATAGTTGGGAAAAGGCTAGGCAGATGATAAGTTCTATCGGCAAATTAAAAAAAAAAAATAAGAAAAACACGGTGACAGCTGCCAGTCTTCGCGTACAATTACTTAAAGTCAACCTGTCACGGGTGACTATTTACCCGCGGTTACTAATCTACAAGCTACAACTACCGTTAAATTACGCCGTTTAAGAACGATGACGGTAATTGGTTTTCGGTAGTGAATGTAAATTATTGTTTAGGCTGACTTGAGTTGTTAATGGTTTTCACGGAATGGTTGTATTGTGCTTCAATCTTCTTCAATTAATGAATTAGCTAGCGTTGACTAGATCTTCGAAAATCCTTAGGGTGCATCCAGATTATGTTATACATAATTATGTATACTCGTAACACATAATCACTTTTTATCACAGAATCATGTGCATACTACAAAAAGATACCTAATTAATCATCATCTGCCTAGCCTTTTCCCAACTACGTTGGGGTCGGCTTCCAATCTAACTGGGTGCAGCTCAAAACCAGTATTTTACATGAAGTGACTACCTATCCTACCTCCACAACCCAGTTACTGGGTAATACGATACCTACCCCTTGATAAAACTCGGTGTCAGAATTTCAGGCTTCTGACGACCTGTCAAAAATCCACGAATGACAGCCGGGACCAAAAGCTTAACGTGCTTTCTGAGGCACGGAGGGTATGTGAAGATGGTCACCCATCCACGGACCAACCGCAGCAAGCGTAGCTTAACCTGATCGATCGACCCGTGCGGCTGTTATTACTTAGCCACAAAATATAAACAAACAAAATAGGTCAATAATCACGAGCACAAAACAGAAATAGTCGACAGCTGCATGTCATGACAGTGACAAGAAGGCTTCCAATGAAAAGGTTCGAAGGCTTCTTTTTTGGCTTATATTAGGTCCTTACATATGAAATTGGCGTTTTGTATGGAAGGAACAAAAAGTCGAATATTTTTTAATATAATATATTTAATTAATCAAAGTATGAACCATTGTTTTCAATGCACTTTTGCCATCTTATAGGTAGTTCATTGATCCCTTTACTAAAAAAACCAGTCGGACGGGAATCAATAAAATCTTTGAAGGCGATTTGGACTGCCCCATCGGAGTTGAATTTTTTCCCTTGCAAAAAGTTATCCAAATTGCGAAAAAAATGGTAATCTGTTGGAGCAAGGTCCGGGGAGTACGGAGGATGTCTAAGACATTCCAATTCAAGCTCTTCTAATTTGGTAGCCGTCTGTTGCGCAGTGTGTGGTCTGGCGTTGTCGTGAAGCAGCAGTGGCGTGGAGCGATTGACCAGCCTTGGTTGTTTAGCCGCTAGCTTTTCCATCATGGTTTGTAATTGCTGACAATAGACATCAGCTGTAATAGTCTGGCCAGATTTGAGAAAACTGTAATGAACAATACCGGCACTAGTCCACCAAACGCTTACAAGTAACTTTTTTGGGGTTAATTTTCGCTTGGGGCAGGATTTGGCTGGCTGGCCAGGATCCAACCATTGCGCTGAGCGCTTCCGATTATCGTAAAGAATCCATTTTTCATCACAGGTAATGATTCGGTTTAAAATACCTTCATTGTTGTGCCGGTTCAGTAATGTAACGCAGCAGTCGACGCGCGTTTGCCGGTTTGCTTCAGTCAATTCGTGAGGTACCCACCTTTCAAGCTTTTTAATCTTCCCAATTTGCTTCAAGTGAATTAAAACAGTTTTATCACTAACATCGAAGCCTGCAGCTAACTCGGACGTGGTTTGCGATGGGTCCGCTTCCACAATAGCCTTCAATTCTCCATTATCAACTTGGGTCTCAGGCCGTCCACGGGGCTTGTTCTGCAGGTCGAAATTTCCAGAACGAAAACGTTGGAACCAAAAACGAACTGTGTTTTCTTTTGCAACATGACCGCCATACACATCATTCACCCTTCGAGTCGTTTCCGCAGCACTAGTGCCACGGCGGAACTCGTACTCGTAAATAATGCGATATTTTAAATTTTCCATTTTGTAAAATGAGTGACGCAAACAGAAAAAACAGAAGAAAAAAAACAAATGAATGACGGTCATCGAAGCACAAATACATGAGTAAATAGCTGTACAAATTTGAATTTGGAATTCCTTACCAAAGAGGAGAAATTCGTGATTAAAGTGGCCAGTACGAAAAACGCCAATTTCATATGTAAGGACCTAATATAAGCCATAAAGAAACGTCTTTTTCTGCGTTTTTTGCTTGGCCAGTGTTTTTTCTATTTATTCGAAGCGAAGTAATCTTGGTTGTCTATGCACGTCATATACTTCAGTGACAAGCAAAAATTTTGGTGGTCTGTGGTCATCGTTCCTACTCGTAGGACACACGCGCACGCGTAGCTCGCTATGAATGAAAGATTTTCTTTTAAATAAAATTAATCTCTTCGCGTTTCATGAAAACCTATGTTTTGCTGCTTCACTCTTCATCAGATCAAGAACTAAAAAATGGTGGAAACTCATCGGCTAGAGCTGTCGCAGACTAAGGCACGACGCATTAAGGTAAGCGCACACGAGCCACTGGCCACAACCACTGGTGGCTGTCGCCATTTGCTGCGGTGTTGAGTACTGCTGTAGCAGGTGGCCGCCATCGGCCACACGTGTGCGACGAATCCATACAAAACGACTGAAAAATCATGTGAACTGCTTGTCGCTGGGCTACCGTTGACTGTGGCCGGTGGCTTGTTTGCTCTTAGCCTTATTCTTATTGTTGTCAGCATAGAACTTCAACATCATTAAACTACGCATATCAGAGTAAAATCGTTAGACTGGGCTTTTGGTTTTAGTAGACACGGTATGTATTGTAATGTGCGTTTTTTGTGCAGAATAAACAATTTTTCTACATTGTTTTTCCTTTCTTTTATTTCTCTTTTCTTTTTTTAAATTTCTTTCGTTATTCTTTTATTTTTGTTCTTTCTTTTCTTTTTCTTTAGACCAATCTCCTGGTCTTCCTAAAGTAGCAGAAAGTTATGATATATTTCAGCAACAATTATTTATAATTATTTTAAGGCTTAAGTTTTAATTTGATAATGACGAATATAATTTCAAGAGGCCTACCTATGTGTGTGTTCAACTGTCCTCGTTAGGATTACAGAGGGCTAATCCCCGTATTGTCGAACAAAAGCATTATCGACAAGTTTTAGACATTGATTGTCGCTGAAATGAGATCGCGACTAGATTTGAACGTTTTTATGTGATTGTAGGAATTGCCCTTTTGGGCTTGTACACAAAACTGCGAATCGGCGCGATGCGAATTCGCAACACAGAAAGGTTATATAGGTTAGAACTAGAAAGAGCTCGCAGATTTGTACAATGCGACGTCGCATCGCAGTTTTGTGTACAAGCCCTTAGATTTACAAACCATATAGGACAGTCAAACTTTTCCAATAGAAATATATTTAATTGATTGTAATGGCACTTCAGCGACTTACTCACTAAAACATATACAAACAAAACTCACATACAGTTTTAGGTATTGTGAAGTCGTCACTTACAGAAGTGCATAGCACTGGGAACCAAAGTGACGAATTAGACAAATCTGTAAGGATCCTAAGCAATTGATTATATAAACATGCGTAAATGTAGTGTAAACTCATCCATTCTAGTACCATCTTACCTTGTTTATTAGGGTGTGTGTGTGTGTGCGATTTTACTTATTCCTCCCACGTTTTAAGATCGCTAGTAATCTGCCAATGTTACTTAGACACCTCACATGTAGTTCATATTTAATGACAGGGAAGGGTTGCCTGTCTCTGGCAACGTGGAACAAACGACGTCAAATGGCATTGTTTAGTCGCCTAGTATTAGACTACTCAGTCTTGCGACAGAATTCTTAATTAACTTTGAATTAACTCGAGGCTTTTCTCCGACCTCGTAAGGCAGCGACGAAATAATGAATATTTAAGTTTTATTTTAAATAATATTAACGATACGCATTACCAAGAAAAATACTTTTCATAAAAAGTTAACAACCTCATTTCTATTTTGTATTCACAAAAAAAAGCAAGTCCCTGACAAAAGCAGTCTAGACTGAATTATAGAAGAGTGATACACAAAGCCTCGGCTTATGTTTCATTTGCAGCTTCTCAGCCAATTCTCACCGCACCACATCACATATAATCCGTCTTAATTAAGCGGATTATAACGGAGATAATAAACAATTAATCTTTTGTATCAACGCGTGTGCGGATCGAAATCCCTCTGAATAGCTGATAAAGACGTAAGACCCTCCTAAATCAGGTAAAAGCTTACGGTGTAATGATAACGTCAATATTTTAACCTGATATTAGCTAAGACTGCGTATTAATTCACAATACAAAGGCTTGTAGGTCCTATTACCTACTTGTACCCATTAAAGTGCAAATGCGGCTTTCGGCAGAAAATTGATGGGCTCTCGTACTAGCTATCAATCAAGATTTGCAACCAAAACTCCCTTTAAAGTTGAGTAAGCCCAGTAAATTTAATAAAAACAATTGTTACGGGATTTTGGTGCAGAGTTGACAAATGGTACGTACCTAAAGAATATTGATGACTGACGAGAGTTTCACCGAACTAATTGTGATCGATATCCTCCGAATGTTGCTACGTATACAGTTGGTATAAACATATTCGGATCATAAATATGTTAGCAGCAAAGGTTTATACTGACAAAGTTTTCAAATATATTAGTACCGAGTCAAAAATATGTTCGGATACAACGCTCAACTTACATTGTACTTTAGAGATTATTTTTCTTTTTGACAGATTTTATTGACTTGTTGTGCAAGTACTTTTGAAAGCTCGGCACGGGTATCATTTGTAACGAATGGATTGTGTGGGCAAGTGTCCCTACTCGTTCGTAGTTTTATATAGTCTATTTGAAACTTCAAATATCTCTGTCGTAGGTAGGAGTAGCTTTACAGTGTACCGTTTGTGTAATCCTGCAATATTTATAGCCATCAATTTGTTTGATGCTTACTTTTGAAACTTTGGAACATCTGAAAAGTTTCCTTAAGTGCGGGTCTCTTGTGCCAATAATGGTGCTCAGCAAAAATTTCAGTCAATTTCGTAAAGTGATATAGGCGCTGGAGACGTTGGCGGCTCAGTCCGTGATTGATCGTGGTAAATGGTTTGTGATGCTCGAGGCCCGAGCTCCTCGCCTGACAGCCGGAGGCGGCGTGCCGTGAAACTTTACGAGCTCCACCATTCGTTCGTTTAAATGGAACGAAGGGATGTTGCGACCAAAAAAAGCAGCTGTCCGTGTAATAGTCACTCTTCTTTTAGGTTATGAGTGCAAATATTGATGTAACGCGCTCGAGCTGAATGTAAACAGGGGCACGCCGATAAACTTTGATGTATTCCGCTCGAGTATGATGGACGGAGTTAGAATGACGCGCACTATTATGTGATAGTTTATAGATAGATTGTATTTCTATTATGGCACGTGGTGGCACATATTTTACTTGAGTACTGGTTGGGGATAAAGATCTACTACCTACAGTTGATACCACTTTAGTAAATCGAAGTGAATATTTATTAGATTATACACACATTATAGCTACGTCTGTATAACAAAAGGTGTCGGCAGACTGCGAAGGAGTTTGCTTAGCTAAATATTTAAATGAATTTTCAGACGTGTCTCCTCCGCAGTTACCTTAAATTCCTTCTTTATAGACTTGCACCCATAAACTTTGTTACTACATTTTTATGATAGTAAAAATTAAAATAGGTAGTCATAAAATATATAATGCAGTCATGCTTACTCGTGGATACAATTTTTATAGCTTCGTCAATGTCCACATTGTGCTTTCTACACAGAAATCTTTGATTCAAACTATCATTTTTATGATGAAAACGTTCGGTTTCATTGACCCATCGTAAAACACGTACTTATGATCGTTAAAACCGTAAAAATGGTTCCAGTATAGAATAAGCTCGATATATGAGTCTATAAAAACCACGGAAACATTATATTTTCCATGTAATATACAAGCAATTTCCGATATGGTAGCTTTACAGCGCTTGGTGTTATGGCGCCGACAATTTTTTCAGCAGTTTAATGTGGTTAAAAGTTTATACTCAATAACTGGTAACTATTTTCGATCAAGCTGATAAAAAATTCATTGGCGCTGAAGTGCTACAGAGCGAACGCGATAAAAAAATAGCAAACATTTTCACTGAGCGACTGCCTAAATAAAGTGTTAAAACAAATCTTCTTTAAATTATGTTATTAAAACTGAATGTAGTAAAACCGCGTCTCCTGTTATGATGGCATGACGAGCTCGCATGTTACGAGATGCAACCTATCAACATGTTTTCATTTGCAATAAAATTCGGCAATGCCCCCGGGTGTGCCGATGAAATTTCTGAAATATACATTCCAATAAAAAGAAAAGTGTTCTGGGAGACGTCGAAAATGTGTCCGCATTTGGACAAATTTGGGTCGAATATAACCTCGAATGGAGAGACTGAACGATCCCTTACAACCGTAATATAAAATCCGGTGAATACCTCTTTACATTATTGAATGACATGAAATAAGTGAACGAAATATATTATGATGCGCATATATGCAATCAATGTGCTGTAGACCAATTTCATGTTTTATCTATTACAGTTCTCTCTAGCAATCATAAATAATTTGAGAACGAAACACTTAGTAAGCTTCATATTTAAAGTAGGTACCACTCTAATGTAAAAAGTATTCCATACAGTTTAAGTACTATTAGTCTGGCTCTAAATGACGCTCACTTCTTTACTTTGACACACAAATAAATGGTACAGAACCACGAGAGATCCTCGGAGCCATTTCATTTTGTAATGGAGTACACATTTTTGCAGAGTCTTCATTTTTGTAAAGACAATAATGATCTTGGTTTTCTAACCAACTCATCTAATGCTCTTAGCAGATTTTTGGTCAAAAAGCAAAATGTCTTCAGTCAATTTAATCCGGTAATTTAAATCTGTCGCTTCACACAGTTACCAGTAACGACTCGCCGAGCATTGGCGACTTTTTGTTCGCAAGATTAACGACAAAGTATGGGTCACAAAAAAAGCGACGCCAAGTACGGAAATTGCCAAAACTTCGTGTCGAAGCCTGAAATTTTCTTGTTCTAAATGTCGTCGTAAATGAAAGATGGCTCTTTTAAAATCGGAAAAGAAATTAGGAACAGACGTTTTTAGGATTACGAGTTTTGTAACAACTCAAAAGTTGCTTTTTATTTTTCCGCAAGTATATTAGAATGGGTCCCTTTCGATGTTCTATAGATAAGTATAGCCGTAACAAGACCGCGAGTAGTTGTATCCGTAGTAATAAAGATAGCTACCCAAATGACACTTAAAACAAATAATTGTCGGAAGCATTTCGTTTAGATTAACTTCTGCATTTAAACTGGAGTTCTTTGTTCATCGGCTTACAGCGTTTTAATGTGATAATAACACCAAATACTTCATGAATATTTAGTATCACTGTGCATAGTAAAATATTTGGTTTTATAGTCTGCAATGCTGTACCTAGTTACCTTAAATTTATGCTGGCAGACAGGAACCTTGTATTTTTTGCGTTCTAGGATAAATATAAAGCCAATTAATTACCATAAATGATTACAAGTTTAGTTTATAATGTTGCGGTCATAAGTGTAGGCAGCATCCCTTTCAATTCATCCGGCACGCGCCGGTACGTGCCGGGCCTGACAACCGTACAGACATTACCGCTCCTATAAATATGTATATAACACGTCCTTGCGCATGCCGTAACGACGACATTATAATATGAGCGGAACTGTTACAGCATTCGATATGATAAACGCTTATGGTTATTCGATGGCGAAATATTTAAAACGGCAATCACACAATGAAACACTGCTGCCGCCCACTATCCTGTATTCAAATAGAACGAACGAAGTCCAAAAAGGCCGAGAAGGATTTAATTAAATTTTCACTGAAGAGTGACAAAAGGAGCAGAAGTGGGCTATATTGATTTAAATTTTTCTCTGAAGAGAAATAAAACTGCCCTAGGGCGTGTTAATTAAACGGTACGCCCATTTAACGAAGATCAGGGCAGTTGGCCCTTAATTTCGATATAAACAAGTGCAAAAAATGCGAAGGGGAGTGATGTCGGACGTTAAATCAGGCTTACATATGAAAAGTTACGCAGAGGTTATTTGGTGGAATTTCCTCGCTGTGTGGGCAATGCGGCGGTTCGCGGCTAATGACGAGTCGGCCCACAATATATCTCTCGTAGTTAGGCGCAGAAATCACGGCGACTCGTGCGCTTGATTGAGTTTTCTTTTCCATTGTACTTCCATTAACAGAATAGCTTTCTCCTATATATGCTCCCGAAGGGACGCCATGTGTTCCGGGAAAATTATATCGGAAATTTTTCTTGCGTCTTGTGATAGACAGCTGACAGAGATTTTCGGTTTTTATTTTTCTGTTATTGATTACTCTACCTGCGTTAATAATCTTAAAATAATAGACTGGTATCATACCATTTGAAGGGTATTGTTTCAGTATTTCTGAGAGCAAGTTGTCAGACGATATCAACTTCGTAATAACAATAGTATTTGGGCAGTCTTTGTGTTATTATTGGATAGTGAGTTCTATTGTCTGTTTTTGAAGTGTCTACAAGTGATTTAATTTTAGCCGTTGGCAAGGAAGGGTCGGTGCCTAGTTCTTGTACGAAAGTAAACGAAAGCGGCCCCTGAGTGCTCTTGTGGAGCTACCATCTAATTAACGACGTATCTAATTATACCATCGTAGAGCTCACAGCGAAGAGAATTTCCCAAATTACGTATTACGAAACGCAATTACACTTAGGGGAAATGCTATGAGACAAATTGAGTTATATTGTAATTGAAATAAAAAACGGGTTAATGGACATGCAGTTAAGTAATTGATGTAGGGAGTGCTGAATGCTGATTACGTTTTGATGATTAGGAAGTGCTTTTTGATCATTTTGGGTGGTACACGCCTTTTATTCGATTGGTTTAGCAACAGCGACATACCAATAATTATTGTAGTATTATTAGAAGCACTCAATAATACGACAATAATTGTTGTTGATGATGGACCAAAGTCGTCAAACAGTGGGTGCCTGAAGACGGGCGTCGTCACGAGGCAGGCCTAAGAAACGCTGGCGTGATGATTTGGACTCGTTTCTATCCGATTGGATGGAGAAGGTATAGCAAAAAGAAAAATGGAAAAATATAGGGCAGACCTTTGCCCGGCAGTGGGTTAAAATAGATTAAATGAAAAAAAAAATGTTATTTTATGAGGTACGATTGCATCTGGTATTATGGTATTTATAAAAGTTATCAAGAGAGAAAAAATAATTAATGAAAAATCTAAGTCTTTTCGACAGGTTTTGTTATTAAATAATCAAGATTAGTCGAAGAGCCATTTTGTTATTACAAAATTGCAATTTCAGCAAAATAGTAAAACACATGAACATAAAGAGCAAGTAGATTTTTCAAATAATGTCTCATTGAAGCACCAGGCGGTGGCTCCGACGCGGGAAGCGACGATTTGTCTCACAATTGGTTCTACACCTTGCCTCTATGTAGATGTATGGATGTAAGTTATGGTTGGCACACAATGTATGTCGTCCAGACAGTTTTATCTGCAATTTTATGCAGAATATATAACGCCTTTGATTCAGAGGCTCTGGCACGAACGCACCACGTTAATGTAACGTAAATTCGAAAGACTTTTGAATCGGTAATAGAACTTTCCTACAGCATTTTTTTTTTATTTATGCGACAAGCACAATTATTGCCACCCATAGACACGATTAAATTTTATATGCCAAACGAGTATTTTCAATTTTAACCTTTTAACCGCTTATGTCGGATTAATCCGACAAATATTCTCTCAGCTCGTTTCATCGGTATTTATTTTTCGTTTTTTTTTTTCGGGCGCTGGGGGCACGATAACTGATATAAAGTCGGGCGGTTAAAAGGTTAAATTCATTCCAGTTTAAGTTACGAACGCTCCGGGCCTTCGAAGCAAATTCCATTAGTATTAGGCATAGTCGAAAAATCAAAAAGTTTTTTTTTATTGCTCGTTGATAATGTTTTTCATACCTAGGCATAATCAGTGTATAGCGTTCTCACTGCAGGGACACAGGATTCCTCTTTGAGAGAAAGAGTAGGCTGTAATCCACCACGCCGGGCCCAGTGCGGGTTAGTATAAAATACCTATACCTTATGCAACGAATGATACCCACGGAAACAGAACGCATACGCGTTAAACAAAAAATCCAATTCGTTGATCCGTTGCCCTACACTGATGCAACAAAAAACCATACCTAACCCATATTAATATTATAAATTCGAAAGTAAGCATATCTGTATGTTGTCTTTTCACAACTAAACCACTGAACGGATTTATATATTTGGCAAGGAGATAGGAAAGACGACATCCTGAGGAAGGACTTACTTTTTGTCCCGGTAGCACGTTCTCGTGGGATAATTTCCGACAAACGAAAAAGAAGCGAAAATAAAAATATATATAATTGATAATTTTACGAATCACATAGCCCGAATTAGTTCATTTCCTAAAGTTTGGTCGGAGTAGTAAATGTCTATCCTTCTTATCACAAAACATAGCTCAAAGATTTCTCTTGGTATAAAGCCATTGTTTAATGTCACAAACAATAGACTCAAACAAAGACTACAGTTGAACCACGTTTTGTAATAAGAAGGTTAACGTTTTGCAAGCAAACAGTTTGATTTTCATTTAGGGTACCCGTACCTACGTAACCATATTATTCCTTAGTTTGTCTCTTGGGTCCGAATCAAAATTCACTAGTCGGCAACTGGACGGGTTTAGATGCTTGACTTCTGTGTTTGGGAGAGCACATTAAGCCAGCCACCCGTCCGTAGTTGCGGACGTAACTAGAAACGGCTAGGACTCAGTTAACTTAACGTTTATTTGGTCCTATATTTTTGACTTAATCCTGCGGTATCGGTATGGGATTTTGGGTTTGATTTTTATGTTTTTGGTTTTTTGAGCAGTGGTGGCCCCGTGGTATCGATCCCGACTTACAAGGGGTCTCACTTTACTTTGTGTATTTAATTTCATCACCACTTCTCTCAAAACGGCGAAGGAAAACATCGTGAGGAAACCGTCATGTCCCAGAACCAAAAAAATTCGAAGACATGTGACATCCACCAACCTGCACTGGGCCCGCGCGGTGAATTATGGCCGACTTCCTCTCACAGAGAGGAGGACTGTGTTCCAGCAGTGGGAACATCGTATGTTAATTATGTTGTTATTCTTGAAGTTTTTGACATGGGATAATATTCAGTCTAGAGACACGTTGCTCGCCTCTCGAAAAATAGCGTAGAGAATACCTTCAGTTATAAATTTTCCCAATTTGATGATGAAATAGTTATTTATGCAACTGTTTTATAATTAAGAGTATTAAAACACGAATGTAGGTTTATCACATGAGTGTTTTATTACCTAATTATATACAGTTGCATACAAGACTTTATCTACACCCATGATATGAATGCTCTCTAAAGGGTTCTGAAACAGTTTTTTTGCAATACTAATATGGAACAAAAATGGCGGCTGGCGGGATACGACGTGAATTCGAATAACCCATAGTTCCTTTTTTAAATTACTGCACTGTGGTAGTGAAACGCGCGTGCATGATAAGGTTCTTTTTTTGAAAACGAGTTGCATAATGAAAAGGACAACATAATAACACTTGTTTGGATGATATTATGGTTACTATTACACTGGTTGTTTTAATGTTGGCAATAAGCTAACAGTTTCAGAAACTTTTATAGAGGATTTATAGCATGTGTGTAGATAAAATTACTTAATAATTATTATTATTATGATTCATAGTTGTAATGTTTATGTTAAAAACTCGCATTATTTGATCTCTTTCCTCCTATAAATTGTATAATGTAAACAAGAGTCACGCATGTTGGAGTGCTCCATTTTTTACTTGCGTACATCACCCCATCGTCCCCATGCGAGGTTCTTTAATATAACAAGCATTGAGAGCAACGCGCTGTAATCAGGGAGAGCTATGATTGTTAGCCTCTCCCCTCACCCTTTATTATTTTTTTCATGTAGGCCCGAGCATGAAAATTGCGCCATCTAATAGAACAGTTTTTTCCCATCAACCTAATCTCTTCGTTCGTTTAGTACCATTATACCTATTTCATTTTTTCCGCTGGTGTTGTCTTGACATGTCCGAAACATCAAAGCTTGTCATGAACATTACCATTCAATTTTGTTGTTTGATGTCTTATATGTTTTGCCTTATTTTGCCAGTCTCCATAATACTATTTATGTATATCTCGGAATAATAAATCTGCTTTACTGACAGGCATATAACATGCTATTGACGTGCTAATATTTGAGATTTATCAGCGAAGCTAAAGTCTTCTAAAAACGGGAAGTCCATGTCAGCGCTTTATCCACCACAAGTCTGTAACATCTTCATCAATGCCAGATAGCACAACCAATATGTCCCATCTTTTGCATGAGAATAAGCGATACAACTCTGCCTACTCATTACAGGAATATGGCGAGATATTAATGCAGAGTTTTAGGTCGTGGGTTCGAACCCAAGCAGGCTCTTAACTATAGTGTAAATTATTTCATTACCACTAATCTTAAAATGGTGAAGGAAAACATCGTAAGGAAACCGGCATGTCCCGTAGAACCAAAAATTCCAAGACATGTGACGTCCACCAACCCGCACTGGACCCGCGTGGTAGATTATGGCCCACACCCTCTGGCAGAAAGAGGAGGCCTGTGTCCCAGCAGTGGGAACATTATAGGCTGATTATGCATAAATGCATCTAAGTATATTAATATTTACAGACTGATTCGTATCTTTTAATGCTTTCATAAAATGTCTCCTCAAAATGCTAACAGCTCTTAAATTTTAAGTAGACATGACTACGTGCCCTGTATACTTGATAACGTAGTTGCTACCTTCTTGAAGATATTATTTACATATTCCTTCATCTTTATTAAAATTTATCACGACATGTCGTTTGCATCTGACCATATCAAATTTCAGCTGTCGTATACAGCTTTATGGAAAAATGTGACTTATATTAAAAGGCTGGCAGGCTAAAATGGGATAAGCGTGTTGCGTCAGCTATATCTTCGTCTTATGACCATGGCTGGGCAAAGTCTCCATGTAATAGGTGCCTTAAGATGGACGAGGCCACTAAATAAAAAAGAAAATGACGGGATGACCAGCGTGGTAATTGCGTAACATACTAAGGCAGATCACACACTGCAACGTGCCATGCAACGGGGCGCGGGAAACGGAGCCAAATTCCCCGCACGGAAGCGCGTTTTTTTTATTGATTTTGTATGTAAAAAATCGCGAGCGGGGGCACGTTATCTGCGTCCCGTCGCGTGGTGCGTTGTGGTGTGTGATCCGCCTTATAGTGGCAATGGCTTTCATTTTGACAGTTTTTTGAACACATACATTTTTCGAACATAGACGCAATGGATTAGGTACCAATATCCTTCGAAATAACTCAGATTGTGATTGAAACTGTGTTGCGCAATTAGGGTGCAGGACACGCACCGCGAAAGATGGTATCAAGGTAGTGTAGGAAAAGAGTCATCAGCATCATCATTACAGCTGAAAGACGTCCACTACCAGATACAGGTTTCTTTCAACTGTAGGCTCATCGACCGGTCTTGTGCTTCTCGCATTTATCGGATTCCCGCGATCTTCACCAAGTCATCGGTCCATTTTCTGGGAAGCCTACCAACATGAAAAGAGTAACAAATAGAACTTGGAGAAGGTTTTTACCCGTGATAAAGGCAACTAAAATTTTACATTTATTCCTAACCTTTTTTGGAATCGTCTCCTCAAGCCCTTTCTTTTTATACCCACATGATATAACAATAATTGTAGCGTGGCAACCTAAGAGCAACCTTCTGGTAACGAGAATAAAGATCACAATGATTTTGAGAGACTTGTCAAAGGCAGCAAACCAACAGCAACCTAGAAATAACCTTTATTTTCTCTGACCATTTGTAAATAAAGAAGTTCTTATAAACTAATAGCATTTAATAATAGGAAAATTAAGCAAATTATCAGCTACCAGTTCAGGCAGTCTTACGACATTGGCCTCCTGTATTTCCCTTCACGTATTCCTGTCCAAAACTGTTCTTCGCCAACCTTATGACAGATCATCCTTCCACCTTTTTATGTCTTCCTCTACGTATTTTTCCATTCCTAGTGTACAGTCAGCATCAAAAGTCGATTAACACTATCATTTTTACATGTTATGAAATTGACAACAACTTTTTTCAATAAACTGATTTTTAGCTTTTCACATAATAGACAAGAGTGTATATTCTAAAAAAATTTCTTCTGCTGCAATTTTGAACAAATATTTTGCTCAATAACTAAGATTAAAAAAACTGAAGTGTTAATCAACTTTTGATGCTGACCGTACCATTCTGTGATCTTTTTTCGGTCCATTTTTCCGACTTAGCTCGCATCAGATGAACTGTCCATTTCGCACGTAGGAACAAAGATACAAACATGAAAAACATAATCCTATCTTTGCAGCCGCGCAGTCGGGAAGTAATTAAAAGGTCTAGTCCCTCAATGCTTTATTAGTTAGTAAATCTTGACCTGCCATTGAGGTAAAGTAGGTTCTGTTTACAGTTGAATCTCTGATTGATACTTTAAGCCTCTTGTGGATTGCCAAGTTTGTTGAATTTGGGCCACAAAGGTAGTTAGCAGGTGATATTAATGGTAAGGTCTTATCTGTTCTTGGTAGATTTGGTTATTGATTGGGTTACACCTTTGTTTTTGAAGTGAAAATTTCGTAAGGCGTACTTTTCGCTCTTTCTGAACAGTGTCAAAACTGAATCGTCACGCTCGGGTCGGTGACGCTTAATCGGGCTTACTCGGCTCCAGCTGGTCATCAGGTGTCACCAGTCACGTTTATTGTAAGGTTACGTATGCACTAACAGGTGGCTTGCTTAGCGCCTAGAGCCTCGCGAGTCACCTTTTTTTATGGATAGGAAATCATCAAATGACCCCTCCCGCTCTGGGTGGAGCGGAAGGGAGTGTCAAACTCTTACTGACTACAACCCATTCGTGTTCCTTCCTTAGCCCTTTTGTTCCGGGGTAGCGGTAATCCTTTCGGACAATCCCGCACCCCCGGCAGACTTC
The DNA here is from genome assembly GCA_947508005.1 of Amphipoea lucens. Classification (NCBI taxonomy): domain Eukaryota; kingdom Metazoa; phylum Arthropoda; class Insecta; order Lepidoptera; family Noctuidae; genus Amphipoea; species Amphipoea lucens. Next base: position 10,905,548 of record OX382356.1, read on the forward strand.
GGCCCTGGTAGGCCTCTTCCTTTTTGCTGACATCTCTTTGAGGCGCGCGTGGAACACGTACGCACCATCCGGTACGGGTCTGGTCCTGATCAGACGGTGAGCTATCCATTACTCTCCGTCCGCAGGCCCGCGCCTACGGTGGCCGGGAGTCGTCACGCGCCTTCCGACGCCCGGAGTGTCTCCCGCGGCGGCTGGGACGTGAGGCTCTCTCCCTCAGCCATCCCGTAGCGAGCCACCTTGCGAGTAGCGAAGTGAAACGAACGCTCTAGAACTTTCACAGAATTTTTACTACGCGCTTGGCGCCTTCGCTAGTCAAGTCACCTGCCAGTGTGTACGTAGCCTTAATTTTCACTTCTATCGTTTGGTTATAACAGGTTATAAGCACACACCCTCTTTTTATTTAAGAACTGTTTACTTCAGTCGTTATATAAGTTTTAATGCGTCAAAATTTATATTAGGTACTAAGTCTGAAATAAAAACTTGGCAAAAGTTTGAAAAATTCAGAGCTAATTTAGTGGTCTCAGGATCCTTTCTGGTATGAAATATTAAAAGGTTTTAGTATAAAAGCTAAATAGCTCTGTCGTTACCGACTAACAAAAGAACAGTCTAGTCCATTTTTACTGTGATTTTTTAAAAAGGATTACAATGGATTATATTTTATTATTAGTTCGTAAAATAATTAGCTGCTAAAGACAGAATTATCTATTTATAGGTATGAGTAGATAATATTATATTATACTCTTTTAAGTAACCAATTATTTGCCAGTCCATACTTACCTAAGCTCTGATTTTTATACCCTTACTAATAAACGTTGTATAGCGTCTGTATAGTTACGCAACGCTTTGTCTTCTTCTTTCGAAAGTCAAATTACTGACGACTGAAAGAGAGAAATCGGTTTGTAACTATGGGGTTTTACTAGATCGAAATGACAGCTGCAATCAAATAACTTTAAGCCAATCGTTGAACTCAATCAAACTCAGCGTTACTTTTTGAGTTCATAGATGCAAAAACTGCCAATGGTGCCGATTCTGTTGTTCACAAACTAAAGTTCAATTAATATTTTTCTTTCTATTTCATTAAGAAAAGGACAGAAGATAAACTTTAGTTTAGTCCTGTCAAATTAATCAGCGCCTGACGTAAATTAACGTAAGTTTAGTAGGCAAGTTTAGTTTAGTTTTGTGTTAGTATTGACGAATTTAAATATGTGACTAAGACCTTGAATTTCGATAGTAAGATAAATTTTATCTAGAAATCAATGTCGATTTGACACTATTGTATAGGAAGTAGATCAAACCGCCTTCTAAGATAAAAGTGGCAAATTCGACCCTCCGTCTATAAGAAACGTGTGGTCAAAAAGGGTGTGGTATATAGGTACCATCAAACTGAACAATTTTCTCCAAGGGACCAACATCGTAATTGCAAAAAAATTGTTCAGATGTACGATTACCGTGTTACTCGCCGATTTGCATCTTAAAACACATCTTTGTCACCGCGCAACATTAATCAAACATAAGGGAACATTTCAATACATTTCCAATCGTGTCCGTGCAGAGTGCAAACTATGCATTATTGATTAGAACGCGTACAAAGTCGATAGAAGCTCTTTTGTTCAAGAATATAATTTTCTGAATGCAACTCTTTATAGAATTTTTGCGATCAATTCGATTTAAAGTTACTTTTTTTAGAAGATCTTTAATATGGGTTCATGATTGAATGAAAACATTCTCATGACATAAAATAAATGTGATTTATAGCTACCTAAACTCATTTTTCCAACAGCCTTTTTGTAACAGTTTCTAACAAGTAAGCAGACACTAAGTATAGTGTCTGCTTACTTGTTAGAAACTGTTACAAAAAGATTATGATACTGACTGATTTGGATCTGTTCCTGATTCAGCACATGATTCAAGAACCACTAACGTAAAAAAATAATTTATATGCACTTAGTATAACAGTACAGAGATGCATTCTGCTCATAAAACGCAAATAGAATGTGTACGGAAGCATTAGATATGCTTTTTGATATCAAAGTGAAAGATGTAACATCCACTTACAATTTCATAAAATAATTTTTCGGAAATACCCTGAAGGATTAGATCAAGAAGCTAGTAACTAGCTTTAAAGGTCATCAACAAATAAAAATAGGATTGAGACACTTTTTATAAGTAAAAAGGTATTACTTGCATCACGTGTATAACAGCCCATCTTCATTAGGAGTTTCGTAAAAGGGAACAAAGAATACTGGTATTTATCCGCATCTGGTTAAACTGAAACCGACGTTCAAAAGTGCATTTTATGTGTCTATTTGAAAACTTAGGTAAGAAAAGGCAAAAAATTCTACTCCTAAAGGAATTTAATAGGGGATGTGTAGAAGTTCGTCATTTTGCCAATGGGCAAACCCATTTGGCGCATGGCTTGTTGTAGCAATAATTGGGAAGTCATGTTCTACAGTGAAATACTCAATACTGCAGCTTTTGTATACCAGTATGCAGTATTCGTAAACTTTAATGACAAATTCGTGACAATAATCATTTCGATTCAAAAGCATCGCAATGAAAATTTATACTATTACTTTGATAATACTGATCAATTTTGCATAATCTTAATTGATTGAATTTCTATCCCTTCTTTCATTTCATTCTGTTGTTTATGTTTCGAAAATTGCATAGTCACTGTAATTCCTTTCACAATAAATTGGCTTTTATTTGGTGTAATGGCAAATTTCAATTTTGTTGTTTTGATGTTGTTTTCTTAATCATTGAGAGTGAGTAGTTTTGTATGGAGAAAAATGGGCAAGAAACTCCACCGTTACTCTTTTAAAATGTTTTATAAGGTTTTGTATACATACATTATATAATAATATGTGAAGACAAAAGGTAAAATGAATTAAAAATAAAGCAATGACAGGTAAATCAATTATGTGATAGATACCTACATGGTGCTCACAATATATAGAAATATTGTAAAAGTAAGTAGATGATTTTTCTAGAATTTTAACAAGTGTGTGAGTTACAGTTGTCACAGAATGTAAAAAACAATGTCATAAAACATTTAAAAAAAAACTGTTGATGGACCATAAACATAATATAACATCACGCCTGTATTTCTCGAAAGGTTAGGCAGAGGCATGAGAGGCACCTCTGCCTCTGCAACATTTCGCCAGTTATGTTTTTAAGACAACAACCACCACACCGCCTGTCTCGAATGCCAGTAGTTTGACCAGAGAGAGAGAGTCCATTCGCGGTAATGTCTTTTCGCGCAAGTGGGTTTGCGCAAGTGTCTTTCGCGGAAATGTCTTTCACGCAAGTGTCCCAGATCCAACGAATTCGCAAAACTAAGATTAACCTATGATATGCATGGTTGCGGTTGGCGCTTTTGTATATTCGAACACAAGTTACCAGCAAACGCACCCATATACACATAATACTTCTACTTCTACGTCAGAATTTTACTGGGCAATAAAAATATTTGAATTTCACATAAAATTTTACAAAAAATTGAACACCTCTCCAAGCTTCAGTTGCTACGATTGATGAATATTCCCGGTACTTAAAAGCGGATTCCTGACATTGAAAAAACAGATGTATGGATTATCAGTCTGAAACAAATACCAAGCGCAGCACTTTGGATTTTAAACTGCGCACAATATTTGTTTGAGTATTATTTTACATGTTCTACTGTGATCCTTTCTAGAGAATACAATTGTTATTACTAAATTTTACAAATTGCAATATATTTATTGCATAAAAACAGACGCACTCATTTCTTTCTTGCTTGGATTATAATTTTACAATACATTTTTGGTCAGTACCTATAGCTTATGAGATACGTTTGATGGTTTGGGTGACACAAACCACCAAATAAACAAACGATTTTTTTTAATGGCATCCGCGTGTCAACCTAGAAGGTTGCTTCGGCTGCTTAACCGGACTTGTCTTTGGTTACCTCAATAAATTAAGACCTCCAGCCAGGGCTTAAAAAACCTAAAAACTAAGCGGCTACACGCTAATCGCTAAGGGCACCCCCTGTGGGTTACGGACCTCGGCTTAGGGCGTCGCTGGGGGCAGCAAGGGACTGGCTGGATCGGATTAATAAACAAATGCATATACCTACGTGGTGCCTACCTATTTATAAATAGCTGCAATCACAATGGTTCTATGAACACGAGTTCAGTCTGTTAGATGATGCCTATATTCGATCGGCCGACCTCGAAATGCTCGTTTTATTTAGTTTATGTAACAATTAGAGAGGCAAATAGCAGGAAAGGGTTCCGCGTACCCCGTAATGTTAGCCATTTGGGTTCCCGAAATTAAGCTTCACTCCGTACGTCACTCGTCGAACATCTTTGTTTAATTTTGCCGATAATTGGTCAACTAGGAAAATCAGTTTTTGTAACTTTCTATGGAGCTAGAACTGTTATTCAGTTCATCTTCATTGACTGCAGTGATTACGGCAGTGTTCACTTCCTGATTTTTTAAATAAGTTTATTTTTGGACAGGTTCTCAACTCTGCTACATAATCCAGGGTGGCAGGGACATCCACGTGCAAACTGATACCATTATTCCTTCGGTTTAAAAAAAAAAAAAAAACTGTTGTTTCATAGAAAAGGAATAAGTACCTACGCGGTCAAAATGTATGGAAAAGCAATTTTTTTTTTTTTCAAATAAATTATTTTTTTACGTTAGTGGTTCTTGAATCATGTGCTGAATCAGGAACAGATCCAAATCAGTCAGTATCATAATCTTTTTGTAACAGTTTCTAACAAGTAAGCAGACACTATACTTAGTGTCTGCTTACTTGTTAGAAACTTTTCTATGAAACAACAGTTTTTTTTTTTTTTTTAAACCGAAGGAATAATGGTATCAGTTTGCACGTGGATGTCCCTGCCACCCTGGATTATGTAGCAGAGTTGAGAACCTGTCCAAAAATAAACTTATTTAAAAAATCAGGAAGTGAACACTGCCGTAATCACTGCAGTCAATGAAGATGAACTGAATAACAGTTCTAGCTCCATAGAAAGTTACAAAAACTGATTTTCCTAGTTGACCAATTATCGGCAAAATTAAACAAAGATGTTCGACGAGTGACGTACGGAGTGAAGCTTAATTTCGGGAACCCAAATGGCTAACATTACGGGGTACGCGGAACCCTTTCCTGCTATTTGCCTCTCTAATTGTTACATAAACTAAATAAAACGAGCATTTCGAGGTCGGCCGATCGAATATAGGCATCATCTAACAGACTGAACTCGTGTTCATAGAACCATTGTGATTGCAGCTATTTATAAATAGGTAGGCACCACGTAGGTATATGCATTTGTTTATTAATCCGATCCAGCCAGTCCCTTGCTGCCCCCAGCGACGCCCTAAGCCGAGGTCCGTAACCCACAGGGGGTGCCCTTAGCGATTAGCGTGTAGCCGCTTAGTTTTTAGGTTTTTTAAGCCCTGGCTGGAGGTCTTAATTTATTGAGGTAACCAAAGACAAGTCCGGTTAAGCAGCCGAAGCAACCTTCTAGGTTGACACGCGGATGCCATTAAAAAAAATCGTTTGTTTATTTGGTGGTTTGTGTCACCCAAACCATCAAACGTATCTCATAAGCTATAGGTACTGACCAAAAATGTATTGTAAAATTATAATCCAAGCAAGAAAGAAATGAGTGCGTCTGTTTTTATGCAATAAATATATTGCAATTTGTAAAATTTAGTAATAACAATTGTATTCTCTAGAAAGGATCACAGTAGAACATGTAAAATAATACTCAAACAAATATTGTGCGCAGTTTAAAATCCAAAGTGCTGCGCTTGGTATTTGTTTCAGACTGATAATCCATACATCTGTTTTTTCAATGTCAGGAATCCGCTTTTAAGTACCGGGAATATTCATCAATCGTAGCAACTGAAGCTTGGAGAGGTGTTCAATTTTTTGTAAAATTTTATGTGAAATTCAAATATTTTTATTGCCCAGTAAAATTCTGACGTAGAAGTAGAAGTATTATGTGTATATGGGTGCGTTTGCTGGAAACTTGTGTTCGAATATACAAAAGCGCCAACCGCAACCATGCATATCATAGGTTAATCTTAGTTTTGCGAATTCGTTGGATCTGGGACACTTGCGTGAAAGACATTTCCGCGAAAGACACTTGCGCAAACCCACTTGCGCGAAAAGACATTACCGCGAATGGACTCTCTCTCTCTGGTCAAACTACTGGCATTCGAGACAGGCGGTGTGGTGGTTGTTGTCTTAAAAACATAACTGGCGAAATGTTGCAGAGGCAGAGGTGCCTCTCATGCCTCTGCCTAACCTTTCGAGAAATACAGGCGTGATGTTATATTATGTTTATGGTCCATCAACAGTTTTTTTTTAAATGTTTTATGACATTGTTTTTTACATTCTGTGACAACTGTAACTCACACACTTGTTAAAATTCTAGAAAAATCATCTACTTACTTTTACAATATTTCTATATATTGTGAGCACCATGTAGGTATCTATCACATAATTGATTTACCTGTCATTGCTTTATTTTTAATTCATTTTACCTTTTGTCTTCACATATTATTATATAATGTATGTATACAAAACCTTATAAAACATTTTAAAAGAGTAACGGTGGAGTTTCTTGCCCATTTTTCTCCATACAAAACTACTCACTCTCAATGATTAAGAAAACAACATCAAAACAACAAAATTGAAATTTGCCATTACACCAAATAAAAGCCAATTTATTGTGAAAGGAATTACAGTGACTATGCAATTTTCGAAACATAAACAACAGAATGAAATGAAAGAAGGGATAGAAATTCAATCAATTAAGATTATGCAAAATTGATCAGTATTATCAAAGTAATAGTATAAATTTTCATTGCGATGCTTTTGAATCGAAATGATTATTGTCACGAATTTGTCATTAAAGTTTACGAATACTGCATACTGGTATACAAAAGCTGCAGTATTGAGTATTTCACTGTAGAACATGACTTCCCAATTATTGCTACAACAAGCCATGCGCCAAATGGGTTTGCCCATTGGCAAAATGACGAACTTCTACACATCCCCTATTAAATTCCTTTAGGAGTAGAATTTTTTGCCTTTTCTTACCTAAGTTTTCAAATAGACACATAAAATGCACTTTTGAACGTCGGTTTCAGTTTAACCAGATGCGGATAAATACCAGTATTCTTTGTTCCCTTTTACGAAACTCCTAATGAAGATGGGCTGTTATACACGTGATGCAAGTAATACCTTTTTACTTATAAAAAGTGTCTCAATCCTATTTTTATTTGTTGATGACCTTTAAAGCTAGTTACTAGCTTCTTGATCTAATCCTTCAGGGTATTTCCGAAAAATTATTTTATGAAATTGTAAGTGGATGTTACATCTTTCACTTTGATATCAAAAAGCATATCTAATGCTTCCGTACACATTCTATTTGCGTTTTATGAGCAGAATGCATCTCTGTACTGTTATACTAAGTGCATACCTAAAATAAGACAGTGTTCTTTTATAATTTCTAACGTGACGATATTCTGGGGGATGCGCCAGGGTAGCACGCGAAATTCAAATTTTCTTAAATTTTTTGCTATTTTGAGGTCAGTATCAGGTTGTATGTTGAACAAAATATGATTCGCTACCGTAACAAGTATGTATTAACCGAATTATAATTACTAAAATCATCAATACAACCCTCTAAGTTCATATAATCCTACCGAAAGACTATTTCCATGAAACATCAATTATTATCGTGGAGGTCCACGTTTACGCCACGGTATCACGATAACGCTGAGAAGTAAAATTCATGGAAATATATGGAGACGCTTTTAAATTTCCGCTCATGATAGCGTTATAACGTGCCATATTTCCATTCATTTTATAGACGTGGACGTCCACGATAACAATTATCGCCACATTAGAAATTACACTGAAAAAAAAAGTAATTGCCACAATCAAGATTTTGTTTAGATTGACTAAGTAACTTGTTTGCATCTGAGCCTATCAAGCACAATGATCACAGCTACTACTTTTATTTGATCAGTGTACTAGTGTTTGTATGATGTATTTGATAAACACAACCAAGGAACTTATTTAGCGCAAGATTTGATCAAGTTGTATGATTAATACAATTAATTACAATGATAGATGCTATCAAGTCAAATCAACATAATAAAGTTTCAATGATCTTTATTGAAGTAATCAAAATGCTTGATTGACACAACTAACTTATTTTGTTGTTTTAACTGTAAACTTGCTTGACCGTTCAATCAAATCGTGATGATCAACTCAACTAAGATTTTGATTAATCTAAACAAGATATCGTCAATCAAGCTAAAAAGTCACTTGATTGGGGTGCATTTTTTCCAGTGTATAAGATTGCACAATATGTGTCAGATATGCAAGAGAAAATTGTGATCTTGCATAAGCATAGTATAATCAGCCTCTAATGTTCCCACTTCTGGGACACAGGCCTCCGCTGCCTTCGATAGGGACTACGCTGTAATCTTCCTCGCGGGCATTGTGGGTTGATAGATGTCACATGTTTTCGATTTTTTGGGTTTGATCTCCTTGATTGACGCTCAATTGTTTTTCCAAATCAAATACAACATGAAGTCCCTCAAATAAAACATGGTGCGGCTGATATTTTAACGTTACATAAATCAGGCTATGTCACAAAGTAAATGAATGATATCATGGCAGCTGCCAAGGTACATAATAAGTACTAGGCCTACGTATTTGTGTTTTCAGCACAGCAGGTTCATACTCCAGTTGGATTTAGTGATTGATGACACTTTATAATGGGATTTATTCTGATTCCTATTTAATTTCCTGTACGGATATTTAGCTGTCGTTTTATTATAAATTCAACGGAATCGTTTACTTTCGCGTTTAACCTTCGTTTCAGTATTCGTGGTGGATTAATATTTCAATTTTCTTGGATGTTTTCAAAACAATTATAGTGAAGCACTAAAACTTAGCTGCTTTTATTTTGTTAACAGCAAATTCATGTCTCTACTTAGATATTCAGTTGTTTTTCCAATTAATAAGTTTTGAAACTTTATATAGTAATTTTAATTACATTAATAAATAATGTATCTACCTAATTAATATCGTAATACAGAATAAACTTTTTGTTATCCTATAGTCTGCCATCATATCTATTGCATAGAATTTTTAATTATTAACATGACTAATATTGTATGTATACGGAGTGAAATTAAATTAGCAAGCGGAAGTCCCCAAACGTGATGGGTATCGATATCTAAACAAAATAAAAAAATTATTAGTTTTTTTTTTTGTGGTGCATCGACCGTGTGAAGCTAGCCAGTTTCATATCTGTTTAAAAATCAGTTTTGTGTGTAAACTTCACAGACGTGATTGGTATCGATATGATCATCTGTCTAGCCTTTTCCCAACTATGTTGGGGTCGGCTTAATGGAGCGACTGCGTATCTGACCTCCACAACCCAGTTACTGGGTAATACGATACCTTGGTAAGACTGGTTGATCTGAATTCCACAATCCCGTGGACGTGGACGTGGACGTGGGCGTGGACGTGGACGTGGACGTGGACGTGGACGTGGAAGTGGAAGTGGACGTGGACGTGGAAGTGGAAGTGGACGTGGACGTGGACGTGGACGTAAACGTGGAAGTGGAAGTGGACGTGGACGTGGACGTGGATGGATGGATGGAGAAAGGACAGCTGATGGCTCGACCGTCTGTGTAGTAGCCACACTGCTGTGTATTCGTAAAATTAGTGTATATAAAGTGTTTAAAATATGGAAATTGAAGAAAGTGCATCTATTAATGTTAAAGTGACGCAGAAATAGTGAAATAAATGAGTTATATTAATTCAATTAATAATTGATTTATTTCAACGTTAATATTCAAGTTTTCACTTCTGCCGGCACTCCCGGAGTGCAACCCGTCTTTTTTTTTATTACTTATATCGTGTTTAAATATCAATATCCATCACGGCTGCAGAGTTTCGCCGGCTAATTTAATTTGTATACCGTCATATTTAAGTATCGTAATCTCGGTGATATCTGAATACATGATTGAATATTAGCAATATCAGTTAGAATAATAATTTGATGCAGCATTGAAATATTTAATTAACAACCTGCCTATTGTTTATATATTTCTGCATGCTTAATCTAATAAAAATATCAACACAGGTATTAAAAACGGTAACAAAAAACATGTTTTCATTTAACTGTCACCAGAATTGATTTAAAGAAAGGATTGATTTTAATTAACAGATATCGAAACGCGAGCTATTGTGTTTTTCGGTGGCTTGATTAGATTTTCGTGAAACAATGTGTAAAGGGACAGATAACAAATTGAATCGCGAGTTTATTAAAATTTGTTCGTGTTTACGGGAACATAATTCTTTCAGTCCCTATTGGAGCACAATGAACAGAAATTTCAACAAAACAAGGAGACACAATAACAAATGTAATTAAAAACAATATACATGGAATGGAATCACAACATCACGTCGGTATCAAATGTGCCGCTCTCTTCAAACATTTTATTTTGTCATAATGCTTCTCAGGTATCACAACAGTTGTTTTTCAGAAATTTCTATTATCATTTGCTGTCCAAAACACTAATTAAACTTTGAACAAAGACCATTTCGTGGAAAACTAAATAATATTAATTACCTAGATGAGTTTTCGTATGAAATGAAAACATAAACGAACGCATAATTACACAAACCCGGACCTGTTTTAAGCACAAAAAAATTACGAGTACTTTTAAAATAAAAACGAAAAAAAATTCGTTTCATGAATTCATGATACGGAACAAAACAGAGGCAGGTATGCAAAAACTCCCACATTCTAAAAAAAAGTTTATAATAAAACAATCAGAAGCTCCGAGTGTAATACGGTGAAAAATGAGACGAAAGAATTTAAAATGGCCAACATTTACGGAATATTTCGTGCAGTAAAAATAGGATAAAAGAGTCAGATATGTTACGAGAGTGTTGTTCATAATTATTCCATTAGGTATATTATGTGGGAGATGTAAAAGGAGAAACAAACGCAAACAATGACTTTGTAGTGTGTCTCGCTTCTGAATGGACGGTGTTCGGCAAAAATACTGCAGTTGAATTTTCTTAATATTTACGTGCCACGTTCACAGCAACAGGCGAGTTACAGCGAAAACATAGCGTTGCCAGCGCAAGCCGCAAACCCCTGGAGATTCAGACGACTCGCTTGGAATAGCTTTGTGTCGTATTCCTTTGTCTTTAACTGAGCATCCTACTATCTCCCTAGACCTGCTTATATATTCACAACTTAGCCCCGAGCCCCTCTATACCACTCCTCGCATATGTTCACCCACTTGATTGTTTCGATAAACACGCTTAGAAATGCTCTTTCATGCAGAAAAAAACTTAGCTGCAATATTTCAAAAGTTATTAAGGAGATTCCATTTTTCAGCCGGCATTTTATTTTAATCTTCATAATATTATGATGTACTTTATTACTAGAAATATGAATGCTATAAAATACGTCCATTGAACGTTATCGGTGGATCATAAAGAAGTTGGAGACAGTTTTCATCGTATAGGTACTTTCTGAAAATTAAATTCTTTTAGGTACGCAAAATATTTAAATATGTAACCATCGAAATTTATTGAATAAAATGTCCCAAAATCGAATACCTATTTTGGAATTGGGAAAGTTTGAAAGCAAGCAAACAATTCGTTAGGAAAGATTTGCTTGAATAATTTCACGTAAATACAATCTTTCGCTCGATTTGCAATTCACATAAACGACCGTCGGCCTAAATTATTCATTTTATTTTTAGCGTTCCGTATTCAGGTAGCGGTTTTAACTCAATTTCCCCACAAACAATGTTTCAATTAAATTGATTGATGTTTGACTGCACTTAATAATATGTGAAAAAGATAAAATTAATGGGATCCAGGAGGTTTATCGTCGCATGTACACTTTTAGCATCTGTTTTGTCCGCGTTAAGTGACATTAAATAAAGCTAGCGTACAATTATTGTGCTCATTTTAGCCTTAAGCTTATATTATTCGTACGATAATTTTCCCTTTGTGCGGTAGGCATTCATATGGATGCAAAATTATTATTTTTTGTTTTAAAATGAGTGCACATTTCCACATGAGTTGGGTTAATTAACCGGTGGCCATTTGCATTGTAGCGTAAGTATTTCATACGTTTGTTGCGATTTCAACATGAGATTAATGCCGCAGTATGATTTGGCGAGCCTTTGCCAACTTTGTAAATGGGCGTTATAATTGTATTATCTTCATAACAATATTATTTTATGAACTGAAAACTGAATTACGTATCTAATCTTGTTTCAGGATTTTACAATAAAGGCCAACGTAGCTGTGGCAGTCTTTGTAAATAGCAGAAATGTGATCCACAAAAAAAAAAAAAAACATTTTATAGTGTACGACAAAGGCAAGTCCATTTTTCTAACCCTCGAAGAGTCGTTCCTCGCCAAAAAACAACCTTGCGTGTAAGTGAGGCCTTTTTTCCTCGTTGTCAAGGAAAACCTGTACAAAACCCCAGCTTTTCTGTGGCCGACTATAGCCCGTATCACAACAGTTCTACACAATCACCGCTAATTAATTAAGGTAGTTGAATAGAAAATATTATCTGGAGGGTAATCGTGACACAAAAAATCATACTCATTTTTTCCTTCTTTTTTCTCGCGTCCATGAAAACATGTTTTCACTGCTACATAGGCGTTTTGTTATCCTGTGGTCTGTAACTCGTGCATAAGCGGGATTATCTGCGAATTAACCCGTTAATGTATATTAGCCTGCTGTGGACAATAATTAGGTATTAATAGGTTTATATCCACTTAGCAAATTAGGTTGGTGTAATTTCGAAATAGCAGATTTACTCAGTAACACAAATCATGATAATGTAATTATGTCGGTTCGACATCTAATTGACGGAAAATATAATAATTCTGCAATGAATTACCTAATTCATTGCAGAATTATTATATTTTCCGTCAATTTATGCCTCGTTAGGGTTACGCCTCCTTAGAGTACCTACTCTAAGGAGGCGTAACCCTAACGAGGCATAAATACCTAGACTTAGAGCCTCCACAAAGTGTCCATGCATGGCGTTCTCCTACTGAAGACGGGTGTTTGTGCAAGTATTCCTTATCCATTGCGTTTCATCTTGATTTCAGCAATAAATACTCTGAAAACACCCTATTAAGAAAAAGGAAAATAAGTTTATTTTGATCCAGGTTAAGTAAGGCACACAATATTCTCAAAAAAAAAAATAACCTGCGTTTATAGTAAAGTTAATTCAAAAACGAAAGACGCAAGGTCCATAATCCCACACAAAAGCCTTAATTCACTTACAAAATCAACCTGTAATTGAATATTCAATAAAAGTAAATTAAAGCCATCATCCGTGGCCCTGAATATTAGTAATCCTGTTGCCTCCCTGAATCGGACCCTTATAATCCAACCCTTCAGTTTCATCCTTGGTTCAACCCTCGTGTGATTGACGTTTCGCTAGCGATTATTACGGGGGTCTCTCAGACCCCTCGTTGCGGACCCCAGATTACGACCACAGAGTTTTTTGACTGTATATCTGTGACAAGGCAGCGGTCATAAGATTTTGTGCAGTATTATTTTAAATTCTGTTTTGGACAGTGGTCGCCCTATCTACTTGCTTAATCTCATTGTGAACTGTTTTGGGTATTTTATTTTAAATTAAATAATCCCTGTACGTTTTTGTACTGTTTCATTTAACTTTAGACGATATACCTAAGTATGAATGCGGTAATAGGGTGACCTTTTCATGCAAGAGACTATTTTAGTTGGCATTTGATTAAAACAGTACAGTATCATCACATCACAGTTACAAATAAAGCTTTATCGCTCCATCATGGGTGGCGTAAAATTAAACTAGGGTCACAAGGTAGGGTCTGCTAATATTCTGTGGACTTAGACAAAGATTTTGTCTGTGTATACTTACATACGATAATCTATTATATACTACTATTAAAGTTGAAGAGTTTTTTGTTTAAACGCGCTAATTTCTGAAAATACTAGTCCGATTTGAAAAATTCCTTATGCATTTGATAGCCCTATTCTCGAGGAAGGCTATACAGGTTGAAATTGAAAACATGCGACAAATCGAAATGGGAGATAGTACTCATCATTATGAACAACTTTTACTATAGGACCAAACCCGAAAACGCGAAAAAAAAATCGGCTGCTCCCTACATTTTGACGAGTTATGCGAACATAAATGTAGGGAACAGCTGATTTTTTTTTCGCGATTTCAGGTTTGGTCCCATAGTAAAAATTGTTCATAATGATTTGTCTCATGTTTTCAATTTCACCCTGTATAACATTACGCTAGGACACTTAGGAACCAAGCAAAAAGAAAAAAAAAACTCAAAAAGAACACTTAGCGAAAACGAAGTAGTAGCAGCGGGCGATGCGACGCGACGCGACGGGTCGGGGAAACAAACAATGTTACGCGGGCGATGCCGCTGGCAGAAGCTAGTATACGATAAAGTTTCCTTCTCCCTGATAAATTTAACTGGTTTTGCATCCCGGCTTTCCCCTAATCCAACGTACTATGTATTTGCATTACAAAATTCAGAACATCAACTCCCAATATCAATGCGATCTTACTTACAAAGTACCAGGGTCCCATAACGCTAACGTAGTCTATACCAAGCACAGTAGTGTGTACAATGTGACCTCCCGCCGGGTCGTTAAAGGAGCACGGAATAAGCAAACATGCGTAGTCTGCAAACCTACTGAGGATCACACCGCGGCGAAGTTAGTTTTGCATTCGAAGCGCTGCAAAACGTGGGGTTAGAGATACAGGATGTGCCTTGTCCTTCGTTTTTGCTCAATATGAATAACCTTGTTTGACGTTTAAGGGTCCGTTCACACAGACCGGCTCGGAGAGCATCGGCGCGCATTTTTCTTTTCACACAGACCGGATCGTATACGCTTGGAGTTGGTCGGAGCGGAGCCGCCAACTATTTCACATAGACCGGCTTGAAGCTATCTGAAAGCGGATGCGCTCGGAGCCGGTCGGATGCGCTCGCAGCCGGTCGGATGCACTCGCAGCCGGTCGGATGCGCTCGGAGCCAGTCGGATGCACTCGCAGCCGGTCGGATGCGCTCGGAGCCGGGTGGATACACTGCAAATGGCGGTTGGCGTGGGGCGGCGTGCACGCAATCGGAGCCGATTGGCTGCGCGAGCGAGAAAGAGCACGCAATCGGAGCCGATCGGCTGCGCGAGCGAGAAAGAGCACGAAATCGGAGCCGATCTGCTGCGCGAGCGAGAAAGAGCACGCAATCGGAGCCGATCGGCTGCGCGAGCGAGAAAGAGCATGCAATCGGAGCCGAACAGCTGCGCGAACGAGAAAAAGTACGCGATCGGAGCCAGTCAGCTCCTCTTATTATTTCACACCAAGCGCGTTCAAGCATTCTTAATGACAAAAGCAGTGCACATGCAAAAATAAACCTTACTACAAATACTAAAAACTCTGTTTTCAACGTGATAAGAATCTGCTCTCCTCTCCGAGCCGGTCTGTGTGAACGGACCCTTAATATGCATTTACATTGTCTTGTGAATTGTAATAAATGATTTGACTTTGACCTCTTTTAATACCATAAGCATAATCAGCCTATAATTTTCCCACTGCTGGGACACAGGCCTCCACTCTGTCAGAGGGAGTGGGCCATAATCTACTATATTGCTGGTTGGTGGGTGTCACATGTCTTCGAATTTTTGGCTCTAAGACATGCTGGTTTCCTCACGATATTTTCCTTCATCGTTTTGAGAGCAGTGGTAATGAAATTAAATACACAAAGTAAAGTGCCTACCTGGGTTCGAACTCACGACCTACAACTCGTAAGTCAGGACCGATACCACTGGGTCACCACTGCTCTTTAATATTTAGGCTTTATCCAATAGAGGACACTAAAATTGTTTCAAAGTTGGTTGAAATGAATAGTACGCCTTAGTGACAAATTTTCATCAACAGGGCTGGCACATTACAAACTAATTTGGAAAACTCCGCCTTCCCCTTCTCTAAACACGAAAGAGCTGCTATTTCAAAATAAAATTGTTCCATTTCGAAAGCGGATGAATAGATAATCCAATTAATACATATTATGATTCTGCGCACATTTAAAACCATTGCAATGTATCGCAGTCAACGTTTATTTTGTGACGTATGCGTAATCGGTTAATTACAGCTAATTACTTTAATGGAAGCAACACGCTTTTGTACTCAGAAATGACCTTTAAATATAATATGAGTACGTCTGCTGCCTACAAAGTCCCGAAATAGCTGGTTTGATAGGTTTAAAAGTAAATCGTACATTTAATGAAAACGTACGGTCTAACAATGTGAGCATTTAGCTGTGTCGTGCGAATTCTGAAATTAAGTTTGTAAACATTTCCATTAAATAAGAAATTTGGCATTTTCGCTTCCATGTTAGTGGTAACCACTTTGTAGAACATACAAAGATATAACAATACAAGGAAGCAAGCTATCCAATACCCATCATAACAAAACTGGTAGACATAATGTTCAGAACTAAATCTGCGGCGAAGCAGTAATATCAGTTCATGTCGCCTCACGGAAGCCACAAAACAGTAATCTCTAATCGCACATTGTCAAGAAAGAGCAAAATATTCATAAGACTACATATTCTTATTACGTGCGGATGAGGGCGTTAGGTCGGCGGCGCGTCGGCGCATAATGTGTTACAATGTGTTCCGAGGTAACAACCTGGGCTTATGAGGCTCTTGTGGTGCCACAGATAAGGCACGCCGGAGGCTTTGTGAAGGTACTTGTACAATGTAATAAGGCGGCCACGGTAATACGGGGACGCCCGTCTATTTCGCACCTTTTATAAACAATGTTTACGTTGAGCTAGCGGGCTCGTTGTATCAAGGACGCAATTAGTTTTCAGGTTCGTTGTTGTTTTTCTAGGAACGTATGAATTCAACGCGCTAACAAAACGCTCTCGTCGACAGACGCACGCGCCACGCCGCGCCGCGCCGCTCGCTCGTGAAGTCGTGACGCATCACTCCACGACTATCACAATGTTGCTGTTGAAAATGTTGTACCTACATTTTTTACGCTTTGTGTTTTTCACATCACACGTCTGGGCAACTAAGATAATATGAATTATTCATGAAAACGCTCTGCAGAATTTCGTTTATACTATTTGGAGCTTCAATCCCTAAGTTCTCTTTTGCAAGTTTCAGGAACGCTATAATGTATGAAGCTATTGTACTTCTCAAGTGGCTTTCATGTGTTATTATATGACAGTACTTCTCAGCAGTCAGTAACGTAACGTAACGTGGCTCGGGGAAGACTCGTGCGTGATGGAAGGACGTACACACGTGTGGACTAACGAGATCGTTTGAGCTCGTCACATGTAATAAAAGTGGCCTAAAAAGTTTGCCAGTCCAAACTAGAAACGTGAAACTAGTGCTTGAGCTGGAAAACTCCGGGAGATAAAATTTCAACGCCTCTCCAATTTTCACTATGTTTTTTTATAAACGAAATTATTTCAAGTCTATTCGAGATGCGCGATTCATTATGCTCGCAGTTGCAAGAGTGGAGCGCGGTGGAGTAAGAGGCAAGTTTTAATAATGTAGGGCGGTTGGCAAGGCTGCTGCCGTTTCCTTCCATTCATCTCTCCCCTTTCCGGTTGGCGCAATTAAAACGGCGGCTTGTTCCGGCACTTAAAAAACTTTTAAAGTATAGGCACAGACAATTTGAACAGTACCTACCGGCACATTGTTGCGAATTACACAATAAATTTAATTTAGGGGATTGTATTAATTTCAGCTTGTTAAGGTGATAATTGTGTTGTTTTAACTTGTTCTTGGTTTAATTTGTATTTTCTGGCGAGGCCTATACAGTCACGTCGGCGTCGACGCGTACAACACAATGTTGGGAAGCAATTTCATTTATCATCACGTCGTTTGAGCATCATGGGGGGGGGCGTTAAAATGAAACTTTGATTCTAAGACATCCCCTTCCGAGGTCGACCCTCGCACAGTTTGCGATGAATGCAATACATGACGTCATGGTGGTACATAATCAGTGGGGAGGCCGGTGTCGCGACGGCGGCGACTCGCCCTTCGATCGGGCAGCAAAACGTCTGAATCATTCGCGTGTGGTTGAAGCTATTCACCGCTGTGCTGAAGTTCCGCTACGCGTGATTAATGGTCTCGCGTTCCCTCGACATTGTGTTTTTGTGATGCAAATAACTCGAGCCGTCGGAACAAGGAAAATTGAGTGGGAGGACCGAGCACCACCGCAGTTTCAATTGCTTCGCCGCTGAATACTGATGAACCGTTTCGGTTAAAGGCATTATCTCTGTTGCAATGTTTAAGGTGAAAAGCGGTTGACATAAGCGATGCGATTTGTAACAAGACTCCGTTCACCTTCAATCAATTTAAGCTGGGATTCCGAGACGTTGTTATGCTGATGGTGTTTTATCCGATTACGATTAATGCGACATCAGGGTCTTGCAATCTGTGCGCGTCTTGTGCGCAAAAAGAAAGCAGAAATAAATTCGAAACAAAGACAGCTTAAAGGTACAGTCACGGTAAATATCGTTACAAATTCTAGAGATCCATATTGCGTTTTTAACTTTTTAGAGAATTCATTACATGTTAACCCAATTCAATGTTATAGCATTCTCCGTTTACAAAGCTGAATTTTAGTTAAGTTTATCTATTACTGTATGTGTACTAAACTTTATTATTATAATAAAACTCCGTGCGCCACTGAAACCGTATTTAGGAGTCAACGTCCGCCTCAAGTTAGTTCGGTACAGAAGTCAGACGAAACACATTATGTAAAGTTAGGTACTGTTAAGTGTTTCTCATCACAATGGAGGTCGGCGTATCATGTCTGACATTCTACATATTAACAATTTTAGTAACAGAACTTTATATTAAACTAGTTGACCCGGCGAATTTCGTACCGCCAAAGAATCAATAAAAGTTGAAATGAAATGTCTTAATTTTTTTTCTCGTGAATTTTCCCCATGTTTTAATAGTTATTCTGCTACTAGAAGAGCCCCGCGGTCTCGCCCGCATAAGTTACGATCCCGTAGGAATATCGGGATAAAAGCTATCCTATGTCCTTTCCCGGGACTCAAACTATCTCTATACCAAATTTCATCTAAATCGGGTCAGCGGTTTAAGCGTGAAGAGGTAACAGACAGACAGACACACTTTCGCATTTATAATATTACTAGCTGCTGCCCGCGACGTCGTCTGCCTGAAGGCTCTACAGCACCAAAAATACCTAAGATGCCAGTGTCGCTATAGCATTATAAGTAAACAACTTTTAAAATAGCATTAAAATATAAGTTTTTTTTGCAAGCGAAGCAAGTGAAGAGAGTTATATGGGAGTCCTGCTGAGTTCAGTGTGGTGTGGGGGATGTGACTGAAGGAAATAGAGAAAACAATGCAGGAATACATTCCAGGACACAAAAGAGTAAAAATACGTACAAAGGCATCATACCTTAAAACACTTCCCTATAAACAACGTTGGTAGTTATGCTGCCAGGAGCCAAAATGTAAAGAGAGTCAGGACTGGTGACGCGGGAGCAAGCGACGTACAGTTGTCCGTGTGAGAAGCAACTCGTCCTGAGGTCGACACCCGCTGCCCTCAGTGTCTGCCTCTATTGATGGTTATCGCGAAGCAAACACTCACGGGGAACTGTACGCGCTTGAACTGGAACGGGAAGATATGAGGTATGAGGGGAATGCGTGGTATAAATACTGCCTCGCCAACGCCACAACCCGTAAGAATTTCCGCCTCAATGGTGTGTCTGTAGAGCGAAATGACTTTAGGGTGGGTCCCGTTACACAACTTCAGAGGAGATAGGTTCCGAAGAAGCATAATCGGGACACCGACCTTCAGCTTGATGGTATGCGCTGGAAGTCCACTTGCTGACAGGGAGTTCAGAAATTCCACGGGATAATGTGTGGCGTCATCTTGCTCGACAACAGTGTTTATCGAGGTGTAGACCACTTCATTCTCCTCAATTTCCGAGAGAATGCATTCGTTAATTGCTGCAGCCTGATCATTTTTGGACGTCAAAATGGCCCGCTCACACACCCAAGAATTCTGCAGGTGCAGTATACGACTGATGTCCCCGTACACACAGCAAATGAGTTCTTCTAAGCTGGATACCACTCTACCGAGAGACTCTGGAAGCACCACCTGTCCACCTCTCTCTTCTGGTAGAGTGCCTTCGCCAAGATTTAGAAGGACATTGGAGAATTCTTGAGCACGTGCATTGCCGCCGAGCCGAGCTCTCATATTAATGGTCAAGCGCAGCGTACGAACTCGTGACCACAACGAAGATAGTTTCAACGAAGCATTCACCTCGTCAGCCCTCGATCCCCGTGTCACCACGGGAAGCGTTTGCCGGAAATCGCCACTGAACAGAACAGCTGTGATACGACGCATCAAATGTTCGTTCCTGCGGATGTCTTGCAGGATTCCGTCCACGGCCTCAACTGCCTTCCTATTGGCCATCGTACACTCATCCCATACGATCAAAGAGCAATCCTTGAGCACGTGTCCCTTATCGCTGTTACGTGACACACCACAAACAGGCGTTTCGGCGCTCTCTAAATCGATAGGAATTTTAAACATGGCATGTGCTGTCTTGCCACTCGGAAGCAGTGTGGCAGCGATTCCCGACGACGCTACAGCAATAGCAATTTTGCCTTGCCTGCTGACCTCTGCAAGTATGCAAGTGGTAACAAATGTTTTTCCTGTTCCACCAGACGCATTCCAAGAAAAACATTTGACCCTGGTTTTTTCCCAACGCTTTCAAGGACGGTGTCATAAATTTGTTTTTGCTCTGAAGAGAACAAAGCGACATGGTCATTTCGCCCGGATCGTAATTTGTCTCAGCGTTATACTCCCGATTTACACGGTCTTGATGCGGTGATCATTGGGGAGCTGGTAACCCATATTCGATCAGTGGATTGCCGCCGATAGAAATGACCACATCTTGAAGTGAACTGAGACAGGTGTTCAGCACGCGTTCATCAGTTACTCCGACTTCGTCTCCAGTAGAAACATAACTTTTTTGTAATACTTAACACCGCATTTTTTTTTTATTGTCGTCCTCAACTCTGCTCAACATTTTAAGGGTTTTGTTGGAACTTGAATTTGTCAAAACGAACTATACGATACAACTTTTATGAAGAAAATGCACATTGCCATCTATGAATTTTAAGAATAACTAACTACTAACCTCGCCAACATGATCAAATTTAAATTATTAATTTCCAAAAAGTGTCAACATGTAACTTGATTTGATTTTTATGAAAACTCATAGATGGCGCTGCTTCAAAATTTTCTTTATACTACTAAAATACATTAAACTATGTTTTTTCTGCCCAAGTTACTTAAATGGCGTAGTTTTTATAGTGTAAAGCTAGATAATAGCATGGCTTACTGAAAAACAACATTTAAATATGCGTCGTTAGATTACACGCTGTCACAGAATGCGTAAGAAAAATAAATATTCACAGCTCCTCCCCCATAGGTGATAGCGTGATAATATGTAGCCTATATGTTGACCCGACCTCTTAGTAATATTCATACAAAATTTGAAGTAAATCCATGCAGTACTTTTTGAGTTTATCCCGGACATACAGACAAACAGACAAACAGACAAAAATTCTAAAAACTATATTTTTGGCTTCGATATCGATTGTAGATCACGCCCCAAGTATTCTTTTAAAAAAATATTCAATGTACCGTTTTGACTTTCCTACGATTTTATTATATGTATAGAAGTATGGATTCGGGGTGGAAACAAGTCCAACAAATTAAAGATCATAAAAATCAGTCCAGCCGTTCTTGAGTTATAAATGATGTGACTAACCCGACTTTGATTTATGAATTATGATAGATTACTTTGAAATTCTGAGTATTGAAAATTCTCGGGTTACCCAAGAATATCCAATCTTTTTCTTTTTTTTGTTTCCAGGCCTCCTTTCTAGTTAGAAGTTCATTTATGAACTAGTTTCTGCCCGCTGCTGTACCCGGGTGGATGTCGGAAATTATCCCTCAGGAAAATCCTACCGGGACAAAAGCCTATGTTTCTCTTTATAACATCAGCTATCTGCCAGTGAAAGTCGTTTCGGAGATAAGCCGGAACAAGCAGACAGACAGATAGATGGATAAAAAAATTAAAAATATCGCTTTTGTTATAAGTCCGTATTTTCATTATGCATTTAGTATAAAGCTGTAGGATATCCCCCTTACTAATAAACGTTGTATAGCATATGTATAGTTACACAATGCTTTGTCTTCTTCTTTCGAAAGTCAAATTACTGACGACTGAAAGAGAGAAATCGGTGTGTAACTATTCACATGATATAATGCGTTTCTTAGTAAGGAGGATAGATTACAATTTGTACAGATTGGATCGACTGTAGAAGTAGAAGTCTATTCTTTCAGAAATAGTATAAAAGCATTATAGGGCTAAAATTTACGAATATCTGGGAGGTTATTCGTGGAAGTTGGGAAAACTCTGGCTTTTCTATTCCCACATTATTTGGAGAATGAAAATTATATTTTTTTTTTTTTTTTTATATCTTTATTTGTTTTAGAGGGTTTGATCAGTATGACCATGCCACCCTCATAGGGGCATTCTATTCTTACTATCTACGCTTAATACCTAGGTGTACAATTTTATATAATTTTTTGGCTGTCCTGGATAAGGGAGCAGCCAAGATACTATTATACATGCCAACATTAATAGAATTAAAACCGTTTTCCATGAAATAGTCACTCCTCTCAACCTCGTTCCGGACACATTCCGCTAAAATATGCGTAGTATCCTCTACCTTATCGCACTCAGAACAATTGGGCGAATCACTCTTTCTCATTAAAAAGGCGAAGCTATTCAACGGAACATGTCCCGAACGTAGCCTGAAAGCAGTCACAATCTCATTTCGGTGCATATCTGTACCTACAAACCAAGGAAGGCGGGAAAGGCTATGTTGAATGGTTCTATACCAAATTCCCTTACTTAATGATCTCTCATCAAAGTATTCTTTCCATAAATCTAAACACTGGTCGCGAACTCGATACAAGAGGTCACTAAATAAGGGAAAACATTCCACAAAAATTCCGTCCGAGATAGCCTAAGTAAGTAGAAGTCTATTCTTTCAGAAATAGTATAAAAGCATTATAGGGCTAAAATTTACGAATATCTGGGAGGTTATTCGTGGAAGTTGGGAAAACTCTGGCTTTTCTATTCCCACATTATTTGGAGAATGAAAATTATAATTATTGAAATGACAATGACAAAAAATTTAATATGATTAGTGGTATATTTGACAAAAAAGTAAATAATTAAAATAGAATTTTGTCAGAGATAAGTACTCCATTGTCTTAAGTAATGCTCTGAACCACTTTATTGTGAGTGTACAGTATCTACTATATATATTCACGAAGCAGAGATTCAAAGCTGCAAGGATGTGGTTTATTAAATAAACGTATTTACTATTCAGCTATTTTAATCTTACAAGCTTAACGAGACAATGCCATGTGCGATATTCACTTTGCATGTTGTTTTTATTCTTTGCTGTATTGTTTTGGTCACTTTTGCTCTTGTATATCTGTTTCTATGGTGATTTTGATCCTGGTTTATTTTTTTGATTTGTGTTTTATAAGCTTTCTTTCTGGCTTACAGTCTAGGTGGCTGTGGTTTAAGTTGCTCTATGGTACCCACTTTTATTTCAATCTACACGTATACAGGGTATTACAGAAAGGGTATATCAATACAAACGGGTTGAAGAGTGTATCTCGTCTAGAATCTCTGTACAAAATTTCAGCTCAAAAGCAGTAACTTTGAAAATGCTTAATATTTTTTTATTTCGATAGTTTATAAAATTAAATCATAAAAAACGTGTCACCGCACTACGAGGGTCATTATCCATTATCTGTAGTGTGTCTGTGCGCCTAGTACACGCGCATCACGCCGCCGCGCGCCAGTGCAGCGCCGTGATGTCGAAATAAAAAAATATGAAGCATTTTCAAAGTTAATGCTTTTGAGCTGAAATTTTGTACAGAGATTCTAGACCAGATACACTCTTCAACCCGTTTGTATTGATATACCCTTTCCGTAACATCCTGTATATACAAAACAAAAAAAATTAAGTGTCAATTTGTAATGTCTAAATAAAAGCTTTTTACTAAATGCATATGAAAGTATATACGGCACTTATCATAAAAAAACTAATTTTTATCGGTCTGGCAGTCTGTTTGTTCCGGCGAATCTCTTAAACAGCTGGACCGATTATGATGAAACTTGGTATGGGGATACTTTGTACCATGGGGAAGGATAAAGGTTTTTTATCGACATACCACGCGGACAAGCTGCGGGTGGATGCTAGTTTCATTATAAACTTTATAAGAGTGTAACTTTATCCTATCTCTAGCTAGGTGATATAAGTAGAGATCGGATATTCGGATGCATATTTACCTAAAGTGAATGTTTATCTATGAAAGTATGGAAGCGGCTTCTTATAATATTTTTTCTGTAAAAAAAATCCCGGGATGCCAGGAACACCGGGAAAGCATTCGAGTGTATAGTATGGAAGGAAGGAACTACATAAATAAAATTATCTAAATATATGTAGTTCGTTATCTTATCTTGATGTTGTTTGCCATTGCAGTTTGGTATATACCTACCTACTTTACAATATTAGTTTGTTAGATATGCATCCGATTCCATAGCCAGAAAAAATCGCGGTATTTTTACGATCGATACAAAAGCGCATTCCGTATTTGCCAACATCTCAACATTAGGTGAATATGCATCCGAATATCCGATCTCTAGTTATGAGTATTACAATAAGAGATCCAAGATTCTATATAAATAGCATCACGTCCACTCGCAGATAATACTGACACGCACTCTAAGTTAGTCGTGATTGTGTCCAGGCTACAGTTACACGGCATAACACCTCCGCTGATACAAATTTGATCAAACAAGATTAAATAAGTTTCAACGAGATAATAATATCATTCTCCAGCGAAAACATCTCGACAAACTTTCATGTTAAAGTTTTTGCAGCGAACGTTAACTATGCAAACTTCTCCTGTCGCTCTTCACTTTGAAATGTGAAAACAATTCGTGTCTACCCTGGTAAGGCGGTCGCTACAAAAAACCCTTCGTAAGTAATTAAGAAGTTTCAGAACACCGGCTCATTGGCATACTTTCGGCTTGTAATACGCAGTTAATCTCGGCGCAAAAACTTGGCGTTCTATGTTATAATTCACGAGGGCCCGCCCTACGCCACCGACAAGGGTGAATTTCTTATGAGCACGACGTGTATTTGTCACAAAAATATATGTATATTAGACGTGGAACTACGTGCTCGCGATCTTACCCGGGTAACGCGAAACTGACGTACGTAGTTCTTTATTACTCATCGTACGACTATATTACCATTCGTTATTTCTTTCACCATACACTTTCAGTGGCTACAAAGTAATTCAGGCTCACTTACAACCCTTAAAATGTAATAAAGTTGGTAATATTGTCTGCCACACTCGTCGCAGCTGGGTCACGAAGAACATTTCATTACGATTATTGCTGAGTTAATGATATCTTACTAACTTCACTGGAGCCGGGCGGGGTGTGCTGTGAATTTGAATAAATTCGTGCTCACACACGGCAAGTCATTCTACGTAGCGTCAGACGAAGTCGGGCCGATGTCGCACAAAGAAACGGCGGTATATCACCAGCTTAACTCGATCCACTCTTATCTCTTTCAGTTGTGCGAGCGACGAAGCTCTTAAATCCTACCGAGGCTCGAATACTACTCAAGAATACTTACAAGCCTTTAATTCGAGACAAATTATTGCATAATTTAGGAGCGCCTATTTAAATCCCTGGCTGTGCGCTTCGACTGTGACAGTTGTCACGGCTTAGCGTTGTGTCGGATTCAATTACTTTTTAGAAAAAGGATTCCGTGAGCACAAAAGGGTAAAGTGTTTAAGAGTGCAAACTAAGAGGTTCTGCTATTAATATTCTGAAAGCGAAAGTTTTCCAGTTTATCTTACTGAATCACAGTTGAACAGATTTGAGAAATCACATCACACTAATATTATAAAGGCGAAAGTTTGTGAGTGTGTGTGTGTGTGTTTATTTATGTTTGTTACTTCTTCACGCTCACGGCTGGACCAATTTTGATAAAATTTTGTATGGTAGCTGACACCCTGGATTAACATATAGGCTACTTTTTATCCTGATATTTCTACGAGATCGACATTTACGCGGGTGAAACCGCGGGGCGCAGCTAGTAAAATGATAATATTCAATAGTATTATTTGTTTAAAAGTATAGCATAGCATAATCAGCCTCTAATGTTTCCACTGCTAGGACACAGGTCTCTTTTCTGTGAGAGGGAGTGGGCCGTAATCCACCTCACGGTCCCAGTGCGGGTTGGTGGATGTCACGTGTCCTCGGATTTTTCGTTCTAGGACATGCTGATTTTCTCACGATGTTTTTTTTCACCGTTTGAGAGCAGTGGTGATGAAATGAAATACTCAAATTAAAGTGTCTGCCTAGGTTCGAACTCACGGTCTACAACTCTTAAGTCGGGGCCAGTACCACTCAGCCACTGGGCTGGGTTTAAAACTAGGTAGTTATGTAGGTTACCCTTACCAACTATAGGGTGGGTGGATATGTATATAGTCTAAGGTATTCCTTGTAATAGCCCACAACTACGTCAGAATATTTGGAACACGAACTATGTTCGAACTTCATTTACTTGCAATTTACATCAAACCAAGCTCACCGTTCTCGATAACATTCTAGTATGTACCTACTTATAATCAAAACTATTGGAAAATCGTATCATCATCTGCCTGGCCTTTTTCCCAACTATCCCAGCTTCCAGTCTAATCGGATGCAGCTGAATACTATAGTCCATTTACTATAGCATTAGACAGAGGTTAAAAAAAGGCTCTTTTAGGGGCACACTTTGTAATAAAAGTACAACAAACATTATTACAGTCGAGATTGATGTGGAGTTAAATATAATCAATTTAAATAACAGCAGTCACACTTAATTGTACTTATTTAACCTACCTTACCTTCTGAAATTACAAGGCTTTAATTTAATATTATTTAGTTTTTACATAAAATATTATCGTGTAAATGTTTAAAATCTAAAAGAAGCAGGGGCGGACAGCACCGGGAACGTTTTTACTAAAAACTGATTGTTACTAAAAATTGTTTCATTTCATATACCTATCCAAGTATCGTCGTGACGAGTAGATAGATAGAATATGCTTTATTGTATGCCATACATTGTTACTTACAAAAAAAGCACATACATTATTTATTAAAATTGTTTGAACTTAACTTGAAAATAAAAGGTTTCGTACTCCTGCATCTGCGAGCCTCTTTTTTTCTAATGTTATAATAAATGGAGTATAGTATTTTGCATGGAGCGACTGCCTATCTGACCTCCACAACCCAGTTACTGGGTAATACGATACCCCATTGTAAGACTGGTTATCAGACTTTCGGGCTACTGACGATCCGTAACGACTGTCAATGATCCACGAATGACAGCCGGGACCTACGGCATAACGTGCTTTCCGAGGCACGGTGGGGTCTTGGTATGTGAAGATGGAAAATCGTATATTGAAACGAAATAGAAATACTGACCGTTTTAGACCTACTACAATAGATATCCGTGTCTACTATAGTCACAGAACCCCCGATATTTAATTCTGTTGTTTGGTTTTTGATCCTACTGTGTTTTATCATATAAATTTTCGTTAATTTTCTTAATCTCTCGGTTGGCTTTAATTGTTAGGCAATACTAATAAACATACATAACATACCTACGCCTGTTACCCCTATGAATTAGGCAGAGGTGTACCCTTGTTTTTATTTCGCCAGTTATGTTTAAGTCTCATGTAATAGGGGCGAAACTATATAAAATACAAAAACACACAAATAATAAAATACAAAATATGTTTTTATCACATCTATTCAAAAAAAAAAGCTAGTGTATTCTTCGTAAACAAGGACTAAAATAGCTTTTTAGTCCCTAAGGACTAAAAGTGATTCGAATTTGGAATGTGAATATTGTTAGTAAAAGTTCCAATCATCAAAGAGATCAATCACGAACATTGTATGAACAAGTAACAGGCTGTATGATAAAGTCAAACCGCGAGCCAAATTAAAAAAAAAGTTTGTGAAAAAATTAAAAAGGCGCGTAAATCATTCTGCCTCGTTCGTAATTGTTTGCTCAAAATTGTATGTAAATAAATAAACGTACTATTCTTATTCATAAGTTGCACTTACTTATTTTTTCACAGAGGGTGATAAAAAGTATAGTGTCCACCTCGGGAGCAACACTATTTTAAAGCTCGAGTGACGTACTTTGAATCCCTTAGAACCCCTCGCTGCGCTTAGGATTCTACTCTAGAATCCTTCGCTCCGCTCTGGATTCAAAGAAACACTCTCGCCTTCAAAATAGTTGTTTGCTCCCTTGGCAAACAATCTACTATTAATTGCCAAAATATGGTTTTGTCAAAGTCACGGCAATCATTCTTACTTATACTTTACTAGTTGCGCCCCGCGGTTTCACCCGTATAAGTCTCGATTCCGTGGGTATATCGGGATAAAAAGTATCCTATGTCCTTTCCCGGGACCCAAACTATTTCTATACCAAATTTCATCTAAATCAGTTCAGTGGTTTAGGCGTGAAAAGGTAACATACATACAGACAGACAGACAGAGTTACTTTCGAACTTATAATATTAGTATGGTTATGGATACCTTTTCCAAATGAATAAATAGTTCTTTATTGATGTGCCGTCTCATGGAGGCCTGAACATCTACCTAGATTTCAGTTTAATTTACTAAATGTGACTGAAATGGATCGACAAGCTCACGCGTTTGGATTGAAGACGTGATAAAAATACATAGGTAGGTCATTTTGGCTCGATCAAGAGAAGGTGTCCTTACAAGTACTTATTTGTATCTCATGATTGAGTGAGAGACCTTAGGCCCTTTGTACACACACGTTTTTCTTGTCGGGAATAACTACGATTTATTCGCCGTGTGTAGGCACGGTCGTCAATGTTGTACGAAGGCTTGTTGACAGACATGTCTTTATAGCTACGGCGCAGTATATACGCCATACCATAAAGAAACCGTGCCGTATACAAAGGGCCTTGCGGTTTTTAACTGATTTATAAAACAGTGCACAATATTACGTCCAAACATGTCACAAAAAAAGTAATTATCACGCGTATATTAAATTTTAAACTGTTTTAGTTTTACATTTAATTTCTGCGACAATTATTCGGGTCCGTTACAAAGGCAGGTTTTGCGCGAGTAACCTGAGTTATAAAAAGGGTCTCGACTCGACCCAACTAATACCCTTGTCATGTCGAGATGAAATTAGTTCAACTCTGCAGCTGCGCCAAAACCCGCTGTTTGTCCAAAATTTATGTAATCTATAAATAGTATAAAATAAAGCCGCTCCTCGTGTCTGTCTGTGTGCTCGTTTAATTCTTCATAGCTACGCAATGGCCTTTGATGAGGTTTTCACCATTAATTAGAGAATTTGTTCTAGAAAGGTTATTTATACGTATACTAGTTACTTATTATTTATAATTATATTATAAAGAGGTAAAATTTGTTTTTGTTTGTATACAGGGGGTAATCTCTGGACCTACCCGTCGGATTTGAAAAATTCTTTTTATATTTGATAGCCCAATTCTCGAGGACAGATATAGGCTATACATCAGTGATGATGTATAACCTATATCCGTCTTCGAGAATGAGCTAGGACCTTAAGGAGCCGAGCAAAATGAAAAAAAAAAAATAACATAGTTAGTTTCCTGGATTTTTCCAGGGCGTTTGACCTTGTGTCATATGATGTGCTCTGGAGGAAGTTGGGGGACAGGAATGTACCGGCGGAAGTTCTTAAGGTTCTGCAATTTTGGTATGCTAACCAAACGAACCATGTAAAGTGGTCCAACATTCTCTCTGAGGCTTACGGGTTGGAGTGCGGGGTGAGGCAGGAAGGGTTGACCTCACCCAGGCTCTTCAACCAGTATGTAAATGACCTCATAGTCGAGCTCAGCAGTATGCGTTTTGGCTGTCGGGTTGGTGGTGTTAATATTAACAGCATCAGCTATGCAGACGACATGGTGCTGCTGGGCCCGACTGCAGGTTCTATTGGAGAGATGTTGAAAGTTTGCGAGGACTACGCGGCTAGGCATGGGCTCGTGTATAACGTGAAGAAGTGTGAGTACATGGTCTTTGGGGTCGCCGGTAAGTGTACAGATTATTCACCTAACTTTACCCTAAATGGCTTGAGCATAAGAAGAGTAAAACAATTCAAATATCTGGGACATATGCTTACCGACGACCTGAAAGACAATGTGGATATTGAGAGGGAGCGCAGGGCTTTGGCGGTCCGCGGTAATATGTTGGCTCGTAGATTCGCCCGCTGCACGGACCAGGTAAAAATAACGCTTTTCAAACCGTATTGTCAGGGTCTGTACACGGGTGGTCTGTGGATCAGCTACACCAAAAGGTCGCTAGATGTCCTGCGCGTCCAGTACAACAATGTTTTTAGAATGCTTTTGAGACTGCCCCAGTTCTGTAGTGCGTCAGAGATGTTTACGCAGAGCCGTAGTGATGGCTTCCACGCAGTTGTGCGGAAGGAAATAGCGTCTGTGGCAGCTAAAACCCGGGCCAGTGGCAACAGCATTCTAAAAACAGTGACTGAGAATGTGTTTTCCCCTTTTATGAGGCATTTTGTGGAGAAGATGACCGGTTGAGAAACTGGTTTCGTCTTCTTTACAAGGTGACTCATACCCTAATTGTTATTTATGTATATACTAACACTAGGTATAAGGTACTTTACTAACACTACGGATCTCTGTTATCTGATTTTTGAAATAAATAAAAAAAAAAAAATAGAACGCAAAGCGAAAACGAAGTATTAGCGCTGGCAGGCGATGCGATGTGACGTGGTGGAAGGGGAACATCAAACACGCAGACGAAGTTGCGAGCAGAAGCTAAGTAGTGTGTCATATACTTAGACACCTCTACCAACCTACTGAAAAAAAAGTAGTTGCCACAATCAAGATTTTGTTTAGATTGACTAAGTAACTTGTTTGCATCTGAGCCTATCAAGCACAATGATCACAGCCACTACTCTTTTGATTGAGATTTGAAACGGGATCTTGATTGGAGTTATCACAAAATCTATTTGCAGCAATCAAGTTGATCAAGTTGCTTGATTGACACAACTAACTTACTTTGTTGTTTTAACTCTTCTACAATGATGTCATGTTAAGGGTAATCAAGAAACTTGTTTGAGCGTTCAATCATTTGAACTAGTGTTGCTGCAATCATGTCGTGATGATCAAATTAACTATGATTTTGATTAATCTAAACAAGGTATCGTCAATCAAGCTAAAAAGTCACTTGATTGGAGTGCATCTTTTCAATGCCCGCTCTGGAGCCGTGTGGTAGATTACAGCCCACTCCCTCTTGAAGAAAGGGGGCCTGTGTGCCAGCATTGGGGATATTATAGGCTGATTATGATCACATAGCTTAGAAATCTTGATATTTCGACTTGTCGCCACATCAGTAGATCGCACCCGAACGAAGCAGGGTCGGATCACTAGTCTGACAATATAACGTCAATGTAGTTAGGTAAAGGCAATCAAGCGTTGCCTTAAAAACCACAATGTTGCGTTTCCTCTATGTCGAGTTAATTAATTGATGGCTATTAAGGCTTTGGGCTCAGAGTGGTGGATGTATTGAAATTAAGTGTAAGTAGTTTTTGGTTAATGTCTTCATTTGGGTTCCAGGGATTTTTGTACGAGATGTTAATGGATATTAATGTTTTCTCATAGCTATTTAGTTGCTCACCAGTGTGTTTTTAGGGCTAATTTGGAGACGATACAAAAAACATACCTTAACTAGAAGTACCTATATAATAATCAAAATCATCTTGCCTTTTTACCGACTTCAAAAAAAAGGAGGTTATCAATTCGACACCTATGTATGTAATATTATTGGAACTGCAATATATTCACATATGACTATCTAGTAGGTCAAACAAATATACAACATTTTTATGCTGTATAGTGAGAAACACCACGCTGCGCTCCATAACTCAAGTAGCGGATGTTGGAGAAAAAACCGCCAGGCTGAAGTGGGAATGGGCCGGACACGTCTCACGAATGCACCCGGAGAGATGGGCAAAGATCGTCACTCACTGGATGCCTGAGGCAGGACATCGCCGTCGAGGTAGACCAAGAAGAAGGTGGCGTGATGATCTAATATCATTCGCAGGGCCAACATGGCCAGAGATCGCACAAGACAGGGAGGTTTGGAAGAAAAAAGGGGAGGCCTTTGCCCAGCAGTGGGACACAATATAGGCTGACAAAAAAAAAAATAGCTGAGTACTCACAAGAAGGCCAGTTCCCGTAATTTACTAAACGTTAAAAATCTAGTCGCAAACTCATCTTTTCAAAAATGTAGGGTATTTTTGACAGATCGATACTGAGATTAGACTTTGAACCTATTATTGATCGAAGCTTTGAACGTTCTTAATATTACTAGAGCTCAAGTTAGACAAATACAAACTTGCCATTTCTCAAAATCCACCAATCACATTAAATTATGCAAACGAACGTCACAGAAAAGTCGTAAAAAATTAAAAAAAAAAATCCCAATTCCAGCGGCAATCAGAAAAATATTAATGTCACGGTCCTTGTAAATTATTACTGAAACAGATGTTACAGGCAAACAAGAGGTATTCGTAACAAAGATTAACGGGACAGAGAACTTATATAAAAAAAACGTACGAAAGACTGAACGCGAAGCGGCAATAAACTTATTTTATGACAAATATACCACCATTTACAATAACGACTTCGAGTACTTAAACGTACGTAGATTGTGACGTAAACAGGCGTAGTTAAGTGTATATCGTTAATCAAGGGAACATAAAACGGTCACGTACAACGTTTACTTGTGTTGAAAACCGCTATTCAATTGAAACTCGCGGTCTATGAACGATTTTAAATTGTTCTCGATTGTTCCAGAATTTTGATAGCGTTCCAGAATCATGTGCTTGCTTTGAAAGATTTTCGTTCGTATATGTTCATGATTGAATGGCTAGAAAGGGTGAAAACCAAGGTGACGACATTTAGTTTAACTTTTAAAGAATTCATGTTACAGACAAACATTAATTTTTAAAGTTTTGTTATGGATGTATATTTATTGTAAATTAAAATTTACCTTAATTTTATTTTAAAGTATAGGTATTTTATGTATATTCTGTACATCTTATTATCTTGAGAGGGGTATTTGGCTAAGTAATAACAGCCTCATGGGTCGATCGAACGCTTGCCACGGTTGGTCCTTCGATTGCTGACTATCATTACATACCAGGACTCCTTCGAGCCTCGGAAAGCATTCGTGGATTTTTGACAGTCGTTACGGGTCGTCAGAAGCCCGAAAGTCTGACAACCATAGCGTAATTCCAAGTAAATTAGGCACTCAATAACAACAACATGCATTTGGTTTTCATCGATACCGATACCACCATCGTTAGACCCGAGAAACAAAAGCCAAACGATAAATGTTACTAAATAACTTGATTCGAAATCGTCACCGACCGCAAATCGAACAAATTATTCGCAATCAAACAAGTTGCAATAGCGTTGCACTTGTATGTGTACCGCTGTATAATTTTGCATTTAAAATCGTGTTCGGTTGATGTGACATGAATTTATTATAAAACTTGCTGACTGTGTTCAGTACTCCTTTATTGTGTGTTGTGGGTTGGCTGAGAATAGGCATTTCCTTTTCATGTATAGACTTTTAAACACGACGTACACAATAGGGCTTTTATCACAAAAACATAGACACTTGGCACTTGTTTAAAATGTATCTTATGTCAGTAAGACGTCAAAATCGCGCGCGGCAGTAGGCAGTCGCCGGACGGCCTACTCGGCTTCCGTACTATTCGCACATTGTCATTGGTCTTTACTCGTTCAAGTTAATACGACAAAATTAAAAATACGTACGTCTTACGCGTAATACCATGACGTTCGACCTTCGCAATTTATCAGTCTTAAGTAGATATGCCTACTCAAATAACCACACTTTTGACCTCACTTTTTTTCTTATTAGTGTCCGCGTTTGCCTAGACTGGACCCGGCCTAGTGCCTACCTGTTCTGAAAACCAATGCACGCTACTGGCTATGATGCCACGTTATGATTTAAAATTAAAAAAAAAATAATCAGGTAAGGTATTACTGGATTATTTTTTATGATAAGTCAAAGGTAGTTGAATTAGTCAAAGAAAACGTTATAGCAGTTTAAACATTTGGATCACTAGAATTTCAAATCATAATGTGTGTGTGCTGAAGTGGAATAATGTCAACTAACTTTTGGAGGCCACTTTAACTAGCTTAACTCACTTAACACACATTCTAACTAGCTTCTGCCCGCGACTTCGTCCGCGTGAAATTTCGGCCCCCAACCCATCGCGTCGCATTCCATCGCCCGCCCGTGCTACTACTTCGTTCTCACTTAGCATTCTTTCCGACTTTTTTTCTTTTTGCTCGGCTCCTAAGAGTCATAGCGTGATGTTAAATAGCCTATAGCCTTCCTTAAGAATTGGGCTATCAAATGCAAAAAGAATTTTTCAAATCCGACTGGTAGTTCCAAAGATTACTCCCTACATACAAATATACAACAAACAAACAAATTTTACCTCTTTATAATATTAGTATAGATGCCATAATGGACAAACAGTCCACACCAAGGCCAGACCCAATTTAGAAAAGTCTAGAAAAAATGGGAAGGGCTTTTGTCTAGCTTTATATTTATAGGCTGACAGTAACATTAGGTCACCGTAGTAAACCACTGATCACTTTTACTGCTTCGTCGGGCAACGGAAAGAGGGGATAGCTTTTATCAGATTGAAAGTAAGGTAAAAGAGAGTTCTGGGATCGATAATCAGTTAAGAATTCTTGATAGTGTTATTATTATCGGTTCTGTAAGTTTTAACAACGAGGTAAACGATTACCAATGAGGTATACGGGGTTGTTGACAACATTATTGGACTTGCCAAGAATTCCTGGACCAGATACGAAGCAAGAAGGAATCGACATAAAAAAATCTAAAATTCACACACTGACAGACAATGTACAGGCTAGACAGCTTTGTCTAAAAGCATGGCGCGAGTCCGCGCGAGAGTTTCTTATATAACAAAAGAGAAGAGATGATTTTTGAAAATTCATTCCTTAAAGACACTATGTAGGGGATGGAACTTTGTGTAGAAGTTCGACATTTTTGTCGATGGGTGATCCCATCGGGCGCGCGGCTTGTAGGTACAGGCGCTAGCACATCAAGCTACTACAATCTGTCAAATTTCTGTAGTAGATTTTCAACTTTATATCTCATAAGGTTCAAAGTTGATTGGGAAAATTTGACAGTTTCGGGTAGCTTGATATGCTGGCGTCTGTACCTTAGTTAAAGAAATCGACAAAGAAGGAGATGCCTTCTACCCAACAGTAAATGGACGAAATTTCTGTGGATGATAATGATGCTCAATGAAGGAAAGCAGTAGCAATGAGTAATAATATCCTACTATCCTACTAATATTATAAATGCGAAAGTTTGTGAGGATGGATGGATGCATGGTTGTTACTCTTTCATGCAAAAACTACTGAACGGATTTTGACGAAACTTTATAGTAATAAAGTTTATACATCAGAATAACACATAGAATACTTTTTATCCCGATATTCCCACGGGATCGACACTTATGCGGGTGAAACCGCAGGGTGCTGCTAGTATATACATAACATCACACCGATTTCCTCAAAGGGTAAGGCAGAAATGTACCTATAGCACACCTACATTGTGGCTGATAAGTTCAAGTCCTATGCAATAAGACGCGAGCCTTTGCCATCACCGAGCACAAATTCAAACTACGGGATGCTACTGAGAAATCCCTGATATTAAAACCCAACAACACAGTGTTACATTCGGGAACCGAACCCAGAACCTTTGGATGCAACCACTAAACCAACGAAACAGCCAGACAGACAATAAAGGTTTCTAATAATGTGATTGTAACAGAATTTATACCTCTAGCTACATTCATTACGTCATCTTAAGAGGAAAAGGGGAAGCTCTTGCTCAGCACTACATACCTACTTCCAATACATATGCACGTAACTCGTGGAAGATTTATGTGTTACTTTGAGTAACGAACGACAACTATTTAGCTCTCCCAATAAATACGCCAACGAACGAGCTGAGATGTAAATTGCATCTTCCTAACGACGCTGATATATCGTCCTAGAGACATTCGAACTGAATTATAGATTCGCGGTCTGGTCGTATATGTCTTTCTGAAATTTATTGAGTTACTCTAAACGATTTTCGGGGATTAATTTCTATTGAAGAGGTCTTACAATTTGAGAAGATTATGTCACAGGAGAGCTCTGTGATGGCTCAGTGGTATCGGCCCCGACTTACGAGTTGTAGCTCGTGAGTTCGAACCCAGGCAGGCACTTTACTTTGTGTATTTGATTTCATCACCACTACTCTCAAAACGGTGAAAGAAAACATCGTGAGGAAATCGACATGTCCTAGAACCAAAAATTCGAAGACATGTGACATCTACCAATCTGGCAGAGTATTAGCCCACTCTCTTTCGAAGACAGGAGGCCTGTATCCCAGCAGTAGGAACATTATAGGCTGATTATGGTATGCCACGGGAATAGATAGAAGTTTTCAAGGAAAATTGATCAAAATTTAATATCTAACCCTTCATTGCATGATTTCATATCTTCTTGTAGAAAAAAATTTTAACCTGTGAACCGCCCACTCATTTGTGTGCTTTTTTAACCTATGAACCGTTTGATGGAAATTTCCATCAAGATGCAATGAAGGGTTAACATTCGGTTTTGTTTTAGAATAAGTTTATATAAAGCATATCCTTAGAACAACATAAAACTGTCAGCGTTTAAACCAATACGTTTATTAAACTTGTGTGGAAAAAAAGAGTTTCTTAAAATAAAATCGTTTCTCCGAATAACTGTAATGCAGAAACACGGAAGGATTACAAACCTTCAGTAAAAATTCTAGAGGGAAATGGCAGCATTCGCTTCAGTCGTTATTAATATCATCTGAGAAGTATGCCTCCCGAGGGAAACATTACAGTAACGACCATATAAAAGACAAATGAGCCAAGAATACGATCGTGAAAAGCCTGTAATTTTTAAAATATATTTTCTTAAAGCCTCTTACTTCCATTTTTTATCCATTATTATACTCTTTAACTGTAATATCTTTTGTTTAAAAACATAATAAAAACGTTTTACTCCATCTTATCTTAATCGCAGTGTCTACAGCCGAGTCGCCCTATATCTTTGCTATTCAAAAACGGTCTTATTCAAAAAAGTGTGCTTATCTCCCGCCCCAAATGATTTGAAAGTATGATTGATGATACATAGAAATGAGATAGCTCCTTATACTTTACTGATATTTTAAAAGTATGATACTCTGCGGCAGTTTTAAGGATAATTTAGATTTTAATACGGCTATCAAAAAGAACTAAGTTTTATTTTCTGAAAGGCAATTTGTTGCGGTTCTAGATAATGTTTATCGCGTCACTATTGTGAAGACAAGCCAGTCTTTGTTAGGTTTAAACCATTAAACTCTGAAGATATCAAATCTAATTTATGATTGTAATGAATCATAAATTCATAATGCAGGAGCTTTTCGTAATGCTTGTTAAGTTTTTATTAAAAGACAAGTTTTACTTTTTATTACTTACTGCTGACTTAAGAATAACCTTACTTTAAGTTTTCAAATTTTACTCTAGAGATGCAGGGAGCAAAAAAATTTGAAACTTAAATCAAAATCGTGGTTTTTTTTTTAGTTTCGTAGTAGTTTCTATGAAAGTAAGTTAATGGGTTTTCTTAGAGAGGGTTTTTGACACCTTAGTCAAACACTGCTGCCAAAAGACGCTAGATCTACCCTCCCGTTAATCTTTTAAATCTTTGCCGCTGTCATTATTTTATTGACAGCCGTCACTGCGGCAGTTATGTGCGGTCATCGCTTTTGTAGGAAACCGTAGCTTAGTAAACTACAGTCCGGCCATCGAGAGAATGCGTTCCTCACACCTGTCAGTGCAACAATTCTAGTAGTGAATAAAGATCAAATTCGCAAAACACGTATTTGTTTGTATGAAACTGACAGGTGTCAAGAACGCATCCTCTCGATCGCGGCCGGATTTTAGTTCATTGAAAGACGTTATGCTTTATACGATAATTAAGTTGAAAAGGTTTAGTTACCCATTGTTCGTTTATATAAAATCGTCAGCAAATCGTCATAAATGTGACATACATTTTGCAAAGAAGGCGTTGGATGGCCTTTTGGTGGACCGAAGACCTTGTGAAGGCCGCAGGAACCCGTTGGATGCGAGAAGCACGGAACCGGTCGAAGTGGAGGTGCTTGGGGGAGGCCTATATCCAGCAGTGGACGTCTTTCGGCTGAAATGATGATGATGACATTTTGAAATGGTAACATCAAAATGTATCTAAAAATACCTAAGAATTGAAACCTCTTACTGAGCGTATCACAAGCCCCACTCAGATTCACATTTCTTTCATATTATAAATCTATTCGTGGACGACAAAGGTTGAGTATGAATAACTAGTCCCGAGATTTGGGATCTCTACGTTGGTGCTCTTAAAATGAAAATATTAGGTACCACAACTTAAAGTTGGGAAAAGCTGGATATTTCATTTTTTATTTCGTTGGCCTTTCCAAACCCATCATATTTTTGCTAATTCAAAAACAAACTTTTTACAAAAGTATTAGAGCAAAGTAAATAAAATATAAAAGAATTATAAAATTCTATCGATTCGTATTCTAAAAAATCTCAATCATTTATGCAAAGGTGGGTCAGCTAATTGCAGTCACTGACTGTACATACCAAAAAAGATGTTTTCGTTTTTCATTCAGGATAAATGATTTTCACGCACGATTTAATCTCATTTGTGAATGACATTTTGTATGTGCTAGCAGTATCATTATGATTTATATCATTACCTGCGAACCGCATTTGGGGCCTTATTCTCTATGACACAATGAACAAAACCGCGCGAAATTAACGTGAGATTGGTGGAATTAGCTAAGGAATTGACGTGGTTTCGAGCAAGGAATCGTTAAGTGGTCATAGTGAATTAGGGCCCTGCTTCACTCGGTTTTTAGGGTTCCCTAGTCAACTAGGAACCCTTATAGTTTCGCCATGTCTGTCTGTCCATCCGTCTGTCCGTCCTCGCTTAATCTCTGTGACCGTTAGCACTAGAAAGCTGAAATTTTGTACCAATATGTATATCAATCACGCCGACAAAGTGGTAAAATAAAAACTGGAAAAAAATGTTTTATTAAAACACGAAAATCAAAAACGAAAAAAAATATGGCTGAAATAGTGAAAAAAATTAAATTGTTTCCGAATTTTTGATTTTGGCGCTCGATATTTTGGAAACTATAAAAAAAAATCCTCTGGACAATTTAGTCAGCTACAATTTGCAGCTTAAAAAAAAAGACGATCGGGTTAAGAGTTTTCCCTGTAATCTAACCTTTTTGAAAAAAGTCAGAACCATATTTTTCACATATTTTTTCGAATTCCATAGATTCATTTCCAATGTGCTCGATAGTCGCGTGAGGCACAAAATCTGTGAATTTTTTTCTTGACTTTTTTCATGTATAGTATTTCGCACTCATATAGGCAACCTGTTTTAATAGATAATCTGCTATTCGGGGACAAATTCAACAAACCAAAGATCATAAAAATCGGTCCAGCCGTTCTTGAGTGATAAACGGTGTAACTAACCCGACTGTGTTTTATACATATATTATATAAGATGTAAGTTTAGTATTTAACACATATAACTTCTGGGATAAGTTTTCTAAATGATGGTTAAAAGAATAACGTGGTCACAGAGACAGACACGAAAAGCGACCTTAGTTTGTAACATGTAGTGGGTATCAAATAGGCAAAAAAGTGTTATTTTTAATTTTTTCAGCGAAACCTTCGTTACTAACTCAAACAAATGAGAATCACAAAAAAGGGGTTCCGTGCTACCCTCCACCTATGACTAATTGGAGAGTAGTGACTGAACAAATACATGGGGTGGAGCAACAATGGTAAACATACTTATATAGGTACAGAGTACCTAGGTAGGTAGTTAACTGTTTACTTATCCCTGTCTGTAAATTGAAGCTTCGAACTTGGGTTCATAGTGATCTTTGTATTGAACGTTAGTTAAAGAAATCAATCGAAATATAGTATACTGGTTTCTGCCTGCCATTTCATCCACACATTACAATACTGTAACTTCAATTCAATTCTCTATCCAAAAAAATCAATCAATTATTGCAATACTGTAACTTCCTATTAGTGAAAAAAAAATCGGAATCAATCTCAAACTCAAAGCATTTATTTCAATTAAATCATTTACAGACACTTTTGAATTGTTAAACAGTCGGTCAATTAGTCAAAAAGTTGAAGTTCGGATCAGGTAGTTCCGAAGATTACCTCCTACAAACAAACTAACATATTTTCATTATAATATTAAGTGTAGATGTCTCACATTCAATTGGTGCAGTTGACTTACTTCAAGACACGGTCAGTGAGTGGGTCGTCGACACATTTAACTTAATTAAACAAAAGTTCCTGCAGATTTGACAAGTAACATTTTTGTGCTGCACTATTTTGTTTAAAACAAACCTCAAAACTTCAAACCGCAGAACATAAATTACAGTCTATGTTTACTTATGTAAGTACATATGTAGGAAGGTACTTACGTTGCCCTGGGACGGCTGTACGCAAGTGTCTCGCGATGCCGCTGTACGGAACCCGTCGGGACCAACGTTTTTTAATGGAAACTTTTGGCACAACGAGGCCATCCCAGAGCACTATCTCTGTTAAATTGGAATATATTTTTCTTGGCGGGACTTTACAGTGGCGTGCAAATAGAAAGAACATCCACCGACTTTCTGTGATTTGAGACATTCGCCCCACGGCTATTTGTACAGTGTCACAGAATCAGAAAAATGGTACAACCTTGCATTTTTCATGCACGAAATACACGTTGAACGGCTTTGTGTCATCGAATCCGTACACACTCATGTGTAAATGCCCATCTCGGCACTTTTATGCTCGTGTGGTTATTTATTCTTTACCTTTTGTGACGTCATCACAAATTTTACGTTCGATGAAACGCCATTTTATTTGCAGCCCGTGTAATGTAATTTGGAAATGCCGAAAATAGGAACATTTTTTATACAGTGTTTGTGAATCTTATAAATAGCGAACGACTTTTTTAATTAAAAACTTTTGAGTGCGAAAGTAAATAAAAATGGGACCGGGAAATCAACGACTTCGCCCTGTACAAACATTAAGCCTATTTTATCTAATTCAGACCTAACAATTTCATTTGTATTTGTTTTTACACTAATTAGTAAATGTTTTTCTGTTGTCCAATAAATATGTTAGATACAAGGATGAATGCTGGTGAAGGCATACCTATGTATTATATATTGTCAGAAGCCCGAATTCTGACAGCTAGTTTTACCAAGGAATTTCGTATTACCCAATAACTGGGTTGTGGAGGTCAGATAGGCAATCGCTGCATGTAAAATGCTGGTATTCAGCTGCATCTGGTTAGACTGGAAGCCGACCCCAACATAGTTGGGAAAAGGCTAGGCAGATGATGATGATGTTGACATCCGTAAGCGAGATTCAACAGCAGTAGCAGCAGGGCAGAATGTCAACATATCGTTAAAAATTTAAAACACATCGTACAAAACTAAAACAATGTTTAAAGCTACACTACCTACTAACAATGTGTTGTTCAGATTTTCATTCAGGAAATTCTCAGGGGTTTGTGATACTATGGGCAAAAATTCCCGGTAAATGGAAACAGTGTCATTACGCAGGATGTAACACCCTCTTTGCAATATGAGTGCGCAGGTTTGTTCCGTTTATTTCTCAGGAAAAGCTAGACGAGGTAAAGTCTTATCTCCTTGACAATTCACATTGCCTGTAAATAGTTAAGCTTAGTAGAAACAAAAGTTTTAAGTTTAAACTTTTTACTATTGGTCTGGCAGTTTACTTAAATGTACTTTTTTGGTATTGTTCGACGAATCGTTGAGCTCCTTAAGTTCTGAGTTGAGATGCATGGTAACTGACATATGCGTGCACTGACTGGGCAGGTCCACTCAATTTGTGTGGTTCTTACCTCAAAAGACCATTTTAGACACCAATATAATCTAGCATGATCTGACCAGGATGACGTCTGGACTTTAAAAGAGACCTCTGAATTTGTTTCGGCCTTTCTTCTCAGAGTAGTCAGATAAGAAACGCCGACCGCATTTAGTTTTAAAAATATTGTGGAGGTATGAGGGAGGAACAGGGTGTAAAGTTCACTCATACTCTATAGAAAAGGGAGGATCCTCCGACCAGGCGGGTGTTACGACTGGCGGGCAACTGCCCAAAGATTCATGGCGGACTGTTGTATCTATGTTAGTTGCGCGGTAAACTCTGCTTGCGAGATTCAGGATTTGCGTGACGTCAGTATGACGCGTTGTTCGCATGTGGCGTTGTAGATACCGCTACAATATGATTGATGTGTAAAAGTGTAACAAACTACTTACAGAAATAAAATCATTTATCGTTACAAAAACATAAGCCTCAGTCATGTTTCCAGCTCGAAAAGCATTTAGTATAGAACAAAAATTAGCGATGTTTTTGTGCCATCAACCTTAAAATCAGCACGCCATCCAAACATTTCAGTGCGCCATTACAAATCACGTGATCTACATAAAAGCATGGAAGAATCCATTTAACGAGCGAAGTAACATTAACTTCTAATTTAGTTCTCATCGTGGCCTGAACAAAAGGTGTATTACACCTTGTTTTTGTGTAAATATCAATTTAGATTACACATAGAACAAGCGGGAATGCTCGCAATGGCCGGTGGCTACCAACGGCGAGTATTAAGAAGAAATATGTAGTACGTGACTACGTGAACTGAAACACAAATGTAAGTGAAAGTTACTGTTGAAGCTTGTACAATTATACGAGTAGTGTTTGGCTTCCTGAAAGTACAGTCGCGGACTTAAAATGTTTAA
The DNA here is from genome assembly GCA_947508005.1 of Amphipoea lucens. Taxonomy (NCBI): domain Eukaryota; kingdom Metazoa; phylum Arthropoda; class Insecta; order Lepidoptera; family Noctuidae; genus Amphipoea; species Amphipoea lucens. The sequence continues at coordinate 10,948,829 of OX382356.1, forward strand.
CTCGCGTATTCGCGTTTTGCTTGCACATTTTCTGTCGTAAAATTAACGTTATTAATCGTTGTCGTTATTAATTATTAATAATAATGTTATGTTACATGTAAATAATAAATTGTAAATTCTGTAAACTTTAACGGTGTGAAATTCTGGTTGTTGTCACACTTAGTCACATATAATTTACTTGCATAGTAATCTGTGGAAACTGTTTCTGGATTGTGTTGAACTAATTGTATACTTACTTATGTTTGTTATTGCATCTGTTTGTTTCCCAAATAAAATAAAATAAAATTAAGCAAGGCTTAGATTACATACTTAGCATAATCAGTCTATAATTTTAGCACTGCTGGGACACAAGCCTCCTCTCTTCGAGACAGAATGGGCTATAAACTACCACGCGGGCCCAGTGCGGGCTTGTAGATGTCACATGTCTTCGAATTTTTGGTTCTAGGACATGCCGGTCTCCTCACGATGTTTTCCTTCACCGTTTTGAGAGCAGTGTTAATGAAATTATTTACACTATGTAAAGCGCCTGCCTGGGTTCGAACCCACGACCTGCAACTCGTAAATCAGGGCCGTTGCTACTGGGCCACCTCTGCTCTCCTGATTAGATAATTAATTGAGATAAATGATTATAGCAAAAGATTGACCAATACATGCAAAATATTGAGAGGCAAAGATAAGTTTTAATCTTCAATAAGTCATTATCAGCCTTCCAACTTCATAATATTTCAACAGTTAGGTAATGAAACATTCATTTTGGTCCACTTTGTGAGATGAAATCAAATTGGAACGCTTGTTAACAATTTTAGTTCACGACCGTACCTACGTGCACCTTTTGTTATGGGTTTTTATTCTCAACTTATAGTTTTTTCGGCATTTCCGGGGTAAGAGGCGATTTAATGGCTGTTAAGGAAGTTTTGTAGCTAGTAGAAGATTCGAAAGGAAACTCCTGTTTATTTCACTAAGAGAAATTGATTACTTCCATTTCCCCGAAAAAGTTTATTCAGAAAATATTTTTGTAGGATCCGATGAGCCGTACGGCAAATCAGTCGTTTGTTTTGTACGGAAAATATTGCACACTGTGCGTTCTAAAAGTTTTAAGGGCTGAACACACCAAACATTCAACACAAACTAAGCTAGCTATCTAGCCAACTAAATATAGATTTCCTGACAATACAGAGACACTAACCACAGCCAATGAATCAATCAGTATGAGGGCTGCACCCCCCCACAGCTAAACCCGCCTCGGCTTGCTTGATTAGCATACAACAGTGAAGGCTGGTAATCTTGCAAGCCGGCTTAGGGTCAGCGCAGACAGAGCAACAAGATATTTGAGCAAGTCTCATTGTTTACATGATAATAAACTTAAAAATAACTTGGAAAGGGTTGATAAATCCGTGCGGAATGCGCCTGGTATGTTCCTTGCAGCCATCGCTCGAGCATACTCGAGTGTGTGCGCGTTGACGCTTGCGAACAGTCGCCGCCGAAGCATATGAGGAAATATATGAGACAGCTTAAGATAATTATCGCGATGATTGTTAATCGTAGGTGCAGCCAATGAGCCACAACTTGTCGCGATAATTATCGGCGTTTCCCGTTTAGTGTAGCCCCGGCATTAGGAAGGTTTTAAAATTGTTCATAATTGAGTAATCTGTATGTTATTATTCTGATTACGGTACCGTACGTGAGCATCCGCGAGACTGCTCAAGCGCGCGCGCGGATCTTGGAGCATTCACTGCGACCACCGAGTTTACGTCTCGGATTTTGTTCGAGCTGCTCTGTCTACGCTAACCTTTAAACAGCTACTACGGTTTTAATGGACCATTCGGACCGCTCAGATACTTGGTTTAATCAGGCTTCTTAAATACATGACTTGTAATGCAATTAAACGAGAGCTTCTTTTGTTTTAACACAATTGCGTTTAATTTTCATTAAAAATACGAGCGTGGATGAAAGAGATAAATAGTATCGTTTTGTTTTTGTGTTTGTATTTTGTTTTATTGTTTAGGTACTTATTTATTTAATAAATAAAGTGTAATTTAATTATCCTACACATTTAATTATAACCTATGCAAACACAAGCTGTCTAGAGTACTATTGTGAAAAGATACGTCTTTCATAGGCAGTAACGATTTACTTATAGCTTGTACTATTATTTTTTGTATATGAATAAAACATTTAAGTTAGTTGGTGAGAGTGAACGTTACATTGCACTTATATGTATACAGTGTGGAATTTTCGAAGCGTACCTGGAGGGAAAGTACCTACTATAAATACTGAAGACAGCAAATTTTACTCAAAGGAAACATTCCTTAATTTTTAAAAAGAAGCAAAACTTAATTTAAAGATTTTTGAAAATACGCTTGCTACACCCGGGAATCGAACCGACTAAAATCCGAAAAAATAGCATCCTATACTTTTACGGCACCAATCGATAGGGTCAATCAAAAGGATCAAATTAATGTCCCTAGCAAACATTAAAGGAGAATCATAAAATCCAAACTTATTTAAAGATAAGATATGTAAAAAATCAAATTTACCAAAAATCCTATTAAACTATAAACGAGCTAAAAACTGAGGTTCACAATACAATTTTCAATATTCACCACAATACGCTACTAAAAGTTACTCAAAATGAATTCCTTAAAAGAACAAAGGAGAACGAGTAAGACCGTACCCAGAGACCAAGTTAATTGTAGCATTATGGACTATGTCGGTATTTGTTGACCTAATATAGTAGTTTAATTAATCCTAAGACAGCATGTCTGAATTCACTTGGAGAAAAAAGATATTTAAGGAAGTTAAATTGGTTTGAGAAGACCGTACCCAGAGACCAAGTTAATTGTAGCATTATGGACTATGTCGGTATTTGTTGACCTCATATAGTAGTTTAATTAATCCTAAGACAGCATGTCTGAATTCACTTGGAGAAAAAAGATATTTAAGGAAGTTAAATTGGTTTGAGAAGACGGTACCCAGAGACAAGGTTAATTGTAGCATTATGAACTATGTCGGTATTTGTTGACCTCATGGAGTAGTTTAATTAATCCTAAGACAGCATGTCTGAATTCACTTGGAGAAAAAATATATTTAAGGAAGTTAAATTGGTTTTGAGAAGACCGTACCCAGAGACAAGGTTAATTGTAGGCATTGTAGCATTATGAACTATGTCGGTATTTGTTGACCTCATGGAGTAGTTTAATTAATCCTAAGACAGCATGTCTGAATTCACTTGGAGAAAAAAGATATTTAAGGAAGTTAAATTGGTTTTGAGAAGACCGTACCCAGAGACAAGGTTAATTGTAGCATTATGAACTATGTCGGTATTTGTTGACCTCATGGAGTAGTTTAATTAATCCTAAGACAGCATGTCTGAATTCACTTGGAGAAAAAATATATTTAAGGAAGTTAAATTGGTTTTGAGAAGACGGTACCTACCCAGAGACAAGGTTAATTGTAGCATTATGAACTATGTCGGTATTTGTTGACCTCATGGAGTAGTTTAATTAATCCTAAGACAGCATGTCTGAATTCACTTGGAGAAAAAAGATATTTAAGGAAGTTAAATTGTTTTATTAAATAGAATAAAATAAAAGAATAGAACGTTATTTATTCTCATTAATTATTATTTTAACTCCTTTATTTCATTATTCATGTTTATACAAATTATATTTTTAAATATTAGAACATAAAAGCATTTAAAAATATCAAAAAGTTGTAGCCCACTGGTATCGGGAACAGGTCCAAGCTATCGGCAATCAGGGCTCCAGAGAGAAGAACTTCCTAATAATGTGGGTCGTGTCGAGAAGTTCCGCTTTCTGAATCAAATCCTTGATCCAGCTGCCCAACGAGAGCCTCCTCAGGTGCTAGTCGACGTTTTTGGCTATTAAGCCATAGGCTGTCACGACTATCGGCACAATGATCGCTGAGTCCACATTCCACGTTTAACAACCTCGTTGTTAATATGTTTATCTTTCCCGGCACACAAGAGTGTCGCAATCATGCAGTGGCGTGCACAGAGATTGCAGACAGGGTATGCACAAAAAAAAACTACATCAATCAACCGTTTGAAAATGTTTCTATTTAAACATACTTCACCAGCAGGTCTTACAGGTATAATTTTCCATTTTTACAATAATATTACTAAATAATAATTACTCGACAGTCAATCACTTGCGCCATGTCTCATATTAGGACTTGGTTCTACGCATACCTCTATAGAGTACCAACATGCCTCTTCGCAAATGCTCGGACACGTATGATTTTGCGAGTTTTAATTGGTATGTGCCTAAACTAAACAAGATAAGTTCCTCCTCGTTGAGGTTAGGAAATGGTACATTGCTTTCTTTCATCGCTGTGAAACGTACCCTATGGCGGTTGATATTACAGTCCACAACATATTAGTCACCAAACCTGTTGGAAACGTTAATTCTGTCTTTTATTATTTCGACAATGTTGTTAGCGTGTGGATTATTCTACAATGGATCACGGAACGTGTTCAATAAGGCTCCAGCGATTTAGAAAATTAACAGAACTTGATTAAAAATTAATTAAAATTGATTTAGAACTTGTATTGTGTTTTGTTTTTATTTCTTTTTTGTATCTCATTTTATGCTGCATTGTCGGTTGCCAGCAGACATGCTGACTAAGGATTAATTAAACTACTCCATGAGGGCAACGAATACCGACATAGCTCATAATCTCTGCCCCGAATAGCAGAATAGCTATTAAAACATGGGAAAAAATTAACAAATAAAAATAAAAAATAAAGGGGGTGCGAAATTCGCCGGGTCAGCTAGTATTGAATAAGAACCAATATAAGTATGGTAATTACAATAATGAATAAAGATAATGAACTTTCCTATTATTTTATTAAAACAATTTAACTTCCTTAAATATATTTTTTCTCCAAGTGAATTCAGACATGCTGTCTTAGGATTAATTAAACTACTCCATGAGGTCAACAAATTCCGACATAGTTCATAATGCTACAATTAACCTTGTCTCTGGGTAGGTACCGTCTTCTCAAAACCAATTTAACTTCCTTAAATATCTTTTTTCTCCAAGTGAATTTAGACATGCTGTCTTAGGATTAATTAAACTACTCCATGAGGGCAACGAATACCGATATAGCTCATAATGCTACAGTCATCTTTTTTTTTTGGGTACGGGGCCCATACAACTTTACCCATTGTTCTTTGTGCATCCAAGAAAATGGAGCTCATTTCGAGCAACTAATTAGTTAAATTACTCGTTTTTTTCGTTCGAATAAAATAAGTTTAGATTTCATGGTTTTTATTTAATTAAATTGACCACGTTTGCTAGAGAGATTTGATCGTTATGATTGACCCTATTGATTGGTGCCATAAAAGTACAGGATTCTATTTTTTCGGATTATAGTCGGTTCGATTCCCGGGTGTAGCAAGCAATAATTAAGGAATGTTTCCTTTGAGTAAAATTTTCTGTCTTCAGTATTTAGAGTACTTTCCCTCCAGGTACGCTTCGAAAATTCCACCCTGTATACATATAAGTGCAATGTAACGTCCACTGTCACCAACTAACTTAAACGTTTTATTCATGTACAAAAAATAATAGCAAAATAGTAGCAAGCGTATTTTCAAAAATCTTTAAATGCAATTTTGTCTCTTTTTAAAAATAAAGGAATGTTTCCTGTGAGTAAAATTTGCTGTCTTCAGTATTTAGAGTACTTTCCCTCCAGGTACGCTGCGAAAATTCCACCCTGTATAGTACTAGACATACCTTGCGGAGATTTAGAAATCAATACATTCAGTTGTCACTGAGGTGAGAATTAAAAAAATACTTAAATGTTTAAGTGAGTCCTAACATTGTAGCCAAGTATTTTAGTTTTAAATTAGTTTTTATTCAATATTGGAGTTACATAACTACTAAAATTACATAAACTTAACCTAATTTGATTTGACATAACATTAAAATCCACTTTGAGTTTGAAATTGGTTTTAAATTATAAAATTAAGTAATGCTTTCAGTCGCCGGGGATAAAGTGTTCAATTTTTATTTTTCTAAAAGGGCACTGGTTTTTCATCACGAGCGTTGGCAACCTCTGCTAACAGTGTAGCCGATAAAAATGCCTGACGCAATTTTTCAATAAATTCGGTTAAAGATTAAAATCATTTTTACTGAGGCCACCTTTGTTACAAAGGCATTTTTGTGGGAATATTCTCGGTGTCTATATTTATTTTATAAGCGGTGATTACTTTTTAACGTCATACAATTTTGCATTATCATGTAATTTTCAGTTTTCAGAAATCAACCTAAAACTGCAATGGGTATTTCAGTTTCAATTCATGTACCCTTTTATAAAAGGTGCAACTTATGCTACGTTAATTTCAGGCGGGTCAGTTGGCGGTCGCTTTATGTAGATAACGTCAGACGTTTTTGGCAACGGCAAGACCAATTTGTACAGTACGTAATTACCATCGCTTTCCTACGAACAATAGCTCAGAGGAAGATGTATCATCATACTCTTTTGAATTGTCAAGGGGTCGGTCAGTCAGAAAGATAAAGCTAGTTGCACATTTCAAATCGTAGGTACGTGAGTAGCGTGGGTACCTATGAAGCAGAAAACGAAATAAAATCCATGGGCACTCTTTTAAATCAAAATATTGTTCCAAAACTGTTACATCACTTATCTTTGTGGTTTTTTAGGGTTTCGTACCCAAAGGGCTGTTTGTCTGTCACCAGGCTGTATCTCATGAACCGTGTTAGCTAGACAGTTGAAATTTTCACAGATGATGTATTTCTGTTGCCGCTACAATAACAAATACTAAAAACAGAATAAAATAAATATTTAAGGGGGCTCCCATACAACAGACGTGTTTTTTTTGCCGTTTTTTTGCTCGATATTAATAACGGCAACAGGTAGACGCTTGAAATATTTACAGACTATTTAGTTGTATATTCACTTTAAAAATAAATAATTAAATTAAAATAAACATTTAAGTGGGGCTCCCATACAACAAACGTGTTTTTTTTATATATGTAGTGTTAAATATTGTACGGTGATACGAAACCCTTCGTGTGCGAATCCGACTCACACTGGGCCGGTTTTTGAATAGTTTTTAGTAAAAAAAAGTAGATATTTGCTCTAAATTCTAAACTATGATCAGCTCAAGCGTTTTTTGCCTACCTAAACGTTTTCTTTGACAGGCAATTTAGATCAAGATATTATTTCAATTTCGCGGTAATAGCTACTCTGTTACTGCAGATAAGTTTGATAGACACAGACGTAGTTTATGTTATTAGTACCGATATTAGACTTTCCATTTTGTCTGGTGACCTAGCGACGGCACTAGGTCACCACACAAAATGAAAACTTGAAGAATGCACGTGCCAGTCTATGCTCATAGCCTCGGGCGTATAAGCCCGCATTTTGCTGGTCAGTTTTATCACCACTGATTTGAAAATGGTGATGGTAAACATCGTTAGGAACGTTGAATGTTCCTTCCGAATGTTCCCGAACCAACAACTCACACGAGGACTGAGTCCGCATGGTTTTGGCCTAAATACAGTGTGATTATTTTTTCCTTTATAACATATTAGATACCTACTTACTATATATTCATTACATCTTAAAATATTTTTACAAAAATCTATAAAAAAATATTAATAATACTGGCCCATCGGTGTCAGAAAGATGTTCCAAGCTGCCGGTGGTCAGGGCTCTAGAGAGAGGAACCTCCTCACTTTGCGAGCCGTGTCCAGGATTATTGTCTTATTATGAGTTTATCAGTTTGCGATTTATTTTACTGTAAATATCGCTACCGATCAATCGCATCTCATCTTTGATCTTATACAAGATCAAACGGTCGTAATAGTTATTTGTGAGATCCCAGACTATTATCGAAGCAGCAAATTGCCCAGTAGTTAGAGCTTCGGACTCACGAGCAAAGGTCATGAGTTCTAACCTCGCCCTTTGCACTATTGTATTTTTCTTCACGAAATATGGGGTCTTACATTAAAATACAGACCTCTTTAGAAAAAAATTCTCTTTAGTTTTATTTGACTTCAAAATCTGCTACAAATAATATATAGTACTCCAGATCATGTTTGGGGCATGGCGGCTAATCTCAACAGAAACTAGCCTACGGTGTGTGAGATATTATAGTGCAAAAGTGTGTGCGCAGACACAGGTGCACTCTTTCTTTCCTTACTGTCATAGACCGATGGGACGGCACTCTGATACGACCGCAGAGAGATCAAGCGCAGGACCAACGGCTTAAAGTGCTTTCCGAGACTGACGTACCGTTACCAAGAAATTCCTAATGGAAAAAAAACGTGTTGGGTCGGGGGTTCCCCGGCAGGAACGAAGTTCAAAATGAAAATTCAAGATGGCGGCTGTGAAAATATCAAAATGACGAAATTTTTTTTTTTGCAGCCACTGTATTGTATTTTCATTTTGACTTCGTTATCGGCTTCAGCACCCTCGAAAACCTTAAAAACGACACCCATGAGGAAAAAATTGAAAAAAAAATCTCCAATTTTACTACTACCGCAAGCTTCGTTAAAGAATTTCGTTCCAAAAACCAATAACTCTTTACCCGACCTGGGAGTGGAACCCAAGACCCCACGCTCAGCAGTCGCACTTGCGACGACGAGACCAACGGGGCAGTTACAAATATTATAAAGTGAACAAAGAGCTTCACAATTTTTTCTTTGGGACTCAATTTCAATAACCTGCTAATGAGTGTTAATGAAAGTGAGCGAAGCTTATTAAAAGGAATCCCTTGAAAGAATACTCAATTATATATTCTTATTAATAACTTTCTGGGAGATTTGTTTCTGTACATGTCTTGAAAGTTAAATTAAAACCATACTGCAATCCATACTAATATTCTAAATGCGAAAGTGTGTCTGTCTGTCTGTTACCTCTTCACACGTAAACCGCTGAACCGATTTAGATGAAATTTTGTATAGAGATAGTTTGAGTCCCGGGAAAGGACATAGGATTGTTTTTATCCCGATATTACCACGGGATCGAAAATTATGCGGGTGAAACCACGGGGCGTTGCTCGTAAGTAATGAATTGTAAGAAATTTACTTACATAACATTACATAATGAGTGTATTCCCCAAAGGGTTAGACAGAGGTGCACCTACAGTACACCCACAATTTGCCAGTTATGTTTAAGTCCCATGTCCCAATAGAAGACGAGCCTATTGCTATCAACCGGGCAGTAGTCCAGACTGCGGGCTGGAACTTATTCTATTACTAGCTGCACCCCGCGGTTTCACCCGCGTAAATGTCGATCCTGTGGGAATATCGGGATAAAAACTATCCTATGTCCTTTCCTGGGACTCAAGCTATCTCTATACCAAATTTCATCTTAATCGGTTCAGCGGTGTGAGCGTGAAGAAGTAACAAACATATAAACACACACACACACACACACTCACAAACTTTCGCATTTATAATATTAGTGTGATTAAGTGTGATTCTGATGAAGAAACTGGCCAGATGATTCAATCTGCTGGATCATCACATGCAATATACTTTGTAAGGAATACACAAATATTCGTCGAAATTACCCTGGGCTGTCAACCCCACAATGCTGCTGACATTGCCATAGTTCATGCAGACACGTGAGAAGAAGATTTCAAATAATAAAATGCGATAGTAACGAAGTCATAACTGTAATTAGTCTTCGTTACATCAGACTCGTTCCCACACCTCTTTTCAATTGCAACGAGGTGTGGGAACATAGATTGTGGGAACGAGTCTGATTCCGAAAATATAGTTTTTAGAATTTGTGTCTGTTTGTCCAGACAAACTTACATCCAGATGTACGGTAGGGGAGCCCAGAGGGTATCAACTTCTCGCCCTGAATATGCTTGCTCAAAAAGCCTCTGGGCTCCTCTACCAGTATATTCCGGATTGGCGCAAAAACTGTTGAACGGATTTGGATCCGCACACAGATACTAAGGTACTTTTAATGGCGGTGGTACGTTCCCGTAGGATATTTTCGGACATACACGCGGGCAAAGTCGCGGACAAAAGCTAGTCTATTATAAAATAAAGTCACTTTTTGTATCTATCTGTAAGAGGGCATTGTTCTTTTAAACTATGCAACGGACTGATGCGGTCATCACTACCACTTATAGAATTGATTCCGGAAGATTTATGTACTATGTAAAACATTAGCTGTTGCCCGCGATCTGCATCTGCGATCCAGGATGAAAAGTAGCCTATGTCCTTCTCCAGGGCATGGTCTACTTATGTGTTCCGTTCAGCCGTATTAGCGTTAAAGTGTAACAAATAAACATACAAAAAACCTAATCTTTCCTCTTTGCTTAGATTAATATTAAACTTACTTATAATAAAGACCTCTCGATGTTTTGTCAAGTCTTAAACATCGTGCGAAGCAGGGGCGGTTTCCTAGATGGAAATAATAATCGTTGAATGATAAAATAATAGATATTAAATAATCTTTCTATTTTGGGTTGTGCCGAAATAACGATAACAACCCTTGGAACGCCGGATAATTAGAAGTAGCTGTCCATAACTGATATACTTCATACGTTTCCATGGAGACACTGATCTAATCCTCTACCTTCGCATAATATGATAACCCGCTTAACTTGGATAGGTCGGTAAAATTGGATGGAGCTCACACTGAATTTTGTTTGTTTGTAGTGAGGTCAGATAACAATATTATATCCTTCACGTGGATAATAAAGTCGGTTGCTAATCGACAGTATAAACCTCTGGCGTTGGCTAGCAACTGGGTACTACGTCCCTTATTTTGCAAAGCTTATAGGTAACACTGTTTTGCGATCAGCTGCGTGGGATCTAAAAGCGGTTTTATTATTTCTTATTGTCAGGCGTTTTGCTTAACCAAAATTTATATAAGTTTAGTACTGTACGTTTTTATGAACGTAGGTATACAACGAGCCGCTACAATGGCAACACACGGGTAGAGCTAGTGGCCAGTAATAATCAAAATTATAAAAACCTAAAATAATGCGTAATTTGAAAGCTATCGCCTGCGCCGCTCGCCGACATAAGGCTCTCTCTCTTTCTTTCAGTTCGCCTACTCTTTGCACGTAATTCATTTTTTAATTTCATTGATGCGATGTTATGATCCGTGACCCCTGCAAACGACCCCTGCGCTACAGTTCTTAAGTACAGGTAGCTCCACATCTTGGAGCAACATACCTATTTAAAAAAATTGTAAATACATAAATAATAACGTTTAGTGAAATTAAAATATTATGTTCATATTACGAAAACGCGTATCGTGTGTTAAATTAATGACGCCATTAAAGCGGCACGCATATAAAAGTTACATCGCTTTATCCATACCTATAATCGTTAAATTAATTAAAATAATGAACTAGCAATAATTTATTTATTTTATTATTTATGTACACACAGCAAAATGGATACACATATGACATTCTAGTATTAATTACAAAAGTACTGCTTATTTCTTAAGTATAATGTGTGTTTTTTTAGGTGTTAAAGAGTGGTTACATCATGAGTCAGTGTTGATACCAACTTTGTTGACCAGTGACAGTTTTCACCATGACTAAAGACGATAAACTATAGCATACAAGTCATGCAAACTTAAGCTCTTTTAAACCTTAACAGTGTACATAGTTGCATACCCTAATTAATTAAAGGAAACCTCGGAGGGTAAACAGCGTGTCTCGATCACAGGCCGGGCGTTGGGCAAACAATGGTTTAACCAGCAAAGCTGTTGCGTCAGAAACGCCTCATCAGGTACACGCCACTGTGACGGTGAAAGCCCAGCGCTACGTCCAATCATTGTGAGGTTTGAGGCCGTCTATTACACCGTTGCGTGAGAAAATAATTTGTGAATATTACGAATGTATTAAAATTATTATTCCCTAGTGAAAATGGCATATTTTTTTTGTTTTGTTGACAAATGAATAAATATTAACGACTGTTGAAATTTTCAACAGATAGTTTTTTTATTGGTGAACTAAAGTAAAGAAACAAAACTGCATTCATCACTTGTCTAGCCTTTACCCAACTAAGGTCGGCTTCCAGTCAAACCAGATGCAGCTTAATACCAGTGTTTGACAAGGAGCGACTGCCTATATGACCTCCACAACCCACAATATTTACTGGGTGATACGATACTTCTTGGTAAGATTGGTTGTCAGACTTTCGGGCTTTTGAGGACCCCTAACAATTGTCAAAGATCCACGAATGATAATCGGGTTAATGTGCTTTCCTAGGGACGGAGGAGTCTTGGTATGTTAAGATGGTCGCCCATCCATGGACCAACCGCGGCAAGCGTAGCTTAACCTGATCGATCGACCTATGCGGCTGTTATTATTTAGCAAATAAGTTGATATTATTAGAAAGCATTAATGCATTAATGCTTTACTTTTTTATTAAAATAAAAAATCACTTTTAATAGATACTTCAAACTATTGACTTATTGCTCTTGGCTACTGGAATTGCTTTATAATCCTTGTAATTCAGAAAACAATTATTTTATTTCTATTGGAACTTCTATTTTCTAGATAAAGGCTTTCATTTTCTTGTAGTTCAAAGAAAAACCCTGCCAGTGCCAGTCAGACTAATTGAATTTAAAAACGTAGTTTGGTTAATTTTGTGAAACAAAACATCTGCAGGTATTTTGCCGACAAAATTAAATACAAAGGATTAACTTAGACGGCAAACTTTTTTTGAATAAAAAAACAATACTCTGATAAGTTTATTTCTTGGTAAATGAGTAAAAGAAAACCCAAGTTAATACTCAAACTATAATATTATTTACTAAAAAGCATTTTTTAATTTTTATAAATTATACAAACATTATACTGTTCCATGCTTAGGTACTAAAGTCCAAACGCTTAGAACAGGAAAAGGACAAATAAATGTGAGGTAATTCCAAATTGTAACTGAAGTAAATAAATAGCGGAAGCAACTGTTTGTTAAGAAATGATAAATAATTCTGATGTCTTCCAAAAAGGATGTATGCTTATTTAATAACATCAGTAGGAATATTTCCAAGAAAATCTTATGTTAGGTTAGGCTAGGTTAGAACGGGTTTTCATACTTTAGATACTAAAAGTTATTATGTCTAAAGTCAATATTAACCACCTGGGGTTATATTGCGCAAGAGAGTGTCAAATGTATATAGAGAACTAGCAGCGCCCCGTGGTTTCACCCGCATAAGTGTCGATCCCATGGGAATATCGGGATAAACAGTATCCTATGTGTTATTCTGATTTATAATGCTATGCTATATTACCATAAAGTTTCATCAAAATCAGTTCAGTAGTTTTTACGTGAAGAGTAACAAACATCCATCTATCCATCCTCACAAACTTTCGCATTTATAATATTATATCAAGTAGATTATGATACTAGCGTCTGCTCGCGACTTCGTTCGAGTGGAAGTCGTAAGACACCACAATTCATCTTCTAAAATAGCAGCCACATTTTTATTAAACTCCTTTTGATTTGTGACGTCGCATCGCATCGCCCGCCTCAGAATCTTAAACCTTTTTTTAACACCCCATGTACGTAATATTAGATGTTAAAAAAATCTTTAAGATTCTGGAAAGCAAGGATGATAAAAAAATACTGAAATTTTACGATATTGGGAAGAGTACAAAATATTCAAGTTAAGTTGATTTAGACCTTTTTGCTTATTACGTCAAACAATAATAATAAAGTTCATATCATGTAGTAAAATATTGACGATCTAATTTACGGCCCAACTGAGAGACGGTTCTTGACGACGTGCCTTTTCATGTTTTTTGGGACTTAAAAATTGTGATGACAAAGTTTCGTAAATTAATTTTATTAAGTACCCACTGAATACATTATAGCTAGGTAGGTAATTCTTTAGAGGAATTTTAAAATTATGTTTACTTTTTACCGTTAAATATAAATAAAAAATAAAATGGTGCTACGACGTCTACGACTACAAAGATCACGTAGCAGTGCTACGCCAGCTATGCTTTCGTAGCGAATAAACGATACGCTACGCTACGCGTTCTGTTTCTTTTTTTTTTTTACCAGCATTTTTGTGCGTTCCTAGTCAGTACGTGTACTCCTTCTGTAGCTTTTTAATTGGAACACAAACGGTTATTTCATGGGACTGGCTTTCAGTACCATGTTTCGCGTGAAAAATATGTTATTTATTCTTAACTATACAGGCTGATGATATAATCACCTGAATCCGTCAAGGGGTCATTCTGGACACTTACACGATTCTACCATTTATGTATATACGGTAGAATTGTGTTAAGTGAAAGTGAATTTGTTTTTTTTACACGAATAAGTAGTATTACTTATTCGTGTGAAAAAAAAAAAACAAATTCAAACAGTAGACAATTTTGATGCAAGTACAGTCAACAAAAGAGATAAGTATGCAGGATCGTCGGATATAGTTGAAGTTTAGTAAGAAACCGATGGATGATCCCGAATAAAATTTTATTTTATTAATAGAATACAAACAGCTCATTTATCAAATTAAATTTCAGTCGACAACATCCATCGGTTTCTTATTAAACTTTAACTATATTCTACGATCCTGCATACTTATCTCTTTTGTTGACTGTATCTATGAAAAGTATTAAATTTTCAAGAAGTTGATCAGTATGAGGGGTACATCGCCATTATATACGACGGTGTAACAGAATCCTGACGTCAGCAATATGTAGGCCAGTCATCACAGGGTTTGACTCAAGTCATTTGCATCACAACACCACATCAAGGCTGCATTCATTAATCACGTGACGCAGACGTTCGCTTGTTTACAGCCAAACACTCCCGACTTGTCCAGAACTATTCAGTAGGCCTCTATTGAAAGTACATCAGTGTTATGACAAGGAGATATTGGATTGACGTTCTGAAAAATAAAATTACCCAAATATTTACCGATAGACAGATAGATAAGAATGCTCTTTATTATGTACAACAGAAGAATTACAGATATAAATGTAGAAATTTTACGTAGGGTGACACAATGGGCGGTCTTATCGCTAATAGCGATCTTTTACAGACAGCCTTTGGATGTATTAAAGGGAAAAGGAGAGACTGCAGGTAGTCAGTGGTGTGCCTTTTCTATATACAATAAATACATACAGACAAAAAACATAATATAGTTATCATAAACAATAATAAACATCAAACAAGAGCAAGGAACTATATGTAATGACGATGTTTAAGAAAAGAGATAGTCTACCATAATTTAAAAAATATGTAACACTCCTTATCGACACGGGGCGGGCAAGGCATTCTATAACCGTACTGCTTGAGGATATAATCCTAAGTAAGGTTTTTGGTAGGATTATCTAGACCTAGAGGTACTTTTTTCAAAGAAGTGATGGACGTATTTATAATATGGGATTTAAATAATCGCTAAAAAAAATAGCAAATAGGAAATATTTACCCTCGTATTAAATGGTAGTTCTTATTCCACTCGACCATAACATGTACGATTTAAGGGCCAAACTGAAGGCAATGCATTACAGCCTTAAGTAAGTCGGAGTAAAATTCGAAGGTCGATCACATAAGGGTGTATAATGTATATTTATAAGAGGATCTCACCGACCGTAACCTGTGGACCGGTGTGACTAATTTTGGGAAAGTGCCCACGTAGGCAAGACTTACGATGTTAGGGGTACACGTAAGAGGCTTAAGTGAAAATCATAGTACAATTTCCAACCGAGGTTTGTACATAAAATTCTGAGTTTATCTCCCAAAATATAACCACTGTACCACTACATAACTTTTAACTTTTCCTACAAAAAATCCTTCTTAAGAGTGAGCCCACACGATGCGTTAACTGTGCGGTGCGGCGCCGGAGCGGTGCCGCAATGTCATTCTACATACAAATCACTATGCCATGTCACACGATGCGTTGGGCCGCCGTGCGGCGTCGCACTGTGTAGGCGCGTCGCACTTGTAACCTATGCAAGACGAGGCATGGAGGGGTGATGCGCTGCGGCGCCGGAGTGCATCGTATAGCGTTCTACTACGGTGCCGCACCGCCCGTGTGGCACCCTATAGCTCGAACTAATTGCGGTGCGGTGCCGCACCGCACCGTTAACGCATCGTGTGGCTTCGCTCTAAACCCGTTGCCGGATGGAAGTTGAATGTGTCTATTAGTAATTTTTTCTTTTACCATGAGCTTGTTCGCCCTTCGGCAAAATTTTGCTAATTAAGCCTTTGTTTCTTCGGAGCTTTTTATTTCCTCTTTTTGATAATTAAGCAACAATGCGCGTCATGACAATTCCCGGGCTGGCGGAAAAACAATTTGCTTTTACGTTAAATATACCGGACCTCCTCCGAGAAAAATATTTTCGTGATAATATTATTTTGTGCTGGCATAACGGGACTAAGGCGAAGATATATGTGACGTTACGTAACATTATTATTAGGGTATTGTAGTATAGTGGCGTAATTTGCACTAATTAATACGTTTTTGTCAACATTTCAGCACAAAACACTATAAATCACGGAGTTAAACGATTTCGCTTTCAAACGTTCCGACCATTTATTTGCCATATTCAAACGTGCAATGTGTCAGGAATTCCTTTGTGGTAATATTTAACATTATTTTTGTGCGGTATATTGATGAATTATTGCTTTTCGCCAAAAAAGTTGGTAAACGTTTTTCAATAAAAATATTTTAATAGCCCTTTGAAAACGTCAATAATGGCTTCCGAGTATAACAATAGGGTTCCGTCCACCGACAGACAGCATTGTCATCGGCTCTCAATAGGTGCCCTGCCAGAGGAAAATGGCTCCTCGAATCATTTGCTTTATGCATTGAAGAGTGATAAGTCTCTTTTTAAATAAACGAAGTAATTGAAATCTCATCTGTGAATGTTTGAGTTATTACAATACTGTTAACTGACTCGGGATTAAAATATAACAATGGTGTGACATCGGCATTATTTCCAATTTATCGTATTGTTCCCGCTCCTGTTTTGTAATTTTGACATTAAATATTGGCGCCGATTCCTTTGTTCACAAACTAAACTAAATTTAAGTTCAGTGCATCTTATTCTTTCTATTTCATTAAGAAAGGGACAGAAGATAAATTTTAGTTTAGTCCTGTCAAATTAGTCAGCGCCTGACATAAATTGACGTATTTTTAGTAGCCAATTTTTTAATCACGTCTAAATTGTCTATGGAGTATCTTGATTTGACAGGACTAAACTAATATTTATCTTCTGTCCCTTTCTTAATGAAATAGAAAGAATAAGATGCACTGAACTTAAATTTAGTTTACTTTGTAAACAAAGGAATCGGCGCCATTATCAGCCTACAGACGTGTCACTGCTGGAGTTGTGTTTTCAAAAAGAAAACTTTAATTTCACTTGGAAATTTTTCAAATTTCAGATTGAAAAGAGCAAATACGGTTTAAGTTTTATATCTAAGGTAAATATTATAAAGTTTATTTATTTTTCAAAAAGATAATATTTTCATGATAATTATACATAATATACGCTTATGGACTTAAAATAATTATAATTATATGTACTTGCATATATATAAAAAAGGAGGGAAATAATCACAGGGCATCAAAAATTCATCCGCATCGCAACTAGGTACAATTCGTCAACAGGAAAAGTGGGGAATATAATTTTTCGAAATGCTACTGCTCATATTTTTGATACAATAACCTTTCGCAGTTTAACAATACTCAATAGATTCACTCAAACAAAAGGGCTTCTTTATTTTATTTTAAATGCTACAGTAGATCAGGCCTATAATATGCAGATAAAAGTAGAAAACTTTCAATTCTTAGTGATTTATTGATTGCATTTTCGCCGAGGCCATAGCAGGGGCCGTAGCTAACTAAAATTTAAACACATCGAAGCCATACATTTCCCCTGAAGGTACGCTTTTTAACTCTGCTAGTTTCAAAATGCCAATGGTCGACTGTGACTTCTTACCTACTAAAGCTTTTACCTCCAATTACTTCATCAATACGTAATGCACCAGCTAGTTTAAAGTGAATATTTCGAAATCCCTACACCGTATATTTCTGAAGAATTTTATTATCGTGTAGGAATTTCTGAACATAAAAAATAAGGCGTCGAACTATCCTCGGAGGATTTGCATGCACTCTGAAGCGTAATTTCAAATGCTTTGCTCACTGAAAGCATCCCCCGTAGACAACAATAAACTCACAGCCAGTGCATCTGTGCCAGATAAAAGTTTTAATGACTCTGAGCATTCGAGTATAAAGGATGCGATTTGAACAGTTCCCCTCTCCTTCATCTAGATGACAGTAACGTCGCCGACGAGCTAATCGATAAAACTTCTCGATTGAAAAACTTTTATGTACCTCACCTATTAATCGATTGGGCATCGAAATGTGCCGTGAACTCTATCAATTACTAACTTTCAACTGTTTTGATCGTAGATTGTCATAATTAGAGTTGCGATCGTGAAATTGATGTTAAATGGGACATTACTGTTTTTTTTTCTGTTTGCGGAACATAATGAACCTGCAATTTTCTAATGGATAATTTTGTATGCACTGCAGTCAGTGTTTTTTTTCTGTAATTAGTGCAAATGTATAATTTAAATGTGTCCGGTATTTATTTACATTCTCCTGTTGTTTGGACTATGTGTTTTGTTTGTTGTGACGTACACAACTAATGGGTAAACATGAATATGAATGTATGTAATAAAAAAGCCAGAGTTAAATTTGCTGCAGTGTTAAAATCATGAAAACGATCATTCTACGGCTTAATAGCATTAATGCAGTCATACGTTACCCTCAATTAGCTCGTGGGTAAGTAATAACAGCCGTGCGGGTCGATCGATCAGGTTAAGCTACGCTTACCGCGGTCGGCCCGTGGATGGGTGACCATTTTTACATACCAAGACCTCTCCGTGCCTCGGAAAGCACATAAAGCCGTTGGTACTGGCTGTCATTCGTAGATCATTGACATTCGTTACGGGTCGTCAGAAGCCCGAAATTCTGACAACCAGTCTTACCAAGGGGTAGCATCGTATTACCCAGTATCTGGGTTGCGGAGGTTGGATAGGCAGTTGCTTCATGTAAAATATTGGTATTTAGCTGCATCCGGTTGGACTGGAAGGCGAGCCAAACATAGTTGGGAAAAAGCTAGGCAGATGATGATGATGACGTTACCCACCATTGATTTTCACAATTGGCACGGGACGAAAATAATCAACGCTTTTTATCCTCTCACGACAAACACTAAAAAGAAAATGTAACTCTAAAAACAAAAGAGAAAGTCTGTGTGAAGATTTCTTGCTACTTTATTTCTAGGTATAAAATCTTGGGTTAGGCGCCTCCACAAAACTATAGAGAGCCCACCGACGCGCACGAGCCAAATCTTTCTCAGCAAAAGATTTCCCAAAGTTAACAGGAAGCAAACAATATCGGCCTCCACCTTCGAAACTTTTTGGGAGTTTATATCAGTTCTATGTTCAAATAAAAAGAATGAACGATTTATCCTTACCTGTTAAATTGAAAAAGTTGCCGGGACCACTGTAAGGGCAGATTTACGTGCAACGGCTGCTGAGTAATATCAAAAAAGTTTATAGCGAACGGTTAGCGTTTCTGCCGTGCGACAGCGGCGGGCTCACTGGTAGATTTTAATAATTTGAAACGAATTGAAAAATATAGTTGGCTTCGTAGCTCCGGTACCGGTAGATCGAACGGACCGTTGCCGGGAATTGTGTGTGGAGATCAAAATGTTTTCGACGATATGAAAAGGACTGAGGAAGGACATTGGTGAAGGAATATTGCAATAATTTGAAATTTGGAACATGTTTTAGGTAAGTATCTGTGCCCATGAAGAACCCATAGTGATTATTGTAAAAGTTCAAAGGTTTGAGTTCAAGCTCGATAGATGGCGTTGGCGTCCAAATAGATCTCGCTATAATTTCGCTACAACGATTTGGTTAGGGTCTCGCGATTTTTATTCAATATACCAGCTTATCAGGACGCAATTGTGGTTTTATTTTCAACCTTATTATTATTCTCACAAGTGTGTTAGTCCAACGTAATAAACAATACCAGCTCCAGCTCCGTAATAAACAATCTGTGTCATTGTTTCAGTCAGTAGACTATCTCATGAAGAGAGTCTACGGCTCTAGACAGACGGACTGCATTCAAACTGCATCCGAACTGCAATTTGCAGTTCGATTGCAGTTTGAATGCAGTTGACACGACTGCAATAGAACTGCAAATCAAACGTGCAGTCCGATTGCGGTTGAATTGCAGTCGGCGTGCAGTCGTGTGAACTGCACACCGACTGCAATCGGGCTGCACGGTTGGCTTGCAGTTCTATTGCAGTCGTGTCAACTGCATTCAAACTGCATCCTGACTGCACCATACCCACCCGCCCGCACTACTTTAACGCTCCGCCCCCCCCGCGTATAGCATCAGTAGTAGAAACAAGGTTAGAGTGAGCGCACGCGTTGTCTGTCCGTAAACAAAACAAATATGTCGAGCAACAAGGTTTTAAGACTTGACGAAGCTTTACTGCTACTTTTACTTCATCGCCGCGCTCGTAAACACAAGAGAAAGAGAAATCGTGAAATATGGGTTCAATTAATATTGCAATGTAAGCACGAAGGTGATTTTTATACTTTATTACCAAAAATCAGATCACAAGAGAAATGCTTTTACAAATATTTTCGCATGTCTAGAAAAAGTTTCGAAGAATTAACAGACATCTTAAAAAATAAAATATACCGACAAGACACCAATATGAGAAAAAGTATATCAGCAGAAGAAAGGATTGCAATTACTTTGAGGTAAGCTTTTAACAATTAACATTATTATTTACATTGCAAAGCTCGATATGTCCCCATTGAATAGGCATTATGAATAAAATTACAAAAATAGTTACCTAAAAAATATGTTGTATATAAACAAAAGAAAATGGTTAACCGAATACGTCGTTTATGTATGAGCTATCATCGCTGCAATTATCAGGTGAGACAATATTGCTGTAATGAGATTCTGAAGTTCCTGGCCGATTGAATGTCTCCTGTTGGATAGGAGGTACATTTGAATTCGAAGGCACGTTATAGTTCATATTAGAAGTGAAATATCCCCTGTAATCATTCGTTGGCTGATATTGCGGCCCGGACATGTTGTATGTGGAAGCATATTTTTTTATTATATTTATGAAATCTGCCTTTGCATCTAGCTTTAAATAATCTGGAATTCTTTTAAAATCTTTACACAAAGAAAGAAGGAACAATCGGTCTTCATCTCTTTCATCTTCTTCATCATTTAATCTTTTATTTACTCTTTTGGTTAAATTTTCGATCAAGTCCTCTTCTGATAAATTTTTTGTTTTACGTTTGTTAACAGCTTTTTTCTTAGTTATTTCTTCTCCTACAGGCTCCTCATTAGTTGAATCTAAATTAGACGATCTTTCACCTTTCTCTTGTAAATCTTTTAAAAAGAGTAACTGTTGATGGTATGTGCACGGTCGTAAATTGGAGGTCGCTGAACCACTTTTCATAGTATTCATTTTTTTTTCATATCTTGAAAAATTATCTCGTAGTAGTTTCCACTTTTTTTGATATTTAACAGCTGAAAATAATAATTAATATATTATTTTCCAGATATTTAGCAAGTGGATGTTCTGTTGATGATTTACACTGGGCTTATCGACACGGAGTAAGCACAATCAGAGAAATTATTAAAGATGTTTGTAGTAATATATGGATTCACTTAAAAGATATGGTTATGCCAGAAGTCACTGAAGAGAAGTGGAAAAACATAGCGGAAGGATTTAAACATCGAGCAAATTTTCCATATTGTCTTGGTGCAATTGATGGAAAGCACGTAAGGTTAAAAAAACCTCGAAACACTGGGTCTTCATATTACAACTACAAAAAATACTTTTCTATGATATTACTAGCCACTTGCGACAGTAACTATATGTTTACATTTGTTGACATCGGGTCTTATGGGAGATGTTCAGATTCCACAATATTTGAAGAAAGCGTATTGTATGAAAAACTTCAACAAAAAACCTTAAACATTCCGCCACCTGTAAATTCAATGCCATACGTCTTTGTGGGGGATGAAGCATTTTCAATTTCTAAAAATGTTATGCGCCCTTACGCGGGGAGACATTTAAGTGTGGAAAAGAAGGTTTTTAATTACCGCCTATCACGGGCTAGAAGATTTATTGAATGTTCATTTGGTATTCTAGCAAATAAATGGCGTATTTTTCACAGACCCATCGACCATAAACCACATTTTGCAAAAGAGATTATAAAAGCTTGTTGTGTTTTGCATAACTTTGTGCGAGAAAGAGATGGGTATAATTTTGAAGATTCTTTAACTCAACCATTACAAAACATAATAATAGGCGACGGTAGTGAAAGAAACTGCAGATCATCGGAGGGTATAAGAAAAGAACTTACTGATTATTTTATGGGTGAAGGCAAACTTGAATGGCAAATGAATATGATTTAAAGTGTCCAATTGCGTATTACAGTATTAAATAAAAAAACCTAATTAAAATACTCACCAATTATGTTTTTCTCCTTCTTACTCTTTTGTTCAAAACCGGGCGTAAACATTTCGCAAATAGTGGCCCATGCTTTGTTTTTTTCAATTTTGTTACTGTAAGATTCAATCTTATAGTTCCAAAGGCAAGGTTTTGATTTAATAGCACTTATAAATGCGTCAGTATCAAATTGTACAGATTCATTTACTGTATTACTATCCTCGTCGCTCGACATATTTGTTTTATTTACGGACAGACAACGCGTGCGCTCACTCTAACCTTGTTTCTACTACTGATGCTATACGCGGGGGGGCGGAGCGTTAAAGTAGTGCGGCGGGTAGGTATGGTGCAGTCAGGATGCAGTTTGAATGCAGTTGACACGACTGCAATAGAACTGCAAGCCAACCGTGCAGCCCGATTGCAGTCGGTGTGCAGTTCACACGACTGCACGCCGACTGCAATTCAACCGCAATCGGACTGCACGTTTGATTTGCAGTTCTATTGCAGTCGTGTCAACTGCATTCAAACTGCATCCGAACTGCAATTTGCAGTTCGATTGCAGTTGAAATGCAGTCCGTCTGTCTAGACTCTACGATAGCTGAATACAGGTACCGCTTTACCGTTTTAATGAATACGTATAAAAAGATAACACAAGAATAATAAACAAAGGACACCCAGATTTCAGAGAACTAAGAAAAACGCAAAGCAACACTACAAATATTTTTCAAATCTAAATGGAAGAACTACAAGAAAACCAGCTCAGAGGCGAATCTAAGTAATAGAATTCTACCGAACCCAAGCAAAGAGATTGTACCTTACACACTCACACCACCACAGATACATATTTATACATACACTGTTTACATGTGCGAGTGCCTTACGGGTAAATCCGAGCACGCTAAGTCAGCGGTCGACGACGTCAGTGATTGGTCAGCACAACGTAGCAGGCACAGTCCATTAACCCATATCGTCATAGACACGGGGTACTTGGTACCTACATATTTTACGTTGGTTTTATCTACAGGGTATGCGAAACCTCCTATATCAATTCTGACATCTTTACTTACTCAAAATAATGGAACGAAGGCAGAGGCGTATGTAAGTGATGTCGATGCGCAAACTGTTACCATAAATTGAGTCTGATCCTAGACACCAATTAATTAGACCTAGATCAGTGTTGTTTTCCGACGATATTAATTTTTTTTATTTTATCTTAAGATGGGCTAAAGACAGTGGCTGGGACAGACTGGATGCGGAAGGCGGAGGACAGGGTGTTGTGGCGCAGCATGGGAGAGGCCTGTGTCCAGCAGTGGACTGCAATAGGATGAGTTGATTGATTGAATTAAAAAAAACTAGCTGTTATACATTTTGGTGGGGATGGGTCAACACCTACACCGCCATATTTTTGATTTATTTCAGTCTGATCCCCTGAGCCCATTTTTGTAGGAATTTTTTTTTTTTTTTTTTACGAACATTTTCTACGCTGGGGGTCTAGAATCATAGTTTTCACATTGCTATTAGGATGTATTAAAAGCTCACAAACCTCTTTATTTGGCAACCTCTAGGTACCCGGTAAACGTGTGCATTACTACGGCGAGGACTACGAAATTACCGATTTTTCTATAGCTCCCCAATTCACTACCGTCCGCGCGGAACTAGTTGGCCGCTGAGTTGGGGACAGGGGTGAGGCGGCGGTTCGCAACGCACGTACTGAGTAATGCGCCCCCGCCACTCCGTCCCACCGCTGACATACCTAAGGCGCGGCCAACTAGTTCCGCGCGGACTATAAATAAGATTGTTTTCTTCTTACTATATTTTAACATACATAACTAGCTCCTGCCCGCATCTCGTCCGCGTGAACTATGCTCGTTCCCCCGACTCACCCCGTCGCATCGCATCGCCTGTCCGCGCTATAACTTCGTTTTCGCTTACCGTTCTTTCTTACTTTTTTTCTTTTTGCTCGGTTCCTAAGAGTCATATCGTGATGTTAAACAGCTTATAACCTTTCTCGAGAATCGGGCTATCAAATGCAAAAATAATATTTCAAATCCGACTGGTAGTTCCAGAGATTAGCGCGATCAAACAAAAAAAAAAACTCTAGCTTTATTATTAGTACAGATTTTGCTGGTAACTATCTTATTAGTAATAAGGCATGGTAATCTACAGAACGGATCATAGCCCCGTTCAATTATTTTATCCAATAAATGGTGTAACTAAAGCTTGTTGTCGGGTGTTCAGTTATTTGTTAATCTCAATTTATAGCTACAAAATTCCAATTCCGGATAATTTCCATACGGTAACCTTAATCACCTAACGGTGACATTAATTTCGGCTTTGTAATAGGTGTGCAATCATTAAAATAAAACGCGATTGGCAATTATTGTGGTGAACATAATTTTAAAACTCGGTCTCGTGTTTCAAAATGTCAAAAGTCAAGGCGAAAGTTAATATCTCAATATATTGATATTGAAATATTAACTTTTTGCCTTGACTTATTAGGTATATGAAATTTTAATGGGAATGTCGATTACCGTTACAAAGTAACGTAACCCATAAAATATTTCCATTGCTACTGCCGAATTTAGCTGGAGAGCTACGTAAATGTTTGTTCAAGTCTGAACGTAGCGCTACGTCTCCGCTGCTACGGCGGCCGAGCTACGCTCGTAGCAGCTCTACGCGACGTGTCCGAGCCATTGGTTTGGAAACATTTACTCGATTAGACGGAAGGCATACGCTTTAGTGGTGACGGAATTCTCTTGCTCGGCCAGCGTGCGCTTGATTTGTGTACCTACTTCATTTATAGAGGGGATTTTCACACTACTGATTTGTTTTATTGGGAGCTCTTTATCGATGTAGCGTTCAAAAGGGGTAAATTGGGTGAGTAACTTTGTTAAATGTGGGTTAAATTATATTATCTTCAGTCGATTAGTAGTTCGGTGTTTTAAACAGTGCACTTTCCGCGTCATTCGGAAATAAAATAAGTGTATAAAACTGATGATATAAAAAAAATATATATATGAGATTTTAGTTCAATAATGAGATTAAAATTGAATTTACGCTGAAACGTGTATGCATCCAAGGAATTCGTTCCCTAGAACCATTGCAAATGTAATCACAACCTAACTCTAGACTTTGCTGCAACGTCGTGCGTTCCGTGGTGTCAGGTATGAAACATACACACTGCAGGTAGCTTTCACAAAAGCAAACCATTTTAATAAAATATATTTTTGAAATATAAAATATTTTATCATTTTTGTAGTAGCTACCTACATCTTGGATCGTAACACCGGTAACAGAGAAACAAAGTCTAGGCGAAAACAATGATGGACACTCACGAATAGAAGATATTACATTAAGTATTCTGAACGCATGCGCAGGGCATATTGAGGTTAGTTTCCTGACTTATTTCAGCTCTTATCTCGCATTCGGTCCAAATAGAGACGTGTCGCATTGAACACTTATCAACGTCGGTTTACGGTCGCCCGGGCTAAAACGAAAAGTAACAGTTGGACCGCCCCTAACATTAGTCACTGGCCCAACTTAAGTGGAAGAATTTGCAGCAGGACTTGAACAATGGACACATTTAGAGCCCTAATTTTTACTATTGTTCCACTTATTTTTTTTAATTTTACAGCTCCACTGCTTTTGTGTTTACAAATGATTTGAGTTGTAGGGTAGATACGAGAGAGGGAGAGAGGCTAGTGGCTAAGTAGTAACAGCACGAGTCGATTGATCAGGTTAAGCTACGCTTGCCGCGGTTGGTCCGTGGATGGGTGACCATCTTTACATACCAAGATCCCTCATCATCACTTCAAGATCCGTCATTCGTGGATCTTTGACAGTCATTATGAGTCGCCAGAAACTCGAAATTCTGACAACCAGCCTTACCAAGGGGTTTCGTATTACCCAGTAACTGGATTGTGGAGGTCAGATAGGCAGTCGCTCCATGTAAAATTCTGGTACTTAGCTGTATGCTTCCAGTCTAACCGAAGACTGGAAGTCGACCCTAAATAAATGTTGGGAAAAGGCAAGGTGAAGATGATGGTAGATTCGATCTAAGAAATTGCAGAGAACGATAAGACGCCGTTTGTATGTTTTAAAGTTGGTTGGTGATCTAAAAAGTTCTAAACAATTGCAAGACTTGTTTAGCTTAAGTTTAACAATCAAAAAGCCATTGAGTCTCGCGTGGATCCACGTTTAAGCATACGAAGAGTTAAAGATTTCTGTTTTTTAACGTTTGTGTGAAAGGCTTAAAAGATCAATTTATTTATTAAGTACTAGCTTCTGCCCCCAACTCACTCCGTCGCATCGCATCGCCTACCCGCGCTATTTCTTCTTTTATTTTTTATTTTATTTTTGTTTTTGCTCGGCTCCTATGGGCTCTAGCGTGATGTTAAGTAGCCTATAGCCTAAGTCGCCTTTCTCAAGAATTGGGCTATTACATTCAAAAATATTTTTTCAAATCCGACTGGTAGTTCCAGAAATTAGCGCGTTCAAACTTTCAGCTTTATTATTAGTATATACCTAAAAAAACACTATCTATGTACATATATAAAATTCAAAGTCCTGACTGACTGATATATCACCGCACAGCCTAAACCGCTGGTCCTAGAGACATGAAATTTGGAGGGTGTTTTCTTTGTGAAGAGTAGGTATCCACTAAGAAAGGGTTTTTCGAAATTTCACGCAGACGAAGTCGCGGGAAGAAGCTAGTCACACACATAAAAAAGTGCTCTTCTAATAAAGTGTTACACAAAGTAGCTTTTATCTTTGACAAATTGCATACAATTCTTTAGCTTCTTAGTTTCAGGTTCCGGATCCGAGAATATGTTCTTTGAGTCCTTTGTGAGCCAATATAAAATAGATCTTTGTTCCTCTCCTTACACAGGATCGAGGGCGATCAAAAGAATATGTCAAGTTGACTGGCTCTCGAGCTATTGAAGAAGTACCTTCTACCTACAGTTACACATTGACTTCAACTTTGTTTTCACTAGGTTTTTTTTTCTTTATGTGAAGTATGCATTTCACTTTTTTATTTTTTTAGCTTAACAGTTACTGTCATTGTCTTAAAATGACAATGAAAGTAATTGTTAAGCAAATTGACATCTTTCGTCAATTTGCCTTCTTCTAGCCATTTCATGCAACTGTTTAAAAATGACAGTTGTGATTTGAATATACGGACAATTTAAGTTGGTAGTCAATTTGCTTCAAAGTTATTTATTTATTAAAGGGGATAAAAATAAATACACTGCCCGCATTGTCAGGAGGTTTCTTGGAGGTAGCTTGAACCCTGTTCCCGATACCGGTGGGTTACTATTTTTTATATTTTTTTAATATTTTTATATTCTAATATTTAAAAATATAATTCAATTCAATTCATCTTTATTGTGGATCATAGGAAAGTGTACATAATACAGCTGGTGTTAGTCTAAGAATTTGTGAACAGCTATGTCCTGCCCTTAGGGCGTACAATAAAATGTAGGTAAGTACATAAAGTTAGGTTACATACATAATTTATTTGTATTTAGTTAAATAAAGGAAATAATATACACTGGATAAACTTCTTATACTGTTCCCTAACAAACTGTTAAAATAAAAATATAATAACCGAACCTAACTAAAACTATAAACAAACTAAAATATGGCGACTAAAAATTCCTCCGCATCGCTGTCGACTGGAAATGTACCCAAGAGACTGGCGGCATTACCACGTCGTATGGCAATGTCGCCTTAAAAATTAATTTCTCTGGGAACCTTAACTAGGAACGAATAAATAAGCATCATAAGTTTTTATTTTGTGTCTTTTCACTCTGCATTGATAGGCTGCTTTATACATCACTAGCTGCGCCCCGCGGTTTCACCCGCATAAGTTCCGATCCCATGGGAATATCGGGATAAGAACTATCCTATGTCCTTTCCCGGGACTCAAAATATATCTATATCAAATATCATCTAAATCGGTTCAGTGGTTTAGGTGTGAAAAGGTAACATACAGACACACAGACAGAGTTACTTTTGAATTTATAATATTATTAGTATGGATGGCTATCAGAATCAGAAAGCCCATAAATATTTCAAAGAAATTATTATAATATTTTTGTGTATTACCCACACCAACCACATTGCTAATTACTACCTATTCAAATCATAGCCACAAATAAGTATTCTGTAACTTCCACGTTCATTGCCCATTCCGATAGATGCTCCAAAGGTCAACCGCAAAGGTTCCTCAATAGAAAGGAAAGTCTTTGTAATTACCTATCTGTATGTAGGTACCACCGAATCCGATATAATTAATGCATGACCAGTCCTATCGACCTTAAAAAGGCTCCCGCAGACAGGCGCGATGCGATGGTGCGACGCGATTCTTGTAGAACAATTTCCAAGTAGCTTTCATAGAAATTGTTCTTTAAGAGCCTCGTCACGCTGTCGCGTCGCGCCTCTCTGCGGAAGCCTTAATGAAAACTAGCCAATCTGGAATAATATTTAATAAAATGAATCAAATATATAAGGGCCCATTAAAATAGATGGACAAACTTTTAGAAATCATTCAGACCACCAAAATAAGGACTATGGTAATAAAATATATAAGAAAAACGCATTAGATACTTACAAGAAAAATAATCAGCTAACGAAAATACATAAATGTGCCGGCAATTTAATATTTTAGGTCAAAATAAAATCACTTTAATCAGTGATTCTTTTTTGCTTGGATAGCAAAAAAAAAACACTGAATAAATTAAGCTTGAGCGCTGTGTTAAAATTGGTCCATCTATTTTAATGGGACCCTGTAGATGTTTTTACAGAATTCAAAGTTGATACATAACTTGATTATGGGTCATTATCATCATTTCAGCCAAAAGAGGTCCACTTTAACGCTGAACTTAGACCTTCCCCAAGCATCGCCACTTCGATGGGTTCTGTACTTCTCGCATCTAGCGGATCCCTGTGGTCTTTACAAGGTCTTCGGTCCACCTTGAGGCCTTCCAACTCTATGATTACCATTTACCTACCATTTACAAATGATTGCCATACCTAATAGTTTGCCGCTACAGGTAAGAAATAATAATTATAACAGTACCTACCGGTATTATGGGTTCCAATTTTTTATTGAATTTAATTGTCAGTCCTATCCTATCAGTCAAATAGAAAACGCCGACCTAAAATATGATTGACGTGTAAAAGTATTTGTACAAACCTACTTACAGAAGTAAAACCATTTATCATTTGGATGCCGCATAGTTGCGCCTAAGTTATAAGTTAGTTAAGAGTTTTACATAGGTGTGAGTTTATTTGAAATGGGAGATTTCAGATTCTATAATACAAACTTTAGGATAAAACAAAGAGTTACCTTACTATATTTTGTTAGTCTATTAGCGATAAGGCCGCCAAAATACATACAAATACCTATTATTGTGGAGGACAATAATGCATAAAATATTCTTACCCCGCGATATAACGAAAAAGATCGTTCGCGCGAAGACGCGATCCTCGCGTTCATATGTTCGGAAAACCGGAATGCGCCCTCTGTCGGCGCGACCACGCGTTCTGGTTCGCCGAACATAATGAACGCGGCGATCGCGTTGGGTAGGACGCTGCCTAACGCTGTTTCCAAGCGTCTCAGTGTTTTTACTGTTAAATAATAATAAAATTCTTTATAGAATCATATTATTGATTTTAATTACAGTTGCTTTTCATAATTTCAGAGGGGCAATTCTCGTAATTTTAAGAACGTTCACAGATTGATCTCAGTCTCAATCTATCAAAAATACGTCTAATTTCCCTACATTTTGACAAGTTTTTGACATTTGTTTGTCGCCGAGATGAGACTGCGACTACATTTAGAACGTTTTAAATTACGAGAATTGGCCTTCTGGTACGTTGAATTATTCATTTAAATTTCGAACGGAGAATAGAAATTTGTTTCTTTTTAAGATCCAACTTGCATTATGACGCGAATGTAATGCAGAAATACTGAAATATACATTTCTCGACGTGAAGTATAATAAAATTGGCTCAGCAAACTATGTAAAAGCCTGAGTCTGGAAAAATCTGCGCGCATCATTCTCTTCTGGTTCATTGAGTTTTGTGTTTAGGCGTGTCGTTTGCGATAGTGTGGTTTCAAGCACGTTTTAGATTTGAATTCAGCTTGTTTGGTTCTACAATTGCTTGGGTTTTTCGTCCATTTTTACTTCATCGATTTTTTTATTGGACGTTGTTCTAATGTAAGTCAACAGATCCAAACTAATATTATAAATGCGAAAGTAACTCTGTCTGTCTGTCTGTCTTTTCTTCACGCCTAAACTACTGAACCGATTTCGATGAAATTTGGTATAGAGATAGTTTGAGTCCCGGGAAAGGACATATTTCGGATGGGACCGAAACTTGCTGTAGAATTGGTGAAGGCGGGCGGTAACTTATGAGGTCATCAGGGTCCATTCTTGACTGATTTTCAGACATATTGTTAAGAAAACTTCAATATAAAGTTGATAACTGATTTATTATATCAAAATCACTTTCAAATAAACAACTGGCTAAATTAACTAATCACTTCATTAAATAAATAAATTAACTTTAACAATAAATTATAATTATGATTCAGGTGTGATCTGTATCACAATTTCGAGGTGTTGGCGCTGCGACTGCTTCAGTCCAAGTGACCCGAGCCGGCTAGCGCGCCGCCTTATAATAGCTCGCCCCCACCTCGCCTGACTCATAGAGTGGTACGATGATGTCACGTTGCACACGTGCGCCTTTCTAGGTGTTTTTATTACTCAACGCCGACACGGCCATTCTGCATAAAGGTCGCCCTCGACCTTAAAAAGAAAAAATGCGCAGTATATTAAGGTTCAACTAGTGTTTGAGGTGACTAGTTGCCTAACCAACGTAAAACTCTCATCCAAACATGTCTTTTTTTTTTACCAGAATAAGGAGGCCCTTTTCCTCAACTTATGTTACATATTACAAAAGTAAGGAGGCCTCTGTCCTCAACTTACGCTACATATCGCAAAGTAAGGAGGCCCCTGTCCTCAACTTACGCTACATATTGCAAAAGTAAGGAGGCCCCTGTCCTCAACTTACGCTACATATTGCAAAAGTAAGGAGGCCCCTGTCCTCAACTTACGCTACATATTGCAAAAGTAAGGAGGCCCCTGTCCTCAACTTACATTCGATACATATGGCAAAGTAAGGAGGCCCCTGTCCTCAACTTACGCTACATATTGCAAAAGTAAGGAGGCCCCTGTCCTCAACTTACGCTACATATTGCAAAAGTAAGGAGGCCCCTGTCCTCAACTTACATTCGATACATATGGCAAAGTAAGGAGGCCCCTGTCCTCAACTTACGTTTGACACATATTGCAAAGTAAGGAGGCCCCTGTCCTCAACTTACGTTCAATACATATCTCAAAAATAAGGAGGCCCCTGTCCTCAACTTATATTATAAACAGGTCATGCAATACTTGTTGTACAGTTCTGGAGTAACGAAGATTATTACCTTTACTACTGTAGACTTTCCTCCTGAAGTTGAGTCAAATCGTTAGGAGAGCTCAGCTGGTTCTCGATTGGCACTGGTATTGCAGTTAGTTCATCTTGCGCCGACATGGAGTCCTGATTGATGCTTTCATTTGGTTTAGGTGCAAGCCGTAGTTGATCATGAGCTACTTTCTTTGGCCGTCCACGTCCTGTTATTTTCTTAACTTGGTAACGATCGTTTGGCAATAGTTTCCAAATAACATAAGCATCCGGGTATTTTAGGTCAAGTCCGATTTGAGACCTAGGGTTAGTCTTGAATAGAACTATGTCGTCCTTTTGAAACCTTTTTACTTTGGCTTTACCCTGATCAAATCTTGCTTTGTCCTCTTTTCCTCGTGTATCAATTTTCTTTTGTATGTAACTGTCGAGTTGATTTCGACTTACAGTTCCTTGTTCCTCGTCAATCAAGGATACTAATTCAGGTGGTACGGCACATTGTCTGCCGGTCAGAGCCTTAATCGGACTAACATTCGTTGTTTTGTTTTTAGTACAATTAATTGCTAATTGAAGAGCTTCCAATCCTCTCTTCCAGTCCTGAGTTTCATAATTGCGAATGATTGTTAATCCATTTTTAACAACGGCCATCATCCGCTCCACCTGTCCGTTAGCCCGACTAACCCCTGGAGCTATGAAGTGCTGGTGGATGTTGTAACATTTACAAAATTCTTCAAATTCGGCTTTAAAAGCGGTATCCTGGTCACTTATGATTTGTCTTGGAGCTCCAAATAGAGATACAACACGTTTCAGTGCTTGCAGCATTGAGTTGGCCGTCTTATTAGTTGCATATGTTAAGGTCACAAACTTAGTGTAAGCGTCAATAATAACGACAACATATTCATGCTTGTTGTTCCTTCTGGTAAGATGACCAGTCATATCTATGTGGATGGTATCGAAGGGAACGGGTTTTTTCTCTATGGGGTACATTTCTACTTGTTTGGCTCCGGAAGGACCTTTACTAGTTTTGCATATAACGCAATTTTCTACAAATCTTCTTACAGTGGTAGACATCTCGGGAAACCAGTAATTTTCCCGAATCTTACTAAGAGTCTTCTCCCATCCAAAATGTTTTAGCGCAGTATGATAAGCATTGATAATGCTCCATTGGTATGATTTTGGAACCACTTTTTTCCACTTTTTACATCCAGGCTCTTTATCGTCATGACAGTGTTCCAAAACAAGATTACTCATGCGGTACTCACTCATTTCTTCATTTTGTTCCAACTTTTTTATAATTTGGGCTAATTCTGCATCACGCCTTTGCTCAATTTTTAACCACGTGTCAACATTTTGCGCCAAGTTAATGCACGCTATAGGATTGCGGCTGAAGAAATCTGCATGTTTCATTCGGTTTCCTTGACGATATTCTATCTTAAAGTCGTAGTTTTGGAGAAAGGACCACCATCTATGGATCCTGGGTAAGAGTTCATGTTTGCTAGACGACGATTTTATGGCGTTGCAGTCGGTAACGATTGTAAAAGATCTGCCGTAAAGATATTGTCTAAAGTGTTTTATCGCCCTTACCACGGCAAGCGTTTCCAGCTCGTATGAGTGGTAGTGGCTTTCAGGTTCAGTAGTTCTCATACTCATGTAAGCAATCACGTGCTGCCGGCCTTCTTGTATTTGAATGAGGACGGCACCCAACCCAGAGCTACTAGCGTCTGTGTGGAGTTCGATAGGAAGTCCTTCTTGAAAAATAGTTAGAACTGGTGTTGAAGTCAATCGACGAATAATATCAAGTCTGACACTTTCACATTCTGCGGTCCATTGAAATTTGGCGTCCTTCTTTGTTAGGTTGTAAAGTGGTATTAAACGTTCAGAGAAGGATGGTATAAAGCGTCTGAAGTATCCAGCCAAGCCACAGAATTGACGTACCTGTTTTACGTTTGTGGGTACAGCAGACTTTTCTAAAGCCTCAACCTTCCTTGGGCTTGGTCGAACAGTACCTTTTGTGATCAGATTTCCGAGATACTCGATTGATATCTTGAAGAAAGAGCATTTCTTTGCGTTTACCGTAAATCCGGCCTCGGTTAACGCTGCCAAAACCTTGTCCAAGATCTGTAATCCTTCAGTGAATGTTTTACACTTTATCAACACATCATCCATATAGACCAAGATATTATCTAATAGAGGTCGTAATGCAGTTATTATTGCGCGTTGAAACACAGCTGGCGCGTTCATGAGCCCAAATGGCATTCTCATGTATTCGTATAGGCCATCAGGTGTAATAAAGGCAGTTTTCGGCACAGATTCTTTTTTAATTGGAATTTGGTAAAAACCCTGCGCCATATCTAAACTGATGAAATAGGTGGCGTCTGATAATCGGTCGATCTGATCGGAAATGATTGGAAGTGGAAACTTGATGGAGACAGTATTTTTGTTCAACTCTCGATAGTCGGTGCACATTCGATCATCCCCATTATTTTTCTTAACGAGTATCACAGGGCTGGCAAATTCCGATGTACTTTCTCTAACGATTCCGTTAACCATTAACTCATTAATGATGTCCTTTAATTTTTGTCGTTCCGTTGGAGCCATTCGATAGGGTCTTCTAGATACTATTTTAGTAGGATCCTTTAATTGGATTTCCAAACTTCCCGTAGTCACTTGTTTTTTTGGAATGCCAGTAGCAAATGTCTCATTATATTTAAGTAATACCTTTTTCAGTGCGCATATTTCATCTGCATTAGTCAAATCAGTGTCCAAATCGATGAAGGGGTCGATGGATGTATCGATATTTAAAATAGTTGACTGCCTCATCACGGTAGCGCCCTTCTCGGTAATAAGTACACTCAAACCTGTACCCTTCACTATTTCGGCTCCTATCAAAAGACCACAGGGCGTTTCGTGGTCTTCCACAATGTAAAAGGCAACTTCCACAAAAATGCCATTTATGTCACATGTTACGTTGATTTTTTGGCAGGACAGGATTGGGATACTTTCACTACCAATGCCTTTTAGCATTAACGCACAATCTTCACGTTTTCCAGGGATACTTTGACTTATGGAACGTCTTACTAAGGAACGTGCAGCACCACTATCATAGAATGCCGTAAATTTGTGACTATTAATATTAACAGCCATCGGTGTTAATATTTCGTCTTGTTCTCTGGCCAAATTAACCTTCTCAGCTTCATCTGCCATTTTCTTGAAGCAGTTCGACTCAATATGACCAATTTTGTCACAGTAATTACACTTGGGCTTTGGGCGTTCGGTGCGGTTCAAGGACTCATTGGAATTAGTTGTACTCAACAACGGTTTAAGTCCATCCGACCGTGTCTTCTCATTGCCTTTGTCACAATGTGCTTGGATATGTCCAGGTTTCCCACATTTAAAACAAAGCATAGTATCATCTCTATTGTTTCTCAATCTTGGTCGTTTTGCAGGTGGTTCACCCTGTCGAGGTTCTCGCTGTTTGATTGTAGCTGCCACCGAAATTAATTCAGGAACTGAGGAACATTTACTAGACAACAGGCGTAATCGAAGGAACTCATTGTCTACGCAGCCAATTACGGCTTCTACAGCATCCTTGTCCTTGTCACCATTGATGACACGTTTCCAGAGATTCCAAGCTCTGGTAATGGATTCAGCTGGATGTGCCATATCAAATTTAAAACTTCGCAACTTCACTATATCGTTTGAGTATCGTGCTTCCGGTTCAAAAGTTTGTATTAACGCTTCTCGCATGTCTGACCATACTGGCGACTTTACTAACCATGTATCTCCAAGAGTTTTAGCACGACCCTGCAGTAAGCCAGCTATCTTTGTACATACTTCATAATCGGTCATTTGCCAGTGATTCTTTGCTCTGTCCACGTGCTCGCACCAATCCCGTACTGGTACATCACCATCAGGGTCAAAGGATGCAATATAAATTTCACTGAGTCTTGGACGTTTTGCTGGTGCCGCAGTTTGACTTAACAGACCAGCTAAAAACTCACGATTAGCCTGCATACTTGCTTGCTGCTGTCGTGTTAAATTTTCAATGATACCGGCCAATGCCGACAAGGCTTGGTTGGTGCCAAAGGTATTGGTACCTTCTTCTATGCGAGCAGATGGAGCTGAAGAAGCCCCGAGGTCCATCTCACTTCTGATTTCGGATGGGACCGAAACTTGCTGTAGAATTGGTGAAGGCGGGCGGTAACTTATGAGGTCATCAGGGTCCATTCTTGACTGATTTTCAGACATATTGTTAAGAAAACTTCAATATAAAGTTGATAACTGATTTATTATATCAAAATCACTTTCAAATAAACAACTGGCTAAATTAACTAATCACTTCATTAAATAAATAAATTAACTTTAACAATAAATTATAATTATGATTCAGGTGTGATCTGTATCACAATTTCGAGGTGTTGGCGCTGCGACTGCTTCAGTCCAAGTGACCCGAGCCGGCTAGCGCGCCGCCTTATAATAGCTCGCCCCCACCTCGCCTGACTCATAGAGTGGTACGATGATGTCACGTTGCACACGTGCGCCTTTCTAGGTGTTTTTATTACTCAACGCCGACACATAGGATAGTTTTTATCCCGATATTCCCACGGGATCGAAAGTTACGCGGGTGAAACCGCGGGGCGCAGCTAGTTGAACATACAGGGTGGCAGGGAGAACGACGCGCAACCTGTATTCATGAATTCAGTACATTTTCGTCGGTTATCAAAAACAAAAACTGCTGTTTCATAAACAATTGCAGTACCTACGCGGTCAAAATGTAAGGAACAAGTATTTTTTTTAAATAAACGACGAAAAATTTCAACGCAGGGGGTTTTAGTCAGTAAGAGTCTGACACTCCCTTCCGCTCCACCCAGAGCGGGAGGAGTCATTTGATGATTTCCCATCCATAAAAAAGGGGGTTTCTGAATCATGGATTGAATTCATGGTAAAAGGTTGTGCATCGATATCCCTGCCATCCTGTATATCTTATAAGATGACTAGCAGCACCCCGCGATTTCACCCGCATATATTTCGATCCCGTGGGAATATTAGGATAAAAAGTATCCTATGTGTTAATCCTGGTTATACCCTATCTGTATGCCAAATTTCATTCAAATCCGTTCAGTAGTTTTTGCATGAAAGAGTAACAAACATCCATCCATCCATCCTCACAAACTTTCGCGTTTATAATATTAGTATGATTATTAGTAGGCCCGCACTGGGCCCGCGTGGTGGATTACGGCCCACTCCCTCTCACAGAGAGGAGGCCTGTGTCCCAGCAGTGGGAACATTATAGGCTGATGAGGATTAGTAGGATATAGTAGGATTGAAAACAATAAATATTAGGTATGTGTTTTAGTATATTCATAGTCAAAATACTTAATAGCTAGGCTTCTAATATGTTTTTCATCTTGATGTTGAAATCATCTAACTGACACTACTTTCTAACGGCCAGTTTCGTCATCAAAAGTAACAGCTAAAGTAACGTCACAAAGTCAAAGTAACGGTTAAAGTTTCTTCACTATTTTAGCTGTTGCTTTAACTGTTACTTTTGCCCCTAACTTTTACTGCTCATTAAGCAGATGTGAAAGCTAAAGTAATGGTAGTCGTTTTGTCAAAGTTGTATTGTTGTAGGTTAACATGTGGTAATTTAAAACAACGGTCACCTAAAAAAAGTGTAGGGATCTTTTGTAACAAATTTTGTAATAAATTGAAAAATAATTATAAACCAAACACTAAAAACAATAAAATAATGACAACATAACTAGGCACTAAAAATATAAGTACATACAACGATAGCAACATTTTGTTGTTTGAGTAACATATGAGCATTTGCGCAAATATCAAAGCCGTAAGATACGATAAAAAGCTGTTACTGCAATTGAAGCCAGATGCCGAGGCATTTAATAAAAAATAAACGAGAGCGGCGGGCGGTCGGCAATCTATCACGCTCTCAGTCATAAGCTGACTTTAATGCTGGGTCACTTCAGGCCTTTTTGTTGACGTTAATATTACTTAAAAAATTACAAAGTCATCGGGCGCTCTTTAAATGAAACGTCAACGTCGGGATAAACGTCTGAATATTCATAGCGACCCATGAGTCGACGTCACTCGCTTTTAATCAACGTTGAAATATTACAACACACCTATTTTTGTTGCTTTTCATCCACGTTAATTAGCTTTCGTTCTAAAATTGGTGGCCCGTCGCGCGATCGGACCAAAGCTATTGTTTTCATATCGGGCTTTACTGTTACTGCTTGCTCTTAAATTAAAACTCGAGCTCACACGTATAGGTAAGCTCAATATCGTCTCACTGTTTGAGTATTTTATGTTTATATAAAAGCATAAAATTCGTGTTTGGTACTTCAAAATTTTACTGTGACAAAACCCTTTTAGCGAAACAGCAAAAAGTTCCTTTAGCGACATATTATGTAACGTGAGCCCACAGTGCCCTCGACTGCGGTCAACGGACAAGAGAGAAAAAACTGTAGAATGCATGCTACCGCGGGCAATTTCACCCTTTGTTTTAAATGACGAGGAGTCGTCTTCGCCAGTCGAGAACGCTAAGTGGGGAAGATGTCACTGTTCCGTTGCTCCCCTACATACTCTAAAAGTCGAGCATTCTTCACGACTCGTGATGCAAGCAGAGTGCAGATTTCAACAGCCTTTTGTTGTTACGCAGCTGTGTGTAAAGATGGTTTCAAGAGATAGCAGTGCACGGCAGATGTAATATTGCATACTTTGTTATTTTATGCGCATGAAGAATGTGAGACTAACTTTACATGGATATAATGTGAGCTTGCCCTGTTGTATAAATAGCGTATTCTTGATGGGATGGTCCTCATTAGAAATAATGGCGTGTTTGCTTCACCACTCGATATGTAACAATGTAAGTAACCAGCACGTTCCAGTTCCACTACAAACGCAAATGAGGATCGTTCTCCGGAGGCTCCGTGCAAATGAGTTTCTCAAATGAATCGTTACCAAGTGTCGGCAAACGAGAAATCATTCTGCGGAACTCATTTGAACGCTTTCCAATTTCGTGCATTGAGTTTTTCCAGTTACACGCGTCGATATGACCCTTGACCCGAATTTTGACTGTGCGTAATTCAGAGGTGGCGTTACACTAATCGACTTCAGTTACAGCAAGAAATAAAACAATAAATCTAACAACCTCGAACCCAATTTAAACGGTTTCGTACCATAAAAAACTATCGGTTACGGAATGAAACAAATAAAGAAAATATACTGTGAAAGCTCTAAAGATAGTGAAAAATGTATTTTCTTTCACAAAGCGCATAACGTAGAGAACATGAAATATGGTACGGATTCCGTTTGGCTCAGCGTGCGTTGGGGAGTCCTACCTATCGGTTTTCGCGACTCGGAAAGCATCGAACTTATTTGGTATTTGTTTCCTATTCGAAGCTGGACCATAATATTTTATTTGTATCACAATATTTGTATTTAAATGTTGAATTGGTTTGTGTTGAACCATGAAGGTTTTAATACTTTTTGTAATGCACTATTGTAGTAGTCTTCTGTTGTTGTTTCCTAGCAACTGCTGTTCTGTTTTGTCGTCTGAAGCAATAAAGAGTTTAATTTTATATTCATCATAAAATGTGAATTACTTAATAACTCAACAGTTTGATACTTAAAGCGTAGTTAAAGTTTACGGTTTGTGAATATCAATAGTGCCTAATTAATGTGTCTGCATGGAAACATCACACGTGCCTCGAGGTATCAACACTAAATGAACGTTAGGTGATTACAGTAACGAGATACATGCCTCAGACAGGCGCGCAGTAGAAATTACAACCACCGTTGACAAGCCTCGAATTAATTAAACTCAAACAACGCAAGCATTCTGCAAAATTATCTCCTTCGCAAACGGAATTAATAATTTCATTTAGCGTATGAGCGCGTGCTAGTTTGGAATTAGCATTTCGCCATCAATTCCACAACATCTACAAACACGGTTTTATTGATCAAAAAATTACATAAGTTTCATATAGGAGAATGAAAAAAAATTTCCCCGGTATGCGATCACTCACTCGTCTGTCCGTCTGTCACAATCGATTTTCTCTGCGATGTGTAAAGGTATCGAGCTGACGCGACACCGCGGTTATGAAGACTGTTAGCTCACATATTACGTTTCGATCAAAATTTAAAAGTATTTTCCTCCAGGTGTATTCACAGTTTAGTTTATTGAAATGTTATGTTATTGGAATTTCCAAAATACATGATCAGGATGACATATTTTCGTTTTTAATGTATAATCTATAACCCAAAATATAACCGAGAACTTAGATAAAAAGGTATAACTTTTCACCTAAGTACACCTAATTAATGAGACGTGTCTCCTTAGCACACCGCACATTTTGTTCTGGCTTTGCAAAGTTAGTTTCCCCTAACAAATAAATATTTAAGTACCGACACGTTGGTATGGCGTCCTGATTTCGACCGCAAGAAAGTACGTAATTATTTATTGGATACGCTTTTTACTTCGATGTAGTGCACCACTGCGGTACGGATATTACGATCATAAGTACTGACTTATTTATCTAGGTAAGTATATGTTTTTTCTTATTTATGAACATTTCCTCTACTCTGACTCAAAGTTTTGGAACTTTGACTCAGAGAGATATGGAGCCCTTTCATTGTAATGCTATCACGTAACTCATCAAAACTGCAGTATGTAACTCACAAAGACTACCTGCATAAATTTCCCAACACTTTATTCTTGAAAAAAGATAAATATTCGATGTTATAAAAATTAAAAAGATATCATTAAGTATTTATTTATCCATTTATTTCAGGCATCAAGGCCCACATAAAACACATACAATACAATATTAATACAACTTAAAAATACTATAAATACATACAAAATTATAATTACACTAAAAAATTAACTAAACACGAACAACTAGGAACGAATAACTAGGTCTAAATCAATCATTACATAGAACCATAAATTTTGCTATTTTAATATTTATGTAAATAATAATAATCAAGACGTCTTATGAGGCCGCCTAATAAAATACTAAAATATGGCCGGCGATATTAGCGAGACGGAAATAGAATATCCCTTTACAATTTTTTATTCGAATATTGCATCGATGGTTTAGGTTATAGAATCACTATTCGTTTTTCACGTACGTACAGGCTTCGAAATCCGTTGAAAGCCTTTCAATGTTTGATTGAAACAAACGCTTTTTCTCCTGAAATATGACGCATGTAAAACCAATTTATGCATTTTTTTAACTTAGTGCATATATTTTAGTACTTGTGCATAAAGTAGTGACTTTGAGAGTAGGTAGGGAGGTAACGTAACAGTTTCACTAAATGGAAAATAAATGTCAGGTGGAATAACTGAATGAAATCCGAAAATGTGCATACCTACTAAGTATGAACCACCCAAGTACTATTAAATCTATTTAATTGCTGCATAGGACGGTAAATCATAGTGATTCATACAGTGCCTTCCAAAAGTTAGTTGACATTTTAACTGTGAAGCTACATTATTATTTGAAATTCTAGTTACTCGTACAAATGTTTGAACACTATAACATTTTTATTGACTAATTCAATTAAATTTATTTATATATTTTTTTAATTTTATTTTTTTTTTATAAAAGAGTCCTATGACTTATTTCTTTTTTATAAATCATAATGTGGGATTGCAGCTGAAGTGGAAATAATTGTCAACCAATTTTTGGAGGGCATCGTAGGTATATTTTTAATGAATAGCAACTGAGGTACTGTACACATATGAGGTTGTCCGCTACTTAACCGGACTATGTACTGAACTGTGGGTGCCTTAATAAATTAAGGCTTCCAGACAGAGCATATAAAATAAAAACCAAGCGACTACACGCTAAGGACACCCCTGTGGGGTCGACCTCGGCTTGGGGCGTACCTATACTTAATCAAAGTCAAATCATTTATATTACATTCATTTTGTAATAAATTTTACATCACTTTATCTCAGTGATAAAACAGTTATTCGATCTGAAAACTGTCGACAATAATCATCGAGTCGGCAGCACAACTATCGGAATAAAGCGTATAGTTTAAAAAAAGTTTCCCTTCCTTAGTTGCAGCTTGGTCTGTAGTTCAAATGGCAAAGTTTTGGTTTCAGACAAGCCGACCTAAGTGCACTTTGTCACTTAAATTGGAAAATATTGTTCTCCAAGAAGAAACGGGAAGTAACGGTTTTCAACTAAAAGAATGTCATTGTTATTTTATACAATTTAAAAAGCGCGGAGTAGAGCGGGCATAATTTATTGCCACGATCTTTAGGAGAACAATTTTGTATTTGTTTTGTTGAGTTGCGAAAACGGTCCGAGAGTCGGCTCTGGGAAGGCCGTGCATTTTGTAAATATTTTCTTTATCGGTATTCATTGCTATTAAACTTACTTGCGTTATACACTCGCCCTTACTAATAAACGTTGTAAGGCGTATGTATAGTTACACAACGCTTTGTCTTCTTTCGAAAGTCAAATTACTGACGACTGAAAGAGAGAAATCAGTGTGTAACAATTCATCTGATATAATACGTTTATTAGTAAGGGGGTGATTGTAAAAGCGTTAGCATTGAATCAATTGCATCTATATCTATTATTAATTAAATTCGCTTTTCGTGACTGGCTTCTAAACTACGTCGATTTGATGCGATGTTACACTGGTACCATCATTTAGAGAATTTATTCCGGAAGGTTTGTGTGTATATCGCAACCAACTGGTTAAATTAGCCGTTTAGTTAACCGCCTGGCCTTTGGAAGTAGTGCTCGCCTCGCTTCGCTCTCTCGGCTCGCACGCGGTTGATCACAGTTCTAACCTGTCCTAACCCATTTGGTCTGGGTGCCCTGGCTTAGTTACTGCGACCAATTCGGCTCGCGTGTGATTGGTTACAATTCCAACCTAAACTACAATATTGAATATCATTCAGGCCGTTAGTTGACCGGCCGCCGTTTAGTTAAAAGTGTAGACGGTTAACTAAATGGTCAATTAAACCAGTTGGCTGCGACTTGTATAATACGTTAATATTAAACTTATGTATAATAAAGAAATGTCGATGTTTTGTCAAGCCGTAAAAACTGTGAGAAGCAAAAGCGGGCTACTAGTGTTGAATATCTGGCGTGGTAATTTGCTTTTTGCCTTGTCTGAGAGATACATTCACTCGAGTCGTAGTATATTTATTTTTTATTTATATCAACGCTCATTAGCGGTTTCGCGATTAATGAGACTACATACAATGTTAATACAGGGCGTACCATTCCTGAAAAAAGCGTTGTATTCATATTCACATAGGATTGAAAGTTGTAGTTGCAGTTGAAAACAAACGATACCTTATAGCTGTGCACTGCTTAAGAACATTGGCCAATTTGTTAAAATTAAAAAAAAAGAGCAATAGGTACTTCTTTCTTCATAAATATTCTCCATGACTAGATCAGTAGGTATTGTGATTTGTGTGCAGTGTCGGCCTTAAAATTATACAAGATTATATTAACTTGCGATTATTTCAAGCGAACGTGTTTACATCACCGCGCCTATATCATCACTGGTTCTTCTAGATAAAAACCTAATACAAAAAACTAATTCTAAATTCGCACGACTGTTCAAACGTAATCAAAGTTATTTTACTGCCAGTCTGCAGTACATAAGGTCGACTTTTGAGTTTTGCAGACCACCTATACAGTAGATATCCAGCTACCTAACACATTTAAGTAGGTACTTGGGTAGATTTTCGTTATTTATCGTCATTTACAGGTGTTATTAATATTATATTATTTATAATACGGCACCGCACCACAACCGCGGCACGTGTCACATCCCAACATATATTGTGTCAAACGAAATAACAAACGAATACCAATATACTATATTTTCAATGTAAGTGAATAAAAACTTTTTAAGAAAAAAAAACCGACTTCCAAAAAAACACTACAAAGTGAAAAATAACTTTATTTCGGAAGTCGGTGTCTTTGGATCTGTATTTTAGTTTTTTGCCACCGACTTCCGAAATAAAGTTATTTTTCACTTTGTAGTGTTTTTTTGGAAGT
The DNA here is from genome assembly GCA_947508005.1 of Amphipoea lucens. NCBI lineage: Eukaryota > Metazoa > Arthropoda > Insecta > Lepidoptera > Noctuidae > Amphipoea > Amphipoea lucens. Next base: position 10,992,858 of record OX382356.1, read on the forward strand.
CGGTTTTTTTTTCTTAAAAAGTTTTTATTTCACGCTTTTTAGTGGGTCTGCTTATAATTTATCTAAGTTACAATAGCCTAGTGACTATCTCCTTTTACAAACAAAATATTGCTTTTCCCGATGCAGGGAAGTTAATTGTTGAGGAGTTCTCCAGGTCCACCATCAGCTCCATATCACCATTCACATTGTGACGAGCATAAATTGCTTAGCAACCATATTAAAGTAATCGAATCGCAACCCGTGAAATATTTAGATATTATTGAGTACTTCCGATGGCCATCTGTGGTCTTCATCATCAGTTCCACTTCACCAAATAGTGCTTTCCGAGAGCAAATGCACGAGTTACTATAAAAAATATCCAAATCGCTATAGGTGTGCCTATAATATTTGAAGAGTTCCTTCGATTTCTCCAGGATCCCATCATCAAATCTTGACCTGATGCTTTTAGACTAGATGCTGATAATCCTGGCTGCAGCATCAGGCCAGACTTATGTCAACATTACATTGAACTTAAAATTTAGTCCTGTTTAAAATGAGCCCAAACACGACTACGGTGCTGTAATTTCAAGGTTGGTACTTTTTCTGATGCTCCTGGCTTCAGCATGAGGTCTTTATGTACTTCGGTATTCCTCATTAACAGTACGTTTATCCACACATGGAGCCCTTTTCAATGAGCCTAAACACGATATATCTGCTGTTAGTTGTCGAGGAGTTAGGTACTCTGCAGACTATCCTGACTGCAGCATCAGATCATGACTTGATGATCATGAGACCAAATGTGGCAAATGCCCTATCAAACATCAAAACAATTTACTAAAACAGTCCTTTCCTGTTCGAGTAACTTCTTACTGTTAAGGAGTTGTACCTTCCATCATCAGCCCAGCTACCTGAGATGGTGACAACCATACGCAAATACACCAGATACTTCATAAAATATGCGAAAAACAATAAGTGAGCCTATAAAATTTGAGGGTTGCCCTCGATTTCTCTAAGATCCCATCATCAGATATTGAAATGGTGACAATGGGACCACACGGGAAGCACCAGCTTTCAAATAAAAAAAGAATCATGAACATCGGTTCACCCAGTCGCAAGTTATGAGGTAACAAACATAAAAAAAAAAAAAAAATACAGTCGAATTGATAACCTCCTCCTTTTTTTGAAGTCGGTTAAAAAACCAATGTAAGTCAAAAAAAACCAAAAAAAAAATTGTGCGATGAATGATGAAATGATGATAAATAACGAAAATCTACCCACTTGTTTTCAGCAAAAACACCACAATGAATTTTGTTGATATGTTACAGTAGCATATTGCATGTCGCTGTACTCGGGGAGCCTGTGGTTCAGCTATACCCAAAAGGCCTACAATGCTCTGCGGATCCAGTATAACAACGCATTTAGAGTGCTGTTGCGTCTGCCTCGGTTCTGTAGCGCGTCATCTATGTTCGCTGAGGCACGTACCGACTGCTTCAATGCTGTACGGCGTAAGAGAGCGGCCTCGCTGCTAAACAGACTCCGGGGCAGCCCCAACAGCATTCTACGCGCTATAGCCGGGAGACATGACAGCCCGTTGGTGAGGTCACTTGTCACCTGTACATTGTCGGTGTTATTAGTTAAGTACTAACATAGGTTAAGATTATTGTTACTAACCCAATGGATCTCTGTTATCCGATAAAGTAAAATAAATAAAAAAAAAAAGTAGGGACAGCGCTCAAAAAAGGATTCATCTTTACGTAGTGACGGTCCAAGCGAAAATACCGTTTTTTTTTCAAGTAATATTTTTTTCTGTTAAGTACTTATTAGTTTTTAAATGAAAATATTTATGTTTTGTAATATATTTTTTATCTCTCTAAAATTTTGTGTTGTTTTCAAACTATATTTTGTAGTCAAGAGAAAGAAAATTATCATTTGATATTAAAGTCTTGCTAGACTCCGCTTGTCACAACTGTATTTTATTGCTCGTTGCTAAAATATTATCAACTATACTTTTTTTTTAAGTAACCTCTTTTGTTCCGCTGCCTGTTGGGCAGAGGTCTTCCCCACAGATTTTCCACTCTTCCCTCTGTGTTACCTTCTCCGGCTATAATCTCCCATAAGCACCTCTAAGTCACGCACTGCGATTAAACGCCAACGGCTCGAAACCGCCGAAAAATGTAACGTATAGCTTTCTACACAAGTGCACGCACTAGCGATTTTTTCTACATTTACCTAGCGATTTGACGACGCCCAATCTTTTTGTATCCCTAAGGGGCCGTCTCCACGAGCGAGAGAATCGCGGCGATAGTCTCGCCGTGCCATCAAAGGACATGACCAGTTTCTGCCTTCGAGTTCGGGAACATGTGCAGGATTACAGTTTTTACACTGAGATTTTAAAATAAAGATATAAATTATCATGGTTATATTAGGTCCTTACATATGAAATTGGCGTTTTGTATGGAAGGAACAAAAAGTCGAATATTTTTTAATATAATATATTTAATTAATCAAAGTATGAACCATTGTTTTCAATGCACTTTTGCCATCTTATAGGTAGTTCATTGATCCCTTTACTAAAAAAACCAGTCGGACGGGAATCAATAAAATCTTTGAAGGCGATTTGGACTGCCCCATCGGAGTTGAATTTTTTCCCTTGCAAAAAGTTATCCAAATTGCGAAAAAAATGGTAATCTGTTGGAGCAAGGTCCGGGGAGTACGGAGGATGTCTAAGACATTCCAATTCAAGTAATGTAACGCAGCAGTCGACGCGCGTTTGCCGGTTTGCTTCAGTCAATTCGTGAGGTACCCACCTTTCAAGCTTTTTAATCTTCCCAATTTGCTTCAAGTGAATTAAAACAGTTTTATCACTAACATCGAAGCCTGCAGCTAACTCGGACGTGGTTTGCGATGGGTCCGCTTCCACAATAGCCTTCAATTCTCCATTATCAACTTGTGTCTCAGGCCGTCCACGGGGCTTGTTCTGCAGGTCGAAATTTCCAGAACGAAAACGTTGGAACCAAAAACGAACTGTGTTTTCTTTTGCAACATGACCGCCATACACATCATTCACCCTTCGAGTCGTTTCCGCAGCACTAGTGCCACGGCGGAACTCGTACTCGTAAATAATGCGATATTTTAAATTTTCCATTTTGTAAAATGAGTGACGCAAACAGAAAAAACAGAAGAAAAAAAACAAATGAATGACGGTCATCGAAGCACAAATACATGAGTAAATAGCTGTACAAATTTGAATTTGGAATTCCTTACCAAAGAGGAGAAATTCGTGATTAAAGTGGCTAGTACGAAAAACGCCAATTTCATATGTAAGGACCTAATATTATTCCGAATAAAGGCAAGGTTAAAATCTCTAAAAAAATAGTATTTTAATTGCTTCCGCTTCTCTCTTTTAAGAACTTCCCGATGTTGACGTTCCATTGTATTCATAATCATCCGGTAACCATTATAACCTACACATATTATAACGAGTTATTTTAGATCAAGTGAATTTTATATATTTTGTTTATATTTATTGACACGCCTACAGGTTAGATTAGGTTTTTATTGACACGAGTGTGTAATTCTATGATTGAACACCATCATTTTAAAAAAATCACTACGTATAAAGGAGTGTCATTTCTTTCACAATGCGTCTGACCATCCTGACGTTAGTGGCGTACACCACTGTGTAGGGACGGCCAGCAATCTGTTTAATAAAATCGATAATTCAATAGATTCGAGTCAAAGCATGATTCACAAAAATCGAGATTGAAATCTTCGATCAATATTATTTGATCGAAGATTCAAATAGATTTTTGGAATAATATTTTATTTTACCGTTTTATATTATGTTTAATTAATAATAAGTAAATAGTTTATAGTTACCTATGTGAAGATTTTTTTTTGTAATAAATAGTCGACATTTTGTCATTTTTGTCGTAAAAGTGATTTACACACTTATACTGCCTATTAATGTCATTGTATACTGAATTAACATAATTAAGTGTAAAATATGGTTCTACGGAAGAGTTTGACGGGTCAGAGTAATTATCTAATAATAATACTGAATTCGATTTTAGTGTGCGTGAAAAAATTGATTATCGATTTATCGATCTCAAATTGCCACTCGCCATAATCACATCCCTCCCTAGTGGGGATTCCCTACTTGCAAAATGCACACCAAGCGTCGTCGGCGGCGTCCCTTTCATTCACGACTAACGTCAGGTTTCATTGCCGTTGTGTTAATGTGTACTGTGCGATTATTGTGTTCTATTTCTAACGACCATTGCTAGTAATTCATAAAGGATTCAACTGTTTTGCTCATGATGAGATGCCTAAACTGTGGTATATCCGTAAGACGGGTTCAAAGGCATATTATGTCAACGCTTGCCCTACAACTGCAAGCGAGACATGCCCGATGATTGAACAATCAGGTATGTACCTATACTACATTGAAATAATACTATTTACAAAAAGACAACTATAAAGTCTGGTAGTTCGATTACATGTGAGCCAGCCAAACTTAACAAAGCAGCGTTTATTTGGTGGTTTACATGACCTAGACCTATGTATACTCAATCTATTATGTTTATTGCTACACATGGCTGTATAGGATAGTCACACACAAGTCTATACCGTCATAGAATTTCATTATATCTAATGTTGCTTTAGCTTTGCGAAATGGTCCAAGAGATTAATGTGATAGGTAACAATATTATAATTGTAGCAAATGTACAATGTGTTGATACAATACTTTATAAAACAAGCTGCCATGAAGTTTGCTTGTCCTTCCTTCTTCATGATGACCTAGTTTGGGAACGGACAACTAGTTTTCTGATTAACGTATTCAACTGACAAGCTTGATTGAAATAAATGCATAGTCTTGTCTTTCTGTGCTTTTCTTCATAAAACCCTTTCCTTATACACTATATTCATAGGTACTTCATACAGTAAATAACTAGTAACCTCCATACACAGTAAATAACACCAACCAACCACACTCTGAGCTTACGGTACTAATTAAGCTGATATTACACATAATCATATAGTTTTCATTCACCTTTCTGACACGTGCGTAAAGAAGTTTCACTTCAAAAAGTATTTTAAAAACAAAACAGTTTTGTAAATCCGCCCTTAATTGTGTTATCCACCCAAAATGTAATCCACCCTTAACAGCCTGTAACCTTATAGGTAATTTGAAAGTGGTGATATTGGATATAACTAATTTAAATAGTCATTCTTCCCGATATTGTACCTTTATTAAAAAATAAGATTTTTTGTTTTGTTTCTCTTGTAAGTAAATGTTGTAAAATTATTTTATAGAAATAAATTCTTGAAACCGAAAGAGAGTCCTAATTCAATATTTATCAAGAAATTCAAAGCTAAGTGGGGTTAACTAAATGACTTGCTATAAAATAAATGGATACCTATAATTTGCTCAGACTAACAACCGATCTAACCGATGGTTACCTCTGGTTTATCTTTCCAGTGAATATTAACATAGTTTAATTAAATCCTGTCTGATTGTAACAAACATAATGTGCGCTTTTGTAATTTTTAACGTGACGATATTGTCGAACGATAATGCAGGGAGTAAAAGACGCATTTTACCATATCATGCGTTTCCTATTTATATTATTTTTATCTAATTGAAGTAGGTTATGCTTTAGTGAAATAGGAAGCAAATTCACAGCACCATAATACGCTCCAAGACAGGTATCGCCGATATTGGCGGCAAGTCTGCGAGGCTGAAGTGGGACTGGGCGGGTCACACTTATAGGATGCATCCAGACAGATGGGCCAAAGTCTTCACACAGTGGGTGCCATAAGACGGGCGTCGTCACCGAGGCAGGCCTAAGAAACGCTGGCGTGACGATTTAGGCTCATTCCTAACAGACTGGACGGAGAAGGCACAGCACAAGGAAATGTGGAAGAAAATGGGGGAGGCCTTTGCCCAGCAGCGGGACCGTACAGGTTAACAGTAAAAAAAATTGAAGTAGGCAAAAAAACCTTAAAAATATCCACACCGAATAAAGCAACACATTATTAAAGATGATAACTTTCCAACCTCCTCTTAAAAGTACTCATAAAATCCGAGCTATTGTTTGTTCGTAATTTACAAGACTAACAACCAAACTGAACTTAATAGAGGAGATAAGGGTCAAATTCCAATATTGGATTTAGTTTAGCGATGAGACCGCAACTGCAACAATTTTGTGCGCTCTAACTGAACGGGGGCAGAAGCAAAGTTTAGCATTATTAAAGTTTTATCAACGTTAGCAGCACTTACATGGTGTTACACTTTGTACAGGTAATGTATTTAGTGCGCTTGCATCAGTAATCTGTGCTGTTTTCTCGCGGAAAGTTTTTCATTTTCTATTTTTATGTCTGTTGTTAAGTTTGTGTTGAGTAGGTTTCCCGCGGCGTTGCTCACATCTGTTCTATTTTGTAAATTACTAGCTTCTGCCCGCGACTTCGTCCGCGTGAAATTTTACCCTCCCCTCATTCACCCTCTTAGGAGTGGAATTTTGAAAAACCCTTTCTTTGTGGATACCTACTCTTCACAAAAAACACACCCTCTAAATTTCATGTCTCTAGGACCAGCGGTTTAGTCTGTGCGTTGATATATCAGTCAGTCAGGACTTTGAATTTTATAAATATAGATTAATCAGATGTTTTGCCAAGTTTATTGTCAATGTATTGTAAGGTACAGTCAACAGCAAAAGTAATGAATGGAGTTCGCGTCATATATGGCAGCTGTACTAGTAGTAAATGTTTGGTATAATTTACAATCACATACTTTTGAATCACTTCGATGCCACACAGTTCTGACGCGAACTCCTTTCATTAGTATTGATTTTCTGATTTTCATCATCTACTTTTGCTGTTGACTGTACCTATCTTAAATCATCATCATCATTCTCCTGACCTTTTCCCAATTTATTTGCGCAATATGTCTTTTTCTTTCATACTTCTCTATTAGTCGCCATTTCAGTAGTCACCCCCCTTTCTAACCATATCATCATCTACACAGTCCAGCCATCGTTCCTTTGGTCTTCCCCTACTCTTATACTCATCGACATTCATACTAAAAACTTTCCTCACGACATTTTCCTGTATATATATGGACAGGTATCTAGTTATCTTAAATTTTAATAGTATTACAATGATATGTACCTAATAATTAAATAAACGACCTGCTATTACTTCGTCTAGGGTTCCTTGTATCGTGAATGAAATCCCATTTTTACAAATAATGGAGATAATTTAAAAACTGTCTCGATCTTCACAAATACACGTTTTGGTAGCGGAACTATCGAAACTTTTTTTTAATTCAAAAGTCGTTATAATATAAATGTACCTAACCTCACAATCTAAAAGCCAATAGAATAGATACCTACCTATAGTATCGCAGAAAAACCGTATAGTAGCTGTTTCATATTAGGTACGCGCAAATTTACAAAAAGACCTAACTAATATTTTCTCTGAGTCTGTTATATATTAGTTCAAAAGTAATACAGAAGCAATACATAATATTTGCACTGAAATATGTAATAAAGTCATACACGTTATGAATACATCTATCATAAACTTTTGTTCACACATATTATAATGTTACACAGCACGAGCGGGCTACGAGTATATTGTGTAACCTTTGAAATTCTTGATAAATAAAACAGAGGAAGTCGTCAGCAAAACGAATTTATTTTGTCTTTAAACATTACTTTAACCGTACGGAACCAATTTGATCAACTCGAAACCATTCTGTTTCGGGAATTGCTGGCAGCAAGAAATGAGAGAGGCATTTTAAAAAAGGTCCGAGCCATTGTCCCCGCTGCGCCGCGACGCTTAACCCGCCAGTCTGCGAGCACAAAGCCACTACAAAAGGTAAATGGGCTTTCTGCTTCTGAAACTACGTTCACATTATGCTTTACAGCAGACGCTGTAGGTACGCCGTGAGCATTGTTGCTGCGTCTTATTACAGTATGCATAATAACATAACATTCATAACTGACACCGCTAGCGCTGCTCGGTTTATTAAAACCAAGCTACGTTTATGCTGGGCTCTTTTGTATGTGTTATCGAGCCGCTTACTCGTTTTGTGGACGTTATTCATGTTGTTAAATTAAATGTAATTAATTTAAATTGATGTTTTATTAAATAAGCATCACATTTGTACCTATTTTTCTGTTCTTTTCTTCTTGTTCGTTTAGATATGTGTGTACTTAAATGGTTAAATAAATAAATATGTAGGTGCTGTTTCACTGAAAAGGTAGATTATATTTTATCTTTTTCTACGTATTATAATTTATTTTACGTACTGAGATATATTCTTTTATGTTTCGTACTGCCTACATGGTAAACAGAGAAATAATATTAACATACAAAAGCTGCAAAAAAATATGTGTGTACTACGGTTACTTGTTTCTTGAATGCTAGTAGTAAATAAAATAAAATAATTTATTTCAGTCCTTGGTCCATAATGATGTTAGTAATACACACTACATGTATGATATTATATGTTAGTAGCAATTGTAATACAAAATTTTAGTTCATAATAATATATATTTTACATATTGCACTCACCTGACGCACCTGGTACATGTACTGAATGCGCCATGATGGTGCAACATGGCATATCACTGATGGCCTTCATAATGTCGTTGATGTGTTATACAAAAGGTCATACCTAATATTATAACTTTTCTGAAATCTCAATTTCAATTCTATAAATCTTCGTCTTCAACCAAACCAATACATTTAGGTGTCACTACAGCAAAATGCTTTATAGCGGTCCAAATCTCGAATTGTGAATAGCAAAATCTAGCTCATCCGAAAAGTCGATATTCTGATACCCCACTATGGCAAGGGCTTTAGTAGGTAATACTCGTGTTTCTGTCATTTTATAACAATATGCTGCTCAACGAAAATGTATGAATAATGAGCAACGTTTGAAACCATCATTGCACGTCACTAGTTTATAACAGCACTTTATTCAACCATTAGAGCGATCAATTTGATGTATATTTTTGGCAATACTCAAGTTTGATTCATGTTATTCAAATTGCAAATGAGTAGAAATTTTGTATCAAACCGCGTTTTGTAAAACAGACTATTATCAATCAACTAATTTGTCTGAAGCACTTGTTAATTACATACAACTGAAACTATCAATCAATTTATTAATAATTACGTGCAATTCGAAAAGGCAAATTATGTCAAAATTATCTGAAAAGCAGTTACCCCAAACTCACAATACATCGGATAGATCTTGTTTGTACAGATATTTGATATTTATTTAGATCATGGAGCATTTATGACGTCATAAAATGTTTATCCGCGACTCTCATGTGTAAATTGTGGACATATAAAACAGAACGCGCCGAGCCGTAGTACCGCTATTATTTGAACGATAACTACTCTTTTCTGCATCAGTATCCATCTATCCCGTGTGGGGGATGGGGAGCGGGTGATGGCAAATGTTGGTCAACACGGTGTCAGTGGGAGAAATAAGTAACGCGATACGTCTTCGCGCCGCGTGTTGCTGAGACTGATGGATGGCGCACGCCCAACGAATTCATCAGCGGAAACTAATAGAATTAGTTTATTTAATTGCTTACATAGACTGATAGATAAATTGGTTTTTGTTTGGTTTGGTGTGGTGGAGATTGGGAGTGTTTGTATTAGACGTTTCTCATTATACGTTCGACGATTAAGATTTTCCTTTACAATTTCTGCCAACATTTTTGGTTAGGTTAATAAGGTAGTTATAGGTTTTTTATTTGCAAAAGTGGGTTCTTCATAAGTAACAGTTTTGTTATTTTTTAATAGGCAACTAATGGAAATCTTAGGTATGCATTAGATATAACATAATAAACTAACACGCAATTAGGTACATTATCAGGCGACAGCGATGTGGAGGATTATTTTTTTTTTTTTTGAGGAGGAACGCCATGTTAGTTAGGTTAGGTTGTTATATTTTTATTTTAATCGTTTGTTAGTTAATTAAGTACAAGAAGTTTATCCGGTGTAGGTATATAATGTTGATCCTCTTTGATAAAAGCAAAGTCAAACGCAAACTACTCGCAACTTTGTAGTTTGGATTATAAAAGGAAAATCCCAAAGTAATCTACCTAGGTATATTTCCGCAACTCCCTAAGTATATGCGTCTCTTGAGCCCTCAGTAAAAAGAAGATGAGCTCTAATCGCTAAGTATACGCTCCCCAAGAGAACAGCGAGAACATCAAAACTTATTTATTACTAAGTTTTCACTAAATTCAACACATTTTGAGGCCTTTACAACCGAGAGACTTCAAATTATGAGTATGAATGACAGTCATGCCCAAAACGTATAATGGAGGCCTTTGTTTTAGAGGCAACGTTGCCCATACGCCTGTTATTAAGTAGGGGTATGTATTCTTGTGTTTTGGTTCGTGGTATACAGGTTGTCCCAGAAATCGACCGACATATTGTAGGTTGTGATAGCTTTGGTCAAGCCCTCCTTAAAATAACAAAACATATGTTCCGCAAAATCTTATAGTTTTCAAATTTTGTTGGTTTTTCTTTACTTGTGCTACATGACATTGCGTTTAGCCAAATTTCATGAATCTAGGACAACGGGGAGTACGGTTTTGATTTCGGAACATAAACTCCCGTATCTTTTGATTGCGTTGACATAGAAGTTAGATTTTTTCACTACTTCAAGGGATTGCAGCCCTGTGATATTAATTTCAACTTGATAACTCCACGCGTTTCTGAGAAAAAGGGTCTTGACAGACGGACAGATAGACGGAAACGAAGTGATCTTAAAAGTTCCGTTTTTCCTTTTAAGGTACGGAACCCTGAAAAGCGGCCAAGTGCGAGTCGGACTCGCTCACGAAGAGCCGTCCGTTCCACTTTACGATATTCTATTCTATCTCTTTAACACGTTTCTTGTATGGGGACTCCCTTTAATTTTTAACTTTATTTCACTTTTATTATTTGTTGTTATAGCGACCATATTATTATGATAGTAGTACTACGTACCTACTCTGTGAAAATTTCAAGTGTCTACCATTTACGGTTCAAAAGATACAGTTCTGTGACAGACGGACGGGAGGATGGAAGGACGGACAACGGAGCTTTAGTAATAGGGTCCCCATGGCACCCTTTGGGGACGGTACTCTATTAACGATTAGAAAAAAAAGAAATCTCTTATGCATGAAGCCAATGAGTATTAGTAAAAACGTTTGAATAAATTAGTAAGCTTAGAAACTTTCCATATAGACTGCTTGATAAGACTATAAACAGTTTCAGTTCCTGTAGGAACGCGGAAAATTTACGTTCCACGTAAACAGAGCCGGCGGCAAAAGCCAGTGAATTATTTAAACACTTGTCTGTAGGTAAATGCTTCCGACTTGTCTATTTAAATATCTACTATTTTGTTTAACTAATGTGACACAATTTATAGTCTTAAAAGCATAGGTACATATACAGGATGCTACGGAAAGGGTATATCAATACAAACGGGTTGAAGAGTGTATCTGGTCTAGAATCTCTGTACAAAATTTCAGCTCAAAAGCATTAACTTTGAAAATGCTTAATATTTTTTTATTATAAATATAATATACCTTTATCAAACACCAGATTAGATTAATTATTAAAAAAAAATGTCAGGTTAGGTTAAAACTGTGACCCCTACGCAAGAGCCGAGCGAGCGAAGCGAGCGGTGCCGCGGCAGCGGCCGGCGAGTGCCAGAAACGACTAGATTATATAGAAAATGAGTTGTTTGTGAAGTAAATAGTATACGAAAGGTTGGTTGTAAACTAAAAATTTGTCAATAGAGTTTTGGTGAAACATTATTGTACCCCTCATTTTATTATAACCAATTTTGTTGTTGAAAGTACCCGCATTCAGATTTTTTTAAGCATTCGGGATCCAACGGAAATACTTTTCAGGATTCAACGACAATAAAACGTAATTATCTTGCATTTTTTAAATTCGGGATCCAACGGAAATACATAATAATGTTTTGCGGGATCCAACGCCAAAAATATTAAACTGGGATTCAAAAGCGGGATCCAACGAAAATAAATCCATAAAAAGACCCCTCCGTGCGTCGGAAAGCACTTAAAGCAGTTGGTCCCGGTTGTCATTCGTGGATCTTTGACAGTCGTTACGGGACTTCAGAAGCCCGAAGTCTGACAACCAGTCTTACCAAGGGGTATCGTAGTACCTAGTACAGTTACTAGGTACTACGATACCCCTCGCAACCCAGTGGTTGCGGAGGTCAGATTGGCAGTCACACATGTGTGAGTACTATGTACATACTATAAAGCTACCATTTACTGGGTACGTCTTTCATTGACTTGAATGTGCCCTGGCGGCTGAGAGTATGTCATGCTCACTCAAATGTCTCGCTGATGGCGGCGCATGTGTTGGATCATTTAGCTCACTTCAAAATGGTTGAGCTGAATGGTGCAATACATGCGTCATGTTCGTGAACGGGCGCCGTCAGTAGGGACTGGTCATCTCTTTGCTGCCATGGCTTATTTTATTTTATTTAATATTTGAATTATTGTTTTTTCTTATATTTTCATTATGGACGCTTTTAACGTTCTGCATCGTTCTCACATGCATAATTTTTAACATGAATGATGTAACCAAGAATTTGTAACTATATTATTTTGATTTAAAAGTGTCCATGGAGTTTCTTGCCCGTTCTTCTCCATAGGTACCTACGCTTTGGAATGGGCAACTAGCTTCATCTTTCTGACTGACCGACCCTTTGACAATTCAAAAGTGCCTGTAATTGGTTTAATTGAAATAAATGCTTTGAGTTTGAGTTTGAGTCGCTCCATATAAAATACTGGTATTCAGCTGCATCCGGATAGACTGGAAGCCGACCCCAACATAATTGGGAAAAGGCTAGGCAGATGATGATGTTCGGTGGGTTAAATATTTAAAAGTTTAACCCTAGGTTTACCTCTAACTCTCGGTGGTGCAAAAGGAATTATTTGATTAATCCAGAATTACCTGTTAACTTCGAGTTATTTAGGATAACCCATGAAAGTGCAAGTGGGCCTTAGTGAATCGTTGTGTCACCCACCCTGAATCACCTAAAAATAAACAAAACACACAACCCTCAGATAAAATCTCGTGTTAAACAATGTTTGTAACCGAAGTGTATTCCGAAGATATTTTCTGTATTTTCGTAGATCAAACAAAATACGTTTGTAATGCGATAGTAATGTATTCAGCATTCAGATCACGTCTATATCATATGCAAAGTTCTTCGTACATATTTTCATACGTTTTCTGTTGGATTTTAATAAAATCTATGGGTACGTTGGGCACACAGCGTGATCTCGCTTTTAGTTTGGTAAATATTGCTGGTTTGTTGTGTAAATAATGCTTGCTTTTATGGATGACATTGGTGAGACTACTTCAATGGTTCCGGGGATTTCGGAGAGTGGGGTCGTTTCTTTTATTTCGACAAACTTGAAGAGCAGCACCCGAATTACGTAACACACTTTCTATCACAATCCGAATGATTTAAAATGAAGTTGCTAATCCAGTTGGTTTTTCGAGACATCAACAAGCCGTTGATCGACTCTTCATGTGACCAAACGGCTGGCCTATTTTTCGTCCAAAGAATCAGCAATACCATACATCTTGGTAAAGTTAACTTTTTTGGTTCTGGATAAAATTTCGTCCATCAATGCCTCTTTTGCTGGCCGCTGCAGTAATGTACTATTTCTTAATGATAATGATAAATTATTTTATTTCTGTAAGTAGGTTTGTACAAACACTTTTACAAGTCAATCATATTTTAAAAAACTAGATGATGTCGGCGTTTCTTATCTGACTACTGAAAAGAAAGGCCGAAACAAACTCAGAGGTCACAGTCTCTTTTAAAGTCCAGTCATAATCTTGGTCAGATAATGTGAAGACCGTGTAGATAGGTGTTCTGAAATGGTCTTTTGAGGAAAGAACCACACAGATTGAGTGGATCTGTCCAGTCAGTGCACGCATTTATCAGTAATCCTGCAGCTCAACTCAGAACTTAAGGAGCTCAACGATTCGACGAACATACCAAAGAAAGGATATTTGGGTAGGCCGCGTAAATTACTCAGACTATCAGATCATGTTTAAAATTAACTAAGAAGGAAAAAAAGAAAACAGAAAACACAATGACTCACATAGTCCCCACATTCACAATAATTTAAAGAACGCTTGAACCGAAAACTAAACTTTACCTTAACGAGAGGGTTGTCAATATTTACCTACTTATAACTCCAAAATGGGCAAGGCCTATTCTGTCGAAGCTGCCAGTTCATAGATTGTAAATAAAACAAATTAAGTGATTTTATACTGAAGCCTAAATTCAAATTAGCATTCAGCGAGCTTAATACGCAAATTCCAAATATCCAGCGCGAACAAAACTGTCACGCGCCAATCTAATATGTTATAAATGGGTCAACCATTAAATCGTTTATTAACTGTAATAATGCTCAGTGGCGCAGAGTTAATTTGTTTGGAACGCGGAAAATTACTGCCACCCCTACCTGTGGCTTATTAGTCGTCATTCATTGTGTAAAAAAACGTCATAGTAACATCAGTGGCTCAGAAAACCAAGTTTTTTTCAACGGATTTGAATTTACCCTCACAAATTGCATGTTTATCGCCTTTTTTGATTGACTATTAACACGGAAGGTGTCTTACTATGTGGCTCTGCAAAAATATGACCACAGGAAAAATTAAATTACTAAAACACCGTCATGGTTTTAGAGTTCGAATGTGTATCCTAATATACAATGCGCAACGGGACGACAAACCAAAGCAAATTAGGTACATTTTAGCATTAGTGCGCCGAATATTTCAAGTATAAATTATGAACACAGCTCCCGAAGTTTAGTGCGGCAAAGGACGGCTACTCCATAAGGTATAAAAGTTAGTGTTGCGCTGCACTTTAACCTTTGCGGAGTACGTGTCACCCCGAAACTGAGCCCGCACCGCCATACATATTGCATTATAAATACGTAAACAGGAAATATTTGGGGAACACAAACGTAATGTAAACAAAATAAAGCATCTCATCCGACATAACTTACGTAGAATGCGGGGGACGTGTATATTTTTACTGCTTATCGATAAAGTGTCTATAATGGAAACCGGCTGGGATTGTGGGCTGAGCTCTAAACAAATGACAATCGGGCGCGGCGACTCGGCACCGTCATCCAATCCGATCGGAGGCAATTTCCTCAGACAAGGATTTTCTATCCCTTGAGCAAATATGCACTCATGAGTCTGCGAACTACGATGAAAGTCGTACAGAAAATTGAATTGTACCTACGGAAAAGGTCTTGTTTATTTTGATATAGGTAGCATCGAATGGCGTAGGTATGTCTGTATTGCCGTTTGCCGGCCACTTTATGTGTTTAAACGTTTCTGTTTATGTTTCCCGATAAAATAGTGAAGTGCCTCCATTACAGGAATACGGCTCGTGTAACATGTCAGAACCGTGATATCGCAGATTGTTTTGTGAGATAAGTAATGTTCCGGTCATTGCGGAACCGATATTTGTCCCAATCTGTGTTTATGCTGACCGATACAAACAATACACAATTCTAATTTATGTGGTGTCTACATTGCTTTATGTATTTAAAATGATTCTAAATGTCTCGCTGACGGTGGCGTGTGTGTTGGATCATTTAGCTCCCTTCAAAATGGTTAAGCTGAATGGTGCTGATCTATGCGTCATGTTCGTGAACGAGCGCCGTCAGTTGGGGCTGGTCATCACTTAGCAGCCTCAGCTTATTTTTAATTATTTTATTTTTGGATTGTTGTTTTGTTACTACATGTTTGCTCTGGACGCTTTTAACGCGTACGTCTTTTTATTTTTACATCGTTCTCACATATAATTATAAATTCAACATTAATGATGTAACTAATGTTTTTGTAAAAATATAATTTGAAAGAGTGTCCATAGAGTTTCTTGCCCGTTATTCTCCATAGGTGCCTACGCTTTGGAATGGGCAACTAGCTTCAT
Source organism: Amphipoea lucens (assembly GCA_947508005.1). Lineage (NCBI taxonomy): Eukaryota > Metazoa > Arthropoda > Insecta > Lepidoptera > Noctuidae > Amphipoea > Amphipoea lucens. Next base: position 11,008,861 of record OX382356.1, read on the forward strand.
ATTTTCTGACTGACCGACTTCTTGACGATTCAAAAGTGCCTGTAAATAGTTTAATTGAAATAAACGCATTGAGTTTGAGTTTGAAATCGATACGGTCAATCTATGAGTATATTTATCTTATATTTTGGGTGCCGCTGCACCGATTTTTCGCCAATATTCTTTGAAGATTCCATAAAAAATAACCGATGATCTAATATTGTAACTTGGGTGAAATTGACCGGAGCAAAGATAGGGGCAGCCAGATCCGATACCATAATTCACTAGCGCGCGTCAGCTTTTAAAAAAGTAAACGTTGACATCAACGCATCAATTGATATGCCACTTTTCTTCGATATCCAATATAAACTAGTCAACGAAAAATAGGGCCCAGTTTTTAGGCTGTTATTTAAAAATAATAATGATTAAGGTGATATGTTGAAAAAAATGTGGTTTTTCCATTTCGTGTAACTTGTTAAGTATGTGGAATAGGGATTTAACATTTTGGTATATATTTTTTGACTCTTTGGTCTAGTATCACGTAAAAGAAATACACGGTTCAATGAATTTTTCAATGACGCTTTGTAGGTTTCCGAGGATTTTAGATTTTCGAGGTAGCGCCTTTAGTGATTTTTATGAGTACTTAGATATGTTTGGAGTAGGAATTTAAAAACAGTTTAAGCATATTCAATGGTAACATTATTTATTGTGATCGATTTACAAAAAAAAAAAGACTTGTAAGGAAAATAAGCTCAAATTAACTTGAAAAATAAACTATTGCCCATTTCCTGTAATCATTTGATGATAGATGTTATGGTTAGTAGCGCATGATGCTTCCTCTGCTCTGTATGTACTCCCTAAGCCTATCTGGTAGATACACTTTCAATAAAATGTGTAACATTTTGTTCCGGAATTCGTTCCCGACAGAGTTTTAGCGCGTTTACGAGCTCCTGTTAACTGTAAACATGGCTGTAGTTTTCTTAAAGGCTTCTTTTCAATTGATCCCATAAATGCTCGATAGGGTTGAGATCGGGACTCATAGCTGGCCATGGAAAAACTGTGTTATTGGCCTCAGAAAATGCTCTTTGTGTGGCACGGGTCGTATATTTGCGAGCACTGTCATACATTAAAACAACGCCGGTGCCCATTCCTTGCGAAAATGGGATGACATGAGGTTGGATTAGGTACCCGCCCAACGTACCTAAAAAGCGGCGGTTACAGTACCCTCATTCAGTATTACAAGCTCTGTTTTAAAAGAACTCGTACAACAAGTGTTTTTTCAAGCACTTCACATTTTCTGCCTACCCACTTGAATTTGACGCTAAAATTGACGCTCGAAACATTGGGAAGGACCCATAAACAAGTCAAGAATAAAGTTTAGTACTTTTACTTCATAAAAGCTTACCTAATTATTTATTTTTAGAAAAAATCTAAATTAACTTAGGGTGAGCCCTATTTTGTTTTGAGTAGTTTAGAACGTTTTTTTTATAATAAAAAAACTAAAACCCGACTACTGAAAAGGATGAAACAAGAAAGTACCTTCCCGTGATCGCATGCCGCTGTACTAACATACGTACCAGCTATAGTAATATTGTATTGTATGTGTTTATATGGGCCTTGATGCCTGAAATAAATGGATAGATAGATAGATAAAGTATCTGCTTTTTTTTATTTTATTTTTTTATGGATGGGAAATCATCAAATGACTCCTCCCGCTCTGGGTAGAGCGGAAGGGAGTGTCAGACTCTTACTGACTAAAACCTATCCGTGTTCCTTCCTTAGCCCTTTATGTTCCGGGGTAGCGGGTTTTGGGTTCGAAGTCACGACCTACAACTCATACGTCACGGCCGTTGCCACTGGGCCACCACGGCTCATATGTTTATAATATGTCGAAATTACTGCGAAACGCCTTGCGATGTTAACTCTGTTTATCTTTTCTACATCAGTAAATCCCAAAAAGGGACACAGACCGCTTGTGCGCTTTCCTCATTCTCCTAATTTTGTCAGGTAAAGTCCAACAGGGGATTCTATTGTACTCAGCTAAATGATAAACTCCTTTATTCATGTATACCTACGTATTTTTATAAGCTAAATCGATATCGCCACATGTGTTGGGAACATCGTCAGACTATATTTTGCCACTAAGCCGAGATTCGCTAACGACATGAAAAAGTTTTGATGGATTTTTCATAGCCCTAGTAAAAAATACAACAGTATGTGGTCAGCCAATAACGAAAGTTTTGGACTGTCGTTTTCGCGTTAGATTTAGAAAAACTGGGAAAAAGTTGAAACCTTGTTTTGAAGACCATTGTAACCGATTAAGTAGCACATTCAATCCCCAGTTTTTCTAGGTACAAAACAAACCAGCAGACTCGTATTGCGTATCACGTTATCAATCGGAATCGGTTTCATTTTGACAGGTCAACAACATTCATTGCGTTATTTATGTGTTGAGCAGACACATTTTTCGAACTAATGAAGCAATGGATTAGCAATTTGCTTCAAAATGATTCAGATTCCGATTGATAGTGTGTTACGCAATTAGGGTGCAGGTTCGGGGAAAACAATAATCAGAACTGAGGTCCGCTAGTAGTACATTTCGAGGAACTAGTCAATTTTTATTTGAGGGAACTGTTTTACTTAATGGTAGAATTAAAAAAAAAATTGTTATAGCCTGAATTCAGCAGAGCAATAGCAATAAATTACTGTGACTAACAAAGTTCGGGTCGCATAAATAACTAGGCAGTACATTTTAGAACGCTTCCACCTCCACATTATAATTTAATTGCTTCACATTAAACATTTGCGCTGTTCAATCTCCCGTGTGTTATTAAATATTTTTCATTGTGGTCCGTTATTGCGGACGCGAGTTGGAAACAGAACAAAATAAAAAAAATCAATTTATTTCCCTTGTGAGCGAACATGTCCCGAGCTAATCCAGTTTGTTCGACCGCGCAAGGGTTGAATTGTCAATGAGGAACGCAGTCCAAATGTAAAAGTGTGCCACTCGGGGAAAAGTATCGAATATTGGCTCTTCGCGATGAAAACCCGGCCCTGAATGAGATCAGTATCTATTTGTAATTCTCCTTACTCGCAGAAACGACCCGAAAACTTATAGTCTTAGATAGTTGCCTAACTGAATTGTAACGGGCAGTATGTTTGACGTTGTAACAATATTTATTCATTGGTTTCTTACATACATTGATATGTATTTATACCAGAATTAAAAATGTAACACTCATTGGAGTGTTACATTTTCAATTCTAGTATAATTACAAGAGATAGGAGATATAAGACTGACTTGTCTTTTTAACCAATTTAAAAAAAAAACGAGGAGGTTATGTATTCGACTTTTTTTCATTTATACATACACACCGAATTTTTCATCATTACTGGGGCGATTAACGTCATTTTTAACAGAAAAATGCTATGGTATTTACAAGCACCTTTGGGCTTGTTATTTGCTGTACTCACTCTTCATAGGCATGTTGATAAATACACAGTTTGCAGTAGACACCAACGTCACCAACCTAAAACCTCGACATATTTTTTTGTAAACTGAAAAGTATTTATTCTGCAGCGGTTGGGAAAATATTAAATGTTAATTTTTTTTTATATCGCGTACCCACAAAGGCATTAACTTTTTATACTCTAGTATATTACATTAATTTATTTCGCAAACAATCTCTGGAAACTCCTTTATTTGTTGCGTTCTTTTAATTTCAACTTTGAAAGCAATTAAAAGAAGTTGGAATAGTTTACACTCTACCGAGTTATAAAAATCTTTGTAAATTAATTATATTTTATTACTTTTCTAATGACGTACTTTGAGAGGTTTTCTTCTTTGTTAGCTGTACCTACCTAGTGTCTTTGGTTTTGTATTTTCGGTTTTGCACGCGAGAAACCTATGTTTATTTGTATAGTAATTTTAGTGGAGGGGCGTGCAGTTTTAAATTAGATGATCTCTACCAATAGCCCGAAGATATTTATAAGAGAAATAAGACAGAAATGTACGTTGTTAAAATCTAAAGGGAATCTCTAAGTAATTAATCTTTAAAAACGGATCTTAAATAACATGTATTTCATGTCAGAGATGAGAAATAGATCATTAAATTAACTTGTATATTAATGGAGCTATAACCACACAGTGGGTCCCAAACAGCAGCAAACGGCAACGCGGAGGCGGCGGGACGAACTCGACTTTTTCGAAAGTTTTGGCCACAAACAGCAGTAGATAGGGATAAGTTGAAGGAGGGAAGGGAGGTCTTTGCCCTGCAGTGTACACAAACAACTGATAATATAATAATAATGAAATAATGTGCAACGGGAACCTCGTGAAAGCTGAGAAAGAAAAACAAATCAAATATCTTTGACTTAGTACAAGAAGTTGTTGATATGTGGAATGTGAGCTCGGCTGTCGTTGTGCCGATTGTCGTATCGGCCAATGGCCTGATGGCCGAAATCCTCGATCAATAGATACGGCTCGCATTGTGAGGAGGTTCCTGTCTGTGTCCAGCCCTACCTACCGGTAGTTTGAACCCTGCTCCCGAGACTGGTGGACCACCATTTTTTTATATTTCTATACTAGATTTTACTATTTTAAGAAATACTTTAAAATGTGTACGATAAGGAACTAAATAAATAAATGAAATAATCTGCCTTATAAAAGGCATGTTTGTCATTAATGAAGTATACTAAATTACTAAAGCATAATTAGCCCATAACGTTCCTACTGCTGGGACACAGGCCTCCTCTCTGTGAGAGGGAATGGGCCTTAATCCACCACGCCCAGTGCGGGTTGGTAGATGTCACATGTCTTTGAATTTTTGGTTCTAGGACATGCCGGTTTCTTCACGATGTTTTCCTTCACCATTTTTGAGAGCAGTTAATTACCATTTCTAGTTCATATATTTCACGAATTTTCAGTTTCAGTTTGAAAATTTGTTTTATATTTGACTTTCAGAGGTTCATTATACAATTTAGTTGTAACGTTAGTGTTTGTCTATGTGTTCTATATCTACTCTCTAGTCTATGCATTTGAATAAAATAAATAGGTAACGAAATTATTACAAGTTAAAAATGATAAATGGTTAACAAAAATATAGTACTCGCTGCGCCCCGCGGTTTCACCAGCATAAGTCTCGGTATATGAGAATATTGGGATAAAAAGTACCCAATATCCTAATCCAGGTTATGATCTACCCAAATTTAATCCAAATCCATGCAGTCATTTTAGCGTGAAAGCGTAAAAAACATACAAAAAATCAAATTCCTAATACTAGTATTTTTTTGTAAAGCTCACGTATTAGGGTTTTATTTTTGTTATATATGTTTGAGACAGCGAGATGTCATTTTGTTATTATGTATCGAATAAATAAATATTGCACTGATAAATGTCGTTTTACATTTTTTCAACCGTAAAATAAAAATCCAATTTTATTATTTGAAAGAAAAAATGGCTTTTTAGGGATGAAAAGCTGCCTGAGTATTTGTACAATTTGTTGCCATTTTTCATATTGACTTACTCTGCTTACCTCTGATCGAAAAAATATTCGTGAGCTTTATACACATAAATCTGAAACGTCGACGTTGACGGAGTTACGTCGTTCAGTATAATAAATACCAGGCGGGCTCATGTTAACCCGCTTTTAAAACAAGCACATCTACAAAGCATTTTATATGAATTTTATTTTTTAACTTCAAAACTCATCACAAACGAGTAGGATGCTCCGACTGCTGGCTTTAGAGCAGAAAAACTTATGAATAAAAAATGAATTCCTTGGTTTTTAAATTAGCATTACAAAGAGAGGGTAATTCTCGTACCTTTGCGCCTGAAAAAGAAATGTATAAACGTGGTCTTTGTCGTTTTATTTTAAGTGAAAAATCAGCGTTTTACGTAAAACAACTTTAAGGCGTTGGAAGGCCAGAGTTGAGTCAACATCTACAAAAAGGCATGTGATTTATTCTTCTATTGACGTTGCAAAATGTGTACTGTATTGAAACTGGTCATGCGGTCTTGAAGTAGTTTTGTAGGAATATTATTATAGTACTAGTACATACGTAATCTCACACCTTCTTCCCATGGTACCCCAAGGAATGAAGGTGGAAACTACAGAACCCCCCCTGCGACGACCTTTACATACTCCTTTTGTCTCGTTTACGTTTATACACGCTCGCATGTAGTACTAGTAGCAGTAGTAGTATAAAATAGACTATTCGAAGTGTTTTCCCCCAGCACTTTTAATCCCTTGGACCAATAGGCAACAAGCTATCGTAAATATAACAAAATATCACCTTCACTGTTATGTAGAGGTATACCTATTCAAGTTACGTGAAGTTGGGAGCTCTCAAAAACTCACAATATAAATCGAATTGTTCCGCGCATTTAACCCACCAGGTTCGTGAGAGTCGCGTGATTGATCCCGCTAAATGCCACGTACCATTTACTCATAAAAAAGGAAAAACTTTTTTTAGTTTTTGTTTTATAAAAACATTCCGAGATATTTTTTGTTTTGGAATTTGATTCCGTCTTTTCTGCTTTGAAAAAGTATAAGTAAAACAATAACAACGAGATTGTTTTCTGTTTTTCTTAGCGTTTCGTTTTCTTTTATTTTTATTAAATTGCGTGTTTGACGTCGACAATTAGGTTCCGTACAACCCCTTAGTTAGTTTTATTTTATTTTTATGCTTAAATTAACATGCTAGTAATTATTTTGCTGTGGAACGAAACAGCCACTCCATTATATTCTCGTATGTTCAGGAGTACCTACATATGTTGGAATTTGAACATCTTTTGATTAGAATGTCATAATTTTATGACGGTAAAGGTTCAATTCAGACAATTCAGCCAAAATATGTGTGTGTAAAAATTGATTGGTTTTCTCATTACTCGATCTAGTGGGGCATTGCTGGGCCATTTCAGTAATTACTTATTAAGTTTCCAGTGAACTGCAAAACGAAAACAAGCAAATGAATGTTCATTCATTTACAAACACTATGGACGACTGTAGATTATTTTTTGTTGTTGTTTTGTTTTACACCCGAACAAAGAAAACTGTGTCACCGATTAGCAAATAAATGTAACCATTTCTAAAATTAAAAATTACAAAGTTCCTTGTGATTAGGGTCACGCGAGACCGCCGCGTCTTACGCCCCTTCGCGTGTTGCAAAACGGTTAAACTGTATAATTTTTGCGTTCCAGCCACACTGGTTTGTGTTCCGACCCGCATTGTGTAATAATTACGCCCTACGCATTTGTATTTTTTTTTTTTGGACATTTTGTAAATTAATTTTTCTTTCGTTTAGCACTGTACTGTATTATTTATGCTTTTTGCTGGGTTTATCAGTGTTTAAATGTGAAAATGTCAAGTTAAATGTTTAATTAAATTACCCACAGCTCGTTAAGCTTATAATCTAAATAGGTGATGCGTGTATTTAATAGTTTTACATTTAATTTTTATTTATCATAATATTGAATACCAATTTCAATATTTTATCTATACCAATCGATAAAGTATTCAAACGATCCCTCAGAAAACAAACTATGGTAGATAGGTACCTAATGTTACCAATCACACCATTTTAAAATTATAATATGTATCTGAGAACCATAAGGGCTCTGTGGCCTTATATTACCTACTGGGATTTTCAAATGAAAGGCATATTTATATTATAATTTGCTATTTATTTCTAGGACTCATGCTACTCATTTTTAACATGACGCGTTCTCCGTCATCTCTCCCACCCGAACTGGATTCTTTTTCTACCTTCTAAATATCTAAATAGTTTTCAACTCATTATACATGCCAGCAACCAAATATTTTTCGAAGTTGGTTTAACAAAGCCAACCGGATAAAACCGCTATAGTAGGTACGGTCAGCATCAAAAGTTGATTAACACTTCAGTTTTTTTAATCTTAGTTATTGAGCAAAATATTAATTCAAAATTGCAGCAGAAGAATTTTTTTAGAATATATACTCTTGTCTATTATGTGAAAAGCTAAAAATCAGTTTATTGAAAAAAGTTGTTGTCAATTTAATAACTTGTAAAGATGATAGTGTTAATCGACTTTTGATGCTGACTGTACCTACCGAAAGGAAATTTTCAAAAAACCATTTCAACACAAACGCCCCATTCACTATATTGTTGTAAGAATATTTCGTCAAAGTGTCACTTTATTCCCTCGGGAGAGAAAGCTCCGCGAATCAAGTTCTCATTGTAGTGCCCGAGTTATTTCCCACGAAAGGGCTCAATTTTGTATGAAGCGATAACATTTTCATGGTAATGCTTTGAAGATACCTTCTTTCATATTACGTCACGGTTATCCACTTATACGCTTTGACGGCATAACAAAATCTGAGATTCTATGCATAACTATAAAGATTCATAAAATATAATGTATAGATTGTGGGTTTAAGAAACTGTTTATCTTATTTTGATTAATCTAATTAATCTGAATGTAGTAAAAAAGTAGATTCGTAGATATATATAATGTATGAATGCTGGTTGAAGGCTATAAGTGTCAAAATGATAGACTATATATTTGCTCAATAAAAAGCTTAAAAAGAGAGCAAAACAGTACAACAACTAAATAAAATATTTTTACACATAACAGCAACAGCGCTTTGAAGTCGAATACAAGTGTATGTGCAACGTTGCAATCCTATTTAGTCCACCCTGTTATTTACCCCTGATTTCGCATCGCTTTCGATATTACACTCATCTTATTCTCGTGACAATAAGGTTGCTTTTGGATTGTTGCAACTGTCAAGTCTGTCAAAATCACAGTGATCTTTATTCTTGTTGAAATAAGGTTGCTGTTGGGTTGCAGCTGTCACAGGTAAAATAACTTAGAAAGGACTATAATATAGATAATCACCTTTACCTGAGCAAGGAAAAGGTTTAATATAACGTATTTATAAATATAGAATCGTTACATTGCGCGAAATAATGCTACGTCATAATTCTGACCTTACGTCACCACTTGACGAGCTAACAATTCGTATCAAAAACCTACGCTCAAAAATAGCGGCTCGCACAGAAAGCTGTGACATCGGAATTTCTCATTACAGCTACAAGCAAGATTCCCATACATCACGATGGGAAAATATCGCTTTTAACATCCCCCCTCATCCATTAATGGCCGCGCGTACTTATGTTTATACGATGTCCAATAAAAAGCGCACATGCGTCACGGAAGAGTTACGTGTGACGTCAGACAAGTGAAATAACATTCCGACCCCTATTTATGTAGTACTGAGCGAAGGTACGAATGTATGGACTACGGACACGTAGACAAGCAAAATTGCTTGGTTTCAATTACCGGCACTTGATTAAAAAATAATAAAAGTTAATGAGCTCCAATCGACGTAAGTAATTTCTAGCAAGCGCCCGGGAAATCGCTAAACCTTTGCTTTAATTAAGACGGGAAAACATGACCTTCTTAGATCGAGCCTCGAGCTGTACCTACTAACAGCAGAGAGATACAGAAATGCCGTCTACTTAACGATGAAATACGTATATTTACTTTGCTTTGTTGTGTTATTAAGATAATGGGCTTACCTACTGCAATTATTTACGGATGAATTTCCTTTTCTCACCCGTCGTTTTTTAGGGTTCCGTACGTCCGAATGAAAAAACAGGACCCTTATAGGATCACTCGTGTGTGTGTCTGTCGGTCTGTCACAGTCAATTTGCTCCACATCTATTAGACCGACTAAGTTGAACTTTGGTACACCTATAAATTTCTGTGAGCAAAACACGGACGTATAACGTAAATAAATGAATTTTGAATATAGGAGTCACTTATGGGGGGCAAACTAGAAAATTAAAAATAAAAGTATTGCAAACTGTACACAAAATCTAAAAGAAAGATCTTGCTGTGACGGTCAATTAATAATTTTTTTTTTGTAATTTTAAAATAAATGGTTTTTAAGTTATTTAAGGCAATAGATGGTAAATTGACCATTCTCTCTAATCTCCGAAGCAACTGAGCCTAAAATTTTGATAAAATTACAGAAAATTGTTCTTTCCTAATCGATTACAGGAAAACCTACCTATAAGAAGTCTATGAATAACAAGGTAAATCTCTTAACATTATGCGTGTATGTAAGACATGTTTTTCAACAAAAATTTTAAATTTACCTTTCAGTCCGGAATTGGAAATGTTCAGGCTGTATCAATTGAGTCTGAGACGGAACCCTCAGGGCGCGAGTCCTACTCACACTTGTCCCGTTTTTTTATTCTTATATTCCGGTTGTTTTAATTTATTTTGATAAGATAACAATAAGCACTTCGTAAACTAATCACCAAAACGAAGAGTTTTAAAGACAAGAAATAGATATAAAAGCCAGCATGGCGGATACTTTAGCCGGTGGTACAGCAGAAATATCACAATCACGGCACATTAACTCATAATATGGATCATTGTTGTCTCAGAAATACATTAATTTAATTATAAGTAGGATAGGTTTATACCGATATTCCCACGGGATCGAAACTTATGCGGGTGAAACCGCAGGGCGCAGCTAGTACTTAATAAACCATCATCTTTGGCTATCCGTGACTTATCATTCAAGCTAACATCCAAGGTGTGTGCGACCCATTCAGCAGCGCATACAGCGCTAATCTCGGGAACTACCAGCCGGATTAAAAAAAAATATTTTTGCATTTGATTGACCAATTCACTAAACATCTCGCTAGGACACTTAGGACCCGATCAAAAACAAAAAAGTCGGAAAGAAAAGTAATCCCGCGGGTAGGCGATGCGATGCACCGGGGTGAGTCAGAACTTTCACGAGGACGAATTCGCGGGCAGTAGCTAGAGTATTTATTATGTAAGTGTAGGTAGCATACCTACAAAAACCAAAGATAATTGAGAAAATAGATTGGTGATAAAGATTTGAAAAAAAAAAACCATTGAGGCTGAGTAACAAAAAGGAACTAATATTTCACCGTGTCTTAGGGGAGCTATCCAATCCTAACCCATCTAGTCGGGATAAAAACTTAGGTCTTTTTGCGACACAAAAGTGATTGAATTACATACAAAGACACTGAATGAAAACGTGAAAAGACGGAAATAATCTCTGTTCTATTTTTAAGGAAAAATAAATACATTCAGACAAACATGAGATATATATTTTGTCTAGACACACTCATAAATATACATGCAGATTATTAGATAATTCAAGAAAAGTGTATAATGAGCATAGGTCCATTCAACTTAGGAGGTTGTCGTCTTCTTAACCGGAATTTCCTGTGGATGTCTCAATAAAGACAAAATTAAGGCCTCCAGCCAGGGCTTAAAAAACTTAGCAGCAGCTCCTCACTACAGTAAACACCTTATAAAACGCTTGTAATGAATCCATAAACCATAGCGCGATTCAGGAAGGTACTACGCCATCTATCGAACAAGAAGGTAAGGGTAGGTTGAGAGTTTATAATTATTTTGATCTGGTTTTCCTGTTATTTCATAATGACAACGGCATTTATGCTGCCCGGTTTTTTAAATTGTTTCATACCTAGCATTAGTTGATACTTTTAAATTACCTATAGACAAACCGAAATATATAATTTTTTTAAGTACATTTCGGGTTTCTATTTATAGACAGGCTGATTTTTGCTTTTCGAAGAGTTTAAAACAGAAGACGAACTAGCAGGGGATCGAGAAGGAGGGGGGCGGGGGGGGGGTGGAAGAGGGGCTTAGGGGATCAGACCGGAATAAATCCTATTATCCGTCACAATACTGACAACTGACAGCAGGTTTCAGTAAACGATATTTTATTGGCAGAAAAGATATAGATTCCACAAGCCAGACAAATTAAAGAACAGAAACTCAACAACTTTATTTTCTCAGTAACACAGACTTTTCCTTTTAAACCCAACTCGCAACCATCGAACTTTTCACCGCAGCTAATATAAACTGTGTCACCATAATGGAATCCGGAGCGGCTCCAAATTACGTAGTAGCATGTCTCTCCATTAGCTCTGTCTTAATTAGGAGCCATCAGGGAAGATCTCTAAAGCTAAGTTGGTCGCACGGGGACGCCTTAATCCCGTCATCAAAATTCTGATCACGCGTCCCCAGTTTCTATGAGTGTGCCGAATGTCAGCACTGCCCTCAAATTTATAATCGAAAGGGATCGGAGCTGCCTCTATAGAGGTTTTTGGTTAGCTGGTTTTTTATGCGAATAGTACCTATCTTATATTTAGGAGAATTTTGTAAACTTAGTTTATTTATCTCTTCTACAAAAACATTATGAACCTACTTATTTATTACATTATTTTAAAGTAAGTGATCGACAGCGATGCGGAAGAATTTTTCGACGCCATATTTTAGTTTATTAGTTAATATAGCATAAAAAGTTTATTCATTGTATATATTCTTAACCTAAAACATAAATTAAATACTCATGAAAATGAAAAAAATTAAGTGCTGTTCTTTGTTCTAATAAATTTACTAATTTTGTGGATCATATCAAAGTTAGCAGATAGCAATGGTTAATACAATAAAATTTTAAGTTACATTGACCAGATTTCAAATTAGTAACGCAGTAGTTTCGTACTTAGGTTATCAAAAGTGGCTCGTGGCCAAAACGTGTTTCATTTTAACATACCGCTTACCAAAGGTCTAATTATTGTGCATAGCTGTAATTTTTATTTATATCTTTGGAAAATTTCACCTTTTTGGTACACATTATATCAAAGAAAAACAATTGGTGTTTTCTCACGGACTTACGGGCTTAAGTATTTATTAATTGACAAGCCGTGCGCCTGCTGGAATTTCTCATCGGCAAAAATGCATCCCCTGTTTAACACCTTTAGGGGATGAATTTTCAAAAATCCTTCCTTATTGCTCACTTTCGTTGTATAAAGAACTGTTGTGCAAAATTGTATGCTTCTAGATTCAGCGGTTTAGGCTGTGCGTTGTAAATACAGTAAGTAAATTAATTTAAGAATTTTATTAAGTAGATTAGTCGGTCCCTCAATGTCGTGTCTACTTTCATTTCTAGATGAAAATCATATCTTCTGCTGGCCTTATAGACGAAACATCGCTGAATAATAATCTGTATGCAGTCTGAAAGCTCGGGAATTGGAAACCATTTCTTACTTCTTTGCATCATCATCTTCCTGCCCTTATCCCATGTTACTTGGGGTCAGCGCAACACGTTTTCTTCTTCCATTCTCCCCTGTCAACGGTCACGCTATCATTCACTCCCTTCTCTTTCATATCATTCCTCACACAGTCCATCCATCTTTTCTTCGGCCTTCCTCTCCCTCTCCAGCCATCAACATGTATATTCATCACTCTTTTAGTCACATGCGTTTCGTCCCTTCTCATCACATGCCCATACCAAGCCAAACGATTTTCTTTCAACTTTTCTGTCACTGGCGCCACTTTCAAACTTCCTCTTATATACTCATTTCTTACTTCTTTACATATCTTCTTCTTTCTTCTTTACATTCTGGTTTTTTTTTTTAGATTATATTGTTGTGTATGAATGTAAACGAAGCAAAAGGAGTATTTTAAGGATCGTAGCAGGTCGGGGTAGCGGGATTGTCCGAAGGGGTTACCACTACCCCGGAACATAAAGGGCTAAGGAAGGAACACGGGTGGGTTTTAGTCAGTAAGAGTCTGACACTTCCTTCCGCTCCACCCATAGCGGGAGGAGTCATTTGATGATCTTCCACCTCAAAAAAAAAAAGGGTCGTAGCAGGTGGCGTTCTTTAGTTCCTGCCTAACCCCTATGGGAAGAAAGTGTGAAGAATTAAGGTTATGATAAGAGGCATCTTAAGATACCGGTTATAACGAGAAATCCGTAAGTTAATGCTGCCAAAATAAGTTACTTAAAGCGTTTATTGTTTTAAATTCAAAATAGAATAGTACCTCCCATGAATACATAAGTAATGTAAGTTAAGTGTCGCGCTCAATGTTGTCTAGTCTTATTATTTCCCTAGCTAGGAAACTGAATCCTACGCGCTTAAACCGGATCAAAATGAACCGAGCGCAGCTTTAACTGGATCTCTCCTACAACGAGCCCTGTAATACTCTACAAATTCAACTGACTGTACTAAATCTTTAAAAATAACTTACTTATAACAAAATATCGCTGGATTTTTAGGTACTTTTACGTATACTGTATACTGACGCTTTTATTATGAAACAGGCTTCCTTTATGAGCTGCGTCGCTTTAGCCGAAACACGATAATGATGATGATGATTGATGATAAAAAGTACAGCTCATTCTCACGTAACTACTGTACCTAATAATCGCCTGATTAAAATCAGAAAGAAGTTGTTGCTCAAAATAAAGATAAAGTTGGACAGTTATTTACACAGGACTACATAGTAAAAAACAATAATAAAACTGCAACAAATATCAAATAGCTTAGCCGTTTTATTCGTGCAATCCCGATCAGCATATAACCGTAGTCTTATTTCAACTTTTTAAATATCGTACGTAACATCTGTGCCCCATTTTCCTAACTATCGGTCGGGCGAGACGTTTTGTTCCCAGTTCGGTTTCCAATATTTATGGTTGGTGTGACAATATTGTTTGTTTGCCGTAACTTCTAAGCCAATTAAGGGGAATTCGTGAGCGTCTTCAAGTGGCAGTTTCGGTACAAATTAACTACGAGGCAAGTCCGTCGATTGGGTTTCTAGTCACGAACAAACTGAATTTAGATGAGTGTATCAATGTGTATGGTCAGGCGGAGCTAGGGCGCGGAGGTCTGCGCAAAAACTTTTCTGTTTGATGAAATTGGGTCTATAAATAAAAAGCTGGAGCCGTCATATTGCGTATGTATCAACATGTGCGCGTTTCGTTAAAATATTCCTAGGCATAACGCTGTTTTTCCTTGTTCAGAAAAAGTGTGCATACGAACCTACTTCGTGTCCCATCTGTAACCTTATGGTTGTTGGTTGTTCAGTTGTTTTATACTTACCTAACCAATCATATATCGTATTTTTTGTATAAAGATTTGAATAACAAACAATTTATTTGCACCAACAAAAATCTTTTTCCTAATCTTGTACCACTAGGGACACCCTGGTGTCAAAGGACCTTAAACTGTTATCTCCAAACAAAATGCATCCCCGTAGTCACACAACAGAAACAAAATTATTTCATGGAAACGAAATCCAAATCGAATTCTGTTATCGTATGTAGCATTCTATACGCTGAGCTGAAGTAGATAGTGCCTGATAACGGAGCATAGCACGGCGGCGCATAGAAATGGGCTCGCTTCCAGTAGACTACACCGGCGGCGCGGCGGGCGAGTGTATAGAATAATACGTATTTTTACTTAGATGCACTTTAAACGGATTTTGTATTAGGTGTTTATTTTTAAAGAGCATTTTGAAATACGCGTTCTAGAAAATTGTTTAAAGAATTTTTAACTGCGCGTTCCGAGACTACTCGATAGCTTTTTGTATAAAGATATTACTTTGAAGTACATTAGCCGCGTGTGAATAACTCCATTCAACCCGTGGGCAGTTTATAACGACAATAAAAGTTACTGAAAATTTGTACAAACATAAAATTCTTTACGTTTAGTTTTGTGATGCATCTAAAATTTTATTATGTCGTATATCAGCCATGCTATACAACAATAACAGCCCGGAAAAGTTGTTTTACGTTTGTTAAAGCCCACTTTTAATCTTGCCTATTATTGATAACATTTTAGTTATTATGGGAGAGACAAAATTACGTAATCCTCGTTTTAAAGTGTTTCTAAAACTCTAAGTCCTGTGACAGTAGTGGACACAAGCTGAAACTTTCATAATTTCGCTACAGAAACTAACGATAACGGGTGGGCTTGAGCGAAAGGCATATTTTATCAGTTTTGGCGGATAAAGGCTATCAACCACACCTGAGACTTATTTTACGCCCAACGTGCCAATATCCATATCCGTGACATAGGTAGGTTAGGTACCTAAGCGGTAGACGGTTATCTACTGGTGAGGTGGGTTTGGCACCGACTAAACCAATTTTAAAACATAGATTTGCCTTTTTTTTTTACGGCGAATAAGGAAGAGTCGACAGAGATTTAGAATTGTCAAATAGCTCGACAAGAAAATCTGGAGTATTCCTTTACTAAAAAGTTCATCTGTCTGAAAGTTTTTGTTTAAAGGAACTTAATTTGGCAGCTTTAATTGGTCCATGTCATTCTTTTTTCACCCCAGGATTTTTTAGCTTGTTCGGTGACCAGAATCGCTCCAGTATCAGCGGTACCTACGTTCATATCCAACCTACCCACGAGCCCACTCGTCCGGGTGAATTCAACGGATAAATCATAAAAGTCGCGCGCAGGCCACCGGACGGAATTAGCTTTGTTAATTCTAATTTGTTTTGTTACCTCGCCGGTTTGAATTATGACCGTTTATTGTTTCATGTGTATGTACATAATAAATGTGTAATGTACAGCCCAAAAACTGTGTTTTGCTTTTGTTATTACGATTGTACTATGCCATTGTTTGTCTAGTTTCTACTGTGTTTTTGTTGAATTTAGTGGGCGGTAAAAAAGGGTAATACCGCTGCGTGAGCGAAAATGTTTATTATTGTGGTGTAAAAGCTACAAAGGTCGGGCGAAAATTAATAACACTAACATTTTAATTAATTGAAAGACAACAAGACTTGAATCTGATAACTCAGGCACGTAAATGAGAGGTCGGGCCCCGTATGAGGTCGGATCATTCGATCAGCAAGGTTAAGCCACCGTATATCCGGCTGCCCGTTGGATTACCGCGCGGATGTGACGTCGGCCACCGGTTATCATAACCCGGTCGGATCTAAATCCCTTATACAGAAAGTTACCCTTAGTACACACGAGATAAAGTTGAAGAAGAACTCGCTCGTCATCCATAAACAATGGCTGAACTTTATGCGTGTATCGGTTTTTAATCAACTACGGCGAAGTTACGGGAAGGTATGATTGTGACTTAAGGTTAATATAATATTTACAAACGTCTAGCAAGTTTATTAGTTATTTATGCAACTGTTGTATAATAAGGGGTATTAAAACACGAATGTTGGTTTATCACATGAGTGTTTTAATACCTAATTATGTATAGTTGTATACAAGACTTTATCTACACCCATGATATGAATCGTCTATAAAAGGTTCTGAAACCATAGTGTACAGTGTTGTAAGAACTCTATGTAAATTCATGGAAAGTTTCATTACTGAGTATCTGAGCTTGTATAACTCGTTTTTGTAAACAACAAAGTAATTTGCAACACTAATATCGAACAAAAATGGCGGGATACGACGTGAATTCGAATAACATATAAGTTTAAAAAAAATAATATGTCGCTGTGATAGTGAAATGCGCGTGCATGACAATGTTTTTTTTTTTTAAATTCATAAAGATACCACGAATTGAGTGGTGAGAATGTGGCTGTTTGATGAGTAAGGAAGGGATCGAAAAAAACAAAGGAGTTGCATAATGAAGTACAACATTATAACACTCGTTTTGATGATATTATGGTTACTATGACACTGGATGTTTTAATGTTGGCAATAAATAAGCTAACTGTATAGAGAAACTTCTATAGAGGATTTATAGCTTGAGTGTAGATAAAATTGTTTACACGTATAAAGAAAACACTCTTTTCTTGCTGACTTGTACACGTGCTTGTTTCAGAAAAGTTGGACTATTTTTCGACGAAAACGAGGCTATCATAAGCTGCTTACAGAATTATAAGAGTAGCGTTATTTTCCAAATTATTTATTTATTTATTTTAGTACATGGAGGACTTACAGCTAATAAAAACAAACAAAAAAGAAAACCATAGTCACCAGAAAGCCAATTACAAATCCTCACGTATAGACTTATAATAGTTATTTAAGGTGTGAGCACAAAAACAATAAAAACACCGCCTAAATTAAAGTAAGAAGTAATACACATACAGTAATGTACATAATAAAGAGTATTCTATTCTATTCTAATATAAATAATAAAATAACAAAAACAAATAATATAACCTACCACTACTTGAAAAATTTGAGGCTTAAGCACCTTCTGGCCGAATTCACACTAATTGTGAATGGATCAAAATCATATTCCTTGCATATATCATTGAAATTTCTGCTTGCTCGCACAATGTAACTGTTCTGCGTATAATTCGAGGATGTGTGAGGCACACGTATGGGTGGATTAAAACGAAAAAATTATATTCTTGAACATCGTCTTTGGTTCCTTTGATATCTCCCGGCATTGTATACGTTCTTTAAGTCATCATCGTCTGCTCTATCAAAATCAATTACAGCCCTGACATAAAGAATGTCTCTAAATTAATGCTGAAAACTTTTCCATCCTGCATGTGACAGGGGATAGACCGTAGTCAGGTAATAGTTTTAATTAATTTCAAGTAGGTACCTACGCAGGTAGTTGTTCATCAAGAGTGATACGGGACTCTAATGTTAATCTAGGTTACGTTACGAATAGCTATTAAAAAGAACCTCCAGGAAAAGGTTGACTGGGAGAAAATGCGTCAATGCATTATGTACCTAACTAAGTACTTTTTACAGCCTTTTAAAGTATGAGGAGGTATAAGTATGTATTTATGGATGTACAATGTAAAGATCTGATTGATGTTAAGAATTATTGAAGTAAAAATACGTGGGTCTTTTTAAATGCTCTAAACTGTAATATATAAATACTAGCTGCGCCCCGCGGTTTCACCCGCGTAAATGTCGATCCCGTGGGAATATCGGGATAAAAACTATCCTATGTCCTTTCCCGGGACTCAAACTATTTCTATACCAAATTTCATCGAAATCGGTCCAGCCGTTTTCATGTTATGTCGTGACAACGGAAAACGGGTTTCATTTTTATATATATAGATAAGTAGGGATATATGGAACAGGGGAATGATGCTTTATTGGACAGCAAAAATATAGGAGCAACATAAAAATATTTTTTGTGTACTTCATCTAAATATATGTACGAAAATACAGTCATCATTATCATTTACCTAGCCTTTTCCCAACTACGTTGGGGTCGGCTCCCAATCTAACCGGATGCAGCTGAATACCAGTGTTTTACATGGAGCGACTGCCTATCTGACCTCCACAACCCAGTAAAAGAAAATACAGTCTCCTTAAAATATAAAAAATTACGAAACTCAAAGCCCAAAATGTTGCTTCAAAATCCGTAAAAATTCGCAGCATCACCGGCTATTATCCGAACCGTTTACATCAGCTTCTTGAACGATATACCTGAACATTTGGTACATTTGTATTCCATCAATTTGCGCATCTCGTATGCGCCGGAGCGCGGCCGATCGTTTGCGTTATATGTGCTTCGCATAACTCATTGGGCGGCTCTGCCCAAATGTTACCCTATCCTTCCTTTGTGAGACGTGGAATGTCTGTAATCTGATTGTGATGGTCTAGCGTTTATATTGTGTTATTTCAACTCTAACTTTCGTATTGGCCATAAGGTCTTCAAATAAGCTGTTAAAAGCTGTTGGACAATTTTTTCCCCTCTCCCTTGTGCAGTTCTTTATTTACATACTAGGTATACCTCAATAAATAAAATAATCTATACTAATAATTATACTATAACCCCTTACTAATAAACATTGTACCTATAGCGTCTGTATAGGTACACAACGCTTTGTCTTCTTCTTTCGAAAGTCAAATTACTGACGTCTAAAAGAGAGAAATCGGTGTGTAACTATTCATCTGATATAATACGTTTATTAGTAAGGGGTAAAGAGGTAAATTTTGTTTGTTTGTAAGTTTGTATGCAGGGGGTAATCTCTGGAGCAACCGGTCGGATTTGCAAAATTTTTGAGGAAGGCTATAGGCTATTTAACATCACGCTATGGCCTTCAAGATCCGAGCAAAAATAAAAAGTCAGAAAGAACGCTGCGAAAACGTAGTGATAGCGAAGGCAGGTGATGCGATGCGGCGGGGCGGGTCGGAGGAACAAGAAATTTTAAGCGGATGAAGTCGCGTGCAGAAGCTAGTTAAAAATATAGTTAATAAGTGTAACGAGAATTATAAAAGGTTTTCTAACTGATTTCTTTAATTAATATTCAGCATTGGCGCGAGTTCATACAGCATGTATTTTCTTTCCTCGCGAAATTTTTCTGAATTTTATTACAAAAATTTCTTTATAAAAAGCTTAAGTATATTCCTTGGAATTTAAGAAAAGAAGTTCCGGGAAAGTACTTAGTTGAGTAGTTTTAAAGCCCTTTTGTTAGCTTTCTATTATCAAAGAATTGCCTTCTGAGTATTTCTAAACAGATTTTAATATCAGATTCCTTTTATACTTCAGTTACGTATTTCAACCTTTTTGGATAAAGCCTTATTTTGGCAAATCTGTCGCTGAATATAATAACAATTCTAGAAAACACAAAGTATCTTTACAAAGTGGACTTCATTACTAAGTATCTCTTAATACCCGCTCCTTGAAATAAGCAGACGACATTTAAAAGGCAAGTAAATATATTTTTCCTCTCAATTGCACCTTGAAATCCTATTTGCTTATCTCGCTTCATTTTATTTCCCAATAGTGATTGCAGGCACCTGGATTCTACCATTACTCTTTTAAAATTGCAAACTTTATAGCGTCAATATTTCAGTGAAATTGCAGAGCTGTTCACAGAAATCATTTATTTCAGGAAATACAACGTTGCTTTTTCTTTGATTTCAAACTAAGAAGTCTGTTGGTATTTAAATCTGTTGCTTGCAAGTAATTATTTCTTAAGATTCTTACTGCATTTTTCTTTCGTGTAAATTAAATTTCTATTCGCTATAGTAGTAAATAGAATTTAAACAATAATAATAGGTATTTGTCTTTTGTTTAGTCTGTGAAGCTCACGGTACGTGGTGTGCCTTCAAAAACTCAAAAATGTTAAATATTTTTCAGCGCGAAGCGTATTGGAAACAATCATTCAACTTAAAGGATATTCGGCAAAAGCCCCGACGAAGTCACCAAATGTACGAACTAATTTCGGCCGTTGAAATGGTAGTAGCACTTTTTGGGAACGGTAAATTAGATCGGCATCGCACGTGACCGGCTTTATAATATCTACTCTACGTTCTACAAGCGTAGGTATTAGACACAGTATTTACTTTTCAATAGTGCGTCTCCCTCACACCTTTGGTGATAGTAAAGGATGGAATAAACCGGGGTACTATTAGTGGGTAATACGCCGTAGAAAATTCACTGACGCAGCAACCTTCATTACTGCCCCTCGTGGAGGAAACAACCCTGCCGCTGGCCGAACATTATTACCGAATAATCCGCGTTTACACTGAAAGACGTTACAAATTTTGTAAAGGTGAAAAAGTGCTCAATTTACTCGGATGGCCGAGGTTTTATCTACCTTTTCCCGTTTATTAATGCCACAGCCGATGCCTGCAGACATAAATAAAGAGGAAAACACCTGTTTGTTTATCTTTTAAACACGTTTGAGTAGGAAAAGGTTAATACGGAAGAATTTGGGTATCAGAATTGGATGAGAATGAGAGAGGAAGAAAATGCGTACCTTGTTTTGTAGTCAATCTAAAATTGAAAGGTAATATTGCTTTTACATAAAAAATACGTATGTTTTTCATTGTCAATACTGTAATTTATTATTGCTATCTTTTTACGAATCAAAGCTCTAATACAAAAAATGCATCTACCGTATTTTCATAGTAATAATTCTTCGATACAAATAAAAAGCAGATATTTTATAGTACACCTTAAATTAGATCCACGCAGAACGCTACCCGCATCGATAAAAAGGTTGAGCTTAGCTTTTTCTGATTGCAAAAAGAGAGCGTTTCTTTCAATACTGCAATATAAAGAATATATAAAGTGCTTATACGCTGCAGTTGGTCTGAGACTCCTTTGGAGTTTCTTTAATATAAAGGAATCTTTATAGGAAAACATTATCGAAAGCACGGTGACAAAACAACTTGGCCAAATTACAAAACCGCATCTCATTTTAGAACTCCTTATGTAGAGGAATTTTAAAATACGGAAATAAAAACTCGATTTATCGATACCGGAAATATGAAATAACGTAAGGGACAAAACTAAGATTTACAGGAGAGCAAAAATAAGATATTTTTTTACAAAAACTGACTATAACTTTTTAACTACATGTTTTATGTAAAAAGTGTCTAGGACAAAGTTTCTTAGATTTCTTCATTCTTTTAAGCTAAAATAGCAAATATTGATTAAAACCTATAGTTTTAAAGATAGCATGTCCCTTACGTTAAATAATAATGAATACGGGTGACATACGTTAACAAAATTTGAGATGTAAATTAACAGCATTGATGTAAGGGACATTATAGGAAATAAACAAATATTTTTTTTGATGTAAGGGACATTATAGGAAATAAACATTTAGTGTTTTTCAAAGTAAAGGTCTCTTTAATGGTGTACTCTTTATTGCTTATGCTGTTAATAAATTTAAAAAAATAGAATTTAACACATTCAGGACCTACTGCGCCTAACAATATAGTTTAAACCTAGTTGCTGACATAAAAGGATAAAAAATAAACAAAAAAAATAGATTAAAACTTTTATTTGTACTCACTAATCCTCTTTTATAAACGCAAATAACTCGCATAAATAATGCTAAGTACAACATAATTGCTCGATAAGCAAGAGGACTTTTTCTGGCTGATTCCATAAATGATGGCCACTGGAGAGGTCCCCAAACCATCAGTTTTTAATCTCCCTTTGAATGATAACATGCATGCTGTCTATTCATCCTGCATTAACTGCTTAATAAGTTGTAATTTTTACATGACCTACTTACCAATATTTTACCTATTGGAAGGTATGTTTTTATTAGGATTCGAATCATTCTATCTCAATCAATCAACTCAGCCTATTACAGTCCACTGCTGAACATAGACCAGGCTGCGTCACAACACTCTGTCCTCCGCCTTCGGCATCCAGTCCGTTCCAGCCACCTTTTTTAGGTCGTCCGTCTGTCTAGCTGGGGGGCGTCCCACACTACGCTTGCCGACACGCGGTCTCCACTCAGGACTCGTCTGCTCCACCGGCCATCGGTCCTTCGATAAACATGGCCAGCCCACTGTGTGAATGGGGCTGGTGGGGTGGCAACTGTTTACTCTGCAAGCTATGTCGGTAACTCCGGTTCTTTTCCGTAAACTTTCAATCCTAATTTCATCTTTCAAAGATACTCCGAGCACAGCTCGGTCCATAGCGCGCTGAGAGACCTTGAATTTGTGAACCAGCCCGACCGTCAGTGTCCACGTTTCGGCACCATATATCATGACGGGCAGAACGCACTGGTTGAAGATCATAGTCTTCAAACACTGCGAGATAGGCGACGAGAAGACTTGACGGCTTCTTCTGTCGGCTTCTTTCTCAAAGTTGTGTCTACCGAGCTGGATTATTTGCCCTAGGTAGACATAATCCTTCGCAACTTCGAGAAGCGACCCTTCGATGTAGATTGGACTCGGCAAAACGTGCGAATTGTACATGACTTTCGTCTTGCCCAAATTCATGCCGAGGCCAACCCGCCGAGGAGCTACATTTAGGCTGTGCAGCATTTGGTTTAGCTGTTCCAGCGTCTCTGCCATTATGACGATGTCATCGGCAAATCGAAGATCTGAAATGTACTCGCCGTTCACGTTGATAGTCCAGTTCAATCCAGCGTCTTGAAGACGTCCTCCAACGCATTTGTAAACAATTTAGGGGATATAATATTCCCCTGTCTCACCACTCTGAGCAGTTGGATGGGGCTGGTTTTCTGATCCTGGATCTGGACAGTCATCGTGGCAGTGTCATACCAACATTTCAACACTTCGATGTAGCGCCAGTCAATTCGACATCGTTGCAGAGAGGCCAGAACTGCCCACATTTCGATGAAGTCGAAGGCTTTCTCGTAGTCCACAAATGCCATACACAGCGTCTGATTGTACTCCTCGGTCTTCTCTTCAATTTGCAGAACAGTATGAATGTGGTTTACGGTGCTGAAGCCTTTTCAAAAACCGGCTTGTTCAGGCGGCTGGAACTCGTCAAGTATTCTGGCGGGACGGTTTGTGACGACCCTCGAGAACGCTTGTATACGTGGCTCAGAAGCGAGATGGGTCTATAGTTCTTCAGCAAAGATTTAAGGTTTTATTCCATCTAAATAGACCAATTTTTTTAATTACTGAACTCCATTTATGACTAAACAATAATTTATCAAAAGTAGTAAGAAATAATTACCTGTTTATGTGATTCCTATAATGTTCATAATTTTTTGCCTGCGGGCTAGAGAAGTGAAGATAACTTTTCATCACTCATGTTTAGAATCCAGATAAAACTTTTACTAGGTACTTGTAGTTAGATCAATGAAAACGATGATGTGTTACTTAAATGAAGATGTGTAATGTCACAAACAGTGTTACGAAATACTAAGTAAGGGTCACGACCGCGGAGGTAAAATCAAACACAAAATCCGTATTGCTATCTAGCTCAGACATGTTGCACTGTTTTCCGTGTGACAGAGACGTATAATAATATTCGTTTCGATAAGTTTTAGATGTAAAGGACAGGTCAATTATTTTCGATGCTGAAAAATTAACGTATGGGTCAATATGATTATGATAATTCGAGCCACAATTTAACGTAAGGGACCTGGTATTTGCACCTACTCAGGGAATACTAATGTATAAGACCTGTTGTAAAATGTTCTCGATTTTTTTTTAATGTAAAAACCAAATACTGTGAGTAAAGAGACTTACATTAGTTTTTATAAAAATATTAATTTAAAACGTCCTATACAGCCAGTTTTTGCAAAAAAAATGGTCTAGACCTGCGGAAAATATGTAATGTAAGGGACATTTTTTTTGAGATATTGAGATTTTAAATATACCAATCGATAGAGCAAGAAATTACGAATCCAATGATATATATAACTCATTTTCGACAAAATGTCCCTTACGTTATTTCATATTTCCGGTATCGTTATAAGAAACTCTCTGCAGTTTTAAAGTATGATACTTAGCTTTGGGCTGATAACTTATAGAAATTATCGATGTCACTCACTTTTATTTTTGTAGACCGCACCTTGCAAACAATTATCACCAGTGCCAAATATCATTCAGAACTGTTCGACACTCGCGGCTTGGTTCAACAAAGAACGCCGAAAGTTCTTAATTTATAACAATTGTAAAATAAAATGAAACAGGGTCCCTAAAAGTTCCGAAAAACAGTAAGCTCAACAATTAAGGACTTAGATAAAATACAAGACAGAAACTACTTCATAACTCGTTTCAGAAATTTTATAATACATTTTTCATAACAAGCAATACCCCTGTATAATGAGAGGAGACGGAGACCCGGCTAGTTGGGCGATTAATTAACATCACTGCCCTCTAGGGGGCGCTGCTCTCGGAATTATTCACTATTCCGTTCTTACCCTTCTGCGAAATAATTATTAACAGTAAACCTAATTAATTTCCCTTCTTGAAGTCCCCACATTATCCAAAGTGAATTTCAACTTTTTTGTTTCGCAATTCCATTTTTATTTCAGGTGGCTTTTGTGGCTAATTACTCAAAGATTATGAAGGTTTTGATGAAGGCTTGTAAATAAAAACGCGACCCTTTTATAGAATCTTTTTTTATTTTTCTGTATCGAGACCCTTGAATTGTATTTTAGAGCTTTGTGTAAGACAACAAATCTGAAAGTAGAAACGGAAAGATACACCCCAAGTAAAGCTTAAGAATCCGTAGCAATCCCAGCAATTCGTTAGTTAACTAAGTCCATTAGTAAATGGTACCGGTCCATTTCTATCTGATTAGAGGCCATCACAATCACTCGAGTCCCGATTCAAAGGGATTCCTAAAAATAAAGTTGTATAGGCAGGCTTCGAATTATGTGCGTCTCGATAATTTGAGACCAACCTGTACAACGAGGGCTGATAAAATCTCGCGAGGGGTTCCTTTTGTTCACACTTCACGTATTCGCAAATGAGCGATAGAGGAAAAAGGCGTGAGTGAGATTACGGCGCATTCCAATGTTACGGGGCCCAAGGAATCTTTACAAAGCAGATAAATACCGCAGATGCCCTCTTTGCTACGAAACATCCCTCCGATTTCTTTGTACGTTACGTACAGATGAATGTGGGACATCTTACTTCGTGGCGTATTAGTTAATGGCTATGGTAGGATACTTCATTATTTTTATAGCAATTCGAAATTTTATTGTGCAGTTTGCTCTTCTTTGCTCTTAAAGTTTCCTACGTATTGCAATGCTAAGTTAGTCTCAAAGTTTGATTTCGTTGCATGATATAAGCAATGACCCCCTTTTCAAGCATATAATTATAATACAAGACAATTATATCTGCATAGTGTAGGTCTTCTTTGTCGCATATACAAGGAACGGTAGCTATATAAATTTGGCCAAGGCTTCGAGACCTGTCTGAGAACGTCGTTGCCCAGTGAAGCAGAAAATGACGTAAATGGCTATCTGGAAATTTAATTATAAAGGAGCTGATGTTGTCCATGCTTTTATTTACCTGGGTTCGGACCTAAGTAAAGAAAGAAAGAAAAGAAAGAAAGATAATACGTTTATTTGCGGTGAACATGACGCAAAAAAAAAAACATAAACACAAAAAAAAATAAAATAAAAGGTAAGGGAAACATGCGTCACATCCACGGAATACGGCTATCGCTCAGCATAATGCTGCGACCCTATGCAAGACAGAGCCCCAGCGCTGGTTAAGTAAGCGAGAGTCACTTCAGTAAAACACATACGGAAGACACGTTAAGTACTTAGTTGTTCCTGGCTGTCATTCGTGGACCATTGGCAGTCGTTACGGGTTATCAGAAGCCCGAAAGTGTGACAACCAGTCTTACCAATGTTATCGTATTATAACCCAGGAACTGGGTTGTGGAGGTCAAATAGGCAGTCGCTTCATGTAAAATACTACATACACGGTTAACCGTTTGACTGGAAGCCGACCCCAACATAGTTGGGAAGACTCTTGGCAGCTGATAATGTTCTTCAGACAGATTGTTAAAATATACTCCATGCAGTTTTTTAATTAATAGGTACTAAAACTGCTATAAAAATAGATCTTCCCGATCTGTTTAATGACGTAAATTGCTTTTCAATCTCATTTCAATGATAACTTAATTTAGGTGTACATAGTTTGCGACAGAAACACATTAATGACGTTTATATACATAGCTGCCAATTTCCTCGTAACTAATATTATATTGTAACTATTGTAAGCTCATAGTACTTTAGAGTAGCGTGTCAGTGAATCTATTGGTATTTGCTATTGGGATAATACTGAGGACCACAAAGGATCTAATCACCATACATTGGCAGTTTCCTATTAGCAATATCAAAGGCAATACTAGGTATATTTTGAAGCAGGCCTGTATTATGCAAATGTGGACATCGTCGGAATCTGATTTTAGGGAAAATTTTGTAGAACAATTTAATTTCGATTACACAAAAAAGAAAAGAAAAGTTATTCGTTAATCACGTAGCTATATTATGATAATCAAAATAGCATTTTTTTGAAGTGAAAACTTCTTTAGCGGCGTTGTACACTTTTTTGTAATGGGTAAAAAATGTTAAACTCGCTTCAGGACATGTGACCTGATCGAAAATTCGTAAGACGGATGGAGAGTAGACAGCCGGAGCGGCGTAGGAGAGGAAGTATTCCCCTCTTTTTTTACGGCGCGGCGAAAATGTATGCCCTGTTTCGTTTAGGCAGCGCAGGGCGCTTGCGTGAATGTTCGTGTGTGTTTATGTTACGGCGTGGCACGCGCATCCATGGATGGTGACAGCTGATGGCTCGACCGTCTGTGTAGTGGGCACACTGCTGTGTATTCGTAAAATTCGTGTATATAAAGTTTTTAAAATATGGAAATTGAACAAAGTGCATCTATTAATGAAAAAAGTGACGAAGAAATAGCGAAAGAAAATGAGTTATATTAATTCAATTAATAGTTGATTTATTTCAACGTTAATATTCAAGTTTTCACTTCTGCCGGCACTCCCGGAGTGCAACCCGTCTTTCTTTTTTAAATGAGATTTATTTGAGTCAGCCTTTACAGGTTTACCTGCAAAGAACTTCAATTCTGGTATCCATTATCTGAGCCGGTTTTGCAGTAAGTGTCAAGACATTTCAAGCAGGCGAAGAAGGTAGGTAGGTCATCATCATTATCGTTATTTCAGTCGACAGACATAGGCCTGCACCCTAATTGCGTAACACACTATTGATCTCAATCTGAATCATTTTGAAGGACATTGCTGATCCATTGCTTCATATGTTTGAAAAATGTGTCTGCTCAACAACGTAAATAACGCAATGAATGTTGTTGAACTGTCAAAATGTAACCCATTGCGTTATACAATTACCCCGCTGACACAAGCATCGCCACATAGACCGGTCCTGTGCTTCATGCATCCAGGGGGTTCTTGCGGCCTACATAAGGTCATCGGTAGGTAGATACAGAAACAGAAAATGACATGGCCGGATTCTGCCCTCAAATTAATTCAGAATACATAAATGTACAGTAATTATTAATATATGAAAATTACTTCTTAAATATACTAAAATTAATCGCAACAATTACATTTCTCTAGAGCAGGCGACAAAAAATGGCAAAAAAATATGTGTGTTAATTGATTTTTTTGGTTTTTAGCAATGCAATACAAATTGCATGTGCGTTTGGATACATGCATAAGACAAACACCGTATCTGTAGCACGCTTGAAGGTTACATTAAAATAAAAAAACACCCGCGACTGCCATAATCGTATTGCTAAAGTAGATACCTGTAGAAGTCAACGTTTTCACGATTATTGCAGACATTATTTTTCGAGCTGCCGTGGCCCGTGCGTCATGATGTTGATCACGTTACGCATTATGCATCGAACATTATATTCAAGAGTGTGTACCTATCCGAACGTCCTAGTTATTTTTTTCACGTTTGTCACCTGTCACTCAGTGCCCTGTACCACGGTAATGTTATCTAACAGTATTGTGACTAGGCCTTGTTCTTGAAATAATTACCTACACCCGCGCGGTAGGTACGTATACACGCGATAGGGCTGCCCGCCTACAGTATTTTAATTTCATCAACCTACTTGAGTTTCTTTCTAGTTTTGTGATTGTAAATTCCAATCAAAACCTCTAACTACCTACTACACAATCCTACTTAAAAAGTAAATTATAATGTAAATCAGAAGGTAGGTACCTACCATTTATTACTCTCATAATCGTTTCATTATGATATTTCGTCTAATTCAATAATATATGTAAGTAGCTAAGTACATAAGTAAGTAGATAGCCTTACTGCTTACAAAATCATCACACCGTCCGTTCGTCACTGTGGCGCATTCGCGTCTGTTTGTTTACCGATGGTATACCGAACTCGAGGTGCGTAGGTATGACTCGCGTTCCAACCGTTTGTATGAAGGTAAAATACTGATATGATAACATTACCACGATAATAGATGACATTACCTACTGTGACATTACCGTGCCTGTGCTCTGTGTAGTTTTGCGTTGACCGTAGCACGTATTACTGTATTCTGTTTATGTTACTCTGTTGGATATTTTAACTTGAACCCACGCTATCGTTTATCGGACTTTCGTTTACGTTAATATTCTGCTGTGCTTACTGGACTTTTTTGTTTACGATTTGGATTATTTGGATTCTGACGCTCACGATGTCAAGGTGCCTGAATTGTAGTGTGGTCACTAATCGAATTCGAAGGCATATTGTAACCACTCTAACACCGCAGTTACAAAATACATGACATGACAGGGAGCCATCTAGAAGCAGTCATGCTAGCGAAGGAGGTGGCGGGATGGCTGAGGGAGAGAGCCTCAAGTCCCAGCCGCCACGGGAGATACTCCGGGCGTCGGAAGCCGCGTGACGACTCCCGGCCACCGTAGGCGCGGGCCTGCGGACGGAGAGTAATGGGTAGCTCACAGTCCGATCAGGACCAGGCCCGTGCCGGACGGCGCGTACGTGTTCCACGCGCGCCTCAAAGAGATGTCAGCAAAAAGGAAGGGGCCTGCCAGGGCCGAAGCCTGCCGGGCGTGCGGAATTGTCCGAAAGGGTTACCGCTACCCCGGAACATAAAGGGCTAAGGAAGCAACACGGATGGGTTTTAGTCAGTAAGAGTCTGATACTCTCTTCCGCTCCACCCAGAGCGGGAGGGGTCATTTGATGATTTCCCATACATAAAAAAAATGTCATGACGTTGTTATGGTATTTGGGCTGGGCCAGGCATCAAGCAAATATAACGGCACCAGCCTCATTCCTTGATAACATTTTGTTGATCTTTGAAAATGAATAGGCTTCAAACGTAAGAGTAGATAAAAACATTGTATGCCCATTCTTCTCCATACGAAAACTAGCTTATGGAAGGGGCGACTAGAATCAATTTCGTTTTATTGTATTTTTTTACTTTAATGTGCCTATTTGAAATAAATGATTTGACTTTGTATGTGTCTTGTCTGAGTAATTGGAATGATGTTTTTCTAAAAATGTCTGTAAAACAAGTAGCTATACATTTTAGAAGCAAGTGTCTATTCTAGCTACTTAATTAGATAGTTAATTAAATAAAAATTCAAGTGCTATTTTATTTATTTATTTATATTTATTTATTTATATATACTTTATTGTACACCACAAAAATACATAACATGAAATAAACACAAAAAAACACAAATATACAATGGGCGGCCTTATCGCTTTCTGCGATCTCTTCCAGGCAACCTTGGAATGGACAGTGATTTCCCTGGACATAAAATGGGGCTGTTGTTGGTGCAAATATTATGCATACAATACAATAAAATAGATACACAGATAAATACATATCCAAAATTATAGATACTTAAATATATACATACTAAATAATTATAAGCACCGAAAATAAAATAAGACAGTAGATGATAGCAGTTAGGACAAAATCACAACGACAAGTAGTGTTCCTTTACAAGTCTTTTGAACACGTGTAACGACTGCGCGCGTTTTATTTCAACTGGCAACGCATTCCACAAACGAGCGGCCTGGACAGTAAAGGATTTATCAAGGAAAGTTGTGGAATGCGTTGGCATTTTGAGCTTTAAGTTATCTGATGACCTTAACAATTTCGTGTGGGAGTCACAAAGAAACTGAAAACGTTTCTTGAGATAGAGAGGGGTGGAAGGGGAAAAGAGAACATTGTACAAAAGGGAAAGAATATGAGCATTCCGACGAAGGCGAATTGGTAACCACTTGAGCTTCACACGAAATTCGGAAACGTGGTCATATTTGCGCAGACCGAATATGAACCTTATACAAAAATTTTGAAGCCGCTCAAGTTTATCGAGTTGGTCTTGGGTAAGATCAAGATAGCTGGCATCAGCATAGTCAAGGATGGGTAGAAGAAGTGATTGTGCAAGCGCAATCTTAGTGGCAGTTGGTAGAAAATTACGCAATCTCTTCAAGGACGCAGCGGATGCAAATAGCTTGCGGCTAACTTCCTGTAGCTGGGCAGTCCAAGAGAATTCCTTATCAATAAATATCCCCAAGTTTTTAACTTTGTCACTAAAGGGAACCACTGAGTTGTCAAAAGAAACTTGGGGAAGAGTCGTCCAGTCGATTCTTGAGACCGTCCTAGAACTGCCCACCACTACAACCTGCGTCTTTTTGGGGTTGACCATAAGTCCATATCTCTCGCTCCAGTTGCATATACGGGCCAAATCACGATTAATCGTTAAGATAGCCTCGGACAGATTTCCAAGAGAAGCTCGCGAGTATATTTGTAAATCATCTGCATAAAGATGGTAGGAAGAAATTAGTCCGTCAGAGATTGAGTTAATAAAAACTGCGAAAAGTAAAGGGGATAGAACGCCACCCTGAGGTACACCGGCAGAAGTATTACTCCAGGAAGACAAGGTCTCTCCGATGCAAATACGTTGCCGGCGACCGTACAGGTAACTACGAAACCAGTCAATTACCGATGGAGATATGTTAAGAGAACAAAGAATGCCAAGCAAAACATCAAAATCAACAGTATTAAAAGCATTACTGAAATCTAGCAAAGCTAAAACCGTTAGATTACTGTTTTCCATGGCTGACCTTATATCATCCGTAATATTCAGAAGCGCTGTGGTGGTGCTATGACCAGGACGGAAGCCAGACTGGAAGGGGTTGAGGAGATTATTTTTAGAGAGGAAAGTGCTTAATTGATTGTGGATTAACCGTTCAAGGACTTTGGATAGGAATGGTAAGACGGATATTGGACGGTATTCAGAAAAGGTCGTGGGATTAGACTTTTTAGGTAAAGGAATTATTTGAGCATCTTTCCACGAGCACGGAAAGACACCACTAGATGCCGAAAAATTGAGGATATGACAAATGACGGGTAGGATGACATCCAGCACAGGGACCAACATATTACGGCTGATACAGTCACTTCCTACTGCATTGGAAGTAATCGATAGTATGCTCTTCTTAACATCACATGCGGAGAACTGACCAAAAACAAATGGAGAATAACTGGGAGTCGGAAGAGAAGAAAGATAATTCAGTGTATTCGATTTTATTGTCCTATCAAAATTGGACGAAGCAGTAAAATGATTATTCATTGCATCAATGTCTAAATCTTTCGGGATTGTCTCTTGCCGGGTTTTACCGACCCCCAATGATCTAAGAAATTTCCAAACTTTGGATGCGTCCCCATTTTGGACAGAAGTATGAATGTGGTGGCGATTAGCATTCCTACACACCTTGTTGCAGTGATTACGGATTGAGAGGTATCTTTCCCTGTTAGCGTCATTAGCCCTGCGCTTAAATTTAGACTTCGCCGTAACTTTTTTGAGCATCAGCGTTTTAATATCATTTGTGAGCCACGGCGCCGGCAAATGTTTAACCTTAACTGCTCGAACAGGTGCGTGTTGATCGTAGAGCTCGATAAGCTTCGCCGTAAGAATATCAACTTGCTCATCGACTGAAGCAGAGGCAAACAGAGCAGACCAATCTATATTGCTGGCATCCTTGCAAAGATTATCAACGTTCATGTCACCAAAATTGCGTTGCATGAGAATCTTAGCTTTAGCCTTAGGTGGGCGAATTTTGTATGACAGAAAAATCAGGTCATGGTAGGAAAAGGCATCGGCTGAACATTGACCATGCTTAGCGACGTGATCAAGGGAAGAGACAAAAATCAAGTCAAGAAGTGAAGGAGTAGAGTTAGGAAAATGGTGAGTGGCACTCAGTGGAAGAATTGAAAGATTATTAGAAGCCAAAATATTAGTCAAAGAAGAAGAACGATGGTCTTTTTTCAAAAGACAAGTATTAAAGTCACCCATGATTATGCTATGACTGTAAGAGGGAACCAGCATTTCCAAGAGATTTTCGAAGGAAGAAAAGAAACTAACACGTAAAGAGGGACAATAATAGACGCCAAGAAGTAATTTTGAATGGTGTAGTTCTACTTCAAGGAAGAGATGTTCACCAGCATTAGATGGCGGTGGCTGTGCTGACACATTGACAACAGAGTAGGGAATTTGCGTGCGGAGATATATGGCAACACCGCCACCAGCCCCGACCGAGCGGTCGTTTCTTATAAGCTGGAAACCGGGAAGAGAGTAACTTGTTGACGGGAGACAAGGTTTAAGCCATGACTCGGAAATTAGTATAGCATGTACATTCTTACAGTCAAAGCTTGCCAGCATATCGTGGAAATGAGCCGGAATGCTCTGAGCGTTAATATGTATAACGTTAAAATTCTTGGGAACATCAGAAAACTGCGCTGCGAGACTGTCAGCAAGAGAAGGAATACTTACGAAACTGTCGTCGTTGCTAGTTATAGAGAAAAAGCTACTATTATCACTGCTTACATCAGTAGACATAAATATTTATCTAATATAATAAAAATAATATAATATAAATTATACAAAAACCTAATTATAAAATAAAAATTAAAAAAAAAAAAACAAAAAATCGTTCACATAACTAGTCCTGCCGGTTGCGTTATTAAATGTAAAGAATTAAAAACAACTTACACAGTCCGGGTACAAAAAAAAAAAAAAAAATTCAAAAATACATTGAAAAACATATCAGGAGAAAACACAAGAAAAAAAATAAAAAAAAAATAAAAAAATTCAGTCATCGTCTGCCATTGCACCGTTAGGAAAAACGGAACGCAGCGAATGAAAGTGACATGGGTATAGACTGACACTGACAGTAACAATATTGTGACATTAATTCAATCAAGCAAATTGTAGCACATTAAAAAATCTGAAGGTATAACCAAAACAACAAAAACATGATATTATCCGGACTTTGAACAAGACATCACAACGAAATCACTTCTTTAAAGCAGCAGCACGCTTCAACCTGGCGGTCTTCACAGCAGCAACGACTGGGACTGAGGCTGGCACAGCAGATTGCGATACTGGATCACTCTGCTCGGACTCACTGGGACACGGCGCAATCTTGTCCAATTCAGCGAGTGACTCAACCCGATGCCGCGAATCATTAGGACCAAGGACATACACACATCCTGCCTTAGTCCAGCTCTTCGCGACACCACATCTTTCCCTCGCAGCCAAGAACACATCATGCCGCCCCTTGGTTAGGAACTCTGACATGGTGACGCCTGTAGCCTTTAATTTGGCTTTGGAAAACCAAATCCTATCCCGAACCGCAAGACTGCCAAGCTTGAACAGAATAGGCCTGGTTTTATTAGCCACGGCTCGTCCCATCCTGTGACATCGGCTGATGTCCGCAACAGTGAAATCACTCAGCTGTAATTTTTGAGAAATTACCTCAGTGATCACCTTGGCAGTGTCCTCCTTCTGCTCCTCATCAACACCGTGCAGCAGCAAGATCTTCCTTCGCCCCCGCATCTCTATTTGGTCGACACTGCGAGCTAGTAGCTCTACTTGTTGCTGAACGCTGTTGAGAGCCTGCGTGATGAATGACCGGAACATTGTAAATTCCGCAGCCAGGCTAGAGGTTGTGACAGGTGACGGAGGGGCCTTCTTTAGTTCATCTTCAAAGGCTGACATCTTTGTGTGAAACAACTCCTTTAATTCACTCAGAGTGCTTGTTAGTGAATCCATTGTGAAGAAGTGAAGTGATAGCAAATTGTGAGAAAATTGTGAAGAGATAACGCTACACCAGCAGGTACTAACTATGTACTTTTAGAATAAAGCATAAATAATTATAAATACTGTTTCTATTAAATTATATTGAATTTCAAATAAGAGCAAATTTTTCTTTGTCTAACATTTACAACTACCCACGAGCCAAAAAACTATTTTAGTGTTTTATTGCCAATCCAATTGTATATTTTTTGGCAAGTCACTATGAGGAAGTCATAATATCCAGAAACATCTGTAGACGACGAGCTCTTCGCTATCGCGGCCTGCCTACAACGATTGAATGGTCTAGCCAGAGACTATTACCTACCAATACATCAATAATATGATTTCTAATAAGTTTTACTTGGTATTTTGATTTTTGGCTCTTTCGTCACTAGCTGACACGACGCGTTTAGTTTTTTCATACATTTTCATAGAATTTGATATTCACTGATATCGATGTGAATAAATATCATGTCGGCTAGTGAAGAAACGGCATTTATATCCATTGATAATATTGTATTTCTCGTATTGTTTTGTCTATAAAACTCGGAAAGATTGATCATTGCTATTCAAAATGTCTAGGCGCTTTTTTTTTGTATCCTATTTGTAGTATCCCTCGCTTCTTCTCTGATCATAAAACTCAAACTATTATAAAGACACACCTGTAGGCTTTAATATGACGTACTTTAAGTCAGTGTACATGAATATTTTTTGTTAGGGCACAGCTCTCTAAAGATTCCGGCCGTGTCCTTTAAAAAAGTTACAGAAGTGAAATGAATCGTCATATAAACAAAACACAAACAGAATACTTAGCCATCACTCATTGACATATCGGAAATACATTAAAACCGGGTACAGACGCCAGCACATCAAGTTACTACAATCTGTCAAATTTCTTTAATAGATTTTCAACTTTATCGCTAAGTTATAAGGTTCAAAGTTGATTGGGAAAATTTGACAGTTTCGGGTAGCTTGATGTGCTGGCGTCTGTACATCCCGAGGACAGCCGAACACGAATGTAGCGCGGTTTCAGTTACGGTAGAAGATTATATCCAAGATAAGAACGCTTGGAAACATGCTGGTCCTGCTCCATAGGACAATCTAGAGTCTAGACAAAATCAAACTGGTTGCTAATTTAATTGTAATTTTTTTTTTAATTCTTTTTTACATTCATTACTCACACCCTGACTTATTACTTGTATTTTTTTTTTTTTTTAATTAAAATCGTTTTGCTTGTACCATGTTTGTAAATATGTGAGCACCATGTATCTATCAGATAATTAATTTATATGTCATGGTTTCGTTTTTAATTCTTTTAACAGTGTCGCGAGTTCAATGGTTTTTTCCCATCTCAAAAAATGCCCAACGCGCCTAAAGAAGTTTTCACTTTTAAAAAACTTTATAAACATTCCTTCCACACATGCACAGCGTGGAGATTTCCTTGAATTTTAATTAAACATGATTGCCTTCCATTATAACTAGACACACATCATCGCTTACCATTCTAAGCTCATCGTTGTCTGTTTGGGTGTGCAATGGATGCTCAGAAACGATCCTTGATTACGAGTCGCGCTGGCTAATCTTGTCCTCTCGTAGTGCGTAATTATGCAGTGGTTTAGGATAGCAACATTGCTATCTTGTGTACCCGTTCTATTATTAGTTATGGCTTAGATGGAATTAGAATTGGTTTTGTTATTGGGGAGAACATTTTCCAGGATATGGACCAGATTGCAGGCAAAACAAAGGTTGAAAAATGAATTGTCTTGACTGCACAAGATCTGGGGTGATGTCTTTTGAAGAGCTTATCAGATTTTTACAATATAATGATAAAATAATATAAAGAAAATTTACCGTCTTTAGTAAAAGCACTACACGGAGAAGATGCATGGAACATTTTGATTTTTTAATTCATTTTTGAAAACCAATACTACTGTTAACGCCATAGTTTGTAAATGTTTTCACACCTTATTACTGGCCACTCACAGTATCTGTGTAATTTCCTTCCATTTTCCCTCTCCCTTCCGCAACCCCTACAATGCCTGAGCGAGAGGAGAAAAGGAGATTTTTAAAATCGGAAACATCCCGCACTGACGTCAAAACAAAAGTCAGTTTTTTGCTCCAACGCTCCATGAGCACCGCCTAAAATAATAATAAACTAAAACGCAAGGAACGAAGACATTAAAATTTTGTGCAAGTGCGTGATTGTGTTGTGTCATCTGGAACCTGCCGCCGCCACGTGGCTGAAGAAAACATAGCAGCGTGTCTCCATATCTAGCCAGGCAGGTACAATATTTCCCATACCCAACACCCACTTCTAGAACCGCCCCTTTACAGTCCACTTCAAATTTAATTCCGGCTTTAAGCCGCCGCATCATTTTTTGGTCCTTCGAGCCGGATACCTATTTTCTTTATCCTTTCGATAACGGATATTATTATTCTATCCGTATATCATCATTCCGCAACTATATTTCATTTCAATCTTCGTTCCTTAAATTCATATATTTAACCGCTTTCATTTATTGCAATACCTACTTACGCCGCCATTGCGTACATTCACAGGTATTTCGCATCCCGCTTAACTTAATATTATTTAATTTAATTTATATAGGTATATAGGAAATATACCTTCCTACCGCTCGCTCGCTCCGCCGTCTTTGTACTATATTCATAGATACCAATCCTACACCGCGCGCAGATTTATTTATTATAAATCTACAAAATATCTAAAATGTCAAAGAAAGTAACCATAGATTCGGATGACCCGATTGAATCCGCCATTTAAATAGCAATGTCATCTCGTAATATGATTTTTTCCCGCATGCAACTTATTTACGATTTAATGGAAAATGTGAAGTCCGGTATAGAACCGCTGGAGAAATTCATGTGTGCGTGTGTGTGTCAATGTCGATGCGATGCGCACCGAGTTCCTCCAGGCATTTAATAAATATAATTCGCTTCTTCTAAAACAAAACCCTAAAAATACGATTGATGAACAGTCGTGGGCTAGTTTTGAGGATTTGTATTGCCGAATTAAATATAACCATTCGAATTACTTAAAATCAGCAGACACATCGGCTCCTACTTCTAGTGGTGTCAATAAACAAACAGTTCGCTTGCCTCCCATTGAAATTATGTCATTCGATGGCGACATTCGTAACTGGCCCATGTTCTATGCTAACTTTAAAAGCATGGTTCACGAGAATAATACATTGACTGATTCGGAGAAATTGTATTATTTGATGGGGAAATTGACAGCTAAGGCTCAAACCGCGTTCTCAACTACCTACCCCAAATTTTTTAGAAAACTCTCAAATTCGCCAAATACCTACACTGTAGGTATTTGGCGAATTTGAGAAAATGAATTTGATTACTGTAGGTCCTACAGTAATCAAAAGCAATACATTATTTCAGTACCTACATGTTGTTAATTCTCACGTTAATTTGTGTACAACGTAAACCATTCCGGTTTCCAAATAATTGTCAGTTCGAACGTCAAAATACATTCATGAACTTTCCTAATAATTAAATTAGTAGCATGAAGTCCTATAATTCATTAAAAGTTCTAATTTGTATACAAAAGGTAGGAATAACTTTGCGTCTAAAGTACTGATGTTTCTCGTCTGTGGAACATCGTTGTTTTCTTTGATTCCTACTTCATTTCTGCTAAATAAATAAAGGCAAAATTATCAAGTTGAGGCACCCCGTCGCGTCGCTTGTTGGTAGGGTAAAGTGAATCGCTCCCTTAGATTGTTTAATCTAGACATATTATATGAAACTGAAGTGTCGGTCTGAGATCGTAAAAAATGGCTAGGTGTACCAAAACGTAATTAATTTGTGGGTATTATTATAGCAAACGGCCTGAAAATTAATTTGAATCCTGCCAATAATTCTCTGACTCGGTTATCATTTTCAATAATCATTGACAATACCAATAGACACTAAACTATAATAATAATAAAACTTTATTTTCTCACCACAATATACATGTTATTTTACATCGGTCAGATTCGACAATGACATATAATTCAGTTGAGTATATACTGTGGGAGACTGGTGCCTAAGTTAGGCTCGTGGCCTGTGTTTCAGGACACCAGGACCCTTTACATTTTCATTTTACAAATTATGTACTATGCGCGCTGATAGAATGTAGTAAGGTATGACATTTTAAAGTTTTTATTTTAATTAATATCTAGAAAAGAAACTGTTTATATTATTTAAATATTAACATTACGAAAGCCAAGAAGGGGCTTGTGACTAAATAATATCAGCCACGCGGGTCGATCCAAGGTTAAGCTACGCCTGCGGCGGTCAGTTCGTGGGTGACCATCCAAATCGAGACCCCTCTGTGCTTCGGAAAGCACGTTAAACCGTTGGCGGGCTGTCATTCGTACGTATTTGAAAGTCGTCACGGGTAGTCAGAAGCCTAAAAGTCTGACAGCCAGTCATACCAAGAGGTATCGAGTTACCCACTAACTAGGTTGTGGAGGTCAGATAGGCAGTTGCTCCATGCAAAATACAAAAAAAAAAAACACAAAAAAAACAACTGCAAAATACAAAAAACAAAAAAAAAAAAAACAAAAAAAATGCAAAATACTGGTATTCAGGTGCAGACTGGAACATAGTTGGGAAAAGGTTAGGCAGGTGATGATAGCATTAATAAAGCCATTTGATATCAAGAAAGAGAAATCAAAGTCTAGTTAAACAACGAGATAATTAATTGATCAGTCCAGCAACCTTGATTTCTCGGAATATATTTTAGCTGGAATGGAATCACAAGTCTAGCCACTGGCTTGTAATAGTGTAAACGGACCTTTGATTCGCCTGAATGCGAAGGGATCTATTGTACGATAATTTAACATTTAGGTTCTCCAATAGGATTAGATAAATTCTGACTGAAACAACTGTGATTTCAGATATGATTAATTATAGTAGACCTTTTCTAAAATGTCCATCCGCTATTTCAAGACATTTCGGGGATTATAATGAATTAATTACTCATGTCTCAACTAAGCGTCGTCTAATAACGGTTGAGCTCTCATAAATAGTTGTAAATTAATCGTATTTTATGAAAAAGTTCACTCAGAATAGAAACGTTAAAAGCGGAGGAATTGAACT
This sequence comes from Amphipoea lucens, assembly GCA_947508005.1. Classification (NCBI taxonomy): domain Eukaryota; kingdom Metazoa; phylum Arthropoda; class Insecta; order Lepidoptera; family Noctuidae; genus Amphipoea; species Amphipoea lucens. The sequence continues at coordinate 11,049,036 of OX382356.1, forward strand.
CAAACTCAAAGCATTTATTTCAATTAAACCATTTACAGGCACTTTTGAATTAATTGTCAAGAAGTCGGTCAGTCAGAAAATAAGAAGCTAGTTGCCCATTCCAAAGCGCCTACGCTTTGGAATGGGCAACTAGCCTACACTTATCGAGAAGAACGGGCAAGAAACTCCATGGACACTCTTTTAAATTATATTTTTACAAAAACATTAGTTACATCATTAATGTTGAATTTATAATTATATATGTGAGAACGATGTAAAAAAGACGTAAGTGTTAAAAACGTCCAGAGTACAGGAAATAGTAACAAAACAACAATCCCAGCCCAAACTGACGGCGCCCGTTCACGAACATGACGCATAGATCAGCGCCATTCAGCTCAACCATTTTAAAGGGAGCTCAATGATCCAACTTACACGCCATCGTCAGCGAAAGATACATATGTGTGAGCATGATATACTACCAGCCGCCAGGGCACATTCAAGTCAATAAAAGACATATTACCTGGTAAACGGTAGCTTTTTAGTACATAGAACTCACATCTGTGCTATGCAATTACACAATACAAAGGAAATTGAGTTTATACAATGCAAAGATAGTCTTACGATCTTCAGCAGCTCCAACAGTATTCAAGTGTTAATCAATAAGTTGTGGTTGTGGAGCAGGACCAGTATTGCGCCAGGCATTTTTATCAGCGATGTAATCCCCTAACTTATAATATGCCTGCCTGCATAGTGTGCCTTTTATACAAGACTTGAATTTTGTCTCATTCAGTTAAGAATGTTAGGAGGTAAATAGTTCCCCATAAAAGATGAGTCTACTTTAGCTAGTCTGAAACCTGGTTGAACTAATAGGTCCCTATTTGTAGTACTATAATTATGTCTTTCACCTCTTTTTAGGTGTTTTGCACCTCTTTTTAACAGCATATTTTATCTGTATGACCCAGCGATGCGATTTGCAGAATTGCATTTTGTTGAGATTATAAGAAACGCCAGCGCCGCCGGGCATCCCAGTCGCTTACACACCTCCGTCCTGGCACGTCATTATTTACTGTATTAACAAAAACCAAGTTAATATCATTTCACATCACACTAATATTATAAAGACGAAAGTTTGTGAGTATGTGCGTTTGTGTGTGTGTTTATATGTTTGTTACTTCTTCACGCTCAAACGCCTGGACCAATTTTGATAAAATGTTGTATGGAGGTAGCTGACATCCTGTATTAACATAAAGGCTACTTTTTATCCCGATATTCCCACGGAATCGACATTTACGCGAGTGACACCGCGGGGCGCAGCTAGTTCAGTATAAACCAAATTTGCATATAATTTATCTGGACCCTAAACATTACACGCACAACATATCCATAATTTAATAGGATAAAGTCGCCTTTCCTGTCTGTCTGCGGGACCGCTTCTTAGCAGAATCAGCCTATAATGTTCCCACTGCTGGGACACAGGCCTCCTCTCTTCGAGAGGGCGTGGGCTGTAGTCTACCACGCGGGCGGGTTGGTAGGTGTCACATGTCTTTGAATTTTTGGTTATAGGACGTGCCGATGTTTTCCTTTACTGTTTTGAGAGCAGTGGTGATGACATTATTTACACAAAACATAAACAAACAAAGTAAAGCCTGGGTTCAAACCCACGACCGACAACTCATACGTCGGGTACATTACCACTGGGCCGCCACTGCTACTAGACTGTTTACAGCCTGCTAGATATTTTGATTTATACCAGCTCATACCTAGTTTTATATTAGTACACTAGTATTGTTTCTCATACAATATTTTTCAAGCTTTGCTTTAGATTCAAGTATATATAAAGTAATTTGAGATAAGATTGCTGCTCTTAATAGTAGGTGAATGCTAAAGTATTTGCCGACACCCACACACCACTTATCCTACCTAAATCCTTAGTCCAAAAATATCACAAATCGGATCCCTCAAACACCAAACTCTCCGATTCGGCAAAATTTAAAATAAATCCCGTCTTACGTATAAGAATATATATATATTCAAAAAGTCAACGTTCGTTCTTGATTCTGAATTAATGAAGTTTTGTGCTACAGAGTTTACGTCTTTGTACTTTAGACGTTTAATTAGGAGGCACTTTTTTGGGTCTAATCAAGGTTTATTGGCCTTTCATAATAATTATAACTTGTTCTGTGTACCTACCATACCATACCATTATACCATTTTTAGATGGCTTCGTAGATTTGGACTAAAAATGTAGATAATCTATACATATAATAAAATCGTAGGAAAGTCAAAACGGTACATTGAATATTTTTTTAAAAGAATACTTGGGGCGTGATCTACAATCGATATCGAAGCCAAAAATATAGTTTTTAGAATTTTTGTCTGTTTGTCTGTTTGTCTGTATGTCCGGGATAAACTCAAAAAGTACTGCATGGATTTACTTCAAATTTTGCATGAATATTACTAAGAGGTCGGGTCAACATATAGGCTACATATTATCACGCTATCACCTATGGGGGAGGAGCTGTGAATATTTATTTTTCTTACGCATTCTGTGACAGCGTGTAATCTAACGACGCATATTTAAATGTTGTTTTTCAGTAAGCCATGCTATTATCTAGCTTTACACTATAAAAACTACGCCATTTAAGTAACTTGGGCAGAAAAAACATAGTTTAATGAATTTTAGTAGTATAAAGAAAATTTTGAAGCAGCGCCATCTATGAGTTTTCATAAAAATCAAATCAAGTTACATGTTGACACTTTTTGGAAATTAATAATTTAAATTTGATCATGTTGGCGAGGTTAGTAGTTAGTTATTCTTAAAATTCATAGATGGCAATGTGCATTTTCTTCATAAAAGTTGTATCGTATAGTTCGTTTTGACAAATTCAAGTTCCAACAAAACCCTTAAAATGTTGAGCAGAGTTGAGGACGACAATAAAAAAAAATGCGGTGTTAAGTATTACAAAAAAGTTATGTTTCTACTGGAGACGAAGTCGGAGTAACTGATGAACGCGTGCTGAACACCTGTCTCAGTTCACTTCAAGATGTGGTCATTTCTATCGGCGGCAATCCACTGATAGAATATGGGTTACCAGCTCCCCAATGATCACCGCATCAAGACCGTGTAAATCGGGAGTATAACGCTGAGACAAATTACGATCCGGGCGAAATGACCATGTCGCTTTGTTCTCTTCAGAGCAAAAACAAATTTATGACACCGTCCTTGAAAGCGTTGGGAAAAAACCAGGGTCAAATGTTTTTCTTGGAATGCGTCTGGTGGAACAGGAAAAACATTTGTTACCACTTGCATACTTGCAGAGGTCAGCAGGCAAGGCAAAATTGCTATTGCTGTAGCGTCGTCGGGAATCGCTGCCACACTGCCTCCGAGTGGCAAGACAGCACATGCCATGTTTAAAATTCCTATCGATTTAGAGAGCGCCGAAACGCCTGTTTGTGGTGTGTCACGTAACAGCGATAAGGGACACGTGCTCAAGGATTGCTCTTTGATCGTATGGGATGAGTGTACGATGGCCAATAGGAAGGCAGTTGAGGCCGTGGACGGAATCTTGCAAGACATCCGCAGGAACGAACATTTGATGCGTCGTATCACAGCTGTTCTGTTCAGTGGCGATTTCCGGCAAACGCTTCCCGTGGTGACACGGGGATCGAGGGCTGACGAGGTGAATGCTTCGTTGAAACTATCTTCGTTGTGGTCACGAGTTCGTACGCTGCGCTTGACCATTAATATGAGAGCTCGGCTCGGCGGCAATGCACGTGCTCAAGAATTCTCCAATGTCCTTCTAAATCTTGGCGAAGGCACTCTACCAGAAGAGAGAGGTGGACAGGTGGTGCTTCCAGAGTCTCTCGGTAGAGTGGTATCCAGCTTACAAGAACTCATTTGCTGTGTGTACGGGGACATCAGTCGTATACTGCACCTGCAGAATTCTTGGGTGTGTGAGCGGGCCATTTTGACGTCCAAAAATGATCAGGCTGCAGCAATTAACGAATGCATTCTCTCGGAAATTGAGGAGAATGAAGTGGTCTACACCTCGATAAACACTGTTGTCGAGCAAGATGACGCCACACATTATCCCGTGGAATTTCTGAACTCCCTGTCAGCAAGTGGACTTCCAGCGCATACCATCAAGCTGAAGGTCGGTGTCCCGATTATGCTTCTTCGGAACCTATCTCCTCTGAAGTTGTGTAACGGGACCCACCCTAAAGTCATTTCGCTCTACAGACACACCATTGAGGCGGAAATTCTTACGGGTTGTGGCGTTGGCGAGGCAGTATTTATACCACGCATTCCCCTCATACCTCATATCTTCCCGTTCCAGTTCAAGCGCGTACAGTTCCCCGTGAGTGTTTGCTTCGCGATAACCATCAATAGAGGCAGACACTGAGGGCAGCGGGTGTCGACCTCAGGACGAGTTGCTTCTCACACGGACAACTGTACGTCGCTTGCTCCCGCGTCACCAGTCCTGACTCTCTTTACATTTTGGCTCCTGGCAGCATAACTACCAACGTTGTTTATAGGGAAGTGTTTTAAGGTATGATGCCTTTGTACGTATTTTTACTCTTTTGTGTCCTGGAATGTATTCCTGCATTGTTTTCTCTATTTCCTTCAGTCACATCCCCCACACCACACTGAACTCAGCAGGACTCCCATATAACTCTCTTCACTTGCTTCGCTTGCAAAAAAAACTTATATTTTAATGCTATTTTAAAAGTTGTTTACTTATAATGCTATAGCGACACTGGCATCTTAGGTATTTTTGGTGCTGTAGAGCCTTCAGGCAGACGACGTCGCGGGCAGCAGCTAGTATATTAATACACACATAACATCGTGACTGTATTCCCCGAAGGGGAGGTGTACCTATAGTACACCCACATTTCGCCAGTTACTAAAAGGGGGCGAGCCTATTACCATAAAAAATAATAATAAAAGGTTTAATAAATAAATAAATAAACCGGGCGCAAATCCAGACTCCGGGCGGCTACTGAGAAATTCCAGATGTAAAGGGAATGAAAAATACTGAATTACTTAAACTTATACAGAATATTATCTTTTTTGAATATAATAAATGACCTCCTTCAAAAAAACGCGAACTGAAAAGAGAAAAATAATATTTTATTCACTTCACTTTACATAACATCTTTTCTTAATTTTAAAACAATAATTTAGGATCCAATTACAAAACCCAAACAATACCTAAGTCATCATCTGTCTAGCCTTTTCCCAACTATGTTGGGGTCGGCTTCCAGTCTAACCGGATGCAGCTGAGTACTAGTATTTTACATGGAGCGAATGCCTATCTGACCTCCACAAAAGTTGCTGGGTACTACGAAACCCCTTAGTCATCAGACTTTCGGGCTTCTGACTATCCATAACGACTATCAAAGATCCATGAATGACAGTCGGGACCAACGGCTTAACGTGGTTTCTGAGGCACGGAGGGGTCTCGGTATGTAAAGATGGTCACCCATCCACAGACAAACCGCGGTAAGCGTAGCTTAACCTGATCGGATGGACCTATGCGGCTGTTATTATTTAGCCACGGCCATAGTATTATATTGTTTTTGTTGAAATCGGTGCCAAACTGCTATCCTAGGTATTTTCTATGTAAATTAGGGTGTTGCTATTGTAAATATTTCGTGATTGTTTAGGTTTTGTTAATAGTTTGAATACTATCCTTAGTTCTTCTTCTTATTTGGCGCCGACTTGAATAAAAAATATATAATAGGTATTATTTTTTGTTTTGCTGTTAGTTATTGAAGAGTTCGACTTTTAGAGAAAATCGCGGCCATACAAACATACATACATACGAGTCGAATACAGAACCTCCTTTTTTAAAGTCGGTTAAAAACCCAATAACACTTTTCCCGACCCGGGAATCGAACCTAGGACCTTGTGCTCATCAGTGGCGCCTACGACCATTAGACAAACGAGGCAGTCAAAATAATAATTATAATAATTAATCACATATTAATATATATTTTTCGCAGCGTCAACACTGATCTGTCTTTATTGTTGATTAGTAGTAACATTATCTAATTATTATTAACCGGAAACGTCAAGTAGTACACTTGGGTGAGGTCGATATAGGAAGTGGCAACAATAGGTTGACGGTTGAATTGACAGTTGATATTTTTGAGGTTTGTGAACGTTAGTGTCAGACGTTGCAGCTCACGGAGCTCACCTTTGTGTCGAGACGGGCTTGCGAAAGGTTGTCTTGCCTTCCTATATCGAATTCACCGAGTGTCCATATTGTAATCTGATAGCATCTACCTAATTAAGTGATATTTTTATATTTCTTATGCAACTTTAGTGCATTAATTAGACATCTGTACTTAATGTTTTGACTATTATTTCGATTACCAATATCCGATCAGAAAAAATGCCTTCGTTATATTTAATATAAAAAAAACCGGCCAAGTGCGAGTCGGACTCGCCCATGAAGGGTTCCGTAGCAGCAAGTAACATAATATAAAAGTTCTTGTAGTTCGTTGTAACTTTGTGAAAGGTAAATTGCGGTTTTCGATTTATGACGTATTAAAAAAAAACTACTTACTAGATCTCGTTCAAACCAATTTTCGGTGGAAGTTTACATGGTAATGTACATTATATATATTTTTTTAATTTTATCATTCTCTTATTTTAGAAGTTAGAGGGGGGGGACACACATTTTACCACTTTGGAAGTGTCTCTCGCGCAAACTATTCAGTTCAGAAAAAAATGATATTAGAAACCTCAATATCATTTTTGAAGACCTATCCATAGATACCCCACACGTACAGGTTTGATGAAAAAAAATTTTTGAAGTTTCAGTTGTAAGTATGGGGAACCCTAAAATTTATTGTTTTTTTTTCTATTTTTGTGTGAAAATCTTACTGTGGTTTACAGAATACATCTACTTACCAAGTTTCAACAGTATAGTTCTTATAGTTTCGGAAAAAAGTGGCTGTGACATACGGACGGACGGACAGACAGACAGACAGACAGACATGACGAATCCATAAGGGTTCCGTTTTTTGCCATTTGGCTACGGAACCCTAAAAATATATTATATTTATGTCATTGATATTGTCTTTCTTACAAGAGGCATAATTTATTATGAAACTAGCTGCTGCCCGCGACGTCGTCTGCCTGAAGGCTCTACAGCACCAAAAATACCTAAGATGCCAGTGTCGCTATAGCATTATAAGTAAACAACTTTTAAAATAGCATTAAAATATAAGTTTTTTTTGCAAGCGAAGCAAGTGAAGAGAGTTATATGGGAGTCCTGCTGAGTTCAGTGTGGTGTGGGGGATGTGACTGAAGGAAATAGAGAAAACAATGCAGGAATACATTCCAGGACACAAAAGAGTAAAAATACGTACAAAGGCATCATACCTTAAAACACTTCCCTATAAACAACGTTGGTAGTTATGCTGCCAGGAGCCAAAATGTAAAGAGAGTCAGGACTGGTGACGCGGGAGCAAGCGACGTACAGTTGTCCGTGTGAGAAGCAACTCGTCCTGAGGTCGACACCCGCTGCCCTCAGTGTCTGCCTCTATTGATGGTTATCGCGAAGCAAACACTCACGGGGAACTGTACGCGCTTGAACTGGAACGGGAAGATATGAGGTATGAGGGGAATGCGTGGTATAAATACTGCCTCGCCAACGCCACAACCCGTAAGAATTTCCGCCTCAATGGTGTGTCTGTAGAGCGAAATGACTTTAGGGTGGGTCCCGTTACACAACTTCAGAGGAGATAGGTTCCGAAGAAGCATAATCGGGACACCGACCTTCAGCTTGATGGTATGCGCTGGAAGTCCACTTGCTGACAGGGAGTTCAGAAATTCCACGGGATAATGTGTGGCGTCATCTTGCTCGACAACAGTGTTTATCGAGGTGTAGACCACTTCATTCTCCTCAATTTCCGAGAGAATGCATTCGTTAATTGCTGCAGCCTGATCATTTTTGGACGTCAAAATGGCCCGCTCACACACCCAAGAATTCTGCAGGTGCAGTATACGACTGATGTCCCCGTACACACAGCAAATGAGTTCTTGTAAGCTGGATACCACTCTACCGAGAGACTCTGGAAGCACCACCTGTCCACCTCTCTCTTCTGGTAGAGTGCCTTCGCCAAGATTTAGAAGGACATTGGAGAATTCTTGAGCACGTGCATTGCCGCCGAGCCGAGCTCTCATATTAATGGTCAAGCGCAGCGTACGAACTCGTGACCACAACGAAGATAGTTTCAACGAAGCATTCACCTCGTCAGCCCTCGATCCCCGTGTCACCACGGGAAGCGTTTGCCGGAAATCGCCACTGAACAGAACAGCTGTGATACGACGCATCAAATGTTCGTTCCTGCGGATGTCTTGCAAGATTCCGTCCACGGCCTCAACTGCCTTCCTATTGGCCATCGTACACTCATCCCATACGATCAAAGAGCAATCCTTGAGCACGTGTCCCTTATCGCTGTTACGTGACACACCACAAACAGGCGTTTCGGCGCTCTCTAAATCGATAGGAATTTTAAACATGGCATGTGCTGTCTTGCCACTCGGAGGCAGTGTGGCAGCGATTCCCGACGACGCTACAGCAATAGCAATTTTGCCTTGCCTGCTGACCTCTGCAAGTATGCAAGTGGTAACAAATGTTTTTCCTGTTCCACCAGACGCATTCCAAGAAAAACATTTGACCCTGGTTTTTTCCCAACGCTTTCAAGGACGGTGTCATAAATTTGTTTTTGCTCTGAAGAGAACAAAGCGACATGGTCATTTCGCCCGGATCGTAATTTGTCTCAGCGTTATACTCCCGATTTACACGGTCTTGATGCGGTGATCATTGGGGAGCTGGTAACCCATATTCTATCAGTGGATTGCCGCCGATAGAAATGACCACATCTTGAAGTGAACTGAGACAGGTGTTCAGCACGCGTTCATCAGTTACTCCGACTTCGTCTCCAGTAGAAACATAACTTTTTTGTAATACTTAACACCGCATTTTTTTTTATTGTCGTCCTCAACTCTGCTCAACATTTTAAGGGTTTTGTTGGAACTTGAATTTGTCAAAACGAACTATACGATACAACTTTTATGAAGAAAATGCACATTGCCATCTATGAATTTTAAGAATAACTAACTACTAACCTCGCCAACATGATCAAATTTAAATTATTAATTTCCAAAAAGTGTCAACATGTAACTTGATTTGATTTTTATGAAAACTCATAGATGGCGCTGCTTCAAAATTTTCTTTATACTACTAAAATTCATTAAACTATGTTTTTTCTGCCCAAGTTACTTAAATGGCGTAGTTTTTATAGTGTAAAGCTAGATAATAGCATGGCTTACTGAAAAACAACATTTAAATATGCGTCGTTAGATTACACGCTGTCACAGAATGCGTAAGAAAAATAAATATTCACAGCTCCTCCCCCATAGGTGATAGCGTGATAATATGTAGCCTATATGTTGACCCGACCTCTTAGTAATATTCATGCAAAATTTGAAGTAAATCCATGCAGTACTTTTTGAGTTTATCCCGGACATACAGACAAACAGACAAACAGACAAAAATTCTAAAAACTATATTTTTGGCTTCGATATCGATTGTAGATCACGCCCCAAGTATTCTTTTAAAAAAATATTCAATGTACCGTTTTGACTTTCCTACGATTTTATTATATGTATAGATTTATACTAGGCACTAAATCTTATTCAAGATACACTACAACATGTACCTACAACACTGGCGGGTTCTCCATTTTCCACATTAAACCACTTTTCAATTCGTTAGCTCATTAACTTTGTCATTTCGATTGATCTAAAAATAAAATGGTGGCATAAATAAATGTCTATTTTAAAGTCTGAAAAAGCTATTATTACTTCATCTCTCGAACTCCAAAATAGATTTTACACATACAATATTCTCTCTAATCACCTTAGTTTTTACAACACAATCTAGCTACCAGCACATTGCCAATGATAATAATTAATGACTTCATAGTGCGAGGCTTGTTTGAAGTTGTTTACAACTTTCTCGACGTAAGTAAATGGACGTTATGACAAATTAGTTTAACTTGGTTACACGTATAAATAACAGGACAAGGTGATGGATAACGGCGGGGCTTCTGCCTCGAGACTCGACTCCTCGAGTTGCTTGTACTAAATGCAACTTAGGTTTGTGAGCTTAAACAGTTACTACATAGTTGCTGGACGGGGTCTTAAATTACGTTCAGGATCCTGAACTGGTGTTATGTTATCTCAGACAGGTCTAGTTTTAAAGAATCTTAAACACTTGTTAAGCTATCTATGTTATTTTTAATTTTATTATCACATTTTATCACACTGAGCTTATTAACACAAGTATGTAGGAATTTATCTTAGTTTTCCTCTCAATCTGAAAGCTTATAGTTCTCTACTTTGTAAGATTTTTCTGAATTCGTTGAGGTTAACTGAACGTAAACTTAGTAATTATATTTTCCTTTGTTTTTAGTGTGGAGTTATAGATTTCCGTAGAAATTCAGGATGTACAAGCTCGTAATATTCCAGTGCGGCCATGAAACACTGCGCTGCATTATACATTCGCTGTGATGTAATCCCTAAACGGCCCTTTACAAAACAAAGGCAGCACACAACACACGAGTATATCCTTAGCTTAGGAATATGCAATTGCAATACCGTTAACCAAATCTTCGCAATAGCATTATATTCTACGTATTTTGGGGGCGAACTGTATAGGTATGGTTGTGATACTCACAAAACTTAACAACAGTTACGTCGGAGACACAAATACGTATAATCTTTAAAATAAGTCGCGCGGGCGTAAGAGGCAATTCAATTTTAGCCGAGTGGCGGGAAGTGCTCCTACGTCACACATTCAAGACTGTCCTTGCAGCTAGTGTATGAATTATTCAGCTTTATGATTCTGCCGAGAAAAGTAATTAAGTTTTCCTTCGTAGAGCTTCGCTTGCGGCCGGCTCTCTGTTAATTAATCATCCTACCCGTCGCATTTCTCCACTTTCAGAAATAGGTTAATAATGGTTGTCTTTTTCGCATCCTTTCTGCCGTTTCCATTATTGAATAAGCAAATAAATTGCTAAGAGTTTTAATTAAATGCAAAGTTCAGTTTTTGCTAGTGGCCGTGTCGTCGCAGCAAACTTATTTACATTAATGCAGGAATTTATTTGTTTGTAGACAGAGACATACATATTTATTAAGTGTACTACTTTTTTATGCTTTGCACACATGTCTGTGAGGCATAAACTGTTTGTAGACGAAGCGGTATTATGTAAAACCTACGTTATGATGTATATTTTATACTTACAAACTTTTCACCAGAAGGTAATCCGTCGTCGTCACAAGGTTAGACAAAATCCAATTGAGTACAGGAGTACGAAAGGTGCTGATGCAATAGGTACCTAATCATTGTTTTCACAATTGGATAAGTGTTTTTGAACTGATTTTATGTTCCTTGTTTACCGACCTCACAACATTTACAGAAACTGCTGTGCTAGTCAGCTCGTAGCCGAAATACATACACCGGTCTTAATTTAGAATACATGAATGATTCTAGTATGTTAGCAGAACGTACCAATTGTACATTTAATATCCGAAACATAACGTAAGTGCATGTGTATTTATGTCTATCATAATTACAACATGCCTCTGTGCGTCTGTGTGCACTGTGCACGAATTAGCTAGTGTCCGCACAATATGCGGGCACGAGCCCCGTGCCTCACTGCAAATGTCTGACCCATTTCCACCCTTACTTAAAAAACATTAACATTAATTATTAAACAGGATTTTTTTAAAGAAAATACGCAAAGAAAACAAATTCGTTACACCACCCTTAAAACTAAAAGAGGAAAACGTCTGTTATATTATTACTCCAGTATTACGTAAGTGGTATAAAAAACCTTCCAGGGAGAATTTTAGTCTACAATAAACGTAAAAATATATTCTTATGTCCCCAACGTTATATGAACAATTCAAATAACAATAACAATGAGAAAAGATGTCTAGGAGACATTAGGACGAAAATAAAAAGTTTCAATATTTGTTTTAATTTTGTAAAAAGGTCTGTTGGGGAGAGAGCGTAAATATCAATTAAGTATTCCGATGTTTTCTTGAAAAGAAACAATAGCCCGAGTACAATTAGTCGTCCTTCATTAGCGGGGACAAATCCTTTCACTAGTATTGCTCGTTCTAATTGCAGCATTAGGGGCAAAATGAGCTATTGTAGCGTTGTCTGTCGGATCTGTTTTATTTTTAACGCTCCGAGCGCTCACAACAGGGTTTTAGAGTTCGCAACATTAAAGACTATTGTTCGGACCAACAAACGATTCATTGATGAAAAAGTATTTCCGATCTCGCATTATCCTTACATAGTGTAACAATACGACATACAGAACTAAACGTGCATTGAGTAAGAAGTTGAATTAGTATCTATTGAATTCCTTTTCTTACTCAAGGTATTTTTTCGAAGTTCTTTAATGTTGCATTTTCAAAGAATTGAATGACTGAAAGCAGTATTTGGAAAACTCGTCTACGGTTTACTTTAAATTAAATGCTTTAAAACCAGAGTTTCAGAAAGAGAGAGAATTATGTACCTTACTAAAGCAACATTAGAAGACGGCTTACCTGTTCATGCAGCACTACATTACCGTGATCACAAAGCTAAAAATAATGAAAGTCCCTAATTTATAGAGCACTTACTGCAGGCGTATACTAAAATAATGTTCGGTAGCTGCCACGACGGATGTCTGAGCGGGCTCGTTTAGAAGCATCGGTTTAACTTAGCGCAAGCGGATCACACGCTCCATCGCGTAACGCGCCTGAAGATCCGCTCAGAATGGAGCCCCTACTAATTTAGGATAAGTGCTCACGTCCCGAGCTCAACGATTCGCCTGCGAATGGAAAATACCTTTGAACTACCGGGCTTCGACGCACCCCACGACAAATTACGCTCGCGGTAAATACGAACTATCTAGTTCACTTCGGCAGAGCTTCGGCCGGCATTGATTGCTCGCTACAATGAAATAGAGGGTCGTGTCTGAACCGATCATCGAGTCTGTAATCTCCTACGCTATCGTTGTCCAGTTCTTTCAGGGTATCACTAGGCTCGATGTAGTTAGAGGAACTGGTCGTGGACTTGCTATTGAGGTAAACGAACTCGCCTTGTTAATTTTCACTTCTGTCGGCACTCCTGGAGTGCCACTGTTTTTTTTTTCAATGTCTTGCTTGAGTTCTTACAAAAACTACATGTTTATGTTTATCACACTATCACACTAATATTATAAAGGCGAAAGTTTGTGAGTGTGTGTGTGTTTATATGTTTGTTACTTCTTCACGCTCAAACCACTGAACCGATTTAGATGAAATTTGGTATAGAGATAGTTTGAGTCTTAGGAAAGGACATAGGCTACTTTTTATCCTGATATTCCCACGGGATCGAAACATATGCGGGTGAAACCGCGGGGCGCAGCTAGTAAATTATAAAAATTATTGTATTTCGGTTGATGCAGCAATAATACGTACTTTCGAGCTCAAAAATTACCCAAATTCATTCTAAAATAAACTTTCCAACGATACATTCTTTCAGCAAAACTAATATTATAAAGGCGAAAGTTTGAGAGTGTGTGTGTGTGTTTATATGTTTGTTACTTCTTCACGCTCAAACCGCTGAACCGATTTAGATGAAATTTGGTATAGAGATAGTTTGAGTCTTAGGAAAGAACATAGGCTACTTTTTATCCCGATATTCCCACGGGATCGAAACTTATGCGGGTGAAACCGCGGGGCGCAGCTAGTAAATTATAAAAATTATTGTATTTCGGTTGATGCAGCAATAATACGTACTTTCGAGCTCAAAAATTACCCAAATTCATTTTAAAATAAACTTTCCAACGATACATTCTTTCAGCAAACTAGGGCAGCGACAACAGATTGATCCCGTGATCAATAAGTACATCTTGAATTCCTAGTTGAGTGCACGCGGGACGGGACGTGAGTGCATTTTGTCGTCGAAGAAACCAGTGAAGCGTACCCGCTGCATAAACACATGCCTAGAAGCGAACAGCTAAGCTCCTCGCCACCACCCGCCCGCCCGCGACGCAACGCCCGATTTTTCTACTGGCTTTGAATATTGATGTTGTATAAACACTAGTGGAACTGTGAAACCAGCGGGTCCTCGCTACAGTTTTTAGTGATGCTCGAATTGTTTCCCGATTGAGAGCACTTTCAAGCGAGTGTTTTACGACATTGGAACAGGCGCAATGAGCAAACTAAATCACAAAGTTTATCCGGCGGAGACCTGTTGTTTTGTGACGGGGACAAATTACTTAGAACAGGAGTTGTCTCTTATTACCTGTCCTAAATGTATTTTGATATGGATTACTTATAACCACATGCCATGAATGCCACATGCCATGAATGTAAACAAGAGTAAAAGCTTTCCATTTGCAGGAGCCGCAGTTTCCACCTAGGATATTACGGATTTACTATCGGATACATTGCCGAGAAACGCACAGTTGGTATATCTAGTTCAGTCAGCTATTATGTTCCTATATTATTTGAAAGCAAACCTTCTGACGTTGTGCCGATTATAACAAGAAGTACCTAGGTCAGTGGTTCCTAACGTTATCAATTTTACCCCTGGACCTATTAGGAAAACTGATTTTACCCCGACCTTAAAATGTTATCAATAAACAATGAATTAAGTAAAAATAGTTAGTGTGATGTGGTATTGTATTGCATTCACATTTTTTTTTATGTTAGGTTTAGTTTCGCTTAAAGCGCAACATAAGTCGTGTTCCACATTGAGACGGTTTCTGGCCTTTGTTTTCAATGTAACCAAAGTTGAAAAACCACTCTCACATCTATAGGTGGTGGCAAAGGGTATTAGCATTTTTAAAGCTCTGTTAGCTATAACAGGATAAAAAAGACATGGCAAGGTGACCGCGACGGTAGCTAGAAAGAGATGCGTGCGGTTCTTACTGCGCGGCGATCTATATATTTTTCTTTTTAATTAGGTATTTTATTACATTATGTCTTAATTATTAGGTTCCTTGTTACCCCCACAGAATAGCTGATTTACCCCCGCGGGGGTAGTTACCCCCAGGTTGGGAAACACTGACCTAGGTGCTTATGCAAGTAACAAGTGCTTACTTTATTAAAAGCAAGTTTTCATTTTACCTCTCAAGAAAACCTACAGCTGAGCCAGAGCAAAAAATAAAAGTTGTTTTTAATTTTTCCATGAAACAATTAGGTAGGTGCCTAGGTACTTACCACCGCCGACGCTAAATAATAGACAAAAAAGATGTTACAGATATAAACATTTTATGATCGTGTGTCGTAAGCACTGCCCAAAATAATAAAGCATTTAATTTAGACGTGGGTAGACAGAGAATTCGAATAATTATAATATTAGTACAATTTTAAAAGCTAATGATGCTTGATACTTCCGAGTGTTACGCAATTAGCGGTTTTGATGATCCTTCGTACCTACTTCGTTTCATTCTGAAAATTATACAGAATTATTTACAAAAACTGTCAGACGTAAATTTTATTCCACGAATAAAAATTATCTATCGATTGAAAAATCAGCCCTAAGTGAAAGAATACCTTAATTTATACCTTATTTTATATTTGCACGCCAAAATTAAAGGCAGAATAAGAGAACAATAAAAATCTGTATCTACCTACATTTTACCAACCTTCTGTAAATTATTTATGCAAATAAATGATTTTGATTTTTTTTTTACCCTTGTTATATTTAGAATATGTTTTGTTATATTTACTTATAGTCATGACTCACAATATTTATGTTATGCTATCGATTCCTAGAAACGCGATTCTAAGATAATCGTTTCAATCTCCAAAGATCAGATAAAATTCTTCGACGTAAAACATATTTCTGCCGATTTAATAAAATAATTCACAAAAGTTATAACGTAAGAAAAATGTTGCTTTTTACCAGAGTGGGAATTTTCGCCCGCGGTTTGCGCAAAAAAGGTCTTTTGCCGTAAGCGATTTGTGAGAAAAGCGCGAAGCTCTCAAAGGTTTTTGCTCTCCAATAAGATGGCCAAATATTCAGGATAAGTGCCAGTTTGATAATTCCGAGTTTTGTTGAAAACTTTTAACCTTTCAGTTTTTGTAAGTAATGTTAGTCCGTACTCTCTTGAGCACTTTTAAGGTCTGGGCCTTTCAGAGAACGAATTTTGTAAAAGAAATGAAAAAGCACTTACCTATTTCTTTAATTGCAGTTACTTACGCACTTTTGTATTTTTTGAAGATTATATTTTTTTGCTCTAAGATTTACTATCGTTTTAGATATCGTTTTCCTGGTGCCAAAAGGTTAAGAAAAAAATGTATATAATTTTTTTTTTGTTAAATAAAAAGCTTGATTCATCAAATGATAATTTGTATAATAAAAACTTTATGAGATCTCGTTGCAATTAATGAAATGAATCGGTCAAATGGTTGAATGTTAAACATCGCTGCGGTTGCTTTTCTTGCTAATTACTTCCACGTGAGCTGCATCAACCAAAAAACGAAACAATAAAATTAACTTTTGTTTCGGCAAACGGAATTGTGTAAAAAATAAAAAACAAATCTTATAAACAGTCTCAAACCTTGTTAAATAAAAAGCTTGTAAAAACGCGAGAACGTACCACGCATTTACGAAGTGGGTAGCGAAGTAATTAGTTATTTTTCTGTTTTCTTTGTTGAATGGGGCTGTGTTGTGGCCATTACGTTGGTTCGTGGCGTTCCGCCGGTATCCCTGTAAATGTGAGGCCACGCCAATTGCCCGGGGCAATTTCTGTGAGGCGTTGTAATTAACGCCTCAAAGTATCCGGGTTTGGAGTGAAGAGCGTCGAGATCATTGCAAATACACTTTTAAAATGGTGACCTGATTGGTGCTCGTTTCAAAAAGATCTATCAAACGAGACTGAGCTTAATAAAGTGAAGTGTCGAAGTTATAATAACAATATGAAAGTTGCTATTTTTGTTTGACATTTCATTTATTGATGCGTAGAGCTGAACCCAGTCTGTAATACAAAATAATTTTGGTGGTTTTAGAGACGAAAATGTAGCTATAAATATCACATTGTGCAGGCTAGCCTCGGTAATATCTGAAAAAATAAAAACAAACCTACTTAGATTGCGTTTAGTATCGCTCAACAAAGCTATCTGTCTGTTTTGTCAAAATAACCTTTTTACTAAATGCATATGAAAGTATAATTATACGGTACTTATTTCAATTATTTTTCTGTCTATCAGTTTGTTTTCGACTTTCGGCTGATCTCCGAAACAGCCGCACCGATTTTGACGGGACTTGCACTGGAAGATAACTGATATTATAAGAATTTTAGAAAAAGAATTAGTGTTCCGCGAAATAAAATTAAAACCAATTAAATCAAATTTATTCACAGCTAAAATAATGATAAAAGCAAAACATATTTTTGTACCACAAATAAAATAGAATTGCATTCTGATATTTTTTTGTGAAAAGGACAATATTATTTTCGAATATCGGAATCAAAACAATTGTTTGTTTTGACGTGTTTTTGGTATACGAGTACACATTTCAAAAACACCATTGTTATTAACGTTGCTATTTTTAGTGACAGCTGAAGCGGGATAGTGGATTTATTAATTTATTAAATGGTACCTAGATCGGGTTTTTGGAAGTGCCTGATCACCTACCTATCCTTTTTTAAACCATATTGGAGTGGTTTCTGGTTGATTTAACTTACTAAAGTCCGCAACCCAAAAAGTGAAGAAAACTAAATGGGTTACAAAGAGAATTCTTAGGCCGCGTCCTTTTTAGAAGCGATCGTCGCGCGAAAACGCGATTGCCGCGTTCATAATGTCACTTTTTGTTCGGTGAACCTGAACGCGTGGTCGCGCCGACAGAGAGCGCTTTCCGGTTTTCCAAGTAATTAAGTCGCGTTTGTATGTCAAAATTCATACAAACGAAAGCGTCGACCGCGTGCTCGCGCAACGATCACTTTTGGTAGGGACGCGGCCTTAGACTTTTCGGAACTCGGCCTTCTAACTACCAGACATAGGGACATTGACTTTGCGTCGTGTGGGTGATCATTATCTGTATACGAAGTGATTTTTCTTTATGTAGATACATTTAGGTACTAGAATGGTGCCCTACCTAGGCATATTTATGAACAGACACTACATAGCATCTATATATGACGTAGATGGTACGTCTCTCTCGTTATCATCAGCCAAATTTTAATTACTGTGGGCATACTATGGTTATTGCGTAATAGAAAAACTGTTTGCAGTTCAAATCAGATTATAATTATGCGAAGAAATTAATCACACTAGCGTATCACACACTGTAGGTACACGACACAACGATACGGAATGCGAGACAGTTTCTGAGCACATGTTGTTCGTACAATGTCCGATGTTCAAGAGAGCTGCTCCGCACCGCTACTGCGCTTTCGTCGACTCGCATGAACGTCAGGCTAGACGCGCTGTCTGGTGGCGCTGGCGTTCCGAATATTCATACGTATGACTGACGTATTTCCGACATATAAACCTACTAATAATAATGCTGAATACAAAGAAAAAAGACAAAGTAAATCTAAGTGTTATGAAGGAAAACAAACGTAGCAGACGTGGCTTACACAATTAAAAAACTAAAGTGAAAGTGGGCAGGTCATGTCATCAGGGGTAAAAACGAAAGATGGGCGAGAGAAATGACAGAATGGTATCCCAGAGAAGGAAAAAGGAAAAGAGGAAGACCATTTCAAAGATAGGAGACGACCTGAAAACTACTGCGGGAGGGACTTGGAGGAGATAAACTCATGATCGTGAGCTATGGAAAAGCCTGGGGGAGGCCTATGCTAAAGAGTCTAAACTCTTAATTTAAATATATTGTTAAACTAGTTTGTAAGATTGCTAATAAAGGCCATTTGAATTGAATTGAATATAGCTGAAGAGTTTGTTTGTTCGCGCTAATCTCTTTAGGTACCGAGCAAAAAGAAAACAGGTTAAATAAAAGCTTGTAAAAAAGTCAGAAGATAGCGCGGGCAGGTGATGCGATGCGACGGGGTGGGTCGGGAGAACAAGAAATTTCACGCGGACAAATTCGCGAGCAAAAACTTTTCATAAACTGACGGATATTCCCAAAAATATCTTCCAATAATTTGTGTGTAAACTGATCAAGGTATTCGTGAGGTCACACGGGCCTCATAAACTTGACTATTACACCTTACCCCACAGTGATGCGATCCGACCGAATTCGGCCAGGGCGATTGCTTCAGCTCCGTTGTAGTTGCCGTTCGTGTGCTCGCATGTGGCTTATGTATCCACCCCCCCACTGTAATGGATTAAGGTTATATGAATTGAAATTGCTTTATTAATACAAGTGTTGGAAATAATCTGCACCACTGCAGCGTTCGTTGAATACACCCTGGGGCCTCGGACCGGATTGTTGCTGGTCTAACAAATATATGTTTGTAATTTTTTTGAGAAACAGCGCAGCTGTTATAAATGTTATGAGTCTGGCTCATAACTTGCTGGAAAATGTACCTGTTTGCTAGATGTCGGTATCTATAGTAATAATAAATAATATCCGCCTATTTTTGTCCCACTGCAGGGCAAAGGCATTTTCTCATACATACTAGGCATGAGCGTTGATCACCATGCTTGCTCAAAACGGGTTTAGCGATTTCAGACTACTAATAATAAAGTTGAATAAGTTGTTTGTTTTTAGGGTTTCGTACCCAAAGGGTGCAAACGGAACCCTATTACTAAGCCTCCGCTGTCCATTCGTCCGTCCGTCAGTCTGTCAGCGGGCTGTATCTCATGAACTTTTATTTTAAAGGGTTCCGCTTGCAACCTCTGGGCATACCCAAAGCACAGCAAATCAATCTACCCGAACTTTAAAATCTTCCCAATCAACTTTGAACCTTATAATTTAGCGAAAAGTTGAAAATCTATTAAAGAAATTTGACAGATTGTAGTAGCTTGATGTGCTGAGTCTGTACATGTGAACCTAGGTCTAGGTTCACATGTACAGAAAGTACCTGAAAGTGCAAAATCATGCCGTTTTCATAAAGTACGGTAGTGTAGTTCACATAATTTATTCTAAGAAGATGGAAGGATAAGGAACGACTAGAATCAATTCAATTTTATAAGATAATTTTTGACGTTCAAAAGTGCCTTTTATGTGCCTATTTGAAATAAATGCTTTGACTTTGACTTTGATATTTAGAATTTGTGCTTTCGTGTCGTTAACCTGTAGGATACCTTTTGAGTTGGTACCTTGTTCTCCCACCCTATGTAGTAGGCAGTCTTTTGTTTCAAAATTACACAATTATTAAAAATTATTCTACTGAAAATTGGCCACTACTTACCTCATAAGTAAATTACAACAACTTGTTTCTCCAGTAAAGTTCACTGTAACAACAGCCAACGTATTATTATTTAACTTGTGGCTGCTCTCGCTTTAGTATGCGACGTGTACGAGTATGTTCAGACATATTGCTAGTTTCATGCGCCAAAACGTTTGTCACGAAATACTTGAATGCGAAATGAAGTTCTGGCTTTTTGGCACAAGCCTAGACAAAGACGTCAGTTTTTCTTAAAAATATAACTAAAATATGTATAAAGCGGTTTTTTGAATCAGTATAAACAATCTATTTGACAGTAGCTTTTGCACGCGTCTTCGCCCGCGTGTACCTATATCTGAAATTAGCCTACAGGAACTTGCAACCGGCAATAAATACATAGTAGTGTCCTAACCTATGTCATAGTCTACCTGTCAAATTTGCCAAATTTCATCGAAATCCGTTCAGCTGTTTCGGCGTGAAAATGTAACACAGACAGACAGAGTTACTTTTTCGTTTATAACGGGAACGTGCTATCGGGACCAAAAGTCACCTATGTTCTTCTCCTTCATCGATTTCCTTGCCACATTTTATTAAAATCCGTTAAGTGGTTTAGGTGTAAAAAGGTAACTTAAAGATAGAGTTACGTTCGAATCTATATATACTAATAATAAAGCTGAAGAGTTTTGAAGTGAAACTTCTTTACGCACGCTTGACTTGGGGAGTAAGCTGGCGAACACGTGACGTAAACGTTACGAAAAGTGTGATCGGGCGAGGCGAACGGGAGTTGAGTGGGGGATATAAGCAAGAGAAAACAGTGCGCGCGCACATTTTCTTTTTCTCTTCCTCTCATAGCGAAGTTTCACTTCAGTCTTGTGGTCATAAGCACACTCTTTTTTTTTTTTGTCTGTTTGAACGCGCTCTGTAACTACCAGTCGGATTTGAAAAAATATTTTTGCATTTCATAGGCCATTTCTTGAGGAAGGCTAGGCTATTTAACATCATGCTATGATCCATAGGAGAAGAGCGAAAAGAAAAAAGTTAGAAAGAATGCTAAGCGAAAACGAACTGATACCGCGGGCGCAGGTGATGTGATGCGACGGGGTGGGATTGGGGAACAAGAAATTACACGTAGACAAAGTCGCGGGCAAAAGCTAGTGATATTATACTTTCTGGGGATCGAGGAGGGGGGTTCAGGGGATCAGACCGGATTAACTCGGAAGTATGGATCTAAGAAAATGTTACTAAAATTTAAGGTTTTAAAAAAAAAGACGGGTTGCACTCCGGGAGTGCCGGCAAAAGTGAAAACTTGAATATTAACGTTAAGCATTTTTGATATTTTGGAATGGTTAGGGAATAATTTTGCACGAATTGCTTTAAATATCAGTATAAAAGTACTATCATTTATGTGGTAGAATAAAATATTTATTTATTGCGCTATCGTACACAAACATGACAGTTAAAGTAAAGTAGCTATTTTTTTGTTTTTTTAATAATTTTACGAATACACAGCAGTGTGGCGACTACACAGACGGTCGAGCCATCAGCTGTCACCATCCATGGATGCGCGTGGTACGCTGTAACATAAACACACAAGGACATTCGCGCAAGCGCCCTGCGCCGCCTAAACGAATCAGCAGGCATTCATTTTCGCCGCGCCGTAAAAAGAGAGGGGAATACTTCCTCTCTTACGCCGCGCCGGCTGTCTACTCTCCATCCGTCTTACGAATTTTCGATCAGTGTCACGTGTCCTGACACGAGTTTAACATTTTTTACCCATTATAAAAAAAATACTTAAGTATACAACGCCGCTAAAGAAGTTTTCACTTCAAAAAACAACCTGATCCTCATTGTATTAAATCTTAAATTATCGTACAATTATTAGACTATATTTCCTTCGCATTCAGGCGAATTAAAGGTCAGTTTATCTTGTTACAAATTAGCTAGTGGCTAGACTTGTGATTCCATTTTAGTTAGCTAAATATTCCGAGAGATTTAGGTTTCTGTGCTGATAAATTACTTATCACGTTTAACTAGACTTGGATTTCTCTTTACTGATATACGAGTATTGCTTTCTTAATGATATTATAATGATTGAAAAATATAAACAGTTCAGTTGGAACTTAACCGGTCACGCCTCGCGCGTTACCGATCGGTGACGAAACAATAGCAAATCGGTCTCATTAGCGGAGCTTGACAGATTAAAGTGTCCTTTGGTATTGTCCAATGGTCGTTGAATATTGACAATTCCCGAGGCCCTAAAACTTGTGAGGTTAAAATAAATTTTCAGACCGTTTACTAAAATTGTACCTAAAAGTAATTAAGTAACAAGTTAGCAAGCGGTTTTGGTACAACCATTTTTTACGATCACAGACCGACAGGGTTCAGTTTCATTTATTATGTCTAGATTAAACAATGTAAGGGAGAGATTCAATTAACACTACAAACAAGCGACGGGGTACCTCAACTTGATAATTTAGCCTTTATTTATATATCAGAAATGAAGTAGGAATGAAGGAAAACAATCATGTTCCACGACAAGAAACATCAGTACTTCAGACACAAAGTTTTTCCTGCATACAAATTAGAACGTTTAATTAATTATAGGACTTCATGTTGCTAATTGAATTATAAGTAAAGTTCATGAATTTATTTCAACACACGAATTGAAAATTTGTTCAAGTTCTAGGTAAATTACAATCTGTAGGTACTAAAATAATGAGAACACGAAGTAAGGAAAGTTATTAGACTTTTTGAATCGTTGCTGGTACAGTTAACATTCAAAACGAATTAAAGAACTAGTATAAACTTTGAAAACTGTTAATGTGAACTTGAGTTTTAAAATTTAGTAGGTAAAGTAGAAAATCAATCTTGCAGTGCCTCTTCATTGCCGAAGGTAGTAAATAACAAGCTTATTGCAAGTCTGAAAGCACTTCAACAAATTTGACTCCTGTCCACTCTCTGATGTTACGGAACTCCGAGACTGTTCGTCTTCAAACGAAAGTTTGGCCTACAATCTTTTCCACTATAACCTGAAAAATGTTCTCCAATAGGTTCCCAATAATTATCAAAACCAATTCTAATCCCATCCAAACCATAACTAATAATAGAACGGGTACACTAGACAGCAGTGTTGGTATCCCAAACAACTGCATAATTACGCACTACGAGAGGAGATGATTAGCCGGCGCGGCTCGTAATCAAGGATCGTTGCTGAGCATCCATTGCACACACAAACAGACAATGATGAGCTTAAAATGGTAGGCGATGATGTGTGTCTAGTTATAATGGCAGGCAATCATATTTAATTAAATCAGGACAATTAGGCTTGTATGCATTATGAAAAACTAGCTGCGCCCCGCGTTTCACGCGAATAAGTGTCGATCCCGTGGGAATATCGGAATAAAAATTATCCTGTGTTAATCCTAGTTATAAACTATCTGTGTGCCATATTTCATCCAAATCTGTTCTGCCGTTTGTGCGTGAAGAAGTAACAAACATGAAAACACACTCACAAACTTTCGTCTTTATAATATTAGTGTGATAAAAACATGTCAATCTGGTCGGTTTAGACCATTGTTAGACGGTGCTCATTCGGACTGTCGATCCCAATTCAATTCCCATTTACAAAAAAAAAAAAAACAAAAATCATGTCTTAATTATGTCTTTAAAGATGTAAAATCGAAAAACAGAGTTCAAGCAGCCCGAAAAGTTCAAACATATGTTTCACCACATTTTTAACCGACGAAATAAAATGTTCTCAAGTCGACGCGTATATTTTGTTTTTTCATGTATAGCTTTTTACAGATTTGTCCGATTTTGACAATTCTTTTTATTAAATATGGTATACCTAGAAATTGATTACATTTAAAATAAAATCTAAGGGTAAAAAAAAATTTCACCTAACTGAATTTTCACTTGCGAATCGATTCTGTTGAAACTTGGCGCACATTTATGTAGTCCTGATAATACTACAACATGAAAGAGACCTGGAGTTGATCTGATGACGCAGACAGAAGACAGTCGAGAGAGCTCCTACAGTATCCAGAAGCTACAGGCAGGGCAAATAAGCCCAAACACGATTTCGATTTTTTATTTTATTTATCTTGATGAGAACTTTAGACCTAGCTAGTGTATGACTGTCTTGGAGGGTCTGATGATGGAGACGGCGCCAAACAAACCATTAATGAAGATGTCTGTAATTTATATGGTGTACATAATAAAGAGTATTCTATTCTATTCTATTCTTCCATCATAATAGGCGCCTTTTGATTGTTTGGCGCCGACTCAAAATTACCAGACTAAATGGTTTTATTTTTATTTTAGATATTTTTTTCATTAGTTTAATTTTGTATAACACGTAGTATCAAAAGGGTTATTTAACACCAATAATATACGTAGTAGTGATACGACCGAGAATAAATGAAACATGGCAAGTCGTTAAACTGAACTTGGAGGAATGTAGCCGGTTAAGCGTCCCCGGTTCAATCCCTAGGGGATGAGGCAGACACGTAGTGTTCACTCAGCACTCGAGTTTCTACTATCCTCAAAGACAATATCACTGTTCTTTTCCTCGGCTCAAGAGCTTTCGATATAGCTGACATAATACTTAATTTTGTTCAGATACTGTTTTGTCATAATACGAAGTGTGGATCATGGGAAGGTATGAAATGCCAATGTGATGTTTTGGCTTAGAGTTGTCATGGCAGCCTATGAATTGCTCATAAAAAGATATGAGCTTTCAGCAGCATTACAGATAGCGCCATCTATGAAGACGCGCCCCACTCTTCTTCCTAATTACTTACAGTACAAGTGTACAATATTCCGCTAGTGTTTTAGTTTTGTCGATACACAGTAATTACTTATTAGTGAGTAATTGTGTGTATCAAAAAAACTAAAACACTAGCGGAATTAACTAGCGATTAGTAAGAAGACTGGGGCGTCTTCGTGGATAGCACTATCTATAGTACACAGAATATTTTGTAATTGTACCGAAAATTAAATGTAATTTATATTTTAAATTGTAATTTAGTACATGAAATTCTAAACTTTGGACTGGGTCTGGATTTGTTCATGCAAAAAGCATGAGCAAATATAAGTTTGAAACGAAATACATGTTTACAGTTCAACATATTTTCGGGGTTAAGCCTTTTTAATCCTTTAGCATATGAGTAAGTAATTTTTGTGGTGGGTGGGTACTAAGATAAAGCGTTAATGCAGTGATATATTTCCTGAAAAATGCATTTATTCTGTAACAAGACCACGTTGCAGACTTTTCTCAACTCATATATCTCAAACTCTTTCGAGATTACAAAGTTATGCCCTCTCCGCGTTTTTACAGGAAAAGTGGATTAAGATTTTCTATATCTACCTAATATATCAACATTACGGTAAGTTCGTATGATTTATAGGCCAAGTTGAGGAACTTCTGCATGTCATCCACTGGCTCTTTGCGAAATTTTCTAAAGAAACTTTAAACTTTTTACATTAGCACGATGATGGTGACTAACCTAGGTATTATATACCAATTTTTATTTAACACTTAAGTTTTTCTTTGGAACTAGGTGAAGAGAAAATTCCCGTTTCGTATTTGTACGTACTGAAAAATAATTTGATGCTAAAAGATTGCTAGTACCATTATTCAATGAAAAAAAAATTAAAGAAAGGTACTAAATAAATTATATTGACTACCTACTTACTTTTTGATAGCTGAAATGCCCGTAAACGTAATTATTTATCCAAAAACATTGTCTATTTCAATTCAAGACACTTTTCCCCCAGAAAGAAAAAGTCCTTTTTTAGGTAAAACCAGTAAAATGTAAAACAAACGTAATCAATAATGGTTTAAAAACCGCTAGGTGCGGCAGCATAGCGGAGTAGAGAACTAATGATATTTGTCTGCGCGGTGATTAATGGCAACCGAGTGGCGGATTGTTCGAGCGGGATGAGTTCTGAAGAAGCATTCACAACCCGTGAAATTAACTTTCGTCGCCTTCCGAACAGCCGTCAGTTTATTTTCACAGAAGCGTTTCACTTTTTGTGACTAAAGTACTGAACACTTTCGACGGTATTGGGAATGTTTGATTATTGCTTCCCTATTAGGCACACGGTAATGAGATTCCGTGTTCGGCTAAACCAGATTAAACATTTCTGAGAAAATATTTCTTAGTATGGTACTAAGAAAGTTTTAATAAGGGTCATGTAAGTATAGTTGAGCAAAACAAAATTAAGGAGTTATCTCGTATAGAAAGAAATATAAATATAATATCTTACATATTTTCATTTGCAGAATAAAGAATGATGGGCGTTTTGGCCGGTATGTCCAATAAAAATCACATATATATCGAATGAAAGTATATATCATAAACATCAATTTTCATTATGGCTGTGAAATACCGGGTTAAAAAGATATCAGACCTACAAGTACCGCTAATGTTCACTACAGTTCTCAATAATATTAGTTATTTACTCATATCATTGAGGGGGCTTATGGCTAAGTAATAGCAGCCGCACGGGTCGATCGATCAGGTTAAGCTGCGCTTGCCGCGGTTGGTCCCTGGATGGGTAACCATTTTGCATACCAAAACCCCTCCGTGCCTGGGAAAGCACGTTAAACCGTCGGTCCCGGCTGTCATTCGTGGATCTCTGACAGTCGTTACTCTCTAACTCTATTGGTCATCAGGTCAGACTTCATACAAAAATGCCCATCATTATTTTCTAATTAAGCCCACATTTTAATTATGTAAGTTAATACCTACTTATTTATCTTACTTAAAACCAACAGCTCTATCTATCAAGCTTCAGTTAGTCTGTTTTGATAAATTAATTAGCCTTTTATTTTTCTTTAATAAAACTTTTGCGTTTGCTTTTAAGAGAAACGCTTTTATGTACAAGACAAATGGTTCATGACTTACCTACTACATACCCAACTATTTACCGAAAGAAAGAAAATTAGTTGTACTATATATATAATTTACATTTCACAAAAATCCTCTGGTTATTTATTATCTAGTTTTCTTTATACGATCAAAGTGAAAATTAAAAGCTTATCTACTTTTAATATTCTCTGCCCTATTCATTTTCACGTCATATCCTGGCAACTTGTCTTCATGCATTTCAAGTAGTACGAAACCATTAAAGGTATGCCATATACGTCGTAGGAGTAACTAGTCTCCGTTCTGCACATACAATCCAGTTAAATTTTCTTTCGAAAACCTCTTCATGGAATGGAATAACGGTTTTTTTTTTTACTTTGTTGATAAGAAAAGTTGCTTTGTTCTTTAATAGAAACAACTAGATGCTCGCTTGAGGTCAATTGTAGTATAATATACTTGCATTAATGTAAGCAAAACCACTGGAGATCTCTTACTAGTTGAAGAGGTCTTCAACTGTTTCTATTGTACCTAGTATTTACATACATTGTGCCGACTAGTTAGGGGGCATCCATTAATTACGTGAGGCTTTTATGGGGGGGAGGGGGTCAAGCCGATTCTCGCCCAATCTCACGTGGGGGAGAGGGGAGGTCCTGGCAAATCTCTCGTAATTTTTTATCTGAAAGAAACAGTGTAAAATTGCGAGAAAACTGGGTAGAATTAATCTTAACTAGTCTTAAATAAAAATAATTAAACAAATTGTTTTGTTTTTTAATAAATCCAACGCAATGAAGCATAATATATATTAACGTATTTACTCTGAAAACACGCATTTTGAACAATCTCACGTGAGATTAGAGGGAGGGGGAGGGAGTCGAGCTAAATCTCACGGTATCTCACTAAGGGGAGAGGGGGGGGGTCAAAAAATCGCCATAATCACCTCACGTAATTAATGGACGCCCCCTTATTATCTCAGTGAAAGATGAAATATAACACTGTTTAATTTTATGTACAATACATATCTTGAGTTGGAATGATTTGACTGTCTCGTTGGTAGAATAGGGTCGCAGGCACGACTACTAACATGGTGTTGGTTCGATTCTCAGATCGGGTAAAGTGTTTTACGTTTTTCCATCAAGAATAGAATAGAATACTCTTTATTATTTACACCTTATAAATTACAGACATAAATATAGAAACTTTACAATGGGTGACACAATGGGCGGTCTTATCAAGAACAAGAAGATGAAGATCAAGAAGAAGAAGAAAATCAAGAAGAACAAGAAGGTCAACATTTTCTCATTAGCAGCCCGGAGTCTGAATTTGGGGCTGATTAATTAATGTAAACTCTGCTCATATTTGAAATGACTTTTTATTACCAGCGAAACTTTGGTGTAACTAGGTTAAGACGCCTCTGCAACACAGGCGTAGTATAATTAATGTACGTATGCTCATCAGAAACACCAAAGTAAAATAAACCAGAAGACAATTTCATAATTGTATAACTTTATAATCATCAAAGTTGAGTCACGCAAACATCCTTCCTACGGCGTCATTGCGTTGTGTTATTCAACCGAACATGAAATTTTGCGGTAGCTGACAATAATTATGTTCCACGTAGTCGCGGCATTCTGTATGTAATACTATCATGCTGCTGTAACGTATTGCTAAGCGTTGCCATTTTCACGTTACACTCGGTAAACTCTGCTGTTCATGATAGACTTTATACAGGGATCTATTTGTACGAATGATTATTTGATTGGGAACTTTATTTTATTAAATGCTTCGTCCGAGGAATAACTTTGAATTTTGAAGTGAATATTTCTTTAGCGGCGTTGTACACTTTTTTTGTAATGGGTAAAAAATGTTAGGCTGGTTTTATAGTCACGCCGCTAGACGCGCCGTTGGGCAGCGCGCTGTTGAACAGCGCGCGTTCGCGTTCACCGAACGGCGCTGCTCAAGCGCGCGAATTTGAAACGCTACTACTACCCCAATACATATCCGAGCGCGCGCGCTCCGACGGCGCTGCTGAAACGCGTGACTATAAAATCAGCCTTAAACTCGCATCAGGACACGCGTAAGGACACGTGACCTGATCGAAAATTCGTAAGACGGATGGAGAGTAGACAGCCGGCGCGGCGTACGAGAGGAAGTATCCCCCTCTCTTTCTACGGCGCGGCGAAAATGTATGCCTGCTGTTTCGTTTGGGCAGCGCAGGGCGCTTGCGCGAATGTTCGTGTGTGTTTATGTTACAGCGTGTCACGCGCATCCATGGATGGTGACAGCTGATGGTCCGGTTTCTTTACGAAATACAAAACTACTATTGATGCGGCCTTTATTAGACATTTAAATAGGTTCGAATCAAAACTGTTCGTTTCTTACTTCAGCTATCATAAACCTATCGTATCAGTTTTAGAGATTGGCGATGATGGTTCTGGTAATAATGATGGTGAAAAAGTCGTCGAAATTATGGATGAAATTTAATTTTTCTGAGAGATAAACTTTTTAATGTAATATATATTGTCATGTTTGTGTACGATAGCGCAATAAATAAATGTTGTATTCTACCACATAAATGATAGTACTTTCATACTAATAATTAAAGCAATTCGTGCAAAATTATTCCCTAACCGTTCCAAAATATAAAAAATGCACAACGTTAATATTCAAGTTTTCACTTCTGCCGGCACTCCCGGAGTGCAACCCGTCTTTTTTTTTGTTAGTTTTTCCATAAAAAACAAGATTTTGCTCACTGTAACTGTGTTTGTATAAACACTTTTACACGTCAACCATATTTTAAAAACTAGATGAGGTCGGCGTTTGCTTACCTGACTACTCTTAGAAGAAACGCTGACGTACCTTGTTTTGATATTATGTTCATGTGGGTAATTGGTTATCATCTAATGTTGTACTTTTGTGTGTTGTGCTGTCTTTTGTGTGCGCCAAATAAATGGTTTATCTATCTATCTATCTAAACTCGGAGGTCACAGTTTCTTTTAAAGGCAAGACATAATCTTAGTCAGATCATGTGAAGACCACGGATAAGATCAAAATTGTTGTCTGAAATAGTCTTTTGAAGAAAAAGCCAAATAGATTGATTGTCAATTTTATTCCACGGATAAAACATATCTGGCGTTGGAAAAATCAGTCCTTAATAGAAAATGTTATTTTAAAGTTCGAAAATGTGTCGACCTAAATCAGTTTCTTGGAAAAACTTTTTATTTTTTAGACGTTTCCTAGACTTGTTTACTGTTACATGATAAATAAAATGATAAGTCTATCCTAATCAGAAGCAACATTTATAAAATATGCCTTTGCTCTAGCTCAATAAGTCTGAAAAAAAGCTTTCATTTTACTTCCAAGAAGCGTTTTCTACCTGACGAATATAGATTAAAAAAGTCCTGAGAAAAAAGACTCTGATTGTCTTGAAATGTTTCAAGCCTAATTCGCTAAAACGGCAAAAAATCGACTGTCTGTTCGCGGTGGGATATTTATAATCCCGTCACTCATAAACTGTTAGATGTCATCACTTAACGAACTGACTTACCAAAGTAATAGAATTCAAGTTTTGACAGATCCATTTGTACAAGTTTGCCAAACTTAAGCCTACTAAATCTCAGGACAAAAGCACTTGTTAGGTGTTACTAAGAGATTGCAACAGTATATAGTGCAGGGACACACCGTAGCGCAGGGGATGGGCCAGAAAACCACTAATGGATCGGCGTGCGTCATGCTCTATGTCAATAAATGCTCTGGCTTTTAATGTTGCCTTTGTTGAAGTAGGCCAATTACTATCAGTGATGGCAATTACGGTCGTGTTGGTGCAATGGCTTTCATGCCCCAAGCGGCGTGCTCTGGAAACATTGTTGTGATTGATTTTAACAATAGGCAACATAATTACTTAAAATAAACCGAAAACGTTCATCGGAAACTTTAGCCTTGTATTCAAAAGTGGATTAAAAGTTTGTACCAATTTACAATTAATTTGATTTCCTGGAAACGGAAACAATAATGATTTGAGTCACAGTTGAATAAGACGTCTAAATTATCCAATTGTAAACTTCAAAGAGTTTTATGTTGTTGCAAAACAAGCTGAAGCTCTGTCGGTTTAAGGTCGGTTTCAATAAGAACAGGGATGTAGTCCTGATTGGATTTTAAGGTGCATTTAGGAGACCGTTACGATAGTTAAAACGCGAAGTGGTCATTTCGCTTCACTTGTGATTGAAAAATAAAAGCGTGTCGTAAATTGCAGCACAGGCCAGAACTCGGGGAGAAGCTTACCTAAGATTTGAAAATCAGCGTTCTATTCGCGCAAATATGCATTTTATTTGCGATTCAGTCGGCTACTGTGATTTGGAGATCAATATGTAAATGCATTCGTGAGTGCACGCGGCCCGGCGGAGGCGTGAGTGCATTTTGTCGTAGAGGAGGAGGCAGCCAGCCGTGACGCCGCGACCCACTGTTTCTGACTTTGTGAGACCAACCTTGCTCTGTAGGATTTAAATGTAAAATTCTTTCACATTTTGTAACACTTCGTTTTAGTGTAGCTTAGTTTTAGAGGCATTTATTATGCACATACTGCTGCTTGTTACATATTTATATTAAAGTTGAATTATGTGAACCTAAGCATATACCTAGAAGTTATGGCTTCCAATTTGCTACCATATTTTGTTGTTATTTTAATTTGTGAGTTTGATACATAATATGTAATTATTTATTTCTTGTGTTACATTAAAATACTTACCTAATTTTATACACTAGATACTAAAATAAATGACAATAATATGTATATGTGTGTGTTTAAGTCAACACGATTTTATTAATTTACCAAAACTAAGAATATACTCTAATAAATTATTAATCATTTGTAATGCTTTTCTCAGGTAAAAGAAAATATTAAACACCGCAAAAGAAAAACATCGTAAAAATAAGTCCAAACTTTTAACGAAACCGGTATGAATATTTTATAGCCATAAAATCTTTTGCCTGAAAATTGTTTTATTTTGTCCATTAAGGCGAATGGTAACGCCAAACTTCAAAGCATACCTGTCTTTGAAAGCCTACTCCTCCCAAATGGATAGCCAAAATATATTAAAAAAAATATATGATATGTGACATATGTTTACAAATATATTTTAAGTTTTATTTTTTTAATATTAGTGTTAGTTTTAAAAATAAAAAATCATATCCATCCTCTTATTTTACGCAAGAATTTTCTTTCTACTTCCAAACGCCTGAAGCGATTTTGATGATTCTTTCATCAAATTATAGCAAATTTAATGGTTTATAAAAATTATGTTAGTTTTTTTAATAGTTATTATTTAAGTGGGAAAAAATCAATAACACCATGTTTTTACCTATACGGGCGCGGGCAGCAGCCGCCCGGCCAGTCTCGCTGTATCGTTCGCACGGGGAGGTTGTGTCGCATGTCGGCTCGCTCCGATCTGCATTTTTGTGGCAAAGACTAAGTAGCGCAGATAGTACACTCGGACTGTTCGTTTACGCTTGGACGTTGATAGTATTAGTAGTGGTGATAGTTTGTTTGCGAGTGGACGCTATATTATTGTCTATTGAATACTAATATTATAATAATATCAATAAAACACGTTTATTCAGTATACAGTTCGTTTATTCACGTATACAGATTATAAAAAAATACAATTACAAAAAAAAATTAAACTAACTTATGACTAATACCGCTCTTAACAGTGGTAGTTTTTAGGGTTCTCGTACCCAAAGGGTAAAAACGGGACCTTATGACTAAGACTCCTCTGTCTGTCTGTCACCAGGCTGTATCTCACGAACCGTGATAGCCAGAAGATACATACATAAACACATATTATGTATGTATGTATAATTGTTTGGCACGCTCTGCGGCATGAAGGGTTTTAAAAGGTGATTACAAAAATATATACAACTTATATGGCAAAAACTAATTCAAAGTAACAAATCGTAAAAACACCTACCAAGAACTAAATCGTCTGCAAAATCTTTCACATTTGTAAACTAAAAAGCTGGAAATAAAAAAAAGTAATTAAAAAAATTAAAAAACCCGACTGCAACCTTATACTAAAACTAACTTAAAAAGCTAAAAACAAGCCCATTTTAAATTAAATAAAAGTTGGAAGCAGGCGGGACCCATTTGAGTTTGAAACTATAATAGTGGTATGGGCCCCGCCTGCTTCCAACTTTTATTCAATTTAAAATGGGCTTGTTTTTAGCTTCTCAGTTAGTTTTAGTATAAGGTTGCAGTCGGGTTTTTTAATTTTTTTAATTACTTTTTTTTATTTCCAGCTTTTTAGTTTACAAATGTGAAAGGTTTCGCAGGCGATTTAGTTCTTGGTACGTGTTTTTTTACGATTTGTCACTTCGTATTACTTTTGACCATATAAGTTGTATAAATTATTTTAATCACCTTTTAAACATTTTATTTTTGACAGGCCTGATGGTCTAGTGGTTAGTGACCCTGACTGCTATGCCGGAGGTCGTGGGTTCGATTCCCACCCAGGACAAATGTTTGTGTGATGAGCACGATCATTTGTTCTGTGTCTGGGTGTAATTTATCTATAATATGTATGTATTTAGAAATATATAAGTATGTTTATCAGTTGTCTAGTACCCATAACACAAGCTCTGCTTAGCTTGGGACTAGATAGCGTTGTGTGATAGTTGTGCAATATTATATTATATTATATTATGTGCAATATTTTAATACCCCTCTCGATAGGTTATGAGAAAAAAAAATTTTGAAGACAATATTGAGCCTAAAATCCGCCATTTTGTATTTTTTATTTTGATATACCCAATGTCACTCTCACAGACACCTCTCAAGCTAAAATCCATCGAGCCGTTCAGGCCACAGAGCGTGCCAAACAATTATACATACATACATAATATGTGTTTATGTATGTATAATTGTTTTTCGAGAGTATATAATATATACTTCCCCTAACCCTTCTTCTTCTTCTTTATAACCCTTCTTCTGGCTATCACGGTTCGTGAGATACAGCCTGGGGACAGACAGACAGACGGACAGAGGAGTCTTAGTAATAAGGTCCCGTTTTTACCCTTTGGGTACGGAACCCTAAAAACTACCACTGTTAAGAGCGGTATTAGTCATAAATTAGGTTTATAATCTGTATACGTGAATAAACGAACTGTATACTGAATAAACGTGTTTTATTGATATTATTATTATTATTTTTTGTCTCTAAGAAAGCAGTATTTTTACTGTACAGTAGCATTCATACTCACAACATAAATATTGTACGTATTCTCGATCCATCTACACTCAGTAGGTAGCGTCATAAAACTGCCTAAGACAAAATGCGTCCCACGCCGCATCTGCATGCACTACGTACGAGTACGACACTCTTTGACATTGGGGAGGTAAGCGGGCGCGCGGGGTGAGGCACTGGGTTCGCCTATGCTCCGCCCAAATGCTCAAGGACATTCGAGGCTATAATCGCCTTAAGAACTTGCTTAAAATATCATCTGTATTTTTACAGCTAAATTCACCTTTACGATTTCGGACTATAATAACAGCGATAACAAAAAAAAAAACAAACGTAAAAAATACGTAAGAAAGAAACGCTCAGAAGACAGGTATCAAAATAACATTTTCCTGTCCAAGCCATCCGCCATTAAAATTTACGAAAACGCTTTTATCAAAACAAAGATTAATGATGGCATTTTGTTAAATAGTCGAGCTATTTACAACAGAAACACGGTTCGCGGTAGTGATTGAATAGTTGCATGTTCAGCGGTATTAAAAGCCTCTGTCGTGGCTCGGCGTCGTAAGTTCGACTTAATTTTCGCTCCGTAATGACTTGAGAGAATCACTAGTGATTTGATAGGCGTGTAGTGTTGATCGTTACGCGTTAACGAGACGTAATTAATATCGACCTACTGATAGTCTAATCTGATTTGACGAGGCGATCCGAGATACTTTGGTTGGGATAAGAGATTGGCCGTTATTGCGGTATCATTAGCTGTGTGGACCGTTATTGTTTACTGTATTTAATTTGCTTGATGAGTTTTCTAATTAATCTCGTGTCTCTCGTATATCTTCCTTCAATTATAATGTTCCTGAGCTATGCAGTTGATAATGATTCTTGGCATTGTCCATTTCATCACGAAAGACAAAGGAACGAAAGAAGACAAAGACGAGACTTCAAACATAATTTTCTGTTAAAAGCAAAATTTTCTTTGAACAAAACCCTGGAAGGAGCTAGTGTAGACATGAATATTAATAAATTGGTTCGCCTTATTACAATATTTATGTAAGTAGGTAAAACTATGGATGTTGAATAATTCAAATTACTGCCATAAATCTTTTTAATACAAGCCTGTCTGTACGTTGGTTAAGTGTTTTTACGCTTCACACAACGTACATGCTTACCGGTCTTCCATCTAGTAAAAGTTTAATTACAAAGCAGATCCCGAAATCTGATAAGCAAACCGTTTGATTCGAAGTACGAGTAGTACAGATAAGTTGAAAGTAAATTAAAGTAACCGCACTGCTTAGTTGCTGACTGTTCACGATTATACCTAAGTAGATGTACTACGGTGTCAAAATTTGTTGGTATGCGGTTGCAACACAAGCTGTTCAGTGAAGTTAAATACGACTTAGGCGAACTTCGGCGACATACCGAACTAGACTAAGACGCCAGTTTTGGCTGCGAAACTAGTTGACTTTGTTTCAACCGTACTACCTGATATAAGTCCTCTGTAGTAAGTAGGTACTTCGCCAAGTGGGACTTACGATTTTGGTTTTGGGAATAATACTCGAATTGATATTCAGAGACGAACTTCTTAGTTGAAAATGGCCTTCAGAATTAGTTTGTGTTACAAAGCTAAGTTACACGGTATGTCACTTAGCTGGTTCAAATGCAACTGTCCATTTTCCTATACTATGAAAGCGCAATGATAAGTAGGCACTTGAACATAGGCATTTCAGTGTAGCAAAAACCGTATTCGTGACAACAGCAAGCAACATAAGAACCTATAAACGGTGAGATATAATGGCTGCTGCAGGAGCACAAAACCTCAAACGACGCAAATATAATAACCTTATTGGGAACTATATGTTTGAGCCGTTTGGGGTTGAAAGTCTAGGGCCTTGGGGTCCAAATGCTCATCGAATATTTCGACATCACCAAGCGGTTGGTTGACTCTACGCGTGACTAGAGGGCTGGCCTATTTTTGGCCCAAAGAATAAGCATTGCCATCCAACGTGGTAATGCTGCCAGCCTTTTTTGAAGTGAAAACTTCTTTAGCGGCGTTGTACACTTTTTGAAATGGGTAAAAAATGTTAAACTCGCGTCAAGACACGTGACCTGATCGAAAATTCGTAAGACGGATGGAGAGTAGACAGCCGGCGCGGCGTAGGAGAGGAAGTATCCTCCTCTCTTTCTACGGCGCGGCGAAAATGTATGCCTGCTGTTTCGTTTAGGCGGCGCAGGGCGTTTGCGCGAATGTTCGTGTGTGCCTTGTTTTTAGCTTTTCAGTTAGTTTTAGTATAAGGTTGCTGTCGGGTTTTTTAAATACTTTTTTTTTAATGTTAGCTTATATTATGTATTTATGTTATCTTGATTATTAAAAATATTTTGATTAAAGAGAAAAAGGAAAAACAAAAAAATTATGATTAAAAAAAATAAAAATCTTTTATTTACAGACTACATTGTGTTAGTATCAAAAAATTATCTTAATTAAATAACCTTTTTTGGCCGAGGATACAACATCTCCTGTGTTGTTATACATCTCTGTATGTCTGTGATACATCTTATAAAATGGCCGGATACCGCTGTCTTCCTTATACAGCCTCTTGGTATTCAAATTCCCGTGATAGCACTTCTATGAAAAGAGATAAGCAGAAATACTTTCTGAAATAAAACTAAATAAAATACTGTGCCACGAATTTCTACGGAGATTTTTTATTTCTCGACTAAATGAAATATCATGTGGTTTATTTCTTTTTCTTTGTAACTAAATGGCATCTCCTTCGCTCCTGGTTTCCTTTTTACCATATTTACAGGTACTTCTCTTATCTGGCAACTTTATCGCTTTTAATAATATTATTTGAAGCCATAATTCCCTTGAGTGTTCTTAATTTAATTTCTATTATCCTTTTCGACAATTCCTTTTTTTTTCTTCGCTTCAGTTCATTTCGGTCTCATCTGTAAAATTTATGAGCACAATAAGGGGGATCATATTTTTAAATGACCGACTTCGTTTTTAGGTATAATTTGTTAGTGTAAACAATAAATCCCTTTACTTATAAAAATTGCTACGCATTAATCAAATATTTGTAGAATCAAAATGGATCCAAAAAGGTTTATAAAACAAGTTTAAATTTATGTTATTAGGACAACAAAATTAAATGTTAGTAATCGTAATCACATCATTAAACAAGCTTGCCAGAGGGATTGGCCATACCGCTCTCTTCTTCAAATACTAATGCGTCGCCTTCAATTTGATATAAATAAAACCATTAATACGTATTTCACTCGAATCCATTAGTTTATAACAGCCAAGATTATGACTTCATGATAGTCGCCTTAGTACCTACCTAAAATATTATACTTAATACAACACAATATCGTATCGTCCACTTTTTCCTCATCAGGGTAAACGTGCCATTACGCCGAGCTTCAAGCCATACACTATGATATATTAGTGATTACATGCCGTTACCATTGCGATATATCGCAAATTGACTTTAGCCGAGCCCATGAATACATATTAGGTTTCAC
Source organism: Amphipoea lucens (assembly GCA_947508005.1). Taxonomy (NCBI): domain Eukaryota; kingdom Metazoa; phylum Arthropoda; class Insecta; order Lepidoptera; family Noctuidae; genus Amphipoea; species Amphipoea lucens. The sequence continues at coordinate 11,086,999 of OX382356.1, forward strand.
ACATGAAAATCACACATTGTTTTGAACAGTCAACAAAAGAGATAAGTATGCAGGATCGTCGGATATAGTTGAAGTTTAGTAAGAAACCGATGGATGTTCTCGAATAAAATTTAATTTTATTAATAAAAAACAAATAGCTCATTTATCAAATTAAATTTCAACGGTTTCTTAATAAACTTCAACTATATCCGACAATCCCGCATACTTATCTCTTTTATTGACTGTACTTCAAAGCATTTCCCCTCAAATGTTTCGTAATATTTCATGATTCCTTTCTCACCTTAATTTCATTAGCCGGTGGCATTCAAGCGTTTGTCCTGGTACAAAGCTTTAAACATTCTTGAAACGCTCGAGTTTTGCTGAGGTTTTGCATATAATAACTCAAGCGTGATAATCTCTGCTCCCGGGCCTTAGGTACGAAATGGAAATTCTATTTATGTTTCCTAACACAGCTATCTCGTTACGTTCGCATTAGCATTTGTTTACATACGTTGTTTGTGAGTGTAACGTACCTATATTAATTACCTGGATATTGATTGATCAAGGGTCCGTGCGTGAGTTCTTGCAAATGTACAAATGAAGCAGAACGAGGCGCCCCGGGAGCCGCTCTGTTCCAAATTGCAATACAGGTGCCGTAATTCCTATTGGTATCTACTTATACGATCGATTGACTATTAAGTCCATTCAAATAGTACACAAATGCTGGCGAAGCAGCAGGTTATTTCTAGCACGTTGGGACTGGATCGCAGTAAATTGTGATGGCGTTTTGGCCTCTCGCAATCGGCCGAGTCACCGGGGTGGAATTAAACGATTTATCGTAGTCACGGAGTCCGATTTCCACGGATCCCTGTCACGGCTACCAATATTGTTGTTACATGGACCTTTCTAAACGTATTTATAATGTTGTCTCTTTTTGTCGAAACTTCGTATGTAAGACGTAGGTACCTTACCGACCGAATACTCAGGTAGTTTATCTTCTGCTGAACGTAATTTGTAAGCATGTCCTATACTTCCCTAGCTATGTAGTATACATATTTTCTTACCTACATAGAGCGACATTATCTAAACGCAGCTCCTTTGCAAAAACTTTTATAGTAGCCTACTCGAGACGTCGCGTCGGTGTCACTGCGAAAAAGAATACAAAGCTTTCTTAATCTGACGGAGCGCGGAGAGGAAATTCGTTTCCATTAATCTTCAGTGCGTATCTACCATGGTATCTACACATGGCGACATTTACACAAATTATTATTCAATTGCTTATATCGTAACAACCTTACGGAGGTAATATATCATGGCGCTTCATATCACGTGGGCCTACTGTTACTCCACAGGGACAATACATCAACCCCAATTTATTTTCTCTCCCGCCTTTCAAAGCTTCCACTTTTTATTCTATGTCATCACATTTATATAAAGTAATACGATTATCTCTAATTCTCTTTCTGATTCACAAACAGTTCGAGCAGCTATTCGTTTCGTACTATTACTTACGGAGGTAACGTCCTTTGGAGTTCGTTTGCAGTCCCGTCTGTGTTCAAAGAGTGAGAGAGTACGTACATAATGTACATTCGTAATACAATCTAGGGTGAAGACTGTATCCTATGCGGGTACTGTGGACATTGCTACACGATAAGAAGCCACGATAAAATTCTAGGTTGCGAGCCAACACGTAGTGAACTCGCTTTGCGCACCCAATGAACCTAAAATATTACTCATTCATAACCAACGGGTTATGAATAAGTAATATTTTAGGTTTAATTGATGACGATAGATGAGGTGACGATACTAGCGATGACGTTATCGCGCTGATTGAACATTCGCTCTGGATTCACAAGTGTTAGATACTAATTAGTGGTGGTTTGTTAATATCGTAATAAATTATTTAACGTATCGATAAAGAGTGTTGCTTATAATAATAACTCTAATTAATGCATACCTTAAGAATATATTTTATCCTTCTACAGTTTAAACTATTGTATTGCTGGTTGCTGGAATCGCTTTGAATATGCATCACATGCTGCGTATCATTGGCGTGAGACAAAGTCGTACAGATATGTCCACAGTAGGTAACGTTTGGATTTCTTTCAGCGAGTTCTCAAACGGGAGGTTTGCCGGGTTGCGCGTATCACCAAGAATCGCGAACGTATTCAAGACACGTCTCGCGCTGCGGGGAGACGAGATACAAATCCCGGGAGACGGTGGGAATCTGTATACCTTCATGTTTACCTTAGCCTTATTTATACACGATTGAAAGAAAAATACGTGCATGATTGTGAGTCATACAAAAGCGCTTCACAGTTTTGTTCCATCGCTCTATTGTAAAATATTATTTCAACGCCCCAAACATAAAATTTCTCAGAAATAACATATTTTGTTTCAGCATTGTTACTGATTGTACAAACGCTTAAACTAAAATAAATAAAGATTTAATTTTAATATTTCATCTGAATGCAAAATAAATATAGATTTGCGTATTTTATTAATTCCCGCTATCATCACTAATTAATCTAGTCGGTAATGTTTTGATTTATTTATCAATTGCATCGCAGTTGACACGGTATTTACCAAACCATGACAACGCCGATAGGGGTGCCACAAATCATGTCGCATATGAATCACTAGCGTAACGGGCATGCATCGAGTGCCAAGCTTTCACTGCGAAAATGTTCGACTGAAAATTCAAAACTGCGTAGAACAGTCTAGCCTCTGGGACCTAATCCCTCATGCAAAATAAAAGCTCGTGTTAAAGCTTTCACTTTTGCTGTTGTGGCGGGGTTAACAACTCTTCAAGTGAATTTTTTACATTTTTTTCAAGCCATGGAAAAGAATATTTTTTATTTATCAATCATCATCTGCCTAGCCTTTTCCCAACTATGTTAGGGTCGGCTTCCAGTCTAACCGGATGCCGCAGGACCAGTATTTTACATGGAGCGACTGCCTATCTGACCTCCACAACCCAGTTACGTACTGGGTAATACCCTTTGGTAAGACTGGTTGTCAGACTTTCGGGCTTCTGACGACACGTAACGACTGTCAAAGATCCATGTATGACAACTGGGACCAACGGCTTAACGTGCTTTCCGAGGCACGAAGGGGTCTTCGTATCTGAAGATGGTCACCCATCCACGGACCAACCGCGGCAAGCGTAGCTTAACCCGATCGATCGACCCGTGCGGCTGTTATTACTTAGCCACAAGCCCCTTTTTTATCAATATTTAATAAATTTAATTTTTATGAAATAGAAGAGAGTGAATAATAGCGTTACAATTGACAGGGGAGAACGGAAGAAGAACATGTATTGCGCCGACCCCAAGTAAAATGGTACCAGAGGGGTAATTGCGTAACACACTATCAGTAGCAATGGGTTCCATTTTGACAGTTCAATAACATTCATTGCGTTATTTACGTTGTTGAGCAGACAAATTTTTCGAACATATCAAGCAATGGATTAGCAATAGCGAGATCGATAGTGTGTTACGCAATTAGGGTGCAAGGCAGGAAGATGATGATCAATTTAACAGCGCATAAGCTATGCTGTCGTATTGGATACTTCCCGTCCGATCCTTTTGTAATTGACTAACGTAACCTATGTCAATAGGTGATTGACGAGGTATCTATTAGTGGAAATATCGTTACAGTAGTCAATTACAAAAGGACTTTACTCGAGCTCGATTGAACTGACAACCTTACGTATATCAAGAAAGGATCATTCCAAAAAATGGGTACTGCTTGGTACGCTTTGAAATATACAAAACCAGTGTTTTATTTAGTGTTATAAATAACACTTCACGGTGAATTAACTGTTAAATCCACAAGTACCTGGAAAGTAGAATGTGAATAGAATTGTTCATACAATTAACGTCTAGTGTAGATGTTTTAAATTAGCCGATGCTAGTGCAATAAAGTTGCGATTATTACTCCTCATCATGCAACTGCGGCTTGTAACATGCTAGAATGAACTTCTTTTACACCTAGAAAACCTTTCTACCTGCACCAACGACCCAAACATTTAATAAAGTGATAAAACGCTTGCGCCGAACACGCGATGTTTTTATGATTCCATTTCGTTACCTTTTATTGCTTTTTTCGTATACCCATACTTTTAACCTTAATAAACTTGAAACTTCTGGGAATAAATAAAATGTGTACCCGGTTTTCTGATTTTATCGAGGGACAAAAGTTGAATGAAAGTAAATGAAAACGTAATGAACTGAAATACTGTCATGTAATATACAGATTGGCTGAATTCTCAATTTAGTTTTACTGCTTTTGTAGTACGTCTCAAAGGAGTTACACAATTTTGAACTTTTCTTTTGTGAATTTCTTTGAGTAAGTTATCCAAACATTTTATTTCTGTATTATCCTAAAATCCAATAGCGCGTTAGGTAATAGGTACCTACATGAGAATATTCCCGGCGTATTGTTAAATTGCCTCTCCGCGAGGCTGTTTTCTTTCCCACATATCTCAGAAATCCACCCTAAGCGGCGTTTCACTTTTTGGTTAATATTAGGTCCTTACATATGAAATTGGCGTTTTGTATGGAAGGAACAAAAAGTCGAATATTTTTTAATATAATATATTTAATTAATCAAAGTATGAACCATTGTTTTCAATGCACTTTTGCCATCTTATAGGTAGTTCATTGATCCCTTTACTAAAAAAACCAGTCGGACGGGAATCAATAAAATCTTTGAAGGCGATTTGGACTGCCCCATCGGAGTTGAATTTTTTCCCTTGCAAAAAGTTATCCAAATTGCGAAAAAAATGGTAATCTGTTGGAGCAAGGTCCGGGGAGTACGGAGGATGTCTAAGACATTCCAATTCAAGTAATGTAACGCAGCAGTCGACGCGCGTTTGCCGGTTTGCTTCAGTCAATTCGTGAGGTACCCACCTTTCAAGCTTTTTAATCTTCCCAATTTGCTTCAAGTGAATTAAAACAGTTTTATCACTAACATCGAAGCCTGCAGCTAACTCGGACGTGGTTTGCGATGGGTCCGCTTCCACAATAGCCTTCAATTCTCCATTATCAACTTGGGTCTCAGGCCGTCCACGGGGCTTGTTCTGCAGGTCGAAATTTCCAGAACGAAAACGTTGGAACCAAAAACGAACTGTGTTTTCTTTTGCAACATGACCGCCATACACATCATTCACCCTTCGAGTCGTTTCCGCAGCACTAGTGCCACGGCGGAACTCGTACTCGTAAATAATGCGATATTTTAAATTTTCCATTTTGTAAAATGAGTGACGCAAACAGAAAAAACAGAAGAAAAAAAACAAATGAATGACGGTCATCGAAGCACACATACATGAGTAAATAGCTGTACAAATTTGAATTTGGAATTCCTTACCAAAGAGGAGAAATTCGTGATTAAAGTGGCCAGTACGAAAAACGCCAATTTCATATGTAAGGACCTAATATCTACCTATTGCTTATTTTCCTCGTTCATAATGCCTCCAGGGATTCCGGTGGCTCACGTGATTTATGGCTTATGCAAAGAATGAGAGGATATTTTCTACACCATAATTCAGGCTAGTTGAGATTAGAGGCGGGTCTGTATAGAGGATGATATATCAATCTGTTCGTTTCGCCTTTTTATGCCGTCGTATATTACGCACTATTGTCAAATAAATAAAGAAATGTTGATACCTCCTGTACTTGTCGAATTTATGTGATACTAACTTTGTTTCAGCTCACCTAACAGTAAGATGTAACAAATATCATGGTGTTGACTTTTTTACTATTCGCTAGTGATTTCACCAAATTCTATCCAATAAATGTCTGCTGAAATAATATATATGTTTACTCTCTGAACAAATACGTTTTTTCATTTATTACGTATTTCGCACACAACACTTTGTGGACACAATAAGCTTTGTGTAATAACTATTACAAAAAATCTGTTAAAAAAATATGATTCACAAATAATAACAACACCGGGTACCGGGAATAATAACATCAGGCATCCTGTGGCCACATTACGCAGCATAACACATGTGCGCTACTCGGTGTGTAGCACTTGTACGCTACGCGGCATAACACTTGTGCGCTACGCGGCGTAGCACTTGTGCGCTACGCGGCGTAGCACTTGTACGCTACGCGGCAGCCATTCGCTACAGAATGGCTCTGATTCTACTGTACAAATTGTAAACCTACTCTGAGAAAGCTTTCCTAGTAGGCTTTAAGGGAGATGCGCTAAGGTCAGTGTCAGATTGTATGTTGATCAAAATATTATGATTCGCGACTGTAACATATAATTATAGAATTATGACCAAAAATACAAAAAAATTGGGTGCATGTAACTGACATGTATGTCAGCTGCGTAAATTATAATAACTTTATGATGGAACACCAGGGCTAAATTCGGAACTATGGGTAGTGGGGCAACGTGGCCAAAGAAACGATGACCTCCAATTATAAGGAAAATAAAACTTTATATTTTGTTTATTGATAAAGCATGAATCGGAAGATGGGTTTTGTAGCGGTATAAAAAAGTTTTATTTTTCCTTTTTTAACCGACTTCAAAAAAAGGAGGAGGTTCTCAATTCGTCGGAATCTTTTTTTTTTATGTATGTTCCCCGATTTCTCGAAGACGCCTGGACCGATTTGGAAAATTTTTCTTTTGTTGGAAAGGGTATACTTCCCAAATGGTTCCATGAAAATTTTATCGAAATCGGACAAGCGATTTTTGAAAAATCAACAAAAATCTAAAAATTTATCTACATTGTATACATTAACGATCTTTTTGTTTACTTTTTCGTGGGGTAGTTACAACTAAAAAGTGAAAAATAAAAACTTTTTTACAAAAAAAAAAACAACCGACTTAAAACACTACAAAGTGATAAATAACTTTAATTTCGGAAGTCGGTGTCAAAAAACGAAAATGCGGAATCAACGACACCGACTTCCGAAATTAAAGTTATTTATCACTTTGTAGTGTTTTTTTTTAAGTCGGTTGTTTTTTTTTTTTGTAAAAAAGTTTTTATTACGGTTCCGTACTTTAAAAGGAAAAACGGAATACTTACCTATAAGATCACTTCGTTGTCCGTCTGTCCGTCAGTCAAGGCCTTTTTTCTCAGTAACGCGTGGAGTTATCAAGTTGAAATTAATATCAAATACTCGGCTGCAATTCCTTGAAGCAGTGAAAAATTCAACTTCTAAGTCAACACAATCAAAACCTATAGGGTGCTTCCCGTTGACCTAGAATCATGAAATTTGGCAAGAAGCAATATCATGTAGCACAAGTAAACGGAAAAATCCGAAAACTTGTAGTTACATACCTTGAAATCTATACGGAATCCTCGGTGCGCGAATCAGACTCGCACTTGACCGGTTTTTTGATTTGCTGTAACTGGGGATTCCCCCTAGGGTGCGGTGACTGACTCTCATTCTGATGCTTATTGAATAATAAACAATACTACTGGCAATGAAATTTATTCCGTATAAAATCAAGCAGTATACCTACCTCCTATAATATTACGTTATTTCAAATTGCAGTGCTGTTTTACGTTGTATATTGATCAAAACTCAATAATAGGCGCCAATCATGCCAAATAAAAATGCTTCAAATAAGATCATTTTGTGAAAATAATTATGACGATTTGCCATACGTGACGTGACTTTTCGTAACTTCGTAAATACTTGATATAAAAATCTGGAAAAAATTGAGGTTTTGACCTATACATTACGAATATGCATTAACATCAAAACTTACGCGTTTATTCTGCGGGGGCGGCGATATATTTATTATACAGGGTGAATTTTTCAAGTGGGCGTGGATGGCCAAATTCTAAACTATGAGGAATAGCGAAAAGTACTCAAAGGAGTCGCGGGCTCGATTTTGATGAAAACTAAAACTGCATCATTGGATTTTTGAAAAATCAACATTTCTAGCCAGGAATCGAACCTGTTGATTTTGAAAAAAAAAACACAACCTGTATTATTACACCATTCAATAGTGTCGCTAATAAGGAGCGAATTCTGGGAAGTAATGACATACGGCAAACTAAAGGAAAGAGCTCATTTTTAACAAAATACTTATTTTATTGTTTTTATGTTACCTACCTCATCATCATCTGCCTAGCCTTTTCCCAACTATGTTGGGATCGGCTTCCAGTCTAACCGGATGCAGCTAAATACCAGTATTTTACACGCAGCGACTGCCCATCTGACCTCCACAGCCCTGTTACTGGGTAATACGATACCCCTTCCCCTTGGTAAGATGGTTGTCAGACCTTCAAGCTTCTGACTACCCGTAACGACTGTCAAAGATCCAGCAATGACAGCCGGGACCAATGTCTTAACACGCTTTCCGAAGCATGAAGGTGTCTCGGTATGTTAAGATGGTCAACCATCCACAGACCAACAGCGGCAAGTGTAGCTTAACCTGATGTATTGACCTGTGCGGCTGTTATTATTTAGCCGGGCCCGGGTTATGTTACCTGCCAACTAAACCTTAACTGATTAATTGTTCAAAATGATGACCATTGTTTTCAATACATAGCTGGATTCGATGTCTCAAGGATTGTACTGCATTCAGCATTACAATATTATTGATTTCATTAGAATATTTTCCAAAGATCGTAAGTAATAGAAATTTGAATTTGTAACATAATGTTGTTAAGGTGACTGTGCTGCGGGTGTGTTAATAAAAATATTGAGCATCATTTCGAACAGGGTACGTAATGTAGGTATGAATACTTACTTTTAAATAAGAAGTTTATAAAAATTCAACATTTTCCTTAAGTTTGCCGTATGTCATTACTTCCCAGAATTTGATCCTCATTAGCGACACTATCGAAAGGTCTAATAATACAGTGTGTGTTTTTTTTTTTCAAAATCAACAGGTTCGATTCCTGGCTAGTAATATTGATTTTTCAAAAATCCAATGATGCAGTTTTAGTTTTCATCAAAATCGAGCCCGCGACTCCTTTGAGTACTTTTCGCTATTCCTCATAGTTTAGAATTTGGCCATCCACGCCCACTTGGAAAATTCACCCTGTATAAAAGAAGTGAAGACATATTATAAAAGAAAAAGAAAGAAAAATAGGATTATTTGTCACAGAAACACGTCACAAGCTATATTAATGTTCTTCCGAAATTATGGCCTCGCCTCTCATGCACGAGGTTGTGGGATCAAAACCGGGCATGTACCAATGGGACTTACCTATTTAATTCACATGTATATACTTTCTGAGTGTATCTTGGACATTACTGTCGAAAATAAGAGGAAGTACGCAGTTCTCGTCAACCGGGCGACGACCGGACATTACTGTCATAGGTGAAGGAAAACATCGTGAGGATAATATAAGTCTGAAATCGCCAACCCGTCTTGAGTAATTGTGGTGATGATCAATACTCATGCCTTTACTGTATGAGAAGGAGAAGAGGGTTTTGCCCAGCCGTGGGACAGCAATAGGCTGTTATGATGACATAAAAATGAATCACCTTAAAACAAAACTTCTTTCTTGGCATAATGAAGATAAATAAAAAATGGTATGTCACCTATCTGAAATCAGTCGATCGCCTTTGGATGATTAATAGATATTATATCCCATAGCAACAGAGACCCGAATCCTTCAGAAGGTAATATCAAATAATTTTTCTTGTTGTTTCCCAAATTCCTATTATTATAGTTTCTATATTACGTCATCGGGCAGTAAAATAATCGAGGGGCATGTCCAAACATAAGTAACCAAGTTCCGCTCATCAATCCAATCGCCTAATAGCTATCAGCGGTTGTCGGTACATTGTTTATACTTGTGGCCAGTCCCACAATTGTCTATATCATTAAATTAAAAGCTTTCGTGTTTGAAGGCCATTAGTAATATTCGCGGCACCTAAGCCCCATCGGTACAAGGGCACGGTTGGCTAAACAGTTAACTAATTTATCATCCATAAATTCCGATCAAGAATTTGATAAGACACGTCCTCAGGGTTTTACGAGTTTAGCTTGCGCTTTATCGGCTTGTAGATTGAAAATGGTAGAATTTCGGTATTCGTGTTGAGTTGAGGTACTAGCTGTTAGTTCTAGCTCGATGGTTCACAGCACAAATTGATTCACTGATAAGCAAGAAACTCATTTACCTGAACTGTTATCGTCGATGATTCATTGTCGTTTTCTTTCTATTCGATCGTGTTTTCCTCCATTGTGAACGGGATGTTTGCTTATATTTTACAAGGACCGTTACGTTTCGGGAAGGGATCGAAAATAAACACATTATTACGGATTGCAGTCTCATTTTATTTTATGGTTTTGTATTATTAAACTAAGATAGTTACATCAAAACACACATTGCGTAACAAACTGGACTGGAAGATATGTACGAACCAGTGACAATACTGTACCTAAAGGTAGGTTATTGCTGATAACCCTCACTTGCGTTCATTCGGATAGAATATTCTTTTAATATTTATATCTTGTCTGTAATTAAGTACGTAATAATAAGTACAACACAGGAATGTACTCGTTCATCACTAAGTCCGAATAAACAGCAATAGGGTTGTCCTAAATATCATCTAAAAAGTGAATTGTGTTTCGTTCGACCACGAAGCATGTCTAACACGAAAAACGTAACTCTAAATGCCATTTTGATATAATATATTATAATATTGTCATTGTTTTATTTTAATTAGTATTAAGTATAATACTTTACAAGTAGTTCGCTAGACGAAAATGTAGAAAAACGAACTTAGTTTTTAGATAAAGAGCGTAGTTTTGCGTTAGCGTAACATCAAACGAATGAACTAAAAGTTACCTTAGGTAATTGATTCTACGCTATTAAACCAATTTTCTATACATAACATTACGTATGTAGTTACTTTAAAATGTACAGGCTTAGAAATAAAGTTGAAATTCGTTATTCATTAGTTCGTAACATAACTAGCCTACAGCCGGCCTTATTTTAAATAGTTGATTTTGCAGCAAGAGTAATGAATGATTCTTAAAGTTAGGAAGTTCGATTACATATGCCACGTGAAGACTGTTCAAGAATGTTGAACTGAAATACAATGCTGCTCTATGAAGGAGATTAAGACAAGTCACAATTGTAGGTCAAGTGTCTAAAGTTTGGGCGAGCCCTCGTGTCACTCATACCTACAACTGCGAACATTAACCCCCGAGGGATTTGCTTAGAACGTACTCACATGGGCTAAACTTACTCACAGATTACTCACTTGGAATTCATAGTCTAGGATAACGGACATTTCGTAACATTTATTAGATATCTCGATAAAACAGTAAAGCGGCTTGTAAAAAAATTCTAATCTATAGTTATTATTATATGTACATATATTACAAAATGTCTGTACTAAGATTAAACTATGAAAATAATCTCAGGTGATACAAAAATGAAAATTATGTAAAACCACTTAAAATATTAGCGCATCACATAAAACTAAATTTTGTTTGCACGATTTTTACAATTAAATACATGCAAAAAGTTCTGGAAAATAATATATGGCACCGAAAATTCTAATGTCACTTTGCAATTATTTAAAGATTACAATGTTGTTTTATCAAAATCAGGAAGTAATTCATAACGTAAAACTTGGATTCTAATTCAATCATTTGAATAAAATATATCCTGAAATTAATGCATTATCTGAAACAATGTTGATTGCAATGATAACACGAGTAGGCACTAAAAATAAATAGGTAGGTACTATTCGAAAGGAAATTACAAACACAACCTAGTATTATGCATTAAACACTGAGTATATAAAAATCCTAAAACAGCTACTGTACAATTACTATGGCACTGTCATTTAAAAATAATTGCTAATATCATACTTCACAATATAAAAGGAATGGCAAAAATGGAATCGAAATGACAATTTCATTATCAAATAAAAAGGTCTGAAAACGTTAGTCACAATATTAATTTACGATTGCTTATTCTTGATACATTAATAATAATGTCCATAGCCCAAGAGCTGGAATGTCACCATTAGAGCCCGCATCATAATTTTCTACACCAATAAAGTTTTAGAAACTTTTTTATAATTTCTCACATGATATTTTTGCTCTCGCTTATAATAGAACTATTCTTATGTATTATTGACTAATCTATTAACTAGATTATATATTTCTGCTAATTTTAACAACAAAATATCAAGAGTCTTTTTTATTAATTCAGTACTTTCGCATAATTAATATTTCATTTTTTCTTTATACCTCTGATGTGTAATCCGAGCACCGATTTAAAAAAGATAGTAATTGATATAGTTCCTATTCAATCTAAAACTACAACGTAAGGTATTATGGCAACAAACTCTTTTGGTTAAATAGATATGAATACTTTTTATACGAGGCGATATGAAATATATATCTCTTTAGAGATATGTTCGTGGACATATTAAAAAGCTGTAAAATTGAAATAATACGAACAAAATATCGGAACGGATATGTATCGGTAGGTACATTATTAGACAGGTACATTTAAAACACTATTCAACACAACAACTACAAAATAATACTTTTTTAAATCTCACAATCCACTTGGCAATTTACACTGACAATCATGCGCGGGTCGCACGACTTAGTCGTATCGTCAGTCACAATGTCGTACCGTGGTCGCAGGTCGTATGGGCGCGCTGAGATCAATATGTCTTCCGTTCGCCTTCACGCTGGCGACGCAGCCTCGCAAGCCCGTGTACAAGGCCGCTGGCAAACCCAAGGGCAGTGATGGAGAACCTCCTATGAAAAAACAATCATTTAACTTTGCTATTTTATAGGACAACAAAAGATTACGGGATAAAACGTACAATACTATTCATTGTTTTGACTCGTTCTGCATGCAAACGTGCAATAATATTTATTTTAACTGTTAACGTATTGGTAATAAATCAAATAGGTGGCAGCTTTTATCGTTAACAGGCAATAGTGCCAGTTTAAATTGAACATAAATACGATTGATGAGATAATTTAAAAGAAAAATGTTGTCAGTGAAAAAAATACATACCAATCCACAGCTTGGGGTTCGCCTTCGAGGGCACTAACAGTGACTGCGAGTATCCTCTAACAGGTGGAGTGTCGTCCACTTGCAGCATGGCAAGCCTCTTCCTCCGTCTCACGGTGGCCGTGTGCCACCTCCCATCATCAACCCTTGCCTTGGACTCCACACACTGGAACCAGTCCTCATGGGTCGCCAAGTTCATCTCCTTTATGTCAGTATCCGTATAAATAAGCTGGAGTTTCCCGTCGCTCAGACCTAGACCGATGAAGTCTCGAGGTCGTATACCGATTTTCCGCCTCCACATAAGGAGCCCGGAGTCGTTGTATGTTCGGAATTTTATTTCATATCTAATACCGCGGGCGCCGCTGTTCCTAAAATAGTTGGTTTTATTTAATATCATGTCTTATATCCTGTCCTTATTGTTAGTAAAATTAAGTGGTAAAATTCATACTGCATGCATTGTTTCAGTGAGGTAGGACCTATTTCGTTAGTACGTAGTTAAAAGTACCTACCCAAAAACTACTAGTTTTCAGAGATAATTAAGCCTATGAGCATTTTCCTTTATATATTAACTATCAAATCTAATCTAACTAGCCAGTAGGTTTTATTTTATTTTTATTGCTGAATTTGCCTGCTTTTGACCTCGATCACACCTGATGCAAAGCGATGGATGAGGTCTATGATGGAACGAGCGTGCCCAGAAGATGCCTAAAGCGTAATCCTACGGTAGGTATTATCCTAACAGCAAAAGCCTCCCTCTCCCTGACGTAACTACCAACCTTAAAAAAAATATTACTTAACCTTTGCAAAAATATTCGTATCGAAAATAACCGATACTATAATTTGGTGATACATTAATACAATCCTTGACGTGTTGTAAGAATCCGTTTGACCATTATAATGAGAATATCTCTTCTGAGAAAAAGGAGCAACATTTAATATACCAAAGTCCCTTCCGCCCTCGAAATGTATACAATGTTAGTAAACAAAAATAGTAATCTGCCTTCATATTATTATATATTATTAGCAGATAGCTAATAATATTGTATTAGGAAAGGAATGATCACTAATAATTAGGAGTATATGTCAGTATCCCTGATCCCCTGAACCCCCCACTCCGGATCCCCTGCTAGTTATTCTTCCGTTTTAATCTGTCTTATCCACTATAAACTTTCTCATTCCGGTCCGATCCGCTTTTTCTTTCTTATTCACCTATTTTCCTTACTTCTTAGCTGCTATTTATAGCAACTACAAAGATAAGACCAGACAATATAACAATATATGATTACTTAGGGTACCTTTTGTAAAGCCTGCGGAATTAAAAATTCCCTTTTTTCTTGCCTCGTATACAACTTCAATAGACCTATCAGTTGGAAAATTAGATTGCGATGAAAGACCTTATTTATTAAGGTACACGTTTTGGGTCTTATTTAGATACTCAATTTTGTGGGTATGATTTTAAGCTTACCCGTTATTTAAGGTATGTTGGGGTAAGATCGTTGCTGGGGTAAGACCGTAGGAATCAAATCCTGCAAAATTAAATTTTGCTCTGATCTTCGCCGTAGCAGAATAAAAATAATGATGGAGAACACGAATGTTTATTACTGCATTAAAAACATTGCCACATTAGGTGGAAATTTGATTCATATGGTCTTGTACCAATGCCGATCTTACCCCAACTATGTACTTAATACAAAATGATATTTGCAATACACACTTAGAGAATAAGTTTTACCAACTACTTAGTCTTATCATTCGCCTTCCTACATTATAAGACTAAGTTCTCCTGTGTCTATTTGCCCATCTGTATGCTCGACATGTACTCCGTAATTTTCGAGATTAGCCCAAAACTAACTCGGCACTCACTAACTGGATTTCGGTTCAGTATTCTCATTCCATAACCGTGGGATACGGGAAGCGTGGAATGTTAAAAGTACCTAATTATCTACTTATCCTGCATGTATTTTTAGGAGTGTTTTTATAATATAAACAACTTGATACCCTAAATATCTTTAAAAGCACGTTCGTTTTGTACTTTTGCCGTAAGAATAAACATTTGGGGTAAATACTTTTATCAATCCCTTGTTGTTACGTGAACGGTACCCTAACAAAGGTTGGAAATTCCTAATAAATGAGGTACGTGTTTAGCTAAGCTTTTATCAAACATGGTGAGGCTAAATAATAACACCCGCACGGGTCGATTGAAGATTAAGCTACGCTTACCGAGGTTGGTCCGTGGATGGGTGACCATACATTACAAATCTAGACCCCTCCGTGCCTCGGAAAGCACGTTAAAACGTTGCTCCCCGGCTGTCATTTGTAGATCTCTGACAGTCGTAAAGGGTAATCTGTATCCCGAAAGACTGACAGCCAGTCCTTACTAAGGGGTATTTTATTACCCAGTAACTGGGTTGTGGAGATCAGTCACTCCATTTAAAATACTGATATTCAGATGCATCCGGTTAGACTGGAAGCTGACCCTAGCATAGTTTTGAAAAGGCTAGGCAGATGATGATTTTTTTATACATAAAACCTATGTAATATTATTTTTATATATTATTGACGATCTAATATCATTCGCAGGGCCAACATGGCCAGAGATCGCACAAGACAGGCAGGTTTGGAAGAAAAAAGGGGAGGCCTGTGCCCAGCAGTGGGACACACAAACATGCTAACAAAAAAAAAATTATAATGTTACAAAAATAACCTTTAGTTATAACTTTCTATTGGGTAGTTATTTAGTCTATTTACCACCAGAACGTGTTACCTACAAAATCGACGACCTTACCAAAAGGTAAGTTCGTCAAAATTATTTCTATGGGTAGAAAACTAATGACTTTTTGGTAGCGAGCATAATTCTAAGGCATATCGCTTTTGAGTTCATATAATTAACTAGTAAAGAACCTGTTATTTAGTTAATGTTTGGTAAATACAGTAATACACGCAGTACGGTACAGTTTAGTATACAACCAAAATAATAATCACGTTGCGTGACGAAGAAAACCTATATTTAAATGCGAAAAACAATGAATAACAGTTGTTTGCTGAACAACCATTGTACCTAAAGTTTCGATAAATTAAAGATGTAAATAGAAGAACAAATACAATAGCAGACTGTGAGTACACAAAGACACTATCTGGAAGCAGTATTTACAATCTACGTTGTTACGTTAACGTGTTTATGTAAATACGTAAACTTCGATGTAACTTATTTGACTTCCCGTGAATTTATACATTCGGAGCGGAGGCCAAGGAAAGCTTGTTGATGCGCATTATAACGGCACTTTACTATAACACAAATAAGGATACGAAGCTGAGAAAAGTCTTATTCTTTCCAGTATTATAATTTTCTGTTTAAGTACAATTTCTAAGAAGAAACATTTATATGTTTTCTAGTTGAAGTTTTTGCTATTAAAAGGAAAATAAATTGTATCCAAATATTTCCCTAATAGAACTAAGTATCTGTTCTCGAAACTGCGTAGCTATACCGTAGAAAACAATTACTCGTCAGTACTATCTACTAACATGAAAACACTGCTATGATTAAAGTTGTATAGGTCACTCAAAATTCAAACCTCATCAAAACACTATCATTACATATTAATAAAATAATAACATCATAAAATAAAATTCATGAAAAAAAAATACTAATAAAATAATAAAAGCAAGGTACAAAACGACACGTTCAGATATAATAAAATAAATTATGGTATTAGGTATCATTAAATTCAGCCAACTATTCAAATTACACTTTAAGTGGAGAAATTTCCACTTGTCGCCATTAAGTATTCATGTTTCTGAAACCACACGACTGCTAAACGTTCCCACTTTCACTACAACTACGAGGAAATAATAAATATATAATGTTTTACCTAAACTAACTGCTGTGACGCATTACGACTAATTTATGTAATTATGTGGTGATTCCTTCAAATGTTATCTCACACCGTAGTGTCCGTCACCGACGTCTTTGTTAGTATGTAAGCTAGAAAGATAGAAAATTAGTATCAGTTATATTTAATTAATATCAATTAGCATACATATCGAAATGCTGCTTTCCGTTGCCGGCATTGGATACCGTGCCTCGCAAAAATTAAAATAAAACCGAAGACATTATTAGTAAATTTAGCTATAAAACCCTTATAAAACAACAACTGTAAGTAAGTTAGACAAGGAAGTCAAGAGAACCATATTCATAAAATGGAAAATTTACAACTCTGTAATAATATGGCTGAGTTAAATTTTGTTAAGTAACATGAACTTTGCACATTAGGGAATTTCATACAGACATTATTTGTAGAATGAATGTGCCTTTTATAGTTGGTTACCTGCGACTGCCCCTGCTTCTGTAGGAGAAGTAATTGTTTCCGTCGAAGTTGACCGGGGTCCTCTCGTTGAGCATTTCCACGTTGATCTGAACCTCGCAGTTCCTGCCTTGGTAACCATCGCGGCAAGTACATTTGTATTCGTTTAGCAGAGGTATGCAGGAGCCGTTGTTTTTACATGGAGTCAGACCTGTTGCAGAAAATGAATTTGAATTTTACACGCTGTTTTTTGAACCATCAATGGAAGTCAAACAAAAACGAGGTCCTTAATTATTTGCGTTATCCGTGAATAATTTTCAATTAAATATCAATCTGTAATTATGAATGTAATCATTTTTAATTAAAAGTTATAATTCAGGGAATTTACTGTACCTATGATTAATGATACCCAAAATTCTAGTTTCAGGTAAAAAATATTGTACGTATAAACGTATTAACGAGCATTCAAAATTTTTCCTTTGTACTACTAGCAATAGTTCACCTCTTTCAAACTACCTAAACATTTTTTAAAAGAGCATGAGTGTTTCAGTCCACTTACCGTCTCCACACGGCGGTCCCGTGTACTTTGTAACCCCAGTAGTGGCACAAGGGAGTCGATCTTCGTCTTGCACAATCGCACACTTTGCCGTCTCAGCCCCATACAGAGACAAAGGGTTCCCATTCACAAAGACCTGTTGCACCGAGCCTATGAAACTGCTGGTCACGCCTGACATCTTGTGCGGACGAATGTAAGAGCTAGGGAAGGTAAAGACTCCGATTGAAAGAATAGTCACGGTGAAATGGCGAAAGTTAAAACTACTTCCAACAGTTTTTATTAGTATGAATGTCTGGCAAGTTGCCTCGCCACGGAAACGAACGTGATTATGGGTCATGTTCGTGTCAGAAACGAGACAGGCATTTCCTGTTTATGCAAGTAAGTGAAACTGTAAACGTTATTTCTAACTATGTACTTTTTACAATAAATTAATACTGATGTGTAAGTCAATGTTAACTGCAAGAATATATCATACTAGCTGCGCTCCGCGGCTTCACCCGCATAAGTCTCGATCCCGTGGAAATATCGGGATAAAAAGTACCCTATGTCCTTTCCCGGAACTCAAACTATATCTATACCAAATTTCATCTAAATCGGTTCAGCGGTTTAGGCGTGAAAAGGTAACATACAGACAGATAGAAAGAGTTACTTTCGAATTTATAATATTAGTATGGATTGGATTTTTTAAAGCATCCTGCTTTATAAAAGTTAAATATTAACCCCCTTATTCATAATCCTATTTTATCTCTATTTTAGCTAAAATAGGTTTATAGAACGTTTGTCTTTATCTGTCACGTTGACATTTCTGTGTGTAAGAAAGAGACAAACCCCATTTTAACTAAAATAGGTTTGATAAGTTTTATGAATAAGGGGGTTAGAATATAATAAATTTCACTCACGGTAAAGATCCAATGAAAAGCGGCAGAGTGAGTTCTAGATGTGTTAGTGGAGGGGACGAGTGTCCTCTCTGAGTAGGATGGTGGTCTAACTGCAGACTGCCATGGCGACCTGACCTAGAAACTCGAGCTCGGTGCCAACGACCCTTCGTTATAGGCACTGGTGACCTACACACAACAAAAATAACACTGTAGCTCAACCACCCTATAAACATGAAAAAATATTCAGGCCGTTTAGGTTATCGCATAAAATAAATTTCTCCTTAAATTAAAACAGGGTACTTACGTTATGTTCGCAATACCGCTCCCCAAATTGTATCTAAACTGAAGGTAACCATTAACCAGGTTAATCGCTATAAAATCCCCTTTGGCTTTATTAGACTGGCCGGTGTAAAGGAGCATTCCGGAAAATCGGTTCGTTAAAAACCAAATTTCAATGCGAAACGCTGTGCCCAGACCTTCGAGTGGCGGCAATTCGATGTAGCTCGTCCCATTAAACTGAGGGGACCAAGTTTCCTGTACCACATTTACATCTGTAAACAAATTAGGCATGTAATAGTTTCACCATACCTAAGTTACGTTCAACATAATTACTGCTATCCGGAATAACGGATGCTTGTAGATACGTAATAACACTGACCATTGTTGCAAGTATTTCCATTGGAACCAATTTCACCTCCAAACAAACAACGGCAGACGTGTCCGCCGTCGGCTCCTATGTCACACAATAGCCCCTCATCATATCCGCAGGGATTCGACTCGCACGGATCTAATCTCTCGTCACAATTGGCTCCTTGAAATCCGATAGGGCAGCTACAAGTATATTCGGTCGCCGACCCGTCTATAGATTTACACGTGGCGCCATTCTTGCACGGCATACTCATACATGGGTTAGATTGGCACTCTTGAACGTTTTCTATAGCAATGACTAATGAGTCCGGTCGGCCCAATTTCTTTGTCACTTGATGACGTATTATCCTCAAGTATTTCACGCAACCGATAAAGCTGCTCCGGGTGCCAATATTATCGAAGACTCTGTGTGAAGACATTTATTATTATTACACACTTCAGTGATTATTACGTAACAATTAAACAATTGTATAAATAAGATTAGTGATGTGAAACATTTAATTTACCTAGAATAGTTAGTAGGCACGCTGCCAATGTAAGTGTCTTCATTCAAATCTAGTGCTTTTAAATGGCCACTGGATTGGCCGACCACATCCTCCATATCGTCGACTGATAAAATCCCGTCGCGATGGTATCGCTTCGCTGACACCTTGTGATACTCGTTTAACGTTATCTTTTCTAGTGAGGTAAGTATTAACACTCCGTTTCCAAGATTATACCTGTATTGAGAATGAGATTAAAATGTAAGCGAAATCCAAAAGCAGTTCGTCGTTTTATCAAATCCAATAATCTTTGCATTTTATTATATTCACTTCACAGTGATGCTTGGAAATATTGCTTACCTAAACTCTAAATATCCGTTTACTAAAGCGAGTGAAACAAAATCACCGGTGCCGTCTGGTTTCTGCTGATTGTACAATATAACGCCGTTCTCGGAAAAAGCTTTAAATTCGATATCGATATTCAACTTGTGGTAAGCTTTCAAGGGTTTTAGTCTTATATAAGAAGTGCCGTCGAACGACGGCGTCTCTATGTAGGCGCCCAGAAGTCCGTCCTTTGCGAGGGACTCGCAGTTCAATCCGGTGTAAGGACCAGCACACAAGCACGTGTAAGTGGATCCAGGCAAATCAATACATGTGCCGAGGTTGTAACATGGCTCTGACAAACAAGCGCTATATTCTTCAGTCGTCTCTTGTGGCGTTTGTTCTGTGAAAAGAAAAAGGTTCCATTGTTCTCTTGAAACAAACGAGACGTTTAGGGTATTTCATAATAAGGAATATCTTAAAACACCTAATCTAATATAAATAAAAATGAATCACCGAAATGTATGTACGCGCATAACTTCCGAACGACTGCATTAAAATGGATATTCTTTTTTTTGTGTTCGGTATTGCCAGGACAAGGTTAGTATGAAAGAAAATTTTGGAAATTCGAATAAAAAATTGCACCCGTGCGAAGCTGGGACGGGCCGCTAGTTGAATGTATAAATGAAAAACTTAATCCACCCTAAGCTGTTGCGGCTAGGGAATGCAATCCGGACTATCCGTAATCCGAAAAATCCGGATATCCGCATATTTTTACTTGACTTCTAAATCCGGATTTGAAAATCGAATCCGGATTTTTTGAATAATAAGAAATTGTAACAAAAAAATCTAAACGAGCGAGTTCGCTGTTCGCGCGTCGCGTCTCGCGAGTGTCAAGTTTATCGGCTCTGGGGAGAGCGAGCGGGACGCGGGACGTGGGTCGAGCAAGTGTGTGAGGCGTCCTTGATCGTTCCGTTAATCCGTTCATTCCGCTTACAAGCATCTTCAGTGCATTCCGCCTACAAACGTCGAATCAGAGCATGTAGCAGGAATTATGTGCAACTGAATTCTCAGCAGGTTAAACGACAGCACTTTAGATCATCATCATTTTAGCCGAAAGACGTCCACTGCTGGATATAGGCCTCCCCCAAGTACCTCCACTTTGAAAGGTTCTGTGTTTCTTTCATTCAACGGGTTCCTGTGGCTTTCACAAGGTCGTCGGTCCACCTTGTGGGAGGCCTTCCAACGCTACATCTTCCGGTACACGGTCGCCACTCCAGAATGTTTCGGCCCCATCGGCCACCTGTTCTGCGAGCAATGTGCCCGCCCTACCCACTGCCACCTAAGTTTGGCAATTCTTCAGGCTATGTCGGTTACCTTGGTTCTCCTGCAAATCTCCTCATTTCTAATTCGATCACGCAGTGAAACTCCAAGCATAGCCCTCTCCATTGCCCTTTGGGTGACTTTTAGCCTTCTAATAAGGTGCATTGTAAGCGACCACGTTTCAGTGCCATATGTCTTCACTGGCAACACGCACTGGTCAAAAACTCTCGGCTTGAGACACTGCGGTATGCGGGACGAGGAGATATTGCGTAGCTTCCCGAACGCTGCCCAGCCGAGTCGGATTCGACGATTGACCACTTTCTCGAAGGTGGACCTACCTAACTGGACAGACAGTTTGTCCTAGGTAAACATACTCGTCCACGACTTCGAGTGTAGCGTCTCCGATCTTCATGAGAGTGGGTGTTACATGGGCATTTGACATGACCTTCGCTTTTTCCGTGTTCATTTTAAGACCCACTCTTTCGGGGGCTCTACTGAGGTCCTCCAAAGTCTCAACCATGACTACAAACCGAAGGTGAGTTATGTACTCGCCATTAATATTTATGCTAGCCCCTTTCCAGTCCAGAACCTTGGAAGACATCCTCCAGTGCAGCGGTGAACAGTTTCGGAGGGATAACGTCTCCCTGTGTCACATCTCGCTGCAGAAGGACTGCACTTTAGATGCCTTATTATTTACATAGCTTTTTTACGTTATTAAATTTATGTTGATTTAAGTGAAGTTAAATTGTTTTGTTACTTTTGTTTATGTTATGTTTAATAATTTGACAAGTAGTCTATTTGACTTTATTTTTGTTCTTCAGAGTTTATCTACTAATTATTTTACTAATGTTACTCGGCACGCGAGTTGCGGACTGATTATTTTAATAAGAATAAGTACATATTATAGCAATAACACCATAATTATGGTATTTAATGATGATAGTTTGAATAATTCCAAGTAAAAAAAATATGAAAATATCATTTGCTTTGATTTTTATGTGCTTTTATTTTAATCCATTTATACAAATATAAGAAACATCGTATTAAAAAACTAATATGGGTAGATTTGTTTCTTTTCACGAAAAATCCGTAAAATCCGGATAATCCGGATTGGGACAAAAATCCGTTCTTAAAATCCGGATTTTAAAACAGAACGGATTTGCATTCCCTAGTTGCGGCTCGTAGGCAGCGTAGCGCGTATTCATAAACTTTTCTCCGATAAAAAGTTGCAAAATCAGGTGTATACTTGTAGTTTTTTTGTAAGTAATAATGAATTTGTAGCAAATTGTTAAAACTTGTACGACATAAACTAAAAATCCTGGTCACCCGCTCAAACATGGACCACACAGAGAAAGCACTCAGACGCATTAAATTATCTAAGCAGCTTATCTTGCAATTAGTGACGATCACGAATTTCAATGACACATCTAGGTATTATTTCAGTGGATTACCGTTCGAGCAAAACGGGACCAGTCATGCGGTACTTATCGCCCTAAGAGAGCTAATCAACCAATGGTCTAAGTCGCCGGAAAGGAGTTTGCTCTCCGAGTCACATGACTGAGTGAGATAAGCTTTCATGCGAGAATATTCCCGGGCGGACAGACAAGCCACTCCAACTTGTCAAGTTTATAATTATGAGAGAAAGAGCTACTTACTTTGCAACTAAATCTAGGAATGTGCCACACTAAGTAAAAGGATGAGTGCTAAAGTTAGCGTAATATAAGTTTGTGAAAATGTATTACCGTGAGTAAATATGACAAGTTGTCGGCTTATGAATGAAATGAGGTCTACTACTTATTTTTGTTAAATTATTATGTATAATATATTTTATTTATTTATTCATGTACGTTATTCTCGTATCTACACACAAAATAACTTATAGAAAAAACTACATAAATTCTTACTATTATTTATTTAATTCAGACACAGTGATCCATATTTATGAAAGCTTTATTTTTGAGATTTTATTGAGCACATAATTTTATTTAACTGATTTTTTTTTTCTACAGATGCTTATAATAATATTTTTTTCACTTCTCATGTTCTAAAAGTTCGTCTTTATGTTGTGCTTAGGCGACATAAAATCGCTTTTTATGTTCTAGTGCATAAAGTAAATTTTTTTTCTGAGACTAAGGTAATCAGGCCCAACAGCCACACGCACAATAAAACTTCGCAGATTAAAGTCGTGATTTATTTCATTTTCATTAATTTATACCACTTCCGTGTTTTCTATACCTAACGATAGAACGATAGAATTTAATAAAATCAGGTAAAATAGTTGTCATTTATTATTTAAAAACGCAAAGAAACGTTTTATGACTTGGCAGTAAAGTACCCAAGTCGAATGACAAATGCCGAAATTAAAAAAAAAAAAACAACTTTTAAAAAGTTTCGTGGCGGTATTATCTGTGGTGGCGGGAAATAGCTATGCTTTGCAACATTTTTGATTAATTATGTACTGTATACTTTATGAATGTTTAATTTTCTCGCAATCGAAGTGAAAAGCTGAGTGTATAACTCAGGCATAAACGAGCCATTTTACCCCTCGACTCAACTATCCACCCTCGCCTGCGGCTCGCGTGGATATAAACGTCTCGGGGTAAAATAGCTTCTTTTATGCCTTTGTTGTACAATCTACTATTTCACTTCTCATGCTCTAAAAGTTCGTCTTTATGTTGTGCTTAGGCGACATAAAATCGCTTTTTATGTTCTAGTGCATAAAGTAATTTTTTTTTCTGAGACTAAGGTAATCAGGCCCAACAGCCACACGCGCAATAAAACTTCGCAGATTAAAGTCGTGATTTATTTCATTTTCTTTAATTTATACCACTTCCGTGTTTTCTATCGTTAATTTAATAAAATCAGGTAAAATAGTTGTCATTTATTATTTAAAAACGCAAAGAAACGTTTTTATGACTTGGCAGTATGAAGTACCCAAATCGAATGACAAATGTTGAAATTAAAAAAAAAACTTTTAAAAAGTTGCGTGGCGGTATTATCTGTGGTGGCGGGAATTAGCTATGCTTTGCAACATTTTTGATTAATTATGTACTGTACCTATACTTTATGCCTGTTTCATTTTCTCGCAATCGAAGTGAAAAGCAGAGAGGCATAAACGAGCCATTTTACCCCTCGACTTAACTATCCACCCTCGCCTGCGGCTCGCGTGGATATAAACGTCTCGGGGTAAAATAGCTTCTTTTATGCCTTAGTTGTACAATCTACTATTATGTTAATAAAATTTACCTGTTGAATACTGAAAGAATTACAAAAAATATTTCATCAGTGGAAAGCTGCACTATTCCCAAGTGACAAAGGATTTTTTTTATGCAAGAAAAATGCACAGTTCCTTTGACAATCTTCATAAAATTCACAATATAAACAATAGCATAACCTCTCTATAACATAGCACTTACCAACACACGCCTTCCGATGCAACGTGGGCACATGTCCCGCGCGGCAAACGCAGGCCGCGCGCGCGCACTCCGCACCGGGCAGTGCGGAACAATCACCGTCGTCTGCGCATAAGTCACCTAGCAAGGCACCCACTGCACTTGAACCCACTGTTGCTGTGGTTGCTATGAAGAAAAGTTATAATGTCACATATTTGAGGCCAGCAGGCTTAGATACATAAACTGCAATAACAGTTTTATTATTTAGACTGGGGACTTAGGAGTCATCTACTTATTAAAGTAACTTACTTAGTCAGTAAACTTTTAAGCTAAGGATTTTTAAAAAATTGAAAAATTCAATAACGTATCGAGGTAATCTTAGAAGAAATTGCAAATTTAAAAATAACAGCTGACTTTTCTAATATAGGTACAAAAGCAAAATTTCGTTAGACCCTATCCCAGATTTCCATGGGAGTAAAATCTACTCGATGCAGATAATAAAACTTGAAAACGTGTTCATCTTAACTGTTTTGAATAAAGATGTAATTATAATAATAATTCAGCAAAGTAAAACTCCAATAGAATGGAAAAATTAAATGTTAATAAAATGTTTATAAATCGATACTTTAAATGCGTAAATCCAAAAGCAACTCATGACGGACGCGAGAGTAAAATTAAATATTGACGACTCAATATTGACGTAATAATAACAGAGGATGGAAAAGCGGATACTGTCTGATAAAATTGTTTGTCCGCAAACGTTTTTAATAAAACACTGTTGCAAATAAAATGTTAAACACGCTAAAAATGTTTGGGCAGAAGGTTCACCACTTACCTTTGAATTTTTGTCCGGATAGGATGCTGTCGAAGTCACTGGGCGTTTCTTTCCTTGTCCAGTCGTATTTGTTGTAGTATTTGTCTGGGTTCAGAAGGTGTCTGGTGGACTTAGAAGCGGCGCCGTCGTCCTGCTGTGTGAACTGAATGGGCGAGGATGGCCGGGGCGGGCCAGCCGTGCCAGCCACTTCGCCCAGCTTGCACGGCCCGAATGCTTGCACTACGATATCCTCTTGCGTGCGACACGCTTGCAATTTGAGGTGACACTCGGACTCGTAAGTTTTACCATCGCTACCGCATACCTGTTGGTTTTGGTTAAACTTAGCTACGTTCCATCGGGAAAGTTACAAGGTCGAGTTCTTCGATGTGAATATAAATGGGCTACAAGTTCCTGACACAGATAACTTCTAAATTGTAATAAATTATGTGTTATTAATAATTCGTAAGCTTATAATGGAGGTAATATTCATGATTTGAAAATGCAATATTAGCAAGTTAGATTGGTTAAGGGGGTGTGCTCACCAGCATGTTGGTGTCGCTGTCGGAGCAGGGCGCGGCGGCGCACTCGCACAGCGCGCCGCCGGTGCGCTCCGTGCACAGCGCGCCGAAGTAACACGACAGCTCCGCGCAAGACGATACCACGCCACCTGTTTCAGCTACAGGAAAATAATGTTTCATGTAGCGAACGATTAGAGTGACAGATAGTTGTCCAATGTTGGACTTACCAAACAAAAGAGAAGGTCAGAAATTAATTAATTCAAACTTCAAAGTGTATACCTAATTTATTACGTGTGTGTTAACTAACTGTGGTAGGTACTTTAATGTTCCGTGGTAACATGAACCAGAGCATATTAGGCTCTATTTGTAAATAGATAAAAGCCTTTACCTATCTTCTGGGAATTCGTTCCGTACATACAAAAGTAGTTTCCTATCCTAATCAAAATCTCCGTTATACTGAAAAGGGAGATTTTGATTAGGAGTAATTGCGTAGGTTGGTTTCCCAAGTCAATTTAGGCAGGCGGCCTAATTAAATTGATAATACTGTACAACAGTAGGTACATACAATTCTATACCTACTGCCTTTGTACAAAATAGAGAAAAACAGGACAAAAATTAAGTACATGCACACAATCGTGCTTAAATAACTACCTACAAAAAAGAAAAACGGTTAATACGAAAACATCTTGACATGGGTCAGGCATGGCATTGTTGTAAGTACCTTTGTAATGAGGACCCTAAATCTCAGTGAAGAGTGGGGTTGTGTTTTTTTTTTAAAAGAAAATACGACTTACGGTCGGAGCACCCGTTCGGTCCTAATCGGCGTCTGTGGTCGGCACATACGGTACACTTCTGTCCTTGAACCCCGGTTCGGCAAACACACCGACCAGTCATTTGTTCACAATCCTCCCTAACTGATCCGAAAGCTGAACATCCGCACGCTAAAATAGAACATTATATTGTGAACAGGTACAACAATACCAATAACAACAATAGGGACAAAATGTATTTGCTACACAAATGGAAACTGTAGGGAAATTACATTACGAGATTGGAATATAAGAATCTGTCGATAATGGAAAAGTGGAACGCATCAAGTAATAATCAAGAAGTATACGTACGAATACATCCGGTGTGACCGGAACCGATCCTCGGCAGCCCCCAATAGCCGGGCTCGCATCGGTCGCACTTGAGGCCGCCCACACCGGGCCGGCAAACACACTGGCCGTCCTCGTCGCATCGATCCGACACCGAGCCGAGCCGGTTACAACCGCAACTCGAACTCGTGATTGGACACCCTTCCTCATTAGGACCCGTGGCTGCGGTCGAACCGTCCGAGCAACACCCATACGACGACTCCGAACAGTGAGACATCTTCTTTTCCTCAAATTGTCTCGAATCGTCTGTACAATAATGTGTTAACGAAATTATAACCAAATTTTCCTTGCATGTGCCACCAGTCCCACACGAGTGAATAAACCTATTTTATAAGATGGAGACAAAGGACCCGAAGCGGCAACGGCTAGCGTGATTGTGTCCAATTTACTGCCTGGTGCCGCGTACCGTTAGTATCTTCACTCTGACAAATCACCAGTTAGGTATCATATTATATGCATGAAACCAAGGATTGCTTTGTGGAAATATCACAGAATAGTAAAATTATAACTGTAATAAAATATGATGGCCACTGCAAATCAGTTTCGCTTTTAATTAAAATGGATTAATTGTATCTGTACAAATAATTAAAATTAACTGACTAAATGGAATATTTGTCTGGCACAGATATAATTACAACAGCTGTACATTTCTAGGGTACAGTTGTACAATACAAATGGTTATTACACTAGTTGGATGTTAAATGTTAGAAAGTTTAGTTTAAATGGACAGCGTATTCAATTAGGGTAATGGCCATGAGACATAATTAGTTTGAATGGATACGGTATAATTCAATACAAATAACGCTACAAAATAGATTCAAACAATTGATTTCAGTGATATAAATTTGGAGAAATTATTGAATCTAAAAGCAGAAGGTCGCATGAAAGCATAATTTGATATTCATAGTTATTTCATGTGAATACGTAATACTCACTTTTAGGGCAGCACCGAGCCGCAGTCAGCGTGATATGACAGTAGCTGCCAACAGGACAATCCTGTCGGTGCGGCCCGTTACCACAGTCTATTTCGAGGCCAGTGGTGGGATCAACCATTGCTTTATTATTACCGCACGGTCTTACTTCCATACCTGCGGTTAACAACAATTTATTGCCGAGAATGATAGGTATATGAAAATATGCTCTACTAATATTGTTATAATCTAAGAGAAAGTGTTAGTAGGTGTTAACAAGCATGATGACGAACCTTTACAAAGATCCAGCGGTCGGAGTCTTAACTCAAGTTGTTTCTGACATCCCTCTTTACGCATGGCACAGAGACTGGGATAGAGTCGGAAGTCTGATGCGCAGACAGGGAAGTATTCGGTTTCGTGCGGACATTCGAAAAGGCAGGAGCAGCGTGGATAGCCATCGGCGCCGATCTCGCAGCTGGCGCCGAAGTCGCAGCGGATGTCGCGGCAGGCGGAGGGCGCGGCCGTGGCGTCCAGCTCGGCGGCGCGCCACGCGTCTGTGGAGCCGTCCTCCGCCTTCGTCGTGCTCATCGCGGTCGTCGCTACACCCACACCCAAATATTTGCGTGTTAGTCGAGCGATAAAGCGGAAAGTTAGTTATTCGATTGACGATCGGTCGCTTTATTGAAATTACTGCTAACAACTGGGTTGATGTCGGTCCGATAGTAAATATTTTCTCTTGGATCAACCATTTTTACGGAGACCTTCCCCAGCGATTTAATGAACTATTTTTTGGCTAATTAAGCTTAGGGAACGACATAATGAACTGTAGTAAAGTTAGAAAGAGTTAGTTGTGTTATATTAGGAAGCGGATAATATTAAAAAAAAATAGGCTTGTGATACGTACTCATAGCAATTGGAGGCACAACGGCTAGTCTGTCTTTGCAGTCTCCATAAAAGATGACGTGTAGTGTGGCTGGTGGAGGTAGCCTACATGCTGCCTTTTGCAGTTCACATTCGTTGGGAAAAGTCTGCATGGTACTGCCACAAACTGGTTCACGAGCAGCGCCAGTGCAGTCCGTAGGACATATACACTCGCCGGCAGCACAATGCGCTCCAAAAGCACATTGTACACCTTCACACAGAGCTGTTAAAGAAATACCAAATAGATAAATGGAGCTATAATTCAAGTTCAAATATTGTTCAAGCTGAATTAAATCTATAAAAAAGGTTTTCAGGAAGTCGGTACGAGCGCATCGCGAGTCGCGTGAGTCATAAATAATAATAATACAAGCGCGAGTTTTATTTCGTCTGCGCTGCAAGGTTACGACTTTGTAAGCACCCCGGCTGAAGTTTTCGAGAAACGAATGGCTGAACAGATAATGTCATTACGTTGGACAATTGTGTGCTTCCTGTAGTACTCTCTCATTCTGCCGCTAAGGAAAATTAGGCTTCCTCGTTCTCTCATTGAGGGATGAGGGAAGACACCCGTGCAAATTTAATAACGATTGTTTACCACTTCTCCGCAAAATGAAAGTCTTGTGAAAGCGGTCGATTAATGCCGGACGGAAAATGGAAAGAGATGTTTTGTAATAAAATTTTAAAGTAGGAACACCGTAGACACAACAATGTCTTCCGCTGAAATTGGTAAGGACTAAAGTTTCGTAATCCTAAACCCGCAAATTAATGAGTTGCTTATTACAAGGAATATAAAAGATTATACCCTCGATTTTCATTGTTTCTTGTTTTACATTTTAATGGTTGTGCTAATATTTCAAAACAATGATAATTGTGTGATGTAAATGAATACAAATATACGAGCAGTACGTGACTTCAGTATAAGTTCAAAATATTTATTACAAAACTTAAATTAGATATTTTATTTACCTATTATCTACATTATATTTTTATCTGAATGAATGTATGTATATTTAATGCAAAGGTCTTGAAAGTATTGAAAAGGCAAACGCTGAATATGAAGAATAAGATTGCTTCGTTTGTAACGATGTTTCAAGGAAAAGAAAAGATGCTTTAAAAATATGCTATTGTTGCGATTTATATATTCGTACCTATGTGAAGATCCTTGAATGTTACCTGTGTATATTTAATGCGATAGCTACATTTCCATGTTATCAAAGAAATATTTTACGAAAATAAACTTAATGGAGCCCACGTAATACGTGAATGAGATAGGTATAAATCTATAAATATATATGAGCGAACATACTAGGAGTCCTTGCTGTCGAGATTTGAAGCCATTTAGATCGCTGAATCCTATATTAAGCAACCTCCGGAAATTAAATTTAACAATAGAATCGCAGTCCTCTCATTTTCAATATCTCTCTGATATATCGGTACTTATTTACTTCAGTAGCGTATATTTTGGAAGATAAAATATTCCTAGTATCAATTCGTCGATTTTGGGATGTTAGATAAGTCGGATATTAATGGAATATTAATATCCTTTGCTCATCGTGTTATTAAGTGATCGTTTCGAGTTGAGTATGGTTTTTACTGTTTTTTACTTCTAAAGTCTTTCAATAAATGTATCAGATTAAACTCTTAATTCCGACGTAAACCTCCCGCGATTAATAAAGTAACCCGAGGATGCACATCACAAAGGCGATTTACCTAATCTCACTCAGTTTCGGGTACGCCCGTTATGGGGAGACTTTAATCCGCTATCGATCTCTAATCCCTCTGCGCAATACCTAAGCCTATCACGGCTTTATAAAAAAAGTCTTTATTCCTATAAAATGCCTACATTCTATGAAAAATCACAAAGCTTACTGGCATAAATACTTACAGTCTTCAGGACTGACGCGTGTAGTTTTTCTTTGTTAATATCGTTGTTGTATAAACCTCTTGGCTAATAAATCTCGTTTCTGTGGTAACTAAGTTGAAACTAGGATGCTCCCATCAATCTTGTGAACTCACCTTTATATCTACAACTTTATAACGAGCAAGTGATTAATTAAAATTCCTGAACTCTGGTGCTCTTCATATGAACTTTAAGACATTGTTAGTTTGACCTCATTCATATTAGCTTAAATTTGTGAATATTCTAATTCTCGACTCTCACAGTGCTCAACTGCTCAGTCTGTATTGTTAAATGAGCCTTTTGTTACCTTTTGATAAAGAATTGTGTATAAACTTTCACGAACAGCTAACAAAATTTCGTTTGTTAAAGATTTTTGTTTAGGTACTGAACCTTTTGAAAACTGATTCAAACAGTAAACACTTGAATAGATCTTTTCACAACAAAGCCTCCTACTCCATGCCGTTTATATTGTGTTTTTATACCCAAATAAAAGATACCTTAGCTAAGTATCTAATGTATGGAAGTCTGTTCGATAAATTCTAATAGACTAGCTATCAATTAACCGATTTGGAGTTCAAACTTTGAATCTGCGTAATAACGATAAAGTAGAAAACTGGTTAAGCGTTAATTCCACGTGATTTCATGTTAAAAGCTTTTAGAGGTTTAGTAGTTTCATATCCTGGTAGATATAAGCCATGCCAATATGCCGTAATTAAACTAATCGGCGAGTCTGTTGTGTTTTTGTCAAATAGATGGTGTATTCAAAATAGGTAATGTTTTCTACATTAAATGTGACGGAAATTAAATTATTCTGAAAATTAATTTAATTATGTATAATATCGCCACTATGATCTTAAAAGGTTTTGACGTTGAGAGAGTTGAGAGATGTACAGGTCATACCGTCTACACATGATCTGACCAAGATTATGTCTGGACTTTAAGAGAGTCTGTGACCTCTGACTTTGTTTCGGTTTTTCTTCTCAGAGTAGTCGGATAGGCAACACCAACCTCATCTAGTTTTTAATCTGTCAAGCTCCGCTAATGAGACACAATTGATTTAGGCGACGCGCGGAGCTTGACCGGAATATGATTGACATGTAAAAGTATTTGTGTAAACCTACTTACAGAAATAGAATCATTCATCATTTAAAACTGCAAACATAACCGAAATCCGTCCAGACAGATAGAAGAAATACTAAAATCCTTTGGCGACGTAAATACAGAGAAAAGCAGGTTTTGATTACCTACTTGACATTTAATTTATTCACTCAATACTCAATATATTTATTGCTTCCACATGTGAACTTAGGTGGTAGGTTTTACAGAAATGATAATTGTGGACCCTGTCGGGCACAGCAAACGTAGGAGAGAGGAAGAGGGCTTTTATTTGACCACTTTGTAGTTATAATAAATATTGTAATTATAAATTTCATAAAAATTTAACAGCATTATCTTGATGAAAACACTAATCCACGTTGTGTCTAAAAACGCATCCTCTAACGTTAAAAAAATTAGAAAATGAGCGAGAAGAATTAATGCGATTCTCAAGCATAAGCTAATTAATCAAAATTTCCTAAAATCAAAACACCAAAATTACACTTGTGATAATATAATGAGATTGGCATTAGACTCACCACAATCGCCTTTGTATGCGAGCCGCAGATCAGTTTGCTCTCGACACGCTGTCGAGTCCAGCTCGCATTGCGACGGGTACGTCTGCCCGTCGCTCCCGCATGCCACGTCTGATTCCTGCCACCAACGAACAAATTCACGATAAGCTTTGACAAATACAGGAGATGGTCGCATTTCGTTTGTGTTAGGCATGATTTAAACATTGACTCAGAAAGTAAATCCAGTACAAACAAACTTGGGCAAAATAACATTAGTAGACAAAGGGTGATCTTTTTTGAGCAATCTTTTTCCTGAAACATACACATAATTTCCAAAAAAAAAATACGGACGGAGGAAAACCAGGCTGTAATATTCGCTATGACATTAATTTTCGTAATATAAGAGGCGCCATCCATAACGTACTAAAGTCACCAAAAACGTATCTTATAAGGCAATTTAGGACAGATACCAAGACCACCCATCTGTGCATCTTCACGTAGAAATAAGAAAATAAGCTAGAATAATCTCACGGCTCACAAATCTATTATTTATCGTGGACAGCCCGCCTGACTTTCATTTATCTTCCCGCGAAGATTTGACTCAAGCAGTTTGTTATGAATTCTCAAAAGTATTTTACTGTCGTAACATCAAAGTGTAATTGGCAACTTTAATCCGCAACAAGGTGAGTATCTTAATTAACAAATGATGGAGATATCCGCGCGATATTATTGTTAAGCTTATTATGATCCGGATACCAAACCAAAGCAGTATTATCTTCTCTTTCACCAGTATTATGTATTGTTTGGTTGCTCATTTCGGTGTATTGTTTACAATCGGCTTAACTTGATTGGTTCCAAACTGTAGTCTTAAGAGGTTATTAGATTGACTATATAATAAATTGTATAAAGTTTTTACTTTGTGAATATTACTTTAATTTAAAAATGCTCTGAAAATAACAGAACAATTCCAATATTTCAGTTATCAATATTACGAACGTATGAATGTTCGTAATGATTTTTAAATACTGGTATCTACAGTGCTTAGTGACCAGTTTTTTTATTATTTCATTTCAACGTGGAAACGACAATATGACAATAAATGAAAACACTGACAATAGCATCATAGGAATATTTTGAAACTTTCATATAATACCTCACAGAATCAAAAAGTTTTTACTTCTAACAAACTAAATATAGTAAAAGTGCGCATTGCTGCACACCCCCACCCTATTTCAAGTTAAACAAATATCAACTTTATATTAATGAAAATTAAGTTGATTTCAGAGTGACTAGCAGTACTAGCAGTATTGAAAAAGTTATAAAAATGTTTGAAGTTGTAGCGTAAACTGAACTTCATTGTGCAGGAATTAAAGTTATTTTTCCATTAATTCATATTTGTTTACATTTTTGTCAAATAAAACGCGAACGCAGATTAGTTGTGTCGGGCCGACTATGGGTTTTGCTAATTTTTGGCTAGCAATATTGACTTTACTATTGGATATTTTTTATTGAAATTTTTGTATGCAGGCTGGGAACGTTACATAATTAAGAAATTGAATTTACTGTTGTATAAGTGGATAATAATACTCACCTTTTGGCTGTAGAGCTAAGTCATAAGCTCAAATTCTCTCCGGAAGTTAACACATTACTTACATCACACCTAGTTTTAAACAGTAGCAACTTGAGCTGATAACTGCCATAACTTAATATGTAATTGCTCAATATACTTCTCGTAATACCACTTGAAATACCGTTCAACTATGAAATTCTAAAGGACCTTATGTATTAATTATAATAGATATACCCGTAAGTTACCCACGTATGGAAGCTTCGAATTCCTTCTCATTTCGGTCTTACCACTATCTTCTACGTACCTGAACGGTAGGGAGGCGGGAATTTCACCGAAATGCTTTAATCAACCAAACTATAATGTTATAGGAATGTTAATTCATTTACTACTCGTAGCGTTCTAACGTGCTAACTGAGGTTTACAGGTTGCCGCCAAGTAACTCATAGTTGCTAAACCTTAATGGTATTTACCTTTGATTATGTCCGTTATGCTTCGCCAATAGTTACGTATTAGTTAGAAAGGCAGACGTGGTTTCATATATACCTAAGTATTTATTACATTTTACTGTCCATTTCTTCCTACGCAGGAATCTTAGGTTATAAGCGATTAGATGTATTTCGCCAGAGTTACGTATTATACGATTTCTTTGTTTTATAAATAAAAATAAAATCTTTTATTGGCAGGCATCGTAGGCCCATAGCGTGTTAGTATTACTTACAAGTAACTTAAAAAACTATGTTAGTAGGTAGTAGATAAAAAAAATTAGGCACACAATTACAATCTAACTTGATTTAAATAAAAAACACAAAAGCACCCAATTACAGGAAGGTTTATCAAGCCCCATGTCTGGCATGTAGCTTGATAAAACTATCCACTGTAGGCCGTTCTAACCTTTCTGAAAATACCCTCAGGATGCTATTGTCGCTTCTTCTCAATCTGCGTATTACTGACGCCACTTTCTTGCGCATGATCGCAATTTTATGCCAAACCCAAAACTGTTTGCGCTATACCGCAAGCAAAATTAGTGTTGTGATGCTATTGTACATTGTTTAGAAATGTTTATATCCTTACAAAGTTACGCAAGCAAGTCGAAGTGGCAATAAATACGGGGTAGTAAATTTAGTAGTGTACAATACCTGTGCCTCGGTGCAGTTGTGGTTGCAGCGACATATGGGCCGGCCGGTGTCGCCGTCCACGACGCAGTCGCCGCCGCCTTTGCACACGATGTCCGAGCAAGTCTCTGAACAATACACATCTAATAAGAATATTTAATATTTTAACACAAGAAAGGCTATTTATTTCGTTGGCATGACATGGTGATAATGTTCAGTGGGTCTTTATTTATTCATTTAAACTTTTCGCACAAAAATATACAAAGGCGGATTTAATGCCTTAGGCATTCTCTACCAGTCAACCAAGGGTGGTGAAGAGATTAGACGGCAAGTGCTTTGGTTGAGAGGAACAATAAAAAAAAAACTTAAAATTAGGTACACAAATACATAAATAAGTTATATACACATACATACGTCTTTCTTATTGTGGGTAATGTGAATTGAGTTTTTGCGGTTATACAATGTGTCCGGTCATGGATTAGCGATATCTTAGGTAGCTACTGATATAACAACTGTTCTAGTACACAAACACACTAGGGTCCAATCGACTAAAATATGAATGTTAATTAAATGTTGTATTGTAGCTTAGCTCATAATCTGTCGATCTAGGAAAAAAGTAAAAAGAGTCATAGTGGTTGTTTTTACAGTCATTTCTAATTTACAATAATTTGTTGATTGGCATATTTTTTTTTTTTAAAGTTACGAAAATGTGAACCCATTGGATCGTTATATAAACGATAGAAAATTATTTTTGCCCTCCAAACAGTTTACTTTTATCTCAGTAGGACCAAAACTTTGAGAGATATAACTTTTTTTGTACACACGTAGAGAATGTCTCAACAAAAAAAGCAAAATGGCTGCCAAAGAGCGGGGAAGTGGATTGGACCCTAGTGTGTAGTGAATTTTTGTACTAGAATAGTTGCTATATACTCGTAATTACCTAGAATATCGCTAGTCCATGACCGGACACATTGTATGTCAAGTTATTGAGGTCTACAACATTTTGTAATTTAATTTCAGACGATTTTCAACCAAAGTAAACATAATAGGGATTTGTTTGTTAATATTAGGTCCTTACATATGAAATTGGCGTTTTGTATGGAAGGAACAAAAAGTCGAATATTTTTTAATATAATATATTTAATTAATCAAAGTATGAACCATTGTTTTCAATGCACTTTTGCCATCTTATAGGTAGTTCATTGATCCCTTTACTAAAAAAACCAGTCGGACGGGAATCAATAAAATCTTTGAAGGCGATTTGGACTGCCCCATCGGAGTTGAATTTTTTCCCTTGCAAAAAGTTATCCAAATTGCGAAAAAAATGGTAATCTGTTGGAGCAAGGTCCGGGGAGTACGGAGGATGTCTAAGACATTCCAATTCAAGTAATGTAACGCAGCAGTCGACGCGCGTTTGCCGGTTTGCTTCAGTCAATTCGTGAGGTACCCACCTTTCAAGCTTTTTAATCTTCCCAATTTGCTTCAAGTGAATTAAAACAGTTTTATCACTAACATCGAAGCCTGCAGCTAACTCGGACGTGGTTTGCGATGGGTCCGCTTCCACAATAGCCTTCAATTCTCCATTATCAACTTGGGTCTCAGGCCGTCCACGGGGCTTGTTCTGCAGGTCGAAATTTCCAGAACGAAAACGTTGGAACCAAAAACGAACTGTGTTTTCTTTTGCAACATGACCGCCATACACATCATTCACCCTTCGAGTCGTTTCCGCAGCACTAGTGCCACGGCGGAACTCGTACTCGTAAATAATGCGATATTTTAAATTTTCCATTTTGTAAAATGAGTGACGCAAACAGAAAAAACAGAAGAAAAAAAACAAATGAATGACAGTCATCGAAGCACAAATACATGAGTAAATAGCTGTACAAATTTGAATTTGGAATTCCTTACCAAAGAGGAGAAATTCGTGATTAAAGTGGCCAGTACGAAAAACGCCAATTTCATATGTAAGGACCTAATATAATATATTAATTCAAAAACATACCTAATATTTTTGAACAGACTTAATAACACGTAAATCAAACAAAGTTCATAAATTCTGTTAGCGTAGTTTTCTAACAGAATGATTGATTAGCTGTAATCTTGTATAAAGTGGCCTTTGTGATTTATCGACAAGTGGTTGATACCCTTTGAAAGAAATTCCATTAAACTGTGACTAAGCGCCAGTGAACGGCTCTATCTAATATTGTTTAAATAAATTAATGGCCACGCTCGGACGCCTTTAAATAATAAAATTAATCCGTATTCTCCGTTCATCAATCCGCGTCGCGTTCAATTTCCATTGAGCCATTTTAATCTCTAATTGACATTTCAGTGCGCAATGATAGAGTAACGTACAATTTATTACTGTGTTGAGTCCCGCGAACAAATTGAACTGAACGAGTTTCAGCGGAAATAAATGAGTGCTCATATAAAAGTACGCGGGTTTATTAAATGTTGAGTGGCCACGATGCAGCAAGCACTTGGGCTTTTTGCATTAACATGATTTTTAATATCAACGTAGTTAAACATTTATGTTCCATGTTGCTAACAGAACAAAAGCGATAAAATAAGCATCTCTAGTATTGCTTATTTTATCGCTATTGTTCTTATAGTACAGTCAACAAAAGAGATAAGTATGTAGGATATCCGAATATATGTAGTTGAAGTTTAGTAAGAAACCGATGGATGTTCTCGTAATTTTATTAATAGAAAAAAATAAATGAGCTGTTCATTTATCAAATTAAATTTCAGTCGACCACGTCCATCGGTTTCTTACTAAACTTGAACTATATCCGACGATCCTGCATACTTATCTCTTTTGTTGACTGTACCTAACGTATTTTCAACAGAAACTGTAGGTATAATAATTTAGGCAGTAAAATGAAGGCTAAGCGCTGTCGATTTTAGCACTTTCTTGTTCAGGATCTTTTCTTTAATTAAATTGAACTTGTACCCTGACTTCAAGCTTCAATGGCAGTACAAATCCGTAAAAGCAAAAATCAGCTACTTTGTTTCCTTGTATTTTATTATTGCCTACATAAACAATGTAGGCAAAATCTTGAGCACCGCAAAATATTTCTTATTTCAAAAGAATTTTGTGCGCCTTTTATTGACATTTTCATTAAAAAAAAAAGATTTTCATCACGGGAAATTGATAGCAATTTTTCTTGAAGAAATAAATTATATAAATCATCTCCGGATTCGGCGGTGCGGTGAGGAGACTAATTTAAATGACCTATGAAAGAATTTTATTCACCTTTGGAACGTAAACATTAAAGACATAAATCATGAACGAACACACTTGTTATATCGAAAATTAATATTATACTTTGAAAAGATAAGCTTTGTTCTTAATAACAGCACTTACAAAGTTTCTATTTAGGTTGTCTATATTTAATTAGCAAAGTTCTTTTAATAAATTAGTTCACAGAGACGGTCTGTTCTGTGCCTACGACTAACTATATTAGGTACCTACTTATAACACGTGGATGGGTATTAGAAAGTTTACATGGTTCGTTTTGAGGACAATTTCATTCCGTTTCTGAAAATAACTTGGAAATTCTATATTTAACATTTCCTTAGAAGAAAATACTTAGGTACAAACATGGAGTTCTGCAACTTATGTTAGAACTTAGAACTTAGTATCACTATCCCAGATAGAATAATTAAATGAAAAGATTAAAATAAGGTATGTATTTAAAAATGATTTGCTCGCTAAGTCTAAATAATACCTTACAGGTGTATCTAAATGCATACGCATACCTAAACGGAGATATTGTAAAT
The DNA here is from genome assembly GCA_947508005.1 of Amphipoea lucens. NCBI lineage: Eukaryota > Metazoa > Arthropoda > Insecta > Lepidoptera > Noctuidae > Amphipoea > Amphipoea lucens. Next base: position 11,126,151 of record OX382356.1, read on the forward strand.
GACGCGTGAGCATCGCGTCAGAGCATGGTCCAAACTGATTGGTCTAAATATTTTTGTTACGTAGATAGTACTCACGGCATGTTCCATTATACAGCACCCGCAGCTCTCCATCATTGACGGCTTCCTGGCAGGCGTGCATGCGCATCTTGCACTCGGAGCCGTACGTGTTGCGGTCGGACGCGCACACGGGCGTCAGCGTGGCGGCGCACACGGGGCACGCGCACTGCGCCGCGCCGCCGCGCGCCACGCATGCGCCACCCCACGGGCACGACGCGCGCGCGCATGGGTTTTCTACGCCTGTTGGAATATTATTGAATTGTTTTTCTTTCGAAGAGTGTTGAGAGTTTGAGACGTTTCTAATGAAAATTAGGAAAATCCAAAAGTGCACGACTCATAATACTTACTCTTTTGATCGTATAACAAACAATAAATATAGATATTATATTGGTTAGTTTTTTATTAATTATAACTAAACTACTTTGAATAAAAGAGCCATTTTCAATAAGGTTCTTCCTATGGGTGAAACGAATCTATTAAAAAAAAATACTCAATTAATTGATTTTTTCGCAAGCTGCAATTTTTTCAGATTTCACGCGAATGACGGGAAATTGTATTAAAAATATATTTGATGTTTTTTTTTTGTTTCTATTCTATTTTTGAAAAGTACAGAATTAATCTCCATTAAATTATATATCAATGGTATAAAAATTAAGTAGGTTCTGTGTACTAGCAGGAGTATAACAATAGAAACAAAGGCAAAAAAAAATCGATCTTAAAGCACTCTCTAATGCTTCGCACTATGAATCGTGCAATACATATGGTAAATGATAGAATTATAGGTATAGGTAGTAAAATGCAGCAGTTACTAAAAATTTAAATAGGCAAGGCAGGCAATTTCCATATTTATTATAAGCTTTAAAAGTGGTCAGTAAGGCTGACTGGTCAACCTAAGCCGAAGTTCATACAAAGTCAAAGCTAACCACGAACTTGGCTAAACCGCGTCACACATTCACGAGCACGATTTTACGTTTCAAAACATTCAACTCACCGCAGGGTCCTGTGTAAGCAACTCGTACATCTCGATTATCTAGACACGAGGCGCGGTCCAAGTGGCAGCGGCTGTCGTATGTGCGGCCGTCTGAACCGCATACGGGCCGCACGACCGGCTCGCACTCCGAACCGCAACCGCAGACGGCCACGCCGCGCGCGTCAAGGGAACAGTGCTCGCGAGCTCCGCACTTGACCGAGTCGCAGGGATGTTGCGCTATTACAAATTAAACGAAACATTTCCAACAATCAATTTAAACACGTCTCTTGACAGCTTTCAAATCTATTGAATCTCAAAGACACTGACATAAATTTATTACGAACAATTTAACAAAAGTTACTTAACTCTGATGGATAGAAAGCAAGAGAAAGTAGCACTTGTAATATTAAAACTTTAATACTAGGTAACGAAATTATTCCATTCCTGCCACAATTTGTTTCGGGTCGACTTGACGCCTCGATGCTCGTACCCAATTACTTTTCTAAAGACAAAATGTCTGCTCAACACGGATACTTAAATAAGCTGGTGCTTTTACATTTCCGAATAAAGATTTAATTTTAGATTAGAAGACTAGCTTTTGGAGTGTACGTACGAGTATTCATTGTAAAATAAGCTTTTCAAAAACATTAGCAAGTTTAAGCTGTTTGAGAATAGATAAGAAAAATTACCTGAAGCGCATTCTCCTCTGTAGGCGATAGTGAGTTGTTGTCTTGTTCGACATGACTCCCGGCGCAGTGCGCACTCGCTCGGGTAGTCTCTGTAGTCGGAGCCACACACAGCGGAGCCGGGCCGCACCAACAGATCGCATGGTGGACCACATCTGCAGACTGGCGCCCGCGCTTCATTTAATTGACATACTCCACCGTCAGCGCATTCATGTTCCGAACAGGGATCTGTGAGAAAAACGCATTTCAGAAACCGAAAGAACTGAAAATTAGGTACATTTTCTTGGGAAAGTGTTTAAACATAAGGATAAATTTAAACGTTTTATTAAGGCAATCAAAGAACACGTTGTATGTTAGCTAAGAAAGTCTATAAAAGAAGACTTACTTTTGTCAGAGGAAAAGTTCTCATCTTAGGTAGAGCAATTCTGTCTTATAAAAGAGTACAGACTATGTTGAAACAATCTAATAAAAGCTCCGAAGCAAGCTAGAGTAATGTAAATAAAGAATCTTACAAAGGATGTTGGAATGTGCGGGCATTCGGTCTTGTACAAATTTAGTTCAGATCGAATATGCTGGGACAAGTTCAGTGAAAAGGGTTAGCGAAATGTATTTACTTTTCATACATAGAGTAAAATAGATTAAATTACTTTTATGAGAAAGACGACCCAATTTATGTGTTACTTATACGAGGAAAAAATATTTTTCCGTATTAGTGTTTGACTAACTTTTAGGAGGGTTGGCAATTTATTGCTCACAACGTAAAAGGTTCTGGAAATATAAGTAGAATATTTCACATGTAGGAAATAATACGGTGCTAAACTTAGACATCTGTCTCTTTCGAATGTATATACCTACATTATTAAGTAAGTAGTTAATGTTACCTACAGCTACGGTATTCACTGATATCTAGTAGATGGATCTTTTTCAATAAAAGGAGAGTGACAGAAGGCGTGTCACCTTTCTACGCACGTTTCCTTAGAAAGCCCGATTTTATTCCGGAACAGTCACGTCATCTGACACGGGCAAAATGAAATGTTGACCCTTTTTGTGTGCTCCGCGTCTATTATAAGAAAAGACCTGCTCTTAACGAGTTCTTTTATGCTCTCAAAGATCGACACTAACAATACGAGGCCATTATATTTTAATTAATAATCCCTCATTAAAATAACTGTAGCGGAGCAGGCGTATTAAAAAAGAGACTTTTATCATGAAATGATTAATGAATTGTTTTATATTAAGTACAACCTTTTTGTGAATGAAATGTTCTTAATAACCTAGACCTAGCTCGTGTGTACATTATGAGAAATAAAACAGTAAACACTAACCCCCTTACTAATAAACGTATTAAGTATATCAGATGAATAGTTACTCACCGATTTCTCTCTTTCAGACGTCAGTAATTAGACTTACGAAAGATGAAGACAAAGTGCTGCGTTTATTAGTAAGGGGGTATATAATTAACATATGGAAAGCTAATACCAACAAACGAGTCAGAAGCATAACTTGTTTATGTTGTAACTATATGGACTCTGTTTTGAACAGACAAACATGCAACTTTTAGTTCAGTACAACGCTACGCTTTTATGAATCTAACAAAACCACGGGCAAATTGTCAACAGCAAACATTTGTGTTCTGTTATAACTGGAAGAAGCTTATGTCCAGCAACTGTCTGCAAAATACCGATAATAAATGAATATTCAGCGAAATGTTTAGCTGATTGAAATACTACGAAAATTTGCCGTGTAATAGTGTTTTCATATGACTGATAGGGAAATGATAGTTATGATTTGAATAGATGGACAATTTAAGGCGGTGCCCAAACTTAGGATACCGCAAAACGCTCAGTTTTTTTGTCGTACAGTTAGCCTTATTGGTACATATTACAAGCATTTTTATTAACATCAAACGTATCGCTGTTGTGAACATTATTTGTAGCCACGATGTACTATTTTCAATTAAATATACCTACTAAAAATTATGTATGACTTGCCGCATTTCCCATGGTATTTGATAGTTGTGTTGAGCTGGTTATCGCAGGCATGTTTGTCGAGATGGCACACGGACGGGTACTCTCTGCCGTCAGTCCCACACACTGGCTTGCGTCGTTGACAACTTCGGGGACATCTACATTCTGGCTGGCCGTACGCTGCGACGCATCGCGCCCCTACTGGACACGATACTCCTGTGCATGGGTCGCCAGCGTCTGCATGGGACAAAAGAAATTACAAATTCACGTGAGATATTCTTTATAAAACTTTAATCACATTTTCATAGGAATTTGAAAAGAATCAGAATTTTTTGAATGACTAACAAACTATACAAATAAATACAAAAAATCCTCATGTTTTTTGGTCACTTAGGCGTCGAAGTACTCTTCCGCATCACTGTCATCCGGAAACGTGCCCAAAAGACAGACAGCATTGCAACGTTGAATGGCAATGTTAATTATTTGGCCAAAGAACGAGCCGGTGGGCTCTGGTCATATGAAGTGTCGATTAGTCGGCGAGAAACCTTAAAAAGGAAACGTGGACACGGGCCCCATGACCCGAGCGTTTCGACCCCAAACGACTCAAAACTGTAGTTATGTAGGTACTCATAAGGTTACAGTATAAATCTGATTCCTCAAGTGGTTGCGCCACTTGAGGAATCAAAATTTTTACAAAGAAAACTCAATCATTGACCGACACCGCCACTGTTCTTGATATAACGATTCAGTAAAGGCTCTTTAAATTGTTTTTTAATCTCATAATATTTATGGATAGAGTTTAAATAAACAAAATTTATAACTACCATACAAATACAATAACATCAAAGAAATAGCAGGATAAAGGGAACAAAAAAGTAACAAAAAGCTATTTATACACATGTATTGGCAGTAAATTGTGGGACGATTGCGAAGTCGTGGGGATCCATTGAAAGTGTGACGAGATTAAGGACAGAAAGATGCTTTATCTTATCGAGTGGCTGTCTTCATAGTGAGCGGTTGACACTGTTAATACTCGATGCGACGGGTGGCGCTACTCAAGGCGCCACGATCTGAGTACACACTTTATTATTTGTTATTGACGTTTGTTTATTCACATACATTCTTATGATCAGTTATTGGTTTGTTTTTGTTTAGTATAGGTATATCTGTGTAGTACAGACTTTTCCTATCCGATTCTCAACACACGCAAGTATCGTATCTTATAAAATAACATCACGCTTGTAATCCCCGAATAGTTAGGTAGATGAGTACTTATAGTACACCATATTTTGCCAGTAATGTTTAAGTCTAGTCATCTCATTTAATAGAAGGCGAGCCTTTTGCCAGTAGTAGGGACTGGTCATCTCTTTGCTGCCATGGCTTATTTTATTTTATTTAATATTTGAATTGTTGCTTTTTCTTATCTTTTCATTATGGACGCTTTTAACGTTCTGCATCGTTCTCACATGTATAATTTTTAACATGAATGATGTAACCAAGACTTTGTAACCATATTATTTTGATTTAAAAGAGTGTCCATGGAGTTTCTTTCCCGTTCTTCTCCATAGGTACCTACGCTTTGGAATGGGCAACTAGCTTCATCAAAATTAATAAAAATACTAACAATAAATAGATTACATTAAAATATAGACAGGTATTTCGACATGTAAAAAGAAACATATTAATTTATCAAAAATATCTATCCAAATGGCTGCACTCTACGCCATAAATTAATTACACAGATATTTTTCGCGTTGAAATGCACGCAATGAAAATTGATAATGGCATTTGAGTAGCAGGGCAATGTCACGAATCTGCGTGATAAATTGCCTTTGTTCGGGTAGTATTAGTAATATAATTGTGCTACATAAACTTTGTGTTGCTGTTTCAATATTCAAAAACAGAAGTTGCATGCTGTTCTAGGTTAAATAATATCACGAATTCCATATCACAAACGTTGCACGCAGTCTAATTAAATTAACGGACGAATTAATAATGTTATCTCAACCTAATGTACACTGAGCCTCAAATAAAATTTCACATTTAAACCAGCAACATTTAATCATGACAAAATAAACAAAGTTAGGTGTTGGCGACTCTTACCGCATTCGCCCTCGTGCTTGACGCGTAGGTTCAGGCGTCGCTCGCAGGCTTCCTTACGTAAGTAGCAATGGTTGCGGTAGGTGCGGCCGGCGGTGGAGCACACGGGCGCCGGCGATGTGGGGCACGTCGCGGGGCAGGCGCAGTGGGCCCGCCCGTCCCCGAGGGACACACACTCCGCGCCCCAACGACAAAATGTTTTTTCACACGCTTCTGAAAAATGAAAAGTTGTTCAGCATTCACGTCAGTGACCATGACGCATTGAAATAATTTAAAAATGCAATGGAACGTAAAATGTTTTAAATTTATATGAATTAATTGAATTTAACATGCAAATAGCAGGAAGTACTGGAAGCCCACACAGTATTCGCAATATTACTTGGATATTTATTATGCATGAGTGTTGTTGAGTGGCTGTGAAAGTCATTACTGTATCAACTCTGTGTTGTGTTCACCGAAAATGTTATTTAAAACAGTACCACAAATAGTGGCTAGTGAATTTTAGCTTTGTAGGTACCTTAATTTACGTGATGGTCACGACTGAAGTAAGGTCTATAAATTATTAAACACGATCTGTTATTAACCTGATCAAAATAAAACATTAGAATATCTAATATTCAGAAAGAAGGTACGTCGTCGGCCTCGGCCGTGAATAGCGCTAATAAAACTGATATCCCGGGCCGCAAGCCACCGGCGAATTCTTTGAGCAAGATATAATTCTTTAGCGAACTCCGCTATGGATGACACAATTTCCAATTTTCTACCTGGGGAGTCAGAGGCGTGACTAAATTATTAAGGCGGACTAAAATAAGATGCGAGCTCTCGTTTCGCCACAGCATTGTGTTAGAACAAGCTTTAAAGATTACCGATTTCCTATCACCTTATTAAAATTCTAAGCAGACATTGCCGGCCGCAAAGTCAAACAGCGGCTTACTAAAAGTTAATTTACAACTTTCTTCTCGATCATAAACTTTTAAGTTTTGGCAGTCGTGAGCCAATAATACTTCAAGTTTATTAACTTAATAAAGACGTTTTACAAAAAGGTCATGATCATGGATGAAATATTTAATCAAAATTGTCTGATACCTACTTATAAAGTTTGCACCAGTTACTAAGTCTTATTATTGAATAAATAAACTGTTCAATACCTTTCTATGTATCATTTGGACGTGCATGTTTTTCTACAACAATCAATCTAATCGCGTAGGTACATATGCCTGAGTAGACATGAAAGCCATAAAAAACTTAAATCGAAAAGGTTTCAATTTCTCTTACATTCTACAATTTTAATAGGATTTACGAAAAAACCGAACCAATTCTCCATCTAAATCATTCATGCAACCAAGTTTAACTTAATATTTTAAGAGCGTTTTTACAAAGAAATTCTATCGGGATTTTTAATAATGGTAAGAAATAAAGCAGACATCTTAACACCTGCGCCTATAGGGGGTGGGAATGCTTGAAAATCTTTAGACTAGACAGTAGCTAAGTAAGAACTCATTGATTTCAGCAAGCGCCTTCATTGCAACTTGCTGTTAGTTTAGTCTTTTTAGCACTAGTGATGTTACTGACTATACAGTGTACAACTCACTTTAGTTGTTCTCATTCTAACTAACAAATGAACTTTGTATGCGAAGCTAAACCTAACTCACAATTAATTATACAACGACTAACACGCGACGACTAGGAATATAATAAACTTGGTTGAAGTGCACAAGCACTTACACAGAATTGTTTAACACTGACGTGTTAATATAATAACTAAAATAATTGAGTTTATAATTTATACCGTCGACTAAAATCTCGCAAAGTCGTGACATTCATTTAAATCTTCCAATTGATATTCCAGATTAAAATAAGAGTCTTATGATTCAACTTCGGTACGAATATAGAACGAACCTTATCCCTTAGACACCCCATTGTGATTGTGAAATATAAATAACCTGTGACTTTGAAGATGACAAATTATTTTCATTATTGTATTTGTCTCTTGAAAAGAGGTCAAGTATCAGTGGCGAACTCATTTCCTTGGCTTTCATATAAAAGTTACAGACGAATCCGCTTAAGAAAAGAAAGCAGTCGGAAATAACAATTTTGTAAGAAACAAACAAAATGTAAGAACGCGAATCGCTGTTGGAGAAACCCGAGATAAATGGAGACAGGGAGGGGAGATAAAAATGATGGCGGATGCTCCGTGAATGGAAGAAAATTAGGAAATTCACCGCGGCGCTTTTTCAGGCGCGAGAGCTGTTTAAATTATCCATATTATCTGTGTATAAATAAAATTCTACTCATGCGGGTTGAATTTATAATAAGACGGAGGTTGTTGGAATTTTGTTGATCTAAGAACGAAGATTTTTTTTTTGTTTCCGAAAACATGAGGTTACATTCTCATTCGTAAATCACTTATTAGTATAAAATATTTAGTAAAAAGCTTTGTCTGTGTGCTATATTCGATTATCTATCTAGAATAAAATTATCGAAGGACTAACACACAGCACTTTTCAGTCTAGTTGAATAAGTGAACCAAAACACACAACGCAATACTAATTAGAACAATTCCTTGAAACGAATAAACCTAAAATAATAACACGATATAATATAGGAGTAGGAGCTGACTGTCACCCACATAATTCGGGACGCGCCCTCCTAAAGTCTCCGAGACAAAGCAATTTTGTTGGCTCGAGACACCGACGTAGTTGGCATGTCACTCGCACAGTAGATACCTACACATGTGGATTGTGGACTAAAGATAAGCTTTGAAGACGTACCGACGCATTTATTACTTAGCTGATATACCTATGTAACTAAAAGAATTAACATAAGTTTGACAAGGGAGACAGTAGAGTGAAATAATCTAGACATCGAAGATTTTATCAAGATGTCTCGGTTGAGTTCCTTAAATTTCTATTAGTTAAATGGAATAGAAAGATACCTATTTAAAAAAAAAACATATTAAGCTAAAACATAAATATTTAACTCATCGGGGCTCTCAAACTACAATACACTTTGAAAACATACATACATCTTTTACCCTATATAAAGTAAACACACATTGGAAAAGTAATCCAGTTTCCACGACCCACATACTGAACACAAAATACACATTGCAGATTATCCGTTACAATAAGTTACGCGAAAATAAAACCTATAATATTAATTTTCAAACGTAATCCACGTTTTCAATTCATTAATTTTATTGATGTTGGGCTTTTACCTACGAAGTTACGAGCGTGTAAAAACTATAAATTTAATCAAACTGAAAAGCTTTTTAAGCGGTCGATTAAGTGAATCGGTTATAATAATAAATGATGTAATAATTTTATGAACGGGGCGTAGGCACATAGCTTCAGTCTTACTCGCAATATACACGTTTTTATGTACTTGATAACTTTCGTGAGACAACATTCATGTTTACGGTTTCAATAACTTTCATATTCTACTTTTCGCCTCTCTTTTCGGATTTCAAAAGCGTCCTTGTTCTTTAAACTTAGCGTATGAGATCTAATGAAAACTGGATCTGAAAAAAACTACACTAAACTACAGGTATAACCGAAATAAGCACACAGTTTAGTAAAACCATGTGCAATAATAATGAAATATCAATCAGTTCAGTTAAATATCCTCCTCCATCTACACGCAATATAGGTAGGTAGGTACACAAGTTTTTATGCAATAACTTTCGTGAGACAACATTCATGTTTACGGTTTCAATAACTTTCATATTCTACTTTTCGCCTCTGTTTTCGAATTTTAAAAGCGTCCTTTTTCCTTAAACTTAGCGTATGAGAGCTCATGAAAACAGGATCTAAAAATACTATACTAAAATACAGACATAACCGATATAAACACATAGATAGTTTAGTAAAACCATGTGCAATAGTAACACGACGTTTTATGTATACTAATAATTGCATCACCTACAATTAACTAAATCCTCTTTATGTACACATACCTATACTTAGTAAATAAAATAAATTAAAAGGCCCAAATTAGGTTCTTACCTTCCGGAGCTGGAGGTCTAGGCTGATAGTGTAAATCTGAAACAATTGAAACAGCTGTTAAATATTTTTGTTTTTCAAACTCCAACTCAAAGCATTTATTTCAATGAAACCATTTACAGGCACTTTTGAATTATCAAGGAGACGCAGAAAGATGACGCTAGTTGCGTAGCAGGTACTGTAGAGATTATGCAGCATGGTTTGTGGTATGCAACATTTTTGGTAAATATAAGAATTATCTTATAAGATAAACGCCAATACAAATTGAGAAGGCAGTAGACAGTAGGCGTCAAGTTTGGCTGACACGTCAAGTACGAAAGAAAAATATATAAAAAATGTGAAAAGATTTCGTAATAATTAATTTATCTGAAATATATTGTTTAATTGATGTACCTCTCCTACAGTAGGTACCTTTGGAGAAGAACGGGCAAGAAAGTGCATGGACGCTCTTTTAGATGAAAATAATGCTAAAATTGTTTTCTATTAGTTAAATAAGTACCCCCCACCTTTTCTGCTAATTTTACTTTTACAAAGAGCTTTATTACATTCTATAATGAATGCTTAATATATACCAACGTAATGACAACATCTCATTGCAACGATCATCCATTAGAACCGTTGAACCGCTCATAACTACACTACCGAAAACTACGCAACCATTTTGTTTACAAAACCATACAACGTAATTGTAAAACCGAACTATTACCACACCGCAACAAGGTTAACAGAGCACTGCTGGTCACTATGCTTAATTATCTGCATATTGCTATAGATAGGGAGATATTATGAAAACCAAAACTATTGCTTTTTTAACATACAGTCGTAACAAACATATTTGAAAATGACAGTTGTCTTTTCCCGCCGATAATCCGACGAGTGCTTTTGTTTTTTTTGACGCAAGGCGTTGTTGTAACAGCCAGTACTTTGAAAAAAATATTTGAATAGGAACTTTTTAGAAAAATCTGAGATTGGCACATTTTTAGGGCGGGTTGTTTCATGTCCACTTGACGCATTTGCATGTTAAACTGTATGTAGGTACCTACCTATAGGTATAAAGCAACTCAAAAGAGGCTAAGAAAATGTTGCACCTTTATTTATTGTAGAATATTGAATTTAAACTATTGTTATGCGGAAAACAATAAGGGCCAGTTGTTTCAAACGGTTGGTTACCGTAACATACGTACGTCATAGTAATAACGTACGTACTCGTTATTATTTGACATAATATAATGGTAACGCCATAATTTTGTAATAAAATTGTAATTTGAAACAACGCTTTTTTGGTTTGACGATAGTTAGTGCCATTTTTGACGTATACGCACGTCAAAAATGGCGCTAACTATCGTCTAACCAACTGTTTGAAACAACCGGCCCTTATTGCTTCCCACATAACAATAATTTAAACTCAATATTCTACATTAAGTAAAGGTGCAACATTTTCTTAGCCTCTTTTCAGTTGCTTAATACCTATAGCTAGTTACCTTCTACAAATAGTTTGACATGCACACATGGCAGTTACCTATTTTACTAGACATACCAAGACGAATATATTAGGTTTCTACGTCTTTCGGTGAAAATGTTAACCAAACTTTGGTTATATTTATATGCAAAGCACATCTACGGTAGAGACGTCTGCATTGCGAAGCTAGAAAGTATAATATTTATTTTGTCAAAAGCTAAATAAATAACATTGGTACAACTGAAAATACAAACATGTACTTAAAACTGCTTTCTTGCGGACTTGGATATTTTATTAATAAATGTCTTCTTGCTCGTCAGATTTTACTTTACATAAAAAGTATTTTAAATACAAATTCATAATTTATAATTTAATAAGTAATTGTATTAGTTATTAAAACTAATCTTAAGAAGTACAACCTTATAAGCTAAGGCACTTCAAAGCAATACCTGCAATACCAATAGTAAGAGCAAATAAATCTTTATTTACTGTATCTTTACGCAGTGGATCTCTTCACAGAGAACGTCAAGACCATCTCTTTTATTTTTATGTTACTCAACCGTCACATTCGCTTTGGTGTCCACAAAAATGTAGTACTGCTACTTTGAAATCCAATTCAAAACGGAACCGGCAGTCATACGGGTTTACTTTGTCTTTATTGATTTTACACGGCTTTGTTCCAACACCGTTCAGCAATGTTTAGGGGAGTTGTTTTAAATCACCCTTAAACCTTTAAACGTGCTCACTTCCCTTCATAATTAAAAATAAAAGAGCACCTAATGTATCAAAAAGCTACAAGTACATTGACAGTACAAACATACTCGGGAAATTGGATTTCAAAGGGATTGCTCGGCAAACATGACGACATCGTAACAGAATTTTCGGTGTTCAAGTATTAGATAAGATTCTTCAGCATATTCTTGAAACTGTCCTTGGATATACTACGAAAATACGCTACAGAATTCACAAAACCAATGAACTGTAGTGGGCTCACGTGTGAAAATAGCTACGATTGTCTTTAGAGGTGCCATTGAAACCGAAAAGTACTAAGAAACGCTTTGAAGATTGAAAACACTATTTCACAAAAATTGCCTCACAGCAGGAATTTATTGGAGACCAGAAAATTTATGTTTGAAAATAATATGTAATTAATAAATAATACATAATTTTCAAAAGTAATTAAATAAAGTAATACAAAATTAAAGGCTACATTTAATATTATAAGCACTAAAATCTTAACGAACTCTAAGATTCAGCTTTTTATGGTACCTATAGAAGATTATTTTAAGTTATACTAGAGGCGAGAAAGTATAAATTAATACGCCACTGAGACGTCATTTTTTATTAAGTAGGTACCTACGCTTTCATGAATATTAAAGGATAGAGGTTCATTAAAAGTTATTTTAATCCGATTTCCCTCCGTTGCATGTTAATTAGTTTATCTTGCTTTCTTCCATCGGACTTGTAACGAGTACGTCGCAAAAAATATCAAAAAGGTGGGCAAAGGAGAACGAAATGGATTCAAAGAGGCATTACAGTCTTTTCGGATTTATTTCGCTTGAAAAGATGACGTAACATCGGTAATGTGATATAAAAGTTGGCGACTAATGGGTCCGGAGTAGGATAAATATAAAATACAACAAGAGGCTGGCAGAACGGTCGGCCACAAGCCGGGGTGTGCTGGGGCGGCGCGCCATATTGTTTTATTGCAAATTGGTTGGACGTAGACCGCGCCTGTCCTTTACATATACGAGGCTATTAAACTACCGCCGGTGTCCAGTCACGTGTTAAACGAATTCGATCGCTGCATACAATGTTAGGAGCCCGATGCTTGTGACGTTAATCGGGCCTTAGGAGCCGACGTTAAACAAATCGCCGCTTTACTTCCAAACTAAATTAAATTGTTAGAAAACTTTTAGTCGCAATTGTTAAAGTCGCTCTTTGCAAGAGACGCCTCTTTTACTATCTCGTTCTTCATAGTCATTTAATGATCTCTTGGAGTGAAACTTTCATTGTAACTTCCTACTGGATGGCCATCTTGTTTGTTCCTTGCAGAAACTACTTACATAAAAAACTAACCCAAAAGACCTTAGATTATTTGAAAAAATATTATGACCATCCATACTAATATCTGTGCTAATATTATGAATTCGAAAGTAACTCTGTCTGTCTGTATGTTACCTTTTCACGCCTAAACCACTGAACAGATTTCTATAAAATTTGGCAGAAAGATAGACTGCATCCCGGGGAAGGTCATAGGGTAGTTTTTATCCCGATATTCCCACGGGATTCTGCGGGTGTAACCGCGGGGCGCAGCTAGTCATTTATAATTTCCTGTTTTATTTTTTTCGTTATAGCGATGTTTGTTTTTAATTTATTAAGTAATCACAACTTTAATTTTACAAACCTATTAATTTACTGTTTAAAGTGCTGAAAACTGAAAATTAACTAACAATATCTTAAGATGTCTTAAACAAACCTGTAATAAAATCCGAGTACGTCGTTTCGAATATCGTACTATAAGGTTTCGGCACCTAAACCTTTCAACAAGGCGGACATTAGGTACTACTTTACCGTATCGTTATCTACGGTAGAGATTTTCATTGTATTACATCTCATTTTCCGTAATAATCTTGAAGATGTAAGGATTTTTCCATTACTTGTAAGGAAGCTATAAATTGGAGAATAGAACATTCAATTCTGGTCCTAACTTTCTCGATTAAAGGCCAATTCGCCGTAGATAGATAGATATCATTACCTTCGCGGTCTACCGTTGGTCCAGCCAATCTACATTATTAAATTATTATAAGATACACTTCTACTTTTTAAACTATTCATCTTCCGCTAAAAGTTAGTCATTTATTTTTGCTCCGCTGGATTTATTTGAATGGTAAGTATATTTCTCTCGCACAATATGATCGCGAATATCTCAAATATGTAGTTTACTAACTTTAACTTTTGAACTGAATGTCGAACCAACAAACTGCACCGTAAAACCACAAAACAACAGAGCAATTCACTAATTACATAGCGGCTAAACACGAAATGAGATTCCAAACCTAATTACAAATCACGAAAACCTTTCAATCGAATACAATAATTCTGCTTCTGAAACAGCATTAATCAACAAAATGGAAATTAGAAAGATAAAATCAATGCAATATCATTAGGCAGCAGATTATCAAATGTCGCCGACGTTTTACGTTTTATAGATCACGCACAACACCACGGCCATATCCTGAACTATACAATAATTTTGTATGAGGGTATAATTTATACAACGATAATGAATGTGACTAACGGTTTAGTATCACGAAGGTTTTTACCGTAATAAGTACCACGAGTCACAAAAAAAATGTGCACAAAAGGTATTGAATTATGTCTCGAGAGAAGCCTTTCGTGAACTCGCGACTCGTAATGACTCATTCATGTTATAATACAAAGAAAATAATACGTATAAAAGGCGACTTTTATCCGCTTCCTGTGGTACAAAGTTAATTATTGAATTGGTTTATTTACCTGTTACACGGTTATTTCTAAAAGTTTTATTTCTTGTTATTCTATTATGTAAGAAACCTCACACTCACCTACTACTTCAAGGGCCTGTAATACGATATCCAATTATAACAAGGAATACAAAAAAATCAATGTAAAATGGAATTGAAATTATGTCACATAATAAAATAATATTGTTCGCGGCAACAGCACAGGCAAATCAAATCTTCTTTTGACATACCTAACCTCTTTTAAAATAATGATTTTGAAAGACACCAGTCACTAGCCATTCGTGGTGAAAATAACACACGTTGCCTTAAGTTTATTTTTTAATCCATTTATTTTTCAAACAAAATACAGTACTTAGATCATTTTTCACGGCCAGTGCTTTTTATTATTAAGCCTTTTGTTGTTTTATCAATTTTCATTCCATGTATTAACTATGCAATAATTATAATTGGACGATATGCCACCTAAATTATTTTGTGTGTACCTATTGTATTTAAAATGAAAGGTCGCGTATTTAATAAATTTATGTACCAACAACACAACACAATTTTTACTTTCGTACGATAAAAAAAATACTATTATATACCGCAGCTTATAAGTAGGCACGTTACTTTGATTACAAACTCTTTATTATTTACAGCAAACGCTTTAAGCATTTTGATAAAAAAGAAATAAAATTATAGGTGCCCGAAAAGAAAATGCCAATTCAATCTTCTTTTGATGAAACCTTTTTAAAATAAATATTTAAATCACTGGCCACTCGCGGTGAAAATAATACACGATGCCATAAAGTTTTTCTTTTTATTAATCTATTTATTCTTTTGAGAAAATGGCTGTCATTATTTTTTTTCATCAAAAACGAGCAGTTCTTTTTAAATTTTATTCAAATGCAAACTTTTTATGACCTTTGCTATTTATTTTAAGTGTTCCGAGCAAGAAATCATGCAATTAATTGAATGTTGCGTCAGTTATTTTTTTTATTTAGAAGACTTTTTTATTTCTTTTTTATTTTCTTAAGTTCTATATTCTATTGAGAATCTATTAATAATATTATGGTTAACAAAAAATACCTACTCAAACTCAAGCATTTATTTCAGTTAAACAATTTACAGGCACTTTGGAATTGTCAAGAAGTCGGTCAGTCAGAAAATATGAAGCTTGTGTAGAGTTCATTTCATATTGTAGGTCTGTAGAAATAACTTGAAATCTATGTGGAATTTAGGTACAAAGGAAACCTTGAAGATACTGACAAATTAATTATTGAGGTAGTTAAGTACCTACCTACTATATAACCAAAACCGTCTAAGTATATCTTCCATTCACAATACAGAACACTTACAGCACACTGAGCATCAAAATGCAAAGGTTCATTCGTCCTTAAAGTTTTTCATTGTCCCAATTAAGGACGCTCTATTAACTGCTTTCGAAAATAGCGCTGGAAATATCCGTCTAAGTGGATTCATGAACACGTATGCCACACACCATCGACTGCCAAATTCGAGTGAATGGCGCAATTACGCACGAACAACACGGAGGCCGGTGCAGATCTAACAAAGTGTTAGATACGGCGTCCACCTAGCCAGTGGCCAGGCCAGTGCTCGCAGGCTAGTGCGTGATTGCGCTTGACACCCGTAATATCCGGCCGCTCGCTACTGCCCACCGATGGTATCAATTTCAATTTGTTGCGGCGCCATAACAGCCGCCTCTGCTCGATTCGTTGTATGAATCGATTTCGCTCCAGTTTCCTGTTGCGTTCGCATCGGACTTAATCTCGTATCGGTCGATTGAAATGCTCACCGGGAATCATTGCTGTTTATAGCTGATATCTATTTAATTTCATGTTCGTTGAAATTCAATAAAACACAGATTTATGATAGGCTATTTGATGAAATAATCTGTTCTCAAATGGCAATAAACTGTTACGGTTTTATCTGCTGGTATGAGTGTAATGGGCTCTTGGGAATGGTAGTTGTAAAATGAAATACAAAGCTCCGCGAAACGATTAAATAGTTGTCCCGGTCCGATTAGCCTATAAAAACTTGGAGTTATTTAATAAAGTGAGTACCTGTGTCCTACAAGAGGGTGTATTTTAAGGTATTAGAGATTCCAATCCTTGCATTCTAGGAGAAATTCGTGTTCAAACGGCGTGAAAATTAATCGATCGATTAGCCATTCGCGCTCGGCTTCAAAAGCTAAAGTTGAACGTGACTCGTGGAGCAGTCCCCTGCCGCACCGGCGCCGGTGGAAATTAATTCTGCCGTTAAAAAAAGAACGATCCGTTCCGAGTTTTCGACAATCTATTGCATAGAGTTCCAACTAACTGCGCCGTTGTTGCAACACGCAAAACATTTAGTAACGCTAGAGATATGTACGTATTCATACATAGGTATGTCGACACGAGAATATTAATACTTCACTCAGCGCGTGTGCAGTAGCAAGAAGTACTGACGCAGAGTTTATTATTAGGTAGGTAATATGCTGGGCTTTTAATATAAACATATTGCAATAGAGAATTAAATGCATCCTAACAATTTTCCATGTTATTAAACACCGGGAGACTATCGACGACTGTATTTTAATATTGCATTAAACTTAAGATTAAAATTTTCCAAAGGGTCTCCGTATGTTGGACCCACATAAGCCTACCAAAAGACAGGGTGCCACCTTGCAAAGGATTTCAACCCGTGTAGACGCACAAACTTACCACATTATGCACATTGCTTAGCAATTAGCAATACAGAATAATCTTAGAGGACGCTTTAACCCATAAACTCGGCCTTTCCCTATGAATATCTAATAGCAGTTGTGGAACTACTGGAACTACTTAGGTAAGCTGTCGCCAGTCCTATGTTCCAACTATAATTTATTTAGCGTCGAACATAGTTGATTATTGCTCTATTGCGATCTGCCAACAATAGGGACACCTTCTGTGTAATCAAGCTGTATTATAAGCTCGGCTATAATAATAATATATGACATGAAGATTTGTTCGGACATAAATAAAAATGTTCTTCAGTTGAACAAGAAGATAAATATCGTTCGTAAGCCTGTTGTTCTTTATTTGCTTTATTATATTGACATCTGGTGGATTTAATAACTCTCGAGACCATATTTTGTTTTATTATTTTATTGTAGGTAAGTACGTATCATGGATTAAGTTCGATTACATAAACATACATACATAATCAGCTTGTTATGTTCCCATTGCTGGGACGCAGGCCTCCTCTCAGTGAGAGGGAGTAGGCCGTAATCCAACACGCGGGCCCAGTGCGGGTTGGTACATGTTACAAGTCTTCGAATTTTTGGTTCTAGGACATGCCGGTTTCCTCACAATGTTTTCCTTCTTCTTTCTTCGATGTTTTGAGAGCAGTGGTGATGAAACTATTTACACAAAGTGAAGCGCCTGGCTAGGTTCGAACCTACGACCTACAACTTGTAAGTCGCGGCCGTTACCACTGGGCCACCTCTGCTCTATCTAGCAAGAACTTGCTAAAATTAATTAATTCATAATTAATGGAACAATTAGGTTGTATTAAATAAATGAAACATTTGGGAATTATTTTGGTTCAGTACCTAAATACAATTTGTTTTCATATTTTTATGCTATCCGCTAGATTGTATAGCAACTTTTGGTTCTAATTCAAGTTAAAAACTGTCTGAAATCAATTAAAAGATATTAAAATTTTACAGTGTAACATAATAATACCAAAAGCAATCGAGTAGCGATCTGATCTTGTTTTAAAAACAAAATAATCAATGTTTTAAATATTGAGTATTTGATAAGGGTTTATGAATATTTAAATGCGGACTAGATACTGCTACTAGGTACAATCGTAATTTTCGAGAATCTTGATTTTCGAAAATTACACTAAACATTACATTAACCTTTTTTCTTGGGTCTTGACCCAAGAAAAAAGTTTTAGTAATAAATTACAAATAATAAAAAAATACAAAAAAAAATATCAAATGTTAAATATCAAAAAAAAAAATAAAAAAAAAACCAAAAAAAAAATATATAAAAATGTCAAATATTTTAATTTAATTATATGAACGTGAAGTTAATCTGACTACTTGGTGGCTGGATGTCTTCCCTTCAGATTTACGAGTCACGGTAATGATTTTTCAGTTGTTTTCTTTGAGATTGTTTGTTAGCTATCACATTTACCTCCCACGAATCGGATCTCGAAGGATTTGGACCTTTTATCTAAAGCCTTATTGGACAACAAAATATTTGTTTCTAAGAACAAGCTTTATAAAGTGATTCCACGAAATGAGGATTTATACAATGTGCATTCTAGAAACAAATCAAGGGCTGTCAAAAGGGACCAACCTGAATAAAAATAGTAGTAGTAGTTATAGTTTTAATAGATTTTTTTGCGTATCTTAATTAAAAATTAATTAAAAATAAATAATAAAAACAAAATGTAAAGCATTATCCTCATTTTACATCGCAAGTTGTTTATTTTCCACACAGTATCGAAGCATGTAAATGCTGCTTTATAAAGGCGCTTCTTTAAATAATAATACTTAATGATATTCACGTAATCTACTTAATTTGCATGGTGATTTTTAACGAAAGGAAACATAAAGTGTATCAGCTTATCTTTTTGTTCAAGTATCTACTGCCGACCGAGGGGAAGCGCCTGACTTAATACTTGATTGTACCCATTGACGATAACCTATTAAGTACATGAGCCTTTTTGCAATTTCCATGTTCTTTTAAAGAAAAAAATGAAAACATAATCACGTAACATCCTCTCAGTTTATGAAGTATCTTTTCAATATCGTATCTACAGTTAGTACATTTAGCCAATAACCCTATAGTATTAGGTCTCAATTATGTGGTATAGCAACCTATTTCCGTTTATCGCCAACCATTCTGAAGCCAATAACTGAGAATTGTAAACCAATATCACTACGCGGATATGTGAAACATTATTGGATCTTGTATAACCTATACTTGGGGGTTTCGTGGCTAAGTAACAATTGCGCTGGTTGTTCCGTCAGCGAGGTGATTTTATGCTTGTTAGGAGGCTGAAATTATTTGAACTGGACCTTGGGATGTTGCGAGTGCCAAGCGCCTTACTATGTCTGGATTTAAACCGAAAAACTGCCACTACTTCTACAGGTTGAAATTGAAAACATACGACAAATCGAAATGGGAGATTGTACTCATCATTATGAACAACTTTTACTATGGGACCAAACCTGAAATCGTGAAAAAGAAATCAGCTGTTCCCTACATTTATCTTAGCATAACTCGTCAAAATGTAGGGAACAGCTGATTTTTTTTTCGCGATTTCAGTTGTGATCCCATAGTAAAAGTTGAGTACAATCTCCCATTTCGATTTGTAGCATGTTTTCAATTTCACCCTGTATATTGGACACTTTAGTCGGAAAAAAAACTATAGCAGACGAAAATCTAGGTACAGGCAGCAATGCGTTCAAAATTTGGAAAGATTGAATTCATTAGTACGTTTTCAGCCGAAAAATTTTGAACTTTTTCCATTTATCTATCAGACAAAATGTTGCCATCCATTTTATCAATATCCAGAAAACTGTTCTCGAACCCAACTCTGCCTTTCATTAATTAAAAGTTAATCGACGACTCTCAAAGTTCGACGGCAACTTTTTGCGCCACACGTCCTCCAACACCCGAGTTTATACAGGAATAAAATTTGCTTCATGAAAAGCGACGAAGGCAATATGTTACAGGTATAAGTGAGCAAATTGGACGCTAAACTTTAAAGATTTGTGAAAAATATTTCTTTGAAAATATTTCAGTATTTGTCACCTTCATTATTAAATAAATATTCCTGGCATTATTGCAATGTTTGCCATTAAAACAGAAACAGCAGGCGAGGTGACGGGGTGGTGACGTCATTCCGACTCCCCACCATGAATTGTGTAAGGGGTTTCAAAGCCCCATCATAAAGGGCTGACGACACCAAACTGCTCTTTGATGTCAAAAAGCTTTTGCAAGAAAAATTCAGAGCACAGTTAAAATAAGGTGTTCAGATGTATTTTGGGAGTCTTTTGTTGTACTTTACAATAAAACTAGCACTTTGCCCGCGTGGGTTTCGTACTTTCCTCAAAAAATTTTAACACCCTTTCCACCCCCTCTTGAAAGGTAGTTTTCGAAAATTAATGTTTACGATCTTTATATATCTTTTTGTATCTTTATATTTTTAGAGAAATTCGGGCCAATGTATAAGTTAAACTAAGATATCAAATAAGCTGTCCTCCCTTTTCACCACGACAGGGCTTGGTTTTAAAAAAGCGTTTGGTACGTTTCCATTTTTTGACTTAAAGTTTATTTATACCCTTTTTCTAGTTAATGGAAGCAAGCAGTAAAATTTACCCCTTAAACTTTTTTACCCTTTTCTACCCCAGCAGAAGTAGATTTTTGAAAGACCCTAAAACACATGCTTTTTTATTTTAAGTATTAGTACCAAGTTGCGAGTTAATCCGACAGCGGGTTAATTTTTTTTTCTTACCTATTAACTTTGTCACCCCCTAAATCCTCTATGTTGCCAAGTTTATAAACAAAAGAATAAGATTTTTCATATTAACTATATCCCGCCTTTTGAACCACACGGTTTTTATTCCCATAGGGGTTAAATTTTGAAAAAACGTTTGGGTTTTTCCATAGCTTGACTCAAAGATTATTTATTCCAATTTTCCAGTTAATTAAGCCACGCAATAAAATACTCCTCAGTGAAATTTACAACCCATCTTTACCCTGTTAGGGGTAGATTTTCGAAAAACCCTGTTACACTTTATTATTTCTTTTGGTCTTATGTATACATTCTGAGTTTCGAGTTGACTGGACCGCGCGTTAAAATTCTTCCATACAAACTTTGACACCCCCAATCTCCCTTTAGGTATATAAAAATATAAAATGACAAACTTTATAATTTACTAGATAAGTATTTGTGCCAAGTTTTAAGCTTAAATTTATTTAAACTATTTTTTTTAGTTAATCAAGCCACGCACTATAATCCTCCTTTTAAAAATCGAATTACCACTTTTTGCCCCATCAGAGGTCTATTTTCGAAAGACCCATACCTATATTTGTTATTGTTCTGTCAAAAGTATTAATACTAAATTGGACCATGCGTTAAAATTCTTTCACACAAACTTTAATGCCTCGAAACCTCCCTTTGAGGGGTAGTTTTGAAAAACTAATAATGATAAACTTTATTACCCACTTAGTCAAGTATTCTTGCCAAGTTTCAAGTTTATTAACCAAATGAATAAGATTTTTCATATAAACTGCATCACCGCTCTCACCCCCGCAGGGGTGGAATTTTGAAAAAACGTTTGGGATGTGTTCATAACTTGACTCAAACATTATTTATACCAATTTTCGAGTTAATCAACCCACGCACTAGTATCCGCCCCTGGAAAATTAACAACCCCTTTTTACCCTGTTAGGGGTAAATTTTCGAAAAACCCTGATAAACGTTATTCTTTATTTTTGGTTTTAAGAATAAATACTGAGTTTCGAGTTAATCGGACTGCGCGTTAAAATTTTTCCATACTTGACATCCCCAATCGCTCTTTAGGGGATAGTTTAGAAAAACAACAAATCAATCTTCAAGTTTCAAGTTTAAGTCAAGGAATAAGTTTTTTCATACAAAGAAAGTCCCCTCTTTTCACCCCCTTAAAAGTTGAATTTCCAAAAACCCCTTAGTGCACCCCTACATTATAAAAGGAAGCCGTGTGCAAAATTTCAAATTCCTAGTCCCAGTAGTTTCGGCTGTGCGTTGAAATGTCAGCCAGTCAGTTTTTCCTTTTATTATTTGTAGATTGTTTAACTTGAATGTTAACATAAAACAAACGCCAATATTTTAGCCAGGGCTCTGATTTTTTTAACGTTTCCCCGTCATTCCATGAATATTTAAGTTACTTCCTTAATTCCAATGGTTTCACCGCAATTTGAAAATCCAACTGTGAGTGTGCGCCCAGAGTGCCACTAAAATTAATGTTCTGCCAGAGAGAAAAACGAGCGGAACGGAATGGAACCCGGTATTCATACACCCGCAATATAACTGTATATGTCTTTCGATTTAGTTAAATCGAGGTTAAATTTTTGGGACACATCCCTTTATTTACTTTCTGTTATTTTTGGGTTCATTTGGACAACAATATTAATAGTTTATTCTTGTTATCAAGTAATGTCTTTAGGTATATCTACGCATTGTAAAGGTCGTCTATATACCTACTCATTTAAATCTAAAATTTAAACTTGGACCTGAATAGGCCAAGTGAAATAAAAAAAACCAGTATAAGTATATTCGCAAACGGCTTTTCAATGAACTACTGTTTTCGTATTTAGGCAAAAAGGATCATTAATGAAAACTGAATTGATTAAACATTTTCTCATCAAAAAGAATGAATAGGTATCGCTCTGCATACATAACTAGTAGGTAGGTAAGCACAATCTACATATGTATAGATTGCCAATAAATGTAGAAACAGGTACCCGCTATAATAAGAATAATAAACGTTTAATCTGAATCGTTTTACTTGGATTACTATATTTCTATGAAACTTTCTACCATACCGTATTTTATTTAAACACCGAACGTTTGTTGACACTTAAGTGGTGTTTGTAACAGCGAGCGCCGCGGGATTGCTGTGCAGGTGCAACTTCACAACTCTACGTCTCGAAATCATAATTTGTTCAACATCTGAAAACTGGAATACTTAAAACTTTTTAATGTCTTTGGAATTAAAACTGTTTGCTTTATGTTTTCGCGATTTTAGAGCCAACACTTTATTATCTGCCCAGTTGTGAATTCAGAAACGAAACTTCAGTAAGCTTTACTAATTAATATCGTTAATATTCCAGTGAATGTTAAATCGCCATCAATAAACCATTCGATACGGAAAATAAAAGTTAGGAATGCATTGATTTACAATGGTGGTCGTAAAACGTACAGTAGTTTGTTCCCAGTAAGCAAAAACAATTGCGGATTTGATTGCTAAGCAGTATAGTTCCTGGTCGAGCTGGCATTTCAGCCGCGGGAACGTTTGGTCTTGTTAGTCTCATCAAAAAAAGAGAATCTATTTTTATTTATACCAATTGTATTGGTGGAATGGAAATAAAATCTAAAATATCGTCGGGCGCGATCCGAGTGACACTACATGTACTGTCAATGGGTTTTATAAATGGACGGCAATGATCAAGTTGATCGAATTAATCGGGTTAGCGAGGAGTGAGTGCAGTTGACAGTGGGCACATCGTCGTATTTATAGACGCGTCTATTGCAAACCATGGTAAGGCTTTTCTAATATTAAAATTGAACGACGGAGAGAAAGGTTTATTTTAATGTAGACGATCTGAGCCACAGTGTGTTTACTAAAACCTTTTGTCAAACTAGATTGAGTTTACCGAAATATCGAAAACCTATCAGCTAGAGGATAGCGAAATCTAAATTTTGATTTGAATTTCGGCTTTATATCTTGTGATATATTTTACACCTCTAACCCATGAAGCCATCTCTTTATCATCTCTCGTATCGACGGGAAGATAAGAACATCAACATACGCACGTTGTTTTAAACAAAAAGAACAGTCTATAAAAACCAAATTAAACTATGAAACAGGAACCGCAATGCGACGGTCATTACCACCTATTACAACAAGGTCGATGTGGACTAAATAGGATTACTAAAATGTATGTAGATACTTACAGTTATTCGTCAGTAAGAAACCAGTAGAAACGCCCAACAGGACTAGAAAAAACAATAGTAGTAAGACTATGAGCGCGGGGCGGCAGTAGTGTATCCAGCAGTAGTCTTCTGAGTTGGCGGCGGGCGCGCTGGACGACCACTGGCAGCAGCGGGCGCAGCCGGTCGGAGCCGGCGACGTCGCGCGCACCACCGCGCTATTCCCCTGCTGGTTCACTATCACACCCTGCACCGGAGCATCGCTCCCTTGTCCGTACACACCACTTTTCTCCGACAACCGCGCGAACCCAGAACTGTCATCATCCCTAGGGTTCCCGTACACCCCGTACGACGCCACCATGTCAACCCCCGACAGCGACCGTGTCGTCTCGTTCCCCGCACTATCTTGCACGATATTATTGTCGGTGCTGGGCCAGCACTCGCACGAGCACCGGTCCTCTTTCCGTCTCTGGCGCGGCTGCCCCGCGTCAGAGCGTCTGATTGGTACTTCACTTTTCTTCTCTTCCTCTTTCTTAACTTTGGCATCTTGAGGTATGGCATCGACACTGACTTCATAACTATTAGGTTGTAAATTTTTATGGTTTTCTATATACCAGTGCCTCTCTTCTGCTCGGAGAGTGGTATCGTTGTTACCCTCATATACATCTGCGTAATTGGAGAGCGGATGGGAGGAGGGACTGTAGAGAGGACCGGCTGTGAGCTGTCCGTAGCCGCGCTCGTACTGCGGTGGCCGGTTATTACTCGCGTAATAGGTGGTGGATGCAGGCACGGTATAATCGTAGCCCGGCCTGTTCATCTTCAACGCTTAATCGCCTCATTTGAGCTTATGTTTCACTAGAGAAAACATCATTAAAGGCGCTGTAAATGAATTAGACAACCATTAGGCGATGGCAGATACTTTGATGCTATTTGAGTTACGGACTGATATAATCTTCAAAAACAGCTAATGATATTATAAAAGGTTAATCGGATTGTGTGCCCGGCGATAATACCCGTTAGTCTACTAAGTTAGTTAAGTAACTTGGTTGATTTTATTATGCGTTACATCGGAAGGCAGAAAGTTATATAGTTGAATACACGTCTGTTTATCTCAATTACTCGTCTTGTTCGACGGTGGTATTTATCTTGTGTGTTAGGACAAGCGCCCGCGCGCCGCACCTCTCGCTCGCACCCCGGGCCACAGCTACACAGGACGGCAGACAAAGAAGTAGTGACGCGAGTAAACAAACTCCCCTAACTTAAATTAACCGTATTTATTTATCTGATTTTGACACGTGTGAGTTGTATAACTCGATTACCTCCCAAACTACCTTCACGAACGTAACAAGCAAGTATCGCACGAGCCTAATTTAATTTATCGGCACTCTTTGCTACACAGATTCAGATAAGTTCCGAACATAATACGTAATAGGTTCGTCGACCTTTCGAGGGGGGAGTCAATAATAAACTTTTCTGTGAATCCCTGCGATAACTAGGATAATCCGTTGGAATTAATTAAATTAAAAACAAACAAAAGTCATTACATAAAAGTTGAGGGACAGCAAGTTACGACTCGTGACTGCCGACCCGGTTCAAATTAGGGAGCTACTAATTTTAAATGCTTACGGGTAAGTACCTTCTGTACCCTTATTCATTATTGAACATCTGCTTAGGTCACAAAAATCGTCCTTTGTTTAAATACCTACTGCTGAGAGCAAATAGCAAGTGTAAAACTTTCTGGAATTTGAGTATACAGGGTTATTGGAAAAACACCAACAACCTATTAAGAGGTCATTGTACTCATCATTATGACCAACTTTTACTATGGGACCAAACCTGAAATTGCGAAAAAAAATATGCTGTTCCCTACATTTATATTCGTATAACTCGTCAAAATGTAGGGAACAGCTGATTTTTTTTTCGCGATTTCAGGATTGGATACTCACATTCCAGAAGCTTTTGTTAAGGGTCACATGGTTACAGGAAAATTCGACTCAAATTACAGATTACGGCTTTTCATTAGTAACAGTAATACAACCAAAAAGATTTTCTTTTTTGAGAATTGGAACTCGGTGTAAAATTAGTGGGAACCACCCACTTAAAGTGACGGTCTAATTATAAACTGAAGCTAACTCATAACATTTTACTCATAATTTTAATGATGCTATTTCCGGTGACTCGAAAATTACTGAAATTATTAAATAAATTAATGCGGTGAACGACACGTATCGGTTTTGTATTATTATATAACTAGTGACCCGCCCTTGCCTCGCATGGGTGCAATCTACTAATGTGGCGATATGTCAATAGGTACCTACATCGACATTTCTTTGCTATATCTAAGTTATAATAAATAAATGGAACTCATCAATGCCTGGGTCATCACACTAATATTATAAAAGCGAAAGTTTGTGAGTGTGTTTATATGTTTGTTGCTTCTTCACGCTCAAACGGCTGGACCAATTTTAATAAAATTTTGTATGGAAGTAGCTGACACCCTGGATTAACATAGGCTACTTTTTTATCCCGATATTCCCACGGGATCGAAACTTATGCGGGTGAAACCCCGGAGCGCAGCTAGTTTCAAATAAATATTAGTTCTAGTTAAGAATAGAATCGTATGAAACGGTTTGCCGTAATCTTCGATAACTTTGTCATTATCCATACTAATATTATTAATTCGAAAGTAATTCTGTCTGTATGTTACCTTTTCACGCCTAAACCACTGAACCGATTTATGAAATTTGGTATAGAGATACTTTGAGTCCCGGGAAAGGACATAGGATAGTTTTTATCCCGATATTCTCACGGGATCGAAACTTATGCGGGTGAAACCGCGGCGGGGCGCAGCTAGTACTAATATAATTGATTGCTCTTTAAGTTTTTAGAGTATGTCAATGTGTGAACCCTTATAATGTATGTTTCTTCAATAGGTATATTCTGAATTGGATATTTTCATTATCATAAAAATACAGTTTGTTAGACACAATAAACGACACAAAAAAAAATATACTTATGAAGACCGAAAGTTTCATGTTGTGTAAAAAGTGATGGCGAATAGAAAATCGAAAGCTGAAATCATTCATCATTCTTAATTATCTATGGGAAACAATTAACCAATCCTCTAAAAACTTATTGAACTTCTAATGATGGACACTTTTTAAATAATTGCGCCTCTTATTAATTTGTCGTGTCGCGGCAGCGGCCGGCGAGCGCTACATCCGAGTTGGTCGCAGTTACGAGGGGCGTTCAATGTATTCTCGGTATCGGCATGAACAAATACGTAAATTGAATCAAAATAATTTTTATTTTTCAATGTAATCCAATCCCCCATTACCCCAATGGATTTATTACATCTCGAAATTAACTTTTCCATACCCCGTAAAAAATTGCTTTCTTCTTTCTCTGAAAAATGCGCATTTATTGCTGCCATGAGCTCTTCATCGTTGGAAAATCGTTTCCCACGAAGGTCTTTTTTCAAATTAGGGAACAAATAATAATCACTCGAGGCTAGGTCCGGGCTATAGGGTGGGTGGTTAATTTCTTCGAAGCCACAATCTTGCACAGCAGCCTTGGAAACACGCACCGTGTGGACCGGGCGTTGTCGTGAAGAAGCAACACACTGGTGGTCAGTTTCCCCTGAACCAACAGAGAGGTGGGACATCTCTGCTATAATTTTGATCTTCATTCGGGCATCCTCCAGTATCAATTCTCAATTTCTTTAACTTTTATTTCTCAATTTTTTTTAACGTTTTATTCCGTAGAGGCAGTAACCGGGCCGCTCGAGCGAGTGTCGTCTTTAATTCTCTCTCTGCCCCTTTTAAATTCACTTGACCACTTTTGAACCGTAGATAACGAAGGTGCAGAATCTTGGTAAACAGCCACCATCTCATCGTGAATAGTTTTTTAATTTTTCCTTATTTGGTAAGGAATTTAATACTCGTAACAGAGCGCGGTGCTCGATTTTCTTCAACATTGTCACGTTAGTTATTCCAGTTGTCATTGGCTAAGGATAACTAGCAAACTATTGATCACAACTGTATGAAATTTTACCTTTATACCCATAGATAATGTCATTAATTAATTAATTTGTCAAATTACTCTCAACATTAGTAAATCACCCTGATACCGAGAATACATTGAACGCCCCTCGTACTTGGTTATTTAGTATTTTTAGAACCCCAAAATAAGAACTATTTGAGGTTCACAAAAAGGGGCGCAATCATTATAATTATTAGAGTGTTCAACAAAAATTTTAAGGGTCTAATAAATTTTTAGGATTTATTAGACTTTCAATTAAATACATACCATTCTCTATATAAAGCCCTTCATAATCTACAAAAGAAAACTGAAAAAATATCGGAATGAAATTCACTTCGAAGAAAGGTTAGACTATAACTTCTCCGCCATTCATAAAAGCACCTTTAGGTTGTCATCGATAGGGCATAAAATATAGGCGTGTAGGAAAATAAACAATAAAACTCACGTTTTTTCGTGCTGTTGGAAGTGTAAGCTTTAAGCAAATTTTATTAAGTGGCTGTTACTTGATCACACTTTCAGATTTTTAATTAATTTACCGGGCTCTCGTGTTCGTGATTGTCGATAAATTAGTCTTACCTATATACTGTATAAGTATTTTTAATTTTAAGTAAAAGCTGGATTATGTAACCAGCCTCTAATGTTCCCACTGCTGAGACATAGGCCTCTTCTGAATGAGAGGGAGTGGGCCATAATCCACCACGCAGGCCCAGTGCGGGTTGGTGGATGACACATGTCTTCGAATTTTTTATTCTAGGACATGCCGATTTCCTCACGATGTTATCCTTCAACGTTTTGAGAGCAGTGGTGATAAAACCATTGCGAGGATCGCCCAGAGGACACGGTGGAGCATACAGTGGAGGTCTGCCCCGCTTGGGCGGAGCACCGCCGTGCCTTCGTAGAGGCGATCGGCAGCGGCGGCGACCTCTCGCGTCCGGCCCTGGTTCAAGCCATGGTCCGGGGTGAGAGGGAGTGGGAGGCAGTCACCTGCTTCTGCGAAGCAGTCATGCTAGCGAAGGAGGTGGCGGGATGGCTGAGGGAGAGAGCCTCACGTCCCAGCCGCCGCGGAAGACGCTCCGGGCGTCGGGAGCCACGTGACGACTCCCGACCACTGTAGGCGCGGGCCTGCGGACGGAGAGTAATGGGTAGCGCACCGTCCGATCAGGACCAGACCCGTGCCGGACGGCGCGTACGTGTTCCACGTGCGCCTCAAAGAGATGTCAGCAAAAAGGAAGGGGCCTGCCAGGGCCGAAGCCTGCCGGGGGTGCGGGATTGTCCGAAAGGGGTACCGCTATCCCGGAACATAAAGGGCTAAGAAAGGAACACGGATGGGTTTTAGTCAGTAAGAGTCTGATACTCCCTTCCGCTCCACCCAGAGCGGGAGGGGTCATTTGATGATTTCCCATCCATAAAAAAAGCAGTTGTGATGAAATAATTTACACAAAGTAAAGCGCCTGTCTGGGTTCGAATCTACGACCTACAACAGCTCGTCGTGTCGTTATCACTGGGCCACCACCGCTCTCAAAAAAGCTGGATATAATAAGTTAACCTTAAAGAATATCTATTAAACTGTGAGAAATCGATGATATCAGCACCCTAATTGCTTAACATGCTATCAATCATAATCTAAACATTTTGAAGGATACTGCTAATCCATTGCTTCTATTCTGCTTCCCAATGTAAATAACGCAATGAATGTTGTTGAACTGTCAATATGAAAGCCATTCCTACTACTAGTGTGTTACGCAATTACCCCGTTAGTATCATTTTCTAAACAAATAACAATTACAAGCTAATAAGAAACGCGGCAATTAGTGAACTACGGTAGTCAAGTTATTCTGGAATTATTTAATTAATGAGCAATTTACTAAAATAACTGTATTTTTAACTCAGATATCGAAGAACGCACGTGATAATTATTTCAGTCATACAAGTTTTCACATAGTTGAATTTACGAACAAAAGACAAACTATTCACCAGAAATACTTACTACTCGTAAAGTGTAACAAATGTTAGTGAAATAAATAATGGTGGTCGTTTTCCGTCGGACATAATTTCTAAAAACTTTACGAGAATTTGGACAAGAAAAAGATGTTAGAATTTTAGGACCACTCTAAATCTTATGGCATAATCTTAAGGTTCTATTTACAACTTTATAATGTGTTATTAAAACTGCGAAATCATACTTGACCAACTGCTATTATTGTTAAAACTGAGGTAATTGATACGTATGGCCATGTTTGTAACAATAGGTATTTGCTCTTGCCTATTTGGTTAAACTAGCATTTATATAGGTTGATAACCATGTAGGTAAACTACAATTATCTTTGATTAGAGCTGAGCCGACCTATTATTAACCGGTTCAATTGTGCAATTACAGTAACAGTAGAATTTCTGTTGTGTCTCGTGTAGATCTATGTTATATCTTTAAGTCCAACTGCATAAACTAATAAATAAATAATTAAAATTGTCAAGTTAGCTGAGTCAAGCTACCTGCTGTGATGTGATGTGACTTTTATTATAATATTTAATTAATTTATGTATTTATTAAAATTAATAATTAAATAATAATCATTGGTCTATTATTATGAATATATTACCTCCTCGTATAGTGAAAGTTTACTGTACATCATAGAGCTACATCTGACATTGAATTAAAATATCCTCCAAACAAAAACTCTTCGATGTTTAGCCGATTGAAACAAAAATAGTCAATAATCGATATAAATAAACGACACTAGTGCAAAAACTAGTACTTCAATCGGAAAAATGCTTGTTCTATTTGTTTGACGACGAGTGTGTGAAGTTTGGCAAACGTCAGAGCGTCAACGTTGTTGAACGGGAGCGTTCAAAGGCCATAGCACGAACGTGCGATGTAAACGTAACGTTAATTCAAACGATTTTTCGATTGAGAATACAAAAATTCTATCCAATTTGGTCTCAATTATTGCGACAAGCAAAATTAGTATCACACATGGATATGAATACAGTTTTAGAACTCACTATAAGCTGCGAAAAAATATTTTCAATTTTAAAATCGTTCGAATTTACTATATACATATACGTTTCCGCGCGTTTTGTTGCAAGGTCTACAATTTCAGCGACGCGTTACACACCGTCACCTTAATTGCGTAACACACTATCAATCTCAATCTGGAAGGATACATTTTGAAGGATATTGCTAATCCATTGCTTCATAAGTTCGAAAAATTTGTCTGCTTAACAACGCAAATAACGCAATGAATGTTGTTCAACTGTCAAAATGAAAGCCAATGTTACCTACTGATAATGTGTTACGCAATTGCCCCGCGGAGCGGCAAGCGGGCTACATCCATCCACGTGGTACGCGCCAACGTACGAAAATAGACTCTCCCACTCACCCCTCATGAAAATTAAAATTGCTCAGTCAACAAAAATAGGACCGTTTTCATTCACAACACTTGAATAGGTTCTACTTAAAGAAAATTCTGGCATTTCTAACAAAAATGACTGAAATAGAGCAATGTTCTGGAAACTAATTATCTACAAATATACATCTATGTTCTATAGGGAACACAAAAATAGGCCACTCTAATTTTAGCAAAAATACGAACTGAGTTATTACCCAGGAGGCCATATATTTAAGCCACGAATTCGCCAAATATTTCGTACTTGCTCGAATTAAAGCATGGAAAACACGGATCAGCTGTTCCGTCCCTCTTTTGTTTTATTTTATTTTTTATTTCATTTGAAATGCGCAAAGAAGCACCAAAATTACGGTAGCCGGAAACATAAAGTCCCGGAGAGAATTTCGGTTTACTCCGTACCTAGTTAAGTATTTAAAAAAGGTACGGGTTAACATTAATCATGGCAAGGAGAAATCATGTGTAGTACGGTGAAGTTCACCCAGCCAAGTAACGACCGGCCCGAGCAATGCTTAACCGAGCAATATCGAGCCATCAGTGCGAGTATATTGGTTTACCTACCCGCACCCCAAACTAATTGTTTCTGCGTATTAATAAATGTTTCTTCGCCTTTATGTGCGTATAATCAAATCGCGCTAAAACCTATGGGGACTTTAGTTACCGAGTGACGTCACACGAAACAAGGTGAGCAATAACAATTAGATTTGGCTATCAACACCAGACATGTAATATGTTGTTCGACGATTTATAGTATTGAAAATTACAAGGGCGATAATAGATCGGGCTTAAGTGCTACAACCAAGACAGATGATAGTAAGGGTGGACCCGTTTTCGGGTGTGTAATTTGTATTGGAAATACAATAACACGTAACGTTAGTACTGAAACTTGTCGAACAAATTGCCGTTGTAAATTTTATTTTAGTTGTGTTATAATAAGATTGATTTAGCTTCGGACAACAATCGCACTAGATTAAGGATTAACCTTCTCTCACAGGGAGGAGGCCTGTGTCCCAGCAGTGGGAACACTATAGGCTGATCATGCTATGCTAAGTATTAGAAACAAAAACACATCGCTCTAGTGACCGCGATTACATATAACATGATTATAAACCTCAACTTTCAAACATAAAGTTTATTATTGTTTGCTATTACTACTTTGATTGAAAAGTAAACGTATTTTTAACATAATAGGAAATTATTTATGGAAAAATAAAACATAATCTACAACCAATAAGGTTTAAGACTACTTTGCAAAATAAGACCACAACAGTATTTGTGGTCTTATTTTTTCAGCCAATTTTGGTGCGCTTATCGGAAATCAAGTACAGTCGGTTGGTCGGTGTCGGTAGTTGATCGAAGGATTTTAGTGATAAAGAAAGATTAGAGATTAAAAAAAAAACATAACATAAATCAGCGGATATTGATTTTTTTTTTCAGTTGATTAAGTACAACATTTCTGTTCATTCAGTAGATAAGTACCGCTCTTAGAAATGCCTTATAATTAACCTTCAGTTCACATAAAAGTTAATTATTATACGAATCTAGACATAATAATTATGCAGTTCAGTATAATAATTACCTCAGCCAAAGCCTATGTATAATTATTATGTTCTCGTATGAGCTAATTAATATAGTTTATTGTTCAGTATCCCATAATAAAGGCTTCTTATGTTATAGAATAAAAATATAGTGGAACTGAATATTATATTACATACGGCTTGCTACGGCGTAGCACTTGCCTACGCCGTAGATCTACAATTTAGATTCTTTTTCGTATGCTTGTTTGTAAAGCGGAAAAAGAAAACATCGTAGCTTTATTAACATATACCATGTGTTTCAATCATGCAAGGTGGAAGAGGAAAAATAAGGAAAACCGTTCTGATATGCGTAGGTTTAAAGCTAGCAAACGGATGCTACAGCATGCTCCACGTAGACCGTTTTATTCAATCGAATTCTATGTAACCATTCCCTTTCTAAACGTACGAGTACGCAGGAATTGAATGAAAAGCACTAACGTTATAACTTACGTAGAACATTTACTGCCAATCAAGAAGTGACGCAAGATATTTTATTACAAGCAGCGATAAAATGCACTTGAGTGCATTTCGTCGTTCAACTGACGTCTTGCGCGATAACGTCTTAGACCGTATGAATCTCTAGTCTAGTATAAAATTAGCTTATACCTATCTACGTTCTACAATTCCCTTTTAGAAACAATCGTTTGAATTCTTAATAAAAGTTCAAAAGTGTTATTTTTATAGTGCAGTTATTTATCAAATAATAAACTTTTATGGTTGCTAGTGCAGTTTTCCGTTACTTGGAACGGAACCGGGTCCCAGCGGTAATTGCAGCATAACTTAAAGCCTCGTGTAATTGCTAAGTTAAAAACTTAATTGAACATGTGTTGTAGTAGGTAAGAACATCGGCGAAGAGCAACAATAATATTCTTTTGAATTCTACAGTTTGATATGGCGAAAAAACAGCTGACATTCCTAAGGTAGAAGTACCTACTATCTACAGTTTCTTACGTTAAGTTAAAGTAAAAAAAACAAAGCTTAGACTTTGTGAACGTTATACTAAATAATTTCTATCCGTCTCATTTCTTTAGATAAATCTTCGCCCATTTATTCACGATTAAAAGGCAATTTTTCTGAAACTTTCAGCGCAACATTTTCTTCTTACTTGTAAAGAGAAAGCTCGTAGATAGGTACTTAGACTTTAAAACTAGTTTCTGCCATAAATGCGGGTAAGCAAGATGGAGAAAAATAAAGTTTCTCCCCACATCTATTCAAGTTTACTGTTTTCCGCCGTAGGCGAACAAGTAATTCTGTACATTTAACGAACTTTCATTATTTAGATAAACGTTTTTCCGCGTACCTACTTAACCCAGGTAAGTAGAATCGCGTGCAAGACTGTGTCTACCTCGTTAAAATATTTTTGAGTCATTTTAGCATGTAAGAACACAGAAAAAATGACGATGTCAAAGGTCGACGAACGAAACATACAATTAAAATAATTAATGGTTGCGTTTTGGAACCACAAATGTAATTTTACCTAGGCCAAGTATTTTTTGGAGTAAAACAAATGAGCCCAATTTCATTAAAAAAAGGTAGGTATTATTTTGTTTTATTTTTCACGTAGGTCTAATTAAACTCTAGAGATTTAACATAAAACTTAATTAAGCTAGTGTCTCACATTGATCATAGTCGAATAGCGACCTCTTAATAAGTCTTCGTTTAACCAAAATAGCATCATAGTTCTGCCATCATGTAATCGGTGCGTCACAAACTAGTTCATTCTAATCATCAAAAGTGGGTGACAGACCGCGTAGGGCGACGAACCAGTGCACCCATATAAACGGAACTCGCCTTCAGCACATGTTACATGAAACGAAAACACATCCAAACGGTACACTGAACACATTCGTAGGCCTCTCTCTTCCCGGGAGGGTGGAAGTCCCCATCATCGCACGCGTATAGTTCGCGGCATAAACAGTCTGAAAATATCGAGATTCGCGATCGCGTCTGCAGAGCGCGTCGCGACGTCGGCGACGTAAGGTCGGCAGTGCGGCGCGGCGCGGACTGGCACATCCACCCGAGGACCCCGCCCGCCCTCCGTCGCGCCCGCCTCTGTCACCGCCACTCTTCGCCCAAACCCAGACGAGTTTTCATTAATGTTGTTATCGGTGTAAAAGTTCCACCAAGTCAAACTAAGCAGGCACAGCTTTAATTAACTGTCCGTAAAATAACACTAAACAAACGAGCCGGTCCGACAGCATTCAACTGTAGTTATCAATAGTCCAACTTCTTGAATGGAGCGGGATGTTGATTGACTTTGTAATACAAATGCCCAGAATACAAAGCCACCTACAGATGAGTATTTATGTAGATATCTATAGTCCGAACCTCTCATTTAATTCAATACGGCACGGACAAAACTTTATGAAAACTATGTTCCCGATTGTTTGGATGCCCTATTTCGCTACATCGACAATAGCATACTTATATTTCTTACACAAAAAAAGTATCTGTGATAATATAAGATTATATAATATAATAAATGGCGTGATCGAAGTCAAGAGCAGGCGCACTTAGCAAAAAAATTTAAAAAATCTCTTTGTATCACACATAATTGAACACATTCAGGGCATCTACCTGAATATAATTGACCTTCACTCTACTGAACTCCACATAAAGGGTATGAAGGGCAAGCCTCATTAATAAGTATGACGCACCTTTGACATTATTATATTTTCGAAAGCAATATCAAGCTGAAATCACGAATGTCAACGTCAAGGCTCACAATCCACGTCGCGGCTGATTAATAGTGTAGATTACATTTTCACACAAACGCCAATTCTAAGTACTTACCTAAAGATGTTTATCGGTATGTCGTATATGAATAAGGTTGGAGTCGGCAGTCGGCTTCCATCGATTGAATACGAGCACAAATTGTAAGAATTATTGATATCGCGCCGGTGGCGGCTCATACAAAAAGTTTATAAAAGGAAGTGGAGCGAACAAACTGGCGGGGAACAAACTTTTATGCGGGGACGCGACGCGAACGTTACTTATCTGCCGCCGCCGAGCTGACAGCTGCAGATGAAAAATTGAAATTGTGTGAGATAAAACTACCTAACTGCCGCTGCAATGGCGGCCGAACAATGTGACGACAACAACGACACTACGTATTTTTTAAAGCTCATATTTCTAGTGTTTTATTTACATTACAAGCATTTGCAAGTTTAATAACCAAGAAGATAAATATGAATGACTCGCACATTTATTTTTGCAATGTCTAACAAACAGTGAACCAAGCTTTTTTAGTTAAAAAAAATAGATTTACTACGAGAACATTTATCATTTTAAAGCACCAAAATAGACAAAACACCAGGACTTGAGTCCACTAAATCACAATAAGTGCCCAACGGTCTGCGCCAGTAACAGGATTTGCTCTCATTTCGTTATAAGCTTAATCTCGGCTCGAGCCGCTTTGCCTCGAAGCGCACTCGATTCTACATCATAATCGTTTTAAAAGGTGAGAAATAATCCCGTCAGTATGCAAATAAGATCTCTCGCAGTATCAATTCAGTCTCGAGTGGAAGTTGAATGGTTGACAGTGACGCGAGCCGTAACATGCAATAATAACGTGCCTCCCAAACGTCAGCCGGGGACCCTTCTCTATTTATGGACGAACTACGGCGTCGAGGGCGCCACGTGAAAAGTCTCGCGTAAATCAAAGTCATAAATTCTCCTATCGTGAATGAACATTTCTCTTCGCGGACGTCTACACCGGCTGAATGGATAACGTCGACCCACCCTAGCAGGATCACCTCTACCGAGTCATTTGCTTTTGTTCGTGGGGCAATTAATAACGACCAGAAGGGCGTTTTCGAACCGCAGGCGCCATTCGCATATCAGTAATGATCTAGCGGCGCGCTACGGCCAACCTCCGGTTCCGCTCAACTATCGATCATATTCACTTAATGAACGGCACATGTGAAATGGCTCGGAGCAAGCCATTGCCAGCGGGCTCAGCCCCTAACCTGAAAATTCGTTTTATTAATCCCTCTAGCGCACGGTGTATTTCGCAGAATAACACGTACGTATAACTCCCACTTTTGTTCGCTTACAAATAAGCACGGTAGGTGGCTCCGCGTGAACGAGCACTGCTTGAAGCCGCATAACTGGGCCATCAACTGTAGTCGGTAGCTAAAGAATGCGACTTAAAGCAGAAGTGTGAAGTAACCGGGTTATTAATGTCGACTCGGGATTTTGTGAAGGTATGTTCTTGGCTATATTTCTGTTTTATTCAGGAACTGGGTAATTTATGAAAA
This sequence comes from Amphipoea lucens, assembly GCA_947508005.1. Lineage (NCBI taxonomy): Eukaryota > Metazoa > Arthropoda > Insecta > Lepidoptera > Noctuidae > Amphipoea > Amphipoea lucens. The sequence goes on from OX382356.1 coordinate 11,163,850, forward strand.
AATACCGATAACGATAAAAATTACAAATGTTTTATAGTAAAAATTATAACAATTTTATTCTAAATGATTCATCAGAGAACTAATAACATGCCGCTAAATACCCTTGTAATGACAGTAATAACTTGTTAATTATATTATTGCGTGGTGTGTTACATTAAAAGCATTTTAGACGTAGGTATTCATAATAGGATTCACCTTTATTTTAATGAAAGGGACATTCCTTGTTAGACCTTAATGACATGTATTAGGTACATAAGTAGGATGAAGACGGAATTTATTTGCTTAAATAATGCTTTTAGTATTCCATTAGACGGATAAAATACTAAAACTTTCAGAACAACATTTACAGAAACATTATCACACAACGAGCCAAGTTGTAGTAAGCATCTAATAAAGTCTCATAACACGCTACAGCTTTACACGAATTCTTCAGCGAGGATTTCTTTCCATTCCGCACGTCACATTAGGCCGGCGTCGACCAAACATTGGATAACTTGTATATTGTTATTTACGGCAAGCTTGGAACTTAGCAGGGGCAATTCACCTCATAAATTCTGGTGTAATAACAGCTCACAGTTTCCCTAGACACTTGTAGGAGCACCGCAATAAGGTACCGGCGCTAAGTAACCGGGTCACCTCGGCCTCGCGTCGATACCTCACTAATACACATGTTGTACTAATGTTCGTGACACACCGATATGTGTAACCAGTCAATTTGACGGCTACGAGTACACCGCAATCATTATAAATATTTGACCTGTACGTCAGAACCTATACCCGCTGCAAACCAACGGACTTGTAATGGTATGTATGCTAATGCACGTCTCTAATACTACTTTGTATTTGCATACTATCACAGACGTAAATATCTCAGTTCCGTTAAAAATTATTCAATTTAAACAACATCCTTGTTAATATGTACTATACTCTTAATCTCTGGAACTATTCAATCGATTTGTATATTACATTCTCTATTGAAAGGTACGTGTCCCGAGGGCGAAATAAACTTATAATATTTCATTCTAGAGAGCAAAGTGGTTCCTACGGGTAAACCCAAAAAATCTCGAGGGTACTAAGCTATTTATAAATAGTTATCCGTACTGAAAGGAGTTTCAGTAATCGTGTAACGGCTATCTGGTCCATATTCAAATAGTATAATCCTTTAAATACGACAAGGGGCGTGTTTATCTTGATTCAATTTATAAACTCTGTTTGTAACAAGGGATCCGATCTCGTTTAGGGCCTTATGTCAATATTTAGATAACAATCTCTTTGCCATCAGACGGTGCCCAAGATGTTGCCTGTAATTCAATGGATTGGGTTGTTAGAGAATACGTATCTACTTTATTTAAATAACGTAACATTTACATTTGCTTAGATACTGTCGAAAATATCTAGTCTTCTAATACTACAGGGTTGATGAAGTTGAAAACCGTAAATTATAAATAACTAGATTCTGTCCGCGTCTTCGCCCGCATGGAAGTCGGAAATTATCCCACGGGAACGTGCTAGCTGTACAAAAAATAGCCAATATCTTTCTCTAGGATGCGATCTATATCTTTGCCAAATTTTATCAAAGTCCGTCCACTGGTTTAGGCGTGAAAAGGTAACGCACAGATATAGTTACGTTCGAATTTATAATATTAGTATGGATTGTTTGTGGAAGGGATTTCACCTATTCTGAAAGAAGATAAGGCATCTACTTTTTACAAAATAAAGGCCCCAACATTGTAAGTTAACACAGGCCTAGCACCAAGCACAATCTCACTGTCCTGATAACGACAAATATATGGAAAGCCGCTGTCTTCCTTATCTGTTTGAATCGTTTTATTTCCACGTACAGCGGCCGAGGAAAGGCTTAAGAAAAAGTAAAGGTGGAAAGCTAATCCAGCATATTATCCCAACTCGTTATAAAGCACGGAACTTTTTTAGCAAACTGCACACCGGAGTATCATAGTTACGTAACTTTGTGCCCCCAGCGTTGTTACAGCTGCAAAAATTATCGAATGGAGGTCAATTGAGACCTCCCGACTAACACAGCTAGCTGTTTACAAATCTAGAGGATATCAAAGTAGTTTTTCGAAAGTTTAATAATGAGTCCGTGGGGAGAATTGTTTGTTTACAATTTTGGTGTACTTGTCTCTTTAAAAAAAAAAGCTTGTAAAGGAAATCTACCTAACTTTCCTATTACTGAAAATAGTTACTATAATTTACTGCCCAGTTTCACTTTCAATAATTCGTGAAAAAATGAGTTTGTTTCCTTTGCTTAGTTTCAGGTTAGTGCGAATTTTATACATAACTTAATGAAAATAATTGAATAAGTATGACTTCATAGAAAAAGTAAAAGCTTGATTTCAGAAATGTAACAAAAATGTTTTAGCATACTTGAGGGTTAGACGTGTATTATCTCATCTTCACAACTTCACCTGAAACGACCCGTTTCTCACAACTGCAATGTCGAAATACCATTACATAGTGCATATAAACGACTACTTTAAGTCAGCAAAAAAAAGAGAACAAATATATTCTTATGTGCTAGACACCGTTTATCAGTCAGCTGATTAGCAAATTATAATGTACAAGATATTATGTCTCAAGACGGGCTTACATTATCTTTTTAATATGCACTGCGTCCGTAATATATTCAGATACAGTTTGGAGCAGAATCCTCGGCCACAGAACGCCAAACCGCCGTCCGGACGCCGCAGCCGCAGCGTAATTAGCTAAATATGACTTTTAAACTAAGAGCTCCCAGTTAGAAGCCTCTCCATATTCCGCCAACCTTTTTGCTAAACGAGCACATTTCCATGCGAACATCCTATTCCTGGCTTGATATTTAATTTGGGACTGAAGAAATTACACCGTCCCATTAAAATGTTGTTATGGGAGATTAATGTGTTTTGAATTTGCGCCGCACGCGGGGCAAAATGCCGTGTGGATATTTTACAAGTACTGTTTTCCGGTAAGAATCGTTTCCTCGTATTTTAGGACCGTGTTATTTGAATAATATTTGTCCTTAAAAAAACTGTGTCATGAGTAATGAACATGGTCTAAAAATTGGCGGACAATTCCTAATGCTTGAAATGGTGAAAGAAATGTTAATTTGTGTAGAATTGTTGAAGTTCACGTCACGTTCGTGTCGGAAGCTGGTCGTAATACCAGCTCGTGGAAGTCTCACTATAAATCATATCGCCGTTTCAATTTACCAAGTGTAACACGGCTGTAATAGGCCAGCCGCTGCCCGCCGTGTGCTGAAAGACCTGAATTTGTATTCAAGAAACGATATGATCATTAGTTAGTGCAATTTTCTTCGCATCCACTACACGAATAGTATCGTCGGGTAAGCTATGCTTCGAATGAATAATACTTTGTAATTGCTTTAGGGATCCGACTTTAGAATCAGCTTGACTACTGGACTTTGATAATTTGTATGGATATCTGCGGTAATGCGATCTCATTACGTTCCCATGCTATGCAACTCGTTAACATTTACCGACTATTTGCATAATATACGTTGCATTCTATCAAATCGTAATTGCACTTGGTTTTTTGTAGAACACGCTACCTTTATCAAGTCGTTTTCATTTAAATGCGATCAAGTAAGTAAGTGCATCGTTTAATGCGGACGTAGGCCGCGAGGATTGTCACTTCATTTACACTTTACAGATAACCAAAGTCAGCTTTTACGCGTACTCGTGTGAGTTGTCCTATGAATAAACAAGACTCTTAAAAGGTTATTACTAAGAGGTTCTGCAGTATTATTAATAATATTATGTTTCATTGCCTTGAGAATAGAAAGTGTCTTTCAATAAAAATCCAATACCTAACGTTAATTGATGTTCATCGAGAACGACGTAATAAAGTGCCTGACGTACTCGTATATTGATTTGGTAGTCACAGAGACAAATTCTCGGATACCGTACAGTATGTTAAAATGAGGTTGATACTATGGTATTCTCATGTCCGTGGAGCGGTCTTGGCGCGGTGACTTCAGGAAGCACGTACATGTAATATTATTGATTACGGGGTGCGGCGGTCCAGCTCCATTTGAATTTCCAATGAGCTCGTTAGAATCTGCCGGGACACGCTTTGGACGACCGACGAAAAAATCTTTCCTTCGAGCTGATTGTGTACGATTTCCGAATTCGCAGAATTATTGTGAACGCTACTTGGTAGGATTTTTAATAAGCAATTTCTTGCTTCGTTGATATTACGATATAGGGTTACGTCTTCTATGATTTTCTAATTTGCAGATATTTCATCCAATCGAATTGATGATCCATCAAATTGCAATAAATGATTTAGCAACAGTTAAACCAAATACTTGCATTAATCTTTTTTTTTAAGACTAGATACTGGTGGCGCTACCGTTCGGTCGCAACACTTGACGTGTGGGTGTCTCGAGATGTTTGCCTTCACCTTTTGAAGCGAGATAGTAAATAATTGTAAATGACGTCGACACGGTCTAGTTGGTTCAAACAATAGTTGTTTAATCCTAGATTTGTATTTTGGCATACATTTTTGAGATACATAAAGGCATATCTATTTTTTCAGATTAGTGGTGGTCGAGTCGAGAGGGCCGTGACTTATGAGTTGGAGGTCGTAGGTTTAAACCCAGGTGATTTACACAAAGCAAGCAATTTACTTTGTGTAAATTATTTCATCACCTCTCAAAAACGGTGAAGGAAAACATTGTGAGGAAACCGGCATGTCCTAGATCTAAAAATTTAAAGACGTGACATCCAACAACCCGCACTGGGCCCGCGTGCTGGATTATGGCCCACTCTCTCTCACAGAGAGGAGACCTGTGTCCCAGCAGTGGGAACATTATACGCTAATTATGTTGTCCCATGTTATTAAAAAAAAAAATTACAGATTTTTATTTATTTACGAGTAGGTACTACAAAGTCTAACTTTTTTAAGTACCTAAGTGACTATTTTAGAATTGCCTACAGAAGTTAGATGTGCCTTTAAGCTGACCATGGACTAACATGAACTTACGCACTTACGATTCTTGATCTCACTTTAACCGCTTTTAATAGTTACTGGACCCCTTACCCTTACTATCACAGTTATGCTTACAATCTACCACTACTCCAAATCCGCACTCTTGCATTTTACGAACAAAAGGAATATTCATCCGGAATAATATAAGTAGAAGGTATAAATTTGTCAGGAGCAATTAAAGTATCAATGAAGTTTGCGTGTAATAGCATAAAGTAACCGACAATTCCTCGGCAGCGCAGTGGAGCCCCGATACGTAGCAATTGGAGTTTGTACCAGCTCTTAATTAAACCCGGCGGCAGGGCCTAGCGGCAAACTTCGATTGCGCTGTCAAAAATCCGAAGAATTATTCCAGCAGTAAAATAACTTCTGCGATTTTAGGCTTTATCGTACGAGTTCAGGCATATTAGCGAATTTATACTGTACGGATGCAATATGGTGCCCGATCGCGTCGCGCCGCCACGCGCTCGTTGGACGCAGCACTTTTATTAAAAACTGTTTTTATTTATTGACGGTTCGAGGTGGCCAACGATTTTTCTTGCTATATGTTTCTGAAATTGTTTTACGATATTGTTTCTGTTTTGAATTTATTGCCCCAGGCTGTGCTTTTGAAGAATATCTGCAAATAACTGCAGTAAATGTGGCCTTTTGCAGTTCACTGCTGGGTTTAATATACATGACACGGCTAATAGCCGAAGTGCGGCTACACCTAGTTTTAGCCGGCCGAAGTGCGGCTACATCTAGTTTTAGCCGGGTACAACTAGGTGCAACCGGCCACATGCGGTTCGTGTGTACTTCGGGTGAGATCGGTTGCATGATTGCGGTCAGTCGATAGGCGACGTAGGATGCAAAAGCGAGCGAAGGGCACCTCGAGTTTAGGTTTGGTTAGGTTACTTTAAACCCTTTATACGACGTAGGATGTACCTAGTCGTACCCGGCTAAAACTAGGTGTAGCCGCACTTCGGCTATTAGCCGTAACATATACACCTTTCTCGAATGACTGCGTCACAATGCGCGTAACAGTCTCCCGTCTGCTGCTTACTCAAGCTAGGAACTTGATGAGTAAGGATTGTAATATTGTCAACAGTTTTGATTTTAGGCAATTTCCCCTCGCACAGAATTTAAGCTACCGGGTATAACCAGCGTTAATACACTAAAAACAAACGATCCTCGTCATTTTCTTGTTTAATTCAGTCCCAATAATATCATGGCTTCTGTGGTACCAACACCACGCACGGTTCTTATTTTACTACCATACTATGACCATTCTCACCTGACCTTCACATACGCAAAGACCCGCAACAAAACTCGTACACAATAATTGAAAAGATAAAGCTAGAAGAGTTCGTTTTACACTGGACGATATACCGAACACACAGCCCTACGGTAATTAGACCAGGATTGAACCGCGACACGCTACGAAATTGCGAAACGAATTTGTTCAGCACTATTATTTTGAACGTTTACGAAATTCTCTTTGTGATTGGATAGTATTTGAAATGCTTTTCCCTCTGAAATTTATAGTTTGTGCTGTCTACCTGTAGATCCTTGAACTAAATTATCTAGTTGCGTGACGGAAACTACCTTTTGGAAGGGGTGACTAGAATCCATTCTATTTAATGTAATTTTTTGACGTTTAAAAGTGCCTTTTATGTGCCTATTTGAAATAAATGCTTTGACTTTGACTTTGAACGAGTTTCGGGCGCGATGATAATACATAAGTAATAATAATAACAACAAACAAAGTTCATGATATTTAGGAGCCACTCGAATTATTGCCTTTATTATTGAAACACCATGGCATTAGAAAAAAAGCAATTCGTCGCACGGACATAATACTGGAGGTAGAGGTCCCAGCCCACGCGCAGTTTTATGGCTGAGGTATTTATATTATTATCATTATTCATTTTAAGTGTAGCATTCGATACCTTTGAAATTATATACCTTTGAGGCATTAACAACCAAGCTTTTTATTTGTCGAGGTACTCACTCGAATTTATTAAAGGAGCACCATCTGAGCGCAAAAGTCGGTATTTATAACGGCTCAATTAGCAACCGGTTCTCAATGGGTACGCTATGATGCCACGAGAAGCTTGTTCACATTGGAAATTTATGAAAATCGTTGACAGCTTATGATGGAAGAGACGCACTATTTATTATGTTGCAAAGTGGTTGGAGGAATTTGGTTTGATATTACTTGTTAGTTCAATGTTCCAATAAGGTCGATGGAATTCCGATGTGGAATTTGGTGAAGGATGTTAGTAGTGGATTGTGCGGCCGGGTCGTAAGTACTCGTAACATGTGCACTTTACGGTCTGAGTAGAAAGACTGGCGACACATTAGGTAAGGTGGCCGGGTATACGCCTACGGTCTCACGCCACGGCCCAAACCGAGGCATTCCCTTCGCAATTTTATGACCACAACCACTGCTCTACTTGGCTAAGACCTTATTGTCAAGTCGACATTCTGTAGCGAGGCGAGCCCGCTACATTATTATATACATAGTTGGCTCACGGATATTCTAATTAGTTATTGTTGTTTTCAATTAAAACGGACACAATTTCTGAAATATCTTGTTACAGAATCTGTGAGGACCTGCTTGTAGGTATACGTTCGTTTTTTGTTAATTTCAACACGAACTTGATTAAAGTATTTTACTGGCAGAGTTCTTGTCCTTCGAAATCGTTTATTTATTTATTTTTTTTTTGTGTAATCGTGGTCTTCGAATCAGAGCTAAGCATTAAAATCAAATTTCCCAATTTTATCAGCGGCGAAAGCTACTAGACGTTAAGTAGTTAAAGTTCATACAACCCACACGATAATAATGTAAGTGTCCAATCTTAGCCGCACTGCAAGTTTAATACTACACGATGATGACCTAAGAAATTTAACACACTAACTTTCCACCCTACTGACTGATGCAATTACCCGGCTTAGCCCTTCACGTGCAGAAGGGGAAGTGTCTCATAGCGGGCGCATCGTCTGTGTTCATTTAATTGTTAATGCCATAGTGATCTAAGTGGGAGCGGGCTCATGTGGGTTAATGAGGTCGCTACTAATTCATGGAGACACGGAGCACCCCCCCTCCCCCTAGTTATGAAAACTTCGGTCCGGTAGATGGGTGAAGTTTTATGGGCGTTTTGTCATTTACCTACCTTTGCTTTTAGGTTTCATGGCTACTTGGCTTCCTAACATTAAGTCCTCGCTTGCGAAAATTAGGTACAATAAATTGGGGTAGTTTCATCTTAATATTGTTTGAAGCGGAGCTGTAAAGTTTCTTCTTTTACGATGCGAAAAACGCTCGTGTTTTCTTGTACTATGAGTTATTAGTTCCTGTGAGCTCGGGGATACATAGATGGTACTTCTGAAACTGTAATTAAGTAGTTTGGCCTAGATTCTAGGACACTAGAATACAGGTCACCTAAGACCATTAGGTAGGTAGGAAGATATTGGATAACAATTAATAGAGCAGTAGCCATTTTTATTAACAGAGCCAAGTAGGTAGCAAAAGTTAAAGAAAGGAAGGTTGTAGAAGAAACTGTAAATAAAAAGTTGGACGCAGTTAAAGGAAGGCTTGTAATTAATGAAGCAGACTGCGAGAAGGTAATGTAATCCATCACCTTTCTCGGGACATTACAAATGTTTTAATTAAAAGTAGGTAACTTTGCCGTAAGATAAATATTCCTTAGATTATTATTTATTTCTTTATTTTATTATTTATGTACACACAGTAAGATACAAAAGGATATGATATAATTATAATTTGAGTACAGTACAGTGAGTATTGTACAGGCGATGTATGTATGTTATTCTGCCTTGATTATATATATATTTTTTAATTTATATTTCCTTTAGTTTAAGGATTTTCTTTTGTAGCGAAAGTATAATAATAAGTGTAATCAGCCTATAATGTTCCCACTGCTAGGAAAAGCTGAAATTAAAAAAAAAATTAACAAATAAAAAGTGTAAAATGCGTTGTGAGAAATTAGCAGGAAAGTGCAGTCAACCTGTTTCTAGACAGAGCATTACACTCAGCCCATGGTAAAAGGAAACGATCAAATTAAGTGTTTTCTTTTTTGCTTGCAATTTTTTTAGATATTCTTAAGAAAAAAAAGAAATAAAGAGATACTTTTCATAATCAGCTTATTTAATTTTAATTTTTTTCAAATTAATTTTAAATCAATGCAAAATGGGAACACAGGCCTTCTCTTTGTGCGAGGAAGTGGCCCGTACAGGCAGTGTTGGTTGGCGGATGTCACATGTCTTCGAATTTTGGTTCTAGGTGGTTCTAGGACATGCCGGTTTCCTTACGATGTTTTCCTTCACCGTTTTGAGAACAGTGGTGATGAAATAATTTACTGAAATTAAAGTGCCTGTTTGGGATCGAATCTACAACCTAAAACTCATAAGTGGCGGCCGTTACCACTGGGCTACCACTTTTATCACTTTAAGAAACCAGAAGTATTTTTATGCTCCAATTCTACTGAAAACCAGATTAACATGAAAATGACTTCCTAAAATAAAACACGCCTACGAATGCCTACGATCAACTACTACCTCTACGAAAATAAACTAAAAACAAAAGTAGGTACTTTATATGTAGGGAATATCTACAGCTAACTACCGAGCTGCTAGCACTTCCATTCCCTCTATACAGATAACTTGGTATTTTCTTAGTTATTTCGAAGAACGTGCACCTTCAACGTGACCCGACATAGCTGGAAATAAGTTAAAGTTTTAAAATGTGCATCCAACCCCGGACAGAAGTACACGCGACCTGGGCTGAGATATAAACACATAGTTACATTTATGTAGTTAGGTGGTATATTAAGGGGGTGGGCTTGAGGCTAAGTAATATCAGCCGCATGGGTCGATCTAAGCTACGCTTGCCGCGGTTGGTCCGTGGATGCGTGACCATCTTTACATACCAAGATCCCCCCGTGCCTCGGAAAGCACGTTAAGCCGTTGGTCCCGGCTGTCATTCGTCGATCTTTTACAGTCGTCACGGGTCGTCAGAAGCCCGAAAATCTGACAACCAGTCTTACCTTACCAGTCTTATCGTATTACCCAGGAACTGGGTTGTGGAGGTCTGATTGGCAGTCGCTCCATGTAAAATACTGGTATTCAGCTGCATCCGGTTAGACTGGAAGCCGACCCCAACATAGTTGGGAAAAGGCTAGGCAGATAAGAAGGTGGAATATTAAGCAAGTAGAACTAAAATACACCAAATCGTGTTTCTCTTCAATAACTCAATATAAAACTACCAAACAGTGTCTAAACAACATATTTCATTAAAATTACTGACATCAGTCCACTAACCCACTAACGTGATGAGGCTCTCCTTCATTGTAACCACCTAGCCAGCCTCCCAATTACAGTGATCACAAACAAAGTAATTCTAGACTCTCATTGAAAACTGCATCCCAATATAGAGGGTAAATACAAACGAACGAACGGCGAATACTGAAAGCATTACCAAAGTGGTATCTCTTGTGAACACAAAGCCCGTCGAAATACCAGTACAATCGCAAAGAATTGCAACACAATATGGAGTTGTAAAGCCACATAATCCGATGTGATATAACACTTGTCCACTATTGCTAGAATGGAACAATGTTTTATATCAGCGGAAGAGCTTCGGAAGCACTCCAATAAAACATCATTTCTTCCAGCTGCCGCGCACCGAACACGACATTATCGTAACAGCAATCATCCAGTGAGAGATGTGTTTTATATTTTATTATGTGAATTGAAAAATAACAAAGTATATTGAAACCATTCGCTGAAGAAATGCGGGTAGGGCAACCTTTTACGACGTAAATAAGATTATTTTGCTCTTAAACAACGAGGCGTCGTAAAAACACGTCATTAATGTCCCTGGTTTATTTAAACAAGAAGAACGACCGCCTCGCCTAGATAAGACACGGTCACGGAAAAACATTTCCCTAGACTATTAAACGGGACGTCATCAACTGGAGAGCAATAAGCAAATGAACGCGCTTTATCTGGTATTCAGACATTCTGTTATCGGAGGGCTGACGAGCGGGCGTTGCAGTAGGCAAGATACCATCGCGCACCCGACCTAATTCGATTCGCCAAGCCGCTCAGTCCGCCAGCCCGCCTACCGCACGACGCCCGCCAAGTCCACGGACTTATTATGTAACCAGCGACCGACACTTGCCGATACTATGCTTCTCAACGGTAACTAAATAGGTTTATCAACATGTGAATACATATCTTATTAGGTTTACGACTGCTGTGACACTCGTATCAGGTTTAAGAACACAGCGCGGCGGCGTCATGTAGTTGCGAGTGACTGACCTGTTACGTAACAGCCCAGTCGCCCTCGGCCTGCCCGTGTTCCAACGGGGAATGTTACAACCCTTATCTAGGGTTACATGCAAACTCCACTGTGAATCACGACAATCAATTCGCAATTTCGTTTTAAAGCGATCCCTGTATTTATGGTCTATTTTTTCTGCACGAACGACAGTGGCAGTCGCACGTTTTATCTGATAAGTAAAACCTGCAGCAATATGTGCGTGGTACGTGTTTTATTATTTTCAGTTGAAATGCAATAAAAATACCAGTCTCAAAGAAGTAAGTTTTGTAAGTAAGTATGGTGCACCGGTGTATATTTTTGCACAGCATGGTTTCCGTCACCTATTAAGAGAATTGCAGCTATATTTTCAAGTTACTATGGAGTACTTTATAGTCCCAATAGACATTTATAACCCAAATGAAATTGAAAATATATTTTGTAACAGCAACATTTTCTATCCATAGTTTGTTACTCTATAAAACTTTTATCTGTGTTTTTGAGGAGACTGGTACCAACATTTACATAGTTTTTCCATGAATATGTTGGCTTGATAAAACTTTGAATACGGGAAAAAATGCATAATGAAAACAAAATGTAAAAAGTTAATTCATCAGTGGCATAGCGCACGGCGTGTATTGTGAGGAGAGTGGCGGTGCTACGAGGACGCGCGGACTCAGCGCGGCGCGGTGCGGTGCGACTCAGCTCCGCAACGCTTCCACTCTCGTAACATCTACGTAATTAATTCAATGATCGTCCGCATAATGACTTGCATGTGGCTACCCTCTTGCGAGTGCGCCTCAAACTAACGCTCACTAATTTCCACAGTGTTAATGAAGGGGATTCTCCTCAGAGAAGTTTTTGTTACCGCTCACATACGATGCGACGAGAATTTTTGGCACTGTCACCCCCGACCGTTTAAACGTTCCTACCATTAATCTTTCACTCCCGCAAAGATTGCATTTTAAAGTTTCTGTTTGTGTAACATTTGCCTGTAATGTTTCATTTCGGTCGTCCCAACTGACACTTCAGAATTAAAACGAGAAACGGGCGCATTTGTAAATAAACAAAATTGTTTTGGTTTCAAGCGCAGCGCCCCCTCGGGGGGAGCCCTAGTGGTCAAGTTTGCGGCTCTTGGCGTCCGTCAGGTATAACCCGTTAGTCCTCATTATGCAGGAGGGATTTTCATAACAACGTTTGAGAGTTGTAGGGGACCGACACTGCTGTAGGCTACTTAGAGAGCCATTTGCAGAGAGATTGGTCCGACCTACGAGGTAGATTGCAGAACTTTAGAGATAACTTGCCTAAACTTAGAACATTTTGACGCTGCAATACTTGGATAAGGTAAACTGACTGTCTTAATTAAGTTAGAGATGTTCAAACACAACTTAGGTTCATATTAATTGCGGATTTGATAAAGTTAATAGTGGTACAGTAGTCTCGTCGGTTTAGTGAGAGAGTCGGTCTGTGTGGCGCTATCTTTTCAATTGTCATGACGGTTTTAATTTACTCAAATGGATACGTATATAATAACATTAGATTACGGTTATGAATAAAATTAAACAATTCGTACAATATACGAGTGTATATTATATTAGTCATAAGGGTGTAATAAAACTAGGGCTGTATTTACTTTGTCTATAATTGTCTCATCTTTCTGTAATGGCAATATTTTTGTTCAAATGACGAGGGCTACCAAGCCGGGGCTTTATCTGGGCCAAATGTTTTAAGTTTGTTTTATATGTGAGTATTTTACGAGTCACCGCACTTATGGAATTATTTAAGTGCTTGTGCTGGTTGAGTGCTATGTTTATAGCATCCCTTGCCAAATTACATTAATTGAAGGTCAAACCGACTATTAAAATGGCGCTGTACGTAATAAAGAGAGAGTAAAAAACATGTAGTCCGGCTTTTCTAAATTTGCCAAAGATGTAAACAACAATGGTCGTTCGAAATTGAATAAAATCGAAATACAAGAACATAATGTTTTTTTTTTCGTCTAAATCTCCGAGCTAACTAGACGAAAACAAACATTACTTAAAATAAATGTTCTTGTACCTACATCGATTTTATTCAATTTTAACAAAAGAGATAAGTATGCAGGATCGTCGGATATAGTTAAAGTTTAGTAAGAAACCGATGGATGTTGTCGACTGAAAAATTTGATAAATGAACTGTTTGTTTTCTATAAATAAAATAAAATTTTATTCAAGAACATGCAACGGTTTCTTACTAAACTTCAACTATATCCGACGATCCTGCACACTTATCTCTTTTGTTGACTGTACGTATATAGAGATTACAAAAGTCGCATGTCTCTTCGACCATATATTTTATCGATACATACAATAATTAGGTATTTATTCCAGTCTAATCCCCTGAGCCCCCCCCCCCCCTCCACTCCTTACCCCCCCCCCCCTCCTCGATCCCCTGCTAGTTCTTTTTCTGTTTTAATCTCTGGCTTATCCACTATGCATAATTTCACCCGACCCAAACAAAAAGAAACAATAGTTTCAAAATAAAAAGCGACAAAATCACGAGCAACAAAGCGCGAGTAATCTTTTTAATAAAACTTAATGAGCATATCGCAGGGTTGCCAATAACCAATTATGAACATTTTCAAACAATGTTTCGCGGATTATTCAAGTTGATGACGCCCTAATGATAGGGTAGGACATATGGCCGAATAATAATGTACAATTTCCGTAAGAGCATTGTATTAAGTCATTACTCCGTGGGTCTGCAATCAAGAGTTGCCAGATAAGGACGTCTACATTTTGCTGTTCATCAGATTTGGCTACATAATTAAGTCATCATTTTGAGGGGCTGTTTTGTTTTTTGGAATTCAGGGCAGGGGTCAGTCAAGCATGTTTTATCTTCTGAAAGCACATATGAAACATGAATACTCATTTTTAAAATTATGCTACAAAATATTATGCTTGTGATTTTTATAAGATGTGATTATAAAAACTTAGTGGGTAGGTGTTCCATTTATATTTTATATTCGGTTTTTGAACTTGTAAAGGCCGCAGGAAGCCGCTGGATGCGGTAAACACAGAACTGCTCGATGTGGCGGTGCTTGGGGGAGGACAATGCCCAGCAGTGCATGTCTTTCGGCTGAAATGATGACGATGATGATTCGGTTGTTAAATCGGATTGTTCCACTTTACAAAACCTAAAAATACCAAACCTAAAAACCTAAAATTAATAACCAAAAAAAAAACAAAAAAAAAACCCAGTAAATACCTAAAATTTTGCAGTGGAATCTGCCCCACTAAATTGTACTTTTTTGAAAGTTTAGGCTTCCGATCCGTGGATCAGAAACCGAAACGAGATACTCTCTGTTTAGCGCCGTGGCACTAAACAGAGTATTTTCACATACCTTGTGTAAACAACAGAGGAAAGCATTGTTAAGTCAAATTACACATAACGGCTTAAGTTACATTCGCGAAAAGCAAACGAAAGTCTAAGTACAATGTGATTAAGTCTATGTAAATTAGTGAAAAGTGGATATTTATATTCACACGTCTGCGCACTTTTAGTAACGCTACTTTTCCAAAATGTTTACTGAAGGTAGATATTCCAAGGTGGCTGTATGTATATTAAACAATGTTTTCACTTCAAGTTTCTGAGGCTTCATTTCGACATACAACTCGTGAAACTTAATTTGTTTATTTTTCCATTTCCCATTTTCTGTTCAGTTATAATTTAAGGCGAATGGGTAGTTGTAGCCCGCGAAATTCAAATTTTCTTACGTTTTTTGCAATTTTCAGGTCAGTGTCAGGTTGTATCTTGATCAAAATATGATTCGCGACAATAACAGGTACGTATTTACAGAATTATAATAATTAGAATCATTAATACATCTTTCTAAGTTAGATTTCTACCGTTAACAACAAATCTCGTATGGAAAAGTGTTGGTGGTAGAAATCTAACTTAAACAGATGTATTAATGATTCTGATGATTATAATTCTGTGAATACGTACCTGTTATAGTCGCGAATCAAATTTTCATCAAGATACAACCTGACACTGACCTGAAAATTGCAAAAAACGTAAGAAAAATTGAATTTCGCGGGCTACAACTACCCATTCACCTTAATTTAAGCCAGCATTTGTTGTATAGAGAAAATACAGCTTGCTCGTGTCACTTTATACGTGTTTCCAAACACTTATAAATGTAAGATATTAAAGGGGCTAGTAGGATACAATATATAAATCCTGTGTAAGCGAGGAAACGCCCAGATCTCAACACAATGCTTCGGAAGCGTATTGTATTGTAAAGCATTTCGAGAAATCGCTTTCTCAAAAGCGGGCTTCGCCTTTTTGCAATTTATAACGGCTCTCATCCAGATTGCATGAATACAAACAGTATGTCTTTTGTGTGTACGTTTATGTCTCCTTTGATTAAGATGTTTGTTTCGAGACGGAAGAAATTTAATGTCAGATAAAATTGGAAATTCTATTTCAGTGTTTTGTTAGTAAGAGTCTTCTTACTGCATTATCAGTAACTTTATTAGCAGCCTACAATCAATAGCATGTTTGATCGTACATATTCTTCTTGTTTTATTTTTCATCATCTACATATCATCAGCCTTTTGGGCACGTTTCCCGTTGACAGTGATGCGGACGAATTTTTTGATGCCCTTTGATTATTTTCCCTCCATTTTTATATACTTGTACATATTATTATTTTAAGATTGTTAGCTTCTTAAATTATGTAAATCTACATATATCATCAGGTACTATTGTAAAGGCTTCCTTAAGGAGAACTTCATCTGAGACAGTTCTCTCTGTGGTCCACATGAAATTGTTTCATTTTCCTCCAAAAGTCTATAAAACCACGGCGTTATCCATTTTCTCATGTTGTCCATACGCCTATCTGCTAACTGGTATTTTGATATTGCAAGATTCTCATTTTACTTTGTTATTCTATTTAAAGGCAAGATACAGAAGGTAACGGTATCTTCCTCCATTTTGGAAAACATTTATATCAGTATTCAGATAGAAACTGCTTCTCGTCCCTCCGATACTATTCCCTAAACCCGAATAGCATTTTACGATACCCTTAGGTGAATACAGGGAGGCATAATTCTAATAAATCTTACGTCGTACTAAGGTATTCATAGAAATATTCTAGACAAGAATTAGTTTGACAGCTAACAAATAAATCAATATTATCAATTAAGTTCGTTTAATATTCAGATAATAATAATTTAATAGATCAATATCTTTGATTCGATATTAAATATTGGTACAAGCCCACATTCCTTATTTAAGTTCTTGGAAAATGTACGAGTAATTAATGATTTTATTTACTGCGCTTATGAGTCCGAACGGAAACTATATTCATAAAAGTAATGTAAATTACGATTTCGCAAACTTATTTCCATAGATTGCAAGTCACCTAATAGTTATTTGACGTGTTTGTGATACAACTATACATAAAATTATACTTTGTCATTGCTCCTATTTTTCATTTTTAGGTTCTATTTTGTACCAAAATTGAATCATATATCACCCACACAAAGTACCGTTGTTAGTACGAAAAACTGTCTCGATTCAAAACATTAATCTTCGGATTTTACAATCGATCTATGTACAAATGGGTCAGCAGTTTACCGAAGTACAGGAATCAATAAGTCAAATTCCTCACAACAATTACGATCCGATTGATATCTGTGGATCATTAATAATTTGTTTTGTTATCGAAGCGATGCCGCACACGGCACATCCAGCTGTGTCAGTATATCTAATGGAATGTTCTTACTTATCCTTTATAGGCTTTGTAAGTAATTAGGGAGATAAACTTCTGTATATTATGTTAGTCACTAATCGATGTCGTTTCAGTGTGCTTTTAGTCTAGACTAGACAGATGAATATATTGATATTGCTTTTCAATTTAACCAATTAAGATGCTTTGTTCAAAAACAGTTATAGCACGAGTCTGAGTATGAATAATCTTAACTCTTTAATAAAGAGAGCCAATAAACGCTTGCGTGAGCCATAATGTCTTATTGATTGCATACCTTTTAAATTCACAATATGAATATAAAACTTTAATAACTAGCCGAATGTAAATGGTGCATTGATGTGGGGCCTTCGTCTGGCGGCTGGCGCGGCCTGGCGCCACGACCGGCCAGCGTGGGCGAGCCGGACCGACGCGCTGATTAACTGTGCATTGCAACGACGCGCGACGCCTTAAAACTATAAAATTAATAATTATTTACCAACAAACTGCAACTCTTAAGGCGCTTAGCTTAAAGCTCTAAGTAATGCAGTAACTTTGCGAACACCCACGAACAGGTGATATCATTCCTAAGCAATCGTTTGTCGAATGCCACAGGCCAATTAGACATTCTAAAAGTTATATATTCTTCGCACAGGAATTTCTAACACGACTATTTCAAGTCGTTATTGCCAATTACCTAAGGGTTATAGGCAACAAAATACAGCCTGGGACATTGTAGTCATGCTTCGTTTAGCTTCAACCTTTGACAGAGGCTACATCAACTGATAGGACAAGATTGATTTTAGTTACAAGGGATTTAATGAACACAAAATACTTCGGCAGAATACAAGTGCATGACAATGCGGATTGACAGCGCAAGAGAGAGACAACAATAAGTACAGAGACCAAAGACGAATGCGTTCCGTTCATATTTCTAACATCAACAATAATGGCATTGGCTTTTAACTAGAATTAGGATTTATAGATCATAACTTTAACATCAATAGTCGAACAAATACCTTCGAAGAACAATGAGCCGTTTCCTGTAGTTAGTTTTACAGTTTAAACCGGCGGACAGACTTAAGTAGCGAACATGTATGTAATAATTATTTACCTTTCATTTTAAGATAGTTGCATAAGCTAACAACCCAAGCTCACTAAATGGATAACTTATTACTCCTAGAATTGCATCCTCAACTAGCTAAGATCGCACTTAGTATATGGACGTCTCAGTATTTACCTGTGTAAAGATAACTCATTGGCCGGCGCCGGCGCCTAACGGCCAACACCAATAAACTCCAGGAAATATTTCGCAAGACATGTAACTGACGACGATAATTACGGTTTATACAAGACAATCGTTTGAGAACAAAATACAAATATAGTAAAATAAAATAAAAAGCTGCTACTGAGAACCCAGGACCGCATGCACAGCAGTGGCGCTGACCAATAGACCAACGAGGCAGTCAAATTTAAAGTTAAGGGGACTACAGGACCTAAACGCAAAAAACGCAAGTTTTATAATGCCTAAAAGTATATGATCGACTACAGTAAACAAAATCAAAAAAATATATGATATTCTTCAGGATATATGCTAGGTAGAGAGTGTGTTGAAAACATAATACAACTAATTTGATACGATATAATAAAATCATGAAAATACGTCTAAAAACTTTCTTTTTACAATAAAATTTATACCAATATACGAGTACATACAATCATTCTGAGTTTGGTCAGATTATTCTACAAGCAACATACTAAAGCACTAGTGTTTTAATTTTTTAGTCCAAACAAAAGATTTTTTTGTAAATAGATTTTTTTTTTTTGATTAACCTTATGCTCTCCGGCAAGGTGAACGAGGCCGTCATCGACGTTCTGTACGGTGCCAATTTATGCGCCCTGCGTAAGAGGGATGGCGGCATTCGGCCCATTGCCGTGGGCACTACTTACCGCCGTATAGCAGCCAAAATTTGCTGTAAATTTTATGGTGAGGTTGTTTCGGAAAAATTTCAGCCCCTGCAGCTAGGTTACGGCTCCAAAGGGGGCTGTGAGGCTGCCGTACACGCCCTGTCGACCTACCTAAATTCTGGAAAAGGAGAGGTCATCCTGAAGGTTGACATAAAGAATGCCTTCAATTCTGTTAATAGGGACACCTTGCTGACAGAAACTAGAAAAGAAATACCACAAATTTATAGTTTCATTTGGCAATGTTACAGAAACCCTTCTAAATTACTGTATCGGGACAACCTTTTGGAATCTGCTGTTGGCTGTCAACAAGGTGACCCCCTCGGGCCAGTGATTTTTAGTTTAGCCATCCACCCAATTATTCGACAGTTAAATTCCAAATTTAACGTTTGGTATCTCGATGATGGAACCTTGGGAGGCGATGCAGAAACTGTACTACACGACCTTCAATTTTTAAAAAACGAACTTCATTCCATTGGCCTTGATCTCAATCTTTCGAAATGTGAACTATACCTAGCGGACAGTACTGACAGACACTTGACACTTCCCAAATTTAACGCAATAGCTCCAGAAATCAAAATTATTGAAAAAAGCTCTCTTCGTCTTCTTGGGTCTCCAATCTTTGACAATTCCTTTCCCGTTTTTATTCAGGAAAAAATTCAAAATTTCAATGACGTTTCGGAAAGATTGTTAGAAATTAATATGCATTCGGCCATAACTTTAATCCGCTACTGCTGTTTCGGCCCTAAATTAACATATTTTCTTCGCGCTTCACATTTATGGAAGCACACTCACCTTTTAGACCAAATGGACCAAATTATCAGGCATACATTAACATCTATTTTAAATGTGGCCATGGACGACCGAGCTTGGGCACAAGCTACTCTTCCCATTCGTATGGGGGGCCTCGGCGTCCGCAAAATTTCTAGTATTAGTTTACCGGCTTTCATATCCTCGGTCCACGGCACTGATAAATTAATCAGGAAAATCTTAGCCTCCACACTGATTAATTCTGATGTGCCGTGTTTCACCGAGGCTATGGATGCCTGGAGACTCGCTTGCCCGAATACAGATCCACCCGACAATCCATCTTCCCAGAGACGGTGGGATGAGCCGCTCTGCAGAGTAGTACAGAACAATTTACTTGACTCGTCTGCTACTCCTGCGGAACGTGCGCGCCTGCTGGCTGTGGGTAGATGGGAGTCGGGACTTTGGCTTCATGCACTACCTTCGTCGAACATAGGCACTTTGTTCGACGACACTACTTTTCGCCTCGCTGCTTCCCTGCGACTAGGCACTCCTTGCTGTTCCCCTCATCGCTGTCACTGTGGCGAAGATGTCAACAGCCTCGGACACCACGGCCTGTCTTGCAGCCGAAGTGCGGGTCGCTTAGCGCGCCACGCAAACATTAATGACATCATCCGACGAGCTCTTGTTACCGTCGGCGTTCCAGCTGTATTAGAACCCAATGGCTTGGTACGCGACGATGGCAAGAGACCGGACGGTATGTCTCTATTTCCTTGGAAGGTGGGTAGGCCTTTAGTGTGGGACGCAACTTGTGTCGATACTCTTGCGCCATCCCATCTTCCTGGATCGGCTTGCTGTGCTGGCGCTGCTGCTGCGGCTGCGGAAAACCTCAAGCGGCGAAAATATAATAACCTTATCGGAAATTATATTTTCGAGCCGTTTGGGGTTGAAACCCTCGGGCCGTGGGGTCCGAGTGCTCATGGTCTTTTTACAGAAATTTCAAAACGGCTGGTTGACACTTCCCGTGACCCAAGGGCTGGCTTTTACCTTGGCCAAAGGCTAAGCATTGCCATACAACGTGGCAATGCCGCCAGTCTCTTGGGTACATTACCAGTCGACAGCGATGCGGATGAATTTTTCGACGCTATATTTTAGTTTTTATATAGTTTTAGTTAAGTTAGTTTTTAATTTTGTTATTTTTGTTAATTAAGTTTTTAAATTCAAACAAACAAATAAATTCCTAAAGTTTAAAAAAAAAAAGTAAATAGATAATTGCTTTATATTTTGCAATAAATTACCAGGGTTGTGTCATCGCGCTTCTCTTTCTTTTCTATGCAGTCTGACAGGAACCGCGCTTTAAGTCATGTAGTCCCCTTAATGAACTTTTTTGCAAGCTTCATGCGCAGTTGATTTTATGATACTGACTGCTACTGCCGGTCGATAGGCGAATCGGCAGTTTACTTGAGTTATTAGCACTGTTTGTAATAAATTATGAAGTGAAATTGCGTTAACTCAGTTAAATTGCTGACATGCATGGAGCATACAACGTAATAAGTATGTATAGATGTTGATTCTCTCGCAGCCATCCCATCATTTGTGGTGATAGGTAGTTACCGGTAGAGAATAGGCTAGTTAGAGTCTCCGTAATATATGTTGATATCTATGGTTTGCACAGAGAGTTCGTAATGATAACAATGATCTACGGGAAATGAAGGCTACGAGCGGTCGAGCCGTCGTCGCTGTATTATTATGAAAACGAGATTTTATTAAGTATCAGTCTCACATTCCATGATTTGCAATGCCTACACTTTTATAAAACGAAGTTTAAGTAGGTTTATAATCCAATTTAGTATATTAAGTTTTGTAAAAAACAATACTGAAACAATAAAGTAAGTATTAAGAGGGCTTAACAAGTAACTTAGAACTTTCGATCTTTTCAATTAAATAGAAAACTGAAAAGAAAATAAAATAAAATGCAACATTGATATCAAATTAAACTTTGTTACGAAACGTTAAAAGTTAGTGAAAGTGTTTAGTTTATTGTTTTACTGAAAACGTGAAATATGGAGAGTTAGTGGCGCACGTAGTAACGGGGTGAGATGTTATCTTGCGCCGCGATCTGCGCACGTCGGGCTATTGCATATTCCCAGCGCCATGAAGGACTTGACAACGTGAACATACTATGGCATTATACACCATAAAATTAATAAGTGACACAGTAATTAATAGGTAAGCCTTTGATTTGGGATGCAACGTGTATCGACACCCTTGCGCTATCCCATCTTCCAAGCACGGTAAGCTGTGCTGGGGTGGCTGCTGCAGGTGCGGAAAACCTCAAACGGCGCAAATACTCCAATCTCTTTGGAACTTCTATATTTGAGCCGTTTGGGGTTGAAACACTAGGGCCATGGGGCCCGAGTGCCCACTTAGTATTTCGAGACATCGCCACGCGGTTGGTCGACTCTTCACATGACCAGAGGGCTGGCCTATTTTTTTTGGCCAAAGAATCGGCATTGCCATGCAACGTGACAATGCTGCCAGCCTTTTGGGCACGTTTCCTGTTGACAGTGATGCGGACGAATTTTTTGGTGCCCTTTGATTATTTCCCCTCCATTTTTATTACATATTATTATTTTAAGATTGTTAGCTTTTAAATTATCGCTGCACAAATGTTCCAAATTACCCCAAGTTATAAGCAAGAGCGATCAATTGGATATCTCTACTTATTCACCTTTATCTTAGGACTATGAATTTTGATGATATGGTGTATGCGACCTTCTTTCTTGATTACACAAGCCTCGATTGCGTATAGAACTATGCGTACTCCATCAATCACTTTAATAAGTACATTAAAGATAAAAAGTTGAAGTTGATCGTTGACGGCTAGTAGCTAAAAAGCTTATCTTTTGTAAGGCATTTCGTATGCGAGCTCGATGTCGTGTAAACATCACCTATGCAAGGAATGTACTCAGTACACATCAGAACTTGCTCACATACTTACTGCTACTAATAATTGAATTTAGAGATACGCTGCTACATCCATAGATGGATGGAGTCTGTTTACACGTGTTGCGTAGATTGACAACGAGTCAAACCGACGTACATAGAAGTGTTGGCACCTAAATACATGTAATTATGGAACAACTTAGAGTAAATATATATTCATGTGTATTTACATATGCACTTATTGAGTAGCGTACGACTATTTCACAGTGTGAGATGAAACATTGTACAATTTATATCTAGACTTGTGCAAACTGTATAACCTTAGTTATTGTAAACTGTGTTTATTTAATTAACGCACGGGTGCAATAGCAACATGTCAAAATAGATTTCTGTGCTCTAAGTTAAATATTAATGTTTTATACACAAACTTTCCAGAATAAAATGTTCTAAATCATGGCTAAAACCGCATCAAAAGTATACCATATTGTAGTTCAGAAGAGCTAAGCGCGGTCCAACAGATAGACATGGGCGACTTAGTTTTATAACAGTTGTATCTAAGTAGACTTCAATAAGCAAGAAAATATTTACTACTTACACATTTACGTATTTGAATCCATTAGATGATTTAGATATCAAAGCCAAGGTCAAAGGGGTTTGTGGAGCGAGACAAGTAAATAAGAGCTCAAATGAACAACGTATTGACACAAGGACGGACGCAAAACTTCCACAAGACTCAAGGTCAAGGTTACAAAGCATACAAGAGAACCTGTCTTTGGGTCCTAAATAAGAAACATAAACATGTTCTCTAGTCATCATAACCTGTGACACACTTTTATATGCTTAAGTTACTTTTGAATAAATTATTCTCGCTTAATTCAGCAACCTTTCCGCAACCAACATTCACGAGTCGGCACATCAAAAACAAGTAATTTATTTAAAAATCGTCACCAGGCAAAATGTGAATTTAATATTCCCGTTAATGTATTCTCGTGTCACTGTACATACTAACATGTACACATGTACCCAGAATAATTCAGTTAAAGTGGGCAGTGCAAATACCAGAAGTGAACTCGAATAGAGCGCCAAACAGAATTAAATATGCAAACCAGAGTCAGTTGTGAGGTTTCTAGTGTTTCTACACAAATTTTGATTTCACTAAAACCTGTCATATTTACACTTACGACACGCAGCAGGGTCAAGCGATGGTGGCGCCATCGCCGACTGTGCCTGTGTATGTAAACAGGAGTTGGCGAAAGCCAGCTCTGGGCGAGCCTCTAACTTATGTTATTTGTAGAGAGAAGACTTTACTGCAGACTAACACAGCTAACTTCTGGACTGGACGGCTGCGTTTACTTGACTGCGCTCACAAAAGACTTAATATAATAATTACTATCCAACGGCATGTTAATCAGAATGCCCTTTTAAAAATTCCGCTACGTGTACTCTTTTAATACAATAATAGCGTACATTAAAAAAAACATTCAGCCAAGTAGGAAAAATCTGGAAAAGTCATAGAAGGACCAAACAGGATAATTTCAACAGTTATTTTGCTTGATTAAAATTTATATTCCGTGTGTGTGACAATGCGCCGACATTATCTAAAATTCATAGGAAACTTTCGCTGAAAGGATTATATTTTTTTAATTGAAAAAATGGAGAAGTATTTAAATGATCCTCCAAAAACTTAATGACCTTCTAATGATGTAAACTTTTTAAAATTAATGAACCTTTAAAAAGATTTTGGGCTTCACCCTGACCAAATGGGTTAGGTTAGGTTAGAACTGCAACAAACCGCGCGCGAGGCGAGCGAGTGCTTTATCCAAGTTGGCGCGTTGGCTATTATTAGGCGCTGTATGGTATTTTTTGAAACCCCAAAAAAGGATTTTTTTTGAGGTTCACAAAAAGAGATGCAGTCATTGTAGAATAGTCAATATAAAGTGGTCAATAATATTTTTAGGAAAGCAAAATGGGAACTATTTAAGGTTCAATGAAATACATGCCGAAAAAATATACCCCGTCAAAAAAACAGAAATCTGTTCAGGGTTCAAATAAGCCATCTTTAACTTCTGGCTGGAAACCGAATATTAGATCATTCTAATATTTCAGTCACAATAAGATTCACTGCCCTAACTAAGCAATTTCAGTTTTGTAGTTCATTCGGCAGGGACATAAAAATTCAGACTGATATTGCCAAAAATTAAACTTAGACATGGTTTTTAAAACCTAATGGATATCTGTCAGTGCAAACAGACTGGATGTTACTCTAATTAACATTCAAGCGCATTAATTACTGAAAAAGTGTGAAACTTTTCGTGATAATTCGAATAACATTCGTGTTTCCATTTCCCAAATAGAAAGAACCATACGTTCGATTCGAATAGATTTTAAGTAATGTTTAATACCATACTGTTTTGTTGAATAAATATTTTTAACGAACATTTTTAAATATGCCTCTTAAATAAAGACATGTGTAGAAGTTGCCCGACATTCTTCGATTAAATTGCAAACTTCAATAAGTAAACCTTTTAAAAAGTTTAAATCACATTAAGGATAATGCCTTTATAATTTAAATTCCAAAACAAGTTGTAAGTAGCTTATCTGACATGTTGTCTCCAAAATGTCGCAGCGACTCGTGAAAAGAAAAGGCCTTTATTGAATGCAATTATCAGGTTTTAAAAATAACTAAGACGTTACCAGTATAGTTATTGAAGACTGGTTTATTCAAATCAAATAATATTGTACATACCACCCGACCTTGTCAGAGGAGACACTACCATACCTGTAACAATAAGGAATAAAAACAATTAGTAAACAGCTGTGTTACCTCATCTGACTGTATAACAATATATCAGAGCCCCCGCATCATTGTTGTGAGTAAATCAAAGTGGGTGTCGCGATGTTAGGGCGAGGAGTCAACAGACCGCACAATCATTAGGTAACGTTGAACCGCAAGATATTACACCCACGACCGGAACGGACCCGGGTGCCTTATTTATATTATTGTGTCTTTAACGGAAGGTTCACCCATAAAAACAATATTTATTCGAAAAAAGCAAGTCTTTTCAGAATCACTCACCAAAAACAACTATATTTTTATGATATGACTCTTTATGGAATCGTGTTATGATTTGAGCACATATTTAATGCAAATGAAAGAATAAAAGGAAAAAGCTTATGGCCATAAAGTTTCCAATTTTATCCCGAACATAAGAATTCGCTTGATTTCTTATAAGCTCCGTATATGGATTTTATTGTTATTCGTACTTAGGTGTTGAAACATTCCATTGGTTATTGTTATTACAGCATCGCAGTACCGCAGAAGTAAACTCCATTTGTGGTAACAAAATGTAATTTGATCTTAATTTCAATTGTTAACATTTGGCACCCACCGCAAATCGTTACAATAAATAAACGCAGTAGCGAATAGCGATATTACAAACTGTTTATTACTCCTGTGTTTATATTATTATTCTGTGATATTTTTATTTGATAATCAATAGATAAACGGAAGACAAGATAATATCCGGTTAGATTGGAAGCCGACCCCAACACAGTTGGGAAAAGTCTAGGCAGATGATGATGATGATGATGAATCAATAGATAAACGCACCCGATTCGAAGAAAGTATCTTCGAGTCTCTATGATATACAGAAATTCCTGAGAAATTCGAAGAATTTGAAAAATAAGACAATAAATAGAAGAGACCAAATGCTTCTATGAGAATTAAGTACATGATCACAACACTTTAAGTGCAAACTCACTTTAGTCTTATAGTCATTATTAAGCCTCATCGATCCATACGCTATTTATAACGAAACCTTATCAAAAATAAACTGGTCAGGACACCCGAGGCGAGGTCGTCTTTTAAAAGTAAAATAAAAACCACTACCGTAAGTCGTATATCATCGTACTTGATGAATAGTGACCGCCATTACAGTTGTCTCGTGTTGACAGTTAAAAAAAACATTAATTATCTACCTACGGCACAGTAAACATCTCCTAACTAGCTATTAGGTAGACAATGATGCAAGAAACTATAGTTAAACGATAACCATTAGTTTTTAATACTCAAACATAATAGTCATTAAAATTAAACAAATGGAATTTTGAACGGCATACACGACATATATAATAAGCTACGCTGGGTTAATTAAATATCTATTCATGGAAATAGAAAATTAATATGAAAGCAACAAGCAACTTATGACTATAATATTTAATAAAAACTTTATGGAAATCGCTGGTACAAAATAATTTAGTTGGATGTTAATATCAACCGAGGCGGTTTTCTTTAGCTTTCCCTCACTATATCTCTAAGAAAGCTTACCTACATATTATCTAGTATCATCACTTGTACTAGTATTATCTAGAAATTCAATTGTAGAATTGGGTTTTGTAATTTCGCACACTCCCCTTGTAAACCTCAACAATCGCTCATAAAATACACTCAATCGCTCTCTTCAAAGGCCCTAGAAAGCGTCACCTAGGAATCTCTGTATTTGTCATCATGACAGAATATTAACGGCCAATAAGATTTAAGTGTAATGGATTCAACAGTTAAGATTTGTACCGCATCCGGAAGTGCGTGGGCGCATCGTCATCCGAACAAAGCTGAGGAATGTCGGTCGGATCCTACCTGCGCACGAGTCTCTTTTGGGATCCCAACGACCTTAAAAATTACGAATAAAACCTTATAAACTACACCTTACGTTTCAAAATTGAATGTCTTTCATTTTAATAAGCGAAATTATATTATTGTGATGTCAGATTAATAGCGCGAAATAAACAGGGCCCTGAATGGAATTATAATGGTCCCATTGGTTGATATAAAAGGAATTTAAATGTAAATGTCAATGAATAGATAAGATTTATTTAACTTTAATATTAATACTTTTAAAATGTTACAACATTGATTAAAATAAAAATAATGTTATCCTAGGTTATCCTATAGGTTCCAACAAAACACTGGCCGTTGGCGCGTTGTAGACTAAGGGCTGATTTTCTCAACGCCAGATAATTTTATCAGAGGAATAATTTAGAATTTTTGACAATATTTCCATACTAGAACTGTCAGACGTCAATTTTATTCCAAGAATAAAAATTATCTGTCGATTGAAAAATCAGCCCTTAATCTTACAATTAATAAGAAGACGAGCACACAACACAACCTCTTTGTAGCACTGTACTGCACCCTGATTGCGTAATACACTATCAACCACAATCTGAATCATTTTGAACTATATTGCTACTACATTGCTTCATATGTTCGAAAAACTTGTCTGCTCAACATCGTAAATAACGCCATGAATGTTGTTGAACTGTCAATATGAAAGCCATTCCTACTGTTAGTGTGGTACGCAATTACCCTTCTGTATATGTATCATCTGTTGACTATTAAAAATCATTGTTATTTACCAACTACGAATAGTTAGTAATAGAAACCAACCTTTAACCTTAAAATCAGATAGGTATTGCAATGTTTGAAGAGCCGCTTTTAACAGTGAATGATAAACATGATGGATCACTGCAATCCTTTAGTTGAAACAGAATAATTTTATGATGAATTTATCATATCAATCTTGCAGTTGATATTAAACGATGGATGTACCGAGGAATAATCAAGCTTTAGCTTGTTAGCTGTAGGTTCTTGTTTAATATTCAAATTGATGTTGTTTATGAATCCGCCAAGTACCCCTGTTTAAAACAAATTAGCTTAGCAGAAGGTATATTACCTACTTGCCTCAAGGTATGTGTTGAGCTACACGGTTACTGACTAATGCCTGCACTGACTGGACAGGTCCGCTCAAATTTGTGTGGTACCGTACTTTCCTCAAAAGACCATTTCAAACATCAATCTACATGGGTTTCACATGATCTGACCAAGATTATGACTGGACTTTTAAAGAGACTGTGACCTCTGAGTTTGTTTCGACCTATCTTCTCAGATTAGTCAGATAGGAAACGCCGATTTTATTTAGCTTATTTTATTTTTTTATAATATTACAGAATAATCTATTTCATTTCCAGAGACCCGCCCTTACTTCGCACGTTTTTAACGACTTGACAAAACATCGAGATTTTTTTATTAAATGTAAGTTTAATATTAATATATCTCTCATACACTTATGTGTAAGGTATATAACCTTCCAGAATAAATTCCTTAAATGATAATGAAGAAAGTATCAAAATCCGTTGCGTCGTTTAGAAGACGAACGCGGTCACATAGGCAGACAAAAAAAACAGTGAAATATACTTGGCTGTTTCTAAAAGAACGGTGAAGAATCAACCTTACAAATATTTTCGTAACAAATGACGATACGTAGGTAAGCAAAGTTACAGCCCAGAAACTCAGTGATTCGACCTGCTCGCCGAATGTGTGCCACCAGCAGATGTTCTCGAAAGCTGATCTTACCAAAGAGTTTTGAATAAAATTCACTCGGCCACTAAAGCATCCGGACCGTTTCAATTCAAATTGAGCTTTCTTAAGCGACTGCTGGCGGCGGAGTCGGTCTCTTTTACGACGCCAACAGCCGCGCCGTAACACCGCTTTATGACGTCTACATCCCTTCTTTCTATCGCCTTGTTCGAAAGCGGGGCGGCTGGTCCTTCCATAATGACTCGTGTAACTTTCAACAACATCTTGTCAATCATGTTAAACATTCATCCCTACTCTGTAGGTTCCCATAATATTTTTTTCCTACTTTCAACTTCATAAGCTGCTTAATTTCAAAGTAATAAATAAGCATCTACCTCATATTTTTTCTTAAGAATTATTAGTATAAAAAGTGAGAAGGCATTGGCAAAATAAGCCGATTATTTTTCTGTAAAGACTCATTATTGTATTCTTTCTTTTTAAATAAAAGCCATGAAGCAAACATGTCAAATATCTTCTTTGAAGTTTAAATACATAAAGAAAGGTTGCCAAGGGCATCGACATTTATTGAAGTTTTAATTTTATCGCCAGCCTTGTCGTGTGTATGTCTGCTACACTTTTGACACGTGCTCTCCCGCAATGAAAGTCGTAAAGTACGTTATTGAAGCAATAAACCTTTGTTGGGAATTTCTCATTGCTTTATAACGTCTCGTAACACAGACAAGTAAAGGAATCTCACCGAAAGGCAAACCGGTGCCTCCTTTGAAAGCAAAATATTAGTCTAAGTTAATGAAGGTGGTATTACCTTAGGACTCCCGACTGTTTCAACAATTGTTTTCATACGGCGTTTGACCAACCCAAGCTATCCCACTGTTTTGTTATCCTAACTAAATTAACGCTTATTAGATTTGAAATCTCTCTTGGATATAATAACAATAAGTATTTGGGTAGCCTTAATCTAGTACCTCATACGTTTCATTTAAATTAAAGTACCCATTGCCCGGTTTGGATCTCGTTTAGAAATGTATAGGAATTAAATTAATATTTGGTATTGTTCCAATAACTTTCAATACAAAGCCACAATAGACAAAAGAATCACTATCCACGAAACAGATTACTGAAGTAATTTCAACAGATGCTATCAGATGTTGTTGAACGTGTTCCAGCATAGCCATTATACTAATACACTGGCCTAATGAAAGTTATGTGAGAACTTTCCAAACACACACTTTGTTACCTGAAAGGGGTTTCATAAAACTGAATTATAGCCATAACCTTAACTTGGTCTTGAGAATCGTCGTAAAGTAGCATCTTGGGTGCTCAGAGGACACGTCAAGTCGGGTGTTGTTAAATTTTATGGAAACTCGAGTGGATACAATGGAGATATGTAAATTAAGGAAACGTCTAAAGTTACCGGAGCCAGTGAAGCTTTTGATATTCGCCGGTTAGTCAATCGTTGCGAGGGCCGACATCATAGATTTTATTTCCAACTAAGATTGTAACATTTGCAACGTATCCCGCCCGAGGATCGCCGGAACGCAGACCATCGTTAAATTGAAATTCATGTCGTGATGTTAACATTCACAATATTCTATTCAGCTAAAAGCAAGCAAATAGCAGACCCATGAGTATTCTTCCTACATAATGTAAATTTTACAGCAACGTTGAACTCTTCTACTGGAATAAAAGTAGTTGTTTATTGTGTAGTACAATGTAGGTTTTTGGATCCTTCGATGCAAGTAGAAGCTTGGTGCTGAGTGAAATAAGAAAACCGAGGGATTATATTGTAGGTGTCGTCCTCGGGCGGGCCCGTTGACCCGGCTTGCCACCACACAGTCAATGTCAAGCCTCGGTTCCTAGAATACTCGCACGCTGCACGTCGTGTGTTATTCGACTCCCAAAACAATGCGTCAGCAAAAAAATATCTCATTCTTGTGTCACGTCCCCAAGGAGATTATCTCCCTCGCCCTGATCTACCTCAACGCGTACAAAAACAATAACATTTCGAAACGTCTCGAGAAATGATAATATACAATTCTAACAAAGACGTGTTATTTTATTATGATTCTTTGATTGTCTAAGCATTATAACGACAAGAAGCCACTTTAACTAGTGTGGGTGTACCTTTATTACTTTAATATTGCCTACGTTTTTTCCTATTATGAATTTATAGCTCTGAGAACGATCTCACTACCTCTCAAAAATATAACGGAAAACGTATAAAATTATCATAATTTATTGTTTATATATTTAGGGCTCATTAATATAATAGTCGAGTTCCAAAAATATATGATTTTTATTGGACGATAACATATAGCTAAGTATTTATACCAATAAAGTATAGTCATGAATAAAAATTATTTATTCTCAACGTAATAGTTCCCGACTCCCATTATTTTCTGGAGAGCAGTGGTGGCCCTGTGGAAACGGCCGCGACTTACGAGTTGTAGGTCTTAGGTTCGAACCCAGACTGGTGCTTTACTTTGTGTAAATTATTTCATCACCACTGCTCTTAAAACGGTGAAGGAAAACATCGTGAGGAAACTGGAATGTTTTAGAACCAAAAATTCGGGGAAATGTGCCATCTACCAACTTGCACTGGGCCCGCGTGGTGGATTATGGCCCACTCCCTTCCCAGAAAGGAGGCATGTGTCCCAGCAGTGGAAACATTATAAGCTGATTATGATTATTTCTACGCAGCGTCTGTACCAACAATACAAAGACCAATAACAACATCACAATGCAACAAAATATAACCGTTAGTCGTGGAATGCTAAACGTTCTATAAATAACATGTCGTGACCTTATTAGTACAGTTACATCGATTTACACAAAAATTCGAGAAGAGTTCGCGACACTGTGTCGCGGCCGGTGCTAACCGCGGCGCCGTGAATTTTCTCTGCGCCCACGCGCGGCGGCTTATCTCGCGTGTTCTCACACTGGAAATTTACACGTGCTTGCGAGTGGCGGCGGTGCAGTGGTGCAGCGGTGTGGCAGGTCATAATAACGCACTCGTCGCGTTTTATCTGAGCGAGGCAGCTGCGGCGCGGCCCGGGCCAGATATGCAGCGCCGCCGTGAACATCCGACAACACCCGCGGGACGTGGGCGACGCGGCCGCAACCGTCGCATTTTATAACCTTTTTATTCCATTGTCACTCCGCCGGAGCGGCGTATTCGAGGGAAAAATAAATTTTACTCTTTATCTAAATGTCAAATCGTTCGGTTTCGATCGAATCAGTTTCCAAATAGTTTTAATAAATCTCCTTTTACGGCGGTCGGAACGGGCGGAGGTCGATATGGGAACGCATTACGAATACACGCGGCGAGTTATCGTGTTTTATTCTGTTATGACCGCTGTGTCTGTTCCTGGCAACAATAGCTTTAATTGAAAGAGTGTCAATAAATTTGTTGGTAGTTGTCCAGCCGTGGACTCGTCGCCGGTGGTCCCGATAAACTTGATCGTCCTCGAGCGCGACACACGCCGGGAGTACCATCCGACCCTTGTCCCGACGACCATTTTTGTTTTTATCTGCCGCTGCCCTTGTCTTCATTATAATATATCTTTTTAAGGACTTATCTTTCCGAATTGATTGGTGATCTTGTCGCTATCTTGTCCCACTTTTAGGTAAACCTTAATTTACAACGC
Organism: Amphipoea lucens; assembly: GCA_947508005.1. Lineage (NCBI taxonomy): Eukaryota > Metazoa > Arthropoda > Insecta > Lepidoptera > Noctuidae > Amphipoea > Amphipoea lucens. The sequence continues at coordinate 11,196,582 of OX382356.1, forward strand.
GTTCGTAACCGTAAAGACATAAACAAAACATTGTACAGATTACTGGGTATTTTTTATAACACAAAATGAGAACGCGTTAAACGATTTGTAGCGCCTTATCGAATCGAAACCGTTGAATTTTCTCGCCTGTATGTCAAGTAACAAAGTGGATGGACAGACAGACCGACAACTACAATTTAAGTAAATGCTGGATCGTTAAAATAAAAACAAAGGATTTCACGGCACTAATTGTGTTGAATAATACGTAACCCATTTCCTGTCAGTTATAAAGGCACAGACGTACAATTTTGGGGATATGTTTTCCCACGATGGACGTCACCCACGCCCACCACTTCTACGAATACATTTCGGACCAAGGAGTGGAATTTTGTGTTCACAATTTAGCTACAATACGGATAATCAAATTACCACAATCTTGGACATGTCATATAACGTCAATACACTATAACAAAACTCCGACATAAATAAATAATGGGTTGAAAATTTGTAATGTAAACAACAAAAATGTACGCAGAACTACTAAAATGGTATAAAATATAGACATGAAACTTGGATTTTATTGCCACCTCCGACAACATTAGCTCTGCAAACCATTATAAATTAAGAGTTTAATTGCTACACCGATACAACTACCATTTTGTAATGACCATTACGAAAGCTTAATTACTGGAACAACCTGTTCACACGTAGTAAATCATTGTTGAACGCCTATAATTTCTTATTAAAAACGAAATACTGCTACTACAAGACTATTACATTAAAAAAAAACTTTTGTTTAATAATACCAACTCCATTCGTTTCTTAGTCCTCCGTGGTGACTGCAGTCCACCTTTGGCCACACAATTCACACCCGATAATCATCTGTGAGATAAAAGGCCGCCGGTACGACACCATCAAATCACCATAAATATTTGAATCGACCACAGTCTGATAGCTAGGATGTTCCCTCGACACGTCCTGCTATATTGAATTTTTATGTTAAACCCTTCAGAGAGCTTTTTGATTGAAAGAGAATTGTTTATTGTTGCTTATTTGGTTCATTCTCACTTTCTTTACAAATTAATTTAATTCACTTAATATTAAATGTCATGCATCGGTAATGGCACTTGGATTATAGCCCTCCAGAGATTGGTTCAAGCTTACAATAATCATTTTTACGATATCGATGTATGTGTCCTGTCTAAACATGAATTAAAAAAAAAAAAAACAAATTAATAAGAGCCTTGCTCAAAATATTTAATTATTATGTTTTATTTAAGTATGTATCTATTGGATTTTAAGATAACGAAAAAACTGTATTGTTGATACATATAGATTTTATTTAATTTTACCAAAACTGTATCTAGTATAAGCTAGTGACATGTGGAAACGTAGTGGATTGTACATTTACTTCTAGCATACGGTGTATCAGAACCGGTCGAAGTGGAGGTGCTTGGGGGAGGCCTTTGTCCAGCAGTGGACGCGTTTCGGCTGAAATAATGATGATGATGATACGGTGTATCTAGAGATAATATACAATGTACGATTGTTTGTTTTCCCAAATAAAACAAAATAAAATTATAGGCAGCATCCATGATAGTAATCTGTCTATATCTATTCATTAAAATTTAAAATGGATTCATTCAAAGAAACGCAAGGCCTACCTACATATAAGCCACTTGGTCTAGCTAAAAACATGAAATTTTTCCCAAGTGGTTCTTGTATTATATTTATATATTGATAGGTGAATTATTGAGGGACTCTTGGCTATGTAATAATAACCGCACGGGTCGATTGATCAGGTTAAGCTACACTTGACGCCGTCAGTAGATGTGTGTCCATCTTTACATACCGAGATCCCTCCGTGCCTCGGAAAGCACGTTAAGCTGCAGGTCCCGGCTGTCTTTCGTCGATCTTTGACAGTCGTTATGGGTCGTCTGATGCCCGAAAGTCTGACAACCCATAACACCCATAACAGGATACCCCGTGCTAAGACTGGTTGACCAAATTACTGGGGTAACTGGGTTGTGAAGGTCAGATAGGCAGTCGCTCCACATAGAATACTAGTATTCAGCTGCATCCGTTTAGACTGGATGCCGACCCCAAACATAGTTAGGAAAGGGCTAGATGGCTGCAGAGGCTGCAGATGATGAAGGACAGATTTTTGAAAATCCATCCCCTTAAGGGATAAAATAGGGAACGAAAGTTTTGTTCGTCAGTTTTGCCAATGGGAAATCACACCGGGCACACGGGTTGCTAATGAATATTTTGAGTACCGGTAAGCCTACTTGACCATTCGCTATTATGAGAGCAAAAGCTTACATACTTGACTCTGTATATACATTGTGTATGAAAGCTGTAGGTAAGTACTTACCATTGTTTACCTGCACAGTGCTCAGTAAGTACTTAAGGCGCAGATATACGACTTCTAATGATTTTAAATTCAACATCACGTCTAATCGACCGGACTGATTTCTTTGAAAAAAATAAATGTTATACTAGACCATTTGCTTCGTAATTTGATATGTGAATATTTGCAATTATATTTTTTTAACATAGTGTAATTAATTTGTAAAGTAATGTCTACCGCGGACATAAAAACGATAATCACGCAAACACTATCGGGTGTATTTTCATAAAACTTTCACCATCTAAAAGACAATTTAATTCCCCGAATTTTAGTATACGGTTTTTATTTGTTTGGTGTTTGAGAGTTTTTGTAAATAGATAATTGCTTCATATTTGCAATAAATTACCACGGTTGTGTCATCGCGCTTCTCTTTCTTTTCTATGCAGTCCGACAGTGACCGCGCTTTAGGTCGTGTAGTCGCCTTAAGAGAATTTTGACTTCATTTTGCGCATGAAGGAATGAAGAATATTACCTTTATGGAAAACACTTTAAGCAAGCTTACATACACATAATCAGCCTATAATGTTCCCATTGCTGGGACACAGGCCTCCTCTCTGTGAGAGGGAGCTCTCTGTCTAAGCAAGCTTAAATTGAATGAATGTGTCCTAAGACAAGAGATCATTATTTTAAGTTTTAGAGTGTGTGCATGCATTTGTGCTTCATTTTCTGACAGATCAAGGTGAAATTAATAAGCGCAGAGTTATAGCAGTTTTCATAATCCCAGATAATTTAGGTATATTCCATCGTCACGTTACTTATCTACTTTAGTAAAATATATTCTAAGTTGATTTTTGAGTGACCATTTGTAAAAAAAAGGTCCCAATAAGTTTTTGGTTGCAATGGAATTTAAACTTTGTTAAGTGTAACATTCAGTTTGTTGTTCCATAACTTGAAAATTATCTCAAATTCTTAATTCAAACATAGCTATGTCTATTTTCGTATCAAAAGTTATACTTCGGCCTCTTGAAAACAATAGAATAGCATTTAATGCTAATCCAACAGATAAATAAATAACTTGGTAAAAAGTAAGAAAAGTGTATCTCTTGGTGTTTAAAACTTTTCTTAACTTCAATCAGTAGAAAAAGATTAATGATTACAGGGCTAGGGATTTTAGAGGCTGTGAGTAACATTATAGCTAATTTATTTTTCTATCCTTAGGATACTTATTAGGTTACAATTTCCACACCTTTCTAAATTAACAGAAATAAAACATTAGGCAGATTTTTTCAACGCCAGATAATTTTATCCGAGGAATAGTTTGTTTTGAATTTTTGTCAGTTTTTCCATACAAAATCTGTCAGACGTCAAACGAATAAAAATTATCTGTCGATTGAAAAATCGGCCCTTAGTAAAAACTAAAAAGATTTTTCTTAATATTGGTGTTTCTTTACATTATGCTCAAGTTTTATTTCAAAAATTCAGCTGACAAAGGAAGAAATGTGTGACCTATATCTCCTTTGAAACGACAACGCCTAAGAAGAGCACCGAAATAAAACGCAGTACATACAATCTGCATTATGGAACATACATAAAGATGTAGGCATCTCCAGCATGTCTTTATTTACATAAAGATCTGTAGCTATGTCTTCAGCTTGTGTCGTGTTACATCCAAAATGTGATTTTGTTTCTTTTCTCTATGAACCTAATAGGTACGTATGTTGGTACAAGTACTTGTGTGGGCTTCTCCTTTGTTTTACAAATAATATAAATTTTAAAACAAGTCCGGCTTAAAAGAAACACGAAAAGTTCAGTGTAGTACTTATTATTACTTTTTGGAAAACCTGTAATTAATAATTTTCTTACGTTTCCGATATTTATAAGCTACATATGTCGTTAAATTGTATTTTTTCCTCATAATGAAAACTTGTTTTTTTAAGCAAAGGCACAATATACGAACATAAAAGAACATGTTAGAAAAAACTCTAACCCGTAATATGTCTTCAAATTCCCTACATAATTTATTGTTATTCAGTTCTCTATTATGATCGTTAAGCTTTACGATTGTATTTACCTTTTATCAGGGCTTTTACCCGTCGGACACCATCAAGGTTGGAGGGTACAGGATCAACCAACAGTTTCAGGGGAGAGGTGAACTCGTCAGCACTGAAAAGCAATGCCGCCCATCCTTGCGAATTGCCGACACAGCCGCGCTTCAGCGAACCACCCTCGGCTAATAAGTACGCACGATTGGACGAATTGAATGTTCTTGTTTCAAAGTTCAATATCTCACTCAACGCTCCGACGTCGCCTTTCAGAATTCGCCTCACAAACACTTTGAATATGCTCTTTTTAAATTTTCCACGCTTCCGTTTTTGTTCAGTCGAAATTTTCCCAGTAAAAATATACTTAGCCGCGAACACAATCCGTTTTAAGGTATCATTGTTTCTAAATACAGAATTGTTATTAAAGCACCTCGGTGGGAAATTGTCGTTTATTTTTATTACTGTGTTCCGCTTTTTAACTTGGCCTTTAACAATAAAGTCCGCATCCGTGATACAAATTAACACAAACACTATAAGCAGAATTGGTTTTAACATTTTGTGTCACAATATTTTTTCAGAACTTTTAGAAATGCAAGCATTATTTGATTTTTGTTATGATTGTGTTTATAGGATGAAGTACTTTGTTGGAAAATGTTGGTAGAAACATCGCGTTGTGAAGATGCACGGTAATCGTGAGGTGTGCAAGAGTGGTAGTGGTATGCGCGCGCGCCGCATGCCGTGCCAACCTCGACTGGAGGCTTTATCGGATCCGCTGCAACTTGCAACCTGTTGTATTTTAATCCTTAAGCCGGCTACTACAGCTTTTGTAAACACATTACTACCAATACGTTCGCGATATTTCAAATAATATTTCTCGTTTCGTTTTTGTTTCCAAGAACAGCCATCGTAATATAATATTGTACGATGAAGTTGTTTAAGATTTTATAACATTATGAATGTTTCTTTTACAAGACTGTAATATCAAGCAGTTTAATTAAATGCTGTACGATGAGAACAATAGTTTTTATAAAATATTTGCTCCAGTTACATTAGTGTAAAAAGTTTGTATCCAATATTGGATACGCATGCATATATATATATGAATTTAAAAATAACAAAAACGAAGTAATATACATTGCAATTTACAAGTTGGTCCAACGAACGGAAAATGGAGGATACTGATCCTCTAAGTTGGATGACGAGCGCATACGCAACAGGACGTATATTATGCGTAAGTTACCTACTTATTATACAATTCTATAAATATGTGAGAATGCTGTTGGGATACGCGAATAAGTGAAAACATGTGTATATTAGATTAGGTAGCAAGTTTAGGTACCTACCTAGTACATACATAGTAAATGTTATGTGGTAATTGAGCCGTAGGTACCTGAATACGTGTAGCGTGTGATCTAAGACCAGATTACAAACATTGTGTTTAAGTTAAGGTGCTAATTAGACAGTTGAAAGGTTGTATGAGTAAATAGATAAACATATCTTTGAGTAAACAAACCCACGCCGAAATTATCGTACCTTTACAGGCAATTAGACTATTAAGGAATGTGGAGGAGCTTCTAGTTTTGTAGTAGTTGCTATATTGAGAAAACTGGAAAAATAAAAGAAAACTGTTTGGAATAAACGGTTTTCACTTCCTACACGGCAGCAAAACTGGCATGAAAATTTAATAGTACCTAAGAACCTATTTACCAGCATGTTATTGCGATTTTAATTATTATTTTAAATTGCATTAACATGTTGTCTGACATTAGTTGTAGAGTTTATTTTAACGTTTCAGTAATAGTCGCATATATACTTACCGCCAACGTTTTCGCACCGTCAGAAGTAAAATACTTATTAAAATAGTTTTTTTTTAGTGAAAACTTCTTAAGGCGCGTTGAGCATTTTTTGAGATGGCAAAAAACCATAGAATTCGCGCCACTGTTACCGTAAGCAACACCGCTTCGGATGTATTCGGTTGTCCTGGGGATGCACTCGGTTTTAACGTATATCCGATATGTCAGTGAGTGATGGCAAAGTATTCTGTTTGTGTTTTGTTTTCACTTCTGTCGGAGTGCCACTATTTTTTTTAATTATTATAACTTGCTCTAGCCTCTCGAATAATAAACAAAACCGAAGCTTTCTCCTTGATTTGCCACAGGTACATTTATTCCACAGAATTCCTCCAACGATACAAAATGGCCTTGTAGATCAGCAGTAATCAAGTCGCACTCCTGTCGGAGCATGCACGTGGTTCAGCGTGGGCGGACTGGCCCCGACACTGGCCCAGCACCTCTCCGTGACGGCGACATGCTACACAAGGCCCGGAATTTACGCACTTTGTGTCGTTTGCGTGTCCCTGCCAACTAACACTGAGATACGAGCCGCAAATTGAATATTTAGTTACTTGCTCGTAAATATGTTGGCGTAACAAAGCTTGGAAGATGGAGGACGAAGATGCGAGATTTTCTTTCGTCCTAGCAAGTGTTGGAGAAATTGGTATTTATCTGTCAAGTCTTGCGCATTTTTTTTTAATCTTCATCTAAACTACTATGAAAAGCTTTCTGAACAGAGTCCACCATTCAGACCTAAACATTCCTTACCGTACTTCGTACATTTGAATAATCAAAGTTAACTAAGTTAAGTTACTAATTCTAATTCGATTATTAAAGTCTGGGTTGGTAATATTTAAAGTAATTCCCGCGTAAATGGCAGCTATAGCCATTTGCTAACTGTCTAACGATTTTAATGTCCCAATCAAGTGTTGTCATTTGGTAAATTACGAATAAACCAATTATCGTCTGGGTTATTTCCAAAGCTAACCTAAAAATGTCCATCAAATTGAAACAAAAAATACTAAATAACATAGTCAGGTATGTATATTAGCCGGGCATTGCTGATTGGCTTCATTCATAAATTGCTGAAAACATTTTATTTCAGTGCAACGGTCGACCTAAAATATTATTTGACTTTTTGTCCACCGATTTGAATTTTATTCGGTTCAAAAATGTGCGATTGGATGGCTATATTGAAAAAAAAAAAACAAATTTCCATGAGTTGTTCAAGAATAATTTCGAAATATTAATTTACCGGGATTATGGTTGGATATTATTATCATCATTAGCAATGTGTAAGAATTATATTTGTTAAATCCTTATATCGTCACGTTATCCTGACAATAGACAAGAGGATGTATTGTATCAGTAAGCGGGCTCTTAGTGACAGGTGGCGCGTCTGTATCCCCTTTGAGACTTCCAGATCAAGTGAGGAAAACGGGCGAAAAAACGTCAGCGAAAATCTTCAACGAAGGTACATAAATAGAAAAGATTTCAAATACTTACCGTATTTCATATATTTCTGTATTCGCTTATCATAAAATCATCATCATAACATTATAAATAAGTGTGAAAGTTTGTGATTTGTAGATATGTTTGTTACTCAATCACACTTTAATGGCTGAACGGTTTTAGATCCAATATGGCAGACAGGTACACTATAATTTGGATGAATGGTAAATAGAATACTTTCATCTTGGTAGAAGTAATAGTTTTCCTTAGATACGAGTGAATACGAGGGCAACAACAAGTTAAAATTTAATTCGTTTAAATAGCTGTTATTAAGGATGCGCGGCTTACTCCAACGAAAGCCACAAGTTAGCTGATTAACACGAGGCGAGCTCGCACTGAACGTAACTCCGGTACATCCATGTGAAATAGCTAGCCGCGGAAACTTATTAAAACTACTACAAGCCCATATAATATCAACACAAGCACATGTAATATTTATGCTAATTTACACCATCGGAAGGATAATTAAAGCAAAAGTTTAGTTATCCTTGCACGAATTACATTATCCTGTCGATGATCCCCTGTGGTACTCCGCGTCTCCACAGAATAAGGCATTGAATATCCACCGTTTACTTAAAGGTAATATCGATTCTAAAATACGCATACAAGATCCTAATCTACCAATATAATCGAAGTGCCTTCTACGGCCGATATTGCGAAAGTTGCAGGGAAAGAGCGTCGTGTGTGCAATAAGCCGAGAATGAGAATAATAACGAGCAAATATGCACGTAAACACAATGCTTATATGGAAATCACAGATATGAAATTCATTTTACTATAGGAGACAGGTATAAATCTATAGTTACGGTGGGTCCCAAGGTAGTTATTAAAAGGGAAATTTATATTGAAGCTGGAAACAATAACTTTTAAAGGTATAAAAGTTGACGTTATTGTTGTTGGTGCATGCATGGAGGAAGAAGGAATGGAGTGCTATAGTATCAGCTGACTAACATGTGGAAAACGCTTTCACATATCTCGACCCGGGTCAGCCCAGTGAAAATTCTTTACTGCCGACATCTAATGGCTACGCGCAAGAAAATAAAAGACCTCCTGTCTTTTCCTTGGTGTCGACAAAAACGACATGGGATCGCAACGATGCCCGTTGCATGCACACCACTTACCTACTGCATTCATTCCAATCTTAATAATTTTGCTCGTTGATCACATCAATTCGATCCATCAAGGTACTGCTAGTAAACTAGCATCTGTTTAAACATCAATAACATCTTCTTCGAATCAGTAGGTAACTACTGATTGTTCTTGGTGTTTAAACAGAAAAGCGTTAATACGCTTGGAGTGCTAGGATAATTCCTAGCAGTCCATTCTTCCATTCTCTCGGTCGTATGTCACCTGTCCGTCATGTTCGGCGGGCCGTGGGTACGGGCTCATACTTGGCTTGAACATCGGAATGCAATTCGAGCATAGCTGCGGCAGACAGCGGTCGATAATTGCATTTTGTGGTCGCGGCGCTCCACTTGGCAAAGTACACGCGCGATCGAACGGAACGCAAACAAACTTCAGTTTTCTTCAACAAATTTCAGTTGGATAAACAAGAAACAAGTTGAGCTGCGAAACGGTTTCCCACTAATGTAATCAAAGTCCTCAATTAGTTGTATTGAGTAAATGAATGAAAAAGTTTTCTGATTTTTCTGCAGTTTATTATGTTATATTTAATTGTGAGTAAGAGCGAGTTTGAGGGTTTCCTATATTATTAATAACAAGTTATTACGCATAGTAACACGATCTCTCAGGAAATATAGTAAGCCGCGTGATCCGGATTAATAGACCGTAATGAAATATTGATAATTAGGTACTCGCATTGGATTAGATGAGGAAGCGGTTTAATTAATATGAAATCAAGGATTCATACCTTAGTCGTTTTCGCAGAGCAATGTTATGCTAATAAAATATTATTGACAGAAAACAAAATACCCTTAAAACTTTGAATATACATTTGAAACAACACCATTAGTCAGTAAATCAACACTCTAAATAACTCTATTTCCTCTGCATAAAACGATATTTAATCAAATACGAAAAGCTCCAAATAATTGTAAAAACTTCTCAAGTATTTCAAAAACTTTACAATACGATTGTAATTTTAAGCAATAACTCTCACTTCAAAAGATACATTTGTAAACACAGCAATAAAATTCTCCTTTCAGAGGAATTCAGTTGAAAACTTAATGAAGTGTCTCGCTTACAGCAGAATAATTGTGACAAACAACTGCGTCTTTACAAATTCATTTCTGCAAAATAAAACGCAGCTGTAAATGACAAAACTGAGATGCAAAGGGTAAATGATAAAAGTAAAAATGAAAGAGTAAAAGGTATACAGTAAAGCTAGTTCTTCTATTTACGTTCATCAGACTTAGTGAGATTGCATGTTGCTAGCGCGTTCTTCAAATTCGGAAAAGGACGGTAGGTAGGTATGATATACTGCGCTCCAAAACAAAGATAGCTGACGTGGCTCATAAGGCTGCCCAACTTAAATGGGACTGGGCAGGACATATCTGGCGCATGCTGGACAAACTGTGGGCCTAAATAGCACTGAACTAGTACCCTGAGACAGTGAGGCGGGGTCGCTGCATACTACGTTGGAGATGGCAGGACAAGCTGGATATTAGGTTTCGTCAAAACTGGAAGGGGTCGCGAGGCTCACGAAAGATGGAAAATGGTTACAAGTGAAGCTAATTAAAGCATCTTAACTAATCAAGGCCAATAGAAAATCAATTGTGTCTCATTAGCGGTGGTTAAGCGGTTAAAAGGGTATATTATCATTGTCTATACCCATCTAATATTTTAATATAATATGCAACTATTCAAACAAGTTATTGAAATAAATTGTTGCTAGCTAACAGCAGGCCAAACCCTACAAACCAAGTAGGCGGTCTTTGACTAACATAAAAAAGCAGTTCAAACAATTGGAAATCTCACAAAATCGCACTTTCCTTTACGAGACACGGAAACATCAAACAGTGCACAAATGTCGTTTGAGAACATTCGCAGAAATTGCATATTGAATGTTAAGATACAAATGGTGCATAAACAATACCTTGCCACAGCAAGTTTGCAGTTCCCTGCCAACTTTACCGCAACCAGTTTTTGTTTACAATATTACAAGACTTCTATGTACTTTCAGCAGATTTAGGTGTGAACACGACCAGGTTTCAAGCCTTGTTAGTCTTTAATTATAACTTTATGATAAGACTAAGTCCTCATGGTATAGAAAATCGATTAAGTGGTATGGTAGTGGTGGATTAAGTCATGGTAGAGATGTCGGGTGTGTTAGATGCGTCTATTGAGGATGCTCTGGTAGGGTACTGAATAAAAAAAAGACGGGTTGCACTCCGGGAGTGCCGGCAGAAGTGAAAACTTGAATATTAACGTTGAAATAAATCAATTATTAATTTAATTAATATAACTAAGTTTTTTTCACTATTTCTGCGTCACTTTTTTCATTAATCGATGCACTTTATTCAATTTCCATTTTTTGAAACACTTTATATACCTACACGAATTTTATGAATCACAGCAGTGTGGCTACTACACAGACGGTCGAGCCATCAGCTGTCCATCCAAGTCCGCGTCCGCGTCCGCGTCCGCGTCCACCATCACCATCACATCACATCACCATCGCCATCACCATCACCATCGCCATCGCCATCACTATCGCCATCGCCGTCACCATCGCCATCACCATCGCCATCACCATCACATCGCCATCGCCATCACCATCACCATCACCATCCATCCATCCATCCATCCATTATCGTGTCTCACTTGGTTCACTTCGGTTGGCGCCGCCGTAGAAAGAGATGGGGGGGGGAATCTCTCCTGACGGTCACGTGTCCTGACGCGATGCCCTGACGCGAGTTTAACATTTTTTACCCATTACAAAAAGTGTTCAACGCCGCTAAAGAAGTTTTCACTTCAAAAATATCAATAAAAGATAATATCATATATTTATATCAACTGCTCAAATTTGAATAAGTCAAGTCCTTTAGTCGTCACTCGGAAGAACTTAATTTAAAGTTTTGGTGGTACTAGGCAGAATAGAAAGCACGAACTCCGCGGTCGCTCTCAAACACGCTGGTCAGACCTCATCTAAAACAACAAGTTCTCCACCACGATTGAACGTTCTCGCAATGCCAGGAATAGAGCCAAATGGAGACACAATACAAGAGAATACAACAACCGCTACTGAAAGTGAAGAAGTAAGAAGATCTACGTAACTGCAACGCATGATCAGGCCGCGTCTCGATCGTCGCGCTCCATTATATGAATACGACATAGGTAATAGGTAATACGGGCTGGTGTCTGCAACTCCACGTCAATGTGCGTATTTTGCGTACGTTGACGACATACTCGAGCGAACAATCAAGTTGCGTATGTACGCACGGCTACTCATCAAACTATACATAACCAGTATAACCAGACTCCTCATTGTACGAAAAATCTATACAATGCGAGGTTAGCTAAAACTGGAAATGTATAGCTTGGTGTGTCGCCGTGTGTACGTCATTATTCCGGTAAATTACCGCGTAACCGCGTATCCTCGTAAAAGTCGCTCTCGGCTAGGAGGTAGATCATGCACATCAGGAACATTAAAAAACAATACGACGTTTACGTGAATACTGGAACATTACTTTACCCATAAAACAATAATTTCCGTACGGTCGCCCACAGATTAGCTAACACTAAAAACAGTCATAAAAATACTTTTAATGTAGTTTTCAATAAGAATAAAGTTATTGAGTTGAGATCCAGCGGAACATTTCATGGTAACTAAGTTGTGAAGTGTCAAGTTTATGGTAACCTCAAGTGTCTCCGCGGGGTCGCACGTTCAACTCCGTCGTTTAACAACTCTACTGGTTAGTGAAACTAACTGATTTGCCTAGCTTTGAGTAAATGATTTCATTATTATTTCTGGATGGTGACGAAATGGTTGCTCATGCTAATTAGTAGTGAACAAATGTGTCTATGAGCAATGTTGGTGGTTTGATGACTTGGAGCATGTTGCTGGTAGCGAAAATGACTGTAAGATTGAAACTCACATACACACACACATTTTATGAGATTATGTTAGACTAAGTTAGTAAACATCATAACAACATCACACCTTATTTCCTCGAAGGGCAAAACTAATGTACAGACGCCATCACATCAAGCTAATACAATCTGTCAAATTTCTTTAATAGATATTCAATTTTATCGCTACAATATAAGGTTCAGAGTTGATTGGAAAAATTTTACAGTTTCTGGTAGCTTGATGTGCTGGCGTCTGTACAAGACTAGGTAAAATAATTAACAGACATTTTTTTTTAATACACTTGTTTTTTTATCGTATCTTCCACCCCCGTGATTGGACCCCTCTTTCAAATAACAACATTAAAAAGTATTAAAATAATCAATTCCAGAATAATTATGCTCAATTCAATGTTGTAAAATTTCTTTCTCTGTCACTCATAAAATAATGTTTAGAGGCAGCTGTAATTTTAAAACGGCTTATGCCATAGTAGATAATTATGTTTGTTTTAATTTCGAAGGCAATAGTGAAAGCCTCGTTAAAATTCGACCATCAGCTTTTAAGAGAAGCGCATCTGTTTGTGTGCGTACTTATAACTTAAAAGCTCTCTGTTTAAACAAACAGTTAAACGTAATAACGAGCAAACAGACGGAAATTAAAGAAAAGTGTTACGGTCTCCAATAAGTTTGCTTAATAATAGGTACTCTTCATTATATAGCGGCTGACTTTTTTTGCCGTCTAGACAAAAACAGGGTATAAAAGTTAAACGCAGTAGAAGCCTTTGGCACAGAAATGTCCTTATCACTTCTCATGCTCTAAAAGTTCGTCTTTATGTTGTGCGTAGGCGACATAAAGTCGCTTTTTATGCTCTAGTGCATAAAGTATTATTTTTTTAACCCCCGATAAAAACAGAGGGGTGTTATTTATGTTTGATTCTAAGACTAAGATAATCAGGCCCAACAGCCACACGCACAGTAAAACGTCGCAGATTAAAGTCGTTATTTTATTTTTAATTTATATCACTTCCGTGATTTCTATCGTTAATTTAATAAAACTAGATAAAATAGCTGTTATTTATTATTTAAAAATGCAAAGAAACGTTTTTATGACTTGGCAGTATGAGGAACCCAAGTCGAATGACACAGTCATGTTGAAAATAAAAATAAAAACTTTTAAAAAATTTGCTGGCGTGAATGAGCTATTCTCTTCTTCAGTTTTGCAACAGTTTTGAACAGTGAAAATACTGTTATATCTTTATCCCTGTTTCATTTTCTCGCAATCGAAGTGAAAAGCAAATAAACGAAAGAACAATTTAAAAAAAAGTTAAATGGCTTCTTTTATGCACTAGTTGTACAATCTACCTACTATTTTTTTTTTCAACAATAAAAGCATAAATCTACAAATAGTATAAAAAATCAACTTAAAGGCGCTTCTCTACGAGCGGAAATTATCAATGAATTCATAGCGGCCTTCAATCCTTTGATTAAAGCCATCGGCCGGCAAAAAAAAAGATTTTTTTATTTAACTTATTGTGAAAAAAAAACTTTGCCTTAGGCTTCTACTCCGTTCACCTTTTATACCCTGTTTTTGTCTAGACGATAAAAAAAATAAGCCGGTACATGAAAATTGAAATGTCGGCTCCACAAGTTCATATTCGCTTATCATCACAATGAGCAGAGGGGATGTAACTTTAATGTCGCGGCCAGCCTTTGCGGCAGACCGTGAAATTCGTACATGACTACGAAGATCTAATATCATTAAAAGTCCGCAAGTATTTATGACAGTTAGGGCCCACAAAAGCTCTTCTATTGCCGTAAAAATGAGATGCCCACGCCCAGCGGCGAGCCGCCGTCACCTGCGACAGCCAGCCGCTTACATATTAGACTACATTGAAACGGCACTAATATAAAATACCAGTCCTCATATAAAATGTCGTGAACTCTGAAACAAGAAACTTGTTCTTCGAAATTTTTTTCCAGCAAAAAACCCGTTTCAGTTGAAGCAGAAGAATTCGAATATTTCAAATCAACCGCTCAACGTTTATCGAGTTAAGCCAACTAGACAATTTTCACGAGTGCGCTAGTTATGGTTATTCTTCAACGGAACGTGTAACGAAAAAGCTGGTGAGGTAGAAGGGACAATAAGAACAAAAGCACTAATTCCGCACAGAGTTATCGATAGTTTCGCGTCAGCTCGATTCGTAGCTTTGTTAGGGCGACACACAAGAGAAACGCCCGACAAATTGCGTCGTGCGGGAGTAGCGCGCCGCCCGACGCCGCCCGCCGCCCGCGCGGACACAATGCAGGCTCGCGTCAATTGTTATTTTATGCACAACTGACTCACCGACAAAATGGTCATTCCGTGTAACCAGAAAAATTCACAACAATGCTTTACAGTTTTAAGCTAGTAAATAAGTTAAGTGATTCACTTAGCACTTTTAACGTAAACGCTACTGCATTGGGCATTGTTCCCTATATTTTTATTGATTTTGTTCGCCGCTATACGACCTATTGAAATATTTCATGAATATTCAATGCCATCTTCAACTTAATATTCATCACACTGCTAGCTTAAAAGTGCGAATAAGCACTTTCAAGCAGACTGACGAGAGAAATTTCATTGATATAATCATGTACCAGCAGACATTGAGCTTTATATAAACAAAAACTTTAAAAGTAATTTGTAGGGACCTACATCTTATTTACTTCGCCCGCATTTGTTTACAATCTCACTCGTAAGTCCTAAGAGTAGGTACGTTACGCGCTATTTACAGTAGCAAAGGGATGGACTACACAACTAATGCAAATACCGAACGGCAATTTATATGCGTAAATAATATTGAGCAGCTGTATCTATATTTTCCTTTCGCCCTAATCTGCAGAAGTGTCGCGCGGCATGCAAGAGAAATGGTCTACAAATTGTGTTCGCCTGGCTGGGCCGGCCGCTCGCCTGCCCCGCGCACCCGCGGCATCTTATACAACAATAACTAAACTATATAAACTAGGTGCCTGTTCTGAGCGTTCTTTAACCCCAATACTCCTCTCAAGGTTGTCTTAAAACCTTTATATTTTTACTCCAAATAAAGCTCACACTTTCTCTCTGATAAATATTAAAGCATCTCGGGATCGTTGTAAGAGCTAGGTTCAGGTACCAAATAGGTGGCACTTGTCGTTAGCCATCTTTGATGGTTTACTTACTAAATTATACAGGGTGAATTTTTAGATGGGGCAGTAAGGGCAGGTACAACCTTTTTTTTTGAGAAATTTTATCAAATTAAAAAAAAACTCTTTTTGGACCTTATAAGAAACAAGAACGGTTGGCATCAAAATAGTTTTGACCCATTTTCTTGCTGACTGTAAATTTTTTTTTCAAAATCTGAGAATGGGGACCAAAATTTCTCGAAAAAATAAGGACAGTCTCCTAAGACCAATTATCTGTAACTACAACGCTTACAGCCCCATCTCAAAAATCCACCCTAAATAATATTTATGTTGAATACTATGTACAGTGGTCGGTGATTCGGCGAATTGGGCGAGACGAAAAGCATTTTGATTAAATTCTTCACTGAAACAGAATTTAGATTGCGATACACATAGTTAACTTAGAATATTGTTAGAGTTGAATTTTGATTAGTTATACGATCCATTCTAGAGAACTTTGATAGCCGAGAAACTACACACTTGCTATAATATTGCAGTACAAATGCCCGTGGCTCCGCCCGTGCAAGAAGCTCTACAGATTCTTACTTATAAACTTTTGCTCTAAAGAACGCTTGCTACAACTCGTACCTACAAGTATTCATTTCGCTAAACTTGTTTATTTACGTCTGATTACCTATGCCGTATCAAACGCTCAAACGTAATGCTTTTTCTGCCAATAGTGCATTACAGGCTTTGCTCAATCAGCCGTTAATGTTCCCAATGCTGGGACACAGGTCTCCTCCCGGTGAGAGGGAGCGGGCCTTAATCCACCACGCCCAGTGCGGGTTGGTAGATATCACGTTTCTTCGATTTTTTGGTTCTATGTCATGCCTCACGATGTTTTCTTTCACCGTTTTGAGAGCTGTGGTGATCAAATATTTTACACAAAGTAAAGCGCCTGTCTGGGTTCGAACCTACGACCTACAACTCGTAAGTTACAGCCGTTACCACTGGGTCACCACTATTTGCTTAAGTAAACTTGCTAAACCTTCACTAGTGACAATATTTCTGAAATACGAGGGACAAACAATAAAAACTCTTACTTATTTCCATTTACCATTATTTCAAACAATTTAAATATCCGTGTCTGTCAAAATCGCAATCTTTAGGTCCTTACTCCTTATCAAATATCAAAAGACGGAACATTTAAAATGAGAACACTAAACGTTGGAATTGCCAGCGACAACATTACGATGCCATAAAAAGTGAATTTTCTTTTAATTCGCAATTTTGTGTCTGGCAACAGCTACTCACGATAAAACATGGCCGTCGCCGTGTTTCGAGTTGCGATCGAATCGTTCACGGGAGGCATAAAGTTTGTTTAATGTGCTCCAAGAGAATTAATGTGACACCTAAGCTAGGTGCCAAACATAAAAAATAATTATAGGTCAATAAACCGATTCTTTTACATAAGAAAGCACTTGAATCCTTTTTTTTGTTTAGCTGAGTTCAACACAAATGTCCCGATACGACTTATTGACAGTAGAAGAAAGGCGCGTGAATCATTTATTATTTACTTACTTACCGCATAAGATTTCTTGGTATTAAAATGTCATGAAATGTGAGAAAATTTAAAAGGAATATAATTTACTCATGCTTTAACAGTTTTCTTAGAATTTCAGGAGGTAACAGAATATACTAAATTCTATACTTATTATAATACCAGCATTTTTAACATGCGTAGCAGTAGCTAAGGTAGATTGCAGACAAACGTCCTGATTTCAAACTCAATTAGCAAGGCCAATACGATGCGATTTCCGCCAGAGGCGGCGATCGTCAGAAGACTGGAACGAAGACACCATGTTTTTTTTTAAATATTGATGTCTGATATACAAATTAGATGCGATTGCAACTACTAAATTTCCAAGATAAGATAAACAATGATTCAATGCATGTTTCTTAGACCATTAATTGTAAGAAGGAAAGTTTCTACCAAAATCGGCCTCTTTTATTATTGACTAGCTACTTCGGTAAAGAACACAATACGTTTCAGAACTACGACATTAAAATAGACAGAAAATATTTGCGGAGAGGTAAAAGGGCAAGTGGCACTTATTTGAAAATAAAAGCCGTCTCACTCAATGTTACGAGCGAAATCACGGCCACTTAAAAATATACTTGTTGTTCCGAAGCCAGTACAATTTCCCGAGCACCTATTCAATGTTGGCATTTTCTCCAAAATAAATGTTTCGCTGAGCAACGAGTAAGTGTTTGTTATTATTCTTATTAAGATCGTTATTTATGTACTGTCTTTGAATTTATTAGTAAGGACAAAATTATTTGTTGAGGGCTGTTCTTGTCCTAGTCTGTTTCTTGACCCATTAACCGCCAAACATAAAGTAAATGTGATTTATTTACGTAATGCTTATTTTCCTATCATAAAAAAGGAGGGAAATAATACTGCTCTCTGGATAGTGGTGTACTCACTTGAGTACCTACAACGGCCGATTTACGTAACCAATTTTGGTAATACTGTTTTTCGACACATTATGTTTTTTCGTCAACTTTGCGATATACAATGCGTAGCAACTGTTTCTTTAGCTTTCGAGGATAATATTCTACACGTATTGAGGCAAGCCTTGGACCAGCGAAGACTCTAAGCACGTTTTTTTGTCGTATTTATTACAGACATCAAGCTACTACAATCTGTCAAATTTCTTTAATAGATTTTCAACTTTGTTGCTAAAGTCTAAGGTTCAAAGTTGATTGGGAAAATTTGACAGTTTCGGGTAGCCTTGATGTGCTGGCGTCTGTACCACGCAATGCTAAGCAATATCGCAATATCTCGCTCAATGTAGCCTGTTGCAGTCCATTGCTGGATAAAGGATTTTGACAAGATTTACCACAACCAGTTTGTCTCGGCCACATGTGTAAGCTCATTGATCCGTTATCACTGAGGAGTACCCCTATATACTTTGTTGAGTACATCTAAGTTGTATTATAATAAGTACTCTTATTGCCATCAATTTTAAATGTAGCCAATTTTATTGTTCCTGTTTTGATAAACTACTAACCCCTTGTTAATAAAAACGAAAAATAATAATTATAGCTTTCAAACCTTAGTGACTATACTGGATTGTATTGCCGTACTCAGCTAACTACATACGTATGGTACTCATACATTATATAGGTTATCGTTATTCCCAATAATGTAAAGCATTATTTTACGACTCTACCATCGCATGAGTCTTTATTTGCAATTAACTGTCGCCGTCTTCGCATGTGGGTAAATACTTATATGTATGTATGTATCCCTAACTATATCTTTACATGTTTATTATACAAGCAGCAAATAAGATGTTGAAAAGCTCTTTTCTGTTGTAGGCTTGATTCAATCTTTTCCCAACGGTTTATAGGCTGTAACATTTTACAGGTACTGTTTTATTCGTTTCTGCAAAACACTAAGCGAGCGCGGCATTGAAAAGGGACTTGTGCGGTGACCGCGTCCGTTTTGTGTAAAATGTCAAAGTAAGGGG
Source organism: Amphipoea lucens (assembly GCA_947508005.1). Classification (NCBI taxonomy): domain Eukaryota; kingdom Metazoa; phylum Arthropoda; class Insecta; order Lepidoptera; family Noctuidae; genus Amphipoea; species Amphipoea lucens. The sequence goes on from OX382356.1 coordinate 11,216,002, forward strand.
GAAAGGCAAGAGGCGGGCGCGAAATTGTGTTGACGCAGTGACCGCAGCGGGCGCGTGTGGAGCGACGCGGCGACGTGACGCGACGCCGCGGCGACGACGCGTCCCGAGTGTTCCGGTGGTCCGCGTGCAGACCCACTCAAGAACAATTCTACTGAAGCCGTCATCCGCCGGGATAAGCGGCTCATTATTCACTAAAAGCCCACGGCGTGCCCGCTCGGGTAATTGGAGGCTTTGTTCCTTTGCGCTCGGCTTTGACGCTCTCGTGAACTATACGAGACTCCGCTCCGTCGGATTATTATTCGCACAATCAACGATGCACGCCGAGCCTTAGATTAATCTGACAGCTGAGGTATGAATTGTTTGTAGAGCGAGGATAAACGTCGCATTACTTTTTGCAGTATGATTATTTTTGTTTCGTAATCCTGCGTAAAGTTTTTACAGTTCACAAATAAAACAACGCACCGCGGAATCCCTTTATACGTAAACGCGTTTATGTACAAAGGCTTTCTGGTGGAGAGACACAATGTTAAAAATATGAAATATGACACCATTGTCGAAACCAGTTTTGGTTCATTCGAAAACGTTATAGATTTGCGTGAGCGTGGGAAAAGCAAGAAGAAGCTATAAGAGTTTATTGCATTAGGAAATAGCTGCTGCAACAGAGAGCAACTCTAACTGCCAGCCGTGAAATATCGCTGTCCACTGACATATCGTGGGTGTTACACATATCTATTCAATGGCGACTAAATAAAATTACTATTAAAATATGGAGCTTGTGATGTAACAACTTTTTCTCATCGTATAACCGCATCTGCCGCCTCGCTTGCATACATTTATAAATCCAACTGTTTTTCTCCGTACTTTGTAAAATAGATCACTGGCATTAAATCCCGCAGTTTTCATTAATCTATGTCTAGTAGGACTGTCTCTGCATAAGGCAGGTTACTTTCTAATCTAAGTTGCATGCAGTCTCTTCCATCCTAACTCATCTCTCACTCGTTGTGCACCGTTATTGCAATGCTCAGTTATGGTCTAATTAATAGTTACTTGCGAACATATCGTCAGTTTAATTATAACTTGCCATCCGAGCCATGTGCACGCACATTATATACTTAACTATAGATAAGGTAAGGGAATAGACACTTGAAACATCATAAATTAAATTCTTTGCGCAGAGCGTGCCTAACAACGCAATAAGCGAAGGAAACTAACAAGAACACACATTTCAAACGTGTATTAATTGCTGACTTGTAATTAACCAAGATACTACAAAACTCATAAAAAGTATAATCTAGAACTTATAGTGCTGGAACTATTAAATATTACTGTGCAGCATGTCGTTTGTATGGCAATATAAATAATATAGTCCGAGTTAAACAAGTCAGAAAGACCGTAGTCGGAAAACATACAAACTCCTTACTAAGAATTTTCCAAGGGTGTTCCGCTCGCGGTGATATTCTCGTATTTTTACTCGTTAAAGGGTATTCTAAGGATGCAACTTCATAAAAGATGGCGACCCTTGAAGTTAAAATTAAAGAGCTAATTTTTAAAAGAAGTTCACTCGATGGCGGTTTGTCGCGATCGCCGGCGCCCCGTCAGTGCAGGGCGCTCGTTATAGCGAGCCCCGCGGCGCCGGGACACAATCGCAAACTTACATTATACACCTGCACCCAACAATCCTCAAACGATTTTGAACCTTAAGGTGTTGGTGATGATGTCTAAAAAGTGTTCGTTGCTGAATCGGTGAACGTGGTGCGGGTTTACAACCAGGCTTCCTCATTACGTCTGTTGGCGTTATTGCCATCTCGTCGCAACATCAGTAAGCGCCGCTCAGAAAAATATTTACATACATCTCTCGCACAAATATTGGAAGGAAATGAAATATGCAGTGAACAAGTAATTATGTTTAACTTGATGTGTATTAATATCGTTGTTACCTCCGAAGGCGCTTATTGCAAGCTTTTCGCAGCTCTCTCGTGAGATGGCTCGCAAACACACCGTGTTTGCTTTACCCCATTATAAACCTATTACAAAGTTAATGGGATTCGCGCCATGGATGAATGCCACCGATCCCGAGCTTCTTTACTGGTATGTTAAACGAATACCACGAATGGTAACTTCATGATTAGTTTTACTTTAAAAGGTAGTGATGTGCCACTACAAACAAATGATGGAGTTAACCAAAATCGTGAATTTCAATCTTGTACTTAAATGATTCCGAATTACGTTGTGTATTTACAATTGCTTTGTCGAACCGTATCTGCGGTTATTCTGGAAATACTTATGCTGGTGTAGGCGTAAACGACCATAAAATATGAAGAACATTGTCATAAAAGTTTAGATTTCGGTGAATCCATTGACTATGCATAACATTAGCGGATTTGGGCATTGGTTTGCGAATTAGCACTTTAGTATTGTGATACAACCTTTGTGTCGAAGCTTAAATGGCTGGAAATTGAAAACGACCACCTACAATATGTTTATGAGCTTTACGTAACCTCCATTCATATTGAAATGCTCAGCACAAACCTCAAAGTAATAAAAGATATATTTTGAATTACTTAGTGCAATGCTGGAAATGGAAAAACAAGACACACCTCAGAGTGAGAGAAAGTCAAAATCCAGGATAAAGCGAAAACGTAATTCGCAAGGGATTTGCAAACTCTTACAACTGATCACGAATAGCGAATTGTACCATTAAAAAAACTCTTTCAAATGAGTAGCCGCGAGTGGAGAGACAAAAAAAAATTTTATAAAAGCGCTCAGAGCGAGAGTAACCGCCGTACTCATGCTCATAAAACTGAACATAATTCTACAACAATACAAAACTTTCTACGTCCTTAATGCTTCATCGCGTCTTTTGATAGCATTTTCAAACTATAAAACCTTTGACCATTGTACGTACGTTCGCGTGAACCATCGTTTACTCTTCGAGCGATAAATTTCAATGATTTAACTGCCACTTTAACCGTTATTTACTATTAAAGGTAGGCAGCAAAGAAACGGCTCATTTCCCTAATTTGTTGCAATATGTTTACTTTTATTTTAATTACTTTCAAGCGGACACTTTGTGAACACTTTGCGGAGTAAAGAGCTTACAGACTGTAAAATTGGTCGTTAAAACGTTTAGATGTTTTCTGAATACCCATCATGACGCCGCTAATTGGTTTCCATTTAAAGCTTAAGTACGACAATACAGGAACTAATAACTTAACCATAGTTACAAGGTAATTTAATTGACCGCAGTTGTTACTATTAACCTGGCGTTTTCAGGTTTCGCTCTCATTATTGTTATTTATTAGGGAAAGTGGTAATTAATTAATTTAAAGAGATAATTAACAATTATGACGAGGTTGTTTTAATACCGATCGATTGAGTCAAAGTTATGGACTTATATTTTCAAAGCGTTTAAGATTGAGAAGCACATCTACTTACTACCTCTTTCTATTTAGATTTCCTGACGGATTCAGGAGACCACAAAAGGTTAAAGTTACAAAGAAAAACCCATTTATTATGCACATATTTACACTACATAGTCAGTACATATTGCACTCCACACTGTAAAGTTCTATTTGTGCATGAAAATATATGAAAACTGCACACTTATACTTTATGTGTCCTTAGAGAGCGTCAAGCAAGGATATGCGAAGGAGGCAGCGAAAAAACCTCTCTTGGATCTAGTTCCACGTTATATTAGTAAATCAAAAATGTATGCAGGTCACACGTCTGTCGCACTTGTAGCTTCATATTCTAAACTAGCTTTTTCTGCGGCTTCGCCCGCGTGGAAGTCGGCAAACATTCCACGGGAATATACTACTGGGATTAAGGGTGGGTACCCTTAATCCCAGGAGAAGCTTCCCGTGGTTATAAACTATGTGTGTGCCAAATTTCATCCAAATCCGTTCAGCCACTTTTGCGCCAATTCGGAACATACTTCCCATACAAACGGACAAAAATTCTAAAATCCATATTTCACCACACACAAAATGTTCAATGTACAGTTTTGACTTCATTACTATTTTATTACTATTATACATAGATACTTACTAATACATTTTTATACCTACGAATATATTTTTTCGCTTGTATTTCTAGGTAAAACGGAATGGGTCGTTGGCTTTATGCCTAAATAAGTTATGACGTCACGTCTCGGGTGGAAGCCGGGTTTGAAGCTGTGGGCGAATATCGGCGTAATCTGATTGGTTGGTGATCTGGTGATCGGAGCTTAATGCTGTTAGTGGAGGCTGTTAGCCTAGATACCTAGAAATGCCTGTGTTAAAAAAAGCTTACTGGCTACTACGAGAAATATTAAAATGTCTACCAAGTTACAAGCCCTGCTTAGTTTAGGGGTAAACGGTTTACAAAATATTGTTATTTCCTTTATTTCATTATTTACATATAAATGATATTTTTAAATATTAGGATATAAAATATATAAAACCATTTAAAAATATATAAAATAGTAGCCCACCGGTATCGGGAACAGGGTCCAAGCTACCGGCAGTCAGGGCTCCAGAGAGAGGAACCTCCTGACAATGCGAGCCGTGTCCAGAAGTACTGCTTTCTGAATCAAGCCCTAGATCCAGCTGCCCAACGAGAGCCTCCTCAGGTGTTGGTCGAGGCTCTTGGCTATCAATCCATTGGCTGTAACGGCTATCGGTACAATGATTGCTGAGTCAACATTCCACATGTCGACAACCTCGCGAGCAAAGTCAAGATACTTGATTTGTTTATTATTTATTATTAAACTTACACACACTATCTTTACAGGGTGACCCCAATACAATAGTGGTTTGCAAACACACACCAATTAAATTGAAACTTACGGCTAATACTTAAAGATCTAAACTTTAAAAATACAAAGTAACACTAAACTCTATTAAAAACTATTAAAACACAATCTGAAGTCAGACTACAGAATTATATGTACCTATCTATGTAATAATTATCAACTATGTAATGTGGGTAGGTACTAACTTAAGTGTGTCAAATGTAAGCTTACTGATTGTTCAACACCTTTTTTTTGCCAGCAAACCTTCTTTTTCACTAAAATGTTGTTTTGACATTTCTAGGCTGTTAATCCATACTAACATTTATATTATAAATTCGAAAGTAACTCTGTCAGTCTGTCTATATGTTTTCACGCCTAAACCGCTGAACCGATTTCGATAAAATTTGGTATAGAGATAGTTTGAGTCCCGGGAAAGGACATAAAATAGTTTTTATCCCGATATTCCCACGGGAACGAAACTTACGCGGGCGAAACTGCTAGTATTCTATAAGTATTTTCCTACAATATCCTAAAATTAAAGTAGATAGTCTTAAGGGGAGGGAGCTAGGGTAACCCGCGAAATTCAACTTTTCTTACATTTTTTGCAATTTGCATGTCAGTGTCAGGTTGTATGTTGAACAAAATATGATTTTTGACCGTAACAAGTATGTATTCACAAAACTAAAATCATGAATACAACTCTCTTAGTCCATAAAAACCCTATAAAATGACTATTTCATTAAATATCAATCGATAGGGTTATATGCTTCCCCTTAAATTGAAAATCTTTACACGAGTTTTTTGATTGATAACGGCCAATGAAAAAACAAACGAAGTCAAGCAGACACCTTTATGGCCTCGATTTATCAAAGCAAGGAGTGTAAGAACAGCCAAACGACACCAATGACTTCCCAGACATATTGCGCTAGATATGGACAGATTTGCCGAGTCTCCTGTAACGTAAGACCTTTAGGACATGATATTTTATGGGAGGATAACAGGGAAGAGTGGAATGCAATCCTATTTTATGTTGCGCTACTGTTGCGATTTATAATTCAGAGGAAAAGTGTGTATCGCAGTCACACACTTTTCCTCTGAATTATAATACAGAGAAAGATAATTATTTTAGAGATTAATTAGCACTAGTTTAATTTTTTAGTCCAAACAGTAGATTTTTTGTAAATAGATATTTGCTTCATATTTTGCAATAAATTACCAGCGTCTTTCTTTTCTATGCAGTCCGACAAAGCCTTAAGCTGATATATAATTTAATTCCATTACCGTATACTTACGCTCGCCGTCGCCCGAACAATGGTCAGCTTAGCTATTAAACAATATAAACGTTATTGATCTCAAACACACTGATTTGAAACTCCGAAGATAAAAGATAAATAAAACGTAGGGAAACCTGTTGAAAAACTCGTAATGTTTTGTGAGCATCCATTAATTTGGTTTGATTTCGTCGATTTTTGACTCTGGAAGAGATTTTAACGTAACCTTTTTTGGTTAGCTATTCACTTAGATTTAATGATCTCTTTATTTTTTCGTAGGTTTTCTTCGATCAATAATTATTAATCGAAGTAGGTTTTAATTATAATTAAAACAGAACATAGCACCATGCCTGTACTGTCCGAAGGGTTTTTAAAAATTATTTGTTTGATTCGCGTTGTTTCTTTTGGATTGTGATTATATATTTTTTTGCATTATTTCTCCCAAAAGGGTTAGGCAGAAGTGTAGCCATAGTGCACCGATATTTCGCCAGTTATGTTTAAGTCTCATGTAACAGGGGGTTTCCATCAACCAGGCACAAATCCTGACTCTGGGCTGTTACTGAGAAATTCCGGATGAAAAAACCCAATAACACTTTGCCTCACCTGGGAATCGAACCGTCACGCTCAGCAGTACCTAACGCTTGCAATCACTAGATCAACACCAATTACATTACGTCTTTCTAAGAAGGAAGCTTTTAATTAACTTTTCTAGGTTCTTCAAACAGGCTTTATTAGTTTAACTCTCAAACATGATTAATTATATATCTACCTTCTTACAAATAAATAATAGTCGATCCTTACATATTAGATCCTATTAATAAGAGGCTACTAAACTCAATCATCAGCTACATGAAGGTTTCCGGGTGTAGCAATTTATTATTGAATACAATTAATAATTAATAGAAAATGGTAGCTTAACTGGAACTGATGTTTTCGCCAAACGTCAATCAACGGTACCGTAACATAAATAATTAATCTCTGAGGTCTACAATGTTGTAATTAATAGTTTGATGCTATCGTTCTGATTGGATCATACATTCGTACTTCGTCACTTCCATGTCCATTGTCACTACTACCGCTATAATGTCGTAGTATTATGCGTGTATGAAAGCTACCTACTTACTTACCTACATATGAAATTCTAGTCTAGTTGTGAGGTTCTTTTAATCAGAAACGAAGTTATCCGGAAAGAACCGGAGTTACCGACATAGTTTGCTGTGTAAGCCAGCTGAAGAGCTAGCCAAGTTTGTCGAAGGACAGATGGCCGTTGGAGCAGATTAGTCCTGGAGTGGAGACCGTGCATCGGCAAGGGTAGTGTGGGACGCCCCCTGGCTAGATGGACAGACGACCTCAAAAATGGCGGAGGGCAGGGTATTGTAAGCCTGGGTGAGGCCTATGTCCAGCAGTGGACTGCAATAGGCTGAGTCGATTAATCTTACTTTTTTAATTACGCGCGTCAGTGTTTTTTACATTGAAAAGTGTCCATTTTCATTTTCTTTTAAAATGAATAGCTTCATCATATCACATACTTACCTTAATCCAAATTCAAAGTCCAGTGTCTTCTGACCATTTTGTCGAATGAATATTGTAATTATCCGAGGTTGGATTCGTGGCGGGACAAAAGCCAGGACTTTTAGAAGAGCACGAGAACAAAAAAACAAAACACGGTCAGTACACGGTCACGAGCTCATGTAACCCAAACAGATAGATCTTTCTGTCCGTGTCGCATTGTCCGCGGACGGGGCGTGTCGCTACACAATAATGTACCAAGCCACGCAAGCTCGAAGAACTCAGAATAAATACGTATCGGATACGTACGGATAAGGACTAAGGACCGATTCACCAGACGTCACTTAAAGTATTTTCATGTCACAAAGCCACGCGCGCTTTACTTGTGGTTACCGAGTGTACAAACACGCTGTGAATGTGTGTATAAGCGCAGGAGCTCTCGGCACCTTCCTAGACAATGACGAAGTCGGAAGTGTGTGTGTTCTCACGCTACCCGTCTTCACGCAAACATTCACGTACTTGTATTGTACAGTTGGTTACCACAAGTAATACGCACTTCCCTTCTTGAGATAAAACTACTGTACCAAGCCACGAAAGCTCGAAGAACTCAGATACTGAGGAATAAGGACCGATCCACCACTAATCACTTAACTAATGATTTTCTCGGTGGGAGTTAATGAATCGTTCGCAGATGTAGGAAGTAGGAATAGATGTGGATGTTAATTTACTGTAATTGGCCCCATGCTTTGATTAAGGTTTCGTTTTAACAGAAATATTGAAAACATAATTGACTCATTTTGAACAAACACTTCAATTTTAATCAAACATTCGTATATCAAAATTCTCCCTACCTATTCAAGAACGGTTTCATGGTATTTTAAAGGATATTTAATTTAATGTAGAACAATTTAGAAACGCTAAACGTACAAATTAGTTTCCGATTGTGAAACAATTTATACTCCTACCAGCCCCTAAATGTCAAAGCAATATAAGTTCAATAATGCACGTTTTACGATAAACAGTCTCCGGTTAACAAAAAATCTGATTTTCGAAACAATAAAGACTTTTTATTTTGAACTATAAAATAAGAGCGATGTGAATAAACTTCTAAATATTTACATTTACGTGAAGTGGGGCGTAAAATAAATATTTAATGTCAATAGAGTTCTTTGGTTGAAACTTGAAATTATTGCGGTCGTATTTGAGAAGTTCAATAATTGTTAACACTAAAGCTTTTATTCTTTTATGGGGGGCTATAAAGCATGTTGACATGACGGTGCAGCAGTGAGGCTTGTTCGCGACGATCTGTGGGTGCCTTCATAAACACGTCCCGTAGGCGTCTGGGTGTGCACTGTATAGATTGTACTCCCATACAGATAATACTAACGGTGCTAACAGTCGGTGGAACACTTTAGTTTTGTCCTATAACGGGATTTATAAACATCGGTGCTCATCTCCGTAATCCGGCTGATGTAGCCACGCTTACTCTGTGACAATAGACGATCAGTTTCCACACTTTGTACACGAAGCGTATATCAACCTCGAACTTGATTTTGATCCCCAAAGTAGGCAAAGAGTCTACTAGATAAGTCATGCAGTTGTACGTACAAACCAACGTTTACATATTAACGATTCCAAAAATCTATTATCTACGATACGATTATCTAGAATCCAGATTCGTGACAAAGCTAAGAGCCTCAAATCCTTACACCATGATTTTAATGTAAACACCTGCTCACCCGCAACGCGTGTGCAATAAACAGCTAGAAATACTGTAGTTACCGCAAAATAAAAATAGAAAAGGCTGGAAAAATGCGCGTATGGAGCTTTTCAATAAAACCAGTCGCGTGAAACTGGGCTATTGGTTTTCTTTGCGAGTGCGGCGTTGTAATTCGAACCGAACCGAGGTCGGGACTAGCCCTGGTCGAACTTCCTACCATGCAAATATGAAATACTTGTCTAATACCCGCCCATTATTGAGTAATTGAATAGATATACTGGTTGTTTATTTTGTTTATCAGCGTCAGTCCGCCCACTGTGGAGAATCTATTGGCAGTATAAAAGCTGTTTGATTGTATCTTCGCTCGCGTCTTTATCTCTATGATCCACTGTTTTGTTTTTCGTTTCTACATCTGTATTCTATAACTATCATTGACCTTACTTCTTCCTAAAACAATAATTTTAAAATATATAGCTAGTTTACCGTTAAAGGTAAAATTACATTAAATTCCAAGTCTGTAATAAGTTCACATTAAAATAAATTGTAATCGATTCATACATATTTATTGTCAAAAATATCATCTCTGTTTTATTAAAGTTGGATTACAGTTAAATAATATGAAACACACACAACCTAATTTACAGTAAGCCTTCGAAGTTATTCAACTAATTAATTCGATTTTCTTTCTTGATTGTTATCAAATCTTAAAGCTGTCACTTATTAGAGAAGATTTCAATTTAAAGCCAATAAAAGAATGTAATTATTATTTTATTACTTATAAATTGATGCGTAAATGTATGGACAAACAATTCAAATCAACAATTTATTGAGCATTAATTATAGATTTCTAAGAGAAGGCGCCATTTAAAGAATGATCGATGAAGTTTCCCAACATTATGTAGGTATCTAATTATAATAAAAATAGATATGAGCCGTGGAGGTCGGTCTGACTGTATTGAGGACAAATTCTTTAGTCTGTTGATGTAATACGATTTTCTCGTTTATAATATAAGAAACATTAACTAATAGTTAGTAGAAGTAATAAAGAGATATACAAAGGTTCATAACACGAGCTAAACTATACGCCCACGACCCGTTGAAATATGAAGACAGTTCAAGTTATTGGAACTAGTATAATATATTTAAAGATGAGATATATTAATATCAAAGCCCATATTCCTTTACCAATTATATCATATCTTTTGTTTTGGCTAGGATATCTTATTTATAGCACTGACTTCAGAAAGTTAATATTAAGCACATTGCGTAGGTAGGCCCGAAAATAATATACCTACGTCTTCTCTATATTAAGAAACTATCGATAATACTTTATTACAATAGCTGCGCCCCGCGGTTTCACCCGCGTAAATGTCGATCCCGTAGGAATATCGGGATAAAAAATAGCTTACATGTTAATCCAGGGTGTCAGCTACCTCCATACAAAGTTTTATCAAAATTGGTCCAGCCGTTTGAGCGCGAAGAAGTAACAAACATATAAACACACACACACACCCCCACACACACTCACAAATTTTCGCCGTTATAATATTAGTGTGAAGTGTAATTTTCACTCACTTTTAGTTTTTCCAGGGATGTCGATAGAGGTAGTAGCACCCAACATTTGCCGATGGCTCTTGGTGCTATGCAAAAAGTGAACCGGTGAGTCTGCTATTTGTCAAGTAAAAATATACCATTGCAATCCCATTCAATCGGACAATATCAATGCTTTTTTTTTTCAAAATCCATTAAATTAAACACCATATGGTGTTTTAGATGAAATAAATTATTTTTGGAGTTATATGTTCGAGCCGTTTGAGGTTGAAACACTAGGGTTATGGGGTCCGAGTGTTCACTTAGTTTTTCGAGACATCGCCAAGCGGTTGGTCGACTCTTCACGTAACCAGTGAGAGCTGGCCTATTTTGTGGCCAAAGAATCAGCATCGCCATACATCGTGGCAATGCTGCCAGCCTTTTGAGCACTTTTCCTATTGACAGCGATGCGGACGATTTTTTTTAGGCCCAGTGATTGTTTTCCCTCTTTTTTTATATAAGTACATGTTATTAATATTTTTTAATTATTGTTATGTAAATATTATACCTAGTCTTTAATAAAGTAAAAAACCTGTTATAAGTCAAAAGTATGTTGGATATTGGTAGTATTCTCATGAATATTCTCGTTATTTGTACGTAACAGCACGTATTCGCTGCATCACGGTTGTCCTACACCGGTTACACGGGTGGGAAGCACGCCGCACGCCCGAGCCGCACCAGCGATCACTACCACCATGACTCCACAATTTCTGCTCCATTTATGTTAAATTTTATATTATCATATTCATTTACATAGCCAGCTTGTGGGATAAATTCTTCGTTCTTATTATCGGACCTAATTATTGGTCTTTGTGTTCAAATTCGAAGAGAACATTTTATTCAAATCAAGGCACGTTGCGTTGGCGTTGTGGCGAAACAATTGAATAGATGATCCTTTCTATTGAGTCGTTAACGTTAATAATTGGTATATTGTACGCCCAAAGACGCAAACTCAAACTAAAGATACATCTACAGATAGAAATGGAAATGATATTTTGGAACACACATATTTTATTTTCACTAACGGAATACATTAGAAAGAACGCTGGGAGTCACATAAATCCTGCTATGGCAGGGGACGTCACATAAACTTGATTTATCTTTTGTGACGTAAGTTAACTCTTATCAAAACCGTAGGTTACAAATTCAACTCAACGAAAATATTTTTATAGGAATATTGGATTTAGAAAGCAGTTTTTGGAATAATAGTTAGTTAATAACAGTTTTTTTGCAACTAGACGTTATTGGTTCTCGTAATTGGTATTGAAATTGAACAGAATATTTGATCCAAATTAATAGATTTAGAAAAAAAATGCATTGGAAAATTTATTGATTGGGCATGATTTCGATTGTCAATTATTCTATAGGTACGGTTTTCTGGTTGAAAATCTTACGTGAATCAATGATTCCTTTTGATCTGCGTTATTTAATCAACAATAAGAACTCAAATCGTCTCCAAATACCACAGAAAGCTCAGTAAATATGAATCAATAGATAGGGCACGTGTATATTTTTAACTTTGATTCTCAGAAGTGCCTACAGCTACCTGCTGCAAAGCTACTTGAATAAGTTAAAGGTAGAAACAAAAGCACTTTCCAGCCCATTGACGATCGTTTTAAGTCAAACAACACAATAACTTAAACAATCAACTCTATATTTGCACATTATGTTTGCCATCTCATATTTGTACTGCTAAGTGTTGCGAATAAATATACGATTGTCGATAAAAAGGTGCGCCGTAAGTAAAATGTTATTCGATAAATCGAATCGAACGATTCGATATAAAATCGTTTAGTATATTCTTGTAATAAAAACTTTGTTCGAAAGGTTTTCAGTTTAAGAGTTTACTCGTTGACGTAGTCTTGCTGGGAATCTTTGAGAACTTCTGAATTACTTTCAATGATTTTATATTCTATCAGCGGTCTTCCTGACGATTTTTAAGCGCTTTGTTTTGGATAAAGCCAATGTCTATAGGTACGAGTACTACAGTTCTGTTGTTTCTTTAGCAGTTAAGTTGTTGTTTGTGTATCGGTATTTTAGCTATTTATTATAAAAATAACCCTAATAAAATAAAAAGTTTTTGCTTGTCAAATTAATTCTCACATAGGATCTTGCTGTCAAAGGGCAACGTACAGGAAGAGATCAAAGCAGTGTCTACGCACATCAAGAATGCTTTAAGCATGTTGATAATATTCCACCCTCATAGGGAAGGGAAAGTGTCGATTAATTACATGCAAATTATATCGTACGTTACGCAGGTGAGTAGCAATAGTTTAAATTTAATTGCATTAGAAGTTCACGGCGCCGGCGTTGCACCTCTAATTTGCTCAAAGCCATAAAATTTCAATTAGACGCAAGTACGTTTCTAGGTAAGAGACCTGATCACCGGTTCTAATTAGCCAGTTAATGTGTAAACAATAATAACGTCACTGACGCCGGCGGTGGAAGGTTTTATAAAACACTAGCTGTGCCCGCGACTTCGTTCGCGTGGATGTTGGAAAACGATAATGTGTCCCTTTACTAATTCTTTATCTAAAATAAAAGTAGCCTATCCCGCTATATAAGTCCCGTAAAAATCGGTCCAATTGTTTCAGAGATTAGCTGGAGCAAACAGACAGACAAAAAAAAATGTTTGTATATACGAGTATATACAGTACAAATAGACACTTCAGTTTTATTTATTTGTAGGTATGTTAACAGCTACAAATTTGCATAAATCGTTATATAAGTCGGTGACTCGATCTCATTACAACGGTTTAATGTGTAATTAAAATTTGCATTTATGACACGTAATAGTAGTGTATTAGGTGTCATAAATGCAAATTTTAATTACAAACATAGTGAACGGTTACATTTTGATCTTGATTTAAGCGTTACGGGGTCTTTGCTGTTTGTGTCGGGTCTTGCTTCCAAAATATTACACTTTAAAAAGTAACCCAATAAAATAAAGAAAAAGAAGGAAAGAAAACGCGTTTACTGGTATTAAAGCAAAAAAAAATATCTAGAAGATGAAGACACAGACAGTCACAGACATCTACTCGTGGAAGTTGTCTTCATTAGTTTTCCTTTCAATGAAAACTCCTGTAACTCAAATGTCCACGATGTAAAACATGGCTCTACTCTACATTTACTTTGATATACATTTTGCAGTTCTATATTAAAAAAAATGAGCACAGATATCCTGAAAAATGAGAAGGAAACCACCTTCCTTCTCATTTCTCCAGGACTAAAAAGCTCAGGTTAAGATCAAAGCAGAAGAAAAGTAGTGTTTCAGCACGACGTCATCACCTGCCTAGCCTTTTCCTAACTATGTTGGGTTTGGCTAAAGTATTTAACACGGAGTGACTGCCTATCTGACCTTCACCACCCAATTACTGGGTAACACGATACCCCTTGGTAAAACTGGATGTCAGATTTTCGGGCTTCTGACGACCCGTAACGGCTGCCAAAGATCCACGAATGACAGCCGGGACCTTTCCGAGGCACGAGGGTCTTGGTATGTAAAGATGGACACCCATCCACGGATCAACCGCGCCAAGCGTAGCTTAACCTGATCGATCGACCCGTGCGGCTGTTATAACTTAGTAACAAGCCCCTCTAGTGCTTCAGCACGTGTGGCTAAATGATTACTAAACGAATCCACTATATTCTTGCTCACAACACAGCAAACACATATAAAACTAATTCCCTACATTCACCTAATATTTGGATTCGTTTAGTTAGTACAATGTACATGGTAATTGACACTGGTTACTTTGTGTGCCTAGTTGTACTACGTGCTTGAATATTCATGCCATACTTCGTCGGTGGCAGCCCCTCGCTTCTCCCCCCTTCCCCTGTGCCTGCTATTGAGACATTGTTTTCAATTTGTTATAATCCACATAGAGATGTGAGCCTGATTAATGATATTAGTATGATAATGGCGGTGAATTTGAATATTTTGATGGAAATCGCAAATTGCGTTCCGTGATTTTTGGCGTTATAATATTGTGTTTAGTGCGGGTGTGTGATTTATTGAATGAGGTTGAAATTATAAAAAAAATATACTGTAAATGATTTGATATGACTTTTTATAACTATAATTATAAAAAATCGTAATGTGTACAGTGAAACGATAGACCGAAAATCGTAGGTACAAAGAAATCTAATTACTATTTTTTCTGTATTTTTGTAATGTGAAGCCGTTATGAGTTTGTTTAGGATTCTCATTTGTAGAAAGAGCTAATTATATTTACCAAAGGTTTCATTTAATAGAATATCGTACAATGCCCAAACCATTTCTATTTTATTTTATTTCATACCAACAAATATTTCTGAAAGCGCTTATGGCTATTTAGAAGTTTAACAACTATCACACACACATATAATATTAATTTCTAATCGAAATTCAACAGCCAACTGCGATCTTAAGCTGGCTTACTACGGATTTAATACATCACAACAACTTTAACAAGACTTAAGAAACTTTCCAAGTATTTAGTTTGCTGTTCGGTATATCTCGAATGTTTTATTCGATGATTTTGTACTTCGTAATTGAATCCGAAAACTTTTCTAATACCTATATATTGACTGAAAGCTTGGCTACACTGAATGCAACGCGCGCCTGAGCAAAGGCTTACGTATTTTTGAGAGTTTATGCTACATAAACGAAAAAACGAAGGACGGATCAGAAATGAAGGTATCCGGAAAAAAACCGAAGTTAGCTTGCAGAGTAAGCAAGCTGAAGTTGCAGTGGGCTGGCCATGTTTGTGGAAGGACCGATGGCCGGTGGAGCAGACGATTTCTGGAATGGATGCCGCGTATCGACAAGCTTAGTGGAGCTACCCCCAACTACATGGACCGAAGACCTCAAAAAGGTGGCTAGGACAGACTAGATACGGAAGGCGGAATACGGGGTCTTATGGCACAGCATGGGAGAGGCCTATGTCCAGCAGTGGACTGCGATAGGTTGAGTTGATGGATGCTACTTAGTTTTTTATGAGGCTTACTAATATTTTTTTAAACAACCCTTAGGCCGACTTGCACAACAAATCGCTCTGTCTCTGTCAATCGTTTGAAGATGATGGAGACAGAATGATGTTCTAAATTATGTTAAGCGTTAAACGTATTTAGTGATTTTGTGGTGCAACTGCATTATAAACCATCGTTCGAAAAACGAATTGCAGGTTAACCTTCCAAATTCAAACGTGACAGGGCACAGATAGCAGTATTGCCAGCGTCAAAAGACTGTCTTTCTCGACTTTTGTTTCAACTTTCCCTATTGGGAACACGCTGTGCCAAATACAAAGTGAAGCAATCAAGTGAATGTAATACAGCCTGAGACCTGATAGATTAACATCAGTTCCACTAAGTATTAGGCACACTAATATCTCATAGGACTCGTGTTGTCACCATAATTGAGCCTACAACTATATGAATGGCAGCAGATATGAATCACAGTCAAAGACTGCTTGTTAATTGTGAGTCACGGCATCTAGACATAGTTTCATATGTTTGTTTTGCGAAATCGGTACGCAGGTAATGTGTAGATCAAACAGTACGCCGCTGACCTAACCTTGTGGCCTGCTTGTTCATAATAGTCATTATTTACATTCAAACAAATGTTACTACGCTGGCTGGTCTTAGATAGGTACAGATTGGAGTCTGATTTGACCACGGCTTCGCCCGAGTGAGGGTCGGAAGTTATGCCACAGGAAAGTATTAACGGTATAAAAAGTATTCTATGTCCTAACACTGGTCATGGTTAATCCGTGTTTCATCAAAATCTGTATAGCCGTTAAGGCGTGAAAACATGCCAGACAGACAAGAGTTACTTTCGCATTTTAAAAATTTATAATAAAGTATAGATAAAACGATCGAGTTGTAGTTCGTAGGTTCGAACCCAGGCCGGCGCTTTACTTTGTGTAATTTATATAATTTTATCACCATTGCTCTCAAACGGCTTAAGAAAATATCGTGAGGAAACCTAAAACAAAAAAATCGAAGATATGTGACATATCCCAACCCGCATGGTAGATTACAGCCCACTCCCTTACAAAGAGAAAGGGCCTGTGTCCTAGCAGTGGGAACATTATAGGCTGATTATACTATGGATAAAATTGAATTGTCACATGCATAGTCAAATGTCGAACAATTTATTGCTAGGGCTGTCCCCAGCGATAGTGTTCGATTTTTCAGTTAAAATACTAATTGTATCAATGCTTGACATTACAATAACACAAAAAAAAATCTGCCCCAACAAAAATACGTTTCCAAAAATACTTTTAAAACATATTTCGTTTCAAAAAATTTAATTTTGAAGCTACACGTCCACGCACGAATGATCTAAAAAAATATGAATATCAAAAATAATGTCGGTATTTTTTGGAAGCGCGGCAGGAAGTGATGCGCGGTGACACGGGGCGGCCGGGATCCGACTTCCGACCGGCATCCGGAGCGGATTGTATGTACTTGCATATTTGTACAGTACCGTGTCTGTTTGACAAATAAAACTAACTCGATATCAGCTAATGTGAATTTGATTTCCGTTAATTTATACTGTTTGAAATTAAGTCTACCAATGCAACTGAAATTACTATGCGATACGTTGGATATTTCCGTTATGCTTTCATAATTATAGTGCTAGCTTCCGTTCAAGGGTTTATTAAATACCAATAGTCGGGCATAGAGCGATAATAGGATTAATTTACAGACATCGTCAGTAAAACAGCTGTCAAAACTCCTGTCAACAACAGTTATCTTCTCTTTTGACAGCTGTTGGTTTTCGGTTTTGGATTCGGTGGATAGACCAAAATAATAACAAACATTTACGTAATTTGACACAAAATTCAAGTACAGATCAAATTTTGTAAATAATTAAGCTATTTAATTTAGGTAGGCTTTTAGTGTCAGTACAAGAATGAAATACCAGAATTTGTTTTTATTACTACTGAAGGCTGCGGGTGTCCATCTTTACATACCAAGATCCCTCCGTGCGTCGGAAATCACGTTAAGCCGTTGGTCCCGGCTGTCATTCGTGGATCATTGACAGTCGTTACGGGTCGTCAGAAGCCCGAAAATCTGACAACCTCCAACCACCAAGTCTTACCAAGGGGTATCGCATTACCAAGTACCTGGGTTGTGGAGGTCTGATAGGCAGTTGCTCCATGTACAATACTGGTATTCAGCTGCATCCTGTTAGAATGGAAGCCGAACCCAACATAGTTGGGAAAAGGTTAGGCAGATGATGAAGGCTGCGGGTGTTGACTTCAGGACGAGCTGCTTGTCACACGGACGACTGTAAGTCGCTTGCTCCCGCGTCACCAGTCCCGACACTCTTCATATTTTGGCTGCTGAGACCAAGTATAAAGAAAAGTTTTTATAAAAATGTGGCTGTTATTTTAGTAAATTGTGATGTCTTACGACTTCCACGTGAATGAAGTCGCGGGTGGAAGCTAATAATGCAATAAATTCTGATATAAAAGTCATAGAAATCTCATCTAGTCAAATACCTATAAACACTAGGACGATTAAGTCATTACTTGAAGGATACCTGTTAGTCTATTATTATAATTATTGTGTTTACGCCCTGGTTAATTATATACAAGCCGCGGCCTCCACACCCTATAGGTAGGTCGTGATAGATAGATCACATCAAATCAAAATCAATGTAATTTTCCAGTCAGTAACTCCAGTAATTACCTACCCAATATTGACGTCACCCTTGTGCCGGAATAATTTATATGTTTTTAATTGAAGACTTTTAGTAGCCTATGGTAGTATAGCTATGTGAGCAGCAAATGAGTTTCCTGTAATAACGTGGTATGATCGATTTTCTAATCAAAATAATATACATCAATCAGTTTTAGGTAGCGTACTTCGCTACCACGCGCCACAAACGAAATAGGATTATCTGCACCCAAATTGTGTGTTTATAAAAAAAGTACGGGTTTCGAACCCCTATTTCTCATGGAAACCCGTATGGATGACTTCCGCGGTCTGCCTGGGAAGAACGGGGACTATGTAGAACTCTTACCGAAACTCTTACTCTTACCTGCCCGACAGGGTCCATAATTGTTTCTATTATTTTTATTTACCACCTGTAATTGTACATTATGGATTGCAATAAACGATTTGATATTTGACTAAAACCTCACGATGGTGCTCCTACTGCTAACAGCAACCCATTGAACAGAAGCTAATCATTTAGCCACAAGCCATCGACATTGCTGGTCATATTTTTATTCAAACAAATTACATAAACATAACACTTCGCTTGCGTTGCCCAAAAGGTTAGACAGAAATGTACTATAGTATAACCACTTTTCGCCATACAGGGTGTTACGGAAAGGGTATATCAATACAAACGGGTTGAAAAGTGTATCTGGTCTAGAATCTCTGTACAAAATTTCAGCTCAAAAGCATTAACTTTGAAAATGCTTAATATTTTTTTATTCCGACATCACGGCGCTGCACTGGCGCGCGGCGGCGTGATGTGCGTGTACTAGGCGCACAGACATACTATAGATAATGGATAATGACCCTCGTAGTGCGGTGACACGTTTGTTATGATTTCAATTTAATAAACTATCGAAATAAAAAAATATTAAGCATTTTCAAAGTTATTGCTTTTGAGCTGAAATTTTGTACAGAGATTCTAGACCAGATACACTTTTCAACCCGTTTGTATTGATATACCCTTTCTGTAACATCCTGTATATGTTTAAGTCCCATGTAAACGGAGGCGCGCCAATTGACATCAACTAAACACAAAACCAAATTCCAGGTCATTATCATCATCATCATTTCAGCCGAAAAACGTCCACTGCTGGACATAGGCCTCCCGCAAGCACCTCCACTCCTACCGGTTCCCGCGGCCTTCACAAGGTCATCGGGCCACCTTGTGGGAGGCCTTCCAACGCTATGTCTAATTAATAATTAATTCCGGGTTGCTATAGCAAATTAACCCAATAACGCTTTGCCCGATTGGGAATCAGAACCAGAACCTCATGCTCATCAGTAGCTTTTGGAACCGCTAGACCAACGAGGAAGTCAACAATTAATTATTAGTTAAACCATTTAATTATTCGTTTGAAAATCGTATCTTACAAACTAAACTGAAGGTACGGTATCAAAACTGCGGTAATTGGGCTGTTCGTGACTGAAGTTTCAACGTTGCAGCCGCTCAAGATGAGTATTTTCACAGCAGCAAGAGGGGAAGCCACCAAAATTAATTCCCATTGTTACTTCAACACGTTTCAGTGAATGAATCATTTTGTCAAAATAATTTCTGTTTCAGTTTTAAGCTTTCATTGGTATTTTTGGTTGGGAGTCTTAAACTGTTTGTAGTAAAATTGTTCAGGGATTATTTATAATAACTCATAACACACATAATATCTTTTTATCTATGTGCTTTCTTACCTCAGGTATGCTGGAAGAGATTTCATAAGACAAAAGCATCACATTTGTACGTATTTTCCTGTTCTTTTCTTCTTGTCTGTTTATATATCCGTGTACAAATATCAGCTATGTCTAAGTTCGACTTCCAGTCTATCTGTATGCAGCTAATTAACTAACAGTGTTTTACACAACCCAGTTACTGGGTAATACAATAGTTAAAACCTTGGTAAAACTGGTTCTCAGACTTTTGGGCTTATGTCTACTCGTAACGACTGTCAAAGTTCTACGAAGAGCAGCCGTGGACCAATCGCTTAACGTGCTTTCCGAGACACGGAAGCGTCTCGATGTGTATTGGATGGTCACCCATCTACGAACCGACCGCCGCAAGCGTAGCTTAACTTTCGATCGTCCCGTGCGTTTGTTATCATTTAGCGACGAAGAGGTCAGTTCACTGATGAAAGTAAGGCTGCGTTTCCACCAGAAATGTGCGAGGATGCGAAGGCGAGAGATGTGTGTGACACAAACCAATAACATCGCTTAGTTTTCATAGCTTGAACTAAGTTAGCGTTGTTATTGGTTAGTTTTACACACATTCCTCGCTACGCATCCTCGCTCATCTCTGGTGGAAACGCAGCCTTAACCTCCTATTTGGACATAACTTACCACTTAGTACGCTTCAAACTTGAACAGAAGACAATCGACTTACCTGGAAAGAAAGAAAAGAACTTTAGTACGAAACAAAGAAAAACAAAAGTGCAACAAAAATGGTGGAATTAATTCATTTTGCGACAGACAACGCACAGCCTAAACTGCTGGGACTAGAAGCATGAGTGATTTGCACAAGGTTACTGTATACAGGGTTATGCAGGGTTAAATTAAAATAGCTAGCTTAACTCCGCAAAAGGTATAAATACCTAAATATTATTAAAAAAAGGAATTGTTAAAATTAGAAATTAACCACTGATATTGTAGGCACTTGAAATATCAGTTTTAAAATCAGTTTTTTTGTGTTGACTGTACAGACGTGATGGATATCGATATCTTAACACGATAAAATATAAGAAAACAGTTTTTCTCAACTCATACTTCCGTAGTAACAACACTACAGCGGTCATTGACCTGCCAAAAAAACATCAAGTCTTTTGATTTGATGTTTTTTTTTGGGGTGCTCACATGAGCGCATAAGTTAATGTGGACTATTTCACCCGCACCGATCGATACCGACCCGCACAGACTCGCCTGCACCAGAAACCCGTTTTTTTATGTAAGCACCCTAAGGAAGGATTTTTGAAAATTCATTACCTAACGGGAATAAAAGAGTTTGTAACTTTTGCCGATGTAAAATCCCATCATCGGGCACACGACATGTATGTAAATAAGTCTTGTAAATACAAACCTTTTATGACACCTTACTTAAAATAAAGTTTGTCCCATTATTTTCAGAGCACACACGTGAATTTATTCGGGACTTTTATGGTCATAACTAACGGTTAACGGCATCAGTTGAACGGTTTTTATAAAAGGATTTAATCCTAGTCATCAAAGGAGAAAGAAAAATGTATGTTTTATTTTTCATAATTTCACGATTGAGAGAGTATATAAAATAACGAGATGATTCGAAGAAAATAGAGGATCAGATAAAATATAGGTAGGTATGTGGAAGAAAATGAAAAAAATATTGAGTTATGTTGGTAATTTTTTTTTACGAAAAGACTTTTTAGACCCAGCATTTCGTTAGTTGCAAAGAAACACAATGATTTTCATCTAAAATTAAATTTAGGTACCTTCTTTTTTAGATGTGATATAATTAAACTTTATTAATAAATACGGACTACAACTAACATTTTGATTTTTAGCTCTGCTTGACCGTTTATTATAATGATGATGTTTATTTTATAAATTGCGCTTTACAAACATATTTACTCGTCAAATAATTAAAACTAGATGAGGTCGGTGGGCCCTAGTCGAGCACTCTGAGATGAAATAGCGAAACAAACTCAGAGGTAGTATTTTAATCAGTCTCTTATAACGTAATAACATAAAGTAACGTTATCGTGTAATACGTATGGTACAGTCAACAATAGAGATAAGTATGCAGGATCGTCGGATATAGTTGAAGTTTAGTAAGAAACCGATGGATGTTTTCGAATAAAATTTAATTTTATATTAATAGAAAACACACATCTCATTTATCAAATTAAATTTCAGTCGATAAGATCCATCGGTTTCTTACTAAGCTTCAACTATATCCGACGATCCTGCATACTTATCTCTTTTGTTGACTGTACGTATAGGACTACTTTTTTTTTTGAGGATGGGAAATCATCAAATGACTCCTCCCGCTCTGGGTGGAGCGGAAGGGAGTGTCAGACTCTTACTGACTAAAACCCACCCGTGTTCCTTCCTTAGCCCTTTATGTTCCGGGGTAGTGGTAACCCTTTCAGACAATCCCGCTGACACGTATAGAACTACTTACACGTGATAAACACAAACGCCCCTAGGGACTCCTCCACCATAATAAAACACTATCCTTTTCCTTCATAACCTATCACTCACACCAATACTCCAAATGTCATAACACACCTTTCTCAGAAATACATCTGTCTTAATTAATGAGCAAAGTTTCGGCGGCTCCATTAACTTAATGAAAAGACGTCAAATTGTCCGTCAATCAGTTTGGATGGATCCTGACCGGCCGCCATACGCCACAGGACAGCCGAAACGATATTAATTATGAATGTAATCAGTTCTATGGATTACTGACACGTTATAATAAATATGCTAGGGCCGGTATCCTGATGGACTGGCGTCTATTCGTATTGGATAGATAGGTTATATTTCAAGGGTTATCTACAGGAAGATGTTTTTATCACCATTCAAATTTTTACAGGGTGTTCTACCCATGAATATGAACAACTTTCATTATGGGACCAACTCTGAAATCACGAAAAAAAAAATCTGCTGTTTCATACAAAAGTTCAATACCTAATTGACCAAAATGTATGAAACAGCAAATTTTTTTTTCGTGATTTGAAAATTTGTAAAAATCTTCCTGTATATGTATACTTAGGGCTGATTTTCCAATCAACAAATTATATTTACGCGAGGAATAAATAAAATTGACGTCTGACAGTTTTTATAAGAAAGAATTGTCAAAAATTCAAAATTATTCCTCGGATAAAATTATCTGGCGTTGGAAAAATCAGCCCTTAAAGTAATAATAAATCTGAAGAGTTTGTTTATTTGAACACGCTAATAATCTGAATCAGTCGGATTTGAATAAATATTTAAAATTTTTATTTGCTAGCTCAATTCTCACTGGGATAAGAGGAAGGTTATAATTATATAAATATAGGCGTTATAACATCACGCTACGACTCTTTGGTTGGAGCCGAGCAATTAGAAAAAAGAAGGAAATATCTAACGCTAAGCGAAAACGAAGTAGGTAGCGCGGGCGAATGTCACGCAAACGAAGTCCCGGGCAGAAACTAGTGTTTCATATAAAGGATGTAACACCACAGGATAGCCCTAGTACCTTCATAAAAAAACCTATAATTATAAACCTATTCCTTATAGCTTACTAAACAATAGATAGATACCCTTGTTTTACATAACACGCAATCGTCGGTAATGTACTCGTATAAATAAGGCTGTATTCACATGATCTAGGTGCTTAGTAAGTTATTTATCGGCCAACTGGACTCGGCACGAGCTATAAAGCAGCGTACACAACCCCGCGTAGTCATAACATAATCGAACACCGCACTCTGACTGAAATATAGATGGCGCCACAACGCAAAACTAGGTACACGCTCATAAATATATCATTTCGTATTTAATCGATCATAAAATATGGTATAAACACGTCTTAGACCAATAAATAATTAAACACATCGAACAGACACGCGGCGACGTGTTGAACGAATAATAAAAATGGTACCGGCCCATTAATCTTAAGATTTATAATTTCTACAGCTATAAAACCGATGGTGTAGAAACACCTATTAAGCGGATTATTTAAACAAGACATCTGTAGGCATGTCGCATTAATAACACTGATATATACTATTACACAGACCCCGATTAAAGATTACAGACTGAATTACCAAATTCCCTCGGATTCAGTGGAATCACCGCGCGAGCTTAATTAACTTGGCGCAGAGTAGAATACTATTGCATCTATGTATTATCCTGTTATCAAAGCGGGTTTAGAATCCACAAAATCTGCCACAAACCGACAGTGGAGCACCCCTTAAATCCGACCATTAAGCTAATGATGTCAGCTTATGTACCGATACGGTGATATTATTGCTAACTTACTCTATCAATGTGGAACGTGCAATTACTTACAATCGTCTTACTAGTACTTCATGCGGAGAACATTGAGTTTTCAATCGCTGATCTAACGCGAGGTTTCGCGTGCAGTGCTGCCTCCAAACCAGTTACTAAATTGTATACTTAAATGGAACAGAAAGTGTATTATGATGAGGTAGTTCGCGTGATACTGAAACGTACACCGCGTTAAGGCACGCTCTCTTTACACGATTTCTTGTAGGTACCACCAGCGAGCCCAGAACGTGGTGCCGTAGCTATCAAAATATTTATTTCCCATTCAACCCATTGACCACACGCAAACATAAATTTAACACCAGCAATAACAGTTAACATAACATTATTCTATGCAAAATTCTGTCGGTCAAACATAACGCTATCGTGCGAGTGTTATTGACAAGGCAATTTCACAACTGCTCGTAGGAAGAAATAGGACAACGTAATAAAATACACCTTTACGTTAATCACAATATTATTATTAATTAAATTATATAAAGATCATAAACTTTATGACTGCATGACGGTTAGGTAATACGAAGAACAATATTATTAGTGTCCCTTTAATATTTGATATTGTATCCGACCATTGCAATTATTAAAATTCTCCCACACGCTGTCTATAAGATTGGCAGAAATATCTTAACTTCATATTTAATGTAATTACCTATTGACAAAGCTTTTTTACTTTTATGGTGACTGTATATTTACACACCATAAAAGTATTATATCTACAAGAATTAATTCCCCTTTGTGTGAATCTAAGCGCAGGAAAATATAATTACTATTGCCTAATAGAAATCCGTAAACCAGGAATTCAATGAAGGTTTTTTCTAAAACTACCAATAAGGAAAATTTTATACCTCGTAAAATGCGTCTTTTATTCCAGACGTGACTTTTCGCTGTAATATTTTCTATGGAAAAGCTCAAAACATTAGGTTCCGAGAATATAGAAACCGGGACCACCCCTATGTTCTGATGGTGATCACCGAGGTGGTTTTAGAGAGGTAATAATCCCAGGAGGTCGCGTGCCTTTTGAAAGTTTCACCCCGAAAAACAAAATCCCGAAAATATAGAGTCGGTCGGATTAAAACTTTTCTTGACCGTTTACATCTTCCCTATGATTAATAACATCGTCTTACCCTACACTGTATAAATATAACATAAAATACAAGTATCGGTTACTAAGACTTAATTTTGTTTGATGTAGACTTGAAATCGGCTCGAGAGGATTGACTAAAGCCTCAGACAGACTCTCGAGCAACCTTGTTTACAAGTGGAGTTACTCTGTCTCTACACTCGATCACCTACGTAATTAATTGCTCGTATTAGGGCCAATACAGACCACAGACTGTTGTCTGATTTTTAATAGCGTTTGCAAAACTTATTTAAAATCTTGTCTCGATTTACTGTTTGCGCGTGTTGTCATTTCTTAAATTCTACTTAACTATCCAATTTGACGGACAAAAAAATTCCATCAGGATAACCAACCATTCACATATTATTCAGAAAACAAGGTAACATTTGAATAACTCTCCCAATTATGGAACTCGGCTTTTCCGCATGTTGCACGAAACTTTTTTGCGAACATTGATATAAAGTTCATAGTTCATTTTTCAAAATGTTTTGTTATTATTCATAGGTAGTAAAAAGTTTAATTCATCGTTCGTTCGGATTTTCACGCTTTTACCAGAAAAGTTTCGACTCAGACAGCGGGGGTATTCTTTAATGCGATTCCCACATAAAATACATTATAGAAACTAAATCAGGCATTTTTTGTTACTACAATCAGTTTGTACAGTCGGTGAGGTGCGTAGTACTCGCGCAACCGGCATGCATATACATGCATGCCGGTTGCGCGGGTACTACACACGACGTGGTCATACGACCAGAAGGTCAATTCTCTCTAATTTAAAACGTTCAAAATCTAGTCGCAGTCTCATCTCGGCGACAAGGAAATTTGAGGTACCAGATTGAGACTGAGATCAGACTATGAACGTTCTTAAAATTACGAGAATTACCCCTCTGATGTACGAGTATGAACGTAAGCAAGGCAAAAGGATTATGTAAGGATCGTAAGCAGTTGGCGTTCTGTAGTTTTTTCTGCCTACCACCATGGGATGAAGGCGTGAGTTTATGTGTGTTTTTAGATAATATAAACGAATGGCTGTTTATAGTACCTACCTACCTATTTATGTACAGTCAACAAAAGAGATAAGTATGCAGGATCGTCGGATATAGTTGAAGTTTAGTAAGAAACCAATGGATACTATCGACTGAAATTTAATTTGATAAATGAGCTGTTTGTTTTCTATTAATAAAGTTAAATTTTATTCGAGAACGTTCATCAGTTTCTTACTAAACTTCAACTATATCCGACGATCCTGCATACTTATCTCTTTTGTTGAGTGTACGTAGGATTAGGAAGTTATTAGAAACAGCCATCACACGTTTAGTTTCTGAAGAAAAATATCTTCAGGCAATCGTGTGATGGCGGTCTATCAAAAGATCGTATGGAGGGACTATTAATTTGATTAATTTCACACCTAGGCAGTGTTGATAGTGACGTCTGTCAAGGCATAATTAATCTGAATCAATTATCCGTAACTAGGCAGGTATAACCTTAACGTGATTAGTTACGTTTCAGGGTAAAAAAGTATAAAATGATGAAGTAAAACGAGAATTTCTACATACTACATTTTGTTTTCAAATTTCATATTCCTCTATGTTCTAATTTTCACATACCTGAATCCTAGCGCTACTAGTTTTATTTCTATTTTTCTGTGTAATCATTTATTTTTGAGAATACTAGTTGTAAGTCCAAGACTAATTGCACGCGTTGCTAAAGCTTTATTAAGTTGAAAAAAAAAACAAATCTATACATCCCCTCTTTTAAAATTCTCTACCCAAGGTGAACTTAAAGAAAATTAAGTAATGAAAATATCATTTCCACAAACTACAGTGACAAAGCCAGTTTTTTATAAAAACTTGCCTCGTTATCTATATGAAAAGTATGTCCGAACGAACATCAACAAAGATTGGAATTACGAGAAAAAGGGCTAAAAAGCTATCTGTGATCGCGTTGTATATCGATGTAGGGAAGCTGTGGGTTCGATATTACCTTGCCGGTATGTAAATAGATCATTACAAGAGCATTTACACCTTCGACCGTTGGGAGCGCAGCACATTTGTATAGCATCATGTTGGTATGCGTCGCGTAGTGGTAAGCAATCTTAACGCTACGATCGTAGCCTGAGATAAAACGCATGGCAGATGCCTATTTTGGATTATAGGTCGTTGTGAATTATGCACGTGTAGGCTTTTTTATATTGTTTCTTTTTTAGAGTACCGCGTATAAGGGAAACGGAACGCTTTTGCTTGGTGTTATAAATTCTATGACAATAAGTAGACTTTACCTACTTTAATGCCATGTTCTAGGTATAAAAGAATATTTGTAGATAACTTTTTAGATATAGCATAGTGATTGACATATTGTCACAGCTTTTAAAACGTTTAATTAATCTTAATTATTTAATTCAAAAACTAATAGCATAGCACACATGCATATACAATCCAGAACCCCTTTATTTAAGGAACCACAGTCTAAATAAATGTTGTCAGTATCTCCGTCTGTGTTCACTAAATAACATTTACCTAATGAGGCTATGTCGTAATATAAATCACGCTGAACGACTCTGACTGTACAGTCATTATACTTTTGCCCACGAGCACGACTTCTACGTTATGCTGCAAGAACTTTTGTTATGCCAATGTTTTATGTATATACTTACCTAAGAGCCGTATCAAAAGGAATTTATTGACACATTTACATCATTTTAGGGAGTGGAGTCGAGTTGGATTTGTAGTGTTATTACATTTTGCTATTGAAGTAAGGGCTGATAGGCTTGTTTCTAAGAATGAAGGTCTTTTATCTACCAATTTTGGATTTACCTACTATGATTGCTTGTGAGGAGCTTTTGGCTATGTAATACCGCCTCACGGGTCGATTGATCAGGTTAAGCTACGCTTGCCGCGGTTGGTGCGTGGATGGATGACCGTCTTCACATACCAAGACCCTTCGTGCCTCGGAAAGTACGTTAACCCGTTGGTTCTGGCTGTCATTCGTAGATCTTTGACAGTTGTTACGGGTCGTCAAAAGCCCGAAAGTCTGACAACCAGTCTTACCAAGGGGAAGCAGTCGCTCCATATAAAATACGGTATTCAGCTACATGCGGTTAGACTGGAAGTCGACCCTAACATAGTTGGGGAAAGGCTAGGCAGACTGATTGATATTGATTGCTTAACCCCTAAAGAGCCACGAGCTATTTTACATCGCGTAAAAAAGTAAGATAATATAATTCCGTATCAAGAAATTCATTAATAGAATCAGTAACGTAATAATATTTACCGTTTCGTACGGCTCAGCTTTATCATAAGCCCTTACAGAATTAATCGACCTTGGGAGTCGATTAATTTATATAATGCGCTTTAAAGATAGGCCACCATCAACGTCGGCTTCAAGCCGGGCCTCATTTACACGGGTGATTTACGAGTTCACACACCGGACCCGATCTCACTTAGCAATGATTTATGCGCAACATCTCCCCCTGCCGAGTTAAGCGCATTATCGGACCACATGCCCTATCAACTTTGTAAACCGTTTAAACATTAGTTTAATACACCAGCTGCTACGGTGTGATAGGCGGCCACAATCTTAAATTAAAGGTGGCATTGTGCTTGTAAACGTAGTAAAAAGGTAATATTTTTCTTTCGAACTTTTTATTCGATTTTTAAATTATTACCTACATCGATGCTGCATAAAAGTTTATTTACTTGCAAAAGAAACATGAGTGGGTCTGGTAGAAATTTATTTGAAGCTGGCACGCATTGTACCCACATGTGCAATGCACGCCATTCGGCAAAGTGACGGCTCCCTCGAGACACCCTCGAGACGGCGTGACGACGACCGCCAAAAAATATTTTTGGACCATTTAAATGTAGATGACGCCCTTTTCACCCTTGATTAAAAAAAACTGTAAAAATACCTGTTTAGAACTTTTAGGGTCTTCTTTTTAAGTGCAATTTTTATGAAATTCAGGCCGATCGACTCCCACGCGCAAAGGACATAACAGCCGGCTACAATTTGGTCCGAAATATTGCACACATTACTTACCCACGATGGCCACGAAATACAAACGCGAAATCACGAACACATTCAGCCGTGCGAGTAAATTAAGTCTATCAAGCAGGGACATGATTCCGAAAGTTCACAGGAATCAGGCTCACAGCAATCATACTTAGCGAACATTGAAGCGTATCGAGGGAGACTGTCGCATTGACATCGCGCCGCAAAGGAGACATAAACTACGCTATAAGCGGCTTTCAATTTACGAACAAGCCGCTTGGTTTGACAACGTGAAAGAACAAGTCGTCGTACGTGACAAACATCATGGCTCCTCCCCTCCCGCACTAACGAAGGTACAACTTTGAGAAATAACTATCACCATTGACGTGTATTAGGACTCTGCTAGACTTAATTACGAAGTTAGTTAATGTACACACCTTAATTAACATTTTTAATTAGGTTAGAACGTAACTAGCGCTGTACTCGACTGCTTTTGTTTGTACGACTAATTCAGTAGATATGCATACGTATAACTTTTAGATTTGTGAGGTAAAGAGCGCCACACATCAAACGTGTAGCTTTTACTTAATTTTGTATGTTACAGGTTTATCTTTGTTTAAACATCATCTCGTAAAACAAACGTAAAAATGCAGTTTTAACGGCGCGTTTCATAGAATGATTGAAGAGCTTCCGATAGAGGCCCGTTTTCCATTACAACTTGCACAGAATCGGATTGCACGCGCACAGACACATTAACACTTAATAATGAAACAGTAATAAAGGCTACGAGCTATCAATTACAAGCAATTATGTACGACATCAGAAACAATAATCGGTACAGTCGTTTTAAATTGGATAACGTAAATCCTCATGGTGTTAATTGCTTTATTTATGCTACTAATAAAATCTCGCGGATTTCACATTGACACTCTGATTCACCGCCAGATTATTTGGGACTTGTAAAGGCATTACTATACAAAGTTTCCTTGTTTTTTTATGTTTCTCAAACTTTTTTATGAACCTCCCTCACATTTCACTTAATTTTACTGCCCCTGTTTACCCTCCAGGTACAGTCGTGAACAGATTGCCAAGCCGTTGATTAAATTCAATTACTTTTGTTTTTCAGAATCATAACGTCATAATTTTTTCTACTCTGTAGTAGGCTGAGCTTTACCATTGCAAACATTGTGATATATATGGGGAACACGCAAGACAAAGACATGGTATTTAAGCATATATTTATTATGCATTTGCATACACAACAAAAGCAGGTACTTATGTCAGAAACTCAGTGAAGAACAAAGACAACCTAAAGACGGGATGTTCACATTGCATTTAAGTTCTCTTCAGTTTATATCCTTAGCGAGATAAAAATACGTAAACATTAACGAGGCGTAAGTGGTCGTCGTGGTGGAATACCTTCTGGTAGCCACTTGACACATATCGGTATTTATCTCGGCGGGTTAATTTTCCGGGTCAGGCCGGCGCGCGGCGGGCGGCCTCCTCGGATGAATTCAATCAGAAGCAACAACCTAAGCAATCTCGACGCCGGCGAAAACGATTGCGGACGAGTGTGTATTGAGTTGACCGCCAGACGAGGGCCGTCGAGGGCCCTCACCTCTACCGCAAACTTGTGCACCGTCATAACAATTTATTCTCCACGACTATCTAGTTCAAGAATATTGAAACACAATTTTATCACTCTTAACCGTACCGAAACCGAAATTAAATTCTGTACTCACTTAAAGTTCATTCAGCGTAAGCACTCGGCAAACTTCAATATACAAAGAGTCCATCGTAAAGTACAACACGAATCTGTGAAGTCAGCGTTTTATTTTTGTTTTGTCTCGGTTTAACCGCGGGTTTGCCGTCATAATAATATAATGTTGTGAATACAAGTGGTGGCCACCGTTTACTTCAGGGCTGCGGGCAACGGTTTAAGTGAAACAGACAGCGAACCACTTAACCTTCGTCTTGTATTTAAAGGGAAGGCTAGGCGTTGAACCCGGCCCACAGTAGTCGTGAATATGAGGTAAAACAAAAAGGGACCCAATTGACTACCTTTATTTTTTCACGGCGAAGTTTACCTGTGAGGGTAAATATGTGTGTAATACAAATGTGTAGGCTTGCTGGGTAGAATGGGTTAGGTACTGACTATAAGGTAAACGTACCAATAGTCGTCGAGTTTTGATATTCGCTGACTTTGAAGAACTGCTGCGTGAGAAGTATTTCATTTATAATGAAACTTTTTGCATGACGAAATAGAAAAATTATCCGTTATTCTAAATAAGTTGTTAATTTTTGTAATTTTTAGGGATAATAAATACTTATTTAAGCAAATGTGAAAAAAGGGCGATTCGTACCAGTACTCGCCAGATTTGTACTAATACTCATCAAAAGGACCCAGTAATCGTCAATTTTTGATGCTAATATGAACTTTCAGGCCTTGAACATAGAGTTCAAGATGATTACACATTAAAACATATTGTGATTGTCTTTCATATGAGTGGCAAGTCTAAGAAACAAAAGGTAGGTAGAAAACCAAATCGCAAGAAATTACTAAAGGTTGTAAGCTGTTAGCAGACTAGGAGTCAATTCCAATATATTTTAGCTTAAAAAATTAAGATATCCAAATCACAGAATCAGTTTTTATCAGAATAAAGGATATCAGTCCATTATATATTAAGTATCTAATGTTTTTTTTTCTTATGTTGTGTATTTTTGTGGTGTACAATAAAGCATATAAATAAATAAATAAATCAGCCATATTAGGCCCAAAACCCAACTTGGCCGGCCAACGAAAAAAATTTATTACCCTGGTCGGGGAAGACCTCCCATTTTTACTATTGCGCCGAATCTCCACAACCGTTCCTTCAGCTGTTTTTTTAAGTTGAAAAATAAAGTTTTATACATTAAAAAAAACCTGATTTTAGAACTATATATGCAAAAAATAGTTATAGTAACACACGCAGAGGTTTGTTGTCATAGTAGGTAATACTTGTTTAAGGTCACCTTTCTTTTATTTTCGCCAATCGGTAGTTAATATATTTTATTAAAATTTATGAAACTAGATTTTTTTCGTAGAAATTTCAAATAATAATAAATTTTATTTCGCTGTCAGTTTGTGTTTTGGGCCCAACTCTGTATGAAACGTGACTGGTCTCCTGTTGACGTGAAAACGTCGTTGCACTTTGTGGTAAATTCAATATGTCTGACCGACAATAACATGTAATATTTCAGCCGCCCTACAAGAATGCTTGGGTAATGATTGAGCATAAAATATATAGGTAATAAATGTACCAAATTTGAAGCAGGATCTAATTTGTGTTTGACGTTACATCGCAAGTGCAGTGCGCCCGACCCTCCTTTTTACTATGCGTCGAAATTTCAATTCCCAAAAAAATGTTTAGCTACTACGTGCTATTGTCAAGAATTGACACAGCACTACTAGGGCCTAAAGAGAATCAACAGAAATATTGGCCGAGTTAAAAATGCATTTGAAGTGGACAATAGCAAAATAATTTCAAATGTCGTCTCATATCGGCCGTAAGTCTGGCCAAAAATGAAAAAATCTCACTAAAAGTAAGCTTGCATCATAAGGAATTCAATGAGCCTCAAAAGCCTAGTACCGAGCAAATACAATAGCTACGGCAGTATCAGAAAACGATAGAAAATCTGCAGCAAGTAGAATAAAAGTTAAAGACGTCGTCTCATATCGACCGTAAATCTGCTTAGAACTGAAAAATATCACATACGGTGAAAGGTTGCTTTATATGAAATGCAATGAGCCTTCTTTTTTCGTGGGGAAATCCTCATGGATAAACTCCGTGTGGGAAGAACTGAGGGTTATGTCGGACTCCTACCGACTTAAACCCCACTGTTCCTTCTAGTACCATGAGTCCGGGGCCCGGGAGATACTTGTACATTCGCCGCGCCTCCGACTAGTATTAACCTAATCAAAAGCCAACGAAAGAAAGTTTTAAGTCATAAGAAACACAATAAGCCTACAAAATCTACTTATGAGCGAATTAAAAAGCTAGGCTAATACCTAAAATCATCGCCAATCGCCATGTTATTAATGGACGGCGCACCGGCCTGTCATCGTGCAAGTATGTGTGAAGATTACGAGAACATTAGGAAGATTCAACGGCAGAAGACTTAGTAAGAAGACACCTCTATATATGTGAGGATTTGATTGGAACTGTAATATCCACGCTCGATCTGAGTGAGGTACTGTTGTTAAACTAGCATCAATTAGCCAAGGCTTATTACAGCTCATTATTATACCTTTCCCAGTAAGGCAGTTTCGGTTAGAACTGAGAATACTTTTTACGAGCCGAGCGAGTGGAGCGCGCTTACGATACAGCGTGCGAAGCGAGCCCTTCCTAGATACAAATAAGCAAAGCACGCTTCATCGCACGATGAGCGCGTTTAATCAAAAGATGGGCTTACTTCTCATGCTGGTCTTAACAGCTTCTTAAACCAGCAGGCGAAGCGAGCCCATCTTCAACACGAGTGAGCTGAACGCACTTACACATGAAAAGAGCGAGCGAAGCGAGCTCTATCACGAGTGAAGCGCGAGCACAGTTTCGTGCCGAGCTAGCGAAGCGAACCCAATGACGCGACGAATAAGCAGAGCACGCATAAGTACTCAAGAAATGAGTGAGTAAAGCGAAAATAGCTTAAGAGAAACCCAGTTTTATCGTCAAATGTAGCCCAAACCTTATTACATGTTTGTAAATACGCCAGCACATCAAGCTACCCGAAACTGTCAAATTTTCCCAATCAACTTTGAACCTTATGCTTTAGCGATAAAGTTGAAAATATTTACAATATGACGAGTTTAGAGGCAAGTATTAAGCGTGTCCCAGTAATCGTCAAAAAAGTACTTAAAATGACGAGATTTGGGTCATTTAGGAATTTTTAGGTACCAATAGATGTCACGTTAAAAAAAAAATACTTTTATGATAAAAGTGTTCTAAATTTCATGTTATATCATTAATAAATTAACTTAACTAATACATCAAACAATCAGACTTAACACATACCCCACTGAAGGTTCGTAAATCAAAACACAAAACTACGTGCTGAGTTTGACATTTAGCAGCTAAACTTGAAAAAATTGTGGGATACACTTTTTAAGTGAGATATCTCAGCCACCATTACAGTTAAAACTCTGTGTTTTATTTTATTTACGCAATATGTTACCAAAAATATGTTGCCATAAAAATGGGCCAGTTAAATGTTTAGTAGAAAAAGATATTGATGTTTTAAGACAATTTGACGACTTCTGGGTCACTGTCGACTTCACCCGCGTTTACCTTACATACCAACTGGTACTGGTTCGTGTAATGTTAGTCGGCGAGTATGCGTACTAAAACTCAAATTACCTACCGTATTAATCACCTACCACGAATCTATGCGATGTGGCATCATCAAGTAGGCTGTCCTGGTAAGACTGGTCGGGACGCAGTCCGTACATAGCATGCGTAATCGCTCACAACTTAGTGGTAATCAATGCCCGCTAAAGTGTCACCGATCCTTGTAGACGCGGAGACGCTCGATAAATTGACTCAATTATTTTACTTTAGAAAGTGTCTGGCTGTCTGTGACCTTAATATAACTTACATTCATGTTAGTGGGCGCGTGCGTACAATATTGTGACTGTTACATTTATCTATATTATTTATTATACATAATGCAGTGCGAGTCCAAAGGTTTGTAACAAACGAATTGTGTGATGCTAAAAACTGCACTCAGCATTTTATCCCACTCTTTATTAAATATACATTTCAACGAAATGATGTAGAAATCTGACAAGAATACAGTTGATATGTGTGCAGGGCAAGAGAATGGATCATAAAGCAAGTCAGTCTTAAATAAGTAGCTTTATATCTCAGAGAACTTTGACGTCGCTCTAGGAATGCAACAGATAGAAACAAGACAATGCTATGAAATGCAAAGATTTATTTTCTTATTTATTTTTTTAAATAAATCACTTGGTTTGAAAAATTAAGAAACAAAAGGTAACAAATCTGCTAATGTTTTACGGTCGGTATCAAATTACAATAGCCACGAAGTAAATCTGAAACGTTTCACTATTGATTGCACAATATTATACTTTCGAGAAAAGACTTGATGTTTAGCGCCGTAAACATTTGTTGGATGGAGCAGTAAAACCTTATACAGTTCAATAAAAATATGTTTGTATGAGGCTCACAATGTGCGACCACCTACAATATGGGTTTATTGTCGTCACGGAGAAGCTCTTCTCTTTACATGGGAAACAGAATACCATATAGTTGCAATGGCAAAATGATGTAACGTCGTAACTTTACTTACTTTTATGTTAAGCGATCTGATTTAGTCAAAATTTCTTTTTATAATTTTATGGCTCGTAACCATCGAGATCAACTTTTAACCACAACTTTCCACTGCATCGTATGGAGGTGGAATTTCCAGTTACTGCTCATTTTCTTCGCTGTGGAACTCAGAGCAAGTGCCGAAATCGCCTTAAATATTTTTACTTTCGCTTTTGTTCTGCAAAAGGATTCTTAAATTAATATTCTCAAGAATTATTGATGGTTGGATTCAAGCACAGATGTAATTTATTCAATTCGTTGGCATAACGACCGAGATCCGGCTAGTTCACGGGACGGTTTAAAGCTAACTAATTTGGTTAATGTTAGTGATGGAAATTTGTGCCAGGAACGTTTTCGCTGGCGCTAATATATGGAACTGACTAGTCGGATTTCAGTTGGAAATGGGTTTAAACGTTTTGCACGTTACGCTCATTAATCTTGTCCAGTTATCTTGAGGGGGGAAAGCAATTTAGTCACGCTAGCTTTATAGATCTTTAATGCAGTCCTTCGACTTGTGGATAACAATGTTTCACACCGTATTACAATTGTTCGCTCGTGTGGTAGTATTTAAGATAAGTGCAACTTTCCTATTAATCTTTCAATAAGTACCTATATGTACCTACTCAAATTATCTAGAATAAAATATAAGTAGCTATTTTCAATTTAAAACACAAAAGCTTGGTACTCGTTTTCGTTTGCCCGCATTTAATTCTGCCCAACTTTCAAGATTCATTTTCTGACACTCTTGCATCTCACGTAACCCTTCATTTGAGGTCAGCATTTCTTGTAAATCCAGCTTATTGTCTTACTTTTATATCATAATGTTTCAATACTTCAACAGCTCTACTCGCCATATTTCAAACATAACATTACACACACGTTAAGAATTTAAACACCTTCACTTACCAACTAATGGAGAAACATTCTGTCATAAACATCGATGTAAAACAATTTGCAACACATAAACCCATGAAATGCATAACATTCTGTCAGCGGTAATGGCCATCGGAAGTTGGTCAATAGATGCCACATTCCATGCAAATGCCATGTCAATGGTCGCCGCATCTTTATAGACTACTGTTCGTGCTGACCATAAGCTCAGCTAATAAGTATGCGGAACATTTCATAAAAATTCACGCTAATATTTCAACTGTAGCAGTAAGACATTGTACTCTTGAAACATGTAACTTTTAACAAGTATTGATGACTGGGAGTACCTTTCACTCGTTGTGAAATCACGATTTCAATTTCCTACCTTGCGCATTTTTGATTAATGGTCCGCGATACTAAATTAAGAGTGATAGCGGTACTCAGCACTGCATTCGTTGCGAAAAATATTGCAACCAACGCCCAGCACTTATTGGAAATTGTTAGCTCATATTACAACAAAGAGGGAACAATAAATACTACTAACGGTTAGGTAATATATTTTTTCCAGAATATAATGTTGTTTCAATTTGCCATTTCGCAAATAAAAACGCTGCAGCAACAGTAAACAAAGTACAGGGACCTAAAGTTACAAATATAGAAAATATTTGCTTTCCAGGTAATACAGTAAGCAGGTTCACTGGTTAAAAGCAAGTTAAGACAACATGAGTAGCTTAAAATATTACCTACAGCTTACAGGTTACAATATAAAATATAATACTATATTAGCTAGTGAGCCCCAAACTAGACAGTTAGTCTGTATTTTGGGGCTCGGATCAGTCGGTCATCAGAATTAATTATTTAAACCAGAAACCAATTTATTCGAGCCCTGACTCGCTCGATAAAAGTATCCTTACAAGTTGTTCAATATTTCAACGCTGAAGCAACGACACGCGACAAGTAATAAATTGTGATTGCCTAAAAGCAATTATAACAGCAGTGTGGTCGCCATTAGACGGGCTCCGATTCTTCACGAGGCTAAAGGGACCGTGGACGCGACACCAGTTATTTGTTTCTCACGCTCGCACCCGCCCACTGCGCCCGCGCCGCTCTGTGCAAACGTGCATCTTGTAAAACTTGTAAACTATAGAGATGCCAGATAACGACACTTGTTATTGATATACTTATCGCTATCTTAACGATATGTTCTGAAATTGATGCAGCCGACTATCTACATAAATATCACGATTAAATTCGAATCCAATGAATATTTTCTGTTGTGTGTATAAAAGGTGTTGAAACACCTCGAGTGAAAATTGGTTTCTAAATGAATCTTAACACCTTTTATCTAGTATTAAAGGATGTTTTATTAAGGGTCAAAACGGACCCGCGCCAAATATTTGCCTAACCCTCATTAAAGGGCAGGAAAACCTAATAATTGTTTTCATAATTACACACTAAGCCGCGAAGGTAAAATGTGGATAATAAATCTTGTGAAGGAATTCTTTGTGATTGTTAGTCAATGATGGCGTGGCAATCGCGTGTTGATGTGAGCGACGCCCACGTCTTTTTCGATTCTAACTAAGGCACTAATTTCTATTACCATTATTGACACGTAATAACGGCGGTGAGCTTCGTGTCGGACTGTGAAACAAAGTCGTAACGATGTTTGGGCTTACACTTGTGAGTCGTACGTGGCGTGTATGACCACCATAAGTGGCGGCCACTTAGATGCACATTAATAAATAATGTCGCATCGGTAGAAGATGTTAATATATTCTTTAAACGTTGTTAAGTGAGTTGTAATCTTGCTTTACTTGTTTCTATATATGGGTGTGACGCGCCCGATCGGGAAAGCTGGCTGTAGTTACGATGAATTTTTCAGTGTAACGGTTGCTGGTAGATACTTTTGCCTTAGCTACTTACCGTACCTAATAATGTAGGTTGGTGTGTACTGAATTATTCAAAACTGACAGAATTCTACGTTGGTAATTGAATTGAATGTGAAATATAATTCGATTATACGAAAAGTCATGTTTAAATTGCTCAGACTCGACTGCGCTTCTGAAGCACCTGAAATTACAACTACAAAAAGTTTCAGTGCAAGATTATGTAATGACTGTAAAGCATATCTATCCAGCGGGGTAATTTCGTAACAGTGGGTTTCATTTTGACAGTTCAACAATATTCATTGCGTTATTTACTTTGTTGAGCAGATACATTTTTCGAACATATGAAGCAATGGATCAGCAATATCCTTCAAAATGATTCAGATTGAGTTCGATAAAGGATGCTGGTTAAAGTGACTGATGAGGTATCAGTTGCAACAAATAACAAACACAAATTTAACATATTTATGAACATGACAAAGCCGAAAACTTGTCACAAAAGTTGAACGGGAAAACCCGTTCAACTAAATTGATATTTTGTTAGTTCTCGCCACGCACGCTACTAAACCTTTCGAGTAGGTATAATGTTCTATAAATTTTCACTCAAAACTTTCAGGGGACCGTGCGAAGTGTGCGAGTGAGCGTCATTAGTCATTTCCTTAGAACTAGTAGCAGGTGAACCGTAAACTTGATCGTTTACGTCATTTCTTAGACAAGTCGAGCTAAACCTGCGCGTCACTGATCTAGACGTCCGGATAAAGTGATCAGTTTCTATTTTTGTTTTACTCCTATAATTATCGGTAAATATTTGCAGAATAAAAAGAAAACAGACTTGAAAGGAAATAAACCGGCCAAGTGCGAGTCGGACTTGCACACGAAGTGTTCCGAAAAACGCCGAAAAAAAATAAGTATCTTGTAGGGAGACTCCTTTTAATTTGTATTAACTTTATTTTATTTTTTGTTGTTATAGCGGCAATAGAAATTACACACTCTGTAAAAATTTCTACCCATTTTGATTACCTAATTAATCGACTAACTTAAACGGTAGGTACTGAAAGTTTTCAAATACCAAAAAGATAAAAGAAAATCACAGAGTACCTAGAAAAAGGCGATCATCATAAGAAGATCAAAAAGTTTTGAGAGGATCTATTAAATATTTCCAAAAGATTTAGTATCCTCTCGACAGAATTTCAGTCACGGCGTCTAATCTCAACGGAGGTTAGCCAGGTGTGCGGAGATATTTTATTGCACCCTGGTATGCGCAAACGCAAAACACAGGTGCAATCCGTCTTCCTTCACTCTCATAGTCCGATGAGTTGGCAATACGACACGACCGGGAAGAGATCGAAACCAACGGCTTTACGTGAATTCCGAGGCACAGCGGCGTCA
Organism: Amphipoea lucens; assembly: GCA_947508005.1. NCBI lineage: Eukaryota > Metazoa > Arthropoda > Insecta > Lepidoptera > Noctuidae > Amphipoea > Amphipoea lucens. The sequence continues at coordinate 11,256,202 of OX382356.1, forward strand.
CCTACCAGACCTAGATAACGCAAGTATCACGAACTGTATGAAAACCAAGCGTGCCATTTTTTGACTACCTACTATGACGTCACAAGCTCGCGCTCTCGCTCACGCTCACCCAGCCAGCAGTACACAGGACTGAGCGCGAAAGTGGCGGCTTACGATTTTTGAACGTAAGCTAGTGCGATTTTTGGCACGCGAAGTAGTTGCTCTTGCGTTATCTAGGTGTATCTATATATCTGTGGGTGTCACAGACTCACCAACTTCAAACTCCGAAGAAATCTCTACTAATGAATTCCTATGGATGATTCCAATAAAACTTAGCCCGACCTGGGAATCGAACCCAGGACCCCACGCTCAGTAGTCGCGCTTGACCTCGATCTCAACCGCGAGACCAACGGGGCAGTTATACAGAAAGATATACAGTAAACACAGTTTATAAATTAGGTACTTACACAACATAACTTTTCATTATGAAACTTCTTTTTTTATATCAATTTTGTAGGATTTATCCTCCAATGAATAGGGTCATTTCTAAAAAAAAAAAAAATTGACACTACGGAAATGCTCTTCCCTACTCGTATAGTATAATTTACGACAGTGATGACTGCCGTGGAACATTATAAAATCCATCATCTGCCTAGCCTATTCCCAACTATGTTGGGGTCGGCTTCCAGTCTAACCGGATGCAGCTGAGTACCTGTATTTTACAAGGAGCGACTGCTTATCTGACCTCCACAACCCAGTTACTGGGTAACACGAAACCCCTTGGTAAGACTGGTTGTCATACTTTCGGGCTTCTGACGACCCATAACAACTGTCAAAGATCCTTGAATGACAGCCCGTGCTCACCGTGCTTTCCGAGACACGGCGGAGTCTTGGTATGTAAAGATGGTCACCCATCCACTAGCTCGTAGCTCAACCTGATCGATCGACCCATGCGGCTGGTATTACTTAGCCACAAGCCCCTCATAAAAAAATCAACACAACATAAAAATACAACATTATAAAATCTTAGCGCAAATTATGAAAGCTTCAAATGCAATATAAACGTACAATCTCTGCATGTGTCGTATAAGCCCATAGATGACCATTAATAATTAAGGACGTGTTTATACATGGTGTTCACAAACGAGCGCTAACCAGGCGTGCAAGCGATACTTAGTTAAAATCACGATAGGTTAATCTCATTGTTATATTAAGGGTCGCAAACAATAGCTTCAATTTGATTTAGACCATCAATACACACCGAGCCATTATATTGAGGCATTAACTGAACTAATATCAGCCTAATATCAGCGGAACGCGGGAGGTAATTATGACGTAATCGACTATCGATGCCACGAACACCCACCAATATATCCTGTATTTATCGCGTCAGCGAAACCTTGTTATAATCTCGGTCGATTTATTAATAAACTTACGCTGACTAAAATGTTTACCCTCTCTAAATTAGGAGGTTTGTAAATAACAGTCAGTTATTTTTAGGTGGACCCGACATATTTGATTTTAAATATGATACATTTTCAACGAATTCGCGGCTCCAAAATAGTTGAAAACCCCTGGAGGCAGATATGGGTATACGTGGGATGATTAAATAGAAACGGTTCGCGAAAAAAAAAGTGGAGCAAATCTATCCACTATTTTAAACCCCGTTCCGTTACAAAAATGGAATAACTAAACTTATAAAATTTTCATCTGCAACGATGCTCACTCAGCCTCTAAATACGTCGGGGTCATTACTTTGAGAGCGACCACCGCAGTGTAATCTTCCGATAGCTTAATGAATCAGGACATTATGTTGGACGAGAGGACCGGTCTGCGGACATTACCATGAATTGTCCCATCACTACAGGGGGTCATTTTATTGAGTAGGTAAACGTGGAGCCGTCCTAGCGGGACTGACCTTAAATATAGCCAAGAGATCACTAACTATTAACGGTCGTAAACTAGTGCTGTGTACTCGGTAGATGGCGCTACTACCCGGAGTACGACCATCTACTTGTACTTACATGGTAATAAAAATTGTATAAAAAGGTTTAACCTTTTATACAATTTTTATCCCTTAGTAGCTAAAGTTCCGTCATGGGGATAAAGGTGTACAATAATATACTTTGTATTTGTTTGATAAATAATGTTGTAGAGGAAAGACAAATACCTACCTAGTTTGTTTGGATAAAGAAGAAAAGAACAATCCGAATTTATTTACTTAGTGCGGAAACAATCCCGAAATAGTACACAATTTTGCCTTGACTTCAGGGAACGGTAAATAAAGAAAACATCTTAAAAAGAAAGTCTTTTCGAGTAATCAGATCTACATTTTCTTTATGTTTAAATGAGCGTAACATGCTTTATTTAAGCTGAGCGCTATCGATATTTATAAGGTACAAAATAATCACGGCGTATGAGTCACGGCGTGAGAAGAGTCGTGGAGCGTCGCAGGCGCAGCGCGTGGGCGAGCCGGTCCTGCGCACACGCAGCCGTACTAACAAATTACGTTTACCCACAACAATCCAAGTCCACGAGTAACTTAATGTACCGTGCATCCACTGGAGCCGTAGATACACTCAGAATTATTATATTATACGGATAATACGGACATTTGAATGCGTGAGAAATGTTTAAGCAGACATCTGCTGAACGTTCAGAAAGCACAGTTGAAACATTTCCAGGATACATTGTAAGTGGAACAGACCAGAAATATACTGAACACCATTTGTATTCGTGTTTTAAACACTTTGCCACGAATACGTCGGAAAACAAACAGTTGGTAACATAAAACAATAAAATGCGTTGTTATTGCAGATTTGTTATCAAATAGATAGAACTATTGTAAGTGTGCTACGAAGATAAGATTATTGTATTTAATACATGTTAAATAAGAGAATTTAATCTGAAAGGCAATAAGTGAGAGGATTATTATTTCACTAGATATATCAGCGTCATAAAAGGCATTAGCTAAATCGAATAGTCGTAAAATGTATTTATGTAAATTTCTTGTTAAAAATTAGTAGCATATAATAATTTTATAACATTTCTAGCTTCTGCCCACGACTTCGTCCGTGTGAAATTCATACTTTCCTCTAAAAATGTATGTAAGATCTTTATCATTTATTTAGGTTAATAAGTATTCGGGCTATACTTATCTAAGTAAACAACACACGTCTACTCTTCCAGTGACCCTCTCTTCAAATAGCCAACACACGTTTTTACACCAAAAATCTAAAAATAACATTCCCAAAACTTAATCAGAAAATTGTCAGAACCGCATCCTATCCAGCGATTTCTGAGTGAACCAAGACCCTGAAGAAAACATAATCACCAAATACCTACTTACAGAAAATGAAATTACTTCTGCACAAGCCAGATGGGTCTCTGTGAAATGCTGCTAGGGTCCTGCTAAATAGCCGATCACACTAATCACCAGGATTATTCTTAGATCACTGCATATATAAGGTGCCATAAAAATATCTGCCACGGCTTCAATGGGAGACAGTATTCTGTATATAGATTACAAGAGTAAAGATACATTATTGATCTTATATCATAATTTTTTTCATACAAAAAAATGTGCGTATATATTTGAATTGATTTAGTTGCATGAGACCGTCCCATAGTAATTAGCTGTTGCCGCACCGTCGTTTCATTTCGCAAAATGTGACGAAGCGACACATCGCGCGTAGTTTGTGAACCACGTTATGCAGAATAGAGTAAATGTTTATTTAATTTCTTTATTTTCTCAAATTGATTTAACTATTCCGGGGTACAAAATGTCTTCACTACTGTAATCTATAAACAAAATACTGTCTCCCATCGAAGCCGTGGTAGATATTTTTAAAGCACCTTATATACAGACTACCGGCAGTATTATCTCTCCTTTCTCTCTAAATCCATCCAAAGATTGTCTTTAAAAGATCGCTTTAGCGATAAGACCGCCCATTAATTAAGTCGCCCTTTTTAAAATTTCTACATTTTTATCTCTAATATTTATGGTGTACATAATAAAGAATATCCTATTCTATATCAATATAGAGCTTTCCGAACTTTTGAAGGTACTATTTACAGGAATTGAGTGTCCCAAACATATCTGTATTTTGTACCCTCTTTGAGATTTATCTTTAGGGTAGGCAAAAGCACTCAGAGACAAGACAGAGGCTTTGGGACAGATTTTTTTTATACATTCATACTAATATTATAAATGCGAAAGTATGTCTTTCTGTCTGCCTGTTACCTCTTCACGCTTAAACCGCTGAACTGATTTAGATGAAATTTGGTATAGAGATAGTTTGAGTCCCGGGAAAGGACATAGAACTTTTATTCCGATATTTCCACGGGATCGACACTTATGCTGGTGAAACCGCGGGACGCTGCTATTGTGGATATAAAACAAACATGCATCTGACAAAACACATTAAAAATCCAATTTTCGTGATTATGACCACATGTCCGAGTATTCTTATTGGCGCTCGGTACCACACTTGGTACAATACTGCAGCCCAACTTCTTGACATATCTAAAGCGGATATCCCAACTTACGTATTGCAAAATAAAGGGGATGTCTTTTTCCTTCTGAAACCGCGACTTGATGCGATGTCGTTTGATAAGTATACAAAATAGGTATATAGGAAAAAGTTAAGTTATTTAATCATTTAATTTCTTAGCAAGTATCTGGTGTATATACCTAGTTAGTTATAAGTAAATAAATGCTTGGTATAAAGAATATTGGGTAAAAAAATCATACCTACCTAAGGTATGATTTTTTTACCCAATATTCTTTGAAACCATGACTTTACACATAAATAAGTGCTGTGTCAAAAGTCAGGCAAAACTACAACTAGAAAATAGATATTAAGTGTTCCAAGGACTGCCTAAAAAAATTGATGATATAAATTCTTCTGGGCAATTTTATGACGATTTCATTATGAATATTCAACAACCTCATTAGTTGAATTCGCGACTGCGTGGAACGGATTACCTAGGTAGGTATGTGGTTTAGGATTTCGGAATGGAAATTAATTGCGTTATCAGATGGTCAACTCCCAATGCTAATCATAGGTACAGACTCCAGGACATCAAGCTACTACTGTCAAATTTCTTTAATAGATTTTCAACTTTATTCCTAAAGAGTAAGGTTCAAAGTTGATTGGGAAAATTAGACAGTTTCGGGTAGCTTGTTCTGCTGGCATGTGTGCCATCTTCTTATCAATGAGCAGACTTAAAACATTAATTAGTAACCCGAAACGTTACAAGAATCGCTGGTGGCGAAGTATTAAGTTTACTCAGTCAGTAAGATTGGTACCCAAGTGGACTGCCCGGGGTGCGCCAGATAGTTTTATTATCATCGTGGTTTTTTACCCGTATTTGCAGCTTCCACTATGTTTTTTTTCACAAGGTACTGGTTTTTTGTGCTATCCAGTATCTAAATATGGATTTTAATTATTCAGGCTATACGTATTGGTAGGAAAATTAATTGTTTATCAAATTACACACTACGTCAATTGGCCATGTTATAGTCATTTCATACGAGTGTCAAAGAATGACAGTTGTGATTTAATTAAACGGACAATTCAAGTTAGCATTCAATTTGATACATAATTAATTTCCTTGCCTTTACAATTTATACCAATAGAAGGATTTTGTTCCCTCTATGTAGTATCTAGGACTGCGCGCTAAAACGAATGTGCTCACAGCGCAAGCGTGGCCCATAGGTTTAGCACAAGGATTATAATCACACGCACGTGTGCACATTCAGAATCACTACATGTGCGTAGATCACAGATTATTACGAGATCTCGTGACGAGAAACTCAGATGTGCATGTTAGTCTTGCTTGAAATTATACGCGGGTAGTTTTATCTTCTTAAAAATCGTGTCTGTTTTTAGTTGCTTATTTATTTACTATTCCCACTTACGTTTTTACAGATGGGACTCAATAAAACAATATTGTCACAATTTCCACACTTAGAGACATCACCCAAACACCAATTAAACATCACCACCAACAAAAATAAAATATTTTTATACTGCCATATTTTGACTGACAGGGTCCAAAATACCTGTCGATTATGTACCTAAGTACTATAATAGGTTCTGGAACAGGGAAGAATAAAGTACGAAGAGTCTTATGCCCTAAGTGGGAGGGATGACCAGGCTGTAATGTGTGTACAGGCTTTCATGGAGAAACTGATGCCGTCAACGGATTAAGGGATATATTAAGATATTAAGGGATGATTTTTCAATCGACCGATAATTTTTATTCGTTGAATAAAATTGACGTCTGACAGTTTTTTTTTACGGAAGAACTGTCAATAATTCAAAATTATTCCTCCGAGAAAGTTATCTGTCGTTGGAAAAATCAGCCCTAAGTCTGGTACAATTTGGTAAAATAGCTCAAAAAATAAAACTAACAGAAGAAGAAACAGAAAATTAATTAAATTATTTGACTTTCATCGTTTGATTAGAAATACATAAAACCGTAAAATTCTAGTGTTAATACATTCACTAAACAATCTAGAATTTTCTCATTTTACAAGCAACACAAACTTCTGAATATAAAAATTATGGGTATGAATACTTCCAATTATCGTACAATCAATAATAAGTATTAATTAGTTAACATGCTGACTTTTATTTGGCTGTATCAGTATCAAAAAGCTTTAGTTCGATCAGGTACCTATGTCCTACTAGACATAACACTTTTTTCAACACACTTGCTCGTAAAATGGCTCTTAATGCACAGCTTTTAGATCCATAATGCAGTGTATTACAAACGCGTGCTTTTTCTTTACGTTACGGTACTTGTGCTTTATTTCCACAGATAACTATTTAATTTACTAGTCGGAGGTCGGAGAAGTGCGTTTTTTTTTTAATCTCTTCAAAGAGACTTCATGCCAAAAAGAATCCGCGAGCCATATTTTACTTTTTTTTTTAAATAGTCTGAATTGTCCTTGGTTCCAAGATGAACTAAAATTTATTTACCTTAAGATGAATGCGCAGTTGTAGCCCACGAAATTAAATTTTTCTAACGTTTTTTGCAATTTTCAGGTCAGTGTCAGGTTGTATCTTGATCAAAATATGATTCGCGACTATAACATATACGTATTTACAGAATTATAATAATTAGAATCATTAAATACATCTTTCTAAGTTAGATTTGTTCCATAAGAACAAATCTCTTATGGAAAAGTTCTTAGGGAACAAATCTAACTTAAATATACATATTAATGATTCTAATGACTATAATTCTTTAAATACATATCTATTGTATAAATATACATTTTGATCAAGATACAACCTGATACTGACCTGCGAATAGTAAAAAACTTAAAAAAAAAATTCGCGGTCTACCACTGCGCATTCACCTAAGGGTGCATCCACACATAGCGAGGCATGTGCCGCAAAAATGATTTTTTTATATGTATGGTGGCCTCAGGCTGAGGCATCTAACATACAAAAAAAAGCACTGGCGGCGCATGGCTCGCTCTGTCTGGATGCACCTTATAATTTTCCATCGTCCCTCCCGTAACCAAACGGAAAAGACCACTGGCGTTCTATTATTGCGGATTCTCACTGAATTAATGTATATTTCTCTATGCAATTAGTACTTTCTAATTCCATACTAACTAAACTACAATTTGACATACGACAACACTACGATCAGTCCTTAACATTATTTTGTGTTTATTATATTTTTTCTATAGGCTGTATATCGGTTCTGTCTTTGCCTTTATAAGTAAATAAACGCGCGCCGCGCTAGCAATGCGCGCGCAGGTGTAGGAATGACCATTACTTACTCTATGGGTAAACCTGCGCGCGCACGTCAGCACGGCGCGCGGAATGACAAACCAAGCCCGCCATTATCCATACAAGTTAATATTTAACAATACAAGTCTGTTTTTTTCCTCACAAGTGTGTTGAAAAACGTCGTATGATACGCGTGTGTATTGATAATTAAACTCTCGGCTACCTTATCGCGCCTCTAGTTTAATGATCAACATAGCACACATGTATCATAATGTACTATATGAGACACAGTTCTATAAACATGTAGAAATATGCCTACACGTTTAAATTATATTGTTACTAGCTGAACCAACAAACTTCGTATCGCCTCAGAATCAATAAGAACAAATGTATGAGAAAATGAATTATCTCCATTATAAATTTATTCGTGGATCAACAAATCCTATAAATTAGTCCAGCTGTTCTTTAGTTATAAATGGTGTAACTAACCCGACTTTGTTTTATGTATATAGATGTCTGGTTTTTTTTATGACTTCAATTTACTTGTTCTGATATAATACAATTATTATCAAAGACCAATTTATGAAGGTGAAAATGATAACGTTCAAATAGATAATTTTTATCTCTTTGATATTATCTTTACAATTTAGTATTTCACATGATGGTTCCACGATATTAAGGATCAACATAAATGGCTTTATTTCACTTAAAACTTCCTTCAATACTAGAAACAATAAAAGTCTAGAACTGAAAACACTGTTTACTTACGTCATGAGCAAATAAGTGAAAACACAATATTTCAAAAAAGTTCTGTGCATATAGTAAAACGAGTTACCTACTGCAAATTATACAAAGATTTCTAGATATGACGACTATGGCTACTTAAGAAGTCGATGTGCACTAAGACCTAGTTCAAACAAGCTAGGGTTAGGTGCAGCCTCACCTCAATTTATTCACTTAACCTGACCCATGCGGACGTAAACAAATATATCTACATTTACGTCATTTACATCTCGCCGGTCGCCACGTGGTATGCATCTTGATATAGCCGAATTGTCCACGTATTACTTACATTGATATTCATCGGAGGGAATATTTGCATATATCATAGATTGGCAACGATAGTCTGTACTTTAGGTAATGTTACTATAATTGCACATGTCTTTAATTACATATCCAAGTACCTATTTGACAAATTAATATATTATTTCTAATTTATACATACCTAAACTATTTATTTTTTTATTCGCACATTGCTAATCTTATACGTTATCTTACAGAGTACTTTAGACTGTTATCTGTCAAGGCTACGCTCTTTTTGTTTGTACATACATAACTCATTACTTACATAAATATCGCTTCCTCTGACTAAATTTCAGTGGGAATACGTCTTCCATATCGAGAACACTGTTTATAATCAAAACAAAATGAGTCCAACAGAAAGTACGCGCGGAATTATTTATAAAGATCAACCGTATTCCATACCGTCACATATGAATTGTGGAAAAATGGCCATTGATAACATGTTGAGGTCTAAAGACAAAGTTGCTTTGGTAAGGAATAGAAGTGAAAATAGTGTTTAGGATGAGTTTTCTTCAAATGTGTTTTTAATTGAAAATGTTTTGAATGTCGAAGATCAATGGGATGACAGGGGAACAAATAACGTTCGGTGAGTTGGTGCAGTTGGTAGTGAACGCTGCCTCGTCGCTAATGCGCTTAGGTGTGGAACGTGATGAAGTGGTCGCCGTGTGCAGTGAGAACAGAATGGAATTCTTGATTACTTCGATCGCTGCGTGGTGTAGTGGTGCTACTGTGACTTTTCTCAACGCTGCCTACGGCAAAAGTGAGTTTTAAGAAGCTGAGTTCGGTCTTCGCTTACTTTTTGTTTCAATTTTAAAGTCATCATTGTTTAATTTACTTTTGAATTTTAAGTAGACTAAAGGGTTAAATCGCCTTTAAGAGTTAGCAAGTTTATTATTTATCTTAAAGATTTAAAGTCTTATTACTTAAAAGTAAAATTTAAAACATCCGTTTCTTTTTCCAGATGAATTGGTGCATACGATGGGAATCTCTAAGCCAAAGTATTTGTTCCTCTCACCTGAGACTTACAAAAAATTTTACGAGACCATGGCTGGTACAAACCTAGTGGATAAAATCTTCATTTTTGGTGATTCTGTCAATGATCCAAAACTTTTAAAGTTTAACGATCTAATTAAAACATATATTAATGTTAATACTTTCAAACCAGTCACCGATCCTATTAATGGTAAGAATAAGAACACAATAATTCTAATTGATAATTAATTTTAATACCTTGTAAATGTTAAAATGGGTTCTGTCCAAGTTGGGACGAGAAAGTCCGCAGTAAACCCTTTTCTGTTTTTAACACTGCCTCAGGGGGGGACAGAGAAGTATTTCGTGAATTGATACAAAGAAAATAATAATTACTAATTTCAATAGAACTCAGCTTGATTTCACACCTGAATAAGTAATACTTTACATAATTCAAATTAAATATTTTTACAACACTATTGTAGATTTCAGCTTTGGCTGCAACATTATTCAAGTTATTTTACTAATATATTTAAACATGTTTCACGAAAGCTACTGCATTTCATAGGGTTGGCACGAACTGCTTTAATACTGTACTCGTCCGGCACAACTGGGCTACCCAAAGGAGCTAAGCTGTCACACCTCAATTTAATCACTACTTTTAATCAGCCTTGGTGAGCTATATGAATTTGCTTATATATCCTTTTTTCTTTATTTTCTGTATCATCGATATTGCCCACTTATGGTAAAAAGTTGTCAATGATTTGTTTTTGCAACTAAATCTTCAATGTAATACGTACCTATAATTTACAGGTACAACTTGATTGTAATATTAGAACTTACTTAGAAAATCGTAAATTACTTAGAATTTTATTAAATAGACTACACGATTATTTTAAATGTATACCTAATTACAAAATTTACTGATACAGCAATTTGACCAAAGATCTCACCACTCTGTCGATCGCACCGTGGTCCAACACCGTTGGCATCATGTGTACAATGGATAACCTAGTTCACAACCAAACTGTACTATACTTAGCTGGATTCAAAGAAGAGCAATACCTATCATGTATTCAAAAATATAGAGTAAGTTATAAAACAACTGTTACACAAAAATTATACAACAACTTATTCATATTTTAATATGGCAATTATTTTCCAGGTGGGATCATTATTAGCGGTACCTCCACTAGTAGTAATGCTTTCGAAATCAGCAATTGTAAAGAATTACGACGTGAGTTCGGTTGATTCAATACACTGCGGAGGAGCACCTATAGATTTAGCGGTTATTGATGAAGTGAAAAAAAGGTACAATAACGAATTAATAACCCCACTGGTGAACCAAGAAATGAACCTTCAAGAAGTAGAATTTTTCATTTGTTTGCTTTTCAACAGATTCAAGGGTCTAAAATACTTTTTACAAGGCTACGGAATGACAGAAACTACAGGAGCATTAACTGAAGAAACAGACACAGAGTATAAAACAGGAAGTGTCGGCAAAGTTGTTCTTGGAAATATCGTTAAGGTAAAAACATTACCGATTCAATTGAAACGTCTTTAACTCGGGGTACTAATGAAATTGCCTTTCAGATAGCAGACGTCGAAACTGGAAAAACCTTAGGACCTAATCAGGAAGGCGAAGTTCGCGTAAAAGGTCCTACGTTGTTTGCTGGTTATATTGGAAAAAACTTGAAGGATGATCAAGACGAAGAGGGATTTTTTAGAACTGGAGATATTTGTTACTATGACGAGGATGGCTACTTTTACTTTGTAGATAGAATTAAAGAACTGATCAAGTATAAAGCTGGACAAGTAAGTAGTCAGATCTAAATTAGCACAGCAATGACACACAGAAATGTTTTGTAATTGTTATAATTTGGCAGGTCGCCCCATCAGAGTTAGAAGCGATATTGCTCCAGCATCCAGGTGTAAAAGACGTAGGTGTAGTCGGCAAGCCAGACCCCCTTGTTGGAGAACTCCCAACAGCTTTTGTGGTAAAAACCCCAGGATCTGCAGCCACTGACAAAGAACTTATCGATTTCGTTGCTGGAAAGGTAACTTTGAAAATAATTCTTTATTTGGCTTTGGAGCAATTTTATAGACCTTTGTTATCCCTATCAGATATTGTCACCAGATCATTAAGTTGTTTATGATACTCACATAATATTTTTCCAGATAATGCCGGATCTATGCCAATAAAAAATATCACAAAATAACACTGATAATTGCATTTACTTAATTTCACAGTACACATTATAATATTTTAGAACTTTAGGGCTTTTATGGGCTAAATATCAATCTAAAGCCTTTAAAAGCTATTTATTATTATGTATTCAGTACGCGGGTAATATTAATAACTGAAATTATGAATGTACATGAAGACTAATAAATTTACAATTTACGAAAATGACAATTTAAAGCATCACACGCACTGCACATTACATTTACCTATCAGAAATCGAAATTGAATTGGCAAAAGGTCTTATACATCGATAGGTGACTGCATTGATTATTCCTACCAGGTACAAACAAATCCCTACCCACAAGCAAAATTATAGGCACAACATTTAATTAGCTATGCATGTAGTATGATAAAAATATTAGGATGAGATACAGATAGAAAGGCAATTACAATGCAAGTACTACCATAATCATCAACGACCACACGTCAGCAGTAGATATTGTATCTACAGATAAGTGTTTATGGTGGGTTATAGATAACAATAGATTTGAAGGTGGCCCGTTTATAATGATTCTTTCAGCGTCTTAACTGTATCTCAGAAAAATCTGAAATAAATGACAGACATGGTGTAAGCTGTGTCAAAATTTTCAGAATATACAGGGTCTAATTAAATTACCTAACTATCGAAACTCTGCAGGCATGATGATCGATATCTAAACATGATAAAACAAAAATACCTACTCACTTGGCCGCATTAAGGTGATATATTGAAATAAATGTGTTTTTTATTTCGTGTAATTTGTTGAGTATGAGGAATAGGAATTTAACATTTTGGTGTATGTGTTTTGACTCTTTGGTCTAGTATCATGTAAAAGAAATACACGATTCGATGAATTTTTCTCGATACAAAAAAATTGCAAAGTTATATCTATTTTTTTACTTTTCGACATCACGGCGTACCGCTTAAGAGATATTCAATGGAATTTACTTTAAAACATAGATAATTATCATATCAATGTTTACTCATAATAGTTTTAAAAATTCAATTATTTTCTTAAAAAAGGAGTATATTCGTTTTCGCACATACGTCGTTTTATTCCGAGCGCACGCGCATTATAGCCACCACTCTTCTTCTAGGCTCAAATCACACCGAGATGGCAGCGAAGCGGCGAGCAGTTTCAGTGTCATATAATTTTAAACTTTATCTTCATTACTATAATACATAGTATCGCTAGAGAAACTTGAGTCGTCGGAGTGCACGCGGCGCCGCGGGCGGCCGCGCGACCTTTCAAGTTTCTCAAGCAATACTATGTATTATAGTAATAAGAATAAAGTTTAAAATTATACGACACTGAAACTGCTCGCCTCTTCGCTTCCATCTCGGTGTGATTTGAGCCTTACGTTTCAAAAGAAATTGCATCACTTTCGCTCGCTTAGTAGGAGCCCGCTGCGCTGCTCGTTTTCGAGGATTTTAGATTTTCGAGGTAGCGCCTTAAATAACTAGATTCCTAAGCCCACGTTCGCACGGACGTAAAAATATCGCGGCGGGATTTTGTCGCGCACTGGTTTTTTAACTCTCGGTTTTGAGCCGAGCATTGAAAATCCAACAGACCGCATTCCGTTACGTCAGAAAAACACACGCTGTTGGATTTTTAACTCTCGACGATAAGCAGAGCGTTGAAATTCCAGAGCACGAACAAAAATCGCCGCCGAAAAAAACACGCCCATGTGCGAACCTGTGCTAACTCTACCTTCGAATAAACTGTGCTTAATTAACGCCATTATTTCCTAATCACCTCCAAAGAAAGAACTAACAGCATCTTTTATTATTTAGGTATCATCGTGGAAACAATTGCGAGGCGGTGTCCATTTCATTGAGGAAATTCCGAAGACTCCCAGCGGAAAAATATTGAGAAGAATATTACGCGAATATCTAAAGAAACCTGTTAGCAAACTATAGGCTGCTTTATTTTGTTTGTTAAGTTGTTTAAGAGAGAAATAATAAAGAGAATTGTAGACTTTAGCAAGCTCCGTATTCATTATGAAACAATATTGCGCAACATGGCTTCAGCAGCATGTTGCTGGCAACGTTATAATATTCCATGTTTCTATAGATAGATACTCGTGTCTGTCTGTGTGACCGAGTTGTTCTTCTAAACTCCGCAACGGATTGTTATGTGCTTTTCATTATCATTTGGAGAATTTATTCCGGAAGGGTTATGTGTATAATACATTAATATTAATGTTACATATTAGGTATATTAAAAAAATCTCGAGATCACTTCGTTGTCCCAAAACATAGGGTACCTACTTTCCGTTGACGTAGAATCATGAAATTTGGCAAGAAGCAATGTCGATTTATTTCCGTTGGATCCCGCTTTTGAATCCCATTTTAATATTTTTGGCGTTGTATCCCGCAAAACATTATTATGTATTTCCGTTGGATCCCGAATTTAAAAAATGCAAGATAATTACGTTTTATTGTCGTTGAATCCCGAAAAGTATTTCCGTTAGATCCCGAATGCTTAAAAAAATCTGAATGCGGGTACTTTCAACAACAAAATTGTTTATAATAAAATGAGGGGTTCACTAATGTTTCACCAAAACTCCATTGAAATTTTTAGTTTACAACCAACGTTTCGTATACTATTTATTTCACAAACAACTCATTTTCATAATCTAGTCGTTTCTGGCACTCGCCGGCCGCTGCCGCGGCACCGCTCGCTTCGCTCGCTCGGCTCGTGCGTAGGGGTCACAGTTTTAACCTAACCTAACCTAACATTGTTTTTTTTTTAATAATTAACCTAATCTAACTAGTTCAGTTCCGGGTAACCCACTAAAAATAATCTCTTTTTAGTGTTTGATAAAGGTAAATCACTTTTCTTCTGAAATGTACACATGTTGTTACAATATGGGATTCAACGGTAATAGCAAACGGGATCCATCGTTAATACCTAAAAAATGGGATTCAAAAGTGGGATCCAACGAAAATAAACGGCAATGTCATGTAGCACAAGTCAAGAAACGTCAACAAAAGTTGATTTGCACTTGACCGGTTTTTTTTAGATATACGATTTATATCTAATTTTAAAAATTATTTATTTTTGCAACAGACACACTTTTGAAATAAAGAAATTACTAAGCAATTTTCTCAACCATATTTTTCCAATAAATACCCGGCTTAAGAAGGCAACAAGTGCATGAAGCAAGTTGCTGACAGTAGTGAGCGAAGGAGTAGTTAATAAACCTAAATGTATCACAATCTCATATGATCTTCATTATCTACGACCTTATAAAGTAAACATCGCATATTATTACTGTATTATAACGCATTTATTATCGTCGTTAATACATCGTTCGCCTTGCAGTAATATTGCATAGGAATAATATTTAATATTATAGTATTATTAAACCTATGGTTCCGTTATTTGGTATCGATTTTTTTTTTGGAAGCACACTCATATGTGCAGTCAGAATAACGAATTCTTTAGCAAATTGAATCCTGAACAGACTATGCCCCATTGGCTAGTGTCCCAAATGTTCGTTTACGTGCAGGTAAACGAACAGCTTGATAATATGAACAACGCCTCTGGCTCTGAAGCGGCAATAAATGTCGCCACCTCTGGGTCCAAACAGGGTGCCAGGGACATTGACGCCAGTCATGCTAGCGAAGGAGGTGGCGGGATGGCTGAGAGAGAGAGCCTCACGTCCCAGCCGCCGCGGGAGACGCTCCGGGCGTCGGGAGCCGCGTGACGACTCCCGGCCACCGTAGGCACGGGCCTGCGGACAGAGAGTAATGGGTAGCTCACCGTCCGATCAGGACCAGGCCCGTGCCGGACGGCGCGTACGTGTTCCACGCGCGCCTCAAAGAGATGTCAGCAAAAAGGAAGGGGCCTGCCAGGGCCGAAGCCTGCCGGGGGTGCGGGATTGTCCGAAAGGGTTACCGCTACCCCGGAACATAAAGGGCTAAGGAAGGAACACGGATGGGTTTTAGTCAGTAAGAGTCTGACACTCCCTTCCGCTTCACCCAGAGCGGGAGGGGTCATTTGATGATTTCTCATCCATAAAAAAGGGACATTGACGCACAAACTGAAACCCTCAACAACATCAACCAACATCTCTGTGGCTCCCAAAAAGAGCAGTTATCTATATTTTTGGTTTATGCGTATCTTACGTGTAGTTATTTCAGAACCACTCAATTAGAAGCGGAAGTTTTAGTGAGACTGTCAGAAACGACTTGCCTTTAACGATATTTGTGCCAAACAACCAAACACATAGATCTACTCACAAATAAACACCTAAATTCGGTATGTAAGTACCTCAGTACGTGTTTACCGCGCCTGTTTAGGAACCGTTCGCGTTCAGACGTAGGTAGACCCGTAATGGTACCTAATAGACCATAAGACATTATAGCTTCGTCCTCGAATGAGTAAATTGCATGGTGTAGTGCGTTCCGAACCCCGCCCACGGTCTCGTGTGAGCCCGTAATGACACGGCAAATGTCCCATTACAATATTTTTACTTTTTTCTAACCGCGACTCGAATGGACCGCGTGATTTATTTTTTTGCGTTGTTAAAGTAATTTGAAATGATTTTGTTTTTTCAAATAATATAATGCTTCTTTTTTAATATTGTTAGTTAAGAATCAGTGAAGTGAAGAAGTGGTTTAGTCTGGAATGGCTAACTTCGGAGCAATTATATTACTTACTTGAAATGTCTTTGAAAGGTCTCAAAAAAAAGGTGTAACCGATTTGATGATATATTGATAGTGTTAAGCAAGTAATAACAGTACACCTGACGTAAGAGCTTACGTCAGGTGTACTTTTGTGCTTTTTATGTTTCGGTGCAAATCAAGATTTCAACACTCGCATGACAAATGTCTTGGCATCTCACTCCAACACATTCGTCACTTTGATGACAAAGCTTATGACACAGATTAAGGTAATATTTCCCCACAGTAATTCTATGTATAAAACAAATAAGTAGGCGTATAATGCCACTGACACTCGACCTTGCACAGATCCTGACTCAGATGTAGACGTGGAACTGTGCCACAAATTATCATACTTAATAGAACAGAACACACTAGTATGCACCATGACGTAATAAACGAAAGCGTATAAAAAGGAAAACAACAAAATTTAAAGAATCCGACGTATAGAGTGACGTGTAATCCAAGCGCTGCGAGTAGTTTATGCGCGCACACGTCAAAAAACAAACATGTGATATCGCCCGATTGTTAAAGACCGATAAAAACTGCGCTGTCAAACATTTTCAAAAGTATCTGTCAGCCTTTGTTTCCTCCGTTCGTTAAATACACAATTTTATTTTTGCTATCTACAGTCAGCGTTAATCATGAGCGAGACAGTTGCCACGATGTTATGCATAAATGTAAAAGCTTTTACCAGCTTTTCATAAAAATAACTTCAGGCTACTCGTTTCATTTTTACCAGAATAAAACTTCGGATACATTTTTAATGGCCCTTCAAATATTCTCGGAACACAGCTAGGCATAAAAACTAACATAAAAGTCCCATAGATATAAAACCATAGAGAAGTAGTATAAAGTGTAAGCGTACACTAGGGAACAATAAAAGCACATAAGTTTATAAGTTGTGTGCACACGTAGTGGTCACACGTAGTGGTCACACGCGCCGACACGTTAGAACACAGTAAACATTTACCTTTCAACGCGGCATTCACTCTATCCAAATCATAAAGTGACAGTGGAAGAGGCTCGTTCAACAGCCGCAGCCGAGGCTTGTTCCCGTTGCTGGAGTCTTCGAAAAATCCGTCACTCAAAAATATTCCCGACGAATGTCTGTACAGTTTATAAGCACACTTGTTCGTCCGAAGCCAGTCAACAAACACTATCGCCCCGTTCAATGTGCGCTCGTCTCCTGAAACAACATGACTCCTCAAATCGTCGATGTTGCCCTTTATGACCAGTCGGATGTACAGTTTGTAAAACATAAATACTTTCGCGGTGGGCTTCGTGCCGCGCTTTATCTTCTTCACGCTCAGGACCCTGGCGGTGAAAATGTATTTAGATTCAGACACGGCTGACGACAGAATCTCGTAGTCATTAGTTATCGTCTCGTTTAAAACACATTTGGAGCCATTTATGTCTTTCTTGCGGTAAACCGTATCCCGTTTCCTCACTTCACCCCTTATACGGATATGGGCATGAATTATCGTGGAGCAGTAAAGCAATAACACTAAAATATTTAGCTTCATTTTGATTGTTATTTAGTTGTTGGGTTCGATGTCATATGTATATCGAAGCCATTTCAGCGGCTTATACGTTAAAACTTTAGAAGTGGCTCGTAAACTCACGTGGAACACAAAGTTGCGCAAGCTGTCGGCGTGGCGCCACCGAGACGCGTGCGCTAGCGCAGCCTCGCGCGCGGACTGGGAGACCTCGCAATTCGATACAACCTTCATCAACGTAAACAAACATGGACTTACGTTACGTTAAACTATGACTCGAGTCGGTAGGTAATTAGTACAGGCCGTGCTAATTGGCATCATGGTTTAAAATGGAAAGTAGCCGTGTATGTCTATATTCCTGTGGTAAAGCCGTGTTAGCAAAAAGCTTTCCCTTTTACTAGTGGTAACTGTTAGTTGAGCAATTTGACACCAAAAGAATTTGAATATCCATTTGAAAGTGCGCTGTCAGCGATAGAGAGCTCGTGGTTCCAGATAACAGATAGGATAGAGCAATACGTGGCACAAGTTAACAGTTATTGCCGAATGCGCCACGCGCCTCCCGCCTGCCCGCCTGCGCCCCTGAATATTCATGTACAAATTCGGGGGTGAACTAGCAGAGAAACTTTCCCTGTGTTTCATACTGCATACTAAAAATTTGAACAACAAATGTGTTTCGAGGTATAATTGCAGCGAAATGTTTTTTGTTCTATTGTGTATTTTGTTTTTTTTTTGGCTTCTAAGGCACTGTTGAAAAAGTATCTTGTACAATGCTCTCTAATGAGTTTCATTGGGCAAATGTGTAGAAATGCGGTTATTGAGGTTAACGACGATAGTAGTTAATAAGAAATATTAGATAGGTACACATAATTTATGTCTAGGAAGAGTTTTATACCATTATGGCAAGGAGGGAATCTATGTAGTAGAACTGTAAACGAAATTTAAAAAATGTTGTTAGTCGTCGTCGCACGTACATAGGTGATTGCAAGCGCTTACACGAGGAATTTGGAAAGTGGTACGAGCGTGGGCGGGCGAGTCGGCTCGCTCGCTTTCTTGACGAATCTTCAACGTCGCACTTTATATTTTGTAACATTTTTCACAGACTATTCTGTTTACCCGTTTACTTTATAGCTACACAAAAACATTTAAGTAGATAACTTGTTCACAAATCACGTCATCATCTCTTTCTGATGCTTGAAAATTACCATTCTTGTCAAACGAAGTTGTGTTGAGTGGACACACAACATAAACTTGTTCGAAGGTTGAATCAGTTGCACTTAATTTCGTTAAACACAATTGTCGGGGCTTCAGATCATTATCGTCCTCCTAATAGAGCATAAAGTAGGTAAGTAGCCGTGTCTATAACAAGATGATAATTGAATATTCCAAACAGATTACTAGCGTAAGATATTTTAATTTTATCGTCATTAAAGGCGCGCAGTATGCAATCAGATGTTCGCTTCGTGTGTGGTACATAGCTATCGTGACGAATATACTCAGTCATTACTTTCTCTACAGTCTATAACGCCTCCTGCGATGATAGTTTTAGATATGAAACCGCCCGGTGAAGCATCGACGTATCAATGCGATGGCATTCCTTAACACATCGCCTCACTGATCATAATATGTAGAATATCTTTGAAAAATCTCCATTGTCGAGGGTTCAGTTGGACTCACGCGAGCTTCTTTAGCATGCGAGCCCTTAAATGCCTAATGAAGCAGATTAAATCGCGTCCGTCTGTGGGTCTCCTAGTTTATCTGTAAGGATTCCCACGGATCGTGCGGCCTCTGGCCTGATACGGATCGTTCGGTCGCAGGCAACGTCGCATTCGCTAACTAAGGCGACGCTGAAGTGATACATAACAACAAAGAGTCACGTGTCAGCGGCTCTACGATGGAGTGTCAGATAGAGCGTGCGATTCACATCCATACGCGCGGGTGTGCGGCGAACAGCCGCGCGGCTGACGGCGGCGGTGCAGACGACCCCGCGATACTCATCTCATCGCCGGATTATGCGAGGCTTAAATTGGATCTTCTTGGAATTTTTAGGTTAAAATGGCTTTCGCAATAAAATTTATTGCAGAGTATTTGACTCGGAATAAAGTCTATTCGTGACCCACAGCGAATTCAATTAAAGAGCATCTCAGCGTAATATTATTTACATTCTTTCCTACTGGGCAACTCTGTTTTATAAAAAGTATAAAAGATATTATAGTAATAAATAAAAGAGGAATTTATAGCATTTCATCAACGTTAAGTAATATTGCAGATTCACAAATTAATCTGCTTGAAATTGTTAAGAAGCCATGAATAAATAAGGACTAGATATTGTATCTACATCGGTATTTGTTTAAGGAGGGGCTTGTGGCTAAGTAATAACAGCCGCACGGGTCGATCGCTCAGGTTAAGCTACGCTTGCCGCGGTTGGTCCGTGGGTGACCGTCTTTACATACCAAAACCCCTCCGTGCCTCGGAAAGCACGTGCTGTTGGTCCCGACTGTCATTCGTGGATCTTTGACAGTCGTTACGGGTCGTCAGAAGCTCGAAAGTCTGACAACCAGTCTTACCAAGGAGTTACGAATTACCCAGTAACTGGGTCGTGGGGGTCAGATAGGCAGTCGCTCCATGTAAAATACTGGTACTCAGCTGCCGGATACAGCTGAGTACCAGTATTTTATAGACTAACGATAGACTGGAAGCCAATCCCAACATAGTCGGGAAAAGGCTAGGCAGATGATGATCGGTATTTGTTTAAGGTGGAATTACACTGTTATTAAACCAATGTTATTTTACAATTACCATTGGCATTTGGAGTGTTTGCTTAGTTAATTAGAATACGTTTGTGTTAACAATAATCTGGTGCGGTATACATTGATTGATCGTGTTCGTTGCGCGCCTATGTTTATGTGAAGCCCGGGCGGGCGAGCAAACGTTCCGATCGCATTCACTCCATTAAGTTAACGAACAGTTGTCAAGATGTCGATCAAAATCGACTTTTAATACGTTCCCGACGTTATGTACGCTATGGATGCAACACCCACACGTTATTGTAAGTTGTATGAAGTTAAACCGATTGCATTGCATTACTTTGCTCGGATTTGTTTTATTTATGTTGCACAGTGCAGATATGAATTTTTATCGCGTGTATTTGATTCGTGTGAATTTTATAGATTGAATGAGGGACTTTTTGAATTCTGCGACTAGCGGCTGTTTATTTTTTTTACGATAACCATGTCATTTAACTGAATAGTAAAATAACTTAGGTATATGAAAAAAAATTTACTTGCTTTCAATCCTTTTTGGTAATTTGACAGTTGAAGGGACAAAAATGATACCTACACGATTCTGACAAAAAAAGAAAGTGAGGTGAAAAATTGAATGAACGAAATTCATCATTCAATTAAACTATGAATACCCATAAGTAGATTCTACTTATGGGTATTCATAGTTTTAATTGAATTGAATAACTTAAGCTTTGAACACATTTGTTCGTTTAATACATAACTAACTCAAACAAAGACATCGCGTTTAAAAGAATCATTGACCTGAAAATAATTTTACGCTTGACCATATAAAGCTAAAAATTAAATCGTTATTTTGTTGTTGTGTTTAATGGTAAAATAATTATTTGCAATATTCCAATAGAACTTGCAAATTTTTTGGAATTTATTTGTGTTTTTATTTACTATTTATTACCATTCATTCTTTTCGCAAATTCATACATTGTTTTGCTTCGAACTGCCGAGTTACTGAATTGTACGTTTGAAAGTCTAAGTATAGCTACGTGGTGTATAGGTAGGTACAGACAACTGCACATTACTGATAACACTTGCACTACGAAAATCGCCCTTAGAGCGAGGTCACACGATGCGTTAACGGTGCGGTGCGGCATCGCACCGCAATTAATTCGTGTTTACTGGTGGTGCGCACCGCAGCGCATCACCCCTCCCCGCCTCGTCTCGCAGATCACAAGTGCGACGCGCCTACGTTGCGACGCCGCACGGCGGCCCAACGCATCGTGTGACATGGCATAGTGATTTGTATGTAGGATGACGTTGCGGCACCACTCCGGCGCCGCACCGCACCGTTAACGCATCGTGTGGCCTCACTCTAACTGCTACGTCGTTACGGCGTACTGTGCCTAACAACAAATTGTTACCACTTAAATATGTGTGGTTGAAGGTGGTATATGTACCATCGACACAGTTAGGAAGGTTGACATGGACTAACCTTTAACAGCAGCATTAATTCTATCCAAATGATAAAGGGTTAACGGAACCGGATCAGTCAGGATCCGAAGTCTAGGAGTGGGTCCTCTGCCCTTGTCTGCGTACGCGCCGTCGCTGAGGAAGATCGCGGAGAGGCGCGGCCGCGGCGCCGGCGCACACGACTCCCGCGCACGAGGACGCTCCACCATCAACGTCGAACCACTCAAAGTCTCCTGCGACCCTTCTAACTTCACGAACGTCCTCAAATCACTCATATCCCCCTTCAATAGTCTTCTCAAATACACTGTGTACAAATTAGACTTTTTCCTCGAAGACTCATCCTCTGATCGAAACTTCTTCACATTCAGAACTTTGCCAGTAAAAATATACTTCGATTTCCCTATCGCTTCCATCAAGGACCACTCATCATTGATAATCGTCTCATTGAAGTCACAGGGCGGCAGCACGGCGCGGTGCCGCCTGTGCGACGAGTATCTTTTCCTTACTTTGCCGCGGATCCTGATCTCGCCACCGACGACGATCGCCAGCGCGATAACATAAACAATAAGCATCGAGGACTTCATAGCGCAGAATCGTTGGTTAACACTCCTGAATGCGGTCGCAACAAATGTATCTGTCACATTATGCACGTTATTTATGTCCACAGAAGCGTATAAAGTGGCGGCGACGACTTATTAAAGGGTCGAGGCGTTGACATCTCACTAACAGAAAGACATCAAATTGAATATTTAAAACCCTGATAGGATCAGTTTTTTATGCGAGGAATAAAAGTCATTTATTCGAAACATGAGCATAATAAGTACGGCGGGTGTTTCTCACGGTCCATCGATCGGGTTGTTGGTAAACAAACAAGAGAGTGGAGCCGATCGGTGCGTGCGAGAAACGCGTGCGCGCGCGCAGCTTGCCGGCGCTGACTGAAGCCTGTCACACGCAGCCTCCGCCACGGCATAAAGGAAGCCTCTGTACTCACTCACTGTGATCGTAAATACTTAATTGGCTCTTAATTGAGCCATCGATTTATTACAATGACTTAAGTAGGTATTTAAAAAGGTCCCTTAGCTTTAAAGCTTTCCTTAAATGGTTAAACATAAACAATACACGCCACTGTAATTACTCTCATCATTTGTTGTAAAAAACATTTTTTTGGCATTAAACATCTTTGTTTAGTGTAGTTAAAACTAAAATTATAACACACTAGACCAACGAACACTAAAGCTCCAAGACATGAGCTTCCAAACCAGAACAAGCCCAACCAAGTCACAGCGGACGATCGCAACAGCATTTTCGACGTGCCAAATGACTAGCGTGCTCTGGAAGGCAGTCGAAGGCAAATAAATTCGTCTGGAGTGAGCTAGATAGTGTTGTGCATAACTCGCCGGAGTCCGTAGTCCGTGGTACGCAAGCGTGGTTGTGAAAGCCTGCGATCGCGATGCGTGCGCGCGTGGGCGGACGGGATGTGGCGCCGCGAACCGCTCGCCTAAGAATGGTGCAAGATATAGGCGATGGTGATGGCATTGTCGCCTTTTTGGTAAAGGAATTAATGTTGAACAATGTGAAATTATAATTTTAAAAATGTGTCATACTTTTTGTCTGTTCAGAGCACTTGAAAAGATGTCACTCTGTAAAAAGCGTATAACTTGAAAATAAGCAAAATCCATCTCAAAAAGATGATGTGTAAATTGTGCGACAACCCGTTATAGACGTGTCGTGCAAGAGGTACATGTTAATTTAATTGTTGAATTCCCCGCGACATTGTACGTAGGTACACCGAGACATCGTTCGCAAGAATTTTCCAGTTCATAGCGTGTACCACAGCTGTAGTCGATGCTAACAAATCTTTGAGGTGTAATTGCAGTATACCTACGTTGATACAGAAACAGCAAAACGGGAATGTTATCTGCGCCGCAACAAACTACAACACTAATGGTGAAACGCTGTACCCCAGCGAAACCCGATAATTTATGTTAATATTTTATACGTATAATTTTTATAACTATGTTATAATCTTTATAGCCGTCTATCTCGCTAAAATACGGCCGCTTACACAGTATCTTTAGATAACTATCCAATTTTATTGAACGAGGAATCATTGGCATATCGAAACAAAGGTGTTTACACAAGCATATCAACCAAAACATCATGGTAATGCAATAATAACAAACCGAGGCCATTGTCGAAAGAATAAAAAGTACGCACAATGCACATCTTCCCACACATGCAGCTTTGTTTGTGTTAATAACTGCATGCGGCCCTCGTACGGAACCACGGGACTCGTTCGAGTTGTTGGCATGCTTTTGTTCCACCGGTCTACCACCCGTACACTCGTACTCGTGTAATTGATGTGCTTGTGAACCACTTACCGCGTGTGGGTTACCACCTGATATTTAGTGTTCAACTTCAGAACCATATCTCTCTGATAGATATGGACTATCATTGTAAAAGGTTAATGTTGATTCATTCACATTTTGTTATCATAATGAAGTCATTCTCTAATCTTAAGATGTTAAACAAACAGATTACAAATCGCAAATTTGCTCATGTTTTACTTAGGAATACTATTACGGAACTTTATGAACGGCGATAAATATTTGAAGGAATACGGTCAAACACTCCAATTGTATAATTTGCTAAAGCTCTACATTCTAAAAGCGCTTTTATTGCTTAGAAACTGAGTCTATAATTGAACATCACGGGCCAGATAGCAAAAGCTATCGACGTAGCTGATTGTACACACATGATATTGACGCAGAATATAATTTCGGTACCGACAACGCGGCACATTCCCCGCAATAATTCACGCTTCGGACTCACACAAACTAATCCCGATTTACTGAAACGATCACGCCGCGATATTAAATCACTCTGTCAAACTGCAACAAGCCGCTCATTAAGCCCGCCCCGGTTAGTAAACACCGATACACCCCTATTACGGCTGACTAACTCAATTAATATACCGATGAAAGTAAGAAAAACGCCATAACTTGGGAAAGAAAAACCATTCGACTATGTCCCTTCTAACTACAGGGAATAGAACAAAAATTTGATCACACACAGGAACGTTAGACGTAGGCATTAAATTGAAAATGCAAATCGATACCAGCACTGAGCTTATTAAGATTACTTTCTCGTCAAAAATATTCTTTATGGAGTGGACAACATATAGCCAGAGGCGGATACTCACTTAATAGCTATTTTCTACTAGAATTATCGTAAAATGACGTTGTCAATGTTAGTATTTAACGTAATTAAAGATGGGAGGTCTGAGAATATGAAAGATATATTTAATTATTGGTTGGCTGGTTCTGTATAATATAAATATTCATACGTATCCCAGAGCAAAACTCTCTAAATAAATGAAAATTGCACAAAAGTAACCATACGCAAAGCTATGTCATAATTTCTACAACGGTCATAATGCACGCTCACTCGACGCTGTAACAAGAGCCTTACGCACATTTGTGCATGTTAATGTGGGAGCGCAGTAATTAGGGTCACGACTATCAAAACCAATGCTCCCGCTTAAAATATACGCGGCGAAGTAATTCTGGTGAAGCAGCCATCTTTTTACATCTCCATCGAATTTACGATTTAGAACACTGTCATTTGCATGACCACTCTAGGTTCTTCGGTTTGTTGGAATTGAGAAGAGCTTTGTAAAGCCAGACTTGAAGCATCTAAAATATTCCTTTAGTTTATTTAATAATAATTATCATAATTACAGTTCATTCAATCACAATTACAAATCAATAATTCAGTAGACTTAAGCATTAATAAAGAAATATTAAAAACTTTCCCTTGCGTTAATAACTCTTGATGGTTCTTGCCGATTAAATGTCTATCCAACTAAATGTTGAAAGTGTCTAAAATGTCTCATAAACCTTACAACAGATTTCAATTTAGCAAACGAGCCGCATCGATGTTCTCTATTGAAAACATTAAGATCACCAATTTCTCTACCAAAAGTAGCGAATGCTGTTACCTAAATTTTCGCAGCGTGTTTGAGTGACCTTTGTTCGTCACTTGAAATAATTTCAATATTGCAGCGATCTCTAGAGGTCCACCAAATGATATTTTACTCGTTGATAATGAAAATGTGATGAATAAATTACAATGTTTTGTCGCATTGGTCATTTGCGCCATTAATAAATTAACGTCAGTTAAGGGTCATTTTCCAGTGCAACAACATATTTTCATCCGTGATTATTTTTTGGTACCATGGGCTGGCTTCAAAATCTTGCCGATTGATTACCTCCAGATATTTACAGCCACATCAAAATGTCATTAAAATACTTCAAAGAGCACCGTTGCCGATCAAAGCCTTCTTAAATTATCCGAAAAGTATCAGCAAAATGGTATAAGAGTCCTTATTTTGTACAAATAGAAAAACACCTGAAAATGGGACATCATTAGTCTTTTACGAATCACGGTTCAACAGACCAGAAGTTCCTTAGAGCACAAAGGTGTTGAGCGCTGAAGGACGGCTCTCGGGGTTCGTTTAAGCGGGAGCGGCGATGCGGACCAAATGTACTGTTCAGTAATGTCCGTTAGACCTCGCCTTTTTGTTATAAAGCTCCTCGATCTACAGTTTATTGCCTACACTAAACACTTCAGTTCCGCTCCACTAAGTCGTGCGTTTATGAGCTGCTGACACAGTTTGATGACGATCCGGAATATACTACGAGCTGTACTGCGACGTCGAATGCGGAAACAGGTTACTGCGGCATTGCCGATGGGCCGGCAGCGGGCAGCCGGTCACAATTAATACGGCATTTGTATGATTGGTGCCGATTACATCTGTGAATACCGTACCCTACGGGCTTTGCCACTTTGTCTACCTAATATCTCATGTGTAGACCTACATAAACACATCCTACATACAACAAAACTATTCCTCTCCATATACCCAAAGTTCTTGAAGTAATTATTGAACATAACCCACAATGTCAGCTCGTCTTCGATAGTTAGACAGGCACTCCCAGTTTATCCTGCTTGGAATGTAATTAACGTCAACTGATCAGGGGCTGGATGGATTAGTTACAGATTTAGACTAAATTGGGCGCGTCAATCTGAAACTTAACCGCGGGCGGAACTTACTTTGACGGGTGCCGGCAGAACTTCCGGTGGGCACGAGGACATCCCATCAATGATTCAATTTATCTGCCCACCACGGCCACTTCCGGAAGATACGACTACTCGTCGATGTGAATATTTTATCTGTTCGACAATTCCATAAGCCTTTATTGCAGGCGTAGTTTGGCAGTGAGTTGACTTACTGTATTTACTATAGTTTATATATTTGGACTATCGTTATTTGCGTAGAATTTTTATGGTAAAGAAAAATGTGTAGCGTTATTTATTTATCGCGCGCTGTGAAAGACAATGCGCTACGAATCTCGTAGGCGTGGGTCTACGAAAACTTGTAACGGTCTTCAAGCATAAATCAGACACTACGATTAATTGTTTGATATTTTTTATACATCACTTACTTACAAAAGGCGGTGATACTTGACGAGAAGACTTATAGTAAAATCAAATAACCTTAAGTTTTACATTCGTGTTGGCTTTTACAAGCAGAATCTTCTTAATAAAACTACTGAATGCACTGCCGACTACTAGGTCTATTATTAGTTCTCTCCTGGAGTGCTCTTGCCATCATCTAATGGGACGGAGGTGGCGGACGGACACTGCCTTCTACTTACCCACTCGACAGTACAGTCAGCACCTATTTCGAGACGATGCCGTTCACGGAAACACCATTATCCCTAAATAGGTCTCGAGCTATACTGCTTTAATTGCAAATGTCGATTTGAGAAATACTTTTTAAATGTGTATAGTTCTTCCTTATAAGGGTATAAATTATTTTAAAGACACTAAGGTAAGATTAAAATATTGTCGTCTTAGCGTCGGTGAAAGAATAGGTACATACATAAAATGACCTACAGTGCGGCCGACGAGAGAATGCGTTCTTGACACCTCTCAGTTTATACTAACGAATACATGGAGTATTCCCGTTTGAGCACCTATTTTCAGAGCACCTTTTTTTAGAGCACCAAAGGTATTCCCATTAGAGCACCAATCAATATTTTTCCGTGGTGCTCAAAGGGGAACAATAAAAAATATTCAACTTTATTCCCTTTAGAGCACCTACAGTAGCTTCTAGTGATGGGGTGTATAATAAAACATATCGATAATTAGTAGTCGGTTAAAAATTGGCAGTTTCATTGCAGAATGTTATCATTTAATAAAAACATACTTAATATCATCATTAACATAAAAGTTTACTCAATCTTTTATTGTTAATATTACAATAAGTTTCCTCAACTTTAATTTTATCTATCCCCAAACCAATTGTAGGATGTAACACTAACAAAAGAAATCGGTGTTTTCATAGAATAGATTAGAATGGCTTATGGCTAACTTATCACCAGATAAAGTAAAATATAACATAAAAAAAAGCAATTAAAAAAATTTAAAAAACCGACTGCAACCTTATACTAAAACGAAGAAGCTCTGTCTTGCTTTTTAGAAGTTGTCTAGGAGAAGGATAACTCCAAAATTCAATTTACAAATTTTTACTTGACCAGCAACGATGGGCAAAAACATGATTTGTCATATCATCATTATACAATAACATGTTTGCCAAATAATTCACTTAAAAAATAATTACCCTATAAACTTTTTTTTTAATAACTTATTATTTGACAAAATATTTTTTTTTCATTGTATCTCATAAAACAACGTTTGGAATAAAAACGTTATATTGACTTTTTATTACGCAATTTCCTAAAAATGAAACTCATTAAATAGGCATTAAGTTAGATAGTCATTTAATTTAGTACCTAATGTAAATAGTTAGTTGTGTTAAATATTATAAAAGTTAACAAGGCAAGGCATAAATAACGTTTGATAAAATGCATTGCTTGATAATTACTTACTTAATTTATTTGAGAAATTTTTCTAAGTGTCGGTTTCGGCGAGCTCGGGTCTTATTAGAAATACTGTATTTACTAGTTTCATGTGGCTTTAATTTAATAAGCATAGCGTTATTAATCTATTTTCGGGTTAAGTGGTGATAATTTAAATTTTAGAAAAATATGTATTTATTTTTAACATATTATTATTACTACTTCCAAAAGTTTCTATAACTGATATAACGTTCATATTTTTCGTTTCTAAAACAACTAAAAACTTTACTTGTATAATACATAAATATGTAAGTATTATTAAGAAATATTATTTAACTAAAAACAATAAGCGTAAAGACTATTGATGTTACGAGGAACCTGATTTCTTTTATTTACTTGTCTAAAGTGAGGTACCTAGAAAATAACATATACAATCTTTACTTGTGTAATCCATATAATGTAAGTATTATTATTTAAATTTATGACACCGTCCTTGAAAGCGTTGGGAAATAACCAGGGTCAAATGTTTTTCTTGGAATGCGTCTGGTGGAACAGGAAAAACATTTGTTACCACTTGCATACTTGCAGAGGTCAGCAGGCAAGGCAAAATTGCTATTGCTGTAGCGTCGTCGGGAATCGCTGCCACACTGCTTCCGAGTGGCAAGACAGCACATGCCATGTTTAAAATTCCTATCGATTTAGAGAGCGCCGAAACGCCTGTTTGTGGTGTGTCACGTAACAGCGATAAGGGACACGTGCTCAAGGATTGCTCTTTGATCGTATGGGATGAGTGTACGATGGCCAATAGGAAGGCAGTTGAGGCCGTGGACGGAATCCTGCAAGACATCCGCAGGAACGAACATTTGATGCGTCGTATCACAGCTGTTCTGTTCAGTGGCGATTTCCGGCAAACGCTTCCCGTGGTGACACGGGGATCGAGGGCTGACGAGGTGAATGCTTCGTTGAAACTATCTTCGTTGTGGTCACGAGTTCGTACGCTGCGCTTGACCATTAATATGAGAACTCGGCTCGGCGGCAATGCACGTGCTCAAGAATTCTCCAATGTCCTTCTAAATCTTGGCGAAGGCACTCTACCAGAAGAGAGAGGTGGACAGGTGGTGCTTCCAGAGTCTCTCGGTAGAGTGGTAGGTATCCAGCTTAGAAGAACTCATTTGCTGTGTGTACGGGGACATCAGTCGTATACTGCACCTGCAGAATTCTTGGGTGTGTGAGCGGGCCATTTTGACGTCCAAAAATGATCAGGCTGCAGCAATTAACGAATGCATTCTCTCGGAAATTGAGGAGAATGAAGTGGTCTACACCTCGATAAACACTGTTGTCGAGCAAGATGACGCCACACATTATCCCGTGGAATTTCTGAACTCCCTGTCAGCAAGTGGACTTCCAGCGCATACCATCAAGCTGAAGGTCGGTGTCCCGATTATGCTTCTTCGGAACCTATCTCCTCTGAAGTTGTGTAACGGGACCCACCCTAAAGTCATTTCGCTCTACAGACACACCATTGAGGCGGAAATTCTTACGGGTTGTGGCGTTGGCGAGGCAGTATTTATACCACGCATTCCCCTCATACCTCATATCTTCCCGTTCCAGTTCAAGCGCGTACAGTTCCCCGTGAGTGTTTGCTTCGCGATAACCATCAATAGAGGCAGACACTGAGGGCAGCGGGTGTCGACCTCAGGACGAGTTGCTTCTCACACGGACAACTGTACGTCGCTTGCTCCCGCGTCACCAGTCCTGACTCTCTTTACATTTTGGCTCCTGGCAGCATAACTACCAACGTTGTTTATAGGGAAGTGTTTTAAGGTATGATGCCTTTGTACGTATTTTTACTCTTTTGTGTCCTGGAATGTATTCCTGCATTGTTTTCTCTATTTCCTTCAGTCACATCCCCCACACCACACTGAACTCAGCAGGACTCCCATATAACTCTCTTCACTTGCTTCGCTTGCAAAAAAAAACTTATATTTTAATGCTATTTTAAAAGTTGTTTACTTATAATGCTATAGCGACACTGGCATCTTAGGTATTTTTGGTGCTGTAGAGCCTTCAGGCAGACGACGTCGCGGGCAGCAGCTAGTTATTTAACTAAAACAATAAGCAAAAAACTACTGATGTTACAAGGAATTTGATTTCTTTTATTTTATTTGTCTTAAGTAAGTCAGGTACCTAGAAAATAACATAAGGCTGATATTAATAATAATTACTTAGTTTCCTAAAATTAATATGATAATAAAAGTACTGCCAATTTTTATCGATATGTATTATTATACACCCCATCACTAGAAGCTACCGCATCGTAGGTGCTCAAAAGGGTACAAAGTTGAATATTTTTTATTGTTCCCCTTTGAGCACCACGGTAAAATATTGATTGGTGCTCTAATGGGAATACCTTTGGTGCTCTAAAAAAAGGTGCTCTGAAAATAGGTGCTCAAACGGGAATACTCGAATACGGGAGGAGATACGTGTTTTGCGAATTTAATCTTTATTAGTTACTAGAATTGTCGCACTAACAGGTTTCAGGAACGCATTCTCTCGACGACCGGACTGTACTTATAGGCCTTTGGTTCAAAATAAAAAGAATTACTTTCTTATGTAAAACTTGAACCCATTATAATAATATACTAAATTTATGTGTTGATAAGTTTTGACTCTGATTTTCTTGTGACGTGTTTATAAAACAAGAAAGACGGTTCAGTCGGTACCGTACGGACTTGGCACCAATAGTAGGAAAGCAACAGAGATAAAAATATTTTTAACTCGCGGATTATACTAGAGCCGCTCGCATAATATGCATGAACTGGACGGGTTTAAAATATTTATTCGTATTGGGAACAAAAATTGCATAAAACATCAGTATATCAGAGCGAATAAAGGAATAATGACACGTCGATACACCGCACCGATAACCTCTAGATTATGTATGACGACTACATTTAGACTATTTGGCATCGGACTACGTAAGCTGCGATAAATGCATTATTTGTTAACAGCGAATTATTTTGAATCTGATAATACAGTTAGAATTTTATTATAATCACTGGTTGAAAAATGATTTTCTTTAGTTGTGAATACAGCTGGTTTTAAAAGATGGAACAGCTTGCTTGAAACTTAACGTAATCATGTTTTATATGTATTTTTTCTGTAGCACCCAGAATTTACTGTTTTTTTTTTTGAAGATATATACTTAGGTATTATATACGTTTGGGTACACAGTAAATAAGCAGGTATACCTACGTTTTAATTTATGTTGATCTTCAATAGTAAGTAATTATTGAATTAGAAAGAAAACAAAAAAACCAGCGCTGGGCTTTGTCTCGCATAGGGTCTTAGCATTATGCTGAGGGATGGCCGATATGCGTGGATGTGACGCACAATCAATGGATCAACTCAGCCTATCGCAGTCCACTGCTGGACATAGGCCTCTCCCAGACTGCGCCACAGCACCCTGTCCTCCGCCTTCAGCATCCAGTCTACCCCAGCCACCTTCTTTAGGTCGTCCGTCCATCTAGCTGGGGGCGTCCCACACTACGCTTGCCGGTACGCGGTCTCTACTCCCTGGAGTACCGACCGAATGACCGACGGCTGGTGGAGCCGACGAGTCCTGACTCGTCTGCTCCACCAGCCGTCGGTCCTTCGATAGACATGGCCAGCCCACTGTCACTTCAGTTTGCTCACTCTGCAAGCTATGTCGGTAACTCCGGTTCTTTTCCGGACGCACATTTTCCCCCAACTTGTTATTTATTTTTGTGTGTTCGAATTCTTTCTCTGCGTCATGTATACCTACCGCAAATAAACGTAGTTTCTTTCTAAGATGCGGTGTTATTATTTTATTATTAGTAGGTACCTATCTAGGTTATTTTGCTAACCATTCTATGGGTTTGCTATTTTGTCAAATGCTTCTGGGATGGCCACTTCTACCGTTTAGTCATAGACGTTGCCTGCCATCCCTGACGGCTTTCAAAGTCTAGAGCTTGTAACAATGAAATTCCCTTTGCAGCCCGTTTCACTTCCCGAAACACACATTTACCCTGAAGCGCTTATAACCGACCGACACATATAAAATCTTCAGTCGTTCAATAACAGGCAAATTATTCCTGTCATGTGTCTTCGAATTTTTGGTTCTAGGACATGCCGGTTTCCTCACGATGTTTTCCTTCACCGTTTTGAGAGCAGTGGTGATGATGATGAGCATATACATGATTTATCTACATAATGTATATCAAACTCAAACTCAAACTCAAAGCATTTATTTCAATTAAACCATTTACAGGCACTTTTGAATTGTCAAGAAGTCAGTCAGTCAGAAAAAATGAAGCTAGTTGCCCATTCCAAAGCGTAGGTACCTATGGAGAAGAACGGGCAAGAAACTCCATGGACACTCTTTTAAATCAAAATAATGTGGTTACAAAGTCTTGGTTACATCATTCATGTTAAAAATTATACATGTGAGAACGATGCAGAACGTTAAAAGCGTCCATAATGAAAAGATGAGAAAAAACAACAATTCAAATAATAAATTAAAATAAGCCATGGCAGCAAAGAGATGACCAGTCCCTACTGACGGCGCCCGTTCACGAACATGACGCATGCATCAGCACCATTCAGCTCAACCATTTTGAAGGGAGCTAAATGATCCAACACATGCGCCACCATCAGCGAGACATTTGAGTGAGCATGACATACTCTCAGCCGCCAGAGCACATTCAAGTCAATGAAAGACGTACCCAGTAAATGGTAGCTTTATAGTGTGTACATAGTACTCACACATGTGTTATGCAATTATACAATACTAGGAGATTGAATTTATACAATGCAAAGATAGACTTACAATCTTCAGCAGCTCCAACATATCCTTTTTATACATTACATACATTAAAAAATTGAGAGATTCTAAAGTTCTATCTGCACGTGGATGAAACTTACTGATAGTTGTAGAAGTTTTTAGGGCAGAACTCCATGTAAAAGAAATTGGTCAGGTTGCTGCTTCACCTTGAAAATACTCAATGAAACTAATGCATGACTTTTGAAGCTTTTTACAAATACATAACATAACATAATCAGCCTATAGCTAATGTTCCCACTACTGGGATACAGGCCTCCTCTCTGTGAGAGGGGAATACAAATACAAAATAGTTTATTTCTTTAACAAGCTTTGTACTAAATAGCTAGTGATAGAACCGTCCTTTTAAGCAATTAAATGCCTGTATTAGGACACTCCACTCTTCCGCAACTTAAATTTACGTAACGTGCATTCTTATATATAAAAAAAAAACGGGTTGCACTCCGGGAGTGCCGGCAGAAGTGAAAACTTGAATATTAACGTTGAAATAAATCAATTATTAATTGAATTAATATAACTAAGTTTTTTTCACTATTTCTGCGTCACTTCTTTCATTAATCGATGCACTTTGTTCAATTTCCATTTTTTGAAACACTTTATATACACGAATTTTACGAATACACAGCAGTGTGGCTACTACACAGACGGTCGAGCCATCAGTTGTCCATCCACGTCCGCGTCCGCGTCTGCGTCCACCATCACCATCACATCACATCACCATCACCATCGCCATCGCCATCACCATCACCATCCATCCATTATCGTGTCTCACTTGGTTCACTTCGGTTGGCGCCGCCGTAGAAAGAGAGGGGGGGGGGGAATCTCTCCTGACGGTCACGTGTCCTGACGCGAGTTTAACATTTTTTACCCATTACAAAAAGTGTGCAACGCCGCTAAAGAAGTTTTCACTTCAAAATTATGCCAGTATTTACTACTTATATTATTTTGAAAAATTAATTGAGACAAAAGACAATTACAGAATGAATGAATTGCACCGATCCCAGCATGGTTAAACCAGACTCGATTAATCGCATGAACCCCAAGATTCGCACTAGCTCCTGTAGCGTCATGTTCATGGTGCTACAGCGACCATTGCATATCAAGGAATAGACCGGGGGGCACGGTAATGGTAGGGAGGACATGCGCGTAGGATAGGGAAGGATTTAAGAGCCTGCCGGATATGCATCCTAGAGCAAGCATTGAACTAGTGGAGAGATGGGTAATTATTATCTTTTTACGACCTTGCCGCCAAGCTGGTTCAGGTCGAGCTTCATTGGTAAGTCTTTTGGTGGGGTTCTACTGCTTTCTCGGTTCTTTTGTATGTCATTGCTCTGCTGTGTTAGATGTTGCTGTTTTCAATGTCACCATCGGAAGTTTCGCTACTATCCGTTTCCGGTTTTTTGTAAATCTCACTAGCAGCGATCTTGATCTTACTTCTGCATTCCCCTGTATCCATCCAAAAATTGATTTTCTTGTCGAAGTACTTCATGCCCTGTTTTAAATTGTCGTTCCATGTGTAAATAGGTGTTGCATGCAGCAGGTATGGTAAGACTAAATACTTTATATATTTTTAGGGAAAGTATTTCTGTTTGGCAAGTAATCTACGCAGAGGTATTGTAGCTGTTACATGCAGAGCTTATAACCAGTTAAAAAAAACTCAAAAGCTAATAGATACCGATACATAACATACCTACTGAATGGAATGCAGTTTATTAAAATTCAGAAAATACCCATCACAGAGCCGTCACCTACGCATGATGTACATCAAACTAAGTAATATTGTACAAAAATAATTCTGGGAAACGATTTTTATTTTTGATGTCAAAAATAGCTAGGTATTTATGGTAGCCAACAATGTAACGCTCGTAAAACATTGTTCTTATGGATGTGAATGGATGCATGCAACGGACACGGGTCATGGAGGTATTTAAAGTTAAATTGTAACATTCCAGTTGTTTTCGTAAAAAAAAAGTCAAAAATATTTGAACTTCGACCTTCAATATCTCCGTAACCAGAATTTTCCCAAATTCCGGATACAGGTTTTACGTTTTTTGTTTGTGCTGGAGTACCTACACTACCTACAAACAAAAATATCACAATAAACGGGAGGAATAAATGACCCTCGGCTTCGTTTTACGTCTTTATGCACCTGGTATAATTTCCTTT
Organism: Amphipoea lucens; assembly: GCA_947508005.1. Lineage (NCBI taxonomy): Eukaryota > Metazoa > Arthropoda > Insecta > Lepidoptera > Noctuidae > Amphipoea > Amphipoea lucens. Next base: position 11,292,540 of record OX382356.1, read on the forward strand.
GGCCGAACATTACGTTTAGGTGAACTACGATATATGTATATAAAGATAAGCTATACTAGAAGTCACCACAGAACGGTTTGCTCTCGATAGCGGCACTAACTCATGTACTACATGACGGCCGCTGCTCCCGAGGCATTAGAAATGTTTAGAACTTACTAATAACATTTAGTTTCACACGACGTTGCTCCGTTTCAGCTGAAGCTGGTTTTAATTAACTTTTGACGTATGAATAATGTTGTCTCGGATGCTAATAGGTCACCGCGGCACTTGCCGTGGGTGTTCGGCAGTAGAGTAAAGGTTTTAGTGCGGTAGGAAGCAGGAGGCTGCAGTTACGTAAGGTATACCTACACACTCATAGAGCAGGGGAAAGTTGTCTTTTGGTATATGGATTAAGTTCTTTATGGGTCTGAAATAAATGATTTTTATTTGTCGAGTTTGGTTTTACCTTTAGTAAAAATAAAATATACAATGAAAGGACTTCAATCTCCTTTATTATAAAACAATACAGAGATTTTCAGTTGCTATTCAATGTTGATAATGCCTTTCAAAATATCGGTCGTTGCCCAATTATCTTGTGCATTTAATTTACGTAATTTGATACCTGAGAAAGTTGTGTCCTTTTTTTGGGGGGGGGGGGAGAAATTAAAGTAAATCTTTCGATCACATTTACCTACAGTAATACCTAAGCCAAAAAAAAAAACTGTATTACCTACTAAGGTAAACCCTGTATTATTTATTGAAAATTCCCTCCATTCTCAAACCACTGTAAATACCTCATCGTTATAAAGTATCTCCACTTGAAATTCGTATCTATGATAATAGAAAATTTTATCCCAGAATGTAAAATCTAAAATGCTTCCACAAAAATAATAGCCAAAGCCAGGGGCGTTTGCAGCCCTAACTTCAAAAGCGCAAAAACAAACCTCTAAAATACGAAGTTCATAAACATGACACGGGGATCGGAACCTAGGACACACGAGTACAGTCTAACACAAAGGTGGAATACTTTCATCGTTCCATATTTATTCTAGCAACAAAGAGAATCAAATGTGACGTACATTCCGTCTGACTTACTAATATCATGAATATAAATTGAAACATCATGGATATTTATGCGGGGTTGCCCGCGGATATTGCTCACCGCGGCGATACGCGGCCGGCAGGTGTTCAGACAATGTGCCCGCTAGCAATAGATTCCTGATATCAATATTTATGCCTATTACCGTCCCGTTCAGAAGAAATACAATACCATAATTTCGACCACTCTTATTCATAGCCGCTTCGGACATTACGAAAACTTTACCCGCTTTTTGTGTGAACCGGAATTGACTGTTTATGGTTTTTATTCAGAATGATTTTCGATAGTGATGTCCAATATATTGAATGCTTTACATAAAAGTTACGTCTTTCTTATAAAATCAAAGTGGAGGCGTGTATTTTATATCTAGATAGGTAGGTACGTATGAAGTTTATTGTGGTGTCAATATCCCATACAAACCCATCACAACAACCCATAAAATAGCTACAAAAATATCGAAAGACACCAAAAATATTTAACTGCAATAAGTTAAAAATTCAATAAAATCACGACACCAATTAAGGCTCGCCGGCAATTTTAACGCATCGGAATCGTCATAATGAAATTAAAAAAATATTTTAATTAAATTAATAAAATCGAAGCGTAGCATCGCACGATGATAACCGCATCGTATGCAATTACAGTAATCCCGTAACGCACGTATGTATAAAGCGTATGTGACAACGTAATACGGCTTTTGAGGTTTCCATATACGGCTTACTGGCACTCAAAATGAATTTAATTTCGCAGTAACGGTCTTGCGTACGCAACACTGGCTGAAACGAAAACTCGAGGAGTGAAAAGAATGCTGTAAAATTTAATTATAATGGAGAAAATTGTACAAAACAGAGGAGAAACAAAAAGTATTTTCTTGTTGCGAACTTTGTATCTACATAATTACTTTCATAGCTGTGAGTAAATACATCAAAGCACCTATTTCATTTATAACACATTTCAAACCATCGCAACTTCAATAACAAAGTCCTCCAAGTTGTTGAACCTCAAATCCCCGCCGTGAAGAATTTACGAACATAGATTTATAGACAACAGCGTAGGAACAAGAGCGGAGCATGCCTACACGGAGAGGCTTCGATGGCAGATATGCGAGCGAGATCCCCGACGGACGGCACCTACTCCGACGAGATTGCATACCGCACTGAGATATTGACTACCCGACTAATGTGGGCGGTAATGGATGGAAAGTGCCCCAAAACTAGTGTAGGGTTGGCGTCGACTACGCGCCATTTGAATATACACCAAAATGATTTGGTGTTATCATAAATCTGTGTGACTGTTTATACCACGACGCTACCATTGTACCACGATATACGACTGCGTTTCTGATGCAATTGCCACATTGTGCATCGTAAAGATTATGTTTTATGGCGTGATCTTCTACATCGTTATTTGAAAGGTGGGCAGCACTAACAACTTCTGATTGTTCAAGGTTTTGTAAGTGAATATGAACTTTCGTAACTATGACTTACAGCAACCTTCCATCAAAGCAACCGCTGTTACGAGAACGAACAACTATTTCTCATCGACTCAGGGTGCGCTGCAAAATCAAAGGATTTCGTTACTAGAGGCGATAGGGGGACATAATAGAACCTCGGCGTACCGACGATCGAACGGAGCGGTCCATTGTGAGTGAAGCTTGAACCGAATCTGCGAGCCTTGTCGTCTCGGCCGAATATAGATTCCATTAATTAGCAGCCCACTCGACGAACAAACAGACAATGAAGTATCACAGCACAAGTATTTGCATAACAATTGCATCTTAATCGAATCATTGCTAATGGAAACATCGCAATATCTTGTACATTAATTGATGTATCCGACTGTCTGGTGCTACGATGACTACTATTAAGTTCTACTTAGGAACACAGCAGGAATGTTTGCAATAAAGTAGGTATAGCTAAGTACGATACTTACACAGGAGGTAAACATGATCTATTATTTTCTATAGAAACCGCAACATGTTGTATTGTATGTAAAACAAATAAAAGGCAACGATGGACTTGTAAGTCCCATGAAATAAATCCATCTAAAAGGACTATTGCCAAGGGTCACAACCCTCAGGTAAAGGACCTGGAATAATCCCTGATTATGGGAGCTGCAAAGGGACTGCAACTTTTGGAAATAAATTTTAATAATAAGCATCGAGTAATCCCAAAAAAGGTGTTATGTAAAACTACCATCAACAAATTAGTACGAGTAAATAATCCCATTTTGATTTATAAATAAACAATATCAGCTATTGTGGAGAAGAGCAAGCTTTATTAACCATGCCAGGACGGGACCTCTAAATTATTTTTGCCGTGCTGGTTAGGTGGTGTAATTGCACCATTCTTTCATGAAGTGTCTACAGAACAGGTGCTGTTACTGCGACTGGCAATCGCAATAGTGATAAGGTTTTTAATTTTTCATTTCATCATATCAATCATTTAGTTCTAGAAAACTGGAAAACACATGGTTCCAGTAACATGAAGCCAGAAACCATGCAGCACGAAACATAATAATCGAAACTTTGAAAGGAATGTTTCCGAAAAAATACAATTCAAAAAATGTTGACATTAATTAACCCCTAATTCACTAGATTCGTCAGGTCTTGACTTTTTTACTGCAGCGTTATCAAAAGGGACGTGTCATGGTCAACTTTGAATACTAAAAACAGAATATTTGTGACTACTTAATAAAGTATGCGAAAAGTTGGACAAACGGTAAAAAGTGATCGCATTTAAAACCAGCAAAAAGGTAGAGATTTGGCGGATGTAATTTTTCATACAAAATTGCCAGCCTGCATAATATAAATTATGGGAAAATATCTGGTAAATTTCGTTAGTAATAAAAATCATAACTTAAAGTTGAATCCTTCGAATTGGCCACCTAAATATCTACCTAACTACCTACAGTACCTAAATATCTATCAATAACTTTAAAAGATAATATTTTTGTTGACTAATCATCGATAATACTAATTGGATTTTCGATCATGCACTCTACGTTCGTATGATCAGAACCAGACTTATTGGAAAATTCGCTAACCTTTTCGACGAAAAATTTTATAAGCACCTTATAAGTAGATAAGCAATATCTATTGTCCTAGTCATTCTGAAAACATGAGATTTTCTGGAAATTACTTAAGAATTTAACTATTTGCTCGTTTTGTAATAAACACGAATACTTATGCTTATACGCGGCCCCGTTATTTCTAAGGGCCGTATTCCTATTTCAAACTTCACTCATCTCAAACTTAAGTTTATTTTCTTGACTTAACTTTACAAAGTCATTCTTGTTTCAATTACAAATTTTAACGGCATCCATTAATAGTGGAAACCATATTTTATTTTGTTCACGGTACTTAGCGGACGCGTCAAGTTTTCAATTATGTTAATTGAAGGCGGAGCTGCATTTCTTGCCGACGACGCGTGGCGGCCATCTTCCTGCTAACCGCAAATAAATTAGGCACCGACTCATTTCGGTGGGCAGTTATGCACTTTGCAACTTCATTAACTGTCAGTGGGAAATAATTCATCAGGCGAGCTTGGTAAATAAACAGGCTGCGCGTGTTTATTAACTAGCTAACCATAGCGTAGTCAAAGTCAAATAATTTATTTCAAATAAGCACATTTTAAAGGCACTTTTGAACGTCAAAAATTACAATAAAATATAATTGATTCTAGCCTCCAAAAGGGTGTTCGTATGGAGAAGAATGGGCAAGAAACTCCACCGTTACTCTTTTAAAATATTTTACAAGGTTTTGTATACATTCATTATATATTAAGATGTAAAGACGATGCACCTTGAATAAAATTAGTCTTCCTACAAAAGTAACATAACTGACTAACATAGCATAGCATCCACTGTCTGTGTAGTGGGTGATCTCCCTCCGGTCGTGTCGGATTGCCGTCCCGTCGGACTATAAGACCGAGGGAAGAGTGAGTATCACTACCCCCTTTATTAATTAACGTTGGTTAACGTTAAGTAGTGATTAGCGACTGTTTAACCGTACATTTTTGACGTTTAAACGTCACTTAACTTTAACCATCGTTTATATACCCCTTAAATATCTTCCGCGTAGATGGCTAGTCTCCGTTGAGAAATTCGGTCTGGAAGCCTATAGCTACCTATCCTTGGTTAATACTGAAGTAAGACATGACTCACTCCTGCATCTCAGCCGTAATCTCTATTCGCGATTTGTTGCTACTTTTGGATTGCAGTCTGACATCACCGCGCTTTTGAGAAGAAGCGCTTGATGCGCGATGACCACCAAATTCAGACGCTAGACGTGGTAAATTCGCACCTATGTGATCCTAGTAAAAACGTCACTTTTTACGTATCACTTGAGAGCAGTGGTGGCCCAGACGTAACGGCAATGATTTACGAGTGGTAGGTCGTGGGTTCGAACCCAAGCAGGAACTTTACTTTGTGTAAATTATTTCATTACCACTGCTGCTCTCAAAACGGTGAAGGAAAACATCGTGAGGAAACCGGAATGTCCTAGAATCAAAAATTCGAAGACATGTGACATCCACCAACCCACACTGGGCCCGCGTGGTTGTTATGGCCCACTCCTTCTCACAGAGAGGAGGCCTGTGTCCCAGCAATGGGAACATTATAGTCTGATTATGCTTGAGAGACATTTTTAATTAGGTACTCGTACATAGACGCGGAGTTCCTTTTCCATTTAGAAACTTTTCATGATTTAGTAGGTAAACCATAATTAATACCTATAAAGTAAAGCATATGTTCTCGAGCAAGGTCGGTACACCAACATTGTGTATTGTGTACCTCCCCCTGCAACAAAACTGTATTCTCGTTAGGAGCAAGATTGTGAACATTGCAAACAAGTATGGAACAACAAAATGTTTCATTAACATGTAAATTATGATGAGAAGCTAAAAATATTGCACATAAAATAACTTAGCTAAAGAAGTTGATTAAAAATGTCACTCGATGCATTTAGAGCAGATAAAAATTGCATTAAACTGAAGCCTAGGACGACATTTTAAGGTGTTTCTTATCTTACACGTGTAACTTAGTGTTGCCAGTCAGTCGCATAGTGACAATTTAATAATAATAAAAAAGTTAGTGCACAATTAACCATACAAATTAAAAGTACTTTATCAGGCACTACATTTTTATTGCTAGAAAAAGCTATCATCTAAAAATGGCAATTGAAAGCTGTTTTACAACACCGTTCGTTAAGTTGACGACGTAGTATTTGCGTCAAGTCCTCCCGGCGCGGGCGCCGCTCGAGTTGTTTTAATAGCGTTCAAGTAAAACGACCAACCTCTTCTTACATGCAAACTTCATTTACTTTACGACACATTATATCAATGTAAGCGAACAAATTCATTAGGGCCCCGTAACTTAGCCGAACTTAGCGATATAATCCATCACGGTCCTTTGTAAAATTGTTGACGCGAGGGAAAGTACCTACTCGTATGCGTGCAGTTATACTTGTAAAATAGTTGGTATTTGTTTTCACCCGGATTTGTCTTAGTAATTTGGGTAGGTAATTTGCGTAATAGAAAAAACAACTTGACTTTTTATCGATCTTCTCCTTACCGTATTAAGGGGTGCGCAAACGCGACGACTTCACAAAATAAGATTGGTTCACGTCCGCACAATATGTCTATTCTGAAACAAATGTCACTTGAGAAAGATCAGAGGGCCCAACAAAAATGTATAAGTAATTCAGCATAAACGGTCCACATCCCCTTATTCTGTTGGTATGAAATCCCGTAAATCCATTCGAGGCGGGCCCTGCCGCTGGCATCGCCGGCGCGCGCATTGACTGAGACGTATGCAAAGGGATCAATGAGATAAATTGCTCGCCGCTGTCACTTATTTCACGGCGAAATGGATGGAGGGGAAAAAGGGGGACCAGGGACGGGGAGCAGGGAATCTGCCGAGCTAATGGTGCGCGTGGGCATTACGCTCCGCTCGGTTTAATTACACTTTAGACAAAGGCAAATGGCTGCCACCCGGTCTACTATAATTACGTACTACGCAAGTAATCCTTCGATAATAGTGTTATTTCGCCTAATGATTCTCTCTTGTAAATTAGAAAACACCTCAATTAGCAAAACGGTGACGATAGCGCCGTCGACTCAATTAAGTTCGATGATCGACAAGAGTGCTCGAACTCGTTTGTAACAAAATGTGAACCTTCGCGCGGTACTTTGTCAAGGTTGGACCAATTTATATTCCGAGAAAGAACCTTATTAACGTCGCTACACTTATCAAAAATCGTTTTATAGACAGAGCCATCAACAGTGTTCTACTCCGTTAAACCCTTGATTATATTGCCGGAATACAACATGAAGCGAATGGAAGCACTTGGGACGTTGTTCCCGCAAATTACACCGTTATGAGACTACAAATAACCGCAAATTTATGTAGATAGCCATCGAGTGCTCGGCGTTACGTAAAACGTGTTTAAGACGACGGCGAGGGCGATAACACGACACTAGTGTTAACATCTGGGCCTCGCTCCTGCCTGAGCCGAAAGCCGAGCGCCGAGCATAAACATCCCGGTGTCGGCGTCATGTCTTCATTTGCATGTTTCAGACGCGGCGACATCGGCTGCCGTGCCGACAATGTCAATGGGATCGTTACCAGAATTTATTCAGAATAGGTGCCCTAGATGAGACGAGACAGATTTATGTCGCTACAGATTAACAAGCGCTGTCTCGATGTTAACATGTAATTTACAATAATGTTCCGAGAAAAATGATTGCGAGAGCCGAAAGCGCAATCAACTTTGCTTATTTTCGTCTACGATATTGCATTGTTGAATCGATAGTTGCCGCACAATAGAAGCTCGTTTGCCAACCCCATAAAAGTGAAACCAACAACGACCTCGAGCCTTATTCTTCTCTCCTTTTATGTAATATACTGGTACCTACAATTAAGAAGCATTGTGGGACTTAATCCGAAATCTATTAGTTTCTGAGACGTAAATAAAATCAAACTGACTCCATTCAGACCTTTCAGCTATCTGCGAGACTATTATTACCCACCTTAAAAGAAAATTGGCTAATTTTGGAGTTAAAGCCGAGTGCAAGCTGACTTTATAAGTACATCTTAGTGTTTGTTACTACCTAACTATTACACAATGTCCCGACACCTAGGACTGCTACAATTGCCAATGCATTTGTGAGGACCGAGGTGCGTTACTTTTTAGAATCTTTATTACAAAAACGCCAACGAGAAAATAGGTTTAAAAGAATATACAGGGCAAAATATTTACAGTGCGAAATAAAACGTAGGTACTCATATTTTTAGTGAACACAACAATTTGGTTTCATAATAAATTGTATGGAAACAAAGGCAGTAAGTAAATGTGGGACTCCAACAAAGTATTTTTACCACCAAAAAATAAAACAAAACGTAGTCACGGCTAGTGATGGGCGTTGAATCAACGAACTAGTTGAATCAACGTTGATGTCTCTTCAACGGGATTAACGTTGACCATAAACAAATCAACTCGTTGAATTCGTCAACGAGTTACGAGACAACGACGTTTATGAATTCAACTCGTTTAACGAAACGAGAATATGAACTCAACGTTTTGTTATTTTCAACGTACGTAAATTGTATTTATATTTACAAAACTCCCGCTACGACGCGATAGGTTGACAATAATTTGAACACTAAATAACGAATAAAAGATTTGATATTTATTTAGTAATTTGATCATTATTTTTAAAAGAAAGTAAACGATGACATTAAATTATCTACGCCTGAAATTTGTGTTTTATAGCAAATTAATCAGTCAGTCCTAAGCCTGAAAAAAGTATGAAGGGAAGATCACCTAGAAACCTAGGTAGGTAGTAGGTAAAGTCATCATAAAATGTTATCCAATTTCATTTGGTAAATTGCATCAAATTGTTCGTAAATTAACAGCGTACGTTAATAAAAGCGTTAAGGCGTTTATCGTTCATGCAAGTTGACGTTCGTAACACGTTAACTCGTTGACGAAATTAACTAGTTGATCAACTAGTTGACAAACGCAATTCAACGTTAACGTTTCGTTGACGGAAAAACCTTCAACGACCCATCACTAGTCACGGCGAGGCTGTTAGCAATATTCCTATAGAATGTCTGTTGCCTCAGCAAAATATTACCAGTGAAAAAGCATTTAACGCAGGCCCGTGTCAGTGCAATAGTCCCCTCCCAAACTTCCCCTCCCCTTCAAAAATTTTACGATCGTATTTTATCAATAACTATGGGGTTCTTTTTCCCTACGGAAAGACAATCCCATGGGTGCCGCAAAGAGGCACCGAAAGATTACAGGAAAAGTAGCAACATCCACCTGGGTTCTCAAACACCATACTGTGATCACTTTGTTGTGCGTCAACCAGAAAAATATACTTTTCAATGATTTTCAAATTATCTTGCAAAAAAAATTGTTATCTTGAGTAATGATAGCAGTACACTATCACACTCGCGGTATACCAAATTCCTAATTATGATATGTATGGAAATAAATTCAGTAGTTAACGAGATAAGCCTAAACATACAGACATATGTATAGTAGTGGTCAAGAACCTTAGTTTTGTACAATATAGCCACAACCACAACGGAAGAATAAATCAGATTAATAGCACATCGTCCTGAAGTTCAGAAAAAGTACCTACCTATAAGCATGTAAGTATACAAACAACATCTCGGGAATAAGCATAGAGATGAGTAGCAAATGATTGATGACCCCATTGTTTCAAAAATGCTGTCGAATTTACTAACTTACAACTCTTGGCAAACTAGGCCGTACGTCAAAGGTAATACTTTGACCTTGAGCTAGTATAGCGTTGAAACTTCGTAAGTTTCAATAGAATAAGAGGAAGTTTATACTGGTTTTGTTACCACTGACGTCAGCCTACCAGACCAGCATACACAAACTGAGTAGCACAAGCATAATCGGCCTATAATGTTCCCACTGCTGGGACATAGACCTCCTCTCTTCGAAAGGGAGTGGTCTGTAATCTACCACGCGGGCCCAGTGTGGCTTGGTAGATGTCATATGTCTTCGAATTTTTGGTTCTAGGACATGCCGGTTTCCTCACGATATTTTCCTTCACCGTTTTGAGAGCAGTGGTGATGAAAATTATTTACACAAAGTAAAGCGCCTGCCTGGGTGCGAACCCACGGCCTACAACTTGTAAGTCGGGGCCGTCACCACTGGGCCACCACTGCTCTTATAATAATACGTAGTCTTTAAAATTATTATTTTTCAAGGGTAACTGTACAGTTTATGTTTTCAATGATATTATGGTCAACAAAGATTAGAGTAGATTATGTAACAACGTTTGTTTTACCTACCCGCACAACGTAGGTTGATACACTACTTTTTAGCATTCCAAGAAGGTTGTTTTTGTTTCTTTTTTATTGCTGAATGAGCCCTCTCTTGACCTCGATCATGCCTGATGGAAAGCGTGGATGACGTCTATGATGAAACGAGCGTGCCTAGAAAATGCCTAAGGCACTGGAACTCCCACGCATCGACGAAACACAGCAGGCTGCTTGACACCGGTAGGAGGGTTGTCGCAAACCAGGCGGGCGTTAGCCCTACGACCGCAAGGGAAGAATTGGCCAGTCAAATAAGGTGTGACTGTCCAGGATGCGCCGAGCGCTCGGTTCAGTTGAGTAACTGGCGGAACAAACTGCGATACATGAGGAGGCTTCTTCATGCATCCCAAAAATTCTTCATTTTGTTGTTTGTTTTAATAGTAATCCTGTTTACAATACATTTTTTCGTGTATTATGAGTTCAAAAAAAATGAGTTGTTAATCAACTAAACAGCAAGAAAATAGAAAATATTTCATGTCATTACTGCTAACTATAACCACTAAAACATTTAGTAATACCACCTAATACTATTTAAATTGAGCTAGATTCTATCAAACAACAATATTATGTCCTGCCCTAATTTGTTTATAATCTACTCTAGGTACAATAAACTGTGTATTATTTGCTAGCTAATGCCCGCAATTTCGTCTGCGTGAATTTTCTTATATAAAAAAAATTTATGACACTCGGCAATACTGTAGCTTCCCATTAAAGAAAGAATTTTCTGAATCGGATCAGTGGTTCTGAAGGTTACACAAACAAACCCTACACACAGACACACAAATACCTCTTTATAATTTTAGTTTATATAAATATTCATAATTAGAATTACTTGAACATATTAATATCATCATAAAATAGATGTTCAATAAATGCATGAAAGCTTTTAAAATTACTTTACAGTAACTTAGGTACTGTTACTTAGCTTTTGCTCTACTTAAAGGGAGCCGATTGAAGTAAATGATAACGGAAGTGCATAAACAGAGTGCTATAATTAATTATATTGTGCTGCAAGAGTGCTTACCCAAACAGAACACTATTAAAGTGAATACTGCCGAGGTAAAGTCAGCTTCAAAAGCTGTATATTATGTCACCGTATGATTGTGAACACCGTTAGTTTATCCACTAATAAAAATGCGAGAGTGTGTACACGTCTGTCTGTATGTCTGTTACCTCTTCACGCTTTAACCGCTGAACCGATTTAGATGAAATTTGGTATAGAGATCGTTTGAATTCCGGGAAAGAACATCGGATAGTTTTTATATCCTAGAAATCATCCTTCACGGGGGTGAAAAGGGGGGTGGATGTTTGTATGGGGAATCAATAATCTTTGACCCGATTTAGATGAACTTTGGCACCTGGGTATACCATGACCATACCATGATGATTAGGACATAGGATACTTTTTATTACGATATTCCTACGGGATCGAGACTTATGCGGGTGAAACCGCGGGGTGCTGCTAGTAATCTATGTATATCGCGAGTTTCTAAACTGTCGATAAATTGTGAACAGTACCATACTGCTTACAATATAACGTATTAACTGTGACTGCTACCCCCCCCCCCCCCCCGGTGGGTTCCCGGTGGGTTCATTGTCGAGGCGGGGGGGCTCAGTAGCCGTGGCTTGAACACCCACGGTGAAGCGAAGAGGAACCCGAGGAGAGGCCGCTCGTCAGGGCTTTTGCCAGTAAGCCGACGACGTAGCGGCCAACAAGTAGGTTGCGGTGCCGCTTGGGCGACATCGCAGCTGAGGCGGGCTGCGATGTCGTATCGGAGGCATCGCGGCTGAGGGTTGGAGGCCGCGGCGGGAGAGGAGTGCCGGTATTGCGGTGCGCCGCTCTCCCTACCTTCCGCGGCCTTGACGGGGTCGCCACCGTCTGATGGCGGACGCGGTGGGGCCGCAGAGGAAAAGGAGTGTTTGTATGACGTTGGCTGCTCTCCCTATCCTCTGCGGCCGAAAATTGGCAGGCGGCGGGGCCAATGACCTGACCCGTCGCAGGGGGACCAAGGGTGCCCAGACACGAGGTCGTCTGGCGCCCATGTGCTGGTTTGGTACCTGGGGTGGTCACGGCGTGCTATGTGTTCTGGTGCGCCGGTGATGGGGATTACTCCCCAGAGGAGGGTCCGGTGACAGACAGCCGCGGCGGGTTCACGGATGAGTGCTAACGCGTACCCGTGTTCCCGCCGTAAGCGGCAGAGGAGGACACCGTGGAGTTTTAGTGGGTTGGAGTCCCACATAACTGTACTATCTCCCCGTGGTATTGCAGAATGCATGAGCATTTCTCCACGTTAAAAAAAAAAGAACACTGACTGTGACCTGTTACCGCGCGAGTCGAGCGAGAAAAAAAGCGAGCGGTGCCCCTGCGGTGCGGTGGCAGCGGCAGGAGAGCGATACTTCCAAGTTGGTCGCAATTACTTGGCTATTTAGTAGGTATTAGCGCAAGGTGCGATCCATGGCATGCAAGTTTGATACCAGTTCACAATTTGTCGGTTTGCCATGGACAGAAAAGTAATGCGTTAAATTGTAAATGGTTTGTTGCAGTTCACAATTTTTCGATAGTAAATTCTTGTCAGAGAACCTGTATGTTATTATGAGGCTGACTGTACGAGTACAAGATGACTTGCATTATGTATATACCCGTTGTCTGCTAACAGGCCAAGTCAAGGCCTTTTCCTCAAAAGTTCACGCCAGACGTTTGTTTACATTGTTACACTCACATAGGTGAAGACTTTATCTGAGACGTGTGCCCGATTGGAGATTCCCATCGGCAAAAATGACCAACTTCCACACATCACCAACTTCTAATCAACCCTTTGGACATGAATTTTCAAAAATTTCGTTATAAAAGGAAGTCTTGTGCAAAATTTCATGGTTCTAGGCCCAGCGGTTTAGACTGTGCGTTGTCGGTCAGTGAATCTTAGATTTGTATTAACTAGAAAAGAGCCCAAGGAGTTTTATTTAGTGTTTTGTGTCAAAGATTGCACGCGCACGCGCATCTTGAAAGATGACAGGGTAGATATATCATCTGAAAGAAAAAACCTGAAATACTTACTTACGAACAAGAATTCTTTGAACGATGTTTTAGAAATTAAAATTGTTCATCAAACATTAGGTACTGCTGTCTCAAAAAACCTTGTAAGAAGTAACAGTTATGCTTCAAAATTCAAACAATGTTAACAATTGTTCCTTAAGCAGTCAACGTTGTCATTGCAGTCCCAAGAGAGGGAGACGGTCGAGATGGGGCTGGTCGTAGGTCCGGTAGCCATCGACCCACACGCAAACATCTCGTTAGCCCGACAATAAGTAAATAGCTGGATACTCTAAATAATAAATTATCTCTTAAATAAAGGTTCTCGGTCCATTTGCGAGGAACAAATCGTGGGCCAGGGACTGTTTCTGAAACGAAGGAATGTTGTGTACCTATCTAGTTAGTTTCAGTAGCAGGTTTAGCGGGATTTCTATAGTAATTTTCGATTCCGTTTTTTTACAGATCTAGAGATATTGATTTTATTTATACAGGGTGTTACGGAAAGGGTATATATATACAAACGGGTTGAAGAGTGTATCTGGTCTAGAATCTCTGTATAAAATTTCAGCTCAAACGCAGTAACTTTGAAAATACTTAATATTTTTTTTATTTCGATAGTTTATTAAATTGAAATCATAACAAACGTGTCACCGCACTACGGGGGTCATTATCCATTATCTGTAGTGTGTCTGTGCGCCTAGTACACGCACATCACGCCGCCGCGCGCCAGTGTAGCGCCGTGATGTCGAAATAAAAAAATATTAAGCATTTTCAAAGTTAATGCTTTTGAGCTGAAGTTTTATACAGAGATTCTAGACCAGATACACTCTTCAACCCGTTTGTATTGATATACCCTTTCCGTAACACCCTGTATACTTATACTTTATCGTACACCAGAAAATACATTACAAAAAAAATACATTTAACACTACAAAACAGACAATGGGCGGCCTTATCGCTTTCTGCGATCTCTTCCAGGCAACCTTGGAATGGACAGATAATATGGTCAGATGGAGTTAGTCGATTGACCAACTAGAGGTTCTATAATCTCTCACTTCAATATATTTCAGTATGTGTAGCTGTAGAGCAACTGCATCATAGTAAACTCTTTATACTTACATATTCATAAACGACACTGCATTCCTGTCTCTAACTAACCCACTGGTATGCAGTTAATTAGTTAAATTACACAATAACATGCCTTTCACTGCACATCGTCGTGATTCATCCTCTTTGAATGAGACATTATTAGCCGCAGTGCACACATGTAAATATAAATAAAGCCAATAAAACTGATAGGCCCCGTGGTTACTTGCCCTTGCGTTGTAAATGGGCTGCCGGCAATGACATTACGACCACTTTCGACGCCGTAATCTTAATTGTCCCGTTTAAGATAATTTAACCTCTTAATATTTAGTATAAAGTCATCGAAGCCCATACATTTGCTCAACGCCTTTGAAATACCGAATGCAGTATGACGAAATTTCCAATGAGAAAGTTCGGAAGTTAATGTTTTTTTTAAATACTTAACACAGTTGATATAAAGTAAGCTCAATTAAGTCATCATCCTTAACTTTGGGTAAATAATAAAAGAAAATAAGAACATCTCTTTCCATGTTTTGGTGGTATCCAAAAATATAAAAATGAAGCCGCAGAATACATTATTCATCGTAATAATGAGGTGAATGCGATTATTCCGACGTTACTTATACGTTATTTTAAAATGATAAAATAAAAATTCATTCAACTGAAAGTGCTTCGTGAACCCACATACTTTGCATATGTAGGTATCATTAAAATTATAATAATTTAACATGAACGGCTGGAACAGGCGAAATGAGAACTGCCAACGGATCATAAAAGGTTTTAATGAAAGCCATAACAGGAGCTGATTTCAATTTATGCGTGCGACGCGAGCGACGTCTGCGCCCAAACTAACTTATTAAATTAAGAAACTAATGAGCTCTTACAGCCGTTCAGCGTTTCAGGTTCACACACGGTCTCCAATTTTATTGTTATATTTAATATTAATATTAAAAGTGTAGGGTTGTCAATAAATAATACTTTTTAGAGTATTCCTACAATCTTTTCAAGTTTTGTTACTAGTGAAATAAGATTAAATCATTTAATAGGCAGTTACTTTGCTCTGCTATTGAACTATATACATATATTTCTAATTAATGGATTCTGTAATCACAATGTTTAGGTAAAATCATTACTGCTTAAAAATCATGTGTCTAACATCCAACAGCACATAACACCACGCCTTATTTCTGAACGGCTGGGCAGAGGTGTACCTATAGTACAGCCACGTTTCGCCAGTTATGTTTTTAAGTCCCATGTAATTAGGGGGCGAGACTGGTGCCATTAAACGGGCACAAATCCAGACTCCGGGTTGCTACTGAGAAATTGCAGATAGAAAAACCCAATAACATCTTTCCTGACCTAGGAATCGAGCCCAGCACCCTAATTGCGTAACACACTATCAATCAGAATCTGAATCATTTTGAAGCAAATTGCTAATCCATTGCTTCATAAGTTCGAAAAATACGTAAATAACGCAATGAATGTTGTTGAACTGTCAAAATAAACCGAATCCGATTGATAATGTGTTACGCAATTGCCCCGCAGGACCTCATGCTCACCAGCAGCGCTTGCGACGATTAGACAAACAAAACAGACAAGTCTAAACATAAACTACGAAGGTAATTATGTAAACTTGTAACAAAAGTTGAAACAAGTGATTAAATCCGTAAGGTAGCATAAATTTTGAACGACTCACATTCCGAAACAACATGCAATGTTTATAACTAGATACAATTCCACCGAGCTTTGTAAACGAACTACTGAAACAACTGAGGGCACTATTTCAACACAAGATTCATGAAGGAAAAATAAACACACACGAACAATATTATAATTTTTAACTAACGTTAACAAGTGAATTTACTTCGTAAAGTTAAATAGTTGTGTATACCTCGGGCTCTTTGATAAAATCGTCGCTAGCGCCGTTACTTGGCCGGTTCGATTCCAAGATCGGCGTGTGTTTTATGAGAGGTAAATTTCTTAATACACCAACATATTTTTTAGACGCAAATTCCTAGTTGTCAACTAAAAATATTTTGTAGGTAGCCAAAGTTAAGAAAATTCATCAGTTGTGGAGTTTTATACGATTCTTCCTTGTCTATAATGAAAATAGATGCCTCTAATGCTTATAGAAATAACAAGCCATCTACGTTGAGCTACTGCAATCTTTAAAACCGATATTTTATCGCCGCACGTGACTGAAATCGATATAAACAAAATCTCACTACTCTTTTCTATAAGCCACCTGTTCTTCACTCGATATAAGATAAAAAGAGATGCTTTTCAGATGGCTCGAACTTAAAAACAACAATATGGTGAGGAATTCAAATGTCGTAATAATCTTCATGCTGTAAATTGCGTGGAAGACCCGAATAATGTTTTTCCTTATGCGACTGTTTTTCTAGTAAAGTTCCAATATTCCACGTAAGAAAATATTGTTAATGATTCTGTAGAAGAATTACCGCTGGTAGGGGTAATAATCGAGTGGGGTAAACCCTTTCAAGCTAGAGCAAATTCAATACAAAGTAAAAGCAAAAAGACAAACATGACGGACAATGCGGGTGGCCTTAAGTACGTACAGTTATTAGAATAGTCTTTTTACACTCCGTGCACGTACATTTTCACCGCGGCAAATACTGCAAATGTCGAACAGTTTGCATAATAAGGGTGTAGGCGGGAGCTGCGATATCTGCTCCCGAAGTCCCGAGTACAGCACGGAGTCACAGACCAAATATTATTCAAAATGTTGTTTTAGGACAATGTCAACAACAATGCCGTAGCAAGACAACATATTAATTGCAAATAACCAAACCCTACTTATGCTGTTTGTAAAGGTCAGTCAAAGAACCCCCAGCTCGCAATGAGAGTCAAGCAATAGCACGGTAAACATCAAACAGAAGCAAATTTCGGAAGATGTTAGCAATCAATTACTGAGTAAAACAATACTGATTCAAGGATAACGTTTGTTTAAGGCATTAGGGTGTGGGTCAGTTCATGATACTTTCCTTTTAGGATGTGTTTGGAATAGTAATGGCGTCAGTTACAATTTCGTAGCGTCAGTAAAAATTTTGTAACGGACATTATACAAGGTGTAACAGAATAAACGCAAGTCCTGAAAGTGGTTTGTTCATAACTGACTACTAAATCGATTTCAGTAACGTTCAATGTCAGTTTTTAATTGTGTTTTGCCATAATGCCTGCCGATTGAGCCAAAGAAAATTAAGTCTTATTTCAAGGCAATAAGGCAAAATCTTAAATGTATAAAGTAATGCTAGAGTCAACACGATTTTCTTAATTATAATCATCATCATCTCATCTGCTTAGCCTTTTCCCAACTATGTTAGGGTCGGCTTCCAGTCTAAATGGATGAAGCTGAATATCAGTATTTTACATGGAGCGAATGCCTATCTGACCTCCACAACCCAGTTACTGGGTAATACGATACCCCTTGGTAAGACTGGTTGTCAGACTTACGGGCTTTTGACTACCCGTAAGGACTTATATTATATTTTATATTATGCTTTTAATTCAATACTCTAATTGGGGTGTATAAGGTCTTGCGTTAATTATGTTACATATTGTATTTTTTTTTGTTAGCCTATATTTTGTCACCGTGCTTTTTTTTTCAAACCTCCCCGTCTTGTGCGATGTATCGAAATTACTAGGTTTAGTAGGTTTTATTACCTTATTACTAGTTACGATGATAGCATTGGCGGTAAACCAAAGAAAATTACTTACAAGCTGTTAAACCTATTCTAAATCTGCTTTACAACAATATTAAAATCGATTGAAAACAGCTGCCTCACTGAAATAACTTTTTAATAAGCCGTGATATCGTGACTAACGAAACTACAAAGAGGTAAAACACGACACAAATAGTTGTGTACAGTGTGGCAGCTAAATACACAAGTTGCTCAGCTGCCGTAAACACGTTCCGTAAACTCTGTATCGGACTAATCGAATCGACCTATAACTTGGCTACGAGTTTGTCGTAAATACGGTCCACTTTATTATCTGCGCCAGATTTAACAGCGCCCTCTACCGCCCGGATGAGACGTTAACGTTACACTCGGTAACTTGCTATCGCACGGTTCGACACTTAATTGAAACTCATATTACTACATAATCTAGTGAGTGTTATGTGAAGAGTTCTGTTTTGTATTGACTTTGTTGTAGAAATGTAGACTGATACTTACATTTGTATTGCATTGGGACGGGTACCCTAGCTACTAGATTATTTAAGAGCCCTTGAGTGTCTACTGCAGAACAAGGGCTTTTCATTCCACATACCTAATCAAGAATTATACGGGATAAAACTTTAATCACCACGTTTAGCAGATAGATTGGTGCAGTAAGGCGCTGTTTACAGACTAATATGAAGACACAGCCCTCCTCTTGAGAGTCATCATCATTTCAGCCAGACAATACTGGACATAGGCCCATCCCACAAGCACCTCCACTTCTACCGGTTCTGTGCTTTTTGCATCCAGCGGATTCCTGCGGCCTTTACAAAGTCATTTGTCCACCTTGTGGGAAGCCTTCCAACGCCATCTGTTCTGCGAGCAATGTACCCACTGACACTTAAGTTGGGCAATTATTTGGACTATCTCGGTTACCCTGGTTCTTCTGCGGATTTCTTCATTTCTGATTCGATCACTTAGGGAAACTCAAAGTACGGCCCTCTTCATTGCCCTTTGGGTTTTTTTAGCCTTCTTATAAGGCCTATTGTGAGCGACCACGTTTCAGTACCTTACGCGGACTGGTCAAAGTCTTGCGTCTTGACACACTGCGGTATGTGGGACGAGAAGATATTGCGTAGCTTCCTGAACGCAACCCAGACCAGTGAACTCTGAACCTACCTTACGAGTCTACTATATATATACTCGTCCACATCGAGTGTAGCGTCTCCGATCTTCATCAGAGTGGGAGTTGAGAGTCCCATAATTTCCTATGGTATTTTACGACCCACATCGAGCGAAGAGGAGTGGCCTAATATTAGCGAAACCACACGATCATAAACTAGTCAAAGACACATATGTAAACATAGATGACATCGTAGATGCCTTGCCATCCCAGAGACAGAATTACTTCGATGAGCAATGGATGGCTCACCACCTGCGAGATACAGATCTACGGTTTCCGCAAACTAACTGCCCTGAACTTCTATATATTCAAGCATATTGTGTCGAAAACAGACAAAACTAATAACTAAACTTACCTACTTAATAAATTGAATTTCATGTTTTTGGCATAATTTCTCGTCATCGCAAACAAAAGCTGCTTTATATTTCACAAAACAATTGGCAGAAACGATAACAGCCCTTGAACCCTGTTGATTAAAGAATTGGACGACGTTATACCAACAAAATTAAAAAGCTTTTACGAACGATGAGTGACGAGCATGCAAATCGCACGTATGTACGACGGTATGAAGGAGCATGAAGCACTTGCAGCATGGAAACTTTTATGCATTCGACCAGCCTCTGTCAGTTCGTGGTATAATTGAATCGCGCGTCAGTTTAGTGATATACGAGAACCGCCCGCCGCCGTCGGCGAGCCGACCCACACGGAACAATTAATCCCACATAAACAATTATGGAAGACCGATTTATATCCGATAAATTCGTCGAATCGAATACTCAAACCGTCACTCCTTTTTAATGATATCCAGTACGAGTTAATTATGTAACGAGAATATAGACGATTTCATTTAAAACCGCCTAAAGGTGTTTCGATTTAATAATAAAAGTGGCCGCCGCACACGGACGCTTGCGATTCAGCCTGACTCCTGACTTTATAGTTGCCGTTGTTATCCCAAAGGATCCCAAGTTAGTCAGAGTTCAAGCGAACTCGATCATCAACTTTAACGACCTGCGAAGTTCAAACATTAAGCTTTCGTACTCTTACGTTGTTACTTATATTTTGATTACCACTTATCCTGCTATGATAAACTTTAAAAAGCTTTAATTTAAGAACTGGCCTATTTATTCAGAATAGCTGAAGTAGCCACAGCACATTATGTAGTAGTCAAACTAATAGCCGTTATGATTTTTTGTTTACACAAAAGCCATTACGAAGGTAATCTTCCTAATGACCATGAATAAAATCAATAGCCGTCAAAGTGGACACTTTATTTTCATTGTTAATGTGTTTTAGCTGTAGGTATGTTAGGTTAAATCATTTAGCTAACACACAGGCAACAACAGGCAAGTAATTACACAGTTCCAGGAAAGTCGTTAGTGTCGTAGGAGTGGATAGATTACGAACGAGCCAGCGATCGCAGTTCCTTTAGCGTGAGTGCAGCTACGGTCAGCAACAGAACTCGAGAAGTCTTCCGACACATCCAACTGAGCAGTGAAACCTTCCTGTAGATTTTTGATTTGAACTTACGGAACGGATGACAAAATTATGTTAGTCTTTTGTTTGGTCATATAAGTAAATCACGTATTGTTACGAAGAATGGTCAATCGTGTATGGCTGGCGGCGCGATGGTTCATGTTGCCATGGCCGTATTTCGATAACCTACACAGAAAGGACTAAAATTAATAGATACTATTCCTTTACTTGATTTCAAGACTTTATGTTGCTGTCTGTACCTACGGAGGCGTTGCTATTTATTGGCGTCATAATCCCATCCTTTGAATGGCTAAAGATGAAATCTATAAAGCTGGATGCTCATTACTATTAAGAACTAGCAATGGGAACATTATCGAATAGTTATTTGAGTAATCTTATTGCAAGTCAGTAAATTGTGAAGGGCTTTAAGAATTTCAGTTTTATTATAGACTAGCAGCGTCCCGCGGTATCACCCGCATAAGTTTCGATCCCGTGGGAATATCGGGATAAAAACTATCCCATGTCCTTTCTCGGGACTCAAACTATCTCTATACCAAATTTCATCGAAATCGGTTCAGCGGTGAAGAGGTAACAGATAGACAGACAGACACACTTTCACATTTATAATATTAACATGGATTTATAGTGGGCAAATGGATAGAATATGATTTACATAAAGCCTCCGTGGCGCAGGTAAATACAATATTAATAAATCCACTAATTTATTTCCATCATCATCATCATCACATCATTGGCAACGGCAGCCTTGTTACCCACTGATGAGATGATTTATTTACATAAGTACTTACAAAAAAAGGAAGCCATTCCGGAAAGTTTTCCTGGTTACTGAAAATCATTAGGTATGTAAACACTTCATACATAAGTGGAAAACATGATTATTTAGATTAACAAGTTCGTACCTATTATTAGTATAGTCCGTAGGTGCTACTCCTACTCGGTATCTCTGGTCGGCTCGGCGCAATAGCTGCAATCAGACAGTCGCCTGCGCCGACATAAAACATCGCCCGTCAAACTTTATGTTTTCTTATAATCTTAACAACGACCATGTGTGAAATATAATGCCGAAATGAACATAAAATCCTCACGTCCGAAGTTTTTATTAACTTGGTGAATGAGTCATTGTCAGAACTCCAGTTAATTCTTCATAATCAGGTGGTAAAGTGAACAGAGGTTTTGGTAAATAACTTACTGAAACTTTTTTTTTAAAGGGAAACGCCCGTCTTTCCCTTGAGGGTTAACCTATGAAGATATAGACAGAACATCATGATCGTGATTTCGTGAACCCGTTAGACCAGACCAGGCCACCACCACCACTAGGCAGACCTATTGGATATCTCGTGAACCATGTTGAATTTAACCAAGTCACTGCTGATGCAGTTGTACCAGACCATTTATGATAGATACATAATCAGCCTACAATGTTCCCACTACACAGGCCTCCTCTCTTCAAGGAGTGGGCTGTAATCTACCACGCGACCCCATTGCGGGATGATAAATGTCACATGTCTTCGATTTTTTTGGTTCTAGGACATGCCGGTTTCCTCACTGTTTTCCTTCACCGTTTTGAGAGCAGTGGTAATAACATAATTTACAAACTAAAGCGCCTGTCGGAGTTCGAACCTACGACCTACGACTCGGTAAGTCGCGGCCGCTACCACTGGGCCACCACTTCTCTCCACACCATACCATTTATAATATTAAATTTATATTGTTCCGTTTGGTACCGGCAATTCTGTTTTTTACATTTCTATGCGGCAATTAGTCATTGTCATTCCTTCCATGCTTTTGTCTACCGAAGAAGACAAAAGGTAGGCAACATCACTTGTTAGAAAATGGGGTAGAATCAGATAGAATCTAAGTCTATACCCAAATATAAAGCTTTGAATATCAGAATGGTTACTAGTTATATAATATGTGTAAAAGTAACCATGAATATGGTATGTAGAGAAAGGATTTTATGAAATAAAGCACAGAAGACAAGCTAGACATTTATTTCAATTTAGGCTTGTCAGTAATTAATCAGAAAGCTAGTTTTCCGTTCCAAATCTATGTCATCATGGAGAAGAAGGACAAGAAACTCCATGGAAACAGTATTATAACATATACAGAACACCATAGTTATCAGCAATAATCAAGATAATAATATCAATTAGCTTACATGACATCTGTTCGATCTATTCCACATCATAACGTCACTAGTATGTATCAACTGACTGTAGGCCGGAGCTCCGTTCTGGTTGATGTCTCGAACAAGAATGATCCCCGCTACTCGGAGCTCCCCCTGTTATAGTCATGAACAAACAACTTTGACGTTTCCATCTACCGTCATCCAAAATATCAACGAGATAAAAGGTGGATATCCGTTTGGAATATTTTCTATTTTGCTACATTATTCCTTAATATTTTAACTAGTCTACTTTTACAGACATGTTTTAGGTTATGCAAAACATTACTATTTTATCAAGTAAAATGTTAACAATACGTATAATTAGGATAATCTACTACACTCATCATTCATTCATTATCATCAGCCCACAGTAGTCCACTGCTGGATATAGGCCTCTCCAATTGCACTCCATTCCGCCTATACAACTGCTACCCGCCACCCTGCGAAGATCATCGCTCCACCTAATAGCCTGAGAGCGTCCTACCTTACGTTTACCGATTCGCGGTCTCCACTCAAGAACACGCCTACCCCTACGGTCATCGGTTTTACGGGTAATACGGCGGGCCCATTGCCACTTCAACTTGCTTATTCGGTGAACTATGTCGACAACTTTGGTTTTCTGATCACCGCAACAGCATTAATTATCAGAAAACGGCTATAAAGATGCAAGAATTGAACATGGTGAGTAAAATATTTACCTAAACAAATAATCTTCTTTCTCCGTTACTAATATTAAAACCAAAACCACTATAAGACGTAGGAATAACTAAATAAATAAAGTACAACTCGTATCCCTGCTTCAAAGTTGACTCGGTACTCAAATTCATCTATTTACCTACAAAAGTAGTCGTCGAGTTGTGGTTTTCATAATATTAATATCTGGTGCAGCGGGCAGGTAAACTGAACTTCAGAACATGACGAACTTTGTGGAGACATGCACGTCGAAAATTTAATATCCCCGTAGTTACACGTTCCACGGAAATTGATTTTTATTTATTAAAAAATTTCGACCACATTTTTTGTTGACTTTGTGATGTTTCGACATGAACTGCTTTTCAGTTCATACATAATTTAACTATTTTTTCACTTCTCATGCTCTAAAAGTTCGTCTTTATGTTGTGCTTAGGCGACATAAAATCGCTTTTTATGTTCTAGTGCATAAAGTAATTTTTTTTTCTGAGACTAATGTAATCAGGCCCAACAGCCACACGCACAATAAAACTTCGCAGATTAAAGTCGTGATTTATTTCATTTTCTTTAATTTATACCACTTCCGTGTTTTCTATCGTTAATTTAATAAAATCAGGTAAAATAGTTGTCATTTATTATTTAAAAATGCAAAGAAACGTTTTTATGACTTGGCAGTATGAAGTACCCAAGTCGAATGACAAATGTTAAATTAAAAAAAAAAACTTTCTGTGTCTCTAACTATCTGTGGCGGCGGGAATTAGCTATGCTTTGCAACATGTTTGATTAATTATGTACTGTATACTTTATGCCTGTTTCATTTTCTCGCAATCGAAGTGAAAAGCAGAGTGTATAACTCAGGCATAAACGAGCCATTTTACCCCTCGACTTAACTATCCGCCCTCGCCTGCGGCTCGCGTGGATATATAAACGTCTCGGGGTAAAATAGCTTCTTTTATGCCTTATTTGTACAATCTACTATTTTTTGCTTGCTTGTTATTTTAGAGGGCTTTGTGAAAAACAAATGCAGACCTAAATTTGGTCGTAAAATTAGACAACCTTTCTTGATGAGCATGTCATGAGGTGACCGTATCGTAAGCTCATGTCTTTGGGGAAAATGGTCACAATAACTACAGAACTTTCCATACGGATGATGCCAAAGCTGTTGCCTGCGTTTCATTCGTATCCTGGGAACATCTTCATGTACGCAATAAAAAGTATCCCAAGTCTTACTACGGTCGTACGGACGTATTACTTATTCGTAGTACGGACCTTGTTACGGTTTCCTAGAAGGTCACATAGCGTCCATAAAACGTTATTTAGGAAAGCAAGTTGGTGTTTTTCTCATAAATTCATATTATAGATAGGTACAGTCAACAGCAAAAGTAGATGATGGAAATCAGAAATTCAATACTAATGAACAGAGCTCGCGTCAGAACTTTGTGGCGTCGAAGTGATTCAAAAGTATGTGATTGTAAATTATACCAAACATTTACTACTAGTACAACTGCCATATATGACGCGACCTCCGTTCATTAGTATTGAATTTCTGATTTTCATCATCTACTTTTGCTGTTGACTGTACTAGTTTATTTTTTGTCGATCTTTGACAGTCGTTACGGGTAGTCAAAAAACCCGAAAGTCTGACAACCAGTCTTACCAAGGGGTATCGAATTACCCAGTAACTGGGATGTGGAGGTCAGATAGGCAGTCGCTCCATGTAAAATACTGGTATTCAGCTGCATCCGGTTAGACTGGAAGCCGAATTCCACATAGTTGGGAAAAGGCTAGGCAGATGATGATGAGGTACTAGTACTAGGTTATCTGGAGAACGTTTTTGACAACGTATAGTCAAACCCCGCTGCCGTCAAATTCATGACAGCCGTCATTGTGACCGTTATATTATGTGGCGGCCTCCGCTCTACTAGGACACCATAGCATTAATCAAGTAGCTACTTACTTAGTACCTATCTATTATTTATATAATTATTTATTAAGGTGCACCAACAGCTTCTATGTATAATATATCTTAAGTACCACTGTCGCGTCGACAAACAACAATAACGTTATTATGATAATAGATGGCGCCACGTATATTGTTGTTTTCCTCGGGAACAGCACTTTTTTTTGGGATGAAAGGTACCCTATGTCCGTTTCTGTACACCTGACAACGTATATGCAAAATTTCAGGACGATCGAGTCAGTGGTTTAGGCGTGAAAAGGTAACAAACAAACAAATTTACTTGTGCATTTATAATATTACTAGCTGTGCCCCGCGGTTTCACCCGCATAAGTCTCGATCCCGTGGGAATATTGGGATAAAAAATACCCTATATCCTTTCTCGGGACTCAAACTATCTCTATACCAAATTTCATCTAAATCGGTTCAGCGGTTTAAGCGTGAAAAGGTAACATACAGACAGACAGGCAGACAGAGAGACAGACAGAGTTACTTTCGAATTTATAATATTAGTACCTATGGATTAAATATTATATCATAGTTAGGATAGGATTTCACGCGGACGAAGTCGCGGGCAGCAGCTAGTAAGTACATAGATTCTATCTACCCATATCTGAATATTTCAGATAAACACTAACAGGCATAATTTATAGAAACAGGCTATCGTGATGTCCGTGGGCGGTACGCTGGAAACCTTTCACTGGCAATGATTATGATACTACTGTGATATTTAACCTTTAGTTGACCACAATAGACTAAGCTCTCCTGTCTGCCCACGCCTAGCTAACCAACAGACGCCAGCACATCAAGCTACTACAATCTGTCAAATTTATTTAATAGATTTTCAACTTTATCGCTAAATAATAAGGTTCAAAATTGCTTGGCAAAATTTGACAGTTTCGGGTAACTTGATGTGCTGGCGTCTGTACTTTGATTCAGTAAGTATTAACTCTACAATAGAAAAATAGAGGAATTCTGTAAAAGTCCGTAGATAGGAGTTCTATTTTTAATACGTAGATAAATTGTTTTGGAAGGAGATCGAGGGAAACTAGCTATGGGACTTAATTCTAGCAAAAAATAATCATTGAATTAACATTTTTTTTTATATTTCAACTTTTTAATTATAACCTCTTTTTAATAATTTTATTTTTAATACTGGGCTTTTTATTTCCTGTCAATTGAGGCATATAGAATCAAAGGCTTAAGTGCCACACTTTCAAAAAATTAACTAAGATGGAGGATAAACTCGGAGAGTATGAAAACCCCTGACTCTTCAATTAGAAAAATGTTATTTTCGGTTCCTGAAAATTTGACATGGAGGCACTTAGCTACCACCTTTGATTCTATATGCCTCAATTATCACACAATACTGTGTGATATTCAATAGATGATATAATTCAACGTGGCAATGCTGCCAGCCTTTTGGGCACTTATCCCATTGACAGCGATACGGACGAATTTTTTGATGCCCAATGAGCTCCTGTCTTTTTTTTTAATTATTATTTGTATATAGTATATATATATATATTAGTTTGTGTGTATATGTAAGTATACTGTGTTCAAACATATTTACTAATTCCATGTCTTCAATAGAATATGTAATTGCAACTTGTATTGCAGGTATTGTAACAATCGGAAACTGATGTAGGTACTTAATAGATTCCCTTTTAAAGTCATTTCGTATCTTCAATAATTCCGAAACTACTAATAGTAGCTAAGCAATAAACCTTAGCTATTAACTTGATGTAGCCACCCATTGGCAATGTAGTCTCTTGCGCAGCTACTTTAACATTAAAAGATAATTCAGGGAACGGAAATCTATTAGCAGATAACTGTAAGCGATTTGATGGTTTTTGGACAAAACTCAAACTCAAAGCTATTATTTAGCAAAGCAATTAAACCATGTAGAAGGTACCTACAGGCACTTATGAGTTATCAAGAGGTCGGTCAGTCAGACAGAGAGTAATATAAATAATAGTTGCTCATTTTAAAGCGTATTAGGTTCCTATGTAGAAGAACGGGAAAGAAACTCCTTGGACACTTTTAAATTACAATATTTTTAAAACGACGGGGTATTATAAGTTTGACGTGTCTGTGTATGTGTGTGTGTGTGTGTGTCTGTGGCATCGTAGCTCCCGAACGGATGAACCGATTTTGATTTTGTTTGTTTTTTTTTTGAAAGGTGAATTAGTTGCGAGTGTTCTTAGCTATGTTTGAAGAAAATCGGTCCAAGATGGCCGCGCGCCGCCACAAAATGGCGGATTACATATTTTTTCACAGCTCCCTCAATATGGGTATCAAATGAAAGGGCTTAACAAGTAGAATACTAAACACTATGATAAATTTCAAAACCAAGATGGCTGCCACCACAAAATGGCGAATTATATTTTTTTTTCACAATTCCCTCAATATGGGTATCAAATGAAAGGGCTTGACTAGTAGAATACCAAACAATATTACAAATTTCAAATCCAAGATGACCGCCACCACAAATGGCGAATTCAAAGAGGAATACGTTAGTATGGAATGAACGCCAACGACCACGAGTACCTAACTAGCTTCGCGTTACTGTGGTAAAAAAATACGTACAGCTACGCAGATTTCGGCGAGTCACGTCAAATATCTCAGAGGTAGTACCTAGTTCTACCTAGATATTAATATTAAATACACTTCGTGAAAAGTTCCTGAAGACTATAAATGCGTTAAACCTTATTCTAAATAGGTAGACAATCTAAGTTACGCAAACGCATGAAACCACCCACCCTCGTCCGACCATGTTTGATATGCTCCATCTGGAATAGTCTGACTGCTAACAACTACAACAAGTTGCAAGTTGTTCAAAATAAGGCTATCTAAATTGCATACCTGATGATAACATGAAATTTAAAACGAGTAAACGAATTTCCAGATGAAAAAAAAAAATCTGCACGAAAACTACATCGTAAAGGTCCAAAATATTATGAAACCAAAAATAGTAGGCTTTATCCTCGTGCAACTCTAATATAAATATAAAGTTATTTTATAATCACACTTTCAAAATATTGCTGTAAAATAACTTTTTTTCTATTAAAATACAGCTCTACCAATGAGTTCTCAATTCGCTGGTTTTAGTGGCCGTCGACGAACAAAATGTGATACTAAAGTGGAAAAGGCGCATTTTTAATACATTGTGTCCCTCAATAAAGTGCAACCTCGAAAGGTGAAACTAGATCAAAGATTATTGACATATAAAATATTTAATGTTTTATTGATGAATTAGGATTTCTATTACTCACTAAGGACTCTATGTACAATAACAAATAACATTGAAAAAACAGCATAAAAAAATTTTTTACTCTTAAACTTTTAGTACTATAGGTAGGTATGTAGCCACGTTTTTACGAGTTATTTGTTAATTTTATCGTCAGTAGGTACCACGAGAACCGTTGAAGAAGCTCCTATCAATTCTTCTAATTATAATTTATTAATTAGGCATTTAAAATTACAACAGTCAGTAGTTACTCGAAGACTGAAACCTAACTGTTCACCATCTCATCACTCGACTTTTCAATCAATTTTCATATTTTTTGGAACTACAACACTTGCCTACTTTCCTATTATGACTGATTGCTTTCATCTGTCTTCAAACGCTAATTCTGAAACCCATGCAGTCCTTATTAATTGAAAGAGCTAAAAAAGGTACCTAAGTTAAAGCTCCATCTTGATTGACTTATACCCAAAGGCAAAAAAAAACTCAAAAACGTACAAAGGACCAAGTCTGCAGCAATAAAAAACCTCCAATTTCGAAACAATTAGCACTACGTTTTAATTTATGTAACGGGAAGTGAGCATGAAGGAAATGCAGCCAGTTTGATTGACTTAAAAATTGCCGGCAGTATCGATATCTCGAGTCGGTAGTCTCGACCAGTTACAGGTAGCAATAAGTCGCCGGTCGCCGTCGCCGGTCGCAGGCCGCGCTGACGTCGCCCCGCCCCTCGACTAATTGCCGCCTACTTGTTTATTTACGCACCACTATTAAAACAACGCGAACACATAAACTGGTTACTGATTTACGTGGTCTGGTTGAAGTACTCGCGAGTACTAGAGAATTTATGGAATTTTACGTTTTCTGATGGCAGTGACAGTGAGTCATAAACAACGTCCAAGGTCTATGTTAGATCCGTACGAGTATAAATGGAATTGCTGTTTAGGATTACAATGGTAAGCCTTAGCCATAACAATCATAAAATAAATCTTACCTTTGACAACCGCCTCGATTATTCCTATACTCCTTAACGTCAACACCAAAGGTTCCATTACTAAGCTAAGCCACAAAGTGCCTCCATATCGTCTCTTTTCAGTTAAAAATATACCGTATGTGCGAACACGTAGGGGTGGACACGAAATACTAGAGCTTTCCACGAAAATCGTGGCGTCACTGAAGCGTAAAGACTTTGCGGTTCCGAACTTCACCAGCACACCTATATCATTTAAATCACCTTTCAATACCCGGCGTATGTTCACTTTGTATATTCTCGTTCCATTATAGCCGGATTTTACACCAAACACTTTGCCCGTGAACACGTACTTTGACAGCAGCGTGACGTGTTTCAGCAGCACTTTATTGTAAGTGACACTTGTGTTACACGCTGAGACCGCGTGACGCAGACGGGCGCGCTGCACCAGCTGCGCGTCCGCGGCGACCATGTCCAGAGCAAACATCAACAATATAAACGAGCCGAGAGCCATCGCGAATGGTAAATAAACAATTAATGGGATGAACGTCCCGATAAGTCAACACATTTATTTCCCGAGCTCCGGTTTACGTTCATCAGATAAGGATAACACGTCACTGTGGGATTTGCAACGTTAGAGCTGTGCCATAAGCGTGCGCTCGTGCGCAGGGCGCGCCGGAGGCTGTGCGCGCAGGGCCTCTGCCCACTCACTCCAGAACGTTCACCTACCCTACATATTTACATACTGATTGGTCCCGCGTAAATAACACCACGCACCTGGTAATAGGACACCAGGTGATTGGATGCGACGTTTATCGCGACACTATCTTGATTTGTCGAGCTAGAAAACGAACTAATGTTTTCCTATCCACGTCTTTATAGAAAGCCCATTTGTTACCCAAACGTCTCTATAAAATTTAATGTAGTACTGACAAAACATGCATCGTGATATACGATTACCATAATATAAAATAGGACGAGAGTGTGATACAAAATCTATAAAAATGTCATTACTAAAGATATTTATCTAATGGATTACTGACCCGTGAACGAATGAAGCTTCGACTCAAATGGTCCGAACGAACTTTCATCAGCTTTATCAAAAATACTATAAGAAAGAACTTTCATATCTCATGAATGTTATTGAATAGGTACATGTGAAATAAAATGAGCGCGTCCTGTCATTTTAGTCACTGTGTATGACGTGCTCACAGCCAATGATCTAACACCGCCATTAAACCAGACCTCGTAATTACACAGGAGGTAACTGCGCGTACGACAGAGGCGTGATCATAATAATTAATAATTAAACTATCAGCTAACGGCGAACTTAATTCAATCAATCACAGATAATGGGTTTTCGGTAAAAGATCCTTTTACATAGAGCGGTTATTAAAGTTTATCGATAAATTAAGTTTTTGTCAGTCAATCAGGTGGAAATGGTACAGAAAATCATTATCATGAATAAGCGAGCCGGCAACATCAAAAATCAATTTGTTTTCTTGCCTCTTGAGGACCTTTCTCTTCGTTTTTACTGCAAAACATATCTTTGCCGCAATATAATTTGTAAAAATCAATCCCGAGCAATTTTTTCAACTGTTTTAAGAATGTAAGGCTTATTCTAAGAATGATGAAGGGTAAAATATATGAGGAAGATGGCAGTAAGAGGTAACAACAATAAAATAACCGAGAAGAGACATAATTGGATATCGAAATACGCAGACACGTATTTTTAGAATGGGCACTGTATTAACAAATTAGAGAGATACAAAGGTCGATGTAAACAAGGGTCATAAAATTAAAATTCATGCGTACAGAGGTGCTCTAGTGGAGCTGCAATTAATATGAAAATCTCTGGACAATATTTATGACACTGACACAAGCGAAATTATTGCAGAGTTTAATATTAACTGACGCGCCGTATTTTACACGTCGGGCGGATTACGTGCGAAATATAAACGTAAGCTGCGTTATCCAAATTTAATGGTCGCTATTTGACACCTTGATCATTTGCATTTCCTGTAAATACTCATTTGGTACGTAGTTATGGCCACCGTTTATTATTGTCGATAGGCCATACTCGTGCCGAGCTTTATTTATGATTACGACGACAACCTTCGATTTGCTTTTGTATTTTATGTATTTCCCAACAGATAACATCGATTTCTAATAAGTAACTAGAAATATCAGATTTATAATATAGTCCAAATAAAATAGGATATCGTTTCTATTTATCAATATAGTAGAGTCAATTACAATACCAAAGCAGTCAGTTAACGAACTTACCAACTGGCCTGAAACAAATCCGCATTCCATTATGCATTCTGTCAGTGCATTACAAATGAGGGCGCGCTAACCTCCCGCATCTAAGCGTGCAGTGGGGATCATTTTCGACATGTTTGTAGTGATTACTTTCACAACTGCCACGCGGCGGCGGCTGGCGTGAAATATGGGCGCACCTACGTTTACGTTTTCAAATAATCCTCTACGCCGTGGAATTATAATCGGTGAATAAACATAAAAGACCGCGGTGGTGCGGCAGGCTATAATTCCGCACTGGAAATGTCGTAAATAATTGTCGTAGCTTTCGCGCTAATTCCTCGCCAAGAGTGAAATCTATGAGAACGCTCGCGTTGCGCTCTTATGAAAAATTGCCCGCGACTTCATAACCTGTTGCTGTTGTACGTATTTAGAATTCTTATTGCTTTTTAAAACAGTACACGGGAATGAAAAACTTTGTTGTAAATGTTAACATGAAAAGCTACACCACTAATGATTTATTCATTGTAGAATATCAAAGCTCTGTCTGAGATATCGAACTATCGTTCAGCTAATATGTAGTAATATCACACAATTACAAGACGTGCGTTGAAAGGCCTATATCGGCATGCGGCGCGTTATGTTAGCGCCAACTGTTTCCTCGCCTCGCAGGATGTCACAGCGGTAATTAAACATTCCTCAGCCGCTCTTGATATTAACCCGTTTAAAAATTCTAACAATTTCGTGTAGTAGGCGCTTTCTATGAAAATGTTGTGTAATAAACAACACATTATATAGCGCCAACGCCGGCTAATAAGCATTCTGAATACATTCATGCCTAAACATTAAATTCAGCTTTATGGAAAACTGATACCTAACAAAGAACTCATTACCGCTAGGAATTTATCGCCATGAGGTTATACGAAATGGAAAAGTTATCAAAACTATCCTACATTGTGTACCTACTGTACTTACCGTACCGCATTATATTTTAAAATAATATAACATCCCATCCCTAAATCAGTGTAAAATAAACAGCACAAATTAATCTCAGTAAACCCACACACATCACATAATCATGATTACGATGGAAATAGCAAACTCCTCTGAAAGCACACAGAAGGCCATAAAACATTTTTAATCAACAAATGTAATTTGATCTACGAACCTGTCTAATGGGATTTCCTTTGAGGAGTAATTAAAACAAGCATAATTTAAATAAAAGGAAGGGCCGTTTATAAAATCTGCCGATCCTAAATAATAATAAAGAGTAGACACAAATAAGCCTATAATCACTGGAGAGGGCCGCAAGTTTCACTAACACCACTTATAAACTCCCTTTTGTTACGCCGTTTTAACCGGTCGACGGTCGACCCCAAACCCTTTCTTTAAACCATCGGTACTAAATAGGCATCTATTCTGTTGTCATTCTTAACAAATACTTCATAAGCACTTAGCCGGTAACGATGTGCGTTGTACAGACATAGATGGCCGACACTCTGGCGAACGCTTTTACCTCTCCCGACAGGGGCGCATTAATTATTCACTGTAATGAACGCGTGTGACATATAGCTCTACACTCTTGTTCGTACTGCTCCTGGCTCCACTATCGGAAAAATGACTAAGCACAAATCCTCACTACTACATATAGGTGTAGATAGACGCGTATAGGTACTCGCATTACGTACAGAAGCTGAAAACAAAAGACAATCTTATTAATATATTCCCAAAGGAATACCTACGTTGCGGATTACATTCCGGCTAGTAACTACGTCGGCATAACGGGAGATAATATCAAAATCTGTAGCTCAAGGCACCTTAATTTCCATCATCCCATTTCTCGCAGAAAGTCACATCAATACGATAGCGGTTAAGCGATGGAGGGGGCCGAGAAATAATGAATAGAGGCTTTTAGCTATATTACTGCGGCGCAGGCGGTTGGCCAAATGACTGTTATGACGAAATTAATGTCTGCCGCCTAAGTGAGTGCTCATATGGTTCACCTCAATCTTAATGACTACGGGCGACACTCGCGAGCTAAAAATTTATATATTTTTCTCACCATAACTCGCCGAGATGACTACAACGACTTTTCTCTTGTAATAAATGGTGGGTTTGCGGTAGTGCTAATATATTTTTATGTTATGAACGTATCATTTATTTTTACACTTGTTTTAGTATTGTTACTTGTGTGTATTATTACGTTGTTGTTCATTTAGCTTTTAGTAAGTGCGGTTTTATGAGGTTTTAGCCTCGATGTGATTGTTTAACGGTCGTATGATCTACACTCATGACTTTTCAATCGCCAATAAATCATAATCTGCCCAGCCGTTTTCAGTCTTGCCGTGCTTGTCTTGTCCTGCCATTTTTTCTTTAGGGGAGAGGGAGACCG
The DNA here is from genome assembly GCA_947508005.1 of Amphipoea lucens. Classification (NCBI taxonomy): domain Eukaryota; kingdom Metazoa; phylum Arthropoda; class Insecta; order Lepidoptera; family Noctuidae; genus Amphipoea; species Amphipoea lucens. The sequence continues at coordinate 11,327,128 of OX382356.1, forward strand.
AGGAGAGTTGTGACAGAGGAGAGTTGTTACAATGTATGTATAATGTCTCTTGCTTGACGCACTAGCCAAAGTCAAAGTCAAAGCATTTATTTCAAATAGGCACGTAAAAGGCACTTTTGAACGTCAAAAATTATCTTAAAATAGAATTGATTCTAGTCGCCCATTCCAAAAGGTAGTTTTCGTATGGAGAAGAATGGGCAAGAAACTCCACCGTTACTCTTTTAAAATGTTTTAGGTACAATATTTTGCATGGGTACATTAATTATATAATAACATGTGAGGACGATGCACCTACAAAAAAATTACTATACCACAATAGGTAAAAGAATTAAAAACGAAACCATGACATATAAATTAATTATCTGATAGATACATGGTGCTCACATATTTACAAACATGGTACAAGCAAAACGATTTTCGATGTCAAAGACCTACGAATGACATCCGGAACCGCAAGGAGTGGTTCCGATTTGAAACGGATACTTGGTCACCCAATCACGGACTCACGACGGCAAGCGTTGGCTTGACCGATCCACCCGTGCGGCTGTTACTTATTCACGGGCCCCGCTCATATCACAATCACCCCAAAAAGTTTGGAGAAAAAAGAACAAATCAATACTTCGTCAAACATACACCTTGGCGTAAGGACTCATCAGATTAAAATCAAACACCTATTACAAACCATAGTGTCATTAAAAACGTATAAAATAACTTTACGACTTCCACTTGTTCCTTCAACAGAATGATGGTTTTAAATTTTGAAGACCCCGGTTTTTATGGAGTAGACAGCGATAAGGGGGGATTATGAAAGGGAAGTGGGGGTGAAATGTTGATAAGGAAATAATGGGCCGGCAATGAAACTGAGGGTAGAGTATTATAACTTGAATTATATAGCGTGGTTCCGTTCTTTAATTACCGTGGTATTGACTGAATGAACGGTTTTTAATTGTAAAGCCACTTGTAGACGCCCGTTTGTCCATCGGTCCACGGACCGTGTTTTTCATATTTGTAGCTCCCTTCAAAATGGTTGAGCTGAATGGTACTAATACATGCGTCATGTTCGTGAACGGGCGCCGTCAGTAGGGACTGGTCATCTCTTTACTGCCATGGCTTATTTTATTTAATATTTGAATTGTTGCTTTTTCTTATCTTTTCATTATGGACGCTTTTAACGTTCTGCATCGTTCTCACATGTATAATGTTTAACATGAATGATGTAACCAAGACTTTGTAACCATATTATTTTGATTTAAAAGAGTGGCCATGGAGTTTCTTGCCCGTTCTTCTCCATAGGTACCTACGCTTTGGAATGGGCAACAAGCTTCGTCTTTCTGACTGACCGACCCTTTGACAATTCAAAAGTGCCTGTAATTGGTTTAATTGAAATAAATGCTTTGAGTTTGAGTTTTGTGTGAGTTAGACACCGGTCCGCCGCCCTGTGCATGTACAGTCAGCATCAAAAGTCGATTAACACTATCATTTTTACATGTTATTAAATTGACAACAACTTTTTTCAATAAACTGATTTTTAGCTTTTCACATAATAGACAAGAGTATATATTCTAAAAAACATTCTTCTGCTGCAATTTTGAACAAATATTTTGCTCAATAACTAAGATTAAAAAAACTGAAGTGTTAATTAACTTTTGATGCTGACCGTACCTACATCACATCAGACACTTCCATTTTAACCTTAATACCACCACAAGTCCGGTGAAAAAAACGGACATGTATACGGGGCTTAAGGCATTAATAGAAATGAATGTCGTGGCAGCGTGATTGATGCTTTGGCTTAACGATTGACTATCAACCATCATCATCCACAGCCCTTATTCACCCACCACTGCATATATACCCCCACGCTTCTGTTCCAGCCTCATCCAGGTTCTGTCCGCCCATCTCGCCGCCAGATGACCGACACGTCATCTCCCAGTCCTTGGACGCCACTCGGTCACTGCCTTACTCCACCTGTCATCACTACGCCTTGCCGAGTGTCCTGCCCAACCCCATTTGAGTTCCATTACTCGTTTTCCGATATCGAAAACCTTTGTACGTCTGCGGTTCTCGACGTCTGAGACTCGGTCTATAAGCCTTATGCCAAGCAGGGATTGCTCCATGGCTCTCTGTGCCATTCTCAACCTGTACACAGCCTCCTACGTGAGCGTCCGTCTCAGCACCTAATGGGCAGAACACATTGGTTATAGAGGCGGGACTTCCAGACATTGTGGAATTTTGTCTGATTTCAAAATGTCGTCCAATTTGTTAAATGCGGCCCACCCAAGCTGTATTATTCTCGATATCTCTGTTTGTTGATGCTCTTTGCCAGATGAAAGAATATGCCCAAGATAGACATACTGGTCAACCATTTCCAACATTTTATTTCTGACTTAAACAGAAGGGTTTGAATTGCTAAAAATGTTTGCCTTAATCTTTGTTAAGTCCTACCTTAAAAGAAGCATCACAAAGGTGTTGAAGAATTTTCTGTAGATCATCGAAGTTTTCAGCGAAAAGTACAAGATCATCTACAAATCTTAAGTGGGACAGGTAGACGCAGGCGCCATAACTTTTCACGAAGTCTTCTAGGACTGCTGTGAAAAGTTTTGGTGAGAGAGGGCATGCATGCGGACCTGCAGAGTGGCCGAAGTGTATAGTCAGCCATCATGGGTAGCCAATAGATCACCTCCGAATTTGTCAAATCAAGGTGTAGATAATTCTGAAATTTCAGTAAAGGTAAAAGCCACTTGCGTCTACAAAGGCTATCTTTTATGATTTTGCTGTTGCGAATTGTATTCAGATACGTAATACTACTTTTTTTTCTTCAAGTTTGTCCATTATTTTTAATTGGTGCAGTATTAAAGTTGGTTCCGACCAATCTATCCCAGTCATACTTGGATTTGTGGAGCCGAAAACGAGTAAAGATAAGGTTACCACTGGTCATAAGGGGTGGCCTATAAGTCAATGAGCAGAAGGCCAATTCTAGTCATTTAAAACGTTCCAAATCTAGTCGCAGTCTCATCTCGGCGCCAAACAAATTTCAAAAACTTGTCAAAATGTATGGAAATTAAAAGGTGTTTTTGACAGACTGCAATTTGACAAGTTTTTGAGACTGCGACTAGATTTTAAACAATTTTAATTACGAGAATTGACCTTTCAGAGGGGCAGTTCTCGTAATTTTAAGAACGTTCACAGTTTGATCTCAGTCTCGATCTGTCAAAAATACTTCTAACTAGCTTCAGCCCGCGACTTCGTTCGCATGAAACTTCTTGTTTCCCCCGACCCACCCCGTCGCGTCGTATCGCATCACCCGCCCGCGCTATCACTTAACGTTCTTTTTGACTTTTTTTCTTTTTGCTCGGCTCCTAAGAGTCATAGCGTGATGTTAAATAGCCTATAGCCTTCCTCAAGATTTGGGCTCTCAAATGCAAGAAGAATTTTTCAAATCCGACTGGTAGTTCCAGAGATTACCCCTACATACAAACTTACAAATTACAAACAAATTTTACCTCTACTATTATAGTATAGATTTCCCTACATTTTGACAAGTTTTTGACATTATTTTGTTTGTCGCCAAGATGAGATTGCGACTAGATTTTGAACGTTTTTAATTACGAGAATTGGCCTTCTGATATCCTGTGTTTATTGTTTGCATAAGCAATGAAAAACATAAATATTTCAAATAACTGTATTATATAAAAGGAGATAATTTATTAAAAAAGGCATAGAATTAGATATGTTAAAGATAACAATATGTTACAGTATTAGAAACCGTATGAAGTTACAGTTACACGAATATCACATTGCAAGGTACAGCATAGTTTTAGGAAATAGTTTCAGTACAGTTGAAATAGTTCAAACATTATAACATTATTACTGCAATTTCTACATTAAAATCTGTTAAATTTAACAGTTCTACTATCAACAGAGTTATTTAAATAACAAGATGTATGTAACGGACCGTGGAATAAATTATTCGAAACAAAAACAATAATATCACTGAGTTATTGGAACATCAATCACTTTCTTTGAAAACATTGGGGCATTACAAGATGCCAGAAACAATTAACCCAAGTTTACTTTTTCAGTTGGGTTGTTACGGACATACCAGCCTAGCTAAATTGTGTGGAGTACAAGACTGAAGCCCCACCGAAGTTATTGTAAGTCCTCGGGATGGAGGTATCAAGTCGCGACCACTCACGCGCAGCCGGTGTACACAGCCCACGAAGCCGGAGATACCTGACGCACCTGACAATCTGCACCAAGGTATGGATTAATTAAACGATTACCGCTTTTCTCAACAAAAAAAAAAAAGTAACGAAAACGGTGCTTACTTTGTAACATTGTCCGGGGGCTGACCAATGTAGATGTAGGGATCGACATCTAAAGAACTCATTCGCCCCTGTGACGATCCTCTCGCCACAGACGATCCAAGCTTTAGAACCGCATCTTTCTTATATCTCCTCGCAGATACTTTGGATTTGCCCTCAATTTTAACCTTCCCGGTGTGCAATTCAAATGGCCCACTCCCGGCGTCCCACCGTAACACGGCCCTATCTTCCACAAATCCCAGCCACAAATGGTCCCTCGTACCGGAAGCACTCACTAAAGCGCCTTTACCACAAACGGCGGATACCTCAGCCCAAATATCGAAGCGTTTAGCAGGAAACCTCGCGCGAGCCGTCATTCTCGCTTTACCATCAAACAAGGGCACTTCGTACATATCACGGCTATTCTCTTCTAAATATTCTTCATACATTGAATAATCTTCCACTTCGTTAGAATCAAATTCTTCTTCGACGTCATCAATAAAAGTTTGGCTTTTATTTCTGCTATATTTAGCACAATTTCCTTCGACGTTATTTTCTATGACACTACTAGAGTGAGTGTACGTTTTTTCTGCGAATTATCAGTTGAAGGATATTAATTCTGAATTATATTTATTAAATCAAATTTCTACTACGAAAATGAATTCTACAACATATCTAGCTTACAACTCTAGCGATATCCAATTGGTGGGAGTATATCGATACATGTCAGCTCGGGTTCAGGACTGTCAGGTTTGCCGCTATCACTGGTGTCTACGGAAGCGTCAGTGAACTGCAGTGAGTTGGAGCTTTGTTTGATGTACTCGAAGTCTTTGAGCGATGTTCTGTCGGGTTCCAAGGGCGCATTGCTGTGTGGGTCACTATTTTTTCGTGAGAGGGACGAGCGGTTGGATCTACTGGAGCGACTACCTCGACGCACGTGCGGCGCCTCCTCGCTGCAGGGCCCGAAGGCCTGCACCACCACGTCCGACTGCGTCCTGCAAGCGTGCGTGCGCAGGTGGCAAGCGGAGAGGTAGGTGCGCCCGTCACTACCACAAACAGACGGTCCGTCCGACGGCGGACACTCTGTTGTACCGCATTCGCAGGTGGCGAGCCCGCTGCGCACCACGCAGTGCGCGCCGAAGTAGCACGTCATGTGCTCGCAGTTCGTGGCAGGCAATTGTGTAGATTCCGCTGTTGAAAAAAGTGGGCATAAAACTTCAGTTCACGCTACACAAAACTCAACTCCTATATGACGTACGAATCATTTGTACTCACGGTCGAAACATCCATTAGGACCCAGAGTATGTTCGTGGTTGGAGCAAATGGTGCACTTTTGACCTTGTATGCCCGGCTTGCAAACACAGCGTCCAGTCATCTGTTCACAATCCTCTCGTACTGAACCGAACGCTGAGCAACCGCAAGCTAGAAGACGAAAAAGTTTTTAGGTTTAAAGAGAATCGTATTTAGGTATATCTAAGACCACTACACTACAAAATAAAAAATCATAGTCGTATTAGAGTATCAAGCGTTGCCTAACGAGACGCAATTAATTACTTATCTATGATTGCAAGCCCCTGAAGCCTGGAGAGCTAACGTGCATCAACGGATCACATCCCATCACACTCACGTATACAACCAGTATGTCCAGTGCCAATCCTCGGAAGTCCCCAGTAGCCAGGCTCGCATCTGTCGCACTTCAAGCCCCCGACACCGGGCCTGCAAGTACACTGTCCGTCTTCATCACACTGTTCGTTCACGGATCCGAGCCGGTGGCATCCGCATACTGCCGGGCATCCGGCACCGCCTGGGCCACGAGCCGCCGTTACGCCATCCGCGCAGCATCCGTGCCAGGACTCCTGGCAGCCTTTCTTCTCAACAACTGCCTTATCTGTCATGTGACAATATTTATTTAAAATTGCCAGGGAAATTAATGAGAGATCATCGTTTCAAATAATGAAATGTCTGATAAAACATGCGCCTGCACAGCGAGCCTGAAATTTTAAGAAGTTAGTATTTTAGCGTTTCTACTACCACTAACGCAAATATTGATTTATAGTTTTAACCATTGCTTTAGAGTCTAAAGTCTAGACTCTAAAATCTAAAGCTATAGAGTCTAAAGATTAGATTTTAAACAAAGGTTAAAAGTATGGATCAATATGTTACTTATTTCTCTAAAATTTCAAAAACTCCGAACTATTTATAGCACTTTAAGTACATTATTCTATGACGACATATTGAACGACAGCACCGCTAATGAAATCACAACGTAACGTTCATTATAAAACCATGTGTGAGTTGTACACATCCGGCCCGTCATGATCGGTAATGTCTTTCTCTTCGGCTACCATAAATAGATCAGGCAAATATGTAAATAGCTCGTATTTGTCTTGTGGGCAATGCAACTTTCTAAATAAATTATGCAAACAAGTATATTAGTAGATACTGGCTGTGTTTACTTTGTGTACTTTCTGGTCGGTATAATGTTCGATTTTCACCTGCCATTCGGTCACTGACAAACACAAACGGACCATGATTTAATTAAGATAAATCTGCATGAATTTATTTCTGGTGTACCTTTTTTAATACCTTTATGCAGTTAACTGTATATTAATATATGAATTACGGGTTGGTGTCCGCAACTGCACGTCAAACCACTATATAACTGGTATTACGTTTAGTTTACGTTTTTTTTTTTCATGATTTGATTACATTTTTGGCAATTAAATCATGAATGCAGATTAGTCACTATCTTCTGAAACTTGCAGTCTACACAGCTACAGCGAGGCAAGACGATTACATGGATAGAATAGAAACCGATGTTTAATTTCTTATGTTAGGAGTCCAAGTCCAAAATATAACGGAACTGGGCACTTTGGTACTCACAAATTGCGCAAATCTGATTGTAAATCCGCTATACAAAAAGTTACCTTTTCTACAGCACCGAGCAGCTTTAGCAGTGTGATGGCAGTAGCTGCCAACTGGACAGTCCTTCCTGTGAGGACCACCTCCGCAGTCAATAGGTCTACCCTCAGCATCCGTCAGCGGTTCATCGACACCACACGGCCTGAACTGCAAGTAAACAAGATAATTATACTTAATTAAAATTTGTTGTGCGTGGATAACACATATAGGGAAATCAATAAATCTATGCATAATCAGCATATACTGTTCCCACTGCTGGGACCCAGGCCTCCTCTCTGTGAGAGGGAGTGGGCCATAATCCACCACGCGGGCCCAGTGCGGGTTGGTGGATGTCACATGTCTTTGAATTTTTGGTCCTAAAACCAAAAATTCGCTGCCTTTCCATGCTGGTTTCCTCACGATGTTTTCCTTCACCGTTTTGAGAGCAGTGGTGATAAAATTAAATACACAAAGTGCCTGTCAGGGTTCCAAATCACGACCTACAACTCGCAATTCGGGGCCAATACCACTGGGCCACCACGGCTCTGCATAAATGTATGTACCATGGCGGACTTTTCCGCCTGATCACTTAAAAATTTTGTCGCCTAAATCCTGCGGTGGCGCCAAGACACGCCCCCTTAAAGTTTTCGCCTATTAGGAAAGCGATAACGCAATTAGTTGCAACCTGCACTGCCAGGGCTGTAGCTAGAGTCGAATTTGAGGTAGGGCAACATTGGTTACAGGTAGGGCGAAAGTAAAAAAATTATCATAATTATTGATCTGCCCTCGAAGCACGGGCTCCTAAATCAATGGGAACTATATTTTCTATCACCAAAATTTATATTTGTCATCAAGTTGTATCACCTAATAAATAGATCTATCGCCACGAAATATTTTCGTTCTCAGGTAGCGGGGCTCCGTCGACATAGGATGCAAGAACGAGCGAAGGGCACCCCGAGGTTCGGTTTGGTTAGGTTACTTTAAACCCTTTACACAGAAATAGGGGCCCCGCGAAGCGGGGCTCCGTCGACATAGGATGCAAGAGCGAGCGAAGGGCACCCCGAGGTTCGGTTTGGTTAGGTCACTTGCATTGTTTGGTGACTACATTTTGGTGACAGATCTACTATTTGGAGGACAAACCCTATTATTTAAGAAACATAAAACTAATTAAATTGGTGATAGCTTAAATGATACCCTAAATCAATCACCATGTATATCATTGACCTCTAGGACAGTGACTGTTTGACAGAAATTGTGAATTCCTGTGACAGAGCATGAGCATGGATCTAAGAACTATTAAATCCTCAATGATGAAGAACAAGCGAACAAGATGGTTGAACTTCCAGATTTGGATGTAGAAAATCCACGTCTGAGTGAGAGTGAGGTAATAATTAATTGTTGGGTGGGGTGATACGAGTAAATAGATACGACCAAAAATACCATTTAGATTTCTGCAAACTTATTATAATAATAAAAAAATATTTAAAACAGCTGAATTCTACGATTCGCCATGTTATTAAAAAATGCGAAGAACTTCATTCAGATCAACTGATTTTGTTCTTTTTCTTTATCCAAAGGCCAGAAATACCATACCAGCCATTCTCTCGTGACCCATTGACAGCCTTTGAGGCCTATGGGTTGCAGTAAAAGTTGAAAACGTAGATTCGCACACTACAGTGCTATCCTACCCTATACCTATCGCTACAATTTTTTTTATCTCAAACTGAACAAACAATTTATTTATAATAATTTATCTTAGTTTTTGGTATTTTTAAAATAGGGCATTGTGATTTCAAGGTAGGGCATTGCCCCCACAATGCCCCCCCCCCCCTAGCTACGGCCGTGTGCACTGCACAGTTTAGTGACGCATCACGTGTACTCCTTTTGTGAAATTTACGGACGAAATAGTATATATGCAGCTACCTCTAATCCTCGACACAGCGGGAGGGGTCGAAGCCGCAAGTCCTCCTGTCGCCGACACGCCTCCAGCTTCATATGGCACAGTGTGGGGTACAGGCGCAGGTCTGACGCGCACACTGGGGCTGATGACGTCGCCGCAGCAGCCGCCGCCGCGCAGTCGAAGAGACAGGCACACCTGGGGTACGTCACTTTTATTTTATTAACTTTACAAGCCGTGTGTCCGATGAAATTTTTCATCCGCCAAAATTACGAACTCCAAACAAACTTTCATATTATTTACGTATCTCCTTTATTTTATTATATACGAGTATGTTCATACAAATTATATTTTTAAATATTAGAATATAAAAACATTAAAAAATAGTAGCCCACCGGTATCGGGAACCGGGTCCAAGCTACCGGCGGTCAGGGCCTCCAGAGAGAGGAACCTCCTTACAATGCGGGCCGTATCCAGAAGTACCGCTTTCTAATTCAGCTGCCCAACGAGAGCCTCCTCAGGTGTTTATTATTATTATTATTTACTATGTGGTTAAATAAGAGGATGAATTTTAAAAATCCTCCCTTAGTGCTCAACTTACCGTTGGTTGGTAAGACTGGTTGTCAGACTTTCGGGCTTCTGACTACCCGTAACGACTGTCAAAGATCCACGAATGACAGCCGGGACCAACGGCTTAACGTACTTTCCGAGGCACGGAGGGGTATTGGTATGAAAAGATAGTCACATCCACAGATCAACCGCGGCAAGCGTAGCTTAACCTGATCGATCGACCTATGTGGCAGTTATTATTTAGCCACGGGCCCCTCGAAACCCCTAAAAACTATAAGCTTTATTGTCTCTATCATCTATCGTCTTCATACTCTTTTTGCTAAGATTCACTTACCTGGGTTGTCCATTAGAGTCAACAGCGCACGTAGCTTCGTATGCACATTGTACGCGCGCGCACACGGCCGTACCCGAGACAGCCTCGCTCGAGTTCTCGTTCTCATCCCCCACGCGGATCTCGTTAGTCAGGTCTGTGTACTTCGATGACCTATTCCCGTCTGCAGGGGAATGAAAATTAATTTCTTTGATAAATCTATGACTTAATTGAGAATCAATTGCAACTGTAGGGCTGTCTGTTTGTTTATTGGGTTACCATGACTTTTTAGTGGGTACGAGCCCCATATAACCGTTACTCTGTGCTGGCTTTTACCAGTCTTCATGACTAGTGTATAGTCATCTTAGCAAAATAATTTTCTATAAATTGGACATTCATCTTTATTTCCCCGTAGATCCAAGAAGATAGATTATACCTCATCTGTAGTACCACTGTACTGTACATACGGTAGGTACTGTTCGTTACACTCGGCGTAGTACGCCATTTAGGTGGCGAGTCTCCCGTCTCCTCGTGGCTTAGCTTCACAGGCACTGCGTCGTAAGGCACATTGGGTACATTCGACCACATACTCTTACTTAACAAATAGCACTTTACCTGCAGTACCATTCTCATCCTGTTCAGTACACTCGCCGTAGTACGCCACTCTGGGTGGCGGGTCTCCTCTTGCCTTCGCCTCGCAGGCACTTCGTCTCAAGGCGCAGTGGTGTGGGTATGTCCGCCGGTTGTCGCCACAGACGGGCTCGCGCGCTGCCTCGGCGCACGCAGCTTGGCAGCCGCAAGTGCCGCGTGCGCACCACGTGCCCGCTGGACATGCGATCTCCGCACACGACTCTGAAGACAATAAAGTTCATTGGTCGTTATCTAACGCACGATTTGAGCAGATTAACGGGATCCGTCAATGAATCCCGCGAAATTAAAAATGTTTTATTCAAAATATAACAATGTGTCCTTCCATCATGACGGAAATTCCAATATTGACGGTTAGTGGGTTCAACTATAAAAGGACGTTGTCGTTATGCATATTATGACTTACCGCACGATCCCATATGCTTGATATGAAGCCGCCTCTTCTCCCTGCAAGCTGTGTCACGCAGTGCGCAAACGCTGCTATAAGTTTTATTATCCGTACCACAAACTTCTTCCGTTTCCTAAAAATCAGAAATAAAAAACAATACAAAATGAAACATAATGGGGTCTATAAAAGTAAGTATGACTAGGGAATGTTTAACCGTACATGTTTTACGTTTACCAAAACGTATCTTAACTTGAAGCAACTTTATAATAAACACAATTATTTTAATATCGTAAGATGAAAATATCCTATCAAGCTGTCATTTTAGTTGATTGTACTATCTAACAAAATACTCACAGTGCCTTCTTCACAGTGCTTGGGGCAGACGCAGCTGGCTTCAGACACGCCGTCGCTCTCGCAAACGGCGTAGAATTCGCACTTCTTGTTTTCACACCCGTCTGTAATATTAATATTTAACACTGAATTGTGTCCTACGCTTTATCATCATCATTTGTTTATTACTTTATTGACAAAAACAGTGCTACTCCGGGAGTGCCGACAGAAGTGAAAACAAAACACAAACAGAATACTTTGCCATCACTCACTGACATATCGGATATACATTAAAACCGAGTACATCCCGAGGACAGCCGAACACATCCGAAGCGGTGTCGGTTACGGTAACAGTGGCGCGAATTCAATGGTTTTTTCCCAGCTCAAAAAATGCCCAACGTGGCTAAAGACGTTTTCACTTCAAAAAAAATTTCGAACCCTAAAAATATACAATGGGCTTCATCATCATTTCATCCGAAAGACGTCCACCTGGACACAGGCCTCCCCCAAGCACCGCCACTTCGACCGGTTAGATGCTTCCCGTATCCAGCAGATTCCTACGCTTGCCTTTTAATGATTTATACTTACTTAAAGTTTACAGAGGTTGCCTTATTAGTAAGTTGTCGTTGGTACCGCACCCCACATATTTTTTTAATAACAGTGCTACTTACTGCAGGGTCCGTCGTACAGCACCTGCACGTCGCGCCGGTGCCGACACGCCTCCAACTGCAGCTTGCAGCGGTTGCCGTATGAGATGCCGTCCGAGCCGCACACGGGCGCGAACTCGTTGGAGCAGCGCGGACAGCGGCACACGCCCCGGCCGCCGGTCGCCACGCACTCGCCGCCGTGCGGACACACGCGGTCGGCGCATACGCCGTTGGAACCTGGATTTATAAATATAACGTAAGTTCAATTTCTGTTGTCATTAACGTTTTATCTTCACCCCATAATATAAAGCCTTAAATTCTCTCCAATTACTCTTCAATTTGCGCCAAATGCATCCAGCACCTTGCGATTGGTCCTGCCTGTTAACTATGCAACATATATGTGGCAACTAGTTTACCAACCCATTAATACAAAACTAGGCTTATTGAGAAAACGAAGACTCGTCGTTGTCATCCAAATGTAACTCCGAAAGGTTGCAAGACGGTTTTGAACCATCTATAATAATCTAGACTGCATGTTGCAGATGCTGCGGACTTCTATTGTTTTGCGTATTTGGGAAGGTTAAAGGTTCTATTGGCTCATGATTGACATTGACAGGGGGGCGCTGTTGGTAAACATTTGTGACAATGTTTCGTGAAATTGTATTGAAAAAACAAGATGGCAGCTTTAGTTCCGATTTTGGCCACGCGCCAAAAGATCCTTGAACTACTATATGTACCGCAAGCTCCTGCGTGCAGTACTCTCAGCTCCCTTCCAAGCAGGCAGGCGGCTCGTCTTAACTCGCACTCGCTGTCGTGCGTGCGCGAGTCCGACCCGCAGACGGGCCGTAGCACAGGCTCACACGCCGGCGGGCAGGCGCACACAGCGCCGCCGCCCTCCACCCGGCACTCCGCCCCGTGCCGGCACTCCACCTCCGCACAAGGATTCACACCTACAAGAAGGTAAGAGATGAATAAGATTCGTACCTAAATACTGTATGCAACACAACATGGCTGAGAAAATTTTTGAAGCCAGCGTTTTTTTCTTTTAAAAATAGGTAGGTAAGTAGATATAATAATAATAATATCGTTTATTCATAAAAATGGTGCCGATTTACAATAATATAACTTAAAAATTTATATGTAGAGGACACAGTTGCTCATTTGCCTGAACTAAGTAGAACCTGTGTTTCAGGCTAGAAAGGTGCCTAGAATTTTATAATATAAAAATAAAAAAATACAAAATTAAAACTAAGAAGTCTAATTAAAATTGGTGGTTAAAATTATATCAAAGTTGGTGATAAATAATTTAAATATAACTTAAACTGCTACGCTAACGTTCACTAATCAATTTCACTCGCACTGTATTAAACTAACTCAAAAGGTTTCACCCTTTTTAGTCTTCGCACTAATTCAGTATAGGTACTAATTCAATTAAACGATGACGAAAACTTAACACGATACCAAAAGAGAGGTACGTAACTCATTCATCATGGCACTGCTCTTTCCGTAATAGAACAGAATACTCCTTTTTAAGTACACCATAAATATTACAAATATAAATGTAGAAATAATCCCACTTACCAGAACTGCACTGTCCTTTGAAAATGATTTTCAACTGTTTTCTAGCTCGGCAGGATTCCCGATGCATCTGACACTCGTTGGAGTATGTCTTGCCGTCGGAGGCACACACGGGTGAGAACTCCAGGGGACACGGCTCGGCACAGCGGCAGGATGGGGAACGGCGCTCGTCCAGCTGACACACTTCAGGGTCGGGACAGGTGACTCCGGAACAAGGATCTGTAAACAACATAATGTAAGTTGTTTTAGCATTTATTTACGTGAACCACTTGGTGTTGATATGCCTACCTTGGGAAAGATAGAAAGAGTGAAAAATAGGTTTATCTGTCACAGAAACACGTGCATACAAAAAGATAAGGGATCTCGAATAATAAAGAAAAACAAAATAGGTATAATCACTGGAACCAAATAATACCTTAATACATAGGTCAAAAGGTAACCTACATTTGAACTAGGTAACTCAAACTTAACGTCGCAGATGCGACTGCTGAGCTGGTCCTGAGTTCGATTCCTACGTCGGGCAAAGTGTTTTTGAGTTTTTCCTGCGGGAATTTCTCAGTAGCAACGCAGTCTAGATTTCAGCCCGATTGATGACAATGCATGGGCTCGCCTCATATATTTCCTAAATTTAACATAATAGTACATAACTGGTGAAATGGTAGGTATGCCTTACACTTCATAGGCGTTATGTATGTTTGTATTTTTAGTTCCCAATATCCCAACACAGTGCCACTCGAAATACTTACCACATTTACCGTAATACTTGAAAGTTATATTAGTGTTGGATTCGCAGGCAGTTCTGCGCATCTCACAGTCGCCAGGGTAGTCGCGAGCGTCGCTTGCGCAGAGGGCCCGCGAGCCCTCGTGGTCGCCGTAGCTGGGACAGGACGCGGGGCACTCGCAGCTGTGCGCGCGGCCATCGGGCGTGGGCCGGCACTGCGCACCCGGCCCGCACGTCACGCCACTGCACGGGTCCGGTACGTCTGGTGATGAGAGCAGACGGAGAGTTCGATTCTTCTTTCAACTTAAGGTATTATGGAATCCTTCATCTATTGCAAATGCAATACTTATTATAGTTACATATCTTTTTCTACTCGATGTCCTTTTTGACAATCGTGGGTGACTCACAGTACCTCGATCAAGGTAGGTAGGTATATACTTACAAATTTTTTGCATTATAAAAACTTCTGGCTGCCATCCATCTCCAAATTGATTAAGTACCTGAAGACATAGGTTCGGTATCTACCAACTTCAATGATAAAGCATATAAGGCTCATCCATTTGGACCTGTTGTAATAAAATCTATTCGGGAACCAGATTAAATTGACGGGCTTGTTCCCTCAGGCACGGAAGGAACAGGCTAGTTACCAAATGATTAGTGTGCTTACCACTAGGGAACAGGTAACAGCAGTCAGCAGCCGCCACCAGCACCAACAGCGCCAGCAGCGTCGCGCTCACCATGGTCCGACTGGATCGCCACACTTGGCCCTTCTTGCTTCCACCATCACACATCATATATTCGCATTGCACTTTATTCTACGAAAACACTTTTTTTAATAACTTAAACCTTGCTGCTATTATAATCTAGGTTCCACGTAAGTATACCTACGGTGAGTAGAATACATTCGTAGGTAATTTATTCATAATTCAATAGCATTGCGATCAATGACAACATTAAATTTTGCTTATATTACAAATGACAAGTAAACTTAATTAGGTATTATGATCAACTTAAAATCCAAAACGTAGCAATGGAATATTACAACTAACTCACCCAATTTTCGCTTTTAGCATTACAACTAAAACTGGTGTATGAAACTCCAACACCTATTATTTACCAGCAAGCATAGATGACAATGTCTACAAGTAAAAATAACAAGCTAAGTACTTTGTTTCTGCGCACTAAGTGTCATCGTTGGCGCGCTACCCCCTCAATCGACGGAGGGCTACTGAAGCTGAACTGAAGCACTTGTCTGAATGAACTCCTTTCGGTCATGCGCACTGCGATATCAACGATATGACCATCGGGAAAGGGACGAATTTAACTGGACGTGCTTATAGATAGCTTAGGTGCCTAGTCAATAACTGGAACCTCTAGTCTTTCGGTTCCTGCAATAACCCTTTGCCTTCAAATGCATTCTTTTCTTACATCCATACTATTCATATCCATACTAATCCATACAAATATTATAATTTCGAAAGTAACTCTGTCTGTCTGTCTGTGTTACCTTTTCACGCCTAAATCGCTGAACCGATTTAGATGAAATTTGGTATAGAGATAGCTTGATTCCCGAGAAAGGACATAAGTAGGATACTTTTTATCCCGATATTCCCACGGGATCGAGACTTATGCGGATGAAACCGCGGGGCGCAGCTAGTTATATATATTAATATATAAAGTGAGTGTTGATTACCAACTACGTTTTTAGGATTTAAGTAGGTAGGTAGGTATATAAACTGAACGACTGGATATTTTTTAGGTACAGGTAGACACGGCAACTTTCTAAAGATTCTTCAATTCAATTCAATTCAAATCTTTATTGCATTCACATGTGTATTATAAAAAATGTTTCACATGGACCCTGTCGGGCACAACAATTTAGTATAATAAGAAGAGTAGCATGCTTTAATTAATAATTGGAATCAATAAGTAGGTACATAACATAACAATAAAAGGTCATTTAAAATACAATTCATAAAATAAAATAATAATAATATTGTCACAGATTAAATTGTTACAAGAAAATTAATAAATAATAATAAAAGTCGAATAAAAAAAGGTAAATAAAACAAAAGTCACAATATAAAAGTGACAAAAATAAATGTCTAAAAAATTAACAAATTCATAAAGTCATCCCATTAGGTCATCATGAAAAAAATCATTTAGTGTATAATAACATTTATCGACAAGTAGTTTTCTAAGACGTGTAATAAATATTTTATCGTTTTTTTCCATTTTTAAGTCGTTAGGTATTTTATTATATATTTTAATTGATGTTCTTATTAGATACCTACTTTTTGTAATGGACACGAGCTATAAACCAAAGGATGCATGCACGTAAATAACGGTCAGAACGCTATTACCAAACGGAGTATGACGATGACGTGACGTAATACATTCTACAAATTTTTCCAGGTTCTTGTTATCGATATAGGTACCTACATACCTAAGTCAAACTCAATAACCGGGATATTCAGCCCCGCTACTTCTACTACCTACATTGCCCGTTGTAGTCAAACGGGTGAATAAGGATGCAGGGGTGAATCGGGCCGAAACACAATTTGTTTAGTGCCAATATACCTAGTTTATTATCGTTTTTTGCCAAAAAGGACTCTAATGTGTTTACTTATAATTAATGATTATCTAAGTGCCTTTTATGACAAAAAACTACCTATACCTATTATTTTAACGTTAAAATCCATATTAAAGTTTCGTCCTGATTCACCCCTGTAGGTATCCCTATTCACACCGTTTGATGGTACACTTGTCACCTGCAACTCCAGCAAACGAAGCTTAAAAAAAAAACAGTAGCACTCCGGGAGTGCCGAGTGCCGACAGAAGTAAAAACAAAACACAAACAGAATACTTTGCCATCACTCACTGATATATTGCATGTACTTACATTAAAACCGATTACATCCCGAGGACAGCCGAACATATCCGAAGCGGTGTCGTTACGGTAACAGTGGCGCGAATTCAATGGTTTTGTCCCATCTAAAAAAATTCCTAACGCGCCTAGTTTTCACTTCAAACACTTTTCAAACATGCTATCATGCATCGAAATTATGTATCTTATATTTTTTTTTTAAGTATAAGTAGGTACTTAGAGGAAGTCGATTTTTTTACGAATCGAATATGGGTTTCGATGAAAGTGTTGTTTAGAAAGATGCAGGTGACTAAATCGCCAGCCTGTATAGTCGAGAAGTTTGAAGGTCCATTCAGAAAACATTAGGTAATTGCGTAACACACTATCAACCACAATCTGAATCATTTTGAAGGGATATTGCTAACCCATTGCTTCATTATGTTCGAAAAATTTGTCTGCTCTACAATGTAAATATCGCAATCAATGATATTATATTAATAAAAAAAGATCATTGATCGCAATGAAATGTTTTTGAACTCTCTAAATGAAAGCCATTCCTACTGTTAGTGAGTTACGCAATTACCCCGTAGGCGAGAAAGCACCCACTAAACTTATTTGACAAATACCATCATCATAGATCGCTAACGTACCTACCTATTGTAAGTAGCTTACTACACTGTTTGGCTTCTTATCCAATAAGAAGCCACGATCGATAACTTTTGAATATGAATTGGACAAAACTGAGGGGCTGTTCATTAAAGGTAAATGTAGGTTAGTACCTATATGACCTCAGTCATGAATGGTAGTGTAATAATAGATCACTACTAAACATCGGGGCCGCCGCGTCTGTCTGAAAGCGCTAACTCTGGAACAACCTATCGGATTTGATAAATTACTTTTTCATTTGATAGGCCAATTCTTGAAGAAGGTTATAAGCTCACGCTACGACTCTTAGGAGCCCAGCAAAAATAAAAGTCAAAAGAACAGCGCGGGCGGATGATACGCACTAACGCGACGCGGTCGGTAGGTCGGTCATGCAGACGAAGTCACGAGCAGAAGCTAGCTAACTTTAACTACATAGTTAGGTCTAGAATAAATGTTTGTAACTCTATGGCCTTGCCAACTCGTAATTACACCATCAGTATGATGTTGTGGAAAAATCAGTGGTTGTGACAAACGAGAAAAAGATCCTGTTTGTCATACTGGTGTGATAATCTAGTGTGACTACGAGTCGGCAAGCGTTTGGGACAATAAAAATCACTTTTAAACTTTAATATGTTTATTTATTATGGTATATACCATTTAAGACGTTTTCACTCTTATTACATTCACAATTGCATGTAACAGAGAATAAGACTTTACATAATGTATAAAAATAGGATTGTACGAGCCATGACAGGACTCGGAAATGCACGCAAAATGAGAAATGAATTTACAAATTAAAACTCCTTCCTGTCCACTGCTAAAATGCAATGACAATATGTGCCCCTTCTGCTAAGCTATTCACAATTTCTTGAAATTGCACATGATTTTAAATTACATGCAAACCTACTAACAATTGCTAAATTTTGTACATTTGCTACGACCTATTAATATCACTTGTTTCTGTCAAGTTAAATACATAAATCATGATATGGAGGCATCAAATAAATAGAAAATTGGATTAGACATTAAAAAATATTAAGACTGCGACTAAATTGGAACATATAAAAATTAATGGTATTTTTTTCTAGAATTCTGTACATTAACAATCAATCGACAGATTCAGCAATAAATAAATTTACTATACAGTCTTACTTACAAAATGTCACTATTAACGTCTCATTTCATATCGATGCGCTTTCGCTTATCACATCATAGATAAAAACCACAGCACTTTATGTCACTTAAACTTTACACTTCACGGTTAAACCAGCGTTCTCGGAGAGAGATGTCTACAGGCTATCTATTTACAAAATATAAAATACAATGTTATTTACAAGGCAACCGAACTACGGCATTATGTGGGAGGTGCGCGACGATCGTAATCCCTCCGGTACACCTCCCGCTCGTAGTCCCGCTCGTCGTACGGGTACTCCGGCTGCGTGTAGCCGCGCCACTCGTCGGGGTAGGGACGCGCGGCAGGGAAGCCCATGCTACCCGCCATGCTGGCGCTGTCGTAGTAGCCGCCGTACGGGCCCGGCATCCCGCCGAAAGTACTGTACCTGCTGGTAACATCAAACACTACATAGAATCTATATCGGCGGCAAAGAAATTATTTCGAGTTACGAGCAAATAAACGGGCTCACCTCCTCTTGTCGTGCGGCCGCGGCGTGCGCTCCGTGCGGTACTGGCGCGGGCCGGGGTAGGCGGGCGGAGTCCAGGCGGGGTGCGCGGCGTGCGCGACGTGCTCGGCGTGCGCGTGCTGCAGGCTGTAGGGAGGCCGCGAGCGCGCCGCGCTGACGCCGCCGCTGTCCCGACGCGTGCGCGAGCGCTCGCGCTCACGGTCGCGCTCCCTGTCCCGGTCCCGTTCCCGGTCTCGGTCGCGCTCCCTGTCTCGGTCTCGGTCCCGCTCTCGCTCCGACCGACTCCGCTCTCTGTACATCAAATCGTCCCGCTTCAGGCTCCTATCCCTATCCTTGCGATCCTTGTGCTTGTGTTTATGTCTGCAGGGATGGACAAAGCGATAATGGCGGTGAGCGACAACAGGAGAGGTTAGTGATTCGATGAGATAAAGAATATTAAAATGAAAACGAAAAACAGGAAGCAGGCGAGCGTTTGGAATGAGAGTTGAAGAAGACTATTAGTTACCAAATGAATGTTAACAAAATCCCAGTTTGTATATAGATATTTACCTTTCATGACGTTTACTTTCACTCGGCTCTGGGTCGCACTCTCCTTCTTCTAACTTTCTCTTTATTCCAGAAGTGTGTGCATTTTTGTCGTTGATTTTATCGAATTTATCTCGATCAGTTTTAGGCCTCTTCTCTTTTTTATCATTAGCATTATCAGTTTTGCCATCTTTTTTATGCGACTTCACGTGATTACTATTGTGATTATTTTTATTGTTCTGCAATATGAAATTAGATTTTATAGAAACCTCATACAAGTGAAAGGATACCATTGAAATTACTTATAAAAAAACACTAACCTTAAGATTTTCTTTGTGTTTACCATCTTTCTTACTAGACGATTCATTTTTCTTCAGTCCATACTTGTATAACCTATAAAGCTGCTTTGCATCAAAGTTTGTAAACTTTGAAACAAAGTACCAGAGATTACTCCTCCACTCAACTTTCTTTTCAGGATCAGGATATGCATCTACACATATGTCTATTTGGTTTCCTATTTGCGTAAGGCAAGCCCGTGTCCTGGCAACTTGATCAGTTTCAGACAATGTCTGATCTGGATTGTCGAGTGCTCTTAGGGCTTTCTTAACTGGCCTCATTTTTTCTTTGCACTAAAAGAAAAATACAATGGTCATAATAAATGTTAATTTAATTAATTATAAATGAGAAACTGCTTCATTTGATAAATATTTCCATTATACATACCTCTTCAAAAACCGATGGATCAAGGTCACCAAGAACCTCCAATGCCCTTGGTTCATTGTTGGCAGTAAAATGCATTGGTCTATCATTCTTCTTATTGCGTGGCTTAAGTTTGTCAGATTTCCTGTTGCCATCTCTCTTTGCGCGTTTTTTATCTTTCTCTTTTCTATCATTTGATGTTTCATCGTGAGTGGATACATCCTCTAATTTAGTTTTATTCTAAAAATAGGTAAAGATAGATTTATTTTATTGAATTACAGAAGACATTTTGAGGCCCACTTGCACCACAAATCACTCAATACATTTAGCACAAAACATTTATCATGATTTTGTTTCTGTTTTTTTTTTTAAGATTCTCAGAAATGGAACAATCTTTAAAATTAGTTTAAAACGCATTTAGTAATTTGTGGTGCAAGAGGGCCTTAATGTATGCTATATAAAGGCTACAAACCTTATCCAATTTATCATTTTTACCAGTCTTATTCGATTTCTTATTTTCATCTGCAGAACTACCGTCATCTTCTACAATATCTTTAGTAACAGGCTCCTTTTGACCCCGTTTAGTTCGAGGTTTCCTCTGTTTTTGTTTGCCGTTCTTTTGATCAAGCAATTTTTTTATAAGTTTTAACAAATACTCAGCACGCGACTGCAGATGCTTTGCTTGAGGTTTTTTATCTTCATTGGTGAGGATTTTATCTCCAATTTCAAACGATGAGTCCATCTTAATAGCTTCCCAAGAACCCATTCCGTATTGATAGATTCCTGCCAGTAATTTAGAGTCATGTGCTACACCCCATTCAACATCAAAGTTTGCTGGCCTTGTCCTACAAAAATTTGAACAAAAATAATTATATTTTTAAATCTCGAATGTAAATACTGACATTCAGTTGCATTCGGTTATACTGGAAGCCGACGCCAAAATAGTCGGGAAAAGCCTAGGCCAATAAAAACAAATACCTATATATTTGTTTTATAAATTTTAGTTACAGCTTTTTGAAAGGAAATTTTTGGGTTGCACACCTGAAATCCAATTGCCATTTGAGCCTCTCTTCTTTAGTGTCTGGCAGGAAAACGTCCAGCGCCGCCAGTTCGTCCTGACACGCCGCCATCGTCTTGGCGTTGACAGGCACGCCACCAAGCTTGAAAGTCTTTCTCATGTTTTTGCGACCTTCTGTTTGTTCATCTGCAATGTTAATGATCGTTTGTATCACATTGCTAAGACCACTAAAGATTAAACAGGCCTCCTAATAAACTGAGAAGTTTGAGTAAACATTCGTGACTAAATAAATTGTCACATCCAGTCCACCATATTGGCGAATGTAATGTTTTTGTACTCCTGGAGTTACTGCTTCATCTGATAGACCTAAATCTTCTTTTATAGACATAAATATAACTACACAATCAAAACATAAAAATAACTACACAATTATTAGTAATTTCCTTTTTCTATTCAAAAAAGTTTCGAACTTACTTGCTATTTCCGTTGTGTCATTGAGCACCGCTTTACATCGCTCTTGCAGAATTTCTCCAAGCTTCTTGAGTTCAGCTAAGGGCTTTTCTTGCAATTCAGCATCGCACGCGATACTATCAAGATGTTTTAATGGAGCAGAGAATTTCTTGAAACTCTTGACGAATCGTCGAATCTGGAATTTTATAAGCAGTGGTTAATGATTGAAAATTTTTGAATATAAATGATTGGTTACATCACGGAAATAACTGTGGACGTGAGTTTAAGGTAGCATAGCGCCGTTAAATAGGTATAGCAACCACGATAATTAAATTTAAAATATTTCCTTACTATGTTGTTATCTTGTTTCATACCTCTTGGTCAGTAAAGCCCTTGATCTTCTCCCTGTGCGAGGCAGGGGGCCGGCCTCGCTTGCGGGGGCGGTCGTCGTCGGAGCCGGCGTCGGAGCCGTCGCTCTCGGCGTCTCCGTCCAAGTCGCCGCCGTCGCCGCCCTCGGCCGAACCGCGACCGCGACGCTTACGTCCTTCAGCTACACATTAATAAAAACTGTTAATATGTTTTGAATCTCCTGCCTGACATACTACATTTTGATAAGACGATCCTCAACTAACACACTCGCTCGAAAAGTGACTCTTATTGCACCGCATTTAGATTCACAATGCAATCTATTTAACACGCGTGCTTTTTACTTTACTTTGCATTCCCACATTAGTGCGGGAAAGTGAGACTATACAAGGTGGGATTTAGATATTATTTGTCGATTGTGAATAATACATAATTATTTTGTCAACAAATGAATATTGATTTGTTTATATAAAAACGCTGCGAAACAGTGACGACTTTCCTTCAAAACGCGAAGGAAAAGCGCACGAAAAAAAGAATGTATTGTGTCAGAACGCACTTTTGGGCCATGTGGTACAAACCTCCGTCAGCATTATTTGCTTGAAGATTCTTTCTCCTGGGAGGAAGGTACAAGTCCTCCATTTCTTTATTTTTTTCTTGTTCAGCGATGGTCTTCCGAACATTCTCAGGTATGATATCATCCTAGAAGTTTGTATTTACTGGTTAACTAGAATAATATAATTTTGAATATTTAAAGAAATAGAGAGAGATAAAATCGTCACCTACCCAATCTTTAATGTCGTCCTCTGTTTCTTTCTTAACTTCCATTACCGCCTTGTCTTCATCGAAGGCAAAACTAGCAACTTTAAAAGCTGAGAGCAACTCGTCTCCCACCATAGAGGGACCTTCGTCGCGGGTTTCAGCTCGTTGTAAGATTTCATCAATATCACACTGTGAAAATGGGAAAATATTTATAAAACAAAATGTTTCACCATTTTACAAAATCATGTCATTTAGTAATACTTACGACAGGATCCTCATCATTTTCATCATCATCCTTAAACAACTCTTCAGCACCAAATTTTAATATTGCATTTAAGTCTTCTTTATTGAATGGATTATTGGCACTTGTGGCCGACGCATCTCGTTTTTGTAGAACGGTCCGCCCAGTGGTGTCCATTCTCTGGATAACGAGATGATCAAGCACCATTTTCCTTTTAGCTCTTTCAACAATATCTTCTTCTACAGATCTAGCAGTAACTAACCTATAAATGTTGACCTGAAATGTTGCACAAATTTATATTAACTTTTTCAACACAAAACAAGCAGACACACATACAACAAGATACTTACACATATAATAGATTAAAAATTATAATTACCTGGTTCTTTTGTCCAATACGATGCGCTCGCGCTTGGGCTTGTAAATCATTTTGAGGGTTCCAATCAGAGTCGAATATTATTACAGTGTCGGCAGTAGCCAAATTGATGCCCAGACCGCCAGCGCGCGTTGACAGTAGGAAACAGAAATCCGTAGAGCCCTCAGCATTGAAGTGGTCTAAGGCTTGCTTTCTAATTTCACCTTTTATACTGCCATCAAGACGTTGAAAAGGAAAATGTCTCCTTTGTAAATATTCAGCCAAAATGTCCAACATTCTGACCATTTGAGAAAATATAAGCACTCTATGGCCTGTTTCTTTTAACCTACATAACAGCTTATCTAATAGGAGTAATTTTCCCGAGCCCCTTAATAATTTCTGAAACAACATGCAATTTTATTATTTTGCTAATATATAAGAATGGAATACCCAATTAATTAATTAATGTAATTTGTACCTCTACAGCATCAGTTGTGGCGAGTGATGCCCTAGACTCAAAATCTTCGGGCTTAGTCAATAAGGCGTGATTGCAACATTTCTTTAATTCAATAACTATATTAATAAACGTATTAATAGACCCTTTTACACCCTTCCTTAGGGCACTATAATTTTTGGTCAGGATCCATTTATAATATTGCTTTTGAATAGACGTCATTTCCACTCTCAATATTTGTTCTACTTTCGCAGGCAGTGATTTTTCTACATCCTTTTTCTGCCTTCTTAAGATAAAAGGTTCTAACTGCTTGTGTAATTTTTCATAACCCTTAGTAGCAGCATCTTCATGGTCTTTCTCAAATTCTTCCCAAGATTCAAACCTGAAATAAATGAAATTATGAAACTATTGCAAAAAAATATCTCCTCCATACCAAACGCCAGATTTAATACTTACTTGTAAGGCATGATAAAATGCAATAAGGCCCATAACTCTTTCAGAGAGTTCTGTAATGGAGTACCAGTGACCAATAATCTATGGTTTGTATCAAATTCCTTAAGTGCTTTATACAATAAAGAATCATCATTTTTCAACCTGTGCGCCTCATCAACTAATAAGCACGCCCAACTAAAGGACCTTAGAAATTGTCTATCTTTGAGTAAAATCTCATATGTAGTTAAGATGGCATTGAATTTCAGTCTTTTAGAGCTTGCAAAACTCCATTCAAATTGTCTGAGCTGAAAGAAAAAGAAGATTCATTCAATTATGCTAAAATAAATCAACCAATCACTCTTACTCGTCGTAACCAAAGCGATCAAGCGAGCGATGTCATTGATTTGTTCGGATAACCGAAAGGTTCTGCCGACGTAACGGTCACGTATTCGCGCGACGATCGCTTTAGATAGGATGCGGCCTTAGGCATTTAAAAAGTTGATTACTTACAATTTCTCGACTACTGAGATCACCAATATAAGTAACAACATTAATATCCGGCGCCCACTGCTCAAACTCTCTTTGCCACGCCGTCATTGTACTTAAAGGCACAACACAAAGGAATGGTCCATAAAGTTGCTGTGATTTGAAGAGGTAGTATAGGAAACAAATAGTCTGAAAATAATGTAAACAAATTAGAAATATATTACATCTCCTAAGGTACGATTAATTTTAAAAACTAAATATTTTGAAGACATACCTGTATAGTTTTACCTAAACCCATTTCGTCGGCTAGAATAACTGAGTTGTCTTTACACCAGGAATGTATCAACCAATTCAAGCCATCCATCTGATAATCTCTCAATATGTAACTCTGAAAAAACAAAATAATTAAAAACATATTATGGTACAAATACTTCTTATTAGGAGCAAAAAATCTAAAAAGTTCTTGAATAATCTCAATATTTTTAAATGCAATACGAAAACATAACTTTGTCAAGACCAAAAGACAAAAATATAAAATAAAATAAAAATTCAAGTGTTTTAATTTTTTTTCCTCATTTAACTGCTTCATAATTTAGGGCTGATTATTCAATAGACAGATAACTTGTTATCTGAGGAATAAATATTGCGGTTTGAGAGTTTTTGTATAGAAAATATGTCAAACTGTCATAATTATTTTTCAGATACAAGTTATCTATTGAAAATTCAGCCCTTAGTAAAACAACAATAATCATTAGGGCTCCATAAGATTACGCATACTAGGTCATGGCTACTAAGCAGTAATAGAGTAGAGCGCCATCCAACTAATGTGTCAAACAACTCGACGGAAAGCTATCAAACATGCTAATTCAAGCCTGGACCGATAGATGGCGTTGTAGCCGATGTTTTGTATGAATAAAACATCCGCAAAAATTCTAGTAATAGTACAAGCTAAAAAAATACATGGAAAAATATTTAATTAGGAGTCGAAAATCAAAATTTGAAATGATCATCACTATAATAGTCGACTCATGAAGCTGTGCCGACTCAAGATCAATAATAATTTAAACACTAACCTCTTTTACATTGGCTCTTCAAACACAAGAAAAAAAATATTTACAAAAGACCATACTAGCAGAAAATTAAGTAACACCACACTTACCGCGTCTTTTCCCATGTATTCTGGCTGTTCCTTGACATGGTGAAACTTCGGCCTTCTCCTCAAGACAGGACAATGTCTCGAAGGCGTGGTTTTAGCAGCTTCCCTATGTTTAAAATGTTCTACTTGTGTTGGCCATCTTCTTTCTATTAAAATAGCATCTTCCCAAGTAGCGTCAGCATACGGAAGTGATTCCCACTTGCAAAAGTACTCGTGAGCTGTTCCGCCGCCTTCTAATTCCCGATTTTGTTCCGCTATTAAAGCAAACAGTAGTGGCCTTGATAAATACGACTACGAAACTGTTTAACATAGTATTTATAATATTGTTAGTTTAAATTTTGTTACTTGTAAGTAACTTAGAATTTATAAAAAAATTGTTAAGTAACGATAAATCAATAAAATAATCACCTATTATCCTCTCTACATTGTTGTAAGTCTTCACCAATTCTTGCTGCAACTCATTTTGGCATTCATAGTAATCTATATCCTCAGGACCTGCCTGCTGCCTCCACCATGACAGTTCAGCTTCTTTCTTCATATAATTTTCTAATTTCTTAAGCCCTTTAACCTTTTGTTCATTGAGTGACCTCTCAGATTCCCATGTGTTATGTATATGAGACCAGCCTTTCCATTTGATCAGGTACTGAGGCTCAGTTGATTCAGCATCATTAGGATTACAGCCTTCATTAGGATCTCCATGCTCCTCTATATAGTAAAGTGTAGTCACATTTCCAGTGACTGCATAATGATAAGAAGACATTAGCTAAAATTTAACAGTGTATTTGCACCAAAATGCAAAAATAACAGAACACCAAACACAAGACATTTTCAGTTTCATGCAATATTATCATAAAATAAAATTGAAATATATCTAATTATCACTAAAATGCAAAGACTACCTCCTTTCTTCCCGCGACGGATGCCTAAGACCCTTTCAATAGTCTCACTATGGTCTTCCGGTTCTGGCTCCGCCTCAGCTTCACCATCCACGCCTTCCACTTCCAAAAGATCAGAAGAATCAGTTTGTTCATCACTTGCTTCTTTGTAACTAACTGCAGCGCCCGTACGTCGCGTTGCTGCCCTACAACGACAACAAACCACTCAACAAACGCAATACTCAAGCGACATCTCTTATGGATTAACGCAAACAAAATTGTTTCTGACGTCATCGTCAGACGTAAGCATCTCGGTCAAGTACGCGCGGTGATAGTCACTAAACGAGCCGCCATTTTGTGTTCGCTCATAACAAGGAAATTGCTGATAATGTATTTTTACATTATTTTCAGAAAAAAGGATTTTTGATTATGTCGAATGCCACCAAATGAAATGAAAAATTAGAAAAATTACAACAATTACTGAAAGAACGGCTAGTGCCAAAAATAATCTTCAATAATCGGCGTTCGGCTTACTGGCCGATTATTATTTTCTGCTATGACTAGCAGTTTATTATAGTTTTGCAACAAATAGGTTGGCCGAATGTTAGAGATAAACGGATATAGAAGAACTGGATAGTAAGTATCCACTATCCGGCCGGATACTGGAAAGTAGATAAATATCCGGTAGATCCCAAATCTCCAATAAATAAAAAATCATACAAAGGAATATTATTTAAATGTTCGAATATTATTTTCTGCTATGACTAGCAGTTTATTATAGTTTTGCAACAAAAAGGTTGACCGAATGTTAGAGATGAACGGATATAGAAGAACTGGATAGTAAGTATCCAGTATCCGGCCGGATACTGGAAAGTAGCTAAATAGCCGGTGGATCCCAAATCTCCAATAAATAAAAAATCATACAAAGGAATATTGTTTAAATGTTCGATTATTATTTTCTGTTATGACTAGCAGTTTATTATAGTTTTGCAACAAAAAGGTTGGCCGAATGTTAGAGATGAACAGATATAGAAGAACTGGATCGCAAGTATCCAGTATCCGGCCGGATACTGTAAAGTAGATAAATAGCCGGTGGATCCCAAATCTTCAATAAATAAAAAATCATAAAATGGAATATCATTTAAATGTTATTAGATGGCAAGCAAGTTGACGGCCCAACTGATAATAATTGGTCACCGTCAGCAATGGAAAGTTGCAATACCAGAGGTATCGCAGATGCGTTGTCATCTCAGAAGCGAAACTAAAAACAGATAGATCGTTGTGGGACTGTAACAACGCCTTAACTCATACCCTTAAAACAAGGAACACAACAAGAACCTTTAAAATAATTTTCGAAGTAATCTAAAATATTATAACTGGTAACAAAAAGAAATAGTCAATCGATCAATATGACGTTCACTGACATCACTCATGAACTACGATGCCGAATCGATGCGAATCCATCGATCGTAGGTGGCTTTCTTCCGTAAGCTCGCGTAGATGTTAGAACGCTTTGGGCAATGTTAGGTCCTATATCCGACCGCCGGATATCCCGCGTCCGACCAATAGTTTAACGTTTTATCTACCGTATATCGAACAACAAACTATAATTTTGACTTCTTCTTTGTACATATCATTGTCGTCTCATAATAGTTAATTAAGAGAACATAATTTTTTTAACAAAATAGACCTGAAACATCCTTAGAAGACAAAATAAGTATTCGGCAGAATACTGGAAGTATTCGGTATCCGGCCAATACTAAAAATCTGGTCACATAGGATCGAATAGTGAACTTATATTTGGTATTCAACCGAATAGTAAAAGTGTCCAGAAGCCGAATAGTGAGTCTCCAGAAACCGAATAAAGTCTATTTGATCTGGTTACGAATATTCGGTGCATGTGCATTATAAACAATGTTTGAAACGAATATTCGACAGTTTCTTGCTAAAAACATATTCGTTTAAATTTCTTAAGAATTAATGAAATTCTGCCTTTTTTCTCATGAAAGTTTTGGCACATTTTCATTAACTCATTTTTTAACGAATATTACATCTTCCGCGACAAATGTTAATTTTCCTCTTTCGAATATTTAGCACCTTTCTCTTGCAATTTTTTAACCAGCAGTTAGCTTTGCTGAGCTTCCGAAATTGTATAAAAAGTTTTGCAACCATTAGAATAAAACTGATAGGACAATATTTTAAGACAACATAGAAATTTATTTAGAAATGTACTTTTTCGAATAATTTAAAGTGAAGAGATAAACCAGAAAAATATACTTTAATTTAAAAATGTTTATTTACTCAATCAGTAGTACTATTACCAGTAGTATATTATGTATTTAAAAATTAGCATAATTTCTTACAAATTTTTTTTTATAGGTAATAGCTTATTACCACTGTAACTTTATAGGGTTAATAACAAGCCATGTGCTTCGGTTCGGCGTCAAAGTCTGTCATGTAGTCGTGACCGTGGCGTGCTGGGCACATGTTGGTTTGTCATCTATACATGACTGTGGCGGTCAGAAGGTTAACCCGTTTAGGGGATGAATTTTCAAGAATCCTTCCTCAGTTCTCACTTTCGTAAAATAACTCTTGTGCAAAACTACAAGCTTTTACACCCAGAGGTACATTGCCTGTCCGTGAATTCAAGATTTTTATTAAGTAGATTTTGAATACTGCAATGTCTAACTAATAAAATAATAGATTACAAACATATTTGTAATGACTGGGGGAATTGCATAGTACTCAATTGACTCAATATTACTTGATTTTTGTAATCTTGTTTTAATAAACCTTATTTAGTACACTATTTAAATTGGACGTAGTTATGCAAAAACGTTTCATTCCACAGTAAACTGAATTTGAGATAAAAGCATTTACGCGTTTCAATGGTATTCTTTTTTATTCTAACTAGTAAAGGTCAATACTAAAGGTTTTATTGTTGAATTATATTGTGTTAATATAATCATATGTTTAATTTTAGACTACTCACTTTACAATAAGAAAAAAAAATATTATTGGTATTGGAACATTTTAACATAATTAATATTTACATGAACATAGCTTCAAATTAATTTTGCACAAACGTTCCAGGTACTTTTTATCCACCTGTACCTTTTATGATCTAAATTTTACATCATCATTTTACATCTAAATTTTATTTTTTAATAAATATGTAAAACCTGCCCCCTTATTCACAAACACTCGATATGCTTTCGTATCGTATCGAACATTAATCATTGTTATCGTAGGAGTCTTCTCAATGCTGTTCACAAGTCCAAAACCCGAAAATTTTATCAGTTTAAATCAAATAGACGCCCGCTATTCTTCCAACAGCTATTTTCTGTTGAGAGGAAGTCAAATCAGGTCATCGAAATGTCAGGTTTTCGATACGATAGCCTGTCGTATGTTTGTGAATCAGGGCTCTGAACAACAAATAAAAGAACAATAATTGCTTATGATTTTTTTATTACTAGGTCACAATTTAAAAAACAGTATAAAATCTTGTGCTATTGGGGAGGCCTACGTCCAGCAGTGGACTGCTATGATGCTGATGATGATAAAATCTTCATACGTCATACTCATCATCCTCTTGCATTTCGAAATCTGGTTCCCCACCAAACCCATCGACATCATCTATGATTCCCTCCGTACTCTTTAGGTTTTTATGTCAACAACCTCGTGTGCTAAGTCAAGACTTTTAATTTGTTTCTCAGCTTTCACGAGGTTCCCGTCATGTGGAATGGTAACATCGACAATCATTGTGCGGCGCGCTAATCGATCTATCACCACTATATCGGGCTTATTGGCGACAATAGTCCTGTCAGTAATGATAGACCGATCCCAGTACAACGTGACATGGTCATTTTCAAGAACTGGGTCGGGCACATACTTGTAATACGGTACCTCAGAATCCACAAGTTTATATTTCAAAGCAAGTTGCTGGTGAATAATCCTGGCTACTTGGTTATGCCTGTGCAAGTACTCGCCGTTAGCCAGACGTGAACAACCAGAGATAATATGTCTGATAGACTCACCCGGACGATGGCATGCCCGACACACGTCAACTGTCCCGTCCTTCATAATATGTCTCCGGTAGTTATTCGTCAAGATAACTTCGTCCATAATTGCACAGACGAAACCTTCGGTTTTCGAAAGAAGACTGATTAATACCTTCCTCAGGCGACAAAAGAAGCATTCCTTCAACGATTGCTTCATGTCAGCATCGTTGATGCCTAACGTTTCCGACATACCCAAATACTTATAGCTTTCGGATGAGGAGAGGGATCTAAGGTTTATGGAATCCGAGAGTTGAATTCCCTCGGAATCCATAATCTCCCCTCGCTTTACATGCATGACTGCACATTTGTCCATACCAAATGCCATCCTGATGGCGCTACTGAAAGTTTCAGTTACCTTCAGTAGCTCCATCAGACGCGATTTGTTGGGAGCAAAAAGTTTCAAATCGTCCATGTAGAGGAGGTGAGATATGACCTGACCACCTCTCCTCAACCGATAGCCTAGACCTGAATCCTCCAGTAGTCTGCTTAGAGGATTCAGGGCTAAGCAGAACCAAAGTAGACTCAAGCTGTCGCCCTGAAATATTCCCCGTTTAATCCATACAGGTTCATCATTCCCCTGGATCTGCCGATATCCTGGATAGCGAAGGACCGTCTTCCATTGCTCCATACACGACTCAAGGAAGGTGCGTAGAGTTGCATCTATCTTGTACAACTCCAGCACCCTCATAAGCCATGTATGTGGCACCGAGTCGTAGGCTTTCTTATAATCTATCCAACATGTCGACATATCCTTGCGGGATCGACGAACCTTTTGGCTAATGGCCATGTCTATGAGGAGTAGCTCCTTAGTGTCGCGGGAACCATTCCTACATCCATTTTGAGAGGCAGACATAATCGAGTTACTCTCAATGTGCGTATTAATATGCGTTCTCAAAATGGATGTAAGAAGTTTATAAACCGTCGACAAACACGTGATCGGTCTATAATTCTTGGGTTCCGCGGGACTACCTAATTTATGGAGCAGGTGGGTAACGCCTGTTGTTAGAAACTGCGGTAGCTACCCAGACTCTAAAGATGACTGGAACTGAGATGCCAGGCAAGTGTCAACTAATTAGCCATTTCAACCAAAAGTTGTGCAGTCCGTCCGGTCCTGGCGATTTCCAATTCGGTAACGGACGGACCGCTCTGGCAACGTCTAATGGCGTAATTAGTACCGTTTTCATCTCTGGTACAGTCTCACACACTCGCTCGACATCCCGTATCCAGCCAGCCTCAGTGTGACAGACGGGCACCGACCAGATGTTGCGCCAAAATGCACTCGTGGCGGCATCATCCGGGCGGCATACATCTGTCACAATTTTTTCAGGTCGCTGCCAAGCTCTATACACCCACCTTTCATCGCTCTGGAACATGCGATTCTGCGTGTATCGATCAATATGCCGCTTATACCGCCGAATTCGGCTCGCCCATGCACAAATTTTCTGCTTCAGGAAGTCGATGCGCTCTGTGACACGGGATATGTATTCTCGAGGGCTGATTCCAGTCCCCGAGAATGCCCGTCTCACAAAGTGCATCGCTCGTGGTCGTGTATTGCCCTCCCTGAAGCAGTATAGTTTGCCGATGAATACCCTGGTCCCATCGATACGACGCTCGATCCTGTGCTGCCAGGCTGGTACGGCTGGTTTTGGTCGAGTAGCTCCGTCACAACTTGGAAACTTGACGTTAGCTAAACGACATGTCGCCACAGCCGCACAATACAGGATCGAGTGAGTATCAACGAGATCCTCGCTGCTCTCGAAGAAATTCTTGAGCTGCGAATCCAAGGCACACACCAGCGCCCTATTTTTTTTGTGCATGGGTAATCGTGGTAATCGGGGTCTAAGCTCGGTCGGAGTGAATCTATACTCGAGAAACGCATCCTCCAGTGCGCTCCTCAGTCGGTCGTTGCACTGGCTACTTACTGTGTCAACCCTATCATCTTCTCCAGCATGATTGAACCGCGGCGGGATGGCATCAACAGTTGACGCTTCTGCCGCGGTTTGTGCCGGAGTCGAGACGATATAATTAATATATTATTATTGTCATTAGTATTCTTTTCTTTTGTCTATGATATTAAAAGTTTCAAGTAATATTTTTTTATAAATAACTTCAAAGAAAATAAACTTTTTCTTTACGTGTTATAAATATTTATTTTTAGTGGTCGTGTATGCAAACAGTTAAGGATGAAGCTAATTAAAGCGTGTTAAAAATGAACCCTTTAAAGTTGAAACATTTTGTTTTCGAAACAGGTTTTTTATTTAGGTATATAATAGTACAAAATTCATGAAACCTTTTAAGTTTTCAAATTATGTTATTTAGGTCTGAAACATAACGTACCACAAGTTTTGGATCGTTTATGCCTCGCTTTTGTAATTTTGCAAAAACGTTCCAAATATATATGGAACATTTTTTACAAAATAAAATGGTTTAACATGGTTTTGCTAAAACGCTACAAGGTTGTTGTGGCGTTTTAACAAAATAAATATACTGTTTCGTAAAACATTAAATGTTCCTGTCCTCATAGTACGTTCTAGTTAATTTACACAAGTTATTATTTGATAAAGGTTGTGGGTTGGAACGTAAGTGAAAAAAATATTTTCTGATATAAGACTTAAAACTTGAAACCTTTTTGCTAATCTGACGCTAAGTGTCATAAAAGGTAGTTTGATCACATTATCTCGATTTCGAGTGACTTGTGGGTTGGAACGTTTCTGCATAACTACGTCCAATTGTGTTGTCTTTGCTATTATACATGAAAGGTTTTATTGATAAACTTTGCTTAAAGTTAAGTAATGATTAGAAACTGTTTAACTACACATTATTGACGTTTAAACATCTCGTTAACTTTAAGCAATGTTAGTATATAAAGGGAGATACCTGTTGTAAGTCCAGCTTTAATATCTGCTTTGACACCAGCTCATCTAAAAGTTATACAATATTAACAGGTTTCTTACCTTTTGTTTTCATCATCAGTGCCTTCTGAACTTTCATCCTCATCACTGGTAAATCTTCTACGTGTTGGTTTTCTTTTCCTGAGAGGTACACTTCTTTGGCCTGGTCGTTTGGAGGGTGGGGGTGGTGAACCTTTTATGTCACTATCACTATCTGAAGAGTCTGAATTCCATGAATCACTAAAATATTAGATTTTTGTTAAAAAAAGGAACAGATTTTGCATTTATAATGTATTTGGTTGTTTTTCTACTACCTTTTTTTTCTACTTTTTCTACTATGTGTCCTGCCTCTTTCACTCGAATCACTATCTGCTAATTTAAGTCTATCTGGTTCTTTTCTTGATCTGGCTGATCGCCTGATTCCATATATGTCTGGATTATCCTCCCATAGGTCAGACTTTAACTTGCTATTTCGTGATTTAGATTTAGATGGAGAGTCATCATCTGAAGAATTTTTGTCAGTATGGTGGTCAGATTTTGATGAGTTGGCGTTACTGTACTTAGGTGATGATTTCGTATCATCACTAAGATGTGACCTGTCCAATGACTTCTCGGACCCAGACCGTCCAGATCCAGAACCAGATGAACTAGACCCGCTTTCACTGTTAAATAAAGCTATTATTACAAAACAATAAAGATGATTAAAAGACAACAGATTTATGTAAAAATCACAACCCACCTCTCACTCCCTGATCCTGATCCACTGGAATCACTCTTCTCACCTTTATCACTATTCGAATCACTTCCAGACTCGTTCATGAATCCCTTCTGAAACAAATGTCTACATTAATAGTGGCTACCAAAACAATATTACACATGTGAGCATTAGCTTAGCTGTATTATATATCATAAAACAAAAAAAACACTTCTCAGAATTGATAGATGAAAATAAATAATTCATAAATATTTTAAAAACAAAACCATTACTAAATTGTGAATTACAAGACAAATCATTATCCAATAACCATTCTGTATTTGTTTGTTTTCTAAACAGATGTTAGAGGGTTCCTTAGGACAGTACGTATCGTTAGAGTTCAAGAGGTTAACGGCCCCAGAAAATAAGTTTTTTTTAAGCAAATAATAATTAAATGTTCTTAACATTGCTATGCCTTTAGCAACACTGATTCTACCTGATCTGGAACACAGTAGGGACCTAAAAAGCAAGAAATAATAATAAATAACCTCAAAGCATTGCGCTTAAAGGCAGAAAACCTCAAAAACTTTGAAAAATATAGTAAAATTAATTAAATTTGGGGAGAGGTGCAGAGTATTACAATTTACACCAGTATTTCCACTTGAAACAGATGGGAATTAACCAGAAACGCGTAACATAACCTCAAATGATAGTGTATTCAGATGTAATGCTCAGCAAGACCAATTTTCAAAGCTAAATTGCAAAAATGGGTCCCTTTTCAAAATAATTTTCACTGCGTGCTATGGTAAGATTACGTAACAAAGAATCATCGCAAACACTTTCTTGCGTGGGACAAGAATGTTTTCATACATAAAAACAGCAAAATGTATTGTAAACAATCACAAAAACCCTCAAATTCACTATTACGTCTTAAAATTTCACCCTGTTTCGGGGCCACACCCAAGACATCTAGAACGTTCCATGAATATTTTAAGCCTTTAAAATATAATAAAATAAACAAATACACAAAAACAATGTAGGAAAAGCCTTTAAAATCACTTACCAAGTGCATTTTGTAGTAAATTCAAGGAATACACGGTTTCTTATATAATTAACGACCGAAACGAAGAAAATCTTGATAAATCATTAAGAGAAATGTTAAGAAAACACACGACAACAATTTTTTCGGCATACTTTCATGATAAGCGAATAAAATGCGAAAAAATATTTTGCAGTAAAATCTTGTCAAGCGACGCCATTTTGTCGTCGAATAAATTCTGGTGACGACGGAAATGAAAGAAGAGTAATTTTGCCACAAAACTTTAGTTAATTTAAGGTAAACAGAGACAATAACCACTAAAAAAATTAAAAACGAAACTTTAGACCCGTCAGAAATACTACTTCTGTACTGGAAATGATGCGAGCACCGCGCACTGCCAGCGAATCTCGAAAGCTACAGCCATATTGCCATCTGCCAGCTGCCTGACGAAATAATTGTGTAGGGATGTGACAACTACGTATTCATGATTTTGATAACAGGCTAACCACGAAAATACTACGTAATATCGAATATAATACAAAAATCAGAACAGAACGTTTCAATTCAACTTCAGTTCAAAAGTTATTATGAAATAGATCAAATTAATGATTGAAGGATAGATTTGATGATGTCATAACTATGATCTTTACTCTATCTAAGAAGTGTGAATTGTGATGCATCTATGTGTGTAAGAAGAGTTTATAAGTTTTATAACAATTACAGCATTCGTTGTGCAGGCACGGGCGGACAGTTTTAACGTACAGTCAACCGCGCATCAGAAGTAACAATACAAACACGACTAAAACGTGACGGCAATGTAAATAAACGTCACGGCAAACGGCATGACTCTATCTTATGCTGACATATTTTTTTTTAATTATAAATTCTTTCAATACCCATCAATTTCGATGTTTCACGTCTCAAGACGGCCTACTTTTATTTTATATTACTTATAATTCACGAAACGCAACAAAATTTCTTACACAATTTTTTATTGTATACAGTATAGAAAATAATTGTGTAAGTAATAAAATTGTGTTGGGTTTTTGTTACTTAAAATAATTTAACCCATTTAACGAAAATGTAACTACGAACTTTTAACTTCTTTATTACAATTTTAAATAAATTCTAATACTATTTGTTGTCCATCACTATGGCTCGCGTAGGCAATTCTACCAACTACAGCAAGCATCACTTCCGCTTTTGTAAAAAAAAACATTTCGATTGATATGCTCGATGGTCTGACTGAAATTTTCTGATCAAGTTATTATGATAGATTTGTGTCGTAGTGCGAGTAAACGGTGACAGACTTGGTTTGTATGGAAAGTGTTAACAATGCCGTCTATGTATAAAGCAGCAGTGGCCGCCGAGGTGTCTCCGTGCTCTGTTGAGTGAACGGACAGTACATAAATATACATACTACACGATCAATCCTACTTCTGCTACTCCTATACTTATCCTATCCTTCTTACTATCCAATCCTACATATCAATACTTACATTTTTATTAATAATTAAATAGAAAAATGTGAAAATCTGAATGTGAGTCTGAATATTTGGTTAACGGCTGAATGGATTTTAACATGGTAGTACGTCTCCGCAGGATAATTTTAACGTTCTTTTCATTTTTAGTGATATCCACGCGGGTGAAATTGTGAGCAAAAGTTAGTCTGACATAAATCTAGAAATCAGCCGTGCCAGATTGATCGTCGAAGGTTTCCTTAGTAAATCCTCGTGTTCGGAAAGCAGGTAAACGTTCTATATTTTTAAATCCGCAATTTATAAAAGGCACTAA
Source organism: Amphipoea lucens (assembly GCA_947508005.1). Taxonomy (NCBI): domain Eukaryota; kingdom Metazoa; phylum Arthropoda; class Insecta; order Lepidoptera; family Noctuidae; genus Amphipoea; species Amphipoea lucens. The sequence continues at coordinate 11,364,868 of OX382356.1, forward strand.
CCTCTATCATACAATAATAGAGGTCAGTGATAAAAGGGGATAAAAGCTGCCCGGAACTCTTATTCACAACCGTTCGATGCACTGTCTGCTCCGTGCCGTAGGCCCGTAGCTTCAACAGGTAATGTATTATAGTTCCGAAGTCCGGACTTGATGAAGTGGTTAAAAGGTGGTTGATAAATTATTAGGTATTTCGTAACATAACATAAAACGATGTATGTATGTTATTAAGTCGAAGTTTTATTGTAATGTTAGTTTTAACCGGTCAAGCGTCACGGTTCGCCGGTCGGCGACGAGCGGCGCTTGACAGATTAAAATACATTTTTTGTTTTTTTTTTATCTACGCTTACTGGCAGATAACTTTGTTCTAAACCTATTTATGTTTTCTCTATAAGTGAATTGTAATTCTTTTGAGAAAATAAACTCTACCTACTATCGAATCCGTTAGCAAATAGCAAAATTGTGAATTGCATGGTATCGGCACTGTCGATTGTACGGTAAGTCTTTTATTTCCACGTCAGTTTTCAAATTCTTTCCTTTATTAAGTTAGAACCCTCAATACCTACTGAAGTTATAGTACCGAGCTGACTATTGCATAGAAGACTATTTTTAATTATTTGATGACAAAGTCCAAATTTGCTTACAACTTAGGCCAACGTCGAATTCAACCCAAAAACCTATTAAAATGGAATGGTCTTTCCATTTTTTAATAAATATCCGAAAATACCCATTTTTTTGGGTGGGAAATTATCAAATAACTTCTCCCGCTCTGGGTGAAGCCGTGAAGCAGGAGGGCGTGTCAGACTTTTACCGACTAAAACCCACCCGTGTCCCTTCAGGTGCCTGTGCCAGAGGCCACGGTATTTCTTTCCCTTCTCAAGAAGGTATTTTAGCTTCTAGAAATGTTGGAACTTCGACTCAAATTAGTCCCAGAAAACAAATTTTTGATTTAGGACCTAAACAGAAAAAGAGAAGAATTGATGATTTGGCATCTACTCTTTCTTATAAAGAACAAACGTTAATTTAAGTATATGGCTTCATTGAAGGCTCGTGGGTACAATGATGTCGCCGATATATTAGACTACCTCTTAACGAATGCTGTGAAGGTTAATCAAGTCAAAGATTTTATTTTTTCTGAGAAACAAAACGTGATGTCTTCTGAAAAGGTTTTTAGGTACCATGCTGTCCTTAAAACTGACGAAGTGGCAATATAGTACTATGAGAAAATCGGTTCAGGAAGAAGGATTTGATATATTTCCGTCTTATTACTCTATTCAAAAAGCAAAATCCGAATGCTACCCGCCAAAAGAGGATATTGAAATAACAGATATTATTATGTCTGCACAGATAAAAATACAGTCTCTTTTAGATAAAACTGTTGAAAGACTTATGAAAATTGTCGTAATTGGAGACGATAAAAACAAATTAGAGTTAATTAGTAAATATGGTTTCGATGGTGCATCAAATCAGTCTAACTATAAACAAAAAAGCGAGACCAATGAGGATGATTCTAGGATATTTATGGGGAGTTTGGTTCCTATAAAACTGATGTGTGGTGAAGAAGTTGTATGGGAAAATGAAACTCCCAATTCAACTTACCTTTGTCGTCCAATATTTTTCAATTTATTAAAGAGACGCGAGAAACCATCTCATCAATGAGATGAACAGGTTAGAATCGGAAGTCAATAATTTAAGTGATACTATTGTTAAAGGAAAATCCATATCTCACAAATTGTTTTTCACAATGATTGATGGAAAAATAACATCAGTACTGAGTGAGACTTCGACACAGAGTTGTGATATATGTAAAGCCACTCCCAAAGAAATGAACGAAATAAATTTGATATCACAAAAAGTACCTAACATTGACATTTATAATTTTTAATATGAAAGGACGATGAGTCAGAACGTCCCCCCAACCTTACATTGACCAACAGACTTAAAATGTATCTCATTCGAACCGCCTTAGCAAGCTGATCAATTTTTACTATGACGACATCTCTCAAAAGTGCGGGATATTCCGAGAAAATCATGTTTTAGTGTTAATATTGTCACAACGTCCCCCCAACCCTTACATTGATCAACAGACTTAAAAATGTATCTCATTCGAACCGCCTTAGCAAGCTGATCAATTTTTACTATGACGACATCTCTCAAAAGTGCGGGATATTCCGAGAAAATCATGTTTTAGTGTTAATTTCGTCACAACGTCCCCCCAACCCTTACATTGACCAACAGACTTAAAATGTATCTCATTCAAACCGCCTTAGCAAGCTGATCAATTTTTACTATGACGACATCTCTCAAAAGTGCGGGATATTCCGAGAAAAATCATGTTTTCATGTTACTATTTTCGGCACAAAATAACAGTTTGTACACCACATTCTTTGATTTTTAAATCTTTCAAGATCAACTACGAGATGCCATTTATAAAACAAATAAAACAATAAACGTCATTCATTACTCGTCCATTTTTTTTCTCCTAGGTATATGCTCGTATACGAAGGAGACGCGACTTTGTTATTTTCAATATCGGATTGTTTTATCTAGATCTCTTACTAACCCCTGCATGTTTATTGGACTTGATTGATAGCTTCTCGTTTGTTGAAATGGAAACCGGAAGCCAATGTGTTTTATGCCCAAGGTCTATTTTACGGCAAAGGCGACATATCCTGCAGGATACTTTGCCCCAATAGCTGAGCATATTGTTCAAAATGGACTTATACAGGTATGTACTTACCCACTTTTCATTCATTATTGTGGCGTATAGAGTGCACTGGTTCATTTTATTTACTTTCGTTTCAGGTTGTTTTCAACAACCTTATGGCTGTATGCCATAGATGCTGGCAAAGAAGCAACAGTTCTGTTGATCGGAGAGGACGCGATCAGGCCAGGATTTTGAATGATCCAGAACCTATACCAGAAACTGTGGCAGAACCCGTTCCAGGACCAGCACTAGACCCTGTCCCAAGACCTGTGCCAGAACCTATGGAAATTCCAGATGCAGATCAACAAGGAGCTCAGATTTTGCATACTAACAAAAATGGTTTTAACAGGTTCCTAAACTTATGATGGCTATAACTTGCACGTTGGAACGAAAAATTCGCACTTTTTTCTATGTATACGAGTATATACGTTCCATCACAAATCAAAATGGCCTTTGTATTCTCGTCATTTCCGAAAATCCGTTTTGGAATAAATATGTTTCTCTCCAGAACGCTGTCTCTAATAATGTGATCCATTCCAAGATGTCTTGAAACGAAATCCTGTGACTTACATTGTCTCGCTATTTTTATTTTTCTTTCAAGATGACTACGTGACATTGTAAATAATGTTGACAGCCTTTCGTTAGTTTCGCCAGTCCTTAGTTTTGTCAGGTAAATGTTCATACAAAGATATATAGTTAAGTACGCATAAAAACATAACCCTGTCCTGCCACGGAGTCGGGTAAATAGTGTATGACACTGCGATAACTAGGTATTCCCCGGCTATTTAACAGTTTCATAAACTTCGTTATAAGTTTAATTAATATATAATATTTTAATTGTAAAAGTTCCTAATCTATGTGATATTAGATAATAGATACTCACTACAATATTATTAGTTTTAAGTTATCTTGCTGCGCCCTAACAGGGTCATATTATACTCACTAGTTTAAGCCTAGCGTGTAACTATGGTTGTGTACATTGTGCATTAAATAAATAAATAATCGAATTGGTATTTATTACTTCGCAGTACGAAAAGTAGAGTAGGTATTCTCCTCTTGGATAAAGGTGTCTTCGTCTTGGGCGAGCTTGAATCCCTCTGCACTCAAGGATTCAAGTCTCCCTCGTTTCGCTCAGCCTAAAATCCTTCGTTGCGTTTAGGATTCAAAATAGCGCCCGCGGCAGCAAGACACTACTTTATCCCATTTCTGGTTAATCTACTATATAACATGTTTGTTGAATTTGAAAAAATAAATAAAACATTTTTTTATTTTATTTCTAAACCCCATGGATTTTAGAGTTAAAACTGGTTGCTAGTCTTTTTATAGATCTTTATGAACCTGATAACACAAACAAAAGATCTGTTGCAGGGTGGGGGACGGGCCTAGCGAACTAGGAGAAATTAATAAAATGATTTTTTAATTTTTATTTTATTTCTAAACCCCATGGATTTTGAAGTTAAAACCGGTTGCTAGTCTTTCTATAGATCTTTGTGAACCTACTAACATATACAAAAATTCTGTTGAAGGGGGGGGACGGGTCTCATACAAATATGGTCATCGTTCTTTCGTCACTCCATGCTTGGATCAGATTTAAGATTTATGGAGTGCATTTCACATATTTCTTACAGACTTGAGTTTAAGTCTTGGATAGCCAAAGGCGAAAATAGAGTTAAATTGCAAAATAGGAAAAAGGTAATCCAAGTAGCCTTTAAAAATAGATGCGGGTTGCTTATTGATATTGTGGAACAGGGACATGGTACCACTAATCATGGTAACACAGCTCGGAGATTTTTCGCGGACGTGACAACTACTGCTTCTATTAGTGGAGTAGACGAAACTCTAATAAGAAAGTTTTCAATCATATTAGAAAAAATCTCATCCGGCCTTCCTATAAATGCAGACAAATTCAAGGAATTTGCAGATGAGACTATTACATTATACATTCAACTGTATAAAATGGTATTACATGCCTGCGAGCGTGCACAAAATTCTAGTGCATGGTGCAGACATCATTAAAAATCTCGGCCTTATTCCAGTGGGAAAGTTGTTTGAGGAAGCAGCCGAATCCAGGAATAAGGATTTCAGAAAGTACCGAGAACACCATTCTAGGAAATTTTGTAGAAGAGCGACCAATGAGGATGTTTTTCACAATTTACTAGTTACATCTAATCCATTCATTTCTACAAAGAGGCGAAGTTGAGTAGAAAACACAAATCGTTGTCTAAAGGAGCACAAAGTTTGGTGCTCGACCATGATACCGAAGAAGCAGATAAAGAAAATGTTGCTTTTGTTGACGTACTGCATTGAGCGATAGAGAAAGTGACAACGACAGCGTTTTAAATACTTTAAACCGAAATTTATCGTTCACATTTCACTTACTTTTAATTTCAATTTTAGTAGCTTTTAGTGGATTAGGCCTCCTGGGGACACCACTTTAAAAGAAAACGCATCTGGTTCTTAACCTCTCGGGTGATGTGGAATAAGGAACAAATGAATATTAGGGATAAACGCAAAATAACAAGTCCGAGAACACTTGGGAACATTAACCAAGACTCACATTTCATATAATGAATTTTGAAAACTTCTTTGTTCTGCAACTCTCAAGATATTAAGTTTTCGAACAAGTTCGTCTAACATGAAAGGTTAAAAAAAAGCGTACAACACGAATATGTGCTTCATATTTGCTAAGTCCAAAAAATTAAATTCCAGCCCACTGTGCGCCGGCGACTAAAGTCCTAAAGTCGCTGCGTGAGTAGCATAAGGCACTTGTCTGTGGGCTCGACATACACCGGCAAAAGATCACGTTTCATAACAGTACGAGCGAGTACATACTAATTCCATGCGGGCGACAAGAATGTGCTACAACTACAACCCATTGACATAGAAAAGTATGGACTGGAAATACCTACAAAAATAGGGTGCATACCTACAACTCATATTGTCTCATAAAATGGCTGCCATTGCTAGGGTTGTGCCAATCAAGGAAAATTGGTGTTACTGTATCGAGTATCGATATATGAATCTGCAGTGGCAAGAAGAGAGAAACAGATCGTCCATAAAAATAAAAAACGAGTTATTTATTTATTAAAACCAGTGCCAGGTACTTAACAAAATAAACATTGTAAAAGCCAATTATTATTAATCGACTTCAAAAAAGGAGGTTCTGTGTTCGACCCGTATGTTTGTATGTCCGCGATTTTCTCAAAAAGTAATGAACCAATTTTTATATCTTTTTCTCTAATGTAATCTACATACTTTCAGGAAGGTTTTAGTATATAATACATTAGGTAATTATTCTTATGTACGAAGTTATATGCATAAATGTATGTACTACATCTCCGGCATTTCTATGATGATTCTTCTAGTCGGTGTATTCAATTCTTCAATGCACTAGTGTTAATTGAATTTGTGTGGGGTAGGTACAACTAAAAAGTGAAAAATAAAAACATTTTTACAAAAAAAAACAACCGACTTCAAAAAAAATAAGTACTACAAAGTGAAAAATAACTTTAATTTCGGAAGTCGGAGTCAAAAAACGAAAATACGGAACCAACGACACCGACTTCCGAAATTAAAGTTATTTTTCACTTTGTAGTATTTTTTTTGAAGTTGGTTGTTTTTTTTTTTTGTAAAAATGTTTTTATTAAAACAGTAACCGTGGAGTTTCTTGCCGGTTCTTCTCCATAGCAAACAACCAATTTTATTGGAACCGTGCACCTAGCTTCTGAGTCTGACGTTTCATAAGTGCCTATGTAGGTTTATGTGAAATAAAATATTTTGATTTTGGTTCTGTGAACCACGGGCCGAACCTAGCAAGTAGACATGGGCAAAATGTGTCATTGAAAAGAAAAGATAGATATGAATCTTTCAATCACTCGGATATGAATCACTCTTTCATATCTTTATATCAGTATGACTCAGTAGCTCATTCAAATTCGCAACTCGTGTGCGGCTCACTCATTCAAATAGATCAATGATATAGTGATAGGTTGGTTGTTTGCATCTTTCTAATATATCAGAAAGATGCAAACAACGCGAGCGGTTGCGATTGATAATTTTTTTCTTTTCATGCCATTACAAGTCGGCAAATGAAAATAAATTTTAAATACTATTCTTATGACTGTAGGTACAACCTACTTCTTTTTCAAATCTGGTTAATTAGTTCAATGAATAGTTAATCGCAATCTAGTATTGAGTATAAGCATTAATTTAGTAAGTACTAGAAAATAAAATAGAAATAGCCTTCTGATTTCCCTTCACTGTAAAGTATGAAGGGAAATCAGATCTATTTCTATTTTATCGTTTAATTTTGTTATTATTGCACTCAAATTGCACTTCACCTCTATTTGTTTACATTGTTATCTAAAGTTTTAAAAAGAAAATACATTTGACCAGATTATAATACAGAAAGAACCACTAAGGACAAACAATTATAAGCTTTATGCGTCAGCAATAGAGGTATAACAACTTATCATTGGGTGTCAATTTCATCTCGCCTTGCGCGATGCGACGAACATTCGTATGGGTGCGAGCGAGACGGCTTGCTTGACGTTCAACCAATGGCGCGCGACGAAGCTATCCGACGCCACAGATTACTAAATAGCTTCCCGACGCGATGAACGACGAGTGAGTGAGGTGTAAAGAAAGATATACTGAACTACTGACACAGTCGGATGCGTAAAGATATGAAGAGTGATTGATTCAAAAGGAATGATTCATATCATTTGTATCTATCACTCCTGAGTTACCCATCTCTACTAGCAAGGTCGCTCGGACCTAATAAGACGCAGGATTATATTGTATGTTAACATCGCAGAAAATACCGATATCTTTTCAGCGGAGGAACTAGATTCGGAAACTTGGCAACGGTACAACACTATTCCAATATGACATATTATTGTAAACAAATAAGTGAAGTAACAAAAATGATAAAAAGGTCTGTTATACGGAAAATAACCCAAATATCAATACTTTAGCCATAAATTCATGATCGGGTTACAATTGTATCATCGAATGTGTATTATTTTATGTATTATTGCATGAAAACCGGCTTTAACCTGTGCAAAGACAATAGAGATTGATTTTCATTATTTCTTGCACCACACTTCACAATACAACACACAGGCATGTTGAATTGCTGTTTTCCAACATTTACATGCAGTTTTAAAAGGTAAAAACCTTGTAATTTTCTCGCAAATCTCAATAATACAAAAAATAAACAACCATTTGACAGCAAAACTACCACGAAACTCGTCCACAGATTACTAATCTCGTCGCATAAGATGGCTTTTACGGCACTTACCTACAGCTGTCATTACGTCACGACAAAATTTTGCCATAATGAGCAACAACTTAAAATATTGTTGTCTCTTTTTTCAAATACGATTATCTTATTGGAAAGAATGAGACAAAACGATATTTCACATTCTGAATCATATTTCACTCATATTTGTATAAGCAAATGTATGTATAGAATAACGCGGCGTCTCCATGTTTTTCCTATCTCAATGCTACAACCAGACGTCACAATCTGTCACGATCACGACTGTAATGTCATGTCACACACAGTCAATCACAGAATATTAATTTTAATAAATCAATACGGATTCATAGTATTCATACAGCGATTTTTCATGGGAGAATTTGGAGATTATCGTCTTAGTCTGGGTGTTTGAGTAACACATCAATTAAATAAATTGCAATAGAATAGAATAGATTTTTTTTATTACAGACAGGACTCAATAGGGTTAGTAACAATTTTAATTAGGTATGTAGTGATACTGTGATAATAGGCTGACAGACACAGGCAATACCGGCAATGCTGAACATGCTAAAAGATATACTTAATTAAAAAAACGTATTTTCACAGATTGAAGTGCAAATATTTTTGCTGCATGATATACAGAAGCAGTGCAAGTGATATTAATCATTTGTGGTGTTTGTCCGGATTATTTAAGGTAAATAAAAACAAAGCAACTATTTAATTTTTTTAAATGTACCTACACAAGTAATTTTTTTACTGTGCTGGGTCAGTGAGTATCCTATGGTGGGTACTAAACATAGTAAGTAAAAGTATTTTCTTTTTCCTAATGAAATTTCTTTGTTTGCAGCTACAATGGCTCTGATTACGGACCTTCCAGAAGAAGTCATTGTGATGATTGTAAGAGGACTAGATTTTCCGTCACTATGCAGCATGTATAATGCTTGCAATTTTTTCAGAAATATACTTAGTTTGCATGGTGTTATTTTAGAATGCAACATGTCTCTGAGTATATTGGCCACAGTGAACACAATGAAACTAAATTTTTTTAGCGCTATATCAAATCATTTGCTAGAGCTCGACATGCGTGGTGTTCCTGACTTAACCAAAACAAAAGTTTTACCAGCCTTTAAGAAGTTAAAACGTCTGAAAGTTTTAGATATCTCATACACAAATCTACATATTTTAGATTTAATTGCAATACATAGTGTATGTCCAACTCTGAAAGATATTACCGTTAACTTTAAATTTGGCCAAGCAGGTGTTCTGATAGCAGATGACACGTTGCAGAAGTGTCAATTACTTTTTGAATGTTTTGAAAATGTTCATTTTGTGGGTGCCTTATGTAATTTGTTATATTCTACAGTAGTACTTCATATATTAAAGAAATCCAAATTAGACACACTTAAATTCAGTGTTGTCGAACTAGATGCCATGCATACTACATATACTACAAAGACAAATACCGCAGGTGCGGTACCTCACTTTAGACACTTTGCTGCCTTTTGGTTGACAAACTGGAGATCAAAAAGAATATTTGAAAATATTAGCAATTTCCCTTTCATTGCAATGATACCATTTAAAAACTATGAATTTTGTATAATCTACACATCTGAGAGGCATGTTCCCTCAGTGTATGCTTCACCAATATTTACGAAATTCTTCAGTGAAAATTTTAATGTGAATATACGATGTTACACAGACTATGAGGAAGATCGTAAAGGAAATGTTGCTTTAATGCTATGGAACAGAGAAACCACACAATTTGATGGCATATTTTTTCAAAAATTGTATAACCGTGTAAAGCAGTGTTTCCCATTTTATTATGAAGCACTCTCTGATGTTAGCTGTCCACAAAATTCTGATTGGATCTATACAAAACCAAGACCTATTGAGGTGACCAATCAGTCTGAACAAGTTTTAGACAGAAAGAGGATAGCATCAATGCCCAACGTTATACTAGACTATGATAATTTGTTGAAAGACAAACTTAAGGCCCAGCTAACATTAGTTTTTTTACCAAATCAGATAGTATCTGCCTCCCTGCCATGTAATGGCCAATATTTTAGTAAAATTACATTTTTAAGTCTAGGTGGGTATGTAAAATATAATTCAGATTTCTTCTTGCATTTATTTGAGCGGTTTCATAATTTAGTTACACTATCAGTTGAAATTGCAGCTATTGCAGCATGTAGAACTTCTTACGACATTCTTCATGCTATAAAAGCAAGTCGGTCCTTGAAAAATATACGCTTAATTGATAAGGGAATGGATATCAAACAGTTTTTTGATTTATTAAGTAAGTGTAAGACTTTAGAAAATATAAGTTTAGTAGATACGAAGCAATGGGATTTTTGTCCAATTGGTGACCCTACTTTATTAGTAGCATCTTGTGCCAAATTGTATAGTGTTTTCATAGAAGCACCTTTTTTTGTAACAGCAATTCCTAAACAGTTGCAAAGTTTTAACAAAGTTAAAACAAGTTTAAACAGACCTCATCTTAGAGTTGTAATAAAGGAGGTTTCCAATGATACATATTTATATGGATATGATCCATTTTTGGATGTATTTAAACTAAATTCAATAAAACCAATGTGAATGTAATATGATCTGGTTTATTAAAAAAACTCCAGTTTAAGCCCATCTTCACGCGGCCTTGAATAGTTGGTAGAATTTCCTGATCACACGGTAGTTTTATACAGCACTAGCTGTTACCAGCGACTTCGCATGCGAGTACTTTGCATTTTGTAATTTTCTAATACAATATTAAATATCTATGAATAAAAGTAGCATAGTGTCCATCTCCAGGCCCCAACTCCCAAGTTATCTATGTGCCAAAATTCATATTTACCGTGAACAGTGGAATGTTGACGCATGATCTTATCCTTTTACAGTTAAATATCGTAGGTACTGAACAGCGCCGTGTGAACGACCGTTAACTTAGTTACAGCCCGATTCAAACTTTATGGCGGCTCGGAACATGAGCCGAGTCGCAGCGCAGTAATGCCGGGGCCACACCAACGGGAAACGCCGTTGATCATCGCAATGTTGGGCGTTAACCGTAGGTGTAGCCACAACTTATCGTGATAATTTTACAACGGCATTCATATTGCCGATTGACGTTAGGCGATAACTCGGGTGGCGGTATTTTTTGAGATCAAAGAGATTTGCCGCGAGAATTAATGCCAACGTTGAAGCGGCCGCACTTACGTTTGTCATTGCGCACCGTGAGCGCGTGTATGTGCAGTGCAGCAGCGTCAACGTCCTTCTTCAAATTCAAGGGGAAAATTAGCGCCAATTTTATCGCCAATTGACGTTGACCGTTAAGTGTGGCCACTCAATTTATCGCGTTAATTATCGGAATAATTACCGCGGTGTTTACGGCGATGATGGGCTTTGCCGTTTCCCGTTGGTGTGGCCCCGGCATAAAAAAATCACCTGTTACCTAGCAGGGTTGAGGGGTGAGGTACAGCGCAGCGTGTAGCGCACTTCAGAGACGCCATAAATTTTGAATCGGGCAGCACCTACCTACATAATATCGTGAATGTATACCGAATCGCAATATTTACATACCCCCTTATTCATAAAACTTATCAAACCTATTTTAGTTAAAATGGGGTTTGTCTCTTTCTTACACACAGAAATGACAACGTGACAGATAAAGACAAACGTTCTATAAACCTATTTTAGCTAAAATAGAGATAAAATAGGATTATGAATAACAGGGATAGTCTCTAATTCATATGCAATAAGGAATAGCAGGTAGGTTAAGACTACATAACTATATTATTTAATTATTGCCACTTTCATTTTCTATTACACATAAGTTTTGTATGTACACAATTCAAACCCTAAACAATAAAAACTTATGTAACTGTGTGAGTTTTATAAGTCTGTTTCATTTTTATTCTTATTTATAAATTTTGCGAAAGACAAAGATAGGATGCCCAAGACTGCGCTTCCACCGCAGGCATATGTTAGGACTCCCCTGTAGTATTGTGGACATTCTGCTTCATTTTCACATTTGCTGTAACAAACAAATACCAAATTAAGTATTGTTTTTTAACCGACTTTAAAAAATGAGGTTCTGTATTTTAATGTAGATAAGCTTTTTGCAGAGGAGTGGTGGCCCAGTGGTAACGGCCGCGACTTACGAGTTGTAAGTCGTAGGTTCAAACCCAGTCAGGCGCTTTAATTTGTGTAAATTATTTCTTCACCACTGCTCTCAAAACGGTGAAGGAAAACATCGTGAGGAAACCGGCTTTTGTAAGTATCACGTAAAGAGGTAAAAACGAGTGACCGAAATGTTTTGGTGCCATTAATGAATCTTTTAAAATTAGGTAGGTGCATTTAAGACAATACAATAAAATATTGTAATACAGTAAATCTTAGTAATCAGTCTTAACAGAGTTATTTCAGTTTACCTATACCTACTGATTTTTGTGATGTCAGGACTGAAACCGAAACAATGGGTAGTAGAGCAAAGTGGTCAAAGGAACCATGACTTCGATTTTCGAGAAAAATAAAGCAACTTTTTTTTGTGTTTTTAAAGCATGGGCCAGGAATAATCCCGGTTTTTTTTTTTACAAAACCCTGTATTAGGTATTGCATTAATAGCTGTATAAACTAATATAATATCGGGTAGTTCGGACTGATTTTTAAGCTTTACCGCCGTACAATATTGAATTAGTACCTAATGTTATTGTACCTTATATTCAAAAAATCATTAAAGACCGCTAAGAAAAAAAGGCACCACTGATCCATACACTTTGGTTATTAGCTCTAAGTGCCCTTTTCTTAAAAAGTGTGATTTAAAGAAATAAGTATAGTCAGCCTCAAAAAAATGTATCTCAGCATCGACAGGAATTCACTTGATGTCTACAATTTGTGTTCCATAATACTGTATCAATGTGTATCTACAATTGAGTACGTACCCAATATGTTCGATGCGATTCCCATTGGGATGCAAGAGTGTGGAACCTAAGACTTATAGGTACTATTTATTCTGTGACCGAAGATAGAAACATCCTTGTACGATATGACTACATACAGAAAGCAAAGCTAATAGAAATCTCTATTCCTAGACACGTTTCGCCGAAAACTTTGTTGATAGAAAACATTGTTTGTAGATATCTTGGTCCATAAGAAGCACTGTTGACAGAGATCTCTGTTCAAAGATAGCATTTCTTGCCGTAAATTTTGTTCAGAGAAACCACTGTTTCCAGATACATTGGTTCACAGAAAGCGCCTTTGGTTCACGGAAATCAATTAGATAATTATTTTTATGTAAGGTGTATTCCCATTCGCTCGCTCTTGCATCCTATCTTCGATCCTGCGCGGGGCTCCTATTTCTGTGTAAAGGGTTTAAAGTAACCTAACCTTGGGGTGCCCTACGCTCGCTCTTGCATCCTACGTTCCGCTTTCTGTGAACCAATGTGTCTGGAAACAGTGGTTTCTATGAACTAAGTTGACGGCAAGAAGTACTATCTATGAACAGAGATCTCTGTCAACAATGCTTCCTATGGACAGAGATATCTACAAACAATGTTTTCTATCAACAAAGTTTTCGGCGAAACGTGCTGTCTAGGAATAGAGATTTCTATTAGCTTTGCTTTCTTTTAGGTTAGGTTAGGTACCTTATGTACCTAGTCGTATCGTACAAGCGTGTTTCTATCTAAGGTTCCACACCGGAGGTTCAATGTAGACTAAGTGTATGTAATAACTTTTATTCACCCTGAATATATGAAATAATTTAGTGAGAATCCAGTCATTCCAAAAACGATCTCTTTTCTAGATTTAGGTATTATGCCGAGACAAAAATACACGACCCACTAAATACGTTTAGCGCTAAACGAATATACCTAAAACGTCGTCCTATTTCTGTGAATCTTTAGAAGACGATAGAGGCAGAATTATGTTTTAAGTACCTACCTTAGTATGTTTATAGCTAAACGCATTCAGTCATAACTGGTGCAAGCGATAAAATTATTGACCTGAGAATTCTATTATACCTAGGTACTAGGAATATTTATTGTGTGTGAGCGGACCTAAGAAATGATCTGGAATTTTTTGGTGGGATTTTAAAATAATGTATTAATGATTAAGTATAAGAAGTTAAGAACTTAATAGTATCGACCTACTTACCATCTGTAACTATGTCTAATTAACCAATTAAAATGTAAAAAAAGTTATTCGTTCATTATTACACATGCTCCTAACCGAAAAAAACTTGCAACAAGTTGACTTAGCGATTTTACAATATTATTTTATTACCTGCCTACCTAGGAGCTATGGATGGTCAGCCATGAGCCATCCACGAACCGACCGCGCGTGTCGATGCAAGGCAGTTATTATTTAGTCATGAGCCCCCAGGTGTTTAATTGTCGATCAATGAATGTCATACTAACTAATTTTCGATGGCGACTACTGCTATTCCCGTCACGAGTTTATCGGCGAATGTGACGATTGAGTAGATGGCGGCTCCTTGATGAGAATGCGGGCCGATCAAGTCCGCAGTCACACACAGACTGGACACGAGGGTTATCGAACTACCCGCACCTGGAAATAATAATAAAAGAGTCTTAATGCAACCTATGATAGTGGGTAAAGAGAGCGCTGGCTAAGAAGAAATCCCTCATCTCAATGACGTGTGAATCCTCGCCATGAAGTAGGTAACAACCTGGCTAAAAGCCTACACATTTTTTTCCAGTTATTTACTAGTATAAGTAGATAATGTTCAAGTAGGTACAGTCACGTCTAAAAGTATGTATACACTTGGCAATTTTCAATTGCGATTTTTTCGTGAAATTATGAATGCAACGTTGAAATCGTTTAGGCTCAGAACGTCCCTTTCCCAAAATGTCCCTCGGTTTCAAAAAGTCCCTTTCCCGAAATGTCCCCTTCCCATAATGTCCATTTCCCAGAAGGTCCCTTTCCCGAAACGTCCATTTCCCAAAATGCCCCCTTCCCTAAATGTCCCTTTCTCAAAATGTCCCTTTCCCGAAATGACCCTTTCTCAAAATGTCCCTTTCCTACGAAAGCTACGCGTTTAAACTAGGAATATTTAAACTAATAAAAAACAATAATAAAATTAATATACATATTATTATATTTATTTTATTAATATTTTATTTTTATTTCTTTTTTTTTTATTTATAAGTATGTAATTAAAAGGCTTTTTACTGTTTTTTTTTTTCGTTTTATGTATGTGATTGTGTATTCCCAGTTTATATAATTTTGTTACCTGACAGTTAGATATCACGTCGATAATTATGAGCTTTTGACGTTTTGATTTATAAGTATGTAATATTTAAATAACATAGCCAATCAACTTTTAATCACATATAATATAAAACCAAAACAAACAGTCAAAAGCCTTTTAATTACATACTTATAAATCGGAACGTCAAAAGCCCATAATTACCCACGTGATATCTAACTGTTAATAAAATTATATAAACTGGGAATACACAATCACATATAATATAAAACGAAAAAAAAAACAGTCAGTAGCCTTTTAATTACATACTTATACTTAAATAAAAAAAAATTAAAATATAATAAAAAAATATATATACAGGGTGAATTTTTCAAGTGGGCGTGGATGGCCAAATTCTAAACTATGAGGAATAGCGAAAAGTACTCAAAGGAGTCGCGGGCTCGATTTTGATGAAAACTAAAACTGCATCATTGGATTTTTGAAAAATCAATATTTCTAGCCAGGAATCGAACCTGTTCATTTTGAAAAAAAAAAAAAACACACTGTATTATTACGCCATTCGATAGTGTCCATAATAAGGATCAAATTCTGGGAAGTAATGACATACGGCAAACTTAAGAAAAATGTTGAATCTTAATAAACAGCTTCTTATTTTAAAGTATTCATACATACATTACGTATGTACGTTGTTCGAAATGATGCTCAATATTTTTATTAACACACCCGCAGCGCAGTTACCTTCACAACATTATGTTCTAAATTCAAATTTCTATTACGATCTTTGGAAAATATTCTAATGGAATCAATAATATTGTAATGCTGAATGTAGTACACAATCCTTGAGACGTCGAATACAGCTATGTATTGAAAACAATGGTCATCATTATGAACAATTAATCAGTTAAGATTTAATAGGTAGGTAGAGGTAACATAGCCCGGGCCCGGCTAAATAATAACAGCCGCACAGGTCAATCCATCAGGTTAAGCTACGCTTGCCGCAGTTGGTCTGTGGATGGGTGACCATCTTTGCATACCGAGACCCCTGCGTGGCTCGGAAAGCACGTTAAGCCGTTGGTCCCGGCTGTCATTCCAGGATCTTTGACAGTCGTTACGGGTAGTCAGAAGCTCGAAAGTCTGACAACCAGTCTTACCAAGGGGTATCGTATTACCCAGTAACTGGGTTGTGGAGGACAGATAGGCAGTCGTTCCATGTAAAATAATGGTATTCAGCTGCATCCGGTTAGACTGGAAGCCGACCCCAACATAGTTGGGAAAAGGCTAGGCAGATGTCATCATCCATGTTTACCTACCTCATCATTGAGGTAGGTAACACAAGAGAAATAAAAAAGTATTTTGTTAAAAATGAGCTCTTTCCTTTAGTTCATTACTTTCCAGAATTTGATCTTTATTAGGGACACTATCGAATGGTGTAATAATACAGTGTGTTTTTTTTTTCAAAATCAACAGGTTCGATTCCTGGCTAGAAATATTGTTTTTGCAAAAATCCAATGATGCAGTTTTAGTTTTCATCAAAATCGAGCCCGCGACTCCTTTGAGTACTTTTCGCTATTCCTCATAGTTTAGAATTTGGCCATCCACGCCCACTTGAAAAATTCACCCTGTAAATAAATATAATAATATGTATATTATCCTAGTTTAAACGCGTAGCTGTCGTAGGAAAGGGACATTTTGAGAAAGGGTCATTTCGGGAAAGGGACATTTCGAGAAAGGGACATTTTGGGAAGGGGACATTTTGGGAAATGGACGTTTCGGGAAAGGGACCTTCTGGGAAATGGACATTATGGGGAGGGGACAATTCGGGAAAGGGACTTTTTGAAACCGAGGGACATTTTGGGAAAGGGACATTCTGAGCCTAAACGGTTGAAATACGACACTTAACATAAACCTATGGGTTCGAAAATACTATTTTCGTAATAACATAAAATTTCATTCAAAAATAAAGGAGAAAATCGCCTTTGAATAAAGCCAAGTGTATACATACTTTTAGACGTGACTGTACATTGCTTGTAAGATAATGACGACGTGAATAACTCTATTCTTCAGGTCCAAGATTGGTTTACGGTAAATAATTTGGTACTAAATGAAAAGAAAACCAAATGCATTAGATTTAAATTACCAAATGTTAGAAGTAGCGAATGTGACATCATACTGAATGGAGAAAAACTAGAATTTGTTGATCAAACGGTTTTCCTGGGAATCACGCTAGACGAGAAATTACAATGGGGACCTCACATAACATCTCTTGCGGGGCGGCTTAGCTCGGCCGCTTATGCTGTTAGGAAGATAAGACAGTTAACAGATGTAGAAACCGCGCGTTTAGTCTATTTTAGCTACTTCCACAGCATTATGTCGTACGGCATTTTACTATGGGGTCGAGCTGCTGACATTGAATCCATCTTTATTTTGCAAAAAAGAGCTGTCAGAGCCATTTATAATCTACGTCGCCGCGAATCTCTCAGGGAACTATTTAAAAGGATTAATATTATGACGGTACCTTGCCAATTCATTTATGAAAATATTATGTATGTAAGAAAAAATCTACATCTTTTTAATAAAATAAGCGATAGACATAACTTTAATACAAGAAACAAAGATAAAATACATCAACCATTTTTCAGATTAGCCAAAGTACATACATCTTTTATGGGGTACTGTGTTAAATGTTACAATAAAATACCTTGTGATATATTGCAATTAAATGAAAGAAAATTTAAAACTCACATTAAACGTACACTTTGTAAACAAGCATACTATAAATTAGAAGATTATATCCAAGATAAGAACGCTTGGAAACATGCTGGTCCTGCTCCATAGGACAATCTAGAGTCTAGACAAAATCAAACTGGTTGCTAATTTAATTGTAAATTTTTTTATTCTTTTTTTTTACATTTATTACTCACACCCTGACTTATTACTTGTATTTTGTTTTTTAATTAAAATCGTTTTGCTTGTACCATGTTTGTAAATATGTGAGCACCATGTATCTATCAGATAATTAATTTATATGTCATGGTTTCGTTTTTAATTCTTTTACCTATTGTGGTATAGTAATTTTATTGTAGGTGCATCGTCCTCACATCTTATTATATAATTAATGTACCCATGCAAAAGATTGTACCTAAACATTTTAAAAGAGTAACGGTGGAGTTTCTTGCCCGTTCTTCTCCATACGAAAACTACCTTTTGGAATGGGCGACTAGAATCAATTCTATTTTAAGATAATTTTTAACCGACTTCAAAAAAAGGAGGAGGTTATCAATTCGACTGTATTTTTTTTTTTTTTTTTTTTTTTTTTTTTTTATGTTTGTTACCTCATAACTTGCGACTGGGTGAACCGATTTTCATGATTCTTTTTTTATTTGAAAGTTGGTGCTTCCCGTGTGGTCCCATTGTCACCATTTCAATATCTGATGATAGGATCTTAGAGAAATCGAGGGCAACCCTCAAATTTTATAGGCTCACTTATTGTTTTTCGCATATTTTATAAAGTATCTTGTGTATTTGCGTATGTTTGTCACCATCTCAGGTAGCTGGGCTGATGATGGAAGGTACAACTCCTTAACAGTAAGAAGTTACTCGAACAGGAAAGGACTGTTTTAGTAAATTGTTTTGATGTTTGATAGGGCATTTGCCACATTAGGTCTCATGATCATCAAGTCATGATCTGATGCTGCAGTCAGGATAGTCTGCAGAGTACCTAACTCCTCGACAACTAACAGCAGATATATCGTGTTTAGGCTCATTGAAAAGGGCTCGATGTGTGGATAAACGTACTGTTAATGAGGAACACCGAAGTACATAAAGACCTGATGCTGAAGCCAGGAGCATCAGAAAAAGTACCAACCTTGAAATTACAGCACCGTAGTCGTGTTTGGGCTCATTTTAAACAGGACTAAATTTTAAGTTCAATGTAATGTTGACATAAGTCTGGCCTGATGCTGCAGCCAGGATTATCAGCATCTAGTCTAAAAGCATCAGGTCAAGATTTGATGATGGGATCCTGGAGAAATCGAAGGAACTCTTCAAATATTATAGGCACACCTATAGCGATTTGGGTATTTTTTATAGTAACTCGTGCATTTGCTCTCGGAAAGCACTATTTGGTGAAGTGGAACTGATGATGAAGACCACAGATGGCCATCGGAAGTACTCAATAATATCTAAGTATTTCACGGGTTGCGATTCGATTACTTTAATATGGTTGCTAAGCAATTTATGCTCGTCACAATATGAATGGTGATATGGAGCTGATGGTGGACCTGGAGAACTCCTCAACAATTAACTTCCCTGCATCGGGAAAAGCAATATTTTGTTTGTAAAAGGCGATAATCACTAGGCTATTGTAACTTAGATAAATTATAAGCAGACCCACTAAAAAGCGTGAAATAAAAACTTTTTAAGAAAAAAAAAACCGACTTCCAAAAAAACACTACAAAGTGAAAAATAACTTTATTTCGGAAGTCGGTGGCAAAAAACTAAAATACAGATCCAAAGACACCGACTTCCGAAATAAAGTTATTTTTCACTTTGTAGTGTTTTTTTGGAAGTCGGTTTTTTTTTTCTTAAAAAGTTTTTGACGTTCAAAAGTGCCTTTTATGTGCCTATTTGAAATAAATGCTTTGACTTTGACTTTGACTTTGAATGGCTTAGTTTCAATAGTCGATAACTCGGTCGATTAATATACAGCATACGGGGACTCCCCGCAGGCGGGGTAGTGACTTAATGACAGTCATGCTGCATGTGCATCCCAATGAAAATTAATCGGTCCGTAAAAAGCGTGCGGTGACTCACCCAATGAAAATGAGCCTTCAAAGCAATCACTAAACGTCCGGTACAGATTCTCCGTAGGTATACCGCAATCGTTCCCTGTCGACTAATAAAAACGGTTCCCCGAATACGGGCCACATGGCATAATCAGCCTATAATGTTCCCATTGCTTCCCTATGGCATGCGTTACAGAAATCTCCCGCACCCCTCATACGAGCCCTATCGATCAATGAAAATGAGCCTTAAATGTAATAAGTAGGCTCCCGTTCCACAAGGAATTTGACATTGAAGATTACGGAACCATATCAAACTTTTCAACTTACTACAAATGCATTTAGGCTTGTAATTGAAAGACTTACCAATTAACGTAGCGACCATATATATTTGTACTATATTAGCGTGTGGATCTATGGCTACAGCTATCCATAGACAGCTTATCAGACTTAGTAGACTTCCTATTAGATACGCCATCTGTGGAGGAAATTATTTATTGAAATGAGTACCTATAATGTATATAATAGGTACCTACCTATATTACAAGTACCTAGTGCAGCAAGCATAGGTAAATCATAAATGCCTCGGTGCCTTTAATTGTAAGTGTAACTACCTATCGAAATAATTATTAAGAGCCTATACTACCTCAAATGGCTTAGCGTGATCCTCCGTTATGTCGAAAATACTGCACCATTAATTTTGAAATAAATATATGGTAAAATTGAGGATTAATGCTAAGTCTTATGTTAGACGAAAACACGATTCTACAAAATTTTCTCGATAGAAAATAAATCCAAAGTTACCTCTAACCCGAACAATAAACCGCTGGTATTCAAAAAATACTTCAAATTAGATCATGAAACTTTGCATACTAACTGAACTTACTTTAAAGCAGATCTTATGTTATTTACTTTTTTATAATTACCATTATTTTCACTGTAAAAAGCAAATACCTAAACTATTGGCGCTGCCTGCCGCCCAGCACCGCGCTCTGTCTCGCTCTCACTCAGTCAGCGAGCAGTATCGTATGAGCGAAATAGAGAGTGAATTTTAGCTGAGGTAGTATAGGCTCTTAACATTGACAAGATCTGTCATTATTGTTCGCCAACAGTGCCTCCGTCATGTAGTAGTACTTATAATGCGTGCCACGAAAGATGAGACTTGACACACCACGTGGTATGACTTGCGCAGTACACGATTTTAGGTCTCTTTAGCGGTATGAGGTCTGAGCGCGGGACGGGACCGGACGTCATAAGGGCGGCGGAAAGAGCGCGGGAGGCGGGGTCAAGTCTCATCTTTCGTGGCGCTCAGTGCCTTCGTCACAGGGGTCTACTCTTTAAGCACGAAATCCGTGGTTTCAGCCGAAGTTACGTATAAGTTTTCTACTCCGTATCACCTACGGACATAAATATAGTTCCTTACTCCCGATGTGTTTTTAACCGTCCGAAAAAGGCAGTAGGGTTCATTTCGAAGTAATGTATGTACTTTCGAACAGGCCCGTATCTTTGTTGACGGACTGAGAAAGAGGCCCTCAGGATAGACTTGCTTGCCGCACTATGTATCTCATGTTATGCTTCTGCGCCAGACGTGAACAAAATTGCATGGGAATATCTATAATCTACCTATTCAAATAATCATAAACCGTAGGTGTCCGTGTCTTGAAATTACCTGATTCCCGAATCGATTAATCTTACTCTTGAGAAGTAAAGAGAAGAAGAATGACGATATGTATAGGACTAGGGGAACACTCGCGACCAGCTCGGATCCAGCGCTAGGGTTGTACACCAGGCGCTCTTCTAGGAACAACGGCACGTACACTAGACTTAGAGCCCAGTATAACCGAGAAAATACGTATCTGAAACATGGAAAACAAAGTAGGTTATGTGCTTAACTATGTACCTATGTATATTTAAGTTGCTTAGGTACTAAGTAAGCTGTATGTACCTAACTCACCAAAAACATTATTTTCATGTGAAGTGGGTTGCCAAGACTCACATAACGCTTACACTGTTAAAGTTATCGAATCTAATGTAGAGCCAAGCCCTTAACTCTACAAATCTTACAATTTACATCTTGGTTAAAATTAACGAGAATTGAGTTCTCTAGCATTATGCAGGCCGTAGCTATGGGGGTTTGAAAATACAACGAAACGCTTTGAGAAAAGGTAGGTAGTGCCCGTGTTTTTTGTTTCACCCGCATAAGTTTCGATCCCGTGGGAATATCGAGATAAAAACTATCCTATGTCCTTTCCTGGGACTCAAACTATCTCTATACCAAATTTTATCTAAATCGGTTCAGCGGTTTAAGCGTGAAGAGGTAACCGACAGACACACTTTCGCATTTATAATATTAGTATGGATTGAGTAATAAACTAAGTAATCAACATACATATTTATTAAAAGGGCTTAAAAGCTAATTATGCGAAATACCCATTGCAATCTGCAGTGCAAAAATAGCTTGCCTAAAGTTATGATCAATCACTTATTACAGAAATCATAAAAATATACCTACTTAGGTAGGTACAGTCAACAGCAAAAGTAGATGATGAATTGAGTTTATAACTTTTGGAGTCAAAACTGATCACGAATATAATGGCAACCGTACTAGTAGTAAATGTTTGGTATAATTTACAATCACATACTCTTGAATCACTTCGACGCCACAAAGTTCTGACGCGGACTCCGGTTCATTAGTATTGAATTTTTCATCATCTACTTTTGCTGTTGATTGTACCTACATAGCTAATTTTTATAATTTCAGTGGCGAACAAGTTTAACTTTTTGTGAGGCCTGGGTCTGTCTGTAGGTACCTATATTAAAAACTCTAAGTACCTACCTAGTACTTAGAGTTTTATTCAGAGAGCAAGAGCGACCGAAGATCTCATACTTACAATAAACTAGTTTGATATAGAAGCGGCATACGAAGAAAATACATAATTTTCGACTTGGCAACTACAAGAGTTCCATTTTCTCCGTTTTGTACTGGAGTCAATCCATTATTCAGCCCGTGACCATTGCTTACTTTTTCTTCCTTTTTCGATTTTAATTTGAAGAATATTTGAAATAGAAGAAATGATAATATCCCGATCCCAGATATTATTAGTGATACATCCTGAAAAATAGAGAGGAGGGTAAATTATTTACCCAAAATACCTATGTATAGACCAGCACATCAAGCTACTACAAACTGTTCTGTAATAAATTTTCAACTGTATCGATAAAGCTTTAGGTTCAAAGTTGATTGGGAAAATTTGACAGTTACGGGTCGGGTAGCTTGAGGTGCTGGCGTCTGTACTTAGGTATCCTATTAGGGGCTGTTCATTTATTACGTAAGACAATTTTAACCAACTTCTGACCCACCTTCCCCCCTACGCAAGAAAAAATAAGACTTGAGTGAACGCCTCCCCCCCTTTGAATCTTACGTAAGATCAGTATCTGCCAAAATTGCAAAGAAAAAGTAGCAATTTTTTTTTAAATCTTATATGTTTTGCTTACTTTTGTGATCATAGGTAAGAATAATCTAGACCCCTCCTACCCCCATGTAAGAAAAAATAAGACTTGTTTGGACCCCCTCCCCCTCTTAAATTGTCTTACGTAATAAATGGACAGCCCCTTAAGTTTGTTCGAACATCGGATTCGGGACGGCGAGTGGATATGCCAGCTTCCATAGAAAAAAGTTCGACACCTGCCAAAAACTCACATTTGTTTACATACCTATTTGGAAATTTTTCGAACGCAGATTAGAGGTAGGCTCGTATCGTAGAAAAATGGAATAGGTACCTACGTAGATAGTTCTGCAGCTACTTGCATCAAGGTAGATAAATTATAGTGCATGCCAGCATGTTATTAAATGGATATTGAATCAAACTATAATCAAGCTAACAACGGTAATGTTGGTTAAAGCGATCAGTAGAAATGAACTAAGTATTCGTTGAGTCGAAGATCACAGTAACCATCATGTAACGGGTTTAAGGTCTTACCCTGAATTTGTAGTCATCCATGGGTCCAATGAACGTGCTATAGTTGCTGGCTCGCAGCACCACCCATGTTATTAGGTAAACAGCCAAACTTGACGTCACTGAAGCCATATATCTGAAACCGGCAACATTGACTAAATTATTATTACGAATACCTAAGTAGGACATAGGTAGGTACCGGTTTACTAATGATAAGCATAAAATATCTCCCGTCCGATCTACCCGTGCGGCTGTTATTATTTAGCCACAGTGGCGGATTTACACATTTGCCGCCAGTAGGCTATTTAAACTCTGCCGCCCCTACCGACCTGTCCAATAATGTCCCATGTCTATTGTATACTGCTTCGCCTTTTCTTCAAAATACTTAAAATGTTCTCGTGCATCAATGAAAAACTTGCAAAGAGATTTATAAAGATCGGCAACTGTGAGAAAATCTACGGCAGAAGCCAGAATTTGAGCATTCACTTTGTTTATTCTTTCCAAAAAAACATGGTAGGTATATAAATATTATTTTTTTTAATTTCAGTAAGACATTTAAAAAAATGTTAGCCCCAAATTTGCCGCCCCTATAATCTGCCGCCCTAGGCTCCAGCCTACTCAGCCTATTGGTAAATCCGCCACTGTTTAGCCACGAGCAAATTTAGCCCAAAAATTACAAAATAATTTAAATCAACACGGCTGTGCAATTTCAAAACCTAGCAACTGACATTTCTAAAAAAATCGGTGTTTTTGCATACTTGACATGCTAGATAATCTAGCAAGTCATATAATATACAAAAACACCGATTTGTTTTTGTCAGTTGCTAGCTTTTGAAACTGCACAGCCGAACACACGTCATAAATTACTTACTTACCTGATTGAAGTCAAATCAGCGCGCACTTGTAGGTTATCTGAAATGGCAGGGATCATCGCTAGGTGAGATATCTGCACCACTGCCCATCCGATCTGAAAGACCACGATGAGGACTCCGTAGTAGACCGGCATCCACCAGGCCAGGTAGTCGGGGTCGTTCGTCAGCCAGCAGCCCCAACATCTCACGAAGAGCAGGGGAAACGTACACGTCACTAAGGCACAACCTGAAATTGTAAATGTGCATGTTTTTTTAGTAAGAAGTATGATACGTCGCCTGTACCTATACCTATCTACTTAAATCTGTCTACAACGAAAACAAGGAATGCAAATTTGTATGATGGTGGAATTCCTCTAAAATTACATATAAGCAGAGGAAAAACTGAACTAGGTAGTTCAGTTTTCTGTTTATCCTATCCAAGTTAGAATATTCATTTTATTTATTTTCTTAGTTCACCCTAAGGGCGGTTTCGCACTACGTCCGATCCGAATCCGAGAAATAGTCCATAGTCCTATTTGTTTGGATCTAGTGCGCAATCCCTCATACAAATAGGACAATGGTCACTTCGGACCGGCATTATTTTCTCGGATTCGGATCGGATGTAGTGCGAAACCGCTCTTATTCTTAAGGCATACCTTAAGAGCGGTTTCGCACTACATCCGATCGTAAAAAGTATCTTTACAATATATTGTAGAGATACTTTTTACGAGTTTTGACCAACTTTATTTGTTAACCATCTACAACCACAATAAACAATATTCTATTCTAATATATTCACAACGGTCGGTCGTAATCGGTCCAACATGGCAACTATAAAATAAAGGTCATACATATTCATGACCTTATTTTTAGCGGTTGTTGGAGAGACCAAACTTCAACAGTGGACGTACCTAACAGGTTGATGCTGATTGCTGATGTATAAAAGGCACAAAGCTTATTTACCATTTTTGGCATGCATAGACCTACTTTCCATTGTTTGCAAATGAGTAGGAATGCCATACTTATAAAAAACCTAAAGTATGTACCTATATTGTGATGATGAACCTTCCATGAACCTTGCTTTTTGCGACGATCACCAAAATTCTGTCTGGTGTTTAGTAAACACTTTGTGCTTGTAGCAATTACTTAGAACTACCGCCACCCGCAATGACAATGAGCACAAAAGATGTTTTGAATGTCTATATAAACTATGAGGGAGATTTAACCCAAAGTACTTACTTACAATGGGAAAGACGAACTGAAGTTTACGTTAGCGACAAGTATTGTGGAAAACAGGTATATTAATTACCTCATTTAGCTATATTAATAAAATGATCGTAACTAACAAATCAAGTATCTTGACTTGCCTCGCGAGGACGTCGACATGTGGAATGTGGACTCAGCGTTCATTGTGCCGCTAGTCGTGACAGCCAATGGCTTAATATCCAAAAGCCTCGATCAACACATGAGGAGGCTCTCGTTGGGCAGCTGGATCAAGGGATTGATTCAGAAAGCTGTACTTCTGGACACGGCCCGCATTGTTAGGAGGTTCCTCCCTCTAGAGCCCTGACCGGTAGCTTGGACTCTGTTCCCAATACCGGTGGGCTACTATTTTTATATTCTAATATTTAAAAATATAATTTGTATTTGCAGTCACCAAAAGAGATAAGGGTGCGCTGGTGATGGGGAGTACTCCCCAGAGGAGGGTCCGGTGACGGATAGCCGCGGCGGGTTCACGGATGAGTGCTAACGCGTGCCCGTGGTCCCGCCGCCGCCGTAAGCGGCAGAGGAGGACACCGTGGAGTTTTAGTGGGTTAAAGTCCCACATGACTGCACTATCTCCCCGTGGTAGTGCAGAATGCATGAGCATTGCTCCACGTTTAAAAAAAAAGGGTTGTCGGATATACTTATTTGAAGTTTAGTAAGAAACCGATGGATGTTTTCGAATGAAATTTAATTTGATAAATTAACTGTTTGTTTTCTATTAACTAAATAAAATTTTATTGGAAAACATCCATCGGTTTCTTACTAAACTTCAACTATAGCCGATGGCCCTGGTTACTTATCTCGTTTGGTGACCGTAATTATATAAAGGCGGTAATAATTAACGTAACTTTGTTACTTTGCTATTCATTTTCATACGACTTTGTACTTCCCGAGTTCATTTATGGACTTTCTGAGTTTACCTTGGACATTACTGACTTCAGTGAAGGAAAACATCGTAAGGAAACCTGGACTAATAACGGTCTGAAATCGCCAACCCGTCTTAACCAAGTGTGGTGACCAATGCTCATGCCTTCTGTGTATGAGAAGAGGCCTTTTGACCTACAGTGGGACAGTAATAGACTGGTATTATTATTATTTTGATACGTACCAGTTAAGTGCCAGGACTGCAAGCTTCCAAATCTGTCAGCTAACACGCCCACAACTGGAGTAGCCAATGCGTCTATAACTTGACCTGAAATTTACAAATTAATAATGTTATCTTTAAAAAAACAAAAAAAGAGATACAGCCAGTAAGTCTCCGTAAGGGTTGTGACATCTTACCATCTGCCTAGTCTTGTCCCAACTATAGGGGTCGGCTTCCAGTCTAACCGCTTGCAGCTGAAAACCAGTATTCTACTTGGAGCGACAGCCTTTATTTGCCATACATTCAGTCAAAAAAGTATCGGGAATGGATGATTTGTGTATGGTCTCAATTTTTTTTTTTTGTTATTAGATTAGCATAACTGCTTTCCATTTTGGCGCGGAGTTTGAGTTGCATCTGTCATTTAGTTTTAGTTAGGTCATAATATCTAGTGTGTATTGCGAATTTCATAATCGACTAAAACATCGAACAAAGAGTTTGTCTCAAATTTTGCATCGCCAATGGAATTTCGTGTTCGAAGTCACTGAAAATGTTACAGAATGCTTACGGTGAATCGACTTTATCAAAAACACGTGCTTATGAGTTGTACAAAGCGGTCGAGATATGCTGGAGGATTTGCCTCGCCCTGTTAGGCCATCAACGTCTTCAACTGAAGTTAACATCGCAAAATTTAAGGAAATAGTGACTGAAAATCCTCATTCAAGTTTGAGAGAGATAGCTGAACTTTCTATGTCTTACGAGTCGATCTGTATCATTTTAAATGGGTAAGTAATATATGATATAATTACAAAACAAGATATAACAACTGAACCTATAATTTTATTTGATATAATTATCAGTTAATATAATATACGATTGATATAATTTTAAAGTACCTAACTAATTTCTATAAGCATAACAGACAGTTAATATAAAATCGTTTGATATACCACTCAAAAGACATAAAACCTATTTAGTCAAATATGATAATTCTATCATAGTATACCACTGATTACCTGCCAAGATAGCCCGACGGAGCCCCGCTTGGCGGGGCTCCTATTTCTGAGCGATTATAAAAAAAATAACCACGAATGCTAGCCTTCTAATCTAACCTATCCGAGTCGGATTACTCTGAATCGGGGTGTTAACCATAATAACATCGTGCACCATGCATGCAAGCAAGTATGCAGCATGCATGCAAGCAAGCAAGCAAGCATGCAGCATGCAAGCAAGCAAGCATACAGCATGCAAGCAAGTATGCAGCATGCAAGCAAGCAAGCATGCAGCATGCAAGCAAGCATGCAGCATACAAGCGAGCCTGCAACATGTAGCAGGCATGGTTTCTGTCACGGCTCCGGCGCTGCGGGCTTAAATTACACTCTAGGGGTAGGGCAAACAAGACTACGTGGAGTCGGTTTTGCAGCGATTCGTTTCTGTGCCACTAACTTTTGTAGCACAAAATATTGACTTTTTGATAAAATATTTTCAACCACGAAACCACGAAGGCCTTCTAACCTAATCTATCCGAGTTGGAATGCTCTGAATCGGGGTGTTAACTATAATGACGGTATCAAGATATATTTTAAACGATAGACCTAATGATTTTCGATTAAATAAACGTTATATCCAATAAAGTTACACGAAATAAGTTTTAAAGAAATTATATCAACAGTTGGTATATCTCACGTTTATTATGTCTTGTGAACGTTATTGAAATGAAAATATACCAAATAACTTTATATGATATGAGACGCACCCATTTTAAATAAACACAATATGGCATGGAGCACAACAACCAGTATGGTTATGAAACATGTTGCCGCTCGGCTAGTCTCAAAATACCTAAATTTTCTCCAAAAACTCTATCGCATAAGAGTCGCTGAAGACATGCTGGAACGAGTCAATTCCGACCCAACATTCATGAAAGGCATTGTTAGTGATGACGAGACGTGGGTTTACCAGTTTGACATGCAAACTTGTCAACAAGTTTCGGAGTGGCACCTTCCAACTCACACGAAGGGTTCCTACCACCGTACAATATTTAACACTACATTATTAAAAAATTACGTTTGTTGTAGGTATGGGAGCCCCCTTAAATTATTTTAATTATTTATTTTTAAAGTGAATATACAACTAAGTACCTATTCTGTAAATATTTCAAGCGTCTACCTGTTGCCGTTATTAATATCGAACAATAAACGGCAAAAAATCACGTCTGTTGTATGGGAGCTCTCCTTAAATGTTTATTTTATTTTAATTGAATTATTACGACCGTCATAATATTTTTTATATTATTTCAGCGTACTTTAGGTACCATTTTTAGGTAACATTTTATTTTACTTTAGGTAACATTTTTATTTATTTTTATTTTTTTTTTAGGTACTAGTTCTGCATATTGACTTTTTTGTTTAAATTATTTTAATAGTTTACAGGCTTTATCAACAGTATTAATGTGAAAGAAAAAAAAATATCGCTAAGTAATTTACACTTGGTAGGAATGTAGGTATGTAAGTAGGTTTTATAACATGATGGAACATCCATGCTTTTTGTTTATAATAATAGATATCGCTCCTTTCCATTAACATCACTGTTGAATAAAGAAAGAAAAACAAAAGAAAAATAATGAATACAGCACAGCTGAATACATTTTTCAAAAACTTAGCAGCTATTATATAAAAAAATATGTTAATGACTAAACAGGTAAAGACCATGAGATTGCAGAACATCCATAGGTATTGAATTACAGAACAAAGAAAATTACATAATCAGAAAGAAAAGAATGACTTTGGGACATGGACACTGTGTAGGTACACAAGTTTTAGCTGACCTCGCATTGTATAGGCTTTTCGTACAATGAGAAAGCAGCTTATAAAGGAAATGTATTGCTTGATATGTCGTCGTGCGTACCTACTGCTACAGTCAATGATTTTGACCATTCCCAGAGCTCATATCCCAAATCTTACACAGACGCTAGCATGTAAACGTCAATAATAATATCAGAGGTTTACCTAAAAGTAGCATAGCACCAGCCACTGCAGCTCTCATGTTCAGCACGGCTTGGAAGAACAGCATCATGTACGAGAACCACATGGCTGCACAGAGGTCGTTGTACACATGACCCAGGCCGAAAAGCACGTGCTGACTGACCCGCCACCATTTTCTTTTGAAGGAGCCGCTGGAAAAATAAAGAAAATTGTTAATACAATTGGATAAACAAGACAATCTTTCCGAGCCAGAGTTTATGTAGAATTGTAGTCAGCCGGTTCAAAGACCGAATGACGCTATATTCGCCACGTCTTATTAACTTGAATTTTGTTAAAGTAGTCTTTAAAGAGGTCAAAAATGTATTGTTTGTTATACCTATAATGATATGCTCGTGTGTTTTTTCAAGAATCATGAAGTTATTACTGTTTTTCGGCTCATTTAAACTGTTGTTAATTAGTTTTTTTCGTTGTATGATATTTCGGATTAAGCAAACAAACCCGGTGTTTTCAAATGAGACTGATTTAATTGCAGCATCCTTTAAATACATACTTACTATGGCCAATCGGCGACTCCACCACGTGGACGTCTAGAGACCGACCTAGTTATATTTTACCGCAGACAGACTTACAGGTCTAATAAATTCAGCATCAATAAAGCAGTTTCAATTTAAAGCCATATGGAGCACACGGTGCAGTGTACTTATGTGATCCCAATAAGTGCTTGCCTAACGCCATAAGAGTTACGAGCCAAGAAACCATGCTGAGTAGTAGGTACGTAGCTACTTCTCAAGACGTTCGATTTGCACTTGAGCGTTACATTGAACCGCTATTGTTACCCGAAGTGATAGAAGCTGCCAGTACGCTAAATAAGACAAATTGGTTAAGAAAGGACCCAAAGAGGATATTCCTCGTGAGGGGGAAATGTGTAGTTACTCGTAGAGGTATTCTCGCAAGTGTTTGTGGGAAACGGACGATTTTCCTCATTTACCTTAACTCAGATTCGTATGTCACTAATTGGGTAAGTTGCACTCTAAACTGAATTTGCTCGAGATTAGATAAACGGTCCTGATAAGCAATGCTAACGAGTAAATTACCTCAAGTTAATGTCGACTTCTTTGGCTTCATCTTTGTTGGTCTCTTCTATTTTTGTGTCCACATCCGTCGCTCCATATTTCACACTCATTTTTTAAATTTATGATCTCTTATTGGCAGTTCGCTTATGCGAGATTCAAAGAAAACGTCTATAAACTGTAACATTCGCTTGTCACCCACTGTGGAGCACCTTACACACAATGTTTAGTAAAATAAAACACTTTCACATTTGTGCTAACATTACACTGTTTTATAGCTAAGTTTAATATATTTATTGAGAAGTATTTGTATCGTGTTGTGCGCGGTTGCGTGCGCGTGTGCTATGAATGGAGCACTCCACTTGTGTGACATCAAATTAGCCCCTATACCGATGAGAATTATAAGACAACTGCTCTCCTATAGGCAATATTTTCAAGGGATCTCCAAATGACTGATTAATTTCTACCGGTCGTTAAACTTCTGAACATTAGTAAATGGTATGCTTACAAATAGCAGCCAATCAGGCATACATTTATGTTACACTTAATTGCTTATTAATTTATCCAACAATTGCAGTTGCATAAAAAGATAAAATCTAAAAAAAAACAGTTATTTTAGATTTTTTATGATGAGTGCAATTAAGAGAATTATGGAATGGTGTTGCGTATTTTAGATAGCGACTTGAACTAAACTTTAATTGTTAAAAGACAATTGTTTTAAGTATTTTATTCAGAAGCAGAATTTCTCAGCATATCTTGTTAGCAATAATATTTACTTAAACAATTAACTACCGACATAAAGAAGTTTTCATACCCATTTTATATCTACTTTAAACAATAAAGAGAAAAATGTAAAACGCATCATCTATAGGTACTAGGTAAATACCTTATCCACTAGGTAAATAATATTCTATTCAATTTCTAAGAAAATGTGCTGACATAGTTTCATAATGGAGAAAGGATCCATAATATTTACGAAAAATTGTATTTCCGACAGAATGACCGTGGGTCGAGTGAGACGTTAAATTGGACTTACAGCTTGTCCTCCTACGTGTGCGTGCGTAATATACCTATGGGTAGGTGATTTGACATGGCAGTGGCTTCCGTGGGTATTAGGTTTCTTTTCCATCCGCGGTTCATGCCTCACTAACTATGCGTATACCTACTGACCGTAATGTCAAACTAAAACACACTTTATCGTTAGTATACTATTACATTCTAGTTTATTTATGATCGTCTGTTATTGGGAAAAAATGATCCACAAATTGTCATTTTATGGTAATACCCTAATTAGCTAAATATTTTTTTGTTTGAAGGCCTCCCACAATGTGGACCGACGAGCTTGTGAAGGTCGCAGGAACCCGTTGGATGCGAGAAGCACAAAACCGGTCGAAGTGGAGGTGTTTGACGGAGGCCTATTTCCAGTAGTGGACGTCTTTCGGCTGAAATGATGATGATGATGATCGAATTCTAACTATCGTGTAAACTTTCCATAACTTCAAGTCAATATCTAACTTCTTCTTCTTCCTATATAGTAAAGCTGAAGAGTTTGTTTGTTTGAACGCGCTCATCTCTGGAACTACCAGTCGGATTTGAGAAATTATTTTTGCATTTGATAGCCCAATTCTTGAGAAAGGCTATTTTAACATCACGTTAGGACCCGTAGGAGCCGAGCAAAAAGAAAAAAAAATCAGAAAGAACGCTAAGCGAAAACGAAGTTATAGCGCGTGCAGGCGATGCGATACATCGGGGAAACAAAAAATTTCACGCGGACGAATTCGCGGGCAGAAGCTAGTTCAGAATATTCCTCCCATCTTTTATGCAATCGTTTAATACTCTAATTTTCCACCTGTATACCTAATTATAAAATTGACGCAGTACCTAATGTCTTTGATAGAACACGTGTTGTTAAAAATAGGTGCGGCGACAATGACCGTGAGTATGTGTCGTAGGTATGTGTATCTACCTAAAGTCCGGCAATTCTAAATTTGCCAAAGATGTAAACATGTACAAATGGGTATGAAAATGGCCGCTCGAACATGAATAAAATCGATATAAGTACAAGAACATATTTTATTTTAAGTAATGTTTGTTTTCGTCTAATTAGCTCGGAGATTTAGACGAAAACAAACATTACTTAAAATAAATGTTCTTGTATATCGATTTTATTCAATTTCGAGCGACCATTGTTGTTTACATCTTTGGCAGATTTAGAAACACCGGACCTTACCTATGTACTGCTGTGTGAATGTGCCCTGGCGGCTGAGAGCATGTCATGCTCACTCAAAAGTCTCGCTGGTGGTGGCGTGTGTGATCATTAAGTTCCCCTCAAAATGGATGAGCTGAATGGTGCTGGTCCAAACGTCATGTTAGTGAACGGGCGCCGTCAGTAGGGACTGATCATCTCTTAGCTGCCATGACTTATTTTAATTTCTGAATTGTTTTTATCTTTTTTTATTACGGACGTTTTTAACGTGCACGTCTTTCTGCATCGTTATTACATGTGTATAATATTTCAACTTGAATGATTTAACCAATATTTTGTAACAATTTTATGATTTAAAGGGGTGTCCGTGGAGTTTCTTGCCCGTTCTTCTCCATAGGTACCTACCGACTACGCTTTTGAATGGGCAACTAGCTTCATCTTTCTGACTGACCGACCCCTTGGCAATTCAAAAGATTTGAAATAAATGCTTTGAGTTTGACTGATGAGTGACTAACCAAATTGCACTCAGTACAGTGGTACCTATTTACAAGAAATCTCTTTTTTGTTTTGATTAAATGAATCACATCAAACCTCTTGCATGATGTTTTCATATCTTTGGATTATGTTTTCATAATCAAGTCCCTTCTGTCTGAAAACGCAGACCAGTCACTGAAAAATATTTATCTTCTTCGAAGCATGGCAAGTACGAAACAAGATTATTGAAGTGAAAACTTCTTAAGGCGCGATGGGCATTTTTTGAAATGGGAAAAAATCATTGAATTCGCGCCACTGTTACCGAAATCGACACTGCTTCGGACGTCTTTGGCTGTCCTCGGGATGTACTTTGTTTTAATGTACATCCGATATTTCAGTGAGTGATGGCAAAGTATTCTGTTTGTGTTTTGTTTTCACTTCTGTCGGCACTCCGCCACTGTTTTTTAGAATCCGAACTGTATAATTTAGGTCTTATTATAATGTCTGTCTATAGGTAGACATAAAGTAGCACAGAAGATCGTGATCCGAAGCTACACAAAGTGACATAAGTCAAGGGTGACGGACAGCTGTGGTGGCCCAGTGGTTTCGGCCCCGACTTACGAGCTGTAGGTCGGGAGTTCGAGCCCAGGCTGCGATTTAATTTCATCACCGCTGCTCTCTCTTGAACCAAAAATTCGAAGACATCTGACATCTACCAACCTGCACTGGGCCCGCGTGGTAGATTACAGCCCAGTACCTCTCATTGAGAGGAGGCCTCATACCAGCACGGTGCACTCTGCCTCTTCAATGTAACGGACCGCTACCAGCCAAAGGTTCCAAAACTTACAACACATACACAGATCATTGTGCCGATAGTCGTGACAGCTAATGGATTAATAGCCAAGAGCCTCAACCAACACCTGAGGAGGCGCTCGTTGGGCAGCTGGATCAAGGCCTTGATTTAGAATGCGGTAGGTACTTCTGGGCACGGCCCGCATTGTTAGGAGGTTCCCCTCTCTGGAGCCCTGACCGCTGGTAGCTTGGACCCTGTTCCCGATAAAAATATAATGTATATGTTACCGGCCAAACCCGATTTCAGGACAAACTAGTTTAGCCTAGGCTAAACTAGTTCCGTCGACATAGGATGCAAGGGCGAGCGAAGGGCACCCCGAGGTTCGGTTTGGTTAGGTTACTTTAAACCCTTTACACAGAAATAGGGGCCCCGCGAAGCGGGGCTCCGTCGACATAAGATCCAAGGGCGAGCGAAGGGCACCCCGAGGTTCATAGGAAGAACTAGTTTAGCCTAGGCTAAACTAGTTTGTCCTGAAATCGGGTTTGGCTGGTAACATATATGTATTTAGTTAAATAAAGGAAATATTAATACAAGGTGTTACAGAAAGGGTATATCAATACAAACGGGTTGAAGAGTGTATCTGGTCTAGAATCTCTGTACATTTCAGCTCAAAAGCAGTAACTTTGAAAATGCTTAATATTTTTTTATTTCAATAGTTTATTAAATTGAAATCATAACAAACGTGTCACCGCACTACGAGGGTCATTATCCATTATCTGTAGTGTGTCTGTGCGCCTAGTACATGCACATCACGCCGCCGCACGCCAGTACAGCGCCGTGATAACGAATTAAAAAATTTTTAAGCATTTTCAAAGTTAATGCTTTTGAGCTGAAATTTTGTACAGAGATTCTAGACCAGATACACTCTTCAACCCGTTTGTATTGATATACCCTTTCTGTAACACCCTGTATAATAAATAACATAGCAAAAATAATTATTAAATACCTTCTAAAACAAAGTTTCCTCTCTCCTACCCTTTTGCTGTGCCCTACAGGGTCCACAATGATCTAAATCACCTATACAGGGTGAAATTGAAAACATGCGACAAATCGAAGTGGGAGATTGTAGGTACTCGTCATTATGAACAACTTTTACTATGGGACCAAACCTGAAATCGCGAAAAAAAATCAGCCGTTCCCTACATTTATGTTTGCATAACTCGTCAAAATGCAAGGAACAGCTGATTTTTTTTTTCGCGTTTGGTCCCATAGTAAAAGTTGTTCATAATGATGAATATAATCTCCCAATTCGATTTGTCGCATGTTTTCAATTTCAACTTGTATAGTTACCACCTAAGTACACATTATGGTAAAGCAATAAAGATATTGAGTATTGAGTAATTTGGATCCCCAAATGTTTGTATAAAGAACTGCGTTTCTATAACAGTTAGGCTCTAATATGGCGCGGTGGTTTAACCGGTTGAATGCCGTAATTACAGACACAATTAAAAAGCCATTAAGTCTCGCGTGGATCCACGTTTAAGCATACGAAGGGTTAAACCTGATCTAAAGAAAAACCTTGTTTTGTAATAGGTAAGGGGGAAGGAAATGTTTAGAGTATTTACTGTTGTTCGCTGTAAGTTAGGTACCTAGAATTGTCAATTAGGAAGAGATCAATGATTGGTTGGAATAAAGAGATAAGTTTTATAGCGATTTTATGGAAAGCGTCGCGTGCGTTAACGTGAATGGCTCTGAAACCGCACCGCTAGCACCAGTGTGGTTTGTCAGCTGTCGTGCACACGACCACAAGCGTTGCGGGTTCGAACGTTGGGCTGAGTTCAAAATGTTGTACAATAGGTATTGCTTAGGTAGAGCAACAAATTAAGTTCGGTCCCCTCCGACGCCGATTCACTCGCCTCTCTCCGGAAATTCCAGTTAATAATGTCACTGAACAGCACTCGCATATGGATTTGCATTGGCTTTCGTTCTAACATATCTACAACCCGCCAACAAATCGTTCCGAATTTCCGATGCCAAGAAAACTAAAAGTGGTTGAACGAAAAACGAAAGAAAATTTGTTGGTATATTTTTAAAATCTCTGAATGATTTTAGGGCGGGTCTACTTAAGGGCTTTTTGGGCTGTAGCCCTGCAGAGCCCCGTGGATACAAAGAGTTATTCCACAAAAGGCCCCCAGCATCCATTAAGTAAAAACAATAGACGACATTGTGAAGAAAAAAAATAGGCAGTCATGGGGACTGCCAACAGAAGTGAAAACTTGAAACTCCAAAATAACAGTAGTTTCTTTCAATCAACAAACATAATTGTAGAATCAAAAATTAAAATTTTATAATTTGTACCTAAATTAATATGAATAGCATGGCATTCATCTGATTTTTATGTTTATCGGTACATTTTAGTGTTGTATAATTGTCCGTTGAATAGTTGGCCTAGTGTCAAAATCGTTTTTCGTTGATAAGATACCTTTCAAGGCGCAAGATATTCAGATTCAACATTTCTTTGTTTTTTTTTTTTTGTTATAACAGAAAACCACGAATTGAAGTTGTTCGAAAACTTTTTCATCGTGGAACAACAACGAATTTTTTTTTATTTTAACAAGGGTAAAATGAGATCCGTCTGAATTCTTTGCGATAAACAAATTCCGAGTTAGGTATTTAATTTTTATTAGTAAAAATCACTTAGCTGTAGCTCATCAATATAATAACATCTGTAGGTACTCTATTTTTTTTTCTTTTTGACTAAAAGCTACACCTTTATTATATAAATTATTATTGGAAAAAGATAAAGTTTAATATACAATTACCAACAACAAACAACAATATCATCATCTTCCTAGCCTTTTCCCAACTACACACATCAAAAGTGTCTAGGGATCAAGCATTTTTATGCGGATTTCTTGAGATTGAGATGTGGCTTTGTAATAAATTTATGATTTTATAAATTTATATGGATCCTTTTTGGTGCATTTCATAATTTGAATCAGGAACTGTGAATCAAATTCGAGTAAAAGATGAAAATCAGCTGTCAATATTTTCCCTATAAAAACATACAACGCATTGAAGACATTATTAGTGCTACTGTTTCCCTACTACTGATTAAAACCAACGTTATTATGGAGCGGCGACGTCATTTAAGCAGGGAAGAAATGCTCAGAGCCGTGGGAATGATAGAAGCTGGTTCCCGGCAACGTACTGTGGCTTTAGCTCTGAATACAAGTCAGAGTGTTATCAGTCGACTTTGGACACGTTACCGAAGCACTGGTACCGTGGCTGAGCGCCATGGAGGACGGTATCGCTGCACCACACGGAGACAAGACCGATATATTCAAATCTTAACTCGAAGAGCTCCAACAATAACCGCCATGATGTTAGCCGTGAGGCTTCATCACTCTTCAGGGAACTTAATTAGCGACCAAACAGTCAGAAACCGCTTGCATGAAGTGAACCTTCATTCCCGAAGACCGCTACGGGTACCACCTATAGCAATGCACAATCGTAGGATTCGATATCAATGGGCTCTTGAACACAGAAATTGGGCAGAAGAACAATGGCGTTTCGTGTGCTTTTCTGATGAGTCTCGTTTTGGTATGAGACCGGATACAAGACGTATACGACACTGGAGAACCCCTGGACGCCAACAGCGATTAAAATCCTGCCAGGAAGTCCATCCTTATAGTGGTGGAACCATCATGGTATGGGCGGGTATTTGGATCGGCGGAAGAACTGAGTTGATTTGGATCAGAGGCAACCTCAACGCTCAAATTTATGCTGAGACGATTGTATCAGACGTCATCGTTCCTCTACAAGTGCAAATCGGTCCCTTATTTCAGTTAATGCATGATAATGCACGACCGCACACCGCAAGAGTTGTAAGACAGACTCTCGCCGCAGCTAACATCAATGTCCTGCCCTGGCCTGCTCAGTCGCCAGACTTGAACCCGATTGAGCATGCATGGGATATGCTACAGAGAAGAGCTCTGCCGAATATGGAGGGTATCCAGTCGCAAGAAGACCTTTTTTTGTTGTTGCAACGAACATGGGCGGCCATTCCACAGCGTGATTTGGATGAACTCATTTTGAGTATGCCAAACCGATGTTCTTGTGTTGTTAGTGTTCGCGGTAGAAACACGGATTATTAATTGTTTAAGTTACCCAATAAAATTTTAAAGAAAACTGTTATTTCAGTCTTTTTTTCGAACTTTTGTGTTAGTGGTTCAAATGTCAAAAATCCCTTTATTAGGAAAATGGCAAATTTCTTTATTAATGCAAAGGTGACTTGGTTTATCGTTACTGTGACAAACGAAAACACTTTATTTGATGAATCCTTAAAGAAAATTTTAATTAATATCAATCAGGAGAAAAGTTATTGCAAAAATATATGTTGATCCCTAGACACTTTTGATGTGTGTACGTTGGGGTCGGCCTCCAGTCTAATCGGATGCAGCTGAGTACCAGTATTTTACATGGAGCGACTGCCTATCTGACTACCACAACCCAGTAATTAGGTAATACGAAACCCCTTGGTATGACTGGTTGTCAGACTTTCGGAGTTCTGACGACCCGTAACGACTGTCAAAGATCCACGAATGACAGCCGGGACCAACGGCTTAACGTGCTTTCCGAGGCACGGAGGGGTCTTGGTATGTAAAGTGTGTAATGTGGTCACCCATCCACGAACCAACCGCGGCAAGCGTAGCTTAACCTGATCGATCGACCCGTGCGGCTGTTGTTACTTAGCCACAAGATATACTTATATCAATTAAAAAGCGTACAATAAGAATTATAAATGTTAACAACAATAATCAGTGTTATACATCAATTGAAACGTGTACAACAAGAATATTAAATGTAAATTACTGTAATCAGTCTTTTACCTATATCAATTACCTATTAACAATCACTTTACTAAAATACCGAAAATAATGAACAATAGCGCCAAAAATCAGTGACTACTTAACTAACTAACTGTATAATGTTTTTTTTTGTTTTGTTTTTTTTTTTAATCATATATATATCCCTATACCAACTAAAAATTCTCCTGTGTTTTTCAATGCTCTGAAAGTTAGTTGTTAGCGAAAAAGGTCACTTGAAATACTCACAATGTTCTAGCGAAATTTTGTGATTTTCCAAATCCAAAATGGTGCTAGAAATGTGGTCATCAATTTCAATTGTTTCACGAGTTTTTGTATGTCTATGATAAATTGATAATGCTCTTCCTTTCTTTGCACTTGCATAGTTAAGATTTCAAAATAATTAGCTTCTTCTTGTAAATAAAATTAAAAATTGTGCCACATTTCGCTACTAATGACTTATAATTCTGTAAATACATATTTATTATAGTCGCGAATCATATTTTGATCAAGATACAGCCTGATACTGACCTGCGTATTGCAAAAAACGTAAGAATATTTGAATTTCGCGGTCTACCACTGCTCATTCACCTTAAATTGTCTGTGGCCCTTCCCGAAACTAAATGGAAAAGACCTTGACTGGCGTTCTATTATTGCGGATTCTCATTGAACTAATGTATATTTCTCTATGCCAATAGTACTTTCTAATTCCATGCTAACTAAACTACAATTTGACATACGGCAACACTACGATCAGTCTAAACATTATTTTGTGTTTATTATATTTTTTCTATAGGCTGTTTAGCGGTTTTGTCAGTGCTATTATGTAAATAAACGCGCGCCGCGCTAGCGCTGCGCGCGCAGGTGTAGGTAAACATGCGCGCGCACGCTGGCGCGGCGCGCCGAAAAACTAACCCAGCGCGCCATTTTCCATACAAGTTAATATTTAACAATAAAAGTCTGTTTTTATCCTCGCAAGTGTGTTGAAAAATCATTACACATGGGCTGGCTTCCTTATCTCGAATAATAACGCTTCGGGTACGTTGATCAACATAGCACACATCATAATGTACTATTATCACACCTATTCAAAAAGAGCTAGTGTATTCTTCGTAAACAGGGACTAAAATAGCTCTTTAATCCCTAGGGACTAAAAGTGATTTAAATTTAGAAGAATCAATTACGAACATTGCATGAACAAGTAAAAGGGGCGCGAGCAAAGGTAAAAAAAAAGTTTGTGAAAAAATAAATAACATTCATCATCATCAGCCTATAGCAGTCCACTGCTGGTCATACCATAGCAACGCCATCAGGTGTGAAAAAATAATTATAAAATACCAAAAGCAGTTCCAAGGACGAAGTTCCTAGGACATATGAAAACGATATAAATCAATAAAAAATAATCCAATCATCAGGTAATATACAAGGTGTAACAAAATAAACGCAAGTCCTGAAAGTAGATTGTTCATAATTGACTAGGTACTGAATCGTTTTCAGTAACTTTTAATATAAGTAGGCAGGTATTTTGTCAAAAATTATGTATTATTGGCATAATACATAATTTTTGACAAAATACCCGCCTACTTATCCTGCTTACTTACAACAATGTCGAACTATCGACTAAATTTAATAGTTAGTTCTTTACATAAACTGCGATTTAACAAATGACTTACAATGTGATGAGCAACTAAAGGAATTTGCTGCACAAAAATGCAGAAAAGTTGCTTTATAATTTATATAACATAACCACACACATCTGTCAATTTATTTTGCAAGTTTGTATAGGAATACACTAAGTCACAGTATATAAATAAAGTACATTACAGCAGCGGCCAGCAAAAGAGGCATTGATGGACAAACGTGTAAATGAGGACCGAAGCGAAGCCGAGGCACACATACGTAAGTCCATCAAGCCTTGGCCACAACTAGGCAAGTTGTGGCTAAGGCTTGTATAGTAATTTTCTCAAATAATGCGCGGAAATTAAAACTAAGTTACTACTTAGTTTTAATTTCACAAAAAAACAACTGTAAAAAGCAACTGTTTTTGTATTTGACGAAAAAGTTCTGCCCAGATACTCCTAGGTAGAACTTTTTTGTCACATACAATTACTTTTCAAAATCAATGACGAACAACGAACAACAACAATTTTTCCCGCGTTTAAGTGTTCATTTGTTTTTTTTTTCAATCAATCGCATTCTATTTGCAAGCCAGTTCGAAATTTAAGTAAAATCTTTGAAAAGTTACCTCCTTCCGAAGTAAAAA
The DNA here is from genome assembly GCA_947508005.1 of Amphipoea lucens. NCBI lineage: Eukaryota > Metazoa > Arthropoda > Insecta > Lepidoptera > Noctuidae > Amphipoea > Amphipoea lucens. The sequence continues at coordinate 11,406,644 of OX382356.1, forward strand.
GTTCGTTACATTTTTAAATTACACTACAAGTATTGTATGAGTTTTTATGGTAATTTATTCGGCCGCTAAACACTAAACACGACAGATATGGATTTTCATACTAACATTATACAGGGTGACCCTGGAAGTAAGGATCAAATCGAATAGGGGCGTGGGCAAGGTCATTTCCAAACTTTTTAACCATGAGAATGTCAGTGAATTTTTTTACGGTTCAAAAGTTATGACCGATTTCAATTTTTTTTTCAATCACTTCGCTTAGTTCAAAGAAATTAATCATAAAAAAATACTATCAGGGCTATAAAAAAAAAAATAATAGCCCTGAGAGTTTTCACGAATTCGATCTTTCTTCTCTTTTTTTTAGTATTTTTTTTATTATTTTTTTTTTGCTAAAACGTTTGGAAATGACCTTGCCCACGTCCCTATTCGTTTTGATCCATACTTCCAGGGACACCCTGTATTATTATTACCGGCCGCTGTTCGCATGTAAGAAAAATATTTTATTGTCCTATTTTTTTCCTATACCGTATACCTCCTACATCACTATAGAAAACAGTTTTTCGACAAAATGGCAATTAGGCGAGTAATTAGGTACCTAGGCCTCTAAGTAGTATTAGCCCAGGGCCCCACAAATTCACGATCTGCCCTTGTGATTTACACATACATACTTGGAACAAAAAACCTGGAAAACCCCGGGAACGACCCAACGCGTACTGTCCGTGACTACTAAAAATAGTAGTCTATGGTCCGTGACATAGACTACTATGTCCGTGATCTGGACTCGATATTCAGTTTTGCTTACCTCATAATTATAAACAAAGCATGAAGGCGCAGAAGGCAGCGCCACCTATGTTTTCGGCTCGAAACTTATTGCGTTATGGCTAAGTACATTTTGTACTGGCGAACGGCTATCTGTGTGGCGGGTGGACGAATGCTCCATGTGCTGCGCAGCAAGCAGGCACGCCAAGTTACCAACTCAAATGAGTCAGTCGTTTGACGACAGAGGACGCCACGAGTATGTATTGCGGAGGCCTATCGAACTTTGATTTATTCTATCTGTGCGGTATGGTCGTTTCTGTGCGTACACAGAAAAGTGTAGTCTGAAACCCTGTTCTTTATTTGCAAGGACTGCTTATTGTCAATCTAAAAATATCAATGTGCATATGCCACATTATTTAGCCTGGAAATCTGTCATACAGGTGCCGAACCCAGTATAGACTCCACTGGAGTCTATACTGGGTTCGAGAGAGCTGGAGTCACTCCAGCTCTCACAAAGGTTACTTTAAAATGTAACTTGATGCTTTTATCAAATTGTACCTTTTTGAGAGAAAATAAATTACTATTATTATAGGCCAGTAGGTCGGGATGTTTTAGGTTGTTGGTATCTATCCTTCGAAATACCTTTTTGTTCCGTGGTGAAAATTTCTCATGGATGTCCTCCGCCCTGGGATGGGCGGAGGAGTCTGTCAGACTCTTACTGACTAAAAACCCCGGTGTTCCCTTCCCACACTTCGACTGGGGATCATGGAAATTTGTGCGCCTTCCACGATCCTTGGCTGGTTCGCCTCAGGCCAGCGGGTAAGACGAGGTAAGGTAAGACGCCGCCGCCGCCTCGTGTCCTGCTTGATGGGGGGCAGTGAACGTCCCTGAGTCCGCCGTCCCTCAGAACCTGTTTACAGGATCTTCGAAAGACCTATAGTAACTGCGTGATGATCGAAAAATCTCGAAACCCCTTTCAGTTTTTGGTTTACCTATAACTTCTTAAAGGTACATGGAACACCCCAGAGACCTAGGTACGTTTTAAAGTGTTTTATAAAACGATTTTAAATCGAGGATTCCCTTTAGCACAAAAGTAGAGGTGACTTTCCTAGACGGTCCACTAGCAATAGATTTGTAGGTATAGAGCGTAGCGGCATGGCCTTATGAGCTAGCTCTATAAAAAGTGGGTGGACTCGAATGTGTGTAGGCAGGTTTTGTACTATTAATATTCGTGAGTGGAGTGCAGGAAATTAATAAAATAGCCGCTTGTAGACGCCCGTTTTTCATCGGTCAACGGAGCGTGTTTTTCATATTTGTATGAGTTGGACATCGGTCCGCCGCCCTGTGCATGTACCTACATCACATCAGACACTTCCATTTTTAACCTTAATACCACCACAAGTCCGGTGAAAAATACGGACATGTTTATGCGGGCTAAGGGTGATTAATACTCAGAAAGTTTTTGGAACGAAGTTTTTTAACGGAGCTTGCGGTAAGAGTAAAATGGGAGATATCGTCACATAACGAAGAAGCGTTATGCGCCATTTTGGATTTTTATTTTGACTTCACTATTGACTTCAGCACCCTCGAAAACTATGAAAACTATCTCTCTCTGACTCTTTTTATTATATGTAATAAAATGTTTTTATTACATACATATAACAAACTATTCTCTCTCTCTATCTTTGGCTGTTTATATTATATGTAATAAAAACTTTTTACTGGCGGGTGCAATTTTTTCCAAATTTTTCTTCATGAGTGTCGTTTTAATTTTTTTCGAGGGCACTGAAGCCGGTACTGAGGTCAAAATGAAAATCCAAGATGGCGGCTACCAATATTTAAAAAAGTTTTCACTTCTTTCCTTCGGGGGTCCCCCGACCCACACGTTTTTTTATAAGTTTGCATTATTATGATAGTTTTATTTTTATTCAAGTAACAGCAGCTGGACAAACCAAAGCCCAAAAATAGATAACAAATAAAGGCTTATTTAATGACCACTAAAACATTACAAAATTTAATTATAGGTGTTTAATAACGGTAAAATTTATTTATAACCCAAAACCTATAAAATTAAATTAATAAATTGAACGTAATTAAAATGTTGTGGGCAGCTTTGATCCCAAGCCAACCATAAAATATTTTACTTTACATAGGTAATATACAATGTTTTCAGCGAGCTCATGTGTGATAATTGAATTCTGAGGGAAATACCTAAGTACTTTATTTGGCGAAAAAGTTAAAATTTTACCTAGGGATTAAAAAAGAGAGAAGATGTCGGTTTACTGTTAGTTTCCGGCATAAATAGTTTCGCTCTCCGACTCGAAACTCAAACTGGTTTCCAGAGCCCGTTAGAAAAGGTAACTAATTTGATCGTAACTTACCTACATAATTTTATTTATTTAAATAATTTATAATTTTTTTAAAAATGAATTAAGTAGTATAATGCACTATTTGTATTTTAGGAAAAATAAATATAAATATTACAAAATACAATGATTTATTAGTGCATACTAATTAATTTAAAAAATACAAGACAGCAAATCAGAAATAAGGAACGACTCAACGAACTGAAACTAGCTCAGAGCTGCTTACTCAGTACAAGAGCCTGCCAGACCCCTGCGTCCGGCTTCTGAGCCGGAGGATATCGGCAAGTTGCACGTTAAAAGGGGCCCTGGGTTCATCATCGTCATCATTTCAGCCGAAAGACGTCCAATACTGGACATAGGCCTCCCTAACCACCGCCACTTCGACAGATTCTGTGCTTCTCGCACCCAGCGGATTCCTGCGGACATCACCAGGTCATCGGTCCATCTTGTGGGAGGCCTTTTAACGCTACGTCTTCCGATACGCGTACGCCACTCGAGAATATTTCAGCCCTATCGACCATAAGTTCTGTTTCCCTGGGTTATTTATGTGAAAAAGAAAAATGTCGAAAATGTTTCAGCATTGCATCTATGTAAGATATTGGAGACTTTATTAGCTCCTCTACAAATAAGCAGCCTGCCAATTGAGATCTACCAGGCAAACCTACCGGAGCAAACAGGCATGCCCTAGAACCAAAAATTCGAAGACATGTGACAATCGCCAACCCGCACTGAGCCCGCGTGGTGGATTATTTCTCACTCCCTATCACAGAGAGGAGGTCTGTGTCCCAGCAGTGAGGACATTATAGGCTTGCACAGCTAGGGCCCAATTTAATTCTGTTGTGAAACATGTAGGTAAATCGAATAAATGAAATAGGTACCTCTTAAATTAATACAGTTAGTAGTATTTTCACGTACGTTAGTATTTACCGTATTATCGTCCCTAAGAACTGTCATTTCTTGAAGGTTCAAGGAACAAAAAAAGAATGAATTTAACTCGCAAGAACTGTTTTGTGTGAATTAATAAGCATTAATTTAGCTTTCTGAACAGTTTTTGTTGAGTCCTTCTGGGACTCAACAAAAACTGTTAATATTACACGAATGGTCTCTGAGGTAAATCTCTGACCACATGTGTTGCTTCCATTGTTATTCATTAAACAATGTCTTCTTATAAAAACGTCGCGTTGAGGTAATTTTACGAAACTTCAAGTGTAATAAGAATATCGTAAGGTGTGTAAGAGGCTCCCTTTTTCATGAATGAAATGTGAAATACAAAATTTAGTTTAGGTCAAAACGATTTTTTTTTTCACATTTCATACAAGGCGGGAAAACTTTTTTTACTTTTACCACTCGGATGAAAGTTTTGCCAGCAAATTTTGTTTTTAACAACGGACGAATTTCAACGCTCCCTGCGTTGCAATTTTTTGTCGGTTCAGAATAGGTAATGTACATGGTGGTTGCGTGTCGAAGTCCCTGCCACCCTGTATAAGGTTAGTAACATTGTCCTTAAAACTAAGTATTAGTAAATAGGTCTGTACCTATCTGCTGGCGTCTGTACGCCAGCACATCAAGCTACCCGAATCTGTCAAATTTTCCTAATCAACTTTGAACCTAATGCTTTAACGATAAAGTTGAAAATCTATTAAAGAAATTTGACAGATTGTAGTAGCTTGATGTGCTGGCGTCTGTACAATGTCCAACGTAGAAAGGGAAACTGCAGAAACGCGATCGTAAACTCGTAACCTACTATCATGCACCAATAATGGTCTAAATCAAAGTGCAAAGGCATGTTAGTTTGAGCCTTTTGTTCGAAATAAAGTAGATTAAAAACGGTCTGATCACGATTGGTCACAATCGATTGCACAGTCGTATGTTCTAGTCCTGGGTGGTAGGTGCACATAGTGACTATGCCAGTGATTTACGAGCCAGCGGTGTTATCTAATACTGACTAGACAGTCTGCAGATAATTAAATCCAACATTAATTGATATAGCGGCACTAATAGCAATTACGATTTATTATGCTCGCCTCAGTTGTCGTGGTCGAGAATCCGGCACGCGTGTGCTCTGCAGTTGGGAGTTATTTCAATACTCAAAAGGCTTACAAAGAAGCTAGGTATATGAAATTATAGCGTGTAATAGGAGTTATTGGAGCTATTTCACGGCAATATTGCCATTTTATTGTTGTTGAACGTGAATCAGAGGAGTTCTTTAACGATGAGGTGTTATGATGGTTATCGTGCTTTATGTACGCACGACTTATACATACATTGATGTGTATGTGATGACTTGTCTTGATGTGTATGTAAACTGACTTCTGATTGTTCGAAAAAACTATACAATGCGAGGTCAGCTAAAACTGGAAATGTATAGCTTGATGTGTTGCCGTGTGTACGTACAGACGCCAGCACATCTAGCTACCCGAAACTGTCAAATATTCCCAATCAACTTTGAACCTTATGCTTTAGCGATAAAGTTGAAAATGTATTAACCGGTCAAGGACCGCGGGACACCGATCGGTGACCAAACAATAGAAAATCAATTGTGTCTCATTAGCGGAGCTTGACAGATTAAAGAAATTTGACAGATTGTAGTAGCTTGATGTGCTGGCGTCTGTACCTTAGCCAAGTTCGTTGTTAATAAGATAGGTGGCGTTGGAAGTTGTTAATGTTGTTAGGTACACTAATTTTCAGGGAGAAACGGTAACTGAAATTCTTTGATACTGAATTACCACGTCACATTTCTAAAGCTTTGTTCTATTCTTTACATCTGAAACATAACAAAGCATACTTATTTACTGCCAACCTAAATAACATTTTCCTGAGTTGTAGGCGAAGCGTTTTAATTTTCTATTGTACCGAATGTTAAGTGTTTGAGAGAGTAGCCGTTCACATTTTGTGATAACATTCACTGTGCCAACAAGAAAATGCAGCCAAGGTTATAAAAAGGAGCAGGGAACTTTTAAAAAAGGAAGTGACACGGTTGTCGTTCAGAAAAGGTCACCCGAGAGCTGCCGGCTGCCGACAAACTTTAAACTGGTTCCAAAGAAAGCCTTCAAAAGCCCAATAAGATTGTTGTTTCTGCCGAAAGTTGTAAACGTATCCATTTATAAGTAAATGTATTTTGTTTGAAATGTTTGTTTTACATACATACTTAGGTACATGGTATCAATAAAAACTTTTTAACAAAAAAATTAAACCTCCGAAAAAACTGAAAAGCAAAAAATAAAAACCTTTTTTATTTTACCTTAATAAATAAGTTCTTAAACTAATGCAAGTATACCTAAAAAATTTTGAGTCGGCGCCAAACAAGCAACTTAATATCGTTGCGAGTGTTCGTGCGGAGAGCGCATTTTTTGTTTGGAATGTTAATATTTAGCGCTGGAGATTTCACGTTGCATTATTAATTTGATTTGGCTATTTCTATAAATTTATGGTAATTTAGTGATCTTTGTTCATTGATTGTTTGGCGCCGACTCAAAATTTTTTAGGTATACTTGCATTAGTTTAAGAACTTATTTATTAAGGTAAAATAAAAAAGGTTTTTATTTTTTGCTTTTCAGTTTTTTCGGAGGTTTAATTTTTTTGTTAAAAAGTTTTTATTTTATAATTTTTTGAGGCTATAATTTACTTATTACTGCATGCTTAATTTTTGATTACTTTTAAAATGGCTACCTACCTTACTTTAGATATTAACTGTTATATAATCCAACTTTAACTATTATTTTTTGTGTAGTAAAATACTTAAAAAAACAGGCTTTATATACCAACATAGATAGGCCCTTAATTTTAATTGTAATACACAGCTCAGCATTAAAATCTGTGAATGAACAACAAATCACCCCTATTTTCCCACCCTTAGGGTAGGATTTTTCTTTCCAAATTTACATGGGACCAACTTCGAGGTATGTTCTATCCATTAAAAAAAGAATTATCAAAATCGGACTAATCTGTAAAAAGTTATGCGTGGTCATACATTACAATCAGTGAGTGAACTATCAATCATCCCCTGTTTTCCTACCCTTAGGGTTGGATTTTTTTTTCCAAATTTATATGGGACCACCTTCGGGGTATATCCTTTCTAATCAAAAAAGAATTATCAAAATCGGACTGCTCTGTAAAAAGTTATGCGTGATCATACATAAAAAAAAAAAAAAAAAAAATATACGCGTCGAATTGATAACCTCCTCCGTTTTTTCGTCGGTTAAAAACATTCGGGATGATATTGAATTCGGGCGCTGATATTAAAAACTTTTTGATTAACCAATATTGGTATTGGTTCATTGTAAATTAATATAAATAGAGGGGCTTGTGGCTAAGTAATAATACCGCACGGGTCGATCGATTAGGTTAAGCTAGACTTGCCGCGGTTGGTCCGTGGATGGGTTAAGCCGTTGGTCCCGACTGTCATTCGTGGATCTTTGACAGTCGTTACGGGTCGTCAGAAGCCCGAAAGTCTGACAACCAGTCTTACCAAGGGGTTTCGTATTACCTAGTAACTGGGTTGTGGAGGTTAGATATAGGCAGTCGCTCCATGTAAAATACTGGTACTCAGCTGCATCCGGTTAGACTGGAAGCTGACCTCAACATAATCATTAATACTTACTAAAAAATATTTTTTGTTTGTTTTCTTCATTACTTATTATATGTTATTGCATTTTCAGCATCCATACTTTTTAGTGTAGGTATTATTTCTTCAAAGTTTAAATATATTAGAATTGAGATTTTAACAAGAAAATAATCCTACCTAATAATGATTAAAGACACGTAATCTGAATTAGATTAGCACAGTTTAGTAAGCTTTTAATTTAAACTTAGAAATTATTCGAGGGAAACTGCTCTTACATTAAAACTTAAATCGTAGACCATAATGATATATTGATTTGAGAAGACATTTATTTCAAAAATGTCAAGTTAATTTAAATCATTATTTGTTACGTTCAAAATACAATGTTTAACATTTCCCAAAATAATTCTATGTTAGCAAATACATTGTGATTAATAAAATTGCCTGACAGTTTCTAATGAATATCTACCTAAAGGAGTGAAATAATTTCAGATAATAGGTAATCTATACAATTGTGTACATAAAAAAAGCTGAAGAGTTTGTTTGTTTGTACGCGCTGATCTCTGGAACTACCATGCAGTCGGATTTGACAAAATCTTTTTGCATTTAATAGTCCAATTCTAAAGGAAGGCTATAGGCTATTTAACATCACGCTAGGACACTTACCTAGTATCTGAGTAAAATAAAAAAAACCCTCAGAAGTAAGAACGCTAAGACGCTGCGACGGGGTAGGTAGGTCGGGGTTTAAAAAATTTCACGCTGACGAAGTCGCGGGCAGAAGCTAGTATATCTATAAAGACTTACTTTATAGAAATACCAGCTTGTTGTTTATAATAATATGTTTCATGATTAATGATATCGCAATTTGTTATCAATGTAAATACCATCAATAAACGCTGCGCACACAGGATGTTACCAAACGGAGGATGCGACACAATGCATTAGATTTTTCATCTTGCCTTGCTAAAATTATGATAATATTATTATTTTGGTGTCGTAAGTCACTTTCAGCGGATACCCGCGCGTGGGAGGACGTCTTAAATTATAGCATTTGACTCTATTATGTATTTAGGTCTATTGTATGAATTATTTATTACATTTAGCAATATAAATCATAGTTAGAGCAAACAATAGCCACACGCGGTTTTAAATTCGTTACAAATTCATTTAGATTCAGGATTTTAAATATGTTAAAGTCTTTTATAATTTAAACGTAATTTCGTAGGTAAACAAAACTGATCCTGGTTACACATAAATTTTAGTAAGTATGACAAATTTTTATCATCCACATAAGGATTTACTTGTTGAACCACAAAAAAAAATACAATGAAATCCTATTCAATAAAAACTGTTCTTTGGAAATGCCTATTACATTAGGGAATCGGTACTTAGGTACCTACCATTAAATATTTTCCTTTCTATTGTATTATGGCTTCAGCAACACAGCCATTTATAAAACTTACAGGATCTTTTTCCTTTTGAAGCGTGATGGAAATTATAGGAATTATTATTATAATAGATGAAATACGAATTAGTCTTCGAATAGAGATTTAGCATATCATAATCAGCCTATAACGTTCCCACTGCTGGGACACAGACCTCCTCTCTTCAAGAGGGAGTGGGTTGTAATCTACCACGCGGGCTCAGTGAGGGTTGGTAGGTATAGATGTCACATGTCTTCGATTTTTTGGTTCTGGGACATTCCGGTTTTTCTACGATGTTTTCCTTCACCGTTTTGAAAGCTAATAATTAGGTAATATAGATAGACCACTAGATATTTATATGGTTACGAATGGACTTGCTTGAGATTGCCTCCATCATCATCAGCCGGAAGAAATCCAGTGCTGGACATAGCCTTCTCCCAAGCACCGCAACTTCCACCGGTTCGAGATTGCCTACAATAAACTATATTTTCAATGTCTTGCTTTACTCCTAATTTTATGAAGGTATACCTTCAAGAAACATGCCTGAAATCCGTATTCCAATATAAATGGTAGCGACATTAGATTGCCGACTTAAGCTGTGTGTAAAGCCTTAATACGATTTATGGTATGTCTGTAGGGGAACTTGTCTCAGGCGACAATCCTCGTATGTGCAAAGCTGAACACGGCCTACGCGCTACGCTTTAAATTCAAACACGATCTGTGTTAACATACACACCCTGTTTATTTTTGCAATAATTGTGATTTTTGAACCTATTGAAAATTGACTCTGTATCTGATTCCTTTGATCTATAGGTAAACTTAAAAATTGTCCCGAATACTTATTTATCTAAATAATACAATAAAGATCATAAACAAATGTCAAAATTTTTAGAGGAAAGTACGAAATACACGCGGACGAAGTCGCGGGCAAAGTGCTAGTTAGATATACCACCTGAACCATCCACTCTTGTGACTTGCTGATATATTCTGCAAAAATTTCACCTTGAAAATCTAGGTGAAGTGAGTTTGAAGTCAACTGTCAATAGTACCAATCCCAAGCCTCAGGTGGAATGACAGCTCACTTCAAACTCACTTCACCTAAGTGTTCACGGTGAGATTTTTACAAAAAAATCGACTGTAATAACTAAATAAACACAAAACTGAGGTAAATATGTGTTGAGCCTAAGTAAACAACTCGTAGGGTAGCAATAGGTAGGTACCTTACTGAATGCTGCCTGTTTCACAGCACTCGTTTCAGGCTCTAGCCGCAGTTTTATCGTCAAAGAGTTTACATTTAAATATGTTAGATTTATACACCTTACATAAATATGAGGTGCGCAGTGGCGCGTGTCTCGGCATACACGGGGTGATATTACTCGTACCACAAACGGCTAACGCAAGACGTGGGACTCCCTGATAACAATTTGATTATTCTGCGCCCTCCACTGTTAGGTCGTACAACGTTTTAAGGTAATCTTAGCTAATGATTCTAGCCTCACCCTTCGCTAAAACAACATCGCACCCTAACAATTTACAGGGAAATTAGTTTGTAGATAGGCATACAATTTCTACATATATACGACGCGCCGGCTGATCACCGACAGCGCAGTACATAACTGTAGCTATAACTTTGATGAGTCTACGTCGTGTTTTGAAAATGTTATATGTATGAAAACATGAGAATATTATCGTCGTTAAAGTAGACGCTGAAAGATTAAATGTAGGTCATAATACGAGGGAGGTAATACCGTCAACTCGCTATATATTGCCAAGTGCCGCGCGATCCCGTGCAAAAACGCTATAGACACTGGATTAAAACAATTTTTATTTTTAGTAGAAGCGTGACCCGGTTTACACGTGATAGGTCTATAAACTCGTTAAGGATACCTACAGCAACGTATAAGTGCGGGAGATGAACACATGTACCATTTGATCGAAATGGAAATACACACTCGATATGTGAATCTGATCATTTTGTGCTTGTTTATTTAAAGCTCGTCTGATGGAGTGGCGCCAGTGGTTCAGATATTTAAGAGGCAAGCACCAGGGTAACACACGAAATTCAAATTTTCTTACGTTTTTTGCAATTTGTAGGTCAGTGTCAGGTTGTATATTGAACAAAATATGATTCGTGAGCGTAATAAGTATGTATTTAGGTACATAATTATAATAATTAAAATCATCAATATAACCCTCCAAGTTAATATAATCCTATTGAATGATTATTGAAATATCAATCAATGGGATTACATGATTTTTAAATTTAAATTTCGTGGTCTACCTAGCGCATCCCCCTTAAGTAAAATACACAAAACATTAATATGTTAATTATCAATATTTTATAAACAGATTTATGTTAATAAGTGTCACTGCAAATTAACATATCTACGAATGGTCGGTTTAGAATTATTCGTGTAGGTATAATATTAGTGTTCGCATTATGGAAATGACGGAAATCTTAAATTTTATATTGTTAAAATGATTGCTTATTTGTTACGTATGCAAATTAAATCCTCGTATACAGCTACAAAATAATATAAAATAAATAAAATATATGTAGATGTCAAAATAACTGTCGACAACATGGTTCGGAATACAACCAATTTCTTTTATGGAACGCGTTTATCTTGTTTTTCAGACTAATTCAACTAATAAACTGTTTTATAAGTATCTTATATGTAGTTATAAAACACGCCTGTAATGTCTGTGTCTGAGTGTGATCTATGTCTGTGTTTTATAGTTATAACTTTTGACATCTTTACAGTGTAACAAAATGTATCTATTTAAAATTACGTATCTTCACATTAACTATCTAGGGTAACACAACGACTCTTACATAAACATGCAAATAAGTATATCACCACGCAGAAAGCCGAGTAATACTTAGGCACCTACATGAATGTAGGTCTTGTGATAAAAGAACATTACCTATACGCTTTGGTTTTGGTAGTCAAACCTAACGTCTATACAAAGTGTGTACTGTGCCGTTATCAGAGTACTAATATGGGTGTCCAAAAATGCAATAGTTTAGTTAGTAACAAAGTAACTATGGCTGATATTGGTGATCGTTCGCATGTAGGTCACGCACGCGTTATCCGTTTCAATTCGCATAAGGCTAAGAACGCACTATCATTATTTGCAACCAAGATAACAAAGTGTCTGGCTGGATAAAGTCGTAACACCATGATTATCCAATATGGTAACAGTGGGCTCCAAAATAGTTTGATGAATACTTTTGAAGAATATTTTGAGCTTCCTTTAACTGCACTCAACAACATGAGCTTACTGTTGTGTTTTTTTGAGCTTGAACTAAGTATAACAAATATTACTTTTTAAAAAGCTGGTCCCCAAGATACAGGCGCCGCCTACTTTGGGGACCACCGTAAAGATCAAAATGAAGATCGCTAACAGTTAGACCGACATTAAATTATGCTAATTATAAGGTAATCATTGTAACATTGGTTCAATTTAAAAATATGATTTGTTATTTAATGCTGATCTATGCGTCATGTTCTTGAACGGGCGCCGTCAGTTGGGGCTGGTCATCACTTAGCTGTCTTAGCTTATTTTTAATTATTTTATTTTTCGATTGTTGTTTTGTAACTATTTGCTGTAATCTGGACGCTTTTAACGCATACGTCTTTTTTTACATCGTTCTCACATATAATTATGAACTCAACATTAATGATGTAACTAATATTTTTGTAAAAATATAATTTAAAAGAGTGTACATGCATGGAGTTCCAACTACGAGTATATGCTTTGAAATGGGCAAATAGCTTCACATTTTCTGACGGACCGACTTTTTGACAATTCAAAAGTGCCTGTACATGGTTTAATTGAAATAAATGCTTGTTTGAATGAAATGAAATTGTTTATTCTGTAAATAGAATACCGGAATCACTTTTAAATGTCATATTATAAAAAATAAAATAAATATATCAAAGGCCTTAGATAGTTCACAGTACTGTTTCAGCCGCCCTAAATTCCTAATTGGCGCAATCTTTATATTATGTATCATGGTGTTTTAAAAATTGCGAATGCGTGCGCATTGAATATGATATGCTACATTTTGCAAGATAATACAGTCGTGTGACGGTTTCTAACAGCCCATTGCGTGACCTTAAAAGAGACACGCTATTAACTCGAAGCAGCCATCTGTTATCATCACTTGACACACGCGCACAAAATTTGAGCAGTCTTGAATAATATGTAAAATAGACACTTTATCTATAATGGTCTACACAAGCTGCGTATAACCGTTTACTGATACTCATATTAAAATAGCTATAAGCAATTAAACGGAATGGGGGCGCGGAATATCTCGTAACATCACAAGCTTAATTACCCTCTGTGTGATTTGAATCCAGTTTCAGATTTAATTTTAAGGTCACGATAAATTACAAAGTACCAGTTTACCTACCGCGCACTTCGAATGCGGTAGTTTCTCAAACGATAACGTTTAATTATAAAACGACCACTTTAGGTGTTATTATAACAGACGCTACAATCGGATCACTTGAGGCGGAAGTAACTGTAGGTAACATCAAATTAATTTTACTGGCGTTGGTTTTTGCTGCAAGTTACGCTGGATTCGAGGATTTGGAAGTGGTAAAAACTAACTTACCACATATTTCATTGAGCTATAACTTTTGTAATATGAATGTCACGCCTCTCGGGAAACTTGGTTGGGCTTGGCGGTGTTTACGGAGCGCGGCGGGCGCGGCGGGCGGGCTGACAACAGACTTACTAAGAGAAATTGGAGACTTTCGTACAAGTTTATTAAGTCCTGTAATCCTTGCTTAGTTCTCATTTATTTAAATTGATTTATTTCGTGCGCTGTCATCCGTCGTCTACTGAACAATTAACCATCCAAATGGAATGTTAATAATTTATGGGTAGTGGATTCCTACAAACATTCGTAATGTAGCAATCGAACTTGTGATTTGGCCCTTTCTTTCGGTCGTGACGTAACGATACATCCTCCTAACACATTCCGGTCTCTATGGGCTTCCGTCCTTCTTTCCTCATCGAGCAGGATGTATACGCAATCACAGTATCGTGTAAGCGGCTGATTCACGAGGGAAAAGTTGATATACCACCTCTACTTTCTGCTAAATTGGCAAATTTTTCAATCCAGGTGCGCAAGTGCAGCGACCGCGACGGAAATGACGCGGTGTTTCGTGGAATACTTTTTATAAAACTCATGAATTCGTAAACGTGCCACCAATAAGTAAATTGTATGTTAGGTAGGTAAGCAGCTCACCTCACCAACACACGTGATGATGTCTACATATCCTTTTGTTTCTTAAAATCACGATATATCGTGATACTCTGCTATCCACTTGATTTGACGGGAGATGAGTACCGAGTTAATGGATGATAAATGCAGATCGTGAAATAACTTATACTGGTAGGTAGGTCGCTCAATTCTCTCTTGGATACACGTTGAATTTATTTTTTCAGTGCATAAATGAGCTGTAATGCGAAATAACTTGGGAATTTCAACTTTAATTAAAAGTTCGTCTCGGGAACTTGCTCAGTCAACGAAGATTACAATCATTTATTGGCCGAAGTTAAAACAATGGAGTAAGTATCCTGTTTACGTTTGCCATTGTGAAGTTGGTCGAATGTTAGTTTGTTTGAAACATCCAAGTTTAGTGTGGGCGACGACATTAGTATTGTCTTGAAACAGAGCTACGTAGGCCGGTGTTAGTATCCTTCAGACAATAAGCCATTTATTCGCTCCGTTTCCTTATTTGCGTTGAAATTAATTGGTGCAATTTTTAAATCTTGCAGTCACGTTCAGTATGTAAAATGTTGTCGTCGTCGTCAACAATATGTAAAGTTAAAAGCTTAAAATTTTCGTGGGAAGTCTTAACTTCACCTACTTATCTGTAGGTATATATAAACACCCTCTGAAGTTACGGCATGGGAAATGGTTCCGTTTGCCGAGACACCTATCTAATGTACTTTTAATTTCTTTGATAGACTGTTTTCCTTATCAACCCTCTTCCAGTTCGCGTCCTCTTCAGGAACAGGAGTATGAACCGAGTCTTTTTGATTACATCTTTGAACGGGCCTTTTGATAGTACTTTTAAAATGAAGATTTTGTTTGAATTTGATTGAGCTTTTCAAAGGAAATTTTATGTGAACTACTTCTTTTGACAAAGGGATATATAAATTCGGTGACACGCAACTCGAAAGTTGTATGAAAATTTTGTAGACAGAAAAATGTAGTCTGGTGTCACGCAGATATTCGATGGTGTTCAGTATTCGCCACAAGTTCACAAACAGTTACTATTTATTACTTATTGATGTCGCACGCGACGCTAATGTTTAACCAATTTACAACTAGTTTCGTTCAAGGTTCAACCATAAACTGAGTTTTTATTGTTGCAGTTGTTACTTACATTTATTGACTTCATTATAAATATGAATTATTACAACGTTAACTCCGGTCATGAAATACAGCAGTTAAACTTAAGTTTAGAATAAGTTCGGCAGTTCAAAAGTGTCGTTTGGGTTACCTAAAATTTTCTTGTTCATTACTTTTTTTTTTTTTGTATTAGGCAAGTATGACATTTGCAAGTTTGCACCTTCATTCAAGACTTGGATAAAGTTGCAAATGTTCTTGTTGCCAATGTTGAGGACCTCTGAAAGTTTTGGCATGTAAAAATGGAATTGGCTCGACGAGCGAAGACAACGCATGTGTTCAATTAATTAACTTTGTATAGCTATGTTTATAAACTGATTACACCATGATAATAGATGCTATTCCAAACATACCATACTATTGATCAGCGGGTATTAGAAAGCAGTAACATTATTCACTGGAGCTATAAAGCTGCGCTGTTTTGATTAGTAAGCTATCAATTACGATTTATTTTCAAGGTAGTAGTTGTACGGCAGGTGCAATGGACTGCATTCCCGAGTGCTAGAAAAACTGGATCCAAAGACCGCTCCTGCGGCCGGAGCCGGCAACTGCCGAGATTAGATATATTGATAGAAAATTTATTTTATTATTGATGTTAACGCGACGTGGGAAACTATTGTAAAAACGATTACAGCATCTGGCGTCATCGTCATTATTGATATGACGTATGGCCTCATAAATAATCATATATTAAACTATAAAAGAAATAAAGAAACTTGGTCCTAACTTCAACAAGATTTACATATTTCGCCAGAGGTATTTCTATTATTTAGGAAAGTTTGACAAGTCATGAATAAGTTTTATTTCCTCGAAGCTAAAGTTCTTAATGCGAGCGTTAAGTATATTCAGTTACATCGAGTATAAAGTTGAAGCGTTCATATTTCAATTACATTAGTAATTAGGTGGAAATGTACAATATAAAGTTAGTGCAATTAGGGCTGCACTCTGTCATGAATTGTAATCTCATTATGTAAATGCATGGTCGGTGTGTCCGAGCCGTGCGACTGTGCGAGGCGCGCCGGGAGGCAGGCGATGCGACGTCGCGCGGTGATTAGCACCGCTCATACCTGTCAATTTACCTCGACAGACGGGATTTGCTGTCAAACCGTATTACTATTCAGTATTCTGTGATACCACGTCTAATTTATACGATTTATTGTTGTATCAAAGCGGTTTCAATTAGGTAGAGACTGGTAGAGACCATGAGATCAAAATGTATACCTAAGCGTAGTTATGAAATCTATTTTTTTTCTTGATAAAATAGGTTTTATTCATCATCTGCATAGTCTAATGGCAAAAATAAAAGAATGAGTTAAATCATAATTTGTTATAATGTTTCTCAACCAATCGATCTAAGCTCAAATCGATTTAAAACATTGTCACTTTCGAAATTACGCTTTGTAGATATTGTAAGTGTGTAATTACTTAGCTCCGTGTTATTTCATTACGCGCATGTCTAAACAAGCAACCAACGTCGCACCTGTTAATAAAATTGTGGGTGAAAGTCGTTGCTTTTTCACAGATATCGTGCCAACCATCTATAATTCACATGGCTCGAGGACATTGTCACAATTACGCCATCGCCTTGCATGTGTGGTGTTCACGTTAAAAGGCTCAATTGCCCGAATCACGGTACTAGACTCATAACTAGAACATTTAACATTGGGCAGCCACTATACAGGTATACATAAATTAGTGAGCGCGGTGGGGCCATCGCACTTTCATTAGTGAAATTATTTGCTAATTTGTACTGAACACGACCGCGGTACTAAGGGGTAACGGTGCTTAATCTACTTCATTAGGTACACAGGCTTTAGTGATAATGAATGCAGAATGTAGTTTTCAGTATAGCTTCACACTTTAAACCATCAATATTCACACACGGTCATTGAATTTTATGTGGGTTTAGTCAACATCGTGCGTGATACAGATACTTACAATGCTGAAAGAAGGTGAAGATCAAACGTCGCAATATAAACATAACAGTTTCTATTTAGCAAATATTTAACTTGGCTATATTTGTAGAAAGGCAGTGGATGTAAATCTAGAACTTGTTTTTTTATATTGTACCTACAACTATAAATAGAACAGCGATCATGAAACTGAAGTTATAAACCTGAGCTGGCATTGTTGATATACTAGGCGTCATTGACCGCGGCATACGGCTACTCTACGAAATACTGTGTAAACGTTTATAACCAGTTCATCCACGATTATCACACAATATTTAAACTATGCGATGAATGCCTATTCTCCTATTGATTTTTGTTATTGTGTATAGGCTGATAATTGTCTAGGCGGCTCGGACGCGTTAGATTTCGCATTAAAACGCTAATTATAAAATAAACGCACGTGTCTCTTTAGTCGGACACGAGTGTGTGACCTCTTTGAAGTAAACGAAATGCCTCCGGAGACCAATTTCTCTTTAAAAAGGGTGTTATTTGCTCAAGTGTGCAGTGTGCCTGTACGCACAAATGAGCATATACTGTGATATTACGGACCGTAATAACACTTGGCTGAAACTAATTTATTTTCAGTGTGACTGTAGCTTTGCACAGCTTATGCACATTAATTTTTATTGACGTCGAAACTGTGACTAAAAAGTAATCATGACATTACTTCTCCATCGCTTCAAGTTGGACACAACCTATGATTTATAATCAATTAAATATTTACGTAAACCAATAAGAACTGAGCTGACTTCATTTTAATAGCGAACTGCGACTTTGCTATGACTTCTGTAATTGACACTTATTTCAAATTTAGTATCCTTTATTACCGTAATTCGTAGACCATAATTTTGTTACGACTCGATTGCCTCTATTGGAAAACGTAAAATCATAATTATTTGACAGCCGTTTGGCGTATTGCAGTATAGCTTTAGTGCCTTACCATAACCAATTTAAAAATAGCTTTGAATAATAATAATTGTGCAAGTTTATAAGTGTGAGAAATCGACACGACGTGATCAATGACTGTGTGCGACCTGACATTTCCGTTGTTTTGCATAACCTGACATTAAGGCTGATTGAAGTGCCGTCTTCGTACCAACGCGAACGGAGGACACCAACGACGTACTTTGTTATTCTCTTTATAGTCATCGATTTTACTCCAGATCGGAAACAACTACATAAAAAATAATATTTTCAAGAGAAATAAAATCGAAACATTCGTTTCGAACTGTACCTTGCCAATATGAGAGAAAAAATAAAAGTAAAGAGCCACCTTGAGTCGGTTGCGCGGTTTGCGCCTGTATAATAGTACGTTATGTTTGAATTTGTCTTGTATTGAAGTGATTGAATCACGGAGAGTCAGTTTTTATCAGATCGAAAGTTTATAAAAAGCATTTTGTGTCACAACAAAAATAAAGATTTTAGGAGTAAAAAAATTACGACGAACGTAAATTAGCGACGAAGTGTGCGATGTTTGTCAGATGATATTATGTACAATGCACAATGGCACCACAGACTGACTGGCCCATATTTTATGATGCCAATGGCTGTCATAATAATTACCTACATTGTCCTGTATATTATTATTAACTACTCTTGCTCCTGTACCAATCAAGAGTAGTTGGTGCCGGCTCAGTGCTTACACAACAATACTTTGATGATTTATGTAGATGATGATAGACATGATGGCCTACGCACGAGAGACTGCTGACGTGTTACATAATATCTTTCTTTATAATTATCTTCATAAAAACGCGTATTGTGTTGCACGTGAAAAATAAAAGATCTTTAATGAATAGTATCGGATATACGGAGTGACAGTTGCAAGCTAGAATTTTAGATGCCTGTTAGAGACTGTTGCGTTGTACGGATACAATAAGATTTGTAGTTCTATCATTACTCTTTCTAAGGCAGGAAGCACTAAATTGATGGGGGTTGGGAGCTGTTGAGAATTTCTGGAAATAAACATGGCTGACGAGGCGCCCGTGACAAAAGTCATTACGGAGTTACGGTGGCTGGGCTTTTATGACAACCGCGCGGAAGGTCGGAGTTACTGATTCCTATCGTTAACAATATATAATCTGTGCGCTCGTAACTCGGGAACCATAAAATAAAATGTGTATTGACACTTTTATACGACAACGTCAGTATCTATGCATTCAAATGACTATAAATGTTCCAACAGCATTTGTAAATTTAACTACGGAGCTTTCCACTTCTGTCGAACCGTACCTACATAAAGATATGTTTAAAGAAAAGCTTATTATATTCTCATGAAATATACTTACGACGGATGTTGTGAAAGTAAACCAATATATGTATGTTAGTCACACGTTTTCCATAACAGTTGCTGTCGTGTGAATAGTACATCAAACAGTGAAGATATAAGGTTTACGAAATAATAATAATAACACACGGAACAATTAAGTGTTTTAATTTGTCTTGGGTACCTACAATTAACACGTGACCCGGCAGATATAATAACTTCCTCGACTTTCGACCAAGACATGGTTATTTTCGGTATTGATTGAAAATATTTTGATTGTTCTTGATATGTATTGTACGGTAATAAGCTTTCTTGTATTTATAAGCGTTGCGTTTCATCTTAATTTCTCTTATTATAAATACAAATGTTGAACATTCTTGAATAGGCATTTAGTTTATAAATTACATGCGCTCCGCGGTTTCACCCGCATAAGTGTCGATTCCGTGGGAATATCGGAAGAAAAACTATCCTTAATCCTATGATCTTTGCTGGGACTCAAACTATCTCTATCCAAATTTCATCTAAATCAGTTCAGCGGTTTAAGCGTGAAGAGGTAACAGACAGTCAGACAGACTTTCGCATTCATAATACATTATTGTAAGTATTAGTATCTATATGGATTATATAATCCATAGGTACTAACATTATAAATTCGAAAGTAACTGTCTGTATGTTACCTTTTCACGCCTAAACCACTGAATGGATTTAGATGAAATTTAGCAAAGAGATAGATTGCATTCCGGGGAAGGACATAGGATAGTTTTTATCCCAGAAATTATCCTTTATGGGGGTGAAAAGGGGGGTGGAAGTTTGTAGAGGGAATCAATAACCGCTTAACCGATTTAGATGAAATTTGGTACGGAGATAGTTTGAGTTGTGGAGAAAGATATAGAATAGTTTTTATCCCCGAAATTATCCCTTAAGGGTGTAAAAAGGGGAGTGGAGATTTGTTAACGAATCAATAAAAAAGGACTATAACACTTTTATCGGAGGTGAAACTGCGGGGCACAGCTAGTTATTAATATATCAAGTTGTAAAAATGTCCAGTTAAGCCAACTAAACATAGCTCATATATTTATATTGTGTCTTGGTCTACCACTCTATTGTGTCCCAGCCAGGGTCGTGTGAATGGTTAACCTTGATGAGTTAAACAAAGTTTTCAGAAAAATATTTTTATTTATAACAATAGTCCTGAGAATTTTCTGTCTTTTATGTTTACAACAATCGGCGTACCTACCTATTGTTTTTCGAACACATTGCTATTTCCCACGACGGCAGCCACTTTCTTTCATCAAGGGGCTATGTTTAGATGCTATATTCATTGCTACTGCGATTAGTATGGAACTGGATAAGATCTCATCTCATAATGAGTATGCTTATAAAGGCTACTGAGGTGGCGGTGGCCGCTAGTAACCAGACAACAATCAATTGAATGAGGACTGCAATAGAAAGTCAAATGATACTTAAGTAGTTAGTATAATCAACCGCCACACAAACAACTATACCTAAGCAGCCTTCGAAAGTAGGACTCGCGTTATAATTGAACACGAAGAAACTTAACACTAATTGCCTCGAGACATCGAAGCCGAAGATCACCTAGGACGACTAAAGCAACACGCAATTGTTATCGAAACAATGTACGAAATTGTTGTACCAAACGTGATTAGAATACAATGATGTAGTTAAAACTTCTCCTATTGGGAACAGGTAACCGCAACATGAACAAGTTATTACGGTGGGCACGACCAATTACGAAGGAAGTAAAAATATAAAGAACCCCGCGGGCATGACAATAAAATTCGAAACTGTACTAAATAAGGGGCTTTACAAACAATCTAAATTGGATTTTTCCAATTAGGGTCCCATTTATTTTAAAGAACGTCTGGGTCTCGACCGTGTCAACTGTCGGTTAAAACGCAAATCGTTCTCTTATAAAGCGTAGCGCCGCGCGTCGCGTCAAGGCGCGGTTTACCAGCGCGTGATGCCGCGAGCAAATACGAACCAACCCTCATCGAAATCGCCCAACTACAAATAATTCCCTTCATTCCCGCTCTATTTAACCATCAGTACTTCGCTTTAAACGGTCCTAAGCTAAGTACAATTTGATGTTATTCCCTATAATGTAAGCCTGCAAGTGACGCAATCTATCGCGCTATTAAGTATTTAAGACAAATATACTAAGAGGTACTTGTTGCTTTAACCGAGTAATTTAGCACAAGTCACGTCCGTCCTAATGTTTGAAAATAATCCCTTATGAATACCACGTGCAGAGATTTGCTGGTTCCATAATCATATTAGCTGATATACCTTATATAGAGGAGCGTGCGTGCGTGTTATGTGTTACACGTAGCGTAGAGTGCAGACACAATCAACGATGGGGCAATGTACAGGGGTGCTTGCTTCAACTAATAAAGGCTCAAAGTGCTGTTCGCTTTCAACAAAGTAAGCTATTCAAATCTTAACAATAGTCAGCCTGTAAATGATGACTGTTCAACAATCGCAACAAAGTAGATTATGTAAAGAAAAAACATCCTTCCATAAATCGTCTTGTTCGTGACAGGGAAGTTATTTATCCAAGATGCGTCAGTAGCTTGGGCTTAATCATTGATAAAATTGTGCTGTTCACGTATGTAGAGGTGTGTGTATGCAAATGAGGTATTGTGTGCGCGGGTTGATTCAGTCCGCGGTGCAGTCGCAATCAGTCGCATTGACATGGACCGCCGCCCGCGCCGCCACCGCACCGCCGCCGTGCCGCCGCCGCGCCGCATCGCACCGGCCTGCCCGTCGCGACTATATTTTTCATCTCCTGACATCCGCTCTGTTAACGTGAACGCACTCGGAAATTTATGTTGCTGTAACTGATGCATTGGAAGTCGATGTGTCTGTGCATGGTGCCAGACAACATGGACTGGACATAAATCTAAGTGTTTTTCGTAGCTACGAAATTCCAGTGTGATTTTCCAGTGTTTGTCTCGCTGTTTATGTAGGCTTGCTACGAGCTCGTAGCAAGCCTACATAAACAGCGAGACAAACACTGGAAAATTTATGTAAGTACTCGAATCACATAAAGTTAATAAGGACCTACAAATACGAGAAAAGCAGTCTAAGATTAATTTAACTACAGCTTTACTTTCGTATTTCAAAGTGCTCAGCCACTATCAATCACCTAACAAATTATAAGCCACGGAATTAAGTTTTCGTGGAGATGCTCCCTAGCTGCGCCTGCTTAACCGGTAAAAGACCACGGATGTTGTAAATTGCACATCCAATTGCAATAGCTAAGGAAGCCCTGTTTTATAGTCGTGATAGTTTAGCGTGATAATGCGTTCAGAAAGTGGCGCTCAATGAGAGTGTATGAGAGGAAATCGGTTCCCATTGAGCGTAGCCGTAATCACGAGCGCGCACAAATGATCGCGGGTCGCCGCCAGCCGCGCCGCAGTCGCGCCGACGCCGCGCCGCGCCGCGCTTCAGCGCCGGTTGCAACGCCGATAATGAATTACAGACCCATTGCTCGCTTGCAAAATCTAGTCGGAGTCGTATCGGTAAGTAACGAGGTTAGCTGCTCTCCCTGGAACTGAGCGAGATCGCGTCGTGACTCGCGATGCCTTCGGGAGCGTTCACGGGCGAATTATCTTCTAAAATGGGCGATATAAATTATCCTTAATGGGTTTTATTGCTGTAAAATATTGTATTTGATTCAGAT
Source organism: Amphipoea lucens (assembly GCA_947508005.1). Taxonomy (NCBI): domain Eukaryota; kingdom Metazoa; phylum Arthropoda; class Insecta; order Lepidoptera; family Noctuidae; genus Amphipoea; species Amphipoea lucens. The sequence goes on from OX382356.1 coordinate 11,430,108, forward strand.
TATTTTTCAACTTATTGAAAGTTGAGCACAATACCTTTTGCGGAATTCGTTTTGCCTTAGGTAATATGAATTTAGGTAATCATGACTGAATTACAAAACGAGAAAGGAAGCAATCGCTGAAGTGTGGACGCGATAAAAGCTTTTATCGAGGATTTTACGATTCTTTCCGCACTATCCCAGCTATAAACGCCGAATCAGATGGAGTGAGAGACCGCGGGTGGCATAGCAAAAAATAACTCTATTTACTTCGCCCACATAAAGTTGAATCTCTGCTATTTCATCTGGCCAAAATGTAATTCGACGATTCTATATTATACATTTCTGGGCTTTTTATTATCATTTTGTTTACAATAATATGAAATTGGGGCTGTCTACTCAACGTTGTGTCATCATTATTATATTGCTTCGACTCTATCAAGTTAAAGTTTTCAAATATATGTATTTCCTATTACCTAGAACTTTTAATACAACTTCATTAAGTTTTCTTTCCGTTCCTACGTACCAATTACAATAAAATATACTTTTCCTTTTGACAACTCCCCTTGCCTTCATATATAAACTACTGACGGCCTTTGCAGTGTGTTTTTTTCCACAATCTCGCAAATTTATGCTGAAATACTATAGCTAAACTAAAAAAAAAATGAGCACGTTGAGGTCAACGGTGAAGGGAAACGGTGACCAGCGTTACGCAATATCCATTTTTTTACATAGAAAAACAATTTTATGGTTATGTTATCAATCAATTTGCAAAGTAAATGAAAAGAGCAAGCAATAACTACTTAGATCAAAATGATTATCCGACATCTTGCGGCTGCCCGGGCATTCCGCAACTTCAGAGCATTATTGGGAAGTGGGGGCAAAATATGAATTTCAGCTGAACTATTACAAGCTCTTAAGCATAGCTTTTGTTCTGGAGATAGTAAAAATGATATCGCACGGTCTTGACCGGCTAGGTCGCCTTCGCCGTAAACCACGGAATTTACGAAGCATACCGTAGTTCAAAGAGCATCGAAGCCAGTCAGTAAAACATATGGCCTGCCTCTGAGGGTGACACTGAATTACCAGAACTCTCTGATAGAGATTGTCTGCAGCGGACACTAGACTTTATATTGACTATTTATGGGCGAGAATTTCTCTAAAATAGGTTACGTACGTACGTTTCTTGTTTAATGCAACGGTTTCCTGTTCTACCTTTGGTTGAAAATCTTTATGTTATTTTATTCTAAAAGGACACCACGCTCTCAAGATGTAGCGATAACAGTTACCAGATGCACTGGTGCAGTTAAAACTGCATCAGGAAATAAAATCACTTATGCGCAAATGGAAAAAAACTTCTTTTGCAAGCTACTTGTGAAACAGGTTTTTAATGTTATTATTACTTGCGGAATAGTTACCTACCAATATTTTCCTGAATAGTTAATTATACAGTTGAAGCAATTATGCAGTAATAACATTTTAAAGTAGTCGCACATGTTATTCGAAGGCTGTGATTCTCGCCGTCATTAAAGCAGTGAAATAAATATTGTGGTTAGTTTAAAATATTTTTTTACAGAAACTGTAACCCAAATAGGATACAAAAAAGAACCCCTAACCCTTACCATTATACATATAAATGTGTGTAGCGAGGTAGCATGCACGTATGCAGGTAACCCAATTTATTTAAATTGGTTTCAATCCTACTTTTCATCATATTAATAAAGTTAATAGTTATGATGATTATCAACATCAAAATCGACATCAAGTTGAAGAAACAAGATCGCGTTAATTATGGAGAGTCCATTACAAATAACCGTTTTATTGTTAAGTGGTCCATAAAACCAAAAACATGGTCGAAATGAAAGGCTTTAATTTTGTCATAACGAATGCAGATCATTACGAACACGGACACGTGTTGGTCAACATCTTCCATGAACATTACACATGTATTTATGCTAACTGCTGCTGTTATAACAGCACCGCTGTTTTTTCAGCTTTGTAATAAGCAGGTACTTACTGCGCTAACGGTAAGTTACTCTCCCGTAAGCAAACTCTGAGCTCGCTTTATTAGTCTGGGCAAATTGAAACCTAATTAATGTAGAGTAGAAACTTAGCGGCTCGTGACGCCCGATCGTTGCTCAATAATCGACCCCCACGACTATGGAAATTCAGTTAACTGTTGTATCACGACGCTGACGGTCAAATTTCTGTGAACACTCCAATTTTGGACTTAATGGTTATGAATGACAGTGAAATTGTGGGCAAAGGTCGGATCAAGAGATGTCGTCGTGGGAGTTTTGTAATTGTATCAGATAAACCATTCTTAAATGCGCTATTTATGGAAAGAACTTGGAAATATGAACGGTTTGATTAATGAAAACGAAGTAACCGCCGCCGGTGGAGTTAAAAAAAATGTTACATGATCATGTAGAGGACATTATGTAAACATAATGGCGGTAAGACAATACCGGCACACAACACTATTTACATTTATACGTGTCGTCGTAACACTTTAGACTAGCTGCTGGCACACCGAGCATGTGGAGCGCAGACTGTTACGTGTGATATAACAATTATTTGCTCCCGTCGTGATATCGTCTTCGTGAAAATTCAATTTGGGAGAAAACTATAAAAATATACAGCGTTTTTAACCGACTTCTAAAAAAGGAGGAGGTTCTCAATTCGAATGTTTGTATTTTTTTTTTTTGTTATGTTTGTTCGCGCATAACTCCGTTGCTTGCCAACCGATTTGAAAAATTCTTTTTTTGTTGGAAAGGGTATGCTTTCCAAATGGTCCCATGAAAATTTTGTCGAAATCAGACAAGTGGTTTTTGAAAAATCAACAAAAATCTAAAAATTTATCTACATTGTCTACATTAACGATCTTTTTGTTTTTTACTTTTTTGTTGGGTAGGTACAACTAAAAAGTGAAAAATAAAAACTTTTTTACAAAAAAAAAACAACCGACTTCAAAAAAAAAAACACTACAAAGTGATAAATAACTTTAATTTCGGAAGTCGGTGTCGTTGGTTCCGCATTTTCGTTTTTTGACACCGACTTCCGAAATTAAAGTTATTTATCACGTTGTAGTGTTTTTTTTTTTTGAAGTCGGTTGTTTTTTTTTTGTAAAAAAGTTTTTTACATCAATATTGAGATCCGAGGAAGAAGAAAGAAGACTAAAGAAACGATGGATGGACTGTGTGAATAATGATGATATGGTTAGAAAGGGGGTCACTAACGAGATGACGACAAATAGAAAAGTATGGAAGAAAAAAACATGTTGCAAACCCTAAATAAATTGGGATAATGGCAGGAGAATGATGATTCAGATCCGAGTAAAACATAACGTTAACGTATTCGTCACTGAAAACACAAGTAAAATTTTGATAAAATTTAAAAAAAGTTAAAAAACAACACGTGGCGCGCATTGGGAGTTCTCATTGAAACGTAATAGAGAGACAGTGGCTTCTAAGATATAATTCCTGACGTTTGAAGCAACGTGAAGCAATAACGTAATGGGTTCTAAGATTGCAATAACACACCAGTAATGACAGGTTGTTAGCCCATCGACTTACAAACACCATACTCCTTTCCCTTGATTTATTTGCACATGACTTTTAGTTCTTTGCTTATACTCCATTTTAGTGGAGCACGTAACTAGATTTTATTATAAAGAAAAAAAATCCTAATGATGATTAGATCGAATTGCACTAACAATATAGCTGTGTCGAAAGGAATTTTGTATTGTTGCGTTTGCTAATCAAATGTTCATAATAAGTTCGTTGAGCAAACAGCACATAATAAGATAATATCTATCACACTAATATTATAAGGGCGAATGTTTGTGAGTGTGTTTGTATGTTTGTTACTTATTCACGCACAAACGCTTGAACGGATTTGGATGAAATTTGGCACACAGATATTTTATAACCAGGATTAACACATATGATACTTTTTATCCCGGTATTCCCACGGGATCGAAATTTATGCGAGTAAAACCGCGGAGCGCAGCTAGTATATTATAAATTAAAGTTGCTTTTCATGTCTTTCTGTGTGGCTACGTTGTTCTTCTAAACTACGCAACGGATTTTGATGTGGTTTACACCATCATTTAGAGAATTTATTTCGGAAGGTTTATGTGTTTATTACCTACATTAAAATTTAACTCGCACAATTATACAATCACGTCAGTTATTAATAAAATAAAATAAGCTCCATATTTATTTCTTAATAAAAAAATTTTTTACAAAAAAAAAACAACCGACTTCAAAAAAAACACTATAAAGTGATAAATAACTTTAATTTCGGAAGTCGGTGTCGTTGGTTCCGCATTTTCGTTTTTTGACACCGACTTCCGAAATTAAAGTTATTTATCACTTTATAGTGTTTTTTTTGAAGTCGGTTGTTTTTTTTTTGTAAAAAATTTTTTATTTTTCACTTTTTAGTTGTACCTACCCCACAAATAAGTAAACAAAAAAATCGTTAATGTAGACAATGTAGATAAGTTTTTAGATTTTTGTTGATTTTTCAAAAACCGCTTGTCCGATTTCGATAAAATTTTCATGGGACCATTTGGGAAGTATACCCTTTCCAGCAAAAAAAGAATTTTTCAAATCGGTTGGCAAGCGACGGAGTTATGCGCGAACAAACATAAAAAAAAAAAAAAAAAAAAAAAAAAAAAACATACAAACATTCGAATTGAGAACCTCCTCCTTTTTTAGAAGTCGGTTAATAATAAAAAAATTTTTTACAAAAAAAAAACAACCGACTTCAAAAAAAACACTATAAAGTGATAAATAACTTTAATTTCGGAAGTCGGTGTCGTTGGTTCCGCATTTTCGTTTTTTGACACCGACTTCCGAAATTAAAGTTATTTATCACTTTATAGTGTTTTTTTTGAAGTCGGTTGTTTTTTTTTTGTAAAAAATTTTTTATTTTTCACTTTTTAGTTGTACCTACCCCACAAATAAGTAAACAAAAAAATCGTTAATGTAGACAATGTAGATAAGTTTTTAGATTTTTGTTGATTTTTCAAAAACCGCTTGTCCGATTTCGATAAAATTTTCATGGGACCATTTGGGAAGTATACCCTTTCCAGCAAAAAAAGAATTTTTCAAATCGGTTGGCAAGCGACGGAGTTATGCGCGAACAAACATAAAAAAAAAAAAAAAAAAAAAAAAAAAAAAACATACAAACATTCGAATTGAGAACCTCCTCCTTTTTTAGAAGTCGGTTAAAAACGGCTTCGATCAACTACTTAGCATTTACAATTTAACTGGAGTGATAAGTCAGGTTGTACTTTCACTTCCATTCGTATTACTTAGTGTATGAGGCAAGTTAATTATTTTTAATGTATTTGTACTTACAAGAGATAAATCGTGGTGAATGCTGTCACGTAACTATCGCTGTGACATGTAATTTGTATGGGTCTTAAACGTTGGTGGCCACTGAGGTGAACTCAGACAGTAATCGCTAGACGTATCTAACTCATCATCATCATCATCTGCCCAGCCTTTTCCCAACTATGTTGGGGTCGGCTTCCAGTCTAACCGGATGCAGCTGAATACCAGTATTTTACATGGAGCGACTGTCTATCTGACCTCCTATCTCTTCGTCCTAGACTTATCTAACTCTTTGCTCAAAATACCTAGTGTAATAGCAGCAACCAAAGTATTTTTAACATGTTTTTGGATGGAATGTTCAACATGGTCAACAATAGACAACAATTTTCTACTAAACTAATAATATATGCCATTTTTTCTGCTTTAAAATTTGTGGGACAACAATGAATTAATTAAAATGAACACCTAATGAAGAAAATTCAAGATAAAATATTGATTGTTCCAACCCTGGTATTTCTAATTTAATCTGTCAAGCTCCGCTAATGAGACACAGTTGATTTTTAGATTTTTAGTTGACCAGTTAATATTGTTGATGAACTTAGTAGTATTGAACATCCCCAAGACAAGTAAGTAAGTATATTAATTAAGTTCTCCTTAGTTTCTTTTCTTCTAGTGAAGTGTACAGACTCTGATTCTTGGAACATCTGGTGACTTCGCTCTTAGAACATTAGTAGAAATAAAAATATTATGTGGTGTTTTCAAAGTGCGGTAATAATGACCAGTAGTGCTATTCTGTAAAAATCTAAACGTCTAAACTTAGCTAATGTCAGCGTGAAGTGAGCTATCAATAGCGTTAGTCCCTAGCATCGGGTGGAATGACAGATCCCTTCAAGCTCACTTCACCTAAGTTGTTACGGTGAGATTTTTACAGAGTACATCGGCTGTTACGTCACAATCGACGGGGGTCTTTACTTTCAAAGATTATATACCTGTTAAACGCTGCGTGAAAAATATGAGCGACACGATTACATGAAACAAGTGTATCTTATATAACATTCTCTCAGGGTTTCACATAGTAATCAGAGGCATGATAGCAGACTGTCTTTTGTTTATTTCTTATGTAACGACACTGTGCGGTCACCAGCTCGATGTTTAATACAAGCGAATAAAACTTACGAGCAAGCACTTAGTGCCTTTAGCGAATGAATAAAGTTCAGAAGTGCCTCTACTTTATACGTACTCTGGAAGTATAATACAACGCTAATAAATACGGTCGTGAAGGACTTTGTAAATGTTCAGAACAGATTTCAATAGTCAGAGATACTAGATTTAGTTTGTACAGTCACCAAAAGAGATAAGTGACTAAAGAGATAAGTACTAATTGATAATTAATGGACCGTTTGATTCCTATTAATAAAATTAAATTTTATTCGAAAACATCCGTCGGTTTCTTACTAAATAAACTTCAACTTTATCCGACGACACTGGTTACTTTATCTCCTTTGGTGACCGTACATATGAATGGATCTCCATAGAAATTCTGTCAAATAGGTACCTACCTAATCGAAATTTATTATCTTTTAACGTATTCTTTGAATGTCTCCAATTTAAAATTTCTAAAAACTGAGCAGGAAATAGGCTGCTGCAAGCATCTAATTTCTAGTCTATTTCGTTATAAAATTATAATAATAACACATTTATTTCAGATTAAAAATCCATATGTTGTTAGTAAAAGTCTTAACCTAATGTTAGTAAAAAACACAAAACCACAAAATTGATAAATTGCAAATTGATACGACTGACACCTAAGTGTGCAGCCCACCTACACCTATACCTATGGTAAAATATTTTTCAGTACCTAGAGCTTTTTCAAAATTAAAAGTTACAGAAATTACAATTTTAACATAGCAAACCCTCTTCCAAGGTTGACTATTGTTCTATACATACAAGAATGTAATTTCCGCTCTACATTCTGTATAACATAATTTTTAATAAGACGATTTAGGTTTGCTCAGAAAAGAGCGCTAAGCCCCAAATATTTTTTCCTTTTTATTCGGCTGCCGTATTTTTTTACACAAAGCTCACACATTTGTAAAGCTAATAACAAACCAAAGCCTCTTAAAACGCAGCCAGAGAACACCACCGCCATACTTGTTCGTTATCCTATTATAACTCGTAGCCGTGAAATAACAAAAATATTGTATTTCAAAAACCCGAAAACCTCGTTTAATACAGCCATGATTTACAGTCCATAAATTGTGTTTATGCAACTAAGTCCACTAAATCACTAATTTGCATATGAACACAAACAAGATTATCATGATATCACTGGTATAGGTCTCATATTTTAGATTAACTAATAATATTAATAAAAAATCAGCAAGGTGTCGGAGCATACTGATTGGACCAGTTCGCCAAATCAACGCGGAGCAGTGAGCCGGTATCCGATGCAAATCTTACTCAAAATAGAAAGACTGACTTGAATAAGTTTACTGTTTAAAAATCAGGTGCACACGGAAACCGGGTTTGACAAGTTTACAAGAGTGGCTTGAGCTGAGTGCTGAGACCGGTTCCTGGTAAAAAATAGCTTCACACTCCAAGTCGCGTTAAAAAAATAATCTATTAACTTATCTGCTCACTCGAAACTTTGGAGGTGTAAAGTGTTTACGAGAATAGATAAGAGTTTCGAAATAAATCTCTGAAATCCTCCGCTAAGCTTCAGATAAACTTTTGATTGTTCTCGTTGATTTTTATTGTTTCTATTCACGGTTGTTAAATTATATTACCTATAGGTATCTACTTAATTTTAGATACATTATCAGACGTAGTAGAACAAGAATTCATTCTCACCTATCTATAAGTGTAGATACAGGTGCAAAGTAACTATTCTCCGTAGGTATCTTGTACTTGTATCATTTACCCACTTACCTACACGTAAGTTTGTGGAACCTTGGAAACGAAGTGCCAATTACATTACATTCCATGATTTTAAAACCGCTTTATTTTACTTCGCTACTTTGGCCAATGGCCATTATTTATCAAGTCAGAAGACAAAATCAATCAAACTAGTGAATGTATGACATACTTATTGAAGCATCACAGTTATTAAACTCCCCTTTTTCCGTTTGGCACGGCGTCAAGGCAGATGCGAGGCATAGTTTCCAGATAACGGTTAAGTTGCTAACTTTTCACATTTCCTCGGAAGCGTGTCCCCTGGCAATGTCGACATTGTCGCGCGTTGTGAATTTGTTATCCGCCTCGCGATTAACGAGATGCATGTACTCAACTTTGTTTAACAGATGATACAATTTAATCGTACTTCTCGCCGCAGCATAAGTTAAATCGTTAACGCTACACGATGATAGTGGCTTTAAACATTAATTTCCATAGTAACATTATAATTACCCCGGTCATTACTTACGCTAAAAGCTATTTATTTTGCATAATGGTGTTTGGGTGAGCGCAACAATGGTGAGTCGCAATGCGGCGGTGCACGGCGTGGAGATATGGCTGTGGCGGCGGGCTCGTTGCCCGTGAATCGCCAAACTTGACCACGCTGCGCCCTTTGTTAGCTCGCTCTGGGCGCGTGCCTCCTATCTACTACTGCTCACTAAAATTATCCACGATATGAATCCGGGAACTTAACGACCATTCACATTACATTATGACTCTAATATTTTATAAAGAAATATTCATGTAGTCTCCACTGTTATTCCTAAATTTGTGAATGTTGTCGGGAATATAAAAAGCCGTAGTAAAAATCAGAAACGTTTATGACACGCTTTCAGTTCTGCTGACAGTCGTTACTGGGTCGGCTCGTCAGCGGAAAGGTTCGTGCGTCTGTGGCTGCGGGCGACCGGAACTTGGTAGGTTCTGTCACGTCATTTGCGCGAGAGAATAGGCACCCCATTTTTTTCGTGCAGGACGGGACAAGAACGCTTACTCGTCGAGATAAAAATGTCACTTTCTCATCGAGCTTTTTGCTATCTCTTGACGTTTTTACCAAACTTATTTGTTACTGTCACTATTATACGTGGTTTGGGTTAACATGCTTTTTGTTGGGCTTTCTAAACTAAATTGGTTACTAAGTACATTAATACAAAGAGAATCAAAGAGTCACAAGGATCAATAGAAAAGAACAACAAAATCAATCTGTTAATACTAGACGAAGTAGTTCAATATTTCAGTAGGACAATGCTGTGCTGTTGTTATATTACATGACTTGACACTATCGTAACCTCTATTAAGTTTTAATGTGAGCTAAGCGTAGAACCGGGTGATTGAGTATAAGATGAATATTGGTTAGCGTGTCGGATTATATTAATAACGGTAACCTTTAGTGACCTAAAACTTTCTCCTGTTTCGCGACGCCAGCGCCGATGCAGGTTGCATTGATCATTAATCACGTTAATGATGTCAAATGAATTAAACATTAGTTCGTTGGCGGCTTCAGACCAAAACCTTCACTATCCAATTAATGTTGACTGCTAGAGGTATTACGTCGTAGCTCATTTGTAGCATGCAAAGTGATGTAGGAACAAAGAGTAACGAGCCATTGAGTGCGCCATGCTAGGTATCCGTGCTGGTGACCAAATACGGTACCTTGCAGTTGACGCAACACGCAAGTAGAGGATGTCGGTCGAGAATTCGACAGACTAGAACTTTTTTTATTTTTTTTTATTTGATATGGACTTGCTCTTGACTCTAGTCTAGGTCAAAGGTGACAGAGACAAAGTCGACGATGGAGCGAGCTTATCCAGAAGAAGCCTGTTCACTCTCACTTTGAAGAGATTCAGAATAAAACTAGGCCGTACTCCAGTAAGTGCTTGATGAAATGGTCAAGTTGTGTCTACCAGACTACTGTCAAATCATCAGCCACCAGTACGATACTGAAATGACAAAGAAAACCGGCCATAAATAAGGTTGGCAAGAATTAAAAACGATAGCGTAAGACTAACAACAATAAAAGTATCACGTAACACGGAGAACTTAGACTCAGCAATAAATGGACTGAACAAACAGATAGGAACTGAACTGGGTTACTCCAAGTATCTAATCCTTCTTTACGCGTTCGTCCGTCACACGGCACATCAAAATGAAGCCCACTCGTGGGTGACGTCACGACACATGAAAGAACAGAATCATGACACTATTAGGATAAGCGAGGCCGCGGCCGCTCCTGTGGGACGACGTTATAATCTAGTCTTGAATAAGTAGGCACTTGCCCCGCACTTACATCGACTCTCATGAATTCTTATATCTCGAATAAAACTTATTTTATGGACTATTTCGCGACTTTCGGGTAAATTATGTTTTCCCAGCGATTCCAAATATGATGCCTACGAGTGTGTTATGATGTCGAATTTTGATGAGATATTTTTCTGCGACAAACTGTAATAGAGTTTTCCTATAGACCTTACAGGAAAATAGCTAAATATTAAACTCATATTTGGAAAGTTACGTTGGTTTTTACTTAGCCAACTGCTGTAGAATCACCAAGCTCAGTGCGTATCCGTGTAAAAACGTGCGCATTTCGCAAATTTCTGTATGCCACAGTGCACTTCCAAAACCACAGTAACCTACATTTGTAGCACCATTTGCTCAACAAATTCGCGCACTTCCTTCCCCAACATGGTCATGGCATACACAACAAAGAACCATTGACTCCACCATAAGCCTTGCCTTGTATCCATAAAACACGCATCTATTAATTAATATTCAAATAACTAACAATCTGTGTTCGGCGAATTGCATATGAATTCTATATGGATTTGTTGTAGCTCATGCATTTTATAGTAGGTGGTGTACGAGGAAAACTGCTCATTGTTAAGTCTAGCAGACTTATGTGCACCTACTTCACAATTCTACTGACATACCTGTATTTTAAGCACGTCGCCTACATACGTACTGCCTTATTAATAGTACTACGCTATTATTTGGTACAAAAGGAAGCGCACTTGCCTTATAGGTACCTACTACATACTCGAAACAATAAAAGCAATGTATATATGTATACACATCTATACATTAGCGGATACGTATTTAGATAGAGTCCTTGCTGAGAGGGTTAATAAAACATTACGTAAATGGAGGCCCATCAACGAGATTAGGGCAAAAATAACTGCATGTTATTTTTAAGCAAAACCCTTTTATTCAATTTACACGTTCAATCTATGAATATATTATTGTGCATAGATTGAACGTATAACACAGTGAATGATTTTTTTTTTCGTTAGTTAGCGAATGATAAGAAATTAATATCCAATCAATTCAAAATGTAAACAAAAACTAGCTGCATAAAAAGCAATAAAACGAACAGAACTGCCGTACTATGCTAACGAATGGTAAATTAGCTTACGGTTTTATAGCTGGTTAGGAGATAGCTAATGCGTTGTCAGGCATTCGATGATTTTATGTTTGTATTAAATATTTTATTATCATAAGCTATCAAGCGAGACTTACGTGTAGCCGGTTCAAAAGTTTATAGTCACGAAAGAGAAATTAAACATTTAATTCCGCCAGGTAAGGTCCAGCTGTACTGTTCTATAATATTTAAGACCTTTTTGCGTTCAGCCTACTTTAAGCACCTTCTAGTTTAACGAGCCCCATGTACAAACTGCACATTACGGTAATGGGCACAGATGGAATAATTTGCTAACGGTCCATGAAATATGATGTTCCAGCTAGTCACATCACTTCGCGGTCGTCGTGTAATAATGTGGCCTAGTTGCGTTGATTTGCTCAAATTGCTCATACTTAAAGCGTATATTGTACACATTTGTGCGACCTAGTAATATGAACTTCAAAATTGTCACACAGATTTGACCTCTAGACACGTGCTAGATGTTACTGGAAATAGTTGAATATTTTTGTGTCATAAAAAGTACATTAGACATTGTTGTATAGTTGACACGCCTTTTATGACTATTTTATTTCAGTAAAATGAAGCGAGTGCGTTTATTTTCTGTCATGCTCGACAAGTTCGTGGTGTTGCCTGTCGCGAATCAATTATGCAGCAGATAAACAAGTCGCGGTCGCAGCGGCCATGGACTTCCATGTTAATTAAGTTCAGTTCTGTTTCCTTATGGATACTTCTTAGAATGTCTCCATTTCAAGTTGCTTGGGCGCACTCGAGGCTCGTAATCATCGACTGCCGATCGGAAACAAAATTAATCGACAACTACGCTTCCACTGAAAAATGTAAACTGTTTCAAACTGTAAAATACTTGTTTATAAACTACAGCGATATGCAAAGTGTGAATAAAGATAGTACATATCAAATGAAAAACGACACTGTCAGACCGAAAAAGTGCTTCAGTTCCGTAGTTGAAACTGAAATATATGCGAAACCATCTGTGTTGTTTGTTCCCAGTGTTTTATTTACTGCCTTTGATTTTCCAAATATTTATGAGTTTGTATTTGAAGTTTCATATTTTAGAGAGCATGTAAAATATTGGTTTAGATTGATGTACGTTATTTGTATGATATCAGTGAGTTGGTATCAGAATGACTAGATCGCAAATGACCACGTTACGTCGCTCTTAGTCCAAATCTCAAAATGTCTAAATTCATATAGTTATACGTGGACCCAAATTAGTATAGTTACACGTGGACCGCTTTATTGGAAGGGTGCTGTCATGTAAGAGGCCTCATTAATAGATCAAAGGCTCGTATTGCACGATTCATAATGCGAAGCATTAGAGAGTGCTTTCTAGAATATTATAAGCCTTGAATATGTCAGACAGAATCGAGTTCAATGCTTGAGTATTGTCGAGACATTATACGGGCTTTAAATTGGCAGTTAACAAAGAGCAGCTTTGCGGCATTTGAAACTATAATAGAAATCATTCCGATTTTGCAAGAATAAAACCTTTTTACTACTTTTCGAATAATTAATCATTAATTGAATACTTCTTTATGTTGAAAGCCTTAGACATGACTCAGCTATGAGTAAAGATGACATGGCCGATGTCTAGGGCGGGTGGAGTCACCCTATGACCGTATCGCCATGTACAACTAAAATATGAAAACTCTCAATTTTCATAGTAACTAACGTGTACTAAATTTGTAAGAAGCGGTGCCAATTTGCCAAATCAACGGTTCACAAGTTTAGAGAACAACTCGGTCTAGGTGGCCTAATTTAAACGAGCTCTTAACATCTGGCAGTGCTGCCAAACGTTGCAGACTAAGTGATAAACACAACTATACACGATAAAATCGTACGCTTCTAGACTTACTTCTTCACTGAGATTTTATGTTGGTTGTCATATAAGCTCAACTACTGTTGACCGGTACCTATACAGGATCAAATTAAATTAAATAGCGAAAGTCAGCAGACGTGATGGGTGTCAATATCTAAACATGATAGAACAAAATTTATTTTGCGATAATCCAAAGACGGAGCGTTTATTTACCAAGCGTAGTTTTTACGATGCTTCTGGTGCTGGTTGCTACAACAAACGATTCTAACGAACGATACGACCCAAATGCTGTCAGTCTCTTCTGTAAAATGCTCACCTTGAAAACTTAGATGAAGTGAGTTTGAAGTAAAAAAATATCGTTTCATTTCAGAAAAAAAAAAACATTTTAAGTTCTTTTAGGAGGAAATAGAACATTCCAGAAAGCAGTGTCTCTTTGGTGTCTGTACTAATGAAAAAATCATAGTATCACTTCAGTCAGTTACCTATAGCCTATAGCAATTAATTAACTGACCCACCTATGCGGTTAAGATTATTTAGAATACGAATCGATAGAATTTTATACTTCTTTTATTTATTTGAGCAAAGTAAATAAAACATAAAATAATTATAAAATTCACCACAAAAAAGTGCCACCAGAAAAAGTGAGCTGTCAACTTTATCAATCCTAGCATCAGATGGAATGAACAACTCACTTCAAGCTAATTTCACTTAAGTTTCCACGGTGAGATTTTTACCGAATAAATAAGACTGATCTATATGAAAACTATTTTAAACATTATCAGCGTGAAAGCTCTAATTTTCGTTCGTTTTGCGGGCGTCACGATATCCAATAATTTTCACATAATCGACCAATATTGCATTTGATTATGTTTAAAATTGCAATTAGATACAAAAGTGATTATAGAATATGCAATTTTAAATGTTATGGATTTCCGCTTTTATCTGTGGTTGAGATTACATCAGTAATCATACCGACGGTTCACAAATTAAATGCACAAGTAAGTAGTTGAAAATGTTCTAAGCCAGAGTCAAAGATTTTATTATAGGGCGAAATATGTTCAAAGGAATTTCAGGGAGCTGCCTAAATTAGACTTATCGGCTTAGCCCTTTCTTAGTCTAACAAATCCCTACTTAGCAATTTCTTGTTATTTTGTTAACATCTTTGGGTCATTTACATTATTGTAACTGAATAAGAATAAATTACTTTTTAAGACCTAAGTCTACAGGGTGAAATTGAATTCATGGGCATACTTTTAAGAGGTCATTGTAATCATCATTATGAACAACTTTTACTATGAGGACCAAACCTGAAATCGCGAAAAAAATTCAGCTCTTCCCTACATTTTTACGAGTTATGTGAACATAAAATGCAAGGAACAGCTGATTTTTTTTTCGCGATTTTAGGTTTAGTCCCATAGTAAAAGTTGTTCATAATGATGATTACAATGACCCCTTAAAAGGATGCCTATGAATTTAATTCTAGGTGGGTAGGAGCTTCTCTTACTATAGGTACTTCCCACCACAAAAACAACAACCAAACCGCTACATAATTATAGTAAAGTAGGTAATTAAATCACCATTATGTTCATGTTTAACAGAAAACTTCTCTTCATCTAAAATTAGCAGGCTTTAAGTATAGCGGAAAGAGATACAGATCACATTTTATAGCATTGCTGATGTATATCTATCGCTCGGATACAGTTCTTGATGATGATTGCTCGCTCTCGACTTGACGTATAATAAATAACAACTAATTTATGATCTGACGTCTATAATATCACGTGTGTATATTCGTTACAATATATATTTTCTGTTCTGTAGAAATCATAAGTCCATCGAGAGGAGGGTTGACAATTTGACACGCTTTCAATTCCTTTGTAGGTACCTATATTTATCTGTCTTACACAATAACTTTGCTGACTTATTTAGATATTATGTTCTAGAAACTTATCAAGTCTATTTTAGGCATGGCTTTTGTCGCCTGTTCAAATATTTTCGGTACAAAATGCTCTAAACTCAATAATCACGTTGCCGCCGCTGGCCAGGAATAGTGGTCTGCAAAGGTTAAGTTTAATCTGATTTTGGCTTTAACAATGCACTGGGGAGCAGTAGACCGACAATTGCGGCGATACAAACTTTTAGCCTTCCAGGGGACATATTTATATAGCAAGTGACCGTGAACGAGACTAGGACCGTTTTTGGAAATAACTTATTACAAGAAATATCCGGGCCATATTTTTCCCAACTTCCAATTTGGGCTCAATTACACTCCTCGCTTAACTTGTTAGTACACCGGGGTTAGGTATCGTTTGTTTTACTCATTCTTGCCTCTGTTCCTTGAGCGTATAGTTGTTAAGAATTTTACTCTGAGTATTTACAAATGGATACCTTTATTTGTCTTTACTTATTCAAAGTTAAACAATGTTCATAAATGTTGCTTGTTTTAAATCTCGGATGTGTCGATCTAACAATGTCAGCAAAAAAGCAACGTTTTATGTGATGTCGGCGCAGTCTCGTTCACGTGTCGTTGGGATGTAAATCGATCGTGTCTGATGGAACCTATGGGCGAAATGAATTATACACCGGGTCCGGGGGCGCATGGCGCGGCGCTGACCGGCGGCGATGCGACGCGACGTCGCACCGCATGCGAAATGTTCCAATACATCGCCATTAAATAAATTCATTCGCACGTCCCTTGTTGTTATTATTTTAATATCTGTCCTAAAGTTGATTAACGTTCGCTATATTTTATAGCTACTTGCATGAGTGCACGATATTGCGCAAGCGACTTCAGATTTCAGATGCACGGTACTTAGCAGCTAGGCTGTGTGTCTTGAACACGCTTTATTTATAAATAAAGCACAAGACGTTAATGTGGTCCATCAGTAATTGATATGCATATTTATCGTGACTGTGTGAGATAGAAAAAACGAAAGCAGGGGTCTAACAAGCTCTGTGACGATGTGTGGGAGCGGGACCATGCGCGGGCGTCGTGTGGGCGTCGTAGCGAGTAATGATATTACACCTAATAGAAAAATTATAATAGTTCCATGTTTAAAAGACTTGCTTTATTGACAAGCTTTATCACGGTTTAGTAACATGCAGCTCAATTAGTTATGTTTATCTTGTTAATTTAAACTCCAACTCTCCCCAGTTTAAATCTGTTGGTATTAATTTTCGCCAAGTAGGTATATTCGATGATATAGGTAAGTATCGTTTCCCGGATATAGCGCTATTATTGTTTTAACACGAGTGCTATATTTCAAGTCAGTATGTTTATCTTAAGAAATGCTTCCCTCGTCTATTTGTGAAAACAAAATTGTTTGAAGAAGCAAACGAGCAAAATATTTGACGGCGATGGACGAAGATTTCAATGAAAACAAAATAAACATTTGGTGTGAACTTGGATGCTGAATTGCTGATGGTTCATCGTTGTGTCTAGCAGTCAGATTGCCAAATCCGTTGTGACTTACACAAATGTTGACTCAACTTGGTTACAAAGTGACTAAGCGGCACTTTCACTTCAATGGACGAACAGTCTATGTAATTATGATATGTGCGTGTTAGTTTTACTTTCTATACAGTCTATATTCGTGGTTCAACTTAATACGAAATAATACAAAAGGTCACTTACCATTTTATTATGTACCACAGCCAACGCATGTCATTCGGCAACCGTGCTTATTAATACCTAAAATGAAAAAAAAAGATTAGGTAATGATGACTGGATTTGGTAAACTAGGATTAAAATATGACTAACAGACGGTGAATCACGAAAATTAGGTACCTATAGTAGTGTCGGGCTGTGCTGAGTACAGCCAGTTTCCCAGAACGTGGCGACTCGAACGGAAGTCGCGCTACTGACTCAGACAAATCGACTTACATCGCTATTTTATTATTTTTCGAATGGTGGCGTTAAATTTCACACAGCTATTTTAACAAGTGTTTTGTTTTACTTCTCTAGAAATAAATGAATTTTCATATGTTTGGAAAACTCAACTTAAACAACTGTAATAGCGTGGTAATAGGTTTTTTTATGGAGGTTATTTATTCAACGATTCAACCTCATGTTGTTACTCACCGCGTCCAATAGATGGCGATAGTGGGACGAATAGAATTGTTTAGAAATAAAGAAAACAATGAACGACAAAGAATTTACTAAGGAATAAAATAAAATGTTATTTAATTTAATTAAGACCTACATAAAAATGAGAGCAATAAACATGTTTAGAAAGGAAGAATGCAGTTTCGCAAAGAATGTAGCAAGTAATAAAAATTAAACAAATATGTTGCTTAATAACAATAAACAAGTTGTCACGCAAACAGATTCTAAAACTGAATAATGAAACAAGCAAAGTTATCTCATGTAAAATGTACATCAGACAATACTTAACACGAATGCATTCCCACAATGTCTAATTTTATTTTTCAACGCAAAAAGAACTACAAAATATGCTGATGTGAGATTTTTATTTAATTTAAAATGCGGGGTCAAAGCGCGGTTTATTGTTCATTTTGAGGGACGTAGGTACCAACGCGTTAAAATATTCAGGTAGTTTGCGTTATGGTCTGACCTTTGTTCAGAAGGGCTGACGTGCAGGATCAACCCTGTTGGCATGACAGGTGTACGTTATACATATGCCGCGTCGGCACTCGCAACTGTTTTTATTTTAAACTTTTTATACTGAGACCAGCTTCGTCTGGAAAAGTAATAAAAATACAAGGTTTTTTTGCTGATAAGTATATTTTATTTTTATAGCGCAATTTTTACAACCTTCTTCGGAGTTCTTGTATTGAGACAAGATAATTTAGACGAGTTTTATATCTTAATATAAAATTACCAATTTAATTTTAAAAGTATTGAACCTAATTATATTAAGCGTATTTAAACATTAACTACACGATGATACATTTTTAATTTAGTTTTCAGCCAGACCCCACAAAAGGTCAATTACCTACGTCGTCCGTGGCTGAGTGTTCTATTACACTTGGTTACCTTGGTACCCGCAGAGGTGTAACGTAGGGTGGTCACACAACTCCGGTAAGAAACCCAACCCTTTTCCCTTTTTTTCGTATTGCACTCCGTCCCGGCCACTGGACCGCAAAGCGTGTTTTTTAAACCAAATTCTCGTTGTACCTACCCATCCAGATTATATTGCGCCCTCTTTATGATTCTGGCCCCGATCGCTCTCTTCGAAAACTAATTGAAGATAACAAGCTTGTTTTTTCGCCTCTCCACTTGTTCATTTTGGAATCGCGGCCGATCGAGTACGATATTGTTTTCTTTAGCAGAGTTTTCTTATATAAAACTGAGCAAGAAATTCTCAACTGTGGAACAGTGGGGTGTTTTATTATATAGGTACCTATCTACATTGCAATAGTTTTATGACAGCGATATTATTATACTCCTGAAATTCTGGGCTTTGAATTATCTGTAGGTACCAGAGCTTACAACAGAATAGCAAGTTTAGATTATACAATGTGGAAAAGACAATACGACAATAAATGAAAACATTGGAAACACTTATGTATAACTAGCTGCGCCCCGCGGTTTCACCCGCGTACATGTCGATCCCGTGGGAATATCGGGATAAAAGGTAGCCTATGTCCTTTCCCGGGACTCAAACTATCTATATACCAAATTTCATCTAAATCGGTTCAGCGGTTTGAGCGTGAAGAAGTAACAAACATATAAACACACACACACACACACACACTCACAAACTTTCGCCTTTATAATATTAGTGTGATAAGAGTATTTTGCAACTATAAAATAAATCCTAACACGAAATTAAATAAGTGATTATTCAAACAAACTAAATAGTAGTGATGGGCCGACTATGGGTTTTGCCAATCTTTGACTAAACTATTGGATATATTTGATTGGATTTTCGTATGCGCATTAGGTATACGCAGTTTAATTTATTGTCGTGTTGTCTTCTCCACCTTGTACGCCTGTGGCTCAGTTCACCCACCTAATTGGCTTTGTTTTGGAATTTCCATTTGGGATTATTCATTTAAGTATCTCATGTCTTTGAGCGTCGCGACTGTTTATTCGGGCACCACATTTGGCCAAAATGACGTTCATAAAGAACCTTGGCTGGTACACAATCAGGTCTGCTCTGGATAAGTTCTCGTCTTCAAGAGACTGCAATATCATAATTACTCAGTATTGATTTGATGCTAACCCAGCAACGTCAATAACTGCACGTATAGGTAAATAATGTAAGGTGTAGGTGTAGGTCACTGTAATACAAACGTTCTCAGTCTCGCTGTAAATTGTTTCTGAATCGGTCCCGGAATCTATAAATCACAGCTCCAATCAATTCCAACATCAAACATTGATTTGGTCACAGTTACGAGGGCGACTGCCGACGAGACGCGGCGGCCATCACGTCTTAACATGCGTGACCATCCACCGAGCCTTTCATAAAATATCAATAAGAAATTTCATGCAAACAATTTTACTTATCATTCAGCAAACGTTTAAAGCTACTTATACATTTCGTATTTGCATTCAAAACAGCATCTTATTTATTCTTAAAGAACACTTTAACTGCAAATAGAAACTTTGAAGTCAAAAAACTTAAAATTCATTATATTTTTCTATTCTCAAACCGAACTACTAAGAAACCATACATAACTTAAAATTGTTTTAGATAATAGAGCGCAGGTTAGAAAAAGAAAGCAACTTTCCATTCCACTAAATACAATGTCAAATGAAAACGTTTATCTTTATGAAAGGTTAAAGTTACAGCAAACAATAATCAATAAGTTGGCTCGTGAGCCGGTCGACGACCGAATAATTTTGGCGTGAATTATCGTCACGATAGCGTGTGGATTTTGGAAAACGACCGCAACCTTAGGTCAACCACCCGCAAGTTCTGATTTTGTTACACTAACTTTGAGTAAACGAAAACAATTCAAGTTATTTTTGGATCAATCACTTCAAGGAACTTTCAAGACCACTTAATTCAATTCGTTAGAACTGAAATCAACTTATTGGCATGACGAATCTTTCAGATACGCCAAAAATTCCTTTGATAGGTAAAAATTGCTTTTCGCTTTCTATTTTCATAAAGCTATTGCATGAAAGATACAGGTACCTACCGCACTTTAAAAAATACCAATTAAGTTTCGTAATGTTGTTGTAAAGAGCGTTCCATGTTACATCCAAGTCCTTTGCTGGGGGTTACAAGTACCATCAAGTTGTATAAACAAGGCTCGCACAGTCGCCGCATGCAGCGGGCGGACCACTTCTCGGGCGACACCATTATCTGTCAACTATGATTTCCTACATGGAGCACAACCGAAAGTCTACATTTTGTTGTTATTGGGCCATTCACTCGAACCTCTGATACACTTCGGACCGGACAATCGGTTTTCCGAACAAGTTTTATGCCTTAATTCGAGTCTATTATTGACAATGGGCCTCTCTGCGTGTGTTGGGTGGGGTGTTGTGGGTTTTGTACAAAGTAAATACCTGTTCCTGCCCACTTAGTGGCAATTGTGTCCGAAAAAATACAAGTTCAAAAGAAAAAAAAACAATGTTACTATTGAGAACACTAGGGAACCTGGAATGTAGCTCTCTTCGTACACTTTTAACATTTGTGTTTGAGGATAGTTCACATAGTAGGCAATTAAAAACTTAACGTCCACTTCACTCCAAGTAATCTTCAACTTCATTAGATAATTTAAGCTCAAAAATAACAACACCGATTGCTTATTTTAGAACAAAATTGACCTTTTAAAGACAATGAACACTTAGTAATTTTGTGTAATTAAATACACGTTATTGTGGACTTCGTTATTTGCCAAGTAGCCTTACTTGCAGACACAAATACTCAAAGTATATTAATTAATAAAAGGGAAATACCTCAACAGATACTGTAAGGACATACTTCAATGTAATTCCGCGATAATGATAGAGTACCGAATTATTTGCTTGTCAATGTTATCTAAAGCATCTGGAAGTTAATATAAATGTGTAGTACACTATCGAGATTGTAGATTTTATTGTCCGTTAATAAACAGTGAGCAGAAACGCTTTGGACTGATAGTGAGATAAGTGAACGGGCGGACAATTCGGCGGCGCAAGCCACAAGAGGCTAGCGAAATTCATTAGCCGTGTCTCGTGAACACTACGCATGCATTTGAACCAAAAGTCCGAAGACATGTGACATCTGCCAAACCGTACTGGGCCCGGGTGGTGGATTACGGCCCACTCCTTCTCATAGAAAGGAGGCCTATGCCCTAGCAGTGGGAACATTGTGTATTAAGAGTTGTTTATGCATGAACCCTAACTAATATTATACGAGGCGAAAATGAGTTTGTTGGTTTGTTACTCTATCGTGCAAAAATAGCTAGACGGATTTGAATGAAATTTGGCACACAGATAGACCATGACCGGAGTAAGGACATTGGCTATTTTCCATCCTGGATCGCGTACGAAGTCGCGCGTAACAGCTAGTAGTCTATAAGAATTACTTGGAATTTGATAGCGTTAATTTAATAGTACACAGTCAACTCACGAATACTTCGTATTACGAATTCAATAACGAATAGTCTTACCTAATTGAGACAGCGAGACGGTGATCGCAACATCGAATGAATGATGAATGAGACCGACTGGCCAATATTGTACACTATATTCAATTTAAACTGATCACTGCTATTTTTGTTGTCAATAACATAATTTTAAATAGTTTTCCTGTTACAGGATAATTGTATCGATTTTAAACAACAAATTAATTAATGAGATTAGCCTTAATTAATTTCTCGAACATGAGCATTTCTCTTATCGTTTACGATCAACTATTTAATCAAGATTTTCCTATCTTTCGCGTACAAATTGCGGCACACGCATAGCTAGTTGCCGTTTGCAGTCCAAGGTTAATGCAGAAATCGGCGCGGGCGCAGGCGGGTGCGATACGTCACGAGTTGCACAACCCACGCGTCTTGTCAAGACTAACTGACCGCCAGCCAAATTAATTACTAACTAACGTTTTAGACAGATTACAATGATGAAACACTGTGTTTTAGCTAAATATTAAACAGCTTTTTGAACTTTAACCGCTACATTTATGCAATAACTGCAATAAGTTTAATTAGAGAGTTTTGATAATTTGATTATCTATAGAAACATATTATTATTATTGACAGTTCTGTTAGATTTAGTAATAAGTAACAGTTGCATTTCGATTGCAGTTTTATGCAACGTGCCGGTGTTTGCTAAATCGGTTGAAGTAATAAATTACCCAGCTATCATAATTCTTACATAACTTTTAATGCAGGGAATGAGCACAGCGTGGTAATTTTCTTTTACTTCAGAAACTAGATCTTAATATTAGATTTTCACTACGGTAATGGGACGTTTATGCAGATTTAGTTCGTGAACGTTTTGCTCGAGTTATGAACGAGCGTCCTAGATTTGCTTCTGTAATCATCTGGTGTCGGGGTGCGCACGGTGCGGGCGGCGCGGCGCGGGCGACATATAGTGCGCTGCCCGCGCGACCCGACCCGTCCACGTTTCCTCGGAACCGTCTAACTACCGCTAACGGCGCCTCCATTCCTATGTAAATCCTGGTGCCGCATCCGACGCCAGATAATACAGCTACGATTTGCATGTCCCCTTGCCCTTTGTGGTCGCACAACCGGGACTCGGCCGCCGCCACCCTCCAGAATGGGTATCGATTGTCGAACAGGTCCTGCAGAGCGTCACATGAATAACAAGCATCCTCTATTAGACAATGGTTTATCGAACAAGATGTAGTGATTTGCCATTCATTGAAGCATCGGTAACAACAACCCACTGACGGCTCGGTGCGTAGAGGACACAGAAGACACTGTCAGACGTATCGTGACTTGAATAATTTAATCCGGAGCACCTCCGTATCCTCGGAACATTTGTTACCCGATATATTTCATATTAATTAAATTAATTAGTTAAAATTCAATACGTGTATCTAATTCACAATGTAATTAATTTTGTGTGCGAGCCCTTGTTTATTAAGTTAGGAAAACTGCCCTCGTAACGTAAGTATGACTACTGAACTAAAATTAACTAATTACGGGTATGAAACTGAATAATTAACCAGTCCGTGTAAAGATCAGCTCATACAAACTGAATTAGTCGGTATCGGTATCACTTTATTCGCGTGTTTCAAACTCAAACTCAAACTCAAACTCAAAGCATTTATTTCAATTAAACCATTTACAGGCACTTTTGAATTGTCAAGAAGTCAGTCAGTCAGAAAAAAATGAAGCTAGTTGCCCATTCCAAAGCGTAGGTACCTATGGAGAAGAACGGGCAAGAAACTCCATGGACACTCTTTTAAATCAAAATAATGTGGTTACAAAGTCTTCGTTACATCATTCATGTTAAAAATTATACATGTGAGAACGATGCAGAACGTTAAAAGCGTCCATAATGAAAAGATGAGAAAAAACAACAATTCAAATAATAAATTAAAATAAGCCATGGCAGCAAAGAGATGACCAGTCCCTACTGACGGCGCCCGTTCACGAACATGACGCATGCATCAGCACCATTCAGCTCAACCATTTTGAAGGGAGCTAAATGATCCAACACATGCGCCACCATCAGCGAGACATTTGAGTGAGCATGACATACTCTCAGCCGCCAGAGCACATTCAAGTCAATGAAAGACGTACCCAGTAAATGGTAGCTTTATAGTGTGTACATAGTACTCACACATGTGTTATGCAATTATACAATACTAGGAGATTGAATTTATACAATGCAAAGATAGACTTACAATCTTCAGCAGCTCCAACAGTATTTTCAAGTGTTAATCAATTAGTTGTGGTTGTGGAGCAGGACCAGCATTGAGCCAGGCATTTTTATCCGCGATGTAATCCCCTAACTTATAATATGCCTGCCTGCATAGTGTGCGTTTAATACAAGACTTGAATTTTGTCTCATTCAGTTGAAGAATGTGGGGAGGTATTTTATTATAACATTTTAAACAGTACCCCATAAAAGATGAGTCTACTTTAGCTAGTCTGAAACCTGGTTGAACTAATAGGTCCCTATTTCTAGTACTATAATTATGTCTTTCACCTCTTTTACTAAAAAGATGTAAATTTTTCCTTACATACATGATGTTTTCATAGATATATTGACAAGGTACCGTCATGATGTTAATTTCCTTAAACCGTTCCCTTAGAGAATCGCGCCTGCGAAGATTATATATGGCTCTGATGGCTCTTTTCTGCAGAATAAAAATAGAATCGATGTCTGCAGCCCGTCCCCAAAGTAAAATACCGTAAGACATGATACTATGAAAGTAACTAAAATAGACCAGTCTCGCGGTATCTACATCAGTAAACTGACGGATTTTTCTGACAGCATAAGCAGCTGAACTTAGCCGTCCTGCAAGAGATGTTAAATGAGGACCCCATTGTAGCCTTGAGTCGAGCGTGATTCCTAGGAAAACCGTTGTATCGACGAATTCTAGTTTCTCTTGATTCAATATTATCTCGCAATCACTACCTTTGACATTTGGTAAAGAAAATCTTATGCACTTAGTTTTTTTTCCATTTAATACTAAATTATTAGCAGTGAACCAATTTTGGACCTGCAGTAGGGCGTTATTTACGTCGTCAAAATTTATAGCACGTCTATTTACCTTAAAAATTAAAGAAGTGTCATCAGCAAATAACACCATTTGTGGTTGGTTTTTTATTAAATGGAGTAGATCATTTATATACACTAAAAAGAGGAAAGGACCCAAAATCGAGCCTTGTGGCACACCCATTTTTACTGTTAAGCCATGTGAATTGACACCATTTATTTGAACTTGCTGTTGTCTATCATTTAAATAAGAACTAACTAAACTGAGCGCAAGTTTTCCAAGTCCGTAATGCTCAAGTTTCAAAAGCAAGGTTTCGTGATCGACGCAATCAAATGCCTTGGAGAGGTCACAAAAGATTCCTATGGCGTCTTGAGCCTCTTCCCACGCGTTAAAAATGTGTTTTAATAAGGTTACACCGGCGTCGGTCGTACAACGTCCTTTGGTAAAACCATACTGTTGATCGTGAAGGATTTTATTCGTGTTAAAATGATTGAGCATCTGATTAAGCATTATCTTTTCAAACACCTTGCTGAAAACCGGCAACACGGATACGGGTCTATAATTATTGGTGTCTTTACTATCCCCGGATTTGTAAAGTGGTATTACCTTACTATATTTCATTAGATCGGGGAAGACTCCTTGATCTACACAAGAATTAAATACTAAGGCTAAGTAAGGCGCAATAGTCTCAATTATGGAGGTACACACTTTAATAGACATTCCCCAAAGATCTTCGGTCAATTTGATTTTAATTTGCTTAAAAGCTTTTATTACTACTGCAGGGTTAATATGTTTAAATTGAAATTCAACCGGGCAGGCTTGAACGTTCGCTCTTAATAAATCAATTGATACGTCGGGTGAGGAATTTAAGGCTTCCGTCGTTTTTGATGGTATATTAGTAAAGAAATTTACAAATTCTTGAGCTACTTCTAAGTTAGAGCTTATGGCACCACGTGAAGTCTCCAACGTGTAATCAGTGTTTCGTTTTTTATTCCTACTAGTTTCGTTATTTATAATTTTCCAAACCGTTTTTATTCTATTTTCTGCCGATTCGATTTTGTTGCTAATGTACCGGGCTTTGGCTATTTTGCAAGTATTTCTAAAAATTTTGGAATATGTAGCAACATACTTGCTGAAAGTAACAGTATTAATGTAAGGCTTAAGGCCATACAGCTCGAACAGTCTTTCCCTACTTATCCTAATACCTCTAGTCGCCCAGTCACTAAATATAAAATTAGGGCAAATGTTTTTTGTTTTCTTTTCAAAAGTTTTATTGAATTGAGTCTGAACTACTGAAAAGAAATCCTCGTACAATTTATTTGCATCATCCATATCATGGCCCAGATCATTTAACTTATTATTTAGGGTACTATTGAATATTTTTAGTTTACCAGTCGTTATTGGTCTAAATTGTATTTGCACTTTTTGCAAAGGTGTTTTAAAGTTAAAAGTTACCGTTTGTCCACTATGATCAGACGGCAGATAATTTACGATGGCTTTATCTAAATAATCACAATCGCAAAAGACATTATCGATACAAGTTGCAGAAGTTGGAGTTACTCTAGTCGGTTCTGTAAAAACATTAGATAAATTGAACGATTTGAAAAGGCTTAATAATCTACAGCTATTCGAATTATTTTCCAAAATATTAATATTAAAATCACCACAAATAATTGCGGCTTTGTTATTAGATGCCAGTTTCGCAAGGACGTCTTCCATTATTGACTCAAATACAGAAAAGTTCTGATAATTAGGGGGTCTGTAAACGCACACTACAACATGCTTATCTAGCTCAACACAAGACAGTTCGATGCAATGTTCAATTGATAAATCCACTATGTCATTTCGTTGCTTGGATTTTAAACAATTTTTTATCAAGATTAGGGAACCTCCACGCAGCATAGATTTACGGTTAAAACAACTGCCCACACTATAATTCTCATAATTAATTAACATTTGGAAATCCTTTAACCAATGTTCAGTAAAACAAACAATATCAAACTTTGTTTTTTCTAAAAACATTTCAATTTCTAATAATTTGGAAGAAATGCCTTGAATATTTTGATGAAATAATTTCAAGGCATTCTGCTGATCTCCTTTTTGATATTTACTTATTTTAGAGCAAGAAGATACCTTGTTGATGTTAGGTATAAGAATATTATTACTGGTACCTTCTGTTGTCTTACAAACTAGTTTAAATTATTATCCGGAGTTAATCCTAAGACTTCAATGTCATCACCAGGCAGTGAACTCATAGTGCGTGAGGGAAATGGAACCTCCTTCGTACAATTTGTATAAATATTTATAGCATTTAAGCTACATTCATTTAGACAAACCACCTTATTATTAGTATTATTACTAACTGTTGTGGTGTTAATAATACAAGACTTCGACATAATACTTATGTCTGTGTTTATATAAAAAGCTAATAGTCTTGCTATTATGTGTCTAAAACTAACAGGCAGATACACAGTACCCCTAGTCGACTTTAAACTTTCTATAAAATTGTTGGTGTCAAAATAGACAAGCTTATCACTGTAATGACTAACTAAAAAGTGCATATGCTTATTAAGCATATGAATATAATTGTTTTGTCTGTTTGTCAATTTTTGAAAATATGGGAAAGCACACAATATTATTTTATTACAATTTAACTTTAACAACTCAGTTACACAGTCAGTTATTTCATATTTTTTGACCTTAGAACTGTTACCTACAAATACAGTAATGTTGGTTTTAGGATTAAAAACATTTCCTGTTACTGATGCCATTATTTCTTTGTAGGTTGACCCTGGCATACAATTGTTTTGAGTAGAATAACTCAGGTTGTTACTAATTAATTTACCTAAACCTCTTCCTATACTATCTGAGAACATAACTGAATCATAACAATCATGACTACTGAAAGATGGACAACTACTAACCTCAAGCTGTATCACTGGAGATAGATCCTGTACTATATCAGATACACCTTGGTTAAGGATACAGTCTTGAGATAAACACTCAGTCTGGGACGGGTCCTCCGTTGCCTCAGGCTTAAGTTTGCCAATCGTGCTAGCATTTATAAATCAGTTACATCACAGAGTTTCTGTATGCTCTTGGTAAAGCCGATGAATAAATCCACGTACACACACAAAAACTTGTCTAATTTCCAATATACACCGACAGCTCCGGCTGTGCCATTTTAATTGATACGTCAATCAGGATGTTATTCGTCCACGACAAGCATATTTTTTTATTTGAAGGTAGTTGCATGCTATTTTCTCTAATGGCGTACAGAGGGCGCGCGAGCGATGCGGCCCGGCGGCGGCGCGTGGAGCCTCGGCAGTCGCCAGCAATACGCAGAACCAATTATGAGTTTTTCCCTCCGGCACATCGGCATCCGGTGCCATCTCTGTGTAGATTGTTGCCGGTTCTTATTACTGATCTCGCAGATTCCGAGCGTATGCACACAACCACCACACATCCTGCTTTCTATAAACGTCTCTTAATTGCTCATACTTACTCGGACGGCAGGGACTTTTATGGCTGCATTAAAAGATTTCGCAAACGTTACATTCGCCTTAATAATAATTTTGATAATACTAATATCTTATCTACAATACCTACCAATGCTATAGGAACCTTATATGAAACCTTAAATTCTTATAGAATATGAAACCTTATAATCGGCAAATTACCTACAAACTATGAGGCACATACTAAAAAACTCAATAAAAATATGTCGCGCCATGATATTACCCGAAGGCATCACAACACGCCGGTAACAAAGATAGTAACCATTTTACAACCAAAAACATTCCAGTAACAAGGTTACATTTCAATGTACAGACGCCAGCACATCAAGCTACTACAATCTGTCAAATTTAATTAATTGATTTTCAACTTTATCGCTAAAGAATAAGGTTCAAAGTTCATTGGGAAAATTTGACAGTTTCGGGTAGCTTGATGTGCTGGCGTCTGTACCTAAAGTGAAATCTCGCTTGAAAGTATTCCTCGTCTGCTTGGAGGCAGTAACACAATCTTTTATTATTAAAATTCCCAATAGTTTTATTACACACGGCGGGACGTGGCGGGTGTCTACCGACTTTAATGGTCTATATAGAGTAATTTGTTTTCGGCTTCTGATACGGCTCATACAGATTACAGTCACGATAGGAATCTTGTAACGACTTATCAATTCGATGCGGACGTTTTTTTCATTCTCATACTGCATAGTAACATACCTAGAGATGACCATACAATAGGGTCGTAATGAACTAGAATGGAGTCTCACAACAATTTAGAGGCTATTTATAGAACAATAGTAACACAACATGTAGTAGCGCTAACTTGTTCCTAGATCATTAGTTTTGTCTTAATTGAACGGGGGAACGAGGGTGCCAAGGGAGCTTTTGCCGACGAAAAGCTTCATGCGTGGGGCGCACGAGCGTGAAATTAGAACTGCCTTTTTTAATGCGGTTGATGCTTTCCCAAAACTATATACACTGTAATGAGTTGGTACTCTTCATATACTACTACTGAGCATTAAGGTTAGATTTATTTATTTATCCATTTACTTCAGGTATCAAGGCCCATATAAGACACATACAATATTAATATAACATAAAAATACTATAAATATATCCAACATTATAATTAGGTAGGTACACTAAAAAATTAACTAAACACGAAGTGTCTGCGTCGTGTTTCACTGACTGGTGTCATGTAGCCGGCCACGAAACCGGCGGTACACAACACCCTTCGGCCAGAACTCTTCCTTGAGGAACTTCTCGAGATGATGTGTCGGAACACGCACTACGAACGACTTGAAGTTCGTGTTGCAACGTGAGTCCAACTTCTCGACCCTCAAAGTCCAGTTGGTCTTCACACGCAAGTACTTCACGATCTCCTCAACCTTCGGGGAGTGGTGCAGTCGGGACACGTACAGATTTGCTTGAAGGAATTGGGTGAGCAGTGTTTAACAAGCTCTTGATGTAATTAATCTATCATTGAAGATTACTCGTTATATTAATCACAACGACGGTGATAGAGCTTTAGATCGGCTTTAGATCTATCATTTAGATAACCAGGGCTACATCAGGTGATGTAACCCTTGTAATCCAAATGATAGCCAATTTATCATCATCTGCCTTGCCTTTTCCCAGCTATGTTGGGGTCGGCTTCCAGTCTCACCGGATGCAGCTGAATACCAGCATGATATGAAATGATAGCCAATTATCTATTAGAAGAAAAAATGACGCATCCCTTAGCACAGAGGTAAATTAGCCAAGTTAGACCTGTTTCGTCGTTAATATAACAAACAATTTCGAAAAAGAGTCTGTTATCTTCTATACATATAATAAAATCGTAGGAAAGTCAAAACGGTACATTGAATATTTTTTTAAAAGAATACTTGGGGCGTGATCTACAATCGATATCGAAGCCAAAAATATAGTTTTTAGAATTTTTGTCTGTTTGTCTGTTTGTTTGTTTTGCATGAATATTACTAAGAGGTCGGGTCAACATATAGGCTACATATTATCACGCTATCACCTATGGGGGAGGAGCTGTGAATATTTATTTTTCTTACGCATTCTGTGACAGCGTGTAATCTAACGACGCATATTTAAATGTTGTTTTTCAGTAAGCCATGCTATTATCTAGCTTTACACTATAAAAACTACGCCATTTAAGTAACTTGGGCAGAAAAAACATAGTTTAATGAATTTTAGTAGTATAAAGAAAATTTTGAAGCAGCGCCATCTATGAGTTTTCATAAAAATCAAATCAAGTTACATGTTGACACTTTTTGGAAATTAATAATTTAAATTTGATCATGTTGGCGAGGTTAGTAGTTAGTTATTCTTAAAATTCATAGATGGCAATGTGCATTTTCTTCATAAAAGTTGTATCGTATAGTTCGTTTTGACAAATTCAAGTTCCAACAAAACCCTTAAAATGTTGAGCAGAGTTGAGGACGACAATAAAAAAAAAATGCGGTGTTAAGTATTACAAAAAAGTTATGTTTCTACTGGAGACGAAGTCGGAGTAACTGATGAACGCGTGCTGAACACCTGTCTCAGTTCACTTCAAGATGTGGTCATTTCTGTCGGCGGCAATCCACTGATCGAATATGGGTTACCAGCTCCCCAATGATCACCGCATCAAGACCGTGTAAATCGGGAGTATAACGCTGAGACAAATTACGATCTGGGCGAAATGACCATGTCGCTTTGTTCTCTTCAGAGCAAAAACAAATTTATGACACCGTCCTTGAAAGCGTTGGGAAAAAACCAGGGTCAAATATTTTTCTTGGAATGCGTCTGGTGGAACAGGAAAAACATTTGTTACCACTTGCATACTTGCAGAGGTCAGCAGGCAAGGCAAAATTGCTATTGCTGTAGCGTCGTCGGGAATCGCTGCCACACTGCTTCCGAGTGGCAAGACAGCACATGCCATGTTTAAAATTCCTATCGATTTAGAGAGCGCCGAAACGCCTGTTTGTGGTGTGTCACGTAACAGCGATAAGGGACACGTGCTCAAGGATTGCTCTTTGATCGTATGGGATGAGTGTACGATGGCCAATAGGAAGGCAGTTGAGGCCGTGGACGGAATCCTGCAAGACATCCGCAGGAACGAACATTTGATGCGTCGTATCACAGCTGTTCTGTTCAGTGGCGATTTCCGGCAAACGCTTCCCGTGGTGACACGGGGATCGAGGGCTGACGAGGTGAATGCTTCGTTGAAACTATCTTCGTTGTGGTCACGAGTTCGTACGCTGCGCTTGACCATTAATATGAGAGCTCGGCTCGGCGGCAATGCACGTGCTCAAGAATTATCCAATGTCCTTCTAAATCTTGGCGAAGGCACTCTACCAGAAGAGAGAGGTGGACAGGTGGTGCTTCCAGAGTCTCTCGGTAGAGTGGTATCCAGCTTAGAAGAACTCATTTGCTGTGTGTACGGGGACATCAGTCGTATACTGCACCTGCAGAATTCTTGGGTGTGTGAGCGGGCCATTTTGACGTCCAAAAATGATCAGGCTGCAGCAATTAACGAATGCATTCTCTCGGAAATTGAGGAGAATGAAGTGGTCTACACCTCGATAAACACTGTTGTCGAGCAAGATGACGCCACACATTATCCCGTGGAATTTCTGAACTCCCTGTCAGCAAGTGGACTTCCAGCGCATACCATCAAGCTGAAGGTCGGTGTCCCGATTATGCTTCTTCGGAACCTATCTCCTCTGAAGTTGTGTAACGGGACCCACCCTAAAGTCATTTCGCTCTACAGACACACCATTGAGGCGGAAATTCTTACGGGTTGTGGCGTTGGCGAGGCAGTATTTATACCACGCATTCCCCTCATACCTCATATCTTCCCGTTCCAGTTCAAGCGCGTACAGTTCCCCGTGAGTGTTTGCTTCGCGATAACCATCAATAGAGGCAGACACTGAGGGCAGCGGGTGTCGACCTCAGGACGAGTTGCTTCTCACACGGACAACTGTACGTCGCTTGCTCCCGCGTCACCAGTCCTGACTCTCTTTACATTTTGGCTCCTGGCAGCATATTTACCAACGTTGTTTATAGGGAAGTGTTTTAAGGTATGATGCCTTTGTACGTATTTTTACTCTTTTGTGTCCTGGAATGTATTCCTGCATTGTTTTCTCTATTTCCTTCAGTCACATCCCCCACACCACACTGAACTCAGCAGGACTCCCATATAACTCTCTTCACTTGCTTCGCTTGCAAAAAAAACTTATATTTTAATGCTATTTTAAAAGTTGTTTACTTATAATGCTATAGCGACACTGGCATCTTAGGTATTTTTGGTGCTGTAGAGCCTTCAGGCAGACGACGTCGCGGGCAGCAGCTAGTATAGGAATATAGTCACCTATCGCCACGAAAGTTCATTTCTAACAGATCATTAAATAAGATACACGTAAAACATATAGTATTTGAGACAGTATCGTACAACTGTCGTTACGTTACTTTACCGTCTGAGAAAAGCGTCTATACGGTTGTAAATCAGAAAGATGTCAACTCGCAGGTTATCTGAACCAAGATATACGTGGGACCAAACGCGCTGGCTTGTTCCCTCATATCAAATGTCTGGACTATCGCACACACCTGAGCTTTATGCTCTATTAACTGAATCATCATTTTATTTATGTACTAGCTCCTGCCTGTGACTTCGTTCGCGTGAAATTTCTTGTACCCCCACCCCATGGTATCCCATCGCTTGTCCGCGCTTTTTCTTCATTTTCGGTCAGCGTTTTTTCTGGCTTTTTTGTTTTTGCTCGGCTCCTAAGGGTCCTAGCGTGATGATAAGTAGCCTTCCTCAGGAATTGGGCAAGAATTTTTCAAATCTGGTTGGTAGTTCCAGAGATTAGCGCTTTCATACAAAAAAAAAAAAAAAGTCTTCAGCTTTATTATTAGTACAGATAGATCACAGCAAAATGTTGACGACTTCTATTTATAAACATGGAACAATTCAAATGTATGTAACGGCCATCTTACTCGGTACAGAGCAGCGCTTTGTAGAAGACAGGAAAAATGCAATGCACTTCTGTGACATAAAAATTTGTTGTATGTTCGTTTCATATTCCAGAAACCATCTGCGTGTCGACTAGCCATATCTCGTTCTGGGTTTGCCTATAAGGTCATAAATTCCTTTAATACTATTAACAGAAATCCGTCCCCGAATGCCATAAAGCTGAAATTGTTAGTACAAATAAACGAAAATAGAAAACTGTTACGTGAAGACGACGTTTACAGACGCGCTATGTGGCCTTGTAGGTTTCTTGTGCGTTCAACCTCGGAAATTCACCATCATATAATATTTTTCTAACTTTAGCTCACAAACGTTCATTGCTCAACACAGAGACCCGAAATACCTTTATTTTTCCTGATTTTTAAATAGTACAAAATAATACATATCCTTTCAGAAATTGCCATATGCTGAGGTAATATTATTAAAGTACTAGCTTCTGCCAGCGACTTCGTCCGCGTAATATTTCGGCCCCCGACCCACCCCGTCGTGTCGCATCGTTTGCCCGCGCTATTACTTCGTTTTGGCTTAGCGTTCTTTCTGATTTGTTTTCTTTTCTAAGGGTTTTAGCGTGACGTTAGTTAAAAATTGGGTTACCAAATGCAAAAAAATATTCAAATCCTACTGGTAGTTCCAGAGATTAACGCGATCAAACAAACAAACTCTTATTAGCATTCATAGATGAATAAAAACTTAAATACTGTCTGAAAATAAACATTTAAGTCGTTTCCAGATTCACATGGTAATCTCCCCCTACCGCACACTTCAGCAGTCAACAAAAGCTTTTCCTTCCACCAGAATTAAGCACTTAAATCAGTTTTTAGAAGAAATTCTAGACTAATTCCCTACAGCTCACATCCGAGTATACACGGCTATGTACCTAGAGGCTTAGGATAGTGTCTGTTGGATTAAGCTCTCAGTTTCAACCCCATCTACATACCACAGGGTAGGAGCAAACATTTGTTAAGCACAACAGAATACCGGCCTAGAGCCGCTGTCGTCGATCGCCGAATAACTGGAATATCTTTCTAGGATCTATGAGCCCTGTTGACTGCCAGCAAGGCTATTAACGTCTAGTTTATTTACCCGAAATATTATACAATTTTGCTTTGTTACATTTGTTATAATTAAGCGATTTACACTGCAATTGAGCCATTGGCGTAGCGAGTTTATTTCTCAAAGAGAACAACTTCTTAATGCCGTATATGGGTATATTTTCTGGATATATAAGGTAAGTTTTATATGTAGGTACGTGTAGCTTGAAGTTTATAGAAACACTCACAGGGGAAAACGTAATGTGGGCCAAAGTTAAATAAAGTCATCGTCATCTGTCTAGCCTTTTCCCAACTATGTTGGGGTCGGCTTCCAGTCTAACCGGATGCAGCTGAGTACCAGTATGTTACATGGAGCGACTGCCTATCTGACCTCTACAACCCAGTTACTTATTGAGTAATACGAAACCTCTTGGTAAGATCGATTGTCAGACTCTCGGGCTTCTGACGACCCATAACAACTGTCAAATAAAGTATTGATCGATATAAATGCGCCTCGTGTTTTTCATTGAAACTAGAAGAACTTCGTTAAGGAAAACCCTTAAATAAATACATTCGTAGGTACTATTTCGTATTTACTGGCACCGAGCTGGCACATGTATATGTGCTAAACGAGCATTTTTTTGTTTCTCAGAAAAATGATCCAACCTTTTACCTAACTAGGTACATAAATATTGCGAATTTACTCGGTAAAATGACGTGTATTGTGATACTAAATTAAATTGAAGCTCTGTGTATATTCCCATTTCAGGTACATTTCACCGCAGAACTCCTGAAAGAACTATTTTTATTATAAGTACCTGACGTAGTTGGATTGAAATCTAGGATAATGTATTCTGTCACATCTGTACCATATTTTTCTAGGAACCACGATTTTAATAGCTGAAACACTGAAAGGGTATAGGAGTACCTACCTACAAACATGGATGGATTTATGTTATCTGCTATAATAAAGACCCTAATCGCCAATTATTGGAACTTGCAACCCCGGGCTATTTCTTAGAAATTCCTTGCAGAAAACCAAGCTAATACTTCGTCCAACATGAAATTTCACCGATAATGGTTAACTTTCTAGGGTTTTTCCTACGCAGCTGTTGCCTTAGTTATAATAGTGACTAGTATGTGCCCGCGAGGTGGCTCATCGTGTCACTAAGTACCTAGTTACCTACTGTGGAATGATATTATACGCTTGGTTGGAAGTTGGCAAACAGAAGTAGTTGTATGGCACGGTGCCTACAACGACCATAGGTTCTCGTTCCCCGACAGTAGTTAATTGAGCGTGAACGTTAACCTGAGCACTATTTTCTAAAAATATTTTAGGTAACTTCGAATAAATTTGCTAATAGATAAAATATAAAAAAAGCTCACAAAGAAAGTATTAAGCTTTCAAATAACGCGGTTAGTGTATTCCACGAAGAGTCAGTACACAGACGAGTTCAATAAACTCGGACTGTTTCATAATAATATAATTTGAGGGCATTTCGTAATAAAGCCGAAATAATTGCGTGCGGGTTCTCAGATCCCTCTAGAAATAAGGCACTATTTATTTAACAAACATTCAACATGATTGAAATGTAATAATGTCACCAACCAGAAAGAAAGTCACTTTGTTGCCGTGAACTTTTCGCAAGGGCGGGCGGGCGGCCACACGACCGCCCGCCCAGTGTCGCGCCAGCCGCCCAGCGAGACGAACGCGCACATTCACCCCTGAAACTGTTTGTTATCGTGAATATTGTCGAAAGTGAGTGATGTCAGTGGATGCCAATAGCCAACTACGGTAACCGAAAGTTGAGCGAAAACAAGACTTTTACGTTGAGTTGCATACGGTACTAACTACGTAGTTAGTTACGTACCTGAAGACTTTTGAGAACTAAAAGAGTTTTCATACTACGTATTCGCAAGAGTTTTTCGAAGCAAAGCTAGTTGTTAGCAAAACTTTCTTGTTCCACGTACTTTAAGTAAATAGAATATCGTGCAACAAACGGGTTATTTCGCTTGAACAATCGGGCATGTGAGGAGACACATTTGACACAAAAGTGAATAAAGCTCTTGAACACAACTTTTCGGATTCGCCGACAAGTTCGCTACGGGACTTCAATATTTCGTACGACTAAATTGGAAGTCGCAGGATCTTCTGACCAAGGTATGGAGACTATTTCTTTTATTAATATCCTTGAATTTCTTCCCTTCTAATTAAATGTCGGAGGTAGCTTTCAGGTAAGTAGAAACGAATTGTTAATATACCGTCCGTTAGCTAATTTGTATTTTTTTCTTACCTAGCCTCTTAAGAATTCATTTAATATAATATCACCATTAGGGAAAATGAGGCACATTTTTACGCAGGGCGTCGCACGAATTCATTTGATGTTAATAGCGTAATATTAAAAATGTAATAATGTCTCGACTATATTTTGACGGTACATTAACACGGAGCTTGGTGTGTTAGTTGAGTTGGTACAGTGAACAAATCGCTCGTCCGTCGGCGATGGTCGACAATTTGGTCGCGGTTCAGGCTTGTTGTCAAGACTCTAAAGGCGTGGGAAAACAAACAACCGCTGCTCTCGTTAACGGGCTCTTGTCCTCCACCGGACCAGAGCACCGCTGCGGGTGCTGCCACCGGACACATTCAAATTTCAACTTTACGTCGAAGTTCCACGGAGTAATGACCACGTCTTAAATGTCGAACAGTTCTATGTCCACTCCTGTAGTTTTAGTTCAGGACTGTAAAATCTAGCGACAGTAACGACCCAAGGAAATTTTTAATTAGGACTTTCATGCAGGCTTATCTTTCAAATTCTGTAATCTTTTGTGCATGGTAATTTTGTTCTGCTGACAAAACTCGATATTTAGTTCGTTACTATGACAAAATGGTATTTAATTTCATTTCAAAATTAATGTTTTCGTGTATCTTACACACATAACACACATCAAGATGAAAATTTTATTTATTACTGTATTTAAGAGATTATAGAGCGGAAATGCAACAAATATACATAAACACTAAACACATTCAATTAAGTGTCGGCTGGTATATTCTGGTCCTATGTAAATGGTCCCACTGCTGGTGTCCATTTCCGTTCGGTAACAGCTTCCTTCCATCGCTATAACACTCAATCCCTACGTAAAGCTCTCTGTGAGTGTGTTGCACGATTATCTATGCATGACTTTTATTTGTAAGGACTAAAAAGCTACAATAAAACCGGTTCTCAACGTCGTCGACGCCAACCGGACGAACGACAAAGTTTCTGTTTCTTTTTAGTTCAGTGATCTAATCTAAAGTCTCCCCTGTCGTCCTGAGTACGAGCGAGAGAGGAAAGTTGTTTTCTTATTTACTCGCACATGAAGCCGAGCTTTGCCGAGTGTTTCCGAAGCGCGCGCGCCGCTTGCCGGGTACTACGCCTACACTATGTTTTGTGTGACGTTTCTATTCTATGACGTGAATTCATTGATATTTTTGTTACTATTGTGTAGAATTTGACGTGTAGTCGCGTATGTGTATTATGCTATCACGAGTGTGTACAAATTGTTATGTCACAACGCTAATATACCTAACAGACTGACGATTTAATTCAGGTAATTAAAAGTTGTCTCACCTACCTAATTTTGGTACTGGCGGTAACTGTCAAATGTTGTTAAATACTCTCTTTAGTTAATTAAACGCGTGTTCTCTGTTAATTTTGGTGCAAAGTATTAAGAAACTGTGAACTCTCTTTGTTCGGACCGGTTCGTATGATTGAAAGTGGGTGACTGTCAGTATAATTCCGTGGTGGAATAAGGTTGAGTGCCGCAACAGCGGTGAGCGTTGCACGACTCAAGTTAACATTGAACGTGAAGGTAAGGCCCAATTAACTCCATACCTATTACAATAGCGCAAAAGTTTATTTTAAGTAGTTTTAATTATTCACACGAGTCATTAATTATTATTAGGTAGGTACCTATACTTACTTACATCAGCGAAATTAATAAAATGTAGCACACTTTACTCGTGAAAAGAGCACTGTGTTATTATTAAAATGTCAGTAGGTACCAACCTAAGTAATTACTTGTTGAAATATCGCAATTAATATGAAAGTACCATTTAAATATTGAACACTAGCTGCGCCCCGCGGTTTCACCCGCATATGTGTCGATCCCGTGGGAATATCGGGAAAAAACTATCCTATGTCCTTCCCCGGGACTCAAACTATCTCTATACCAAATTTCATCTAAATCGGTTCAGTAGTTTAGGCGTGAAGAAAAGACAGACAGACAGAGTTACTTTCGCATTTATAATATTAGTTTGGATTTAATTAATCACTCAACTGTGTGGCAACTTAATATCAGAGTACTCAAAAAAAGTGTTTACAAAATTATTAGAGTGCCTACACACAGTGCATTGGCCGTGACAAATCGTTCAAACGTTCACAAAGCTTGATAAAAGCACGTAGCACAAACATTACTACTCAGGTGATCGTTACAATTCAAACCGATTATTAGCAGCGATCCACAAAATGAAACAGAATACGAAACCAAAAATTATTCCAGCACAACCGATTCTGTCACATCTGTGAGAGCCGAAACACAATGAATTATGCATCATACTTTACCTTTGAAACCATACCGAATGCTTGACTAAAACATCGCGAAAAACTATCTCGGCCATCTTCATCTAGGCACTAAATGTACGGCTGATGTCTTAGATAAGTTGACGATAACGTCAGTGGATGGGTAGACGTTACCGGGCCGCGCAGTCGTTACCGTAACTCAGGGGAGCCCAGGGTTCATCTCGACTCGCGACTCACTGCGCCACTTATCCTGTGCAACCATCTGACCCCGCGGGAAAACGGGTGACGTCACCACACCATACACATACAATGTTATGAAGGTATGAGTTGTAGACACAGAAGGGGTAAACGATTTTAAGGGTCGAGGTTATGGGCTGGCGAACAGCCTTTACTTCAGTATATACCGATATTGCAAAGATATTGACACAAAATTAATTTTATCTTAGCCCGCGTGAATGATTTTAAAACGTTGGTTTTAGCTTTAATAAAAATGGTCTAGACTGGAGGACACATTATGTTTTTAATTATCTAATTAATAAGAATGCCAAGATCAGAATTAAATTTTATCATAGTTACTAAATATGAATGTTCTTGAGCTGAATGTTTAAGTAGATATCCATTCGAAACTTTAGATGAATACTAAACACTTCGGAAAATTCTTAAAGTAAACGTTTTTCATTCATTCTTATTTATTCGTCAAGTTTAAAACAATGTCATTGTGTGAACGACACGATAATTATCAAGTTCAACCATTTATCCTAAATGCAATGGGTGTTAATCGCAAATGTAGGTTGTTAAGTATCGAATGCTTTGATAATAATAAGAGTGGTTGAACTTGGCCCGTAACCTTTTAATGTGGCGACCACGCTGACTACCAAGTAGCAACATAATTTTATTCGATCAAACCTGGCGACATAGCTCTGCGAATGCCTAATTTTATTGAAAATCGATTTTAAAACTACTTTAAAAGTTTATTCACAGGATTATGCTTTTGTTTAGAAGTCACTTTTTAAAAGTTTCATTTTTTTAAACAACTTGATCCAAAATTCAATGCATAAGTAAGTACTTTACTAAGTTTTCCCAGAAAGCTTTAGTTTATACCTACATAAATAAAACAAATGTTTAATTACATGTCTTGTTCGTATTACCTAAACCCAAGGGAGATTTATTTGGTATTCAAGTTAGTATCAAAGCTCACAGCTTATAAATAATAACGAACTACGAGGTGTCAGGTGGGAACGAAGCGCAAGTAGGCCAACAAATCATTGAATTTAACGAGACCCAATGCCATTACTAATGTTTCTGGGAGGCCACACAAGTGTCGCTTGCCGAATAACACAATTGGATCCAGGCTCGGTGTCCATACAATATTTTCCCCTTGACTTGCTTTAAAACAACAGAACCGGTATTCATTACAGCTAAGTGATTGTTAGAGTTAATTAAGCCGGCATTGTTACTACATTTTCACTTGTGGCAATGTATCTCAGCATTTCCATTTCCATCGACGAACCTCCGAACATACCTACCTACCGACCAGCGCAACGTTTAGATATACATTTATTCAGCGTGTTCAATCAGCACTTATTTTAGAGCAGTCGAGTGTAAAACTGAGGCCCAAATCTTCGTGCGTTGAATACAATCTTGCAATCGATTGGCATCCGTAGTCTATTGTAACACTGATGGAGATCAATTCGTGGCAATTGCAATAAATAGGTCACGTAACTGACGTTACTTGACCGACTTTCGAGCGGCAGAAGACAACGCTGACAATTATACCTACCAATTGTTCAAGCACCGGTCACTCCCACCCATTCAATACCATTTCGATCACCCTGTTTGTTTTTTAACTTGTCACTCTTCAAACGGTGTCAGCGAGATTGGTTTAATTTGATTTGAGAAATGTTTTGTTAGGCCGATTTAGGCTACAATACAAAGCCCGTCGTTTTATTTTTCCACGACAATTTTAGTGCTCAAATCTGCAAATTATAAAGGAAAAATATCTCCAAATTTTCTGTGGTTTCATAAAACATTTCGGACAACATCCATAAAAAATGTATTCAATGTTGGTATTATATTATATCCATACACTTTCCTAGAAGCAATATTCTTGTCTCATTGTTATTTAAGAGAGAGGAAAACTCTGAATGTATGCGTTTAATTCTTTCATCTGAAGCCTATCATTCTTTCCTTCCTTGGTAAGAGTCACTTTGGGATAGAAAGTTGGCCTTTTGTGTTCTAATTGACACTTTTCAAAGAAAAAGATTGAATTCATTGTTAAGTTCTCTAAAGCGACGTGACTTAGACACTAAGTTAGCGTTTAAATAAACTTTTCAAAGAAAAGGCACAAAAGAATTGGTGTAACGTCATAGACAAGGCGCGAAACTTTTAATAAAACACTTTAAATTTGTCTTACGTACCGACGCTGGCAGTTCCGGCTAATTGAATTAACTGGGCGGTAATGAGTACATTTTGTAGAGGTTTTAATTGAAACAGACTGGTGAACAAATTGTACAAGCGTACGTGGCCAGTTCTGTTACAGTACATAGAACACACGTCACCGCCACACGTGTTTAGCCTTGACGCGGATCCCTTGAGAAGCAGACAGACGTGTTGTCAGAGGCGTATTGTAGTTCACCCACAGTTTACCGGTGACTTATTGATATATATTGCAAGTCATGCCTTAGGTATATCGAGCACATAATATTCTAAAATACAAGCTCTAAGTTAATGGCAGAAAGGCTACGTTGCATTGTCCAACAAATCCAATACAACTCTTTGTCGACCCCCAATTTCGCGAAGCCGCGATATAGAAACTCATTTGACGTTCGACTAGTAATATGAATCTATAGTCGCATGGATTGACAACCTAAGAGCCAACCAAAGAGGAG
The DNA here is from genome assembly GCA_947508005.1 of Amphipoea lucens. Lineage (NCBI taxonomy): Eukaryota > Metazoa > Arthropoda > Insecta > Lepidoptera > Noctuidae > Amphipoea > Amphipoea lucens. The sequence continues at coordinate 11,472,237 of OX382356.1, forward strand.
TATTCCTCAAATCAAAGCGAAGTTGAATCGATATTGAGGTCATACCATAGGAATTTCAAGTAGTTCATTACTATAATGTAAAATGGATGTTTTACTTTAATGATTCCTAGATAATCGATTCGGTTAGTTATAAGTAGGTTCCATTACTTACCTACTAAGAAAAAGCATTCTGACCACTTCTCGGGGAATTGATCAATAAGTTATTAATGTTATTATTCTAGGCAGTACTAAGAGGAGAATCAAAATATGAGAGGATCATAATTAGGGTTGAAAATGCCGAAAATAACAATTTGTTTTATTCACGAAAAAAAACGAATTGTGGTTTTTTTCCGTTTTTTTTCGCATGTTACATAGAAAAATTAACGAAAGGTATCCTTTGGAAAGAAACAGGATTCTTTCTAATGTTTCGCTTGATGTTTTTAAAAGTTGAAAAAAACAAGTTTTATTGAAATTTTTTTCATTCTACCCTCCATTTTATTAGTACGTATTATTATGGAAAGAGATAAAGCATATATAGAATATCTTAAGTTAAATATAGTAAGAACGGATTTGAATAAAAAAAACATGAAAGTTTCCCGTTTCTTTCATATTTTTCGGTTTTATTGAAAAAATACATGAAATATATACTGACAAATTTTCTTGAAACTTTCGAATGAAACATTGAAAAAACAACGGAATTGGAAAGAAACGGGAATTTTTCCCGCTTTTTTCAACGCTAATCATAATATGATCTCGTCCCTGATGTACAGTGTAAAGGCAACAATGCATTCACTAACATTTTATTGCCACAATGAAATTAGTATTGTACAAAAAAGCACTTTGAATAATCAGTTCACAAACGGTCTGAATGAGACAGCTATTGTCAACGAAACTCGAGATATACTTTCTCACGATAAACGAGAGAGAGCGAACTATCAAGCAAATTGTCACTCCATTCTTTACTTACGATATTCACCCCGCGTTCAATCGTAATTATCTACGTAATGCATCAATGTCTATTTGAGTAATGTTCGTGCAGTATAAACAAAAGAGATTTGTTTTTACTGTTGATTACTATTCGCTGTTTTCGCTTACAATGGCATCGAGAGCTCATAAAAGCTAAGCGAGCTCATTGAAAAAGTACTGGAGACACGCAACAGCAATGTTTTAACTGTGCTGTCTCATTAATTTGCAAACGGCCAGTTGGTCACGGGTGCGCAAAAAGTTAATCTCTCGCGGCCATTATTTTGATGTAGTATCGAGTAGAACAATGGACCACGTCGCGTGACGTGATTACGCTATGGAAATAGTATTCGGAGATTATATCGGTATTATAGTGATACGTGAACGTTTTATATTATTATATTTGTCTACCTGATTTGAAAATGAATGCGCTAGCAGGTAGTTTGTGTGTAATTTTGGACTGCTAAGTATCGAAGATTATTATTATGTGATGGTCTCCCACATGCGGATGTACACTAAACACACAAAGGTGCGTATTGTTACTTGTTACTATTACTATGATGCAACAAGAGAACACAATCCACACAAGCCTTGTTAGTTGAATTTGAAAGCTGTCGAGATGCACTAGTCGGCGCCGCGCGGCACGGCACGGTGTGGCACGGTGCCGCACGGGCGCGGCGGGGCGCACTGGGCGAGATGTCGTTTAGAAGAAGTGGTCTCATCCAATTAAGAGCATGCCCGCTGGATTGCTTCCAGCGTTTTTGTCGTTTTTGTAATTGTCTTCCCGCACATTTCTTTTTACAAAGCGCTATCGGAAACGCCTACCCTATCTTGTGTTCAATTTGTAAGTTTTAAAGTTACACGCCTTTAGTTAGCACCAGCTAAAATAAATTCCAACGCCCGCCATTAAAGTTAACTATTCTGCAGTTTACGGAATTAGCGACATGCGTGTTTAGTTAGTAGGAATTGGTGTTTCGGTGGGTAAGTAATTACGGCCAATTTGTCAATTACCGTATTAAAACTGTATTAGACTTTGTTGACTTCGGACTCCAACCGGCACGAAACTATTCAGAAACCAGAGTATAGCCGTAGCGATCTCTGAAGTGATACCTACTTGCTGTCTCTAAGCCCAAGAGACGATAACTCTATAGTTTATTATGCTAAATTATTCACAGTATTGCTTGTTTCGTATCTAAGCTGCAAAGACACGAATAACTCCCACTGAACACATATTTGTTAATATTTAAACTAGACGTCAGCGCTAAAACACAAGTTCTTTGGTAAGTAATTTGCGCGCTCAAGTTCTGTGTATAGTGTTCACGTGCGGGATCTCGCGACTTAAAGAGACATGTCGGAGTAGATGTGCATCGACGAGAGGAGTATGCAAATGAGGAATATTGGGAGTAGCGGTGACGGCGGTCGGTGCCATTGTCACCGCGCCCATTGTGTGCCCCGGTGTAGTACATGTACATAGTGCAGTGTGTGCGGGCTGTGGGCCCGACTCGGCAATCTGCGTCGTCCGCCACATGACAAAACGGTACCATCTAAGTATTTGTTTCGAGTCGTGATCGACGCTCGCACGGTTTCTTACGCCCGATTCTGATGCATTCTACGTTTTATGTCTCATGTGGCACCGCTATTGCGTCCATCTCGAAAGATATACAAAGGCTTGAATAAACTATTTTACAGTGACAAAGTTTTATGACCAAGGAACTTGAATGGCTGCACCTGCTCGCATTCGAACACAAATTGGGCAACTGAATAATAATGTTGACGTTTACATAAAAGCGTGTTTATATCGTGTGCAATAATAAACGCGTTTATCTAGCTGGGAGACACCGTTAAAGCTCGTGCAGTCGCAGTCGTGCCAAATCTCTTCATTAAACTGGTTGGAGGTGGGCCGATAGCGGTACATCCCGCTGTTTAAATTTTACATGTAGCTGTAGCTATGACACCGCACACGCAGCCTATGTTATCTAACTCTGTGCATTGTATTTAACTCTATGTATGTAGATCGTTATCAGATTCTGCTCACAACTATGACCACATTTTGCATGTCTTGTACGATTTAAGTTTATTACTAAGGCTATCTTTAAGTAGAAAATGTAAGATAACTTGTATCTTAAATAGAGATAGCATTTATCCATTACTAAGTACATAGTATTGTTAGGTAAGAGCAACAGCTGAAGGATTAATAAACATTAATAAGAGAATACCTACATAAATAGATATTGCCTAATACAAACATCTATTGGTGAGATTCTAAAATAATATGTAATAGGTACCTACCCTTTATTTATGTAACACGACATACATGCATTATGTTACACAAGATGATGTTGTGTTACTAATATATCCCAAATCTTGTATTTAATCAAGCAGTTTGGGAGACTAAAGCAAGTTATTGAAGCGTGATGCACTCAGCCTCAATATGTTGCCAGTGAGGCTGAACTTCAGCTGTAAGTTCTGACAACCAGTAGTTACATAGATAGCTCACTAATAACATATCGGGACGCCCATTATCAACAATCGGTGATCCGAATAGAGATCATGGGCAGAGATTAGAGCGCGGTCGCTTTAGCTAAGCCCTAATTTATTATTCAGCGAGTGTCGCGGCTACGTAATTTATATAGGCGCAGTTATCGCAGACGAATGCGGCTGTGGCGCTTTTAAAGCTGATTACAGCTTTAAGCGGCTAGATAACGTTGAAGGTGTTTGCAGTGTCCTGTGTCGCAAACGCGGCGCCCTGACACAGTTTCTGTTAATTCAACGTGCGATAATTGCAATACAAGCTAAATATAATTGCGCATTGTGATTGCGCGCACGCCGCCGCCGCCCGCTCCGCGCCGCTCAACATCCTCGCGCGCATCCAAATCAGCAGCCGCCACTCCCGCCGCCTACGAATGAGGATTTAATTTAATGTTCTGGATAGTAATTCGTTTCAAAACAATAGCATCAGACGCAGCATTGAATACATATGCAGCGTTTTGGTTGTTTTATACTTAACATATAAAGAATGGACAACTGTTTTTGTGCCGCGCTATATGGCATAAGTATTATCATTATGTAAATATATAGCTACCGTGGAAGAGATTGTGACACCCATATAATTACATATATATCATGGGGCGGTCGAATTGTTGCGATAAAGCCAAATAAAGTTTTTATTGGTAATGAAAAATGTAGTTACCTATTGAGTAACGTTCTGAAATGGCTTTACGAGTTCACGAAATGTGAAACAAGTTTGATAAAGGCAAAACGCAATATTGAATATGGGATATAATATTTTGGCATGAAAATATCGTAGTAGTGAGTGTTCTGTGGGTTTGGCAGCCGTCCATCAATTTGGTAGGTATACTATTGGGACTTGCACCACGGAGCCAGCGGGTTTGAACAATCTAGGCTTTATCACGTCTTGATCTCGCGAACTATCTTTGATTCAGTTAAGTAACTTACTAAATCAATTATTAACTGGGTACAAAGTCTATAAATATTTCTTGTACCCGGTGTATCTTTCGCAGTTTCATCTCAGTTCCGTCAATATCTTATTAGCAAGACAATGAAAATATGCTGAAAGTAAAGCTTTTGAGCGAATTTTGCTAGAATGGAGGAAATTCGTAGTATTTACTAGTATATTTACTTTAGTTATCTGAAGTCTTGTGTTCATAATATAGACATATGAAAAGCTGAAAGCTTAGAACATTACAGTATTTTCTCAGTATGCTCCTGAAACTGGAAGAAAAAAAAAAGCCCTGTGCATTTAAGAAAAATGTGAAGAACAGTTGATTTTTCTTTAAAAAAATACCTGGCAACTCACTATTATTATACAGTTTCTCCATTAGTGTCCATAAAGGTCGTTTGATCTAGAGTTATAGAACCCTCGATGGTATTATGTGTTATGCTTATGACCATTGTCTTTGTACAAAATTTAAGCACTGCTCTTGAGATTTGGAATAAGTTCTGGAAGATACACTCTTAGGTATATAATATGGCCTTCCCTAGAAACAAATGTGCAGAATTCCTGCAGTCAATGTATGAATCGAGAAAATCAATTAATTGTATGTTGTCGAATGAATGCACTGCATCGGGGATCCAAATCGTAGAGTCGTTCTTAATGAAGAGAAAGTTTATTCATAATGTATACTTACAATTTACGCGTAGTTGGCAGGGTTACGCTATCCTTACAAGTCAGTGCGTTGAGCGTGAAAGCCTACCGAGCGGTCAGAGGGACGCGGGCGGCGCGCGCGCTGCATACTGATGCCGCGAGCGAGACGCCGCATGCCCCCCGCACTCCGGAGCCAACAACCTACTACCACACAGTGTAACCCCACAGCCAACTATACTGCAAACACTAACAGCTCCAGGGCTCAAGCGGGTTTAACGTTCGTGCGTGGAACACAGCCAAGCAATAAAACTTGATGTTTATACAACGAGTCTGCAACATGCTAGTTTATGTATCGAGCTTAAACTAACACATACACAGATAACGCACACACAGACTTAATAGACCGGTTGTGACAACGCTAAATGTCGCAGTCGAACAAAATGGACCACAAATAAACGGTATCGGGTCAAAGGCATCTATGTGAAAGGTTTAGATTCAATTTTTTTTTTGTCGTCGATTAGAACAGGGCCGGGCAGGCAGTGCCGGGGCGCAGGTTAACTGTTATTGTTGAAGTTAACGAGCCTATTGTTCCAGGAGTGGGTTAGGCGAGGTGTCATCCGAGCCACATTGTCTCTCCAGCAAGTGTTTTAATATCACCACACCATTGTTAGTATCTGCTATAGATTATATAGACCGCGGTCGTTCCTCTTCACAAGTTATGAAAACTTTCAGTCGAATAGTCCAATGTTAAACTACGTTTATATAGATATATACATACATATATTGAGCTCACAAATCTAATATTGTTTCCGGGGCATCGAACGTAACTGTTATTAAGCATCTATTTAGAAAACAATATCGGAGCGACACAAACAACAGTAAGAGAACAAGCTCTATTTACATACCGCTCGGTGAAAGTAAAATGTACGAACTGTAGACTCGGACTAAACTACTATTGAATCCATAATGGGACGCCGGAGAGAACGCCACGAAGAAATAAATCCTAATGTACATTAACATAATGGGTTTGATTCTTTAATCTCGTACCGAGAGCATGTGGGGAATGTGATTGGAGGATAGAAATGTAAAAAACAGTATATCTATGGACTAGCTTCTGCCTGCAACTTCGTCCGCGTAAAATTTCACCCCCCCATTCACCATCTTGGGGGTGGAATTTCGAAAAACCCTTTCTTAGTGGATACCTACCCTTCACAAAGAACACACCCTCCAAATTTCATGTCTCTTGGACCAGCGGTTGAAGCTGTGCGTTGATGTATCAGTCAGTTAGTCAGGACTTTGAATTTTATATTTATAGATTGGAGTATCAGTACAGGTAGGTCACGTCACGACACAACAAAAACTTCGAAGGTGGCTCGATACATAAGTTGTAGGTTATATTTTTTTGGCTAGATTAATTAAGTTCTTTTTGTGATTCTGATTACTCAAGCAACAAACACCACAAGGTCCATATTACATTTATACATGTCTGACTGAAAATAATAACTCACATGGCAAGGTTTTATCTATTATTACGAAGCACCCTTGATTATTCATCTCAATGTTGCGTGTGGCGTGAGTGAAGTCGGGAGTAAAACCACGATTAATCAACGCTAACCTTGAAACTTCGTGCTCCACATCTTAAGTTCAAAATTAATTTTCATATAGTACACAGATTTAGCAATTAGTTATCTCGGTCCTTGAGCTAGTGTTCTCCGTTGTGCCACGAACTGAATTCAGAATCGTACCATGCTTATTAATTGCCTAGTTTATTGAACTTTGTCACTATTAAAATTTCGAAACAACTGAGTTACGAATTGAGTCTATGTTAATAAACTTTTAATTAAGATTTGTACTATTCGGCGCAAAAATGACCCTATTGGAAGATACCATAATTTTTGCAAATGGCGGCAAATGTCAATTCTTTGACATTTTTGAAGTAAACAGATACAAAATACACGTCAACAAAACATGCATTGCTATACAGGATGAAATTGAACACATGCGACAAATCGAAATGGGAGATTGTACTCATTATTATGAACAACTTTTACTTTGGGACCAAACCTGAAATCGCGAAAAAAAAATCAGTTGTTCCGTACATTTTGATGAGTTATGCGAACATAAATGTAGGGAACAGCTGATTTTTTTTTCGCGATTTCAGGTTTGGTCCCATAGTAAAAGTTGTTCATAATAATGAGTACAATCTCCCATTTCGATTTGTCGCATGTGTTCAATTTCACCCTGTATATTGCTAAAAAACGCGGAATAATGAGTCTTTGTTGTTTCGGGTCACCTAATCTCGTTTTGACGATATGCACTGATCAGCAAGATCGCCTGATTTAACCGTTCCAGACTTCTTTTTGTGAGGTTTTCTGAAGTCACACAAATAAACATAATCCTAAAGCAGAACCAAGGTTATCCGTTCATAAAAACACTTATAAAAAATAACATCGGGTGAAAACTTTTGCGCCACCTTGTAATTTGCCATCGTCTCTAAAACACCATCATGATACCAACTTAGACGTTCGATTTTCCTGCTCATGTAAATAAGCTTACAAGGAACACAATATTCTTATTCTAAATCACTATACACATAGGTACAAATGCATAATGTAGGTAATACTTATGCCGACGTAGTTTACAAGAACTAACTCGGATAGGTGAGGAGTTCTTTCCACTCAACAAAGTCGAGTAAATAATTCATTTGGAGGAATGGATGGGGCTAAAAGTAACACCTTGTGCTTGGATAACGACGACTTTGGAGGTGCTAAACTTCAGATAACAAACTACAGCTTTCAGAGCGATGTTTAACTAAGCGATTAGTGTAGGTACGCGTAGGTGGTCATTTGCTATTTTCTTTAACGAACGAACTATTGTACTATACAGGGGGTTACGGAAAGGGTATATCAATACAAAAGGGTTGAAGAGTGTATATGGTCTAGAATCTCTGTACAAAATTTCAGCTCAAAAGCATTAACTTTGAAAATGCTTAATATTTTTTATTTCGACATCACGGCGCTGCACTGGCGCGCGGCGGCGTGATGTGCGTGTACTAGGCGCACAGACATACTACAGATAATGGATAATGACCCTCGTAGTGCGGTAACACGTTTGTTATGATTTCAATTTAATAAACTATCGAAATAAAAAAATATTAAGCATTTTCAAACTTACTGCTTTTGAGCTGAAATTTTGTACAGACATTCTAGACTAGATACACTCTTCAACCCGTTTGTATTGTTATAACCTTTCCGTAACACCCTGTATAGAAATGCGATTAGATATAGTGAATATAACGCTCAGTTGACGTTCATTCAACATTGGTCATATTTACTTTGCTAAATAAACACTGTTAACAAATAGAAATGATATTTTCATAATCTAAACTTTTTACGTGTGTTGTGAACGGTAGTAAAAAAGAAAATTGCTGTTCAGTGCAAAACTAACCGTAAAATATAACGTTTCACAGTGCAACTAACTTATAATTCAATATTGGCAATCGATTAGTGCCGAGCCAAGCCTCTATTGGTGTCAGTTTTCCTTAAGATCGATTCGCTACGATAAAACGAAAAGTGTCTAGTTTCTCCAATACGGTGAAAAACTTTTGACAAAAAAACTATAACTCTGTTTTGTAACTTATGTAAAAAAGTTGATAGTTTTGACATTGAGATTAAAATACAATAAGCAGTAAGTACTGTAGTTAATGATGTGTTCTATTGAATAATAAATACACCGATGAATCAATCAAGTGTTTTGTTTCGATCAACGTTAGTTTTTATGTCGTCGCGGGACATTTAAAAGATCGACGCGTACGTATTACATTGAACAGTGGTTGTAAAAACCCATCCCATTGTGAATGAGCTGCATGTAGCTATCGTTAAATGGGCTTGGTTCTTGGTAGGTACTTACATATGCGTCTAATTTGTGTAGATAACATACTGCATGTTTATTTTAGGCATATCTACATCGGGACATGTCATTGTCCGGATGGGGCCAGGCTGTCTGTGAGCTCAAGGCTTGAACGGTTGACAAATGAAACGATACTTATAGGTATATGTGTATCTACGCAATTGTATGTAGATAAGTATATACTATTGTGCAATATGTCCAATTTGTGCCGGCAACGAATCAAAATGTCAAGTATGTCAATACTTAGTTTTGTACGTCTACCCACGGGCTTTCGTCTGCGAATAAGTAATATTATGTGTTATTTATAGCGCCCACGTTACGTTACTGTGCTACGTTACGTTTCTTATGTGTAAATAAAAAGAGCAAGGTCAGCAGAACTCAAGAAATTACGATTAAAGCAAAAAGTTGAGCTAGGCTTAAGTAGGTAATGATGGCATTGGCATATTAAACGTATATTTCCTGCTTTTTACGTATGTATATTTTCTTGATTATTGAAAGCAAAGCTTGGCTCTGTTTTTATTAATATTGGTAGGTACTTACATATAAACAGCTACTAACATCTTCGATTTCAAGTCATAGGTACAGTCACGTCTAAAAGTATGTATACACTTGGCTTTATTCAAAGGCGATTTTGTCCTTTATTTTTGAATTAAATTTTATGTTATTACGAAAATAGTATTTTCGAACCCATAGGTTTATGTTAAGTGTCGTATTTCAACGTTGCATTCGTTATTGCACGAAAAAATCGCAATTGAAAATTGCCAAGTGTATACATACTTTAAGACGTGACTGTACATAGGTAGGCTGCCTAGCCTACCTAATGGTGTCATGAAAATCGAATATGTTAGCAAACTAATTAATAAACAAAAACAGCGAAAAAACAAATTATAATATATAGCCACTTTTGAATTAACATAAGTTAAGTATCTAGTTACTATAATAGTATAAAAATATATAATTATTGAATTATATATTTTCTTGCCATTAATGCAAATCATTCTCATTAGTAAGTAAACATCTCCATTATCTAAAACTCTACCAACATAAAAGAAATACGAAACGTTATCAAATATGTAGTCAGATTAGGTAAGTATGTAAAGAGAATAAGTTCCTATCTATGTACGCTTTTAAAGATGAGCAGAGTTCGTGGAAAGGTGACTTGTCAAGCCGTAAACCCAGTATTTTAATGATTTAACTATGGGGTACCACCTCAAGATTACGTTTCAGCAAGTTTCACAAAACATATAGATATACAACATCTTCAGTTGTCTGAGAAAGATTGAACATGATAGTGAACGCTATTTTTCAGTTTAAAGTAGAGTTTTATACTATCTTACATAACACAAGACACCTGCGCGACCTTTACTAGACGCTTACGCGGCTTCAACGAGACGGCTACGCGGCCTCTACGAAAAGTCTACGAGTCCTCTACGAGGCCTTTACAAGACGCCTACGCGGCCCTTACGACCTCGTAAGGGATTCGTGGGCACCTGCCCACGTGATCCCTACGAGGCCTTATAAGACTTTTCATGGCATCGACGCTACGTCTGCGTGGTGTCTAGTCACGCTGCGCGCTGTACATACAATCGCTACGCTGTAAGTTAAAGAGCTTCAGAGCATTAATTTGTAGCCGCACCCGGCTGCGGTGGAGCCCAAAATGAGACTATTGTTTTTTTTTTACTACATTTAAGTACCTACATAGATAGATAGTACGCCTTTAGTACGCTAATAGGACAATATTACAGATATTCTTGATACTCTGATATAAACTGCACAACCCGTACCTATGTACTTATTTAAAATAATTTAAATGTAGTCTGTAATTTAAATAAGATAACAGATGCTGGTATAGATACCAGCTTCTGTTATATTTATTTGTTCTTTGCTTATCTTGCTGTTGAAGTAATAATTATTATAGAAAAAAAAACATTTAACCCGAAAATCATACAAAAATTCTGAGACTTAATTCAATAGGTAAGTAGCCTTACGAGTAGTTCAAAAGCCTCTATCTAACGTAAATAACAAATCAAAAGATAATTATTAATTTAACATCACTGTATCTACTTATAATTTCAGTTGTCAGACACTATCTTGAACCATCGTATGACAGGAAATCCCAACTAATGGACACCCTAAGCTAAAGGAATGCGCTTGAGTGTTATGCAACATAACATAGAACGCACCTGCGTATGAGTCGCCAAGCGGTCTTCTGACGGCAATTAATCTCACGTCAAGAATTTTCCTACGTTCGAACAGATACTTAGTGACATAATATAAAATGGTGAATTAAACTGTTGCCACACAACTCAACTTGTGAAACAAGAAGGTTTTGCGAGAAACGGCTGGTTGTTTTAGATAAAGAAAACTTTAATGGTTTTCATTACCATTTTAAACAACCTCAAATAAAATTTCAGCCGTTTATTTGCATTGTTTTAAACGATAAAACATCTTAAGTACAACTTCACAAGTCGAAACAATTATGTGCATCAGATGTAAGCGCATTGTCGGTCATAAACAATATTATATAGAAGATATTCATTATTTAGTACCTTATTTAATATTAGGTATGGTAATTATTATTTAATTATTGCTTGAGATATGAAGAGACGGCGACTTGGACAGACAATTAGAATAACTTTTACGACAAATAATGGCATGACATACAGCAATAAGTAATCTTTATTGAACAGACCAGTATTTAAGCATGCTGATTAATTATTAAGAATGCAGTGATATACAGGCATTTAAAACCCTATTAGCATTTTTTCTATAAAACCGTTATTATTAACTTGATAATTAATGGTAATACTTATGGTTAATTAACCGTTAATACTTCGCAAATAACATAAAACACTTAAAGATATTTATCATTGATTAAATATTTATTTTGAATTGTTTGTCAGAGAAACCTTTTCAATGAATTGAATACTTTTAAATAAATGTAATAAATTGTATGAAGAGACAATTTACTACTTCGGTGATAGTTTTACGAGATTGTGAGGTATTTACTGGGCTAATAAACATTCAATATTTAGTGATATGTACGTAACATAAGTAGTAGGTACCTAGAGGTTATCTAGAATACCAAATAGCTGCTTTTATTCAAATGTAAGGATACAGTGCTTCAATCGTCATCACATATGAGTATATAATTAATGTATATAAAATATTATAAAACAATTTTAAAAGAGTAGGTAACGATGGGGTTTCTTGTCCATTCTCCATACGAAACTACCTTTTGGAAGGGGCGACTAGAATCAATTCTATTTTTTTTTTGTAAATTTTGACGTTCTAAAGTGCGTTTTATGTGGTGCGTAGTACATATATATCGATGTTTATGTGCCTATTTGAAATAAATGATTTGACTTTTGTATCAGCTTTATACAGATGTCGTATCTACCTACCGTGCTGGACTAATAATATATTGCCTCTAAACTCTCTTTGAGGCTGGTAAAAAAAAACGCGGGATAATAATTATCAATTCTAATATGTACAAGATACTTCGTTTATTCCCAATTATATTATAATCTGAGATTAGCTTCAAATTATGCAGATTTTATCCCGTACTCGAGCTTTGTAAGTCGCCTCAGGCACGATTACCTCACGCTGATAGTACTTGTCTACTTAATCCTCATAATATAAATGTATACGTACTTTACTCTGCATTATCGTTGACAATCATAAAGTAAATAGCAGATAATGTAAATACGTAACAACTGCAACATTACTGTTACCGTCGTGGTTCAATTTATGCATAAAACTTTGATCTTTATCGCAGTCGCGATAAAGTCAAAAATAGTGTGTGATTATTTTACAGATGGTTATAATTCACCATATTGACTGCGCAGATACGGCCTATTGCAGCCACATTAAGCATTATCGAGTATCGATATCAAGTGATTTACTAATGCTTGCCTGTGCGCACGCGGCACGACCACTGGGGCCATTTTGTATCGTCGGTGACCGGCACCAGATACAGTTTCAATTCAATTGAGTGGCCACATCGACCAGCCACAATGGAACAGCTTGGGGTGGCGACTGGCGACTTATCGTTACGCTGCGGTACACACACACATACACCCATTGATCTTGAATGGCCGTCATTTGAATAATAGCAGATTTCATTTCTGAAGACGCTGGAAACTTTTTAACTATATACCCAGAGATAAAATGTTATGATGGTTTTCTATGAAAGTGAGCTTCCGATATTATCTACTTCGCGGAAAGCCAGATACTTACGTAGTTACTAGTAGTGATGGGTCGTTGAAGGTTTTTCCGTCAACGAAACGTTAACGTTGAATTGCGTTTGTCAACTAGTTGATCAACTAGTTAATTTCGTCAACGAGTTAACGTGTTACGAACGTCAACTTGCATGAACGATAAACCAGCTGCTTCGACCAGTCACAGGCCCGCCGGCGCGGAAAGTTTTCATTCCGCGCACGAATAAGATAATTTAATATCATCGTTTACTTTCTTTTAAAAATAATGATCAAATTACTAAATAAATATCAAATCTTTTATTCGTTATTTAGAGTTCAAATTATTGTCATGACTATCGCGTCGTAGCGGGAGTTTTGTAAATATAAATACAATTTACGTACGTTGAAAATAACAAAACGTTGAGTTCATATTCTCGTTTCGTTAAACGAGTTGAATTCATAAACGTCGTTGTCTCGTAACTCGTTGACGAATTCAACGAGTTGATTTGTTTATGGTCAACGTTAATCCCGTTGAAGAGACATCAACGTTGATTCAACTAGTTCGTTGATTCAACGCCCATCACTAGTTACTAGGTAGTCGTAAGTCTACTCTTTCAATATGTTCGTGTTAGCGCTAAATACAAATACAGTAGCTGTTGCGTTAACTCTTTATGTAATTACCAACACGGCTTGTATCTTTCGAGAGTTCTTCAGTTACAAGAATCCGTTTTATCGTTTGAAGTTTCCTAGAAAATTCCATTTAAACTTTGTTCGCACATTGTATTTGTTATTCCACTTTAAACATAAAGCATTGGTGTAAATAATGTGGGGAATTGGAGATATATGTAGGTAGGTACAGTATGTAGCGGTGTAAACCTGGCAAGACCTAAAAACAACACGCGCGTTCGCAGAAAATACATTAACCACAGTTAAACGTGCTAATAAATGTTATAATATTTTATAGTTCGTAAATATGAAAATGTATTACGCATGTTAAGCACATGTGCTTCACTGAACTCAAATCCAGTTATTATAGATCTTTTATCTATCTGTTTTATGGCGTTACGCTAATTAATTTTGACTTCGGATAATTTCGTGAGACTAAAATAGGTATCTTTAAGAAAACTTTACTCGTGGATAGTTTATTTGTAGTTGTAGGTAGGTATCTAGATGTAATACCACCGTCAACGTGTCGGAATAAGCAGTGATACCCTGTTTATGAAACGATACCTATTACCAAATGCATTATGATTTCGGGGAATCACGCCTGGGATTCCTCAAAGCCCAAAGGTTTAGAAAGTGGTGTAGGTACCTACTTAGTACACCCACATTTCGACATTATCACTTATTAATTATATTTTACATAAAACCTAAAACATACGCCCTGTCGACCAGATAATCCACTGGGTTTTTACCATTAAGATAACTTATCTAAACCGGAGTTCTTCATTCCATAAAATTAATAATAAATCTATTGTTGTAGTACGAAAATAATTTTCAAAGTCCTTTTTGATAACCACAAGATAAGTTCAGCGTGCCAATGTACTTTGTTATCACAATGGGAGGGATGAATTAATTCAAAGTCTTAAGATTTGCCAGCTTACAAAATTTGAAACAAGCTATTATGAAGCATAAAAACAGTTCAGAATATCTTCTATGAAAGCTTCGTTCCTTTTTACTGCTGATTGTGCGGCGAAAACACCTGAGCAACAACGTAGGATGAACAATACCGCGATTGCTGCCGGATAACCGTCTTGTAATACATATAACTACAACTAGACCAGATGGGGAGCTCACAAACAGACCAACTGGAGTTTTGTAACGTTTTATCACACTTAATGAAATATTATGCAGTTGTAATGATAATAAGAATGAAGATTACGACGTTGATCAGCTAACTCATTCGAAAGACGATTCAGAACTCGAGTTGAGATGTAAAACCGTCATTAAACTTAATTACTCCGAATAAAAGTCGGTGGAACTCTGACCATACTGAGAAGTAATTACATTTCTACAAGCTTTGAATTTTAATCGTTTGCGGGCTGCATGCCACCCCAGCGCACACATGCCCCCCTCCCCCACGCAGATCGCTTCTTACATTCAATTTATACGTGGCCAGTAAGTAAATTATTAAATTCATTGAAAGGCTGGAGAACTCCATTAAGAAATACGGTACAGATTTGTGAGATCCCCGCTTGGATTTTCATTTATCCCTCATATAGAAACAATAACCGACGTTAATGGAATCGAAGATTATGTTATAAATTCTCAGAGAATGCAAACCTTTACCGACCTGATTGAAAATCTGATATTATACCGAGTCAGGCTAACAACGAAACAATGAAGAGTGCGTCTCGATAACATTTTTATAATGAAAGCAAAACATTGAATAAGAATCAGCTGCCCAGCCTTTTCCGAACTATTTTGGGCGGCTTCCAGTACCGGATGTAGCTGAATATCTACCAGTATTTTACATGAAGCGACTGCCTATCTGAACTCCACAACCCAGTTACTGGGTAATACGATACCCCTTGGTAAGACTGGTTGTCAGACCTTCGGGCTTCTGACTACCCGTAACGACTGTCAAAGATCCAGGAATGACAGCCGGAACCAACGGCTTAACGTGCTTTCCGAGGCACGGAGGGGTCTCGGTATGTAAAGACGGTCATCCATCCACAGACCAACCGCGGCAACCGTAGCTTAAGTCAAAATTAATTTTAGACACTGAACTGCAATATTATATGTTAACTAGCTGCGCCCCGCGGTTTTACCCGCGTAAATGTCGATCCCGTGGGAATATCGGGATAAAAAGTATCCTATGTCCTTTTCCGGGACTCAAACTATCTCTATACCAAATTTCATCTAAACCGGTTCAGTGGTTTAGGCGTGAAGAAGTAACAAACATATAAACACACACAGACACACACACACTCACAAACTTTCGCCTTTATAATATTAGTGTGATAATATAAGTGTGATGCTAATGCTGTTCTTTATTTAAATTTTATTTTGTAAGGGAGAGCATAGGTACAATAGTACACACGGCGACATATAAAGCTATACTTTTCCAGTAGGTACAAGCTGACCGCTTATTGTACGGCAAGTCGGACCAATGCGAGGTCAGCTTATCAGCTATAAGTAGCCGTATGTATCAAATAAACAGAAATAACTTAACAATAAACTTAAAAAATATACTACCTACTAAATTTTCCATTTTTTTTTTTATAGTTAGTTCTAATATTTAATGATATAAAGTTTCTGTTGCACTATCAACTATCAGAGATTAAAGTCAAGATGTACCGGGCTTCATTAGAGCTTCCTCTTAGCGGCAGGTGCGCATGACGGCGTGTTAGCGACGCGCTCTACCATTGGTCGGTCGATGTCGATGCGCAGGCGCTGATTTACGAGAGCCGGCTTCATGCAGCTGCCTTACTACAGTTGCGACTACACTACAGTTATAGGAAGCTGGTGTTTAGACACGTTGCACCAAAAAGGAAGTTGAGAAACAAGATCTCTCAGGCAATATGGAACACCTTGCCATAAGTATTTGCGCCTTTCTTATAAGGGCCGGTCGTTTCACGTAGGTACCTACCTGTTCAAGTTATTGTAAAAAGCTTTATACTCAAGTTCATAAAAAGATGGAAGGCTAGGGTACTTTCTTGTAATCACAAGTTATGAATCCTCATAAGATTTCAGCGTGACAATAATATTTATTTATTTTTATTTATTTATTTATTAAACCACAATTATTACACCTTAAATATGGCACATACCTTCCGCATAGCGGCGCAGTGGTGGCGGTGGGCTGGCGGCTGGCGGCTGGCGTGACCAGAGACATGACAGCGACGACGACGGTGGGCGCGCCGGGACACCGGCAGAGCCAGGCACGGTGCGAGCTTCCGTCACGCGATGTCAGCACAATAAATTGAACTGAAAAAAATACGGAAACAATATGAGAATTATCGTTTCGAAACTTCAACAGGCGATGGTGTCGAATGATCAATGATCAATCAACAGTCATCTTGTTCGTCGTTCATGTTTATACATCAGACAGCATTGTTGGTTAATTAGTCGTGAAGACTATCGCACCAGCCATTCTCTGCTAAACAGTGCACGACTATTAGTCAGCGTCGTCTGCAGCGCGTTTCTTTTGTCACAGCGTCATTCACAACCGGCGTTCGGAACCCGGCGCTGCGCCGTACATCAGTCCGCGGACCGACCGTCAGCAACGACTGATGTTCACCATCAGTCCTCAGAGCCCCACATCTCTATGATTAATGTTAATTACACCTCGATTTTCCCGCGGATAGCGATTAAGACAGCCATTAGACTATATCCCAAGGCGATCATTACTCGTACTTTCAAAGATTTGAACGTTTCCTCCGATAATATTTCTATTCTAAAGAATAAGACGGTGCCATTTGCTACTAAGGTTATTGTTATTGGTTACAAATAGCGTCTGATATAATCAGGGGATTGCATTACAAATTATTAACCAACACTGCCAACAGGATGTAGGTAAATAAGAAAAGATTGCAAAGCGCTAAGATTACTGCATCTGTAAATATTTTGTATCTACAAATCGGGGTCGTATTTGTTCAGTAATTGAGCCGTCAGAGCTCGACACTGAGGCATCAAGTAGCGCTGATGAAGGTTCTCATTTCACAACACTAGATAATAATAATATATATTTTATCTGGTGTATTTGAACAAGTCGAGGCACTTGTCTGCGACTCTGCGTAATCAATGCTTTTGTACGCAACATTTTTATTTTGTATCACCTACATAAAGTATGAAATGGACTTTATCGCATCGACACATTCGCGTTATCGTACGACAGCACCCATTTGCAATTAGTATTTTATTAATACAGGCTGTAGAGCACCTTGCATAATATTGTATCTAGAATATTTTATTTAGTTAATGCACTTACTCTATCTGTTTTCCTTAGGCAATGTTGGGTTCCCTTTAGTGTTGACTAATAGAAAACTTATCAATGTATCCGCTCGTCCATATCAAGCAATTACAAAACAAAATGATTAGAAATATAATAATCATTGGTCGTCCTGCCACGGTTCGCCAGTCAGTCACAATTTGCTGCTAACTTTTTGTATCGGCTTCAATAACCGTTAAATTTGATTACGTCGTGTATCGAGATGAAAACGACAGTTGCTTAACAAGGTATTTCATTTTTGTTCTGTATGAGTACCCTTCGGTACAATACCTTTTACTGATCGTAGTAACTGGTAACAATACCTAGTTGCGTAAGTATTGTCAGCTAGTAGTTAAGTAGTAATTTTCTTTTTAACGTTCATTGTGTCTGCGGCTAGCACGCGCCTGATAGAATAATAAGATAATTAACTGTAGCTAATTATCTACCCGCAACGATTGACGGATTCATTGCTTCATCAGATCTTCGTTTTTTTTTTATACATTTCATTAGGTAAGTAGTTTTTATTCGTTTTATTTATTTCATTATTTTGCACTTGAAATTGTACTTACAAAATTATGTTCAAACGCACTATGTACAAACGCCCGCCAGCACATCAAGCTTCTACAATCTGTCAAATTTTACTTTATCGCTAAAGAATAAGGTTCATTGTTGATTAGGAAAATTTGACAGTTTCGGGTAGCTTGATGTGCTGTACTTAACTGTTAAAATATTTTAAGTAATGGACAAGTTTCGGTTTTCTGCAATAGGTACCTACTTTATTTCACTTATTATCTACGCATGGTTTTTAGTTAATTTAAAATTTCCTTGGATGGGCATTTATAGTGTCGATTCTATAAAGTCTAATAATACTAAAAACAATCAATGCAAATTACCTAGCTAACGGTACGGAACACGTTTCTGAATTATAAAAATTGATTGAGTGGGATGATTGACCACAATAAACTTTTAATTACTTGCCGCGATAATCCCGATTGTGTTGTGATTTGTGCGGATTAACTAGCCTTAAATCGGCGGCTCCGTATGGGTTTACCCCATTATTATTTGGCAAAATATGTTTTTGACATCACCAGTATCCATCACGAGCAACAGGATCATTAATTTTGAGATATCTATGTAGCTATAGATATCAATATTTTGGTAGAGAGTTTAGAGACCACTATTTCAAAATCAATCTTAAATGTACAGGAACATGACACGCTCAGTACAAGTTTATGACATAGACGTATAGCTGTTTGAGTTCAAGTTATAGTTCGTAGTGTACCTATAGTGAAGAAGAGGCCCAATCGGCCAGCATCTCATGACATTCGTTAGGTAATAGATTACAAAATAGCGAGAGTGTGAAGTCATCAGTGACCCCTCGACATCTCACCATTAGGGCGCCCACGATTAGCGGATCATCATACCTCCTCATAAATAAACCACGGTATAACACCGTTATGAATTACGAAAACTTCGACCTCCATAACCTATAAATAAAATTAAATATTGCGTAACAACAATTGCATAATTTGGATTTTTTAAAGAAATTCTGAAAAGCGTGCTCGTCAATTTTCAACGGTTTTGACATGGTTGTCGCATGAGTTTGTCAATGTCGGTCGACAGGCGGCACGCCCGGCCATGTTGCCAACCAAGCACAATACTGACTTTACGTCATGCGACATCTTGTATAACATACAGGGTGGTCCAAAAGTCGTGGATCAAACGAAATAGGGAGATGAAGGAGGTCATTTCCAACAGTAAATCTTTCTACAGCATGGCCATAATTCAATTGCCCTAAAAGTTATGAATATTTGTGTATACCGAATTCTTTTACAATTAGACGAATTTAAAAAAAATGTGATATAAAACAATAAAACAAACGGTGTTGTAATACTACTAGATAATGTATCAGCACTACAAAGCTCTATTAGGGCTCTGAGTATCAAATTTCAAGAGCAATTTATTTTTTTCCAAAAAGTTTGTAACGTTACCAAAAATTATTTCTCACTTTAAAAGCGTTGGAAATGACCTTCTTTATCCCCCTACTTCGTTTGATCCACGACTTTTGGGCCACCCTGTATATGTAGGTTACTTATCGTTTACAGCAGAGATAGAGTCCAATAAATACATTACAATAACGCAGTAGTCATGATACCCGATTGTTGAATGGTGCCCACGCTAATAGGTTCTTGGTCAAACTAATTAACGAGTACACAGGCCCGTAATAATTTTAATTTTCTCATTTGTTACAGTACAAGCAGTGCGGTATCGAGTAATAAATGCCAGAACACCAATACTCTATTCACGAGTAATGAGTAAGTAAAGTAGTTAGGTACACTAATTCTAGTGGCCTCATTCACTTAGATTTCATGTTTTAACTAAGCAATTTAAATGTTTATATTAATTCCGTTTAAGTAGTTACCTCTAAACCCGCTACTATTCTCTTCTTGTTTTGTCGGAACAAATAGTACACTAATTAGGTCTTTCTTTGTAGTTGACCTTCTTTCTCCAGGGTTTCAGAGAAAACGATTGCTTCGTCATGATTGAGTAACAAAGAAAAATAATATTTCTCGTCTGAATGTCGAGGGAATTCCCTAACCTTGTGGATATCATGAGTACAGTTTATGCCTTTATGGTGTCCTTGTAGCTTTATCTTGGTTAAACAAACATCCGCAGCGATATGGCTTCATAAAAAATGGAATATAATATTATGTAAAATACAGATTTATGGTAGCTATAAAAGCAAATCTTACAATTAAAACATACTTATCTCGTAGCAACAGAACACAAAATCATAGTATTATCTAAACTAATGTAACATAAATGAGGTAATGTCGATAAGAATCACCGATAAACGAGTAAGTCCGTGGGCGTAGTCGTACCTGTTCATTCAAAAGTCCGCGGGAGGTAAGCCGCGGGTCCGAGGATCGCCCACGCGCCGCTAATCCATCGCGAGCCCAAAAAATAACACCTTCAAGGTCCATTCTATTCATCCACTTACGCTTGATAGCTAAGTAGATAAGCCCGTCTGTTACTTACACCGTCTTACCTACGCGACGTCATCTGTCGATTGTCACATCAAAATATTTCCAGTTTCAAAATGGTCCACTTAATATGAATACCAGGTAGGATTACAACATAAATAATTCTCCGCCTTCGAGTGAGTGACAATATAAATTTTCTCTGAATCAAGAGTGTATCATATCACTCATTTCGGTTTATTGTTTAAGACATTAAAAGTTGTTTGTTATATTTGAGAAACTGGCTCCACTCGACGGGATGACGTCACATTAATAAGTTCACCGCCAAGTGACAACTGTAAACAGCACAAAGGAGATAAAATTGTATACGTTGAAAGGAAAACGGCGTTATCTAAGGCCCGGTTCAGATGGCAAAATTTTGACGCGCGTTTTCGTACCGTGCGCCTAGACATCATGGTATTTACGTACAACCGATTACATGAGCGCGCGTTAACGCGCGTCACAATTTAGTGTAAATTGCTTTTGACTTGCATCGACGCGCGTTACATCTGAACCAGGCCTAACTCAAGCTAGAATTAATTCAACTTCACATAACTGGTCCTCAGCTCAGTTGACTATACCAAAACCAAGTAGGTATACTTACTTCACATAAGCCTGACGAATAGAAACCGATTTAAATTTGCTTAAAAGCAATTACGATTTTTATTCTAATGCCATACCAGGAAATGTAGCAATTATAAAAATTTCAGCGATAGATTTAGCAACAACAAAGGAATAATGAACTAACGAATATTAAGAAATAAATAGAGAATAGTCGTGGTCACTATTAAAGTTGATTGACGCATACGTTCAATTGCAGTAAATGTATAATTACACAGGTTTCCACGTGCGCCTCGGAATGAGGCGGAATGTAGGCTCAACTCGGCTCAAGGCGAGCCGCTGACATCATTACCTAAGAAAATACTTAAGTTAAACCTAGGAACATTATGTTATCACATATTCTGGCAGACAAACTGGCGACACTACTTAAGCATAGTTCACATCTTATAAATAATTTATAAATATGAATTAGGATTAACTAGGGATTTATGTAAAATCATTGCAATCTGAATAATTTATATTCTAGATCAAATTGCGAAACGGTGTCGTGCCAACGTAACTTTGATTTCGAGCAAGAAATCAAAAGTAGAGGTCACGTCAAAATGTCGGAATTAGCATAAGCATTGTTAGAGGTACCTACAGCTTGGATGGAACCTATTACAGCGAAAGAAATACTTTATGCCTAACAGGTAACAATACTTTATAAGAATGCATTTTAATACTAAGAAATCGTTTCATTCCCTGCGGAGGCACCTATTGTACTTCGATTAAGTATATAATAGAGGAAGTGCTGCCACGGTGCAACATTCTAGAATATAAAAGACTTATTTTCACTATTTATAGGAATGAACTGTTTCTAGGTACAAGGTACACAATCCTTTGCAATAAGGTACTCGTAATCTAAAAATAAAATGACGTATGTACCTATCTTATTCTACGAATGTGACTGTGCTGTAGGCGGGCGGAAAATGCTTGACGATACAAGAAGGCTGCTCGATCATTTACCTCCAGTTCCACGGAAGGTCAGTTTAACCCATACATTGGCATTTTAACGCGCTTCAATTACATAGAATTTTTTATTGCCGGTTTTTAGTTTTAGATCGATCGCGCCATTTTTTGAAAATTCGTATTTGTCTGTTGCTAGTCTAGTCCATCCATCCCTAACTTTCAATATTAGAAGACCTTTTTTTCAATCATACCTACATAGGTAGTATAGGTACTTTCGTGAGTTGAATAAAATTAAAGACACACAAAACCGTGTATCCTCCTAACTGCACCTATTAGAAATTCTGCGACCTTGTAATTTTCTCTACAAAACTACGTTTTTCCCGAAAAGTAATTCCAATTTAATCCAAACATAGACAGAGAATACTAAACAAACTTTGTCAACAACATTTTTATAGCTAAGATAGATTAATGTAAGGGTAAATAACGCGAAGGGCCATAAATCGGGGATTAGCATGTTATGTACCTACGTAATTCTTTTCTTAGGATCATGTACTTTGTAAGAGCAGTGGGGCTGCTGCGGTCCCATGATTGATGACCTGAGGCCGACGCTGTATGGTTGTACCACTATGGATTATTCTGCAAATAACGTGCCGCACAGAAAGACGGAGGAAACACTGACGCTGTGACGATGTTATGATTAATAATGCTGTCAGAAACAGGATACTTATATTTAGGAATCATAATCATGCTGATGAAGGATTTGTTTGAGCTCACAAGTAGATAAAGACATTACGTAGGTTAATCTAGAGCAAACGAAAAAGTGGTTTGGTAAAAAGTGCTAGGCTAATTAATATTGATTTAAGCCTTCACAATCTGATAGCTTACAGTGTCAAGGCAGGCAGCTGGTGGTCAACAAATGCGGTTTTTGTATAGTGCC
Organism: Amphipoea lucens; assembly: GCA_947508005.1. Classification (NCBI taxonomy): domain Eukaryota; kingdom Metazoa; phylum Arthropoda; class Insecta; order Lepidoptera; family Noctuidae; genus Amphipoea; species Amphipoea lucens. The sequence goes on from OX382356.1 coordinate 11,495,791, forward strand.
TAGAAGCAGGTCAATGGCCATACGGTAAACCACCAGACAAATGGCTCGAAGACATAGACGGGATTCGAAGTTTGTTCCTCTAATATAGTCATGGCAAAGTTGAGTGAGTCTGGCTTAAGGTGAATGCGCAGTTGTAGCCCGCGAAATTCAATTTTTCTTAGGTTTTTTGCAATTTTCATGTCAGTGTCAGCTTGTATCTTGATCAAAATATGATTCGCGACTATAACAGGTACGTATTTACAGAATTATAATAATTAGAATCATTAATACATCTTTATAAGTTAGATTTCTACCGTTAAGAACAAATCTCGTATGGAAAAGTGTTCATGGTAGAAATCTAACTTAAAGAGATATATTAATGATTCTAATGACTATAATTCTGAAAATACATGTCTATTATAGTCGCAAATCATATTTTGATCAAGATACAACCTGACAGTGACCTACAAATTGCAAAAAACGTAAGAAAATTTAAATTTCGCGGTCTACCATTGCGCATTCACCTTAAGGCCGACGAAGTTAACGTCAAATAGAGGATGATGATAGATCATCATACAGATAAACGTAAATCCAAGGCGCGAATATTCCAGAGAACCCAGGTTCCATTTTGCACACAAAAGCGTGTTAAAATCGGTTTTTAATCGCCACCTTTTCTCCGCCTCAGATCAGGTAATTTAATTTTGTTTCCGGTAATCCGATTGTTCGTCCTTAATTATACACCGATAAGACGCTTTCATTACGTTTCATTATGTTGGGGATCCATAATTTGCTTCGCAGTAACACTTAGACAAGTAATCGAACTGAAGTACTTTTGTTGTAAAAAGATAAGCTCTTTTTTGTTACTTCCTCTCTCTCGTTACTTTCTCTGTTTCTTATCAAAACTTTGATGGGAGATAGGTCCGCGGTCCGTCATTTCTTAATTACATACATTTGGTCTCTCCTATCTCTAGCAGTAAAAATGTTGCATTTCACTCCGCCGACCGTGGACCTACCTGGCTGAGTTGATTGAATAAAGTACGACAAAACTCCAAACACTGAAAAAACATGTCAGTGAAAACTGAAAACTCGCGAACAGATGTTGGCATCTATTTCGCTCACAGATTCAGCAAAACACAGTTATCTGTCCTCCACATTAACATTTTTATCAGTAACACAATATTTAATATCAATAATTCCTGCATCATGGTACAATGATGTCTAATTATCGCGTGTTCGCAGCTGCTGGGCACCTGCAAACTTATCGCAGGGACACTGACCCCCGCTGACCTTTCATATGGTTTCGTTTGACTCTGCAGCACACCACACACCTGACTTGTTCCATTTAAAATGCGATAAGAAGTGGCAGATGCTAGTACAAATAAGTTCAGGTAATTGTTGGCCGGTACTTGATAATGTTGCTGTAGATATTATACGACTCTATTTTTATGGACAATCATGAGACTTGAAGAAAACAATTTCAGTTATATATATTTCGACTATCTCTGAGTCTGACATACATTATTTTAATTTTAAATGCATGCTCTTACAGTTACTTATAGGACCATGAATTTAGTCATCACGTTTCCTTTTGAGCTTTTGAACACAAATCGTATATTAAGTAGTTAGAAATTCCTGACGATATATCATCGCTTTATAGTTATAGAAATAGTTTACGAGTACACCTAATGGCAAGTTTAACACAACAGCCTGAAAGATACACTGCTATTAACACTGATTCATATCAGAAATTCCACAAGGAAGTAACAGAGTAGGTAAACCTGTCATTTGCCACTGGCGAGATGTCAACTGATGTTACGAATACTCAAGAGTATAGATGTTAATGGCAGCAGTTACTGTGCCGTTACACGACAAGCATTACGTAATGCGGGATCATTAAGGGGTTTTTCTAAACGCGCAATTAGTGGCGCGATTAGGGGCGGCACGGGCACAGCTCGCTCCGGCACCGGTCCGGTCGCCGCCGGTATCCGGAGGGTGTCGTGACCGTTACACGGCAGCGGCCGCCACAACTGTGTCGCCGTAATTAACCGCAACCAGATCTCCTACCTTACTAGTGACTACACTCTGTGATTTCTAACTCCTCGTTTCAGCGAAATGAAGGACCCAAATGAACGATTCAGCGGTTTTGTAAATGTACTATAATGAGTTGAAAACTGACCGCAGACGTTACATTACACTGAAACAGAACATTGTTTAAAACAATTCCAATATATTTCATTTATAATTAAATTCCATTATTTCACACACTCGATTGACTAGGAACGAACGTTGAATTATTTCTTTTCATGTAAACATGTTGCCTGCACTACTTCTGTTTGAGTGTGATTGTCTAAAGTCTTCATAGCCTTATAAGTCAGTCGGTAAAGTTGGAATTTACGAATTTAAAAGAGAACCTCTAGCGCTGAGTAATATTGTACTGTACGTAAATGGAACTACGAGCAAGCATGTACCTGCCCAGGTAGTTGGAAGAGAAAATAAATATTCTTGAAATTGCTATTCCAACGGTTCCAACATTTCGTCATTCACGTGTGTTTACTGAGAAAATATATCTGAAAGCGAAATCATGTCAATAACACAATCGCTGAAGGCAGTTTAATATGAAATTCATCGCATTAAATTTAGACGCTATATATGCGTCAGACGATAACAGATGCGCACATAAAAGCGCAATATAATCCATTTTCTTTTATGATATAATAGATTACATTAAACAAATACGTTCTAGATCAGGAATAGCTATGCAGTTGTTTTCAAGGGCATCAAAAACGCCCGCCGTCTGCCGCCCGCCCACCGTTGCGCGGCGCCACTGAATTAGAACTCGCTAAAACAACGCCAACTATACTATTTAGTCGCCAATGTATTTTAATGTGAACTTTTACATCGTCTCTTTGGCATTTAGGTTTAATACCAGAATACAAAGCGACTACCCTAGTTGGGTAGCTAAATGTGGAAAGAAATGTTTTAAGCCCGTAAGAATTTCATTCGGTATTTCTCATTAATTTCATTTGAATTGTTTAAAGGATCCACCAAGTTTGTTAGCGTGTACTTAGCGTTCATAAATTATACGAACTTTTTACTACCGATCAAAACTTTTACTTCACATTTAGGATCCACTGAAACGACATTTAAGATAATCCCGTTATGATAAGTGACCTCAAATCTCAAGTCAAGTGTTTCAAGTTGAAAGTCGATATTTTAATGACTTTTATCGTCACATTGGGAAAATTGTAACTCATACGTTTTGTGTTAAATAAATATTCCGGGCGGCCACTAAACCTCTCACTATCGACTTGTCTGGAAGATGTGACTTTTTATGTTTGCTGTGAGAGTAAATATCCATTAGGGGGAGCCAAGTAATGGTCCCGGCTACATTAGGAGGCGGAGGTCGTCTTGCCTTATTAAAGCTATACTTTTCTTGTGGATGATAACGGAACGACAATCGTCTTGCTCGCCTTTTAGCTTGTTGTTATTTAGAAACTCTTGTATAGGTACTTTAATTTTCCGTCTCAAGGAACAGCAAGCCGAGGGTACAAGAAACAAAAGCTTTTCATAAAAAAAAAACAATTAAAGCGCCCTCGTTTTTGAAAGTAACAAAAAGGCCGTGCGTGAATGTCATTAACCTACGAAGGTCTTAAGAATAATCAATTCATAGGGCTGAAGTGTTCTTTTGTGTGGTACTTTGTTAGGTATAGTGAAGTATAGGGTTCATACGGACACAAGTAGAATGTAAATAGAGCAGCGCGCGGCGCGGCGGTGTCGCCGGGCGCTGCGAATGTGTCGCGCGATAAATCGTCGCCGGCGACAGCGACGCAGACGCCTGACGGCGCTCTTTACAACTATATTTAGAGACCACTGACAATTCTTGCATTGTCCTTTGAAACTTTAGGTACTAACAATATCTATGATTTTTTCTTTGTTTGCCAAAATGTGTTGCTTTTTTTATAAATACATAAGTAGCTGTCAAAGTTTATATTAGTATAAGAACGAAACGAGCGGGCGTTAAGATTCATCTTGTTCCGTAATATCTGCCACTGCACATAATTAGAACACATCAATTTCACAAAATTTTAGAGCTACCTATTTATTTTTGGAAACTGTGAAACCTGTCAGAAATATAAATAAGCGTAATACATCAACTGGTTTCAAACTACTGTAAGGACTATTTCTCTCCGTCGGCTCGGACTGGGTGGCTGGGTGGCGGGGCATCGAACCGAGTGAAAGCTTCTTGAACGATTCGAACGTTGTGCTTGAACAAACACAACTTCGCCATGCGGTCGAAGCTGCCGTCTTGACTTAAACTTGTAAACATGTATAGCCAGAGTTTATTGTTTACCCGCTACATGCAAGTAGCGCAAACGTCGAGCAACGCCGTCGCGCCGCGCCCCGCTATGCGTCTGATTCGGTTTTATTTGCGGCGCCTTGGCTATAAAAAGATCCTGTATGTACTGAACGTGCGTCTGCCGCACTGTCTCCTTTTAGTTCCTATGCGGGCAATATGAACGGTGGCAACGTTTGTATAAGTATATTAAAGATATAATAGCTGTACTACGTGCAAACAGCATCCAAATTTTAGAGCCATGTCATTGAAAACCGATATCCCTAGGAGGAGGAACGTCTTGTAACGCAACATAGAATATTTGCAACAACAGCTAAGGTTCCTTAGAGACATCAGTGTTATCTAGTACAAGAGACTGGCGCGGGCCGGCTCCCAGTGGTCGCAGAGAGCGTGCAGCCGCGTCAGCCCCGCGCCGGTATGACGGCTTGCGTCTTGCGTCGAGTGCCAAACCACGGGACGGCTTGCGCTGTATCGTGTAACATTATCCCAAAGTGCGGTCACAGCCGGCGCTCAGCCCCCACTGCCTTGTTGTTGGAAACTCAAAGTGAAATAAAATATTTTAAATCGTAGTTAGTCCGTATGGAAAATTGCACAAACAATTCAAACTGTCATTACTGGGTTTTGTTCTGCGTCCATTCTAAAAGCACAGTTTTTTGGCTCTTACTCCTACCCGTCTTTACATAATAGATATTTGATTGAAAACCGCAGTTATATTTTGACCAATATGTTATGTTCAACATGCAGAGATAGAAACTATAAACTATTTCTATTTTAACGAACCTAATTAAATATTTTACCCACCTTACCCATTTACGAACCCCTTTATATGCTAAATAGACTTCCGTCGGCGAAAATAATAATTCAGCCATGTTATTGCATCGGCAGTACAGTTTTAAAGTGGGGAGGGGTGGGCAAGACAGTGCGTGGCGGGGCCTGGCGCCGTCTGGCCGCGCGAGCTGACTCACTGGGCTCTCCGTGCTTCGTCCTGCACTCCCCTTTCATTTAGCTCACGTTTTACCCCATAATTGATGTGCACGACCAATAGAAAGCAAGACTTTTAATGGGCAATGTTTTATTACATGTGAAGTGCTAATGACACGTCATTGATGAAGTTTAACTGTTTTTATAAACAGTCCGAAATAAACTGCTCTGCTAGGTTTACTGTTATCAAGAGAGATGGCCGGATTTAGTCCTTAATTCAAATGAAAACAAAAATTCAAAATGGCTGGCACATCTAGGTTTATTTTTAACAATTAGCACTGGCCGGTTTCGTGCTTACTGTTAATGATAAACGATGGTTGGTAATGTAATTCCGTGTATTAATATGCATTGGTTGGGGCTGCCCCTCGCGTGACTTGCACCCCTGCACGATCCCCACACGCACCAAATTGGCCTGTCTGTGGCCCGTTTATGGACTCGTCAGGCCCCACTCGGGTTCGGACGCTTTTTGATTTAATTACACCGTATATGATATCACGTCGCCTTAACGTTTTAATTACGAAATTGGATAGATGCGGAAGAGATAAAGTGCGTAATGAAAAGCCAGATTAGGGAGATTGCATAGATAACTTATATACCGGTTTTGTTTAGGACTTTATACCAAGAGGATAATTTTATTCCTCGGCTGTAATAGTAGATTGAATTTAACTAAACATTATAGTATATTAGATTGTAGTACCTAACTAGGTACTTAATTTATGATACAATATTGAATTGAAAAATCCTTAACATTCAAAGTTACAGATATTAAGATTCAACCTAATTTATCATAGCTTCTAAAGTTCAAACTGTAACTAATACAAAAAAAAAAAAAACAGTATGAATATTATAAACGATAATAACACGTGGGTACACATGAACACTTCTAAAAGCTTTTTCAGCAGTTTTGGAAGATTTATTTCAAGTGAGTCACAACTAACGGAAGCGTTTTCCTGTCCGTGATATTTCCTTGGAGATGCAAAGCAATTTTCTGCAAGAGATAACCTCTCTAAACGAGTTTCCTTACACACAATATTTGTTTGAAAAAAACCGGTCGTACTTATGTGAAATCTATATTCTATCTTTTCCATATTTAAAGGTTGACCTAAATAGACTAGTTTGAAGAAGAAGATGATTATAATAAATACATTTCAGCAATGATTAATGTAAACAGAGTTTCTACTGCACATAAAAACGAGATCTGACACTGAACATCTGGCCTAATAAAAAAGTAATCGAATCATTTAAACTTTTTGAGTGGCGGCTTTTACACAAGCCATTTATCCGGCCGGGGCTTCTGCAAACATTTCAAATGGTTAAATCAAGCTTTCAGAGAACAACAAATAAAAGTGTCCTATTGAAATGGCTATAGTGAGAAATGGGCAGACGTTAAACGTGTTAGCACCGCTATAAAGAAGAATGCAACCACACTATAGACATTTCGTTTTACTATTCGTAGGAGGAGCAGTGAAAAGTCGAAGCACGTACATAGTCAATATGGTAATGATACAGAACACGAGCATCAATAGTTCAATATGTCTACAACCTTATTTGTACGTCATGCTCTCCGTGTAAAGAGTTATTATTTGATGAAATAGGAAAGACTACGTTGTTTGCTCTGGTACATAATAAGTGTCATTAAAACATAGCTTAACCCGTTGTTCTGGGCTTCACTTACCTGCTCCTTATAAGGAGTCGAAACTACGGACGGCGCCAGAGAAAGTACAGTCCCAGTCTGCGCTACTTTCAAATGAGTCAATGCTAGTTTATTCACGAAATATAACCATAAAACCGTACTGAAGTTATTTACAAAGCGTCCTAATTGCTCTTTGTCAGAGTCTCTTTGTATAAAAGATTAGGTCTTGAGATATTCCGCTTTACATTCCAGACAGAATTCGTGAAAAGCTACTTTTTGAGATAAAAATCTTTAGATACAATTTATTCATTGCACAAGCTAACTAGTTACCTAGTTTTTTGCAGAAACATGGAATATTACCTACACTGCTCACTTTGTAAGTCAGTTTTTCTTGAAACTACTTTTAGAAGTACGGCAGGCGAGTGTCGTGATGGAGATTTGCATGTCGATGTAAACTTGCGATAAAAAGCTGTCCGCACACTATCACGAGACCTGTTTTGCTTCTGGATACTGCACTAGTTAATTATTTTTTTTTATATTAAATACAATTGTCTGCTAAAAGGCAGTAGCCGTTTATTTCAGGAATCAGTTGTTTATATAAAATATGACTGTCGTAAAACTTTTTTACGTTAGTTTTTACTACTGTAACGGGGAATATTTCTGCACAGTTACAGTCTACTATTTTCCGTAATAGTGGCTGTCTAAGAGCTTGATTAATAAGGACGGACTGACAGCAATGATCTAAGAAGACGTTAGTGAATCGCGTTTGAGTGAGGATCAGCGCGAGGCAGCCCGACCGCAGGGCTCCGGTCGAAAACGAGATTAGCCGAATTAAGGTATTACACCCGCATCGGCAGCGGCCGGCGCTCCAAGGTATTTCCCAGAAGGCGGGTAAATCACACATTTCATGGTTACGTCTGTAACAAACCACTCGCCTATTTTTCCAAATGTTTCAGTATTATTGAACCGCGTGAACCAAACGCCCGGAAATGTAAACAAAAGTAATTCACGAGTTCCATGGAGCTTTTTTTACATGCGGCAGTAATTTCTCGCCAAATTCGTATCAGGTGTTCAGGACTGATATTACGAACAGCGTTTTACGCAGCACGTTTTTCAATTATTTGTAAGGTACCTAGTTTTTTTTTATAAAAGGCAGACGTAGGTATTGCTGTAAGCTATCTAACAAGACACAGATGTCTATAATTATCGTAATACCCCAACATACTCGAACAAAAACAGTCCGCTTACCCGTTTGTCCTAACGTCTGATATAACAAAATCACACACCTGTGTTCTAGTACAATTTTGACCCCGGGCTATAAAATACCCAGCGTGGGTCTGATGAAGGACGAATTCGAACATTCAAGGGTCATTCCCTTGGGGCTAGAGAGCTTCTAAAATCTTGTATTACGTGCCACATCAGCGACTACTAACAGAATTACGAGCGTAGTGCTTTCTCTTGAGTTATGGGCTCATTTACGATTATTATAGAACCTAAAGAAGGAACAAATAATGTCGCATGTGTTAGGGGAAACTACAGTATGTTATGAACAGTAAAGCAGTATAATATGTGTTCTAAGTAGTATACAACAACTGTTTGAAAATACCAACCGAAGAACTTATCGCTTTCCAATCTTCGCACCTGCATAGTAATTTAAACACGGTACATTGCGCAATAACAACATTTACTAATACATTTTTGATTGCTCGGTATCACAATTAAAATCGTAACAATTCAAATAACAAGTTCCATTCATTAAGGCATGTAAATTAATACCGTAGTATGGCTAAAGCCGTTTATTAAAATTAAACTCGGCCTGGCGTGGAACTAGGAAGATTAATGATCCCTTGAATACTGAGTTATGTAAAGAGCAAATGGAGTGGGGCTCCACGGGCCACGTCCTGGCATCATTCCAAAATCACTTATCTCTATATACACTGCTAACATCATACTATAGCTAACGTTTTCAATTACATCTATCACTGTGCTCTTTGTACTTTACATTTTTATTGCATATCGCATGACAAAATCAAACTGGTTGCTAATTTAATTGTAAAATTTATTCTTTTTTGACATTGATTTACATTCTGTAATTACCTTAACTCACACCCTGAGTTATTACTTGTTTTTTTTTTTTTTTATAGAAAATATTCTACTTTTATCATGTTTGTAAATATGTGAGCTCCAATTAATTTATGTCATGGTTTCATTTAATTCTTTTACCTATTGTGGTATAGTAATTTTACTTTAGGTGCATCGTCTTCACATATTATTCATTATAGTATAATTAATGTATGCAAAATACTTATTATAAAACATTTTAAAAGAGTAGGTAACGGTGGAGTTTCTTACCCATTCCTCTCCATACGAAAACTAAGTAACTTTTGGAAGGGGCGACTAGAATCAATTCTATTTTATTGTAATTTTTGACGTTCAAATGTGCCTTTTATGTGCCCATTTTAAATAAATGCTTTGACTTTGACATGACCCTTCAAAATTTAAACTTTATTTTAATTTGAGTTACAGAAAATTTAATTTTTATCAAGTAGGGTAAGCACCTAATAAAAGATAATAAATAAATAATCCCTACTTGAACTTCAAAGCAAGTGAAGCGACTAATCAATAGTCATGAATATAAAAGTAATTTAATCGCAGGCTGCAAAGACGGACAAAGATTATACGAAAGAGTTTAATGTCCCGCGAAGTTGTAAAAGTCATTAAAGGGATTACTTTACAGGGCTGAAAATTTATGCGAATAAATCTACAAGTAATAAATGTGCAAGTAGTAGCCTTCCTTACAGTTACTAAGATACAAAACGTAAGTTATTGCAGTACATACGTTACCAGTGTATAACGAGTCAGCGCCGCTACAATTAATAGTCGTACAAGTATTCCACATGAATAAAGAGCTACTCCTACAATACGCTGAAACACAATAGGTTTCGATTAACAAAGTGTACGGGACACTATACATGACACACGGAATGTTCCTCACGGGGCCCAAACAACAAAGTTAAAGAAAACATATTTAACGTCGTCACGGGCGCGTGCAGCAGTCGGCGACGTGAAATTCACAATACACTTGTTCGGAGACAAGTTGGTTAGAGTTCGCGAGCTTCAAGTTATATTGTTCCCGATGGACTACAGAAAATAGGAAACAAGCAATAAAAATAGTTCCCAGCATCCGTCGGCCGGGGACAAATTCCGACCAAAATTACGTGAGCAAATTAGACATTCCGGGACAATGCTGGCGGAATAATTGAGGGCCCACAGTCGCTCGTTTGTCGAACGAAGAATGTGGCTCGTTGCGCCGCAGTCGCGCGTCTCTCACGCGCACCCGCCGACATATTATAATGTATTCCGATTATGAATTGAATATGGATTATATTCTGCGCCGAGAATAGTTCGGATTGGGACAGAATAAACTTGGCTCCCTGATTTTCCTTTATTTGCATTATTATCATAGGCTACGGAATACAGACGCTGAACTGCTACGCGTGTGCTACGCCATTTTTTCGTAGCCGTGAATCAATTTTATATTTCATAATAAGTATAGCGCGCCTGTTGGCGCATTGAAATTAATGTATTTCTAACACGCTTTTATTACTTTCACCTGTTTCTAGTTTTTACCAAAACATCTTTTTAGTATGTTTGTCACGGTAGTGTAATTTTTGTTCCACCAAAATTATTTTTTAAACAAAATGTTTTTTGTAGATATTTTAAACTGGTAGATGTCAATTAAGCATAATTGACACCTACCAGTTTATAATATCTTTTTAAGCTCTAAATCTATGTTCTTTCTCATCTAATAAGAAACGGTTCACAAAAGGGATTATTATTAATCCGTGCTTAAAGTACCTACGAGCAAGATCCTGCTGGTAGTCTCTTTCGTCCATTATTTATTACCCTTATCATAAAACAAAATAAAACCATTCGTAACGAATTTATTAAATCTATATAAAATAGGGCAAAATGAGGTCAGGTTGGTTTAATTACAGAAAACCTACATATAATATTAAAAACCGCTGATACCGGATAACCACATTAAAACGTAAATCTGCGATTCTCATTTCATAATAAATCACGTGGGTGTATAAATGTACTTATTGTTTTTAATAATATTAATTTACACTAATTTATCTGAATAATTACGGCTCATTAAGCTTAAATTTCAATTATTATTACACTTTCTTAACAAAATCTACGCAACAGTTACCTACATACTAACCTACTAATCGAATAGTCGCTGACATTACTACATTATTATCAATTAACATTACTCGAGTTAATCAGCTGTCAACTTCAAGTAACGGTTGTACCGTATTGCACCGGCTGCATGGTATGTAATGAACAAAAACTTAATCGTTATTCCTTTCTAGGTAAGTATAAATATAGTATGAAGGAAAAGACTTCAAAAACTTAGGTGAAGTGAGCTGTCATTCCACCTGATGCTAAGGATTGATACTATTGTCAGCTCACTTCACCTAAATTTTCACGGTGAGATTTTTACAGAATAGGTCGGTCGATATATGTATTAAGGTTTTAGGTTCCAAAGAAGTTCCTATAAAGCTTTTAAGTATAAAGCAATATTATAAAGTAATCAAGTATTTTCTAACTGAACAGACAGCTGTGCTGCTGCTGGGGAGTTTGTTGCGCCACTTCTTCCCCCCAACGAAAGCACTAGGAAGGAAGCACAAAGCGGGCGTTTTCGGGGACTGCCTTTTGTAATTTTGACGTTCGAAAAGTGCTGTTTCTCAGCCTAGTTGTAATAAATGACTTTTGATTTTGTGTTGATTTGATTTTGAAATCAACAGCCGCGTCTGATTATGTTTTTTTTAGTCATCGTCGAACTTTGTTTTTGTCCATTATGGCTTCAACTGCAATGTAATATGTCTGCGAAGTTTATTGAAAAATAACTGTAAGTATATCTGTTAATAGTTTTTTTAGTGTTAGTGAAAAATGTATAAGTATGCTTATTATTATATGGGCAAAACATGATGTGTTCTAAATTGTACCATCTTTTTATACCGTATTTTTATGCAAATAAATATATTATATTATTATTTTAAGTCCAAACATCTAACGCTAAATGCATGTGTGTCAAGCCGGTTTACAAACGTAATACGCAGACGTGACACGCGTGACACTTTGCTAACCTACACTTTATTTCAGTTCCTGCCACCTACCATTGAAATAAACCAAAAATAGTAGGTATGTAGCTGAGTAAAGCGTCTTTATTTATTCCCAGATTAAAATACGAAAACTTTTCCATAATGTTGGTATTTCTCATGTATTTTTCAAAATGAATTCCGATATAGAAAAGTTTTTTTGCTTCTTATTACTATGACGAACACAGAACAGATAAATCATTCAATTCTGGTAGGCATTCATCCTTCGTATCGATAGACAGAATTTATTAGGTTAGGTACATACTGAAAAATGTACCAACTGGGATTTGATCGTAACAAATACGTAGTACGAAAAAGGTAATTTATTATCGTCGCTGAATAAATATTGCTTGAAACTTGGATGCGATATGAGCAAAGACGTGAGATTTATTTTTGACTGTTACCCAGATATTGCTGATTAAATTGGTTGCAATAACGCTCGTTATGAAATATAGATAGGTATATCCACATAGTGAAGAAAATAATATACTCTGTAAACTTTCGCAACATCATGTTATCAATATTCCGATGGGTAGCTCCCAATCCACTTGTTATAATCGTCTTATGACAGGTACGCGATAGAGAAGGGTAGTCTATAAGCTCCTTGCAACACACGCAAGAAGATAATAGGTAGGTACCCATACACATTGAATCGACTAGAGACTTATTTATACATGAGTTAACTTGTTATTTATTGTTGGAAATAAATCCTCAAAATATTCTGTAGCATAATTTATACACAGATTAATTAAATACGTCCTACTTTTTATATAATTGACCATAACTTTAATATATCATCTGAACATTATCGTTAGCCACGCAAGAGAGCGCACTATCCATTACACAAATAATAACACTATGCGATCACTCAAGAGAGTGCATCAAAATATTCAATGGAATGCATAACATAGTTTACGGATATTACGTACAATCTCCTTTATTTTTATAACAATCGTAAACACGAATTCGGCGAAACTATTCTTCGCTGTATCAATTCAGACATCAACAGGAAATATCTGTGTATCGATTCACGGAGCGATGCGGCTACGCGGAAACGTATTTTGGTACAAAATGTAATAGGCGAGGATTTGCAGCAATTCATACGCGTTAAGTGTGACGTCCGCGGCCATATTTCACGATTTTTCCGCTTTCCGCGCTGTGTATCCGGCACGCATGATCGCCCATAATGAAGACTATCAGATAGTGCGGCCGCTCAGCTCGCTCCTCACATCAATAACAATCCCCACAGATCCTCCGCAGTCCGCAAAAGCCTCGGCGACAATTTGTCCGGGACTTTACACAACTGGATATTCTTGCTGAAATTTTCTTCCCGCGTCGCTGCTTTTTGAAACGTTTTTGTAATAAATAGCACCGCCTCGGTTTTGTACTCCCTTTCTTTGTATGCAAATTACAATCTAGAAACGTTTCGTGTATTAGGTGCTAAAATCTGAGGCAAGCCTTTTTCACTAAGTTAATTGTAGATGAATAATAACGACTCTATTAAAACAGAGTACGGTGGGTAGGGCAGGAAGTCAGTGGTGTGAATTTATTATTTTTATTCGTTCGACGTTAATCTACAAAGTAAATTGTTATAATGATAATAATCTCGGGTCAGTAGGAGTCATTATGGTAACATGTCCCTTAATCGTTTGCCGATAGTCGATAAACATTAAAGTTACGTGTTAGGATCTAATATGCTGTGATGTTGAACTTGTAGGATGGAATGAAGACATCTCACATAATTGCGATTTAAGGTTACCTTTTTTTCATATTATCAAAACCTTTTCAGATTACATTTTCATTGTGTCTGAAATTTCCCGTACCTATACGGAGTGTCGTTGTTTAGCCCGACCCCTGCGCGGAAGCCGGAGGCTCACGCGCTCGGGTCACGACTACACTCCAAATCTAAAATTGATTACGTACAAAAAAGAACACTCAACAGCGGCCGGTCTCCGGTAAAAAACAAACCCACTCACCATTAAACATAATTTATTCAACATTATTATTCCATTCGAATCTAAAAATGATTTTTCAAGGACAACCCCAAATAAATGTTATGGGATTCAGCAAAAAATCTCTAGTCGAATGTTTCATTAATAATTGGCGCAACACTGTGAATAATAAAACCGATTCTAGTTTGGAATAAGAATTCAGACAAATCTAGTTTCTTCTCAGTATGTTTATGGTAGGACTTGTTACCTAGTACTGTACAGTCAACAAAAGAGAGAACGAAGTATCAGGATCGTCGGATATAGTTGAAGTTTAGTAAGAAACCGATGGATGTTCTCGAATAAAAATTAACTTTTTTAATAGCTCATTTATCAAATTAAATTTCAGTCGACAACATCCATCGGTTTCTTACTAAACTTCAACTATATCCGACGATCCTGCATACTTATTATCTCTTTTTTTGACTGTACCTAAGTATGGTTATCCTGAATATTACAATGATCATAAAAGTGTATATGACCATTGTACGCACACATCATCCCATGCACGTTCACAGCTGAACATTGACCTGCTCGGTCCCCACAGACCGCTACAACGTGCGATCTTGATGCGATGATAATGCTGTATTAACTACGCTTTGCAGGCACATCGGGAATTGCAATATATTGTTAGCTTTGAACGACATACTTAATACCTACTTGATATTTAAATACCTACTTTGATTGGGGGATCAATTCATAGTAGTCCTTCCGCGAAGATGATAATTATCTTAGCGGAAAAACAAAATGCAATCAAAGATGACTTTATTTATTTGCCATAAAATCGAAGACTTGAATTCTACCAACCCCCACTGTGCCCGCGTGGTGGATTACGGCCCACTCCTCACAGAGAGGAGGCCTGTGTGTCCCAGCAGAGGGTACATTATAGGATTTATAGGCTGTCGGATATCTATGGGTATGCTTATGCTTATTTTTAGACGGATGTGATGTTTTTATGTAAAATGACATTCTTCAATGCGGGTACGGGTACGCGAACACCACATTGCGTTTGAAGACCTTTGACAGGCACGGTAGCGAGCTTGCGGTCTCATACAGGCGCGGCCACAAGAACGTCTAGTTCCTGAACCAGGCCTAACGGACCCCGCGCCCGCGCCGGCTTCCGTGTCTTGCGGTGGAGACAGCGTTCCGCACTCATTGAACCGAGACCATACCGACACCAAGCACAAATTCAACATTAATTACTCGCTTACAGTTAAACCTGCAAACGTTTTACTGTAATTATATTTCCAATCCGTGGAAATCTCCGGAGATTTCCCCATTCTTGTCGAAATTTTAATATCATAAAAGTGACATCATCTCCGAATAAGATATTTCTCAAACCGCAATGGCGTAGACAAATTAATTGGTCCGTGGTAATAACCAAATGACTCAAGAAGATTACAATCAATTTTGACGATTGCTTAAATTCGGGGTCAAAAATCACTTGTGCCTGTCACTTTGAGTTGCAATAGCGCGTCACGTATACCACAAAAAATAGTAATTACTTGTTCTTCTTTTCGTGTTGATGGTACTCCTCTACGTTGCAGTGTAGTAATTACCGAATATCAAGTTTTAATTTTATGTACCATCAAAGTTTTCAAGTATTCACGCGAAGTTGGGTACGTACCTACCTACTTTAATTTTCAACCATAACGAAATAGTTGGAAATTAATGTGTCCAAAAAATACATATTTTTGGTATTTAAAAAAACTATTACTGCGACCTATTTCGATGTAGCGCTCGCCGGGCGTTGCTTCAGCACTGGTTAGTTGGTCACACATCTAGCCTGTCCTAACCCATTTGATTGGGGTGCCCTAATCTAGTTACTACAAACTTCAAACATTATTATGACATGCACCCAAATAAAATAACCCAAACAATTACAAAGCTTATCTCTTTTGTTTAATGCAGTGTATTTTGTTTTTCTGTTTAAGTAATTCGGAGTCATTGTTAGCGCGCAATCATCATTATTCTCAGAGCATCACGCGACTAATAGTCGGTCGGTTTAGCCATTTCATCCGCATCTCTTGCGACCATCCTGAGACTAATGTAATTAGTTCATTACTTTGTCCCGGGACGCTCCCCGCTCGCTTTGTATGTCTCTGCAGATTTATGTGAGCCTCTCTGTTTTGCTGCGGTCGTGAATGCGAAATTGCGTTTTTCCCTCTTTGTAAATTGCTAAATGTGTTCTCGTTAATAGGAACGAATAAAGAAGGATTTGAGATATTAGAAATCCGAAATAAATCAATTTATTTCCATTTGCCGAACGATTCTTCCTGTAAATGATTTAATTGAAATCCGCGCTTTGAATGGCGATGTTAATAAACACAACCCACCTTGGCTAGTCATGCGAACAACCGACGAAGACGCTTTTTTGTCGTTCTATACGATTCGTTAAATAAACCTTGGCAAATGGACGCGGTGAACCTTGAATTGGTATAGTAAACAGTTACAAAACCCACAACAACAGTAAGTATCTATCTAAGAACTAAAGTTCGAAGAACTATTGATTGCTTGGTCATTTGACAACACAAACAGTATTTAGTGGGCATATAGTAAATTGATACGGGAATTTAGGTAACATAGTTAGATACAAGCTGTTGGAGCGCGTGTAAGAGCCGGACTGTCCCGTTAATAAGTTTATAATGCTAATGAAGGCTCCACCTGGCCGAGACGGGCACACGACGGTACGGGGGGCAAGCGCCGAGCTGAGGTGCATCATCCGTTCTAAATTCATCTCTACTGTGTATATTTTCTTGGATCGATATGGTATCATTGTAATTAATATTTGTTGCCTCAGGATTTTAGGAGGATGTGTTCAGTTGGTAGGCTAAAAAAAGACCTTAAGGCTGAAAGCTCCTTAAGGCTAAAAGACCTTAAGGCCAAAATACCTTAAAGCTAAAAGACCTTAAGGTCAAAAGACCTTAAGGTCAAAATCTCTGTTGCGAATGTGCATTATTTTATACCTTTTTATTACAGTGGATTACCTATTTATTTCAATTAGACTAAACTTAAGTAAACAAACCCGCAAAAAATGTTGAGGAAAAGTGTTAAGGACAGCGGCTCAGTAAACGTCACTGTGAGCGATGTCTCCATTAACATTTCAGGTCACGTATTCTACGCGTTTTCAAACTTTTTGTTTATGTACACATATATTTTATGCAGGGTCTACCCCACAACGCACGCACTGTGCAATTTTAAGTTTATCAGAACTGTGAAGTGACAGCTTGTGTCTGTAAATCACTTCTAACATTTAGGGAACTTAGGTATTGCTTTTCGTGGTCATACACTTGTCTGTTTATGCGTATATATCTATACCTACCGTACGAGCTGTTTGCTTTACTTGTTTAACTTTAAATGATAGAGGCAGTACTGTACACCCAAACTCAAAAGGTAGCAACTACCGAGATTTCGGTTAACCAAAATTGTACTCCGTCGCTAATCTGATTATCATCACGTGGCGAACTCCAGGCCGGTGTACGTAGTATGTGTTACGTATGTAGGAGATATGGTTCAGCTATTCCCTAACCAATCAAATCAGACGTCATTGTTTTGTTTTAGCCGCATGTCACCAGGACAGGCCCGGGGCGTCAGCTAACCGTCTATGCCACTCAGCGTGCAATGAGAGCCGTGTACAACCGGACTCATAGCTGACAGCCAATTAGCCCTATGCCCCCGTGCTCCCGTGCCCCTGCACCCTCATGTTCCCCACACCCTCCTAGCCCGCACTCACAGACCCATTTATCTTTATTCGATGGAATCGAACAACTGACGCATTCGATCCCTACGACTAGCGATACGATACCGATCCCGATTGTGACCCGCACTATTCGCTAAATTTTGGTGGTTATATCTGAGATTGGTCGTGACACACGTACAATCGTTACAATGGACCAGATTTATGTCTTTTGAAATAAGATATCGTTTAAGATTTATTAAAGTGGTCAACTACATATATCAATCTTAGATGTAAAAGATGTTTGTTAACATAACTCATTGTGTTTAAACGTCAACTTGAATAGGATTATACTCGTGACACCAGTATTTTACCATAGCCTATAATTAACGTTAGTATTTTGTATAACAACCTGGCTTAAACCAGTACTTAGCACCTATTTTACCCAAACAGATTCTTGGAATTAATTTACATTTAATATCAGTGTCATGTCTGAAGCAAGGATAATTGGAATACTTACCTACATTCATGTGTTCAGTTCATGTTGACGTATTTCGGAGACATGGGCCGGTACTTGCGATTGTCAAGGCTATTTGCTATTCCCAGAATATCTGTTAGCGCCGTCCGTGAGTCAGTAGCAGGCCCGTGAGTCACCGACTCTACATCACTCCTCGATTGTTTCCCGATAATTTGCTCTTTTACTGATCTATTTACGTCTATTCTCACACAGTAAGACTTCATTGTTTTATTCGGACACAATAGTTTCGCAATGACGTTAATGTTAGTATCTATGTGTTCTTTTATTTTTTTGCTCTAAGTAACTATGATTAAATCAGAGGTGAAGAAATATCGATTTAATTACAATATATGAATGGTGGAATGTAGAATGAAACGGCGATAACATCATGCAAGACAATCATTGTTATTATAAAAACGGCGGCTTATAGGTTAGATGTCAGCTCGCCTGAGCAACTAGTCCGCTGCATTCGAGGTGATATGTTTTATTTTAAAATACCGTTGAACATAATATTGTGTTTGCAATTAACCTGTCGCTAGCACGTCACGTCGTTAAGGAAACATTTACTAAAGAATGTCTCTCGTGACGATGGTTACTAGGTGTAGGTCTAGTAGGTAACTAACTACCCACTAAATAATTTAGTCCCGAGTCAGACATATTTTGAGACGTATTTTCATTATCATGATCAAAGCTTATCCCCAAATGTACCTACATAGATTTCCCTTATGACTCTTCCGAACGAAACGATTTAAACTGAAAAGTAGCGTTTTTCATAATTAAAATATGTATACTTACATAGCGTGTTAAAAACGACCTTTTTTGCTCTAGATTCTAAATATCAGCAAATGTATCGATTAAAATTATATGCAATTTGAATGCTACCTAAATGTCATAATAAAAAGTGAATGTCAAAAGTCTGAAGATGATCAAATACAAGGTTGCTTGTTAAGTAGGTACCTATGCATACAAGAATCTTTAGGCATTTGAAATGGAATTAACAGAACATTTCAACACATACGAGTAGGTATATTAATCCTAAATTAAACAACTTTTGGCACAGCGCGAAGCAATTATTTATCGTATTTACATTTGCTTTATTTGCGTAGTCCATTGTTTACCATACCCTACCATGGTACGACCCCATACATGTAAACATCAATCTCTAGATACTTGAGGTTTCCAGGAAGGCCCAAAACTGTAATGTAAGTCACAATATTGACTTAAACAAATGGACGCGAACAAGAAGGTACCAACACACCGAAACTTGAATAAAGTGTTTATGGAAATTCTTTTGTTTTGGCGACAATTAACAATATGCAAATGAGAAACCAATATCATGGTCAATTAAATATTTACATAAAAACTTTCCATAGTTAAATACATAATGTAACGTGTTGTGTAGCTAAATAATATTAAACCGAAGGGGGCGACGGCCATATATTACCTTTGGCTTGTGTGGAGGGCGGCACCGCGGCCCACTGGCATGTCTAGTACAAATAAATTCTGTATAAGCATATATCAGAGGGATTGGGCGTACCGTTTGACATTCAGCGCAGTTGCAATAAAGCGAGTATTATGCAAAAATGGCAGTGATGCAAGTATGCAAGCGGAATGGATGGGAGCGTCTTCATTCGCGAGTCGCGGCCCGTGGCACGACTCCTCACGACGCCATTCACGTCCGGAACAGAGCCGCGGGCACACGCTCGCTAATACCGGTATAGGGCTGTAAATATATTTCTAACATAAACCTATTACTTTAAGAATACAACCTCATATATTAACATTATTATCCATGTGCTCTACAACTATATTTTTTCATGACAATGACATATAGCAGTTATGGTCGGATCGAGCTTTTCGAGTTGTCATTTTTTTTTTTCATTCAGAAGTGTCTTGTTCTAAATCTTGACACTCAACAGACGTCCAAACGGTATCAACAGTAGGATACCAAAGTTCAAACGAGACGAGGTCGTGACTGGTTTCGAAAAAAGAATATCATAGATCACATAGTGACACTTTGACAGATTGTAATTCATAAGTGGGTTTATATTTAGCTTTAAATTTTTTTGTATATATCCAAATAAATCCCGAGTTATATAGATATACTTCTGCTATATACAAGCATCTGCGAGCGTTACGCGCTGGATCACGGGTTGCTCTATAACGCTAGGAAGAGTGAATGCATGGTCTTTCGGGCCAGGGGTCGGAGCTGTCCGGATTATGTTCCACCTATTAGATTGAACGGTGTCAAGTTAAAAAGTGTTCAACAGTTTAAATATCTCGGGCATATCGTGACCTCTGACCTGAGGGACGATGCAGACATCGATAGGGAGCGGAGGGCGTTGTCTGTGAGGGCCAATATGATCGCCCGCAGGTTTGCTCGTTGCTCGGGGGCCGTCAAAATAACTCTTTTCAGAGCGTATTGTACGTCCCTGTACACAGCCAGCCTGTGGGGGTCATATACCCAGAAGCAGTACAATGCTCTCCGTGTTCAGTATAATAATGCGTTCAGGGTGTTGTTGGGGCTGCCCCGGCACTGCAGCGCGTCGGGTATGTTCGCCGACGCCCGTGTCGACTGTTTCTACACGACGATGCGGAAGCGGTGCACATCTCTGGGGCGCAGGCTTCGGACCACTTCCAACACCATCCTGAGCGTATTTGCAAACAGGTTTGATTGTCAGTACATTAACCATTGTTATATGATTAATGTAATGACAAACAAACAAATGACTCAAAGGCAGGCGTATTATTAATAACTTTTACTTTGTTTGATGCTTTTAATTTTATAATTTTGATTTTATCATTTTAATTTTTCATTTTAATTTAATTTATATTGTTTATTTTTAAAGATATGTATAATGATTAAGTTTAAATTGAATGTCATTTTAAATGTAGAATATTTATAAATTATGATAAAAAAAAAAATGGTTTGGAATAAGTAAATAAGTTTTGTAAGTTTTGTATTTACTAACATAGTTCATAAGTTTTCTGTAACTAACACATGGACCTCTGATGTCTAAGAAATAAATAAATTATTATTATTATTTTTAATGACTACATATCTCGGGACCATGGGGTCCCGGTCCTTTGGAAGGCGTACGAGGGGCCGAAGCCAACCCATTATTATTATTATTATTATATTTTTCATTAGGAATAAACACGACACGTATTAGGACACGTATTAGGTATTCCAATTTCACAACCACTAGCGTGCCCATGTCCAGTTTTATTGTTTCGCTCCAATTTCTCATTTCTCATAAAGGTAATACTTTTCATGATCTCACGCTCAGGCTAACTGAAATGTTAAATCCCTGGAAGAGCCTTTGAATCTCTTCGTCTCTACTTTTTTTCGTCCTTAATGTACACACGTTAATTGGTACCTATGGCTGTCCAAAGAGTTTTTGTTGCATCGCAGTATCGTAAATATGTTTGTTATGTGTGTTATGTAGGTCTAAAGAATCATGTCGATCACCTGGCAACCCTAGAAAGGGTTAAGCCCCCGTACCGGAGATTAGGTAAACGAAAATAGACCGGCTTGTTTACGTTTGATGAACACACTTTGCGCTTCTTTGACTTTCTGAATTTTAGATAAAGTCGTCTTTCAGAATACCTTGAGATTGTAATCAGTTAATACGTAGATATCGAGGTAGAGCCGAGGAATATCGCCGTTTTATTGAAATCTTTTACCCTAATAGTGATTAAGTCGCCTAACTACCCAATGAATGTTAGGAGAATTTTCGTTAATATTTTCCCCCTGGTAAATGATTACCAGTTGACCGATCACGACATTTCAGATAATCAATGACAAAGAGCCGTTCAGTGGACGTGGAGTGTGACAGCAGCTCAGACTGGCAAGTGCGGAGCGGGCGCGGGAGCGGGAGCGGGGTAACAAATGGAGCGAGTCCCGCGGGAGCGACCGGTACCCGCGTCACGGCCCCACTTCTAGTTTGGACCATCATTAATTTAATGGATTATTTTCGTAAATTTTTATCTGAATGTTATTCTAGGAAAACTTATTACTTCTCAGAATAAGTTAGACGAGCGGCCGCGCGCGGTACCTACTACTCTACTTTAATCAGCTTTTCGAATTAAAATGTTACTGTCCTAACTAAATACAACATTATTGCCATATACATCGACAATATGTGATAGGTATTCTGCTCAGTTCAACCCTGAGGGAAAAGATGTGATAATAGGTACCTACCTATATGTCCGACCGTGGCAGTTCATTTATCTACCACTGTCCGTTAAGGCTACATACCTACCACTTATCTAAATTGCAGCGTGAGCCGTTGAGTGTGTGTCTGTATGTGTTATTATTATGTATTCTGATCACATTTCTCACTTGCAATGGCTCACAGCACTGATGCAGGTCGTATTGCGAATGCGAACTATCACGTCGCTGACTGCGAGTATGATAAATACGACACTCATACTTCCAAGCTCTCTGTCAATAATTATATAACCTTCGTCGGTTCTCGTAACACACGCTAATTAATGAACTTAGAAATATAAATACTTATTTAGATGTTGACATAGGAGTATTAGGAGTGGCCTTTTTGCCTTCGATCAGTTTCACAATGTCATAGTTGTCGAACAGTTGGCATTACACATGTTGCAATATACTCAGTGGGAGATGAAGCGCTGTGGAATGTTATATCTAGTGGAGAATTTTAATAGATATTGTTGACCTATGAGGTCAATAGAATTAACCCAAACAGAAGATCGTTCGTTGTTTTGATAGCTTACATAAATCAAAACAAATTAATTTCATAAGTATAATGCCCTAACATTTAATAAAGACAAAAAAGCTTATTATTTTTTTCCAAAAGCTCGCGTTTGTTTTGATCTCTCTTCGTAATATCTCAGTGATATTTCAATTGCCTGTGTCAGTGCTGAAGAAAAAAAAATCATTTTTTATAAATTTCGCTCGAGATGTTGTCTCCCGATGCGGATTCCCTCTTTTTATAGCACTTGATTGATGACTTTTCTTACAACGCTTGACGCTTCTTTGGAACTTTTTCGACTGATCTTGTCCTCTTAAATCCATCAAAAAGAGTCAATTACAGTTAACAAGGTTTTAGTATTGATAGGCACTTTGTTAAATTACCAAAACAATGATTCTGTTTCGTCTTTAATACGAATTGTAGTTTAAGAATGATTGTCAGACTTTCACAGTAGGTAAAGGGCTTTATTTGTGAAAGTAACAGCGAAGATTAGATAGTCTAGCTAGACAACTTCTAAAAGCTTACATTTTCGATTGACAAAAAAAGGAATGGTAGACCGAATTTCTAAGTTTTTGGCGTGTTACGTTGAATGACGGAAGAGTTTTTACACAGCCGCCCGCGTCTATGGACATAGTGGTCGTGCGCTCGCGCTCGTGACCTCACGCATCTCACAAAATTTCAACTCCATTTGCTGGCTACGTGCATGAAAAAGCCGCCATGTCCACATTAATATTATTTCCCCGGGGATATAGTTGAATAATCGACTTATGCCAGCATTGATCTGTGCTATGTGGGTGGCTTCCACCAAATGTTTAAATTTAACTTTAGCACGCCCGTCTCTCGTTAATGTTCATGAAGCTCGCCGTCCCATAATGCATACAAAAGCTGTAATATATTCCTAGTAAGTATACGTTGTGTAACGTTAAATCTAACGATGTGCATGTAAGTTTAATGCAATTGACCCCACACAAAGTTCAATTCTGCCAGGATACTAAGTCAACGGACGATCCTGCGCAGTGATCCGGAGAGGAGGGAAGTGCCACCAGACACGCTCTCTGCTCACTACCTACGACTACACGTTCATATACCTACTTGCATACAAAAACATTAATTATGTACTCCAAGTCTAGCGTATTTCCTAAAGAGTAAAAACCAGACGAATAATATCTACTATTGAGGTTGAGGTTGGATAACATAGAACGTAAAGAGATCCTTGACATTTTAGAATTGGACGTAAACATCGAAGGTGTGAATCATTGAAAGCGCGCTTCTTCAAATACATTGCATCAATAAAGGCTGCTATACTACCTATAGGTACACTACGTTATAAGCTTGATAACTTGTAGAAATCATTAGGTAAGTTAAGGACGGTACTCACCACGAACAATCGCTACGCCGGACGTTCTTTACGCGAGCTTTTACGCAACGAACATTCATTTACGAAACAAACATTCGTTCGCGAGTAGGTACAGCTATAAGAATTTGTTTCTAGTGATTGGTTGGATTCACCAAACTGTCAACCTATTCTGCAAAAATGTCACCGAGAAAACTAAAGTGAAGTGAGTTTGAAGCGAGGTGTCATTAGTGTCAATCAGGTGGAATGACAGCTCACTTCAAGCTAACTCCACCTCCAGCACACCAACACCACAGTGAAATTACAGAATAGATCGCTTGTTCGTTACGCGAATGAATGTTCGTTGCGTAGCAAAAGCTGGTGCATTTTTTTTAAACAAATTCACTAAGCGAATGCCCGCGGTATGTAAACTCCTTAATGCAAACAACAGATCGTTACCGGATAATTGTGACCAACTAGGCGTATTAAGTCACTTTGGGAATAAATTGCGTTCCGGAACCTATAGAGGTAGCCTACTGTAGTTTAACGAGAACCCAAACTGACAGACAAGGATAAACAATTTATTGCCCCACTAACAGCAGTAAATCTGCAAGGGCAGCATTCTTGCACGCATTCACAAACCGTACGCCATCAATTAACCTTAGAGAAGTAAGGTGCTCATGTTATGGGAATTCCCATACTGCCATAGAGAATATAACCACGAATATATAAGTGGTTATATAGTCTTTGCATACTGCAGATCCCTTTTCAACGTGCTCCGTTTGAAGAAACATTTTTTCCTCGAACAGCTTTTTTACGCTATGTGCCTAGTGGATTAACTAACCAAGTTTTTCGATGAAAAACTTCATCGTCACTAAGCAGAAGAAGCTTACTAAGCTTTTCATCGATTAAAAAAAAATGTACATACTAAAAAAAAACAATCCTGAGATTAAACTGAATTACTATAAAAGTAGGTTGATACTGCTTGAAAACTGATCTTGTTTTGACTTACTCATTAGCCAGGAAAATGATAATCAACTCAGCTCTATAAATCATGTCACATATTTTTTTATTCATGTTTATACATAAACATCTCAAACAGTCTTCTCTGTTTGAAGTGCTACACAGGGCTATATTTTTGTGTTAATGACAAAAAATGTAAATCAAAGCACGAAATGATTGATATACAGCTCGGCTGTGGCACAGGCCGACTATTAAATTTGAAACGTTTTTGAACTTGACTGGGGCTATTAAAGCGTTATTAAGTCTGGTTGTATGGTGGTACGAAGCTGCTATGGCGGCCGCGGGAGGGAGTGTCGGAACGCGTTTGATGCATAAGTGATCAAATGGACTTCACTCCGGGCGCGGGTCGATGTCCCATTGCGCAACAAACCGTTACCTATCTATTTAAATTAGGTTCGGATATATTTGATGTACTATCAAGGGCCTACATCGCGGCGGCCCCTTGGGCTGCGACGTGTTGTCTCGGCTTAAATTCAAGCACAATTACGTACAAATTACACAGTGGTACGTGACTCGGGAACACTTCTTGCAGTCATGTCACCCGTTTCAACGACTCGCGATGTTATCGTAGCGTGCACGTTACCTTCTGAAACTGTGCTAGGGCAATATAATACTTATGTATGTATTTATATGTACAATATTATTTTAGCTGATGTGAAAAGCTTATGGCGCAGTTAAAGTTTTTACGATAAATAACGTGAACGGAAGCATTATACAATATACCTGTTCGTAATTTGAATTTATTACGAAATTATGGACTTGTATTGAACTTTAACACTGAACATGAACAGTTATATTTTGCTATAACTATAAATGTCTAACACAATACACGCTGACATCGATTCTGATAGATTTTATAATAATACTGGCTGTCGCCTGCAACTTTGTCTTTGTGTATTTTAATCCTCTTTAATACAAATATTCAGTATGAAAGTAACCTTTGTCCTTTTCCAGGCTCCCAGGCTACGTATCTGCCAAATTTCATAACGATCAGTTCAGTGGTTTAGTCGTGTAAAGGTAACAAATAGGCAGATAAACAGACGGACAGAGGTACTTTTGCATTTATAATATTAAAGAATGGAAGTAGGTAGGTTATGGATGTGTGACCATTTTGACCTCTATACCTAAACAAACAAACTCAAGGCAAGAATAATGGTAGACAAAACATCTTTAGCTACTTGCTTTGAGTTTGTTATCAAATTCTAATTCCAGAATCGTCATATTTTGGTTATAAATATATTTTGTTTGATAAAAATATTTGACGAATAATTTAGAAACATGTTTCAGAAACTATTCTTGGAAAAATCTCAATACATATATATTTATTTTTAAAACATCTAAAGAAAATTGGGATTGTATAGGATTCATCGTCTTCCTGCCCTTGTCCCATGTTTCTTGTGGTCGGCACAACACATTTTCTTCTTCCACTCTTCCCTGTCAATCGTCACGTTATAATTCATTCCCTTCTATTTCATATTATGTATTCCTCACACAATCCATCCATATTTTCTTTCGCCTTTCTCTTCCTCTCCATGCATCAACATTGGGATTGTATAGGATTATAAGAAACAAAATCAAGCAACGACCCTGCTACGAATGGTGACAGATAAGTAGATATACCTAATTATTAACCTTTTGAACGCCATTGTCACATATATGTGACAAACGAAATCTTACCCTGAACGCCAACGTCACAAATATATGACAAAATACACGTCGCACGGGTCGCACCATATTATGAAATAAACAATTTAATCATTACTTTTGTGTTTTTTTTTATAATTTAAAAGTTTAAGCTTCCGTCTATATTGTATTGCATGAAACTAATATAAATCCCTAGGCCTATGTCCAGCAGTGGACGTCTTTCGGCTGAAATGATGAATGAATATAAATAAACCACCAATATCGAGAAATTTGTTGTTTTAAGTGTGTGTGTGTTGTTTTGTTAAAGTGGCCTGGCATCAGGGGTACGGCGATACGTTTATACTCTGGCGTTCAAAAGGTTAAAACTACTTGGTCACTATAAGAGACCCATAATCAACAGTACATTCGCAAGGTTTGTACGAAGTATAGGTAGGTCCCGTGATCGAACAACGCTTATCACGTTACTCCATCATCATGACGAGTTACGCGTATAATTATCAACTTTGTGCTATACATTACAGATGGTGTGATATTCAATATTAATGTAGCGTGAAATAATTTAAAGCGTTTTCCAGGACTATCAATCTGGCCCGTTAATGAGATTCGTCCGGTCGTTGGCGACTGCGTCGGCCAATTTGTGCCACGTTGCACCTCACTAATGAAATACATAGGCACAGACTTTACAGCGCATAAAATAATCCCACCTCTAACAGTTGCATCCGTTCGGTAAATGGATTTCCATAACATGCACTTGCTGGAACAAATATTTAACATTTTTTGAGTAGTAGGTTGAGTCGTTGATAGATATCAAACTAAAATATAAACAACGGTCACATTCGTGGCCGCCATGAATATTTTTCTAATTTAGTAACAATCTTTTAATTTTGTTTTGGTTGTTATTGAAGGAATGGAATCTTTTTTTGTCTTTATGGTATTTGCTTAAGGTTAACCTTATCGTTTGATCACTAGTACCTAATGAGGCTGCATCATAATATTGTTAGAATATTTCACAATAAGTTCCGCGGTATTATCTCGTTGTTCGGCGCGGTGACAGGGCCCCGCAGGCTGCGGCCGCGACCTACGACCGCGCTTTCTCTCATCTGCCCACAGCAACCACTACTCGACGCTTTCCAATCTTCTATAATAAAATATATAATTCCCACATTATCCTTGACTTTTTGCACGACAGCAACGTACGACAAGTCAACTGCAAAACATTTACTTAAGTTACAATAGCTGTTAGTAAGTAATTTGCAAACAATGGCACCTTCGCCGGACATGTTCTATATATACAACCACTTATAGATGTATTAAAGGTGCATGTAACTTTCTCAACAGATACAATTATTTTTGATAGCAACGTAGTAAGATATTCGGCAATATCGACGTATTATCTGGTGAAATAATATCTGTAATGGAAAGCAAGCAGAGCATTGTTTGTTCTCCCTAGTTATTTATAACGAGCCGGTTCTTAAACAATCTACTTATAAACTAGATGAGTAGTGATTGGCCGAGTTGCAATGCAGACATAAGTTTCAATCTGTTCGCTTCCTGCGTCTCTGACGTCTCAATTGCTGCTCTTTTGTAATCAACAATTTGTGCCGCCAGTCGGCGCGATGCTACCGTCGTTCTCATTCAATAACAACGTGAACGAATTCCAGACAATTTTAGTTCCCTCGTTATGATTATGTCACTTCTATATGTATTGTGAAACGTCTTGTCTTGTCGCAAGAATAACTAGTCTTACTCGTAAATCTAATGACCAGACACGCTGTCCAACGTATTATGATACATACATACCTAATTATGTAAGAAAATAGTTCAGGTATTTTATAATTACATACCTATACCTATTCACATTCTTAATTTATGTGTCGTTAAAATAACGGCATGCACACACATAAGACAGCTTCAATTAAAATTCTTAAAAACTGAATAAAAGTTTATTTGGAACAAGTATCAGGACACAAATTTAAAAGAAATAAAAGAATTGAAATATTTTTGCTGTTAAAAGCGTTTTTTTATACATAATTAATTAATATGGCCATGAAAATGAGGCTACAGGAGCTAGTGCGAATCTTGGGGTTCATTCGATTAATCGAGTGTTTAACCACGCTGGGATCGGTGCAATTCATTCATTCATTCCCATTAATTAATTATTTTATGTGTTCCTCTCAAATTCATGTACAATTGACAGTGGCGACACCTAAAGTGAGCAAGTGGCAGTGATCTTTATCCCATTTGTGTAAAGAGAATTTCATGTCATACTATGAGATAGAAGTGTTGCCAAACAAAATAAACAGATAGGTGTAATAAATAGGCTCGATAGATAACAACAATCTAATTTAACGATATAATTGTATTTACAAATTGACTAGAATTCCTTAAATATCCAGTTTCAAAATCAAGCATTTGTAACACTACAAAGAGTATTTACTGCCCTGCCCTCAACTTAACAAAAGTAGATAAGACATGCTTGCTTAAAATTTAAACATGCTATTAAACTATAATCAGGGTTTAGCAATCTGTTTGTCCTACATAAAAATTGGCTTTAGATTGAAGATCTTTTTGCTCGTTTAATGCCAGGGGCCATTCCATTGTCTCTGCAAACAGCAATTTATATATCGCAATGCAAGCATCACGCGACCGTTGTGTGTATGGGTTCAAGCTAATCGGCTTCCCGTTTCACACCGTACATTAAAACTGCATTAAATTCTATTTAACGGTGGATGGAGCATGCCTAGTTAAGTAATTGAAAACTATGTTCGTGCTTCATGCAATGCAAAAAATCTTCACCGACTAATCAGTAAAAATTGTAGGTATGGTCGAGATCATAGATAAGAAAAAAAAACATAGAAGAGACGGCAGTAATCAGACATTTTGCTCCGAATAATTATGAATGTCACGGTGAGGGAACAAAGGCGGCGGATAGGTCACGCAACAATAAATTGATCACGCGCACACGTGTGCAGTCTCAGCCGACATCAGATATAATATGTAGATCGAATGGAATCTTACTTCATTAAACTGTGTCTTTTCAATGGCCACGAACTGATGTTGTATAGTATGCTTGATAAATTTGTAATCGATTTAATCATAGTAGCCGCACAAAAATATACGGTCCGACATGAAAAGGATACGCTCATGTTGAGCATGAATGAAACTGTAACATTTACTGACACACATTTATGCACGCTATATGGCCAGTTCATCGAAAAGATTTTGAGGAATGCTCGCAACCGGCCGGCACTTCCGACGCGACGCGGCTCGTCCGCTCGAGATGACTCCGTGCAGCGGCACGGAGTTATCCCGCGCGGGAACCTCGCGCGCCGGCCCGACTCCGACATGCCGCACGTTCCATTAACTATTTTGCAAAAACTCTCGAATGTTTTGAATAACTTTGAAAGCGAAGTTATTGTTACGTCAAAGCCATGTTTACAAAAAATGCCACCGCTTTTGTTATGAATTTTTACACTCACTCGGTTCTGAATTATTGTGAAAAATATATAGGTACCTGAAACAAAACACGACGCTGACAAAACATGAGCATGATATTTTTAAATGGCGGCTCCTTGCACCATCGTCATAATAATGTGAGGCATGAAGTCGGCACCAATATTCACCGTTCAATAACGGATGCCGTCGATTGTGAATTATTTTGGTCTCGGGAAGCATAAACTAGCGAATGCGGTGCAACGAGCCGCGCCACGCGCCGCCCACTAGTCTTAGCGTTCATAAGGAAATGCTCCGGTGCAGCTCCACATCGGCTTATTTTAGATATTCTGCGAACAAGTGCAACGCTTGTTTGGTTAGTAGTCAGACCAAATGCGGATGAACTCTCTATGATAGCCTAGAGGGTGTAATCAAACGAGACGTGTTGGCCAGCAAAACATATGAATTGCACAGCACAACAATGAACGTAGTACCTACATATACAGAACGTGAGCACCGATGCGTGTAGGCATAATTGTGTGTAATTTACGTCGTTATTTCGTCGTATTGTCATGTTAGGTGAACCTCATGAAATAATGACCGGGCGGCATCGTTCGCCGAATTCGCTTATGCAAATAACTTATCCGTTTGAGTGCAGAACTTGACTCGAGGCTAAACAGGCATGTTATATGATATTGTTCTGAGAATATTTAAGAACGACAACCACGAAACCAATAAATAATGAGATAGATGTTTAGTATGGATAAATATTATTAGGTACGAAGAATTTAATTAAGTTTGCTTTTATTCTTTATAAATGAATTACAATCTGTTAACCCTCGTAGGTATTTAAAGAACCTAATGTGAAAAGAGTCTTCCTGAGGGTTTCATACAAAACGTAACTATGGGATTATGTTATGACTTATGAGGGAGATAAGTAGTTATTTAGTTCAGCGGGGTAATTGCGTAACACACTAGTAGTAGAAATTGACAGTTCAACAACATTCATTGCGTTATTTACGTTGTTGAGCACACAATTTTATCGAATATATGGAGCAATGAATTTCCTTCAAATTAAATTGTGATTGATAGCGTGTTACGCAATAAGGGTCTTGAGTCCTAGTCTTACGAGCAATAATAAGATGTTAAGATTTTAGTTTTGAAATCATGGTAATTACCTACACTAATGGTGGCAATTACAATATAGATTTCGCAACCACTAATTGTACCCTTCTAATAGCTTCTCCATTTGCTGTTGCAGTCGTGTACGTGTACAAGCTGCTACCATGACGATGAAAGGTCGATGTAAACGCTGTTACAAATCTTAGAATCAACGATCTTTCAGCAAGTGGTGTTGACTGTTGAGTCACGTAGTACTCCGAAGTACTAGAGCCTATCAATGATCAAGTACTGAGTAGCAAGGGTGCTGAGACATCGGCGTAGTTGACATGGCCCGCGGGACGCGACTCATAGCCAATCAAACAATTAAGGTTAAATGTGCCCGCTCCATCTTAGAGTCACAGCGTTTTATAACCAACACCTTGTATAATTTTCATGTTACCTCATCGGGTAACGTAACTAATCTTTTCAAGCATACCTAGGTATTATACTCTCAAAGTCTCAATCCCACGCGTTTTTCCAAATTGGAAGATGCAATTTGACTTTGCCACATCAGCTCATGGGTTATGATTTGCAAAAAGTGACACACCCCCTATGCCCCCTACGCTACGCAATTAATTGGACTACATTCCAATCCAGATATAACCAGTATTTGTAAGAATAATCAGCCTCATGTTCCCACTGCTGGGACACAGGCTTCCTCTCTGTGAGAGGAACTGGGCCGTAATCCACCACGCGGACCCAGTGCGGGTTGGTAGATGTCACTGGTCTTCGAATTTTTAGTTCTAAGACATGCCGGTTTCTTCACGATGTTTTCCTTCAACGTTTTGAGAGCAATAATGGTGAGATGTGATGAAATAATTTACACGAACCTACGACTACGGCCGTTCCCACTGGGCCACCACTGCTCCTACAGTATTTGTAAAACTCAAGAATATTGTGCAATTTCACCATTTTTGTAGACATTTTCACTCTAAATGCATGTCAACAGGTAAAAGTGCTTTAATTTTTTAATTTAGTGCTCTTGACTAGTTATCATAATCGACTAGTAGGTAGGTATACCTACCATTGTGACATGTACCACCTACATACCTGGCGCTCGCAAAATTACCGGTTGATTGCGATACATAATTTATCAACATAATTACATGACTGTAGGTACCTAATGCTTTAATTGCCTCAGTAAGTCAGCACTCGTTTCGTAGCATTGTCAAGAAATTTCACAAGAAACAAGAATTTACACAAATTGTTTTTATTTCACACAAACACTTTCTACTTTTAATACTTACTTAGGTTATTAATTCTTACTGGAAGGCGAGAGAGCTCTCGTTAAATCCGGAGTAGCGTGATATTGTCTTGTTAAATAATAAATGCGAATAATGTAGGTACAACTCAAAGCAGACGAAGCGGACCGAGTGAAAATCACTATTGTTGGCACTTTCTCAGATACTGTTACACAATCCTGTTACTGGAACAACAGATTTAATGGCCCCGTATTTATACTGCTGCATCATTTTGTGGGTTTCTGCAAATCTCTCGTTCTCGGGTACGGTTTTCGAAAATAAACGGTTCCTATAAATCAAGATTTCATTTGGAATCTTTTTGTGAATTTTAAAACTCATCTGGTTCTAACACAACAGTAATTTTTTGGAAAATCCTGGAAAGATAAACTCGCAATAGGTACTCATAGGCCGTAGCCTGTAGCACACATTGTCAGTACCAGTAACAATTGTATAGAAGTGCGGAGGGTCATTGAGTTGTTTACTGCGATGTGACCATGTGAACATTGTGAACTAACGTGCTGATGAATGTAACACAACTAGATTGCGAAATTACTGCCCGTTGTTCGGGAAATTTTAAAATTGCCGGTGATTACTTGACGTCATCCGTCCGCTAAACAACAGGTACGAATATTCAATAGCTACAAGTACTTAAAACAGCTACCTTTCTACTTAGTAGTTGAAACAATCGTTAAAATATACTTGTACCTACCTACTTATCGACTTAGTGAAATTGAATCCATGATTTTTTACGCTGACTGGCTGGCGAATGCTTAAGTTACGCCTAGGTTAACAGTTTGTATCTGTAGACATTTGAAACGCCGCTTGTAAATGGAAATTACAATTTGATATTATTCTTTAGGAGCGTGAGAATATCGCGAACAAAGAAAGAGGAGTGTATTTTTAATTTTTATGTTACTTAATAAACGTTTTTAGCGATATCTGCGTCGCATCTCGCAATGGCCGCGCGGATGTCCGGTGTCCGCCACTTTGTACAAACACAAAACACACGAAACGACGCTGAATACAGTGACTACGTACACAAAAAGGACAAGAGGACAAGCAGGATGTAAAACGTTGCACCACTATATGACAAACGGTGTCTATTTTTGTTAAACGACCCCAAAGTTAGTTGGTTGTGGGTCGTAACTTTAGTGGTGAGCGCAAATTGTTTACATAAAATCTGATACATTGTTGTACATGAGTTAACTTTTGGAAAACACAAACAACAGATACTGTCTATCCGAGGAGTCTTCCTATACTTACATACTCAGCATTTGCCCCGACGCAGGATCAGACTTTGCTATTCTCAATTGTGCGTTCAAAATTTGGACTAGGTACCTATACGTACTATTATTTTATACTCCACTCACCATTCTTGAAATCTCAGTTGGCGTCGCCGTCGTATTGTTTTAGTTAGATAACAGTTAAGGTGAATATTGAAAGTATGTAATATTACGGACATACCTAGATGCTATTTTAAAGAAAATGATTTCATTTTCATTATCCGAGTAATCACTTTTTCAGCAGAAGGAGGTAGGTACTAGATGTTGTTAGGTACCTACTAAAAAGACTTAAATTACGTTATTATCATTTCATTATTATAATGAACAATGAAAATGTAAAATTATACTTATCTATCATCGAGTTGAAAAATTAAATATAATTAATTAAATTAACTGCGTTATTTTAACGAGTGTATTGTTTGGATAAAAAAATCAATATACGTAGGTACCAACATACAGTACTTTCACGCCGCGTTTCCTCCGGGTTTATACGTGTTTTACGGCTGTTAGCACCATGTTAAATGCTGTTTGTTTACGAGTAGGTACCTATTTCTGGCCCATGCCTACGTTTGCGCAAACTCTTTGTACAAGTAAGTACTTACCTAACGACGATCCCTAACAACCAGTAGCGATATCTTCTACTGCAAAAACGACTAAAAATATTTAAGTACAGACGCCAGCTCATCAAGCTACCCGAAACTGTCAAAATTTCCCAATCAACTTGGAACCTAATGCTTTAGCAATAAAGTTGAAAATCTATTAAAGAAATTTGACAG
Source organism: Amphipoea lucens (assembly GCA_947508005.1). Taxonomy (NCBI): domain Eukaryota; kingdom Metazoa; phylum Arthropoda; class Insecta; order Lepidoptera; family Noctuidae; genus Amphipoea; species Amphipoea lucens. The sequence continues at coordinate 11,530,707 of OX382356.1, forward strand.
ATCGTAGTACTTGATGTGCTGCAGCTGGCGTCTGTACAATAATTCTTTACACATGATTTTTAATCATAATATAGTGCAGTTTACTTTAAAGGAATAGCTGTTTAGCTATTCCTATTACTTAACTCTCCCATACATAGGTATGTAGGATATGTACAGGAAATTCCCTACATTTTAGACATTTCATATACTGTCAAAGAATGACAGTTGTGATTTGAATATACGGTCAGTTTTTATGTTGGTAGTCAATTTACTAAACAATTAATTTTCATGACATCGAAGCATTGGTTTGTATAGTCTAGGATAACACAGAAATCCCATTCCCTTTCATAGTTTACCTTAGGACTTACAAGTACATATAAGTAAGAAAGTACATATAAGTAGGTATCTAAAATGACGAGAGAGTATGACTACGACTGTACGCACCATCCGTTTTCGGCCAAAATGGGTTATTATACTACGATTGAAATACCAATATTATTGAAATAGCAATACTCCGATTTTACTAATAACATTAAACCACGTCCCTGTAAAAGTGTGGAACTCTCTGCCAGCGTCTGTGTTCCCTTCCACGTATAACCCGTCAGCCTTCAAAGCAAGAGTGAATAGGCATCTTCTGGGCTTGCTCGTTCCATCATGGCCCTCATCCATCGAGGTCAAGCTGCCCATTTTGCATTTAAAAAATAAAAACAAACATCAGACTGTCTAGACAGAATAATTTTAGTATTACGATGAGACTTACAGTTCCTATTCCAAATATCTCTGAAACAGGCAAGCTCAACATACGGGTGCGATTTTTTTAAGCAAATAAACAAAATTTCTTCGTGAAAAGAGTCAAACAATGGTAAAACAACCCTGGGCGGGCTCGCTCGCATTGCATATCGTGTGAAATCTTGTTGGCTGCATATGCCCTCCGTTCCATTGTACGTTGGGAATACAAGAGCAAAATTGCCCATTGTCCTTACACCTCATTCTAGTCCTAACTGATTAGTAACTAACACTATGTTTTTATCGTTGACACAAAGCAATTCCCAACAAATATATATTGCCAATTGTGGGAATCGCATTTAGCGTCGCCGAGGCTCGCCGACTTTTGTTGTTATACGATCTCACGAGTGTCGACTCATTTAGCTTTATTTTCTCACACTCAATACTTGAGATTAATTATACGCATTCTGTTCCTGTAATGGTGGCATTACACAAGATACGAGTGTGCCGCGGATATACGCGGAAGTGAAGCCGTGCACGAGTGAAATACTTCCTTGTGTGGATTATTTATGACTTAAACATTAACCCGTCCTAATACATAATGCTAGTAAGATTGAATATCGCTGGTGCTGTGTTTAATTTAAAACACGTGAAATTGCTTCCAGCCATCATATAATATAAAATACGCGTCTTTCTTTTGCACAGCAATTATAATGTCCATTATTATAAAATGTAGGTTGCGCATTTTAGCGCAGCCAACCGTAAGTAGGTTGGTACAGCAGTTGAGTTACAGTACGATACTCTACATTTTTAATTGAGAGAGCTCGTTGTGTGATGTCAAGGGTCGGGCAGTGCATGTCAGTGCGATTTAATTGTCGTGATAAGAGGGCGCGTTTCGCGTGGGAGTCAGCCGACCGACCGTGACGTCACGCCGCGTAATTACGGAGTCTTGCGCACATCCGGACCCTAGCCGCACACACCCCTTTCTTTTACATTTAGACCTTCCGTGGAACTAAATATAGCTTTCAGACAATCATTAAGTATGGATCATACATAATAATGTCTGAAAGCTCTTTAGGAACAATGTAAAGAATTATAATGAAAACCCCAAATATGCAGATATATATGTATAAATAATAAAGCCTCATATCAAAATGTCAGTATGGTCGACGTAATGATTGTATTCTACATCTCTCGTGAATTGTGATTTCCCAGAGAAAAAAGAAAGAAAAAAAGTGACATAAGTTGTACGCTCAACGCATTTTCGGGGGCATGAATTTTGTTAGTACAGACGGCGCACATCAAGCTACCCGAAACTGTCAAATTTTCTCAATCAACCTTGAACCTTATGCTTTAGCGATAAAGTTTAAAATCTATTAAAGAAAGGGGTTTGAAGGTTTTGGCCCTAAAATCAGCCGCCAGTTTGATTTTTTTTCAGAATCGCGGTGCACAACAAAAGTTATATATTTAGATAGAGGACACTTATACAAACAAAAAATGTAATTAACATAATATCCTAAAGCGTCAGGTTTCGGAGTTATTCACCGAAATATAAGTCGAAAACTACTAAGATTTTTTTGTTTTTTTTCCTTCCAGGTAAGCATATTGAACTATTGAGGTAATAGAAACGTTATGAAACCTTTATGGAGAAGAAACAAATGAAGAATAGACATTTTTTAAATAAATAATTAAACACGGCAATTTATAGTTCGTATTTTTAACCCCAGAGACTAATCTGACAAGTGTAATGTCAAACTTCTATACTAAAAAAAACGAAAACATAAAAGACTAAAATGTCAGATTAGTCTCTGGGATTAAAAAAAGGATCTATAAATTGCCGTGTTTAATTATTAAAAAAATATCTATTTTTCTTTTGTTTCTTCTCCATAAAGGTTTTATAACGTTTCTATTACCTCAATAGGTCAATATGGTTACCTGTAGGGTAAAAAAAAAACAAAAAAATCCTTGTTATTTTCGACTTATATTTCGGTGAATAACTCCGAAACCTGACGCTTTAGGATATTATGTTATATAACATTTTTTGTTTGTATAAGTGTCCTCTATCTAAATATATAACTTTTGTTGAGCACCGCAATTCTGAAAAAAAATAAAAATGGCGGCCGACATTAGGGCCACCCTCCATACAAAAATCTTCAAACCCCTTTGACAGATTGTTAGCTTGATGTGCTGGCGTCTGTACATGCCTACATAGGTACTGCGGTCTCTAAACGCTGCCGTCGCGGCGATTATGCACTCTGTATGATTTATCTAATTATTTTGAATAAGAAGTTACAAGAAATCTCTACAGCGAGACTATTGATTGACTGTTACTGTATTCATTGATGATCTATTTATAGCCGCTCATTCTCATTTAGAAAATCAATCCAATTGATTATAAAATTATTGACCCTAATTACATAGACATACAACTATACATAATCAGCCTATAACGTTCCCACTGCTGGGACACAGGCCTCCTCTCTGTGAGAGGGAGTGGGCCGTAATCCACCACGCGGGCCCAGTGCGGGTTGGTGGGCCCAGTGCGGGTTGGACATACAACTAATTTAATAATATTTTCTTAGAACATGTGTGGAGTGATGATGAAACATGAATAATGTAAGATTTCAAACTACAAATGGCTAACAATCTAACTAAATCTCGTAATACCTACCCATAATATTCCAAGACATTCTCACATCTGTTAATGTCCAACCTCACTCAAACTTCGGGAATACGTTGTTGTTGTTTAAGTTATTTTGTACGTATAGTATAGATGACTTTACAAAAGCTGATAGCTGTTTTCACAGTCATTGTAGCTGAGTATACAATAATTTTACTTCCACTCAGCATTTGGTTTAGTTTTTGCGAGCACAATGCTAATGCGTGGGCTTGTACCTACTAGGCATTGCAGTGGTTGCGTTTTTTGCAATGTATCCCATGTTTTCTAAAAACGCTTTGCTTGTTCCTACGGCGAAATGTCACGTTTTGGAAACGTAGCGGAAAGCAAAGGAAACTAAACAACCTACTTGATGCATGATAGCTGCAATACCTATCTGATGACGAAACAAAAATGGCAACGAAATGGCTACACCGCATTTTACATGTAGGTAGGTGCGTATAGTTCCAATTCAACTAATGTTTCTACTCGTAGGAAGGTAATCAAAACTAATTAACAACTTGGTTGATATTGTTAATTGAAATTCTATCCCCTATGTGGGTCGTACAGATGTTAGATTGGGTGTACCGTGTAATATGTCGGGCTAGTGAGCTGGGCGGTGGTTTGGTAGCCGCTCCGGCACGGGTGACGGGTCAGCGGCACAATGAGCGACTTCCTGCGGAGAGCGGACCAAGCGACCGAACCAACCGGACAAGGACACGCAGCTGACACCAACTCACTTATCCTACGCTCATTATCCAATACCCCGCCCGCACTCGAATTCTCTAAAATATCGTAAGCTGATCATGGAATAAATTGGTACCTATGATAGATACCACGCAGTCCTAATTTCTTCAGATAATACGGTAAACACAGAAAACCTGAAATTGCGAAGAAAACATTGGCAGTATGCATGTATGTACCTACCTACCAACATTCATGTAAAAATTCCTTAAGTCGCCAATTGGTATGTAAATATGGTGGTCTCGATAGCGAAAGATAAAAGAGTATATTCCAGGTGAAGCGGTCGTGTGGCCGCGATTAACCTCGTGCTAATTACGCGGCCATTAGCGCTCGAGCACAAAACGCCTCCATTCAGCGGATGTCCACTATACCAGTAATACCAGCACCGGCCGTAGGTACCGCCCAATTTGCATTTGTTTGGAATTAGAACGTCCGAGCGCATCCGCGGCCCGCTTTATGTCACCTGTAACTATAGCAAGCACCAAGCCTGCCCCCGCATAATACCATCAACCGTTTTAATTCTCTGGTACGTACGTACATGTAAGCGGTTAACCTAATCGTTTCTATTGTCACGGATTCCGCTATACGTAAAGCAGACTGACCGTTTGCACATACTGTAGGTATTATGGCCGTAAATGGGGCAGCTCTATCACAAAGGAAGAACGACAATAGCGTGGGAAATGATAAAAAGCTACGTTATTATATTATTACTGATGACCTCTGAAGTCGATATCAGTGACGTGAAGAAAGACTTAATAAATTATTTAAATTGACGCGATTGCGTTTTTTCATTATTTTCAGGTATTCATTACTAAAATATCGGTGTAGTATAGTTTCGAAGCTACGATGAAATCCAACCAACACATACCCGTGTTCGTACCTAGGGTAAATGAAGTTCATTCAAGTACAATAGAGACACCCCAATAATTGAGCCGTGGATTTCGTTACGATGGAATTCAAATGTCTTTCTAACAAATTACACAACTGCCATTACCATACCAGTCTAATTCTACGGTCACGCAACTTATGTTACGAACATATAATAAAAGAGGAACACACGCGGTCCCAAGCAGTCTAATTTTATCAGTCGACGTGCTCGAGATGAATTTAGAAAACTCAAGTGGATTACACGCCCAAGTTCCAGATTCATAGCTGCATTCAATCACGTAGTTTTTTTCTTCCCCACAGTTCATCGTGAGTCATTATTAATAAGAGCGAAGCGAGCGAATGGCCAGGATATGATAATGACAAATGGCGTTCTTTGCTTATCTGAGCGCTCTATGTAGAAAAGATGTGGCGGTTTTCTCGGCGAGTGAGATGTCGGGCGATGTCGTTAGCGAAGCTCCATCTAACAGATATCGCCGCGCTACCCTTCTTGGCTCACCGCTTACTGAATACCGGAGAAAACTATTTTCGCCTTATCGAAGATATTGCAAACTGCACAACTTTTGAAGTGCTTATTTTGTACTTACACGGAGTGCTCACAACAAGCGCTATCAATTCTCCTTTAAACCACACTTTTAACCAGCAAGTAATGGAATCCAAACATTTTTGGATATTATAAGTTTTGGTTTACTAGCTGTGGGCCTGTGGCATAATGCCAGTTGTAGGTAAAGGTGAATTTCTCGATCTTGTATACAATAGCGGGAGATAGCGCGTCGTCTTCGGCTGAAATACAGGGCGTCCCACGGATATGCCACATGGAGGGAAAGTACTTTGAATATTGTAGATGGAACATTTTACTGAAAGAAGACATTATTTGAATTTAAAAAACAATTTAAACTGCATTCATAGATATTTAAATAATTACGTGGTTGAACCGGGAATCCAACCCGTTACACGAGAAAAATAATCACCCTGTAGCTTTATCATAGCGATCGAAAGGCTTCATCATAAGGATTATTTTTTTGCTAAATAATATAGTGTCAAAATAAAAGGAAGACCATGAATCTTCTTTCAGTAAAATGTTCTATCTACAATATTCAAGGTACTTTCCCTCCATGTGGCATATCCGTGGGACGCCCTGTATATTGTTCCCGGCTTGCAACGAGTCCGCACTGCTCACCCCCAACCACAGTCACTGATATGCAAATAAGCGCCGCCGAGATCGTAAACCGTTTTAGATCTGATAACGTAATTCGGAGCTAAAATACACCAAGTTAATGTGACTGCATTAAATGTACCTTTCCAAAGTTTCTTTTGGTACCTAAGGATTTCAAAATAAGAAAGGTATGTTTAGGAATTGGTTGTATTTGCAAGTTAGGGAACATTTTATCATAATGTTGAATAGCTTTGGTTGTGACAAATGTTCGCGATAACCCACCGCAGTGTCCCCGGCGCGCGCTCCTACTACCTGCTCTACCTATCAGCCATCTTGGACCTCTTCTAGCTTATCTTCCGTAATATGTTATTCAGGAGAAAGTCGGACGTTACGTAGCCATAGGCCAATATCGATTGCTCTACAGTCCTACTATCTTTGCTATACGGTAATGCTTTTGCCATTTCTGATTTTTTATGATTTACCTATTTCTTACGAAAAATAGGTTCACCTGAGTAACATGATTTACATGAGAAGAAGTGATAAATGTACCTGTTATGGCCGACTCGTCACAACCTATTCGTCATCGCAAAACAAAAGATCACGATTCACAACAGTTTCAAACATTTTTGTTTTCATAGTCTCGAGCTGTCGTCACCTACTCGAAAAGATAAGCTCCTATCTACATAATTCCGATATTTACAATATTAGGTTGGGCTGTAAGGTACATAGTTTTTATCCAGTCTCTTGAAGGGCTCTTGCTAAAGCTAAGAAAATCTTATTGTAACTGTACCTTGCAACTTTTTTTTTAATAAAACGTGACGAATCAGGTTTATATAATATTTTTTTAGCCTACATTGGTGTCACTGCTGGGCTGTTGAAAGGCCTATAAAAATAAATATTACTTAAATAAAAAAATAATTTATTCTGAAATGGTAACAAACCGAAACTTTGTATGAAGTAAAAATTTAGGTGATCAATCGGAACAGTGACCACTGTGACGAGTCGGGCATGTGCTGTTATAAAGTACCTACAATTTTAAACACAAACGACGAGTATAAATAAGGTTTAATAGCTCTGCCACCTATAACTCCTGTAACACGTGGTTTACTAGAAAGTAAAATAAATTGACCTGAAAAAGTGTTTGTACAGTCAGTTAGAGCAATTAGCTAACTCACCTTTGCATAAATGGTTGAGATTATTTATTCATTCTTTTATATTTTATTTATTTGAGCAAAGTAAATAAAATAAACAAGAATTATAAAATTCTAACGATTCGCTTTCTTAAAAATTTCAACCATTTATGCAAAGGTGGGTCAGCTATTGCTATAACTGACTGTACAAACCAGCTTACAGAAATAAGATCATTTATCATTTATAATGTTACAGTGACACTGCGCCAATTTTTTCACTAAACGGAATTTACACTTCTCTGCGTCTGTTATTACCACACTATCTGTACATTTGACAGGAGGCTGTGGCTGCACAATAGCATTACCGCAGGTACGGGACCAGGTAGCACCTGACACGTACAAATATTCCCACAATAAACGTGCGACGACGTCCTGTAGCTATGCCTCCATTGCTGTACAATATCTCATGTTGGATTGGAACTTGGAACCAAACGTCTTTATTCCAACAAACGACACCAGTGCTTCCCGAAATGCCAAAATGCGAAAAGTTGCCATTACGTAAATTATAAATAAGCCTCTAGACTGTTAACTAATTAATAATGATCCTTCACACGCCGAGTCTAGTTCTAGACCATTTGAATTGCACGCACGGCTACACATCAAGCTAGCGTGTAAACAAGCGGAAAACCCGTGTAAGCGGACTTCTGACTGTATGAAAAACCTATACAATGCGAGGTCAGCTTAAACTGGAAATGTATAGCTTGATGTGTCGCCGTGTGTACTAATAAAGTTAAATTCTTGATACGAGTACCTTCTTTCTAAATCACACTAACTAATATTATAAAGGCGAAAGTTTGTGAGTGTGTGTGTGTGTGTTTATATGTTTGTTACCTCTTTACGCCTAAACCACTGAACCGATTTAGATGAAATTTGGTATAGAGATAGTTTGAGTCCCGGAAAAGGACATAGGATAGTTTTTATCCCGATATTCCCACGGGATCGACATTTACGCGGGTAAAACCGCGGGGCGCAGCTAGTATTTCAAAATTCTCTTATCAAGATAAATACAAAATTCTGGTCAGGTTGATATCTGCCCTTCAGGGAACAAGGAAGAAGTAAAAGATACAAAAGAAAACACAATATTCTGCAATTCCAACTAACTAATTTATAAATAAGTATCTAACTGAGTTTCTTAGGTCAAAACAAAACGGCCATAAATATTGGGAAAAAAGTTTATCGTAGCAGTAGAGGGCGAATAGTAGTCGTGGGCATTTTTTTTCAAGCGCTCGTCGGTTTCTACCTGGCGCACAGCGAGGGGTGAGCGTCGCCGCGTAGGTATAATAAACTGAGACTGCCACATGTGTCTGTCCTTTCGTGAGTTTAAATCGAAGTAATAATAATAATAGCAATAACTAACAGCCGCAGTGGAATACACAAAATAGTAGCAGTAGAGTTATGCTCTTCGTGCTCTACCATGCTTTATTCACAAACAGTGTGGGTTTATTAATAACATGTTTTATTCAAACTGCATAGCTCGTCCATACCATTCAAACATAATTATTCTCATCTTGTTGCTCTCTACAATTTTCATGATTTTTAACTCTCTGCTGTACTATAATAAAGTATGTGAGAAGTAATACTTCTATCAATTTCAATACAGCAATATGCATCATAGAGCTTTTACTAGTTAAGAGAAGAGCCAGTTTATAACTAATATAACCCTCTAATTTTTTATTCGTCGAAATACGTTTCTATTTTATGGGCCCTCATTTAGAAGCGTCAACACAAAACAAGAAAAAAATATTGTGGAGACCTGGCAACGTGGGACGAAACGTGGCATCGACGCAGCGAGCGCACGCGCACGTTCAGAAGTAGACGAGCCTGTCGGGCAAGTTCGGGGAGCGAGATAGTGGGGCCGCGCTCGCGCTAGTGCCCCTGCCGAGTGCGCCGCGAGAGCACGCACAGCGACAGACTACGCTGGCTTCGTCAACGCGCCCACTGTAAACACACCACTTTTGTTACACTCTCTACAAACCGGTTACTACCTTTGTGGTTCCAAGTGCTGCATCTGTGATTTTTCGTGAGCGTTGTGTTTTATATCTGACTATGTCAGACAGATATTTGTGAATGAGTGGAGTGTAATTAAATGCTGTGCTTGGATTAGGTATACCATCTTAACAATGCGATGACCCGTGATTTAAAATCGAAATTGGATTACAAAGCTGGGAATATTCAAAATTGGTAAGTGACCAATTGACCAGTGGCAACGTCCTATAACTTTACACAAAGATATTATTTAAACAGTTTTAACTAACGGGCCTGTGCCCATAGCGTTGCGGAGGCGGCACAAACAAAACCCATAGGGTAGGGGAGTGAAGGAGAGAGCAAGCTTTGTTGACACAGGGCAAGCAACTAGCGAGCGAGCGGGGCCACTCGGCTGTACCAACGATTCGACTACTCAACTAGGCACTCAACGCCAACGGTGTAAATTGTACCGCCACTCAAAAGCGCACTGTTATGTCCTCTTTTCTTACTTATTATTTATTGTACTCATTTGGAAAGTCTTGCGATGCTGATGCTTGCTAATTTCGAAACTGAACCAATTACTAATATTACCGACCTAATGAAGCTAACTTGTTTAGTGTAAATACGAGCTTATTTTTTACAAAATATGATTTGGTTACTCAGAAATTTACGCAGTATAAAGAGTAATTGAACGATAACGTCGTCGTATCAACTTATGTACATTACACTGTATGAGTAATTAGATAAGCGATAGTTTTTATTGTCTTAGACCGTTACAAAGGAGTCCAGGCGTTTACAACAGTACAACGACTGACACACTAATTAGCAATATAATTACAAAAGCGGCTGATGATGTTGCACCGCCTCCTGCGTCCAAAAACCAAAGAGTGTTAGATTGGTTCACTGTAAGATGAACATTGAATTGAATGACGGGCAATAGTAGACGCCTATACCCAGCAGTGGACTGCTATAGGCTAATGATGATGAAGATGAACATTACGGGGTTTATACATAAACACCGCTTAAAGTTAAGAGACGTTTAAACGTCAAAATTGTATGGTTAAACAGTCGCTAATCATTGCTTAACTTTAAGTAACGTTTATAAATAAATGGGTTAAATCCGTAGTCTCAACTAAGTAGATAGCTTCCCGCCTATTGATCATTTTTTCCTCTGTCATCATCTTCTTCTTCAGGGGAAAGCCCAGAAGCAAATCATCCCGGCAGATGTAGTTATGGTACCAATATGTTATTCATCCTTATTTACATAATTTGTTTTACCATATGTTACAAAACACCAACAACAGCGCTTTCTTGAAATACTTAGCTGTTTCGTTAAAACTGAAAATAGATCACCAAAAAATCATGAGATACCAACGCGATAATTTTAAAACATTTTCAGAATTGCCTCCAAAAGCAGTGTCATTGACCTATCTAATTATAATCACAAGTCACAATGTAAGATTCTTAAACGTCTGATTCACAAATAGCAACAATTACTCTAGTTTACAATATTAATGAATGAAAACATTATCAACATGCAACATCCTGCGTAATTGTGTGCGCGTCATGTGTCATACTTATGATAGTAACGAAAATACCAGATGCGCCGGGCACACCGAATGTTAACTATGTAATTGTAACTGGGGCCAATGGGTCAATGCAAGACCAAGGCTTGGTTGGACACTACTCCCAAAATGTAATCACGCGCTGTAATTTGACTTTTAAATTTTTAACGCTTGCTACTTAAAATTTAGCCACGCGATAGGCACTCACAGACAGTTTTAATATGCTAAAAGTAATATTTCCAAAAATTGTTTATCAATTGAAGCATGTATTTTGAACCCTGAAGGTTTAATTAAGGATTAATTTATTTTTTATCGTTTTATGTTTCTCGCTAGACAGAAACTAATTTAATTACCTACTTTTGCTCCGTCACTAATTAAAATAGTATTTCACAAACGCAATCATGGTTCGAGTTTAATTTTATAGTTAGACATGATTGATATCTAGCCTATTAAAATTTATCTTTCAATTAAACTAAGTAAATACTATACCTACCACAAGTGGTGATATTTTCGTTGATCAATGTTTATGTACCTAATTAAAAATATGTACTACGTTTGCAAGCCCAATAAATTGATTACCATGATCCTATTTATCGCTCCAGTGGATTTGTCAAATACAAAATTATTTGCAGCAATATACAATAATAGTTTGGCTTATTAAAGTTAATTTACAAGTTATATAATGCAAATAGTTCAATAAATTTAACTATTGCACGTTGATTTACTTAATACAAATAATTTGGATACTAATTCGTAGAGTATATAAACATCAATGCTAAACGTAGTTTACTATTTCAGGAAGTTATATCTAGGGAATATAGTAACAAATGTATATATTTGAAACTAATCGTTTGCAGGGGATGGGCATTTCATAAAGGACACTACACGTAAGTTAATCCTACATCAAAATTTCAACATGCATCTGAAAAGCAAAGCAACGCATTTACTTAGTTCAATAAACTAAATAATGAGCTATAAGAATGTTAAGCCCTTAAACAGACTATGCATACTTGTTAACGTTTTTGTATGACTATGAATGCGTCTTCAAATCAATTTTCCATCATAATACTTGGATAATGAGCATCCATTAATAACAACACTGATGCTAATGTGGGTAGAACTCATTGGTGAATCAGTCATGACTAAAATATTTTATACATCCTCATAATGTAGTAGGTACATATTATCACGTAACCACATGCCAGTAAATTACATACTCGTACGTTAGTTTCCATAGTCGACTTGAATTCCCGCAGGAATAACCAGGTCACTGGAAAATAATTTATTTTTAATTGTGCATCATTCATACGCGTAGCAGTGTATGTTCCCTTACCTACTTGTCTTATTTGGTAAACAAACACTGTACGAAATTCAAAGTTTTCACATCAATCAAACTTTTGAAATTAGGTATCTATGTATTAGGTACGAAACACAAACAGTTAGTTTAAATCTAAAAAAACTTCGAATTAACCAATAAAAACATTATTTGCCTCAAAAGTAAAAATCGAAATCTCAGTAGAGTACCTAAAGCAGTGTTCATAATCTCAGATAATTTAAATCCATCACCACTTAATCAGTCATCTACTTTTGATTTTTGAGTGACCATTTGTAACAAAAATATCCTAATAAGTTTTTGGTTGCAATGGAATTTGAACTTTGTTAAGTGTGACATTCAGTTTGTTGTTCCATAACTTGAAAATTATCTTAAATTCCTGGCTACATGTAATATATATGAGTACCTACATCATGTTTTTGGGGACTTTCAAAGTATAACAAGCAACAAGGCGTTGGTTTTACTTGTTTTTCCCTATGATTACTAAGTAATAATGTATAAATAGGAGTAAGTTGCTAAACCAACGTCTCCAAGCTCCATTAAGGAAGCCGTTTCGTTCCTACACCTTACATTACACGGGCCACGAGCCGAGACACATCACATATCTAAAAATAGGCGACCGATAAAGTACCTCTACCCTCACCCGCAGACCATGCCAAACATAATAGCGGAATACATTTGGATAAAAATCAATATTGCCTAAAGTGCCAAAACTTACTTTGGCGAAAATTTTCAATGTTTAAAAACAGTTTGAGAATCGGTGTGTGTGTTTTTACAGAGATCATAATGGGTGCTATGCAAACCGATAAGGATATTTTATGTTAAAAATCCATTAGGCTAAGGGTTTACCAAAAGTAATAGGTAAACTTACGATAACGGTTTGAACGTCATAGCGGTAGGTACTAGTACAACATAACTACAAAGTCATAACACCTAATATGGTAATAATATTAAGTTATTACTTCATATAGTATGTACTTGACTTGTATGTCTACAATTAAAATAAGTACCGGAAAACCATTAACAATGAGTAATTCATTTATACAATGTGTCACATCCTCGTAATGTTCTTGACCATAATACCTATCAATTGTTTACATAAAGAACAACGGGTAGGAGGGACCCAGGTGTCAGACAATGTATCACGTAAACTCGTATCGTTCAAACATGTGTACCGTGTTTAAATTCGTAAACAATTTGTAATTAGTAATTATTTTAGGAACATTTCTTACTGATAACTGATAAGTTATCGTAACACGCAAGCCAGTTGCTGATACGATACATATTTAGGTTCTTATGTACAGTTTATCATAGCTGCCGCTATCACTAAATGCGTAAGAACACGAAGAAACGACCATTAATTGGCACAAATGATATTTTTATCATGATTTACTCACTAGGAAGTTCCCTAAAAGTATTTAACAAATTGGGTAAATATGTCGATTTTATGTAGCGGATGGTTAAACCAAACTAATATCTATATTGGTAGCTCTCACTTCTCAGTAGATAATAGTAGATTGTACAACTAAGGCATAAAAGAAGCTATTTTACCCCGAGACGTTTATATCCACCCGAGCCGCAGGCGAGGGTGGATAGTTAAGTCGAGGGGTAAAATGGCTCGTTTATGCCTGAGTTATACACTCTGCTTTTCACTTCGATTGCGAGAAAATGAAACAGGCATAAAGTATACAGTACATAATTAATCAAAAATGTTGCATCCATAGCTAATTCCCGCCACGACAGATAATACCGCCACGAAACTTTTTAAGTTTTTTTTTTTAATTTTTAACATTTGTCATTCGACTTGGGTACTTCATACTGCCAAAAAATGAAAACGTTTCTTTGCCTTTTTAAATAATAAATGACAACCATTTTACCTGATTTTATTAAATTAACGATAGAAAACACGGAAGTGGTATAAATTAAAGAAAATGAAATAAATCACGACTTTAATCTGCAAAGTTTTATTGTGCGTGTGGCTGTTGGGCCTGATTACTTTAGTCTTAGAAAAAAAAAATTACTTTATGCACTAGAACATAAAAAGCGATTTTATGTCGCCTAAGCACAACATAAAGACGGACTTTTAGAGCATGAGAAGTGAAAAAAAATAACCCCTCTTCATTTATAATATAATAACCGACTGATATCGTAACTTTCTGATATTTATTATATGTATTAGGTACGTGATTAGGTATGTAGATACGTAAGTTAACAAACATTAATACCGACAATCTTAAATTAAAAAAAAGGAAATGCAAACAGTCACATTTTAATAAAAAGCTATCACAAGAGTTATATTATAGCCACGCAATGAAATCTGGCTGTTTCTGATTGAAAATCTGTTGATGAAAATTCAGGGATGTTAAAATTAATAGAGCATCCAGAGTTATACAACGTGTTTTTTTTTATATCCCATAACTCTAGGAGGTCATTGTACTCATAATTATGAACAACTTATACTATGGGACGATACCTGAAATTGCAAAAAAAATCAGCTGTTCCCTACATTTAGGTATGTTCGCATAACTCGTCAAAATGTAGGGAACAGCTGATTTTTTTTTCGCGATTTCAGGTTTGATCCCATAGTAAAAGTTGTTCATAATGATGAGTACAATCTCCCATTTCGATTTGTCGCATGTTTTCAATTTCAACCTGTATGTTGAGGAAAAAGTTAGAAAAAAAATCATAAGGTAAAGTGTATTCAAACTTATGTTTCAAATTAAAATTATTTCAAGTTAAACAAATATCAATTTTATTATAATTGTAATTACGTTGATTTCAGAGTGACTAGCACTATTGAAAAAATTATAAAAATGTTTGAAGTTGTAGCGTAGACTGAACTTTATTGTGTAGGATTTAAAGTTATTTTCCCATAAACTCATAGTTGTTTACATTTTTGGCAAATAAATCGCGAATGAAAATTAGGTACTTACTTTGTTTATGAAGTTGGCTTCATATTCCTTGAACAGAATAATACATGGATGCCCGCCCGACTTTCGAAAAATTGAAAAGTCTAGTCTCATTCTTACTTACATAAATAGTTAATTTACCATTACTAATTATAAAAACGGTATTTAAAATCAAGATTTCTGTAACGTATTCGTTCCAAGTATTACCTTTTAAAACAGTCACTCGTTTACCTAATAAGCGTTTAATTAACTCTTCACTTTGTCGCTGTTTCAGACAAATCTAGGAACATTTTTATCTTAATTGAGAGTTACGGAATTGTGCACTACTCTCTTATTCCAAATGGGCTTAAAAGTTCAAATATTTGTGGTAAATACCTAAAGTAGTAATAGTAAAACCATAAATACTAAGGGCAGCGCCGCTATTGCACGTCCACCTTTGAAAAACATATATTTAAGGCGTGACACGTCCAGAAGCGAAAATAAGTTTCCCGACATGGAAAAATGGCGAGAAACCGCCTTTTATCGTTACAGCATAGCTTTTCTGTCCTTCAAGTCGAACGTTAAACCGCCCCACGCTCCTTCAAATGGTTATTTATTACAAGTGACAGAAAAGAACCGCAGCTTCCCGATCCGCGTGGGATCGAGTAAGTCTTCAGATCTCGAGGCTCAAGTGTCAACCGGCTTCGCGCAACTGCAGCTTTATCTTGTTTACCGCATATTGAGCCAGCGTAATCTGCCAGAGAGTCTTCATACCAATAAAATAACACAAGGGAATATAATAATGAACAAGACACCGACGTACATGGACATTTTGTTTCATAAATTGAACACTAACGAGAAATACACATGAGAACTGACCGCGACACCTTGCCTGCTTGCAGTGTGGCAACTAGTCCTACCGTTAACTCGTTCTATAAAATATTCATTCGAACACCTCTTTCGTATTCAACGTTAGGCGGTAAGATTTCATTATTTATTTCTTTGATATTTTGATACCAACATGGCGCAGATCTTCCACTTGTATCCTGCACATTTGAAAGTAGTTTAGTAAAACCTACGCATTCTGTAATATAACTTCAACATGAAGTTACCTAACTAGTTTAGCCTCCGTACCGGTAATCGCTATTTGTTTACTTCGGTAATTGTTCCGGTACACTCGCCACTCGGCGCGCATAAATTGTCCGTTCGAAGTGCAATATATCGTGTCGTGGGGGCAAAATTCACGCAATCCAGTTTAAATAACATACATCAGTGAACAGTTGCTCCCAAAACAGCACCGCGGTGGTGTAACGTAACAGACTCATGAAAATATCAAATGCATGCGTCGCGTCGCCCTCCGCACGTTACACTCGTCCTCCGTGCATTGTGTGGTGCGCCACATCTGTGCGAGTACGCGAGCAACATGTTACATCAATTTCTCAACCCTTTTTAATATCGTTACACAATGCAGAACATCTGACATGTGATTATTTTTTGCATATTTTCCCTTAGGTAATCACTTTTATTGTTAGTTGTTTCGATACATAATGTCGAATTCATATGCATTCATTGTTTTTATTTATGTGCTTCTGCTGTGGAAGGCAGAAAATAGCACAATTTTACCATTACATAGAGTTCAAAATGTACCTGCTTAGGTATTTAGGAAGAAAGTATCCATCCCGCAACGCAAGTCTAGCTAACGTACCAGCACCACGTCGCAACGCTGACCATGAATTAATTAAAATTAATAGAAGCAATCTGTCGACTTATATTTTATCGAAACTACGATCTTTCGTACCATATTCCTTCGCTCGTTTGTATTTCAAGTTCAGTTACGGACTCCGTTTACAGTGCTGAAGTGGGTTATGCTTATACAGTACCTAAATAACAGCAAATATAGGTTGAACTTTTGAGATAGTACAAAATAAAGGTCGAAAGCTAACTAGCTAGCTATGACAATAAAACCTCTACTTACCTAACTAAAGAAAAATGTTCAAAGTGGCCATACTTAATCCTGATTTCGGAGAAAATTGCGTTGTTCGTTGGCTCTATAAGTCTTCACCTCAAGGTGCCGCTGCCCATCTGAAATATATCTATTGTATCTACTGTATAGCCAGATTAGCCAGATAAGCAATAAGCAATTATAATAGGCAGGTATAAGCAATAAAGAATGATAGCCACATTAAGAAGCCTCTTCTAAAAATAATGTCATGCGAACCAACTAAATATTTATAAGGTAGATCAAAATTATCCGGTTTACGATGGCCATTCACTGTAATATCTGTAGGAATAAAAAATGAAATGTCTTCAATAAACTGTATCGAGCGAGGCATAAAAGGTGGATTAAAAATAAGATATCGTAACAAGTGAACGGTGGGTGCTGAGATCACGACAGGGACGAGACGATCGAGTTTTGTTTCTCACGATCGACAAGATAGCTTAAAAAAATGTAAAAAATAGTAGAATGCGAATCCTGAGCAATGAGTGCGTGTGCGGATGCATGCTGCGTGCGTCAAACGATCGTCCCGTGTGACCGAGAACCAGACTCGCCACTAGATATGCGTGCGTTCAACGACATCTCACGCACTCATTTACATTTATCATTTAAATGAGTCTTATTTTTCATGCCCAATTATCGTTTAGCTCCAGAACAAAATTAGGCATAACAACCGCACATAAATGTAACAATATGCCTGCCTACGTTCCTATGTACATTTATGTACAACATATTATTACATATTTTCAGAAAAACAGCTGTACGGG
Source organism: Amphipoea lucens (assembly GCA_947508005.1). Lineage (NCBI taxonomy): Eukaryota > Metazoa > Arthropoda > Insecta > Lepidoptera > Noctuidae > Amphipoea > Amphipoea lucens. The sequence continues at coordinate 11,548,557 of OX382356.1, forward strand.
CATCGTTGTTGTTATCGCAAACATTCCAAAAGTTCAACAGGAATCTATAGATGCCTTTGCCAAGCTTCGGTAGCAATCTCTTAACACTTCTAGCCACAGGCTACGAAACGCGAGGCTTCTACTGTGGATTAACCCCCTTATTCATAATCCTATTTTATCTCTATTTTAGCTAAAATAGGTTTATAGAACGTTTGTCTTTATCTGTCACGTTGTCATTTCTGTGTGTAAGAAAGAGACAAACCCCATTTTAACTAAAATAGGTTTGATAAGTTTTATGAATAAGTCTTTTAGTTTGTTATAGCAATATGAACATGATAGGTACGCTTCTGACTCGTCTCCTATGTATGAGTTTTTTTTTCCAGGTGGATTATAATTGAATATCTATCACTTCCTAACTAACATAAAAATAAATTATTTTCTTTTTTGGATGAGATTTGATCTATTCAGCTGTAAGAGTAATTTCATTTAAATAACTTAATAATGTTTTAAATGTTTTGTTACAGGGTGCCAGAAGTGCGGAAACATGGCGCGCATAGAGAGGAGATATTAAGTTAAAATGGCCGTTGCGCGCGCGGTCCTTGTCCTCCTAGCGTCCACGGCTCAAGCCTGGATGCCGGATGCTAACGCACGCATACATATCAAATATGGTAAGATCAACGTCATAAAACAACATAATTAATTACTTTTGCATCTGTTGGAAAGTAAAAAGTTTTCTCTGCTCAATGTTGCCGAGAGAGTTTCTATAGAGTTGCCAAAGTTTAAATAGGTAGCGCTAGGTACATATTAATACGGTGGGTACAAATACTCACTAATAGCGAACTCTCTTAAATTATAATTAAGTAGGTATAATTAGGTAGGGTAACATGTTAAATATTGAAAAGACGTATAAGTACACATATTTCCATAACGGTATGCTCGATGTGAAAACTTTTATAGTTTCATGATTAGAAAAACAGATTATAGGTAATGGAAATAGCTTCATAGCTACATATTTACAAAAAATAACTTCCTGCTACAAGCCAGGTGCAAGAAACTTCGCGGCATTTCGGAGTATTATGTGACATGTGAGAATTTCCCAACCAATTGTGATGAAATCGCAAATGTTCATTGTTGTTTAATCGCTGCACAATAGGAACATTGTTCGTTTGATCTGCACAAAAAAATATCCAATATGCACATTCAAACCAACAACAAAAGCGTGCAAAGATTCCAATTACTGTCCGGATTATATTTATTCTAAACGTTCCTATCGCAAAATAAAATTTGATTAAACTTAGGATTTGCTACCTTCTAAAAATAAAAAAATATTTTTATGAACCATAATATTATACCAACAACGTAATTTAGCTTTGCGAGGAACAACAGTGTTTTAGAGAGCTGAACTGCGCGCAGATCTTTCTGAATAATTCACCAGCTTTAGCAGAGTCTGCTATCTTATAGTGTCGTGTTTCTAGCGCTCTTCTATAGATCAGAGTGTGGCTAGTTTGGATTTGAAACATAAATGACTTTGAGTTGACTGGTACTAAAGCTTTTCGTGTTTGTTTCAGGTGATGAAACGTCAGAGCAATTCGTAGGCAACGCGACGGCGCCGGACCACTTCCGTATATTAGACAGAGATGACTTCTCAATTATAGTTGGCGGCAGGTAAATTAACACTTCATTATATTATTATAATACTAAACCAACTTTTAAATGAGGTAATTCTACTTTACTACTCCATTCACACCGCCCTAAACGTTCCGTTTATGCAAATTAACGCCGGTCAGCAATTTCCAAAGAAGGCACATTACAAAATACTAAGTATCTCGGTATTATTTAATCAGGTGCGACCATTCTGAGAAGAAACCTGTTTTGTTCTAATAATATTGTTTTAAATTATTTACTTAGTTAATATTGAGCGTCCATTACAAGATACTTTTTGTGTATTTGCAGGAACACAGTGTACAACCTAAGCCTCTACGATCTGTCAGAAAATGTAGAACAGGTAATCATACAATTTATACATTAAGCAATTACCTACTATAAAGTTAATAAATTAAGTTAGTAAATTTCTAATTACTGGGGCTTATATAGTAGTTTGTTTGTATTATTCAAATAAATAAACCTTCAAAAATCATCGATCTGTTGAAAGCTACCAATAATATTAAAAGCATTAAGCGGGCGTCATAGGAAAGCCTACTACAAAACTACTTTTATTGGAAACAGTAGTCTTTACAAATCACTTGCTGAAGAGCCCTATCTTGTATTTGATTAAAATCCGGACTCCTTGATAAGAGATATCTCCAGAACAGTACCCAGATAGTCCAGATTGATATCGCCGATTCGCCGTAGATTTGGCCAAGTTAATCCGCCTGCAGTGGCAGCCTGAACGAACCAGTAACGAAAACCTTAATAGGTATCGCACTCTACTACAGGTTTATGTATCTAATCTTGCGCAAACAACTACATATAGTAGGTATTCTAGTGCACTCACTGTTTATTCTTAGTTACGTTACGACCCACTTCGCGCAGCAGAATGTTTATTTTGTAAAATGGTATAAGATTTTATTTACTTATCGTAAAATCTGGACTATCGCTGTACTAACGTTTTACAAGGCAAATTCTTTTGAGTCAAGTGTTATAGCGAGGAATCGTAGGATTACGATTTTTATTGCTGGCTTTTCCTTGGTTGTGCATTTTTGTAGAAGCTATGGCTATATCTGATAAACAATTACATAATTATGTTATTGTTAGGCATCATCTTCTTCTTAGAGTGTCGATGACAATCTATATGGACTCAGCCCATAATTCGTCTACCTGTTTGTCGTCATCACTAGCGTCCATCAGTTCTTGTAACGTGCAGCTGACAGGACACGTAGGACATGATATAAATTGTCCCATCGTTTGTAGAGACGTTAAGGCATCATAATCATAAGGTACTAAAATGTATCGAGAAATATGACTGAAAATATAAGTTTATTTCCTATTGACACTTGGGTAACAGATTAAACGAGTCTGTAAATAAAGAGATGCCTCAATAGTACTTATTTATGCTTTCGACGAAACGTGCAAATTATTTAAAAAAATGTTTGGATAAATCACATAGAAGCATTAGGTGCTCCATGTTTTTTGAGGTTCCAATTGACGACAACGTGAGAAAAAAATACACGAAACAACATGGACGAACGGACATAGGGCGAGAGATTGTTTGGCACGAAGCCAAAAATTACTAACGTTTCACTCGTGAAAAACAGTCCTGTGTTGGTAGGCGTATTTTATGACGGCACATCAGACATCCGTTCAATGCCCTTACAGAGATAAATAGAAATCAGGCACATAGTCACGCAGAGATACGCAAGTCATACAATAAACTGTATCTTTTTTTTTGCCTAAAGCATCTGTATCCGATTTCCACGTCAATGCGAGTCAAAAGAAAAAACATTTTAATGAGGTAGGAAGACGCTACAGAGCTACTTCGTATTCTGCTGAAGTTGTATAAAGTCGGAAGAAAAGAGGTTAACAGTGAATCCTTGTAGGTCATAGTCAATACGGTCAGGTATTAGCATTTCTGCAGAGAATTAACTGTTGCTGTGTATGTAAAGTCAAATTGATGCAATAGAATGATCTCTTACGAGCCCTAGCCTAATGTGATACCTAGGTATATATGCCCTAGCTAAATTACAGTGCAAACAAATTACAAATGGTCATTTATAAAAAAAAAACATCATAGCATTCAAAGGTTCGACTTGAATGTGGTGCTCGGTGTTTAAATTACTCGTCACATATTAGAGCTGGCCAGTGCGGTGATGCGTTGAATTATTCACGGCCGGCGGCGCTGGGCAGCTACTCTGCCTCGCCCGAATACTAATCATATCTATACGGTTACTTTTCTTCAACCAGCAACTTTTTTGTATGCCAGTGTATTTCTAATCATACCCCCAGAAGGAAAATTCTATCAACTAGCACACCTATTTTATAAAAATAAATCTACTGTAATTATATTTTCGGTGCAAATGAAAGTAGGTTTTAGAATTTTAGCAGTTATAACTATGGATAATATCGATACCGCTATCGATATCTTGCCGCGAAGATAAGTGTACGCTAAGCCGATATTGTCCACATTTGCGATGTAGGTTGCACTGCATTTTGACATCAACACGTAGCGTTTAAAGTAAGTACCTAGACGCTGATCAAATATACCTAACGTGAAAGATGGTCAACTATATAACACAAAACTAGCGAGTTTTATTGCTACTAGTAACTTGGTTTGCAAAACATACTTTTAAAAGCCAGTTCAGTAGGTACAAATTGGCCATAACATTTGCGCCGTACTTGGCTTTATTTATTATGCTCAGAGAAAGTTAATTCTGTCGGACCGACCCAAATCTCAGATTAAATTATTTAACAAATAAGACAACAAGTTTTGATGAAAGACTAATGTAACAAATTAGTAAATAATATCAAGTCAAATATAACGCACGAGACAACCAGACTTGTACAGACAAATAGTGGAGACAAGCGCGACGTTGGCATCGTGTCGGTTAGCTAACGCAGGCCGGCTGCGGGCGCTGCGGCCCTCGGATTAACTAACGCGCTTGACTAAGAGTTTTGGTTGTGCAATGCAATATTTGTTTCTATAACCAAATTCAAATTGTTTAATACAATTTACATTGTACACACAGTTTTATCACATTGAATGCAAATCATTCGATAAAATCTATCATATATCATAAACATAGATAATTTTACCCACAGCGACTGGAGTGGCAATCGACGGACGCACACAGGGAGCTATGCCAATTAAAGGGCAAGTCTGCCGATGAATGTCAGAATTACCCGCGAGTAGCAGCGCGGTCGCACGGACGACTGTTGGTGTGTGGCACCAATGCATTCAAACCGTTATGTCGTCGGTACGCAAGGCACCCACCAAACCACCACCTAGAAGAAATCGACGGATCAGGCCGCTGTCCTTACGATCCGCAACATAATTCGACTGCAATTTTTGTTGGTAAGCAAAATTATATTACTATGCCACTAAAGTTTTCGTTCATGCTACCTAATTCTTTGAAGACCACTGTTTTATTGCACACATATGTAACAAACGAAAATTACATATCGCGACACTGTAATAAAAAACTACAGCAAAATATGTACATGTGGTCCATCTATCTAGAGACACGAGTAACATGGAGATTCTTGCGTTAATTACGCAGAATCTCCATTTTATTAGCAACTCACGATTTTATTATATGGCTGTAGAGATTCAAACTGGTACTTTACCTTAAGAGCAAAAGGAAACCTAAAACAATAGATCACGACTTAACGCAATTACCCACCATCCATGTTAACATAGATTTGGTAATTTAAATTACCTACATTGTGAAAATAATCCTCCTTTCTTTCAGACGGTCAATTATATACAGCAACGGCAGCCGATTTTTCTGGAGGCGATCCACTGATCTATCGCGAACCAGTACGAACTGAGCGCTCGGATCTCCGACTGCTCAACGATCCTTCATTTGTGGGAGCTGTAGCTTCTACCAGCCATGTTTATTTCTTCTATCGCGAAACTGCTGTCGAATTCATGAACTGCGGAAAGGTCAGTGTTGTTTATATACCATTTTTATACCGCCTTATACAGAATAATTTTATTTTGCGGCGAGTTTTATGACTATAAAATGTGATAGTCTAACATTGTTCATATTATCTCTACAGGCAGTATACTCGAGAGTAGCAAGGATCTGCCTTAACGATAAAGGAGGACCTCATACGTTCAGCGACCGTTGGACTTCGTTCTTGAAAACCCGCCTAAATTGTTCCATGCCTGGAGAGTATCCTTTCTATTTCGATGAAATCCGTAAGTTTCTTGGATCTAATAGAGATTTTGTACTAATTGTAGAATTTTAATACGGCCGGTTGTATATTTTTTTTTTTTTGTTTTACAGAGGCTACAACTGAACTAATAAATGGAATGTATGGCAAAAGCAGTAGCAAAAATGATATAATATACGCAGTATTCACTACACCTCAGAATGCAATAGGAGGCTCAGCTGTATGCGCTTTCGCTATGAGGGATATCATAGATGCTTTTGAGGGATCATTTAAAGGCCAAGAGGGTATGAACTCTAACTGGCTGCCTCTAGAAAAAGAAAAATTACCAGAAAACCGACCGGGTTCTTGCGTTGAAGACAGCAGAACACTCTCTGATTCAGCAGTGAATTTTATAAAAACACACCCGTTAATGGATAAAGCTGTTCCATCATTCTTAGCGCGGCCAGTTCTCATTAGAGTTAGTTTACAATATAGATTTTCCGCCATCGCCGTGCATCCTCAAGTTCAAGCGATGAATGGAAACAAGTATGACGTCATGTACATCGGTACGGATGACGGAAGAGTTATCAAAGCTGTAAATGTAGCAGCTAATGAAGGAGACTTTGATGCCAGTGTAGACGAGTATAGTAGAAACCCTGTTAGAACAGCTGTAATTTCAGAAGTGCAAGTATTACCTCAAGGCGTGCCCATCAAACAAATGCATGTCGCCCTAACCACAGAAAAACTAATCGTTGCTTCTGGCGATATAATCAGAGCAGTGACTTTGTCCCATTGTGGAAACGTGCTATCCTGCAGGTAAAAAATTATAATTTTATAAGGACTTACAATATTACTACCTATTCATTGAAACAAACAAAATAACTAATGAATTATGCTTTGGTTTCAGGGATTGTGTTGCGTTGCAAGATCCACACTGTGCGTGGGACTCCAAGCAGCAAGTATGTTCTTGGGTTGGAAACAGGCAATTTCCTAATCCCGAGAGGTTTCTACAAAATGTAGAATATGGAAAGACTGATATATGTAATAAGTTGCCAGCCCTCTTGCCGGGTGATAGACATAGCAATAGAAATCCAGGCACTAAGAAGCCTACCCAATCAGAATCAGACTTGCGACAGAAAACTGACGATATCCAAAATGAAATATTAATAGAAGTTGTCGAAACTAATATTTTGTCGGACGATAAAACAACTGCTAACAATAAACATGAGACAGGTAAATACCAACTATTTTGTAATGTTTTATAAATTGATTCAGGTGATAATTGTGTTTTCACCTTGGGTCATAAATGGGGACAAAAAGTGCCACTTGCTCACAAACGATGTACATGTGGCTATTACCTATCACTCGTCCATGAATTTGTCTGCTAATTGTCACTATCCATTATTTGTAAACAAGCTACTTATAATAATGATTTAATATGACTCTTGGCGCAGCTGTTGTTTGCAAAAGAAATGTATCTCCGTATTTATATACGGAGATAACTTTCTATTTCAAATGTGTATATAGAAGAAAGCTATGCAAAGGAGAAAATGGAGAAACCAGTAATGTGCCACTAAGTTCTTTTCTCTGCTCTTTTACCAATGATGACACATTTATTTTTTCTTAGCTCATATTTAAATGGGTTACAAGACATTATTATCCTTTTTTTTATTATTAAAACCAAACAACACAGAAACACAGGTATGACTGTAAGTAACATTACAGAGATGCTGCCATCGCACAAGACCAGCTTTAAGTTTGTAACCCGAATTTTTCATTGTGCAGACTTGCTGACTGTGGAGGCCGCTGACGGCAACATCTACAGCGCACAAGCATTGCTGACGGCTGTTGTAGCGTCCTGCCTCGTCACACTCATGGTCGGATTCGTTATCGGATACCTTTTTTCACGGCGATTTCGACACCCCTTTTTTACCGATACCTCACCCTTCAATGAACAACACAATCATTTGAACAGGTACCTACTTACATTTTCTAATACATAATATTTTAACTAAGTAATATGAATTCGTATGAAAAGTTGTAATAGTTAGCATGACTGACATTCCAGTTTTCCTTTACAGGCGAGTTTTTATGATTTCCAGAAGTGAGTCATAGTTGTACCTAATCCGCAAATGGTCGCTGAAAGTTTTTGCCACATTTAAGCCCTCGCACTAGTTATTATTGTTTTTTTGACCTTGTACAGATCTGACATGCTTAGTCACAAATCGTTTTTGCACTACACATGTAACATATCTCTACATATAAATCAACCTTAATGAGAAACATGCTAATGATAGAAACACATTAGCAAATCACTGTACAATAACACGAACAACTTTTTACAGTAGGTTATGAATATAACGATAATAATGAATAACTTTAGTTAATTAAAGTGTCTATTTCAGATTAAGCCCGTTGGAGACTCCGTTGAATGCCAATACTGCGTACATGCCTCGGTCGAAAAACGTGAACATGGTGGCGAATGTTTGTCCCAAGCAGGACAACTTACACATGGAGCTCGGCAAGGAGCGCACGCTTGACTTGCGAAACTCTACCGAGTCCCTCGACAAAGATCTCAAGTGCGGAACCTTACAGAAAGTTAAAAAGACTTACATTTGAAAATTACCGAAACAAACCGTGTATGGATCCATTGACAAGTGATTGAGACGATAATATCGTGTCGCGTGTGCCAAGTCTTCCGGAAACATTCGGCTAAGACAGTGTTTTAATGTGGACTCTGTGTTTTGTTTACTATGATTTGTGTAAATAATGTGTCTCGTCTCCTGCCTGTGTACAGTCTACTGGTTATTCCTAGCTAATGTTGTTATTTACTCAAGTAAACGGACGGTGAATATTGCATTTAAAAATAATATATTATCAGAATGACTGTAAACATTTGGGGAGTGTTTCTAAAGAGTAGAACGTGTTATTGTTGTTTTTAGATGAAATCATTAAATGATATCGATTATAAATGAAAAAAAAAAACGTTACATCTGTCATAAAAATTAAAGGACAACAATAAATCAGACTGATAGGACTCATTTATTATACACCGATTGTAAATATTTGGCTTTAGTATTAGTTAGGTAGGTACAGTTTTTGTCACATTCCATAATCCTAAATACGTAGGAGATAATATCAAGGTGCAGCTATAATTGTAAATATAATTAAATGTGTATATAGCGTTGTATTGTTATTAGTATCTACAGCCAAACAGGCTCATCGATATCATGGCTAGACATGGTCAGCGCATGATTTTAGCGAAATTACGTCGATATTCATAATGTAATGAATATTACTAAAATTAAATATCAGTTGACTTAGTATGTATTTTAATTTCGTTAGGCACATTTAATTTGCAGTAATGTTTCACAAAAATGAACATAGAAATTCTGTTTGCATGATTAGAACAGAACGATTTTTACCTATGTACCTAATAGCTTAGCTGTGCTAGCTATAGAAGATCTTTTTCATAATATCGATGAACTTCTTTAAATCAATGTTTAACAAAAACCGCAAAATAGTATTATGAGCTGTAGTAAATAATAGAGGTATAAATTTTGTTACAATATAAAATCATAATATAATTATTATTATAGCATGTATTGCTGTGCTAAGTGCATAGTGCCTTGTAGGTTGCCAATTTAGTGCCTAATGTTATGTAGGATACATCGGGACAGAGAAAATTATTTATTTATTTGTAAAATATTATAAAAACAAGCTTATTTCGTTCTCAATATCAATGTACTAATGTCAAACCAAATAAGCTTGACTAGCTAATAGGTATGTATTCCTATGCAGATTTGCGTTTATACCATGGACTTAAACTAATTTCATCTTTATGTATATAAAACGTGACCTTAATATTGATGTGGATTAAAATAATTATTAGGCTGAAATAACCACCAGACATCTAAAAAAATGAGCTAGTATTCCCACCGTAAAACAATCAAAGTCTCTTTAAGTTAAGCAAAAATAAAATAACTATTTCTGTACATAAAAGTAAATAAGCAGTAGAGGGTATGAATATACTAAGCGATTTATCTCTGTACGTATAAATAAAGTGAGTATCACAAAATGTTTCCTTTCAAATGATTTAGTGTGTATAATAATTAAATATTAATATCTACATTTTTGGATCATGTATAATAATAACGATATTGTTATATAATATCAAATACATACTGTAATGTCATCCAAATATGTCATTAGTACTCACTACTCACTCAAAAATATGTTTTATTTATTATATTTTTTATATCATAATGCTGGCAATTATATAAATTTCAGTACTAGAAAGAAAATATAAGTATTAAAACATTACAAAGTGGTTTTATTGCAAATTAAATATAAATATGCCCTAAAAAATAACCGAATATGTAGTACAGTACCTATTTTTATCTCATGAAGCGACGCGGGCTTTACTTGTGGTTACCTAGGTGTAAGCGCAGAAGCTCTCGTTACTGTCCGAGACAATGAAAGTCTGAGGCCGAACGTGTGCGTGTGTGTAGTATGTGCTGACGCTACTCATCTTCACGCACCACATTCACAGCGTGGTTGTACACTTGGTTACCACAAGTAACGCGTGCGTCGCTTCGTGAGATAATAATACTATAGAACATTCTAATAAGTATTTTACATTATTGTTTTCATAAAAATATTGAGACTTAAAAGTAACAAGTTAATCTTATGATTACTTATCTACCTATACTATCTATCCTTTAGATTAGCCTTAACCTTTAACTACTGACGTGGGTGTCTCATACATGCGCGGTCCGAGGGGGGGGGTCGTGGGGTCATGACCCCCCCCAAAATCATTCAAGCTGTCGAGAGTCTGAATGATTTACTTGCCTTACTAACTTAAAAATGTACCCGAGGCACGAAAACCCCGATTAGCATATTCAAAAACATTAATAACATCGGCAGACTGAAGTAAAAACTTAAAACTATGAAATGATAGTGGGTTTTTTAACGCGCCTAGTAAATATTTTCCTTTAAAAAGCCTGTTATAAAAATATAGAATCCAGGATTCAAGAGCGAGCGAAGCAAACTCGGGATATTGGGCACCCCGCTCTTACGTAAGGTTGAAAGGCTTAGGCAAGGCCAGATTAAAAAACCTAAACTGCTGTAAAACGAATTTAAGCTTTTCTTCATAATTCGAGAAAGTAAGTTCTCTTTTTGTATGATGGGTAAAAGAAAACGGAGACTATTCAAGGTGGGGTGCTAAAATTTTCAGGCTCGCTACGCTCATTCTTGCAATTTAGGTACATTGGCTCTTGAGCTGTCTTCAAAAGTCGACAAAGCATGTAATTCCTAGTCCTTTTGGAATGATCGAAACTCGAAAGAAAATCGAACCTATCCGAGAGTGTGCAAAATTTTCGAGCTCGCTTCGCTCGCTCTTGCATTTTAGATTCTGCTAGCTGCTTGAGCTTGCCCGCACAAGTTGACAATGTAACTCCTATTTCTACTTGAAAATATAAAACAAAACCTAATCAAACAGAGGCGGGTTGTTAAAATTTTCGAGCTCGCTTCGCTCGCTCTTGCATTTTAGATTCTGCTAGCTGCTTGAGCTTGCCCGCACAAGTTGACAATGTAACTCCTATTTCTACTTGAAAATATAAAACAAAACCTAATCAAACAGAGGCGGGTTGTTAAAATTTTCGAGCTCGCTTCGCTCGCTCTCCCCACCCTCCGCAATCTACCGTTCTAATACATACGGCGAATTTGGCAGCATTTAAGTAACACCCCCTATGTAAAAGCTGCGTCCCTGAATAGCATAAGTAATGTGGAGCTGGCTGTGGTGGTGGTTGGGCAGTGGGTGTACCTTCATATAGTACATACACCCACATTTCGCCAGTTATTAAGTGAAATGTCATAGAGGGCGAGCCTACTGCCGCCAACCGGGCACAGTTCCAGACTCCAGGCTGCTTCTGAGAAATTTCTGATGGAAAAACCCTTTTACACTTTACCCGACCTAGGAATCGAACCCAGCTAGGACCTCATGCTCAGCAGTAACGCTTGCGACAACTGGACCAACGAGGAAATGTACCTCCCTTAAAATATTCCTCGGTACCCATGATGACCCCCCCCAAAATCTTGGGCTGCGACCACTCCTGGTCTCATAGACGGTGAGTTCACAAATAGGTTATATAATTTGAACCAAATAAACACTGATTTCATTTGAAAATGTTGTTGTTTTTGCACTTCCTTAATAGAATAATAATGAACAGATCATAATACAAGTAAATATTATGCAAATCAGTAAATAAAAATAATCCATTTCGATTATTTATTAAGCTGTCTGACATACGTCACGTCACCATTTATGATATGACTAAACCACGTCAGGACTTAAAGGTTAAAGATCTTCTGTGTCAATATAATTAATATAGTTACACAAAAACTGTCTCTTTTCTAAAGCAGTTTGAACAATACTGGTGTTGATAGTGACACCATCATCACAAGCTACGGCCTCCTCCTTCACTTCTGAGCACCCTTCATGTATCAGTATAAAGTTGTGCAATATGCATGCCACAGATAAAAGGAGATTAACAGACTCTGCCTTCACAACATCAATATGATTCAACTTCCTAAATCTTTCCTTCATTAATTCAAATGCATGACCAATATAGCTACGAGTCTTCCAGTGAATCTCATTAAACTTCATCTCTTCACTTGTTAACAACTCCTCACTTGTAAATGGAGTAATTAAGTTTTTCTTTAATTTATATTCAGAGTCTCCCAAAATATGATTCTCAAATTCCATAAAATTCTTTAACTGATGTGCCAAAGCACTTTCTTTAAAAACTCTATTTTTTCTTGTCTTTCCTATTTCACCGATGTGAATATCTAGGAATATTAAGGATTCATCACAGACCGCTTGTAAGAGAACAATATCTGGCTTATCTTTTTTATTTCTCTTTGACCCGACTTTAAAACGACAAGTGTCTATGAAACCTACACAGTTGGGGAAATTAAATCTGCTGTTCACCTTTATCCTCGTAATATGTTGTTCCTCCACTGATGGCCAGCTGATAAAACTAAATCTATGTTCAGTGAGGTGGGTAGCTATCTCATTAAATATGTAGCTCACTGATGATTTGTGCAAGCCAAATAGTTTACCTATTTCATTATAAGAACAATCACTCACCAATAACCAAAGAAATACATGAACTTTCTTATCAAGGGGGATATTTCCAGGCTTCACATAGTTCTTCAAAAAGTTTATGAGTGTCTGAAAGAGACATGTTACTGGTAATTTAGAAACTTTATTAAAGCAAACTATTAAGTAGATAATTATAGGTACAGCAGTCAATGCATATAAGGTAAAAGCAATCTCGAACTACCGATAACCTAATATAGCTGAAATTATATTAATAAGCTAGGTACATTTAACAAACCTGAACAGTACTCCTCTTCATTTTGAATCTCGCAGCGTAATCTTCGTCAGTAAAATTTCGCACAGTATTTTCATAAAATCCTTTAATACGGCGAGTAATAGGAACAATTCCGGGACATTGGTTTTCTACAGTCTGCGATGTGTGATTGAATTCCTTTTCGAAAGCCGTGCTGAACATATTCATATTGTCATTGTTTTCGCTAACTATATTAGCCACTGCTACAACTAATCTGTTCATAGTACAAGCGTTGTCATTGTCCAAGAACATGCCCATTACAAATTCTTTTTGAAAACTGTTCATTTTGTATTTTTCGCGTTTTAAGAATATCAGGTGTGACTGACTTTTGAAGTTTTGATTTGACATATTTTTGTTTGTTATTTTGTCAATTTCAAATAGGTTACAGGCTTGTTACAAAAATATATATCTATGGTATTCCCGGTATTCCGATTTTCATAAAATTCAGACTAATGCTAGATACACACGCAGTAACTTTGATGCGCCGTTCGTTTAAAAGACTCTCATGATTCCTTTCCCACCTCCGTTTTATACGAATGTACATAATATTATTATTAGTTAGCAAGTTTTTGTAATATTTCGCTGGAAATATGTTATGTTATAAATTACTTTACGTGCTAATTTTTGTGAAAAAAAAAAACCTCAAATGTCAAGACAATCTGTCATTCTGTGCTGTCATTATAACAGCTGTCTTTCCCAGGCCAGAAATTCAGAATTCAGAATTTCAGATCGATTTTGTACTGTCTGCAAGATACCGGAGAAACCGTAAAAGTAACCAAAGACCCGTTTTGTAATAAATTCCTTTAACTCCTTAAGTGAAAGTGACCTTAATGTTCGGTGAATTAACAAGGTTTCTATAACCGTCAAAATTCATTTTCTAAGATTTCTGGTTAACAAACGGTTTCATTTAAAGCCAACTTCAATGGCTAAAGATGTTGCTTCCTATTTTACTGGGGAAGAAAGGTATGTATTTATAGTTTTACAAGCTCTACAAAAGTCAAATACCTACTGTTACATTACGGTCGCATTTGTTTGCATCTAATTATTGCATATTAAAAGCTGTTAATGAACTATAGTATGTACCATTAATTCAATGCAATGAGCAAAAAATTTAAAATAAACGTTGTTTCAGCATAAAAAATCAAAAATTAATATATCCCTCTGCATCAAGAAACCAAGATCCAATACTACAGGTTTTGAAAAGGTTTATCATTTGTGATGTTGAAAATATTGAGGATGAAGAGAGCCCGTTATTCCTGGAGGTAGCAGCAGGCTCTGGACAACACTTGGCACATTTTGCACCACACTTCCCTGGAGTTAGGTTCCAACCAACTGAAGTGGATGATAGTTTGTTAGGCAGTATAACTTACTATGCTGAAAATTGTCCTACAAAAAACATACTGCCACCAAAACTTGTTGATATAACTCAAAAATTATCATTTTATGGTTTCGAGGAAAACAGTGTTGACTATATGTATAATTCTAACATGATTCACATAAGCCCATATGCATGCACAGTTGGATTGTTTGAAAATGCTGGAAATTATTTAAAACCAGATGCTCTTATGATTACGTATGGGCCTTATAGTAAAGATGGTGAAATAACGCCTGAGAGTAATGTTCAATTTGATGCATCACTTAGAGCACGTAATGCAGCTTGGGGTCTAAGAGATATTGCAGATCTAATAAAATTAGCAGATAAAAATAATTTGTCCCTAATGGATACAGTAGAAATGCCTTCTAATAACAAAACCTTAATATGGAAGAAAAACTAAAAAGTGTGTCTAGATCTGTAACAAACATAATGATACTGCCTGTATGTATTCCTAATAAACAATAGACTGTACTTATACATCACTAACTGCTTTTATTTTTAATTACTGCGAAAAACTAGTAATCCCTAGTTACCCCCATTAATTGCCTGAGCATAAAAAAGGGATACTTACACAGATTGACAGACTGGTTGCGAAGTAGTATACAGGTCTAGCGCTTATCTTTCAAAAGTATGTGCCAGGGTTGGCATGATTAAAACTAGTTGTTTTAAAACATGTTTAAAACAGTTTGAATTAAAACCGTGTTTTTTATCCCACATTTAAAAACACAGATTAAAACAAGTTTTAAGCATTGTATAAAACAATAAGAAAAAACAAGCTCTAAAATTACTTTTCATTGCGAATGAATGGATATAAAATGAAAATAAATTTATATTTAGGAGTCTAAATAGCTTGACATAAAACCAGTTGAGTCTATGCTATTGCTATGTTATAGTTTTGAACTTATATTAGCATTAAATAAAACATTATTTTTGTTTCAACAAAGATTTAAGTACCAGGATTTATATGGGATAACACCTATTTTTGAAACATGCATTAGAATAGATATTCAAAATTTCAATTTCAAATCAATCGAAATTCTTTTGGGAGATGTCAAGTGTAACAAACTGCTTTGTAGTTTGGCAGAGGTAATAATATGTAACGTGTAAAATTATTTTTGTGAATAAACACTTTTTATTTTTTTTTTTTTTTTAACTGCGATATTTTCCAGTTTTTTGTAGAGAGCCGGCTTGTTGCTTCAGCGCCATGTCATCCTACTTTCAATCTATATTTTATTATACCAGGCTTTCAATGAAATTGACAAATCCCCATGTCGCCCATTTTAAAAATCAACACTAGTTAGAACATACAGAGTGAATGTAAACCGTTCAGTATTGATTAGAGATACGCAACATAAAATAAATGTTTATCCATTGATCGTTTTTTGTAAATATTTAATTTTCTATGGCGAATTTGAAAATATCTAGTGTAGAAATGAAACATTATAGGTCGAATTAATTTGAAATAATACCCTAAACTAAAAAGAACAAAATTGTTTGTTTTATAAAAAAAAACTGTTTTTTTTTTCAACCCGTCTTTTTATTATTTTCAACTAATTTCAACACTCATTACGCTGGTTTTTACGTAAAGTAATTTTATTTAAGAAAAAATTACGTAATGTTAATTAACAAAATGTGTAAAATTAATTAATAAAAAAAATATACTCATAATAGGTAGATTTTTTTCGTTTGTTTGGCATTTTTACCACCTAAAGATGTACAGACGCCAGCACATCAAGCTACTACAATCTGTCAAACTTTAATAGATTTTCAACTTTATCGCTAAAGCATAAGGTTCAAATTTGATTGGGAAAATTTGACAGTTTCGGGTAGCTTGATGTGCTGGCGTCTGTACAAGGTGGGGCAAAAGTAACGTCAAAATGTGAATTGGCTGCCATTTTGTTGGAAATGAAAAAAGTTAGGCTCTAAAAGTGTAAAATGTATGACATAAGTCGAAAAAATTGTATCCGTCAAATGACCACCTCATTTTGAACATAATGATTTTAAGTTTTTTGGTTTTGATTAGTTAAATAGCGAGCCAAACAAAAAGTAATACTTATAAAGGATTTCATTTAGTTATAGTGTGTTTATTTGTTTGTAATTAATTTTTCAAAAAGACAATTGCACAAATTTTCAATTTCATTTCTTTAATACCTTAGATGAAGATTTTTTTGCCCTAACTAAATGCACAATATTTTTACGTAAGAGACCGAATCGAGACTGGTATTCATACTCGGTATACTCCAACCTTTATAATTTGACACTATTTTCGTCACTTTTTACGTCACGGTGACGTAAACTACTGCGACACTTTTATGTGACTTTCGCGTAAACTTTTGCGTCACTACTGCGACGTTTGTGCCAAAATTCGCGGCTTGACCCTATACTATCAATCGGGCGAAAAATTGCATAAGTACAATAGGAGTAAGTCTGGCAACACTAATTTTAATTTGACAATATTGGGGGGGTTTTTGGCGGGATTTCTTCGAGTGAAGTTCAGTGGCTGTTTTAATTATTCGAAAATTGATTCCTAGTGGATATTGTGATGTAAAATTGGTGTAGTTTTGTATCTCAAGTGTCTGCGCAACTGGACAATATGTGGAATCATTGAAACAGGCGCAATCTCGGTAAAACGGAGCTGAGAATTTTATTGTGGTTTTGGCCGCCTCAGCGAAGTTTACTGAGAAGGCTGACTCGATACATTTGCTGCCAAATACTTCAAAGTCGTTAGAATGGGTTGCACCCGCATTCTAATGACAATTACGTAAGAAAACAAAAATGTTTAGTGACTACGACTGAAGGACATGTATCCATGATCATGAAGAAATTAAAAAAAAAAAAAAATTTGACTATATTGTTGTTATGTCAAAATTGTCAAACGATCGATCAATCATTCATCGCGTCGTTGTGAATTTGCAATTTTACGATATTAGTTTACGTTTCATTGTTTATAATCAAATTAATTGATATATAGCTTTGTAAAATGGCAAAGCGACCAGCCTCAGAAGCTTTTCATGTTGAAGAAGTTATAAAGAAAACGGAAGGTAAAAAGCATTCACTAGATTCCGACGAAGAGGACAGTGGTGCTGAGGAAGAAAGAAATAATGTTCTCCATGCAGACGACATCGAAGGTGAAGAAGACGGAGTTGCTGGAATGGAAGGTGAAGTGAGTACTTATCTAAGATTTGCATTTTAAGTATACATTTTATGATTTATTTAGTCTAATATCACTGTCTACAACACAAACAGCTTCAAGTTCAGTATTATTGAGTTTTCTGTGAATCTGCGAGTTTGATAAACTATCTTTCCTTTAAAACGAATGTAGACCTAATATGTTGTTATCCAGTCTAAACAGTTGAGACTAAAAAACTAGCTTCAACAGAATAATATAATATGTTGTTATCCAATATGTTGTTATCCAGTCTAAACAGTTGAGACTAAAAAACTAGCTTCAACAGAATAATAACCGTTGTGAAGCATTTAATTCCATTCAGCAGGACTAAAAGAACATTCGCAACCCCAACATACCATCAATCAGATGGTAAAGTTGAGTAATGATGAGTTGATTGTGATGATTTACATGAATACAGTTTGTTATTCATGATTGTAAGATATAAAACAGCATACTAAACGCAATTAAATTAATCAAGATACATCAAAATAATTCTTGTCATAAATGCATTGTGAATAAAATGCATGTTTTATTTGTCACAGGAGTAACTCACACACAGCAAGAATCATGTGTAATCTCATCACACTTGTGCTTAATATTTTACAGATGTTGTTGGTTTTAATGGTATTTTTGTTCAAATAAATGAGATAATGAGATTGTGTTCAACATTATTTTTATAACTACAACTTGTATTGTTACAGATTACCATCACTCCATTCAACATGAAAGAAGAACTTGAAGAGGGACACTTTGATAATCAAGGTCACTATCACTGGAAAAAAGAGAAAGAAATAAGAGATGGATGGCTTGACAATATAGACTGGGTCAAAGTCAAGGGTAGGCCAGAAGACAAGTACAAAGTGCACAAAGATGATGAAAATAAAGGGCTTGGGGATGAATCTAGCAGTGAAGATGAAGAGCCAGAGGAAAAGTTTGATTTACTGGAAAACTACAAAGAAATTATTCAGCACATGAAGCCCAAAGAAACAATTGCAAAAACCCTTCAGCGCCTTGGTAAGAAAACAAGAACATTCAAATCTAAACTTTATTTACAAATGATGACTCTTATGTAATGAAATGGCTATAATTGTCTATCCAGGGATAGACAATTAGTCTTATCTAATTTTGTTTATTCCATGTGACCAAAAGCCAGTTAAGGAAATGTTTATAATATAAACAATCTCATCATGGTCATGCATAATAAATTGTAGAATATTTCTATTTTTGTAGGTGCCAGTTCAAAAATATCAAGTGCTGAGCGCTGGAAAAGGAAAAAAGCTGGCATTGTCGATGAAAACAGTACAATAGTAACCAGGGTAACAGAACTTGCCAACCAAATTTTGACTAAATTGGGTAACATGGACATTTACCAAGAAACTTTTGAAAAAATTGGCGCTATCATAGCAAAACATGATAATAAGAAAGAAGATACTGATTTGGATATGTATGCTGATGACTTTGATCAAAAGGAAAAGACTGTTTTGGATAAAAACAACCCTGAACAGAAACAAAGTGATGAAAAGGATGAGGAAGAACAGCCAGAAATGAAATGGGAATTCAAGTGGAATCAAAATGATGAAGATATATCAGGGCCTCATACTACTGAGCAAATGCATAAATGGTCAACAGATGGACATTTCAAAACTGGTGTTTGGGTACGAAAGCAAGGAGAAGACAGTCAATTCTACACTTCCAATAGAATAGATTTTGAATTATACATGTGAAATAAGTAGAAAAGAAATAAACTTACTTAATTGTAATAAAAATAGTTTTATTTTATACATATTTTTTCCGACTTTTAAATAACTTGTCTGTTAAACTATGAATACTAATATCAGTTAACAATTTAGCTATTTGATTAATTAAAACAATAAATAATGTGATCACTTGAACTATAACAAACTGTGATATAGATGTTCCAATTTCTAACCAGCTTCCAGTATTTTTCACATTGTACAACAACTGTATTCCCATTAAATTGGAATATATTAAAACAATGATAATTAAATAACCAGTTGGTGCCTGAAATGAAAAGAAAAAGTAATATGAATAATTTATGACAATGGACTCGCCCCCTATGACATAAATGACTTCATAACTGGCGAAATGTAGGTGCACTATAGAATACTAGCAGCGCCCCGCGGTTTCACCCACGTAAGTTTCGATCCCGTGGGAACATCGGGATAAAAACTATCCTATGTCCTTTCCCGGGACTCAAACTATCTCTATACCAAATTTCATCTAAATCCGTTCAGTAGTTTAGGCGTGAAAAGGTAACCTGCAGACAGAGTTACTTTCGAATTTTTAATATTAGTATGGATAGATATCCCTCTGCTTAACCATTCGGGGATTAAAGGCGTAATGCCCCCCCCCCCCGTATAATTTTTCATACAATATAAACAATACCTTAGTTAAATGTTGCACTGCCCTGAAACTACAAGCTACACTCAAAAATGGAGCTAAAGTTTTCAGCAATATCAGTGTAGTTATTACAAAAGGCTGAAACGATGTTATAAAGCAGGTCACCCATCTGACTTCAAATGAGTTCAAGGATGCTATGTTTCCAGTCCCGAAAAATGCTAATATAATATACAATATCTGATGGAAAAGTTAAGGATTTTTATTTGGATAAAAATAATGCTTATTTGGAAATAAATTACGAAAAAGTATAAATCTCGATTTTTATAGATTCTTAAAAAGGATACGAAAAAGAATGCTCTTCTAAAATCTTGACTGCTTATTCCTCTCTCGATTGTTGTGAATGTACTCTCAGTAGTCTTTTCGAAACTGCTTTCTATTAGCTGTAAATAAAATCAACAAAACTATTACTTCTAAAAATTTTACAAAACTACTAATCAAAGTAAAACTTTTTTTTACTTTACCTTATTATTTTTTATATGCAGCAGTTTACATTCAATGTATATCCAACATATTAGATTAAAAATCAAAGCAACTATAAATAGACCTTCATGGGAGACTGATAGAAGGAGGTAGAAGTTTAAGATGGATGTGTTTATTGCCAATATGCGACATACAAGTCTTCTTGAAAACAATAGAGGTAGCACTAAGGAAATTCCTGAAATATTAAACATATAAATTAAACATTGATCTTTATTTAAGGTATGTCCAAAGAGAATACTGCTAGGTTTCACCAATAGTGGCGCCAGCAGCATAAACAGTAAGCAAACATTCTTTAATTTACCTGCTGTAAACCATGCTAATGTCTGGTAAAAATATGAAACTGATGTGCCTTGTTCAAACCTCTTAGACTGCACAGAAATATTGTGAAGGGATATTATAAGTAATACTGCTTGTGTTGCAGATAGTATGATTTCTCTCTTATTTTCATAATTACTATTACAAAGTGGTAACAGTATTTTATAAATGTATACCAAAATTGCTATTAACCAAATGATACCAGCAGTTATACTGAAAAAAAGACATTGGTTAATTTCTGGCATGTCATAAGATAAGCATTTCATTTCCAGATCAATTCTAACACAAAATTACTTACACTAGTTCAATAAAAACATTTTTTCCAATTACAGGCATGAAAGAAAATACACTAAGTAACAAACATCCAACAGGCCAAGTAATCAGTATCATCTTTGATAAATGGTGTCTTGTTGTAGAGAAGAATGGCCATATACCCATGCCCAAAAGTGGAATGCTCAGCATCCATCTATAAGTAAAAGACAGGCCCTGAAAAACATTTTTAAAGTAGAAGGCATGCGGAAAAATGTAATGTCAAAAAAAATGAATTAAAATAATACTGCTTACCAATGCAATACAACCCAGGGTATAACATAAAATCTCAACTAACAATAAGCCAAATTTTCTGTTTATCCGAAATTGGCCATAACCCTGCATCCAAAGATATAGTGATGATAAAGCATACCACCATAAAAATAGAGGCATCATTGCATACAAATAATACTGGAGTGGTAAGTTTTGTGCTGAAATTAATTTTGATATTAATGTTTGCTCAGACTATCTAGTTATAAAAAATAATACAGAAATTACTGAATCATACCATATACTAAATACATAGACAACAAGCATAAAGAGGAAAATATTGTATTCAAGAATCGCCCCAATTTCGTAGAAGACATGATTTTCAAGTTAGAAGTTTCTGCTTGAGTATTGAATTTTTGTTTGGATAAAACTTTTAGCAAACATGCTATCCATCCCAAGAATGATAAAGTAACTAGTACTAGAAGTGGCTGCTGATAGTAATTGTGATAATATTTGAGGCCAGCAAGACTTAGGTTTATAATTTCTTCACTCAATAGTATCAATTTTTCATACTCTTCTTCAGCAAGTAGCTTCTCAGTGAATTGTATAAGCTCTTCATATTTTCCTTTGCTGAATGGTTCATAAGGTTGGTACAGATATGAGATAGCATATTCCTCCACATCAAGTCTTTTCTTGTTATATTGCGATGCTAATTGCCTACTGTTGCTATATATAGCTTTTGCTTTGTTAGACATGGACATATCAAACAGTTCAGTTGTTAGTTTTCCCTGAAATTCAAAACAATCACACTTCTAAGTCTAACAAGCATCATAGGAATCGGATATGTATTACATGGTGAAAGTTGTTATGACTAAATGTGATAGGTAAAATCATACTAAATCGCCACCCTGTATTAATTTCATTCAACATGATTTTTAATGATGAGAATTAAACCTCAACGGCTTATACAACTCTGTTATGAATATAGATAGATGTTAACCACGCACGACTGCAAACAATGGTTGTAGAAGCATATAGCCTTCTATACAGGTGGTCCAAATAGTGATGTCAATAAAAAGTTTTTAGGAGATATAAATATTTTTTTATTTTAGGGGAAATTCTTCACAGACTAAAAAAAATATTCATCACCTTCAAAAAAAAATTTTAAAAGACAATGTTTTTTTACCGTCTTATACTTACTCTAGAATTTACAGGCACAGGAATAGAAAGAATTGTAGACATAAGAGGAGACAAATCCACTTGATTAATGTCTATCCTGTGTTCTAAGGACATGCCATCTGTTTCAGGATCAGGTTGCTGCATTACTGTTTGCTTTATTCCTGAGCCCCATATCACATAAGGTGTTTTCGTTTCATGGTCGTCTCCTGCTCCATGAGAGCCTTTGAAACAAGACATAATATTTTTATTAACCTTTTAACCGCCCGACTTTATATCAGTTGTCGTGCCCCCAGCGCCCGAACTGCCCGAAGTAAAAAAAAAAAAAAAACGAAAAATAAATACTGATGAAACGAGCTGTGATGATGTAATAATAATACAGATTAAACGAGCTGTGTTATTTGGTCGTAATATACGACTCTGGCGGAATGGACACGAAAATATTTGTCGGATTAATCCGACATAAGCGGTTAAAAGGTTAATGTGGTGTACATAATAAAGAGTATTCTATTCATGCAGTTATGTAAAAACAATTATATTAAGGCCATTGCATTGATCCCTTATAAATATTGAATCATTAGGGAAAAGGGTGCAAGCTACCAGTGGTCTGGGCCCTAGAGATAGAGCAGACTCCTAACAATATACAGGGTGGCAGGGATATTGATACGCAAACTGTAACCATGAATTTAGCACATTATATTATACTTCTTTTTTTTATAACCAAGGGAAAATTACAACACATTACACAGGGTCCAGAATCATACTGAATCCATGGTAACAGGTTGCGCGTCGATGTCCCTGACAACCTGCACACATACCATTAATGCCATGTTTATAGTACAAATGAGACATAAGTATAGAATCAAAGGTAGCTAAGTGCCTCCATGTCAAATTTTCAGGAACCGAAAAAAAAAACGTTTTTTAATTTAAGAGCCAGGGGTTTTTATACTCTCTGCGTTTATTCTCCATACTTAGTTAATTTTTTTAAAGTGTGGCGCTTAGCTGCTTTTGATTCTATATGCCTCAAATATGTTTCCTTTATCCAAGGTAAATTCAATGCCTTGCCTCTTCTTAGGGCCTGTGCACACCACGTTTTTTAAACGCGCCGTTGACGCGCGTTTGTAGCGATACAAACGCGATACGCACGCGAGTATGACGCAACCTGAGGACCTTTGCACCTGCTCTGTAGGATAAAAGCGCGCCGTCGACGCACGTTTCTAAAACGCGCGTCAACGGCGCGTTTAAAAAACGTGGTGTACACATAGGCCCTTAAGTGTTCACCATTGGTAGGCTCTTGGCTATTAAGCCATTGACTCTAAAAACTACTGGCACACTGACTGCTATGTCCACTTAACTTCATATTAATAGGGTGATTAGTTAAGTGTTAAATAATTATAAGTTATCCTACACTGTCCCACTGGTGAACAAAGGCCTGCCAAAATCCTTCCAGAAATTATTTTCTAGAGCCACCTCAACGCTTGCAGTACTCATCTAGGTTGTCCCGCCACCTCTTCCTGGGCCAAAGGTTAAAATAATACATTAACTTATGTTACCCCAATCTGTCATTCCATGGTCTGAGGTCATCAAAAAAGTGGTTTTTCCATCATCATTATAATAATCTCTTATTACTTTTTCTATTTCCTTTATTCCTTCATCAACATGTTTCAATGTAGTTATGAAGTTCCTGTAATTATTACATTTAAATTATATTTGGCTGAAAGGAGGAGTAGTTATAATTATAGCACATATTTATAAATAACAGAATTAATTAAACTTACGGTGTCATTGGTTTATGAGTATGCCCAGCCGTATCAGTTCCCAGTAGGTGTAAGAACAGTACTATTTTATTACTTTGCAATTTTTCTTTAACAGCATTATCATAATTAGCTTGTTGGAAAAACTGTTTCACATTATCAAACACCCATGCATCTAGTAGTGTAGTGTTTTTGTCTGAACTAAAACTTTGGTCATAAGGGTCAAATTCATGTACAACTATGTGATCGTCAATATTAGCTTTTGTGAAAATATTCACAATGTCATAAGTACCCCAACACCAAGTGTAGGAAGTTTGATTAAAGACTGAATCAAAATCAACAGGGTTTTCTTTCCACCCTTTGGCAATAGCAGAAGGGTCTTCATAGAATCCTGCAATCACAGCCACATGTCCAGGACGTGATTCAGTTGGCACTTGAGTATTTGAAATTCCCCATCTACCATAAGAATTTGCCACAGACCTGGAATAAAAAAATGTTTGCATCAAACATTTTAACCCTACCCTTAGTAAAAGTACCCTAAGAAGGTTGTCGATCAGACCACCAATTATTTTTTGTTTTATTGGGCACACTCTTGACCTCGATCACGCCTGATGGAAAGCGATGGATGAGGTCTATGCTGGAACGAGCGTGCTCAGAAGATGCCTAAGGCACTGGAACTTCCACGCATCGACGAAACACAGCAGGCTGCTTGACGCCAGACTCCGGTGGAAGGGTGGTCGCAAACCAGGCGAGCGTTAGCCCTACCACCACAAGGGAAGAATTGGCCAGTCAAATAAGGTGTTGGGTGTGACTGTCCAGGATGCGCCGTGCGCTTGGTTCAGTTGAGTAACTGGCGGAACAAACTGCGCTACACGAGGAGGCTTCTTCATGCATCCCAAAATTCTACCAATAATTATATAATCCTACTGATACCAACCCACAGTATGGGTATTTATCCTGTTATATCCATACAGCAATGTACATAGTATGAACACGCATGAATATTGAAGGCTGCCATTTATATGATCCTTTGATGAAAATAAAGATTATGTGTAACGACCCTCCGATCAAACTAACGACTAAACAATCTGTTTTTGTTTATTAGCCTGCCCAGTATTATTAGTACACAAACCTCAAGTAAGGCATTGTCGTATGATTAACGAATGATTCTGCTCTAAGTCCATCAACCATTAAGAGGACGAGTCTTTCAGCCAAGTATTCATGCT
The DNA here is from genome assembly GCA_947508005.1 of Amphipoea lucens. Taxonomy (NCBI): domain Eukaryota; kingdom Metazoa; phylum Arthropoda; class Insecta; order Lepidoptera; family Noctuidae; genus Amphipoea; species Amphipoea lucens. Next base: position 11,574,197 of record OX382356.1, read on the forward strand.
GGGGCTGATAAGGCACCACATTCTTCACAATAGGTGATTTAAAATATATGTCAAAAATTGAAAACAAAAATGTTATGTGTAAGAAAATTCCCACAATAAACATCGCTACTTGATTTTAAATAAAACTTCATAACAATTCAGGAAACCTCTGTAGATTTATACCAAATTAATATCAATCGGTTTAGTAATAATAATTATTATTTACATTTAGTTTTGTTTGACATTGACAGAAGTCGGATTTCCACATAAAGGATTTTTTTTTTCCATCAATAGAATTTTACGCCACGACCGCGATTACTTTTTTTTTTTACTGAACACTAATGCCAGTTCCACACGCTTGTCAAACCTCGATAAACCATAAAAATTAGAAAATAGCCTTTATTTCCTCTGACCCTTCTTCGTACATACTTTACGAGTTTTAAAATTGAATAATTTAAAGTCAGTCCTTTATAAACAAACATTTCAACAAACAAACAAACTTTTCATAAAAGATTATACTTAAGCAAAAAAATCGCGATCAATCGCGACGGAGAGTCGCGGAGGATCGCAAACCCACACCCACGTCTATCTTCGTTCGCGATCGGAGTTCTCTTTTTCTGTCGCCCGCGTCGCCTTTTCTGCGCTAGCAGCGAGGTACGCGGGCGGCGGAGGAGGAGGCGCACGCGGTATAGCACTGCGTAGCAACAACATCGTACGGATCGTATTTACTACAGCCGTAGAAAACCCGTGCTATAATAATGGTTTGTAGTTGTTAACCCTATGTTAGCAATTATCCAATGGGGATAAAAACTGCCACTTGAATCTACCCAGCGTCTAAGAATTTGACAGCTATATAGCTATCACAAACCATACATTTTTGGTAAACAAGTGACTCCATAAAAACATATTAATGTTGCACTGCTGTTCACTGCAAAAATACGGGGACCCATGTATTTGCCAACGATGTTAAAAGACAAAAACTGTGGCTTGCTCCCACAGTTTTTGTTTCTCTGAAAAAAAATGGGAGCCTGATATTTCGTCAAGACTAGAACATTCTGCTAGGTACCCTTTTTAAATCTGATTTTTAACTTTAAAGGAGAAAAGTGATGCCCCCAAAATAACGAAGTATGTTTGTATTACCTACATGCACTTGTGGTGTGATATTATGTAAATTATAGTTAAGGTGTGCGTGTGTTTATATTATAATTTAGATCAATGCTAGAATTAACTTATCTGAAGTTTTTCAGTCAGGAAAATCGTCCTCGAGTTGGTTTTCAACTCCGCACATAATGGCTGCAGTTTGCAGTGACGGCTGTCATGAAAATGATTACAGCGGCAAAGATTTAAATCGTTAGATACATTTTTGTTTCGTTTTGACAACTCTGATACACAATGACGCAATGATTTAACTTATCTTAGAAACGCCATTAATAATGGTGATGCCCCCAAAATAACGAAGTATGTTTGTATTACCTACATGCACTTGTGGTGTGATATTATGTAAATTATAGTTAAGGTGTGCAGATGTATTAATGATTCTAATTATTATAATTCTGTAAATACGTACCTGTTATTGTCGCGAATCATATTTTGATCAAGATACAACCTGACACTGACCTGAAAATTGCAAAAAACGTAAGAAAAATTGAATTTCGCGGGCTACAACTACCCATTCGCCTTAATATAACTGCGTATAACTTTTGACTCGAAAAAGCTACGACGTTCGTATTACGGTATTAGTATATTATTATATGGTTGGTTCGTTTCAATCGTCAGCTCTCGTCAAAATCTATAGATTGTATTGAAAACATTGTAAATTAGTGACAGTGAATATAATGTGTTAAAATAAAAAGAAAAATAATATCAAAAATGTGTAATTTCGGCCTATATACACGCGTCAAAAAGCCAAATCAAAATACAGAGATCGTATACGGTTGGAAAGGGCTTCTCAAGAGCAATCGAATGGTACCTACCAGTAAAACACCATATGACCGAGTCAAGCAGTGCTGGGAACGTAAAAGAATAAATGCGGCCGAGCGGATCAACCCCTTTAGGTATGAACGTATCACGTACAAGTACAACACACGGCCACACCCCAATTGAATTTTTAAATTCGAGATCTAGCCGAATCTACTTCCTATAAAAAAAAAAAACAATTTTTAATAATTATTTATTTTGGAACAGAAAAAATACAAATTAGGCAATCACAGTATGAAAAGAAAGTAGAATACTATTTTGTTAATACATTCAACATTAATTACAATAAAATACCAACCACCAACCTACCGGTTGAGCTAAGTTTGCACTTTCCCGCTGATCCCCGCGGCAACTCAGGATGAGGAGTGGGGCAGTGGGAGCTTGCTGACTTGTATGTACATCTCTAAAAACTTATCAGTCAGATTCCTCCATTTCCTGTATACTTTCTTTCCTTTCAAATCCAGGTACTCCAGCAGCCAACAAATCAAATAGTTCTTTCTCTTGTGTTTCTCGCAAATTCTTCAATACAATATCGGTTGGAATCCTTTCTTCCAACTTAGCTGGCGGTGTTAGACCCAGCGTAGTAAATGCTCTACGAACTTGTCCAGAGCTAAGCCATCCTCGTTGACCTGGATCAAAGCTTTTGACAACTGCTTCTAAATGTCTATACGATTAAAATAAGTTGTATTTAGTGGTTAGAATGACAACAAAGAAAATTAAGAAACTAAAATTAAACCAATCAATCAAAACAAAACAAGTACCTAGGTAAATCATTAAATAAATGTGTGCAACTATGAAACGTCACGTTTCATAGTTTCTTTTTTTATTTCTTTTTTTTTTTATTTAGTACACGTTTCAAACGTGTACTAAACATAGGGTATCATTTAAGCTATCACCAATTTAATTAGTTTTGTGTTTCTTAAATAATAGGGTTTGTCCTCCAAATAGTAGATCTGTCACCAAAATGTAGTCACCAAACAATGCAAGTGACCTAACCAAACCGAACCTCGGGGTGCCCTTCGCTCGCTCTTGCATCCTATGTCAACGGAGCCCCGCTTCGCGGGGCCCCTATTTCTGTGTAAAGGGTTTTAACCTAACCAAACCGAACCTCGGGGTGCCCTTCGCTCGTTCTTGCATCCTATCACTATGTCGACGGAGCCCCGCTATCTGAGAACGAAAATATTTCGTGGCGATAGATCTATTTATTAGGTGATACAAATACACACATCAAAAGTGTCTAGGGATCAAGCATTTTTATGCGGATTTCTTGAGATTGAGATGTGGCTTTGTAATAAATTTATGATTTTATAAATTTATATGGATCCTTTTTGGTGCATTTCATAATTTGAATCAGGAACTGTGAATCAAATTCGAGTAAAAGATGAAAATCAGCTGTCAATATTTTCCCTATAAAAACATACAACGCATTGAAGACATTATTAGTGCTACTGTTTCCCTACTACTACTGATTAAAACCAACGTTATTATGGAGCGGCGACGTCATTTAAGCAGGGAAGAAATGCTCAGAGCCGTGGGAATGATAGAAGCTGGTTCCCGGCAACGTACTGTGGCTTTAGCTCTGAATACAAGTCAGAGTGTTATCAGTCGACTTTGGACACGTTACCGAAGCACTGGTACCGTGGCTGAGCGCCATGGAGGACGGTATCGCTGCACCACACGGAGACAAGACCGATACATTCAAATCTTAACTCGAAGAGCTCCAACAATAACCGCCATGATGTTAGCCGTGAGGCTTCATCACTCTTCAGGGAACTTAATTAGCGACCAAACAGTCAGAAACCGCTTGCATGAAGTGAACCTTCATTCCCGAAGACCGCTACGGGTACCACCTATAGCAATGCACAATCGTAGGATTCGATATCAATGGGCTCTTGAACACAGAAATTGGGCAGAAGAACAATGGCGTTTCGTGTGCTTTTCTGATGAGTCTCGTTTTGGTATGAGACCGGATACAAGACGTATACGACACTGGAGAACCCCTGGACGCCAACAGCGATTAAAATCCTGCCAGGAAGTCCATCCTTATAGTGGTGGAACCATCATGGTATGGGCGGGTATTTGGATCGGCGGAAGAACTGAGTTGATTTGGATCAGAGGCAACCTCAACGCTCAAATTTATGCTGAGACGATTGTATCAGACGTCATCGTTCCTCTACAAGTGCAAATCGGTCCCTTATTTCAGTTAATGCATGATAATGCACGACCGCACACCGCAAGAGTTGTAAGACAGACTCTCGCCGCAGCTAACATCAATGTCCTGCCCTGGCCTGCTCAGTCGCCAGACTTGAACCCGATTGAGCATGCATGGGATATGCTACAGAGAAGAGCTCTGCCGAATATGGAGGGTATCCAGTCGCAAGAAGACCTTTTTTTGTTGTTGCAACGAACATGGGCGGCCATTCCACAGCGTGATTTGGATGAACTCATTTTGAGTATGCCAAACCGATGTTCTTGTGTTGTTAGTGTTCGCGGTAGAAACACGGATTATTAATTGTTTAAGTTACCCAATAAAATTTTAAAGAAAACTGTTATTTCAGTCTTTTTTTCGAACTTTTGTGTTAGTGGTTCAAATGTCAAAAATCCCTTTATTAGGAAAATGGCAAATTTCTTTATTAATGCAAAGGTGACTTGGTTTATCGTTACTGTGACAAACGAAAACACTTTATTTGATGAATCCTTAAAGAAAATTTTAATTAATATCAATCAGGAGAAAAGTTATTGCAAAAATATATGTTGATCCCTAGACACTTTTGATGTGTGTATTTCGTGGCGATAGATCTATTTATTAGGTGATACAACTTGATGACAAATATAAATTTTGGTGATAGAAAATATAGTTCCCCTAAACATAATGGCGGCTATCGCTGTCTCGCTTTAACATCTGCAGTCTGTGCAGTCTGTGTCATTCAGTTTTAGTACTTTATACGTAGATAGAGTTCTATCTACGACTTCTTACAAGCGACGTTTTTTTTTATCTTTTTCTATGGGACTCCCATCTCTCCTTACATACAGGATGTTACAGAAAGGGTATATCAATACAAGCAGGTTGAAGAGTGTATCTGGTCTAGAATCTCTGTACAAAATTTCAGCTCAAAAGCAGTAACTTTGAAAATGCTTAATATTTTTTTATTTCGATAGTTTATTGAATTGAAATCATAACAAACGTGTCACCGCACTACGAGGGTCATTATCCATTATTTGTAGTGTGTCTGAGCGCCTAGTACACGCACATCACGCCGCCGCGCGCCAGTGCAGCGCCGTCAATGCCGTGATGTCGAAATAAAAAAAATATTCCACACTATACGGGAAAATCGCGATAAGTTGTTTCTTATTGGCTGACATCGTAGGTCCAGCCAATGAGCATCAACTTATCGCGCAAATCTTCGCGTTATCGCGATAGTCTGGCCGAGCAATAGAGTCTTACTGCATGTCAACATATTGCTTATAACCGGCAATTACTGTAGCAAAAAATTAAATCTCAAAAAACCGCCGCGTTTGTATGTACAGTCGAGGACAAAAATTGTTGTAATTTTTTTTGACAATTGACAACATTTCAAACCTGACACGACCTTAAAACAAAAATACTATTTCTTTATTTTCGTATCCTGAGTTCAAATATATTTTTATTTTATTTTTTTATTTCCAAATTTCTGAGAAAAAATATAAAAATCAAAAAACATGTGATGACGTCACATAAACGGCGAAATGAGGTAGTTAGTTACCTTTACGCATTCCAATGTCTTTGATTGAAAACATTACATCAAACAAGACATGTCAATGTCACCTAAGACACAGTATAATATACAGTAAGTTATCTAAGGCCGCCCGCCGAGTTATTAGCCTACTCTTGCTTTGATCCCCAGGGTTGTCACTTTTACTTTTAGTTAATTTTTTCGAACAAGCAGCACTTGATCTAAATTTATGAAATAAAAAAGCATATTATGATTGAATATTTTACCAATTTATAAATTTAGTAAAAATAAAAAGCCTTTATTCACATAACATTTATAATACTAAGTTACAAATTCGATACCGAGAAAATTTTTCTCCTGTTTCTGCACGTCCGGAACGCTTTATTATTATTTGTTAATGTAAAGTAAATTCTTATTCTTATGTAAAGTTTTTGTAAAAAGCTTTTGGGAAAGCATGGACAGGGCATCTTAAATTCTATATCATTCAGTTGATCGTAAATTTACCGGCCAATTTTAATGTTGATGTGGTCCTTTTCGAACGCTTTGCGAAACACCTGCTCCATCCTTTCTACATTATCGACAAAATCATCAGGTGGGATCATGAGTAAATTTCGATCTTTGCCGTAATTCCTGTAATGGGTATATAAGACACCATATTTGGATTGAACAACACATCAGACAATAGAAAAAATAATAATTTCAATAGTAATTAATTTGCAATATTAATTATTGTGAAATTGCCCTTATTACATCTATACGCGACAAATACGTTTACCTAAACGATGTTTCGAACTCAATCCTCTGTTTTATAGTAAAACTAGACTTCTTAAGATAAACTTTAGCTCAAAACATAGTATTCAGAAAGTCAATTTGGGAATACATTTATATGGAAAAATGCGACTCGGCTACGCTCTTAATAAAGCAAATAAACTGTGAAATAAACAATACAATACCACATTTTCTAATAATATTTAAGTATAAGTAGGTACTTACATTTCTGGTTGAGCAGGAACTATGAAAAATGATAAGTCCGGGTTTGCGAAATCATTATTGAGGCATCCGAAAACACTACAATATTTGTTTCCCCTTTTTGAAGTCATGATACTCGTAATTTAAGTGGCCGCCGCCGCACAGTGTTTCGTCTAGTACAAGCTAGCGAGACAAAATTATTTTTTTACTTATTTTAATTGCTTATGTATATTTGAGGTGTCTTACTCGATATCCGTGTGTCTTACGCTGTTTTACAGAGAAATAGAGGGGATTTCTGTGTTTTGTATGCGTATACGTCAAATGGTGTGGATGCAAGATGGAAGTAGTCTCCTGATTTTACATTTTTGTTTACTGTTATCTCTGAATGCTCTAATTAGCTGCGTCTACCTACTTATTATGCCTGTAAGGTACTACATATATAATACTAGCTGCGCCCCGCGGTTTCACCCGCGCAAATGTCGATCCCGTAGGAATATCGGGTTAAAAAGTAACCTATATGTTAATCTAGGGTGTCAGATACCTCCATACAAAATTTTATCAAAATTGGTCCAGCCGTTTGAGCGTGAAGAAGTAACAAACATATAAACACACATACACACACACTCACAAACTTTCGCCTTTAAAATTAACATCATAAATATGTGTTAAATAGGTATTTATTTGTTCAATCTATCAAATAACATGCAATAATAGTCCAAGAACAGCAACAATTATCTATACATATAAAAGAACTCATAATACAAAATAAAAATTATTTAACTACAATCATGTTAAGTTTATGTAATATAAGAAAATTAAACCTAAAACATTATAAGAAATGACTATATAACAAAATAGGTAAACATATTTACAATAAAATATAATTCTATCAAGTCGAATCTAATAGTCATCATGAGAAGATTCCTCATCACCACTCTCCAATTCGCTAGAATCTTCTGATAACGAATAACCCCCTCACTAAATTCGCGAACTGATGTTGATTGGGATGGTAATGAATGTGGGACAATCAACTGCAAAATTTCGATTCTGGATCCTTCTAACCAATTTTTATGTTTGATGAGAAATTTATCCTTCGAACACTTAGAAGATGTCCACTTTTCGTTCAATTTTGATGAAAGGCTCGAAATTTTCTATCTGAGTTTCTTCAAAAGCATCCGATATATTATGTTGTACACATACATATTCAAAAATGCGACTTGTTCTTTCAGTTTTAACCATTCTTCGAAAAACTCCAATTTTGTCATAGTTACGACTCGCTCTGAAACAAAGTAAATAATTTTACTTGCGGGCATTTTCGGGCGCCACAATATGTATGTAGCTATGCCTGAATGTTGTATTTATAACATACAGAAGAATCAAGCTGGATACATGTGGATACAAAAAGTTGCAACCCTTGAAATTTTAAAATTAAGGAAAAATAGGTGGGATTATTTTAACATACATATAAACTCAAATTACAGCAAAAATATACATGTATTTTTTAAAAAACAGGTCAAAAAAGTAAGTACATACCTTCAACAGTAGAATCCATCACAAAAAAATCGTTTCACTTTGCTATCAATTTTAGGAGATGTTGTCAAAAGTATGTTAAAAGTTCAACTAATTTGCGAATGAAAATTGCACTTCCTTTTTAATTAACGTTGACCTCTTGACAAAATTACTTAATGAGGTGACAAACAAATTATTTTTTAGAATTCCTTACCTGGGAAGGGTTGTTTACAAGTTCTTATCACGGATTCCTGGAAATGACGTCATGAATTTTGTCCCGCTAGCTTGTACTAGACGAAATACTGTGCGCCGGCGAGAGTTGACGAACGCAAGCGGTCATGTAGCGTACGCGCGTGCTCACAGTCGCGCTGCACAGCCCGCACTGCCGCCACCTTATTCCCTCATATATTATGCTAGCGTGTGCGTGAAATCGCGTGCCGACATGGCGCGCGGCGCGCACGCACACATTCAAACCGAGAGCGGCACGTTTGTATGAAGATGTTTTACTGTATATTATACTGTGGTAATATCGCCGTTTTACCGTAAGGCTGACGTCATCTGGCACTTACGTCTTTTTAGAATACACCGAATTTCAAAGTTAAAATTATGAATGAAAAGTACATAATTTCGAAAAACGAAAAAATATGGGTGCCCTAGATTTGAATTTACTTTTATATAACGTAAGAATACATGCAGGTTAAAAATATGAAATGTTGTCAATTCTTTTTTGAAAAATAAATCTATAGCTGATAAGTTTATGCTGGGCCCATGTGCTGCCTTTTTTGCCAGAAATTATCAATTTGGTAAGTACCCGTAGGTGGTTAACAATATTTTTACATGGACAGTACCAAAAAAAAAAAATTTTAATGTAAACATTTATTATGGTTATTATTATCATCATCATCATTTCAGCCGTAAGGCGTCCACTGCTGGACATAGGCCACCCCCAAGCACCTCCACTTCGGCCGGTTTTGAGCTTCTCGCATCCAACGACTTCCTGCGGCCTTCACAAGGTCGTCGGTCCACCTTGTGGGAGACCTTCCAACGCTGTCTTCCGGTACGCGGTCGCCACTCCAGAACCTTTCGGCCCCATCGGCCATCTGTTCTGCGAGCAATGTGCCCTGCCCACTACCACTTAAGTTTGGCAATTCTTCGGGCTATGTCGGCTATCTTGGTTCTCCTGCGGATCTCTTAATTTCTGATTCGATCCCGCAGAGAAACTCCAAGCACAACCCTCTCTATATCCCTTTGGGTGACTTTCAGCCTTCTACTAAGGCCCATTGTGAGCGACCACGTTTCAGTGCCATATGGTGCACCATATCAGTGCCATCACTGGCAACACGCACTGGTCAAAGACTTTCGTCTTGAGACACTGCGGTATGTGGGACGAGAAGATATTGCGTAGCTTCCCGAACGCTGCCCAGCCGAGTCGGATTCGACGATTGACCTCTTTCTCGAAGTTGGACCTACCGAACTGGACAGTTTGCCCTAGGTAAATATACTCGTACACGACTTCGAGTGTAGCGTCTCCGATCTTCATGAGAGTGGGTATTACATGGGCATTTGACATGACCTTCGTTTTGTCCATGTTCATTTTCAGACCCACTTTTTCAGAGGTCCTCCATAGTCTCAGCCATGACTACTATATCGTCGGCAAACCGAAGGTGAGTTATGTACTCGCCATTGATGTTAAATCCAGCTCCTTTCCAGTCCAGAACCTAGAAGACATCCTCCAGAGCAGCGGTGAAGTTTCGGAGAGATAGCGTCCCCCTGTCTCACACCTCGCTACAGAAGGATAGGTTTCGAGGTCTGGTCCTGGAGTCAGACTGACATAGTGGCGTTTTCGTACAGACACTTCAGCACCTTGATGTACCGATAGTCGACCTTGATGTACCGTTGAAGAGACTGCAGTACAGCCCATGTCTCGATCGAATCAAAGGCTTTCTCGTAGTCCACAAACGCTAAGCAGAGAGGCAGGTTATACTTCGGTCTTTTGTATAACCTGTCGCAGCGTATGTATGTGGTCTACGGTGCTAAAGCCTTTGCGGAATCCGGCTTGTTCGGGAGGCTGGAAGTCGTCAAACCTGCGCGCGAGATGGTTCGTGATGACTCTCGAAAACAGATTGTAGACATGGCTCAGAAGTGAGATGGGCCTATAATTCTTAAGAAGGGCATTGTCGCCCTTCTAAAAGAAAAGTATAACCACACCTCTGTTCCATGCCTGTGGTGTTTTACCCTCGAGTATGAAGGAACCAAACAGCTTCTGAAGGGCCTTAAAAACGGGTTTTCCGCCGGCCTTCAGGAGCTCGGCCGTAATTCCGTCATCACCCGGCGCCTTGTTGTTTTTGAGCTGCTTCAGAGCTATCCTAATCTCGTACAGGCTGATGTCCGGGATGTCTTCGGTATAGTGTCGGGTCAATCTAGCTCTTGGGTCGTTTGCCAGGGTTGTTTGTTGACGTGTATAACTGGACAGTTCGTGTTAACTGTGGCCTTGGCATTAGACAGTCGCGCATATGCCGGGACCACACTATACGGGAAAATCGCGATAAGTTGTTTCTTTTTGGCTGACATCGTAGGTCCAGCCAATGAGCATCAACTTATCGCGCAAATCTTCGCGTTTCGCGATAGTCTGGCCCCAGCAATAGACAACTATTTTAAACTAGCAGTTGCGTCAGACTGGAGACGCCTTAGGCCTCATTTACGGAGACGCGGGGCGTCGCGCGTTGCGTTGAGCGGCGCGGCCCGCACTGAATTCAAATATATGGCGTTGTATGAGTACGTTTACGGAGAAGCGATTTTAGACGCGTTTGTTTGAATTAGGGCGTTTTTTGCGGCCGAGCCCGCGGATGGCACCGACGCGTCCCACGCGGCGTTTATCGCGGCGGCGCGCGGCGCACGCAGCGGCAATTCTCGATGAAGCTATGTACGAGGCGGAATCTTCTGTCAGTCTTATTTAGAAATCGCGCAACACAGACGTAGTCACCGTCGCAATGGAGTATGATATGATCGACTTTTTTTTTTCGTCGTTGTTTTTCGTCTTTTTTTTTATCGAAGCGAGCGTGCGCCGCCGCGATGCCCGCCGCGTGCTTCGCTACACGCTAGAGGATTCGCCGCGGGCGCCGCCACGCTTCCCGTCTCGCTTCTCTATGAACATGGTCGTATATTGCTATAAGTTTGTGTTTACGCGTGCGATGATGCGTGCCGCTTCACGCGCCGCCCCACCGTAAACAGAAAAAACGTCCGACGCGCCGCGAGACGCCACGCCACACGCGACGCGAGACGCCCCGCGTCTCCGTAAATGAGGCCTTACGCTTACACAAGGATTTTAATTTAATATGGCGCCGGACGGAATAACATTGACGAGGATGTTGTTGGTAAACATTATTGTGAAGTAGATTATCTCACGAAGAGAAGAAAAAGAAATGAGCTCCGAGATCCAACTGAATCTACTACATCTATAACCTCAATGATTGATTGGTTTTTGTCTTTTTTTTTTTGTTTTTGTCCTTTACCTTTCTTCGAACAACACCGGAGCAACTCCGAGACCAGCACGGAATATCATACATTCATCTAATATGGCGCCGGACGGAATAACATTGACGAGGATGTTGTTGGTAAACATTATTGTGAAGTAGATTATCTCACGAAGAAAAAGAAATGAGCTCCGAGATCCAACTGAATCTACTACATCTATAACCTCAATGATTGATTGGTTTTTGTCTTTTTTTTTTTTGTTTTTGTCCTTTACCTTTCTTCGAACAACACCGGAGCAACTCCGAGACCAGCACGGAATATCATACATTCATCTAAAAGTTTCGCCGTGAAATCAACTAAATTACTTTTGGTTTTATTTGCTAATATTTTAGTAAGAATGAATCTCATAAGCTCCGGTATACGACGTTCTCGCAAATAATTTTCAGTTCGAGATACTGTTGAGAAGATTAATTTCTTCCGTTCTGGAATAATTTCTCCTAGAGACGACTCAGCAGATGTTAGACATTTACATACTGTTGTGGGTTCAAGTGAAAGTCCAGATGGTAACCGAGATAATGGTTTTAACACTTCTTCCTCGTTTATAGCAGTATCAGAATCAATACTTTCAGCCTTTGAATTCATTTGAATCACAAAATATCTAAACACCTACTTTATAAAATTACTCTTGGCACAAATACTATTCTACCTATAGGAAATTTGATGCATGTCAAAATGTCAAAGAATGAAGACAAGACAAACAATTTTTTTTTTAATTGTTTATTTTTGAATGGTTCTTCCATGGTTCTTCACTATTTGATTGAGTCAAAAAAGGTTCACTTCTCCATTCCACGAAGACGAACACACGTTCAAAGCTGGATCATTCGAGTACAATTAAATATGATAACATTCAGTTCACCTTAGCTGCAGAAAGTTTGTTCAAGAGCGAGCCCGGGTATTCGGCGATACAACTGCGCGCGGCGGGTTGATCGATACACGCAAAATCGCATGTTCCAAAGCGATGACAGATTGGTGTATAGAGCTTGGGAGCGGCCTGAACAAAATGTGACGAACGTGTGCCACCCGGATGATACCAGAGCCAGACCTGCGCCAGAGCCTGTATAGGAGGTTCCGTACACTGGCTAACCGCAAACCCGATGCATCACCCATGAGCATCGGTGATGATATTGTACATCCCGCGGAAGTGCGGGGATCGAGGCTTTTTAAATGGGAATGGATGGGATGGGAAGATCAAAATATTCTCTGAGACTGAACACCTCGCGTTTGTAGAAGACCCTCTACAAACGCAAGGTTTTCAGTCTCAGAGAATATTTTCTAAAAGCTGAAGTGATGTGGTCGCAGGGGACAAGCGGCTTAGCCCGCTCTCCATGGCTAAAGAGGACTGGTGCAAACCTGTAGTATTTACTAACTACACTACCGATGCGATGACCGCAATGAGGTATGACAAAGTAAGGACATCTCGGGAGCTTCTATCGTAGTATAGACTTCATAGCGTCTGTATCCTGACTACGTTTCGGGAACCTTTTCGGGGAAACTGAAGGTTTCGTCTGTGCAATGATGGAAGAAGTTAACTAGACGAATAACTACCGGAGATATATTATGAAAGACGGGATGGTTGACGTGCGTCGGGCATGCCGTCGGCCGGGTGAATCAAAGTACTGTGGGGTGGGTCCATCAAACGAGGTTTTACGGCCCGGCCACGGCCTTGCCGCTATTAGCGGCAGCTTAGCGCGGGGCGGCGCGGCGAGCGGTAATAACAAATGTACCAAAATATATGAACCATGCGCCACAACGCGCCGCCGCGCCGCCGCCGCTCGCAGCTTCAACGCTATACAAAAGAAACCGCGCTACTTACCGCTAAGCCAAAAGTCGTGGTCGGGTGGGTAGGCATCATCATCATCATCAGCCTATAATGTTCCCACTGCTGGGACACAGGCCTCCTCTCTGTGAGAGGGAGTGGGCCGTAATCTACCACGCGGGCCCAGTGCGGGTTGGTAGATGTCACATGTCTTTGAATTTTTGGTTCTAGGACATGCCGGTTTCCTCACGATGTTTTCCTTCACCGTTTTGAGAGCAGTGGTGATGAAATAATTTACACAAAGTAAAGCGCCTGTCTGGGTTCGAACCTACGACCTACAACTCGTAAGTCGCGGCCGATACCACTGGGCCACCACTGCTCTGGGTAGGCATGTGGAATGTAAACTCGGTTGTCATTATGCAGATTGCCCTAACGGCCAATGGCCTGATGGCCGAAAGCCTCGATCACAGCAATCGAGGCTCTCGTCAGGCGGTTGGATCAAGGTGCTGATTCGGAAGGCGGTGTACGATACGGCTCACATCATGAGGTGGGTCCTATCTCTGGAGCCTTAACCACCGCGGTAGCTAGGACCGTACTACCGACACCGGCGGAACACTATTTTGTATTTTTTGTATAAAATGAAAAAAGTGTAAGTGAGAGGTATAATATAAATAATCAAAACAAATTAAAAATTACCATCCACATGATATGTTTTTCTGATTCATTTATTTACATTTTCATCACTTTCTTTTGGAACAGACTTTTGGAGCGAAAACGGAGCAAGCGAGTTCATGCATAGACATAGATCTTAATGGCTAAAAGACTGCATCAAAATCCCTGAAAGAAAAAAAACCATCAAGTAAAGCAATAGACACAACGACCATAGACATAATCTGTGGAGCAAATGAGCAAATCAAAAATAACCGATCGAAACCAAGGAGTAGCCGTTTTGTTTTGAAGATTTTGAATGCAATCAAAGATTTTAGGAGATAATCTTTTGATGAATATTCCGTATCCTATGAATAATTATGTAAAGGTGAAACTGCAGTAGGTATTATAAATTAGAATAAAGTGTAGTGGCCATTGTGAGAATTCTTCCACCATGGGGAAGGACTGTGACGAAGTACGAATTGGAAAAATCGACGATTGTAAGTAGTCAATTTAATTATCTTTCTTGGTTTGGCTGGCAGCTATGTGAGCTATCGCTAGTTCAAGGGATGAACTACTCGAAAAACCAATACTACATAAAATTCTGTTGACAAGATGTTCTTAATCTTTATAGGCGACTCTGATATTCGCATGACAGGACAGGAAATGGACACGATAAGACAAAGAACTATTGCATATGAATACTTATGTCGACTGGAAGAAGCAAAGACTTGGCTAGAAGCATGTCTAAGGGAGAAACTACCGCCAGCTACTGAGTTTGAAGAAAGTTTACGCAACGGAGTATATTTGGCAAAATTAGGAAATTTTATTTCTCCAGACTTACTTCCTTTGAATAAAATTTATGACATCGATCAAAAACGATATAAGGTAAGAGAGTAATAATTATGTACCTTTTGCATCCAAGGTTAAGTTAACACATTAACTCTTTAGGCTATAGGCAATACCTAGAACTTCTATTTTTCCATGAATGGTCGAAAGAAAACCTTAGGTGCAAAAAAAATTGGTCAATGGGTCGTCTTATTAAGATCATTTTGTTTGCTCTTGTATCTTGGGTTCTTTTAGTCAAATTAAGGTTAAATCACTACCACCCATTAAAATCTTATGACCTGCGATTTTATATACAATACCTAAATAACTAGTGACTGTAGTTCAAAGGTTAATCTGTCAAGCTCCGCTAATGAGACAATTGATTTTCTATTGTTTCGTCGCCGATCGCCAAACCGCGCCGCTTGACCGGTTAAACAAGAGAAGCTATCATAATTTGCACCCTGTTTTCACCCACTGCTGAGCATACACCTGTCTTTTCATGTGCCAATCCCCATGCTTTGCATGAGAAGGTATACCATTTTTTAATTATCAATATTACATTGTTGAATTTCAGGTAATGGGACTTCAGTTCAAGCATACTGATAACATTAATAAATTTCTGCAAGTCCTGAAGAAGACAGAACTGCCTATGGTAAATATTAATTTTGGATATGCCATGTGTACCAATCATAATTATTAAGTTTCAAGTTTTAATTTATAAATCTCTTGTTGCAGACATTTCAGCCAGAGACTACTGATATATATGATAAAAAGAATATGCCAAGAGTAATTTATTCCATTCATGCTCTCAGTTCACATTTATTCAAGCTTGGAAAAGCCCCACTTATACATGATTTGTTTGGGAAAGCCATGTTCACAGGTAATTTCCTTATTATTTCTAAATACTTATCTTTTTTTTTTAAACCATTGGTATTAAATTTTTTTTATTTTGGTTCTTTGTATAGATGAAGAATTGGACTCTATTTCGAAAGATTTGCAAAAATGTGAACACCCACTTCCAATGTTTCAAAAGATTGGGAACATTTTATCAAAAAATAATAGTGGCAGTAATGATGGTGCAGCCATGCATAATGCTGTTGTAATGCTCAACAACCTTTTAGACACAGACAAATCAATAACTTCTGCTATTCTGAACCCACAACTAAAGTTAAAATATGTACAAAATAAGCTTATAGATGAATATAGGAAGGTTTTGAAATCTGCCAAATATGAAAAAGTACAAGCAGCTCATAATCATTCGCTAAATGATAGCTACATTCCTGATGAGTATGATGAATTGCTAACTGTTGTTGAAATACAAGGACACATAACTGCTGTTAATTACAAATATTTATGGAAGAAAACATGTTTTGCATCCCAAAATGGTGATATTGTTGGTTTGGACAAAATATTTAAAGAAAGTTGGGTGAAGACCAAAAATTACAACCCTAATAATCTAGATTTTTATTGTGATGTAGTAAAAGAAATAAATGAATACAATAAAGATGTTGATGTGGAGAGTGTTACAAATTGGCACAAAATATTCCAAAACATTATCAATGAAGGGAATCAGAAGGCTCTTGAACATACAGACCATAAAACAGCTATCAATGATGTCAACAGAGCCTTAGATGAAGGGACCCCTGAGGACTTGTATGTTGCATTGAATAATCGTCATTTAGAACTGAACTTCAAAATTAATAAGTATGCGGTACCACTTTTGTATGAAGAAATGAAATTAGAGAAGTTTGAATTGGAAAAAAACTTAAATGAAAGTGAAATAGCAGCTTCAGTATCATATCTCCTAGCGATCGCATCTATATCCGAAGCTGTAGACCGAGGTGATGATACTGCTGTATGGAATTGCCTCAACTCCAAACAGTTACACCTGGAAGCTCTGCGTCCACATTGTCGCCGCCGGTACTTGTCTGCTTTGGCAACAGCATTACAAGTGAAAATAAGAGAGCAATGTGCATGCCCATTGTTAACACTGGATGATGTTAGAGACTCAATAGATATGGTCAACATGAAAGATGACGACAATGAGGAATGTAAGTATGGCCTATATTTATAATGTATTAGCAGGTCATGCTAGTAAAATTAGTAGCCTAATAAATAAATATCTCTTTTATTACAGTGGTATCAGTAATAGAACATATCAATAAGGCAGTTATTGAGGAAGACTCAGACACTTTAATGATCCTATTGAAACACTCATGCTTGAAGTTAAGCACATCTTTACAGAAGGAAGAAAGTCATCTCTATTTACGAATGTTAAAGAAAGTACTTATTCATAAGGAATCTCAAAACCTTTGGCTTGAAGATATTGTTGGGATAGTCAGTGAAGTTAATTCAGAATCTCAAAATGCTAAGGAACTCACTGAATCATTGGTTCAGTTAAATTTGGCAGTTATGAAAAATAATGTAGAAGAATTTTGGAATGCTCTCATGCAGCCTGTTCTGTCTACTTCTGGGACGATTGAAAGCACTTGCAAAGATATTTATTTTCAAATGTTTTCTAAAGCATTAAAAAAGAGGGGTCATCACATTTGTCCATGGATTGTTTGCCATACAAATGCTGGTAATACTGTATACATTGATGTAGAATCATATACATACTGTTGGGCTACCCCTAAAGATTTTGTACCTCACGCTCGTTACTTAACAAGAAAAGATATAAACACCATTATCGAGAAAACTAACAAATACCATGTCAACAAATATATGCAGATGGTTATAGAGAAAGCAATTATAAAACTTCAAGCCTATGGTAGAGGATACATATTCAGGAAAGCTCTCAGGGACAGACTTGATTATTTTAATGACAATGAAGAGTACATAGTAAAAATCCAAGCATGGTGGAGGAGGGTTATAATTGAAAGGAAATATGGAACCTTGATAAAAATGAAAGCTATAGAAGCCAAATTAAAAAGGGAGAGAAAAGAAAATCCATTGGCATGGTATAAAGTACAGGTATGGTTCAGTTCTAGAAGCAAGAGAACATTTCGAATTGTTCATGTTTTGTTTTTTTTCTCTTGTATTCTTTATTTATTAATATGGTATACAATGTATTATTTCAGGAACAGAAAATAATTAAAATTCAGGCTCTTTGGAGAGGACGTCGTGCACGCGAAGCTTTCACGTCTTTGTTTTACTCTAACAATCCTCCACTAAAAGTAGTTAAAAAGTTCATACCTATGTTAGATTTTTCTACTGAAGATTATGATAGAGAAATAGAGCTACAGACTCTGAAATCTGAAGTGGTTCAGTCAATTAGAAAAAATCAGGAACTATCTAAACAACTAGATGACATGGATTTAAAAATTGGACTTCTTGTTCAAAATCGTATCGCTTTACAGGAAGTAGCTGCCCATGGCTTAAAGCTAAATAATTTAGTTAAACACAATTCAATGACAAAACTTGTTTTAGAAAACCGTCCTGATGGCAAAGGATCATTGATGACAGTTTCAACAGCTGTAAAAGGGTTAAAATCACTGACCAAAGAAAGTAAAAGGCTTTTAGATGGGTACCAACATCTTTTCTATGAACTACAAACAAATCCGACTTATTTGTCAAAGCTACTATTCTGTATACCCCAAAACAAAACCAATTTCTTTTTACAAAATGTTGTTTTAAGTTTGTACAACTTTGGTGCATATGCAAGGGACGAATATTTGTTGCTGAAACTATTTAGATTTACTCTGGAAGAAGAAATAAGCTGTAAGGTCGTCAAACCCTTTGATATTATAGCATCAACACCATTAGTGCTAAAAATGGCTGTAAGTCTCTCAAGACAGCTGTCTGGACTGAACAGTTTGCAAACCATAATTGGGCCACTTGTTAATAAGATGTTGCAAGATAGGGATCTTAATATAGAAACTGGGCCTGTCGAAATTTATAAAGCATGGAGGAATGAAACTGAAATGAAAACTGGTCAAATATCGTGAGTTAACTTTTCTTAACATAATCTACGAGTATACTTTATATTATACTAATAATAAAGCTGAAGAGTTTGCTTGTTTGTTTGAACGCGATAATCTCTGGAACTACCAGACAGATTAAAAAAAAATCTGTTTGCATTTGATAGCCCAGTTCTTGAGGAAGGCTATTACCGCACGCTAGGACCCTTGGGAGCCGAGCAAAAAAAAAAAACTCAAAATACTAAGCGAAAACGAAGAAATACCTGGATGCGATGCGACGGGGGGGTCGGGGGAACAAGAAATTTCACGCGGCTGAAGTAGTGTTGCAAAGAACTCAAGTCTTCGAGTCCTATATAAACGGACTCGGATGATGAATTACAAGACTCGACTCATTACAACAGGACTCCAAGACTAGAGAACTAAATTCTCTACGAGTTCTTGAATGTTACATGAGAGCTGGAGTCTCTGTGGGCTCGAGTCCTTTTTATGCGGCGAGTCGCACTCAAGTCCTCTTTTGGTATGAGTCTAGCAATAAAATTGTTGCATTTACAGGTCCGGGAGAAAGGCTCAGATAAAAAAATAACAATATTGATTAAGAATATTTTTAATCATTTATAAACATCATAATTTTTTTAAAAGGGTTATGAGTTACATCATAACCACTAATTTAAACTAATCATCAATTCGAGTCTTTTCGAATGATGAGCTTCAAGTCTCATCTTCATGCCCGAGTTTTTCTTGAAGACTCGAGTTCATTTTAAGACTCAATTCCTTTGTTAGACTCAAATGGCTGTTAAATTACTCGGGCTCAGCTTGACTCTAGACTCAAAGCCTTTTTAGCACACTGAGTCTTGCATAAATGAGTCGAGTCTTTAAAATTACGACTCGAGGACTCGAGTCCTTTGCAACACTAGGCTGAAGTCGCGGGCAGAAGCTAGTCATTAATAATAATGTCATTCTTAATAACATGTTACTGATTGATTGTATTATTTATTAAATTTTCTTTGTCTAGGAAACTCGCATACAATGTGACTCAAGAAGAAGCACTAACTTATCCTGAAGTAAAATCTCGGCTAGAGAAAGCTCTAACTCAACTCAAGACAATAGTCACGATGTTTCTGGACGAAATCATTAATTCCACCGAATTGTTACCGTTTTGTATAACATACATGGCTCGAGTTTTACATAGAGCTCTTACTTCGAAATTTCCTCATACCCCTGAGAAAGACATCCTAAAGGTAAGTCAGAAGTATATTTTATTGGTCCATACCAAAAAAGATACTAATACACCCATGTGTTTAATGCTGGTGTACATAAGATTATAACCAATCGTTTTAAAATTATTACATACAATATTTCTACCCATTTAATAATTATCAATGTCTTTATTCTTAAATCTTGATTTTCAGGTTATAGGAAATCTCGTTTATTACCAATTTCTAAATGCTGCCATAGTAGCTCCTGATGCATTCCACGTTATCAATTTACCCAACGGTACTAGCCTAACTACAGATCAGCGAAAAAATCTGGCATCAGTTGCCAAAATCCTACACTTTTCTGCAGCGAAAAAAGGTGTAAGTAATTCCAATGTTTTTATAGAAAGTTTTTGCCATAGGTGTTTAGGGTTCCGTACGCAAAGGTAACAGGACTCTATTACTAAGACACAGCTGTCCATCCGTCTGTCCAGCTGTCTGTCATCGGGCTGTATATCATGAACCTTAATAGGCAGAAAGTTGAAATTTTCGGTGTGTATGTCTATTGTATGTATATATTATATATTGTGTATATATCTATTCCGCTATAGCAAAAAATAATAAAAAGAAAATAAAGTTAAGGGATCTCAGGGATCAGAAACATGTTTTTTTGGGCGTTTTTTGCCTTGTGGTATGGTACTTACCCTCCGTGTGCAAGTTCGACTCGCATTGCCTCATCGTTACCCTCACCTAGATTTATACAGGATGTTACAGAAAGGGTATATCAATACAAACGGGTTGAAGAGTGTATCTGGTCTAGAATCTCTGTACAAAATTTCAGCTCAAAAACAGTAACTTTGAAAATGCTTAATATTTATTTATTTCGATAGTTTATTAAATTGAAATCATAACAAACATGTCACCGCACTACGAGGGTCATTATCCATTATCTGTAGTGTGTCTGTGCGCCTAGTACACGCACATCACGCCGCCGCGCGCCAGTGCAGCGCCGTGATGTCGAAATAAAAAAATATTAAGCATTTTCAAAGTTAATGCTTTTGAGCTGAAATTTTGTACAGAGATTTTAGACCAGATACACTCTTCAACCCGTTTGTATTGATATACCCTTTCTGTAACACCCTGTATAAACACGAGTAATACGAGGAAACAACCAGAATATGTTTCAAAAGCTCCCACGCTGCGGACAAAATGAAACATACCTTTTTGTAAAAAATGAGATTTGTTTAAGTGTCATGCTATTTTAAAACTAGAGAAATAATTCTGATTCGAGTCTCAGTTAGACGATTTTTTATTATTGTATTGTATTTCTAATTCTTTCAAGTTTGGAGAGGAATCAAGTCATCTGCGTTGCCTTAATCCGTTTATTGTGGAGTGCCATGAAAGAATGAAAGAGTTGTTCCGGCGTTGCTGCCGCGGCCCTACTCTTGAAGAATACTTCGCAGTCGATGAATATACAGAAGCCACAATGTTGCACCATCCGCACATCTACATCACAGTTCAGGTAGGTACAGTATGAAACAAAAAACCATACTTTTAAATATACTTACCTATTTGAAAATCTTTTTTGCTGTAATAAGTAAAATCCTTGCAATTAATCCATCAATACAGCCCATCGCTGTCTACTGCTGAATATAGGTAGGCCTCTCCCAGGATGCGTCACAACACCCGGTTCTCCACCTTCCGTCCGAGTCACCTTTTTAAGGTCGCCAGTCCATCTGCATGCATCTGCTGTATCTACCTGGGGGGCGTCCCACTCTACCTTTGACGATACGCAGTCTTTAATCGTCGCAGAGTGAGGATTTAGCTCCAACGGCTATCGGTCTTTCGACGGACATGACCTGCCTGACCTGTGCCACTTGCAACTTGCTAACTCTGTATTAAGCTATGGCGGTAACTCGACTTTTTTTTCTGGATTATTTCATTGCGGATTTCGCACTTCAAAGAATCTGCGAGCATAGTTATGCTCGTAGATTCTTTTTTTTTTGATCAGCTGTTGAACGCTGACGAAATTCAAAGATGATTAGCTAGAGCGAGTTCGCTCTAGCTAATCAACTTTGAATTTGTGGAACAACACGTCAGTGTGCAAGTCTTAGGCTTCGCATCACGCATGTCATAACGGGAAAGACACCATGCGCGGTCCGAGGGGGGGGGGGGGGGGGGGGGGGGGGGTCATGACCCCCCCCAAAATCATTCAAGCTGTCGAGTCTGAATGATTTACTTGCCTTACTAACTTAAAACTGTACTTGAGCCACGAAAACCCCGATTGGCATAGGTATTCAAAAATATTAAGAACATCGGCAGACGTGGGGACTGCCGACTGAAGTAAAAACTTAAAACTATGAAATGACAGTGGGTTTTTTTAACTATTTTCCTTTAAAAACCCTGTTATAAAAATATAAATTCTAGGATTCAAGAGCGAGCGAAACAAACTCGGGATATTGGGCACCCCGCTCGTACGTAAGGTTGAAAGGCTTAGGTAAAGCCAAATTCCAAAACCAAAACTGCTGTAAAACGAGTCATAATTCGATAAAGTAAGTTCTCTTTTTGTATGATGGGTAAAAGAAAACAGAGACTATTCAAGGTGGGGTGCTAAAATTTTCAGGCTCGCTACGCTCGTTCTTGCAATTTACATTGGTTCTTGAGCTTTTCTTCAAAAGTCGGCAAAGCAAGTAATTCCTAGTCCTATTGGAATGATCGAAAGAAAATCGAACCTATCCGAGAGTGTGCAAAATTTTCGAGCTCGCTCTGCGCGCTCTTGCATTTTAGATTCTGATAGCTGCTTAAGCTTGCCTGCATAAGTCGACAGTGTAACTCCTACTTGAAAATATAAAACAAAACCTAATCAAACAGAGGCCGGTTGTTAAAATTTTCGAGCTCGTTTCGCTCGCTCTCGCCACCCTGCACGATGTTCTAATACATACGACCAATTTGGCAGCATTTAAGCAACACGCAATAGCATAAGTAATGTGGAGCTGGAGGTGTACATGAACCTTAACATATCATCACGCCTTTAATCCCCAAAGGGTTGGGCAGGGGTGTAGATACCTTCATATAGTACTTACACCCACATTTCGCCAGTTATTAAGTAAAATGTCATAAATGGCGAGCCTACTGCCGCCAACCGGGCACAAATCCAGACTCCAGGCTACTTCTAAGCAATTTCTGATGGAAAACCCCTTTAACACTACCCGACCTAGGAATCGAACCCAGCTAGGGTATCATGCTCAGCAGTAACTCTGGCGACCACTAGACCAACGAGGAGATGTACCTCCCTTAAAATATTCCTCGGCACCCATGATGACCCCCCCCAAAATCTTGGGCTGCGACCGCGCCTGAAAGACACTGCATGGAGACCTTAGTCTTCAAACATTGCTGCATCACATCGTATAGGCGACGAAACGGTTTAAAATATTATTTATTTCTCAAAGATTGAGGTACATAATCACTTATGAGAAACAAAGTTTTAATAATGACTGCCCAACCTTACTAATCCCTCTGGCTTATTTCTCGAAGTTGTGTCTATCCAGCTGAATGACTTGCCCAAGATAGATATAAGTTGGTATCCCTTGCCGTGCCTTAAGGACTTACTCCTTCATCACTAAAGACCTGCGCCCACTGGCGGCACGGCGCGGCAAGGATTTTTATGCGACTAATAAAAATTAGTATGACAATAAATTTGAATTTCGCTTGCATGTAGTGATTCCGAAGGATCCGCTGTCGCACCGTGCCGCCAGTGGGCGCAGGCCCTAATAGGGTACCTATTGATTATTCATAATTATATCAATCTGTCTATCTTTAATGTATTCCATAATATATCAATATTAACACAGTCAAGTACTTACTTTACTTTTAGGAAATTGTTGACACACACGCACTCCTAATTGAATATCAAGACATAATAGCTTCCGATCCTCGAGACCGCCTTAACGACTTGCTGGATGATTTGGGCGATGTGCCCTCAGTCGCCCAGCTTGCATCCAGAGATGTTGATACAGTATGTATAATATTGATAACTTTTTACTTATTTATTTGAATATTCTTTTCTCCAACCTGTAAATCTATTTCGTTTTTGTAGCAAATGGGAGACACCACAGAAGAGAATGCAAGGTTAGAGGTCTGTTTGGCACTCACGAATAAGTTCCAGGCGCCTTCCGACGACATGACTGATTTGAACAAACTCTTCATTAAAACGAAGGAGTTATGTGTGTCTATTATTCCATTTTTAAATGGTAAGTATTCTTTTACTTCTACAATCAATACCTTCAGGAAACTAAGAGAAAGGATACTACCTCGAATTCTGTATTTCAGGTGAACATCTTTTGGAAGCGTTATGTATAGGCACTACAAAGGCCCAGCAAGAGCAATATGCTGGAAGAATACAAAGACGTATCTATTCAGGTCAGGCTAGGCAAGACGAAGCAATGACCTTGCGGGAGCATATAGCTAAACTTCGTAAGAATCTGCAAATGCTTGAAGACGAAGGGTATGTCACACGAGAAGATGGTTACCAGGCGTTAGTAACTTCCATTGCGCTTGATCTATGTAATAAAGGCAAATATAGACAGGCGCAAAGAAGAGCTTTAGCGACGCTGACGCGTACAAAACAAAGTTTACAAGAGAAAACAAAGTATTTTGAAGAAAAATGCAAGTCTTATGATCAGTACATAAAGTCTTGCCTTGCTAATCTACACACTGGCAAGAAGTAAGTATTTACTGCACATCATTATTATGTTTCTATGCACATGGAGTTTTTGTTATTTTTATCTATGTTGTGGCGGTCTTTTCTAGTTAGCTACCGCGCTTTAGGTCTTTTCGGCGTCTTAATGACGATAAATTCATTTATTTACTGTTTACAGAAGCGTTCATGCTTGCTTGAGAAGATCAGGGAAGGACATACAGAAGTTGAAATCAAAATTGACTGTGAAGTATTCTGGTGCCAAGTTGTTAGAGAGGGGTGTTCTCCTGGAAATAGATGGACTGTCATCATCTCAGTTCAAAAACGTCCAATTTGACATTACCCCAACAGACCACAATGGAGTCTTCACTATTAAAGGAAAATTCATGGGTGTTGAGATGGAAACCATTGAAGTTGATATACAAGATCTGCTTCAAAAACAGTATGAAGGTTGCGCTATCATGGACATGTTTGGAAAAGCAAAAATTAATGTTAACCTACTAATATTCTTATTAAATAGTAAGTTTTATGGTAAGTCCTAACTGTACTTAATTTTATGTTACTAAGGCCTGGACAAAATGAAATCATGGAACGCATTGCTGGAGTGGCCCACTGTACAAGAGGATTATTCTGTAGTTTTTTCACCATGAAAATGGAACATGTTTTATCAATATCAGTGATATTGGCGCCCGCACTATTGCGCACATTTGTTCTCATTTGTCTGTGAGTATTGAGCATAATTATTAATAGTAATATTATTATTATGTATTTCTTATACTAGTTTAGGAATTTTTACTTGACGAAAAATTTAAATTAACCACTAGTAACTTTACCATCGAGTCAGTACGGTCTAATATGAACCGCTTAGATTTGTTCCAACGTTATGTATGATGCTGATAAATAAAAACCGAATGTATGTGAAGAATGCTAGAACCAACGCATGGACCAATCATGCCTGGGCCGTGATAGCATTTGTATAGTAATGTGGTTATTTTAACCTGGCTGTTTTGAATAAGTTCATCAATCTCGGATATTTGGCAGTCGGCGCGTCGATTACCTGTGTTAAATGTTGTGGGAATTAATATGTTAACTGACATTCAGTAATCAATCAACATACGAAATTAGGTCGCATGTTGACTGCATAAGCTGCAATTTGCAGGTAACGTAACATAATTCAAATTTTGCGGGCTGTCGAAGAGCCGTACTGTGCAGGGTGGCAGGGACATCGTCGCCCAACTTGTTACCATGGATTCAGTACACCCCTTGCGTTTAAATTTATTTTCGGTTATTTTAATAAAACAGCTCTACCATACTTTTTGACCGGTTTGCTGCGTGAGCACTTTTGTATGAAACAGCAGATTTTTTTTTATAACTGATGAAAAATTTGTATTCTAGGGATTGTAATCAACAATCAACATTAATGACGTAACTAATATTTTTGTAAAAATATAATTTAAGAGTGTCCATGGAGTTTCTTGCCCATTCTTCTCCATAGGTACCTACGCTTTGGAATGGGCAACTAGCTTCATATTTTCTGACTGACTGACTTCTTGACAATTCAAAAGTGCCTGTAAATGGTTTAATTGAAATAAAATGCTTTGAGTTTGTAGCATTATGTGCTGAATTCATGGTTTCAGTTTGCGTTTCGAGGTCCCCCTGCCACCCTGTATATACCGACGTTGCATGTGGTTTCCGTTATGAGCAAGTAAAACCTGTTATACATACCAAATGATCAAAATTTTTAATGAAGTATTAATATACCAAATATTGTTAATATTTATTGAGTACCTGTAATATTTATTGTGACACCTATCTCACTACGACATTGGTATTGAAGTTAATGTATTTTTTAGTATTAATAATGATAATTAGTTTGTAATCGACTTTGAAATAATTATGAAATGTTATGACTTCTGGTTAAACAGTGTGCTCGATTCATACGTCGCTAAACACGCGTTTCTGTTATTGTTAAAACAAAACATTGACAAGTGGTACAGTTTTTTATCAGGGTAAATGTAAGTTTTCAAAATCCTTGTTGTGCTTAACTCTGTCTACAGTCGCTTAATATTAGGTCCTTACATATGAAATTGGCGTTTTGTATGGAAGGAACAAAAAGTCGAATATTTTTTAATATAATATATTTAATTAATCAAAGTATGAACCATTGTTTTCAATGCACTTTTGCCATCTTATAGGTAGTTCATTGATCCCTTTACTAAAAAAACCAGTCGGACGGGAATCAATAAAATCTTTGAAGGCGATTTGGACTGCCCCATCGGAGTTGAATTTTTTCCCTTGCAAAAAGTTATCCAAATTGCGAAAAAAATGGTAATCTGTTGGAGCAAGGTCCGGGGAGTACGGAGGATGTCTAAGACATTCCAATTCAAGTAATGTAACGCAGCAGTCGACGCGCGTTTGCCGGTTTGCTTCAGTCAATTCGTGAGGTACCCACCTTTCAAGCTTTTTAATCTTCCCAATTTGCTTCAAGTGAATTAAAACAGTTTTATCACTAACATCGAAGCCTGCAGCTAACTCGGACGTGGTTTGCGATGGGTCCGCTTCCACAATAGCCTTCAATTCTCCATTATCAACTTGGGTCTCAGGCCGTCCACGGGGCTTGTTCTGCAGGTCGAAATTTCCAGAACGAAAACGTTGGAACCAAAAACGAACTGTGTTTTCTTTTGCAACATGACCGCCATACACATCATTCACCCTTCGAGTCGTTTCCGCAGCACTAGTGCCACGGCGGAACTCGTACTCGTAAATAATGCGATATTTTAAATTTTCCATTTTGTAAAATGAGTGACGCAAACAGAAAAAACAGAAGAAAAAAAACAAATGAATGACGGTCATCGAAGCACAAATACATGAGTAAATAGCTGTACAAATTTGAATTTGGAATTCCTTACCAAAGAGGAGAAATTCGTGATTAAAGTGGCCAGTACGAAAAACGCCAATTTCATATGTAAGGACCTAATATTAAAATCTTTCTTTTTCATTTCAATATTCACTTGAGAATATAATATAATTTAAAATAAAACTGTGATAAACCATTGAATTATGAATTCGCTATAACATTTTTCCATTTTCCTCTCGATTATTAATGTAATTTTATATATTAATATCAATATAAGTATTCTATAATCATAATTATTTTCTAATAAATGAGGCTAACACTACCATAATTCTGTTTTTTTTTTTCGATATATTTTTAACACTAGCAACATTTTCACAACCGTCAAAACTATACACTTCATTTTCAAACTTATCTGTGCAGTCGTCAGCCATGTAAGTTGTTATCAGTCTGATAAAACTAATAAATAGTTAATAATTTTACCGATATTTAATGACAAGATCATGATTTCTGACAACAATGCGACGCATAACAAAAAGACTGTTAATATTTCTTTTAGGTGTACTATTCACAGCAATTTATTGTGAATATCTAATTTACTATGTTGTTGCTTTACAGGTAAATATTCAACACTTTATTTGTTATAGCTTTAATTTGTTGTTTTTAGTTGTGGATATTTTATTCTACAATTATTTTGCATTACAGTGTTCTTGGCCTGTTTTAAAGCAGCCATACAGTGATAAGCAGTTGCTAAAAGCATTTATCTTAGCGGATACACATTTACTGGGTCCACGGAAAGGGCACTGGCTGGACAAATGGAGACGAGAGTGGCAGATGCAGCAAGCATTTCAAGCAATCATGCTTTTACATAAACCAGATGTGGTATTTGTATTAGGTAAAGTTAAATAGCAAATTATTAAAATTAGTAGTTTTAGTTAGTAGGTTAGCAGTTTTTTTAATACTTATCATGATTTTCCGTAAGTCATCACTGTTGTGAGTTATTGGCTAGTTTGGTCCTGCTAATTTAACTTTATAAACTCCTTTCGGTTAAAAAATCCATAAGTACAGAAAGTAGAAAGATTAAGTTTAATGCATCATTAATAGTTATTTACAGCTGTAAGATATTTCATAATGCAATGTAATGTATGTTCTTTATTATTTTATATGTTTTCAGGAGATCTTTTCGATGAAGGCGAGTGGAGTAATGATAAACAATTTATGGATTATGTAGATCGCTTCCACCAATTATTCCCAGTACCTAGTGACACTCTAATGCATGTTGTTGCTGGAAATCATGATATAGGTTTTCATAATCAGTAAAGTATTACTTTAATTAGTAAAATGCTTTAAAATATTTAAAAGCTTTGCATGTTAAACACTGCTAATATACGCAACACTGGAATAATACTTTTTTACTTTGTTCTTTACATTGTATAAGTATGCAAAATTCGTAATTTTTTTGTTTTATTTCTTTTTTTTAGCATAAGAAGGGGTTCAGCTGCAAGATTCTCAAAACTACTGAATTCTTCAACAGTTCAGTTCATAAGTTTGAAAGAAAATCATTTTGTTTTAATTAATTCAATGGCAATGGAAGGCGACTCCTGTAATCTATGCACTAAAGCTAGAAACGACATTGTTAAAGTTGCAGGTAATCTATACTAAAATAAAGGTTGTTTGTTTTTTTGTTTGAACGCTCTAATCACTGGAACAACCAGTCGAATTTAAAAAAGTCTTTTTTTATTTGATAGCCCAATACTTGAGGAAGGCTATAAGCTAACATCACGCTAGGGCCCATAAGAACCGAGAAAAAAGGTAAAAAGCCAGAACAAACGCTAAGCAAAAACGAAATGATAGCGCCGGCAGGTGATGCGATGCGACTGGTTGGGTTGGAGAAACAAGAAATTTCATGCGAACAAAGTCGCGGACACATAATTTTCCAAACTGTAATGTATTTTCTCGCGATCCCGTATTTTATCGAATTTGTCCTATCTTCTTTGTGGCCTTAACCTTGTCTCACTTGCAAGCCTAGGGGCACCAGCTGACTGTTATTTGGGGCCACCGTATGTTCGGCTTTCGGACAAAATGGGATGCCTTAGTCTTGGAGTGGGACAGAACAGTCTAGCAAAAATGTATCTAAAGATGAGTAGAGTTAAATTATGTGTTTTGGTTTTAGGTATATTGAAATGTGCAGAAAATCCCAAGTTTTGTTATGATGGTATCATGAAAGTTAAATATAGTAGACCAATACTAATGCAGGTGCGTTTATTATATAAAATAATGAGACAGAATTCAGTTTACATTCAACTAGAATCCCTGAAGGGTTAAGATGAGGTATACCTATTATAGTACACCCAAATTTCACCAGTTATGTTAAAGTCCCATGTAATAGGGGGCGAGCCTATTGCAATTTACCGGGCGTAGACTTAGAACCCGGGCTAGTACTGAGAAATTGCTGATGGAAAACCCAAGGCCTGGAAATCGAACTAAAGATCTCATGCTCAGCAGTAGCACTTGCGATCACTACACCATCGAGGCTCACGGCACTAAACTAACCAAACGAACTAGAAACATTCTGTATAATTGAGATTACTTTTAATTTCAGCATTTTCCGTTGTTCCGAGTGTCAGACGCGGTGTGTACCGAGCCAGATGCGCCGCCACTACCTAAACGAAATAAGCCCTTTCGCCTTAAAATTGACGCACTATCTCAGCAAGCTACAGAATACCTTGTTTCTAAAATCAAGCCCAAAGTTGTGTTTGGTGGTCACACACATCATGGTTGCTTGCAGCATCATGTCTATGAGAGACCAGAAACATTTGAATTTTATGAACATTCAGTGCCATCTTTCTCATGGAGGAACAGACCCGATCCCAAATATTTGCTGGTAAGTTAAAAATCTGACTGCTTTTTTACACTAGAAAAAATACTAAGCAATTATTAATAACATGTCATCATTTTAGGTGACCTTTACACCAAGCAATTACTCAGTACACAAATGTGAGCTGCCTAAAGAAACTACGATAGCAATAACAGCTGTGCTAATGCTGTTCTTGGTGATATGGTGGACCACACGACGAAGACTTATTGGTAGATGAGGTGCTAAGTAAAACAAAAAGACTTTGTAAAATTAATCTCATGATTATATTTGACAATAAATATTTTTGACAAGATAGAGCACTTTGTACATTGACAACTGGACAATTTCAGTTGAAATCATTACATACAATTACTTCTTTAACAAATTATCACAAATACCTACCTGCTAATGTAAACATATTTCAGCCGTCCACAATAAGTTATAAATACATTATGGAAGCATTATAGAGGTAGATAAACATAGAGATTCTTTCATTAACTTAAAATAACGAATACTGATATTGGTAATGTAATGGGGAGGGTTTTTTTGTAACATACATTGAAACATGAAAAACAATTAATCATTGTAAAAAGTAAGTAGATGAGCAACCTTAACATAAATATGTATATTGTACTTGAAACGTTCATTTAACATTTTTATAAACTATCGCTGGAGTACCTAACACTTACAACTAAAATCAGTCTATGAAACTCTAAAATGAGTTTTGTATTATCAAAGGTACATAGTCTACTGAGCATTATCACCTATCAGTATACATTAGATCATGAACTTTGCTACATACCAAATTTCACTCAACACCAAAGTTACCAAGTAAAGGCACTTTTTGACGAATTAAATATCTAAGGCCGCGTCTAAATTACTCTCACCTAACCCTAGTGCAGTCTACTGCTGAACATATGCCTCTCCTAATTTGCGCTACAAGCTGACTTTAATAAAAAATAGGTGATTCTGAAGTGTAGCATAATATCAGCGATAGTGTAAATAGATACAAACTGTAAATCATAATAATCTTCAATTAATTGGCTTAGTTCTAATAAGACAATACTGGGTTAGTTTAATCAGTTATAAAAATAATAAGTCTATTCACAGATCTATATAGTCCGGAGAAATTATATAGATAGGTACTAATTAAGCTTGGATTGTTAATACTAATACGGCAAACATTTTGAACGTCTTATTTGACAAATAAATCTCACAACTCATTCCTTACTTTTTTTTAAAGTAGCTTTCAAACAGCGCTTGGTAACTGAACAATTAAATTATAATCCTAGCTCAAACACACGAACAAACATACTCAGCACGTGAGCAGGACAAAACCGTCACCGGAGATGCCCTTTCTTAAATTCTATAAGAATATTATTTGTAATACTCTAGGTTGTTGCGTTGCATGCGCTTGCGCGGGTAGATCATGTGAGCGAGAGCGCGCGGGTCTCGCGTGCGGTGCTCGCGGCGGCCGCGGCATCTGCGTCTGCTTCTGATGGTATCCAGTGTTCGCGTGGCGCGCCGACGAACAAATCACTGCATGCAGGTAACGGTCGTACCTACATAGATGTGAATCGCCGCCGCTTGCTAGATCTAGGTATCCGTTGCCAGAGTTATCAGATTTCTTTTTTTGGAATGCATTTGTTGGCTTCTCACTGACAGTGTAAGATCTATTTCGAAGCTTTTGATATTTGCTTGTAACTTCTTCTTCAATAGTAACAGATTCACAGGGCTTCCTGTAAAAAGGAAAAGAGAGTGTTTAGATACATGAAAAGGTAACTGTTATTCAAGTCTTTAAAAACAACCCAATATGACAAATATAAAATCGTAAAAAACTCAAGTAAAAACTACTTTCGTGACTGGCCCAATTCGAGAATATTACTGTACTTATTATATTTATTTTCCGTATACGTATTTGCCTTCAGACCATAACTGTTAATTTAAATATTGAAAAAAATGGGTCATACCTTGAGGCTTGGAAGCTCATATGGTTTTTTTCCATGTTAGCTTGAATTATTTCCAGTAATTCGCGTCTTTGCAAACTTCCGGAACGTTTTTTAGTGTGTTTTCGTTCCCGATGTTCTCTGCGTGGTTGACGGTGGGCTCGTGATTGAAGGTATGTGGTTTGTCTTGGTGAGCTGTGAACTGGTCTTCGGTCGCCTGAACATGAGGACTTGGAAGAGATGTCATCATCAGGTGAAAGCCTCCCTCTTTGCTCGTCCTCGCTGTGATCGATGCAGTCAGGCGGCGGCGCATTAGCAGCGGAGGTATACTCTCTACGTCGACGTCGCCGGGCCTCTCGCCTCTCTCGGTGGCTTCTACTTTTGCTATCTTCTGGCACCACTGTTAACCGCACTTGAATAGTTTTTGACCCATAGTGCGGCACTGTCACTGATTTTCCTATAGATTCGTATATTGTAGACACGATACCGGCTATATCCTGTAAATTAAACATTATGGATAACAAATGTAAGAGTTGAAGATGTTTAATTATTATTTTTCTAGGCACGTATTCAAAAATACTTACGTCCTTGGTCATGCGGCCATGCCCATCGAGGTCATAGAGCGTAAAGGAGAACTGCAGCGGCTGTTGTTTAGAAGGTTCTGGATGCTGCATCTCTACATCACACGTCAGCTCCTAAAAAAAAAAAAAGATCGTTAGCTACTAATCTTAACACGTAAGTATGTCAAACTGTTATTCAAAAAAATACAAAGTAGCCTGACAAGTGACAAGCCACGCCTATTTCCCGGGTTCTCCTCGTCCTTTACTCAGGGCTTAAAGACTGAATAGAACTAGCGCGCCTCTAGGGATGAAAACTGGTAAAATTCAAATATTTTCAGTAAATACCTACCTACGTTTTACCCAGTTGTGGGCCACAATCGGGCAAAACTCAGCTCTTTCGGACGAGGTGCTGGGTGTGGGTGGGATAGCGAGTACGAAAAGCGACGAGATGAATGTAGGCAGGTACCTAAGTACCTACAGTACTAAGTAGGTTATACAAAAATAATATTCAAATGTAAAATGTACATATGTAAGTAATTATAAATTTAAAACTGAAAAAAAAAAAATGTAAAATGGTAGGTACGTATTTACCTTTATCTAGTCTATAAAAATGATTTGTATTTTTTTTTTACTTTCAATTTACACAGACATAAACTCACGCCTTTTTCGCATGGGGTAGGCAGAAACTACAGCACGCAGCCTTAGTACTGTGACAATAAATAACAATAAAATAACCCGTATTTTACGCGCCTTTTCGGTAAAATTACGTAATGTTGAATACCTAACATTTTTAATACCTAAGTCATCGTCACCGAGCGCTGTAAACTGCTTTAGCTTTTATTCAGTGATCTGAAACAGGATATGTCATTTGATAGCTATTTAGTATTCGGAGTAATCAGTGTTCCTTTACAATTTCCTTATTGGGATTACGGTCGAAAGGTTATGTTGTAGTAGATAACCCAGTGGCGCCGGACATAAGCGCGTGGCGGCCGACTAGGCGGGCGTCCTCCTTATCTCCTCACGCTTTTAAAGGAAACCAGCACTGCCTTTAGTGCCTTTAGTTTGCAGCAGAACAAGTCGGGCCGCCCGCCGTAGCCTCTGCGATGAAACGTCTCGCACATTATAGTGTGAATAGGGGACGAGGCGTCTCGTTAGCAATACGACATAATATTGACGACTGCAAAATTGTAGTGGGTTTTCTAAAGGATTAAATATTTTATTGGAGTTGTCCAATGAAATATTTAATCCTGTAGAAATTCATGGCACGAGTGGCGATGGGGACCCATTTCAGAATTGCAACTATTGCATTGCAAGTCTGATACCTACACAACTGTTTTTACAAAAACTATAATATAGCTCAAAAAAAACTGCAAAACAAATCCTAGTGAAGATTTATCACCGGGATTGTCTTTATTTGAGCATTAAAAATAGTGTGTGAAAAATTCATTGCGAAATCTTGTGCGAAAAAAAAGGTTATTAACTGTCGAAGGTCGCCGAAATCTGTTTCTAGTTTGCTATAGGGTTTTTCTAATATTTTGTATAGTTTCGCAGATAAATCTTATTTTCCTGGACTGTAACGACAACGTCGGATTACACCGTTCAACCCAGGACTCCACGCTCAGCAGTCTCGCTAGCGACCACTACTCCAACGAGGCCGTCATGATGTCAACATGATTATGTAGATTGTAAAGACATGAATTTGATTAAATCTTAAGTCACGACTTGCTTGGTTACTAATCGCCACTTTCTAATTCCCATACACGCATGGGTGGCTAGCGCCTGGGTACAACTAAACCATACTAAAATAATATTTCCTACAATCTCTGTTTGTGAGTGATAAACTTCGTGGGAGTTTTTCATTGATCCCCATAAATTCCTGGCGAAAAAAAAATGGGTCGCTAAACTAACGAATTCGTGTAATTTTACGGTGGATGGAACTAGCTTTAAAGTAAGTGGTTAACAGAAAAATATAAGCCGGAGATTACAAAGTAATTAAGATATGGGTAGAAGTTAATCGTCTCTCAAATCTAGGTTCGAGGCATAAGTAATATCACATCGCATTGAAAAAAGCATAAGACTGACTTTATTCGAAGAAGCAATCAATACTACAACGTCCCCACTGTTGGGACACAGGTCTCCTTTTCTTGCAAGGGAGTAGACCATAATACACCACGCAGACCCAATGCAAGTTGCAACCGAATACAAATTTTAATGCCACAGTTTTCGTTGGCTCTTGGACTAAGCGACGATCTCTAAGGTTGCTAATATAGGGCACGGATTCTATGCTCTTTGTTAGCTTCCTATGAAAGGTGTACCTACTTAATCAAGAGCTGCTAATCTGCTAGTGAGTATCTAGGTCGTTTATATTCACTAAATATTTTACTACGTGCTATTGACCGCTATAAATTACGTATTTTACTAACTGAATGTGTGATTTACCTCAAATCGTAATCTAGGTTGTTTATCATCATTGTTCTCCTTCGCCGGGGTGGGTGACGGTGGTGGTTTGTAAGAAGGTTCGTGCGAAGAGCGCGGCGGCGGCGCCGGCGGTGTGGTCGGCCGCAGCAGGGCTCTGGCCTCGCTCGGCAACAGGTCGGGGGGCGCAGAGCACTGGGAAGCGGCTCGACCCACCAGCTCTTCGGTGTCCGTCCGCTCGCTCTCCGTACCAACTGAAAAACGAAAGAGGTCGGTAAGTGCCACTGCATTTTTATATTATTGACGCCCAAATGTAGCTAGAGGTAACCTCATTATGACAGAAAAATGTGTTGGGACTGCTGGGCTGGGTCAGAGTAATGTTTCTGGGGTTTTAATGGGGGGGGGGGGGGGGGTTATATAAAGAATGGCAGCCCGTAGTAATTTTTCACGCCCTTACCTAACATCCTCAAGATAAATATCTAGAATTCGCGATTTGAAATATATCGGAGAGTAAAATTCCAGTCGCCCTTTGCAAATCATTACCTACTGAAATCGGTCTATAAAGCTTGAAAGTTTGAAACTTCACAAATTGAAACCAGTCGTCAACTCCAACCGGAACGCGTTAAGGAACTTCGTTCCAAAAAAAATATGGTCTTTGCAATTTTATTGGGATTGATAATAGTGTAGTGTTTAAAAATCGGATAATCGCAATAAAGCAATGCCGGTGCCATGTAAACTCAAATGCATAATTAATATTTAAAACAAAAAGAAGTCTATAACACATAAAAGGAGAACCCAGTCATCACTCACTAATTAATGGCAAACAAAAAGTATAAAATAATAGGCAGGACCGCGGTACCAATACAAAATTAATGCTCGTTTGTTTGGTGCACTCAACTCGGAAACAGGTATTAAGTAGGTACCTACGAAACCTAAATTTTATTTTATCTTCAATTCGCGTTTCATGCTACTTTAGTTATTGTAATCATTGCCAAGGGAATACAATGGGAGTAACATAAAGACCAGAAAAAAAAGTTGTATACCCAAAAGCTTGTCGGCAAAATTCAAAGTGTGTGATGCGGACCGACCGACGACGCCCGCGCCCGCGCCAAGCGGACGGAGAGATGTAAACGACACAAGGTTACGGGGAGCGTTGAGACATTTCCTGGAAGGCCCGGTGAGTGGGTCGCCCTTTGGATTGGAACGTTTGGGATCCACCGTAGCATCGCACATCTGCCGCTAATGTTATTTCTCTCAAAAGAGTCGGCATTTCTTTTATCCGTCTTACAAAATTTATTTCAGAAGCATTTTTATTTTTGTGTTGTTCTCCCAGTGTTTATCAATAACAATAGTAATTTGGGGCCATGATTGCATTGCTTTTGAAAATGCAAGCTAAAGGGTAATTCTAAAAAAAAAACAAATTTGAATTAAAGTCGTGTCTAGATGAGAAGTAGACTCGGGGACTGGTACATATGTCTCAAATGTCTCTTAAGGACCGATACTAGTTCAGATTGCGAAAATTGCCTTAGCATTAACGGCTGTAGTTCCAACAGTTCTGCAGTTTTCACTTTGAAATTAATATACGATAAAGATGAGGACTACTGCGAGGTGTCATCGGTTGCGAAAACACGATTGCATACAATTTTCTCGATACAAAGAAGTCTCAAAGTTACCTCTAAACCGCAAAATAAAAGGAGAATATTCAATGAAAATTTTCAAATTAGGCCATGAAAATTTGCAAGCTAATCGAACTATGCATAAAGCAGGTGTCATAGGTTCGTTTTTATTTTTTTAATCGTTAAATTTAACGTAAAAAGATGAGATCCGAAATATCCAGCTTTATAACCACTCATACCTTGAACCGCTCTGCCGCCCGGCCCCCGACAGGACCCCGATTCAGTATTTGTCAGTACCGCTTCGGCTATCAGACGGGGAACCCGTGTCACTTTGCTTGCGCTCAAAAGACCCGATTGACAACCTTTTATGTTCTGAAGAAATTATGTAATAAAATAAATTGAAATATAGATGTAAAATTTAAGGTCTCGTATTTTTATTTTTTCCAAATTTTGTAGTTTTCATTCATAAAATAATTTTTGAAATGGTTTAAAATCGTAATCTCATGTCAATGTCAAAACATTGTCAGAAATTTAGGGAGGTAAACGTACCTATTTTAGACAGTTCCCAATGTGTAATGGTGTTTTCAATATATTCAGCAAAACTATTTTTATAAATAATTATATCTATTTATTGATACAGGGTGTAAAAAGACTTATAGCCGTCGTACATCAAACTAAGAAACATTGCACAAAAGATCTGTGACAAAAGTAATTGCTGGAAATCGACTTTAATTTTTGGTGTGAAAATTTGCTGTATGCGCACTACCACAAACAGCAAATTTTGCACCTGCATGTAACTGTACAGGGGTCCTGGAGGTATTTAAAGTTGTGTTATAATATCAAAACTTGTTTTCGTAAAAAATATCGTTTATGCTCACTAGTTCCTTCGCGTAGTTCCTTTGAAGGAACTACTGAGAATTTTTGGATCAGTAGTTCCTTTGCAAAAGCTGAAGGAACTACTGAGACTAGATATTTCCTTTAGCAGTTCCTTTGAAGGAACTACTGAGAACTTTTTGATCAGTAGTCCCTTTGCAAAAGCTGAAGGAACTACTGAGACTAAATAGTTCCTTTGAAGGAAATAAACATATATAATGCTGCCCGCTGCTGCCGCATGCAGGACCGTAGGTTCGGTAGGAAAAGAAAGAGAAGCGCGATGACACAACGGTGGTAATTTATTGCAAATATGAAGCTATTATCTATTTACAAAAACTATTTAATAAAAAATAATCCATCACTGAATGCAGTTTGGCATCAGAAATTTAATGGTATATTTTTAATTATAATTAAAAATAAAATACTTTTACAAACCATTAAAGTAAAAATACTTGCATACGAAATTGTTCCATAGACTCTTACCACACCTCGGACACTCCATACAACGCTCGCAAAATAATTACCTATTACTACTACATAAACAAATGAAAATGCGAAATCTTACAAACAGTTTATGTAAATACGAATTCGGAAAAGCATCACAATATCCAACCATCGTGATTAAGACTCAAATAAAACTTTTAAATCGCATAATTGTGTGTTCGTATCAGCAATACAGCGCTGCGGTTCGCGAGCGCCCTTGCTAAAGAGTCGGCGACGAATACCTCGAAGTGCGGGGTGAGGTGCGGTATCTGATATGAGGTCGAGGAAGGGAGTGTCCTTTCTGTACGTAGTACTATTAAGTATTCTGTGCTCTTACTGATAAGGAGCATGATTGCATTTGCGAAAACAAACGCGGTTGTTGAACTATTTGAGTACCTACGTACTTGTGTGCGTACTTGGAAGCAAATACCTGGTGTAAAAACCCGGTCGCATAAATACGTACCTTCCCTACTCACCCGATCACACGTTTCCGTAACGCGTTCGCCAGTTTACTCCCCAAGTCAAGCGCGCCTAAAGAAGTTTCACTTCAAAAAATTTTTGACAAAAAATACCGACTCCCAAAAATACTACAAAGTGAAAAATAACATTAATTTCGGATGTCGGTGTCTTTGGATTTGTATATTACTTTTTTGCCACCGACTTCCGAAATTAAAGTTATTTTTAGTTAAAAATCTTATATATCCAAAAAATGTATGTAATGTGCCGTCCATAAAACATGGAATAGAAAGTGAAACAACTACCATGGAACAACTAGCATCACAATTTAATGTTAAAAAAATAGAGCCTTGTGGTCTTTTTATTGATAAAGAGTTACCTTTTCTAGGTGCAACTCCGGACGGAGTTGTGCAGGGAGAAGACACAATAGTAGAAATAATGTGTCCAATTTCTGCATTCAGGACTTCGTTGGACGATGCAATAGATTAAAGAAAACGAAAGATGGACTTTCCATAAATTTGAAACATCCTTGGTACATTCAGGTGCAGGGACAACTACACATAACTGGTAGAAAAACATGTATTTTTGGCGTATGATCGGGATGTAAAAATCATATCAAAACTGAAATTATACAGAAAGACGATCATTATTGGGCAAAATTCATGAGACCTACTTAAATTAACAAATTTTTACTCATCCATCATACCTACATGTTGCCAGAGTTATGTGATACCAGACATACACGGAATGTGGAAATTAGGGATTTAAGGGAGTTCACATAAATGTTCTTGCTTTCGCCATTCTCCTCCTCTTGATTCCTTTTTTTTTTAATTTAAATATTTTCATTAAAAACAACTTATTTTAAAATTCGTTCTATTCCAATAAATTAATGTTAAGTTTAATCATTTTATTTCTTGACATCCTTCCAACAATAGTTCAGTTCACCCTAACTGAATCAGTATGTCAGTGCGAGTGGGATAGAATGATACATAGCGCGGGGAAGTGGGGACAAAATCTGAATTTTAGCTGAACTATTACAAGCCCTTAAGAGCCTATACTACCTCAGCTAAAATTCGCTCTTTATCTCCCTCATACGATACTGCTCGCGGACTGAGTGAGAGCGAGACAGAGTGCGGTACTGGGCGGCAGGCAGCACTAATAGTTTAGGTATTTGCTTTTTACAGTGAAAATAATGGTAATTATAAAAAAGTAAATAACATAAGACCTGCTTTAAAGTAAGTTCAGTTAGTATGCAAAGTTTCATGATCTAATTTGAAGTATTTTTTGAATGCCAGCGGTTTATTGTTCGGATTAGAGGTAACTTCGGATTTTTTTTCTATCGAGAAAATTTTATTTAATCGTGTTTTCGTCTAACATATGACTTTGCATTAATCCTCAACTTTACCATAAGTATATTTATTTCAAAATTATTGGTGCAGGATTTTCGACATAACGGAGGATCACGCTAAGCCATTTGAGGTAGTATAGGCTCTTAACGACTGAACTCCATGGGTAACAACATCTACTGGATACGTAATATTGCGGCTAAGCGTAACCACATTCCTGCACAGTGATTTAAGGCGCGTTCTATTTATTCCAACGTTACAACCTGCGTTTCATTGCTAAATTTTCGAGTTAGGTACAGACGCCAGCACATCAACCTACTACAATCTGTCAAATTTCTTTAATAGATTTTCAACTTTATCACTGAAGCATAAGGTTCAAAGTTGATTGGGAAAATGTGACAGTTAGGTGTAGGTTGATGTGCTGGCGTCTGTACCAAAATGTCAAAAATATTAAAACGGCCTTGAAAACTCCCAGTAACAAACCTGTGTTCAATAGCAAAAAGAAATAAAATACAAGCAAGTTACAAACAAAGATTATGTGATTATTACGGTTAGTTTATACGAAATAACTTGTGTCTCTTAAGTTTCCTTTGAAAAACTTAATTCTCATAATTCGCTACTATGTTGGGAGTGTACCTATTTAATTAAAATTCGCTTTGAAGTTTATGAAATGAGCAAAACAGACTACAAACTCGGCAAGTTTCTATTTACGAACTCTACGGCAGCAGGAGATTATTAAAATGAAAGACGTTTTCTTAATGAAGTAGGTAGGTATGCAGTTTATAATATTTTGTTGTAACTAAACAGAACAAGATCAAAGAGCTATTTCTATTTGTTTGCTTTGAAGTTGTGTTAGTTAAGTGGGCGCTCTGTTGCTCACATAATATTAAGGAGCCGGAATTTCTTTATTTATTTACGAAAGACTGATGATGTGTTAATTTATTTCATGCGTGGCTAACATAATCAATTTGAGGATTTGCAATTTTTATTTTTTGGTTATATTGTTGGACATAGAATCTAATAAAGCACACGTTATGAAGATCCATGTTTGTGTCCGTTCGTTACTCCCAGTCAATGTAATGTTGTTAAGTAGTTGTTTTCTAATCTAAACTAATCCATACTAATATTATAAATTCGAAAGTAACTCTGTCTGTATGTTACCTTTTCACGCCTAAACCGCTGAACCGATTTCGATGAAATTTGGTATAGAGATAGTTTGAATTCCGGAAAAGGTGATAGGATAGTTTTTAACCCGATATTCTCACGGAATCGAAACTTACGCGGGTGAAACCGCGGGGCGCAGCTAGTATTATATAAAGAGAAAAGATTTGATTTTTGTTGTATGTTTGTTTGTTACGGTTAGGTTTCACGCTAAAACGGCTACTTAAACGGATTTAGATGCATGGGTAGACCATGCCATGTCCTGAAAAAGAACATAGGCTACTTTTCATCATGTATCGTGGGCTACACAACAGCTAGTAGTAAATAAAATGCAATCATTAAACAAAACCTGTCTACAACGCGAAAAACTGAAAAGTAATTCTTTTAAAGAAACAAGTAACGTGGGTTTGTGTACGTGGGCCGCGGCCGTGTAGCGGAAGACAACTCGTCCTATTATTTGATTTTACTTTTTTTTTCCATTCAATTCATGTTGCCGCGAACGAATCGCCCGGTCGGCGGGTCGTCGCCGTGCCAACGGTGCCCGTGTTTGATCTTGCCGACTGTTGATAACATCGTGCGAGATCGTAAAATCTTATAATAAGCACGATAAAGGTATAACCTTTACATTAGTTATTTCACACAGCGCTGACTAAGATAATTGAATAGACGCGATAAGTTAAAAAACTAATAATAGTAGGTACGTTGTAATAGTTCACTTCTCAATTTTGGTTTATAACTTTGAAAGGCTGCTCTTTACAGGTAGTATGTCAGTAGACCAGTCCTACTTTTTCTACTTGGAAAAAGTTTAAGTAGGTACCTAATTTGATTGCAATTATTTTCGTCAGATTAATAGGATGGTGGAACGATCTCTCTTCTGTTTCATTCCCGCATCTAGGTAAGGTCCGGCCGCGCTAAATTTGCCAACCGGCCAACGGCAACGCGGCCGGACCTTGGGTTCCCAATTTTTACTCTGTTTACAAAAACGAAGCCTATCGAGTAAGTACTTAGATAAGTACCTACCTACGTGACCTGACCTACCTACCTACATACAAGTTGGTGCCTACCTTAGTGGGCAATTTTTTTTTTGTTAATTCTTATTGTAACTTGAACCTAATGTAACGGACACGAGCAAGTAGCTCCCAAATAGATCTCCACAAATGACTTTCATCTAATCGAACTGCAATACCAAAGCAAAATAAAAAAACCACCCAAGAGCGAGTCGGGGTCGCACAAGTTTAGGGTTCCCAACCAAATTACACTGAGTACTAGCCTTGACGCCACCGATCTGTCGTACCTACTAACTGTATTGTACGTAGTAGCTAAATAATACCTGCGCTAGCACCTAAAGAGGTGCTAGCGCAGGTATTATTTAGCTGCTGATACTACTACCTATACATAATTATGTTTATTTGGGGGGACCCAAATATTTTATTTTTTTTGTCTTTATCGGGCGATCTGTATACGCGTCCTGGATACCTGAAGGCCAATTCTCGTAATTTAAAATGTTCAAAATCTAGTCGCAGTCTCATCTCAGCGACAAACAAATGTCAACAAAAACTTGTCAAACTGTAGGGAAATTAGAGGTATTTTTGACAGATTTAGACTGAGATCAGACTGTGAACGTTCTTAAAATTACGAGAAGTGCCCCTCTGATATTATGCCAAAATCAAGTTCCAACAAATAGATCTCAAGCAAAACCTCTGATACATAGACAAAAAGTGACCTTGTAAAGGTTCCGTTTTAACTTTTAAGGGTGGAAGGAACCCTAAAATAAGTTCAAACAATAACTCCACTCAAAAACCAATTGTAAGTAACGAATCGCCAGATGGCGTTGTTTTAAATGTAAACAACATAATTTATAGAACCCTTCTTGCCCTATTTCAACTCGCCCTTGACCGGTTTTTATAATAATATTGTGAAGTTTGCTATAATTCGTATCACACTTATTCAGTGTTCTTTAGTTTGTATTTATTGCGATACCAACATGTTTTCCTGTTTTTTAGAACTTTCTATCCACGACTGTTGCTACATGTAAGACAAGAACATGGTATTTTGTTTTTGATCACACGATCGACAGAGCTGTGTCATGTAGCAACAACAACGTGTTGTTTTGGAGCCTTGCAGGGACAAGTGAATAGTTTTTTATGGTAATAACTTACTGCTAAATTTCTTGTATCCATTTCTAAACTTGTTGCGCCACCACTTGACGAAGTGGTGCGCCATGGGGGCGTCCGCGGCGGGTGCCGGAGCTCTCAACGTTTCGTAGCACGTCATGCGCTGCGCTCACGCACGCATCCCGTACACTTCAAAAGAACCGCAGGTTTAATTTGATATATCACTAACTATAAATCTAATTCACTTGCACTGTAATCGGTCACAACACAGGACGTGTAAGGATTCGTTCGACGTTAGCACGAAGCCTTTGACCCAGTTGTCCGCGTGAATGTTGAGCGAAGAGAGAAATCGAGCGACCGTCCCTCGTGCGTGCCGTAGAGTGACTGACTGATGGATGAAGGGAGTAGGGAGGGAGGGGCGGCGAGGGCGCGGGATAGTGCGACGACGCGGTGTGGCGGGCTGGCCGCTGCTGGCGGCACTGTTGGCGGCTGCTGTCGCGATCGCGAAACAAATACCGACGTTAAATAGTGTACAATACAACCGTATGTGACGACAATCGTCCCGACTCCCAGCTAGGTGTCAGTCACAGACAGTCTGCCGTAAAAGCCTTTGCAAAGTTTTCAATATAGGCAAGCAAGTAGGTAGGTACTAGGAATGTTCTTATAATGGGTTTCTTAATGGATATCTACATACCTCTGTAGATTCTTGTGTTATGGTACGTAAGCATACCTACACTAACAATTTCGAATCCTACTAGTAGGTTATTCAACGTACCTTATCTAAGTAGGTACTTACTTATTACAAATTAATAAGTACTTGTTTAATACATAATTTAATTTT
This sequence comes from Amphipoea lucens, assembly GCA_947508005.1. Lineage (NCBI taxonomy): Eukaryota > Metazoa > Arthropoda > Insecta > Lepidoptera > Noctuidae > Amphipoea > Amphipoea lucens. The sequence continues at coordinate 11,618,441 of OX382356.1, forward strand.
GGCATTGATTAGTAGAGTACTACATAGATACCAGGAAGTTTTGGAACTATGTGGATTATGGATTGACTTGTTTGCACTTGGGAAACTTGTTATGCCAAGATACTTATGTATTACATTTCCCGTGCATCTTTGATACATCTTCGAAAGTCGTGTCACGGAAAAGGTTTTAGTTTATCTACGTTTAAAAAAAAAACGAAAAAAAAACTAGCCAAGTGCAGCGTAAATCCGTTACTATGTAAAGTCCCAAAAGGTGAAAATTCGTCGTAACATCGCGAATTCGCGATTAAATTTTATTTTTTTAAATCGTGTACCCGTAGGGACTTCTCATTAGCTAAAATTCCGAACTTTCATACAAACTTTTCATCTCTTATTTAACACCTTTATACTATGAATTTTCAAAAATCCTGCCTTAGAGCTCATTCACCTTTGAACCGCTACTATGGACCGTAGCTCGTAGGCTTGCCTTTTTATTATGATTTTAATTCTTACAATAATTGAAATAAAGATGAGATCAGCAGTGGGACAGCACAGTATATTTATTCGTGGTTAATATTTTACAAGCAAGTTACAAAAAGTACAATAGAATATAAACAACCCGTAACTAAGCTTATTTAAATCAATGACAGTAATGTGTTACATATGATTATTTCTCGCAGGCCAGTATATACATATAAATATACGACCTCCAATAACAATAACCGATAAGAGATCAAAAATATTGTCAAAATTTATCAAATTTCACACTACTAATGTGATTCAAATTCGAAGTCGTTCTAAAACAGTTTCGAGTTGGTGGTTTTGGCAAGCCAATGGTGCATGCATACAAAGTGTATAAAACTACAAAGAAGTAATTTCTACACTCCCTTTGGCACTGAAAATCTGGAAAGAATTTTGTCCAACAAAATGTTTCCCTTTGAGCTTAGACTTCTCCATAACTATAATAATCTCTAGAAAAACATGGTGGTGTTTTTAAAGCCTATGAGAGGTTTCTAAAATATCGTTTGATCCACTGTAAACGGGCCACCCTGTAAAACTTGATCCCTTGTGAGTTTCCTGCTTCTAGACCCAGCGGTTTAGGTAGTGCGTTGTCTGTTTGTGAGAGAATTTAAGATTTTTATTACTACTAAATACGTTAACGTAACGAATTCCTTTAATTATCGTTCTTGGTGTTAAATGTGACTAGAAAAAATGTTTATGTTTCTAAAAGCTGCGATGTACAATCACGAGCATAAATATCTTTCACTACCTGTACGGCCTGTACGACTCCAGTACGAGGCTTTTGACTAGGTACGTTGTATGTGTATACTAATACATATACGTATTTTATTTATTTGCAATGTGCGTTTTGTTTGTGCAGAATAAACAATTTTTTTTTCTTTCTTCTTTCTTACCTTACACACGCAAGATTTTTTATTGCCGGTTAGGGGTTTGGGGTAATTCAGTAGGTAATTCATTTGAAATAACTGACTCTATTTTATTAAAAAAAACACACTCGCATCTCCTTGCGATTGTACCATTTCTTCTTTTTACATGACTTTGTCCCATTTAACCTGGGAGAGATGCAAAATGTTTTCCTCTTCGGCTCTTCCATTCTTCCCTGTTTACTATAACATTATCATTGACTCCCTTTTAATTCATTATCCTCTCTCACACAATACATCCAAATCATAAGCGGGGTAATTACGTAACACACTATCAGTAGCAATGGGTTTCATTTTCACAGTTCGACAACATTCATTGCGTTACCTATTTACGTTGTTGCGCAGACAAATTGTACGAACATGCATAGCAATGGATTAGCAATATCATTCAAAATTATTCAAATTGAGATTTATAGTGTGTTACGCAATTTGGGTGCAGACCAAACATTCTTTGTTTGATGTCACATGTCCATACCAAGATAAACGGTTTCTTTTCTACTTTTCTGTCTCTTTCAAATACCTGTAATTGTTATACTTAAATCTAAAACTTTATCATTTTCAGTCATTCCACACATCACCGCTTCTTATTTCCGCTGCAATTTTCTTCCGTCTTCTTCGCGGCCGCTTTTCCCAAGGTATCGTGGCAATTGGGTGTGTATTGTGCAACATTTAAACATTGCAGTACTCATTACGATTCACGTGATTCACTTATCAGAAATAAAATAGTTTGAGTCGTATTGGGTAGGTTGCTTTGATGAGTCCAAGTTGACAGATGTTGACGACTTAATTGAGATAGCTTGAATCAAACACATTATGTAAAAATACGTATTTACACCTACTAGAATTACTAGATAAAGGTGCTCGCAACATTATTTTACATGTAGATTGCTAACCTATAACATAATATAGGTAATATGTATAGGTACCTACTTTATGCATAGGTACCTAGATACGCTACGTAAATAGAACAATACATTATACATTCACCTACACTCGGTATTTTGGTGTAGTGTGGTGTGGTTGTGGTTTAAGTTTATAGCAACTTTTACTAAGCGAAGAAAGTGAGCAGCAGGTAAATACCTATAGGGCAGTAATAGAGAGAAAGGTGAACGCGCATCCGCTACGTTGGCAATGGCAGCCTCCATGCGGTCGATGACCCTGAAGTAAGCGATTACTAAAAATATTAAGGTAGGTAGGTAGATAGTAGGTAGGATTTGGTTAGTGGCAAGCCGAGCTTCACTTCAAACGGCTCCGTACTTCCACCTTTAAAAGACGAGTATAAATAAGACATATCTGGTAGTTAATGTAATTTCCATTTATAAAAACAACGTTTTGTTGGGAAGGTTTCATCTAATTATGTTTGATATCATCATCTGCCTAGCCTTTACTCAACTTTGTTGGGGTTCTGCCACAGGTTCTGCTTTCATTTTTAACAGCAATAAAACAGTAGGTAGGTATTGGTCCACGTTTCGAAGGAAAGCACTTATCCGAATAGATGTTGTTGTACTAGACCTCGGGTGGAGGGTGCAGGCCCATGGGGTGCCCGGGCGCCGTGCCGGCCAGGGATGTAGCACGGCCAGAACGTTTCAAATTAGAATTTTACGACCTCTTCGTGTTAGGTTTACTGTCGAAAAGTTATCGTCGACCAAGATGAGGTCGTATTCCAAAACTGACTTACAACAAACAGTGTTTTATGTAAGTTTTATGTCTGTAATAAAGAAAACTTCACGAGAACGTTAAATTGTACCTATTCTCTCGTTCATTAGAAAGTATTTAATGACAATTCTCTTATTTATAAAGTCGCCATATGATATGCACCAACTCCATAATAAGTCACCAAATGTGTTATAGGCACAAATAGGGTTGTAGTCAAACTGAGCACCCCTAAAAGTGACGTAAATGACAAAGTAGGTAGTGCCTACTTTCCTTTACTTGTTTGTTACCATAACATAGGTATTTATCGGATGACGTTACAATAAGATGACCATACACAGCGCCCGGGAGGGTCTCGCGCGCAGGCTCTACGTGGGTGGCGTGTTCCACGAAATAGTGTTGATGGCAATGCCGGACGATTATCAATATCATCAATAAATTGCGGCTTTTATATTTTAATTCTATATACAACGTCCAACAGTTATAATTACAAATAATACTACAATTTAAATGAATTGTAGTACCTATTGTTTGTATTTCCAGTTTTAGGAATCTTTAAAACTATCAATGCTGTCATTCAACACAACGATAATTACGTTGGCGTCGTTAGCAAGGTATGTTCCTTCCTAGTAATCCAGTGCTCGGCAAGATTGTTTATCTGTAAGAAGATCAAATCTTTGTATACGCATATAATAAAAAGATAATCTTACGAAGTGACCTGGAATGTTGATAGTGGCGTTATTTCTGCTATTCAGCCGGCTGGCACGTCGCCAGATGTGGTCGCTCGACTTCTATCGCGTCGTGTGGGCATTGCCCACTCACGTATTTTCATCACACTTCTCCAATGTTCAGCTTTTCTTGTAAAAGCACTTGTTTACTTGATCATACATCAAGTAGGTAGGCGTTGGGCAAGGTACTTACTTGTATAGAACATTTGCTCCATTCAACATTCATTAAACTGATGAGAGTTATCTTGCAGTATATACTTAACTACAATTAACTACAATTAACTAAAATTCCTATCCATACCTATGAGTTTGTTGTTCATTGTTCACATAAAGACAACAAACGGTATGATGCGCACGAGGGCAGCAAAACGTGCGGCGCGGGCACAGATGCAATTTGTAGTAGGTAGACACGGCATGTTCTGTGTTCTGTCGGCTCGGTACTTCAAAGAAAGAAATAATAACATACGATTACGTATCTCCTTTTATCCCCTTATACTTTACGGCGTGAACACTTCTTTTTCTTTACATTCACCTACCTACAACAAAACCTGTTCTCTCGTATGTCGGACGCTTAAAAAGTGATCCCGAATTAATAGCTACCAAGTGTGATTATTATAGATGGTAGGTACCTACGTGTTATAGTTCTCTTTCATTTACATATACAGGGGGTGTCAGTGGCGTGCTATGTTTATAAAGGAGCGATTTTTTAGACGGGGCAGTAAGTAGCTATAGCTACAGGAAATTGTTCTTAGGACTGTCCTGAACTTTTTAAGTTATTGCTAACTGCGTTTAAAGATTTTGGAACAATGGTAATGTACTTAATGATTGTAATGGTAAAGTTAGCTAGAAAACCGCCAACTCTCACGATTAATTCTTTCTGATACGAATCGGTTCAGTTTCGATAAAAAATAAAAGCTTCTTCTAAACCGACTGAGGTTAGAGTAAAGCCTTTGTTTGAATTGATTTTTTTCCTAATTTACTTTTATTATAAATATAATAATATACTGACCGCTATGACCACCTCATAGACGCAATACATCCCTAGTGCTATCTCCGAGGTATGTACTTAACCACAAATAATAAGTTGACTGAAAAAAGAAAGGTTTTTATTTTGCAATTCTGTTTTTTTTTATTAAGTTGGTTGAATAGTAGATCATATTATTTCCGTAAGTAATAATAACTTTTATGCCCGTTTTCGCTTAGTTTTGGTTCAGTTTTCACTGGATTTTCAACGCTCGGCTTAGCGCCGAAAGTTGATAATCCAATCCAACAGCGTGATTTTATTTAGGCATCATTTAGGCCTCGCCTAGAGTTAGCGAAAATGGGCATTAGTCTTTATTTCATTTAAATCGGTCCAGTAAACTCTCCATTAAAAGTTTTTTTGAATTGCAGTTAAGTTTATCTTTCAATCCGGATCCGGAGTTGGTAATGTGGACAGCTTTAAAATAGATTATGGAACTCTTAGGGCGCGAGTCCTACTCGCACTTGTCCGGTTTAAACAAATATGATTTTTCTTACGTTTTTTGCAATTTGCAGATAGTTTCAGGTCAGGTTGTATGTTGAATAAAACAAAAAATTTAAAAGAATTATAATTAATCATTAAAATCATCAATAAATACCTCTAATTTTATACAATCCTATTGGATGATTATTTCATGAAATATAAATCAGTGGGATTTTAATATTATGAGCTTAGAAGGTACTTACAGTGTGACTCTGACCTGCAAATTACAAAAAACGTAAGTTAATATTTAAGTTTCGCGGGCTACCTTAGCGCATCCCCTTTAGGTGCTTATTAATATGCCAATAAACGCATGTCCTTCGTTTCTTTCATACTGAACTTGGGCCAAGTGACCCCTCCAAAATCTTGGGCTGCTTCTGCTTGCGTGCTTGCTTGTGTCTTGTGTGCCTTCTTGAATGCCAGCCTGTTTGCTTATATGCGTGCCTATTGGCATGCCTGCTTGCATGCTTGCTATCACCATCACCCATCCATCACCAGATACTATTGACTGTTGATGGACCCTGGACTCGGTTAAGGATGTTTGGTAGATGGGTATTTTTGAAAACCTTGAAAATATTTGCTTGTTTGTTTGTATGCTTGCTTGCCAGCCTAAATGTTATGCTTGCTAATGCTATAACCATTAAATCTTCAATGGCTAATCCGACTCGGGTAAGTTAATTTGGTTGGTATATCTATTAAACCCTGAAACCATTTGCAGACAAATGGTATTCTTTCTTGCCTGACTGCATTCTTGTTGTGCTTGCTGCGCTTGCTGCGACTATCCAATCTTTCACAGCGGACCCGACTCGGATAGAATTATGTAGGTGGATGTTCGAATCTTGAAACCACTTGCTTTCGTATTGCTTGTTTGCTTGCTTGCACGCTTGCCAATTTACATGCTGGCCTGGCTTTTTCACTTCGGAAATGCTTGTTTTAATGCTTATTCCACGTAAAATTGTCGGGACTTTTGTCACAACTCACAACGGATACGGTCGAGAGAACTCCAAAATCTGGATTCTCTAAAATATCTCTCACATCAATTGATATAACAGTTGCCTATCTATCAATATGGAATTTACAGAACTCTGTCTGTCTTCGACCTTCGACCCGCAAACTCGAAATTGGCTAATTCTTAGGTCTCAGGTCCTTCGTTCTTAGGTCCCTCACTCACTGCGCCTATAGTATAAGCGAACAATATCCTTACATCTACATATATGAATTGAAACGTAGAGCAGACATACACATCCAGCAATTAGAACAGGTTCATTCACAAACGCTTTGCCCCGTTCCCAAAGGGATGTAACAACGTCGGTGATTATCAAAGGGATTTAAATGATATCAATAGCTTTGTGCCACCGAGGGGCTCTTTGTCGGCGCGCTCTTTAGCGGCAACATCACAAGCGAGCGACAACTCTGTCTGCTCGCCGATCCATTACTGGATTTACTGGATACAAAGCGGACATCAAACGCGCCGCCGGCTATTGCGTCACGTGCCATCATCGTTTGGCAACCTCTTGATGTTGCAACTGCAAATATAAAGAGCAAAAGCTGCTGCAGTACAATTTTTTCGTCGAGTCGTTGAAAAAAATAACTCAGTTTAGCTCGGTACTCTATTTACGTAGAAATAATGAATAGAAGAATGAAGCCAGTGGCAGCGGGTAGTTTGCTTGCCTGTAGTCACAGAGTACTTACTTTTATATACATATATGGAACCTGTAGTAATATTGCAAAACTGATTCTTCACGTCTCGCGTCGCGGTTTTAGAACTGCCTTTTTCCCGCATTGAAAATGTGTTTCAGCTTGTAAAATTGTACAATATTATCCATATGATTTGCGAAAGTTGTTGTAATTCTAACACCTATAAACTGTACTCGCACACCATGCTTACTATTTATTTAATCATGAGAAAATGCCACCTAAGCACTGATCCCAAGTTACCCCACTTATTTTACCAGACTGCGCGACATCAAAGACGGATGTTTTTTGAGTATGTACCTATGCAAAGTTATTGAACACACTATTATACCTACATAATCCGCATAAAAAAAAAAAACAAAATTACTGCATTAGGTTTTTTTAAAAGTAGGAACCTACCTACTTAGGTATTTGTAAATGGAGAACTGTGAGCTAAGTGATTAAAAATTATATTATTGACCGCCGAGTGCAGTTCGACTCGCCACCGAGGGTTCCGCTGGTAGGACAATTTTTTCCTGATTACTAAAAATCTGTGCTAGTAAGAAGGATAATTTTATTTTTCCTGTAAGTAATATTTACATAAATATCCATAAATTTTACTTATACTTAGCAGATTTCGGAATCAGGTAGTACCTAGTTATTTTTACAGATTTTTTTGTAAGTCAAATACTAAGAAATCCAAGAATATAAAAATGTTTTCCAACGTGCAAATAAATTTTTTAATCTTGGCATTTGTTACCTAAATGTACAAACAGAGTTTATTTATAAGTATTCCATATCAAGTCGATAGCCTTAGTTTTTCCTGAAATAAGCAGTTTGGACAGAGAGACAGACAGACGAAGTCGCACCATATAGTTTCCTTTTTTATCATTTTGGTACGAAACCCTAAAAGGCAGGGTCTCCGCCGCCGGGCAGCGATACGATACTCATCTTTGTGACTTTGATCTTTCCGCTGCATGGCACGGCGCGCGACTGGGCGAGACGGCCGACCTTCCGCAACATTTCCTCATAAATTATACTTAGATATGCACCTACATCTATAGGTAATTTTATTTAAATAGTGTGTAATTTTAGTCCTTTAAATTTATTGGTTAAAAATACGAATAGATTTTGTTGACATGAATGAATTTGTTACCCTGCCCAAAAAAATAAGAAGATCGAGATTCATATTTGGTCCAAATAACAGCGTAGATGTTCTGCCCGCCTAAAACAAGTTTTACAACAGTGTGTTAGCAGTCCCATCGCCATCGGCCAAATGTGCGTCGCGATAGCATCATCGGCGGCCAGTAGTCTGCGTTTGCGCTATCAAATTGATATTTCATCTCTTTGTCGGCTTCGCGCTCCACCTGAAATAACGGACAAGTTTACAATTTAAAATAAAACAGCGCTTACATTTTTAATGAAATCTCGTATTACATTAGGTACCTTACTTCAAACCTAATTGCTATGATTATCAAAAACTACCTTTTAAAGAAGGGGGTATTGAAATTGTTCAGGGAAAATACGAAATCGCGGAAAGTCGCGGGTGAAGTGCTAGTTAATTCATATTAACCCCCAATAAACCCCCAAGGCCCCAACTACTTTTTTTACTTGTTTAACAATAGATTGCGTACCTACTAAATAATAATGCTGGCAAAATGTATTAAAATTTTATAGATACTTCGGTATTGTTTAAGAATTAATCGATGTATCCTATTTCATAGGTAGACGAATCTAGATAACATTGTGTATGATAGCATGGTAGTCTATTTGTGTTATCTTTATAAAATCATTCTATCGGCGGCGCCAGTTTGTAAACGATTAGGTACTTTGCTACAATAATTTAACAGTAGGTATACTTACTTATGGTAAAGTCAGGATTAAATTCTGCCAGGTAGAATATAAAAGTTTTATACCTTCTATTGTAATGAAATAAAGAATATTTTACGATGTTTCCCTGCGCGTAAAAGTACCACTTCGTCTCATGAAAAAACCAGCGACAAATTGACTATTTCGAGGCGTGGCCGGCGGCGGAGGCGGCGGCAGTCAAAGGCTCGTCGTGATCAAAGGCGCCGCCATCGAACGGCCTCGGCTTTGATCTCGCCGCACGAAGTGCAAATTATGTTATAAAGACAGTGAGTGGCTCGGCCGCCGAGCACTGCACTACTAATTAATTCAACCCGTTGCGTTACGATGGCCGTCGGACACGCCATGCCGCCATGCGCCACGGCGAACGCACCGCCGCGGCGCCGAGCTTTGATTTTATAACTACTTACGTTTTATTTTTTGTTTTGTACAATTTATGCTCCGAGAGGGGATTAGGAGGAACTCGCTTTTGAGTAAGGGGGAAATTAACGGGGTTCACACATGAAAGTCGCGTGTGATGTTGATAGCTGTGTGGTTTTAATTATTTTTAAAGTAATGTTGTACCTAAGTGATGAACGTTTGGTTAGGGTTTTTCTTGCTATCCTACAGGAAAATGGGAAAAACAAAAAATAAGTAAAAACATTTTAACAAAAAAAAAACCGACTTCCAAAAGAAAAAACATTAAGGGAATAATACCTAACTTTAATTTCGAAAGTCGGTGTCTTTGAATCTGTTGTATTTTAGTTTTTGGGTTGGATTTAGTAGATATTGTTTGGCAGGAGTTGGGGGGTAAAAATAGAACTGGTAGGGCTTGCGTCCCCGATTATAACGCTACCACTCTTATTAAAAGGCAATGCATATTTTTCGAGATGTTAATAAAAATTGTGTAAAAAATTAATAAACCTCAAATCAGATAAAAAGGGAAAACGAAACGTTAATATGGGCGATTGACAAACAAATCTGTAGAACAGTATGTCCTGTATAATGTCTGTGGTGTAAAATGTCGTGCAAAATCGTTGAAACAAACGTAAATAAAAACTTTTTTACAAAAAAAAAAAACAACCGACTTAAAAAAAAAACACTACAAAGTGATAAATAACTTTAATTTCGGAAGTCGGTGTCGTTGGTTCCGCATTTTCGTTTTTTTGACACCGACTTCCGATTTTCCGAAATTAAAGTTATTTATCACTTTGTAAGTGTTTTTTTTTAAGTCGTTTGTTTTTTTTTGTAATAAAGTTTTTATTTTTCACTTTTTAGTTGTACCTACCCCACAAAAAAGTAAACGAAAAGATCGTTATTGTAGAAAATGTAGGTAAATTTTTAGATTTTTGTTGATTTTTTGAAAACCGCTTGTCCGATTTCGATAAAATTTTCATGTAACCATTTGGGAAATATACCCTTTCCAACAAAAAAATAATTTTTCAAATCGGTCCAGGCGTCTTCGAGAAATCGGGGAACATACATAAAAAAAAAACCGGCCAAGTGCGAGTCGGACTCGCCCATGAAGGGTTCCGTAGCAGCAAGTAACATAATATAAAAGTTCTTGTAGTTCGTTGTAACTTTGTGAAAAGTAAATTGCGGTTTTCGATTTATGACGTATTAAAAAAAAACTACTTACTAGATCTCGTTCAAACCAATTTTCGGTGGAAGTTTACATGGTAATGTACATTATATATATTTTTTTAATTTTATCATTCTTTTATTTTAGAAGTTAGAGGGGGGGGGGGACACATTTTACCACTTTGGAAGTGTCTCTCGCGCAAACTATTCAGTTCAGAAAAAAATGATATTAGAAACCTCAATATCATTTTTGAAGACCTATCCATAGATACCCCACACGTATAGGTTTGATGAAAAAAAATTTTTGGAGTTTCAGTTGTAAGTATGGGGAACCCCAAAATTTATTGTTTTTTTTCTATTTTTGTGTGAAAATCTTACTGCGGTTCACAGAATACATCTACTTACCAAGTTTCAACAGTATAGTTCTTATAGTTTCGGAAAAAAGTGGCTGTGACATACGGACGGACGACAGACAGACAGACAGACAGACATGACGAATCCATAAGGGTTCCGTTTTTTGCCATTTGGCTACGGAACCCTAAAAAAAAAGATTCCGACGAATTGAGAACCTCCTCCTTTTTTTGAAGTCCGTTAAAAAAAGCTAAGTACACCATTTGCGTCATGTCATGTGTCAGTGTCATTAATTCATTATGACTGTTTTGTTGTTTTATTTGTTTTTATAACAACTATGGTTAAAATAGGTCGAACCTGTCCCAAAACCGAATCGGGGCACCCCGACTCCACGTAGTCTTTTAGCTGCTACCCCTAGAGTGTATATAAAAATACGGAGGCGCGGAAGTAGAGCAGCCCCCGCCCGCTGTAACAAAGCATAGGCAGCCGTGCGAGCCGTAGCGGCTGAGGCTCATCCGAAGCTGAGGTGAGCATGGACGCCTATCCTTTGTTACGTAAGGGCGAAGGGGCTGCACTTCCCGTAGCGCTGCAGACGTTGCAGAAGCAACTTTTGACAACAAGTGTTTTGAGGTTAGGTTACAATAATTCATTTTTCTCAAGAATGGTGCGTTACCTTTTCATGGGAGTGGTACCAAGGGAGAGGGAGGAGGCACTTCCCTCACCTCCCCCACCCCTCCCAACCCATTTCTCCTGCCAAACGATACTATATTTTTACCTTTTTTTGTTAAAAAGTTTTTGTTTTTCGCATTTTAGTGGGTCTGTTTATAATTTATCTAAGTTACAATAGCCTAATGTCAACTTGCTTATTCCCTTTGGGTATCATTTAAGCTATCACCAATTTAATTAGTTTTGTGTTTCTTAAATAATAGGGTTTGTCTTCCAAATAGTAGATCTGTCACCAAAATGTAGTCACCAAACAATGCAAGTGACCTAACCAAACCGAACCTCGGGGTGCCCTTCGCTCGCTCTTGCATCCTATGTCGACGGAGCCCCGCTTCGCGGGGCCCCTATTTCTGTGTAAAGGGTTTAAAGTAACCTAACCAAACCGAACCTCGGGGTGCCCTTCGCTCGTTCTTGCATCCTATGTCGACGGAGCCCCGCTATCTGAGAACGAAAATATTTCGTGGCGACAGATCTATTTATTAGGTGATACAAATATTTCGTGGCGATAGATCTATTTATTAGGTGATACAACTTGATGACAAATATAAATTTTGGTGATAGAAAATATAGTTCCCATTCCCTTTTACAAAATATGTTTTTTTCGTTAATTATTGAGGAGTTCTCCAGGTATTTCACCATCAGCTTCATTTCACCATTCGCATTGTGACGAGCATAAATTACTTAGCAACCATAATAAAGTATTCGAAGCGCAACCCGTGAAATACTTATTATTGAATAGTTCCGGTGGCCATCTGTGGTCTTCATCATCAGTTCCACTTCACCAAATGATGCATTCCGAGAGCAAATGCACGAATTACTATAAAAAATACCCAAATTGCTATAGGTGTGCCTATAATATCTGAAGAGTTCCTTCGATTTAACCAGGAACAAAAAAAATTTTTTTTCAAATCGGTCAAGATTCCTACGAACTGAGAACCTCCTCCTTATTTTGAAGTCGGTTGAAAAGAGTATGATTGGTCCTTACGAACAGTCAAAGCGACAGGGTACCTACACCCGCTGATTAGAAATTTAAGTATGTATTTAAATTTTAGTCAGAAAAAAAAATATGATTCGCGACCAAAGTTATTAGGTACTTTAGGTAGTGCAAGGTTGGCTGTTGAATAAAATAACGCGCATAAGTTAATTATATCTAATACTTTTTGTCTTTCTGCCTAGACTGAGCTTTTTAATACGGAAGGAACACGCGTACAGAATAGCAAGGCCGCAATATTTCGTTTAAAGCAATTTACGACCATTAAACGCTGGTCGTTTGTAAACAATAACCGGTTCAAGGATGGAAGGCTTCCTTTGAGCATTATTTTGCGCGCGCCGCGCCGAGTGCCGATAGGGCGGCATTAGGGCATGCAAAACCGGAAAGTCATCAAAACCGGTTTTGAACATCGTTTTTTTGGGACCAAAACCGAAAACCGGAGCTAGGTCCGGTTTTAGCAAAAAAAATCGAATGTAGTATAATTTAAAAAGAAACACCATTTTTTTAAATACCCACTAAGTCTACAAATAAAACAAATTGTATGATACATTTCTTTTTACCCGACTACGGCAAAGCCAAAGGAGGGTTATGATTTTAACAGGCTATGTATGTATGTGAGTATGTTCATCTGTTCCCTCATAGCTCCTAATCTACTTATCGGAACTCGACATATGAGATATCGTTAGAACCGTCTTAATTGTCCGCTGAACATAGGTTACGTGACGTTGCACAAAACTCGATACGGCGCCCTCTAGTGGACAAAAAGTAATGTGTTAAAAATAAAAATTGAGATAAATACGCCATGTTTGGTATCATTTGAAAGGGCTTCACTTGTACATTTCCAAAATATTGCTCAAATTTAAAGCGACGGCCTCTAGCGGACAAAAGTCATGTGTTAAATTTAACACCAAAATTGTTTAAATAAAAAAAAGTAAAAAAACTAAAACCCGACTACGACAAAAAAAAACGACGCTGAAAAAGTATGAAACAAGATTTTCATACTTCGAACAGAACAAAAAGAAAAACCGTAGTCACACGTTATAGGTACCAACCGAAACACTTTAATAACGTGTGACTACGGTTTTTCTTTTTGTTCTGTTCGAAGTATGAAAATCTTGTTTCATACTTTTACAGCGTCGTTTTTTTTTTTGTCGTAGTCAGGTTTTAGTTTTTTTACTTTTTTTTTAAATCCAAACCATAATAATTGTACAGATAACAATGAACTTATAATAGTATAAAGATTAATTAACTGAGATCAGATTTGATCTCACTTAATAGGTACCAAAGATACCAAAAACTTACTTGTTGTTCATTAACAACAAGTAAGTTTTTGGTATCTTTGGTACCTATTAAGTCTGCTATCAAAAATAATATATTTTAAACATAGAAAACACAATCAGCATCTTCAAATATTAAACACACTGCGGGGTGCGGGGGTAGTGGAGGGAGGCGTGTAAGTGGGTGGATGCAGGCTGTGTTCGGTTCGGATACATTTGATGCCTCAAAATTAATTATTTTTTGAGAGTGTTCGAAAAAAATGTTGACAAAACCGGAGCTGAGCTCCGGTTTTGGCTCTCAAAACCGGTTTTCAAAAATCGTCAAATTTTGGCCGATTTCCGGTTTTGCGCAAAACCGGAAAACCGGTTTTGCATGCCCTAGGCGGCATGCGGCATCTCGAAGTCGGCCAAACGAAACGGGCGAACGAATTGAGTTGAGCTCGTTGTTGAAGACGCGGGCGGGCGTCGCGGGCAGGCGAGCCGGGGCGGCGCGCGATGTGCGGCGCGCGGGACGTGACGCGGCGATCGAGAGCCGCGTGCGTCGACCCGCGCCGAGCTTTGATCTCGCCGCGCCGAACCGAACCGCCGAGCCGCCCGACCACTGCCGCCGACGACGCCGCAAACCTCGGACGATCCCGATCTGTTTCCACCTACCTACCACAATGTTGTGTAGGTAGTTCATCTCGACCTACACGACTACAACTACCTTCTTCTTTTGGTATCGATATCGATGGTACGGTACGCCGCACGTCTGTCAGTAGTAATAAAACCAGTAGGTATAAGCTTGCCTTTCATTCTATTGGAACTCCGTATTCTCCGTACTACCTACGTTAGGCCAGCTCATGGTCAGTGTTATACCACTGACGTGCGGTCTACTGTACAATTTTTATACAACTACATAAGTACCTACTTCGCATTTACATAGGTAAGTACCTACTTATTTTATCATAATTAATGTAGGTAGTTGGGTGAACTTGCGTGGGCAAAGATCCGTCCAAATCAAAAGGTTGTCGATCTGATTTATTTGTTCATCTGTGGACGAACAACACCTTTAATTAGCGTCGGCGCTGATTGAACTTTTAGAACGGTTCTAACAGTAGGTAAGTAGAATTATATGATTAAATGTATGTTGGAAGGTGTATTGTTGTTGATAAACACGGAGAAAGGAATTTAAAAGTTTTTATTCACATATTCAATATTACAAAACAGTGTCAACCTTATGTGATGCTAAAGACAGTTATTCCAGTCGTGGAACACAGGATCTTTGATAGGTCGTGGAGTGATACGATCTCCGCAGTCGGTTGCCATCAGATTACAGAAGTTGTATAAATAAACACGGGACGGGCGACAAGAGATCCAACGTAACAGTTACTCGGAAGCGCTATTTCCGACATTCTACGAATGTGTCCTCTTCAATAACAACTAGTCCGCTCTGCGCTGACAGCCGATAAAACAGAGTCGATTGTTTGAAGCTTTTATTTTTTGTGCAGTAAGAACCTAGGTATAGGTATAGCTACATACAAATTCAAACGCGAAGCATTTATTTCAATTAAACCATTTACTTTTGAATTGTCAAGAAGTCGTCCAGTTAGAAATATGACGATAGATACCGATTGAAAAGCGTAGTAGGTAAGGGACCCATGGAGAAGAACGGGTACCTAAGTAACTCCACGGACACTACACTACTACTACACACAGACATTACACTGGCTGAGCAGCCAAGGGTCAGAAAAATAAACTGCGGACGGTACCCCTTTGGATGTTTCCGATACCTACTGAAAAGCAGATAGTAATAGCACAGTCAGGCAAAAGTTAGCGAGCGCAAAACTCTAAAATGTCAAATAAATCCCTTCGAAGTGAACTAAGTACAGAGTGTACCTACCTACAGACGCCAGCAGTGGTTATACAGGGTGGAAAAAATTTATGGGCCCTGAAGAGAAGATAGATTATTTTACTTAGGAAACATTCCTTTATTTTTAAAAAGAAACAAAACTGCATTCACAGATTTCTCGACAAGCTTACCTAAACCGGGAATCGAACCAGATAAAAATTAAAAATAATTAAACACTCGCTATTTTATTTATTTCACTAGTCGATACAGTCAATGTTAAAGATAAAATTTCTCCAAGAAACATTAGATCATACACTCGCCTGTAGTACAAGATATCCATAAAATCTAATATTTAGTATACCTACAAGGGTTTTAATTTTTAATCAACATTACCTAGACTAGAACTGTTCACTTCCAACAAGTAAAAGACACGTTATAATTTTCTTATAACTCTATCATCCAAAGACATTCTATGAAGTACAAGTTTGCTAATTTATTTCTAAGTACCTGGTGCATCAACTAGCCATAAGAAAATCGTTTAATTGGTAATAATAATTCTATGTACAAAATTTCCTTCTTAGACGAATCGTTCTGACGACGTTTAACTCTGTTTGTGCGGTGCGGAAGTTGCGGAACTGCAATTTTAAAATTCGAACAAACATTTTGGACATTTTTATCGATATTGTTTTGTTTTATTCCAAATAACAAAGGATTGCAATTTAGCTCTACACATAGATATATGAAAGAAGTCTATGGCTCTACAGTATGGTGGTATGGTGCGAGGGCCAAGTAAAAATGTTATTTACAAAAAGTCTTATGAGACTGTAGAAGAGGGGTTGAGGCAGAAAAATTGTTGAGCATACACCACAACACTTTGCAGAAGGCTAGCCTGTACACGAAGAGAATTTCAAAAAGACTAAGTTTTGTGTACGTAAAGACCCGTCTCATTTAGAAATTTAGAATAATTTTATTGATGATAAAATTAAATTTCATGATATTTTTTATTTCTAAGACCAAATGTTTATTAGAGAGATTTTATCCTGAACAATAATCCTATCGATTAGTACCTAAATGAAATAGAGTGTTTATTTTTTTTTAATTTTTAGCTAGTTCGATTCTCAGTTTAGGTAAACTTGTCTAGAAATCTGTGAATGCAGTTTTATAGTCTTTGCACCAGCACATCAAGCTACCCGAAACTGTAAAATTTTCCCAATCAACCTTGAACCTAATGCTTTAGCGATAAAGTTGAAAATCTACTAAAGAAAGACGAATTGTAGTAGCTTGAAATATTGGCGTCTGTACCTAGGTTCAAGTAAAGACCTAGTGTAGTGATTTTAGGAATGTAGTGATGTTTAGATGTTGAAATGTAGTACGGTTACGGTATGTAGGGCTAGTTTAGTTTCACGTGGTTTATTTAATGAGGCGGCACGGCCCGGCCCCGTCGCCGCGCCGCGCCGTGGTCGTTCAGACTCCGGACTACTCCGGACAGCGGACGGCCAGTCGCGCCGCCTTCCATATTCAAATTACAGGTTTGAATTTGTGCTCAGTCGTCTTGCGCGCTGACCGACGTAAGGCCACTTTCTAGGAAATATCTAATATTTTACATCGACTAGGTACAACAAAGCTACAAATTTTTACAAAATATCTACTTTGAATAAAAATGAATCGCCGAAATGTATGTACGCGCATAACTTTCGAACGACTGCACCAAATTGGATAATTCTTTTTTTTTGTTGTGTTCGGTATTGCCAGGACAAGGTTTGTAAGAAAATTTCGGAACTTCGAAAAAAAAAATTGCACCCGTGAGAAGCTGGGGCAGGCCCCTAGCTAGTGTTTTATTAAATGGACCAGCTGTGCCTGCGACTTCGTTCGCGCGCATGGCGGAAAACGTTTTAACTTTTTTGCGCGGAACCCTAATCCTTTTCCTAAATAAAATAATCTATCTGCTAGTGAAAGTCCCGTCAAAATCGGTCCAGCCGTTTCAGAGATTAGCCGGAACAAAGAGACAGACAGACAGACAAAAACTGTAAATAATGTTATTTTGGTATGTGTACCGTGTATACATCCATATGCATTTAGTAAAAAGCGGCTATTTTAATAGTACAAACAGACACTCCAATTTGATTTATTTGTATAGATTTCCGAACACAACGTTTATAACTTGTAAATGAACAATACGAGTACTTATACAGGGTGTTACAGAAAGGGTATATCAATACAAACGGGTTGAAGAGTGTATCTGGTCTAGAATCTCTGTAAAAATTTTCAGCTCAACAGCATTAACTTTGAAAATGCTTACTTAATATATTTTTATTTCGACATCACGGCGCTGCACTGGCGCGCGGCGGCGTGATGTGCGTATACTAGGCGCACAGACACACTACAGATAATAGATAATGACCCGCGTAGTGCGGTGACACGTTTGTTATGATTTCAATTTAATAAACTCGAAATAAAAAAATATTAAGCATTTTCAAAGTTACTGCTTTTGAGCTGAAATTTTGTACAGAGATTCTAGACCAGATACACTCTTCAACCCGTTTGTATTGATATACCCTTTCTGTAACACCCTGTATAAATTTACAAATCTGGACCTGCTGAAACATAAGAACTAGCTGGAAATCGTTTAAGCCCCTGAACGTAACTAGCGTCTTACTGTCTAATCTGAGATGACTACCTACCTATTATTTTTAACAAATTTGCTTGTAAAGTGGCTCTTATTGCAGCGCTTTTAGGTTCACACGCGTGCTTTTTACTTTACATTCCCGCATACTTACTATTAACATTCTAAACAAAATTTTAAGCGCAGCCCGACAAATAAAGCGGTATTTCACTAAAGTTTTCAATGTACAAAGTGTCTAATTTTAGTATCTCGTTGTTTGCGTTATCTGAGCTACCACTAGTGCTACACAGTCGACTTGAGACCAGGATCTCTTTATTTGTTTGGTGTTCTTTCTCATGACAAGAGCACCGCGCTCCTATCGCTCTTTATCTATCAACTTGTTTAAACAACTCCGGAATCATTGGCGTAGCGTAAATAAAGGAAGAGATGTTATCAGATGGTGTAAACTTGAAAGAAATTATTATACTTAGCGAGGCGGATTGTAAATAACGAAAAGAAAACTGATAAATAAGTCGTCATAAGCAGCGCCCCGCGGTTTCACTCGCATAGGTATCGATTCCGTCAGAATATCGGAATAAAAAGTATATAAACTGTGCGCCAAATTTCATCCAAACCGTTCGGTAGTTTTTGCGTGAAGAGGTAACAAACATACTTCACACTCATAAACTTTCGCCTTTATAATATTAAGTATTCTGTGATATTAGTGTGATGTGATTCTTTACGAATATGCACGGTTTTTCTGGAACCGCCTTAAGTTGCATTAGCCGCCTAGCCGGTAAGCTCGTACCAAGTTATCAACTCTTGGATGAAGGTGCTTCCACTCGGTCACTCGGTCTGTTGTGGTTTTGCAGGACATGAATTGACATGACACTGCTAGTTGAGATTGTTTGCTAGATATGCATTTAGGATATACATATGTATATCCTAAATGCATTAGGTACTACCTATAAGAAGGTTAGAAGAGCCCCTGAGGCCTGAATGTAATTAAACTGTGACAGGATTTTTTCAGAATATTTGATAGAAAAACTTTACATTACCGCGTTTAAACTACCACTATAAAAGGTAAGGCTACATAATAAGGTCTATTCAAATTTACGTTTCCAATTGATGTTGTTTCAAGTTAAACAAATATCAACTTTATTTCAGTGGGAATTTTAGAACTAGCATTATTTAAATAGTCTTAACAATGTTTGAAGTTGTAGCGTAAACTGAACTTTGTTGTGTAGGAATTAAAGGTATTAGTTACCTGAATCACCCGCATGGCCTTTACCTATTTCGGTTGTTGCCAAAAACTATCACATAGGTATTTGTTTGCTGCTACTCCCTCTCTATTATTTTTAGTCTTATTATTTTTTAGTAGCAATGGCTTTCATGTTGACAGTTCAACAACATTCATTGCGTTATTTACGTTGTTGAGCAGACAAATTTTTCGACCATATGAAGCAATGGATTAGCAATATCCTTCAAAATGATTCAGATTATGAATGATACCTATTGTGTTACCTACGCAACCACAACCACATACCTACAGGGTGGCACTGTGGCAGGGACATCGACGCGCAAACTGCTACCACAGAACACTTAATAGTACTACCTGCTACCATGAATTCAACACATGATTCTAGCCCCCTAGTGTAGAAATTTTTCGCCGGTTATTAAAAAAAAATTAGCTGTTCTATACATTTTGACCGCGTTGACTGCACTTTTCTATGAAACTATTATTACATCTTGGTACCTAAGCTCCAAGAAAAATAAACATCGGGTCGTGTTCAATAGCTCTGGGATCGGATTGTGCTGCGGAAGTGCGCGATGTCAGTTCAATGAGAATCCGCTCGAGGCATACAGACTGCGCTGCCGCTGGCTCGATATCCGATTCAATTCAATCGAATACGGTACGAGTCGAAAAAAACTTAAACTCTGTTGTGACAAGAGAACGCTGAGAACAGACGAGTTAACATGATCCCGTCGAAAATCGCATCCTGTTCTTAGGTTTTATTAGCGCCGCTGAACGTATTCGCGTCCGGTCGTGTGCGTTATAATAATGATTTCTGTCCAAATATTGATCTTTTTTCGCTTCCGTTTCATTGCATCGACCGGAAAAGGGTGGATTTCTGACGACAACCTCGTAATCTACACTCTTTGAACACCCCTTTATTAAGTTAGTATTGACGAAGTACTGACTGAGCCCACGTTCATCATTATACACCTAACCAATTGTTCTTTTTTCTCCATCAACTCACGAACAAAGAACGCAATGCAATCCGGGGCGCAATACTTTTAACCTGTAAATTTTATTTTATTTATTTTAGTGTTTGGCATGTCTAGAAAGAAATATAGTTTTCTAAGGTAGGTACTTAAAACAAGGCTAGTTAAGACTGTTTTTAACCAATTTAAAAAAAGGAGGAGGTTATCAATTCGGATATTTTTTTTTATGTGTGTTATCTAGGAAAGTAGGAACTCCGTTATTTATAAGCCGATTTGCAAAATTCTTTTTTTTGTCTAAAAGGATATACTTTCAGATCGGTCCCATTGCCATCAGGTCAGGATCTGATGATGGGATCCAAAAGAAATCGAAGGAACTCTTCAAATATTATAGATACGCACACCTGTAGCGATTTGGGTATTTTTTATAGTAAGTACCTAACTTCGTGCATTTGCTCTCGGAAATGGTGCTTACCATTTGGTGAAGTGGAACTGATGATAAAGACCACAGATCAGATGGCCACCGGAACTACTCAATAATAAGTGTTTCTCGGTTTGCGATTCGATTAGGTACCTAATTTAATATGGTTGCTACGCAATTTATGCTCGTCACAATGCGAATGGTGAAATGGAGCTAATGGTGAAATACCAGGAGAACTCAACTCCAGAAATTTTTTTACAAAAGAAAAAGCAACCGACTTCCAAAAAAGAACACTACAAAGTGAAGTAGTAGTAGTGGTAGTAGTTGTAGTGTTTTTTTTTGGAAGTCGGTTGTTGTTTAAGTACTTACTACCTACTTATTTAAATGTGTGCCATGAAACATTTTCTTTACGAGTTTACGACGTTTATAAATCATGGATTTTTATAGAGCCTTTTGTTATTCCTATGAAATCCATAAAACCAAACTTTAAAATGGCTATTAGGGCATAGGGGTCGGATGTCTCGACGATTATGAGAATGAATAATATGGAAACCTATATTAAAATGTCTTCGTCTGTTGGTATAATATTTTATATCTTATTGACATTGATCTATATTTACCTTATTAACATTATGGTTTGGTAAATTAGAGACCACAGCAGCGACCTAAGACAGCGACGCCGACGCATAGAGTGGTGTCATGGACACAGCGACACATGCATGTGATGCATGGCATCGTTGCATAAGTAGGTAACATATTATATTTGTATACAAAATTGCGATAGCTACCGGAATTATTTAATCTGGGATTATGAAAAGGCAAAGAGATTTAATTAATTACAATTTAATGTCTTTGGGAAAAGACTATGATAAAGTATCTAATCCGGGTTTATTTTAAAAAGTAGGTAGGTACCTAATTCTTCTCAAATTAGGCACCAAATATATTTTTTGCCGTTTCTTAGTAATGTGCTCTACCAAATTGCGGAATTTCAGAAACTACTGCGTTCAATACAATAAGGCGATTGTAACAATCGGCGCGTTGTTAATGTTAAATGAAGCGGCCCACGAGGCGAGTCCAATGATAATGGAATTTCTGGGAACAACCCTTGTGTTCGTGGGGTGTGCCGCGGAGAGGGGTGCGTTGCGAGGGAGGTGCCGGCCGGCCTGGCGCGGACCATCCATCACGCCGCGGGGGTGCAATTAGGCGAAGTAGATGTGCTGACACGATCACACGAGCGCCGCGCCGCCGCCGCCCGATGGATACGCATAGTCGCATACCTTACCTACGCCACGCTCATCATGTCATCACTCGACGTTACACCAAATTATTCTGTCTGTGCAAAACTGTACCCAGTTGTTCCTTATAGCCATGCCATAGCCTTTTTTCAGTGTGCCAAACCGTGGATCTTTAGTCATAAAACAAACTAAGTAGGTACGTATAAGGTAGAGATAAGCCATTTTAAAACTGCACGCCCCTCCACTAAAATTTCTATACAAATATTTGAAACTAGCTGCCCCCGCGGTTTCACCCGCATAAGTCTCGATCTCGTGGGATATCGGGATAAAAAGTACCCTATGTCCTTTCCCGAGACAAATTTCATCTAAATCGGTTCAGCGGTTTAGGCGTGAAAAGGTAACATACAGACAGACAGACAGAGTTACTTTCGAATTTATAATATTAGTATGGATGTGTATTGCAACAAGCAATGGAGGGGCGTTCATTTTTAAAATGGTTTATCTCTACATTTCTCTCAACCTTGGCAAACTCATTATGCTGTAGGTTGTTTAACTACCTACAGTGCCAAGAACCTACCTACAAAAAAAACAGGTGTAATTTTTAAAACCCAAAATCTAAAAACGGCTACAAAAAGGAATTACCTAAGCTGTTAATCTCCGAAAACAAAGGTTCTGTTAACTTAAATTTTGTCTAGTCAACTTCGCTCGCATTCCAAACTAGCGGAGTCATAGTATTCTAGTTAAAAGTTTAAAACCCTTCGTTATCGATTACACTAAAATCCTTTAATAGCCTTCCATTAAGCTGGCTCGAAAACGATGTAGTAGTATAGTGGTGGAAGACGTACCTAATGATTATCGGTTCGTTATGTTTAATTCCCATTAAAATTCGACAAAAAGTTAAGTCCATCCAAAAGATAGCGGTCG
Organism: Amphipoea lucens; assembly: GCA_947508005.1. Taxonomy (NCBI): domain Eukaryota; kingdom Metazoa; phylum Arthropoda; class Insecta; order Lepidoptera; family Noctuidae; genus Amphipoea; species Amphipoea lucens. The sequence continues at coordinate 11,641,422 of OX382356.1, forward strand.
TGCGGTGGGGTGCGGGGGGGGGGAGTGAGCGGCATCGGCAGCGCGGTAGCAGCCGCCGATTATCCGCCGATAAGACACAAAAACAACTTTTTGATTTATGAAGAAAGCTCGAGAGGCGGCTACCGGGCGCCGCGCCGCGCGCCAGCCCAGCCCTCGCTGCACCCTAGTGAAGCTGAAGTCACTTTATCGTCTACTGCATCGACTCGTGTACCTATGTATAATATATTATGCTTTTTCGATGTCGATGCTTTCCTGAACTTGATCATTATGGTCTACTCTATCTCTATAGAGTATAGGAGGTCTAGAACTCACTTTTGTCACAAGTCATAAGTAACTTATGTATGACAGAAGTGAGTTTTTGGTTTTACACCGTAGAGGTAGAGTGCGCGCAAGATAAGTCTGCGCGCGACGTTTGACTTCAAGATTATGTCCCTGCCAGCACTTTTAATCACCTTGGGTGTAATGATGGCAATTATATTTACTTTGGAAAACACGAAACACAGCACACTCTCTTGACACCTGAAATAAACGTCCCGCGGCAAACGATTATTTCCGATTTCGGCCGCGCGCAGACTTATTTTGCGCTCTCTAGTAGTAGTTATGTAAGTAAGTACCTATTTCGGATGCAAGTGTGAGTAAGAAAACTAATTTTATTGTCTAATCTAGACGTGCTGCCGTCCCATTATTATAATTCAACACAACGAAAAATAATAGCTAAAGATAAAAATAAATTAGATTGGGTCAATTCTATGTTTAGTTTTTTTTTTTTACATAATTATCTATGAAATACAATGCTATTATTTTATGCAAAGCAACTATCTATTAATTCAAGTACCTAATGAAAAAAGAATGATGAGGCAACATTGGTAATGAGAATTATTTAAATTGAAGTTGTCGACAAGTGAGTCGAACAGCACTAGCCGAGCCGACAAGCTTGTCCGTCCCGCGGCCAGATTTTGAAACAAATGAGTCAGTCGGCGTCGGCGACTCACAAAGGTGCCGCCGCATCTGCCTCGCGACTTGCGCCCAGCCCAGCCCTTTTTAGGGTTCCGTAACCAAATAGAAAAAAACGGAACCCTTATAATTTCGTCATGTCCATCTGTCTGTCAGTTTGCCACACACACGGCCATTTTACTCGGAGTCTATTGGCACTTTATGCATGAAAATTTAAAATAAAGTGTAAGTACTTATGTGTTCTGTGTATCGCTGTATGGTGTAGTAAATTACGAAAAAAAAATTACGTTTGCATGCCATGTGACCGGGGGATGAAAAATATAATTGAATGGAAATAAGCATATTATTGTGTAGGTATTTTTGGATCCCATATCCAAAAAGATTATGATGCGACTTTGCTATTTAAGTCAATAGCATTTCAGATATTATGGGATATTTTCGGATGCAACCGCAGAAATAACATTGTTTTTTTTTTTCGATAAATACTATGAAATACAAACATATAATTTTTGGGACGTGAAAATCAACATTGGTCACGCGAAAATATTCATCCCGTCTACGGAACCCTTAACTGCGCGTGACCGAGACGCACTTGGCCGGTTTTATTAGCTACGCTACTGTTATTATTCCGTGGCTACGCTTTAATTTAACATTCAAGTACATACTTATGTAAAACAGAAATTCCATCAAGAAGTTATTGCAGATTAGATTAACACTGAACTAGGTACCTACATATTGAATAAACTCAAGTGGTTAAATTCCGTTAAAAATAAAATCATAGGTTATTCTCATTTTCACTTCCTGTGCAAATAACATTTACAATATACATAAGTAGTTTTCAAGATACTTGCTCTTACAGTGGCTCATGGTCATTTTGCACGTTTTTTTGCGATACGTGGCTTTTCTAGTAGGTATCTACCCACTTTCTCTAACCTCAGATGGTAATGAAGAGTCTTTAACCGGTCAAGCGGCGCGGTTCGCCGATCGGCGACGAAACAATAGAAAATCAATTGTGTCTCATTAGCGGAGCTTGACAGATAACCCATAAACGAAACTGCATCGATAATAATCAAACAAAATGCGTGAGTTGAAGTTTTTCTAGCTGACTGTAGGTACCATTTTTCTAAAAACTGTGACTGATTTATTTGGGTCTTTAGTACTCGTACCCCCTTCCTGTTGGCAGATTGATCTGATATTTGGTACGCACCTTTAGTTTTGATGACAATACAATTTAATTTAATCAGTAACGTTGTAAATCCAAGATGGCCGCCGCTACAAAATGGCGGATTACATATTTTTCACAACCAACAATATGGGTATCAAATGAAAGGGCTTGACTAGTAGAATACTGTTCACTTCACTATGAAAAATTTCAAATCTAAGATGGCCGCCGGCACAAAATCCAAGATAGGTATCATATTTTTTTTAATATGGGCTTTACAAGTAGAACACAGTGCATGGCAATTCATAGTTTAAATAAAAACTTGAAAATAAAATCTGTCAACTTTTTAAATAGATTTTCAACTTTATCGCTAAAGCATAAGGTTCAAAGTTGATTGGGAAAATTTGACAGCTTCGGGTAGCCTGATGTGCTGCCGTATGTACATTATTTTCATTATAAACAACATTTTTTTACTTCTTTTATTTAGTTCAGTCTCAGATTTTTTGAAGCCACCAACTGCATCAAAAGCTTGAATGTTTGAAAAGTGAGCTTGTTATGAACTTTTTAGTTGCAGACAGGTTCTTGTTATTATTTATTTTTCAACCTTTTAGTGTGTTATATGTTTAGAATCGTCTCCTCAAACTCTTTGTTTTGATACCCCATATGGCCATGGTACAAAAAATCCAGTCAAACACCGCATTCAGTCTTGGTAGGTAATAATCATAATTCATACGTACTTAATTAATTTACTCATCGTGGGTAATTAATTAATCCTGTCAAGGGTAACAAACAGTCTGCAGCTACATTATATGATCAGCACTCTTATTGCGTAAGTACTTAACACAATGTCAATCTCAATCTGAATCACTTTGAAGGATTTTGCTAATCCATTGCTTCAAAAATATGTCTGCTCAACAACGTAAATAACGCAATGAATGTTGTTGAACTGTCAAAATGAAAGCCATTGCTACTGTGTTACGCAATTGGGCTGCCCGCTGATGGAGCTGAGACTGAGATAAAGTAAAGATCTTTTGTGTCCCTAGTTACATAAGTTGGTGTAGCGTTCTTGGATGGCGCCGCGCGGGCGTTCCAATGTTTGCACATTCTATTCTCTCCCGAGGATGTGTGCACAACATCTATCAGCTGGGGTAAGTAGGTACTCGGGACGCCCTCGATGTTGAATATATTTTAAGCTAGGTATATTTATTTGGTTTCCTGCAATGTATGGAGCTATTGCTGGACAGGAGTTGACAGGACGGAATACCACCTGTCTTTCTAAAAAAATGTGCTGTATCTTTGCTATACCCGCTATCTAGGATTTACAACTGTTCCTTGAATCTAGATATTTTCCCAAGTAAATGGAAGTTATCTCGTATTACCCCGATCCACAAAATGGTGATGTTTCGGATATGTCAAATTATCGACCCGTCTCCATTCTTTCAACATTTGGTAAAGTTTTTGAATCGGTCGTAGTGAAAAAAACTTACTGGCATGCAGCAGCTGCATCATAGAGGTCCACTACATCAAATCTTTTATGGGAAAGAGGTACACGCTGTGTACACGGATTTCAGTAAAGCGTTTGATCTTATTGATCACAATTTCTTTTAAATAAGATAATAGACATGGGTATTAATTTCATGGATCATTACAGCGATACTGCGAGTCCCATTTGAAAAATCGGACACAAATAGTAGTTGTTCAAGGTTTTAAATCTCAGACAAACGTTATACCATCAGGATTACCACAGGGCTCGCACATGGCGCCTTTGTTATTCTTAATGTTTATAAATGATTTGGCAAGTAAAATACAATACAAATTTAATATGCAGGTACGCTGATGACCTAAAAGTGTACCAAAAAGTAAACTGTGCTGAAGACTCAGTAAAATTGCAAACTGAAATCGATAAAGTGTCCAGATGATGTATGGAAAACCACATGATTTTAAATGTTAATAAATGTTAGCATAATTATTAACATTTACAAGAAAAATACTCCCCACTAACGCAATTTACTCAATTGACGGTGTGCCCCTGGAAGAGGCACACTGTCAATTTGAGGCTTAGGCATCTTCTGGGCACGCTCGTTTCATCATAGACCTCGTCCATCGTTTTCCATCAAGCGTGATTGAGGTCAAGAGCGGGCCCATACAGCAATAAAAAATAGGAGTCTGTGTCTTGGATTCGTGACTTAATAGGCGTAATTATGGATAGCCATCAGCTCAAGTTTAGACACCATATAGATAACATAGCTTAGAAAGCTTCGTCGCGTCTGTCGGGTTTTGTAGCGGGACATCTCAAGGAATTTAGCGACCCAAAAGTCACAATATCAGTTTTTAACTGCATCGTTCAGTGTGTTGAAGTATGAAAGTCAAGTATGGAATCCCACCTTAAGTTATGACGTCTACTCCAGTAAAATAGAGCGAGTTCAAAAACGCTTTATGTACCAACTAACTTATTTTTTTTTTTTGTTTAGCCTATACTGTCCCACTGCTGGGCAAAGGCCTCCCCCAAATCCTTCCAGGAACTCCTTTCCCGCGCCACCTCAAACCAGCCCTCGCGGTACACGTCCAGGTCATTTCGCCACCGCTTTCTGGGCCGACCTCGGCGGCGCCGTCCATCTTCAAGCACCCATTGTGTGTTAGAATATTTCAGTATGACCACTTTATGCTCTAGCCGCAGACTTAGGTACTTGTTTGAGCTAATTAACGCCTACGTATCTACGTTAAAACTTTCACAATCTTGTGAACGTTTGCTGGTGAGAATTCAACTTGCTGTTCCACACCAGAGCAGCCGTTTATGCAATAGGCGCACATTTGCGATGCCTCAATACAGAACAAATATAAAACAGCATGCTCTATTTTATATAATGTTTTGTGTGAATGGTGTGAGGCAGCATTTTCATATTTTCTCCGGGATCTTAGCATCAGCTAAAATTAAAATTAAGTTGAGCATGTGCAGCCATTCGATCGACTAATAATAATTACTTTTAAGTTTATTTATAATTTATTTCTACCTCATACATTGTGCATTTTGTGTTTAGGTACTATTTTAGGGCATGCAGTGTTGTTTTTTAGGATTACGGAATCCTCGATGTATATGTAGTAAGCTACAGGTGAACCCACAACAACTATACTTAGCTCGTATTCAGAAGGGAAAAATTATTGATGAACTTGTATGCAGTTGTTATAGTTTTATGTACTTTTAAGTTAGATAAGAGTAGTTACTAGTTAGTTTAGTGATTACGACTGAAGGACATGTATCCATGGTCATGAATAAAGATTTAAAAAAAAAAGTATGACAACTGACTGACAGGCAGGTGCCAGAAGCACGGAATCGGAAACCGCGGCGTGTTTTTAATTTGAAGGTTAAATTTACATAAAATGGGAAAAGTTAGGAAACCCAAGGCATCTAGAGCAAGGAGAAGCCTGGTGGCAGATGTTAGTGATGAAGAGGAGCAACTCCCAGTTGACAGCAAGGAAAATGCTATTCAAACAATATTGGATCAGTTACAGGTGAACAAAGTATTCTACTTGTTTCGTGTCCGTACTTCTAATATTTAAAACACGGATACTACCAACATTTAGTAGTAAATTAGTCGATTTTGTAGGCCCAATCCTGGAATTTGTAGTGAAACCTTAAGAAAGTTACAGGATGTTTAAGGTGGCCTTTGAATTGAAGAGCTCGTCTGAATTCCACCTTAGAACAAAAATTTCCATTTTTTTGAAAACTTGGTATGTTATAGTAGTGTACATATATACATAATTTGTACTTACATAAAAAATTTGGTTTTGTACGGCTGAATTTGAGATAGCTACAATGCTTTGATTTGTCTTAAAAATACAATCAGCTAATTAAAACACATTTTTAGTATCTATTCAGCCCGAAGTTATTGAGTCTCCTAATACCATTTTCCTGAAGCTACAATGGTTAAGGTAGGTACCGTCAGCTTCTAAAAGATGTATACAAAAATCACTTGTAATTACCCCACTCAAATTCGTATAACACTACTTGCTATGTAAATATCAGTGACAGGAAGTTATTATAAAAAATTAAAAATCATAATTATGTAAAGACGATGCACTTACTAGAGAATCAAATTATTATGCTATAAGTCGGAATAAGGTATAATAGCAGTAACAGATAAATTAATTATGATGGTTTTACATGGTGCACTTATAAGACAATTGAAATTATTTTAACAAACAATGACTTTGTGTGAGTTAAAGTAGTGCCGAAGATTATAAAGTTATTCTTTTATTTTAGGGTGCTGATGTGGAAGAAAAATACTGTGGTCTGCAAACTTTTGCCATGATGATAGAAAATCCAGAGAATGTACCTCAGCTTATAAGTCGAGGATTGGTGAAGGTGGCAGCTCCATTGTTGCTTGACCAAGCCAGCTCAGTAAGGAATGCGGCAGCTGGCACCCTCCGGAATTTATCTGCAGTTGACCTGGGCACCTGTGATGATATGATGGAACAGGACATCATGACTCCTGTCACATGTTTTTTCCATGAGGTTTGTTGTCAATCAATTAAATATAAATATAAATATGCTTCACTTATATGATTGTATCTAGCAAGAATCTAGATGATTAAAATGTATAGCGGTGTCACGGCTTGCATACAAATCTTGTGTCACCACCATAATTTTATAACAGTTTCTTTTGCCCATTATGCTTATCACTACAGCCAGAAATGACAAGCTGTCTGAAATCCAGATAGTTTCATGGCATATTAAAAGTAGAGGATTGCAAAAATAACAGGCCGGAAATTGTTTTTTTCTTTAATAATTTATGTATTATGCAAAGAAAACAGTAATACTAAAGAACCAAAAAACCCGATTACATAAAAAGATGAGAACAAGTTTATGTAGAAAGTAAATAAATGTAGCTCTTGAATCATAAGTGATCATAACCACACAGTCAAAAGTTTTTTATTACTTAAATATGATCCCGTATTATTTATTGCACTTAACAAAAGTATAGCTGGTAAAGATCAAATGCTGCCAAAAAACAATGTGTTTCAATTTTATGTAATTTATTTTAAAAGAGTTGGCAGTTTTCCTTGGATTTTACAAAAATACTGTCCCCTTATATTAAGTATTTGATCCTTGTCAGCAACACTATCGCTCAGTGTATAAACACAGAGTGCTGATAATACGTGTTGATTCCTGGCACAGAGAAGCCTTTTTTTTTAATACCACTTTGCTCTGCTACCCATCGTTTCGGATTATGCTCTGAAGTTCCGTCTTGAAAATCACCCTGTATAAACTAAATTGACTCTGCTCTTAGGGCTTTTTATGCTAAAACAAAATAAAAATTCGTTTTTCCAGCGTGCTGAAAGTTGGGTGCCTGATACAAGTTCCAAAACAAAGGATGAGGATATTGATACATTCATTCAAATTGTTAATTTACTTTTGAATCTTTGTGAGAGTTCAGGTAGGTAAAATGTTAATTAGGTACAGCTTAAGTCATAATATTTTCAAGCATTACTTGAATATTTTGATTTTTTCCAGATATGGCTGTCAAATACTTGGGACAGTCTAGAATATTAGACATATTTCCTCGTTATTTAGATCTTGGGACTTTCAGTAGTGACATTGTAACAGCAGTTTTACAATGTATGTGTGTTGTTGTGGAAGACAATCCTACAGCAATGGCTAAAATAAAGTCAAATGCAGAAAAGCAATTACAAGCATTGTTGGGACTGGAGGGAGGAGATCCCACAGTACTATTGTTGAAAACCCTATCAGCAGGAGTGATAATCAATACATGTGGTGGTAATATAGCAACATTGCCAACTGATGTATTCAACAGCATTATGTCTATATTAGCTAATACACTGTCAGTAGATCACAGACTGATCTGTAGTCAGTTATCAAGTAATGTGCCCTTAAGTGATGGATCAGGAAAAGTGGAGGCACCCAAAGGCAAAGAAGCACAACAATTGGAAAGCCAGATGCAATCTGTGTCACAAATGCTTATTGCCCAACACAGTTCTGTTGAAATTATTGCTAATATTTGTTCTAGTGAAGGTAACAAGTGTATTCTATTTTCATTGTTGTACAATTATCCTGTATCGAGTTCAATTTTAGTAAGGTGTTTTTTTGTAATGATCTTGTAGATAGTGACGAACTGGAAGGTAATGACTCATCAGAGAGTGATGATGCAGATGAAGAACTTTTTGAAAATGGTAGCGGGACCATTCTTGCAGAAGACAAGCTGCCCCCTGGAGTGATGGAAGCTTTTATATCTCTGGAAATATTTGACAAAGTTTGGGCTAGAACCCAATTACCCGCTGAGAATGTTATGTTAATATTAAAAGAATATGAAGCATCACAAATTATTTACAAGCGGTGGGTTTGCTAAATTGATTTTTTATCTACCCGTCCCAATCCAATAAGATGTTGAAAGTCTAAACTATATCCAATCTTTTCAGGATTCTCAGCTTGCAAACCCGAGCACTACTATGCATAAATAACTTAATATCAACACTTCCTATTGAAAATCTTGGTGGTGTCAATGGCCTCTATAAAATCTGGGTAGATACAGGAAAACTCGTTTTTAAACAAGGCTTAGAAAATTTTAATATATCGGAAGCTGCAACAGCAGTCATGAGAGCTGCTTTAGACAAGATTAAGTTTAAAGAAAATCACAATGGTAATGACTGTAATTTGTTTAGTGACTTGGCTTTATCAGATATTGAGGTAAGTCAAACAACTTTTCTCACGTTTTTTGCAATATGCAGCTCAGTATCAGGTTCACTGGTAACAAAATATTATATGCATCTGTGAAAAATACATTTTCACCGAAGAATCATTAAAACCATCAATACTACTCTTGCCTGTTCATAGTCATTCAATCAATATTTGATTTAGTTCCCAATTCCAACTGTTCTGTAGTAGCCTGGAGTTTGGATTTGTGCCCGGTTGACGGAAATAGGCTCGCCCACTTTAACATGAGTCTTAAACTAAACTTGCGGAATCTTGGTGTAGTATAGGTTACCTCTGCCTAACCCTTCGGGTAAAACAGGCGTGATGTTATGTTATACTGTTGTTAACACTCCTGAGTCCTGAGTAAGTTGAAATTACAAAATGTTGAATGTTGTTGGTACTTCTATTTTCTCTAGTTTGTTCAAATTAGTCGTTATTTTTATTAGCATAATCTTTTGTTTTGAGCTAGATATAAAAAAATTTACCTTATCCATTTTAAAACATCCTAAAGCATTTGACACACCTTTGGTGTTCTTCATAATTTAAAAATACATACTTATGCCTTAGAAATAAAAAATAATACAAGCCACAGGCCACTTAAAAATAATCAACTGTCCAATCTATACGCAAAATACTAACCCCCTTATTCATAAAACTTATCAAACCTATTTTAGTTAAAATGGGGTTTGTCTCTTTCTTACACACAGAAATGTCAACGTGACAGATAAAGACAAACGTTCTATAAACCTATTTTAGCTAAAATAGAGATAAAATAGGATTATGAATAAGGGGGTAAGTGGATATTATTTTTTTGAAAGAGTCACCACATCACGTCTGGGTTTCCCGAGGGGTGTATTTTAGGTCCTACATGTCCTACATTTTTTTTTTACGAAAATGAAAAATGGATGGATTATAATACAATTAAATTAATAAATAAAATAAAAGATAATAATATGAAGATATAATAATAATAATAAGTAGATATTTCGCATTTATTAAAATGTGAAGCCAATCATAACATAATTATTTTGGTACTAATCTAAAATAACGAATTTATTATCAAACTTACCTTTGTAATACGTTATTATTTTATAATATGTAACATAATTTGTTGCAGATAATGCTCACTGGAGTTCGGGAATGTCAAATCCCTGAGATAAGATCAAACTTAATCCGAATGGTTGGCATCCTAGCTTCATTATTGGTTAATAACTTGAATGACGTCACGTCCAATGTTATATGCACCATCACTGACTTTATTATAGAACAGGCACATAAGGAGAACGAAGTATGGGTTGTAGCTGAAGCAATAGACACACTCGTAGATTTATATTCCGAAGATGAAACAGATTTCTTGGCTGCTAAAGTGAAACTGGCCGATAAGTTGGCCGTTCTAGCGCCAATACTGCGAAATAAAGTAAGTTTGGAGTCGTAGACATTTAGAAAATGATTTTGATAGTATTCCTCGTTTTTAACATTATCTGTATTTCAGGCAAGGCAGCAAAAAAAGCTTCCGAAGGAATACAAGGCACTCGTCAGTACTGCATCATCAAATTTACCGAGATTTATAAAGTATATGAAGGATAAAGTAAGTAGGTTATAAGAGTAAGCTTTGTTTGTTGTAAGAGTAAAAATAATGTTGATCATCCATGAGAGTTTTAGTATATCTACTAATACATATTTTACTGAATATTATTGGTGTTTTAATCACACTCCTTTACACAATAGTGAGATTGAGATTAATGAAACTACACAATACCATTAGAATAATAATTTATTAAACAACAATGACTGAACTAACAAATAACTAATCCCAATGTGAACATTTGTATAAATAATTAGGAATCTTGCACACAAGAACATAGTGCACTATGTCACCACTTACTGTCGCAGTATGTTTGTGTCAATAACATACCATTGGCAGACTACTCGCGTGGTGATGTTTATGTGTTACTACCAAAGCATACATTCAATATACCTAATAAAATATTTATCACAAATAAATTATCCTACGCCGCTAAATATTTAGAATATTTTATGGCAAAACAATGTTCTTCTTTAAGCTATTATTTACGTATTATTTTCTCTTGTATCATATTATGCTATGTAACGAAGGTACAAATATTTTAGTTAAGCTGAGTTAAGCATGTGTTATTATGATACTTTATAATCACATATTGCAATCCCCTTTATAAATGTTTGAGATCCGATTACATCTAAACCACGATCGTTATTATCTAAAAATCACATGTTACAACACATTTATACTAACATATTTACTAGTTACTAGTGTACACTCGCTGGATTGCTCTTGTTTTAGTCACAACTTAAATACATATAATAATTTTTATGATTTTCATTGCTGAAAACATTGCTTAGCGTCTAGAGCCTAGTCACTTAACATCCTTCGAGACACGCTAGGCGACTAAGCAAAAGCACCAAGCGCGCACTGTGGACGGTTGCGAAAATTCTAGAGCGCTTGTTTCACTTCGCTGCTCGCTAGGCTCTAGGCAATAAGCAAGACACCTGTCAGTGCGTACGTGGCCTTAAGACTTCTTTCGGTTTACAGCTATAGTCCGCGCAGAATTAGTTGGCCGCGCCTTAGGTATGTGAGCGGTGGGATGGAGGGGCGGGGGCGCATTACTCAGTACGTGGGTTGCGAACCGCCGCCTCACCTCTGTCCCCACAGCGGCCAACTAGTTCCACGCGGATTATAATAAGTTGTTTTTTCATTTGCATAATATAATAACTTTTGATATGATATGTGTAAATACAACTCAACTTTTTTATTTTCCTATAGCGATCCGCGTACATGTGAGAATGCAGAATATATTAATTTTATTATTTAAATGATTGTGGGATCCACATTAAACAGCCATAATTAAGTTGGAAGGGTTAACATTCAAGGAGTACTTGAGCCTCCACCATAGTGACTCCTCCTAGGCTTTGGTATTGGATTTGGTGACGATGCACCATTCTTATCAAACCTTCTCTTGATCTCTGACACTGACAGCCTTGCATCTACGCTTGGAATATCGTCTTCGTTCAAGGCGGAATTTAGCTTATTTATTTCTCTTTCGAGCTCTCTAGTAGCCCTGTCTATTTCTAGAAATTCCTTTTCTGTACTTGAAATCGTTTCAATACTCTTTTTTGTTTGCGGGTCGTCGTAAAGTTTGCATACAACTTTCTTGGGCCCGTCATTTCCGTTAGTGTCCATGTGCATTGTGCTCTCATTTAAGTTTATGTCGTATGTTGTATACGTCGTGTCTAAGGCATTAGTAAGGCTCTTGCTTCTTTTATTCGACAATGACTGGAAGTCCTCTAAATTACCTCGTCGTAATCGTATGTCATCTTCATTAACGCTGGAATTGCGTCTGTATGTTACAATGTCTACTTTATGGAATGCCGATGAGTTCAGGATATCCTCTTCTGATGAACTATTTCTTAGCGTAACTTCGTTGTCATTAGATTCAGTGATGTCTGTATCTATTTGTTCGTTGTTTGGTTTTTCTTCTCTGACAACCGAGACGTCAACTACTTCATTATTACTAACGGTATTAGGATTAGTTAGTTTAACTTCTATGGCGTCCGTATTCTTGTGTTTTTCATCTTCATCTTCAACTATTTTTAACTCAATATTCAAGTTCATATCTTCTAATTCTAAATCGCCCGCAGTTTTGTTCAATATTTTTTCTTCGCTCTCACTTATTTGTATTTCTGAAGAGACAACGGACACCTGAAAAAGAAATGTTACGGTAAAGTAGTGTTAGGTACAGAAACGCTCCGAAAATGAACTCCGAAAACAATTATGCCTATAAAACGATATCTTAGCTTGCAGGCGCGGTCGCAGCCCAAGATTTTGGGGGGGGTCATCATGGGTGTATTAGAACGATAAATCGTGCAGGGTAGGGAGAGCGAGCGAAGCGAGCTCGAAAATTTTTACAATCCGCCTCTGTTTGATTAGGTTTTGTTTTATATTTTCAAGTAGAAATAGGAGTTACATTATCGACGTATGCAGGCAAGCTCAAGCAGCTATCAGAATCCAAAATTCAAGAGCTCGCTTCGCTCGCTCTTGCATTTTGCATTTTTTTCGGATAGGTTCGATTTTCTTTCGATCATTCCAAAAGGACTAGGAATTATTTGCTTTGTCGACTTTTGAAGAAAAGCTCAAGAACCAATGTAAATTGCAAGAACAGGAGTAACGAGCCTGAAAATTTTAGCGCCGCACCTTGAATAGTCTCTGTATTCTTTTACCCATCACATAAAAAGAGAACTTACTTTATCGAATTATGACGAAAAGCTTAAAACTCGTTTTACAGCAGTTTAGGTTTTGGAATCTGGCCTTTCAACCTTACGTACGAGCGGGGCGCCCAATAACCCGAGTTTGCTTCGCTCGCTCTTGAATCCCAGATTCTATATTTTTATAACCCAGGCTTTTTAAAGGAAAATATTTTTAGACGCGTTAAAAAACCCATTGTCATTTAAGTAATAGTTTTAACTTTTTTTACTTCAGTCGACAGTCCCTATGTATGATGTTCTTAATGTTTTTGAATATGCTAATCGGGGTTCTCGTGTCTCAAGTACAGTTTTAAGTTAGTAAAGCAAGTAGGTAAATCATTCAGACTCTCGACAGCTTGAATGATTTTGGGGGCGGGGGGGTCATGACCCCCACGACCCCCCCCCTCGGACCGCGCATGTTAGCTTGGCATAACTCTATGTAAGTATTAAAGTTTAATCAAAGACATATTTGCCAAATATGTACTTTATCAAAATAAGCTGCAGATAATTTATTTTAACGTAGACGTTCGTCAGGGTCACCCTTATGTTAGCAGCGTGTAAATAGAGTACATACAACATACAGCAGTGTTAGATGATGATACTGAATGCCTATTGTCCCCATGTTATTTTTGGTTTCCCTAAAGCCTGTTATTGTTCTGTTAAACAGTGTGCATTCGCGGTGTCGATCGATAGCTTTCAGTGCAAGTGGAGTCTTCCTTAGATAATGTTATGAATTCACCATAAAATGATTAGAAAGTACGTGACACCTTTGAAGTATTCGCCAATTATCTGTTTGTAGGTCTACTGCTCTTGTGCTGACTGGCAGGGCGTCTCCTAATTTTGACAAAACCAAAATAATATTTGACTTAACATTAAACCAATCTAAGGATTTATACTACTGAATATTTATTTTTTAAGACGTTGACGCTGGAAAAAGAACTCTTAATTTGCTACTAAGTCTTCCTTTGGCTTTAGTCCTTTTTAGATTGAGTCAGACACATCCAAATATCGAACATATCCGGCTTTAAAGTATGATAATTAGATCTTACTATAGTATCGGCAGTTTCAGGGGTGGTGTAGACTGGCCCTGGCGGTAGAGGTGCGCGCTTTTTCTTACGTCTCGAGGCACGCACGGGCGGCACAGGGCCATCCTCTTCGAAGGGGTTCGTACTCTCCACGCTCAGCCGAGACCCCGACAATTCGCTACGGGCCAGGCGAGGGGTTGCACTGGAAACGTTTAATATTTTCTCTAAATACTATTTGATGATTAGTTTTTATAAAATCATTACTATACAGCCTGACTCTTGAAAAAGAATTCCTCTTTCCTTAGTGATAATGCATTTTGTATAGAACAGCATATTACTTAATTTGTTTTGGTAAGCCGGTATAGAATGAGGAAACTGCGATGACGTAATTATTATGCACACTCTAGAGAACAATATTAAGGCGAATGGGTAGTTGTAGCCCGCGAAATTCAATTTTTCTTACGTTTTTTGCAATTTTCAGGTCAGTGTCAGGTTGTATCTTGATCAAAATATGATTCGCGACAATAACAGGTACGTATTTACAGAATTATAATAATTAGAATCATTAATACATCTTTCTAAGTTAGATTTCTACCGTTAAGAACAAATCTCGTATGGAAAAGTGTTGGTGGTAGAAATCTAACTTAAACAGATGTATTAATGATTCTGATGATTATAATTCTGTGAATACGTACCTGTTATAGTCGCGAATCAAATTTTCATCAAGATACAACCTGACACTGACCTGAAAATTGCAAAAAACGTAAGAAAAATTGAATTTCGCGGGCTACAACTACCCATTCACCTTAAGTCGAGGATCGTTAAGTATAAGGAAAACAAGATAAGATTTTCCTTGACCACTTTGAAAACCCTATAAGCATCTGTAAGATGCGGTTAAAGCCACAGACAGAACTAATTCAGTTAATTCAAGACAGATTAAACTACTGTGATCTCTCATCTCAGCATAAAGTGTTACTTTATTGCCAAGTTGTATCTACTCAGATAGACAACAAAAAAAAAATACAGTTTAAAGACCTCACCTTAGTGATTGGACCTCATGGTGGCTGGTGCTGCGTAGTCGCTCTTGGAACCGGGACCGAGGCAGCGGAGTGATGGAGCCACCATATACGTAGCGGTCGCCCCTCTCAGGAGACGCTACCGTACTGCGCGCCCCTGTAGGCGACGTCGAATCTGAAAATAATATCGATTTAAATTAGGTTAAGTATTTTTATTTAAAAAAATTAAAAATATATTAATAAGTAGGTAAGTTTTTGAAACACTGGACTATAAATATAACACTCAAAATTAGATCATTAAACACAACTCTTATCAATGGACCGGTTAGGCCACGTCCCAACCAAAGCGACCAACGCGCGAGCACGAGACAGTCGTGTTCATTTTGAATGGCAAAGCCGAACGCGTAGTTGCGCCGACAGGGAGCACCCTCGAACGCGCTGATTGAGTATTCGCGCGACCGATCGCTTTGGTTAGGACGCGGGGGTTACACTGTTATGAATACGTCAACGATTGGTACTCTTACATTGCAGCGCTCTTCGGTAAATAATAGGTGAGGTGTCTCCATTCAATTGGGTGTTGCTAGATTTTTCCGAAGACGTCCCCTTCTTCCCTTTCTTCATAAAAGACCGTAGGGCCCTGGAAACAGAAATTGGAATTAAGACCAAGGGATGAAAAAATTGTATTGATGATTTTATTGATTACTTATAATTTTGTAAATACGAGTTACTGTCGCGAATCATATTTTGATCAACATACAACCTGCCACAGTGGTTGTATTCTAGTTAACGGCAGTGTTAATAAATAGAAAATTACATAAACCCAACAAAACATTAATTTATTATTATTAATAATAAAGAGTATTCTAATCTATTTCGCGGGCTACCATAAGGCATTCGCAGTAAAAATAAAAAATAAAACTTCATAAGTCACTATAATTTTATATTGGAAGCATCTGATTCCCGTTATTACCGTGACACATCGTGGGAAGTAGGAGCCCGCATCTAGTATATTAGTGCTCAAAGAGATGAATATGAATACAGCGCTAGTTAATGGTTATTATGGCAGGAGTTCTCACAATGCTGTTAACGGATGTCTGTAGGCAGATACTGTAGGCGCAATACTGACAAAAGTAATGGAAGTTTAGTGCACTTGATTCCACTTGAGCGGTCACAATTGTGCCGTGCGTGACGGACGAATGAGTGGCCAACGTTTGCCTACTGACTTGGGCCATTGTGTTTTATTCGCCTGACAATGTACCTATGCAAATTCACGAGAAGTAAAAGTTTTACAACTCTTCTATTGGTGCTTTTTGACAAATATGTATTTCTAGATTTTCTAAATGTCATCTGCCTAGGCTTCTCTCAACTATGTTGGGGTCGGCTTCCAGTCTAACCGGATGCAGCTGAATACTAGCATTTTACCTACATGGAGTAACTTGTCTATCTGACCTCCACAACCCAGTCACTGGGTAATACGACACCCCTTGGTAAGACTGGTGCCAGACTTTGGGCTTCTGACGACCCGTAACGACTGTCAAAAGATCCACGAATTACAGTCTTGGTATGTAGGTAAAGATGGCCCATCCACGGACCAACTAGGAAAGCTGATCCATCGACCCGTGTGGCTGTTATTTCTTAGCCACAAGCCCCTCTAAATGTGTGTGCTCAAAATACTCATAAGTATACAGGGTGAATTTTCCAAGTGGGAGTGGATGGCCAAATTCTAAACTATTGAGGAATAGCGAAAAGTACTCAAAAGAGTCGCGGGCTCGATTTTGATGAAAACTAAAACTGCGTCATTGGATTTTTGAAAAATCAATATTTCTAGCCAGGAATCGAACCTGTTGATTTTGGAAAAAAAAAACACTGTATTATTACACCATTCGATAGTGGTAATGACATACGGCAAACTTAGGGAAAATGTTGAATTTTAATAAACTGCTTGTTATTTTAGAGTATTCATACCTACACCCTGTTCGAAATGATTCTCAATATTTTTATTAACACACCCGCAGCGCATTTACCTTCACAACAGTATGTTCTAAATCCAAATTTCTATTACGATCTTTGGAAAATATTCTAGTGGAATCAATAATATTGTAATGCTCATTGCAGTACAATCCTCGAGGCGTCGAATCCAGCTATGTATTGAAAACAATGGTCATCATTATGAACAATTAATCAGTTAAGGTTTAATAGATAGGTAGGTAACATAACCCGCTGGCTAAATAATAACAGCCGCACAGGTCAATCTATCAGGTTAAGCTACGCTTGCCGCGGTTGGTCTGTGGATGGGTGACCATCTTTACATACCTAGACCCCTCGGTGCCTCGGAAAGCACGTTAAGCCGTTGGTCCCGGCTGTCATTCCTGGATCTCTGACAGTCGTTACCGGTAGTCAGAAGCTCGAAAGTCTGACAACCAGTCTTACCAAGGGGTATCGTATTACCCAGTAACTAGGTTGTGGAGGTCAGATAGGTAGTCGCTCCATGTAAAATACTGGTATTCAGCTGCATCCGGTTAGACTGGAAGCCGACCCCAACATAGTTGGGAAAGGGCTAGGCAGATGATGATGATGAGGTAGGTAACATAAGAAAAAAAAAAAGTATTTTGTTAAAAATGAGGTCTTTCCTTTAGTTTGTCGTATGTTATTACTTCCCAGAATTTGATCCTTATTAGGGACATTATCGAATGGTGTAATAACACAGCGTGTGTTTTTTTTTTTCAAATTCAACAGGTTCGATTCCTGGCCAGAAATATTATTTTTTCAAAAATCCAATGATGCAGTTTTAGTTTTCATCAAAATCGAGCCCGCGACTCCTTTGAGTACTTTTCGCTATTCCTCATAGTTTAGAATTTGGCCATTCACGCCCACTTGGAAAATTCACCCTGTATATCTACTACTTTTCGGACAGAGGTACACCGCCTACAGCTATTGCCGCTGTTACCCTTTATTCCCCATATGATTTTTCTAAGCCACCACCACACACATTCAAGCCACACAAAGACATGCTGGCCAACAGATTAGAAAGTTCCTTTTCATCAAGAGCACTAAGCTAATTAAATATTAAAAGGCTTGATTTAATTCCATCTAGTTTCTCTAATTTATTTTTATGTTTCTGAGACATCACTGTTCGTGGGACTCATACATCAATCAGCTTCTTATTCCGACTATTGATAAACATTTTAATGGAACAGTTTTATGGATATTCTGCAACAAATAACCTCGACCCAGTCGGAGATTGGTGTTTAACTTTATAAACAGTCGTTCGTTAGCTATCTCAGTATCTTATAAACAGACAGTCGGAGTCTGTATGACATTAAATCTCCTAGGTCACTAAGATAAACTGAGATTTGCATGACCTGCACTTGAACTGCAGCGAGTCCAAGGGTTGGCTGTAGTCGTGATGATTCCTCATACCGTGGGTAAATGGGTAGGTTATCGACATTGACTTAGGTAGGTAGGTACTTGTAATTGGTCGAGTACAACCCGTCCGATCCGACTTAAGTGTGCACTTCGCTGGAATGCGTATATGCGCGAAATGTTAATATTTTATTATTATACGTATTTATCATTTATACGATAAAAACTATACCTACTTAAGCATGTTGAAAAAAAAAATCGTAATTTTTTTTTTACAAAATTAACTTTTTTTCAAACAGTATGACAGAGTAACGTCACAGCGCGGTGAACAGTTAAGTCGAACGGGTTAGTGAGTTCGAACCTAGACAGGCACTTTACTTTGTGTAGGTACCATTTAAGAGGCTTACTAGACCTAAGTGTCCTTGAAAAACGCAAGCACACATGTACAGAATCGACGTAGACGTAGGCAATCATATACTTTTATTGTTTCGAAAACTACCGTTTTTTTGCGTTTAGGTCTAGTAAGCCCCTTAATTTAATTATCTCAAAACGGTGAAGGGAAACACCGTGAGGAAACCAGCATGTCCTAGAGCCAAAACTTCTAAGATATATGACATCTACCAAGCCACACTGGGCCCACGTGGTGGATTACGGCACATTGCCTCTCACAGAGAGGAGGCCTGTGTCCCAGCAGTGGGAACGTTATAGGCTGATTATGGTGAGTAACGGCCTCACTCTGGGTGTTCTACGATAACTATTCACCTTTCTTCTTATTTGGCTTCTATTCTAAGGGTACTCAGGATCTGAAGTAGGTGATGCAGAAACAAAGAACTTGCTCTCGGAGTGAACCACGTGTACTGGTCACTAGTGGAGGTCAAAGATTACAACAACCACTATTATGTAGGTACCTATGTGGGTAGGTATGTCTATCTACTTATATCTACTTACTTATCTAAAGTTAAGCTGACTAACCACTTTGGCAAATTCTAAGTCTAATCGTATTTCTCGTTTTGTAAGGTAAGCATTTAAGGGTGACCTCAGCCCTAATTGGATTTTTGACGTTTCACTACACAAGAGTTCTTTTTAGATCTGGAACATAATCAGCGCTTCAGCAGTGCTATTCTCTATTCAAGTCCATGGGACAACGTAAGTGTTTGCTAGTGGTGTCACGCATGTCATCATGTGTTTCAAACATTTTTCAGGTCTAAAATATGGGACGTACTTAATCTGCGCGGAGGGCGGCTTACAGAAGTTTCATATTTCGGCTGAAGGAGCTTATACATACATATGTGGAGAGACTCCACCCTGGTACGAAGATGATCACGATGAAGTGAAAGTACTAGGAATGTCCCTGCACTTTTTGTGAGTGTCCTACAGGAAAATAAAAAAGGAAGAAAGAAAATACGTCTATTTGCGGTAAACATGACGCATATTGGTGCTCCCACACTGCTGTTTTAAAATGTTTACAAACATTTTCCAACATTGTGATCTAGGTAATACATTTCATCAAAAAGGTTTTCAGAAATCAGAAAGGTTTTCATGTTAGGTAATGTTAGGAAACATTTTATAACAGCAGTGTGGGAGCACCTTATGATGATAATACGGCAAGCTCTAGTCTAACACAACATCTTTAAACTGAGATAGTGCCATTTGAATCTTAGGTAGGTAAGTACATTACCTACCTAAGTATCAATCTTATAAAATAATAATTACTTTATGATCATTATAAATAAGTAGGTACAAGATGGCTTGATGGCAACATGTTTTTTGTTCCAAATAGTTTTTTAAGTGGAAACTTGATAATTCATGAGTAACATGAACCTAGGTTTTGTGTGGTATCATTAAATATGAACGTACCTAGGTATAAAGACTAAGGTTGAACCAAGGTGAGTGATTATGTACCTACGTGGATTTGTATAGGTAGTAGGTACTTTATACCAATGAGTGTTTAGATGATTGGTATAACAGACGGGACTTAAACCAATAACATTGGCACGGAAATAGCAACAATACCTAACTCGTAAACTGCACTTTACTCAATGTCTGCACTGAAGCGATGGCAATGACTAGCTCAGAAGGCGGTAATTGCGCAATGGCTTTCATTTTGACAGTTCAACAACATTCATTGCGTTATTTGTGTTGTTGAGCAGACAAATTTTTCGAACATATGAAGCAATCGATTAGCAATATCTTTCAAAATTATTCAGATTGTGATTGAAAGTGTGTTACGAAATTAGGGTGCTGGTGCATATAGCAAGTAAAAAACGATGTATTTAAAAGTACATAAGTAATTATGTCATTTTACAACCGATTCAAAAATGGAAAATTGAAAGATAAAACATTACGTATAGGAGGGCCTCACTGATTTTATACGGGTGCAGATGGACTTGAGTAGGTATGTTGTAGCTCGATGTGAGATGTCACACGCACAGCATGTGCGTTTAGTGTAACATCTCGCATTACGTCCTTTTGGATGTCGCACGCACTGCACCCGTATTCGTTGTGGACGTGGTGCATGCCTTAATTAAGGTGGAACTAGTCGCGAGCTCGAACTCACTGGTGGTTATGGCCAAAAGGAACGCTGTCTCACCTGGCTTCGTGTCCGAAAGAGATAGTAGCAGTATTGAGCAGTTAGACGCTAGTCTACACGCACAACGTTCTCACGTGCAGTAACACCGTTCTAAACTGAAAGACGCGTAAAAAAAAAATCGAAAAGTGCTTTGGAAAATCGAGTTTTATGAAAAAAACACACTGCATAAATCAATTACAAATAAAGTTTATTGAACTCTTCGATACATGAGCTTTGTCGGTACCGACTTTGTTTTGAAGATTTTACAGTTATTTTATTACTTTTTTTAGGTTACGTTAAAAATAGCAAGAAAAACGAATCTTTTTTGGACCATAACTTTACAATGGCTGTTTCCGTACAGACAAAATTAATAATAAGACAAAACGATATCATGTTTAAAATTGGATGCACAGTGTCAAACAGTGGAGTAATACTCTCCCGAAATTTGTATGGAAAAAATATCGACTAGTGGCACCTTAAGGGACTGGAACTATGATTAGGCACCTACTTAATTTTGAAGAATAATAATGAGCTGTGTTTTGAATTACGATGCTGTTTGACTGTACAAGTGTACAATGTGGAATGGTGGGCAAATAAATAAAATTATCCAATTAAATGTGATTTGAGTTAATTAACTAGTAGGGGTCAAACACACGATTAGTATGAGTAGATTATAGTGTCGCATCAACAGTTAGCTATATCGATAAGCAAGTGCGCTTGCACTTGACTAAAGATTTGATTTGATCAGTGATTCATTTATCTTTTTATAGGAGTAGGTAGGTACAGCGTAAACGGTTAGTTAAGAGCCTGCTGAGTGACTATGATGATGGGCCACCTAATATTCCGTCACTCCGACCAAATATTCCTAAAATTCGCAGACCGCGCTTTGACTTACTAAACTAAGCGCTAATTAAGCACTTTATACGAGTGTGGCCCTTATTGATGCGTGTAGGTACCTAATGTTCTTATTCGTATTCTCAAGCGTGTCACGCGAAATTAATTTTTTTGAATATTGTTCATAGGTATTCGTACTTATGCGCTTACTCTGCAAAGTTATGTCAAAACTGCGGTCTGTGAATTTTGCCCCTAATGACCATGCGTGGCCATTGATATATAAATATATCAATGTGGGTGGCCCAATAAAATTTTTCTTATAAATATTTGTCCGTGGGCTAAAGATCAGAGAAAATAAGTGGCATATTTTATCCTACCTCAGTCATCTTTTAAAATAACGCAGATACAAGCCTATTCTTTGATGTTATGATGAAGTATGTTATTATATTATATTATATTTGTAGGTAGGTTATACCTAAATTCTTAATAGAGACGTGTGCACTAGGGCTTATTGAAGAGGAAAAATCCGTTTGTAAACTTGTTTATCTTCATTTATTAATACATTAGAGTGATCAGTGAGGAACTGAGGACACAATAAATAGGCATCTTGAAAATATTTACATCCCTACCTACCCAGCTTATACCTAATTTCAAAATATTTTTTGCAATTCATATTTAATATTGAGAGGTGAGTAATGAGTACCTAGATGACGTGATAGACAAATTGCAATCCTAAACATTGCCTGATGACATTCGAGTAGGTATGGTCATAGAATAGCGCCTTGCGGCAGCATAAATCATTTTGCGGTCTCTACTGCTTGCAATGCGGCCCATTGGTATGCGTATAATAGTGATCCAACATATTTTTTACTTAGGTAGGTACATTTTATGCTTAGTATAATTTGATCGACTTACTGTCATTATAAAGCATGTACCTAAGTAGTGCCACTATGCCCTATACCTGCCAAGGCTGTGACCTTCCTACGTAGGTGTAGGCATACGGTAGAGAAAATTAACGGGTTGTGTGTCTATTACTCTAACAATCCTAACTGAACTGAATGGGGCGTGACCCACTTTTACGCTCTAAAGAGGATTTATCACACTTCTGCTGGACGAATGATTCACCTTAGCCTCTTTATCTTATGTGTTAAAGGCATTCCATAACGCACATGAACAATAGCACTCTATACTTAATCTGTTAGTTATCTGATGTAAATAATACCTCGCTTGTACGTATTCAAATTAGTTTTAATTATCACTTCCGAAGGTTTAGTAGAAGTCGCAATAATAATCACCTAAGTAAGTACCAACGTAGATAACTTTGTAAAACTGAAAATAATTCTAACAACGAAGATTTTGTACCGATCTACGGAAGCTATTACTAATTTGGATATTTAAGTGGGTCAATGACATCGAACAATACGCATTTACTTGATTATTATTGGCAATATTGTTACATACACAATAACATGCAGCAGGTACTTACAGATTTCCCAAGAAAAGTATGCCTTTCGGCAATCATGGTACAGCGTTACAAAGTTTTGGCGCGTGGCCAAAATCGGAACTAATGCCGCCACTTTTGTTTTTTCAATACATTTTACGAAACAATTCATCGATCACTAATTACTCAAAGGTTTACCAACAGCGTCCCCCTGTCAATGTCATTCGAGTGCCAAAAGATCGAGGTGAAGGGCGGTCGTTTTGCGGGACTTACGATATTTTTACGTTCAAAATGTGCTGATTCCATGGACTTATAAGCTGATTCTCAGTGTAGTTTGAATAAATGACTTTTAATTTTTGATATTTATCCTTGTAGCAGTGCACAGTGTACCTACTACCTACCTAGAATATCTTCGAAATACGAACGTGCGATGATGAGATTTAATAAATAACAATGGTAGTATTACCATCGTACCTACTCATGGAAAATTAAAGATTGAAAACTTTGCAAAATAACAATTGAGTGACAGATTAAGTGGTGCAATGCTTTTTGACGAGGTGCGACCGGGTAACCGCACACAGAGGAAACTTCATACAAACGCGCAAGGATAGGTGATTAGGTGCACTATGATAGATATACTTAAGAAATTCTATGTGCACTATAGGTGCTTACTACAAAGTGCGGAGGTACAAAACTTCGAAGTTTTTCCTCTGTGGGCAGTTTTTCTGCAGCGCGCATGGACTTATTATATTAGGTTAGGTTAACAAATCTCTTATAGAAAAGTTCTTAGGGAACAAATCAAACCTTCTAATCTAGTGTGTGTAATATAATATAATAAATAAGTAGGTATAGGTAGGTATACCGACAAACTTACTTAAGATTTCGTCTTAGTTAATGTAGGTAGGTACTTTCTATTGATTTTCATAAACTAATTAAAACTAAACATGATGTCAGGTGACCAAAAATTGCTCACAATGAAATGTAAAGCACAGTTTTCTTATTTTTGTAGACGAGTTTTCAACCGTTTAAAACGGTTTATTTGGGGTTTAAAACGGCAACATTTCATTTAAAACGATTTAAACCGGTTGTTTTACATCTATAGTTATGTTTATACAAACGGTGCGATATGAAGCAATGGATTTTTGAAGTGAAACTTCTTTAGGCGCGCTTGACTTGGGGAGTAAACTGGCGAATGCGTTACGAAAACGTGTGATCGGGCGAGTAGGGAAGGTACGTAAAAAATAGCTGGAAATACCTTGTGTAAAAACCCGGTCGGGGTTTTTACACCAGGTACCGATTTGCTTCCAAGTACGCACACCAGGTACCGACTCAAAATACTTGCAAGACTATTAAGTATCTTATACGGCTACTCGCTCAAATACGTAGGTACTCAACCGCGTTAGTTTTCGCAAATGCGATCATGCTCCTTATCAGTAAGAGTCTACGGAACAATTTCGTATGCAAGTATTTTTGAAGGGAAACTTCTTTACGCGCGCTTGACTTGGGGAGTAAACTGGCGAACGCGTTACGAAAAGTGTGATCGGGTGAGGTGAACGGGAGTTGAGTGGGGGATATAAGCAAGACAAAGCAGTGCGCGCGCACGTTTTCTTTCTCTCTTCCTCTCATAGCCAAATACGTATGAAGTTTTTTTTTTCTTTTGCTTATATCTCGAAAATGGTGCGTCCTATCGCAAAAATAATGAAAATTTCGACCCCCTTTATAAAACCCATAAACTCCTAACATAAACTCCTAAAACTCAACATGTAGGTAATCATTTTTCATATTTTCCATACAAAAAGTGAAAAATTCCTTAAAAAACACGCCAAGGCCGCCGCGTCTGCGCCTGCGGCTCTAAAAAACAATACACGGGGTTAGGGCAAATAAGTACCTTGTCAAATTCGATTTTTGTTGTGTCAAAATTATTTACGTGAAACTTCTTTACGCACACTTGACTTGGAGAGTAAGCTGGCGAACGCGTGACGTAAGCGTTACGAAAAGTGTGATCGAGCGAGTAGGGAAGGTACGTATTTACTCGACCAGGTTTTTGCTTCCAAGTACGCACACCAGGTACCGCAAGAATATAAAGTACCTTATACGGCTACTCGCTCAAATACGTAGGTACTCAACCGCGTTAGTTTTCGCAAATGCGATCATGCTCCTTATCAGTAAGAGTCTACGGAACAATTTCGTATGCAAGTATTTTTTACTTTAATGGTTTGCAAGTATTTATTTGTAAACGCGACTTTGCTCCTTATTTATAGGAAGTCATTGATCAATTTCCTATGCAAGTAGTTTTACTTCCAACGGGGCTTTTGAATACGCGATTTTACTTCTTATCTGTATGAAGTTATGGATAAATTTTCTATGCAGATAGAAAATACTTGAAAGTATCTCGAGCCCTGGTTTTAGGCCCTGGTTTCTTAAGGTGGACGTACTTGGAAGCCCTGGTACTCGATTTTGCAAGTACGACCCATGGCTACGGGCTACGGGCGAGGCGAACGGGACTTGAGTGGGGGATATAAATAAGAGAAATCAGTGCGCGCGCACATTTTCTTTCTCTCTTCCTCTCATAGCCAAATACGTTTGAAGTTTCACTTCAGTCGTGTGGTCATAAGCACACTCGTTTTTTTTTTCATATCCTTCAGTTTGTTATAAAGTGTGTTAGAAAGTGTGTTACGAAAGCTACATCAAATAAAAACTTGATAAAAAACACACGTAGTACTTATACGTAGAATGTACTACGGTACGGTGTAGGAAGGTAATTGTATTCACTGAACGCTTATTTATTTCATCCTGAGATATTTCCTTCATATTAAATTACTAATAGCGTGTAACTAATAAAAATAAATTGCGGAGTAGGTATGTCATGTACTGATTACGAAGGTTATGGTTATTGCGTATCTACCTAGGATAGGTTGTGTCTGATAATTAATTGTGAATAATATCTTTGCGCTAATTAAGTATATCCTTACATTCTTATATTTCAACTGATTGGACTGAGTAGGTAATCAACTTGGAACAACAAATCTTAATAAACACAGACTGCAAATAAGTAAGCCATATATAGGCAACATCATTGTAACAATATTTAACAGACAGTCATAGGATAAAATGCAAAATCTAAAGTAAGATATGAGTAAGATATTGCATTTGGTTTGACTATGTAGGTAATGGGGAAGTTCTAAAATCAAAGCCTAATAAGTAGGAATACTTTTAACCCAGTAGGTCCCACAATCTAAATAGGTAGTAGGTGAGAGTTGGCACCCAGTCCGTTAGGCACCTTTCTTATCATAAGCGACAGACAAAATACAATATTTATAATGGTCCATTTTCGAAATCTGAAAGTGGACTCCTGACCACGGGGATCCTATCTGAAATTTTTCAAATATATTTTCGGTGTTCTCTCCTCACGCCACACCTACTCAGCTATTAATTTTCCGCCCTGCATATGCTGGCTCAAAAACCCTTTGGGCTCCCCTATCAAAACTATATTGGATAAAAATCGCATTTTCGTAAAAATGTCGCAAGTACCCTTTGAAAAAATTTGTAAAGAACCTAAGTATGATTTATGTAAATCTACGAGCTTAGCACTTCTACAACTTCTGACGAAATCCTTTGTAAAGTCATAAATTCATAACACGTTACTGTCTTTTGCGGTCATACTTATACTCATAAAAATGACTGTCATGAGACATTATGCTGCTGTTACTGCAGCTGCTTTAGTACCTGCATGCTTATCAAATATCCTGTCCAAAATAATCACAGCGCAGTTAAATAAACCTAATCCAGCGATGAAGACTTGGATCTGTGCCAATGCACGTATGGAACGACCGGGTTCAAATTGTTTTATGTTATTTGTAACGTATTATTTATAAGTCGATTTATTTTTAATTAGATGATTATTATGTAAGTCCCTACTGCATTGGCACCCAACCTATTCGCTCGTGTCTTTATTCGTTATGCTGCTTCTGCTTCCTGTAACTCTAGCCTACAGACGTCGCAAGTTTGGGAATATATAAACCCATTAATTCACTACACGATATTTAGGGCCCGCTATTTAGGGATGTGTTTTTTTTAAGAGGGACTTTTCCTCCCTTATTACACCAACCTCATTTAAGAAAAGGGTCGCTGAATATCGGTAGTGTCATAAGACTTTTTAGAAAAGTCTTAGATAAACTTAAAGGTAAAAGTAGAAAATATAGATAAGAAATTAAGATATAGGTAAGTATCTATCTACCTACATTTTCCTACATAAGCGTACCGCGCGTAGCTAGCATAGCATAGCTAGGTAATAAAGCAATAATTATAAAGGTGTTTCAAAGAACAAAACAATTAATCACGCACAAGTGTCTTCGATTTAAGTAGTTCACTGCTGTATAGAACATTTACTGACCGTATTATTGTTATTTACCATTGATTGCGTAACTACTCAGATGATAACAGTTATAGGCCGCATGACAGAAGTGACAGTTTATATTGAAACTCCTTACTATGATAGGCCAGCTCCTTGTGTTACCACTGACGTTCTGTCTAGCTGTTCCTATGTAGCATGAGAAAACTCCGCTTTGCCAGCACCCTAATTGCGTAACATTACTGTCAATCACAATCTGAATCATTTTGAAGGATATTGCTAATCCATTGCTTCATATGTTAGAAAATTTGTCTGCTCAACAACGTAAATCACGCAATGAATATTGTTGAACTGTCAAAACGAACTGTTACTGTGTTACGCAATTACCCCGCGGGTCGGTCTGTATTTAGGAACCTATAGGCGAATTACCAAACTAATTCTGAAGATTAAAAAAAAAATCACGTCTTTTGAGACAATGCATGCTTTAACTTTGACCTCAATCAATGGTGTTACAGCATTAGGTACCAAGTCAGTGGAATCACCCACATGATAAGTAAATTGTCCGGATTTAAGAGTTCATGTCCTGCGTTTTTGTGTAACAATACTTACAATCTAAAGACTAGATAATATGACAGACATGACCTACAGAATCTGAATCAGACGCCCCAAGAGGTCATAATGTATAGTGACCTTAAATTGGTGATGTTCTTCAGGCCATGTGCGTAGTACTCGCAACCGGCAATATATGTACGAACGTAAAAGAGGCAAAAGGTGTAGGTGCTATATAAGGATCGTAGCAGGTGGCGTTCTGTATTTGCCTACCCCCTGAGAATAAGACGTAAGAGTTTACGTATGCATGTGAAAGAAATAAGCAGTACTTAAATAAAAATGATTTTTCATTTTTATTTACATTTATTTGAACTGCTTTAAACAGTTCCATATGAGCCTAAACCCCTTCGTACACAAGGCTACTCAAATCTTAGATACTCAACGATTTTAGTCTTCAAGCTACTGCCGCCATACAAATCCATTTAAGTTGAAAATGTCGGCGACGCGGACGCGACTCGTGTACGAACTTCAATGGATTTGTATGGCGGCAGTCGCTTGAAGACTAAAATCGTTGAGTATCTAAGATTTGAGTAGCCTTGTGTACGAAGGGTTTTACGTTCAAAACACTGATCCGAAAACAGTTAAAGCTTGAGGCAAAATGTTACCGTCATGACTTAACGTTTAACGTCATGGTTTTCCTTTTTTTTCAGTTCAAAAATCATTAAAAGTCACCGTTTTGTCTTTTACTGTTTTAAAAACATTTCTTCTTACCCCCTTATTCATAAAACTTATCAAACCTATTTTAGTTAAAATGGGGTTTGTCTCTTTCTTACACACAGAAATGACAACGTGACAGATAAAGACAAACGTTCTATAAACCTATTTTAGCTAAAATAGAGATAAAATAGGATTATGAATAAGGGCCTTACTGTATACAGTCAGTAAGTCTTAATGAAATCGCTTTAATATTTTGTATTAAGAATTTTTTTTTTCAGTGTGTATAGTATGACCTAGAGAATACTTATCTTGACATTTGGCAATATTCACACTTATGTCGATAAGATTTATGTTAATATTTGTATACCTCTTGCCTCTTGGCT
Source organism: Amphipoea lucens (assembly GCA_947508005.1). NCBI lineage: Eukaryota > Metazoa > Arthropoda > Insecta > Lepidoptera > Noctuidae > Amphipoea > Amphipoea lucens. The sequence goes on from OX382356.1 coordinate 11,670,773, forward strand.
AAGAATGTTTTATTAGGGTTCCGTACTTAGCTCAAAAGGAAAAAAGGAACTTATAGAAGTGAGTCACATTTTTGTCCGTCTGTCAAGACCCTTTTTCTCAGGAACGGGTGGAGGTATCAAGTTGCAATTAAGTAATATCAAATACTAAAGTCTGCGGTCCCATTGACGGGTTAAATTAAATTCAAGCTCTAAGTCAACGCTATCAAGCAAGTACGGTAAATGTCACATACCTATTTTGATGATTATCTCACTTTCCAAAACCTATGGGCTATAATAGGGTTCTTGTCGTTGACCGCGCAGCATGAAATTTGGCAAAGGTCTAGGACCGAGCAAAGGAAAAAAAAATATAAAACATTTAGATTTTTTTGTAGTCATCACTACCTAAAACTACATAAGTTACATATTACAAAATAAAGTCTCCTCGCCACAGAATAAATAGTACAAGTACCCTCGCTGCGTCTCTGTCTGTCTGAACTGAACGCGATAAACTCAAAACTACGAACGGATACGAACGGATTTTCATTTCAGGTTTTCGATCAATATGATCGAAGTTTCAGGTGTAGGTATTGTTTTGTGTAAATTGGCTGAAATATGACGATGATTGCTGAAGATGTCGGAAAACTGATTAACACACAGGGTACCTCCTTTTAATCCCGGTTGGTACCCGTGGGCTATTTTCCGACATTCAGGCGGGCGGAGCCAGGGGCGAGAGCTCACACATAAAAAAACATTAGTTCGTAGGAGTATCGACCGTAATGTAGAACGATGATCTATGGGCCAGGCCACAACAGTGCGTTGCGGCGTCGCATCGCAAAAACAACATTGCACAGCTATGCGATGCGATGTCGCAACGCAAAAATTTCATCGGATACGACATCGTACGACAAGACGCTAACCGTCAGTTCAGTTTCTAGTGAGACATGGACCGCACTGCGCGTGTTCTACTTCTAAAGAAACAGAAAAGAAAGTACTGGGTGCACCCATTACTGACAATTATGAATAAAGATGGAAACCACTTCAAAAAACTTGTACACACTTCCCTCCATGCTTCTGTTTTTAAAAATTTGTCTTTGAATTGTGATATAGTTTTGTCCCAAAGGACGGGACGTTCGTAAATTAAAGATATCAGGTGGTCGACATCGTACTGCGCCATATCGCTTAAAAAACACGTGCAGGTCGTTCAAAGTATGGACACCGACTAAACGGCAAAGCGTTGTCGCATCGCAGATTTGTACGTTGCGGCAGCGCATCGGAAATTTCCACGATGCGTTGTGCGGCGTCGTTGATTTTTGCGATGCGACGCCGCAACGCACTGTTGTGGCCTGGCCCTATGGGAGAATACATTTTCACAACTGCAAAGTTAAATGATAAATAAGTCCTCGGGCAGCCGCTAGCCGGGCTGTTTTGAGATGGAAGTCGGAATCCTCAGTTGCCGTGTAGAATGTAACATAATAATGTTTCAGAATCAATATACATACTCAATTGCAAATTAGATTTCTTGTAGCGGTATCTACAACGCCACATGCAAACAACGCGCCATACTGACGTCACGCAAAATCCTGCATCTCGCAAGGAGAGTTTACCGCACAAAGGGCATAGATACAACGGCCCGACATGAATCGTCGGGCAGTTGACCGCTAGACGCAACACCCGTCTGGTCGGAGGATCCTCCCTTTTCTATAGAGTATAAGTGAACTTTACACCCTGCTCCTCATAATACTACTCCTACTCATAATACTCCTCACAATACTTCTCATTATGCATACATGCCAGAATGCAGCGTGATCGATGTATCTGATAAAATGTAAATCTTATATCTAATGACGTCGTTATGCCCATATCAGTAATTTTAGATTGGAATGAAATAAGTAATTCATACAAAATCAAAGAAGCGATAGAGTGTCATAATAACATGTTATACTTAATAATTATGTATAGTTTAGGTACCAACCTACTTAGGTAGGAATGTAGGTTAGATAATATGTATAGTGTGTTATTGGTGTTGCTTCAATCAGATTTGTTAAAGCTATTTCATTCATTAGGTCTAGATTGTTGCATAACATAACATCACGCCTTTACCTACCTATTCCGCAAAGGGTTGGGTACAGGTGTACCTACACCCACATTTCACTAGTTATGTTTTTTTTAAGTACAGACGCCAGCACATCAAGCTACCCGAAACTATTCTGTGCCGAAACTGTGAAATTTTCCCAATCAACTTTGAACCTTATGCTTTAGCGATAAAGTTCAAAAGAAATTTGACAGATTGTAGTAGCTTGATGTGCTGCCGACTGCTGTTTGTACCATCCAGTCGTTAGTCTAGATTACTCTAGATAGTTATGAGCTCACTCACTATAAGACACAATTACCTACTTTTTCTATTGTTACCGATCTCTAGGAGATTTCTTGACAGTTAAAGGGGCATAATAAAACTACACTAGGGGCGACTAGGATTAATTCAAGTTTTTTGTAAATTTTGAAGTTCAAACTTCAAACAATAATAGCACAAAAGTGCCTTGCTATCTCTCGCAAATCACAATATCGTTGTTTGCTTTCATATTATTATAGATATCACTGTTAATCCTGTTTGACTCTTATATTTATACCAATAACCCTTCAATGTGCCTATTTGAAATAATGATTTGTCTTTGACCACAGAATACTTAATAGTCTTTGACTTTACATTTTTTTACCAGTACTTACGGACTTTATGAATTTAGCATAGCATACGTATTTTAGGGTCCGACGCTTCCAAGTCTTCTACGATGGACCAACCTTCAATTCTTTAAGTACCTAAGTAGGAAGTAGGTACCTAAGTACCTATCTCTGTAGTACAGTGATTGTATCGCCACACGTGTTTGTAAACTGGTAGGGGAGACTGGGTACGGTTGCAACAGGGTACGGTTAAACCAACGCTAATAACTCGTAAACTATTAGCGGTGTGGTAAGGGGTACAAGGGGAAAGAGATGCGGCTGGAGAGTCCGGACATGAATCACAGTGACGCGTTGCACTTCGCGCGCTCTGTACGTTTTCAGGGGACCCTATTATATTTTTTCGACAAAAAGTAAGTATTTTCTATTGTTTTCTTTTTCAAATTACTTTGTTGATATTAGCATTTGCATTTTGAGTGATTTTCTGTTTTATTGTTAGATTTTGAAGGTTCTAAAACCGTGATTCGTTTTTGTTTATGTTGTTTTGTTTCGACGCTATGTTTGTTTTATTAGCGGTTGAGGGGTATGGGGACGGATGAAGCAATTATTGTGGGTACGATTGAAACAATGATAACCCTTGTTTTTTTCGTTCTAGATGCCTAGACAACGTATCAAAAAAACTTCAAGAGGAGAGTGTGATATAACTCAATACGAAAATGCGTATGTAGAAGTCAAAAAAGGGACTTCTTTACGAAAAGCTGCAGAGATGTACGGAGTTCACCATTCTTCTCTTCTGCGATACAAGAAAAAAAGAAATGCAGTGTTAGTGTTAGTTTGTTAGTTTAAACCGGAGCAGAAGAGCTCTTTTTATGTTCGAAACTATTATTAAGACTGATAGAAATGGTGCCATACTAGAATTTAACTATTTCTTGTTGATTATGAATAAAGAAACTGATTTTTATTACTTATTTGTTTATGTTTCAACTGACCCCCATCGCTGTTTCAACCGCCCCTGGTATGGGTACGGTTGAAACAGTGGCACATTATTTTATTAAACTCTTCCTATCTAGTAAATATGGCAGTTGAGCCTCTAATTCTGAGATATATTTGAAGACAAAAGTCTATTCTCTCATTTTATGTGTTTTGTTGTTTGTTATGTTTCAAAATGGCTGTGCTACGAGCGTTCAAAGCAAAATTGTTTCAACTGTACCCAGTCTCCCCTAAATTAGATGTCAATCACGTTACTCAATAAGCATGCAAGAGCGAGAAGAGTGACTTCAATCCTATAAATAAACATCTGACGACAATTGCATTATTCACACACTAGTTGATATGGTTAAACAAACAAGTAATGATGCTTCCAACTTGATATTATTTAGTCCTTCGATAAGAATTGCGATTACTCAATTCTTGTGCCTTTTGTTTGACTCTCCTTTAATGTATACCTATACAGGGATATTTCAAATTGGCAAGCTAAACTCCGCAGACGCGATGGGTATCTATCGATATCTAAACACGATCAAAAATAAAAAGATTTGTTGTTTTTTTTTGGGGAGTTCAAAGACCGCTGTTAGTTTTGTACGTGTTACTTGAAGTGTGAGTTGAGATGAGATTAACTGTTTTCTTATGTCTTATCGTGTTTAGATAATTGTCTAAACCCATCGCGTCTGCGGAGTTATTAGCTCGCTAATTTAATTGAACCCTGTTTAGGTTACGCATAATAAATAAAATATCTCAGTAATTACGTTACCTACGCTGAGTGCACTGCAAGAACATAGGTAAATTTATTTTTATCTGAAGAAATAAGTAAACTCATTAAGTAATTCCATAATTATGGGCCAACTATACATGTTGTTGTTTCACTTTACACATCATCATCACACAAGATAGATACGGAAGAAATATTATGTGCAGTGAATCTTATAATAATATATTGGTATGTTGTGCAGCGGTGTAATGGTGTTGGGTGCTGATGAGGTGCTGGTAGCGTGGTGCCACGGAAGATAAATAAAACGGCGGACAATTTCGGTTCACGTGTGTATTCGACCAGTGTCGCAGTTGGAAGGGGCGTGTTGCCACAGAAAACAAATTGGATTACATTTTTTATGTTGGTGTTGCAATAGTAAAATATTCAACATGCTGCGGCCTCACAGAATTAAAATAACAATGAACTTACATTTTGTAAAAAGTTACATAAAATTCAGTTAAGTATATAAACTCAAAGCTTACATTAATTGTTTATTTAGATTATATAGAAATAGAGATTAAATGGTTTTACAAACACAACTTATTGATAAATCAAAAAAAAGATGTTTAACATTAACAGTTAGGAAAATACTTAAGAACTATCATCATATTCTATTGGTAATAGACAAATTTTATTGATGGCTCGGGAATGAGTTTTCCCATTTGGGGTTCTGACCTCTACTGCCCGAACTTTGCCATCATGTCCTGGAAACAAATTAACAATTCGTGCCATGGGCCACGACATAGGGCTAGTATTATCCTCTTTTAATATAACTAAGTCCCCTAGTTTCACATTACGTATATTATCACGCCACTTAGGTCTATTTTGTAACAAATTTAAATAATATTGATACCACACTTTCCAAAAGGACTGTTTTAGAGAAGTACACAGTTTCCAAAACTTAAGTCTATTTTGTGGAATGTTACATACATTGTTTTCAGGATACATTGACATTGCACAACCTATAATAAAGTGGCCAGGTGTTAGATAACAATAATCATCAGTGCTTGAAGATAACGGTAAGAGCGGCCGGGAATTAAGCACTGCTTCGATTTCAATTAATACAGTATTAAGTTGTTCGTAATTTAAGACAGTTTTTTGCAATATTCTTTTTAGGTGAAACTTTGTACTTTTTACTGCCGCCTCCCAGAGCCCCCCAAATGTAGGCGAGTAACAAGGTATAAAATGAAATTGAATCCCACGCTCGGCGGTAAATCTTTGAACTTGCATTTGGTGATTCTGAGAAGCTTGCAGTTTGTAAAGGTCAACTAATTGACTCCTTGCACATTTAAAAGTACTTGCATTATCGCAGTGAATTTCGGTGGGCAACCCTCGTCTAGAGATAAATCTCCTCAAGCATGCTAGAAAGGTTTCCGTGGTCAAGTCTGACGCAAGTTCTAAATGAACGGCCTTTGTTGCGAAACATACGTATACACAGATATAACCTTTACCTATTAAGGATCGTCTTACGCGAGAGAGTTTTACATCAATTGGCCCAGCGAAATCCACGCCGACCTTCTCAAATGGGCGGCTGGTAGCTGTTACACGTGCAGCTGGCAAGGAGCCCATTAGCTGCTTGGCCACATAGGCCTTTTGTCTGAAACACACAATGCATTTGTGGGTTATTTTCTTAACTTCTAATAATCCGTTAACAATCCAAAATCTTTGGTTAAGATGCGAGAGTAACAGCTTAGGCCCTGCGTGCAGTAACCTTTCATGTTCACACCGTATAAGCAAGCTAGTAATTAAAGAGCCTTTAGGCAGTATGACAGGATGTTTTTGTGAATAAGCAATATCAGCATAATGTAGCCTACCCCCAACGCGTAAAAGACCTTGGTTGTCGAGGAAGGGATGCAATTCAGATAGATTTCCTTTCATATTGCTATTATTGTTTAAGGTTTTGATTTCAGATTGAAAATATATATTTTGTTCATGTTTAATTAATAACATTAATGAACCATCTAACTCAGAACTTTGCAAAAAGTCTGTATTTATTTTAACTTTATTTTTATTAACATTGTTTAAAAATCGCAATATGTATGATAGTAGCCTTACTATTTTATTTATATTAGAGTAATTATACAAGCGCTTGAACACATAATCAAGCGAATTTGGGTTTTGGCAAACCAAGTTGCTGGAAAGAGCCAAGCAGGGTTCCACTGCAAGCAAATCAGTGGGAGAGTTGTAAGCAGGAAAGTTGTACTCACTGTTTTGCAGAAATTTTGGCCCATTCCACCAGATATCGCAGCTACTCAGCTCATTCGGATTGACGCCTCGGCTTATGAGATCAGCAGGATTGTCATTTGTGTTGACATAATGCCAACTACATCCAGCTGTGTTTTGACGAATTACACTTACTCTGTTTGATATGTAAGCTTGAAGTTTTGTTAATTCAGTATTTAGCCATGCAAGGACAATTTGTGAGTCACTGAATAAACAGACATGCCTTATATTAAATTTAACTTTGAGTGTATTATGAGTCCTCACAATTAATTTCGATAGCAATAGTGCTGCATTCAATTCAAGCCTTGGCACAGTCATGCCTTTCTTTTGGACAGGGTTGATTCGTGATTTGGAACAGAGTAGATGCAATTTTGTTGTACCTGATTGGTTTGTGAGTCGCAGGTACACACAGCATCCGTAGGCTGTCTTACTCGAAGCGTCTGCAAAGCCGATTAAATCTGCCGAGTCTGCTTCTGAAATTCTAATGTTCCTATCTAATAGGATTGGCTGCATTGCAGCTAAATTATTGGTAAATTGAAACCATTCTTGCTGAACATTTGCAGGAGGACTGTCATTCCAACCTGTGTCCAGTAGCCATAATTTTTGCATTATGGCCTTTGCTGTGACTACAATTGGGCTCACGAATCCCATTGGGTCATAGAATCTACCTATATAACTAAGTATGCTCCTTTTTGTAACCTTATTCCTATTGAACGGTTCTGGACTAGAGATAATAAAATGATCATCTTTTACATTGATTTGAAGTCCTAAGGCTTTCATGTTATAATTATCCTTTTGTAATTCTAAACTATCGAAGTGTCTTTCATTTAATGGTATATTGTTCAAAACATTTTCATCATTTGATGACCATTTATGAGTATGGAAACTACCTAATTTAAGCAAATCACGAAGTTGGTCTCTGGCAGCAATAGTAGTTTCTAAATTATTATTACAATAGATAATATCATCAACATAAAGATTATTTTTTATGATAGATGATGCTAGTGGATATAATGACTCATATCTATTTGCTAGCTCATATATACAGCGAGTTGCTAAATAGCTTGAACTTTTCAAGCCATATGTAACCGTATCTAATCTAATACACTTGACTGGTTCGTCAGGATTGTCCCTCCACAAAATATTTTGAAGGGTAGTGTATTGAGGATCTATTTTAATGTTCCTAAACATACGCTTTATGTCCGCCGTAAATGTATATCTACCCACGCGGAATAATAAAATTATATCAAATAAATCTTTTTGAACCACAGGTCCATTGAGTTGTAAGTCATTTAGAGAAACCTTCTTGTTTGTTTTCATTGAACCATCAAAGACTGTTCGAAGCTTTGTGGTTTTACTGTTATTATTAATAACTGCATGGTGTGGGAGAAAATACACTGCATGTTTATTTAAATCATACAATCCTATATCAATGTAATGAGCATGACCAAGTGCTAGATATTCATGGATGAAATTTTTATATTGCATGAATAAATCAGGATCAGCATGCAATCTCTTTTCCAAATTTAAAAACCTTTTTAAAGCTAGGTGAAATGACTCCCCAAGAGTATCATTTACATCTAATAAAGGTAATTTTAAAGGCAGAGGAACCTCAAACTGATTATTAATTAATTTAACAGACCTTTGAAAAATATGTTCACAAAGCTCTTGCTCAGATGTTTGCTCAGTAAATATTTCTGGAACTTTTTCATTGGTCCAAAACTGGGCAAGTGTCTCATTGAGACCTAATTCACATTTTAATACTACTCTATTACATGTCTGTTGAGATACCTTGGGTGGCAGATTTCCTCCTACAATGTGCCCGAAGTATGTGTTAAAGATGTGTAGTTGTGTGTTACTAGGCTGCTGCAGTAGATGAGCAGCATTCTGGGGCAGAGCTGATGACTGCTCGCTGAGCCTTGGCAGGTCGATGCTTGTGCACTGCTCGTTCGGCAACAGGGTCTGGAAAAACACATCAGCCCCTAATAGCATATGTATTTCACTAGGCACATTAAATTGGTCATCTGCCAGTATGATGTTGGATGGTATTATGACCCTAGAGACATCAAATTTATTTTGAGGCAATTTACATGTTACATTTTTTACCACATGACAAGTTACCGTTGTCTTGTATGGTGATTTTAATGAATGAATTTCAATGGGAATGTTATATTTTACATTACTTTTTTCATTAGTGATTCCAACAATACAAGTGTTACTTTGCAAGGGCGTTAAACCTAATAGCTGAACAACTTTTGCAGTTATAAAGGAAACCTGAGATCCGCTGTCCAGTAACGCCTTGATGATGTATTCGGTGCCATTCCTTGCTACAACTTTGATTCTAGCTGTAGGTAGAAGCACATTATTATTAACATTACTTGACAAGGTGACAACTGGTGTGGTTTCACCTGAATTGCAGTGGAGCAGAGTGTTATGAGGCTTCTTGCACTCTGAGCACCGGAAGTGAAACCTGCATTTGCCACCATGTATACCCAAACAAATCTCACACAGTTTTTGTTCTTTGGCAAATGTCAGTCTATTGTCTGCTGGCAATAGTTGAAACTTTTTACATTTGTATAATTTATGGTCATTTAACTTACAGAAGATGCATGTTGCTCCTGCAGTGGCGACTGCTGTTACTTTAGTTGATTGTTGCTGCAAGTGAAGACCCTGTCCGGCATTCTCCAGTGCCAGAGCTAGTTTCTCAATGTATTGCAGGAAATCTTCGAGGTTAGGTTGTACGCTGGGATCTCGGTCTAGCTGATAAGCTCGTGCAGTAATTCCATCTAGTTTCCGAGAAAGAACACATAACAGAATTGCATCCCAGTATATAACATTTGAGTCAAGGTTTTTAATTGCAGCCAATTGTTGCCTAATAAATGACACAAAGTCCCTTAAACTACCAGCAGTTGACTTAACAATGTTACTTAAATCTAAAATGTTACCTATATGATCATTTATAATCTTATATTTATTATTATAGCGATTTTGCAACAGTTTGCGAGCTTCACTATAACTTTCTTGGGTTAAACATAAATTTTTTATCAAATTATATGGTTCGTCCTTTAGAAACGATCTCAAATAATAAAACTTTTGAATAGGGTCAAGGCTAGTGTTATTGTGAATCAATGAGTCGAACAAATTAATGAATGGTACGTATTCGGTAAACTTACCATCAAATGTATTTATGCAAATTGGTGGCAACTTTGTTTTATGTGTGTCTGCATCTAAATGCATGGAGCGACCGGAGGGGCCTTTAATCTCGTGGGTCTTTATTTGCTCGCTCAATGATGCCAAAATGTTGTAGTAATTATTTTCTATTTGCTCAACATTTTCTTTGTCTGCAGGATCGAGATAAAGAATATCTTTACATAAAGACTCATATTCTTGAAAAGCAGTTATGAGTCGATCACGTTTGTTGACTAGCTCATTGGAACTTAATTCACATAATTCAGAAACTTCGACGAACTTAAGTAATCTTGTAATCGTACCTTTAACATAGCCACGTGAGGCGATTTTACGTTTTAGTTCGTCCTCCATTTTTAACTTCTAGTGCACTTGTTTATATAAAAACTTAATATTGTCACTATAGGTACCACAAATATACACTTTATACTATGAATAGAGTAATTAATTAGTTGAAAATTCTTTGATGCGCGTGGACCGATCTTGAGGACGAGTCGAAGCTACAAAATGTCGGCTCGGAAGTCGGAACCGGAAATTCGCTTCGACGATTTTGGCGTCGCTTGCTGTCCCTCTTGCGCTCGTGCGTAATTCGCTGTCTGTTGCACGCACGGCGTGCGTGGATCGTGCGTTTCAGGTTTGAAGAAATGCAGAATTGTAGAATATTGCGATGCGTGCCGTCTCGCTTCTTCTTGCGGAATACCTTTTGTGCTGTCAGCTGTACTCTTCACACCTGCAGAGGTGACTCCGGCGACGACGGCAAAGGCGATCGATGGAATGATTACCGATTGCTGCTGGGTTGCTTCCTTCTCTTGAAGAATACTGCCAGACTTCTGTTCTTCAGACTTGTCGAATCGATAGGCGTGTTGCGACAACGAAGTCAGGCGATGCAGAGCCCGCTTGCAGTGCCCTGTGCCAACCAAAATGGCTGCGACACGGACGAGAAAACTTGGCAAACCTGTAGGTAGCCCGCTTCTTCCGCAGCACCGCTGTTCTCCCTCGAAGGACCAATGTGCAGCGGTGTAATGGTGTTGGGTGCTGATGAGGTGCTGGTAGCGTGGTGCCACGGAAGATAAATAAAACGGCGGACAATTTCGGTTCACGTGTGTATTCGACCAGTGTCGCAGTTGGAAGGGGCGTGTTGCCACAGAAAACAAATTGGATTACATTTTTTATGTTGGTGTTGCAATAGTAAAATATTCAACAATGTAGGCATACAAGATTTATCGATTCACGCTTACACCTATAGGTTTGTAGGTAACAGTTGCCTCTAGTTCCATCGATAAAGCTCTAAAATTCGCTCGTGCTGATTTTTTCAACTAACTTGTACAGAGGCATACTGTTAAGTATTCTGTGACAGAGGTGTTCAAACTGGCGCGAATAGGCGCGTGATTTCTTAATCAATATGTAAAAGAACCGACGCGTGTAGTCGTGTCCCGCATCCCGCGCGAGATTCGTCTCAGTGTGGCCTGAGCTTAAATGGAGATTATGGATCAACAGCTGGGAGGTAACTTGTAACTTCCTACGTAATGTTGAGATTGTCATAGTTGTTATGTATTTAGGTAGGTAGGTGCATAAATCAGTTTGTCCTTGATCTCTTAGCCATGATCACACGAGCGACAAAAGAAAACACCTAAGTACAAAATAATTACACATTTTAATTACTGCTGACGTTGGGTAACTAAAAGTATCGTCAGCAAATGATTTGTTTGCATGACCAGCCATACTTTTTTCACGAATGCTAGGTAGGTAGGTACCTAATTTTAATTTCTTATAAGTACCTATCGCAATCCAGCATTAAGTACATAGGAATTTCGTAAGTAAATTATACAATGATTCATAGAAGTCGCCCAATGAAATCTTACAAATTCCTAGCACCAATGATAATGTTGAGATTGTGTGGTAAACTGTGTATCAGGAGTTGTGTTGTGTGTATTTCCAACCAAGTGTATTTATTCGGTTAATCGTTTTATAACATTCATTGTCATAACTTTGAATTTAGATTGGGTGATTCCATTCTCATGATTTGAATACAAAAGGAGCTAAAACGTGAATTTACAATAAGTTATTCGCGTTGTATATATCCTATCAAAACTTTATTCTAGATATAAGTAACTAAGTATCTAAATTATTCCTACGCGAGATATGAAAGCCTAAAACACCAATTCGTCTTGCCAGACTAGAATTAGAAAACTAATTGAAACTACCTTTACTGCTGCTGCAATTGCGCATTTCTCTACAAATAACAAACACGCTAGGTTTATTGTTGGTATTTTAATTTTAGGGAAAACCCATGTAAAAATACAGACAGTTTATTTAATACTTAAATACCTAAGCCTGCTTCGTTCGGGTCGGCACATTCGGTTCGGCAGTAGGTATTTGTTGAACAACAAAGCCGAGGGAGAGCCGAAGAAATACATTTCCCGCGCCACGTTGCCCTGCTGTGGTGGCCCGAACAAGCATACATATAAGAAAAATGGGCACGCCTTAGACACCGACTGAGACTCTATCTCTATCACAATATTTGTGTTCATCATGAATCATCGTCGGCTCGAAGTTCCAGTTTGGAGGAATCCAACTTATTAGTCTAAAGATATTTTGTTAGCTGTCTCTGATGATTTCACCATGTTAGCACAGTTAATTTGTAAAACGTATCGTAAACTACCTAAATGATCGATTGTAAGACTTGTAAGTTGCATCAGTCTGTACCTATTACTTACTGACAATTTATCGACAATCGATGACTCGACTAAGTTAGCCTCGAGCTAAGTCCGACAAGTAGAAATCATTATTTAGAACACACCGTTAGAAATGTAATTACAATTTCAGAGATAATAATTAAGCCTGAAACCAATTCTCAAGGTTGTCACAGTATTCGCGGGACAGAGCAAGTTTATAAAACAAAGACAATCATAAGTATGACATGTTCTGAACTCACCATGAATTCTTAAGGTCCTTCAGTCCGGAAAAACTGATGCTGTTCGACCGATTGAGTCTCCTGCCGAGAGTCCAGAACCGGATCTTGTTGTGATTGTCCTCCTCATGGAAAGGGTTTAAATGTTCCGGGTAGTCATAGATGGAGACCGTCTTACGGGGAGCAGTCGCCGCAGCCATAATTGCGTCTCCAGGAAATCCACTTTTTTGAGTTTTACATAATACACAGTACGTTAGGCGTCAACCACTTATTTTATCAGTTATCACACTGGTGAGTTATCAAGAACTGATAGCGCGTTGTATGGTTTTATCGCGGGGAGATTATTACGGTGTTTGTTTTCGCGGCGTTGTGTGGCGAGAGATCGGGCGTCGTGGCGCTCGGCGTCGCGGGTTGAGGCACACTAGACTAGCGGCACACGCGACCGCCGCGGGCCGGCAGCCTTCAGCGTCAGCCGACGACATCACACCGCAGCGAGTCACCGACACCGACCACCGTGCGCGCGTGATGCACTACCACCAGCAACAACGCTGCTTCGCTGCACGTGCATACCGTTAACTGAACATCAGTAAAAAAGAAAGTTACTTCTAACGCAATCAATATTTTACTCTACTAGTCAAATTAATGAGCTGCGGTTCCCTTACCTGCGTTATTAAATTCCAAAAAATATCGGCCATCTGCATTGCTGTAAGATCCCCTGCGGATCTACCAAACTTACTCAATATTTTATGCATTTTGCTAAGGAGCAGTACCATGTAGCGTCTAGTAGCGTCCGCGTTCCATTTAGAGGACATTTGTTTAGTGATAAGTAATACATATTTTTACAACACGTACCGTAAACAGTGGCGTTATGGCGTAGGTATATTTGCCTAAGATGACGCCACCAGGAGCCGCGTCACCCGCAGAACTCGAAGGTCACGTCAACTTCGGAAAATTTAATCACGCCTAATATATAAAATATGAAATATTTATATTGGGCGAGCTGCTTTGCTCATATTTGGCCGATAACATAATTTAGGAACCTATAGCAGTTGCCTACGTAATAAAATCTATTATTGTAGTCATATTGTAGTGAAATAATATAAACTTAGTACCTAGGTAAGTGTTCCGTACTCTACCGCTGAGTTCAAGAACTCAATCTTTAGGAGTTTAGATCTTCTCTGCATCTAACAATTTGTAATACGGCTCGTTTTTGGGAATTTCTCGTTTTTTTTTAATTCTCTACTACCTATAATTTTATGTAAAAGTCTGTATGTATGTTTGTATCTCACGGTTTTGCATGAAAATCAAATCATGATTAGGACATAGGATACCTAGTTTTTATCCCGGTAGGTACGAAGTACGTTCCAGTGAGATAATTTTGTATTTTCACGGGGGCGAAGCCGCTGGTAAAAGCTAGTAGGTAAGCAATAAAAACAAGCATTTATTAAACATAGGCACCCGAATACTAATAAATATATATAACAAAAACAACGAGTGTTCTATTATGTGATTTCTACGTCGTTTATAATTAACTGTGCCGCAGTTTATTTCAGTGATGTACTGCGATTCAAGCCGCGGCACGCGAGCACTGGGCCACCACTATTAAAATACCACCAGCAACGGACCGCCTTCGTGGTATCGATCCACTACACCACAAACACGAAAGGTGAGCTACCCTACAGTGTAGTTCACTAGGGCAGGTTGGTGCCTATAGGTACCTATATAATATTTAGGAGAAAATGACCTTTGCTTTCCTTTGTATAACATAGAATGGTAAGGCTATTGGAGGGTTGCGTTTTTCACGCCTATGAATAGAATTTAACGCGGCCTGAATAACCGGTTGAGGAAAATCGATTTATTATTTCTACTGCGGGATAATTGCGTAACACACTATCAGTAGGTTTCATTTTGACAGTTCAACAACATTATTATTATTAAAAAATTTTCTAACATATGAAGCAATAACATAATCATAGATAGCCTATAATGTTCCCTCTCCTGGGACACTCTCTCTGTGAGAGGGAGTGGACCAGAATCCACCACGCAGGCCCAGTGCGGGTTGGTGGATGAAGCAATGGATTAAGCAATATCCTTCAAAATGATTCAGATTGTGATTGATAGTGTGTTACGCAATTAGGGTGTATAGGTAGGAGGCAATTCAATTTAGTATTTCTACTGGTTTAAAATACACCATCGACAAGTTTTGAGGAAACAAAATGAATACTTTAGTAAGACTTTCGATAGAGGTTATATTCTGATACCGCGGCCGTTGACCGTAGTTAATGGTTTATTTTTGTATCGATCACCAGTGGCAGGTGTAAACAATACCAAACCTAATGACTTGGACGTTTACTTTTTATTATTAACTAAGTAAAATGTTACAGAATTGGCTTACTGCCTGCAATGAACGTAAAACGACTTAGTCATCGTCTGCTTTTGTTCTTTGTAGTTTAATGCTTGCACTTTGAACGAGTAGGTACTCTTGTGTACAGGAAAATATTAATCCTTTATCCGCAGAAACTGATTTATTTAGCTGCTTATTCATGGTATGTATGTACCTACCTAAATGATCAGGTAGGTAGGTTTTTGTTTTGGTTGCATTATTCACTCAGCTTTGATTTTTTAGGTATAGCTGTCTTCCAAAAAGATTAAAAATAATTAGGTAGGTACCTACCTGATCATAATTAACCTGCATAGCACGGTTCATGCTGTACTGTAGGTATACAGCATGAACCATACCTACATACTTACATGTAAAAAAGCTTCCTTAGGTAAGGTCTTTATGCAAATGTGAACTGAACGGAAGCCAATAAAAATGTCTTTAGTAACGGAGAAAAGCAATATTGGTTCTTCTATTGATCTAATACCGCGTTGGTTTGGGGTAATACCGGACGGATTTTCGACTAGCTTAAATAGTGTTGCGAAACAATTTTTTCTCGTCATATGTATGTAGGTAGTATAAGGTCCTTCAATTTAATTAAATATAGTGCAGATGGACTTAATCTTAGTTTAGCTTTAAATTTTGTTTGGTAGGTAATCTTAGTGTGTAAAGACAAGACATACTTGGTTATTTTTTTTTAATATGATGAAGAATTGACCATCAAAGGTTAAGTCCGGGCTTTGATTTAAAGCAGCTTCTAGTGCTTGGACAATAATGACCTATAAAAGGAAACCATCCGATCAAAAATGCAAAAATTGCCTTGTTTTTTCTATTGGCGCGTAGCATAAAGTCTACCTTGCCAGAGTGACTCGGGAACAGTCGGGGCAGACTAAAATGGCGCAGAAAACAATGTAGTTAGCATTATAGTATTGCCCCAGCCTACTCTACCTAAATATCGGCCGTCTTCTATTAGGAAGTGTCTAATTGTCTAGCATTGCATCATTGTGACCAATATCGCCAACTAATTGACTGGGTCACTCGTTAATTAAACGGTTATTATCTATGTGCCTACTTTCTACAGGCATTATAATGGAACTGTATCAATTTGCGGTTAAAAACAGAGATGCAACAGACTGCAGTTGTTTGTTTACATTCCTTTGTGACCGGGACTTCCTGGGAACTATAAATGTGCATCGATTTAAATGAGGTTTTTTTATCTCTGCTTGCAATTTGCAATATTGCAAATGTTGCAACGATCATTTTTAACTGACTTCAAAAAAGGAGATTCTGTATTCGACCCGCATATAGATATTAGGTCCTTACATATGAAATTGGCGTTTTGTATGGAAGGAACAAAAAGTCGAATATTTTTTAATATAATATATTTAATTAATCAAAGTATGAACCATTGTTTTCAATGCACTTTTGCCATCTTATAGGTAGTTCATTGATCCCTTTACTAAAAAAACCAGTCGGACGGGAATCAATAAAATCTTTGAAGGCGATTTGGACTGCCCCATCGGAGTTGAATTTTTTCCCTTGCAAAAAGTTATCCAAATTGCGAAAAAAATGGTAATCTGTTGGAGCAAGGTCCGGGGAGTACGGAGGATGTCTAAGACATTCCAATTCAAGTAATGTAACGCAGCAGTCGACGCGCGTTTGCCGGTTTGCTTCAGTCAATTCGTGAGGTACCCACCTTTCAAGCTTTTTAATCTTCCCAATTTGCTTCAAGTGAATTAAAACAGTTTTATCACTAACATCGAAGCCTGCAGCTAACTCGGACGTGGTTTGCGATGGGTCCGCTTCCACAATAGCCTTCAATTCTCCATTATCAACTTGGGTCTCAGGCCGTCCACGGGGCTTGTTCTGCAGGTCGAAATTTCCAGAACGAAAACGTTGGAACCAAAAACGAACTGTGTTTTCTTTTGCAACATGACCGCCATACACATCATTCACCCTTCGAGTCGTTTCCGCAGCACTAGTGCCACGGCGGAACTCGTACTCGTAAATAATGCGATATTTTAAATTTTCCATTTTGTAAAATGAGTGACGCAAACAGAAAAAACAGAAGAAAAAAAACAAATGAATGACGGTCATCGAAGCACAAATACATGAGTAAATAGCTGTACAAATTTGAATTTGGAATTCCTTACCAAAGAGGAGAAATTCGTGATTAAAGTGGCCAGTACGAAAAACGCCAATTTCATATGTAAGGACCTAATATATATAAGTACCTATATTAAATAATAATCATGAAACAAGAGCAAATAACTATACAGGTGAAATTTTAATCACTGTTTTCCTCTTATACTATGGGACCAAACCTGAAATCGTGAAAAAAAA
Organism: Amphipoea lucens; assembly: GCA_947508005.1. Classification (NCBI taxonomy): domain Eukaryota; kingdom Metazoa; phylum Arthropoda; class Insecta; order Lepidoptera; family Noctuidae; genus Amphipoea; species Amphipoea lucens. The sequence goes on from OX382356.1 coordinate 11,688,215, forward strand.
AATCAGCTGTTCCGTACATTTATGTTGGCATAACTCGTCAAAATGTAGGGAACAGCAGATTTTTTCTTTCGCTATTTCATGTTTAAATTTCACCCTCTATATATCCTTAATGATGATGTTTAAGGAGAGAGGAAGTTCCTTCGTCATCATGATCCCGGGCTTTATCAAAATGCTCGCCTCGGGTTTTTAGTTCATCTACTTATAAGTAGCTGCCATCTGGCGTCCCTTTGAAGATGGTAGGAGGCCTCCCAGGGTATAAGAGTACAGGCTCTGATAACCTGGGAGGCACCTCACAATTAAGTATAAGTAGGGCGATATTTATTTTTGAATTAGACTCGGCTCGGCGTCTAATTACCTAACCGTACCTAATAACTGAAAACTCGCGAGAAAAGGAACAAAGAGAAAGCTACTACCTAGCTATGTAGCCTGACGTCCTAGACTTGCAGAGTCGATAATTAAAAAGCGAGTCGTTAAATTAGACCGCGAAATTAGCAATCGAAGAAGTGTGTCGAAAAACATATCGAGACTATTAGAACTTTTCCAAAGTTAGAGCGCTGCTAGATTCTATGTAGACTCTAGATTACCTACTAAAGTGGTACTTTTTGGGATTTTTTTTGTCTCTGGTACCTACCACCCCACTATTCACAGGTTGTACCTACTAATCTAACAGGTGAATAGAAATTAGGTAGTTCAAAATGAACGAGGTTGTGGGTTCAAATCCGAACAAGTAGGTACTACTTCAACTAATAGTAATAACAGAAGACTGAAATCGCAAACTCGTCTTGTGCAAGTCAAGCAAGTGTGGTGTTCAATGCTTATGCCTTTTCTGAATGAGAATAGGCCTTTGCTTTGCAGTGGGACAATAAATGGCTGGTATCTATTATCAAGAAAACCTGCAGCGATAAGCGAGTTTAAGATTTCCAAGAAAAATGGAAATTGCATTAGTTTTAATATGTACATTGGCTTTCAGCCAACGCGAACATTAACCTGCATGTTGCGAAAGAGTGCTCTTCAGGCATGACTGCGCATATTTGAATATAAATAGTTATACATTTATTTGATTTGTGCTAATTATTATAAACATCTTAAATTAGCTTGGTTTTTTTCTTCTCATACTTTTCCTTATTATTAATATTATTATCTACGGGTATTATTTGTCTTCTACCAAACAACCCAGCCGGGCGGTGCCGCGGTGTTAGTTCGTCAGAAATGACGCAATATGCTAGACTTCGTAAAACCTATGTAAATATTAGGTACTGTTTTCGTTGTGTTTATATACCTTGCAATATTTCTTTGTCTATTTACAGTACCCGTTCTAAAGCAACCTTCACTGAATCTTTAGGTACTAGTTGCACGCAAAGACAATGTAGTGTAGGAGGTATTTAGGTACTGCAACGGACTGCATGTATTTCCTGTACAAAATTTATAGAAACGCTTAAATATACCTGCTTACTTCCGTAAGGTTGGTCATGAAAATATAATGTTAAATGTCATGTTGGCACGTGTAAATATGATTTGTATTGGCAGCGTCGACGGGCGGAGGAAGCAGCGACTTATCTCGGAAATTGCAGAGAGGATGCGCTACTACAAACGACATTGAGGTCCAATCAGACGGAGCTCAGCTAAATGGTGAATGCGCAGTTTCTTTTGTACGTAAACCTGCGGGGTAATTGCGTAACTGCTTTCATTTTGAGTTCAACAAGACAATAACATTCATTGCGTTATTTAAGGTAGACACATTTTTCGAACATATGGAGCAATGGATTAGCAATTATAGGTATCCCTACAAAATCAAACAGATTGTGATTGATAGTGAGTTACGCAATTAGGGTGCTGTAATATCTTTATGTATAACGTAATAGGACTGAGTTTCTTTCTAGCAAGTACTCAACAGTTCTAGACATTGCAACTTTGAGACTGATAGACACGCTCTGAACGTGATTAGAGTTACCATAATGACTATGATAAAATTAGTCGTAATATTTTGAAACAGCTTTCAGTATCTGAGCATTATGAAGTGGGTTAGACGACTTGGGCATTTCACATATTTCCTTATGCGAAATTGCGAATAGTTAAATTCTAATACCAACCCAATGTTTGTGCGTGGGCACAATGAAGCATTCGCTGAGGCGAATCCCGCGCGGGATGCGGGACTACGCGATTGTTTCAATGATTAAGATATCACGCGACTAGGTATTAACGTCAGTTTGAACACCTGCATACAAGTTATAGTTCCCTGCCGGGATTTGCTTCAGTTTGAATAGTACGACGAAATAGGTCACATTATTACGTACTACCTATTTAAACCAGTATCCATGACAACCGTTTAAGTTTGACCAATTTGACATACCTATTCAATTTGATAGGCAGCGCTATTAGTGTTCTGTGTATACAAGTTTCGCATTTTTATGATTACAGGTGGTAGTTTTACGATATTTATTTAATTATTATTAATCAAATCGATCATGGCTGTCCCGACGCCACCCAATATTTCGGCGCGTGTATTCTACGGTCTTAGGACAGATATTGGGTAAGTACAAATACTCACATGTTTTATGAGTAATATTTTTGTTTACATTACATAATAAACTGTCGATATTTGTTAGCGTACCTACCTATAGCAAACTAAGATAACAATAGATTCTCAGCGGAGAGGTAGGCATCTATAGGTAAAGGCACTAGTGATGCCTAGGCTAACTGCGCATTGTTTAATGTATTTTATTGCTAAGTACTTAAGAATCAGCTACCTACTTAAGTACTTACCTACTCAAATAAATAATTAAGCCTTGAATAAAATACCTAACAAAACATGACAAAAATACTTCTTCTTCGTGTCTCTGGCACGCGTATTTTACATCTTGTTGGCCCAAAACTTCACCACTTCCACGGCGTCGACAAAAACACTATAATTTAAGTTTTCTCGTTCAGATACAATGCCCATTATTTGTCGGAATCAGAGATTTTGTATCCGGCTGGTGGCGTCATCGTTATTCACAACCATCTTCAGAAGAAACAGAAGTTTATCAGACTCCAGGACAAACACAAACCTATCAAGTCATTTGTTCTCGCGCCAAACAGGTCAGTGTCAAAGTCTTTCGTTATACCTACAGGTATAGAGCATTGATAAGCTAATCATAAACATTTCAGACGATGGCTTGCACTAAACGAGATTTCCGAAGAAGGTCAGAAACCTATCATAACTGTCTATGATCTGACTACGTACAAACGGCGGAAGATTTTGACGGTGCCTTTCGAGAACTCTCAAGCGAGAGAATTTGCGTGTGTGCAGTTTACCTTTGATTCTAAATATCTTGTGGCGATAACAGGAGAGCCAGACTGGTGCTTATATTATTACAACTGGGATAAGGGCAAGGTTGAGAGCCACGCTAAAGCGCAAAACCCAAGTGGCCAGGGCATCGTTACAAACGTGAGTTACAATTTCTTCTGACATAGATAAATTAGCCACTTTATTACTGCAAGTAAATACATGCTGCATTTAACAGGTGCTATGCAACCCCACGGATGCCACGTTGGTCGTTATTGTTGGCCCGTACACTTTCCGCATTATGAATGTATCCGAAACAGTTTGGCGCCAATGGGGCTGGTGCAAAGCTGAAAACGTAAGGAATTCATAATAATGTTAATGTAATATTTTGTCCCAGCAGTGGGAACGTTATAGGCTGATTATGTATGTATGTGTGTGTAATATTTTGTGCCTATGAAAATGTCTGCTTTAGTAGGTGTGATAATCGCCACGACAAAACATTATATCGTAGTTATTACTGTGCCAGTAAATAACATAATAGATGTGTTCCATGTGCGGGTAGACGTACATAACCACCTGCATGTGGTTAACGCCGGATCGCATCATGTTCGGGACGGACAAAGGAATGATCATGATGGTGGAGAATGGCGAACTCCGACCAAACTGCATTTTTAAGGCCTCTGAAGTCGTAGAGATGGCGCTAAAGAAAGTAGACGCGGAGTAAGTTTTGATCCTTTTATTAGACCTAGATAAATTACTTTAAGACAGGAGTAGTATTTGTGGACTATATGCCAAAAAGTCGAAGATGATATCATTTGCAGAGCATGTGATATTCAAGGCAGGAAGGGGCAATTGGTGCGCAAATGGTATATATAATCGCTACTTTTCTTCTAAGTTTGATAATTATACCTACGCTTGAAAGACGGAGCATAAACGTGTCCGGAGACTGGATGTGTGGCAGGCCTTCAGCCAGTGCATCCAGATAGTAAAGCCACACAGAGAACAGATGGGCCACCCCAGGGTCCCCAGGCACATTAACCGAGGACCTGAAGAACGAAGCTGGGTCACATGCACATTTAAATATATCATCAGCAATCATTTAACTCAAAAGACGATCCGACCACTGCTACTCATATCTTTATATTAATTCTGTATGTCCTTATAAACAGGCAAGAACAGTCAGAAAGCGATAAGGCTAGTACTTCTAGCAAACAAGACTCTGGTAGCGATGAGAAAGAACAAGAAGAAGAAGAAGTAACGTATCCAGTCACAAACTTTGTGAATTTTCCTAAAGGTAACGTATTAAAAAAAAATAGTTTTCTTACATACACACATACACTCACGCCTTTTTCTCAAGGGGATAGGCAGAAACTACATACTCCTTTTGCCACCTTTACGTTTATATTCTGGTCATACACGACATACTCGCACGCCGGTTGCGAGTACTACGCATCTGATCTTTCTGAAGAACATCACCCATAAGGTCACTAACTCACTATATGTGCTCACATATCTGTCACATCTGCCTTGTTAGTCGTCTTTCATTCATCCTCTCAACACAAAGACTATATTCTCGATGTCTCAACACGACCAAACCATCTAAGCATCTTTTAAATTTTTGTCACTACATGTTCTTCTAAACCGCACCTTTGCCTTTTTTCTCCAGGATTTGCTTTCGGTTGCGGACCGGGATACGTTCACATGTTTGAAAAGGAGACGACTCATCACTTCAGGAAGAGAAACGTTTTCAGAGTTTCAAAAAAGTCCTACAAGTGCGTGCAATGTCATATTTTTTTTAAATGAGTAATAATTACATTTTACAATCCTTCTGACACAAATATTTTGCAGACATACTCGAGAACATCCGCTGTGGTCGCCACTAGACGAAATACAACACATAACAGTTGATCCTAATCAAGAAACTCTACTGATTACAACTTTGAGAAAACAGTTATACACTGTCAAGTTGTTTGGACAGCACATGTTACAGGTAACCCAGTAGTTGTAGTAAGGAACTGGAGGTTCGGACGTGCCATAGAACATTTTTCTGTAAAAAGGTATGCCTTCCCTACCTACATCAGTGACGCATTGCTGTCGCCGCTTCTCATCGCCGGTGTACCGTATCTGTCCTAATTATTTGATTAGTTACCTACTTTGCAATACCGTTGTCTTAAGAGTTTCAAGACTGTCTACAATCAATGACATGGAGCGCGAGCGCATACAAGGTAAGATTGGCTTGAGAAAAGCTGCTGTATTGAAAGTCAAGTGTTTGCAGTACTGAAAATCAAAAGTCATTTAACTTTTGATTTTCAGTACTGCAAACACTTTCCAAACGACAGCACACCTAATTACAAAACTTCTTATAATTTTTAGAATCCAGAGATAGCATTCAGTGAGCTTGGACCAGCGATGCATTATGGTCGGATTAACTCATTGTCAATGTGTGCATGGAAGCCAATATTTATGACGTCAGGAGAACAAGACAAGAGTATAAGGATTTGGAACTACATGACGGATGACATAGAGATGATAAAACTGTATCAGGAAGAAATCCATTGCGTGTCTTTACATCCTACTGGTACGCAGCAGATACAACAACGTTTTTATAAAACGAAAGCAACGTTGTAGCGGCGGTGGTGCAGCCGCACAGACATAGAAGTCTTCAAGCATGTTCAAAGGATGTCCAAGTATTCAGAAATATGTGAGACCTAAAACTAAATGAAGTTTTATTTGTTTTCAGGTCTGTTTTCGATTGTTGGCTTTTCGGATAAACTTCGTTTCATGGTGGTGTTGATAGACGACTTTGAAGTGATGCGAGAGTTTCCTATAAGGAATTGTAAGCAAGCCAAGTTTAGTAGCAACGGACACCTTTTTGCTGCAGTAAATGGCCAAGTCATACAAGTGTTTTCATCGGTATCATTTCAGAATATTTTTAATTTAAAAGGCCATAACGGAAAGGTTAGATTTTTTACTAAATTAATTCTGGTAATACCTGTATGTTAAGATTTGGAAAAGTAACGATCGAATTATTTATTTTTGGATAGATTACGTGTCTAGCCTGGTCGGCAAGTGATCTAACATTGTTATCGTGCGGCACCGAGGGTGCTGTGTACGAATGGAGCATGATTAACGGCCAAAGAATCGGAGAAGTCATATTAAAAACTAACCAGTTTTCCGGTTGCGCAGTGAATAGGTAAGCAGTCACATTAAGAATATTTACTGAGAAGAAAATGAAATAAGTACAGTAATTGATGATAAACTTAAACTACATTTAAGCAATGGAAAAACCACATATGGAATTGGATCAGATGGAGAGATCAAAGAAATAGGTTCCAATACCATAAGAAGAAACTTAGGTCTGATTGGCGTTGCCCTTGATACTATTGTACTATCTCGATCGGACCTGATGCTGTTCATTACCGGCGGCCTGGGCGGCATCACCAGTATACAGCTGCCATTGCGGGAAAAAGCCATTTTTAACGAATTTCATATGCACAACAAGCGAGTAACCGCAACCGCACTCTCATATGACGATCAGATTTTGGTTTCTGTCGCCGAAGATGCTTCTATCTGCATATGGAGGTTGACTAACGCTGACGGAAGAGCTATTGCTTTAGACAAAGATTTCGCGTACTCCAAAGAAATATTGATAAGTAAGAAGGATTTGCAGGAAAAAATAAATAACATAAATGTCAGTATCTCAAAGTTTTTACTGAATGCTTTTGTATATAATATTGTAGTAGAGATATTTTGTAGAAACAATATGATTCTTTGAACGCGACACACACTTGTCTTTCATTATTTTGATGCTTGCTTATTTATAAGTATCAGACAAAGCCTTTGTATGCTAAATAGGTCGCAGTAGGTATCGATAATGAATTAAGTCCACTTATCTCGAATTCATTTCAAGGAAATTAAAGTGTGCCGTCTCATACCTATAGCGAAAAAGTAATAAAGAATCAGTAAAGTTGGTACCTACCTAGTTACCTACTAATTGAACGAATTTGTTTGTTTAGTTATTGAGTACGCGAATGAGTGAACTCGAGACGGAGCACACGTACCAACTCCGTCAAGCCGAGGCGACACAGGCAGAAAAACTGAAAGAAGTTCACGAAGGTTACTGCGCTGCGATTGAGGAACTCAAGGAAAAGAATGAGGTAAGTATTTACTTGCCTCTAAGCCCACGTTCGCACGGACTTAATAAAAATATCGCGGCGGGGGTTTTATCGCGCATTGGATTTTCAACTCTCGGTGTTGAGCCGAGGATTGAGAATCCAACAGAGCGTTTCCCAGCGCGTCAAAAAAACACTATTTGATTTTCAACTTTCGGCGCTAAGCAGTGCGTTGAAAATCCAGTGCGCGAAAAAAAATCGCTGCAGGAAAAACGCGCCCTTACGAACCTGGGCTAACTTTACAGTCACGTAGTAATTAATTGTTTGAACTCAATTAACGTTGTAATTTATCCTGACAGACAATGGAAAACGAACACACTCACGAAATAGGCATGATTCAACAAGATATCGCAAAGTTGCGGTCAGGCCACGAGAGAATGTTGCAAGCTTTAGAAGCTGATTTCAATATCAGACTTATTAGCGAGTACGACAGATATCAGGTAAGATTTCAATAAAAACTTTAAATTTATTATCTAATAATAACTGCCCAAATTATTATCTAATAACCCGCGACTTCGCTCGCGTGGATGGCGGAAAACAATAATGTGTCTCTTTAGTCCTTACTTTTTACTCCTTATAACATCAGCTATCTGCCAGTGAAAGTCCCATCAAAATCGGTACAGTCTTGTCGGAGATTAGCCGGAACAAACAGACAGACAAAAATGTTTAAATTGTTTTTTGTTATAAGTACCGTATATACGTAATTTCATGTGCATTTAGTAAAAAGCTGTTATTACCGACTTCAAAAAAAGGAGGTTATTTTGACATTACAAAGAGACACTTCAATTTTATTTATTTGTATAATATAAAAGTGTATTGCACGCAAAATTAAATGAATGTTGTTTACAGAGTCTTGAAGATAAAACGGCTCGAATGAGAAAAGATTATGAGGAGAGACTTGAGACGCTTGCTGAGAGCAAACGAAAAGCCCTAAGGGAAATGAACGATTTGTTTGAATCGAAATTGGAGGAAAAAGACTTAATGCTGCAAGAGGTAAATATTGCAGAGACTTTCCTTATACTTATAAGTTCAACACAGTTCAGAGACCTGCACAGCTATTCACAAACATTCGATATGCTTCCGTGTCGAATCGAACATCAATCATTGTTATCGTAGGAGTCCTCTAAATGCTGATCACAAATACGACACCCGAAAATGTTTAAACCAAATAGTCGTCTATTTGGTAACTGTCAAATTTTCGGTTCGGGCCGCTATTCTTCGATAGCTATTTGCTGTCGTGAACCGAAAATGTGTCATTTTCGATTCGGAAGCCTGTCGAGTGGTTGTAAATAGCTATTCAGATCAATTTTTTTTTTTTGGGATGCGTGTAGAAGCCTCCTCGTGTAGGTAGTGCAGTTTATTCCGCCAGTTACTCAACTGAACCGAGCGCTCGGCGCTTCCTGGACAGTCTCACCCCGGCGCATCCTGGACAGTCTCACCCAACACCTTATTTGACTGGCCAATTCTTCCCTTGCGGTGGTAGGGCTAACGCCCGCCTGGTTTGCGACCCACCGGAGTCCGGCGTCAAGCAGCCTGCTGTGTTTCGTCGATGCGTGGGAGTTCCAGTGCCTAAAGCATCTTCTGGGCACGCTCGTTCCATCATAGACCTCATCCATCGCTTTCCATCAGGCGTGATCGAGGTCAAGAGCGTGCCCATTCAGTAATAAAAAAAATCAGATAACACCCGTAACACAGATTCAAGTAATTGTTAACTAATCTATTTTTAAATACAGTAATGTTATTTTTTTACATTGTGTTGGTTCGATGTCCGTTCGAAACAAGTGACTTCTCGAAAATCTTATTTTTTTCTTTTGCTTTGAGTAAGATTTGCTATACTTAATCAATATTAAAGGTACTTTAAACCTCCAGTGATCGTCTTTCTTGCCCATCCTATATTTGACAAACTGGACTTAACGTGACGAGAAATAGCACCTCAAATTGCTTAACAAATTTTCAATCACAATCCGAAGCATTTTGAAGGAAACTGCTAATCCATTGCTTCTTTGATTGAAAAATTCGCCTGCTCGATTACGTAAATGACGCAATGAATGTTGTTGAATTATCAAAATTAAAGGCATTGCATTGTTTCTGTGTTACGCTATAACCCGCGCTGGTCTTCTCCGTAAGTGTAGGTCTAGGTAGTTACGACTGTTAGATGGTAGACGATGGGAGCGGTGAATGCTTATGCGAATCCTGCACCCCCGGCCATAGGTAGAGGTGGAACACCGCGGTGGTTTTAGCCGGTAAGAGTCCTGCATGCCCCTCTGTCACCCCCACGATAGAGGAAGTCCATGAGGATTTCCACAACGAGAAAAAAAAAAGATGGTAGACGATGGATTTATTTTGAACAACTATTATATTATTTCTAACATAGTTACAAGAACAAGCAGATATGGAGAAAAGAGAACATGAAACTATTAAATCGTCAATCGAAGAGGATGCTGATCGCGAAATTATCGAAATCCGCACAGCATACGAAGTTCAGTTGAAAGAAGAAAAAGACGCTAATGTGCGACTCAAAGGAGAGACTGGGCTTATGAAAAAGAAGTTAATTAGTGCACATAAAGACATTGATGAATTCAAACATCAAATATCACAGTTGAAAGGTACTTTCTGCTCTATACAGGAAATAAATTGAACCACGTCGGTTATAAAAAAAAAAACTGCTGTTTCATAGAAAAGTGAAATACCTACGCGGTCAAAATGTATGGAACAACAAGTTTTTTTTTACTAAAAATATCTACGCTAAGGGGTCTAGAATCATATGCTGCATTCATGGTTACAGTTTGCGCAATATATAAGGTGTAAAAAAATTAACTGCAAGAACTTTAAGAGGTGCTTTAGACCATCGAACTGAACAACTTTCACTATGGGACCAACTCTGAAATCACGAAAAAAAAATGAGCTGTTTCATACATTTTGGCCGAGTAGGTATTGAACTTTTGTATGAAAAAGCAGATTTTTTTTTTCGTGATTTCGGAGTTGGTCCCATAGTGAAAGTTGTTCAGTTCGATGGTCTAAAGCACCTCTTAAAGTTCTTGCAGTTAATTTTTTTACACCTTATATAATGAAACCATAAATCGCGAACTCTTAAAAGTTATGCGAACTAACCATTAACAATGATATTTGCAGCTGAACACAAACAGTTTCAGAAAGTCATTTCAACTCTGGAACGTGACGTTGCTGATTTGAAGAAAGAAATTGCAGAAAGAGATAGTTCAATACAGGACAAAGAAAAGAGAATATACGAATTAAAACGAAAGAAGCAAGAACTTGAAAAGTATAAGTTTGTATTGAACTTTAAGATAACTGAGCTAAAGAATCAAGTGAGTTCCCCTATTATTATTTTTTACATAATTATATAATTAAATGATATATGTTAAACCGATGACGATAACTGTACATGTAGATTGAGCCAAAAGAGCGAGAAATAGAAGAATTAAGACATCAAATTGATGATATGGAGAATGAGGAATTAAAATTACTAAATACGAAACATGAACTTGGTATGAATAGTATAAAAGGCTTTTTGGAGTATTATTCCACCCATTATTAAATAAGAAAGAAGTTACAGCTGTAAGAAATATTACAATATACATCCTTTTGCCTTTGCATAACAGATAGACCCGTTAGAACGCGAAATAAAAGCGAAAAAAGTGCGTATACTTGAATTGGAAGTTTCATTGGAAAGTCTTCTAAAGAAAAAAGCCATCCGCGGTAAAACAGTATTCCTATTATTTCTACTTCAGTTGTAATTTTTTTCGCCTATCATGTAGGATATTACACCTAGTCATCATTAAGTAGTCACAGTAAGGTATCAATGTTCACACCTGTTTTGTTTAGTTTTGTTACAACATTTTGTTTGTCAAGTGTTTGGCGTAGAGTTGCGTAACAATAGTTCACGCCTGTTGGAAATATTTTGATACCTAGCGACGTAGCCAGCAAACCAGCACGATTAGAGCTTATGTGAAAGTTTACACTGCCGATTGTATCTATATTATGTTTTATTTTTGTATTTCAGACCTTAAGATAATGCAGCTTAATGAAAAATTGGCGTCTGCTAAAAAAGATTTCATGGCCGAAGCAGAAAGAAACTTAACATTAAAAAGTACACTTAAGAAAATCAAAATCGATCTGCACAACATGACAGCACAGTTCCAAGATCCAAACAAATTAAAGACAGCTGTGAAAGTGAGTATTTCATTGTAGGTGATACTATTAGCGCAATGATTTGCAAATACGCTATGTATGAATTGTGTCGTCGTTTGAATTCTGCAATCTAAGTGTTCTTGAGGATTAAGCAAGCTGATGGTTTGAAACTAAGCATAAAGAAAATAATGATACCTTTCATATTCTTAATATTCGCAGACACTGTTTCACAAATACGTCGAGGACATTGACTTTGTGCGAAGTCGCATGGCGGACGACGAGGCGGTGCGAGAGTTCAACCGTCAGCGAGATCACCTGGAGAAGCAGGTGGCAGGCTTCAAGGGTCAGCTCGCCAAGGCTATGGGAGGCTCTAAGAGCGATATCGGTAAAATTATGGACGTAAGTAAGTGTTGGTTGAAACTTCTCTAACGTCGAGCCCGTCTTACGTCCAGCATCTTGCGACCTCGCGGATAAATTGTTCGAATTTACTCATCATTAGAAATGTATATGACGTTGATGCAATGTGTATCAGCTCCTTGCATTTTATAATATCCTGATTACAATGTAACATTCGGCCAGGCTTTGTAATGCAACTGGCAAGATACTCGTCGTATAAGGACTTCAAATTATTATTTCTAGGAGAACTGTACACTGCTAACGGAGGTTAATAATCTGCGCACCGAGTTGAAATCGACTCGGACACGGTGCTTCCAAATGGAATCTATCCTGGGCCTGTCTGCGCGGTATATACCGCCGGCCACTGCGCGGGCCAAGCTCAAGCACGTCACCGAGGACCGGGAGAAACTCGATGAGAAGTTCAAGCAACAGATTGAGGCAAGACGATACTATACTTATTACACTTTAGGTACATTTGGGCCGACCATGTCTGTCAAGAACAGGTAGCCGTGGGCAGAGAACTCGAGACAAGAGACTGGTAAAAAAGGGCGGCTGAGGCCGACTGGCTGCGGAAAGCAGAGAATCGGGTGCTGTTGCGCAACTTGAGAGAGTTAGCTATGTCCTGCCGTGGACAGCGATAGGCTGACTTAATTGACTTAGTCTTGAGACCCTTAAAATTAAGTTCTTATAATAAATTCACTCGTTTACTACTTCAAGGATTCTAGATTCAAGAATTTGGGACCCATATCACAGGGTCTAAACACTTGGGTACTGCAAATTAAATGACGAGTAATAATTCTATCGCCAAACATAGGTGGGTGGGACCCTATCACTAAGATAACAAGATAAACAATAGCATGTATTTCTATGGCTATATTTAGAAATATACGGATAACGCCTGGACTTTGAACGGAATAATGATACTTTTTTTAAATCCACGACGTCGTTTAGGTTCACACAAAAAAAAACAAGGCAATGATGTAAAGTTGTCATGTTTATCGTTATTAATATTTGACCAGGTTTTATGTATACCGGTTTTTTTTACAGGAAAAAGAAGATGCAATTTTGGCGTTGAAGGAAGAAAATGAGCGTTTACTGGTCAAAGTTAGATGTATTGAAGATGACTTAGACGTGGGCGATACCGAAGATATGTAATTTCTAATGTGGCTTGCAAGATGTGGGGTTAATTATGTACCTAGTTATGTTTTTAATTTTCAATAAAGTATCTGGTAAACTTACGTATTAATATAAACGTACTTGATATAAAAATACGATAGCATGACATAGTAGACTATTGGGAGAAGAATATAAAACATAATAAATATATGAAATTTTTTTATTGAACGTAAATTTTCTATTGTTGGGTGTACCATACACATGTTTATAAAAAACTAAATAAGCCTAATATTCTATAACGTAAACATATTTGAAAAAATATAAATTAATATTCTTTTAACGAAAACTGGCCTTGATGCCAATGCATCCATGTCATACAATACATACAAGCCATCACCCATATTAGCACTATCTATAACCCGACCATAGAAATAAGACGTAAGAGTATATTTGTGACTGATGAATCCTCGCCCAATAGCATTGAGCGTTCAATGTCTACTACATCATAATAACTAAGTAAATGCTTATAGGATAAAAGGCAAGATAGCTTTACGTCCTTTGGGGTAGTCTGCGAATTCCTTCTTGTAGTTGCGGTGTTTGCCGATGGCCCACACAGCCATCTGGTAGAACCCGGCGGCGGCAAACAAGCCAGCTATAAAACAAAAGTTTACTTTAAGTTTCGTCTCTAAAACTAAAGTGCCGACAAATCGTCAAAGAAACGAAGGTTTGTTTATTATTCATAAATAATTATCATTCGTAACATAATGGGCATGTAAATGATATACGTAAACAAAGCAAAGTTCATGACGCGTTCAACATTAATTAGACTTTAAAATTTTGAATTTAACCCTTTGAACGCCAACGACGCTTACAAGCGACAAACGTAATCGGCCGCTAGAACGCCAACGACGAGTTTAGGCGACAAATAGATGTGCTACTTTATAATCTAATATTATAGAAAATAGGTAAAAGGATTATGTTTTTTAAATTTCGTCGTCTTCTCCTTTAACACTCATATATGGAAAATTTATTATAGTAGCAGTGATAAAGGTTTATCGATATTTGTGAATACCCAATCACTAGCATTTTGTAGGTATTTAATAGTAAATAAATGGCTCGGCGTAGAGAGCATACTTCCTATGAGCTGCGCTTGGCGTTCAAAGGGTAAGAAATTATAAAATGAGGTATGTTAGGTATACTTCGTTGGTCTATTCCTTGAAAAACACCTTGGTATAAATAGCAACCTGCGGGGTAATTGCGTAGCACCCTCAGTAGCAATGGGTTTCATTTCGACAGTTCAACAATATCCATTGCGTTAATTTATGTTGTTGAGCAGACACATTTTTCGAATATATGAAGCAATGGATTAGCAATATCTTTCAAAATTATTGAGATTGATAGTGTTACGCAATTAGGCTGCTGAAGAATTGAAGTTCTAAAATAGCGCCATTTGCCTTTTAATGTTTTGGAAATCAATTAAATTAGGTGAGGTCATCCTCAAGGTTGACGTTAAGAACGCCTTCAACTCTGTCAACAGGGACACCTTGTTGGCTGAAGTAAAAAAAGAGTTACCAGAAATTTACGGCTTCATGTGGCAGTGCTACAGGCACCCTTCAAAATTATTGTATAAAGACAACGTTTTGGAATCTGCAGTCGGGTGCCAACAAGGTGATCCTCTCGGGCCAGTCATTTTTAGTTTGGCTATCCATCCCATAATACAACAACTAAATTCAAAATTCAATGTGTGGTATTTAGATGATGGAACACTAGGAGGTGACGTAGACACCGTTCTACAAGATCTTCAATTCCTAAAGCAGCAGTTCCAATCTATTGGCCTTGACCTCAACTACTCAAAATGTGAAATTTTCATTTGTGACAATACTGACAGACAATCGACTATACAGAAATTTAACACAATAGCCCCAGACATCAAAGTTTTGGAAAAAAGTTCATTGCACCTCCTAGGTTCCCCAATTTTAGAAGACAGTTTTTCTCCATTCGTCGACGAAAAAATTAATCATTTTAACGATATTTCGGATAGACTATCTAAAATTAATATACATTCGGCTTTCACCCTTATCAGATATTGTTGTTTCGGTCCAAATTTCATGTATTTTCTCCGCTCTTCCTCTTTATGGAAGCAGCCACACCTTTTAGACAAAATCGATCATATTATTCGCAGCACTCTTACATCCATTTTGAATGTAGCTTTGGACGACCGCGCGTGGCAACAAGCCACACTACCCATTCGTTTTGGTGGGCTCGGCGTCCGAAAAATTTCTAGTGTAAGCCTACCGGCGTTCCTATCCTCGGTCCACAGCACAGAAAAGTTAACCACACGAATTCTGATTCCTGCCCAGGTTGACTCTGAAGTGCCGTGCTTGACCGATGCGGTGAACGCCTGGAAAGTGGCTTGCCCGGACACGGTTCAGCCCGAGAACCCGTCTTCCCAGAGACAGTGGGACGAGCCGCTCTGCAGGTTGGTACGGAATAAACTTATTAATACGTCCACCAATACTGCCGAGCGTGCCCGCCTGCTGGCTGTGGGTGAATGGGAGTCGGGCCTCTGGCTTCAGGCGCTACCGTCACCCAACATAGGCACTATGCTGGGTGACACCACATTCCGGCTCGTTACATGTTTGCGTCTGGGCGCTCCTTGCGGAGCTCCACATCGCTGTCAATGCGGTGAAGCAGTCGACTGCCTCGGACACCATGGCCTATCCTGCAGCAAGAGCGCTGGTCGGATGGCACGGCACGCCAGCATTAACGACATCATCCGTCGGGCTCTTGTCACCGCCGGAGTGCCAGCTGTTTTAGAACCCAATGGCTTGGCACGTGACGATGGGAAGAGGCCAGATGGAATGACCATAATGCCTTGGAAGTTGGGTAGGCCTTTGGTGTGGGATGCAACCTGTGTCGACACCCTCGCGCCATCCCATCTTCCTAGCACGGCGGGCGGTGCTGGGGCGGCTGCTGCAGGAGCAGAAAACCTCAAACGGCGCAAATATAACAACCTTATTGGGAGCTATATGTTTGAGCCGTTTGGGGTTGAAACTCTAGGGCCTTGGGGTCCGAGTGCTCATCGCATATTTCGCGATATCGCCAAGCGTTTGGTTGACTCTTCGCGTGACCAGAGGGCTGGCCTATTTTTAGCCCAAAGAATAAGCATTGCCATCCAACGTGGCAATGCTGCCAGCCTTTTGGGCACTTATCCCATTGACAGCGATGCGGACGAATTTTTCGATGCCCAATGAACTCCTGTCTTTTTTTTTTATTATTATTATCATTTGTATATAGTATATTTTGTAGTTTGTGTGTACATATGTAAGTAATTATAAATAAAAATCTGAAAGTTTTACGAAGTAAAAAAAAAAAAAAAAAATTAAATATTAATAAACAAATTGATTTCTCACCTGGAGCGCATTTAGTCATGATAGTGAAGAACATCCACGATCCGAATTCGTAAGTGTAGTTAGGACAAGAGACGTAGTTGAAGAGCAGAGAGAAGGGGTTGCCATCGGGGACAGGGATGCGCCTCACTTTTGTACCGGGAGGGCGCAGGTTCTTCAACAACAAGTGGATGCTGAGGTTGCCGAGCTCACAGACCTGTAATCAAAGTTAATAATAACTTGTAACAGCAATTTACACTTCTACAATTATGTTGCTTTCCGTCAATAAGTTACGCAATTATAAACATTTGACATAGTTAAGACTCAAGAAATTACATAAGCGAAACTTTATGTAAGTATATGACATACCGTCTATAAATATATGATGAATAAAGAATACAAAATAATAAATGTAGGTAAGGGCGGGCAGTCACCGTGGGTTATTCCGTTTATCCACCCTAAAGTAAATAACGTATTACGCGGAAACCAATGTCGGAGATTCCACCCTAGGCCTAGTTGGATAAACGGAATTTATACGCTTAGGGTGATTCTCGGAAATTCGTTTCCGCGTATCCATTTTAGGGTGGATAAATGGTATTATAACCGGTCACCGCGTGCGGTTTAGGTATCAGTTTTAATATTATTTTATTTTAAAGACCATTATGTAGATACAGTCCAGTTACGGCGCGCTATTTATGCGTTTGGTACGTACTGTTCTGTCTACATTACGTGAATCGTATGTAACAGGTTGGATTCGTGCAATACTAATTACGTCAGTTGTTTAACAAAACAGGTTGTTTGGTAGTCATGTCCAAAATTGTATTCTGGATTGTTACATTACATGTAAATTCTACCAGTTGGCGTACACCTTCCTTCATGTTAATTTTATTGGAAACATATCTAACTATTGAATAAGAACTATAAATCACATTCACTGTTCATGATGATATATTACTTAATTGAAAAATGCATTACCATTTTGTCGATGGAACGGACTTTGTCACTTATACAAGGTCAGAGGTTGTTGTATTGACATTGAATAAACGAAATGTACGCCAATAGCTTTTGCCCGCCTCTTACTTATGCGGGTTTCAATACTTCAAAGTTTGTGGAAAAATGTGTATTTGCAATTTAAGTTATTACTGGCCTAGATACTGGCAAACAAGTTGGTTGTTATTTGATCTTTAATTAATTTTTAATGTTATTAGAAATGAAAAAAAAAAAAAAAAGAAAGGAAAAGCAAATATTTTTAACAAATTGAATAAATATTGGTTTACATTGATAAAATCAAACAAACAGACAAGTTGTTAATGTTTTTTAGAACTGTAGATGTTTTTATAGTCAATAGTTGTGTAATATGTATGGCGTAAATAACGCCCTACAGCAGATCCAAAATTGGTTCACTGCTAATAATTTAGTGTTAAGGTGAATGGGTAGTAGTAGCCCGCGAAATTCAATTTTTCTTACGTTTTTTGCAATTTTCAGGTCAGTGTCAGGTTTTATCTTGATGAAAATTTGATTCGCGACTATAACAGGTACGTATTCACAGAATTATAATCATCAGAATCATTAATACATCTTTCTAAGTTAGATTTCTACCATCAACACTTTTCCATACGAGATTTGTTCTTAACGGTAGAAATCTAACTTAGAAAGATGTATTAATGATTCTAATTATTATAATTCTGTAAATACGTCCTTGTTATTGTCGCGAATCATATTTTGATCATGATACAACCTGACACGGACCTGAAAATTGCAAAAAACGTAAGAAAAATTGAATTTCGCGGGCTACAACTACCCATTCACCTTAAATGGGAAAAAAACGAAGTGCATAAGATTTTCTTTAAGTACCAAATGTCAAAAGTAGTAATTGTGAGATAGTATTGAATCAAGAGAAACTCGAATTCGTCGATGAAACTGTTTTCCTGGGGATCACGCTCGACTCAAGGCTTCAATGGGGTCCTCATTTAACATCCCTTGCAGGTCGGCTAAGTTCAGCAGCATATGCTGTGAGAAAAATCCGGCAATTTACTGATGTTGATACCGCGAGACTAGTCTATTTTAGTTACTTTCATAGTATAATGAATGTCGTACGGTATTTTACTATGGGGACGGGCTGCAGACATCGAGTCTATTTTTATTTTGCAGAAAAGAGCCATCAGAGCCATATATAATCTCCGCAGGCGTGACTCTTTGAGGAAACTGTTTAAAGATATTAACATCATGACGGTACCTTGTCAATATATCTATGAAAATATCATGTACGTAAGGAAAAACCTACATCTTTTTAGTAAAAGAGGTGAAAGACACAATTATATCACTAGAAATAGGGACCAATTAGTTCAACCAGGTTTCAGGCTGGCTAAAGTAGACTCATCTTTCATGGGCTACTGTCTAAAATGTTACAATAAAATACCTACCCACATCTTGAACTGAATGAAACGAAATTTAAATCTTGTATAAAACGCACACTATGCAGCCAGGCATATTATAAATTGGGGGATTACATCACTGATAAAAATGCTTGGCTAAATGCTGGTCCTGCTCCATAAGGACGCACAAATAAATTGATTAGCATTGGAAAATACCTACTGTTGGAGCTGCTGAAGATTTTAAAATACTATTTTTGCATTATATAAATTCAATCTCCTTGTATTGTATAATTGCATAGCACATGTGTGAGTACTATGTACATACTATAAAGCTACCATTTACTGGGTACGTCTTTCATTGACTTGAATGTGCTCTGGCGGCTGAGAGTATGTCATGCTCACTCAAATGTCTCGCTGATGGTGGCGCATGTGTTGGATCATTTAGCTCCCTTCAAAATGGTTGAGCTGAATGGTGCTAATACATGCGTCATGTTCGTGAACGGGCGCCGTCAGTAGGGACTGGTCATCTCTTTGCTGCCACGGCTTATTTTAATTTAATATTTGAATTGTTTTTTCTCATCTTCTCATTATGGACGCTTTTAACGTTCTGCATCGTTCTCACATGTATAATTTTTAACATGAATGATGTAACCAAGACTTTGTAACCATATTATTTTGATTTAAAAGAGTGTCCATGGAGTTTCTTGCCCGTTCTTCTCCATAGGTACCTACTCTTTGGAATGGGCAACTAGCTTCATCTTTCTGACTGACCGACCCCTTGACAATTCAAAAGTGCCTGTAATTGGTTTAATTGAAATAAATGCTTTGAGTTTGAGTTTTTGAGTTTATGTGGTTATGTTATTGTAAGTATTTTTATAGTTAGTTAAAAGTTTATAGTTAATAAAAACATCTACAGATTTAATAACCTGCCATTTTATTTACAACTAGCTGCGCCCCGCGGTTACACCCGCGTAACTTTCGATCCCGTGGGAATATCGGGATAAAAACTATCCTATGTCCTTTCCCGGGACTCAAACTATCTCTATACCAAATTTCATCGAAATCGGTCAAGCCGTTTTCATGTTATGTCGTGACAACGGAAAACGGGTTTCATTTTTATATATATAGATTACTTATCAATTATTAACAAGACTACCAATAACCTTGAAAGTTGTCCGTCCAGATATTTTTAGATTGAATAATTGAAATAATGACTTGTATACTTACAATAAATCCTCCAAGTCCCACATAGAAGCAGGTGTTGCACGGAGCAGTATACAGGGGATGGTTGATATGGTATGCCACATACAGGGTGAACAACCAGTAGTATGCGCAGTTCCTAAACAAATTGCGCAGCGGCATGGTGCCATGAGAGAAACGATGAACAAATAGGGTCTCTAAGAGCCGTTTACCATAGTGAACAGCCCAGCATGCAGTTGCAACACTGTAATAAAAGATTACATTATTATTAAACAAGCTGGAGAAAACAAACAACCAGCGGTCCACTTTAGCTCTGGATTGAAAGAGCTGGAAGTCATGGAGAGACGTCTTTGCCGAGCCGAGCAGTGGGATGATGCAGGCTAACAGTAATATTAAAAATAACATTAACATTCAAATTAAATGTGTGTATCTAGTGTATGTATTAAATTCTTTTCAAGAAGCTGTCTCAGTCTCATATAGTTAAGGCTGAGTTCTGCATTAAAGATTATTTTGTATATCAGGCATAGTTAATTTGTTCATAGATTCTACTTTCTTTTATCAGCATTCTGATGGGTGTCATTATTCCAAGGCAGCAATTAAATTAGAACCACTGATATTTGCTTGTGATTTTTCCTTTTAATTCATCATCATCATTTCAGCCGAATGATGTCCACTGCTGGATATAGGCCTCCCCCAAGCACCTCCACTTCGACCTGTTCTGTGCTTCTCACATCCAATGGGTTCCTGCGGCCTTCACAAGGTCATCGGTCCACCTTGTGGGAGACCTTCCAACGCTACGTCTTCCCGTACGCGGTCGCCACTCCAGAACCTTACGGTCCCATCAGCCATCTGTTCTGCGAGCAATGTACCCTGCCACCTAAGTTTGACAATTTTTCAGGCTATGTCAGTTACCTTGGTCCTCCTGCGGATCTCCTCATTTCTGATTTGATCACGCAGGGAAACTCCAAGCATAGCCCTCTCCATTGCCCTTTATGTGACTGACAGTGACTTTTAGCCTTCTAATAAGGCCCATTGTGAGCGACCATGTTTCAGTGCCATATGTAATCACTGGCAACACACACTGGTCAAAGACTTTCGTCTTGAGACATTGCGGTATGTGGGACGAGAAGATATTGCGTAGTTTCCCAAACGCTGTCCAGCCGAGTCGGATTCGACGATTGACCTCTTTCTCGAAGTTGGACCTAACTGGGCAGTTCGTTTTTTTTTTTCCTTTTCATTAATATTTTTTAATTCTAAGACATAAAACATAAACTTACCTTGCCACTGTTCCAGGTGATGTTTTCGAGACTCCATACAAGATCCATGGTCTTTGGTATACCCATAAGTAAATAAATAATGGTCCAGCATATTCTGCTAAAAACACGTTTTTCCAAGATATTTGAGGTCCTAGGTCTTTAACATACAACTTTGCTCCATCTTGAATGTTTAAAGATTTAAGTGTTTCTTCATCTTTTAGGGTTTTTCCTTTGGCTTCTAACTTTACAGCTTGCCGGTCGGGGTGCAAAGATTTCTTCACGGTCTGGTAGACCTTCTCTTTCACATTTTTTATAGTAGAAATTTCATTTACCACTATCTTCCCTAAAGGTTTAGATCCAGAAGCGTTCAGGATCTCAATCTATAAGTGGAAATTTAATAGTTTTAGCAAAATATTTGAAAAAACAGGTAAGAGTTGTTTGATTAGAAAATAATAATTTCTAATTTTCTCTTAACTTACCTCCATCTCGTTACTTGTGGTTGTGTAGAAATATTTAAATATGTTATTTATTAGCACCGGTAAATTAGAGCTCAATCTCTTCCGTTACGTTCTATGAAAAATTAAATGCAATCGAGACACAATTTCTTTCAAGAAATGATGACGGGTTTTCTTTCATTTAGTATTTTAGTGATGCGCGATCACAATGCGCGACAGCGCGATCCGTTCCGTTACTTTATAGTATCGATGGCCGATGCAACATGATATTCCAATATTTTGAATCGATATAAGCGAATGCGATACATGCTTGGATCGATGCAAAAGGATTTAAATTAATGACATAAATGCATGATCAGATTATAATTGTTTATTATGTAAAAAATTATGTTTAACTAGCTTCTGCCCGCGACTTCGTCCGCGTGAAATTTCACCCTCCCTCCGAATGGAATACCGAATGGATTGTTTTTCGAAAAACACTTTCTTAGTGGATACCTACTCTTCACAAAGAATACACCTTCCACGTAACCTACAACAAACTTATTATTTGTGGTTGGTACAGTAATAGGGATCGAACTGCAAAATTAAGTTGGTTTTTTATTGTATATACTTTTCCGGGATTAAAAGTACCCAGTGTGGTGCCCAGGATATTAAAGAATAATTATACCAAGTTTCATCGTAATCGAACCGGTAGTTTTTGCGTGATGCCTGAACAAACAGACTGACAGACAGACAAAAAATTTTTTAATCACATTTTTGGGTTCGGTGTCGGTCTAGTAACATCCCCTGCCATTTATTGTTTTGATATTTTCAATGTACAGAATTTTCACTTCTACAGATTTATTATAAGTATAGATATAGATGTTTTTATGGCGGCGGTCCATCTTGACAAATGAGGCAACTTAGAACTCACAGTTTTTACAACGTATGTAGTTGTTGCTACTATGAATATACACTTTTATCATTCTATTATGGTAATGAGTCTCATGTGTGTCTTTTAAATCTACCCCAACGGAGTTACTAAAAACCACAGATGCATGGAGTACAGGGATTAAGTAGGTACGATACAATTCCATATTTGGAGGGCTCATGGCTAAATAATAACAGCTGCACGCACAGGTCGATCGAAGGAGCTACGCTTGCCGCGGTTGGTTCGTGGATGGTTCACTATTTTAAACATATCGAGACACCTCCGTGCCTCGGAAAGCACGTTAAGCCGTGGTCCCGGTTGTCATTCGTAGATCTTTGAGAGTCATTATGAGTAGTCAGAAGCCCAAAACTCTGACAACAAGTCTTACAAAGGGGTATTGTGTTACCCAGTTACTTGGTTGTGGAGGTCAGACAGGCAGTCGCTCCATATTAAATACTGGTATTCAGCTGCATTCGGTTAGACTGAAAGCCAACCCCGACATAGTTGGCAATAGGCCAGGCAGATTGATTGATTCTATATTTGGAGGATAGGATCATAACCATTTGATACAATCCTAAAATTGTTTCGCATAGTTACGATCCGAATCGATACAAAGTATCGATACAAATGCAAGTATCGTGCAGTATCGTGCAGTATCGTGCAGCTCTATTTTTTCATTTAATTTCACATTGACCATTGACCGACCGAACCACCACAGATTATAAAATACTAATAAACCCACGTCCATGGAATTAGTATGTACTATATGTAAAAGGTGACGTATTAGTGAAAGTGACCTATTAGGGATAGCGACGAAATGGCCAATGTGACGAATGGTCATCCAATCTGGAGCGACTTAAGGGCACAAGCAAAGAGAGGATGAAGCCAGCCTTACTTACCTTCTTAGGTGAAGTTGGTCGATGAAGATGATGATTTAAGCGCATGTCACACTAATCAAATTCTTATTTACTTGCCTTCTCACTAGAACTATTTTACTAACATCGATCTTCTTCTTTCATCATAATACATCCTATAATATAAAATGTGTAATATTATGAGATTGGCTGTGGACACAGACTATTAAAAAAAAGTTGAATACATACCGCCAGCAAGTAGTGAAAAAAGCACCTCTAAAAATAATGTCGCTCAAAATGGTAATTTCTAAAATCAGAGATAAAGGCCCATTCAAACTTAAGCGGTATTCGCTACCGTCTGCGGTAGAGAAAACCGAGTGGGTATGCGGTAATATTACTGTTCGCACCAAAAAGCGGTTTTCACGCTCTAGCCACGGAACTTGAAACTAAATACCTGAGTGAAACCCGCACGGTATGTACACACGGCTACATCAAGCTATACATAACCAGTAAGCTGACTTCTGTTTGTACGAAAATTGTATACAATGCGAGGTATGCTGAAACTGGAAAGGTGTAGCTTGATGTGTAGCCGTGCGTACCTCTTCCCACAGCGGCAGCGAATACCACTTAGGTTTGAATAGGCCTTTACGTGGTGAGTTAATTTTTGAACGCAGTAGTTTATCATGAGATGTTGGCAGTCGGCAACACAGAACATACAGTGGGCATAGCATACCTTTGGGGCATACAATTCTTTGTTTGTGTGAGTGTAGCCTTATTGAAAGTTACATCAGTGTGAACAGTTTGACAGTGTGTGAGTGAGTTAATAATTAAAATGGCGATTTGAGAACCACAATTCTTGAGTGTAACATTATAATATTTCTTAAAATATCGATAGAGGACTTGGAATAGTTGTTTTTATACAGTGTTAAATATTCAACTCAGTTTATCATGCGTTCAGTAGTAGAAATTGGGGCCAGCGTGCCTGCTTTCCTTGGAAAATTATGGAAACTGGTCAATGATACAGAGACGAACCATCTGATTTCTTGGAGCCCTGTGAGTGTTTATAATTTTATAACTGTCTTAAAATCTCGGCTCATACAGTTCACTAACATCTTATGTAGCTCCAAGGCGTATTAGTGCGAGATTTCCCAATAGAAAGTCGTTACGAAAACAACCTAAAATGTTGCAATTTGACAGACTGCCTGTGAAACTTGATAAATAAATAAATAGTTTACAGGTCACGTTTACTACCATGCTCTCGGCCCCTGACGTGAATTAATTGGCGATACTTAAAGACTTCTCAGTCCGAGGAAAGATTTTAGGCTGCTGATCACATTATTATCTTGTTTTATATCCAGTTATTGACAAAATGTTGGATGTTTTTGTTTATTTGTGTACTTTGTCTAAATATACACATATAGATAGATGTAGACATGTAATTGTTATTGTTATGGTTGTTGAAAGTACTTACTATTTGAGCCTATTTTTTTTCTCATGTTAGAAAAGACTAACTTTTAAGAGTTTCAATGCATTTCTTAGCAACAACAACAAACAAATACTTGGAAATTATACCCTGTCCAGCCAGGACATGACATAGTTAATGAAAGATAGTGTGGTAGACACCGACTGTAAACAATCAATGCATTGTGCATGTAATGTATGTTCAGTCTGCAGTCAGAAAATCAACCTTGTCATCAAACAGTTGCCTGTTATTAAATCAAGTACTTGTTTGCACATTACTGTGACTTGTAACCTTCTTTCAAGGTAGTTTCTTAAAGATAGTATCATGTGTTTTTTTTTCTTTCAGGGTGGGAAAACATTTGTCATAAAAAATCAGGCAGACTTTGCAAGGGAGCTTCTTCCTTTATACTACAAACACAACAATATGGCAAGCTTTATTCGGCAATTGAATATGTATGGATTTCATAAGATCACATCTGTAGAAAATGGTGGCTTGCGGTATGAGAAAGATGAAATAGAATTTTCTCACCCTTGTTTCATGAAAAGTCATGCATATCTATTAGAGCACATTAAAAGAAAGATTGCCAACCCAAAGTCAATAGTCACTAGCAATGAAAGTGGGGAGAAAGTTCTTCTGAAGCCAGAGCTTATGAATAAAGTACTAACAGATGTGAAACAAATGAAAGGCAAGCAGGAGAGTCTTGATGCTAAGTTCAGTGCCATGAAACAGGAGAATGAAGCTTTATGGAGAGAAGTGGCGATTCTGAGACAGAAGCACATAAAACAACAGCAGATTGTAAACAATGTCAGTATTGTATTTTTTACTTTTACTTGGTTTTGGTTATTGCTATACAGTATGATGTATGGTAATATCACAGCATATTAGTAAATTGATATCAAATGTTTTTTTAGCTCATCCAATTCCTGATGTCACTAGTACAGCCAACTAGGCCACCAAACGCTAGTGGGAACAATGTTGGAGTGAAGAGACCGTACCAGTTGATGATCAACAGTGCAGCTCACAATGCCGCTGACGGATCTTATCCTGGAAGGTTAAAGAAAATGAAATTGGACAAAGATGCTTTGTTGGATGAGTTAAGTGAGGATAATTTGGTAAGTTGTCATATTATTATATGACATTGATTTAAACAATTTTGAAGTCAAGTTACCTGTGAATATGCACTTTTTAGGAGGATGGACCTACCATACATGAACTGGCACACGATGATTTGATGCACAGTGAAGGCACTCATGATTCCATGGCAGAATCTAAGTTTGTTCCTGTTGACATACCCAGCATGACTAATGCTAACACTGGCCACAGCCCCGGTGATCCCACAGCCTCGATGTACCATGTCACTATGGAAGATGGAGATGACCCTGAAGCAGGTACCTCTAATTAATTACTTAAATTTTTGTCCTAATTAGTTTCTGATACTTAAACCTTTATTTAATACTAGCCGACCCGGCGAACTTCGTATCTCCTAACATATATTCTGCTATTCGGGGCGAAGACAAATCCAACAAATCAAAGATCATAAAAATCGGTTCAGCCTTTCTTGAGTTATAAATGGTGTAACTAACCTGACTTTGTTTTACTAATGTATTATATTGATAATATTTAATTTCAGTTGGAAACAGATTAGGTTATACAATAACCCGCAACAATGATATGCAGAGAACAACTGACAACATGCCTGTCATCACATCAGCGTCCTCAACACCTGCAACTCCCACAATGGATCAGCCTGGCTTAGATCAAGTGATGAACAATATGATGGGCTCACCTTCACCAGTTATTGTTAAAATTGAGCAAGTACTACCCAAACAAACAGGCCGTAATAATTCTGCTAATAGGAGCACGGTAACATCCTCAGGCAAAGGCCTTTCATCTGGAAACTACAACACATTAAACCCACCGGCAGATTTGAAGCTTCCAGCAGAAATATTTGCCAGTGATGACTCAGTAAGTGATGCTGGGGTAGCTGCTGCTGATGACTTGAGTATGCACAATGCATTGCAAGATCTGGTTGATGAATCACTCCTAACAACATCAAGGGACAAATTGCTTGGTGGCATCAATATTAAAATAGAAAGACCAGAGTTGAAAACAAGTAGAAAATCAAAGAAAGGCAACAAAAGTACTGAGAATACCTTGAATTTGGCAGATATCAAAACAGAACTCCTGGATGATATTGATTGGAACAACATGACTTTAGCTACTGTAAACAACAACACTAATAGGTTCCAGACAAGGTAATGAATTTAATACTATCACCTTTTAATTCTTTTCTATTTCCATTACCTATGTAGGTACTTTTTATGTTTATAGTCCCCCTTAATCACAATGTGTGAAGTATAAAGAATTCTATTCAAAATGTTATTATATTACAGTTGGTAAGTAAAACTAGCCATTTTTCATGTGTATAATATGAATGTAATTTCAAAATTCAGGAATAGGAGAGATAACCTCAGCAAAAATCGGGAGGAATATTCTTCCCTCTTTGGAACAAATTCAAACAAGTATGTGAATATATAATAATTATTATTATTTTGAGTTACAGATGCAGAGGTGGCCTTGTATAAATATTTATTGAAAGTATTCTTAAATGACGAATTGACGATACTTGTATATCTGTGTGTAAAACTTTGATAAATATCTATATTAGACAATCAATTGCCAAGGTTACGCTTTTCTTAACTGTAGCTTACGTTTTGCTTATTTAAAAACAAGTTGCTTTATTGGTACATGGGGAAAAAATGTCTGTTAAGTATTTGAGCTCTCACACCACCTATTATGGCAATCAGCAACTGCTATACTAATTATTTAGAAAACAAATCTTAATTTAGCTTCTGTTTATCGTCGTTGTCAAACAAAAATCTGCTATGTGCCGTTTTTTGAGATTTCAAGATTTTGACCACAGATAAGAAGAAAAAGAAGAAGATGCAGATTTTGTCAAAATTTTTAAATCTCAAAAAACGGCACATAGCAGATTTTGGTTTGACAACGACGTTATGTTGTTGTAAAAGTAAATGCATAAGTGTAAAGTTGAACATACATACAATACATTCTTATGTAGGTATTACAAAACTTCTATGTCAAATGATTTCTGGATTTGTCTAAAAGAAGCATAGTTGATAATTGAACTTTTCAAATGTTTCAGGAATGATATTGATGATCATTTGGATACTATGCAAACAGACCTTGAATCGCTAAGAGAACTGCTTCGGAGTGACAGCTACGCCTTTGACACAAACACGTTATTGGGCGTATGTATACTTTTATTTTATATTGACTAGTTTGCTTCTGTAAAAATGGTAATTTTGCAATTGAAATGTAGTTTTCGTAGTTGGCACTTTTCTGTATCTTAAGGGTTATCTGTAAATTTAACTTGGTTATAGATTGATATTCATTTCAAAACAATCGTCTATTTCAATATCACTTTCATCAATTTCTTTTAATTTTTCTGGTTTTATTTGAATACATTCAAGTATTGTGATTTTACTCCAAATATTTATAAAATAGAAATCATTTAATTATATAACTAGTTCTAAACTTATTTTATTTAACTTATTCGCTGTTCAACTTTAGAGGTACAGATTTCATAATCTCCCGTTAAAACATTATGAAACTTCGTTAATAGTGAATGCACCCATTGGAATCACACGCACACATGCAACAGCTCCAATCTGTAACGCACTGTAAACATTGATATTTTAAGATTGTTAGGTTGGTAGCGCGGCGCAAGTCACGTTGCAGACAACGTGTTGGTCCGCGTGTAGAGCCTTGTGCGGCATTCGGCATTTGCCTGCTGTTCTCACGCACACATACGCGCGTGTCTGACTGTCTGCATGGTAGAGACCGGTTCACAATACATATAGAAACAATCCATAGCGTATATTTTTATTATATAATTTTTTATATTGTTATGATTGTT
Source organism: Amphipoea lucens (assembly GCA_947508005.1). Lineage (NCBI taxonomy): Eukaryota > Metazoa > Arthropoda > Insecta > Lepidoptera > Noctuidae > Amphipoea > Amphipoea lucens. Next base: position 11,717,151 of record OX382356.1, read on the forward strand.
TTGATTACACTTGGTAATTAATGCCCATTGCGGGTTTTTCTCTTTTTAGCTAGATTGAATTACGTGTAGGATCCATTGGGTATATACTGTTTCTTTTGTTTCTTAATGCTTTTATATCTAGATTTTATCACAAATCAATGATAGAAAAATGCATAAAATGATTTTTGTATTGTCCATAGACTGCTGATGCAAGAATATTACCTTCGATGTCTCTCGCTATTCCTTCCTTGCAGCCTACATCAAATAATTATGTAATAGTTATATTTAATCAGCAGGACTAATAGATGCTAGATAATTATGATTTATGGATATTTCTTTTTGACTAATATTGACAGTCCATTTCATTATCTTAGTATGAGTAACTTTGATGGTTTCGAACATTTTACTAAAGAACTAACGCTTATCACGGTAGATACACACTCATTGCATGATGCCAAAATTATAGATGTATAGATATATCCGTCATATTATCTTGTATTATCATTGTCACTCTACATATTGATATATTTTTTTTATGGAGATAAAATGGTATAATATTATTAATGTTATTTCAGCTATTTGGGTCGGATGATCCATTCTACGGACTGCCCTATAACTCGATGGAGGACAGGACGAAAACAGCTAATAATGGTGAGTTACTAGTTCAAATGTAATTGTATGTTATTTTTTATAAACATACCTGCAATGTTCAAAGGAAGCAGAGATACTGTGTCAAAATTTCCAGTCATCGTTATAATATATTCCCACAATTCTGTGGGAATCACGAAGGTTGCTATTTCATCCATAACGCATAATAATCACTTGCACCACAAAACACAACAAGGTAACTTATTTGCTTATTCAACCACATACATACTAATAGAGCTTGTAGAAATTTAGTAATGAGGGCAGAGTTTAAAAAATAAACTTCTGTCCAAGGTGTATGCCAGTTTCGTTCTATCATTATGTATAAGATTAAGAGCATATACCTACCTACAACATCACTGAAACCAAAATGCACACGCACGACTTCCATCAACAAATCATTGCGATCTAAAAGGCCAGTACATATCTGCATGTGTTTTCAGAGTTATATTCACGTTTATGTTAATTGTAGATACAACCAAACAGTATCCGATGATTGATTTTGATTGGCTGATCGGTAACAGCGAGGCCTCCCCTGCAAAGTAGCCTGTCACTACCTCATCTTGCAAGATTTTATCAACGCTGACCGCGTCTCGGCCACATGACGTGGTGGATATTTTTGGTAAAGGGTTATATAGACGTGGTGGTTCCGGTCAGTGCTACGGAAGATAGGTAGATTGTGTCGTGACAAAATTGACTCAAACGGACCTAAAACCCTTGGCTGATTACATATTAACACAATGAAATTGTGAATGTCATATCACTAAAATAAAGCATTTTATAACTAAATGTATTGTTTAAACCTTTATGAACAGAACTATTAGAAAATTAATGTTGTTATCTATGAAAAATTATTATCTAAATTATTTGTGGATAATTAATTGCAAATTTAAGATTCCCCCATTCCCACCAAGTGGTAGATATTAAGAGATTCATTTTTGCCGCGACATTTTATAAAGACAGTTATTGCTGTGAAAATATTGTATGTCTTAACTAAATATCATGTTAAAATAAGGCACAATAGTTATAAAATAAATGTTAAATGTTAACTGTAATTACATTTTATTGTTAATTAAAGCAAAGAAGCAGAAAGGTGAGATTTCGAATGTAAGCAGTGACGACACTCGCGTCCAGCACCTGTTTACTGAGGATAATGGTAGTAATTTATTTCTCGCATACCTCACTGCAAAGTAGATTTTATACTTCATAGATTTTGCACGAATAGACTAGATATTGATTTACATTCATAAATCTGTAAAACTGGAACCGCTGATATTACATCCCACTCAGTGGCGTAACTACTAAGGTGCGAAGTGGTGCCGGGCACCAGGGCCCGCAGTGTTTGGGGCCCACACAGTGTCCGGGATGTTTGCCAAATCAACTCGGCACGGCGACGAGAGATAGATAAAATTCAAAGTCCTGAATGACTGATATATCAACGCACAGCCTAAACCGCTGGTCCTAGAGACGTGAAACTTGGAGGGTGTGTTCTTTGTGAAGAGTAGGTATCCACTAAGGGTTTTTCAAAATTCCACCCCTTAGAGGGTAAAAGGGTGAAATTTCACGCGGAAGAATTCGGGGGCAGAAGCTAGTTATAATATATTAAGCCAAGAAAAAAGTGAGTCGTAATCCAGAAAGGTATCAGCCCGCCCTCTCTATATACTATGAATGATCAAAAGAAAAACTATCCCATCAGGCGGATTGCAGAAATTTTCGAGCTCGCTTCGCTCGCTCTATCAGCCTAGGTTTTCGTAATTCTTTGGTTTTCGAAATTTCTTCAACAAACCTGTAGTAGCACATGGCAACCAGCGCTAGTGATAAAAAACCTGTAACCCCCGTGGGTTACAAAAGTTTCATAAAAATAATAAGTATTAAGTATCCGAAGAAAATAACAAATTGAGTTTATTAAAAAAAAGTCATGCCGTGGTGGGTGTAATGGGTAACTGGGGCCCGAATTCCTCTTTGCACCAGGACCTCTGATATGAAGTTACGCCACTGATCCCACTGATAGATTTGAGTACATTTTAGTGCTTATTTTTTTCAGAGGCAATTATGTTTTAATTCTCCATCATCGGTTCTGAAAGTTATGTTAGTATTACGTTTTTATGTCACCCGAAAAAGCGCATTGCATTATGTTTACTTCAATTATTTTTTTAATGCTGCGCGCTGGGCACACTAAAGTTGCATTTTTATAGCGTTTAACTTTTATGTTCCATTTTTGTTTATAAAATTTGGGCGTGGGTTGTATGTTTAACGTACGTAGTGATTTATTTTAAGTTATGTTATAGGTATGATATTGCTCTCAAACGTATACCTATTATCATTAAGGATTGACAACTATTATTATGTTTATGTACTAGGTAGGTACTTAGTTATTGATTGCTTTTTAAGTAGTCGCATGGTTGATTATATGACATTGTTTTATTACATTTATATCGTTATTGTAATTCACTATTGATGACGTAGATGTCCTCTAGTATTTTTAGGCTATCTTTACATTATAATGTTAGTATGTAGTAAACTGCAGTCGGTCTTTAAATTTATATTTAAAAATATTAATAATATTTTTTTGGGCAACTTTCAGTTGAAGGGAATCAGCTAATCTCGTATACAGGGAATATTCCAGACTTTGAGGATATAAACATGCCAGATCTGGAGTGCGATAATTCTCAGGAGCCGTGCTTGCCCAGTCCCAGCAGCTCGACGCTAAACACGCCGCTGATTGAGACGCGCTCGCCTTCCTTTACGTTGAAACCATGAGGAAAGCCTAAAAAACGACGCCACAAGAAGAAGCGTTCGTCCAAAAAGTGATATTTAAGTATTTCACTTTGTGAATACTTCGTGTGGACTGACATTGATAACTGATTAGTGTAGTCATACATGTAACCGAGAAAGAAAAACAAAAATAAGATACACAATTAGCTTTAGAGATTGCTAATACAAGATTTGTTTATCTTTTCATTGGTTTGCCTGTTTGCCACTTAAACTTTAAACAAACTAATTTACATAAGATATTATACAAATAACAAGGAAATGCGTCTAAACGTAAGGTTATCTTTTTAAATTCGGTTTTTTTCCATTAACAAAGCATAAATGATGATATGATTTTCTGTTTTACTTGGATATATTAAAGATTTACAAAATTTAACCAAAAACCTAGGTATAAGTTATTCATCCATAGATCCTATCCATTAAAAAAAAATACACCACGGGATAAGGCTAATATTACTTATTTTATGTAGTAGTTACGCTGTGTAATTGCTTAAGTTTTATATCAATCATTATTATGTAAAGTTCCGAAATTTTGTCACGAAAATGAACAGTCTGATAACTTAACAGTGTGTATTTTTGTTAACATTTATAAATTATTAAACTAGTGATTACATAAATATAAGCTCGCACATTGAACAATACATTGATCCAAACTGTTTTTTTTATCATAGACGAATATATTATTATGAGTATTTTGTGTAGTAATAGGTTAAATGATAACATTAAGTATGTTTATCGCGTGACTGAGGTTCTTTGCACTCGTTTAAATATTTATTAAGACAGCTGAATAAGATCGATATTTAAAAAGTATTTATGGAAGTCCTACCTACAAAAAATAGTCATATAGCATGTGATTGTCGGTACAATTGCTTTAGTGCCTTATAAAAGACTAGCGATCCGCTCCTGCTTCGCACGGTTTTTGACGAAACGTCGGCAATTCATTATAATAAATTAAGGGCTGATTTTTCAATCAACCGATAATTTTTATTCGTGGACTAAAATTGACATCTGACAGTTTTTTTGAAGAAAAAACAGCAGTTTTGCAGTTTTAGTTGGAAGAACTGTCAAAAACTCAAAATTATTTCTCCATAAAGATGTCTGGCGTTGGAAAAATCAGCCCTAAGTTAAATAAGAATGTAATATACATTTAAACCTTCCGGATAAATCCCCTGAATTATGGTGAAAACCGCTTCAATATACATTGTGCAAATTACAAGAACTAAGCGGTCGCACAGACAGGCACGAAAAGTGATTTTATTTTATACTATTTATATGTGATTTTAAATGGACACAGTTCAGCGACGTTGCTATTGTTGTTTTTACAAAATTTACAAATTAGACAACATCATTTTTGTGGTTTATAATTCTTGAATAATAAGTCAAGCTATTTCATAATTGTATCTTATATTAGTTTTTTTTCATTGAATATTGTAACATTAACAATGGGGTTCCCATTGAAAAGTGCGAATGTCCGTGATATTAATAGATGAAACTCCAGAATATTTCCATCGATCGGTTATCCAGCTGTGTATTTGCACAATAATATAAAACACAATAATTATGTGCCGTTGATGAATTGCATTTTCACCTACCATTTTTGTGAATCATATGTAGCTAGCTAATCACACCGGAGGTGTAGTAGGGTTTATTTATTTTGGTGCATTGAACCATTTTTTGTTTATTATCTCAATATTTATTATGTATTTAAATGCAGCAGTGGTACTGCTTTTGTTGAATTTTTCCACAGGGATATTTAATGAATATTTACAAAATTTAACTTTCTTAAAATGTTAAAAAAATGATTCGCTCATGTGTGTAAGTACTATAAAACGTTTTTCGTATTTATTGACGGATTATATACTTTGTTTGTAAAGATCTTAGTATATAATCGTTTATTAATATAATGTTAAATACCTAAGTCTTAATTTTAGAGTGTGAATTAGCCTAACATCCCATTGTGCGCTATCTCAAAAATGCATTACGAAATCATCCGCGAATTAGAAAGTATTATTACAAACGTGCATTTTCCGTAATGCTCAGCAGGCAGCATGCCCGTATTGCATGCATACATCACAAATTAATATAAAAAGTTTAGAAAAAAAACAACGAACAAGTTCGTAAAAGTACCTAAATAAAATTGTTTAGTTTTTACCCGACTCCGGCCAAGCAAAAAAGAAGGGTTATGATTTTGACCGGTATGGATGTATGTATGTTCATCTGTTCCGTCATAACTTCTAAACTGCTTGTCATAATTTGACAAATGAGGTATCGTTGGAAGCGTCTTGATCGTCCGCTGGTTATAGGCTATGTGACGTCACATTAAATTGAATATGGCGCCCTCTAGCGGACATAAGTCATGACCTAACAAAAAGAAAAAAATGTTTAATCATGCTGTGTTGGGTATCAAATTAAAGGGCTTAATTAGCACATTTAAAAAAATATAAAAACTTATTACTGAAATAAGCCCCAAAACAATTAAATAAAAAATAAGTTTAAAAACTAAAACCCGGCTACTGAAAAGCATGAAACAAGAAAGTACCTTCCCGTGGTCTATACTTACATATAAGCTATTAGTGGCGTGCATTGCATATAGGTATATAAGCAGTGCCTACCTCGATATATCAACATAAGCTTGTCAATTACATTTTAGTGTGTGCCCCACAATTAAGAAACTCACTAAATTATCATATCTAACAAAAAACAAAATCTTCATACAAACACGCGCGGCAGTAGGCAGTCGCCAGACGGCCTACTCGGCTCCCGTACTATTCGCACATTGTCATTGGTCTTTACTCGTTCAAGTTAATACGACAAAATTAAAAATACGTACGTCTCACGCGTAATACCATGACGTTCGACCTTCGCAATTGATCACCCTTAAGTAGGGATGCCTGCTCAAATAACCACACTTTTGACCTCACTTTTTTTTCTGATTAGCGACCGCGTTTGTCTAGACTAGACCCGGCCTAGTGCTTACCTATTTTGAAAACCAATGCACGCCACTGTAAGCTATGGTAGCATGCGACCACGGGAAGGTACTTTCTTGTTTCATCCTTTTCAGTAGTCGGGTTTTAGTTTTTAAACTTATTTTTTACCTATATTATGGTCAAACTAATGCTCCGTACCCTAAAAACTGATAAAGATATTTAATGCTGAAACTTAGTTATATACTGCAGAACTACATATATTTACAAATTAATTATTATATAACTGTATAACTCGTTTAAACATACATATACAACCACAATAGTTTTAGTTACAATTATTTTATATAGGTACTACATACAGCCATTGTATTATAACATTAAAATATGTTTATGAACAAAGTTTTGGTAAGATTATAGCAAATCAAGTATGCAAGAATACATTATCTATGTTAAATATGTAAAAGTTATTTTTAAATTCAATGTACCTAATAAAATATTGAAATTTATAATTTGTTTTAATTTACACATTTGACCATAACAGCATGATATATCAGATGAATAGTTACACACCGATTTCTCTCTCTTTCAGTCGTCAGTAATTTGGCTTTCGAAAGAAGAAGACAAAGTGTTGTGTAACTATACAGACGCTATACAACGTATAAACGTTGTACTGCTACTAATAATAGTAAGGGGGTAAATAAATAAAGAACATACAGTGCGGTGTCTCATAAGGTTGTACCAAATGGGAGTCCAGCTAGCATTGCATTGCTATTCCCAACTATCCGACAGGTTACCGAGTCGGGGGTGCAGCGTAAATGTACACGACAAGTATCTCCCGGGTCCCCCACTCATGGTACCAGTGGGGTTTTAGTCGGTAGGGGTCCGACATAACCCTCCGTTCTTCCCAGACGGAGGGTATCCATGAGGATATCCCCACGAAAAATAAAAGGTTACCGAGTCGAGGAAAAAGACACATTTTCGGTGAAGTACCTGATTTACCTAGTCCCCGACCGCAAATGGTCATAACCTGTTGGGTTTTGAGAACCAATGAAAGACAGTTATAATGTCTACTGATTTATTTATTTGACCGAGCGAGTGTGCAATATAAATTTTCGAGCAAAAGTAACTTCATCTGTAAGAAAGGTAAAAAAAACTTACAGAAAATCCGAGACGAACTGCTAAAATTTTCGAGCTCAATTCGCATACTGTTACTTTTAGCCTGCAACAACCACTGCTATCTTCGCATAAGTACTTAGTTCTCTAAATTCTGCAGCTTTATGAATAAGTTGACAAATTTTGAAGAAAACAACCTATCCGAGGCGGTTGCATACATTTTCGAACCGATTACAGCCATACGAAATTGATGATTTAAATTCCCATCCATAAAAAAAAGTATGTATATGTATATTAGTGTATATATAATGATAGGCCGGACAAATAGTGTGCCCAAATAGCGCAGAATTGGTGCCCTGAGACAGTGAGGCGGGGTCGCTGCAGACCACGTAGGAGATGGCGGGACGAGCTTGATAGGTTCCGTCAAAACTGGAGGCAGGACGCGCGGGCTCGCGAAAAATGGAAGGAGTGGAGGGAGGCCAGTTAAAAAAAAAAAATAATGATAAGTAGCAGATATACTTAAGTTTGAACAAATTTTTTGTTTTTGAAGCTGCGGTTCCACTGAGGCGGAGCGGAACAGAGCGGAGACGAGCTGTGCCGCGATTCACCAATCACATGGCTTGAAATCCTCTTTTCACAGTTCAGCCCCGCTCCGCACCGCTCCACTCCGCCCATTGGCGTATCTAGGGCTTCTTTCTAGCGGGGGGGGGGGGGGGGGGGGGGGGATGGCCCTAACCTTTTTTTTTTATGATGTCGGGCTCCTATCGACCAAAACCCCACTATTGCGTGCCACTTCTTTGAGCCCGACTGCTCGAGCGACGACACGGCCCCAATTTCGCCGCCCGCAGGCCTCTTGTGGTGGCCGGAAAATGTCAGATCACCCGCACCAAAGTGTCGCGACGACGGCACAGCGCTGTTGGGCCCAAGTTGTACTCCTCCAACGTGTGTTGTGGCGTGTCCTCGTGGCAGTCCACACAGTGATGACAAGCAGGCGTCCGCTCCCTACCTATGCGACACAGGTATTTCCTGAAATATCCGTGTCCAGTAAGCACCTGCGTCAGCCGGAAACTCAGGGCGCTATGCTGCCTCTCCAGCCATTCTTCCATAACAGGCCTTACCGCCACTATTGTGGCGAGCCACCACCTGGGTTGCGCAAGTCGCTCCCTCCATTCAGCCACTAGGATCTGACGGAGCTCAGTTCTTCGTGGATCGAATTCCCGAGAAAACAGAGGCTGACCACGCGCAAGCTTCGCAAATCCTTACGTCCCTCGCTGGTGGAAGGTGGACTTCCGCCAGCGATATAGGGACGCACGAATTTTCGCGTCCCGATCCCAGGGCGTTGATCCTACCAGGAGAGTTGCTGCCCCGTAGGAGATCGTACGGTATCCTCTTATCACTTTAGCAGCCATCGCTCTTTGCGGCCTTCGCAATATTGCAATGTTGTGGGCCGTCAAAGTGTCCGCCCACACGGGCGCCCCATACAGGGCCATGTACCGCAAAATCTCCACGTACAGTCTCCGGCAGGGGGCGTTGGGCCCCCCCAAATTGGGTAGCAGTCGCGCAAGAGCAGCTGCAACGCTCAACAACCTGGGGACCAGCTACTTCATCGTCGACTCGAAATTGATGCGGACGCCTCCTACCACAATGTGTAAATCGCGTGGTGGCTTGTTCCGAGGCCCATGGAAACAGAGGGCCTCAAATTTGTGCAAAGCCACCTCGAGACCCAAACGCCACTGGATCCTTCGAACGACCTGCGCAATCCCTGCCGTGGCCTGTATTGCCGATGCGTTTGTCCCCGGGCCGTCTAATCATAATAATACTCTAGCTTATTTCGTTGCTTATTAGTAGATTCAATTATTTTTGTGATTTCAAAAGTAACTAAATGGAATGTATTATGTAGGTAATAATATGTTTGTGTAGGTCTTGGTGGTAGATTATTTATTTGATTGCTTTCGTGTGAAGTTATATTATGTAAGTATCCAGCTTAATATTTCGAATATGTCCCCAAACATCCTAGGGTGGGCCTGAGACCATTCTGGGTGGGTACGGCCCACCCGCCCCCCTATATACAAAATATTCCAGTAGGTGACCAGTGGTTTGGGATAGGTACATTTATAGTGTTCGTGGAGTTGACCAGACATTGTATGTTTTAGGCGTCCTGCTAAAATTGACTTGGTTTTTTTTTTCAATATACCTACATATACAGGGTGTAAAGACTAAACCTTTCATGTTTACATTTTCTATGGAAGATTTTATTTTAGAATACTTACCTTCAAATAATGTTTACCGTGAAATACGCCAACATTGCCCCCAAGGGAAACTTTGCCCAAAGAACAATTTATAAGCATTTCTTTGTTGTGCAAAAATATCTTAATATTCTGGCAACATTGATTGACTTTAGTGGAAAATAGGTTATATGTATGGCAACACTAACTATCGTGTTTGTCGCTAACTTTGTTTAGTAACTTGTTGGAACTCGTCGAGTGAGGTGCGTGTTTTTGCGGGCAAATTTTAGTGTACATTTCGAAGTAAATTCTGCGGAATGGCGAAAACACAGGTTAGTTGACTTTGTATCATGTCCTTTAAAATTATTTGTAGAGTATATTAATGTAAGGTTCATTGCTCAGAGTCTTTTATAAATAAAGTTATGATGATGGGTAAAGTTATCTAGTAATGTTCCAACCTACGATTGACAATATTGCCCGCCATCAAAAAAGGCTTAGGGTTGGCACATTACGAAACCTTGTATTTTTTCCGTTTTTAATTTATGGCTACTGCTGAGGTTATTTAATTTACAACATACTTATATTAGATATTTAATTAATAAAATTCAAAGATTACTTTAGGTACCTGCTCTGCACTTGTCGATCCCGTAGCCTTGTTGGTAGTATTACCAACAAGGCTACGGGATCGACAAGTATAAGAATAACAAAAAAAAAACAAATTATAATGTAGTGTGGAGCAGGCAGTGTGGGTGAGGCAGCCTCCGAAACACAGGATCGCGGGTTCCAATCCCGCCCAGCGCAAACATCCATATTAATAATAGACATGATATGATTGGAGTCATAATCATCATTATAAACCAATTTTATGTCTTCTCCAGTTATTTAAGTTCAAACTTTAATTTGTGAATCAGTAAATTGTTAAAAAACAATAATTAAAACATAACAATTATTGGCCACTAATAAAAATATCCATAAAATATTTCATTATTTTATAACTTTATGCAAATGAAACTAAATAAATATATAATTTTTTATATAATTACTAAACAAAATGTCTGTTCAAGTCTATTTAATTTACCTACCACATACGAGTTACTTGAATTGATCTCTATTAGTAGTACCTACTTATTTTATCCATAAAAGTGTTAATTGTATTTTCAGTTTTTATTAAATACTAATAAGTGGGAAACGTTTTTCTTTTTATTTACCTGAACACATATTCTTTGTAGAAAGGAAAAAAAAACAGAATATTTTTCACCATGTGCCAACCCTAGCACTTTTAAAAGGCGAAATGTGAATTGTATGAAAAAGGTAAAAAATGCCAGGGTAACATTGCCCCGTCATTTTAATAAGAAACTTTTCATAGTGTCGTTTACTTTCCTAAAGTAAGCGCCATCTTTACCAAAATTCTTGTACTGGTTTTTATGTCATCTGCTTAGAGGTCGTATTTGCGTCAAAAATCAATGTGGCCAAAGTTGGCTAAATGTCCAGATAACTTTGCCCGCCAACAAAATCGAACAAATATTGAATTAAATGTTAAATAATAGTAAATTTAGCAATACTCACACATGCGCATGATCTTAAAGTTGTAGCTGATAAAGGAAAATACTTACGCCTCCATAGAAAAATCGTATTAAAATTGTGATTATTCTAAAAAAGGGGGCAAAGTTGGCATGTTTCACGGTACTCTATTTTAGCCACGAAATGCCACCCAAGAAAAAATTCTTCAAGTATAACCAAGAAGTTGTTTATAAAGCAATGTAAGAAATTTAAGTGACTGGAAAAATTAAGGAAACCTTTTGGAATCCCATTGACCTAGATACAGATACCAGCACATCAAGCTACTACAATCTGTCAATTTTTTAAAATAGATTTTCAACTTTATTGCTAAAGCATAAGGTTCAAAGTTGATTGGGAAAATTTGACAGTTTCGGGTAGCTTGATGTGCTGGCGTCTATACAAGTTAGATCTGAATAAACGTTTATTTTAAAATTTAATAAATGGCATTTTATTTTATTAACCTTTTAACCGCTTACGTCAATATTTTCGTGTCCATTCCGCCAGAGTCGTATACAGGGTGTTACGGAAAGGGTATATCAATACAAACGGGTTGAAGAGTGTATCTGGTCTAGAATCTCTGTACAAAATTTCAGCTCAAAAGCATTAACTTTGAAAATGCTTAATATTTTTTTATTTCGACATCACGGCGCTGCACTGGCGCGCGGCGGCGTGATGTGCGTGTACTAGGCGCACAGACACACTACAGATAATGGATAATGACCCTCGTAGTGCGGTGACACGTTTGTTATGATTTCAATTTAATAAACTATCGAAATAAAAAAATATTAAGCATTTTCAAAGTTACTGCTTTTGAGCTGAAATTTTGTACAGAGATTCTAGACAAGATAGACTCTTCAACCCGTTTGTATTGACTATTGATATACCCTTTCCGTAACACCCTGTATATACGACCAAATAACACAGCTCGTTTAATCTGTATTATTATTACATCGTCACAGCTCGTTTCATCGGTATTTATTTTTCGTTTTTTTTTTCGGGCGCTGCTGGGGGCACGACAACTGATATAAAGTCGGGCGGTTAAAAGGTTAATGTATAAGTCAATAGGTTGGTCAATTATTGGCTCAATCTTGGTCAATAACCGGGTAGTGTTGGTCCAACTAAGGAACAGTTCAACTTTTAGGATTTAGCTCAAAATTACAGCAATTTCTAAATACTTATGCTGCAATGATTTTTGTCTTTCAGCAAACTTAAAAAATAACGTAGAACTAAGGTCTTCCGTCAAAATCTGTTAAAATGACAATTAGTCAAAATATCTTCTTAGCTGGTTAGGGGCCGGTACATTCACTTAGTATAAATGTAATCCTTATAATGATTATAATTGTCAAGTTAGGGCGAGCTTGTTGGTGGACGTACGATTACATTTTATAATTTTGTACTGGGACAGGGAACGTGTTAACATTGAAATTTCAACTTTATTTCCATACTTCTCAAGTTACCTATATTTTTATTCGTCGCCTAAAAATAGGTACCTTGCCATGCTGTGCGGGCTGTGCCGCCAATTAATCTTTAATCTTTGGAAAGTCGATGCCCGTACGCAGGAATCTATGCGCATTGGCTAGAAAAAAGTAGAATGAAAAATAGGATAGCTCCTGGGATCTGGGAGTTGCGTCGGAGATCATTTTAAAAACAAATAAAGTGGTTATAGATTTTATTGCAACGTAATTTAACGAATTTGTACTTATTGCAAATAAAATATTCTTAAACTTTAAAAAAATATTATAAGTATATAATATGTTATCACAGTTGCTAAAAACTCCTGTTTCAGGAACATGTACAAGGTTAATTTCATCACGAAAAATAATTACATACTTTGATTTAATATAATTTAACATAATTTAACGTAAACATTAGTCACATAATTATTGCATTATAAATATTAGGTATCAAGTAAATTACACCTAAAGTAAAAATAATAAATTGTCAAGGTAAACATCACAATCATACACAATTTCCTCCTGTACCTACAACAAATCGGAGAATAGATTTTGTCGTTGCTAGTCTAGCAGATACCTTGACCTTGAGACAACCGATAGTAAGAGCGATACTATATATAATTACGTTCGAACTAGATGATGACGTAGTGGAGTGAGCAGACTACTGTAACACAAATCATCGTTACCTTCCTGTACCTACAACTCAATTGAAAAAAAGTGTCCTATGTGATGCCGTGAGGTATAGTCGCCCTCGTAACTCCTTTATCACCGTAAGGTTCCTCAAGTTGTGAGTGTCACTTGGACGTCATAAAACGACAAGTTCAATTTGAGTAATTGGTAAATGTTGTCAAAAGTGATTAAGCAATAACAAGGTCGAATATGGATGGCAAGGAAGTGCATTACCTAGAACATTTGCAAAGATTCACAAAAAACTGCAAGCTTGATTATCTGGATTCTTGATTACCAGAACCATTAAAAATAAAAACTGCAAGCAGGTTTCTTAGATTATCATGTTCGTTGTGTCTTTACTCCAGATGACCTAGCTAGACAGACTTACATAAAGTTTTGATCAAACTGAGGCGAGTCCCGCGCTCGCGCGGGATTCGTTTCAGTGTGGTCAGAGCCTAATCGAGGTTCCTCTGTAGTATTTTTCTTTTGCAATTGATTACTATAGCAAAGTGTTTTAAATGAAATAAGCCTAGGCTTATTTCATTTAAAACACTTTGCTACACTAGTGTAAGCGTAGTTTTCTCATCAACGCCGGGAGAAAAGCTGGGGCAGGAGCTCTACTCTTTTTTCCATCGTCTATGTAGGGTCCTGGCTTGGACATCAACACAGTATGCAGAGAGGGTAGGGATCCAATTGAACAAGCCAGTTCCGGAGACATGTTGCGACACCCTTGCACATCCAGGAACTGAAGTTTATTGCAGTGCATACTTATTGCTTCCAAGCTCTTATCTGTTAGCTGATTGCACCCCTGAAAAAAGGTTTTTAATATTGTGAAAACAGAGATGTACATTAGTTTCTGTAAAAAAAGTCTGGCTGATATTTCACTTACTCTTAGTTCAAGTTGTTTTAATCGGTGTAGGTCTTTGACTACTTCTTTCACAGCATCATCTTTCAGATTGTAGCAGTCTATCAGATTAAAATATTCGATGCTGGGACAACTTTTGACTAAATGGTCTATTCCTTTAAAGGTAATTTGTTGACATCTACTTAAGTTTAGATTAATCAGTTCCTTGAAATTAAAAGCATAGGTCAAGCTCACATCTGTTATTCTATTGCATCCACTTATATCCAGCTCTTTAAGACCTCTCAGGCGAGCTAAGGAGTAACCTGTGTATGAATCCATTGTCAGTTGTTCGCACATAAGCAAGACATCTCTTTTTCGTCTAGCATCACGAACTATTTCTTCTTCTGCTCTGGACCCCAAGTGGATCTTAGGCGACATGTGTGATTCATCAATACTTGACATTATTGGAACATCTTCACCACCTTTTGTTTCAACTTTTCCCATGCCAGTTAATCCAGCGTCAGACACTTTATCACAATGGCTAAATTTTAAGGTTTGAAGTAACAACTGATTCTTAAAAATTACTTGCACTGATGTATCGGTTACAGCATTGAAACAGTAGCTCAAGTTTAATACACGTAAGTTAGGAAGTCTTTCAGAAAGCATAATAACTCCAGTTTGGTCTATATTCAATGAGTTGATATCAAGTTCTTCAAGTCTTTCATTTTCTCCAACACAAATACCTTGCTCAAGACCATCTTTTGTTAACAGTTCACATTGTGATATATTTAAAGACCTCAATTTCTTCAACTTATTCAGTTCTGCTATTCCTGAATCTGTGACAGCTCTACATCTTTGAATGTTGAGGTATTCCAAATTGACTAGATTATCACATATAAGTACAAGTGATTGGTCTGTCACTCGTGTACACAAGCCTATATCAAGCTCTCTTAGAGATGTTTGATGTGTAGTCAGAGATAATATGCCATTGTTAGTGAGTTGATCACAGGAATGTACTTGTAAGGAGTGTAGCTCTAAATCTTGTACTTCTGATAGGGACTTCAGTGCAGCTCCATCAATGAGAGTACAAGAAAAATGCAAACGTTTGATATTTCTAGCTCTACTAACAATCAACTGGAGTATAAAATAAAATGTCAATACACTCTCTGATGGGTTTCGGAAAATATCAGTACTTGGAGGATAAAACTTCTTGACTAAACCAAGGTGGAACTGCAAGGAGCATGCTGATAAGTTTAACTCCTCTAGGGCTGGGGCAGCAGATACAAACCTATTGAACAATGCATCTGTCAAGTACTGATTCCCTGAAAGACTTAATGATTTTAAGTTTTCAAGATTGTCAGTTAAAAATCCCTCACTCTTCCCCTCCAGCAGGCGCCCTGACATGAAAAGTTCTTTGCAGTTTTGTATGTTCAAAGTTTCTAAATTTGTACATTTCTGTAGCATATAAACAAATACTTTTTCACAAATATCACAGCTCCTTATGGTTAAACATTGAATGTGTTCACCCATTTTATTCCAGAATTCATTTTGTTTACTTGTTATTTCCACTTCATTAAATAAATAGTTGTAATATGTGATAGCTGATTCCTCAAATATGGTGAGTGGTGAGGATACTTCATCAGATAATACTGTTTTGTAAAATACAGCCACTTTATTCTTCAAAAAGCATTGATCATTTGCAGCTAAGTACCATGAGCGGCATGTCTCACTGGCAGCTTTCCTATCAGATTTTGGTAAGTACTTGAAAAGATAAACTAATACCTGTAAGGATATAAATATTGAAATAAGTACTTATTGATTAATATAAAAATCAAAACAATGAGCTAATGAATTTATTCTTACGCATATTACGATCTTAAAGTATAGTGTAATTTTTGGGCGTACTATCGACAAAAGAAAATTCATTTAGATGATCGATAATCACGTGAAAAAATGATTTAAACGACAAACAAAGAAAACCTTAGTAAAGCTAGCAAAGGCGCGGAAGTATTGCTTAATCAATGTGAAAATGTACGTACCTCAAACGGAAGCTCCATTTGTTATATTTGAATAAACTGCAAATAATAATTTAATGCTATAAACAAGGATATTTTTTAATTTATCATTTGATTGCGCTGAAATCCAAATTTTATTTCCGTATTTTTTTTTTGACTCTTTTGACATTGACAACAACAGCTGAGTGCGTTTGACACTGACAAACGGAATTCAAAGAGAGGGTTTTTTAAATTGGCCTAGAGTCTTTTAAGTTCTAAAGAGGGACTCGTGGCTAAGTTATAGCAGCCGCATCGGTCGATCTTGATGGTTAAGCAACGCTTGCCGAGGTCGGTCTGTGGATGAGTGACCATACATTACTAAATAAATCTAACGATTTAAATTCAAAGCATTTATTTAAATAAACCATTTACAGGCATTTTTGAATTGTTAAATTGCTGTCATTGTGGCTTTACACAAGGATAATCGAAAGCATTTGAGGTAAAAGTCTAATCATTTACCTATAAATAAATAATATATATATAAATAATGCGAAATCAGAGGCCTAGTAAAAACAGATTCCTAGAATTTAATCTTTTAAATGAATGCGCGACTGTTACAACCTACCCCTACCCAAGGGTGGTTGTAACAGTGATTTAGGACAGTTACCTAAAACACTTATCACCTATAATAATTTAAATCACTTTAAAGTTACAATTTCAGTTTCATAATCAGGGAAACCACCTTATGTTTATGTTGGTGTAAAACACTCGTTCCGACTCGTTCCGAAACCGGTCGAAGTGGAGGTGCTTGGGGAGGCCTATGTTCAGCAGTGGACGTCTTTCGGCTGAAATGATGATGATGATGAAAACACTCGTTAACTGTTTAACACATTACAATATTGGGAACGAAAACCCTAAATATTAAGTTCGTGCAATAATGGCGGCACGAGGCAGGCACGTGACGAAGTGTGCGATACTATCAAGATACTATTTTATACGCGTCTGGACAGTAAGCCTGTGGGCAGCGAACTGGTGCGCATCGCCAGCCGCTTTCCTCAGGGAAAGATATAGATAGATTGTTCTATACATATATCGTGAAGGCACGTGACCGCGGGACCCTCATACGGGATGAGATTGTGTCCGGGTTGCTAGTCTCTCCAGCGTAGCATTGTAACAGTCCAGGACCGAGGTCAGCGTTTTGGAAAAACGCGTTTTGGAAAAACGCGTTTTGGTAAGGAATCGTCACTACCTCGGTAACGTCTTCGGAATGATATTTCCCTACACCTACATTTGGTTGTTCTGTGCTCACGATGGTGTAGGTAGGTTTTTGGACTTACCCTTTTTAACCGACTTCATAAAAAGGAGGAGGTTCTCAATTTGGATGAATATTTTTTTTTAACTGAAAACTTTAGGCGCGTTGGACATTTTTGGAGATGGGAAAAAACCATTGAACTCGCGGCACTGTTACCTGCACCGCGCTACATTCGATGTGTACGGCTGTCCTCGGGATGTACTCGGTTTTAATGTATTTCCGATATGTCAGTGAGTGATGGCAAAGTATTCTGTTTGTGTTTTGTTTATTTATGACGATTCAAAAAATACAGACGTAATTAATGTTCAAGTTTTCACTTCTGTCGGCACTCCCGGAGTGCCACTGTTTTTTTTGTTATATTTGTTACCTCAGAACTCCGTTATTTATGAGCCGATTTGCAAAAAACACAACAAAGTGAAAAATAACTTTAATTTCGGAAGTCGGTGGCAAACAGTGAAAATGCGAACCCAACGACACCAACTTCCGAAATTAAAGTTATTTTTCACTTTGTTGTGTGTTTTTTGGAAGTCGCTTGTTTTTTTTAATGTTCTGTTAAGAGCTATCTCGGCGACGGCGACGGTAGAACTTAGAAGTAAGGTCTTTTGAACCTATGCTCAATAAGTGAAATTTAAGCAGGATTAAATCACCTACCTCGAAGTGTAGGTGTACTGCTTTTTCTTATCCTGCTGGATCTCGACGCGTTCCCGAACCGACAGTGAATGCAGGAAGTTTAAGTAAGGGGTGACTTGTGGAACAAAGTTTTCATTGAACCTGATGGCACAAAGTTCGTGAACGGAACGGCCTCTGTGGGAGACGCATAGAGATGCGTCTCCCACAGAGGCCGTTCACCGTGGCTGTGAGGCAAGTCACCGGCTTATTTGACCTTAGGCAGAGAGCTGTCTAAGGTCAAATAAGCCGGTGACTTGCCTGTTGTGCGATATTTCGCGCTATTCACACTAATTCTGTTACTAAGCGGGTCAATGGCAACTTCTTCGGCCATGAGGTGTGGTCATTTGCCACTAAATGGTCCAGCATAGCTTTAAGGTTTCTTCGCTCTGCAGGATGAGCTTGTGGATGATACAGCGGGAAATAATTTTGGTTGATGTCTAGGACTGACATACGTTGTCGCATCACTGCGGAAACGAACTGGACATCGTTGTCTGAAACAATCCTGCGAGGCAGACTGAATCGCATGAAATGTTTCTCGATCAGGACACAAGCGCAAGCTTCTGCTGTTGATTATTTTGGAGCAACTCCGCCCATCGGGTAGCACTTGCTTCAATGAGATAGACACTTCCGGAAGGAGACCAGGGGGAGTGGTGGCTTCCCCTGGTCACCTTCTGCAAGTGGGTCGAACAAGTCCATGGCCAACACCTCGTTCTGCTTGCCCATGACTGACTGACTGATTTTGGTGTTGTTGGCCTTACATCACTGTGATTGTTCTCCGCATCCCTTTGAAATAATACAGCTGTGCTACCTTCTGGTAAGTTCTGTAGATACCTGGGTCTGGGTGTTCAGCAGTTTGAAAGTCATGTAAGTCTTTTAAATAAAATAGCTGAAACATGACCAGCAGGTGTAACTAACTGAGCCTGTTCCACTCGGAGTCCGGATTGAAACGGTACAAGACTCCTTGATCCATGCGGTATCCTCTTTCTAACCATCTATAAGATGGAACATCATCAGCGCCTTCTAGCTCTTTAACGATCTTTTCAATTACTTCAGGGTCCGAAGTCTGTTACAGGCAAAGCTGACTAGGTATCTTCGCGGGAAGATCGCAGAT
The DNA here is from genome assembly GCA_947508005.1 of Amphipoea lucens. NCBI lineage: Eukaryota > Metazoa > Arthropoda > Insecta > Lepidoptera > Noctuidae > Amphipoea > Amphipoea lucens. The sequence continues at coordinate 11,736,425 of OX382356.1, forward strand.
GATGTATAAATACCGCATTTATCGCTCGTGTCGCTGGAACAGATTGGTTTATTCAGCGTCTTCACGTTCATCCACTTCCACCACCTCGCAACCAGCCGACAGACTAACATAACATTGATTGATGTTCGATAGTGTACGGAAGCGTATCGAGTGGCTGTGAATAGCTATGCTAGTGTATATTCGAATCAGGCTCTAAAACTCCAATAGAAAAAGTTTGGAGCTTCAGAGCCCAACGGACTAATCTGCCTGCTGGTGATGAAATGATAGTAACCGGCGTAGAGGCTGCTGGTGATCACTGCCAATCATTGGATTGGTTGACCATCTAGGTAAGGCCGGAAACGCTCCATCTCCCACACTATAGCGAGTGCTCCTCGCTTCGTGGTAGAGTAGTTGCGTTCAGTTCAGGTGCGTTGAGGAGTCGGTTGGCATACCTATTCAATTGACCTTTCTTGATTGCCGTCGCCCTGCAATAAAACTGCGCCCAAGGCGTAATTACTTATGTCAGTACTGTAGAGGCCGGCTGTAAAGCAAGGCTGGCTGAAAAGCCACACCTCTACAAGACTGGCTGGTTATATTTTAAAGTATGTTCCATTCGATCTTTCAAGCGAGTGTCAAATATTCTGTTGGTGTTTTTTTCTATTGAGATTAAAACTTGCCGTTGTAAGATAAGCTTCTTAAGCAATAAATGTTGTGCAAAGCTTAACGTGTTTTAATTATTTGTCGTCAGCACCTCTGCAGCTACGACCCCCGTAGCTTAGTTGCTATAGTACGCAGAATGGAAAGACGACTGTAATTGGTTTGCACCAGTATTGAAGCTGTGGTCAGTAGACTCTTTAGTTCATTAAATTCTTGGGTCTGTTATTAGTTCGAAAAGGACACTTGACTTTTCCAAGTCAAGCGCGTCAATGGTTCGGCAACTTTTGAGAAGTTGGGTATGGATTTTCTGAACCATGAACAATGTTGTAAAAAGGTTCTCAGGTGCTTTAGGTTTCTTGGTACTTTCATCTCAAGTTCAGCACACACCTTCCCTGGTCAGTGGAAGCACCATAGACCGAACGGCATTCTTTTAAAATGCTAGTTTAGAGGACAGACCTGAGCCGTTTTGTCTGTATCAGCTTACCTTAGCCCAGACGAACTGTGATGATGATGATAAGGAAGAAGACAGAACACGCCGGGAGCGCCGCCGGTATCATCAAATAAGTGATATGGAGAAAGCAACGTTATCACAACAAGGCTTACCACAATCAAAGGCTTATGCCAATTTGGAAGTCATCTATGATCACTGTATCATCGAATGCATGAAGTTGAAAGACAACACAAGGTCTTTCTGGAAGCGTACCTACATAGGTACAGCGCACGAAACGGGACGCAACACTGCGAATAATTTCGGTCCTGCAACCTGTGTCTTTCACCCCTTGCTCCCCTCCCTCTCATCTACCGCTTACAGTTTTTGTAATATTTGAGCTGTTACAACCGTACCCTGTGGATGTTACAACCATACCCTGCCCTAATGTTAAAAATCAAACTCATTTACCGACCTGAATGTCTGGATTTTTTCGGGCGGCGATTAATGAATGAGGAACCACCTTGTCGTCACACTTGCTGTTCTTGAATGATAAGCTAGTATTTGATAATAATACTAAATAAAAAAACTGAAAAGCAAAAAATAATAAACTTTTTTTATTTAACCTTAATAAATAAGTTCTTAAACTAATGCAAGTATACCTAAGTAATTTAGAGTCGGCGCCAAACAAGCAAATTAATATCGTTGCGAGTGGTCGTGCGGAGAGCGCATTTTTTGTTTGAAATGTTAATGTTTATCGCTATAGATTTCACGTTGCTTATTTCTTTAAATTTTAGGTAATTTAGTAATCTTTGTTCATTGATTGTTTGGCGCCGACTCAAAATTACTTAGGTATACTTGCATTAGTTTAAGAACTTATTTATTAAGGTTAAATAAAAAAAGTTTATTATTTTTTGCTTTTCAGTTTTTTCGGAGGTTTAATTTTTTGTTAAAAAGTTTTTATTTTATAATTTTTTGAGGCTATAATTTACTAATTACTACATGCTTAATGTTTGATTACTTTTAAAATACCTACCTTACTTTAGACATTAACTGTTATAATCCAACTTTAACTATTATTTTTTGTGTAATATAATACTAAATAATATAATGTAATACTTAAAAAAAAAACAGGCTTTATATACCAACATAGATAGGCCTTTTATTATTTTAATTGTAATACACAGCTCAGCATTAAAATCTGTGAATGAACAATAAATCACCCCTATTTTCCCACCCTTAGGGTAGGATTTTTTTTTCCAAATTTACATGGGACCAACTTCGAAGTATGTCCTATCCAACAAAAGAAGAATTATCAAAATCGGACTACTCTGTAAAAAGTTAAGCGTGGTCAAACATTACAATCAGTGAGTGAACAATCAATCATCCCCTGTTTTCTAACCCTTAGGGTTGGAATTTTTTTTCCAAATTTATATGGGACCAACTTCAGGGTATACCCTTTCTAATAAAAAAAGAATTATCAAAATCGGACTGCTCTGTAAAAAGTTATGCGTGATCATACATAAAAAAAAAAAAAAAAAAAAAAAAAAAAAAAATATACGCGTCGAATTGAGAACCTCCTCCGTTTTTTTTCGTCGGTTAATAAACGTTAAATGATGTATTAATGGCTAAATTAATCATTCTATAACGACTGCGGTAATTACCCAGACCCGTTTTGTTTTCTTATCTATACGTAATCAAGAGTTCAGTATATTACACGTCAGTATTACATACTTCTATCGAATTTGTGTCTCTCTAACGTAGCGTAGGCAAGCGTAGCGTGTGAGACCGGCTAGCTAGATGCACTGCCGACCTTAAGGGTCCGTGCACACAGACCGGCTCGGAGAGGAGAGCAGATTTTTACCCGACTGCGCGACGCAAAGGAGTGGTAATGTGTTTATCAGCCTATGTATGTTTGTATGTTCCTTTGAAGCACTATACAGACCAAACGCCTAGGCCGATTTTTATGATTCACACGTCAATCGATTCCTCTTAGTCTGGCGAGTGTTACTAAATTCATGACGTTAGTGAAAATTCAATATGGCGACTACTGAACGACATTGTGAAAATGAAAAAAATCAAAGTCAACAATTTATGTCAAGTGGGGTATCGTTGTTGAGTAGGTATTTAATAAAAATCATTTTTAGTTTTTATCCGACTGCGGCGAAGCCCAAAAGGAGGGTTATGTGCTTGACCTGTATCATGTATGTATGTATGTCCGTTTCTTTGTTCCCTCGTAACTCTTAAACGAATGAACGGATTTTGATAAATTATACGTCTTCAGATTTGTCTTAGTGGCGCGAGTGTCACTGACTAAACGAAACTAAAATACAAAGTGAAATGGCGGATTTGCCATATTGTGGAGTTCGAAATTTTGCTTTCTTCTATACTATCGAGTGGGATATCAAAATAAAGGGTTTTAAAAGGTGATTTCAAAAATATATATACAACTTATATAGTTAAAAGTAATTCGAAGTGACAAAACGTAGGTACAAAACGAAATAAAAAAATAAATTTCTTTCACATTATGTAAACTAAAAAGCTGGAAATCAAAAAAAAGTAATTAAAAAAACTAAAAAACCCGACTGCGGTAAAAAATTTAAGTTAAAAAAAACTGAAAAGCTAAAAACAAGCCCAATTTAAATTAAATACTTAAAAGTAGGAAGCAGCCCGACCCATACCATTTTTATATTTTCAAACTTTTATTTCATTTTAAATGGGCTTGTTTTTAGCTTTCAGTTTTTTTTTTAACTTAAGTTTTTTACCGCAGCCGGGTTTTTTAGTTTTTTTTTTAAATTATTTATTATGTTTAATACAGGTATTGAATCATTGTAATAACGTTTATTTTTACATGTCACTTCTTTTATTACCTATTAAGAATGCTTGAGAGCAAACCTAACGCGCTTAGTGTGAAATAATAAGAGGAGCCGACCGGCTGCCTCTGATGACGTACTTTTCCGCGCTAGCGCAGCCGAATGGCTCCGTTTGCATGCTCTTTCGCGCTCGCACGGCCGAGCGGCTCCAATTGCGTGCTCTTTCAAGCTCGCGCGGCCGACCGGCTCCGCTTACGTTTTCGTTTGTCTCTAAATCCATGACTCAATTTAAAAGCACACGTTTAACACATCGAAAACAAAACTTGGACTACTTGGAGGTATACCGTCCTTGTAGAGCACCCACTCGGCTCCGAGTGCATCCATCCGGCTCCGAGTGCATCCGCTTAAACAGTGCTCTTCCAGCCGGTCTATGTGAAACGGCTGTCGGCTCCGGCCAGTTCCAAGCGTATAACTCGCGCCGGTCTGTGTGAAGAGAAGAGCGCCGGTCGATGCTCTCCAAGTCGGTCTGTATGAACGGACCCTAAAAGACAGCTGGGACATGTTGGATACGGAAGGTGGAGTACCGGGTGTGGTGCTGGTGACACCACTTCGGAGAGGCCTATGTTCAGAGTGGACTGGGATAGAAGATTTTAGATAGATAGATCCCATTTACTTCTCATTATCTGTACAATTCGTGACCGTATGATTTATCATTTGTATATGATTTGCGACTAGACCTTGATGTTTTGGTTCTGGTAGGTTTTTTCTTTATGTGGGCTCTGTGTGTCCAGGTGCATGGTGTCAACTGGGGTGTTTTTAGCGAGGCCAGAATCCCACACGCCTCGGCCTTATCTCCGTAGGCTGGGCGCCTTGCTACGGCGCGGCGGTGGCCTATGTGGCGTAGGGGCTCTTTTACTCTTTTTACATCAGGATACGCATGAGTCAGACAAGATCCATTGGGTCTGATAACCGACACTCTCACCCACGTTCTAAGTCCGTTAATTCTACATCGACTCAAACTGGACTCAGGACGCCTGGACGAAGACTTCAAAAACACCCTCCAAATTAATTTTTAGGCGCAAGTTTGAGTGTATCTTGAGGTTCCTAGAATACTTTCTTAACTGCCGCGTAACTAAGTACTTACTGTACATATTTTATTGGAGAACTTACAAGATAGCTGAATGTGACGTGCATGCCAATAAGGCACACAACAAAATATTGACAATATCAGTATACATTAGTAGGTAGATACTTAGTGATAACATCTCATTGCATTGCAATACCTAACTCAATATACCTAGTTACTATAATGAGTTAGTTTATTGTGTCAAACAGTACCTATATCTATAATTAAACAGAAAACCTAATTATTATTGACTTAATTAATATATTAGAGACCCGTATTACAGAACCTCACTCAAGATGCTGGTTCAAAGTGCGATCACTTTTCATCGTACTTCTCACCAAATTTTTGTAACTTTATTAGTATAGCTTCAGCCCGCGACTTAGTTCGCGTGAAACTTCTTGTTTCCCCCGAGTCACCCCGTCGTATCGCATCACCCGCCCGCGCTATCACTTAACGTTCTTTTTGACTTTTTTTCTTTTTGCTCGGCTCCTAAGGGTCATAGCGTGATGTTAAATAGCCTATAGCCTTCCTCAAGAATTGGGCTATCAAATGCAAGAAGAATTTTTCAAATCCGACTGGTAGTTCCAGAGATTACCCCCTACTTACAAACCTACAAACAAATTTTACCTCTTTATAATATTAGTATAGATTCCGCTATCAGAGTCCTGTACATGTGTTCAGTGTGTGAGTTTGATTTCAGACACATCATTGTAGATAGTCCCACAGAACAAGTCGGAACTGTCGAATCTGGTGAACGAATGTCAGCATTTCTTGAGGTTTAGATATTGAGATTCTAAAAGTTTCGACTGTATTTCGGGCTGCATGGTTTCTAGCTGCGTCTTATTGGTACAGTCGAGTTCATTAATATATTGGCAGTGACAATGTTTCAAAATATTGTAAGCGTTAAAATGATCATATAGTTCTATACAAACTCAGACATCAATAAAATGGTTTCATATAAACTGTTCATAAGTATGTTACGGTAGTGCAGTCAAAAATATCTGACTACTCTACGGAACATAAATATCTAAATACTCTAGATTTCAATAAATTTGTTGCAACCTAGGATTCATAAATATCTATGCAGCTTTGAATATTCAACTAAATGGCCATTACCATTAAATTTATTTTTGCTTGCCGGAGCAGAAGTTCGAGTAATAATGCAATATTGCCGTTGAAGGATGTCATGACTGACAACTTCAAATTAATTTTGTTTCAAGATCTTTTTCATAGAAAAATAATTGCATAGGTATTTGTGAACCTAACTTTGCGCTAAATAATATGAACAAGGGATTGCGCACAATTTTTAGAGTCCTTGTTTGTAGTAATATTATTGATATAATGTAGTCACATATTTTTGATGTCACAGATTGTTTACAATTTATTGTACGGCAAAGCTGTTTAGAGTTTTATGAAACTTACTATTGCCTATAGGTATATTTTTGATTCATGAACATGCTCAGATATTAAAGAACTCGACTGTACCACGTGATTTTTTAAGCCTAACAGATGATTGATTTGGTGAAATAAAAAAAAATGTTAGCACTGTAGCGATCACCAGTCGCAGTAACAGTAGGAACTGTCCTGTAATTTCTCCAAAGAAGAATGGTGCAGTTTCTCCAACTAATCAGTCAGTCGGAAGTGAATTTAGGGGTCGTGCGTAGGTCAACAAAGGTTAGGTACTCTTCATCACAATAGTGAAAATTTTGTTTGTTAACTATCCTGTGTGATCAAAATGGGATTATTTACTCGTAATGATTTGTTGGAAAATTGGGTCGTTTTTCAAGTAGTAACTTTAGGTAATGGTAAAATTACTATTTTAAAGTTAACCTTTGCTTAGAAAGAAATAAGTACCTAAAGAAAAAATATTAATTGGGATTCGCACAGGAAGATAGCTTGCTATGGGTAGCTGTATCCAACCATTTAAATCTTTTTTGCATGCCTTACTTAACACAAGTAAGGATTATTACCCACTCAATGGGTTCTTCACAGAGACGTCAACATGTGTCGAGCTTTCGGCAAAGAAAACTCAAACATTAGTCGGGATAGCACATGTCTTGCGAGTTTGCGCGCAAGGTTACAATATTGTTATTGCCACTTGTTGGGCGCCAGTAAGCTCAGTACGCGGGAGGACCCGCGCGTGGCACGTGTCGCGCACTCCCGACGCCGCGCACTTTTACTTTCCCGATAAACTTTACCGCTACTTCTTGTAGAACGTACGTTACTGTGTAAACCAAGTTCTAAGTGATTATAATAGAAGGTGAAATGAAGTGATAGTTGCGTTTTTACGCGCTGATAAAGCGTGGGACCATGTCTCGAAGAAAACAAGCTAAACCCAGGGCGCTTAAACGTAAGTTTGTGGAAAATATGTTACTTGTTATTATTTTTTAGGTTGTCATTTAACAAACTGCGATATACTTAGTTGAATTTATTTTAACCGTCATTTGTAAGGACGTTCGGATATATTGTTTGTTTAAGATTAATTTAAACTCTAACCATTTAAGAATATACTTAAAAGTAAAACTGGCAGCATTGCCATACAACGTGGCAATGCTGCCAGCCTTTTGGGCACGTTTCCTGTTGACAGTGATGCGGACGAATTTTTTGATGCCCTTTGATTATTTTCCCAAAGTAAAACTTAAAATAAATCTTCCAATATCAATCATTTTTGCAATGCAAAACCCAGTAAAAACTTTGGGCTTCGACACAAAAAGAAAATAAAGGTTTTCTTGTATTTTCGCTAGTGGAAAATCTGCAATACCTGTGTATACTCTTCCCATGGGTCAATCAAGGCAATACCTACAAGGGGTAACAACATCCTCGTTAGCGTAAGTGGCACAAGCATCACCAATCAGGTGGACAATACCGTGGTGGTCTATGGTAATGCTATGACTTCGAATGATCTTTTAGTGACCGTTATAGAGGCTCACCTTCGTTCAGCAGTAGTGTCTAAAAGTAATCATCTGTGAATGAGGGTTTTAATCGGTAAGTAAGACGCAATAAGTAATATTTAAGATACCTATCTATAAACTTAGATGTAGATATACTTCTACCTTTAGCCTTAGTTGTCTGCGATTTTGTATTTCATCATTTTTAAATTCAAACACCCAGGGTGAAAAGTAGGTATATAACAAAACAATCGACTCAGTGGTTTAGGCGTGAAAAGGTAACAGACAACACACATACTTAGTTTGGCTTTTTTTTTTGTTAGTCTATGTTGTGTCCCACTGCTGGGCATTTATAATATTAAAATAAGTAAATATAGTAATAAGTATAGTGAGTAAATGTAGAATGGAATTTATTTATTTATAGTTAGGTAATTAAAACGGTACAACACCAATTATATTTATTAACATAGAAACAATTATTATGTTGAAAATAATTATGTTGTTTTTATGTCATTTAATTAAAAACTAACATGGAACAGTGGACTCCCTTGCATATTTTCTTTCACAGACCACCAGAGATTATATCGACGGTTCCCCCCGGCTTTTTGATCTAAGCGACATTTTTTGCGAAATTGAGTAATATGCATAATTGGAATCAGCGAATTTTTCTGATTCCTATTATGTATATAACTCAATTTCGCAAAAAATGTCGCTTAGATCAAATAGCCGGGGAACCGTCGATATGTAAATGTTACTCCATTCATCCACAAACACATCACATTCAGGGGTTGTCATTCAGAAGGGCATTTAGCATCTTTCAAGTACGACAGACTGGGGATTCGGCTCTGGGTATAGTTTTGGATGACGGTTGCACTAACAGATTGTGCCGGCGGCACTCACGGTGTCCGATGTATTTGTCGGGCACAAATAATCGACAGAAAAGGCCATGGAGCTCTGGGCAGTCGATACGTCCCCGGAATGTATGGATACACATTGTTAACCCTATGCAATTGTGTCTAAAAATGTGGAACTAAACGATCTACAGATGGTGTCTGTAAATTTGTAAACACTGTAAACAATGCCTTGTAAGTAAAAACGCGTACCTCAACTGCCTCAGTTTCTATCTTCGTAGACTATAAGCAAGTTTCTTAAGTAACAAAGCAAAAAAATGGTAAAAGTATTGCGATAAATTAAGCAACTTGAAAAGGCACTACCCATATTTACCTACCCTCAAATATTCATCCTCACTTCAGCTCCATCCAAATTACGTAGATACGTAGTTTAAGTAAACAATGAATGGCTTGGCGTCAATGAGAGGGCGTCGGTCCGGGTGATGGACGGACCGCGGCGCGCTGCGGTCGTGGCGCCCTAATATCAACGTTTTATCAGTGACTGGTCGCGGTCGTCGCTCGGCAAACATCGCGCCGATGTATCCTCTGCATGCAGCCACACTGCGGGCTTAAAGGATGACCCGTCGTCATCACTGACGCATTCGTTTGGTGGCTACGTTAGTAACAGTTTGGCAAAGTTGCAAGTGAAAAATCTCTTGTCATTGTTTCGAAGGATTTTTGCCACTTATTAGGTACGCTCAAGGAGTCGAAGCAGATGATAAGACCTTTATGTACGTTGAAACACGAGTTGTTGATGATTATGGTGTTATGGACAAGCATATTTAGGACTCCTCGTATTTAGGAATGTAGGTTGCAAACTACGCGATTGAATGGGGCGTTTGATTATTTTTATGATACCTAATGACCAAGCCTACTACTTACTTTCACAATAGAAGCTACTAAGCTAAAGGTCTAAACAAAATAGAACAGGTTTTTTCAAAGATTAGCAGTAGAGGAGTCTAGCTAAGAGTTGAGAAGAGTTCCATGAAGTCGCACAAACTTTTACTTACATTTCCTGAAAGTTTCAAACTGTTTGTAGTTGATATTATATTTCGGAGTAGATAGAAAAAAACAATGTGTTAGTAACAGCTGTTACTAACACATTGTTTTTTTCTATACTAAACGCTTTTACATCCCACAATAAAAAAAAAAATACTTGGTTTAGTCAATCTTTAAAATAGACAACATACTACATCACAATTTCAAAATAATACCTAGATCTATATAGTTTTACAGTTCAGTAAGTACTGAGAACAATGTTATTTGTTGCAGAACTAACAGCTATGTAATGTAGTAACTTTATGTATCGATCTAGTGGCGTCTAGTACTTTCGTAATGCGTCCCGGGGGGAGCGCGAGGATGCTGCGACTCTCCGGCTGGCTCCAGGGATACCTAATGCAATACTAGCTCTTCAGTACGTTTGTGTATACGTATAACGCACTGTGTTATAGCTTCATTGTTGCTTTCTGCTTTTGCAGTGTTCACAAAGTATGATAGACAAAGTAATCATTTGTTTCTCAGTTCGTGAACATCGTGAGTAAAATTATCAGGATAATCAAAGTATGCTATTTTCATACATTTTAAATGTACACCTGAAAGAATCTAGGTAAAACCGCCGCATAATTGTCCTGAAACACTGAAGGAGTTCGCGGATGGGTTGCCAGAATTCGTCCCATGTGCCTAAATCCTCAGTCTTCTTTTGATTATGATCTGTGTACACTCCGTTGCCAGGGTACTTCCCTCGCTGGGGTCCAATAACACGTCAATTTCAACGTCCCGTCCCTCATGCGGAGGAATTAAAATTTTACATCCAGTGAAAATGTTAATCCTTCCCTGTCCCAGGCATACAATAAAAACGAATTGCCGTATCTTGAATTGTTTACTCAACGTCGTTTTCTACCTGCTCGAGTTTTCAAGGACTATAAATGTGTCTGCTTAGTAATAGATGATTAGGGAAAGTAGATATCTAGATTAGGTCTATGGATAGAGCGGAAATTGATTTGCATAAACTGCTCTCACTTTTTTAAAGTTCAATATCAAGATTCGCAAAATACATTTAAATGGAAATTTGTGACATATCTTCATCATTTTCAGATTTTAAGACATACCAGGGAAGACCCACATGTTCATGGGTCTTCAGCCAAACAATAAATACCTATACAATCCAAAATGTCGTAAGTAACTTTCATACAAAATTCAAACGTCCAGCTTGCTGAAATATTCATGCGGGTCCATAGTATGCATAATTTGTAATTACATAATGTACGTAACATAACGGATTGATCGGGGGTGGAAGGTGTAAAGATCACAATAAACCGTATGAATGTTTTATTCGAGGTAAAAGCTTTGGATGGACGTATTTGTAAGCCTTTTGAAGAGGGTTAAGTCAATTTGGCTTTGTACGTCAACTTTTTTACTGAGCTTATGTGCTCCGATGTTCAGACTACACTAATGCAGTTGGTATAACTTAATTTTGAAATTAAGTCCTGTTTTGTATCTTTATTTTCCCTGGTTTTGCTTTTAATTATGTACTGAAAATACCTTTATTCAAATAGATATACACATACAAGAGCTTTTCTTTGTTGGACTAGATTTTGGCTCCAGTATTAACTTGTTAATTAACGATGGTTATTAAAATTAATCAGTGCACAGTTCTTCGGCACTTATTATCTTGAGCACCGTTATGTGTAACGATAAGAAGTTGATGGCCACGCCAGGGCGTGAGGCTAGCGCGGGGTGCTCACAGGGCTGTCAATCTCTGATTAAAAATCTGTTTCCAAAAACCATTTTTTCAGCTTGTACAGTAAAACTCAAGCACATCAATATGTCAATAGTAAACTTGACTTACAAAGATTTACAGTCCAAAAAGCTACAAAACCAAAAGCGACAGCTTACGTTAGAACTACAAAAGTATTCTTCTACAATCCAACCATCGACTAAGTAGGTTATTAGTCTAGAAACGTCAATTCAGGAGTTGTAGCAGCCCTAGGTGTTGCGCGTCCATAAAACTTGTAGAGGCCCCGCAGAGAATCGCCGGGAAATTTCCCCTGGGTGGCGCGCACCTCCCCTGTGCCTCTGGGAAATACGCTAAAGCCATATCATAACAGTTTTATGTTGATGTTGACCTCTCATCTACTGTTGGCTGCCCGTGAGTTGCTTAATCGATGTAATTTGCTGTGCTGCTTGCTGCTTTGTGCGAACTTTGGAGCAGATGATGAATCTGCTTAGCCTTCGTTGTTTCAGTAATTGGCTATGCATTTTCATATCAAAGTCTCATCTTTCTTCTGTTCCTACTCTATGATTCTGTTCTATTCAATACGTAAGGATATTTATTGCTTTGGCATCAATTTAAACTGTGTCTAATTGTAGCACTCTACACTACTGCCAAATGTCTATTATTTGTATAAAGTTGGTATTGTAAGATTTGGTAGCGAGTAGTGACATTGTTAGCGCGGGAAGTATCACGTCCTTAGCATGATTAATTTAGACAAACCTATGTACTGTAGCCTCGCTTCTATTCCTCACGGAATTTGTTTAAAATGAAATGACACTGTAACATGTTTTATATATTAAAGTTCGCGCATTGGATAAGTAAAATAAAAAAAAATGTAAAACATTAATGCAATCTGTTAACATGGCGAGGAATTCTCTTTTCAAATCCCAGTCGACTGTCATAAATCACTCACCTGTTTCGCGGCAAAAAATCCATAAAAGGTAACAATAATAATGTGGGCTAGGTACTTACAATATGAATCATATGAAGGATTTTTTAATATCATTGTGTGTATTTCACTCGACGTATGTGAAATATTTGTTATGTTGGTCTCATTTTATATCACGTTTTTTATGATTGATTGACTGTTACTTAGCAATAGTTGTAGGGAAAGTTTAACTGAATTCTGGGTGGATTCAATATCATACACAATACAACATAACTGTCGTTTTTAGACATTTCATAATGTAATGTGATGATAGAAACTGTAGCTCTATCTCATACTGGGCCAGTTAACTAACCGTACCTACTCCTCTACGATACTGACACCGCACCGTAGCGCTTTCAGTCTGAACCAGTCTTTACGTGGCACTTCCATAAAATCTTAGAAGGTTTCAGGAATTATTTACAGTACTCATGTGGTTTAACAATTTTCCGAGAGTCGTGCATAACAGTATCTGTTAAAAATATCACGGTGGCGTCGTTGTGAGCCGGGCTGCCGGGACTAGGGGGTAGTGGGGGTAGTCCCAGAGGATGCCAAGTTCTCGCCCGCCGCCCACGCGGCGTCCCGGGAGGCCTGGCCCGGCAGCCGCGTGCCGCCTGCTCCCTCGGGACTTCGCCCCCGCCACCCGGCCCCGCACCGCACCGCCCCGCGCGCCTCGCTCTCCAAGGAAAACACCAGCTGAGACGTTCGACTTTTAATTGATAGCTAACCCTTACCTATCTTCACGAACTGAAATGTTAAAAGGTGAACTAAAGAATCAATCTAAACGAAAAGCTAGATTTCGTTCTTTATTTTTAGTACGTCGTCAAAATGGTCGTTACATAGTTTTTTAACCTTCAGATCAATAGGTAACGCCCGCACAGGGTCCGCCAGCTTACTGTAATGAAGTAAGACCTTTGTATATAGGGAAGGCACTTTTATACTTAGGTACGCCTAAAATCCCTAATGGGTCACTTATATCAGTTGTAGGTACCCTTTGAAGTGAACAATGAACTCCGATATTTCGATTACGGAAAGTCAGAAATCGACATGCATAATACATGGGTAATGTAGGTACATTGTACATGTTGAGTGTACATTAGTTAACGTTGTAGCGGGCGCGGGCAGGCCTGGTCCTGCCGACTCCTGCCGACCGGCCACCTCGGGGAGCGCGGCTACTCAGCTATTCCCACTCGACATCATACCGACGCCTCCGACTCCGAACACATTAAAATTACAGTTTCCAAGGATATACAACTGAGCGAAACTACAATGACTTACGCCGAGATGGGATTGTTATTATTCCTTTGTGCTCCCCGGGTACTTAATCAAAATTATTAGGTACGTACCTACAACATTTAGTGCCGCCCGTTGAGTAGGTTAATGCCTCTTGTGGAACGTTTTACCTAGACGAGAAACATCTCATATTTGGGGCTTTATGTTCTGAAATGAGTGTTACCGTTTATGTTAATAAACCTACATATTTTTTGTAAACCCTTCAGGCCTTTCCTTATGTTTTCTTTATTTGACCAAATAATGAGTAAAGATGAGGCATTTTTCAGTCAGAACTGTGCAGAAACTGTTGGTTGGTAATTTTGTTTTTCCTTTGAATTAACTTCATCTACTAGCCCTAAAAATTTAATAAGCTTGAAAAAAAAGACAGAAATTCTGACTAACATGTAAACGCAAGTTTCTAACAATCAATAAGAAAAAATTGAAATCAAAACTCGTCATCCCATAGAATTTCGTCTCGTATAATAAGCAATACGGTTAGTAAGAAAATTGAATTGGCGTGAGTATCGGCGCGGGCGGCTCCTTGGTGCGGAATGGATCCCGCGCGGCACATTGCGCGCTCGAGTTATGATGGGCTATCGCGATGGTGCAAGATGGCTTCACGGACGTCATACCTCGCTATTCTCTACAAAATTGGTGTGTGTTATAGGTGGAACATGTTTTGTAAACCTTGACAATAGGTAGGATATACCTATCCATTGTCAAAGTTCACAAAACATGTTCCGACGATAGCTTTTTAGCTAAAATCAACAGGTTCAATTCATCCTGCTTTCGAAGATATTAATTACATTTGAAAATATGAACACCCTTCTCTCCTACTTCTGCATGGCTCCAGTTAAATACAGTTATTTTAAGAGGCATAATAATTTTGCATTCTGAAAAATTCCGGATTGAAATTCCGTTGAAATGAAAAGCTTAAAGGCCAAAGCAAAAGCTAAAAAAATGAAAGATTTGGCTACCTAAATGGTCGATCCCATTCGACAATGCTGCGAGGACGCGTATGACCGGTGATGAAACAAAAGTCCCCTTTTCATTTAGGGCACTTTATTGAAATATAAGGATCCTATAAGGCTTCACTAGTTAGGTTTACTTTTATGATAGAATTGCAATCAAAAAGAGACATTGAGTTTAGTATATTTTTTATCGTTTTAGTCATCAACGTTCTCCCGTAGATACCATACAAGTACGCTCTGGTGTACAGTAACAAAATATTAGGTCGGTAACGTCTGCAGTAAGTACGAACACTGCCTCAGGGACAGTGCGGGTTCCGTGGCATTGCTAGGATTTTGCCTCTGGCCTGCTTTTGATGAATCGATGGACATTCCCCCGGGCCACTAGGCCGGGCTGGGTCTCTCGGGACCCTGGTACTACGCTCCTCTAGCTTTAGCTCATCTAAATATGAGCTACCTACACGACTGATTTATTTATGTGATGACATGTGAAGAGGCTATTAACATTATTCATGGTTTCGTAATGATGAGCTCGTGAAATTGTTTAAAGCATTGGTTTAAAGATATTTTTTAGAGCCACTCCTGAAATGTTGTGTAGTCAAACCGACAGATCGAACCATCAGCCTGATTTAACTCAACTTTGGTAGGAAGTCACTCCGTGCTAAGCATAGTTTACAGTGACAACAATCCGGGAGTGTCAATTTTTACGTACTGT
The DNA here is from genome assembly GCA_947508005.1 of Amphipoea lucens. Taxonomy (NCBI): domain Eukaryota; kingdom Metazoa; phylum Arthropoda; class Insecta; order Lepidoptera; family Noctuidae; genus Amphipoea; species Amphipoea lucens. The sequence goes on from OX382356.1 coordinate 11,751,858, forward strand.
CCACAGCTTTGTGTTTAATTGTATAATTCGAAGTGTGTGGCGAGGGCGCGGCCGCCAACGGGGCGCAATCACGCCACCGTCCCGCGCCCTGCCACCGCCTGCCTACTAATTATGTCACCAAACTAGTTCCTATTGTAGATTTGTGTAACCTTATTAAAGTCGACGGGCAAATCTTAATTTTATAAATTGGGCTGTGGTTGGAAACGTAGAAAGGTTATTGAACTAGCTAAGGTAGAGCTAAAGAGCAATACGATTCCTAGTCGTGCACCCCGGCCAAAGGTAGTTGAAGAACACCGTCTGGTTTTGTCAGATCCATCCAATTCTTCCATCCAATCCATTTCATCTTATGCATTATAGACAGGTATATAGGTTGTTATATGTATATAATAAACTAGCTAATGCCCGGCATGCGTTGCAATGCCTTTTTTTGTTAAGAACCTTTTCCGACGCCCACACAACAACGTATCAAAGTTTCATCACAATCGGTCGAGCCATTTTTGAGTTTTTACGAGAGTAACGAACGGCAATTGGTTGTTATAAGATAAAAATTTTATCCATTCTAAAAAACAGACAGCTGTCGACTGACATTCATGAGGATTTCCACAAAAAGGTCGTAACAGGGAGATCGGACAAGGGAAGTTATTAGCAGCACCTCTGTGCGAAAGGATTGGGCCCTAGGTATCGATAGCCGGTGCTCAAATAGTACCCGTCTTTGCTGTCACGCAGTTGGGTAATAAAAAGAACACAATGGGAATTTTCTGCTTTATAAAATAAATAACACTAGCCACTCGCTCCTTTTACAAAACATCGAGATTTCTTTATTACATGTAAGTTTTATATTAATGTATAACTGGAATTAATTCTCGAAGTGGTGGTGAAACCCGCATCAAAATCCATTGCGGAGTTTAGAAGAACAACGCAGTCATACAGACAGACACGAAAACCGACGTTAATTAATTTTATACTAACGGCCTGCTGCAGCTTCGCACGGGTACAATTTTTTTTTTCGAATTACCGAAATTTTCTTTCATACAAACTTTGTCCTGGCAATACCAAACACAACAAAAAAGATTATCTGGTGCAGTCATTCGGAAGTTATGCGCGTACAGACATTTTGGTGACTTTGTTTTATACTATGTAAGGCTATAGAAGATAGATATAGAATTATACAAGTAAGTTTCCCCGGATCCAGGTAACATAGAGGCACCCTTTCGATGTTGCACTGGGGTAACTCTTGTCTTGCGTGTCCACGCATCGTGGTCACTCGTGGAAGACCACCCGCCATCTGGTTGTCGCAAGTTGAAAAAGACATAAAAAAGCTCAACTCGACGCTGACACCGCACAAAGTTGTGCTCAGTGGAAAATAAGGACAAGTAAGGGCGACTTCAAGGAAATGGGATACACTGTCTAGAACGAAGATATATAATTGAGTGCATTTTGAACGTTTTGGATAAAACACCCAAAAACCTTTCTCGCTTCTAAAACACAATTTTAGAAGGAATAATAACAATTGACGATACACTTAGTTATTTTCGGTCTAAATTCACAATAATATTTCGGTGGGTCTTGTTTTAACATTATCATTACTATCACCCGAGTCGTTTACCGAAATTGGAGATACACTATAAGATTACCATAATTGTAGATACGTGTAAGGGGATTCACGTCGGTGACCGCTCGACAGCCCGCACTTATTGTGAACTACCGTCACTTTACAAGAAAATCCCTCGAAATTGTCAAAACAACTATTGCGTTTTGAATTGGGCACTTTAACGAAATGTAAGATAACGCTACGCTACACAATTTTGATGGCTCCTATTACAGCAAAAGTCATTAGATATGTAGGCTACTGACGCAGTCAAAGATAAAAATTACCTCGTTGACTCAACTACGCTAACGATGAGATGCCTAATCGATAAAACAACGTGAAAACTATTTTCTTTTGCTCAGGAATAACTATGTAGTTAGATAAGTTACTTCTCTAGTTTTATATATTGTTTTATAATTTACACCCAATGACTTGACACGCGACCATGGTAAGAGACCAGAGATATGCAAGCGCAAGTGCCATTCCTACTACTACAGGTGAACAAAACCTCAAACGGCGCAAATACTCCAGTCTATTTGGGACCTATATGTTTGAGTCGTTTGGGGTTCAGACAATAGGGCCATGGGCCCATGCCCAAGAAAACTAGGAACTAAGAGAGCACTCGGACGCCAAATTCCGAGTAGTGCCCTCTTCGATCAATAATCGAAGAGTGCCCTCTCAGTTTTTAAAGGCATCGCATAGCGGTTGGTCGACTCTTCCCGTGACCAGAGGGTTGACCTATTTTTAAACATTTAATCAGCATTGCCATACAATGTGGCAGTGCTGTCAGGCTTTTGGGCACTTTTCCTGTTGACAGCGATGCGGACGAATTTTTTGAATGCCCTTTGATTATTTCCTCTCCTTTTTATATATTATGTGTACATATTATTATTTTAAGACTTAGTTTTTCCAATTATGTAAATATTTGTACCATCTTTTCAGCGGAAGAAGAAGAGTGGAATGACGATGCTGCTGCGGCCGAGAGAGGAAGAAAAAGGACATTTAGTGATCGGGAAGAAGAAGATAATGACAATGATGACGGTGAACCAAACGATTTGCAGGATGAATCGGGGTGCAACGAGGAAAACAAAGGGGATGAGAATGAAGAATGTAATGCTGATGAAACATTTGAAGGTAAGAAATATAAGAATTTTCTTGCAGTTAATTTCTATCATGCGAAAAATTATTCGACAGAATGTGATTTTTAATGCTGTAATTTTATGCAAATTATGTGTTTGGTTATTAGATACCTTGTAAAAATCATAGAACTTACATATAGTTAGTGATTAGTATCGATGGTAGCATCAGTACTTCGTTTTGAAATAACTTTGTCACTTGTAAGTGGTTGCGTTTTTGTGGTCATGTTATGAACAATACGAAAAAATAACATTTCTGCAAGAATGTTTTCTTATAGGATGACTTTGAATATTATAAGTTATTGGTGTACTGTATAATAGAGATCTTCTCGCGAGAAGACCTCGTTTGAGATGCTGGCCGATAATATTTAGAGGCATGTTCCATTCGAACGTTTAAGCAGGTGTCATAGAGAGTCGTTAGGTTTGACGTATAAGAATAAATGAGATAATTATATATATATGATGAAATACTCCTAAATAATATCCTATGAAAGTCTAATAGGAGTTTCATTCCAGTAAAATAGTTCCCCCCGTAGAGTAGAGTCTAACAGATGATAAGACCAAATATATGTTTAGTATTAATTCCTTATGTTATCGTAATCCTACCTAACCTCGATTCATATTGTTTTCTTTGCTATGAACTACTTACACAACTACAACCTACTTATTAGAAAATCTAGCTAATGATACGTACAATGCGTTTAAGCGATTACACGAGTATGTTCGCCGAAGCGGCAGGATATGGGGAGTGCGTGCAGTTTCGGCTGACACTGACGTAGAGGCGCCGATAACGGATGACGTACGAGCGGCGCATTGGGTGCACGACGTCCGTCTGCGAATGACACACGACACGACACTGTGAAGCTAACGTTCTGATTTACGAATTGTTAGGAAATAGGCTTGAATCGGAAAGAGGGGGAGTAGGTGTAAGAAGTATGGCGAGAATGGTCCTTTTGGTTGGTACTTTTTCCACCGATTACCATAAACTGAATACCTAAAAGTAATTTTAGATATTGATTTTAGTCTTTTTATCTGTATGAAGAGAGAGTTAGACTCTAGATTTTAATCTAAGCAGTTCAAAACCAAGTAGTTCTTCAAAAGTTTCGATGGTTTTGGGTCAGCTAGTGTGATTATGGATGAAAGCCATCTAATTATTTTTTTATCTTATAGAGAAAAGGAAAGTTTAAACTACGAATATACCAACACAAATATCTTTAATGAATAAACTCTCGCAGTTCGCTGTTCATTATAGCGCCTCTGGAGAAATAATTTATTATAATAAACACATATTCCCCAGTTATAATACACTAATGAAATATCTCCACATAGAAGTAATGGCTGAGTGAAATGTATGTTGGCACACATGCGAATAATTTATAGTTGTGGTAGCGTCCGCACCCAGCACTTAGTCACATGTCAGATGCATTTGATGCGCCGCACTATTCACTGGTCGCGTTTATCGACTCGCATCCATCGTCAGATTATCCAACCGCTCGCTGCGCGCCGTACCCGCAGATCAGAGCCTTGATTCACAACCATACGACAAGCTATCGTATCGAAAACCTGACATTTCGATAACCTGATTTGACTTCCCTTCAACAGCAAATAGCTGTTGGATGAATAGCGGGCGTCTATTTGATTTAAACTGACAAAATTTTCAGGTTTTGGACTTGTGAACAGCATTGAGAAGACTCCTACGATAACAATGATTAATGTTCGATACGATACGGAAGCATATCGAATGTTTGTGAATAAGGGGGCAGTTAAACTTCTAAACAGACGACTCGAATACATTATGTTGTGATATTCAAAAGACCCATTTGTTTGAAGCTTCCTCACGCTCCAAGACATCCGTCCTCGAGTGAATTGTGGGGAACGAAGAAAAACTCTTGAGTTCGATGCATTTACATTATCGTCTTTACTTTTGGCTTGTCATATGCGGCCCCAGGTGACGGATCCGTCGCTCCTCGCTCGACGCGAAGGGTTTTATGATTGTTGAGACATGTATAATGAATGGTTACTTTAGAATTTAGGAAGATCGATCGTTACCCACCGCGGCCTACTCACGCCTTTTTATGCCTAGTCTTTCTTCTTTTTAGGGTTCCGTACCTCAAAAGGAAAAAACGGAACCCTTATACGATCACTTTGTTGTCCGTCTGTCTGTCTGTCAAGACCCTTTATCAAAAGCCTTTATCTTTATTAAGCTGTGAAAAAATCAAACTCCTAAATTAAATTAAAAAAAAATAGATACGGCCGTTCATGCCGCAAAAAACGTATACTTCGACACTCTCAAGGGAATCAAAATGTATAGGGTACTTCCCGTTGACCTAGAATCATGAAATTTGGCAAGAGCAAGATCATGTAGCACAAGTAAAGGGAAAAATCCGAAAACCATAAATTTGTAGTTATATTAAAAAAAAACCGTGTAAACTATTTACACACCTATAAATTTGTACGGAACCCTTGGTGCGCGAGTCCGACTCGCTCTTGACCGGTTTTTTTCTTTGAATGTTACTGAAAGTTATTAAATGAATATTATTTTAATAGCTTCATTCAAGGTTATAGGGACCCACGGTTCATAAATTGTACAACATATAGTTTTGAAGAGTGACCTTGTCAAATATAAGCTAAGGGAATTAGAAGTTTGCTAGCGTTTGTCGGCAAGTGGCTATGAACTCACATGTAGGCGGCCCCCGCATCTGATACGGTACGTGAGCTTGTGTTGAACATTTTAGCCAAAAAACTTGTCACCCTTTCCCTTGTAAGTAAGCATGTTGATATTACTTGATGCAATAGAAGTTGAACTAACTATACGCAAAAAGTGTTGGTCCTAGGCGGCCATAAGTACTCCACGAGCAGTGCTTATGGCCACCGAGGAACAATCTTCGGTCAGGAAAGACAGATCCAGGGGTTCTGGTTAATCAAGGATAAAATTGTTTACAAATTGTAACATAAATTATATGTAATATAACGTATATGATAATAAAGAAATGAACAGTTTTATTTGTTACAGACGGTGAAGATGCAGACCCTAATGAAACAAAAGAAGAGCTCTATGAACGAGAAGATGTGGCAGGTGAGAATTCTATAATAACTATTTGTCATTATGCCAGTCCTATTTATTTATTATAGAGCACAAGATACGATAAAGATGAATGTAGGTAAACGGTGAATAAATAATCTCAAACTTTCAGAGTTAAGATAAGAGTACACTATTTAATATCGTGGAGACCTCTGAGCGAGGCTCATTATGTCTAAATCTCATTGAAATTCATAAGGAGGCTACTAAAATAACGAGCAACCCCAGGCATCGCCCACGCGGCCGATGCGTTTTTACTGCGGTTTAATGCTCTTTTTACAACTTCGTCAAAGGGTGTGCTGTGTTGCGGCGCGGCTGAGATGCCGTCACGCTGAGCGACTCTCGCGCGCTGCTTTACGACTCCGTCCTCGCTTATCTCGCGCCATTCGCGATAAATCTCCACCCAGCTCCTTGGACCTCTAATATTTACATGCTAATTCGTAGCCAATTCTGCACCAGAGATTATAAATAAATTGGCCACCGCGCCCCATCATCGACCAAAGCTACCTTCACTTTATCTTTCATGACTTAAGAAGTTTTTAAAACAGTGGGCCATACCGCGGCGTTGACGTTTTAATTTTATGCCACCCAGATAATTTAGCTTTTATATTACCTAGTCGTAACAAAATCTTTGGAAGAGTTACTAGAGTTATAAACTTTGTATTTTCTGCTCCTACTTATCATCGTGGAAAATTTAAAATAAGCAGTCTTTTTTATATTACTTTTTACAATGGGTGTTTTAGAAATGTTATTAGATAATATATAACCACCATTTATTTAGAAACAACCAAACAAAAGGATGTTTCCGTTCAGGGAAATTATAACGTACCTACCTACCTACTATGCATATTCTTGTATGCCATCAACATGCAGGTAAAACAATCGAATAATAAGAAAGTTACATGTGACAAACAATGGGCACTTCCTCTAACTCAGGCACCCTAAGAATAATAAAAATTACTCATTGTTCAAATTTATTGCAAGTCCTTTACTGCATGTTGCGGAAGGACAAATGCGATGGCGCAGGAACAAACGGCTGCTGTAGGATGCTTTGTTTCGCTACAAGTCTTGAACTATCCGCGGCAGTATCGAAAAATGAGTAATTTTTCCCAGTGAGTGGTTCCCGGTGTCGCAGTCGTTGTTAGGCCAACACTCGTGTTGCGCAAATGTATTCTCTGCGGGGGTGAGTGGTGGCGCGCGGGGTGCGGGGGGAGAGCGCGCGGGGGCGCCGCCGCTGAGCCCGAAGTTGGGCGCGCGGGCTCGCTCCCGTGGGACTCCGCCGCAGGGACCGCACTCCACGCCAACATATTTTAGACTTTCCTATACTTACACTGGAATTTAAAAAAAAAACTTTGTAGTGACTGGGATGATGTAATTTAGAGCCAATGCACCTCTTATAACCCAACAAAATAATTTCAAGTGTGATGCCCTTTCAACAGGTTAATTTCGAAGTATCCAAGCGACAAAGATTGTATCGCCCAAATATGTCAATTAAATCCTAAACATTATGTAAGTTATTCTGTTAACTTAGACGGTCAACAATGCGCGCTATGCTGATCGGGTGTAGGACGGTTTCTCGACCGGCATGTGGCTAATTAAATGCCGATGTTCGACATCGGGGGTGCATTCGGAATTCCAGGCGGCGCCGAGGCGCGTGCCGGCGACACCGCGCCGCGTGCCACGCTGCCGTTGCGTCAACAATCCCGAATTGTTCACGAAGTTCGACCCGAATTCTAGCCAAATTGTGATTAACTTGTTGTGTAACAATACAATCGAGTTGAATTGTCTTAATTTGGTAAACAAAAGCAAAACTGGTACATACCAGGCAATTATTACTATCAAGTTTTTGACAACTAATAAAAGTTTGTAATGTTTGGACAACTTCAAAATTACTCCAAGTGGTGCTTATTGCGATAAGCACCACTTGGAGTAATTTTGAAGTTTTTGGAAAATCTTTTAACAATAGGTAATAAAAAAGGGAAAACCATTCATCAACAATCAACATTTTTTCATTAATTTGTAAATCAATATAAAAAAAGTATATCCATGATTGGAGTGCGGCTCTGCATGATCCCAGGTGGCGCGGCCGCAGCGTTTGGAATTATCACATAGTGGAGGAGCGGGCGGGCGCGGGGGCGCGGGAGGGGGCCCGATACATTCGTCACAGGCCCAGCAGCCATTAGGCATTTAGATATTATCAACAGCCACGAGGGGATGACCCGCGACCTGAGCCCGTTGTTTCAATGCTTAATTACTAAAAGTGTTTGTTGTTTACACAGGGGACAAGATTTTAATCCACATCGTGGATATCGTTTCGTCATCGCCAAGTTTGCTACTTTGTTCTGTTTTGCTGATACAAAGGCGTTCATCGTTTACGTCTGTTACTTGTCTGAGCTCCCCTCGCCCGGCGGGTCCCAGGTGACGCTCTCCGGCCACACTTCCTTCTGTCTCCTGGGAGTACTCCTCGACCCGGCCACGCACACACTCACGTTCTGCACTTGTATGAAACGTAACAACTTTATTAATACTTACTTATATATATTTTTACCGGTTTTGTCATCGTTATTTTAGCTACGACTGAACCTCCTTATAACTTCATCTACACAAGTGAGCATCCTAAACATATCGATACGGAAACATCATACTCCTTACATGAGAGTCATGAAAAGTGGAAACTTAGATAGTTATCACGGAGCTGTAATTCATCCACATGAAGTAACTATAACCAAGCAAAAGTTGAGTTCACTTGCACGTTTCTAATTAGCAATTAAACACAGTTTAGTGTGTGGAGTATTGTGTATTTTGCGTTGCGCGTGGCGCGTAGTCGGTGGCGCGATGGCGGCTCGGATCGTGATTAATGCAGCCTCCCGGGGCAGACGAACTGATTGCCGTTCTACCTCCCCCGGGCACCACTACACGTACCTATATTTCAGTTTTATTATAAAAATATTTTGGGTAATCTCGCCATCTGTGGAACAGTCTCCATTAAGGGTTACCACTACGGTTACCATTTTGAGAAACTACAAGATGTCGGATTTGCCAAATTAAAAAAATAGAACTCGATGCCGTTGGACATTAGAAACAAATAAACAAACAAAAAATATCAAACATGTATCTAATTGGGAAAACATGTATCAATGTCCAATGCTCGTGAAACTGAAAGTTTAAATGTCAATCTGCGCAATACCTGTTAGAAAAACTTTTAACGATATAGTATCACGGCGAACAAACTAGTTTTCGCATGTATTGCACGTGCCATCATTCCATCAATTTAAAAACCCAACTTTTATTACATCTCCAACATTATTGTTTTATTGCCATCAACAACGTTTACAATTTACATAATAAAAGATGTAGCCAGCTCTCACTTATTCTGCTTTTACGTGACATTTCAGACATTACGTAAACGTAAGAACCTAAGAACACAGCTTGAGCACTTATAGTGTGCGCTTTGTTATTTTTATTCAGTGCTACGTGAAAAAGTTTTCTCTGGAGAGGCATATCGGCATCAGTCCGCGGCGTTACCGGAATAACACCTTCAGTTTGAATGGCTACGCGAAAGGTAGGGTGTCTCTGGGGGGCCCTATGCTCAAGGCGGCAGAAAATTAACGTGCCCCCGTGGGAAATCTAGCGCCAGCCTTAGAGCCCGGCCGCCTGCCGCGCCCACTCCACCGGGATGTATTTAATATCTTGCGAGTTGCGCTCACGGTGACGACTAACGACGGCCACAGACACCTCGGCACCGACAACTCTAACTTACTTACTAACTGCGACTAACTGGCTACATTTGAGCGATGTACTGTCCATAAATAAATAACTTATTGACCTTCTAATGATGTACGCTTTTTTAAATTAATGAACCTCTAAAAATATTTCGGGCTCCTAATTATGCACTTTTTAAAATAAATGAGCTTTTTGTTTAAATTTCTGGCTTTTTCTCACAGTTTGTTGCAGTAAATATACTAGGGTACCCAGACCAAACGGGAAAGGTTAGGTTAAAACTGTGACTGTGACGCGCGAGCCGAATTGGTCGCAGTTACTTGACTGTTTAATATTATAGGACCCTAAAGTAGGAATTATTTGTGGTTAAAAAATGGGAGCGCATTCAGTATATTAGATTGTTCAGTAATATTTATAGGAAAGCGTGCAAAATGGGAATGATTTGAGGTTCAAATAAGTATAAATATAACTAGTATGATACATGAATACATAACGATTTGAATACCTACCTATGTCATACGTTAATTAGGTTACCGAGTACGTTGCTAGAAGGCTCAAGCTCCTAGCAATGAACCCAGTAACCCAGTAAGTTGGATCCTCATAAAGCCATTGACTGGATTAGAACTTTTACACTAGTGGCTAAGTGTGCTACGATCGGTTTAACATCCTCATAATTGATATTGTCTTGTATTTTAATTAAAAAAACGAAAAGGAAATCATAAAAATAGCAAAGAATTATTCCACTGAAAATAAAACTTACCTATGTGTACATTTTTAAATAACTGCTACGCTAGTAAGCCTATGGCTATAACTTCTGGCCAGCAGAGGATGCCTTTAATATACTGCACAAGTACCGCCCGTAGCAAACGCATTTGTAAAACATTAATTAAACCATGCTCCAATTAACCGCAAGACACAATACTCGTAATAAGCTAATCGATCAATTACTGGCAGCGTGGGGACACTTAGCGCAAGTTACACTCTCACGCAGATTAATTTAGCATCGGCAAGGAGACTGCGTCCCGCACGGCTTTACTAATTCACAAGATCCAATCGCGGCGGTGAGCGGCGCCTCTGCACATTAATGTTGCAAGCACCCCCGTGCTCCTCTATTATCTACTTACTTAGCTGACGTACTACTGTTAGCCATTATACTTATACAGATGAAGCAGGACGTGTTTAAAACATTATTTCAATTTTTATAGTGTTCGATCTAATCTAGTGTAGCGTAGCGGACTTCGTAGCAAAGTGCTACGAGATAATTTCGTAGACCCCAAAAATAATTTAGTCGTAGCGTGTAATTAATTGATTTCATGTTTGTAAATATACTCGAAATATTGCAGATATCTATGTTAAGAGCTAGACATTTGTTTGTATCTCAATAATACGGTAGCGCTGTCTACGTTCTACGAGCTTGCTACGCTTTTCGTAACCGTTTGAACTAATTTTAGTGTTTTTTTTTTGCTGGATTGTAGAAGATTATCGGTTCCTTTGCTTTACGATACATACGTGTAGTCAAGTAGGTTTGTTTTCTATATTATCAAAGAATAGAATACTCTTTATTATGTACACCATATAAATTACAGACATAAAAAAAAAAAAAACAAAAAAAAAAGCAAAGCATATTTTTATATCATTCAGTGTATTCGATCACGGAGGTAGCCTGTCCTTACAAGATGTTATAATAATAATACCAGCCCATTAATGTCATCTTCTCATATATAAAAGGCATGAGCGCGCATCAATACGCTTGCTCAAAACGGGTTGGCGATTTTAGACTAATATTGACTAATAAGTCCAGGTTTCCTCAGGATGTTTATCCTCCATCGTTGTTAGTAAAAAATACTTTAAATGTTTTAAATTGATAATAAAAAAATAAACTGTAAGTTATTATACCCGTAGAGAGTGGTTAGGGTGATAATTACTTTTATGCGATACAAGAAACTTTGTGCATATTTCGAGTGAGTATTTCGTTCATCGGTCCTTGGCCTCTGGCCCCGTGAGAAGACGGTCATCGTGTAAGCGGCTGCATATCTCGGCTGTAACGAAGTCCCCCGGGCCGGCAGACCCCCGGGGGTGAGGACTGTCTTCCTTTATGTTACATACATCATTTGTACAGTACTGTGTGTGTTTGTTTGTGTAAAGTGTGACTGAGAAAGGGAGTTTTCATATTGGAAAGTGATATTTTTTAAATTTCGATCTAGGAATAAAAACGATTAAAACTTCAGGAAAAATGTGGACATCTCTAGGAACATAAAAATTACGAATGCGTTCAGTAAAGATATACATATTATCCTGCGTTCTGAAGAGCATAAGTTGTATTTTTGAAGACTTATTAATAAATTAATGATATCCTATGAATATACTTCATTTTGGTAATAGTCTCATCACGGTAACAAATTATTTTTTTTTCTAGTCCATAATGGCCATTCTTCCTTATGAAAGGAAAACAAAAGTTACAAAAATAGATACTTGTGAATCAATATTTTGTTCAAGAAAACCCAGTGACATGCTAGAACTTGTTTACTTAAGATTTTATTAGGAACGAAAAAATATATCGCAAAAGTAGACCAAACTAAATATGTCTCTCTAGGTATGTACTGTAATGGTACACCACAGACTACCTACAGTATTTGTCTGTCCTTCCCCTTTTTAATCCATCCAAAGGTTGTCTTTAAAAGATCGCTCTTAGCGATAAGACCGCCCATTGTGTCGTCCATTGTAAAGTTTCTATATTTATGTCTGTAATTTATAAAGAGTATTCTATTCTATTCTACTGTAACCTCCACCAAATACGTACATACACATGTACAGCAAAATATTCGAAAAGGACTCCCAAACTACAAAATTAGACTAAAAGTTTAAACTTGATCACCCATCCGAATTTAAAACAGAGGTAAAGTGTCTCGGGTAGGGAACCGAGTCCGACTCGATACGGCGGCAAAGTGGATTAGAGCCTTCGACCGCGGCCCGTGGCCCGACCGCGCCTCCGGCACACACCAACTTCATGCGGTTACCGCTCCCTAACTGAAACCAAATCTTTTTTAACTTTCATAACACCCACGGTTTACTTTCGAAAGTTTCTTTGGAGATATGAAAGGTGTGTGTGAGGCATATTTATGACAGAAAAGGTTTCTTATTTCATCTTAAAAATGTTTAGGTTCTAGGAATTATTTTTTTCTACATTGTTTAACATAATTAGGCCCTATGTAATTCAAATCAATTAATTATTGTTTCAGATGTGGCGGATATTAAATCGGAGAGCATGGACAGTTTCGAGTCAGGTAAGTTTAAAGTCCTTAACATAATTTAACTCAGCCATAATGTAAAAGTACGCAAACTCATAATAAACGTGTCGTAAGAATAAAATTAAACTTACAAGACAACTACGGAATGGCGCTCCCATATTAATATTTGAATAGAGAAGTGTAAAAAAGTGTTGAAGTCGGAGGTGATAGGGCCGGCCGCGGCGTTAACGGAGCCCTGGAGGGCCTTTGCCGAAGTCCCCGCTTCGCAATACAGCCGAAAAGATAAAATGAACATAAAGTTGAGGAGCAGATACTCTCGCTCAGAGGAATCGTAGTTTCCCTCCTGGCGACACTAAACCGGCTACGACTAGGACGTACTCGCGACACGCAGTTTGCGGAAGCGGCGCCTTTATAGCGATGTGCTCTATGCAGCCCGGCGCGGAATCTTTCTCATTTATATGTCGCGTTAAGTGTTTAGTATTGAGCAAGTTGTATATTGTTTTATAGGAATGTAAATAAGATGAGTAACCGTTTTTCAGGTCAGAAGGTTTTAAAATATTTTCTGTAAGACTGAAGTAGAGAAATTATTACATACTCATAAATATAATTCAGTTCATGCCTGGCATCATCATGATAGGTAGGTACATTCTGAAATAACAAAACTACCAATTGAAACAATCATAAAAATGCTTCATGGAAAATAACGTCATCGACAAGAAAATCAAAACTCATGCAGTTATACCGGCTATTTTAAAATAGGCCTAAAAGGGGAGTCGGACTAAGAGCAAATACAGTTCTAACGGAAAATGTGGAAGCTAAAATTGCATTGCGGACAGTGCCCGTTCCGAACTTACAATTAAAACGGACGCCCGAAATTGTGTACACCGTTCGTCACTTAGTTCACGATGAATGGGGGACCACTCGCGACCGCGGCCCCGTACGACTCTTATAATCATAGATGACGATTTATTTTCATAAGCTGTTCGTTTTTGGAATGGTATGATTTTAAGAGGCAGCGAAATTTGCCAAAAAAAAAAATGGTCACTATTCTGGCAACTTTGTGCTGTTGGTAATTATCAGGCATGGTGCTTTTGTTAAAGAAGCTTTTTTCTGATTGAATTCAAGTTACAAGAGAGACAGAAATATTGGACTACCTACTTCATAATATGCCAGACTGTATTCTACTAGTCGTTCATCGAAATTATTGATATCAATAAACCTAAACACCTTCATGTTTATATTAGTTCACCTTCATGTTTCTTTATTTATACAGTTAGTATCATCAACAAATCACTAGGAAAACCTTAATTGTTTCAATACACCAATCAACGTCGGATTGACGTTCCGTAGGATTTCTAACTGGCCACCATAATAAAGTCAATTTTCGGTTTAAATAAAGCGACAGCACGACTTTTAGCCGTGGATAGTAACACGACTCTGCAATCAGGTGCAGTTTAAAATGTGCATTTGCAATGTGGCGTGGTGCAGCGGGCGCAGGGCGCGGACAGAAATGCATTTTCAATAATTGAGGGTCAGACGGGGAGGTGGGGGCGCATTAAAATGTTCGCAGCTAAACTTTCCGATCGTCACCGAGTCGCGACATCGAACAGCCGCGCCGGATTGTCGGCTAATGGACCCACCAACAATGGTAAAGTGGCAACGTCGGATGAAAACAAGCATATTTCCACTTAATTTCCACTTAATCTTCTTTCTTTCTTCTTTAATTTGACAACTAAATTGTATACACTACCAATTTGGTGTCTTCTTCATTAACTATTTATTGGCTTTGACACTTTACAAAAGTTAGTAAAATTAACAATGCAATTGCGAATGCTAATTAAAGCAATTACAGTTTACCATCGCTAATCTTATTTGTCTCAAGTTTTTCCTTCGTTTCCACAACTTTGCTACGGACTTTTGCAGCTTCAGAATGTGTGACGTCAGACGTGACAGACACGAAACAGAAACAGGAAAATTTGTAATTAAGCAAACTGAGTCGCAATTTGTAGTTACGAATACGTATAGTGCCAGGGTTCTCATTGTGAGACATCTAATTAACAACCTCATTATGTTTAGGTGAGACTGTGCCGGTTAGTGCCAAGCGATTTAAATCTGGATGTTGCGACATTTAGTTTACATTATCTATTCTAGAGAATTTTACGCATGCTAGTCACAATAATACTACACTTTCTCCGCAGATAATCTATTTCACTTTGCAAAAAATAAAGGAGACAAACAAAAACGAAGTTTCCCTCGGTTATTTTGTCGGGGAGAGCACGTAGGCGCGCACCTCATCTGCGGCGCTCCCGGTGCGGCGATAAAATTTAAAATTCAAGGCCGCGTTAACGAACCGGCCTCGCGAAGAAATAGATATTCAAATGTGAGAAGATCCCATATTAACATTTATGGCAAGTTTGCGGGGACGAGACAAAGGCGAGGCGAGTGGCGGCCCCCGCGGAACTCGGCTCGCGCCGCAGCCCTCCGACTACTATGCATATCTCTACAATATGCAGTGACCGTTGTACCAACCTGCCGGTTTGGGATACCTTTTATCTTCATTTTCAGTAACAATTCTCTTAATAGTAATTCTTGCCCAAAGTTTGGGATTTGGTTAAGAATTTTGTACGATATTTATTTGTAGATATTATCTAGTACTAAAGTTGACGCTATTTATGGGATAGTATCTAACGTCAGAGAAATGTAGCACTGCACCGGGTACGTGCCACCTGAAAATATAAGAATAAATATATAGATAGTGATTTGTTTTAAAGTATTTTTGCAAAAGTACCTACTTATATATTTTGGATTGCAGTTTTTTTTGCAAAATGGTCCTCTAAATTTTCTGATACGAACTTCTCGTAACTCCTACCTCATGTCACACAATGGTGCACAGAAGATCAAAATAAATAACCAGGTTTGGGTGCGTTCACAAAGCTGGCAATTAGTAATGTCATTGGTCCAACGTGCTATACAATGGTTCTCGCGAAAGTCATTAAATTTTCCACTTCGTTAACAACAACACTACGATGAAGCTGTTCTAAAGATCGGAGAACAAGTGAAGGTGAACACTAAACCTTTGTGTTCTCTATTCGAGCTAAAGACAAATAAAAGTTAGGAAGAAAACAAATCAAAATCCCAATTTTGCTGGCTGCATTATTTATGTGATATTGCCTGGCACTGTCAACGTTCCCCTTTTCTTTGAACTTGTGGTTCTTGTAATTCACACTTTCACAACTTTTGCTATCAATACAAAAATAACGCGAGGTTGTTTGGTATATTCCAAAGGATCCAGTAGACGTTTGAAATTGTGGAAAGGTTATAAAATATTAATATAATAGATTTACGAAGGCTGTACTTCTCCAAGAAAATAAAATCGGAGCGGCATTTTCATTCAGCGATGGCTGTTAGTCGGCTGCGGCACACACGTTTCTTATTAATATCAGGCGGTTGGAATGGCCGAAGACGTCCCCAGCGCCCGCTCTCTCCCAAATAAAATTGCCGCTATCTAAACAAAGAGCCCTAATTATTCGGCCGTGGCGGGCGGGGTCGCTCTCTTATGGGTGTTCTGGGGCCCATTTCGCTTCTCGTATAGGGCCCCGGGGAGCAGCGGGCGCCGCCTAGCCAATCGCCGGATGGAGGAGCGAGCGATCCGCAACCTTTTTATATGCGATATCGGCGTTGGCGCCGGACCCCCCGCCACCCCGCGCCCCGTTCTCGGGGAATTAAAAGTTGGAAGGCTCACATCTGATTACCCAAACACACACATTACACCGGATCGCCAATCTCGATAAGCCCCCTCCACAATTTATTAGCGGCTCTGACGAGTTGTTTTCGACTCTTATCTCATTGACCGTATAAAACAGACGAAAACGGTGTTGTGTTATGGCTAATATACAGAAAACAAATAATTGTCACATTCTTCTTGCGCACCCTTTGTGTTTACATCCTTCCCATTTCTTGAGAACGTGCCGCATCTGTTACTTTCTACTCTCTCTATGCTCCTCTAACTGCACCTCATGGCTGTTCATCATACGTGCATGCTTAAGTATTATCTAATATTTATACCAAAAACATAAAGGACGTTTATAAAAGGCTTCGCGATACCGGTCGTATGGCTCAATACATATTTTAATTTGCACCCGATTTTATTTTGAGACAATAAATTGGATATAAAGGGTTTCCGAGCGTTTTCTACCTCCGGGATCATTGTCTTCACCCTACGCCTTTGCAGCGATTCTTTTGTGTAGGAATTATGAAATAAAAAGGCGATATCGTATGTCGGTGGTAAGAGGTGCGGCGGTGCTGTGCGGCGCGGTGCGGTGCGGCGTGGGCGACTCGCGGCCGACATACGACACCTCGCGCGGCTGCTCCTCATTGTGCGCCACCATTCACCCGCTGCCGGCGGCGAGTATTCGATTGCAATGTTTTAAGCATTCGATTGCCCTCGCCAGTAATAAAGGGTTCCCAAGAAGTACGTACAAAATAAATTATTTTTTTCGCGTTTTATAGTCTTTCAAGCGGGCGCGGCGAAGGGTACGCTTATTGTTTCTATGGTGAATTGCGCGGATGAATGGGTCCCGGGCATTTATGCGTTCAGTGTTTAAAGATCGTAGGAAGATAATATGGCGCAGGCGGGTTCGGGCGGACCAGGGATGTCTGAGGTGGCAACAACAAACCTCCTACTGTACATTCATATTTAAATTATAATTAAATAGGAAACACGTTTACCTTTGAGCTCGATAAACTGAATTCTGTATTTGTTTTGTAATCGCACTATTAATAGTTTAGGTATGCGCAGTTGCTGATAAGATATTTGTTTATCCTAGCAGCAATAAGTCCTATAACCTATTTTAAGCATAAACATAAATAAACAGAAGTCTATCAGCTAGTGTGATAGGTTATCAGTAATTCACCTAGAATTTATGCAGACATGGACGAGAGTGACGTTATCTTTGAATCTTTGTTGTTCCTCACGTCTCTCATGTCGATTGCCACCTTTACGGTCAGTGTATTAATTAATGAATAGATATAATTTATTACAGGATAAAATATCAACTAATTAACGTTCATACCCAATACTTCAATCGAGGTCACCTCATGAATATTTGTTGAAATTGATATTGAAAAAATTTCAGAGGAAGATCTCATTGTAAGTACCAAATGGGAATCAGTTTTTTGATTACAGTTCGTTCATACTTATTTTTCATCTGACAGCAGCAACCTAACAGCAACCTTATAATAACGATAATAAAGAGCACAGTGATTTTGGCAGACTTGTCAGTGGCAGCAATCCAAAAGCAACTTTATTGTAAGGACACCAATTATGAACAGTGATGCAAAATCTGAGATAAAATAAGTAATTGTGAAAGGACTTTACTCAATAATGATATCCTGTGACGGGTCCTGCAGTTCTGTCACAGTTATTTTAGGGGTTAAATATAATGACCACCAAAAAAATATTATACTAAACACCAAAAATTAAGTCTAAAATTACAATAGTTCTAGCTGGGCACCCCGAGGTTAGGTTTGGTTAGATTACTTTAAACCCCTTACACAGAAATAGGAGCCCCGCTTTCCGTCGACATAAGATGCAAGAGGGAGCAAATGAGAATACAAATACCTTTATCTAGGTATTTTACAATAAAATGGAGTTTTAATTTTGGTGATCATTTACTATTTTTGGCAGTAAAAAGTGTTTTTTTGATATTATATTTTACTTTATCTGGTGATAAGATAAACATAAGCTCTTTGCCCCACCAGTGGGGCGGCCGGTGGGGCAAAGTGGAATAATCCCGTTATTTTACCTCTGATTTTGCATCACTGTCAAAATCACTTTGGCTTTTATTTTTGTTAACATACGGTTGCAGATAGATTGCTGCCACTGATAAAAAGTTTTGTAAAAAATTGCCAATTTTTTTGTTGACTGTACATTTTTTAAAACGTGTGGACGCGGATTAAAGTTTCTCAAAAAGTTATGGACGGTCTCCTTAGACTCTTCCTCCTCCTCGTTTTCCTGTAGGACAACGGTAAAGGTACCTACCCTGACTGCCCCATCTCAAAAATCCTCCCTTTATATCATGATTGACTGCTTAGCTCTATAAAGGCAAGGTATAGCGTGATGATAATCACTTAAAAGGTTAAATCTGTAACTACCTGCAATATTCTAATATTTTGCCTCGTCTTTTTACAATTTACGGTAAACTATAGAAGAATACGAACAAAATGTAATACTACTCATCCCCTATAGCAAATAGCGTGATAATTTATACCTTATAGACTGACCTGACTTACAGGGAATATCTATGCAAAATTTGAACTGAATCTATCGGCTAGTATTTACGTGATGCTTTTTTTTATGTATGGGAAATCATCAAATGACCCCTCGCGCTTTGGGTGGAGCGGAAGGGAGTGTCAGACTCTTACTGACTAAAACCCATCCGTGTTCCTTCCTTAGCCCTTTATGTTCCGGGGTAGCAGTAACCCTTTCGGACAATCCCGCACCCCCGGCAGGCTTCGGCCCTGGCAGGCCCCTTCCTTTTTGCTGACATCTCTTTGAGGCGCGCGTGGAACACGTACGCGCCGTCCGGCACGGGCCTGGTCCTGATCGTCCGCAGGCCCGATTTACGTGATGCTGGAACATACATTCAGAAAAACAGACAAAAATTCTAAAATCTATATTTTTGCCATAAAAATCGTTTCCAGAACTCGTAGCAATTAGTTTTCTTCAAATTATTCAATGTATAGTTTTGACTCCGCTACGATTTTATTATAGAGGAAAAAAAATAACCAGTAAGCAAACTGTAACAATGAATTCAACATACTGGACCCTCCTACGTTGAATTATTTCGTCGGTTATTAAAAAATAATTAGATGTTCCATAAATTTTGACCGCGTAGGTATTGCACTTTTCTATGAAGCAGCTTCTTTTTTGATAACCGACGAAAATTTTTTGTGCTAGGGTCTTGAATCATGCGCTGAATTCAGGTTATGGTTTGCGCGTCGATGGGCCTGTCCCTACCACTCTGTATGTAGGTATAGATAAATACGGAGATCCACGGCCAGCAGTAGATGCTTCACAATCTTTTTATTATTGGGAATTTTCAATACATAACTTGACTTAAAATGTATTCTACTCTAACTGAATGCGGGAACCGTGAAAAGGGTTCTGCCGCGTCAGGAGCACGCATCAGTAGGCGCTTGCTCCGCTCAGGTGTCGCAGGGTGTCGCGGATACTCGTGAGATGGGTGTCAACAGGCACAGGTTTTACGAAAATACAATCTGCCTCAAATATGATGGAAAGGTTTTGCATTTTTTGCCATTTCTAGAAATGGTCTAGAAGAGTTTTTTATCCTTATATGAAACTGCATTGATTGGCATCATAAAATGAAACTAGAACTTACGATTTTCTTGCTGACTGTACTATTTTCCCAAAATCTGTGTATGCAGAACAGCAAATAATCAAAAGGACAGTCTCCTACTAGAGGGGCCCGTGACTAATAAAAACAGCCGCACAGGTCGATCTGATCGATCGACCGGTTAAGCTACGCTTGCCGCGGTTGGTCTGTGGATGGGTGACCATATTTACATACCAAGACCCCTCCGTGCCTCGGAAAGCACGTTAAGCCATTGGTCCCGGCTTTCGTGGATCTTTGACAGTGATCGTTATAGGTAGTCTGAAGCCCAAAAATCTGACAACCAGTCTTACCCAGTATCGTATCGTATTACCCAGTAACTCGATTTATTTCCCCAAAAATTAAATATTTACATAATATAAGCTAAAATATAAACTATAATAATATGTACAATTATATGAAAAAATAAACAATCATTATAGGGCATCAAAGAATTCATCCGCATCGCTGTCAACAGGAACAGTGCCCAAAAGGCTGGCAGCATTGCCACGTTGTATGGCAATGCTAATTCTTTGACCAAGATATAGGCCAGCCCTCTGGTCACGTGAAGAGTCGACTAACCGCTTGGCGATATCCCGAAATACCAAGTGGGCACTCGGACCCCATGGCCCTAGTGTTTCAACCCCAAACGGCTCGAACATATAAGTCCCAATCAGGTTGCAATATTTTCGCCGTTTGAGGTTTTCTGCACCTGCAGCAGCCGCCCCAGCACAGCCCACCGTGCTAGGAAGATGGGATGGCGCAAGGGTGTCGACACATGTTGCATCCCACACCAAAGGTCTGCCTAACTTCCAGGGCATTATGGTCATTCCGTCTGGTCTCTTTCCATCGTCGCGTGGTAGGCCGTTGGGTTTGGGTTCTAAAACAGCTGGCACCCCGGCGGTGACAAGAGCACGACGGATGATGTCATTAATGCTGGCGTGCCGTGCTATCCGGCCTGCGCTCCTACTGCAGGATAGGCCATGGTGTCCAAGGCAGTCGACAGCTTCACCGCACTGACAGCGATGCGGAGCCCCGCAAGGAGCGCCCAAACGCAGGCAGGTAGCGAGCCGAAAGGTAGTGTCACCCAGCATAGTGCCTATGTTGGGTGACGGGAGTGCTTGAAGCCACAGCCCCGACTCCCACTCACCCACAGCCAGCAGGCGGGCACGCTCAGCAGAATTGGTGGACGTATTGATAAGATTATTCCGTACCAACCTGCAGAGCGGCTCATCCCACTGTCTCTGGGAAGATGGGTTTACGGGCCGATCTGTATTCGGGCAAGCCGCTTTCCAGGCGTTCACCGCGTCGGTCAAGCACGGCACTTCACAGTCAACCAGGCAGGGAGCTAAAATTTTCCCGGTCAACTTTTCAGTGCTGTGGACAGAAGACAGGAATGCCGGTAAGCTAATACTGGTAATTTTGCGGACGCCGAGGCCACCAAAACGGATGGGTAGTGTGGCTTGAAGCCACGCTCGGTCGTCCAAGGCCACATTTAGAATGGATGTTAGTGTGCTGCGAATAATTTGGGCAAATTTTGTTCAAGAGGTGTGGCTGCTTCCATAAGGGGGAAGAGCGTAGAAAATACATAAAATTTGGGCCAAAACAACAATATCTAATCAGGGTGAATGCCGAATGTAAATTAATTTTGGAGAGTCTGTCCGAAATCTCATTGAAATTTTTAATTTTTTCGTCGATGAAAGGAGTAAAACTGTCTTCTAAAATTGGGGAACCTAGGAGGTGCAGTGAACTTTTGTCTAAAATTTTGATTTGTGGGGCTATTGCATTAAATTTATCTAAAGTCAATTGTCTGTCGGTAACGTCAGAAAGGTAAAGTTCACATTTTGAAGGGTTAAGGTCCAAGCCAATAGATTGAAATTCCTGTTTGAGGAGTTGTAGATCTTTCAAAACAGTGTCTACATCACCTCCTAGCGTTCCATCGTCTAAATACCAAACGTTAAATTTTGAATTTATATTCCGTATAATTGGATGAATAGCCAAACTGAAAATGACTGGCCCGAGAGGGTCACCTTGTTGGCATCCTACTGCAGATTCCAAAACATTGTCCTTGTATAATAATTTGGAAGGGTACCTGTAACATTGCCACAAAAAACCATAAATTTCGGGTAGTTCCTTTTTGACTTCAGCCAACAAAGTGTCCCTGTTTACAGAGTTAAAAGCATTCTTAACGTCAACCTTGAGGATGACCTCACCTTTGTTGGAATTTAAAAATGTGGAAAGGGCATGCACGGCAGCCTCACAGCCCCCTTTCGAACCAAAACCAAGCTGCAGGGGCTGGAACTTAGCTGTAAGCGATTCGCTGTATAGCTTACAGCAAATTTTGGCTGCCGTACGCCTGTAGGTGCATCCAACGGCGATGGGACGAATGCCGCCATCCTTCTTGCGCAGGGCACATAGATTGGCCCCGTACAAGACATCGATGACGGCCTCGTTCACAACGCCGGTAAGCATGAGGTTAATCATGGCCGCAAGTTCCTTCAAAAGCGACTCACCAGCTTCCCCGGCGCCTGAACTCAATAGATCCTTTAGGTGTTGTGGAGTCAGGCCGTCGAGGCCGCTGGCGGAACCGCTTCGGAAGGAGCTCACGGCTGCAAGCAACTGGGGGGCCGAAACGTTGAGGAAGGTTGAATTTAGGTCGGGAGGGTCGGGGGGTTCGGGGAAGGTGAGACCATCCGCAGGCGCTGGATGTTTACTCTCCAGAGCTGTTAGTGTTTCTGGAGAGTACGGCGCCACCACATCACTGCTGAAAAGTATCCTGGCGGCACCCCTGATGTCACCTTCACTTAGTTTAGATTCCACATGTGAACATAATCCTTTTTGAGATATGTTATGGAATGCAGGTAATTTTGGATCTAAAAATAGGGCCGAATTATTACAGTTTTCTTTAATTTGGTTCGTTAAAGTTTTTTTGGTTGCCAAATTTTTTTGGACATGCAGAATCCTATAAGGGAAGGTAAGTAATTGCTCCCAAGCACTCTGTGAGTTCTCCTGAGTCGCAAGACGGATACATTGCGCCAGACTTGCTGCAACAGATCGTCTCGCGCCCCGGGGAACTCTCTTTAAAACAAGGGTAGAATTTTTTAATTTTGCTAATTTTTTCCACAAGTTTTGCTCCAGAGGTGTTGATGTTGGGGATACGGCTGGGGGGCACAATGATACACTATGCGATTTGTGGATCTTGCCATAGTGTATCCTCAGCCCCCGTTCGCCTTTAAAAAAGCGTGCCTGTGAGCAATGTGGACATCTCACCAGCTGAACATCAAGCGATGTAGCAGGTTGGCTTGCACTGTTTCCGGCGTCGCTACAGCCGGCATTGAACATATATATAAAAACACGCTTAAATTTACAGTAAAACTTACCTAAAAAATATAAAAATAAACTATATATACACGCACTCAAAAAAATAAACTAAAAACACTATTTTCATTATTTACAAAATGTCACAATGGAATTGTCAACTGGTTTTTTGACGACTGCGGCGCAGTCGCGCTTGGGGCCTGGGGCGCTGCGCATGCAGGGCGCAGCCTTCACACCCGTTGCCTTGGCTGCAAGCGTCGCGTCGGGAACTCGGGATGACTTATACTGCAACTTATTTATCTTCAATCTTGCATCATTTTCGCCACTAGGTACAACAATAAATTCAACTCCGCGTCCTCAACAGACAGCTTTTTCATTCTGTCAAACAAAAACACCACACAAGGATGCCAATGCAGAGATATTGTTTATATTGTACAAATTTCTTGCAAAACAATATCTTTTTTACGAAAAAACGGGAAACTTGGATAAAGAAGATAATTTCATAATAATAATTTATTTAAGGATTATTGTTTTGACATTTCTTTTGACAAGTTGTTTTCTTCTTCTGCCAGTAACTGGGTTGTGGAGGTCAGTTAGGCAGTTGTTTCATGTAAAAGGCTGGTATTCAGATGTATCCGGTTAGACTGGAAGCTGACCCCAACATAGTTGGGAAAACGCTAGGCAGATGATGAGTCTCCTACTAAGAACATTTTCGTGTAGCTAACACGTTTTTTGAGACGGGTCAGCAGTACACAATACCCTTACTGCACTGTCTCAAAAAGTCACTTTGTACCTATAACTACTTATCTTTTATTTGATGTCTAATATTATCGATCTCACGTAGATGCGTTACCTTGCAATTGTAACATCAACTGCATTATGAATGCTGTAAAGACATGTATCTCTTTACTTTAAATATCTTTCTATACTTAGCTACACCCATTATCTATACGTAGGTATCTATTGTAGCTTTTTGGCTAACAACATTTCTCGCAGAATAAGATTTAGGAATTACCTACATTTCGGATCTCCTAATGAAATTCCAAATGAATCCTCTCGAACTAAAATCCAACTACTTAACGAAGGCTCTATCTATTTCTTAGCTCGGTTTATGCAGAAACTTTCTGAAGACTTTCTGCCTCTATATTAGCTAAATCAGTCTACCTAAAAAAACAGCCGACATCAAAAAAAAAAAACACTATACTTAAATATCTTTAATTTCGGAAGTCGGTGTATTTGGTTCTGAATTTTCGTTCTTTTTGCCGTCGACTTCCGAAATTACCGTTATTTTTCACTTATTACTGTTTTTTTTGGATGTTGGTTGTTTTTGTTGTAAAATGTTTTTATTTTTCACTTTTTAGTTGCGGTATCTATAACCTCTCCCACATCAATTCTTATACCACTACTTGCTATGTACACAACAGTGACAGGAAGTTTTATAATACCATCATAAAATACACCAAGTGGATTTAATACGTTCTATCGAAGCTAACTCAAGAACTACACAATGTCTATGTAATTTACCTGAATTGCTTTAAAAACACTCAAAGCAACCAATATCGACTCAGTTTTGTCCAAAATCATAAAAATCCATTAGACATGCAGAGTGCAGAGGTATATGAGAATGAGGTATATGAGATGAATATGAGATATCACTAGATTTATTATCGGATAGCTTGAGGTCGGTCTCTTGAGTAGTGGTTTGCCGATCGAGTCCCGGCTGGGCCAGTGGCGTCTCGGTTCAATTAAACTTCACCATGCTGTTGTTCACAGCACCGCACCACCGCCCGCACCGGCCACCGTGCCGACTGCGTGCCATCCTAATCTGTCTCAAATTATTGGACGCAGTTTCAATGCTCTTTACAAACTTAACTGTTGTGCCAAAGAGCTTTTAACTCACCGACCCGATTCCTTACTTCGAAACCACGTTAATTCCTTAGCTAACCCCGCTAATCTCGCGTTGATTTCGCGTGGTTTCGTTCATTGTGTCATAGTTAATTACGGCTTTGTAGTCAACGATGGACCACGCTTGCCTGACAAGCCAATTCTCCAACACATAATTTTTTATTAGTGTGTAGGTACTTATTTCATTGCTTAAACAGCGGTAAATCGTTATTTTTTTGAAACAAGATCTAGGTCTACTATGTAGCTATGCAGCATTGACCTAAAATCATGTAGAATGTAAGCAAAGTTTTCGCTTATAATATTTTACAGATTAAACTTTCATAAATAACGGCACCGCTTCACCTAAAACTTGTCATGGTAGCGAAAGAAGTAATATCTCAAGACACGCGGCTGCCTCTAGGGAGGTAATCCAGGCGCGACGCAACAGCCTCCTTAACTATGCATGAGCAGCTCTGCAGCGTGTGAACATCACTGGCTCGTGATTGTTTGTCCACCGCGCGCTGCCCAGCCAAGAAGTTAAATCGACAGCCTTCGGCCTCGAGGGAAACTCCGATATTGCGTCGACACTTGACACAGATGCACTTAACTATGCATGGACAGAGAGAGATACCGGACTCCCGAAGTCCCGAATACGAAACCTTGCCAAAGTTTCATGCTCAATTTTAAAGTTTATAAGATTTATTTAATAAATAACGCTGAGCATATCATATTGTATGATTATTTGAATATTTGATGAGTAGAATAAAAACTTTTGGATACGTCATTGTTAAACTACCACTACCTACTTTTTTATCTACATGCCAATGAGCTAGAAGTTTATCTACAAAAAGATTTTTTTTTTTATAGTGGCACCAAAGGCATGAAATCATACCAGTCATCGATTTTCACCTTGACCGATCATTCGTCTGCGTGGGGCTATATTGTTTGATCAAGAGCGGAACACCACTGCCGATGATTATACTATAAAAATTTGCTTGAGTGATCACAGCAGTATGCTAATAAGTAAAGGCAATAACTGTTGAGTAGCTAGAGTGAGTGACAATGGCGGCACGACGGGGTCGCTCGCCGGGGGAAGCGGCGGCGGCGTGGGAATCGCGAGGTCGTGTCCGCGTTACTCACATTACTATGAACCGCCAATTAATTTAAAAGAACTAATCAAAATTAAATACTTGGATTTCTGCAGATGAAATTAAAGATGTGCGTAGTATTTTATCAGTTATTTGATGCAAGGCGCGTGGCGCGCGGCGGCGGCGACGTGTAGCAAAGCTCGGCGATGGTATCTGCGGGCCCGTGGCTCCTTCATCTCGCCGCGGCCTACCGCCGCCGCCGCCGCACAACACTCGTGGATCTCGCCACTTCACTAACTGAATTTACTTGATGATAATCGCTTTATTTAAATCGTTTTGCTTTATCTTTATTGTTACGTATAGCTACGTGGAATTACTAATCGCTATTTGCATATCTCTGTATTAGAATAAAAAGTTTATGGCCAGAGAGTTTTGTGAGGGTTAAGTACGCTAATAATAACATTCTTATTCAAAAGAATAGTATTTGTAGCGCGCTCTGTCGACGAGAGGGAGGAAAGTGAAAACTGAGGGGTTCTGAACAGGGGTGGAGTTCTCGGAACCGCCAACACCGAATACTGACATCTACCGGAAAAGTATGGAATCAACTTACTAACAAGTGACTTTCCTAGTGTCGAGGAAAAGTTTTGGGATTGGAACTTTTTGCCACTGGCTGGCGTCCCTGGTTAGAATGGCAATGTTGTTTTGTAGTCAGTAGCTACTTACTAGTATTCGCCTGTAACTATTTCGTTAAGAGAACTGAGAGGTCAAATCACCTTTATGTAGGTATCTTGTGTCTTTTGGAGCGTGTTCACGACCAATAAAGTTGTTATAGTTTTTCAATACTTTGAGAAGATTACTTAGTTCAACGATGCGGTTGAAAATATTTGCCTAAATAGGTAGAGTGGCGTTGTCGTTTTGTTTTTCTCGTTTCCGATTCGAATACTAACAACACGCATCAATGGCCACTAGTGCCACTGCAGCCATTTTACGTTAATGTAGATTATGGTTATGGTCGTGGTTTACAATAGTTTGGTTGTATTACGAAACAAGCATCGATTTATTTGGAGGTCTTATTTAATCATAGCATAAAAAATAATGGATAAAATCTTCACATCTTTAAATCCAAAATAGTATTGCTCCTAATAAAAAAAAAAAAAAAAAAAAAAAATATGGTAAAAGCGTATATATAAAATGATTGTCAATCACTCCAATTGAAGCTCCAAAGCTCTGGTAGTCCTTCTACAAACACTATAAGACTTGGTAGTCTCCTGAAGTTCCAAGGTGCTTTAATATTGCCTACTTGAAATAAATTATTTGACTTTGACTTTAACTTTCCATATTCCACGCAAAACTCATTGTTTGCGGCGTATCTTCAAGGAATGTAGGGAAAAAAATTGAAAGTGTTTGAAAACTCGCAAACCATAAGGGACACTTGGATACAACGTGTTCACACAGCCGCTGTTTCGACACTAATTATCGTGTCACAATTAGGGACACCCGTGCGTACACAAAGACACTCGGTGCATACTTAGGTAGGTAGGTACTCTGAGTGTATAGTGTCGTAGTCTAAACCTAGTTTTCAAGAGAGGAACTCTGATACAGTCATTAATACTGCCTAATTACGTCTACTAATTAGGTAAAAACTACAGACGTTAGTACATCAAGCTACCCCAAACTGTAAATTTTCCCAATCAACTTTGAACCTTATAGTTTAGCGACAAAGTAAAAAAAGTAAAAAAAAAAGTAAAATCGTTTATTCCATATTTTAAAATTACAATATCGAGGTATTGTTGGTCCCAAACTAGGCACAGCCTGTGTCTTGGGCACCATTGCAATGGTACAAGATTTTAATAATTAAGGGAAAACTAAGATCAACAAATGAAATAAAAATAAAAATTAAGTAGCCTCATCCAAACTAATATTATAAATGCGAAAGTAACTCTGTCTGTCTGTCTGTCTTTTCTTCACGCCTAAACTACTGAACCGATTTCGATGAAATTTGGTATAGGGATAGTTTGAGTCCCGGGAAAGGACATAGGATAGTTTTTATCCCGATATTCCCACGGGATCGAAACTTACGCGGGTGAAACCGCGGGGCGCAGCTAGTCGGGACTATAAGTCTAAATGTACACATAAATAGACTTACTAATTATTAAGGGAACGCTGAGATCAACAAATGATGATAAAATAACAGTTGGTACAATTTCCTTTTATACACCATTGAATAGGTATAACATTATGATAATTTTTTAAATAAAATAATTTAGAAGTTAAAATTGGCTACAGTTGACCTAGTTAGCCTTATCTAGACTACGAAACTGAACATAGAAACAAAATAACTAGGTAATTAAGTGAAAAACTAAAAACAATAAAAATCTTATAATAAAATGTAAATTATATAAAAGTAAAACTTGGTTTAAATTTCCGTTTGTGCTGCTGTTCTGTAGTGTGCGTCTGTGTGTGTGAGTGTGTGTGAGTGTAGAGGGGGTGAGGGTGTGTGTGTGTATGTATGTGTAAGTGTAAGGGTGTATACGGATCTATGTGTTGGTGCAGTGTGAGTTGAGTTTATTTGGTTATACTTAGGATTTTTTCAGTAGAAGTGTATGATTGTTCCAAGAGCAAAATTTTGACTGTGTGTTTCATTCGGGTGTAAGAGGAGCTATGGATCTTCAGAATAGAGTTTACCTTATTGTAGATGTGAGTGTGTAGGAATGATGGAAGTCTTTGGGCGAATGCAGAGTTTACTCTAGGGTTCGGGGTTCTGAACTTTCTCTTACTTTGCAGGGTTTTTAAATCAGTTCTCTTTAAACATTTTATGTGACCTTTCGAAATGACTGTTGAAATATACAGTTTCCGTACCCCAAGAAGTGCTGCCTCTTTATATAGTCTGTCAGTTGAATAGCGGTAAGGTTTACGAAGCATAACTTTTAAAATAGCGCGTTGAGCCCTTTCCAGCTCTAGCATATATGTTTTGGCAACCCCACCCCATACTGTTACACAGTACTGGAATAGAGACTGGCCGAGAGCAAGGTAAACTAATTTGCGAATGTCGACGGAAGCACACTCACGCAGGAGTTTCATGACATAAATCAACCTCCGAACTCGTTTAGCCATAACCGTAATGTGTTGTTTAAAGGAGAGATGCTGATCTAGTGTCACTCCAAGGTATTTCAGGTGATCAACCCTTTCGATCTCGTTACACGAACACGTGGAAATAGAGCTACTGGCAAGCTCGTAAGACTTAAATCTGTGGATTTTGACCCTCCATCCAGGCAGTTTGGTAGCGTTCGTTTTTCTAAATGTTATATATTTAGTTTTATTAACGTTGAGCGTAAGTAAATTTAGGTCCAGCCAGTTAGCCAGCTTACTCATTCCAGACTCGGTTTTCTCATGCACTTCTTTCCAATCGACACCGTGGAAAATGATAACTGTATCATCAGCGTAACAAATCAAATCAGCGTTAGGAATTTCGTTTTTTAAAACTATTAAAGTTGAAAATCTATTAAAGAAATTTGAGATTGTAGTAGCTTGATGTGCTGGCATCTGTACATACTACCTCGTGTAAGCTAATAAATTGTTTATGTGCCTGCGTTTTGGTCCTAAACACCTAACTATGCAGTTTGAACGATGTAGGAATCTAAATCCAATGAAAATTTAATTCCTCCTGCTGATTATTCACAGATATCTACAATTAAATACTGTCTAAGCAACATCTATATGTTTATGTTTTATAGCTTCTACCCGCGACTTCGTCCGCGTGAAATTTCTGTTTCCCCCAACCCACAGGTCGCATTGCATCGCCTGAACGTAGTATTACTTCGTTTTCGTTCTGACTTTTTTGTCCGTGTTTTCTTTTTACTCAGCTCCTTAGGGTGCTAGCGTAATGTTAAATAGCCTATAACCTTCCTAAAAAATTGGGCTATCAAACGCAAAAATAATTTTTCAAATCCGACCGCTAGTTCAAACTTATTACAAACAAACAAATACCTCTTTATAATATTAGTAATGAATAACACGCAGTCGACAGACCTAAGAAGGAAAATTTAAAGCAGGATTAAGTTGTGGGACAGAGCTAAGTAGAAAGAGCTCTCTACTCGAATATGCAGAAAGTTCTGCCTATTGTAGAAAGAAACTAACAAGTAGGTACCTAATTGCACTCTAAAAGCAAATAACCAAAAATAAACACCTAGGTACACAACACACATTGTAGGTAATGATAGTCTCTCTATTCAAATGCAATTAGAAGTAAACCTATAGAGCAACTTGTCTTACAATTTTGGCCTATTTGAGGCAAATTTCACCATTGAATTTGAACGCGATCAGCACACCTAAACAGAGTTCAAGAGTTGTCAGTGTCGATGTTGACACTAAAGCTCTTGAACGCGGCCTAGATGTACTGATCGAGTTCAGTTTCATTGGTGAAATTCGCTCTTAATGATATTAAAAATAACTTTTAAACTTCTTAGTAATAGTTGATGTTGGGCGTGGCGCGTTGGGCGTCGCTATGGGCGGACCGCGCCCCGCCCCCTGCACCCACGTGAGCACCCACCCAGCACCCATGCGCCTAACAACAGTGCATCCGTGCATCTTGCATGCACCCACTAGTGGAATACTGTTGATCCCGTATTTAAGATGATTATATCACGACACTGACTGGCTCACGGCTCACTACCATGACAAGCCTCTCGTGCAGGGCCACTTCACTTTTGACCTTTTCCCGCCATTCGTGGTGACTGACAGATGACATTAGTTACAGGAGCTACCTCACGTGTGAATGAGACATTGTTTACATATCTATTAAATAGATAGGTACACTATACTGCTCATGAAACAATTTTTATCCTGGTGAGGTCTTGTATTTAACCTACATACCATACTTTCCATAGCGCTTTTTTTTTTTCAATTTATCTACAAAGGATTATTCTTGTTGGCTATAACATCTGCCATCGCGGGAAGGTGAGACAGAATGGTCGCCATTGTGTCATTGTTGACCACTGGAGACTTGCTGCAATGAGTCATAGGTAGTTATTTGTATTAATTAGAATATTTTTTTCTGACAGAATTGTCTGTCCACGTATCATGTACAATTCACTGCTGTCAGTAGTTACATGTGTCACCCTAGGTATCGAATATATGTATTGTTAGGACAATGTTAATAAACCTGTATAAATGTTTGCTCGGAATAAAGATTGTATTTCCTTTATTTCATTTTCATCATCATCATCTGCCTGACCTTTTCCCAACCATGTTGGGGTCGGCTTCCAGTCTGACCGGATGCAGCGGAGTGACCAGTATTTTATACGGAGCGACTGCCTACCTGACCTCCACAACCTAGTAACGGGGTAATACTATACCCCTTGGTATGACTGGTTATCAGACTTTGGGCTTCTGACGACTCGCAACGGCTGTCAAAGATCCACTTCTTCATTTCATTTTCAATACATTTTATTTAAATTTAAAAAATAACATAAAATACTTTTAAAAATATATAATATGCACATCGGCATCAAGAACAGGGTCCAAGTTGCCGGTGGTCAGCGCTATAAAGAAAGGAACCTCCTCACTATGCGTGCCGTCTCCAGGAGTACTACTTTCTGAATTCCCTTGACTCAGCTGCGCAATGAGAGCCTCCTAAGGTGTTGGCCGAGGCTCTCCGTTATTAGGCCATGAACTATAACGATTATCGGTTCAATGATTGTAGAGTCCGCGTTCCACATGTCAACAACCTGGTGTGCTAAGTCAAGATACTTGATTTTTTTATCTTTCTCAATTTTCACTAGTTTCTCTACATTAGGGACAGCGATATCAACAATCATTGCCACTCGGCGCTCTCGTCGATCTATTACCACATTATCAGGCTTATTGGCTACAATAGTCCTATCAGTGATTATAGACCGATCCCAGTACAATGTGGCATGACCATTCTCGAGAACTGGGTCGGGCACATACCCATGGTATGGTAGGTACTTCGGAATCCACAAGGTTGTACTGCAAATATTAATCAAATGTATCTCATAATCCTAGCCTCTAGATTGAATTGCTATTGCTAATGAGCAAGACGAGTAGAACTGTAGACGTGAAGTGGATCCAAGGGACGGTGGCATGCCCGACAGATGCCAACCGTGCCGTCCTTGACAATGTATTCCTGATAATTATTCGTCATGATAACTTCATCTAAAATCGCACAGACAAGACCTTCGGTTTCCCCGAAGAGGTCGCCGAAACGCAGCCATGATAAGGACGCCAAAAGGTGGAGGCGGTGGAGGGCCTTGAAGAAGCGTTTGTGAAGCTTCCCCTGTCATACTTCCCTGCGATCGTTACTATCAAGTACTGCAGGTTGGCGCCAGTTCTTATTGACCAAGGAGAGCGGGATGAGGCCCTTGTCCACTGCGACGAAATATTGTATGAATGCTATATAGTCTTGCACCAACCGGGGGTTAACCTTGGGTCCAATCGCATACAGAGATAATCGTCGGTTGGTGCTTCATTCCATATAAATTGGCTAAGGGACCTCTGCGAGCTGGCTACGGCCCCTCGTACGCTTTTCAAAAGGACCGGGGGACCC
Source organism: Amphipoea lucens (assembly GCA_947508005.1). Classification (NCBI taxonomy): domain Eukaryota; kingdom Metazoa; phylum Arthropoda; class Insecta; order Lepidoptera; family Noctuidae; genus Amphipoea; species Amphipoea lucens. Next base: position 11,784,875 of record OX382356.1, read on the forward strand.
CATGGTCCCGATATATTCAAACATACTCGTATAAAAATAATAATACTCGAATAATCTTAAGTACTTGTAGGTACTTACAGCATACTCATTACATTAGTACGAGTACATTATAAGTACGAAGCGATATTCAATTTCGAAGTAATTTACGTTAGTGTTAATAATCATTGATATTAACTGTGTTTATTCAGTTATGGTTGAAGCTCGTAGGTCCCTCTATAATGACGTCTAAAATGCGTGAAATGAACGGACGCTGGGCGACCACCCAAAAGTAGGATGCTCATCCGCTGGGAGTCTGGGAGTGAACCACTCGACTCACATGGTGAGAATCAATGGTCAAAGCATCCTATTTAAATACGTCTCATTTTTTATAAACTCAATATTCATTGTAACAGTAGGAATTCTCATACACAATATCAATATCTCGTTATCATCATTACAATATAGGTGTATCACTTAAACAAGAGCCTGCACATGGAGGTCTTAACATTTTAATGGTCTGTCACCTTTTTTGTTGAAGTAAAAAGTAACATATAAACCGATGTGTTAATATTGCGTGGTGCTAATTTTATACAGCCCCTTACCTTGCATTAGATTACCTTAATATGGGCAAGTAAGCACCTCATAATGTTGCGGTTTTAACGAGTGACGTAAGTACCTAAGGTGTTGGAACATACGATCATCAAGCAATATGGAGGCCTTTTGAAAACATTTCATGGGAACACATAATTATAGAGTTTCGTGGTGCTGTGGCTAGCGCCAAACGCATCAGTCACGTTTCCATCGACCACCGGCACAATATCGCATTCACACCTTTATTAGGCACTCATCAAGTATCCTCATTGTGGCCAAGATTGCGTTGCCTAATAGAAGCTCATCTTTTAGTTATTTACTTTCGTAGCAACTTGCTTGGACACCAAACACAATTTAAATTGTTGTAAACGTTAATAATTCACGCTTGAAGCAGTTAGAGGCGAAATTCTTGGAATGAGAGACTGGTTCTTAAAATGATTATGTCTTTGATTACATGAGACCATAATGGGTGTGAGTCATAGTTTGTGAGAACCTTAGCCGCGACCATATTACGTGTCGTACTGTACCGAGACTCCGAGTCGTGGACTACGACATCTTATCATCAATCAAACTGTTTTCTTGTGTTGAGATTATAATGTTAATTAATAACATTAGAACTATATAAGTGTAGTTTTCACATAGATAAGTGGTTGGTAGTGGTACACCTATAAAGACGTGCTTCTAAAAATTTATTTAATCTAAAAAGGTAAATGACTACTTAATAGCTCTATTAGACGATATCCGAAATAATATGCAATCCAGTAGTATTTTGGCTCTGTAACCGCAGAGCCAGGTGGATGCGGTGCCAGCAATCACGGAGCAGGTGATCGACTGAACGAAGCAGACGTCAACGTTCGTTCATCGACGCGTGCGCAACTAATCTCCTTTCACCCCCAACTTATCGCCACTGTGAAACAATTTAAATGTAATCAGTTATCGGCTAGCTACCTATTATGTACTCTGTGCGGCAATCAAAGCCACTTCCGCACTTTTTTCTCAGCTATACCGCCTCACAGTTAAATGGATGGTGTTAAATTGAGTATTTTGTGTCGGTGGGCTTTTTACAGCTGTAGGTAATAGTTACGAATTTATTGTTGAAGGTTCTAGTCATTAGAGTAGCCGTAATCGATTATTCTATTTAGTTTCGGATAATTATAAACTGATCGTCGAACATAAACATGTAATTAAGAGAAGATGTATAAGTTAGCTCGTACGTAGAATGTTTGATGGTTCGAGTCCTTTGTTTGTTATGTTATGGCTATTGTGCGTGCTAGTTTGCGGAGCTCGCTTCATCTTCGGCTCTCCGGCATTTCCTGCCATCTTCCAGTGCGGTGCTACGTCTATTGTTGTTATTGTTTAGGCGCATTCGCTAATAGATTCTGCCGGTTTTGAGTTAGTTTATAGTTCGAAATTCTATACAACGAAGACGCACATCCGATTATTTGCAAACAACGGTACCTACAGCTCGGTAAGTTGTTATTGTTATTGAGCAAATATCAGGTTTCTTTGAAAGAGATTGGTAGATTATGTTTTAATTAAATTGAGGTGTAGGTAGACATAGCGAATAATTTCTTGATAACCACGCATTTTTTAAATGTTCTTTTATGTAATTCAAGCACTTAACTGTATAATTACAACTTTAATTTAGCCAAGTTAAAACTGTTATGCTAAAACTGCAAGTTTCACCTCGTTATTTGTTAAATTAAGCTGTTTAACAATGTACAATATAATAAATCAGGGGTGATTTACTGCGTTCTTGCCCACAGTTAATAAATGAATGAAACGGCCCCAAGTCTCGTAAGAACAGTTAAAAGGCGGAAGTCCATCTAGTCGCGATCTCGAGTGGAGCGGCTGCGGGTACAAACCGGACGGCCGGACGCACGGACCACTGCCGGGCCAGTTACGAGGGCGAGGCTTCCTGTACAACTCGCATAGGGCATAATTCAAGTCCCTTTTATGCAAATAACTTTGGTCTTAGAATTTCTAATGTCGTCTCAAGTTATTTTCCTATTGTGAACATGGCTTGTCTTGAGCAGTCAGCTTTTATGACGTCATATTTGTTTTATATACCATTAGACATTGCTCCTTCTTATATTTCGTGAATGAAATCCATGATTTTCTAGTCAGAAAACATGATTCATTCCACCTTGATCGTTTTGGAGAATGGTATCAATTCGCGGTGATAGGTGTGTTAGAAGCGGTCGTGGGCACGGAGCGTGCAGTGCAGGTGTCGTCGCAACCGCAGCATCACCGCCACCTGCGCCAGCGCAGCTCCGGAACTACGTGCCGATTCGCCTGTCGCACGCCCCTGCTATCTATAAAAGCCCTGTCATCTAATACACATAAATTACTTTAAAAGAAGTCACTATTTTGGAAAATCTTTACCAGTGACCGTTTTAAAATAAATTAAAACTAATATTAGGTGGCTGGTACATTGAACTTTCTACTTATATTTTCTTAAAAAATCATGTAATAAACTGCAGTAATCGTCAGCCGGAGCGTGATAATACAGAGGGTCGTGCACTAACACGGCATAGCTCACCAAAGGTGGTAAAAAGTCGCGCGACGCGGCGGCGCGCCGTGACAATTGACGATCACGAGCGCACCACGGCTGGCAGACGGCAGACAACTGTATTTGTCGCAGATTAGTTATTGTCACTGCTGTGACTAAGTAGACAGATTTTTGACAGACGGTCTACTTACTCCCATTACAATAAAGCTGATTATTTAAAAGAAACACCTTTTGTTGTACACAATAAAATGCAACAAGGAAATGTTTACTTATAAAGGCGTTAAATATTGATTGTCGATTGGATTTTAGTTTTGTTTGTTGTGGACTGCCTAAAGAAATTCTGTGAAGTTTCAGTATTAGATATGCTTTTACATAATGCTGCAGGAAAATACTGTCTAAAAACGTTATTTAACCACTTTCAAGTGCTCGTTTTGATCTGAAATGTAATTGTAGAGTAGATATATTTTCATCGAGCTAAGTGGTCACAGTAGCTTCGGGCGGCGAGGTGACCTCGGCGTAGTAGGCGCAGAGGCCGCGCGGAACTGTCACCAAGCTGCGCATGCGCCTCGGTTCGTTCCACCGCGCTCACGCTCATGCCGCCCGACTAAACATCTCGTTGCAGTATTACAGCGGAACAGTTTCCCACGGAACATTACCTTATTTGTACCCATTTTAGACCCAACACAAAAACGTTGCGGTTAAAAAATTTATAGTTCCAGTCAAATCACAAAAAGCGTGGCGTTTGGCAACATTATGTTTCAAGTTTCTAATATTGCTAAGGTCACTTACAAAAGTAAGAAATAGAAGTACGAAGTAAAAGGGCAGTAACCCAGCCCGTCTCGTCATTAATTGTTAACGGTATTCGAAGTGATTTGGGGTTCACGCCCAGACATGCTCGCTAAATGCCTTTGGTTCAATGGAGAAATTAATGGACAAGAAGCGATTAAGTAAAGCGTTTAACCGCCCCAATAAAATGGTGTAAATATCAGCAACGGTCATGCGCATATGATAGTTCGTACGGAGATATCACGCGCACGAGAAACAGATACGAGATCGTGGCAGCAGCAGTTTACGATGGTAAAGGCGTGAAACGTAGCACTGAGTGGTATCGGTACGGAGATCAGGCGTTACGGTCACGTATGCGTCACTCCCACGTCTTAATTGACCCATTTCGTGTGAGATGTAGCGCTCACAGAAAGCCGCGTCAGGGATACCATCGCCGCAGGACGTGACTCCGCCTATCGACATACATACACTACTCAACTGTCATTTCTAGATCCTCATTGCTACGCATTTGACAGCATGCTTGTCTATGGTTGTTTGCTTGTGGTAATTTATCAAGTTATTGTCCTCGCTGTGACACATCCCAACACAAATTACCTACTTTTGTTTTCTTGAAGGCAAGAACCAACTTACCTTAGCTATTCTTACAGTGATAAATGATAAGTGATAAATATTGGTTCCGTTGTAGGAAATTGCAAATATATCTTTCATTTTACTTTAGTAAATCGCTACATCTCTTCTGCATATGTATTTTATGATTATTTATTAATATTAAAAAGTAACGAAAAACGTGTGAATCCGTGCAAGTAAAATGTGTTAAGCGATGGTGCAGGATCATGAGGGCAACTTGATGATATCAAGGTGGTCACATTTCGTGGCCGCCAGTGTTTATTACACATATTACACGCTCGTGTCGGAATCTCGACACTTTAGTTTCAACTTGTAGATTTCGTCACCCACAGACATATTCTCGAGATTTTTTCAAAATTGCCCCAAGTTCTGTATTGTCTGTTGCTTGTCTGTCTTGATAGGTTTTTTTCTTTTAGCATTACCAATTTGACTCTAATCTTCAGTTTATATGTCTGTTAAAGCAGAAAAAAATCATTGAATTAGTTTTTAATTTTAATAATCGAGTAATTTTAATAATCGAGGAGTGATTTGATTGCTTGAAGCAACGTTGTTGTATGAAATATGAACCCTTCAAACAAACACCCGAGCAAATCATGAATCCTTCCCCAAATATGAATGTGGCTATACCGCTAAAATATCATTGTTGCGCGTAAACAAACTAATTCTAAGCTAAACACGAATAAAAAAAAAAACTCTTTTGTTGGGTGAAGTGGCATATCGTGGCGGACCACCCTGCCGTCGCTATCTCTCCGCAATCTTACCAAAAAACCTCACCCCCATCGATTTGTTTGTCCTGTGTGGCCTTCTCTTTACGCTCCTCGGTGACTGTGAAACGTTCCGAATTATCTCTCAAATAAACCGTGAACTACCCTTTCTATTAAAATTAAGGGTTCATGAAAGGGGAAAGGAGCCACTTTTTAGAGTCTTTTTTATTAGGTAAGTACTTACTTGATTATGGTCCTTAAAACTTTCATAGTTTTTTCTCCGATGAGATCTTTAATTAATTTAAAACTACTTAGAATCACGTATGTATTTCCTACATTATTAAAAATATGTTTTGTCAAACCCATGATTCTAAAAAAACGTTTTTCTTTGACAATCGATGATAACTGCCAATTTAAATGTCCCAAGAAAAATACTAAAATGTAAAACATGAATGAAATCATTCTATCATCATTACGAAATATTTAACAAAAGCTATTATAGAAATAAGCTCATGATAGAGTTGTACGAAAGGCGTATGACGCAAAAAGTGACGCAAAGGGAGAATAGGGACGTGCTTAATCCATCGGAATGACGGCTGTCCCGTTGATTTATTAGGACGTGAACAGACGTATGTCCCACTTCGTCGGGTCCCGGGAGGCGCAGGTACGGACAAAAAATATTTGGGTGTATGTGTATATGGGTGTTTGTTGACAACGCACCGTCATGCTCGGGAATAAATATTTAAATAGAGATGTAAAAAATATTTTTTCAAATGTTTTGAGCGGTTCATGTCTACACAATTTGGCATTTGCGGTTCATTTATCTTTATTTTAGTTAAAAATAACCTTTACATAAATGATGGATAGAGATACCTAAGTTTAGAATGAGGTAAGTACCTATATTTTACCATTTCAGATTTCAGTAGTTTCCCAATTAGTACGAAATTTCAACAATTTTGTTGTCAGTTGTGTAAACAAAGGATGAAAGTTTAATGATGCAATAGCGGATAGATTTCACGAGTCGTAACGTCCAAATACAAATCAAGGGTTGAACATTAGAGTAAGTTCGGAAGAAGCGGGGGGGCTCAGTCAGTTCACTATCAAATATTCAAGATGCTCGTGTTTGCCGCGTTCACCCCGTATCAGTTGGGGATTTGGTAAATTACAGCATTATTGTTATTGCATTTACTCCTTGTATTTTCTGTGAAAGGGTTGTAAATTAAAAAAAAGGAATTAGATTTTTTTATTTTGATTTCGTTTTTTTATGACATGTAGGTACCTACGTACTTAGCTACCCACATAATTAATCAATCTTATTTTGATCCTACTGGATACCTTCGTCAAAACACATGGTTATTGTAACAATTCAATTAAGCACTTCAGGCATGAAGGTTCCAGTTAGCGGCATTAGGTAAGTATCGACGAGACCCAATGACCTATTTAAAGATTTCATGAAACAAAGACCTTATCTTCTACGACGTAGGTTGGTAAAATAATCATGAACCACTAAATTATTATAGGTACTAACAATACGTTAAAAACCCCAGAAACGTAAAGAATGAGCAATAACAACTGAAATTCAGACCCTCATCAAAGTGGACCGCGTTGGCAACGTCGCATTGTAGATAAGAAGCACTTTTTCATAATACTTTATTCAGGCTCGGAGATTTAGCTCAGTGACAGAGTAATCGGCCGCGTCAGGAGTGAGGTGGGCTCGCTTAAGTATTAATGTTTAACCCTTTTGCAGCGGGCGATGGCGCGACGGGCACCCGACAACTCGATGTCAGTCCTGCCCCGCGAACGGCTCTTGAATATTGGATGTTCATTAATTTGTCAAGTTTCTGTAATTCACGTGAAATGTGTGACTTTATTGAATAGATGAGGAGTGTGTTTACAATGTTGTGTATGATACGGTGGGATTGATACTGAAGTATTTTATAAAATCAAAATATTTTGTGTCACATAAACCTACATGAGCACTTATGAAACGTCAGAAGCTAAGTGCACGGTTTTAATTGGTCGTTTCCTATGGAGAAGAGCAGGCAAGAAACTCCACGGTTACTCTTTTAAAAATATTAAGCTTTAACAATGTTTTCAAATTACAATGTTAATAGGTATGGGAGGACAGTGAAGGCCTGTCAACAAGTACCAGGTACCATTTAATAAAATAGAAAATGGTCTACAAATCTACGGTCTACAAGGCCTACAACGTTCTCACATTCACAAAATATAATTTTATCTTTACATGAAGGAATGTCAGAGAAAAGATGGACTCATAATTAAGGCAAGTAGATGAACTATAAGCAAATAATAACCAATACCTAATTAATTAATAAAAGTAGAAGGAGTTTGATTTTAGTAGATAGACGACGTGCTCCGTGTAAAATACTGGTAATCAGCTGCATCTGGTTAGACTGGAAGCCGACCACAACATAGTTGGAAAAAGGCTAGGCATATGAGATGACGAGACTACGACGTGCTCCCGTCTGCTTTTCCTTGAATGAAAATCAACAATATTTATGTAGTATTTAAGGATTTAAGAATCTTCAGCAGCAGTATTTCTCCGTGCTCATGCAGTCTCGATTCTATTATTTATAATTTCGTGTAATAATAAATCTAAAACAAAGAAAGAAAGGAAGAAAATACATTTATTTAGCACAGACTAAAATACACACAATACACCAGTTACATACATCTACGGTAATATTTCTAAGAATCTCTGAAACCTGAAAAGCCGATTGAAAAGCCGATTGAGTAGTCACAATCCAATTATTAGATAATCATGCTCAAAAAGCTTGAAGTTATCTAGTTCGTTTTACTTTGTCCCAAATAATTCCCACTGGCCCAAATCTGGTGTTCGTACTTCCACGCGGATATTTCTCGAGTTTATCCGTTAAATTACAGCAGCTGCGGTGTAGGCCGCGTAATCCCTCTAATATATGCATAACTAAAAGGCAACACCGCGACCGTCGCCCGCCGATATCGCCCCCAGAGGAGCGATCCGCGGACGCCCGGTGACCATCACTAGCTCACGTTTTAAATCATACTTTAATCCACATTACAATAACGTTATAGATCTCATCTCCTTTGAAACAATACCCATTGAATATAATACTCGATTGCTGTTGCTACCACTTACAAAGCTAAAAGGTTTACAAAGAGGCCTCTCTTGACAAAAGCACGTCCACAAAAAAGGAAAAAAATGTACATAGAGTGAAGTATTTGGCGGAGTGCATTGTGTTTAGCGAAGTTTAGTGGAGCGACGCGGCGTGGAGGGCGCGCGGGGCGCCGGCGCCCATTGGCCGCGCCCACACCGTGGGTGGAACGAGGAAAATCTAAAACCAGTTTTCCTTCGACGCTCTAGATTTGAAAAGCTTTTAGCGTCATCTTCCTGTCATTCGACTCATTACCCGAGCCGCATGCCGTATTTGCGACTGTCAAACTGATATGCGATATGTCATGTGACGTCTGATTAGGTACTCTGGGGACTTCTTGAACTTTTACACGAAGATGTCTGTTTATACTTCAATATCTGATTCTTTAGGCAAGGGAAAAATGAGAAAATCTTACAGTTTGTTTATGCTTTGAGCAACAGTGCTCAACTTTAGGCTACTTTTTCTATTATTAAGGTCACAGCACCTGAATAATAGCAAAAGTAGCCTATAAAGTTAACATATCGGTGTTCAAGACCAGAGATTATTATTACACGAGTGTTCTAATCTAGTCAGGGTCGTAGGATGAACATTAATGTTACGTGGAAAGTATTAGGTCGTAAGTTTAGTAATTGTAGAAACAAAAGCAGGAAATATTGCTTTGGAAATTAGGGGCATGAAGGCGGAAGATAGTTCAAATAACATTGGTATTTATGACCATTATGACCATTCTTCGAAAGCTAGAAAGAGGGAGTGGGTGCAAATGGGGGGGAGGTCATGTGGGCGGGGCGGCCAGGCGGGGCGCAGGGTGCAGCACCTCGGAGCTGGCGCGACTCGCCCACCGGAGCGCGGCTCGTGGCAGTCGCGCACCACACGCCGCTCTCGGCGCGCGTTCCGTTGCATCACTGCACCACGGCACGAGCACGACGACCACCGGGATACTACTCCCTCATTATATCATTTCGCCGATACGGACGACACTGGCCTCTAAATTCACAACCACCTGTAATCGGAAAATAAAGGTGCGTGTCAAGAATGATTGTCGCTAATTAAGCCGGTCAGCAGCAGGCACCCAAATAATTGGCGTGGAGGAAGCGCACGAAGCGCAGCCCGCGACTCGCGCCCCTTCAATTAGTAGCACCTGTCCGACACGCGCCGCGCATTAATTCGCACTCGCATAAATGCACCCGCAAAAAATACCAAAATAAACTGGAACCGATGCACCTGCGGCAATCAGCGGCCGACACGGACCAGCCCGAGTGCGCGAGTTGGATGAACGAGCACCTCCGAGCAGGATCGAGAGCCTCCAAGCTGCTGGAGATATGATCATGTTATTCAAAGGCAACAGCAGTCGACTGGAGCACCTCATTGAGAAGATCCAGGCGAACAAAGAAAACCACGACGTCACATCAGAGGATATAAAAGGTCAGCATATATTTTTATTGGGAAATAACTAAGTAGGTACCTAATCAACCATTAGTTCTTCTGGACTTTTTTGTGTTAAACATTTTGTCACTATCCCTGTTTCTGTGATCTGTGGTCACAATGCTGCTATTTATTAACAATTAATTAGGTAATAACAGTTTGGGATCTCAATTCCTATATCATGTTCTTGTGTCTCATTGCCCTCATCCTATCAATTTAAATCACGTCTGTCGTGATATTCATGAACTTTTTTAGATAATTAGTCGCACGATGTAGAGCTTTTGAAAACCCCATACTAAAGCTGAGAACGTTTTATATTAGTTTTGTTTTGACTGAGCTTACAAAGTCTAGATTGTAACGGACAACAAAACTACAAATCGTGTATATATCGTAAAAATGATGTCAACGTCTGTTGTTTTTGTAATATCGTTTAGTCTGTTTGTTTATTCATTTCGATTCTAATTAGATTTAAAGTAGAGAACAGACCTCTACTTTAAGTCTAAAATTATCTGGTATAGTTTCAAATACACTGAATTTAATGATGGCGTACAAATTGGAAGATTCGGTGGTCATATTTTTTCCAAACTATTATGGTTAGAAAAGTTATCATCATTTTTTAACCCTGGATCTGAACCTCCGGCTACACAGTTACTCACCTAATATCTTTATCCGAGAAATCAATATGCCTAGTGCCCAACTACAGACTATAGACAACCACAATCATGACTAGACACTGATGCTAGTCACACCGCTAATGGTAAGCTGAACCGAATTATTATGTTGTGGTCGGCTTCCTAATATTTTTTCTCAAAATGAGTTTAAAATCAGTTATATCTTGTTGTTATCCGCAATGACAAACAGACAAGAACTTAGGAAATTACCTAGGAAATTACCATCTGAATTTAAACCTGCTTTGCTTTTTTGCGAACATAAAGTACCTAATTACTGAATTTGGGATACCTACTTCTACATTACTTAAAACTTGTTGCCTTTTGATTGCTTGAAACTAGTTTCAAGTAAAGGTTGAGTCTTGAGTGAGGTTCTGTAATAGGGCCTGAATTATCCTCCTATAAACTCTCTATAAAGATCCCTAGAATCAATTGGACGTATTGAAACCTTGCGGATGCTGTAGCCGGTAAGTATGTGTTTGAATCGTTTAGCGAATAGCTTGCAGAAATTGATAAATTATGTGTCCGGTGGGGTGGAAACCAAATATTTGGGTCCATAAGTACATAAGTGGGAAGTAAAGAGGTTCCGAGGATTTTTATGTAAAGAGTCTGGGCGGCTTTATAGCCAAGGAAATTTATGATGGATGAACAGCAATAAACATCGTTACAATACTTATACCTGGTGACTGTATACCCAACTCACCAGCCTCCTACGGCCCAAGTCTATTAATTTACAAACATTGCAATGGTCTCGCCATTATGAGTTCTTGTCAGATTTGCCATACAAAATCTGTCCTGTCTGCCCCGGATCTCCGTTTCTTTTGGTAGAGGCAAAGTACTTACTTTGCCACCAAAGTCTTCCACTTGAAAGACTTTCAATTTGCACGTCCAGATCGATTGTTATTGCGACTGAGATCTCAAGAATTATCTGGGGGAACGCAAATGGAATTTGCCTCAGTTACCCTCTGCTTCGGGTAATGAACCACCTACCTTTCTGATTCCAGAATGGATGTATTGTTATGCAATTTGCCCTGACTGGCATAAATCTAAAAAGCCATGATGTATTTTTACAGTCCCCTCTATGCTTGTATTTGTACCATAAACGATTTTCGTGAAAACTGCGGGACGAAAATCTCTAAGCTTATATCGAAATGTTGAATGTTCAGTTAGGTTTTTAACTTTTTGAGTTGTATGAGACAACTTAAAAAGTAAAGAACCTAACCGAAAATCTTGGTATCTGGCTGGTGTTGACATTCGTCATCAGCAAGATAGAACCTATAACTCAATAAAAAAAAAAAAATAACAAAATTAAAACCTAACTTAACTAAAACTATACAAAAACTAAAATATAGCGTCGAAAAATTCATCCGCATCGCTGTCGACTGGTAATGTACCCAAGAGACTGGCGGCATTACCACGTTGTATGGCAATGCTTAGCCTTTGGCCAAGGTAAAAGCCAGCCCTTGGGTCACGGGAAGTGTCAACCAGCAGTTTTGAAATTTCCTTAAAAATTAAGACCCTGAGCACTCGGACAGTCGGACCCCACTCAATAAATAGTTAATAAGTCAATTAATATCAATTAAAATCAAAATATCTTGGCCATTGTCAGCGTCGCGACAACGCCTTTAGATTTACTTATTTATTTATTTAATACTTTAAGCACACAAATGTATAGAGGCGGACTTAATGCCGTAGGCATTTTCTACCAGTCAATTTTTGGGTGATGCAGAGAAAAACATTTACTATTGTTTGAATACTTTTGAAAGACGAATAATTATGTGATATGGATGATATCGTATGGATTTGTACCCGGTTGATGGCAATGGGCTAGCCCACAGGCGTGATTATTATCTACCCTACTTTACCCGGGTGATTTTGTTCCCATATACGGTTAGACCAGAAACATCCGGATAATAAAGTATGGAATTTCTGAAAAATCTCTCGAAGTAGGTATGTTGGTACTATGGTACCCAACACACATCTATAAAACTTCTTAGTAAAGGTTACGACCAACAAGCATTATATTATTTCCTAGGCCATTATATTTCATACGAGCAGTCATAAAACATATGAAATCTATAATAAATAGACTGTAAAGAGAAAAGTCATAACGTAGCTTTTCCTATTTTATTAATTACTGGCTTTTGCCTATGGTCCCGGTTGCATAGAAAACTAGTTTTTAATGGTTTACATTTTGGTACAAGACTTCGATGAATTTGGTACGAATGTGAATGGATTTCCTAGATTTTAAGCCTTTTTTTTTGTAATGTAGAAATTTCGAGGATTTTTTTTTTGAAAATCCATATGACATTAAACAAATATAAGAGGTCACATGTGAGGTACTTGCCTCACTTCCCCTTGGGAATTCTCGTGCTAATACAATGATAAATCCTTTCCTTTGAGGGATGGACATTGGATAGGCTGATGAGGTGTTTCATATCCAAGCAGAATTAGACAACAGTAAGATTACTGAAAAGCAGATTTCATGATTTTATAATTTTACAGCATCATGTGTTTGTACCTACTTGAAAGAAGATAATTATTGCCGTTTTTGTGTTGCTTGTAATAATGAGGTCTTCCACTTATGAAAATGAAATCTTAATAAACGGCGGAGTAATTACGTAACACTATCAGTAGCAATGGGTTTCATTTTGACAGTCCAACGAACAACATTCATTGCGTTATTTACGTTGTTGAGCAGATAAATTTCTCGAACATATGAAGCAATGGATTCTCAATATCCTTCAAAATGATTCAGATTGAGATTGATAGTATGTTACGCAATTAGGGTGCCGATCATACTGGTTAGGTAGTGTTAAATTAAATCGCAGCTTATGTTTAGGAACAAGGCACCACAGTCGTCCATTGTTAACCCATAGGCACACTGCTTGCCGCCACATATTTGAAATGAGTAAGTACGTGTTTATAATGCCTACGACTGGTTGCATCTTAAAGTGGTACTACAATTTATATTTTTAGTGTTCAAAACATTCGCTTTACGGGAAACACATTTACAGCCCATAAAGCGAACAAAGCTTGATAATAGCTTGTTAAAACCGTTGGTTAACAATAAAATTGGTGTTCATCGATAACGGATAACTTGAAGTATAAGGAAATCAATATGTTTAAAGTTGTATTTAAATAATGAGGAGAAAGGAACAATACACAATTACACATTCTACTATGTGCAAATGGGACAAAATACATTATAAGTACTAAAATTCTAAGCACTTACAATTTTAGTACGTATAATGTATTTTTTTTTGTTTTTGGCATCTAAGTATGCATCTATACTCATATATAAGTATGTATGTATATAACACATAGGTATACATAACATCGCGCCTTTATTTCCCGAAGGATAAGGCAGAAGGGGCGGGGGGGGGGGGTTAGAATATAAAACTAAATCTATAGGTGTCTAATTCGCTTTTCTTTAACCAAGATGAAGAAAAAGCTTTCTAGCACGAATACTTTGATGCTCTATGTTCTATAATGTGACGCTGCTTACCAAACAATCACTTCCACACAATAGGCATGAACAACAGTCCTCTATGCTGGGCTGGCATGGAGGCTGAGGGAACCGTTGCGCATGTGCTCTTTGAACGCACAGGCGTCAGGCGTCACCCAGATTAGGACAGAAGTCCTTGGGGCACCCAGATCTTACACAGATGTTCTTAACAGACCAGGAGATGTCTTCAACTTCTGGGGGGAGGTGGGCTGATTGGAATAAACATCGACGGCCGCCATTCCCCACGCACAATGCTCTACCTGAAGGACTAAGTGTGGAAACCAAACCCTCTAAAATAGAGCATACTTTGATGCTTTTCTTGTGTCTTTGAATCTAATCATTATCATTCAGCCAAAAAACGTATGGGTCTCCTCGAACGGTAGACCACCCCTGCGCTTCTTGAATCTAGTATCTACTTAATTAGGTACATACAAAGCGGCTGTAGCCGCGTAGACGCAGCGTAGCAGCCGCGACGGAGCAGCGTAGGCGCAAAAGTCGCTTAGATGCCTACGCGCTTTGGAGCTTCACTTCAACTTTTGGAGTGATCACAAATGCTGCGGGCTAATTGCGTAACACATTGCGTTGACAGTTCAACAACATTCATTGCGTTGTTTACGTTGTCGAGCAGACGAATTTTTCAAACACGTGGAGCAATACATTAGCAATTTCTTCATGCGTAAACGTTGCACCTCGACCCTAACTCGCATGCGCGCTAGTACCAACAGCATCTTGAGCGTATTGACGGACAGGTGGGATTCTCCGATGCTTGAGCGCTGGATGCGGCTGCACGCAGTGAAGTAGCATACATGCGTTCTGGTGTCGGATTGTCCTAAAATCTTTTTTATTATATTTGTTTGGTTTTACTAACATTAGCTCTTAAGTATTTTCGTGTTACTAACAATTTATATGGAGAAATCTGAAATAAATTATTATTATTATAATCCTTCGGAATGTGATTGAAAGTGTGTTACGGAATTAAGTACCCAGCTGGATTAGTAAATATGGTAACGTTAAGTTTGATTCAGTAAATTACTTAGTAACGAAGCCGTAAGAACAAAAATAAAAACAGCTTTCATGTTTGTTGCAGAAAGTCTAAATAATTGTTAATAAATGCACATACAAAGTTGGAAATAAAATTCCACCTCGCAAGGTGGCCGTCATACAAATTAGGTTATTGATTTATTTCATTTAAACAAACGGGTACCAGAAGTAACCGCTCAGTTGCTTCAGTCATTAATTTTGAAGGTCAAAAAAACGATTCTACAATACTTACGAAGAGTTTTTGACGTTGCAATGGTTTTTGTTACAACTGAAAGAGTATTTTTCCATTTTGGTAGAGTTTTTTAACATTTTTGGTTCATGAAAGCGCAAAAGTTATACTTAGAGGATCTTTTTATTCTTACATAATGATTTTCTATGAATTAATAGAATATAACCCAAACAATAAAAATACTTGTATTGCGTTGCGTGTATTGTAAGTAAACAAACAAACGTAAAACTTAAAAAAACCGACTTCAAAAAAATCTATAAATAATTTTAATTTCGGAAGTCGGTGTCGTTGGTTCCGCATTTTCGTTTTTTGACACCGACTTCCGAAATTAAAGTTATTTATCACTTTGTAGTGTTGGTGTCAAAACGTTTTTATTTTTCAGTTTTTAGTTATACCTACCCCACACAAATTCAATTAAGTATTATATATTAAAACCTTCCCGAAAGTATGTAGATCCACATTAGTGAAAGAATTATCAAAATTGGTTCATTAGTTTTTGAGAAAATCGCGGACATACAAACATACATACGGGTCGAATACATAACCTCCTTTTTTGAAGTCGGTTAAAAATATTGTTAGTGTTAGCCTTCATCTCACTGCTGGGCAAAGGCCTCTCTCCAAGGGCTACAGTGGACCACCAGTCGTTTGTTTTCTCGCCACGTCTGCCGTATGCCTAATGAGCTGTAGGCCAAAATTTATTTATTTATTTATTTATTTATTAATAACCAACTTATATTGACAGTTTGCACCACACATACAAGTTATTGGTCAATGTTAGTAATTAGACATGTCATACAATCATAAAATTAGGTTAAATCACATAATAAAAAGATGAAATGAAATAAAGTGAAACAAAATTGGACAAAACTAGATAAAAATTAGATAAAATTAGACAAAATTAGATAGAAATTAGCATAAATTGGAATAGAATTATTAATAACATATAACTATTTAATATAAATTTAATTAATATAAATAAATTAATATAAAATTTATTTATTTATTTACTCCAAGGAGATTGTACTGGGAGTGGCAATGGACTCCAGGTATCGAGTGGCAGTGTTCAGGAAACTCAGTTCAGTACTCGCGAAGACATCTGAGGACTCGTCATATAACAGAATGTTGTTGATATGGGTGAGAGCTAGGTATAATGGACTGGTCTTAAGGGTTATGGTATCGGTTTGAGGTATTTTGAATAGAGGGCGTCGGCGAGGGCGAAGTGTGTGTCTAATGGCTAGTGGGATGTTAAAGGAGATGTACTGCAGTAAGGAGGAATTGAAATGGGTACCACGAATTAGGCGGATGAAATATTTTACCAGACTAAGATTTCTCCTTAATTCTAAACTTTGGTACCCGACCATACCTAGCACAAATGGTGTTGGGTACATGTACGGGTAATAACCATAAAGTTTTAAGTATAAGTATCGGGCAAAAGACTTCTGAATCTTTTCAATTACCAGGGTATACACTTTTTCATGAGGGTTCCAGATTGTGCTGTTAGTCTCTAGCAAACTGCGAATGAAGGAGTTGTACAGTATGGTTATGGCCTGACGATTATTGAAAGTTTTGGCCTGACGCAAGACAAAACCCAAGTTTTTGCGGGATTTTTTACAGGTCTGTATTATGTGCTGGTTAAATGTAAGATGTGGGTCGAAGTGAGCACCCAGATCACGTACGGTTAAGACGCGTTTCAGGGGCGTATTATTCATGGTGTAGATGTTGTGTATAGGTTGTGTGGCTTTTGAGTAGGTCATGACCACGCATTTACTAATGTTTAGGTTGAGGTTGTTGATAGTGCTCCATGTGTGAATGTTGTCTATGTCGAGTTGAAGTGCAGCCGTATCACTAGCGTTAGCTACTGGTAGAGCAACTTTGATATCATCAGCATACATTAAGACTGTGGAGTGTTTTACATATGTGGGAAGATCATTTACTACTATTAGAAAAAGAAGGGGACCGAGGTTAGTGCCCTGCCCTATGCCAGAAGTAACCGAGTATTGCTTTGAATTGGCATTTTTGTATGTTACAAATTTCTTGCGGTCGTGCAGATAGTTCGCGAAGAATTTTAGCAATGACACAGAGAAACCTGCTAATGCTAGTTTATTTAGAAGTATGTCGTTGTCAACCCGGTCAAAAGCCTTCTGGAAATCAAAATAGGCTACATCTATCTGCATTTTGTCATTAATATTTTTGGCTAAGAGCGTAGTTATGTTAAGCAGATTAGACGTTGTTGAGCGATTTGGAAGGAATCCGTGCTGCTCATCAACGAACCACCTTTGCAACTTATTAAATATTTTTTTATAGAGTATCGATTCAAATACTTTGCCGAATATAGATAGAACAGCTATTGGTCTGTAATTTTTAAAGTCACTTTTTAGGCCGCTTTTATGTACCGGGAGTACTTTAGATGTTTTCCACTCCGTAGGATATATGTTCGTCGTAATAGATAGGTTGAAGATAAACTGTAAGGGCAATTTGAAAATTTCGCAACCGTCCTTAACCAAGTACTGTGGTATTCCATCTGGACCTTGAGTAGATTTTGGAGGAAGCCGAGCCATAGCGCCACGAACCTCAGATTCATGAACGCAATCAATATCAACAAGATGGGACATATTACTAGGAGACGCATTCGCAGTAGCGATAGCATGCTCGACATCTAATGATGGTAAGGTTGATAGGAAAACGCTACTAAAGTATTTTGAAAACTCGTCTGCCACTTGCGCTGGCGACCTGTCACCAAAGGTAGCCTGCTCATTATTTTCCCTGTTACTTTTTACATAGGCCCAGAAGGCTTTGGGGTCACGTTTGATATTTGACTGAATACGATTAGTGTAGGTAGCAAAATCTGCATCTGTACTTCTCTTTAATAATCGTCTATAGTAGGTAAAGAATGCATAACACAGTTCGCTATTATTATTATTATTCTGCTTGTATAGCTTGTGATAATAGTTTTTAAGGTTATTAAGTTCAATAGAAGCAAACGTAAACCATTTAGGATAATCCAGTCGCAATGTTTTCATCTTTTTTAAAGGAACAGTTTCACAAACAATGTTGTTAATTAACCCATAAAAGGTCCGAACAGCCACGTTAACATCATCGCATGAATAGACTGGCTCCCAGTCTATACTAGCTAGTTCTGAGTAAAGCATTAAAAAGTCTGCCTTACGGAAGTTACGCTCTGAAGTTATACTTGTGGTCGAATCATTAGGGTGGTAGTTATTGTTTATGAACAAGCTTGCGTACGGCGTGTTAATATTGATAGAGATATCTAACGGCTTATGATGTATTTCAGGTGAGACAATACCAGAGCATACTGAAACTGAGATTCCTGCCACACATGAGTTAACCAAAATCAGATCCAACATTCTGCCAAGATCATTTAAAATTATGTTTTCCTGTATTAAATTACATTCGGAAAGGAACAAATCAAAGTCCTCACGTATGGCTACACTAGCGGAATATAGGTTAAAATCCCCCAGTACAACGAGAGGTAGTTTGTTAATGTCATGCAAGATCCTTCTTATACAATTAAAAACAGAATAATATCTAGAATCAGGTACATTAGGTGCTAAGTAGACAACACAGCACGCAAAGCGTAATCGGCCTTTAGTAACTATTGCACATATTATTTCGTCGCACTGTTCAGGTTTGCAGTTCAAACGTGTGAGCGAGTAAGGCGCGCGAGCGGCCAGGAGCACGCCCCCGCCGCCGCGCCCCACACGGTCACATCGAAGCACGGCGTATTCTTTCGGGAATACCTCAGAGTCAAACACGCTATCATCGAGCCTAGTTTCCGTTAAGGCTAATAAATTACTTGGGAAGGTGTATAGTAAATTTTTGGTTTCTGAACGTACGCGTCTTGATTTTAATCCCCGGACATTCTGGTAGAAAATCATATCCAGCTTCTTAGTTTTCCTCACGAAAAAATGATTTGCTGGATTCATTAGGTTCGATCTTCTTCTTCGCATTCCGGTAGGTGAACCATTCTTGGAGTGATGTATTTGTAGGCCAATTGTTGGGCGACATATAGAAGTCAAACAGCTGTAATGGGACCCCCAATATGAAACAGTTATGTCTAGAGTGTTCCGGATCAGGCTTTTTTATGGAGAAGGTCATGATGTCTGGGTGTTTTTTGTGTAGGAAAGAACGTATGCTCTCCATAGATACGTCTGGATGGAAATTCCAAGCATGAATGTACTTGACAGGCTCCAGGGTTTTTAAATCAGTATCAGCAGCACCAGTCGCACGTATGACAGATCGGCGAGGGCGCGATTGGGTTTTCGCTGTCGTAAATATTCTTGTGCTGTACATGTTTGTGCGGGGAGGCTCGGTACTTATCTGAGGTCGTGACATTGTACTGTATGTGGATGATGGTGGTAAGAGAGGGTTCGGCATCTGATCAGGTACATCGAAGGATAAGTGGTGATTATTATCAATATTATCATGTAGCAAGTTTAGTTGTGTGTGTGAAGATTTTTCATTGCAAAGTAATTGTTTTTCAATGAGATCAATACGTTGCCTTTGGACTATGATTTCACAGCCAAAATTATTCATTTCCAGGTCGGCTATACGTTTCGTATTTTCATCAGACTGTAGTTGCAGTGTGGCTTGCGCGCTAGAAGCGACATCTGAGGTCTCCAACAGTTTGTCGACGTCCGCCCGAAGGATGTTATATTTGCTATGAAGATTGTCAATAGAGCATCTTATTCCTTTGATATCCTCAGCCACCTTGTTTATAGAGGTTTCTTGAGTATCGTATCTAGTCACACTTTCTTTGCGGAACGCACGCAACTCCATCAAAACAGCCTCAAGAGTGCATTCATTTTGAGTGTTTGATTGAGTAGTAGGCAAGGCAGTCTTATTACGCCTTACTGTTACATTAGCTGAGTCGTCAACATCTGCATCTGAGCTAAGGGATAACATTGGACTAGCTGGTGTGGCAGAATTTATTGCTTTAGGTCTTTTACAGCGACATTCGTGACATACCCAGGCTGATTTTTGTTTGGCAGTCATATGTATGAATTTATTTTGAAGAACATTAGCGCATTGCAGATCATACAAACACTTACAATTAGTACAAGCCAAAAACAGGCAATCTTCTAAATGTTGTTTACAACCAGCACACTCTGATGCCATCTTGCGGAGAAAGGAGAAAGGTGACAGCGCCACAAAAATTATATTGACAAAATGTGACAGATCAAAGGTAGATAAGTTGAGTTGGTACACCAATTATATTGTAGGTGGCTGGCCAAAGGTCATTTAGTTAGTTCACCATTAATTGTTGTAGATGGCGCTAATAATCTGCACTTATATCTGAGGTTTGAGGTTTGCCACGCATTGACAATGTACTTGAGCTATAACACCAGTTCAATGACAAAGAGTAGATAAAAAATAAAACAGGAGTATAACAAAATAAAAATAAAAATAAAAAAAAAAAAAAAAAAAAAAAACACAAAAAGTACTTGCAATTAGTGAGACGCGAACCCACAGTGTACTGCGCAACAGTCGGTGCTCGAATTAGATAGCTATTCTGCACTAGATTTCGTAGTTGAAATTGGTATTCGTTATCTGGTTGGGTTGATAAAGTTCGTTGGATTTTGAATTTTGAATTTGTTTGACCTTTGAACACAATGTTTATATTTTTTTTTCAACACTAGTTTTTAGTCCCTTTCGTTAATAACTTAAACTAATAGTCTGTTCACAGTAATTTGTTTATAGTTCGTAATGTTTTTGATGCACTAAAACACAACACAGTCCCAATTTTGCCTCAATTAAACACTCGAGTGTTTAACACTTTTAACTTTGTTATTTTCAGTAGATACGTTGAGATAACATTATCACTAGTTGTTTGCACTGTTAGAATTGAATTAACAAGAAAATCAGAAATATATAACTGAGTTTTATATTTTTAAGAGAAATTACATACGGAGCGCAATGTTTACATGACGGCCAGCCCAAAATACGCACTACATGGAGCCCTAACACAGCCAGAAGGCGTCGCGGCAGACCCCGTAGCGTGGCGGGACGAGCTGGAAAAAACAATAATAATTTTAATAACCAAAAAAAAAAAGCTTGCATGACTGGTTTCTCTGAAAATGAGCAACATTGGCGCCGATTCCCAAACTAAACTAAATTTAAGTTCAGTGCACCTTTTTCTTTCTATTTCATTAAGAAAAGGACAGAAGATAAATATTAGTTTAGTCCTGTCAAATCAAGATACTCCATAGACAAGTTTAGACGCGATTAAAAAATTGGCTACTAAAAATACGTCAATTTATGTCAGGCGCTGACTAATTTGACAGGACTAAACTAATATTTATGTTCTGTCCTTTTCTTAATGAAATAGAAAGAATAAGATGCACTGAACTTAAATTTAGTTCAGTTTGTGAACAAGGGAATCGGCGCCATTGTAAAAATTATTAAATTATTATTGGTTAAATGAACAATTCCTTAAGTTTTTACTTGACTAATGACGAGCACGTTCACTAATACGCCACCAATTCCATAAAAAACTATTTACCTGATGGACTATCAGAGAGGCTTTAAATAAAACATAATTTGCTTATGATTTATTATTTACAGAACACTATTTAGACTAGACTACCACTTAAGTACCAAGAGCTTTTTTCAGACGTTCATTCAGAATTTTGTTTTTTGTGCCTTAATCTTTAAAATGTTAAGTCATTAGGAATTAATTATTGAAATCCAAATAAACTAATATAATGGTTGAGTAGGTATCATAATGTAATTAATCACTTAATGATCCTAAGCCAAACACGTAGATACTTAACTGAGTGTAAAGTTATCTGATGGTCACCGATTACTTTTAAACGTTTTATGATCCAAACTTATAATATTATAAATGCGAAAGTAACTCTGTCTGTCTGTCTGTCTTTTCTTCACGCCTAAACTACTGAACCGATTTAGATGAAATTTGGTATAGAGATAGTTTGAGTCCCGGGGAAGGACATAGGATAGTTTTTATCCCGATATTCCCACGGGATCGATACTTATGCGGGTGAAACCGCGGGGCGCAGCTAGTATCCAATAAAGAAAAATAAACCGAAATTCCAATACAAACAAAGAAAATCATCTAAAATAAAAACATTTTAAAGGGCTGTTACAAGTACGCTTTGTCTTAAGTGTGGATCAAAGTCATAACAAAATCTTATCTCATCAATTAAAACGAGAATAAAACTGCACACGCTAATCATTCAATAACTAGCTAGCACTAGACTGGCTGTAGGACGCCGCATGATACAGGATCGTAAAAAAATCATTCGGCTATCTTAATGTAAATGAATGGTCGTCGTTCCGCTCTCCACTTATGTAGCCGCTGCAATTAAACTTTAATCAACTCGTTAATCTCCTATCCGTGTCGTCGCAAGTAATCAGCCTTAAAATTGCGTGCAAACAAATCGGAATCAATCACGGGGCCAGGTGTTATTGTGGGCTTACATCACCGATTACTACAGCTTTTTAGAGGCACTTCCTTAGATAGTTAATTGCATTTACAAGGCCTGTCGGATCATTGTCTGTTCTGCATCCTTCAATTAAGAAATGCGTTGAGCAAGAGCATTTGTTGAAGTTTCGGAGCCTCTAGGTGTATGTTAAATTGCATTTTTGTCAATTTTTACTGTAGACATTCATTGACTTTCAGCTATTGAAAAAATATCGGATCCTGATTGAAGTGATTGATGCTTCTAACTATTAAGTACCGACACAAAAGAAGACTTTTGATGATAATGATAACTACCTTAAAGACACAATGTATTTATAGAAAACTTTAAATGATTAAGTTCACATACTTAATACGGCATTATATCCTGGCTACAGCGAGAGGAATAAAATTATAAAAATAAGTAGTAATCTCATTAGAACTTAACATCGCATTAGCGAAATCAAGGTCTACGAGCATTATAAAGTGGTTTGTCGGTTTTCCATGTCGGCTAGCGATTGGCGTTGATTACCGAGGCGCCGGTCGAGGTGTCTCGTAGACGGCGCAATTAGGAAGTGTGCTTCCGCCGCCCACCGGTCGCCGGCGGCGGCGCCACCGTCACCCGCCGAGGAATTGCCTGCAATCGCTGCTAATTACGGCTATCCTCAGTGACCGGCCACATCCACCGAGCGCTGCTAAAATTGCACGAGTCCCGTTATTTGTTGGCCAGACCTGCCTTTTTATTGGCCTCGTTCCTTGACGTATCATTACTGTTTCTTCAGTTTTTTTCGGAATTATTGATACTTTGATCACATACTTAGGTCTTGTGGCTAAGTAATAACTTGCACAGGTCGATCGATAAAGTTAAGCTATGCTTGCCGCGGTTGGTCCGTGGATGGGTGACCGTCTTTACATATCAAGACCCCTCATGTCCCGGCTGTCATTCGTGGATCTTTTGCAGTCGTTGACCAAGGGGTATCGTATTATGTAGCCCAGTAACTGGGTTGTGGAGGAAAGATAGGCAATCGTTTCATGTAAAATACTGGTATTCAGCTGCATCCGGTGAGACTGGAAGCCGACCACAACATAGTTGGGAAAAGGCTAGGCAGATTGATTGATCAAATACTTAGATACCTACCTATATTGATACTGGGAAAGCTGACAGAGACTATACCAGGAAGCTTTTGCAAACTTCTTTTTCAAACGCAGGTTTTTAATTTTTTTATTAGGTATTCCATTTCCAATTCTATTATGTTGTAAGTATATTCCCAGCTATCATTATTTTGACCATTAGTGGAAGTCGTTACCGCGTCCGGGGCGTGGAGTGCGACAGATTGATATAAATAGTTCCTCTTATTAAATGTGCTCCGAAGGGAAATAAGTCGTAAAAGAAATGTTATATTGCGAAAAATGTAATGAATATGCTTATTCCCATGATAAATTACTGTTATTATACTAAGCACCGACTCGATGGATTTAAATGTTGGTAGATTGCAAATTAATGTTGTTAATTATATTTCTATCTATCTCGGATCCATTGAGACTTGGGAGTGGATTTTTCTCAGGTATCGATGTTAATGATCATATTTGTTTAGGTCGAATATTACCATGAAAACGGATATTTTTATATTTGAAGAAAAAATAACCTAAGTTAGGACCTTAAAATGCACATGAGAGTGTGCAGTGTGAACAAGCTGCAAAATTGCATTTTTTTTTCAATATTTGACATATTTAGGTAGTTAATTAGTTATACCTACAGCAGCACTACCCCATTCAATTAGCAATCAATTAAAAAGTTCTGCTACATACTTGTTTGGGGGTTGGCTAGATTCGGCATAGTCGGGCGGCCAAATACATACATTCGATTCATGTCGACCCGAACATGTATGTAGTAGGTACTTACCTACCCCTTACAAAGTATCTATACCTAGTCAAGTATTCTTCGTCAGCGATGTACGCAGCTAGGCAAGAGGCAGCCTCGCGCCTCGCTACCTCCCGACATTAGTCATCATTAGCGCCGACGCCGCTCGTCATCGGGGCCCATTCAATTTGTTTATATTTCACGCCACTCCGAGGTGCCGCAAACATATTGCCTCTAGCCCTAACACCGAAATATGGACCCTTACCGATATTTATGGTAGCTTTATCCCAAGATGTGACTGTCTCCCATAATGTGCTTTACACACCTTGGAAAATCATCAAATTGATATTATTATTCTTTACAATTTCACAGGTAATGACTTTTAGCGTTTATTGGTAAATGAAGAGTCATAAATTGGGTTTCAGAGACACCTTAGGGATGTACTATCGTTGGTTTTATCTTTTATGGGGAATAAAAGATTTAGACAGAATACTGCCTAGGTACCTGGGGTCAAGGATCTCGACATATTATACAGGGTGGCAGAGAAATCGACACGAAAACGTAACCATGTATTCAGCACATTTTTTAAATAACCGACGAAAAATTAAAAACCCTGCCTACTGGTCTGTTTTGAGGTAAAGTAGTTACACTATACCTAATGTTTTCATATGTTAGCATCTGCTTGTGGAACACAGGAAAATTAAGAAAATTGCGAGTAATTTACGCAATTAGCTAAGATCTTCGACCGATGCCTATTACTCACAGGACCAATACCTATGCAATAAGAAATATATATTTAGTTGTTCATTTCTTACAATAATCTTATTTTCGTTGTAATCATCAAAACTGATGATGATTATGTAGTTTACAGGTTTACAAAATACAAAAATCTAGCACACCAAACAGGATGCATTTATTTGAGTTATTTAATTATTTTTTTCACAATTTAGTATTGACCGGTATATTCATAAAAATAATGAAAGAAAAGCCATTTTCTCAGAAGTAGAAAACATTATGAAGAAAATTTAATGGCATCTCGTAATTGACAACATTTCATATTTTTAACCTGCATGTATTATTACGTTATATAAAAGTAAATTCAAATCTAGGGCACCCATATTTTTTCGTTTTTCGAAATTATGTACTTTTCATTCATAATTTTAACTTTGAAATTCGGTGTATTCTAAAAAGACGTAAGTGCCAGATGACGGTAGAATGGCGATATTACCTTTGCTTTATTGTGACCCGTCAAAAAAACTGTTAGATGTCACTTGTCTCAGTCGTTGTTTTGGTTCCGTCATTGGCGTATATTTTTCATTGGGATCCATTTTATTGGCGAAATATCAATAAAAAATTGATAATATTAACAGTAAGCGTGTCCAGTTGATAGGAAAAAATATTGTTGAATTCAATTCAGTTTTTTAGTTGTTTTCTAGTTACACTTCTTAGGTGACATTGACATGTCTTGTTTGATATAATGTTTTCAATCAAAGACATTGGAATGCGCAAAGGTAACTACCTCATTCCGCCGTTTCTGTGACGTCATCACATGTTTATTTATTTATTTATTTTTTTTCTCAGAAATTAACAAATAAAAAAATAAAATAAAAATATATTTGAACTCAGGATACGAAAATAAAGAAATAGTATTTTTGTTTTAAGGTCGTGTCAGGTTTGAAATGTTGTCAATTGTGTTGACCTCGTGAGGCCAGTTTTTATTGAATTATTATAATACCAAAAAGTACTGGATTATTCTTTTTCGAATGAAATTGGCTGAACAAGCCATTAAAAAAAAAGTTAGCTTTAATAAAAATGAAATGCTGCCCGTTGGCACGCGCATCACTTGAGAACGGCTGGACCGATTTAGCTATTCCTTGTTTTATAATGTTCGTAATGGTCTGAATAATTAGAAAAGTTGGCCGGAAAATTCGAATGTGAAAAACTGACGTGACAGCTAGTAGAAATATAAAAAATATCATAGTTGAAGTTGATCACACCGCATCTGTCTACTGTGAAAATTGTGTAAAATAGGTAGGTATTAGATACTACACGTAACAGGTAGGCAACTTAAATTCACTGAAAATATGTGCATACAACCTTTTCCCTTATTGAAAATAATTTCATTCTTACTTTTACCATTATTGATACATAAAAAACACGATTAAATCTTAATAAAACTCTTCTTGGTATTGACCATTCACCCAGTTTTCTCATTTCGATTTGAAAGTTGAATTCAGCCTAAATTGATACTCGTAATTAAATGGAGCTAGGAATAAAAAGAGTACAACTGTAACATTCCATTGCTGCCGTAGGTACTTAGTCCTTATATTGTAAAGGACAGAGGTTGTTTGCTATTTAAAAACTGTGGGTATTTGAAAGTTATTTTTTTTCTAGGATTGTTTATGTTTTTGGGGTGCTAGTAGCGTCATTTTTATTAATGTTAATAGGTTAATAGTATCTAAAGCACAAGAAAAACAGACCATTAAGTAAAAAGTTACTCAACCAGCAGCTCCGGTCATCATTCCCAAACTTATTTTTGCTAAGCCTAACCTAAAACTGAGCATTCTATTAAAAACTATCAGAAAGTACTTTAAATAAAATTCACAATAAATTATCCATTAAATTAAAATCATTTTGGATAGAGACCGCATTCCGAAATTAAATTTTGATTAGAGAAACAATTCGGCGCGAAATTCCTGTCTGTTGATTCGGTTTCAATATAATCTAATATCCGAAAAACTATTAAAGTTACATAGGAAAATCATAAATAATTATCAATATTATATTATTATTATTAATAATCTTATGGTATTTTAGGCTTAAAACAATTTTATTTAAATTTTTGACAATCGATTTCTGATTCTTCATTTTACTCGAGACGACTGAAATAAAAAAAAAAAAATCCATTGGAATAATCGCTTTCGCGCATCATTACAATAAAAAAAAAAAACAATTAAGTATGTTCGGCGATTTTGAACACAAATTGAGTACTTACCTAGTGTTAGTAAAATACGTTAAGATCTGGGTATTTTCTTGTTTAAGGCGATTATAGCCTCGAATGTCCTTGAGCGTTTGGGCGGAGCATAGGCGAATCCAGTGCCTCGCCCCGCGCGCCCGCTTACCTCCCCAATGTCAAAGAGTGTCGTACTCGTACGTAGTGCATGCAGATGCGGCGTGGAACGCATTTTGTCTTAGGCAGTTTTATGACGCTACCTACTGAGTGTAGATGGATCGAGAATACGTACAATATTTATGTTGTGAGTATGAATGCTATTGTACAGTAAAAATACTGCTTTCTTAGAGACAAATAAAAAATAATAATAATATCAATAAAAAACGTTCATTCAGTATACAGTTCGTTTTTTCACGTATATAGATTATTAAAAAATACAATTACAAAAAAAAAAAAAACTTACTTGTGACTAATACCGCTTTTAACAGTGGTAGTTTTTAGGGTTCCGTACCCAAAGGGCTAAAACGGGACCTTATTACTAAGACTCCTCTGTCCGTCTGTCTGTCACCGGGCTGTATCTCACGAACCGTGATTGCCAGAAGAGTACCATTATTATAGTTTTAAACTCAAATGGGTCCCGCCTGCTTCCAACTTTTATTTAATTTAAAATGGGCTTGTTTTTAGCTTTTCAGTTAGTTTTAGTATAAGGTTGCAGTCGGGTTTTTTAAATTTTTTATTTCCTGCTTTTTAGTTTACAAATGTGAAAGATTTCGCAGACGATTTAGTTCTTGGTAGGTCTTTTTTACGATTTGTCACTTTGAATTAGTTTTTACCATATTATAAGTTGTATATATTTTTGTAATCACCTTTTAAAACTTTTATTTTGATACCACACTCGATAAGTTATGAAAAAACAAACATTTTTTGAAGAAATAATATTGCGCCAAAAATCCGCCATTTTGTATTTTTTATTTTGATATACCCAGTGTCACTCTCACAGTATATACGAATCTAACGACACCTCTCAAGCTAAAATCCATCGAGCCCTTCAGGCCGCAGAGCGTGCCAAACAATTATACATACATACATACATAATATGTGTTTGTGTATAACTCTTCTTGTGGCTATCACGGTTCGTGAGATACAGCCTGGTGACAGACAGACAGACGTAGAGAGGAGTCTTAGTAATAAGGTCCCATTTTTACCCTTTGGGTACGGAACCCTAAAAACTACCACTGTTAAGAGCGGTATTAGTCATTAGTTAGCTTTATTTTTTTTTGTAATTGTATTTTTTTATAAACTGTATACGTGAATAAACGAACTGTATACTGAATAAACGTTTTTTATTGATATTATTATTATATTAGTATTCAATAGACAATAATATAGCGTCCACTCGCAAACAAACTATCACTACTACTAATACTATCAACGTCCAAGCGTAAACGAACAGTCCGAGTGTACTATCTGCGCTATTTAGTCTTTGCAACAAAAATGCAGATCGGAGCGAGCCGACATGCGACACAACCTCCCCGTGCGAACGATACAGCGAGACTGACCGGGCGGCTGCTGCCCGCGCCCGTATAGGTAAAACCATGGTGTTATTGATTTTTTCCCACTTAAATAATAATTATTAAAAAAAACAAACTTAATTTTTATAAACCATTAAATTTGCTATAATTTGGTGAAAGAATCATCAAAATCGCTTCAGGCGTTTGAAAGGAGAAAGAAAATTCTTGCGTAAAATAAGAGGATGGATATGATTTTTTATTGTTAAAACTAACAGTAATATTAAAAAAATCAAACTTAAATTATATTTGTAATCATATGTCACATATCATATATTTTTTTAAATATATTTGGGCTATCCATTTGGGAGAAGTAAGCCTTCAAAGAGAGGTCTACTTTGAAGTTTGGCGTAACCATTCGCCTTAATATAATTTGAATAATATTTGTCATATTTTTAATCGTATTATGTGCGAATGCGAGTGGTTTATAATGAATGTGATATTCGTGAAAAATAAAAATATGAACACGATTGGCGCGAAAATTCGACTTCGGATTTCAAAAAAAATCATTATGTGCCACTATGGATGAATTCGCCAAATAATTAAATGATGTGCCTGTAATTGACTGTTTGGATGTCCGGAATCCTATATGTTTCTTTGCCTCCATTAGCAGTTTACTATGTCATCAAATGGCGATTATTGGATTTTATAAAGGTATACCTACTAATAATCTCGCTCGCTAATAAATATTTATTGTTGTTGACATATCTATGAACTTTTTCCCAACTCTTTTAAATCATAGGATTTGACGGGTAGGATAATAAATGTTTACTTATGGCGTAATCGATTCAGGGTGTCATTTATGTCGTTATTCTGAGGTCCAATTGGACCCACTACCGAGCCGGCGGCGGCGGCGGCGGAGGTTCGTGTTAACGCTGGCTATTATAAGGGCTCCCTTATTACTTAAAGTCCTCTGGTATTTTGACAGGTCTTCAACATTCTCGTCGTCAATGCAAAAGGACATGTCTGGTGGAGCAATGAGCGAATGTCTAGGCAGTCAAAGAAAATGTTCAGTAATGATTGTTATATTATTATAATCGTCGTATTTTATAGTTTATTAATTAATAAGTTTCAGGAGTCAGGATCTTGCGTAAACTGGTCAAAATAAGGATTACCTATACGCTAGGGATTTTTCTTAGCTTTTTTTAGTATAATGCCATATGTGAGCGAATACAGGTACTAATTGGTGGTATGCCTTTGTGACATGCATTTTGTTGGTCTGAGACCATATTCTACAGTTTTTTGGATATTTCTATTTGTGTAACAAAAATGTTAAGCACCTATTGTTTGTCACATAAATGCACATAATAGGGTAAACTCGTTAGAGATGGCCATAGTTTTATCTAGGCAAAATAAAAAAATCAAAAAGTGTTGTTACAATCAGTCTTTTATTCTTATCATAATTAACAGTAATTAGTCTTTTAAAAATCAACGACAAATATTTTGTTATTATTCAAAAACATATTAAAAAACAATAAAAAAAAAAAATAGAATTGGCCATCTCTCCCGGGGCTTCAGGGTGTGTTGGCCGTAGCTATACGGGATAGATGACCAGTACTCGACTTCCCTTTTCCCTTTCCCTTGCCTTGAAATTCTGCTTGATTAGCTTCTTTTTTTTTCTTCTGTCCACATTTGGAGCACATATCATCAAACTCGGTACAGTTTTCATGTACCCGATGTTTTACGAGGTATGTCGTAGATAATTGCTGCTCTATACACCGACAATTCTCCATTTTTTATGGAATTTATAGCAGCCTTTAGTGAATCTTCACTCCAACAACCACGAGTGGCTATGGCTTTTCTCTGGTACTTATTTGGCATCTTTAACAAAACATAAAACTCAATAATATCACTTCAAATAACAAAACATAATATGGCTATCTCAATCTGAATTTATGTGGCCATCTCTCCTTTTTGTACGGGTGAGATGGCCATATTAAATTTTAGATTTAGTTAATTATTGGCGGGCGCCATTTTGAAGTTAGAAGAGACGTTAACATTTGTTAAACACAATAAACTAAACAAACACTAAAAAATAGCGATAAAAAGTAGTACTACACGACAATATATGACCACACTATATAATTTTTGCAATACCCTGTAAAATAAAAGTTTATTTACTTACTTTTTAATATAAATACGCGCAGCGGCGTCGTCGCACTCTGTTTCCGAGCGTGGCTCGCAGCGTACTAACTGCATTTTAGCGACATCTAGCTATTCACGCCAAAAATAAATCGATTGGCCATCTCTCCCGTATGGCCATCTCTAACGAGTTTACCCTATTATATTGGCATCATCTTTAATTCCGTATTTTGGTTTCTATCTTCAATACCCATAATACTATTTATATGTAAGTAGCTACTTGTTGATGCTGAATTGGGATTATAATAAATAAAACAATGTATGTATTTATTGCAAAACAAATTATTTTATTGTAGATACATTCTTAAATAAAATGATAAAAAAATTAAACGTCTTCTAGAGACACCAAAACATTGTCCAAAAATGTAGCTGGTGCTAGCACGTTATTTTGATGCCTTGCCCAGCCAAGATACCATACTAGCGTCATGACGTGGCAGACCATTGTATGACCTAGTAATCTCTCATTGTCAGCAGCTTTGGTATTTAATAAATTATAACAATCGTGACACTTGCGTATCCATCTAATGGGAGCTGGAACAATAAGAAATGTCATTGTATTTTTCAAATTATAACACAACTGCTCAATGTACTGCCTTTCCTGCATGGTTTAAGCGACTGCCGTAGTATAGAGGCCTACCTGATTTGCTAACCATCGAGCAAGTCTCAATTGCAGGGGTAACGCCAGCCTTGACGCGAATCCACAGTACAGCGATGCACCTCATCATAATATCCAAATCAAAAGGAAAAGCAGAATCCTATAAGAATAGCAATAGTCATCGTTTCTAGATGATGTCAGTCCGTGTAGAATAGCAATATCCATAACACAAAATAATCGCACAGTATGCAAGGAACGCATACACGCAACTTGGAACCGCAATGCAAGCAAACTATCAAAAAGTACTCTGTGACATCTCTGTGAAAGCAACCAAAAAATACTTAACTGGTAATATGTCAATGTCATGTCAAAAAAGTAATAAATACTTACCTTCATGTTATGAAGTGGGTATTTAAAGAAAAACATGTTTGATGTGTACACAAAAATATTTTAGTAATATTGTCGTATTTTATACGCAAATACGTTAATATATTCCTTTGATCTAAAATAAGCGGCTTATATTATTGCTCACACTATTTAAAGATAATTACGGGATAAAATGGAACGTCGAAAACATTTTTAGTACTTCCCGTTAAAAATGGCAAAGCGGAAGCTACGATTGAGTACTGTGTTTTGAGAATTATGTTACGCAAGTAATACTGAATTAATTAATCTATAGTAATTTAAATCTAAATTTTTAAATCTTATTGTAAAACCTTAAATCATGAACATTTATCTATACCAGAATTACCAGAGGGCAGAAACTGGACATGTCCTTTACCTATTAAAGATTAACGAAAAAATACTTACTGTGACTTTCAGTCCCTGGGAGGGTGCTAATAAGTTCAGAGATGGGCGGTATATGCAATTGAGTCAGCCTTGATTTTTAAGCCCGTCTAAGTTGTGTTATTTATCATGTTCCTTCCGTACACAAAGAAACTACAGCTAGCAGATATGATAATTTTGTTTTGTTTGTTTTACATCAGAGGCGCTGGGCAGCGTGGGCAGCACGGCGGGCAGCTCTTGGCCGTCGTCGACGCCGGAGCCGTCGCCGTCGCCGGCGTCCACGCCCACCTCGGCCGACGCCGCCGACGCCGAGGCCGAGCCGCCCTTCACGCTCGGCGCCACCGAGCACACCCCTTACCAGTGCCAGTTCTGCGATAAAGCCTTCCCGAGGCTCTCTTATCTTAAGAAACATGAACAGGTATTTATGTTTACGATGTTACTTTTGCTCGTTATACCTACTTGAATGACGGTTAACCAACGCATCCCATCCTACACTCGTAATCTTCATTAAACTCCGCAAGACATATTCAGAGAGATCTAGATCTCTCTGAATATGTCTTGCGGAGTTAGTCTAGACTAACGCAAGTAACATTTGAAGTAGGTAGTATACGTCCACCAGCCGACCTCTCATTTCCATAAAGTAACGAAGCTAACAGCTTTGCAGACAATACGACTGCTGCGGCAATCATATCTGCGAATCCACAGCCCAGTTTCGCCATGCATGCCCTCGCTTCATTAGCAAGTAGATACCCAAAACAGCCCATTTACAGAGCCGGTGCGTAGATATGCATCGCTCTCGGCTTGCAGCGCTGGCGAGCTGAGGGTTGTGACGTGAGCGGCCATTATGCCGGCCGTACATCTCGGCTCCTTTGTGTCGCGCCGATCTCGCCGCGTTACGATTACGACACACGCCGAGACAGATCTAGCTGAGATAGGACAAATAGAAACGTCACTTTGCATGCCGCCGCGAGCTGCTCGCCTACATACGGATATGGATCGGCACGTACACTTCAAGTGGCAAAACCGTCACCTCGTTCAAAATTAAAATTAGGGGAGGTCTCGCCCATATAAATTTGAGATAAGCGAAACGAATATCTAGAAAGGATTTCATTAGATTATCGGTATGCAATTGGCGTGTTGCGCTCGCGTCGATATCGATCAGCGCATCGCGGCGACCGTTGCTGGTGTCGGGTGTGCGCCGACAAATGTATCGCGCGATGATCGCGTCGCGGAGCCGCGACAGCAGCGCGGTGACGGCCGGAAATAGGGTTGCGATAACAACTCCCTAGCCTAGCTCGCCACACCTTTATCATCGCGCCGCTGCTTGGGAAAGGCGATCATTATAAGAATAAATCAATTACAGAGTCCACGCATACTCGCCATTCGTCTTGTTCTCGTTGCGCCTCCGGAGAAATCGTAAAGCAGTAAAACGTCTCGTGGAAAATATTACTTTAATGCTGAAATACAATCGATAGCTTGGAACAGTTCTTGGCCATCCAGCTTAATTAACCCGTCCGATACGTATTGTGCTTGATAGAGGTAATCGAAATCGTAAAACTTTCCAAGGCTGTGGACACACTACACAGTGCAGTAAGATTGCACCACTAGATAGACTAGAGCGGAAGAATATAGAAAGTCGACCTCGGCGTGGAGAAATAGCAGCTTGATACAGGGCTATACGATCATCACAAAATAGATGGCGTGTGTTGTTTTACGCTATAGGAATTGATTTTCAAGACAGCCTCCTGTCTCATTAAATCTATCGAATTGGTAAACTCTCAATCCTCATTACGGGCACCTCAAACACGATATCACTAATTGTAGGGATGTTGTACTACAAGTAAAAAATAAATTTTTGGCTTAGCTGGTCTTTAATATCACAGGTCGACTCGCATGGACGATTTACGATCTCTTCGGTGACTCCCCATCATCTTACAAGTTGCAATAATCGAAATTGGGAATAAGCTGAAACTGAATAGGTAATATTGATAGTTACTTACCTATAAATATGTTATTATTATTTAAGAATGTGTTACAACTACAATCTTAATGATTTTGACATACCTACTAACTCGACGTAGTTACATATATGGATGAAAAAAAAAAATTTGAGCGCGCAGAGATTCACATCTTAATAACAGTATGTACGAGCACCAACGAAGTAGAGCTACTGTTTCGGAGAACTTGTGATTCACGAGAATATTAAGATTTTTTATCATAAAGCCTAACATTTTTCTGCATGCGCACCGCGGCGCGTAGTGAAGGGGTACATTAAGTTTATTCTAGTCGTGTAGTACTTAAGATTTTTTTATGTTTTGTAGAGAAGGTGACTTATTTTGCTGTGAGCATCGGTTTGGATACAAACAAAGTTATGTTAATATCAACATTGAATGTGTATGAACATAACAAATAGTATCAAACTGGGGCTTGCGTGAGGTCTGGTCGGAGGTGATGTGGCCGCAGCGATGGGGGCCAGCGGGCTCACATGACCTCGGGCTCTGCCGCACCTGACCATATGAACCGACCATGTCGCGCTGTTATTCATCTGAGAAAGTCGCTCAGTAGCCGCCCGCTGCCCATTCCCAAGCTTTTATTGGCTATCACGTTCACCTCAAACTAGTTTAAAATGTTCTTGGTGCGCTTTACTCGGAAAGCTCACCACCATTAGGCGCGTAATGTCGGTCGCTCTCACGGTATTTGTTAGCAGTTTAAATAACGAGCTGTGATACATACCAGTCGCGTGTCTTTTTACCATAAGCGCTGTGTAGTGTCGTGGTGGGAGCAGCACGCGGCGGCCAGCAGGGCTCCGCGGTGCACCCAGGGGCCGAGCCCCCGCGGCGACCCCAGATCGTTTCGCTTATTGAATTCTCGCACGAAGTATCATGATGACAAGGGCCAATATTTTGTAAAAGCAACAAAACATTTATATACGAACGTATCTTACCTGTTGGACAATCAATTGCGAACAGTAATATCGCAAACACAATAAAACAATGTCTTATAAGAGAGCAGTTATCGATTAATCGATTGTCAATCTCGCGAGCGTCTAATTGGCCTACGCTGAGGGTAGCTTCCTCTTAAGTGAGTGCGTGGGCATGGGCGCTGGCCGGAGCGGGGCGCGATTTATCGTGCACGGACGATCAAATTTATTAATTCTGTCAGGGGCCGATTGCTCCAATTAAGTGAGTGGAGTAAACATGCCGCTGCTATGTTTATGTGTTGCCGTATTGTCGAGGTAGTGCGCCGTGCGCGGGCGCTTCGCGGTAAAATTCGCACGTCACTCACCGCTAATCACAACACGTGATTTAAATATCACTTGCGAGTCGCGTCACTTGTTTATGTGGATGGAATTTAATTAGAAGTTGGTCGTTTTTGGTTTTTAATCAATACAATTAAGTGAATATCTAGTTAAGTGCTTAGCCTACTATAGGGCCATAAAAATCGTGAGATAAGTGATCTGCTACTGAGCTGATAGATGCGTAATCTTAGGATTTATATGACACTGGATAGTCTACAATCTGCGTTTTGCATTTAAAGGCTTGCTATGTCAGTAGTTTTTAAAATTATATAAAACAGTGTTTGAGGATATTTGAATCTTCGTTGACGTTTTGAAACTGTATAGATGAAGCTTATGTCCTAAACATTTGAAAGAAACTTGCTCAGAGTTAAAATTTTTTTTTTTGGTTCTACAATCGAAAGGTGAACCTTCTAAAGTATAAAATAATGTTCCAAAAACACATTTTCCGACAAAACAGTTAGATACTAAAGCAAAGGAAAGTTCTAGTTTTATAGTTGTCATAAAATAATAGTAAAACAGTAGATCTGAGAAGAAAGCTCCGAGGCGGCGGAAGCGGGTCCACTTAGCCCAATTAGACCGGCTCCGAGCTCATAATAATTGCTGCTGACTGTACCAGGATACGCGGCACTTATCAATCTGTTGGATTACACTCATGATAGTCCAGTAGGTGCTCTGTCCGTCTAGTAATAAAATAATCTTAGTGATAAGCATCGCGGATGACTTAAATTCTTAGGAAATTCGACGCTTCAATAAGAAAAGACTTTGTTTACATACTTAGATACTTTTTAATACCTACTAGGCGGCCAGGATTATTTCCAAGCTTGGGCCTAGGCCCAAGCATAGAAATAATATATGAATCATACGAAAGGTCTTAAATTAAAACTTGTAATAAAGTATTTAGCTACCTAATACATACCTTCATAAGGTATTCAATAATATGTATACAGATGTAAAGTTTTAAGAGCTTTTGTAAGATGTGGAGGTTTCTTACCGGGACCCAGCATGCAGCGATTAATTCATAAGAACCCACTTACAACATGTCGATAGATTTATAATAGTGGATCGGTAATTAATCACTTTTATCACAATAAAGTGTTCGCCACTTTGCATAAGTTAGCGTAGCATGTAATACTACAATAACGAGTCGTAGACGGCAGCAATGGAGTTCAATGGGTGTGCAGGCATTAGCATTAAAACGATAAATCCGAGGGCCTATACAAGACGACATTCTATCTCCGATAAGGTTGATAAAGAATTAAAAAATGTATGGGATTGACATAAGCTGCCGAAAGAGACAAACCTTGTTGAAAATAGTTGTAGAAATACGAAATGGTTTGGAAAGCGATTGCCACTAGTCTTATCTGGTTATCGAAAAGCTTGGAAAAGCTTAAGTGAAATAAAGGAAACTATCATGCATTAGGATTAGGATAAGTGCTGGCAATTCCTATATAGGACAGTGCATGATTGTTGTAACGATCAAAACACAAAGCTAGGTCCAAATGCAACAACAATAAGTAATATGGATATGAGAAGTACTGAATACATTACTTAGATATGCAAAAATTTATACTTACTTCTTTGTTAATTGGCTACCAGCCTCAAGGAGGTTTTTCAGTAACAACTAACAAGGCAGCAGTAACAAATTGAGATGTGGTGCTAATAGCCTCGCTGCCACCGCGGCACCAGTGGTAATTGGGGACGCACGAGCCCGCCAAATCCTCACCCAACACCTTTTTTCTTTTTGGATCCCCTGTATCTTTTTTACGTAATCCAAATTCTAAAAACATGTGTACATTTTGCTTCATGTTATTGTTATGTTTGTTTAGTGCCAACTGAACGTGTTAGCTGAAATGGAATAGAAGTCAATCATTCGTAACATTTGTTTAGCGTTGTTCTGAATGAATGTCGCGGAGGTGGTCAATTAGTAAAAGCGTGAACTGGCTGTCAGTTTGGGAGTCTATTGTGTGGTGGCCGGCTCCAGTTCACGGCGCGGCGGTGCGAAGGCCGGCGACGTGGACGGCTGTCAGTATCTCCCTGCCAGATTCTATTCACAAGCGCCGCATTAGCATCCTCATTATGTCCTAACTCATGAATAATCTTTTGAGTGAGCCCAATAATACTTGCTTTTTACAACCAAACGTATTTCGTCACGTAGATACAAGATATCTTTGGAGTTCTCAAATGGCTGTGTGTTCCCATAATAAATCAATAAGCATAAAACTTGCGGCATAACTTCGCTCACAAAAGTGTGTGTCGACGTACCCTAAATACTATCTGAGTCAAAATTTTGATCCACGATTTACCTTATCTTTATTTCAAGTTTTAGTAGCTACAGTTGTAACTCCGTCATCGACATCGTACGATTTATTTATTTAATGTATGCTAATATTTGTCTTTGATTCCATATTCACTTGATTTTACATTTGAAGCCAATATGAAAATTATTACCTCCTAGGATCTAGGTATGTTATACCTACTTAGGTAAATATTGATCCCAGAGCCGCAGTTGCGACCACTTCATTTTAAAATAAACTTGAAATGCCCTCGCATTATATTTAAGCAGGTTTCCTAATAGTCTAGTTTAGATAATATCCTTTGACTTTTGCAATGCACCTTGCCTACCGAAACTCGCGAAATGCGCCGTGTAAACTAGGTACAAATACGTATTATAACATAGTAGCACCTATGTGACGAGACTATTTGTTGTGTATGGTGAAATCTGCGAACTGCCTACACGGCTTAACGGTTGCCATGTTTCATAACCTGTCGAGCCTGGGCATTACTTTTTGTTCCAATCTACCGTTACAAGAAGACGTAACTCAAAACGTGTTGTTCGTAGCAAAGGCGTTCCGGTGAACATTACCGATCAAATCCATCTCATTGTGATAAGCCCGCACTGCTCCCGCGCAGGAATGTTATCGGTTACACGTATCGATTCGTTATACTGCAGCTTCGGATTCGTTGTGAAACTACCATTTCAACAATAGGATTTGTTTGATTTGGTTCTGCGGCAAAACCGATCTTACAAATTATAATTGTATGTTGACTTGGGTTTGTAGAGAGAACCGCCCCGTCATTTAGCTGACCATTTCAATTTCAACGCACGCTACTAGCTTACTCAACCTCGTCTCGTTGCATAGCTGTACTTATAAGATCAAAAGAATCGATACGCAGATAATTAATTGAACAATTATCAGTCGTAATCGATCGCGGCGATGAAGCAGCGGTTCCCAATGGTTGATATCTTATTCGGACGTCACGACGAGCTTACTGGGTCCTTCGTGTTTTTTCTGTCTATTGACACAAAACGCCGATAGATCGTAACTCCGTAAGCTGGCCAGCTCACGCAGGCGCAGCGGTAGTCAGTCCATTGTTCACAGATCGTTCTCACGATAGTTTTTATGATCAGCCGAAGTTATTTCGATTCGATATTGTGTGACGTAAATGTGTACACATTTTAATCGCTCCTCATGTAATCGATTAAAATGTTATTAGATTTGATGGTATAGATGAGAACACAGAGAAAACTGAAGTCAGAACATTTTGGATATGCGGCTTAGCTTCATTGTATAACGATTAAAGGATCTAACCTTTAATCTACCTAATACTATTATTTTTCTAGATCCGGTAGGTATACGCGTATATTGAAGTTGCCTCTTTTGTAGAACATTGGCCATCAGTGGCTGCTGATGGCAAGATACTCGATTAAACAGATCGGAAAACGTATAAAACTCTTTAAGCTCTACTTAATATGTTGCGCCAGATCTACATAATTATATTGCCCGTTATTTTATGGTCCCTATTTCTATGATGAGTAGTTTGTCTTATATTTGTAGGGGTCTCATTCTCATAGTACAAATATAGACCTTTACATTCGAGGATATAAGACGTGACTTGTATGTTATGTATTATGTCATTGTTTCAGACCCATTCGGATCAGATGCCGTTCAGGTGTGAGTTCTGCTCGCGTCTGTTCAAGCACAAGCGTTCTCGCGACCGCCACGTTAAGCTACACACCGGCGATCGCAAGTACCGCTGCGCACATTGTGAATCTGCCTTCTCCAGGAGGTAAGAATTATATAACTATCGGAATCACCCCGAAATGGTATAACGATCAATATAAAACTACTTTAAGCCATTAAAACTCAGAAGGAAAGTGAACACAAATCAAAAGTTCCATATTAGTTAAGTACATCGCTGAGTTTTATAATCCTTTTTTCCATTACTAAATCCTATTACCCCTCCAAATATACGTAGGTAGTGTACCACCACAAATGGCAGTGTGTACAAAGAAAATGCTAATGCGTCTAATCCCAAGGCATTGAAGATTAATATATGGTTAAGAGAATGCTCAGAAGATGCGTGCATGACAAAGGCCTCGGAGTAAGATTGATCACCATAAGTTACGGGCACCGCGCTCTCGGTCGTAAGGC
Source organism: Amphipoea lucens (assembly GCA_947508005.1). Taxonomy (NCBI): domain Eukaryota; kingdom Metazoa; phylum Arthropoda; class Insecta; order Lepidoptera; family Noctuidae; genus Amphipoea; species Amphipoea lucens. The sequence goes on from OX382356.1 coordinate 11,825,171, forward strand.
GACGTGTCACCTTTTTCGTCACCTTACCGCGACCACGTGACTAATTCTATGCAATTTGTCGGCCCAACGAACCGCCGACGAGTGAAAAGAGATGATGTGCTGACAAATGACGTCGAGGGTCTCACAAAAATAAAATAATGGCCCGTACCTAAACGGGTACGGCGAGCGCGGCCATTAGCGGAGGTGTTTGGGCGAACGCCTCTATTCTGTAGTTTGCGTGAAAAGCCTCTTTGTTAGTTCTGTTTGGTCCGTGCTTTATGTGGGTACTTATGTCTCATATGACAAATTGACGTCTCAGCTTGGTTACAAAAAGACGATTTATCTCAATTTTAAAATCCTTATACGGATGTTTTAGCTGTTACAGGCACATTACTTGGGTACGCCTTAACTTTACACGAAGGATTTAAGATAAACTAAGACTCCTCAAATGACCTTGCAAATCCTTACAGCGCCATAAAAAATGTATACATATAGTGGAAGTCGGTTTTATTGCGAGTGTTGCGTCGTGGAATTGAATACATAATACTAAACTCTGTAACCTAAGACCGTATGCAGTCTTTTTGTAACTCGGATCTTCATCTTAGGTACTATTGAATACTCGAGCTTACCAACAGGAAAGGACGATAGGTGTAGGTACTTGTGTGCAATATTTTCAATGATTTCTGAAATCTTATCTATTTAATTTGTTGTTTTACGAGTGGTTTTTGTTACTTTGGCGAACTAAGGCCGTTTATACATTATGCCGCAGCTACAGCGGCACCACCGCCGCCGCGGCGCCGCTGCATCAGTCACCCTTGGATTTGTATAAACCCCACACACGGCGTCGCGGCGGCGGCGGCGAGTTTTGATAAGACCTATCGATATCTGTGGACCTATCAAAACTCGCCGTCACCGCCGCGGCGCCGTATGCAAGGGTTCATACAAATCCAAGGGCAACCAATACAGCGGCACCGCGGCGGCGGCGGCGCCGCCGCAGCCATGGCATAATGTGTAAAGGGCCTAATTACAGCAGTAGGCGTATAATAAATTTATATAATATTTTGGTGACTTTACATTCCAGTGACCATTTGAAGATCCACATGAAGACGCACGACAATCAGAAGCCGTTCCAGTGCACCGTGTGCAACCGAGGGTACAATACCGCAGCCGCTCTGACGTCACACATGCAGGGACATAAGAGAGACCGTGAGGGTCGCGAGCCCGACAGGCGCAGGGCTTTGCGCTGTCTGCGATGTGGAGACGCCTTCCGACGACCAGACCTGTTGCAGGTATATTCAGAACTACCAGAACATTAATTAATATAAGACATGAGTTCTAATTTAATGGAACTTTTAACATTTCGCATTTTTCGCCATGTTTACTATATCTAATGTTTTTATTTATTCAGGCCCACATGGTGAGCGCACACGGCGTCGACACAGCAGCTATGACTCCACCGCGCCGTGTCGCTTCTCAGCCGCCGCCCACACTACTCGCCTGCATCTACTGCACTCGCGACACCTTCACTAGCATGGAACAGTTACAACTCCACGTGCGAGCAGCACACTCAGCACTGCTTAACGGCGAAGGGCCAGTTCAAGTTGATCAGCCTTTGCCCACTGATCTAAGCCGACGGGCACCTGACGAAGTGCCCCCAGTCAAACGTCCTCGCTCCGGATCGGGCACGCCACAAACAACCTTATCACCGAGCACACTTCTTTGCAATCAATGTGATGCTGCTCTCCCAGATTTTGAAGCATTTCGGGCTCATTTGAAAGGGCATATTGATGAAGGAGGGGAGCTACGATCAAGTCCTGCGCCTTGCGTTCACTGTGGAGCTACGTTTGCGGATGCTGCAGCGTCCGAGCGTCACCTCACGGCACATTACTTGGCAGTCTCGTGCGAGTACACCTGCCACAGTTGCGCTCGGAGCTTCGCTGCTCCTGATGACTTGCAGAAACATCTTCTTGAACTGCACGCGCATCACTTGTATAGATGCGCTCTTTGCAAGGAGATTTTTGATTCGAAAGTTGCAATTCAGGTAAGCCCCTCATACAAAAATTGTTGCCGTATCTTGTACGTTTAAATTTAACACTCTGTTAATAATATTACTTTGTTTTATTTTCAGGTTCACTTTGCAGTAGCTCATAGCGGTGAAAACAAAGTCTGGGTGTGTCGTTCTTGCGGAGCGGGTGCGGGTGCTCTTCGCTCGGAGGCTGAAGGCGCCGCTCACGTACGCTCTCGTCACGCGGCCGCAGCCCCGCGATGTGCCTGCGGAGCCCTACTTGGCAGTGGGGTGGCCGCGAGGACCCCTAGACCACATCGCGCGTATCGGTGTCCCGTGCCTGCCTGCAATGATGCATTTGCTGTGCAGTACTTGCTCGAAAGACACATGCAGGCTCATCATGCAATGCAACAGCAGGTAAGCGACTATCGATTTTTTGACTCTGTGGTATGTTTTCTCGTGCTTATATTTCAAATCCTGATTATGTGTTTTGGCAGGTGCTTAACGGAGAATTACCAAGAACAAAAAGAATGGAGTCCACCAACGGGGGCGAGGCCGGTGAGGACGCGGGGTCCCCGTGCCCGCCGGGCGCGGACGGCGGCACGACGGCGGTGGTGGCCGCCAGTGAGGAGCGGCGGCGCAAGAACGGCGCCGTCGCGCTGCAGTGTGCGTACTGCGGCGAGCGCACGCGCAGCCGGGCCGAACTGGAGGCGCACACGCGGGCGCACTCGGGGGCCGCGGCGGCGAGACACAAGTGCCTGATCTGCGATGAGGTGCTGCCGTCTGCTGCAGTGTTGGCGGAACATAAGCTCACACATTGCAAGGTAAACTACCTAGGTACTTGAATAAATTTCACGTAATTGCTAATCAAATAAGCCACTCCTTGATTTCTTGTTACAAAAAACTTTTTAACAAAAAATTAAACCTCCGAAAAAACTGAAAAGCAAAAAATAATAAACTTTTTTTATTTAACCTTAATAAATAAGTTCTTAAACTAATGCAAGTATACCTAAGAAATTTTGAGTCGGCGCCAAACAAGCAAATTAATTCGTTGCGAGTGGTCGTGCGGAGAGCGCATTTTTTGTTTGAAATGTTAATGTTTATCGCTATAGATTTCACGTTGCTTATTTCTTTAAATTTAAGGTAATTTAGTAATCTTTGTTCATTGATTGTTTGGCGCCGACTCAAAATTACTTAGGTATACTTGCATTAGTTTAAGAACTTATTTATTAAGGTTAAATAAAAAAAGTTTATTATTTTTTGCTTTTCAGTTTTTTCGGAGGTTTAATTTTTTGTTAAAAAGTTTTTATTTTATAATTTTTTGAGGCCATAATTTACTAATTACTACATGCTTAATGTTTGATTACTTTTAAAATACCTACCTTACTTTAGACATTAACTGTTATATACTCCTACTTTAACTATTATTTTTTGTGTAATATAATACTAAATAATTTAATGTAATACTTAAAAAAAAACAGGCTTTATATATACCAACATAGATAGGCCTTTTATTTTAATTGTAATACACAGCTCAGCATTAAAATCTGTGAATGAACAATAAGTCACCCCTATTTTCCCACCCTTAGGGTAGGTATTTTTTTTCCAAATTTACATGAGACCAACTTCGAAGTATGTCCTATCCAACAAAAGAAGAATGATCAAAATCGGACTACTCTGTAAAAAGTTAAGCGTGGTCATACATTACAATCAGTGAGTGAACAATCAATCATCCCCTGTTTTCTAACCCTTAGGGTTGGAATTTTTTTTCCAAATTTATATGGGACCAACTTCAGGGTATACCCTTTCTAATAAAAAAAGAATTATCAAAATCGGACTGCTCTGTAAAAAGTTATGCGTGATCATACATAAAAAAAAAAAAAAAAAAAAAAAAAAATATACGCGTCGAATTGAGAACCTCCTCCGTTTTTTTTCGTCGGTTAAAAAAAAAAAATCTTGCACAATTCAACTCAAGTTGCAAGTTTTTTGAAAAATGGGGATAAAACACCAATTTTCAAAATGGTTTTTAAAAACTATGATAACCTCTTTGATTTGGTTTTACCATTAATCTGTAAGTTTATCATCGATTTTTATATTAAGTTCTATCACGTCACATTTACAAAATATCTAATTATGGTTATATACCGTGTGGTGTACAGGAATACCTGTATACAGGTATTCCAAGTAAAGACACTTATCTTACAAACTAATGTCACGTAGATGTTAGCTGTTTTAAATAATATGATGTCATTGTTTGTGAAGAGGAACTAAACGAGTAGGATTTGAATGTTCCTCCAGGTGGTATCAGGCGACACGTGCTCCCGCTGCCGCGCTCGGCTCCTGTCCGAGGAGTCGTTCCTGTCGCACATGGCGCGCCACCACCCCGCGCTGCCGGCGCCGTGCGTGGTGTGCCGCCAGACGCTGGCGTCCGAGCCCGAGGCGCGCCTGCACGCGCGCTTCCATCTGCGGCCCGGGGAGGACGAGCAGAGGTAACACACGAAACCATACCACGACACAAAATAAAACATGAATTGGTGAAATATGCTACCTCTATCTCTTTTAGCCTCGTTTTTGGTCTTCTTAGGGTGGCGTTACCAAAGAGTACCAAGTTATAAAAAAAAATAGTTTAAATTAACATATCATGTTTGGTATCGCAAGAATGTTTGGTTTAACGGCCTTGAATATATAGCTCAAAATTTGCAAAGCAACGTTCCACTTATCTTCTACTGAAGTCACTTGGACGGATTTAGTTTCGTTGGCTTTGATTCACTAGTAATTGAGACATTTAGATACATGTTCGAGGCTATTTTGAAGCTTTTGTACTGTAACTTCTGGTGAATTGTTCACTGAAAGAGTACGTTGGGAGGTCAGCTATGAAAAGCAGGTACAGCGTTGGACCCAATATATTGCCTTGCGGGACTCAAGCTTGGATAGTGGATATGTATAGAAGTCAAAGATTCTCCTTGTTTTACATAAAAGTGTCTGTCGCTTAGATATGATGACTTCATAAGGTTGTAGAAGTTTATAGGCAAGTCCCGTTTTATTTTAAACAGTAGTCCGTCATGCCAAACACGATCAAATGTTTAAGATATATCCAAAAAGGCTACCACACTGTCCTGCACTGTTTTACTCAAAAACTTTGTTTATATGTTACACTAATCTGTGTACTTGTTCTATGGTGTTGTGTTTTCGGCGAAAGCTAAACTGCTGATCAGAAAACAGATTATTCGAGGAGATAAACCGAGAAAATCTACGCTGGATAAGTATCTCCATGATTTTCAAGGGTATGGGCAGCAGGCTAATAGGTCTATATAATTGCGCCTCAACAGGATTCTTACCCGGCTTGACAGCCATTGTAACTTGAGCTACTTTCCATTGAAGTGAGACCATACCTTTTCGTATATTTTTTTCGTTGACACCATGTTATCATTGTGTAAATAATTAACTCCTAAACTATACATCTAAATGATTAGATGTATAGTTTAGGAGTTGACGCAGGTTTATTACCTAACTACACTATAATTTCGGTAGGTCAGCGACCGTTCCACAGACTGCACAGTGTAGTTTGGTTCAGAACTGTGTAGCCCGGCTCGCTCTTGGCCAGTTTTTTCCTGTTTGTCATCTAATGTAGTTTCCTTTTGTAGGTTTATGCCAATGTGTATAAGCCAATCAAACTAAATACTTATTCCTTCTTCCTTTTTCTCAGATGCGCCATATGCCTCCGCGCGCTCCCGGAGGGCGCGGGCGGCGAGGGCGCGCGCGCGTGCGCGGCGTGCTACGCGCGCCACGCGGCGCCGCGCGCGCCGCCGCCCGCCGAGCACGACTGCCGCCTGTGCCGCCGCGCGCTGGGCTCGCCCACGCGCCTGCAGGCGCACCTCATCGAGCACACGTTCGCCGGCATCGGCGCCTTCACCTGCTACCTGTGCTCCGCCGTGTTCACGAGCGCCGCCGGCCTGCAGCGCCACCTGCCCGAGCACGCGTCTGCGCCCAGGCCTTACGACTGCGCGCGATGCGGACTCAAGTTCTTCTTCCGAGCTGAACTTGATAACCACGCCTTCGTGCATCTTGAAGAGGCAGAGATTGCGCAACGAGCTTTCTATGAGGCGTACGCCCGCGGTGCTGCGTCCGCGTGGGCCGCTTTAGCACCGCCGGAGCCTCGAACGACTCCACCTCAACCCGAGGTCAAGCGTGAGCCGGAGATCAAAGAGGAGCGAGGAACTGACGAGTATATAGAAGTGTCGTCCCCTCCCCCCGCACCTCCTCCGCCCGCTCCTCCCGCACCGCCCTCGCCTGCTCCCGTCGTGAAACTAGAGAAGCCTGACGAGGAGTGACTGAAGCCTCCCGTCGTGCAGTATTGAATGTGTCGTCCCTGACGCGGGCACGAGTCCCGCTGCAATACTAGATTACGTCCGTACGAGCTATTTTTAAGTCGTTAGTTTCGTTAAAGGTTAGTCGTTAAAGTTTTGCGTTCAGAACGCTGTATTTCCTGTAAGTAGTCCGTACCTATCGTTTATGTTGGCTAGGAGTATGTTTTATAATGTTTACATGGCTATTTGTATAAACTGTTAACTTAATATATTACGTTAAGCTTCAATAACAATAGTGTTTTCTTGTACTCGCCTTTCTTTGTATTTACTCAGTACAAAGAAATCATCACAAACAGCTAAAATGTATAATTGATCCTTTATTAAATGTTTACAAAAAAGTCGATGCATAAGTTGTCAACAAATTACTACCCTACGACAAACTCCGCTCTCAAGCGGTCGCAACCTGCGTTTGTATCCAGGGAAGCAACCCAGCAACGTTGACGTAGGCAGCTGGAACGTTAGCATTGGCGCAGCCCAGACCCCACGCCACCAGCCCCACCAGCACCCACTGGCCGTTCACTTGGCACACCAGGCCTGAACCACCGTCACCCTGTAAGGAGAGAGAATTACAGTTAAAACAAGAAAAAATTATAATATATGAATAATGATGTACGAAAATAACTTACGACCTAATGGCAAAATGTTCTCAAAAATTACTCTTTATGAGAGGTGCAAAGCTTTCCCACTTAGGTTTCAAGAAAACTCACAATAAGGTTCTCATTGTTTGTTTGTTCAGTAAATGTCCTATATAAGTACCTAACGAATGGTGGTTTTTCTAAACATTTTACGAAAAAAAATGATACTAAACTTGATAATAATTATTTGGCATTATTCTTGATACCTACTATTCTTTAACCTACATTGTGCTATTCTATCCTCTAATTTGATTAACATCGTTGAAAAGTCGGTATCTCGTACCCATAAGACATAACCTAAATGGCCATCATAAAACAACTCCATTGATGTTAGCAAAATGTTATAGCAGTGTTAGAAACTATGCCATATACATAACATAGGAAGTAATAAAGGCAAGAATCTAGAACATAGCTTTTACCAAAGGCCGCCCATAAAGTAGGCATAATTACGGCGTAAAAATGCACTAGTCACCAACCGCCTGACCACCGTCGAGGTGAAGCTGTTGGATAGCGCCATAACTATCAGTGATCACTTTTAATCTGTCAAGCTCCGCTAATGAGGCACAATTGATTTTCTATTGTTTCGTCGCCGATCGGCTTGACCGGTTAAGGCTGATTTTTGATAAATTCCTAGTTCCCGGACAATAGAAATAGGATGGGAACGTCAGCGGCAAAACTGACTAAGCGCTACATTGGAAATCTCAAAAGACTTCGAACCCAAGTCGGCCGGAGCAAAGACAATCTCCACAAATGGGGTTCATGGACGACTCAGATCTCAAGTCCATAGGTATGTGGCATCTCCCCACAAACAATTCGCTAAGAATTTATTCGCTACATTTGCGTTAAGCAGAAAATAATGCAGCAGCGGACTACTATGGCTTTATTAATTAATTTATAATGTATATTTAACTGGCTGTGCATGTCGAAAAACAAATTAGATTTCATGGATTTTAATTCATTTTATAAAATAAAAGTAGCTTAAGCCAGTGAAAGCCCCGTTAAAATCGGTCCAACAGACAGACAAATATAAAAAACTCTTACTTTCATATGCATTCAGTAAAAGCTGTTGATGTGTGTTTGACATAGCAAACAGACACTTCAAATTTATTTATTCGTACCTATGGATATGTACTTACTGTACACGCATCCTTGTTGGCTTCTCCTCCAGCGCAGATAAATGATGTGGTATCCAGCACGAAGGTGGCTCCAAGCCGGGCGGTTTGCATCTGAGACTGACATGTCGCAGACGCCACTATAGGCACGTCCACTTTCTTCAGTATCTGCTGGTACTGACCTTGTAACCCGAACATGTCCTTACCCCAACCTGATACCCAGCACCTAAAAAAAGATTCCAAATCCAAAAAATAATCATTTTAACTAATATAACTGGAAATAATAATATTTAGACTGTTATTTTCGTATAACCCAAGCATGGCTTATAGGTTCCATATGGGGAAGATGAATATTCCCAACTAAAAGCCGGGACGATATGCAATTTATCTATATAAATAAAAACAAAAGGCCTGACTGACTGACTGACTCATCAACGCCCAGCCCAAACCCTTAGACCTAGAAAGCTGAAATTTTACACGGGGGTTCCCTTTATAATGTAGACAAGGAATAAGGAAGGGTTTTTCGAAATTCAACCCCTAAGGGAGTCAAATAGGGGATGAAAGTTTGTATGAAAGTCCCTCAGTTTTGAAGTTAGGATCTTCAAATTTTGTGTTTAGGCTGACGATTGAAAATTAATTTACACGTGTCTCAGCGTTTTTGATAATTCCACCCCCAAAGGGCTAAAAAGGGGGATGATGTTGTGTATGAAAGTCAGTCAGATTAAAAGTTACGATCTTCAAATTTTGTGTTTAGGCTGACGATTGAAAATTAATTTATACGTGTCTTAGCGTTTTTGATAATTTCACCCCCAAAGGGGGATGAACGACCTGACTGAGATATCAACGGACAGCCTAAACCGCTGGACCTAGGGACATGAATTTTGGAGGGTGTGTTCTTTGTGAAGAGTAGGTATCCAGTAAGAAGGGGTTTTTGAAAATTCAACCTTTAAAGGGGTGAAAAGGGGGGATTTTGTTTGTATGAAAAATCTTATTCCTTGAGTTAATAACCTTGAAACTTTGCACGAATACCTATCCAAGTAAAAAACGAAGTTTGGCATTTTTCGTTTTTCTAAAGTACCCCCTAAAGAGGTAATGGGAGTGTCAAAATTGGTATGAAAGAATTTTAACGCGCTATCCGAGTAACTCGAAACCCAGTATTTATACTAAGGACTAAAATTAAAGAATAACGTGTGTCAGGGTTTTTCGAAAATCTACCCCTAACTGTGTGAAAAGGGGTAGTTAATTTTACATGGGAGGATTTTACTGCGTGACTTGATTAGCTCGAAAATTGGCATAAATAATCTTTGAGTCAAGTTATGAACACATCTTAAAAGATTTTTCATAATTCGACCCATACAGGGGTGAAAAGCGGGAATACTGTTTATATGAAAAATCTTATTCACTTGGTTAATAAACTTGAAACTTGGTACGAATATTTATCTAAGTAAATTATGAAGCTTGGCATTTTTTGTTTTTATAAACTACCGCCTAAAGGGGGGTTGGGGGCATCAAAATTTGTATGGAAAAATTTAAACGCGTGGTCCGATTACCTCGAAACTCAGTATTTATACTTAAGACCAAAAACAAAGAATAACGTGTAGCAGGGTTTCCCAAAAATCTACGTTCGTTTCCCAAAAATCTAATTCGTATAAATAAACTTTGAGTCAAGTAATGAACACATCTCAAACAATTTTTCGTAATTCCACCCCTATGGGGGTGAAAAGCGGGAATACAGTGTATATGAAAAATCTTATTCATTTGGTTAATAAACATGAAACTTGGCAATATTTGGGTCAGTAAATAAGAAAGATTGTCACTTTTAGTTTGAAAAAAACCCCTTACAGATGATTTAGGGGGTGACAAAGTTGATAGGTTAGAAAAATGTGTAACCCGCTGTCGGATTAACTCGAAACTCGGTACTACTAAAACAAAAAATAAAACAAGTATGAGTTTTAGGGTTTTTCAAAAATCGACTCCTACCAAGGTGGGAAATGGCAAGTAATAAAGTTTAAGGGAAGGATATTACTGCTTGCATCCATTAACTCGAAAATGGGTATGGTCTTTGAGTCAAGTTATGAACAAATCACGAACGATTTTTCAAAATTTCACCCCTGTGGGGGTGAAAAGCGGGGATACAGTTTATTTGAAAAATCTGATTCCTATAATCTATAAACTAAAAAAATGGCCCGAATACTTATTTATCTAAATAAATGATAAAGATCATACTACATACATTTTCGAAATTTTTAGAGGAAAGTACGAATTTCACGCGGACGAAGTCGCGGGCAGAAGCTAGTTAAATTATAAGTAGTAGAATTCAACTGGGCTGGGCAGCGTTTGGGAAGCTTCGTCGAGTCTTCTCGTTGCATATTCCGCAGAGCCTAAAGTCTTCAATGAGTGCGTCCTATCTGTTATGATTTACGGAGCTGAAACGTGGAAACTCACGGTACGGTTGGTCCATAAATTCAAGGTCGCTCAGCGAGCTATGGAATGAGCTATGCTTGGAATCTCTATGCGGGATAGAATCCGGAAAGAGGTGATCCGGCAGAGAACCAAAGTTATTGACATAGCTCACAGAATAAGCAAGCTGAAGTGGCAATGGTTCGGCCATATTAGCCGTAGAACCGATGACCGTTGGGGTAGACGTGTTCTTGAGCGGAAACCGCGAATTGGCAAACGTAAGGTAGGGTGCTCTCAGGCGAGAGTGGAGCGACGATCTGCGCAGGGTGGCGGGTAGCAGCTGGATGAGAGTCGGAGTTGGCGAGAATCGAGCTAAATGGTGTGCAATTGGAGAGGTCTATGTCCAGCATTGGACTGCTGTAGGCTATTGTAGTCGTACCTATACCAAAGATATAAATAGTCCTACACCTTCTATTTTAATTTCCCTTAATGTATATCGACTCACCTTTGTCCTGTATAACTAGTGGTCGATGATGGTGGCAGACAAGCCCTATTGATGGTGACTGCTGCTCCTGCACTCGGTGTAATTGGCACAGCCGCTGACAACCTCAGCACCATGATGTCATACTGCAGGGTATTTGCATTGTACGACGGATGGCTGAACACTTTGGTCACTGTGTACTCTTGGTAGGGAACTGGCTCGTAAGTACCGGCTGCATCCCATTCGCCAAGACGAACCTTAACATTCGGAACAGTTCCTGAAACACTGTCATAGACATTAATTGAAGTCACTCTAGTTTATAGATTACATGATTTTAATATAATAGCTACAGGTAAAATTACTGGGCTCTAAGAAGCTTTTTCATTACTTACACATAAGGCAATAATCTGTGAGTAACAGTCAAAACATTTAGTGAGTTTATCAGAACACCTCCAGCAATGTAATCGTTCTGCTTCGTCAATATGAGCGCCTATAATGGAGAGAAGAAATCATTTTAGTAATCTAAAACAAAATATCAAAATGACCTCATAAATAGCTTTAAAATGTACACACCTGCCAAGGAAATTCTCCGAAATTAGCTTGTCCAGCGCCTGGAGTGATAGCTGTTGGAGGTACAGTTTGTAGTACACCACAAGCTATGGTCGAGGGGGTGTTAGTGTTGCCACAGCAATACTCTTGACCAGCTGGACATTGAGTTGCTACCTGGATAGTTTTATTCACAATTTTGATATTTCAGATGATCAGACATTAAAATAGGAATGCTCATAGTTTTACTTCCACTTACCGGAGTGACAATCCTAAAGTCTATCATACCAGCACCCGAAGTACTAGTTCGGACGCAAGTCCCAGTAGGCACACAGGCACAATTACTTTGTCTTTTCACAATTTTGTGTTTTCCATCTGTTCCTACACTATTTAAAAAAAAATTCATGCTTGTAGCATATTTATGGTCCACGCTTCTACGTTGTCTTGGAAACTTCACAGCGGTGTCGAACGATGGTATTTGTGCACTATAGCCAGTAATCGGAGGCCTATTCAAAGCTGCCGAAGGACCCGGAGTGGTGCCAAGCCGAGGATCAATCGGGAGTGGGCCTGCGATGGTATCATCAGGATTAAATATACATACTACGTCAGGATCCATACAAATTATGAGAGATAAAATCATTCCACCTAAAGTCGGTGCTGCTGTAGGTGCGGCAGTAGGAGCTGCTGTTGGTGCGGCAGTAGGCGCTGCTGTTGGTGCGGCAGTCGGTGCTGCTGTAGGTGCCGCAGTAGGAGCTGCTGTTGGTGCCGCAGTAGGAGCTGCTGTTGGTGCCGCAGTAGGAGCTGCTGTTGGTGCCGCAGTAGGAGGTGCCGTAGGGGCCACCGTTGGAGCCGCGGTTGGGGCTGCAGTTGGTGCTGCTGTGGGCACGATGATTGGTGCGGGCACTCCGGGCACCACCACGATTGGTGACGGATTGGTAGGGAGCAACCCCAAACATGCTGTCAGAATCCACAGACACATTTTGAGTACAATAATATGGCGAGATAAATCCTATCTAACCGAACGCCGTCCACCGCGACCGATCACTGTTTGCTTGATATGGTTGAAGGTGATGATGAGCTAAACATTAAATACGTCCTTAAAATTACGATTGATGGTATTTCCCTAACAATTGCAGCCTTCATGGTGTAATGCGCATGATCATATAGCGACAAATTGTTGCAATCAACGAAATGTGGATTACTAATCTTTTGTTGGCAGGCACATGTCGTAATTTTCGTCATCAGTTGAAAGAGTAAATTATTGTAATCTCACCGCACTTGAACCATAATGGCTAGTATAGAACTGCAACAATGGATTATAACAACACTGTAATATATTATTTTACGTGCTGTTTGCTCTGGTTCTACTCGTTCTTTTATTTTTAAATTGTCTTATAACAAAGTGACACGGAGGATAATACTCAAAACGTGAAGACCAAAAGGCCAGCTCATCAATGACATCAAAATTTGTATTTTCAAAACTAAATGATCACAAAATCTATGTTTATACAGCTTGATTTTCTCGTAGAATTAAATTAAGTAATAGTATATAATATGTATTATATAGTATAGGTACGGTCTATAAAGAACATTTTGCGTTTTGACGCTGCGCGAAAAGTTGAACAGAAAAACATAGGGCTAGGTAGGGAAAATAAGATATTTTCTGCGAAAAAATCCTTTTGAAGAATTTTCACTAGGATTATTTTTATTTAGTCACTAGCTGGCCCGGCAGTCTCTGAATCGTGAGTTCTTATGAAAATCCCATAGAAAAATGACGTTCAGTTTTTCCTGAATTTGAAAATTTTCCTGATTTACCTATTTTCCATTTTTTTTCATAAACACCTATTTTGGACTAGTTAGGTATTTGAACATTTTAAAACACAAAAAATCTACATCGGCCCAGCCGTTCTAAAGTGATGCGCTTAGCAACAAACAGCAGTTCATTTTTATGTAAGTAGAAGAAGATAGATTAGAAATACTGTGTGAAAAGTCCATTACGACAAAATATGCGAAAAAAAAGCTGTCACGTGCCAACATGTATTCAAGTTGTCGTTAGGTTAGTAAGTTTTACTAAGATAGTTTATATGTCGTTGTTACTAATAGGTACTTTAAGGATTGTGTGTATTTTATGTCATGTGTGATTCGCAATAAACGATATTATTATTATTTCCTTTATTTCACTATATACATATAAATTATATTTTTAAATATTAGTATAAAAAATATATAAAAACATTTAAAAATATAAAAAATAGTAGCCCACCGGTATCGGGAACAGGGTCCAAGCTACCGGCGGTCAGGGCTCCAGAGAGAGGAACCTCCTAACAATACGGGCCGTGTCCAGAAGTACAGCTTTCTGAATCAAGCCCTTGATCCAGCTGCCCAACGAGAGCCTCCTTAGGTGTTGGTCGAGGCTCTTGGCTATTAATCCATTGGCTGTAACGACTATCGGCACAATGATCGCTGAGTCCACATCCCACATGTCGACAACCTCGTGAGCCAAGTCAAGATACTTAATTTGTTTATCTTTCTCAGCTTTCACGAGGTTCTCATCATGCGGGACAGTTATGTCAACAATCATTGCGCGCCGCTCTGATCGATCCACCACCACTATATCAGGCTTATTGGCAACAATAGTCCTGTCAGTGATGATGGATCGATCCCAGTACAATGTGATATTACCATTTTCGAGAACTGGGTCGGGCACATACCTATAGTACGGCACCTCCGAAACTACAAGGTTGTATTTCAAAGCAAGCTGCTGATGAATTATCCTGGCTACAAGGTTGTGTCTATGCAAGTATTCTCCGTTAGCTAGACGAGAACACCCGGAGATAATATGCCTGATTGATTCTCCCGGCCGGTGGCATGCCCGACAGATGTCAACCGTGCCGTCTTTCACAATATATCTCCGGTAGTTGTTTGTCATCATAACTTCGTCCATAATTGCACAAACAAAACCTTCGGTTTCTCCAAAGAGATCACCGCAACGTAGCCAGGCTACGGACGCTAGTAGGTCTACATCGGGTCCATGAAGGGCCCGAAAAAAGCGTCCGTGAAGCTCCTTACTCTGCCATACCTTCATGCGATCATTAGTGTCAAGCACTACCGGTTTGCGCCAGTTCTCTTTAGCCAAGGAGAGCGGGGTGAGGCCCTTGTCCACTATGACTATATCTCGATGCATCCCCACGTCGGTTTCTTGGAAGTATTCCCTGAGATTGCATATCTCGCGATTGTGGAGGGTCTTAGCGTTTAAAAACCCTCGACCTCCACACTTTCGCGGGATATACAACCTCATTACCGATGACCATGGGTGATGCATTCGATTTGCAGTCAGCAGTGTACGGACCCTCCTATCCAGGGCGTCGAGTTCGGATTGAGTTCATTTGAGTATGCCAAAAGAGTACATCAAAACCGGCATGACCCAACCGTTGAAGGCACGCACCTTGTTTCCGCCTAATAGAAGACTATTAAGTACTTTTTTCAGGCGGCCAAAGAAGCGATCCTTCAACGATTGCTTCATGTCAGTAACATTGATGCCTAACGCTTCCGACATACCCAAATACTTATAGGTTTCGGATGCGGAGAGGGCTGTAAGGTTTGTGGAATCCGAGAGTTGAGTTCCCATGGATTCCACAATCTCCCCTCGTTTTACATGCATGACTGCACATTTGTCCACACCAAATTCCATCCTAATAGCGTTACTGAAAGTTTGAGTTACTTTCAGTAGCTCCATCAGTTGCAAATTGTTGGGGGCAAAGAGTTTTAGGTCATCCATGTAGAGGAGGTGCGATATAACCTGACCACCTCTCCTCAACCGATAGCCTAGACCTGAATCCTCCAGCAGTGTGCTAAGAGGATTCAAGGCTAAACAGAACCAAAGCGTACTCAAACTATCACCCTGAAATATGCCTCGCTCGATCCTTATCGGTTCGCTATTCCTCTGAATATTTCGACATCCTGGATAGCGAAGGACCGTCGGGACCTTTAATAATAAAATATCAGTTTATTGCAAAAAAGATAATCCCGGTGATAATTCTTACTTAGTATTTATTTCGCAGATTTACTTTCCTTGGGGTACCTATATGTATACAATACTTACTAAACTTCTGCACGCGACTTCGTCCGCGTGATATTTCATATATATTTTATATAATACACTCAGCGGCACGGAATCTTGGCCAAGCGCTTATCTCGCGATAGCAAAAGTTTTAAGTGTTTCTGATGAATGTTTGTTGTGCAGGTATGTCAAAAAATGTTTACTTTTAGTTCAAGAGGGTAATCCATTATGTTTAATTTGCACCAAGACGAAACTTTTAATTTACAGTTGAATCGGGTCATTTGAGCGACTAAGTTCACGTTTAAAATGTGTGTGTTGTGAAAAGTTTACTGTTCGGTTTTTGAATTATTGTGATTTTATGCTTTTAATTCAATATGTAAAGGTGCTTTAAAAGCAATAAAAATGCCTCTAACACCAGCACAGGTTTCACAAGCCGTTGCGTTAATTAACCAAGGGCTGACACAGCGTGAAGTTGCTATTGCTCTTAACGTACCACGGTCATCAATGCAGTATGCCCTTAAAAGATACCAGGAGACAAGCCAGTACACCCACAGGCGAGGCAGTGGAGGCGTAAGGTGCACATCGGCCCGAGACGACCGCTTTATTGTCCTGGAGATTTTGAGAAACCGCTACCTGACCGCTGTTGAGATACGCCAGCGGCTCCAAATTGTGAGAGGCGTTAATGTTAGTGAGCGTACGGTGAGAAGACGAATGGAGGAAGTCAATTTAAAAGCTTGTAGACCAGCACGAGGTCCAGAACTTCTCAGAGAGCACCGAGTAGCTCGACTTCACTTCGCACGAGAACACGTTAACTGGACCCACGAGCAATGGGCTAGAGTACTGTTCACAGACGAGTGTCGAATAGCTTTACGTTCTCCAGATGGTCGAGAACGAGTGTGGCGAAGAAGAGAAGAGCGGTTTTTACCCATTCCTACCACTCAAACAGTGAGTTTCCATGGAGGCTCAATAATGATATGGGGAGGTATAAGTTCCGACACACGTACAGAGTTGGTTATCGTCGATAATCGGCTAACAGCTGTTCGATACATCGAGGAAGTTCTTCAGAAACACGTAAAGCCATATTCGGGGTTCATTGGACACGACCAATTCCTCCTAATGCACGATAATGCACGCCCACACGTTGCACATTGCGTTGAAGAATATCTGGAAGAGGTTGTCATACAAAAATTACAATGGCCAGCTCGTAGCCCAGACTTAAACCCAATTGAGCATATCTGGGACATGCTCAAAAGAAAGATAAAGTCCAGCTCCAACCCGCCGGAAACTCTAAACCAGCTCCGAACTGCAGCGCTGGCCGCTTGGCGCAGTATACTGCAAGTTGATGTCCGAAACATCATCCAAAGTATGCCAGATCGAATGCAGACAGTTATCAGGGCTAGAGGAGGAAACACCCGATATTAAAACGTATAGACAATAACAAAAAAGACCTTAGTTTTTATTTTGTAGTGTTTTTAAATGTATAGTGAAAAATTCCTAATTTCAGTGAAAGTGCGTGATTTTAAAAACTGATTTATTGGTGAGGTAATCTTTTAATTTCTAAGTTCTTAAAGCATAAGAGACACGTATTAAAGCCACTTACCCTTAATTTATTGTCATAAATGCAAATGCAAATTTTTTTATGCAAATAATCAGCAAAATCACGAGTGGCCAAGTTTCCGTGCCGGTGAGTAGTATCACCCAGGATTCACCACATAGCACTGTATTTTGAGAGATAAGAGTGTAGATTTTTTTTTTTTTTTTTTTTTTGCCATGTTGGTAGTCGTGCCCTAAACCTCCGCTTGTCTATTATTATAGACTAGCTGCGCCCCGCGGTTTCACCAGCATAAGTTTCGGTCTCGTGGGAATATCGGGATAAAAAGTAGCCTATATGTTAATCCAGGGTGTCAGCTACCTCCATACAAAATTTTATCAAAATTGGTCCAGCCGTTTGAGCGTGAAGAAGTAACAAACATATAAACATACACACACACACCCACACAAACTTTCACATTTATAATATTAGTGTGTATCACACTATTGTGATAACATGGATGATTGTAGTGTTTTTGAATGAAAGAAAAAAAAGAAAGAAAATACATTTATTTAGCACAGACTAAAAGACATACAATACACCAGATACATACATCAGATAAAAAAAAAGATTTTTGTATTATGTTAATTGAGCTGTATCTTCTATAACCTGTGCATTTGGTCAATACCCTTTTATTCGCGAAATTATATATGATTGTACGGTATTAGTTAATTTTAATTTGAAAAAATACCTACACTGAATGTAATATAAAGGGGAACCCACATGTTAGGTAATATACTTTTATTTACTTTGTGATCGGGGTTACATACATTTATTATAACATAATAATTATACAGACATGTCCTTGGCTGGTGGACAATGAAGTGTGATACAACAAAGCCATTGAACATGCATAGTTATGAGACCGTGGCGTGGTCAAAATAAATAGACCGCCATCATTTAGACAATGAATCAGTGTGATGTGTCACACAAGGTATTTATGTGATTATGTCTTTATACAATTTGCGGGATTTTGGAGCTACTCGCTCTAAACTAACTGCTTAATCGCGGGATTTTACCAAATAATCCCGCCATTAAGCAGAATTTAGTAGGTATTTATTTATTTATTTATATATACTTTATTGTACACCACAACATACATAACATGACAAAAATACATCAAACACTACAAAATATACAATGGGCGGCCTTATCGCTTTCTGCGATCTTTTCCAGGCAACCTTGGAATGGACAGTGATTTCCCTGGACATAAAATAGGGCTGTCGTTGGTGCAAACATTATGTATACAATACACTAAAACAGATACACAGATAGGTACCTACTTTTTTCTGAAATACTCTAGTAATCTAGTTCATTGTACTTAATGATTACACTTTTCCGTCCAATCTCAACTTGTATTTGCCTTATTTTCAATGCCACAAAGATCATTTGCGTAACGCTTTTCCTTGTGAACCTTACCGCAGCATCAAGGCATCTCTTCTAGGTAGGTACTTACCTATCTCCAGAACGGAACGAGTATTTTCTTTTTATGAGCCTGTATTGTCCCACTGCTGGGCAAAAGCCTTCCCCGGCCAATTTCCCGTAAACGCATCTGAGTCACGCCAGTGATAAAAAAAGTATCCAAACTTTAGGCCGAAAAGTTGATTGAAATTAGCTCGCAACAATCTATCGTAACCCTATGTCCCTATAGATTACTTAGGGCGGGTTGTTTCACGTCCACTTGACACAAGCGTATACTTTAATGAAGTCGGTTAAAAATAACGCTAACTATCGTCATACTAAAAAACCGGCCAAGTACGAGTCGGACTCGCAAACGAAGGGTTCCGTACCACAAGGAAAAAAAACGGCAAAAAAATCACGTCTGTTGTATAGAATAAATATTTGTGGGGGGCCCCCCCCACAAATATTTATTTTATTTTAATTATTTATTTTTAAAGAATATACAACTAAATATTCTGTGAATATTTCAAGCGTCTACCTGTTGCCGTTATTAATATCGAGCATTTGCAACGAACGTGATTTTTTTGCAATAAATTAACAGCAAAAAGATTTAATTAAAATTAAATTTGTTTTCATGATTATTTTCTTTTATTTTTTTTTAATCACACAAACCCATACTTACTGAATTTTTTTCATTATTGTTTTCTTTTTTTTTTCTAATCACAAGTAATTGAGAAACACCTTATTAATCATAACGAAACCCTTGAAAACTTTTTATCCCTACTGGTAACAATAAACGGAAAAGAAATCCAACTATCCCAACCAGTGCGGATCAGTAGGGATATATGGAGCACAAGGTTCCATATATCCCTACCGGTAGCGATAATTGGAAAAAATCTCCAAGTATCCCTACCAGTGGAGATATATCAGTAGGAATATATGGAACAGGGGCGATTACGTACCCGTTAATATTTGACGTACGTATGTTACGTTAACCAACCGTTTGAAACAACCGGCCCTTACTAAACTAGACAAATAACAAGTGAAAACGAAACAAAACCTTGTATAAAAATAGCAAGAAACGTCAAATGAATCACTTGTTTTTTTATAGTCATTAGATCCAAATCTACGTTTATTTTGTGCCGTTCTTTGATTCAAATGATTCAATGTGGTTGCTGTAAATAAAATAAATAAATAAAGTCCTCCAGAACGTATTTCGGACACGGTGGCCAATCTCATTACGGAGACGGGGACTAGCCTTCGGCGCGGGAGATATTATAGACTATAGTGCACAAGTGTGCGCGTAGACGACACAGGTGCACCCACTCTTCCCTCACTCTCATAGTCCGATGAGACAGCAATCCAACACGACCAGAGAGAGACCAGGCGCAGGACCAACGGCTTAACGTGCTTTCCGAGGTACGGGGGTAAGGCTGCCTGTCCACCGGAGCGGAGCGAGACTGCGGAGCGGAGAAACGGAGAAACATTAACCAATACAAAAATTGGAGAGAAGAGGAGCGGAGACTTTGTGCAATCCTATTGGTTAACATTTCTCCGTTTCTCCGCTCCGCTGCCTCGCTCCGCTCCGGTGGACAGGCAGCCTAACACACCGCCAACTTCCAAACTCCGGGCTGTTACTAAGAAATTCCTAATGGAAAAACTCAATACTTACTTAACACTTGCTTACTTGGTTGCTATAGTTTACTACTCAACTAAATATAATTTCTATCTATCTACCTCCTTTTTTACGCTATTTTAAGAGGAGGCTCCCTAAATTTTATGTTAATTTGCATTAATATTCTGAAACAGTCACACATACAATCAAAATGGAACTTTAGTATATGATTCATTGGATCTTTTTCTTTCCATGTACAAGACAGTTACGTAATTGTAACATTTTCGCTCGATTCATATTTTATTCAAAAAGAATGTCTTTTTTAAAGATTACGATTTTTTTTTTCAAGATTGCTTGGCCTTTATGTCTAAAATAAATGTTAACAGTAAGAAAATATAGTTTACTATCCAGCCACAAGATATTTTTTCTCTAGATCAATTATTACTTTAGTTATAAACAAAATAAGAATTGAGACTTACGACATTTAGTTTCGAGCTCGAACGCGATCAAAGAGCGCACGCGGTATTCAACCTTATTACGGCTACGTTAGCGTCTTTCACCATAGCGGTCTAACCGGTCTCTCATCTCTCTCTCTCATGCCTAGAAATTATTTTAGAGTGCCTGGTCTTAACTTTTGGAAAATAATGCCAGGAAAAGGAAAATGTTTATGATTGTGCGTCATAATATTGTAATAATGTAGATAGGTACTTATCTAAATCAGTAATGTTTTCCCCGCAGACACATTGTTTTACTTCCCTGTATGTTTATCATATAATTGCTGTATGCTATTTGGAGGCAAAAACACATGGCGATTTTTTAAAGAAGTCTATTTTAAAAAATCGCCATGTATTTTTTAGTTTGGCCAAACAGCAGTCTCCTCAGTCAGTTAAGGAGAGTGCTGTTGGGCCAAACCCGAAATAAAGAAAAGGAGGAAATGTAAAAAAGAAACATGCCTATGTCCGTAATATCAAAAACGAAGGCAAATTCGTAGTATTGTTATGTAAGTATATCGTTTTTATTTTAAAGAACTGTTTTATTACGTCTTCAATAGAATATAAGATAATATAGAGTTTGTGTTGAATTTCAATTTTCAGTTAGTTTTCCTTCTTCTAATAGCTTGTGTGAAAATGAGGGAAGTTGGAAAAACTTGTTACAAGTCCATCTTCTACTTTTAATAAATGGAATCTAGGTAATTGATTATGCCCATAAAATATCAACTAAATACAAACAAAATAATGTTATATTTTAATAGTATAAGTACCAGCTAGCAGCTAGTGCGTCTGGGATGTATGACGTGCAATGACTAATAAATAATACCATTATCGTACAGCCCATCAGTTTACCTACTGTGTTGTATATAGATTTAAAAATGCGGAAAACGAGACTGATTCAAAATAATAACGATAGCGCAGTTCCGTCCAGCACAAAACGTTGATCTGTTAAAGATGTAAAATATGTAAAATTGGCAGGTCGTTAGCCACGGTTTGTATCACTGCCACCTTACGAAAATGTTCTGCACCTACTGATTCATCCACACAAGAGTGATCGTTGTTAGTGAGGCGGTCCGGTTTATCGCACGAAGTGTACGCTGGTACAGATGGCGCTGCTAAAGTTCGCCTGATATCCGCAGCCACTGGAGGCGCCACTAGCCGCACGTTCTGCGCAGGCCGACCCATAGTCATACGTCAATACAACAAACAAGAGGTGTTCTGTCACGTATATGTATAGCGTAGGATGATAGCGCCAGCCAGTAGTGCTCCACTCGGTTTGCATACACTGCTTGTGTAATTCGAGGCCGATTGTGAATGCAATCCTTACTGTAATTTTAATATTGCCGCGAGTTTTAATCATGACAGATTCGAGTGAAGCCCCTTTATGAAAAATAAGTTCTGTTTTAGTTTAGTGAGTTGACGTTACGAGACGAATCAATTAACCGTGCCTGTTAAATCTGCAGTAGATATAAAAAGTTCAAATTAGTGTATTACATTAATGATAAAGATGTGTGGATTGTTGCATATGTTATGTTTTGAGTTAAATGAATTTCGGGATCAGAGACGCCTCAGTCAGATATTCAGGTCATAAAATAAGACGTATTTTTTTAAGTATACCCCACAGTGCCGATGCGGCATTTATAAAACTGCAAATGAATTTTATTAACTGTCGATTTTTCAAAATGCCTTCTTACAATCAAGAAATTAACATGGATCTGAATTCTAATGAAAATGGTGCCTTGAAGAGTGATGCCAAAGATGGCAAAATCGATGAGAGTCGGTATATGTCGGCCGAACAAGTCCCAAATAATGCACCGATGGGGATTAACGCTGATCAGAGGCTAGCATTCGCTCTGAGGGATTTTTTGACTCCAACGAGCACAGCTCTCAGTGATGGGGAACCATCCCCCTCTGCCCTGTCGCAGACTCTGCCTTTCATAGATGAGCAGGTAGATGGAGAAGATGCTACACACTCTGAAGAGGAGCAGCCACAAAACCGTGATACGGAGGATGTTCTGAACAACGCCGCGTGCCGCCTCAGGCGGTGGCGCGCTGCGTCTAGGAAGTTGCGCCGACCGCGGATCATAAACAATCTGTGTTCCAAAGACGATAAAGACGGCAACGTGAGCAAAGTGTGTAACGGTGGGCACACGGACCTGGCGGACCGGCTGCGTAGCCTGGCGGCCGCCGGCAGCATGTCGGCGTCGGCTGGCGAGCTGCTGTCGCTGGCGCCGCCGCCGCCGGCCGCCACCGCGCCGCCGTCTCCAGGCTGTCTCCTCTCACCCTCGCTGGCAGACCAGAGCTCCCCGGACTATTTCGTAAGTCTATAAATTTCCTTATCGTGTCGCATTTACTGACGCCTGAAAAAAATACTACCTGTAAACGTTCTTATCAAAAGTCATATGTACGACGTGGAGGCTGATTATTTACATAACACCTAAGTACGTACACAAGCAAGTATTTGCGTACCTAAGACGCACGCACCTCGTCGAAAACAAAGCATTTTTCTACATACATCAAAATTTTACGTTCGCGCCATGAATTGTTAAATACTCGTTTACATTACTTTAATTGCTTAGGATGCAGTATTTTTTAAGTAGGGCTATAAATAATTACATTTTGAAGTAGTAAACCTTGATGTTAAAACCGTCTGGGATCAAGATACAATCGTAATACGGTTCCGTTTTCGCGGTTTTTCTAAACCACAGCGCAGAGCCTGGTTGTAATGTAACACATTACACAGATATCTATTAATGGACATATTATTTACTGGCACCTATGCTTCATATTTTGTGGGCTTGTCTTATGACGAAATCTGACGTAGCCACGTAGGTAAACATTTGAATTAAGTAGTAAACATTGATACCTTAGGAATTAAGGAGTTTAATTATAAACGATGATTAAGTGAAGTTAAAACGTCAAAAATGGATGTTTAAACAGTCGCTAATCATTGCAACGTTTATGAATATAGGGGTGGATGTTTATAATATTCAGTTCCGTATTTCCGTTAGCAAGTAGGAATTCACCTGCATACGAAGATTAACACCCACAAGCATGAAATAGTGAATGCAAATAAAACTAGACAAAAAAAAACATTTTTCATCAACTTTTTTAGCAACCCCTAAGAGACAACTAATTTTAATTTGTATGACCTTCGAAAATAGATTAGTAGATAGCGTTTATAATAATAACGTTTTTTTAAGCCTCCGTTAAGAAATTGTAAAGATTAATTAATTAATAATTACTTAAACATTTAAATTGTTACATAAATAAAATCAAATCGTTAGATACTTATTGAAACGATTTTTTTTTTCGATTTCATAATGAACGCATCTCAATCAATCAAAATCATCAAAATGTTTGAGTTATACATATTAAAATGTCGGTGTCTTTTAAATATTTAAAGCGAAACTCAATCATTTTAATTCCAAAGGTAGATTTATCTTGTTGTTCTGTTAAATTATTTCCAGAAATGAACGAATCGCTTATACATTACGACTGCTAACGCCATAGTAACTTTCGAACTTCACATCAATTTTCAATAGTAAAAAATAAACTTCAACTAAGTATTACAGTGACACTCACGTATCGCAACTCGTATAAAAAGAAAAAAATCGTTAAACAGTTCGTTAAACAGCAATAAAATTGTTATATCTCAAGCACATCTTATAGCCTTTCACACATAAATGAAGTTAGAACATTATTATCAAGTCTGACGTCATCGGTGTGTACGTCGTCAGTTATTTATGTATCTATCAACAACACTGGTCGCACAGCTGTTCAGATATCCCAAAGTTACGGCGCTTGCGGAGTTGCGGCACTTGCGGTACCAACAAAGTGGACAAGTTATTTTGACGGACACGCAACGAAAAGTAAAAGGCCGAGGTAATGTCACGTCAGTCAAATAAACACTGAAGATCCATCACGCTTGTATTTAGGAAAGAAGACTAATTAGTGGCAATTTGGATGGTTCTTTGGACCTGCCAAGTATCTTATCAGCGACAACAAATGACTCAGGTACTCCTTTTTATCTTGAGTTGATAAATTATAATATATCTAATAAACACGATCTATTGTTATTACGTACTTAATTCCCTTCTAGAATTCACAGTATTTGAATGCACGTGGTGACGGATTGTCATAAATATAAACGTGAATTGATTAATTAAAAACGTTATTCTTAAGTGATGTGTTGTTGTAGTTGTAAATCGTTCTTAGATCGTAATAAAAGAGGAGCACCAAACAGCGGAGTGAAAGTAGCTTCCGGGTTGCATCATGCAGGTAGAACAAAAAGCAAATATCATTACTACTCGGCTGCCCCGTTTCAAAACCTAGTAAGGACCTAAAACGAAATTTTACAGGAGAGCGCATAAACGTAATAAGGTCAGCCTTTAAAAAGTATTAATGTTTAGTAAAAAAAATACTATTGGTTGTAAAAAATACTAAATAATGAACACATAGTACTAGCATTTTTTTGATATATGTGTATATTGCATATTTTAAACCCCTTACTAATTTTGATAATTGACACGAGACAGTTACGACGTATCGATGCTTAAATATGTCTGCTTTTAAGTGAGTTTTTAACGCTGATGTTTTTGTATTCGGTAGGGACTTACTAGGTTAGGAAGATTATGCAATAAAACGATTTTTGTAAAAAGTGTCCCTTACTAGGTTTTGAAATGGGGCAGCCGTACTATTTTCAGTGGAAATCTTTCACATACCTATTTGATTTGAACGTAGAAAATCATAAAACATTAATTTTCTAGTTACATCTACCCAGATTAGTCAAGCTTGAGTCAAATTCATAATACCTACCTACCTACTTAGGTATTTTTCAGTAGGTTATCTTGTGTTTGTTTTACATCTCTAAATATTTAATACAGTTACCTATTTCACTGTAAGTATTATATTTATTGTGAACTAGCGGCCCGCCCCAGCGTCGCTCAGCTGCAATTTTTTTTTCGAATTTCCGAAATTTTATTTCATACAAACCTTGTCCTGGCAATACCGAACACAATAAATAAAGATTTATCCAATTTGGTGCAGTCATTCAGAAGTTATGCGCGTACAGACAATTTGGCGATTTGTTTTATACTATGTAAGGATTACGTTATCAAAACAAAAGCGATGCTCAAAATATTTAGAGATCTTTTCAAAATGCTACGACTCAACTACGGTATGTTATCTCTGCGCGCAACAAAATCCTGAAACTACATGCGATAGAACGTGTTCAACTGAAGATAACATTATGTGTACATGTAGTGATAGCTGGCCAACACCTACTATGTAACAAACCTTACTATGTGCGAAGGCAATTTTAGAAAAGCAATATTATAAAATGAGTGCTGAGATTTTCCTTGAAAACATTTCTCGTAGCAGGCGTATGAAGCGTGTTTTTTTATAATACAAGTGTTCCGTTTAATTATGGTACAGTCTCCTTCACCCCTGGCTGAGTGGGACGACAGTTGGTACGAACAGATGTATAATATAAGTGCTACAGGCTGGAGCACGCGGTCACATCATGACCCGCACGCCGCGCCGGCCACTAGCGTGCTGTATCGATTGGTTCGACCTAACGATTCACTTTAATCTTGACCAGTCACTTTACGTCACCAAATCTGTACAACAAAAGACCCAACTCGACTGTTTTTATTCAACGTTCAGTTAGTTTTTTCTTATTCTAATCTGCCTATGAAAAAATGTAGCGTCGACTCACCTATATTTTAGAGACGACTGAAGGTAAGCCGGTACTGATACTATTGTATTATTACAAGTTGTGTTAGGTTAGACAGTTCATATTAACTAGAACCCTGAGCGTGAGCATCCAATTAATTAATATAACTTGCTATTGACAAAAGCTCGTTATGTACTGATACTTTACTGCGCTGCGCTACGTTACTCTACGTAGTACTATTAAGTATTCTGTGGTTACTCGGTGTTGAAACTTGAAACTTTAAGCGTGCAGGGGAAAAATGGGAAAACGTCTTGATTTAAGGTATTTAGCGATACAGGCACAAAAAGAGGCTCTGTAAATACTCCTTGAATTTCATAGGTTCATTGTTTTTAAATGCGTCCTCGAACAAAATATTAATATAGCTATGACGAAAACGCCCCTTTAAACGCAACGCCCCTTTGAAGGCATAAATGCGGACAGGTATACTGAATCACTTAAATACTTAGTTATTTTTGCTAATATAACCACAAATACTTAGGTACCTATCACAAAAAGTAGTAACAAATATACGTCATTTATTTACAAGGTTACTCGCTCATATTGATTTTTTACAAGCTATTGTTTCACCTACGTACGATACTATTATTTAAAGTAAGTACCTATTCAGTTCCTCTCGCAACCGGAAAATAGGTCGTGTTTCAAAACCTTTGCGCCTGCACACAAATTATTGATTAGGAGGGTACCTATTCCATGTAATCAATACATGAACCTTAGCGCTTCGTGGTAAACGATCACTACACCATTAATCGATGACAACCACAAGACTTCATTAGAAACCCATTTTGACTATTCACTGTAGGTACTACGGTGATTCATTTTGTGTACAAGTTCCTATTTTCCTGCTTCGCTTCAAATCCTTAAAGACGTCATGGGGGCGTGGATACAATCAAAACACAATGATTTCAGTTCTAACGAGTAACGGTAACTAATACCGGTATTAAATGAGTTCATGAACGTTCAAACAGTATCGTGTTAGCTCTTCTGGTGTCGTAACACATGACTAAGGGCGCTGACCAGTATGCATATGATTATGTAATAACATCAACATGCGATGACAAATCAGCTTCCGGTTTAACAGTGAAAGCCACTTGCGGGAAACTTATACAATAATAAAGATGAGGACTGCTGCTAAGTGTTGTCTGTTGCAAAAACACGAATACACGATTGTATACAATTTTCTCGATACAAAGAAAAAAATATCTCAAAGTTACCTCTAAACCGTAGAATAAAAGGAAAATATTCAATGAAAATTTTCAAATTAGGTCATAAAACTGCAGGATTAATTTTTATTTTTTAATCGTAAAAAGATAAAATCTGAAATATCTAGCTTCATAACCACTCACACCTTGAACCGCTCTGCCGCCCGGCTCCCGAAAGGACCCCTTGCAGTACTTATCAGTACCGCTCACTTCGGTTAGTTTAGTTTGTGATGTTCCTGTGCGAGCCCCAATAAACACTTTTCTTTATTTCTTTCTTTTTTTCTTTATTAAAGCGATGGAGCCATAAAACAGTGGAATGGTAATCGGAAGTGAACGAATGAATATAGGAAATAAAAATCTGTCACAAAGTGTCATCTACATTTATTTCCGAGCACAACGATGTTCGGTGCACTTCAGTGTCACCGCCAGAATCTGTTTTAAATAAGATTACACGAAACCTCGAATTTTATTAACCTCACACTTTTCAACCTTCATGCAGAAGGTGACAGAATATATTTAAAATTCTAAGGACTCTACTACTGAACAACAACAAAGTTACATTATCTTTACATTGTCGAGCTCACCTCAGTCAAGTCAAACAAACCTTAGATGGATTAGTGCTATCCATCGAAATATTCTTATCTATACTAACTTCATCTAATGATTTGACCATGTTTACAGTACCTATTAGTATTAATTACGACCGTACCTACATGAGGTACTTTGATGTAATTGATATAAGGTGATTGGGTATAAGTAGTAGCAGAGCGAAGGTTAAATCAGTTTAAAATCGCCATAATATTCATATCTCCTAACAGACTCGTGCGCTACTAAGAAGAGCACAGAACTGAATATGTATCTATTACTTAGCTGTCATTTACTTCTTCAAAATGTATTAGCTACATGTCAGTAAAGTTGATTCTTGGTTTGGAAAATCATGATGTTTGTATAAGATATTCGTTGGTTCTCTGTGTACATAGATAATTTGACAGCGCGGTGTGATGTTAGGCGGGTGAGCGGCATTGCTCCGTATTCTCCATTCGGGTCGATCTCCTCAAACGGAGGAGCGCGGTGGCGCTGCCTCGGTATCCGCGCCCTCATGACCCAAATTTTCGCAATGACGTCACCGAACACCGACCACGATGTGGGTCGTGTCATGCGCCAGCACCGACCCACTCTGCACTCCGATATTGCACCAGATAAGATAGCAACAATCAAAGATATAATTTTAGGTCACGTTACCTTCTTACGACATTCATAATATCAGTTTGACTTATGGCTCAACGTCTAATAAACATAATTGATTTAAACAAATATATTGACGTAGCGCCAGCGGCCTTGCTACGAGTTGCTACGTCAAAAATGTATAAAATAAACTTGGAACTTAAAAAATAAATAAGAAAAGTTAAATTAAAATGTATGCTAATTGACAATTGTTATTCGTTACCCTTAGTAAGACGTCTTGAATATCGTCTCCCTTGATTTTGTACATATTTTTTTAAATATTTTGCATATTTAAAAGACTTTTCTGAATTTCAGTTTTATATTTAACCTACGTATATGTGAGTGTACTAGAATTCGGATCAAATTTACAATTCTTCAGAAATACCTTAGCCGAAGAGTGGTCGTTTCTACGTTGCAATATGGAGACCACCCACTGGTGGCACCCACATCGCGCTTAGATTCTCATAGAGCTTTTAGCGAAAGGTACTTTATTTGAAAGTGCTTGGAAATGCATAGTCATGTGCACTTTGAAACGTAACCGTTTTATCGTCTTCATATTTTCACGGTTTTTCCTTTTATTATAAACGCAGGTGTTTAATGACCACTAATTTGCCGTTATTAATATGAGATAAAAGTAGATGCTATAAAATTTTATCGGATTAGTGAAGCTTCACGTATACACAAAAACTGTTGTTTTGGGCTATACGCTCCGAATAGTAGGCTAAAACCGTAGCGTAAACATCTGCATCAACAGATACAGATTTATGGCCTTATAGATTAATGGGTCTGCGTGGAATTACGAGCGTTGAGAACCTCGTGTCTGAGTAGCAACGGCGCGGTCATTTGATCCGCGCCCTCGCCAGCTTTTGAGGAGTGTGGCCATTTCTTTTGTGCATAGAGAGGTCTGGTACACGCAATATAGGAATATTTTGGTCTGTAGTCTGGACCATAGAGGATCATGCTCTCCAAGGCGCGGAGAGGTCCAGACTTCGCTGTGCCTCGGAGAGCATAATCCTACTCCATTTCTTTTATTGAATAACTATGCTGGCTGTAATACCTAGGATACCAAAAACCTGAAAGTCTGCTAAACAGTCTAGTATACAATAACTTCGAATGTCGGTATTTTTCAGTATGAGGTTGCTGACTGCAACCAGTCGCTGTCAAAAATGTTATCCATAAAGAATGTTTACTTATTCAACATTTATTTAAATAAAATCAAAGATTATACCTCAGAGCGAATGTTTAAAAACAGTCTGAATCATAGCAGAGCATTGAAAAAATACACAAACGGTTACCAAGGTAAATTAATTACCTACGTCAATGCGTATATAATAATGGTTTTTTGGACACCTAGGTACTTATTAGTACGAGTGCTCTGACACGTACATATACATATTGTTATTATTTTACCTTCTTATAGTTTGTGGTTTTGAACACAAAATATAATAGGTAACTACCCACTTCATTTGTTACTTGTAATTTTGATCCTCGATTCCCGCTAATTTCTCGAGCAAGTATTCAAATTGTGCTTTGGAGTATCCTCATAGATTTTTCCTTGTATAAACCATGAATTAAAATCAAAGGTTCCATTGAGATATTGAATGGAAACAGATAAACTAATATACAATGAAGGTGGTTTAACAATATCTAATTTTAGACCAGATTGATTTCGACCGCTTGAACGCTGTTATTCTATACAGCATTCTGTTTTACCTAATATCATTAAAATGTAGATACCCGAAGGTTGTATTTATAGCCAAAATACCTATGTATAAAGAAAGTTCAAAGGAAAAAATATAACAATCTATTTTTAAACAAACATTTATGTAGATCTCTGTTAACTCTGTTAATTATCATTTATAACATTAAAAATAAAGTACAAGGTCAGATCTGACGTCATTGTTGTTATAAACATTAATATAATAATTAACATTCGAAGTGCGGCGATCAGAAACTTTTCATCGGACACAGTGTGCGCACATATTTATTATTATAAATTATAAATAGTGCGAAGAGGATTGTTTAATAAAATATGAGCACTGAAGTTAGTAACTAATCTTTGACACTTAGATAGACTTTTGTTTTGTTGCTATTAATTAATACTGCCGGGAAAACATTAATTAAGTCTTAACAAAGTCTGTAGGTGCTAAAACTGTATTGAACTGAAAATTATCGTTTATTATTTGTTACTTACTTGAGTTTGGCGTGTCTTTGAAACATTGTTTGGTATTATTGTGTCTTTGACATATCTCGGGACCCTGGGGTCCGGACCTTTGGAAGGCGTAGGAGGGGCCGAAGCCAATTCACAGAGGCTCGTTAGGCGATTTCAATGATGAGGCACCATTGTTTGGTATTGATACCTACTAACTACCTCCCATAAAGTATTCCAAACTAATATTTTTTTAAGAAATTAATCAACTCCGCATCCTTGGCCATTTCAAAACGACACAATTTTTTAAGTTTAAACGTAACGTTAAAATTGTACGAGTATTTTTATGTTATAGCAGTTTCAAGAGCAATCTTAACAACAAAGTTTCTGGTGTACTCGAATCATATACAGGGTTATTTGAAAAACATTAACAACCTCTTAAGAGGTATCCCTGCGGGATCGAATCAGAAATGAAGAGATCCGCAGGAGAACCAAGGTAACCGACATAGCCCGAAGAATTGCCAAACTTAAGTGGCAGTGGGCAGGGCACATTGCTCGCAGAACAGATGGCCGATGGGGCCGAAAGGTTCTGGAGTGGCGACCGCGTACCGGAAGGCGTAGCGTTGGAAGGCCTCCCACAAGGTGGACCGACGACCTTGTGAAGGCCGCAGGAACTCGTTGGATGCGAGAAGCACAAAACCGGTCGAAGTGGAGGTGCTTGGGGGAGGCCTATGTCCAGCAGTGGACGTCTTTCGGCTGAAATGATGATGATGATGATGATGAAGAGGTTTTTGTACTCATCATTATGAACAACATAAGTAAAAAAAAATCAGCTGTTCCCTACATTTATGTTCGTATAACTCGTGAAAATGTAGGGAACAGCCACGGGATATCGATATCTATGGGAACAGCTGATTTTTTTTTCGCGATTTTAGGGTTGGTCCCATAGTATATGCTGTTCATAATGATCAGTACAATGACCTCTTAGGAGGTTGTTGATGTTTTTCCAATAACCCTGGATATAAGAGTCTAAAAAATATAAACATCCGAATTGACAACCTCCTCCTTTTTTGAAGTCGGTTAAAAATGCGTTATTATCTTAACAACTTCGCATAGATTTCTAGTTTACTAATAGTTAAGTACCTACTATTTGAACTTACACTTCCATAATTTCAGTACAGCGCGCGTAGCGTCAAGTAAGTACCTAGGTAAGGTAGAGCACATAACTTATTGGTAAAAGACCTCCCAATTGTCTCGTTAGCGATTTTTTGATAATGCAAGTCGACCTTTTGACACAAAACTTAAAATAATTATGGTAACGATCGTAATAATCTATCCTAGACAGCGGCTTGTGAAAAGCTTTTCTTTTTTTTTTTTTTTTTATTGCTTAATGGGCACGCTCTTGACCTCGATCACGCTTGATGGAAAGCGATGGATGAGGTCTATGATGGAACGAGCGTGTCCAGAAGATGCCTAAGGCACTGGAACTCCCACGCATCGACGAAACACAGCAGGCTGCTTGACGCCGGACTCCGATGGGAGGGTGGTCACAAACCAGACGGGCGTTAGCCCTACCACCGCAAGGGAAGAATTGGTCAGTCAAACAAGGTGTTGGGTGTGACTGTCCAGGATGCGCCAAGCGCTTGGTTCAGTTGAGTAACTGGCGGAACAAACTTCGCTACACGAGGAGGCTTCTTCATGCATCCCAAACCCTTCGTTTTCGCTTCTTTGACCTTTCGTTTTTCATTTTGCCGACTTTTCAGAATAATTTGCATTATTTTCTACTTTAGACTATTTGTCTTTTTATGAAGCACCGTTTTGTCTGACTTTCTTTCGGAGTTTTTGAAACATTTGCGAAAATTCCTGAGAAGGCTGTAAGAAAATATTTTTCCGGAATTTCCCAACATTTAATAAATTAATTAACTAAAGTGTAGCATTACTTAGATATTTTTTTACTAACGATATAAATGTTGTTCTGCAGGGTTCAAGTCCGGAATGTTGTGCTGACAATGCAGGGGTGGACTCGGCCAATAATGCTGGATCCCCGGCACCGCCCCCAGGGCCCCGGTACAAGCTGGCCTCAGAGGGATCCCTCAGAGTGTGCTGCTTTCAGCACACTAGAACTGTGGTAGACAAGATACTCGCAGCGAAGTTCCTGAGGCGGTGGGAAACCCATGTGCTATGCCTAGATGAACAATACATTATTTCTAAAACGGTAAGTTTTCTGTTTACAAACACCCAAAATTTCATTGGAATGACCGCTTGAGCACAATACGACATTTGGGAAACGAATTCAAAATAATGGTTGCGTAATAACTACGTCATTCTGATGTCAAACAATGTCCCTGAAACAGTACAATCATGTTCTGTGTATATTTTGATATTTTATATTCTAACATATTTTGCTGCCAGATTTCCGGACGATTATTTTTCAAGATTGTTCCAAAAGCTATATTTTCCGAAGTGTAAATAGTTCATAAAAAATCACATAAAATTAATCTGTACTGTCTCAATCTTCATTAGTTGTCTGTATAAAAGTTTAACTCTTTAAACGTGTCTATTGGGCAACAGAATACCTAATTCCAACAAGGCTGGCTACGGACTCTATGATATCGTAGCGAGGTTTAATGAACAAAGTGTGTCTCAAATATTTACCTAATTGAGTACAATTTTTATGAGCGTATCGCTCGGCCATTACGTCTAATTGCTTTGACGTAAGGCTATTACTGATATTTGTACTGTCAACAGTTTTTGGCATTTCTAAGTAGACGACCTTCAGTTATTCATAGTTTATAACAATCGAATATCATGTTTAAATAGCTTGTAATCTTCTTAACATCTGTATAAATATATAATATACGTCAACGATTACTCATCAGACTTATTTATGCGTAATAATTAAGAATTTTATTCGACAACATCCATCGATTTCTTACTAAACTTCAACTATATACGACGATCCTGCATACTTATCTCTTTTGTTGACTGTACCTATATACATTAAATATTTTCGTAGCAAATGTCCATTTTGTATTTTGTTTTTTCTATTTTCAGAACTTGTAGAGTTTAAATAAAAATTTGGGAACAATAGAAACCCCAAATACCTAGTAAGTTCATTTCAGTGTTTTGATTGCTCACTAGCTTCAAAAATATAAAAACATCTTGCTGCTATTATTGTTGGCTATATGAACACATATCATCTTGTTTTTGTAGTACAAGAATCTCTTAATCTCAAACAACCATTTCGTCTTCACGGTTCATAGTGCAAAACCTGAACGAAACAAAATTGATTATTTTCCTTACGATTTTTATACGTTTAATAGCAATGCGGACAGAATTGCTTTGCGAAAATAAGATGTGAGTATTCGTGACTTGTGGTTAGTTTACCTTGCGAAATATTTTCAAATTCAAGTTCGAAATCATTTATTAGCATATACAGTTGTGGTCATATAATTAAGAACGATTTGAAGTTCCATAATTTCTAAATCATGTCATGTGTAGTTATGTGTTCCTTCTTAGAAGTAACTAGTTATGTCATGAAATAGCCACATGAATAGAGCAAACGGGATTAGAAATATATAATAAAATTACTAACGATTTTTTTTTTACAAATTTTGTTTATTCTCTATAGTAACAAATTCAAATAGTAATGATGCTGGACAAATAATTAAGAACGATTTATTAAACTGCTCGAGAGTTATTTTATATGAAACTTAGATTAAATAAATCACATAAATATGAAGTGCGTAATGAAAAAAAGCAATTGAATACATTCTAAACTAAAATTAGTAGTAGCATGTCCACGGCTTTTAATTACTGCTTTACATCGGCGAGGCATTGACTCTATCATTTTTTGACATTTCGTAAGAAAGATAGAGTTCAATTCTTTTAAGAAAACGTCGTACAGCTCTCTTAAATTGCCACACTGTCGATATGAAACCTTTTTCTTGAATTCGCACCAAAGAGTTCTATTGGGTTTAGATCTGGGCTGTTAGCTGGCCAATCTAAGACAGAAACTGATTGCGATGTGAGAAATTCCTTAACGGTGCGTGCGTGCAGTGTGCTTTGAATCATTGTCGTGCTGAAATATCCAAATAACCGGAAGCACGCACGTCATCAGCATAAGGTAACATTGTTTCTTCCAGTATATTTTTGTATTGGAATTGATCCATGTTTCCTTCTATCAGCTTAAAAGGTCCAACCCCATGTCCAGAAAAGCACCCCCAAATTTTCACATTTCCCCCATCAAGCTTTAATGTCTTTTTTGTGTACTTAGGGTCGAATGATTTATTCGGAGGGCGTCGTACATGTCGTTTTCCATCAGAACATATCCTGTTTATTTTTATTTCTTCAGAAAAAAATAACATTTTTCCACTGTATAACTGTTCAGTTTTCATACCTTCTTGCAAATGCAAGCTGGACTTGCCTATGGCACCGTTTCAACATGGGCACCTTCCTTGCCATCCTTCCGTGCAACTTTTCTTCTACCAAACGCCTTCGAATAGTGCGTGTTGAGATTGGTGAAGGGGTGTTTTCACCAAAATATTCTTTTCTTGGCTCATCAGACCCTTTAAAAGGATTTTTTTTGCCAATCGAACGATATTTCGATCATCTCGACGAGATGACTTTCTCTGTTTAGGTACATGCGGAACATTTGAAGTAGTTTGATACGTGGCAAAATGCTTCACAGCGTGAAAAACCATCATTTTTGAGCATTTCAGATGGTCGGCTATCTTTTTATACGACCAATTCTTCTCGCGCAGTTTTATTATTACTTCCCTTGTAGATTTATCACAAACTTTATTTTTCCCCATAGTTTTCATATGAAACACTCACCTTTAAGACTTTTTCAGCACTAAATGGCGACAAAATTATACGAATAGTGACCTACAACCACAGAATTATCTATTTATATTTGAACAAAAAAATAAACTATTCAGTGTTCTTAATTATGTGACCAGCTAGTAAGTAGTAATACTAGGTTCAGATCTAATGTATAAAGTTTATCTATTTATTTTTTAGTCAATCATGTGTATCAACGAATGTACCGTTAGTATGGAAAAGTTTGGCGATACCGAGAGAAACACAAAAACATACATGCAATTAATTATACTTGTTAGTTTGAAAAATTCTTCCCTTTAAATAAGCGTTCTTAATTATTTGACCACCACTGTATGGGTATTCATGTAAGAATAGTATATTACCGTCTCGTTATCACCATATTTCGGCATGTAAAGTACATAAAAAAAACAACAGAACAACTGGTTTAAAAATAAAAATTAACATTAATCATATAGTTTATCTTGCAAATACTCAGATATCCTGTATTATGCTTTATTTATTAAAAACCTTTTTGCTTTTTTATCATATTAGGCCTCCCAAAGTAAAGTAAAGTTAAAGTCTTTGGTAGATTTGATATATTTCGTAGGTGCTAGCAGCGCCCCGCGGTTTCACCCTCAGAAGTTTCGATCTCGTGCGAATATCGGGATGAAAAGTATCCGATGTGTTAATTGTGTCTGTGTGCCAAATTTCATCCAAATCCGTTCAGTAATTTGTGCGTGAAGAAGTAATAAACATACAAACACACTCACAAACTTTCGCCTCGCTTTCGTTCTGTGCTTTTATAATAGTGTGATGTGATTACTTACCTAAAGCATTGTTTTATGACGGAAATGCCGGAAACGTATCGAAAAAGGACCTATTTCAGGCAGAGTACCTAATAGATGTAAAACATTTCCCTATTCCTGGTTTTGCCCCGACACCAAAGGAAAATCCCTGCTAATTATTGATTTTGCTTATAAATATAGAACATAAAATAACTAATTATAATTATACATCACAGCTATTTGGTTGCCTACTTAAAATAATACCAGCTCAAGTCGGTACCTAACATTTCAGAAAAGACCCGCACCCCAATTGCGTAACTCACCTTCAATAACAAACTTATTTGGAAGAATAGAATCATTTGGAAGAATAGAATCATTTGGAAGAATAGGTATAGTAATATTTTTTTTAGTAATATTTATTTAATCTCATATAACTTTACATACTGGTTTCGAGTAACACTGGACCCCACACTAGGATACCCTGTGTCGTGAGTCCCAGTCTATCAGTATGTCGCTAATCCATTGCTTCATATCTTTGAAAAATTTATCTGCTCAACAACGTAAACAACGCAACGAATGTTGTTGAACTGTCATAATGAGAGCCATTGCATTTATTAGTGTGTTACGCAATTACCCCGCGCGTCGCTTTGACTTCCTTTACCTTGTAACAGAATAAACCTGAAAGTAAATTGTTTATTGAAATAATTGATTTACATTAATATTAACAAAATAGTGCCTTATACTAGATGTACCTTGGTAAAAATAATTGGATTCTACCTGAACTAGGAATAAACCTGTATCTCAGGTACCTATCTCACTAAAGTGCATAAATATTAGTAAATAATTTATCTACTATAAATTATGGTTATATTCTAATTGACAGAACTAACGCTACTTTCTTGCATCATCGTAAAACATTTTTGCAATCATGTTCTATTATGATTTTTGCAATGTTACATTTTTAATAGGGTCGTGTTTACTTCGTCACACTATAAAAATTTACCGTATCAATGTGATTTATTGTATAATACGAATTGTGAAAATTAAACAAGAAGTTTGTTCATAATTGACTACTGAATCGATTTCCGTAACTTTCAATATAGGTATTTTTTTCGAGAATTATGTATTTTTCCATACTGACCGGCGATTCACTTTGACACAAAGAAAATTAGGTATCTTATTTCTAGGCAATAAGACTCAATTTTTAATGCATTCAATAATGCTAGGGTCAACACGATTTTCTTTATAATAATGCTAGCTACGCCCCGCTGTTTCACCGGCGTAAATTTCGATCCCATGGGAATATCGGGATAAAAAGTAGCATATACGTCAGTCCAGGGTGTCATCTACCTCCATACCAATATTTATCAAAATTGGTCCAGCTGTTTGAGCGTGAAGAAGTAACAAACATATGTATAAACACACACACACACACACACACAAACTTTCGCCTTTATTATATTAGTGTGATTTAGTTAGCTTTAAAAAATATGAGTTTTGGTCATTGTATGCTTTTAACTCAATACTCTAATTGGAGTGTATGAGGTCTTGCTGTAATTATGTTATTGTATAAGTACGTAGGTACACACAGTTCGTTACTCACTCACTAGACATACCTAAATATGTACATCTAATCTTTCATAATCCATACCTCTACTTCTATAAATATCATGATATCATTTCATATCTATCGGATGATCCGCTACGAGTATACAAACTAAAAACACAAATAAAAATGTTTATGCGACTGTTTTGATGTTATGATGATAAGAATTCTTCAATCAACAAATTATACGAGTACGTAATTGATTAGTCATTTCACTTCTAATGACGTCACTCAGTAAGTAATTAACATTAGAACTACGAAGAGTGGTTGAAAATAATTAAAATTAACAAGTTCGTACGTTCGTAGTAAAACTTTCTTTGTAACAGCACGTGTTTGGTTCTTTGAACAACAGATAATTAATCATTTTCCTTAATGGCGACTAAAAATGAACACACCTTTCTTATCTTTGTTTGATAACCATCAGTGTTATCAGATAACTATCGAATATACCGCGACTCATCCACTTAGGCTTACCTATATCTATGTATAACACGTATTTACTCTAGGCCGTAAGTGTTCATTGTTCTCTTTAATAAAGTATATACTGCCACATCCGATAGCATTGTTTGCAATCAATATTAGAGTGCTATTTACAAATACGTTTCGCAAAGTAAACATTTAACTCAGCAGAATCTTAAACAACAACAACCGCTTGATGTATCAAGTCAAATCACTGAATCAGTCGTGTGATTTTACAATAGCTGATCAATAAACCCAAATCCATGAAAATTCAGGATTCAATTTGAATAGATACATTGATTTCAGGAAAAAATATATGCATTTATCACATTTAAATCACGTTTTCGTTTAAAATTAATTGTTATGACGTGCCGCCGGATAAAGTACAAACAAATACCCCATACCTCGTTAAGAGCATTAATAAAAATAATCGTTATTATGACGTTTGCTGTTTAAATTAGATTGCAGCTTCGGACCGAACCCTTCAACGAGGTCAATCGAAGATAAGAGAGCGTTCGTGCGTCACCACTTTTATATTAAACGTCCGGCTACCGATATGTGATTGTTCACAGCATTATGTAATGCGCAGCGCTGCACTATAGCCCCACGGATGCCCCACGGTTCAAACGCACCACTCAAATAACTTTATAGAATAGCAGGGAGCCAAACTTGCCCGAGAGAAAGAAAACATAAATGTTTACATTTACCTACATAAACGGCTTTTGGTGTTCAAAACAGTTCACCTTTGACGTCATGTGTACGCAGAACACATTTGCGTTTGGTATCCAAATTCGATGTTAATCGTTAGCCTTTTGGGTAGCCACGAGTTGTAATATGCTCCATAAATGTAGCTACACGTGTGCCGATCTTTACTTTATACAGCAGCTCTGGTTTAAAGATTAAATCATTATAATTACGCATAAGTTTCGATCCCGTGGGAATATCGAGATAAAAGTCATATGTCCTAACCCAGATCATGGTCTAATCATGTGCCATAATTTAATCCAAATCCGTTCAGCCGTACTAGCGTGAAAGCGTAACAAACAAACACACAAAACATGAACTCTTTTCTCTTTGTAATATTAGTTCAGATATACAGAGGAGTTTGAACCTATATTGTTCGAAGATTGAAAACATATTCAGACTAAAAAAAAATTTAACAAAAAAAACAAAATTGGTTAAGCCATTTGACGTAAACGGTAAACGACAAGGATTGAAGCAGATAACAAAACAGCGTTGCATTTATTGAAGTAGGTATAGTTATCATTAGATAACCATGCCTTATTTGTATGTGATGCGTTCGTGTCATTTTCCTTCATAATTACTTATCTGCATACAAACTGCCGTGTCCCGTAGAACGGCAGAAGCGCCCGCGCAACTGAAGTATGAGAGGCCACAAGACTTGTCTGCTTTGATGTACAAGAAAAATCACTTTGCCAAATGATAAATGTCGGCCACTTTTTTCTTATACTTAATTGTGACATTCGAGGACATTGGCATGTTTTGGATCCGGGATAAGTTTTGTTTATGCTCTACGTTTACGGATATTAGTTTAAAGTTATCAATAAAATCAAAGTTGGTGATGTTTGATAATGTTAAAATTACATAATTATGGTCCATGTGAATTAATTTGATGAAAATTGTTAGAGAAAATCAGTAGTTTATCAGCAGAATTTTTAGCAAAAGACAAACATCTGCATTCGCCATTTGTCTGCAGTGAAGGCGGAACTGTCAGACGCGTGAGTTCTACGCTAATGTCAGGGGTCGGCCGCAGCTAGACTAAACATTTTGCTAAAACGTCACTGTTCCAGGGCCCTATTCCATTAAGAAAATTGATAGTCAATAATTGTGTTAAACTTCACTAAGTGCATTTGTACATTTAGAAATTATGAACGGCGTTGACGTCTCAATACTTCGCAGTTGATTCGATTATAACCGTTCAAGAAACAATAGACGATAACAGTTTTCTGACGTACACTGTTTAATCAAAACTAGTTATGCTACGTCCTTGCAGTTTGCCATACTATAACAATAATTATAACACTGAAATTTTTTATAAGAAATACGTAAGGATCGATCTTTTAATAAAATCCCAGAAGGTACCACTGTTTTCCCTACAATTGTTGTCTATATCAGACAGAACAGCTTTTAAAAATGGAAGGTTATCATCGGTTAAAATAGACGCCGCCATTACAATAATCCTGTCGATAAAACGGTCGTCATTTGAAATTAAAAGCTTAAACAAGGTTTACCTTACATTGTTAAGCGACAAAGTTGGTACCACAGGTATGTACGTAGGTAGTTCTTTAACAATGTCAGGTCATTAGGAAAAGTTGGCAACCATTATTAGAAACATGGGAATTCCATAATGAAAAACTATATAATAATAATTGTATCACTGCGCAGCACGCACATGCGTACGTGTGCAACGTATTGTACGCGTATGGCCGATGAAATGATCATTTTTTTGTATTTCTTTTATTTGTACTTCGTATCGGGTGGAGCGAAAGGCGTCACGTGACCGTTTCTTGTTATCACTAATACAGAATGCTTAAAAAAACGTGGCAGCGGTTTACGCACGTCATCTCAGCTATCATAATGATTTATGTATCAGTAAGACACCCGACTGTGCCCGACGGTTATCGTTCGTTTCGTAATTGTGACACGAGATGTCAAGACACAAAATCTTCATCTTTAAAAAACGTCTCAAAAGTACTTATCCAAATTGTTTACGACATCGTCATTTGTCTTATTTTTATTCTGCAACGTAGGTATTAGTCAAATAAAAATATCTCTACGATTTTTGAGCATTTTCAATTTATAATATTTATTTTGATAAATAAGCAAAAGAATGAATACAATATATCCAATAAAAATAACATTTTCCTTAGCTTGGTATTTTCCGGCTAAGAATAAGTCGCCCTGTCTCGCGAAGAAAGTCTTTCCCAGAAGCGATATTTTCTACCTGTACCTACAATCAAATCACGCATGGTCTGATCCGCCTACGTCTTTCGTTGTTAGGGGAAAACCCACGGTCAGTTGCACAGTGGGCGTTTTCAGTCTGATATTTCCTAAATAGGTACTTACATCGTGTTTATCTATTCCATTTTATAAATATCCGTTTTCGTAGCGTTGTAGCAGGTGATGTTTCGTAGCAATGTCGTCTTCTAAACTAATATTAAGAAAAAAGATTTGGTTTTTTGTGTTTGTTTGTCCCGCTTTCACGCTAAAACGGCTGAAGGGATTCGGAAGAAATATGGCACCTGTGTAGACCATGACCTGGATTAGGACATAGGATACTTTTTATCCCGATATTCCCACGGGGTTGACACTTATGCGGGTGAAACCGCGGAGCGCAGCTAGATTATATTAATGTTGATGAAGTAGTATCTAGAACCTAGATATTAAAATACATAATAACATGTAAATAACAATGTTTTGGCACATTTATCATTCAGCGCAGTTTCGCAACTTATGCGGGCCACGAAAGTTGAGGAAGAAAATTCGGAAAATCTTGCAACGTAGTAATTGTATTTTCTGATTAAGGAAACTGTGTTTCAGCATAGCATGTTATAGGATTAAATGATGAGATAGTGGCACAATAGAATACCGTGGGCAATGTTATTACTTGACCATCCCAAGGCAGCTACTAGGAAGAGGTTCACGTGTAGGTGCCACGTGTCCTAACTAATCTTGGAACACGCAATTGGGGGATCAAAATTAACAGTCACGATTGTTATTTTTACACTCGTACGTTCTGCTATTGCTATCGTAAAGTTACTCCACAAATGTCATTAATATGCTCTGACGTCAATCTGTAAAACAGAATACCTATTTTTTTGGTGCCGGTTCTCTATCACAAGAGCTAATTTGTTTCAAAACTCATTTCAATTATTTTTTCATAACCTATCAATTATATTTAAAAAATAAATAATAACTCTGACGTCAAAGCGTGGTCGTTTACATCATTATATTTAATTGGTAATTTTATTCTATTAATTACCTTTTTACATTGTTATTATCGACGCAACTCTTTGATGTACCTATTATTATGGTTGAATTAAAAATAGTTAATGTGGTTCTAAACAATGATAGGATATTTGTAGTTTTCCCTGTCATACTTCAGTAGAACATTGCTCAACCTTCGTAATATTATTGTTGAGTACCTACACTTATTGAAAAGCATTGTTATTCGAATCAGGTGAGCTCACATCATTACTTAAATTAGATTTGTATGGGATCATTACGTTAGATGCGGCTTGGTACGTGGTGATCGATAGGCCTCTCATACTTAGTGTCATTTCGTGGTTAGTGTACCTTGTATTATACATACATAGTACCAATAAAATAAACACACAAGAGATTTTGTAGAAAATTATACCAAATAATGAAGGACTGGATTTCTGCCTGGTTGATGGCAATAGGCTCCTCCATAGGTTATTACATGGGACTTGAACATAATTGGCAAAATAATTATGGGTTTACTATAGATAGTTAGGTACACTCACTTGATAGGTACGTTGATTTGATGTTTAATATAAGAACGAAAACTATTCGAGCCTATTGTATATGTAGAGATACATTTAATTTGTTGGTAAATAGCAATAACAGTTTCCAAGAAAACCATCGAAATAAAACAGCTGAAACCATCCTAGCTACACACTGACGACCGCGAAAAGCGAAAAATTCTCTTACCTTGACTGATTAACAAGTTCAACTAAACACTCTATCAAGGTTGTTATTCTTAAATAAATATCCGGTTTTCACTTCTGTTAATCTAAACACGGATAATGTTAACACCTACGTCGGAGTTTATACCCTGTAAAAAACATTTTTCGGGCGATAAACCCAGGTCGATTGCAAGGTGACGTGAAACCAGCTGAGAGAAGACAATGTCGGCGTGTACGGTGGCAGGGCAAGGATGGGTCGCGAGTAGTCGTGACGTCATAGCGGGCCCGCGCGCCTCGCGCAGGTGCATTGCTCCGAGACGTCATACATCGCCGTACACTGCCCCGCCTACCGAACGTTCTCCACACAAAGCGATGGCTGCGCCCTTCTCATTAGTTGACCTAATTCCCCCATCGAATCTACGCGAGACACGAAAATAGGTTGCTAGCTATTTACAGCTGTAAAACGTCTATCGACCTATAATGTTGAATATTTATGAACGTACAACAGGTGCATTGTATTTATGCATGTCACGAAATGCAGATTTATTTTTGGAAAATAATCAGAATATATTTGGTGATTCGTGACTCGACCGCAATGCTTTTATTGTAAATATAGGTTTTTTTCCCATTATAATAATAATATATATATTTTTAAATGTTTTTATATATTTTTTATACTAATATTTAAAAATATAATTTATATGTATATAGTGAAATAAAGAAAAAAAAAAAATAATAATAATATTATCCGTGTATATATTCCACAACTATCACACAACGCCATCTAGTCCCAAGCTAAGCAGAGCTTGTGTTATTATGGAAAAACAATTGTTTTTTTAACCAATAGGAAGGAAGCTTCTGGTTTGATTTGCGTCATTGTGGTAGCAGAGAATGTGGTAATTAGGTATAGATCTGTAAATGATGTCAATGTTTTGTGTACATACCACAAATACTTATCTAAAACTGAAAACCTATGAGTACCGTTAGGTGCATACATAAGGCACTCAAACATTTTAAAAACCGTGCTGCTTACCTATCCTAGAGATTTCCAAAATAAGGGCACTTGCGTAAAGTGTCAGTGTGTTGAAACAATAAAAAATAAAACAACATGAAGACATATAACTTAAAATAATTATGAATGACAGGCTATGAATACCATGAGTGACAGGTTTTAAAACAATCTTCGTAGTACAAAAAAACATTGAAAACACTAGTTTTGCAAATCCACTGTTATGTAATTATGCATATGTCGTGGCCATATCTTAAATTTGCTCACTTCATGAAATGCTCAAGATTTCATGAAATGGTCGCATTTCATGAAATGTTTCACTGTCTATTGGCCACATCATGATGTGGGCTGGCCAGA
Source organism: Amphipoea lucens (assembly GCA_947508005.1). Taxonomy (NCBI): domain Eukaryota; kingdom Metazoa; phylum Arthropoda; class Insecta; order Lepidoptera; family Noctuidae; genus Amphipoea; species Amphipoea lucens. The sequence goes on from OX382356.1 coordinate 11,869,870, forward strand.
TCAATGATTACTCAACGTTTGACGATATGAACAGTTAAACGCACGACTACTTCATGATGTGGCCAAACATTAGTGACCATATCATAAATAATTAGAATATCCGCCGGTAGAGGCGTTGATGTCGGTTTCCTCTGCGGGTTCCCTATCCATTTGCATAAAATTTTAAGACCTAATATAACTTGGCATACTTTTGTTTCTTCTAATTATATTTTCGCACAACAGCTTACCTACGCATAATTTCTCTAATCATAATAATGATTAAGCATAATATTCTAAAGCATAAATTTAGCATGCTCGTTTTATTTGGAACGACTTCAGGTCGACGGAGCCCCGCTGCTCGGGGCTCCTATTTCTGTCTGCAGGACTTAAAGGAACCTAAACAAACCGAACCTCGGAGTGCCCCTGACGTCGTTTATTATGCGAACCCTAAATTCATGATATGGCCAAACGTCGAATGATATATCATTAAACGTTGACTTTTAAACGATATGGTCAATCTTAGCTGGCCATTTCATGATACACAACCATTTCATGAAATGACCGAAAACTTCATGAATTGATCAATTCTATGATCTGGCCACGACATATACAAATATTATATCAAAAATAAAATGCGTGTGTGTGAACACGTAACACCGATACAAATGTCAAAGGATAAAAAATAAATATTAACATGTCAATAAAAATTGTTAATAATTATAACAGTCTAGAATTATACAGGGTAAATTTTTCAAGTGGGCATGGATGGCCAAATCCGAAACTATGAGGACTAGCGAAAAGTACTTAATCTGTCAAGCTCCGCTAATGAGACCTAATTGATTTTCTATTGTTTCGTCGCCAATGGGCGACGCGCGCCGCTTGACTGGTTAAAGGAGTCGCGGGCTCGATTTTAATGGAGACTAAAACTGCATCATTGGATTTTTGAAAAATCAATATTTCTAGCCAGGAATCGAACCTGTTGATTTTTAAAAAAAAAAACACACACTGTATTATTACACCATTCGATAGTGTCTCTAATAAGGATCAAATTCTGGGAAGTAATGACATACGGCAAACTAAAGGAAAGAGCTCATTTTTAACAAAATACTTTTTTTTTATTTTTCTTATGTTACGGTCTACCTCATCATCATCTGCCTAGCCATTTCCCAACTATTTTGGGGTCGGCTTCCAGTCTAACCGGATGCAGCTGAATACCTACCAGTATTTTACATGGAGCGACTACCAATCTGACCTCCACAACCCAGTTACTGGGTAATACGATACCCCTTGGTAAGACTGGTTGTCAGACTTTCGAGCTTCTGACTACCCGTAACGACTGTCAGAGATCCAGGAATGACAGCCGGGACCAACGGCTTAACGTGCTTTCCGAGGCACCAAGGGGTCTCGGTATGTAAAGATGGTTACCCATCCACAGACCAACCGCGGCAAATGTAGCTTAACCTGATGGATTGACATGTGCGGCTGTTATTATTTAGCCAGCTGGTTATGTTACCTACCTATTAAATCTTAACTGATTAATTGTTCATAATGATGACCGTTGTTTTCAATACATAGCTGGATTCGACGTCTCAAGGATTGTACTGCATTGAGCATTACAATATTATTGATTCCACTAGAATAATTTCCAAAGATCGTAATAGAAATTTGAATTTAGAACATAATGTTGTGAAGGCTACTGCGCTGTGGGTGTGTTAATAAAAATATTGGGCATCATTTCGAACAAGGTATGCAATGAAAGAATGAAAAGAAAATACGTTTATTTGCGGTGAAAATGACGCAAAAAAGAACATAAACACAAAAAATTAAATTAAGAGGTAGGGGAAAACATGCGTCACATAATGTAGGTATGAATACTTTTAAATAAGAAGCAGTTTATTAAAATTCAACATTTTCCCTAAGTTTGCCGTATGTCATTACTTCCCAGAATTTGATCCTTATTAGGGACACTATAGAATGGTGTAATAATACAGTGTGTATTTTTTTTTCAAAATCAACAGTTTCTTTTCCTGGCTAGAAATATTGATTTTACAAAAATCCAATGATGCAGTTTTAGTTTTCATCGAAATCGAGCCCGCGACTCCTTTGAGTAGGTACTTTTCGCTATTCCTCATAGTTTAGAATTTGGCCATCCACGCCCACTTGGAAAATTCACCCTGTATAGTTATACCCATACTCATCAAGTGTAGATATAATACCATTTTTATATTGGAAAAGACTAGCTGGTTCTTAAACTCACTTAAAAAAATATAAATGGACTTTAATTCTAAAGGTGATTTATTTAACAATTTTTATATCGGAATATGTCATTAGAACCAACTCTAAATTCCATAAAAAGTTGAAAAAAGAATATCAAATGCGATTCTAAAAACATATCTGCTAATTAGTATAGTTGTATATGCCTGACGTGAGTAATATACATAACGAGTATTGTCTGTGCGTCAATGATGAAGATATACCTGTTTGCCAAAAATCGTTATTTTAATTTATTATGGCCGGCGCCCGTTGCTAACTGTGGCAGGACCCTCGATCTTCCCCCTGCTACTTACTATCTACCACCAAAGGATCATGTCCCTGTTGGGTGTAACCTGCCGTGGTCCAGTTGGACCCTGAACATTAAAAATTCTAAAGGTCGTTTATTTAACAATTTAATTGATTTAGACTTTCAAATGACGTTGAAATACGGTTATATTGTAGGTAAGTATATGTGATTCGAACCAACTCCGAATTCCATAAAAAGTATAAAAAAGAATATTAAATGCGTTTCAAAAAACATACCTGCTAAGTTTAGTTGTATATGCCCGAGTAATATACATAACGAGTATTGGTTGTGCGTCAATGATGCAGATATACCTGTTTGCCAAAAATCGTTATTTTAATTTATTATGGCCGTATCCTGTTGCAAACTGTGGCAGGATACTCGATCTTCCCCCTCCTACTTACTATCTACCACCAAAGGATCATCTGCGTGCAGGGTGTAACCTTCCGTGGTCCAGTTGAAAGTCCCTGAACCGTCTCCGGACACAAGTGGGAAGATGTAACTCCATCCTGGTAAAGTGGGGCTACCTTGACGGAGCGGCAGTGGAGTATGATTGTGGAGCTATGTCACAAACCATGCTCCACCTCCTATCCTGCCCTCTGTGTCCCAAAACATGCAGTCAATGTGACCTCTGCGCTACTACCGGCAATGCCGTGGAAGTGGCAAAGTTTTGGGCCAGCAGAATTTAAATTACAGTCGTGCCAGCGACACGAATAAGAAAAAGACTTAACGTAGCAAACACATTCTGGAACTAACTATCGTTATAGTATCATGTTTTTCGCTAGTTATTCTCATTTCCATCCCATATGTGGATATTTTGTCAAGATACCGACTAGTGACTAATATGATCACTTGGCGCTGGTAGAATTTTATATGACTGCCAATCCACATACGATAACGGACTTGTTATTTTTGCTTGATATTTTGTGCTAAGGGTAGGTACAGACGACAAACCAATAAACATAAATAGAATACCTACCTATCTAAACTTCTAAACTAATCACACTATCACACTAATATTATAAAGGCGAAAGTTTGTGAGTGTGTGTGTTTATATGTTTGTTACTTCTTCACGCCTAAACCACTGAACCAATTTAGATGAAATTTGGTATAGAGATAGTTTGAGTCCCGGAAAAGGACATAGGATAGTTTTTATCCCGATATTCCCACGGGATCGACATTTACGCGGGTAAAACCGCGGGGCGCAGCTAGTAATATTATAAAGAGAAAGTATTTGATTTTTTGTATGTTTGTTACGCTTTCACGCTAAAACGGCTGAACGGATTTGGATGAAATTTGGCACACGGGTAGACCATAACCTGGATTAGGATATAGGATAAGCTTTTTATCCCGATATTCCCACGGGATCCAGACTTATGCAAGTGAAACCGTGGGACGCAGCTACAGGGTGGCAGGGACAAATTTTTCAGGAATTGTTTTCGAAGGTAATAAAAAAAAATTCTGTTTCATACATTTTGACCGCGTAGGTCTTTCTACGATACACTTTTCTACGATACAGCAGGTTTTTGATAACCGACTAAGAATTTCTACGCTAGTGGGTCTAGAATCTGGGTCTGAATTCATGGTTACAATTTGCACTTCGATGTCGGGATGCTAGCCTGTATAAAGTAGGTAAGTCCGCGACAATTGATATTCTAGGTAGTATTTACCGAGAGTCAATAATGTCAACCAAAACTTGACTCATGAAACGCGTTCATATGTTTACTTTTACTATGACCCATCGTCGCGTGCGCATGTAGATTTACCGAAACACAGTATAGAAATTCCCGAAAGCCGATCTTCTCCATGACTACTCATGTGATGAACTGTCTTTCCTAACATACACATACTTATTCAAACAAACATCAATGGACCTACTTCAAGTGAATCGCAATATATTGTCGGAATGTTCATGAATCAGCTGAATGTAGGCACCGACGCAGGCCAGTGCCTACATTCAGCTGATTCATGGACCATTAATGTTAATACTTTAATTAGGTCATAATTATAACCAAGTTTATTTATTTACTGTCTACACATCCTGATTTCATGAGGATAACTTTGTGTAGGAAATTTTATAGGAGGTTAGGAATTAAACAAGAAATATTGGCAACGAGGAGCAGACTAAGTACAAACTGTTAAACATGCATGGGGTGCAATAAGGGCTTATTCCCAGGTGCTCCATAATTTTATTCCCGGCGGTTCCAAATTAAAAAAGCAATGGGAACAATTTTAGTAGGTATTTTAATATTTTAATAAATTTATGGAGCTCTTAGGAATTGGGAATCAATGTATGGAGTGAAATTGTTTGAAGAACAATAGATTTGGAGCTCCTGGGAATAAGCCGCAATAAGATTACAGAGTATAAATATACATGATATCTTCTTTTCCTCGAAAGGGTTAGGTAGCGTTGACCTAAAGTACACCCACTATTCGCCAGTTAGGTATGTTTAGATAAGTCTCATGTAATAGGGGGCGAGCCTATTGGCATATCTATAGATAGGTACTAATATAATCTATATAATAATAATAAAGCTCAAAATGTGTTTGTTTGAATAGGCTAATCTCTGAAACTACCAGTCGGATTTGAAAAAATATTATTGCATTTGATAGCTCAATCCTTGAGGAAGGCTATACCTAACATCACGCTAGGATCCTTGGGACCCGTGAAAAAAGAAAAAAGTCTGAATGAACGCTAAGCGAAAACGAAGTATAGTGCGGACGGGCGATGAGATGCGACGGCTATCCTGTCGCATCCCGTTGCCCGTCGGTAGGAGGAATAAGAATATTTCACGCGAACGAAGCCGCGGGAAGAAGCTAGTAGTTAAATTAAAAAATATTGCTAAACAAAGGTATTTCAATCGTTTAAGAAATAAAAGCATTGCAACGTAAACTTGAACTGCGATCCCTGTGCAAGTATGAGCACGCTCTTTGACGCCATTGGACACACGCACACTCTTTGACGCTAAGCCTTATTGCAACGAGATATAATAATGATTTTCTTATTGGACAAAGCAATAATCTCGTCGCAACAATGGTGTGGTACCTAGTAATTATATGTTCGAGCCCTTTGGTCTGTTCAATGAAATCTCCAAACGACTGGTAGACACATCCCATAACCCAAGGGCTTGTACCTTGGCCAGAGGCTAAGCATCGCCATCATAGCCATCACCCACAGCCCGACTTCACATACTGCTGCTGGGCAGCTGGGCACAGGCCCTCTTTTCTTGTGCCAATCCCCACTCCTGTGTCAGCCTCATCCAGCGGGGTGATTGCGTAACACACTATCAGAAGCAATGGGTTTCACATTGACAGTTCAACAACATTCATTGCGTCATTTAGGTACGTTGTTGATTGAGCAGACAAGGCAATCGCTCCATGTAAAATACTGGTATTCAGCTGCATCCGGTTGGACTGGAAGCCGACCCCAACATAGTTGGGAAAAGGCTAGGCAGATGATGATGATGATGATGTTGATTGAGCAGACAAATTTATTGAACATGAAGCAATGAATTAGCAATATCCTTCAAAATGATTTAATTTAGATTGGTAATGTGTTAGGCAATTAGTATGCTGGTTTTATTTACAAGTCGTCTGCCGGGTAAGCGTTTTTAGTTAAAAAAGAAATATAAAAACAAAAATTAAATCAACGCGAAAATAAAAGTATTCAAATGTAATCCAAAATTATAAAACGTGACATTTTTTTACTATATTCATTCCATGATTTCAAATAGGCCAGTATGTAATAAGGTTTCAAATGTGTAAAAAAATGAAAACCGCATACTTACTTACCTAACTGTTTTCAAGTTTTTTTTTCCTTCATGAAACTAACTTGGGAGGATTTCCTAAGCCACACAAGTTACTTTGCAGGTGGCTTTTTATATTGCTCGTGAATGTAGTTTTAGTTAAGTTAGGAGTTATTTTTAACCGACTTCATTATTAATTAATTAGGTGTAATTTGTTATTTATGTATATTTTACACGGTGTTATGGAAAAATATTGCAAGTCAAAGAGAAATATTTTAACAAATTACTTGAAATCCATGTTCATTCTGAAATGATTTAGTACAACTTTCGACATCTTCTGTTACTCGTTGTTTCTCGTACGTAAGTACATACTTACGTATAGGTACTTTCCAATATTAGCATGCGCAGAATGAGACTTTACAAGTATTATTTATTATTTACTACTACTACTTTATCTTGCCCTATAAAAAAGAATGAAAGAAAAATATTTTATGATAACTTAGGGATATCATTTTTACCACGGAAAAGCGAAATATCAGTTACCTACTTGCGGTTTAGGCCTTTATACTATAAGATTAAAATGATATTTAAATGTAAAATATTATATTATTTTTTCTTTTATTATGTAAACACTTTAAATAAATATTAACAAATTTTAAATGTTAAATTGATTTTTTTTATTTTGCGAGGCACTTCTGAAAATAATATCTATTGATAAATTATTTCAATTAGGTAGTGCTACTTAATAAATATTTGTGGAAAGGAATGGTTTGATAAATTGATTTAATTGTGATTGTTTCAGCCTTCAGGCTTGCTAGAGAACCCGCTGTCGTACAGTTGTATGCAGGAGGTGTACTGCATCTCACGCTGGGATCCTGCCAGAAAGTACTGCCTCAGAATAGTTATGCCTCACGGATCTCTGCTCTTGCAGGTTTGTTATTCGTAGTTGTTTGTAGGTATCTACTGGATCATTCCTGTTACCTACATAGAAATAATAATGTTCTCACTTGTCTCGTTTACCTCCCTAGATAATGCTAGCCAAACAATGCAACTAACCATGACGTTCTATTTTCTAGGCAAACGATGCTTATACACGGGACCAATGGTATCATTCCATTGTATGGAGGGTAAGTTGACGTTTAATTATTTCCTTCCTGTTGTGGTTGTCTAATTGTTTACATAGTATACATATTCTAACATGTGCTTTTATTTTTCAGAGAAACATAATAAGGTACAGGAATTTTCTTACAAAGACTGTGAGAAGAGAAGTCGTTTTAAAAGAGTTGAAGGTAAATAAGTATGAAAAAATATTAATTTATAAATAGTCTTAAGTACCTATTTAAATGTAATATATATTTATTCATTTTGTTTATCGCATTTCAGAATATGGTAGATTTCGTCATGACCACGCCTTTACAAGACGAAAGTGTGACGCGTGCGCCTCTTCAGATCCTCACGGATTTACTCTCCGAGGTAACATTATATTCCAATACTCAAAAATTTTAGTAGCTAAGCAAAGGACGTGTATATATAAACTCTAATCTCACGAACACGATGCGAAATAAGTAACACACCTATGAATATCTTCCATTTTCATGTAAACACAGAGTACCTACCTAAGTGAATCCACTACATTAAATGTGATTCGTGATCTCCTCGTGTAATCGATTGACGTAGGTACTCGGGATCTAACATCAGATACTACACAATCGTAGCCGCCATACCTAACTGTACTATTTCCACAAATATTTAATATAATCTTAGCAAAGAATGAACAATTTCACCATTTATGACGGAAGCGAATTGTTTCTCGGTGTTATCACAAGTGATGGAGAGCACACGTGGTCAAATATTGACGTTCGCATTAATTGTACATTTGATACGCGTATGAGATGGAGAAATAACATTTGCTCAAAACATTATTTGTATTTTTATTAACAACTAGCTTCTGCCCGCGACTTCGTCTGCGTGAAATTTCACCCTCTCCTCATTCACCCTCTTAGGGGTGTAATTTCGAAAAACTCTTTCTTAGCGGATACCTACTCTTCACAAAGAACACACCCTTCAAATTTCATGCCTCTAGGACCAGCGGTTTAGGCTGTGCGTGCGTTGATATGTCAGTCAGTCAGAACTCAGGACTTTGAATTTTATATACAATATAGTTTATATAGTTACTAATGACGAATTCTGGGACCAGTGACACCCCATAATACTAACAACATTATGGACAAACATTAGTCTGAATTAAACGAATTTTATTTTATTCTATTTATTATTCACTAGCTTCTGGCTGGTTATATTTCTTTTCCGCGGAACTTTAATTCTTTTTCGAAAATAATTGCAGCCAAAATTAATTCTTATAACATCAGCTATCTGCCAGTAAAAGTCCCGTAAGAATCGGCCTAGCCGTTTCGGAGATTAGCCGGAACAAACAGACAGACAGACAAATCATTTAATAAAAATTGTTTGAAGTAAAAAAATATAAAAGCTGTTATTTTGACATTACAAACAGACACTTCAATTTTATTTATTTGTACAGATTAGCGACAGAGATTCAAAATTACTTATAATACTGTTGTACACTTTATTCATATTGAATGAAACTGTTTTCATTCAATATGAATAAAGTGTAGCTGAGCTGTACCAAGAAATTAGTCAGACAATATATAGGTGAACGTAAAAAAATTAGAGCATGATTTATCTCGGACTGTAGTCCATAAAACGATTAGCTAGAATAAATCATAAAACTTAAAACTATGCCATCGTACAAGCACTGCGATATATAACTATAGGTAACATTCGTTTTAGATTTTCATTTACACGTCTGTTAAATTCATTGTATGGTGTTCGTACGTCATAGCTGTAACCCATTAAATTTTCAGCATGTATGTAATAAGTACCTACCTATACCTATCTACTTGTAGACTATTTGGCACAGTTATGAGTTAACGTCACTGCGGCGCTTATTTACTGCAATTCTAAACAATTTATATTACAGAACGAAGCAATAAATCGCTTTCATAAAAATTTTACTTCTGGTTGACTCATCTGTCTTTCGGTAGGTGTCTGTCTGCCAAGTGTTGATATTTGTGCCTTTACCTCAGGGCTGTTTTTTTTGGTAAGATCAGTTTTATGGGGCATATGCCTCTAAAGCTAACTAACTCAAAATAAAAGAACTAGCGGGCTAATTGCGTAACACACTATCAGTAACAAGGCTTTCTTTTTATCAAGCAATGGATTAGCAATATCTTGTAAAATGAATTAAGATTGAAATTGATAGTGTGTTACGCAATTAGGGTGTTGGTCCTTGATACATATTATTAACCTTAACCAGTATATATGAGCCGACGTCAGTCAGGAGGTTGGACAAAGCTATCTGGAGAATGTAACTCGTTAGAATCTCGATGTTTTCCTTGTCGGTTTCTTACGACATTTATTTTTATTTTATTAAAATTTTGGGGTCAATCTCGATCCGCTTTCTTATGACGCACGCGCTGTAACGCAACACTCGGTAGGTACCTACACAAAAAACACGAAATCAGAAATTGACTCATGAGTGATAACCGTTAAAATTGACACTTTTTTCAGAATAAGGAAAGTGACGACTGGGAGGAATGGGCAGAGAACGTCACGAGTGCTGCAGCGCCGTTGTTGGCGGAGCGGTGTGCGGCTGGCGACCTGTGTGGGCTGCTGGCGCGGCTGTGTCGGCGGCGCCCGCGCGCTGCACCGCTACCTGCGCTGGCGCCACCTGTGCGCCGGGTGCTTACACGCAACGTCGACTTCGCTAGAGCCCCAAATGCAAGGCGGCTAGTTAGAGACTATATAAGGTAAAATCTTTTTTTTTTTCAGAGTTCAGGGTGTATTTTACATATAAATGTATCTAAGTAAGTTGAATTTCAACAAAATATAATTTTTCAGAGCTAGGTTCTACATGACCTGATTTCCCTACTCATCAAAACTGAAATAACCGTAGACAGAAAAAGCACTATTTAGACAACAGTGCTTTTTATACAATAGACATTGTGTGAATTACTGACGTCATTTTTAATCTCAGTATGCCCTGATGAAAACTGCTTGCTACAGCAAGGAACCATTAGTCTTCCACCGCATCGCTTTGATACAATGTCCATGAAGTCCCATTTAAACTTAGCAGAAAGTTATTTAAGGAAAAAACACATTTTATTCCCGTCATGTTAGTGACCTGCATAACATTGTACCAGGCAGAACTATAACCTCATTTGGTTACAATACACATTATTAATTGCTTTTAGCAAAGCCAATCAATTCGAGTACCTAAATGACGTCAATCGAATTTACGATAAAGTTTAGCTATAGATAGGTCCTCGAACTCACAGGGTATTTGATCATATGAAACTGATTGTTGTTGGTTAAAAGTACAGTCAATAACGAAGCGTAATATCTTCAGACTAAAGTAGTATCTAGTATCAGGGCCGGGTAGTAATTTTAAGAACGTTCAAAGTCTGATCTCAATCTGTCAAAAATACCTCTAATTTTCCTACATTTTTGACAAATTCTTGACATTGATTGTCGCTGAGATGAGATTGCGACTAGATTTTGAACCTTTTTAATTACGGGAATAGGAATTATGCTGTTTGTAAAATTGATCAATTTAGTAAGTGCTACCACTGGTTAGCAGAACAATTCGTTATTGAGTTAAATATAGAAACCGGGCATAAGTTATTCATAATCGAGACGTATAAATAGCGCACTAGCCGACTAGACGTTCGAAGACTCTATTTTAGGTTTGCTTAATTAATCGATTTGCATCTAGCATGATTATTTGAATGTAGTAGGCAACCGTAAACATCTAACAATATGTCATCTCATGGTTACGGATATGAAGTACGATTGGTACTATTTTGGTCAACCGATCATTGGAAAAACAACATATTTACCAAACAAATTGATTACGCTTCCAAGAACTGGCCACCAGCCAGTTCCGTCACTCAAATTACGGAACTGCCCGTCACCTGAAATGAGGTGTTAGTTGTTAGGTGCAGCAGTAGTCACAGGTCACACACTTTCCTTAACGAAGGTTTTACGGCCTTACAAATTCTCGTTACTCATTGGTAGATCCTACCTAAATGAAACAGCCGTTATATATTTGGATGTTTCTTTTGTCTGCAGTGCTTTAAGCGCGCACAACTCAGGCAGTGCCCTGGTTCGTCGATTCGTGGAGGTGACCCACGGGAGCCGCGCGACGTGCCCGTACCCTCGCGCCGCCCCCAACCTGGCTGCCGTCGCGCTGGCCGCTTTAGATGACTACTACCGCGACTCCGCCAGCCCACACGTCTGTGATGATAATGAGGATGAAGTTCTGTGTTTTGCAGATATCTTGGAGCACATGTAAGTTTGACTAATCGCATTGTGCTTATCTGTTCTTTAATTACCGCTTTCAAAATGATGCTTGGATAGTTACTAGGAAGTAGGTACGTTAATATCCGCAGAATCGTATGTGTATATAGTGAAAACTTACGTGGCGTTGACTTTTCCTTTAATATTCAGGTGCGAATACGAGGATTGGCTCGTCGTAGTAGGCGCTGTACTGCAGCCAGTTCCATTATGTGCGGGCGCCATGAGCTGCCCGCGCGTGGCCAAGCGGCTGGGCAAGCTGCTGAGTGCGCTGGCGCGCGACCAGCGCTGCGCGGCGCACACGTGCGTGGCGCCGGCGCGGGCCGCGCGCCTGTGCCCGCCCACGTGGCTGCGGGCCGCAGCACCTTCCGACCCACTACTCGCTCTTCCTAATGAAGATTTGTGCCAGATTTGGGGAGATATGGTAAATTGGTTTCTTTATTCAAACAGTAACTTGTTTTAACTTCGTTAACCTATAGGTACTGGAAAGGATAATAATCTAAAATTTCATTTTCAGCTTGGAAGTTTATTAAACTGCTGCTGTAAACGGAAAAGTTTTCTGCAGAGTATGAGCAAGCAACTCCCCGATTTTGTTCTAGTCGCTTTAACTGCTCACGTGAGTACCGGCCCTTCTTACTTTCAATACCTATACGACCTTTCGATCCTTGAGTACACAAACCTAATATTTTATTTTTATTCTTACAGCCAGCTGCAATAGAAGCTCTATGTTTATTTTTGGAATGGGAAGTCACGACTGGAGAGCAAACTCAGTTGGAGATCATTGCTGCACTGCAAGGCACCGAACTTGGTCAAAAATATTACAAAGATTTGTGCGAAAGACAGCAAAACCTTCAACGACTGGTGAGTTCTACCACATAACTGCTAGACAATGGACTAGTGTTTATTTTGCTAGTCGTAGTACCTATAGCACTAACTGTCAGGCAATGCAATTTTGTGCACAACTTTTATTGTAAAAATAAAAGCTCTTTAAAGGCTTGTGTTTGGTGAGTGCTAACTTTGCATTGTATCGAACAGTCATAACGTCGCAAGCATATTATATTTCAGCAATCAGAAGGTGGTCCCCGCCGCCTGGCCCTGCCGGTGCGTGCGACGGACGCGGACGTGGCCGAGCTACTGGCCGCCGGCGCTCTCGGCAACCTCGAGTGTCTCTCCCTCGCTTTCACCAGCGTCACCAGCGCCTGTGCACATCATCTCATTAAGGTATGTCATTAATACTGTGACGCACGAACAACACCTGTTAGCTCGGCAAAACATGTTTACTTAAGGGGCTTACAGGACCTAAACGCAAAAAACGCAAGTTTTCGAAACAATAAAAGTAGGTATATGATCGACTACAGTTAACAAAATCAAAAAAAAATATGTTATTCTTCAGGATATATGCTAGGTAGATAGTGTGTTGAAAACATAATACAACTTATTTGGTTCGATAGAAAAAAAATATGAAAATACCTCTTTCTTTTCTATGCAGTTCGACCAAGACCGCGCTTTAGGTCATGTAGTCCTCTTAAATAAAATACGAATCATTACATTCAGATTGTTTTTAGTTTTATGTAAACAAAGTCCTTGACACTTAATTGACCTACCATTTTTTAACTCTTTCTCAATCTTGATTAATTTGAATAATAACGACATTCGTGGCGTCATCACCGACACACAAAAGTATTACCTATAACCGGTTCAAAATGGGTTTAAATTTATACAAAATTATTGCTACAGCTGCCATCTCTTCGCTACTTGAACCTGTGGGCTACAAAGTTCGGCGACAGCGGTGTGCAACTGATTGCTGAGCACCTTCCGAAGCTTCAGGTGCTTAACCTTTGCGAGACGCCCGTCTCTGATAAAGGAATAGAGGCATTATCAGGTACCTATAAATAATTTTTACCCATAACAATATTACCTACTTTGTAGTTTTGAACTCAAAATGAGCATTAAAATACGAGCGGTGATACTTGATTGTACTCTCCGGCGTACTATTAAGCCTCCTACCATTTTTCTGACTGAGAGCCAAGACATAAGCTGTTCTCATATATGTATATGTATATAGTTCGTGTTGTAACGACAGAAGAAAAAGAGCTAATTACCTATAGTCTGGAATTTCGATCCAAAATTTAAGTTGGCTCTCTTTTCAGGTCTCTCAAACTTGCGACGTCTTAACTTGAACAGTACCAAGTTATCGGCCGATGCTTTCGAAGTCCTGCGCCAGCGCCTGCCGCAGCTGCAGGAGTACGACATCCGGTACACGGAGGCCTGGTGACAGCGGGCTGCCGCTCGGACTCCATCCACATCCACCATTTAGATTCACGTACGATCTCAAGCGCTTTATCCCAGTATTACGATGTTCAAATAAGTTAAATTTGCACAAGGATACCAAAAATATCCAACATCTGAATATTGTTAAGTTCCATTATTTCTTTTATTGTCAATATTATTATTTTTTATCAATTATTACATGCTAAGTTATTTGATAAGATTTAAAATACAAATGTAGGCTCATGGAATCCTGACATTGATATTAACATTACTGTGTTTTCCATTAATATTGCATTTTACTTATATCCTATTGCCAGGACCACGTTGCCACATAGACCTAATTTTGTACAGAAACAACATTGTTAATTGCCGACTGTTCCGTTCTTTAATCAGTCTCTATTATATGTAATCTATTCGAATTTAACTTGATTAGGTGAGTTATTTAAGATTAATTAATCTTAGTGCGTACTCAAACAGAAGTTACGGTCCAATTTTGATTTTCCTTCTCATCTTTGGACTACAAAATTAAACGAGCATTTGTTTTAATTAATTTAATTACTTAAACTTAGTTTAAGAACCTAATGTTATACCTAAATATAAACAAACATTTAGGTTTGCCATGTAAACGCTTTAGGGTTACGACAGCCACTATGTGTTATTTAAGATTATTTATTTATTATAAACACCAGCATTTTAGGTAATAAGTATAGTTAGAAATAATGCTTCAAACTTTAGTGTCGTAGGATTTGTAAGAAGTCTTTGGGCTGTGAGAAAGAGAACCAACTGGTAGATGCGTAATTGTCGCGAGTTGAAATGTTTTATTTAGGTATTGTTTTTTTTTTACTTGCATTATCTGTTTCTAGCATAATCCCTCTACCTAAATCAATGTTTCAAATTCATAGTGGACGATTTATTCATAAAATATCTATCTACTTAATCATAATTGATTGCACTAAGTATAATAATGTTAAATATTGATAAACTACCTAATTATTTGGTTATTTAAAACTCCCAGTGAACTATCCGTTAAAACGGTATCTAAATATAATTAGAGGTGGTATCATGATTTCCGGCCTAACCTACCTAAAAAAAATTCAGTACTTACTTAATTAAATAAAAATAAAATACCTACTATTCTAGCTATAAATTACACATTTTAGTGACAATGACACACCCATGTACCTACGCTATATCGTTCCAGTATTTTGTAAATTTGATCTTTTAGACTTATAAAACTAAAATTCACGTCATTATAAAATAAGTAAAATGTTACTCAATTCTATACCTAATAATAGATGTATTGGCAGTGTCGTGTCACCGGAACTTGTAGGCCGGAAACTGTTCGTTAGATAATGCAAAATGATCCTATAAAACACCAATTATGTTGACATATTAGATACAACCCACATTGCTAGATATATAATTAAATTGCGCTAATTCACAATTTTAATTTTGCTCTGACAATATCCCAACCAATTCGCAAGATCTTGCACACAAGTATAATATAGTTTAACGAGATGTGAACTGAATTACTGTAATTGAAATTATGTCATATAAAGAGATACAAGACTTATCCACCGTGCGAAGGCAGAAGTGTGAGTTTTTAATAAAATATTAAAATATTTTTATGTCTTCTTATTTTTTTAACCCCTTACCCCACAGATACGTTGTTACTTGTTAGAGAGGACGGTTGTTACTCGGGAAAACGGTAAGCCCACGTTCCCACAGACGTAAAAATATCGCGGCGCGGCGGGGATTTTCAGCTGTCAATTTAGAGCAGAGTATTGAGAATGAAACAGAGCGCATCCCAGCGCGCTATTGGATTTTTAACTCTCGGAGCTAAGTAGAGCGGTGAAAATCCAGTTCGGGAAAAAAATCGCCGCGGGAAAAACGCGTCCGTGCCAACCTAGGCCACCATGTCATTGGTCGGTCCCGACAGTACTCTGTGACAACACTTCTTATGCCGGCCGGGGCCACACTAACGGGAAACGCCGATAATTATCGTGATAAGTTGTGGCTGCACCTACAATTAACGCCCGTCATCGCGATAATTATCGGCGTTTCCCGTTGGTGTGGCCCCGGATCAGGGGATGTGGTATCGGCGTAGCACAGGTTGGGCGTCAGAGCTTTCTACCGGACATCTCGTAACCCATCTACATTCACATGTGCTGAAAATGGCATTTACCTTTGTACCTCTGGGTGGTTAAGTATTAGAACCTTTTTGTTATAAATGGTCACTCTAAAAATCAAGTTAAAATACATTTCACTAAGGGCTAATATATCAATCATGTGATAACTTTATTCGAGGAATGATTTTGAAATTTTGACTGATATTTCATACAACATAATCAGTCTATAACGTTCCCACTGCTGGGACATAGGCCTCCTCTCTGTGAGAGGGAGTGGGCCGTAATCCACCACGCGGGCCCAGTGCGGATTGGTGGATGCAGTGACGGATTAACCCTTAATCAAATTAAGCAATTGCCTAGGGCATCACGTCTGGGGGGGCACCAGAAGAAGCACAAAAAAAATCCGTTCTTAGGGCATCACGTCTCACTTCCACGTCACCAAAAACCACACCAAAAAAAGTTTCTAGGACTAATTCGAAAATTCGCGCGTTTTAAGTTGACATAGAGTCCGGCCTAGTCAGAACCCCGCTCCCGCTTGCCCACTTGCTGCCCGCTAGTGCATTCGGCAATTCGAATGTACCGGAATTGCGATCAGCCAATCACAAACCACCCCTTCCCGCGGGCCCCCCGCCTGGCGATTTATTTTCGTTGGATCCCGCTTTTGAATCCCAGGTTAATATTTTTGGCGTTGGATCCCGCAAAACATTATTATGTACTAGCTGCTGCCCGCGACGTCGTCTGCCTGAAGGCTCTACAGCACCAAAAATACCTAAGATGCCAGTGTCGCTATAGCATTATAAGTAAACAACTTTTAAAATAGCATTAAAATATAAGTTTTTTTTGCAAGCGAAGCAAGTGAAGAGAGTTATATGGGAGTCCTGCTGAGTTCAGTGTGGTGTGGGGGATGTGACTGAAGGAAATAGAGAAAACAATGCAGGAATACATTCCAGGACACAAAAGAGTAAAAATACGTACAAAGGCATCATACCTTAAAACACTTCCCTATAAACAACGTTGGTAGTTATGCTGCCAGGAGCCAAAATGTAAAGAGAGTCAGGACTGGTGACGCGGGAGCAAGCGACGTACAGTTGTCCGTGTGAGAAGCAACTCGTCCTGAGGTCGACACCCGCTGCCCTCAGTGTCTGCCTCTATTGATGGTTATCGCGAAGCAAACACTCACGGGGAACTGTACGCGCTTGAACTGGAACGGGAAGATATGAGGTATGAGGGGAATGCGTGGTATAAATACTGCCTCGCCAACGCCACAACCCGTAAGAATTTCCGCCTCAATGGTGTGTCTGTAGAGCGAAATGACTTTAGGGTGGGTCCCGTTACACAACTTCAGTGGAGATAGGTTCCGAAGAAGCATAATCGGGACACCGACCTTCAGCTTGATGGTATGCGCTGGAAGTCCACTTGCTGACAGGGAGTTCAGAAATTCCACGGGATAATGTGTGGCGTCATCTTGCTCGACAACAGTGTTTATCGAGGTGTAGACCACTTCATTCTCCTCAATTTCCGAGAGAATGTATTCGTTAATTGCTGCAGCCTGATCATTTTTGGACGTCAAAATGGCCCGCTCACACACCCAAGAATTCTGCAGGTGCAGTATACGACTGATGTCCCCGTACACACAGCAAATGAGTTCTTCTAAGCTGGATACCACTCTACCGAGAGACTCTGGAAGCACCACCTGTCCACCTCTCTCTTCTGGTAGAGTGCCTTCGCCAAGATTTAGAAGGACATTGGAGAATTCTTGAGCACGTGCATTGCCGCCGAGCCGAGCTCTCATATTAATGGTCAAGCGCAGCGTACGAACTCGTGACCACAACGAAGATAGTTTCAACGAAGCATTCACCTCGTCAGCCCTCGATCCCCGTGTCACCACGGGAAGCGTTTGCCGGAAATCGCCACTGAACAGAACAGCTGTGATACGACGCATCAAATGTTCGTTCCTGCGGATGTCTTGCAAGATTCCGTCCACGGCCTCAACTGCCTTCCTATTGGCCATCGTACACTCATCCCATACGATCAAAGAGCAATCCTTGAGCACGTGTCCCTTATCGCTGTTACGTGACACACCACAAACAGGCGTTTCGGCGCTCTCTAAATCGATAGGAATTTTAAACATGGCATGTGCTGTCTTGCCACTCGGAGGCAGTGTGGCAGCGATTCCCGACGACGCTACAGCAATAGCAATTTTGCCTTGCCTGCTGACCTCTGCAAGTATGCAAGTGGTAACAAATGTTTTTCCTGTTCCACCAGACGCATTCCAAGAAAAACATTTGACCCTGGTTTTTTCCCAACGCTTTCAAGGACGGTGTCATAAATTTGTTTTTGCTCTGAAGAGAACAAAGCGACATGGTCATTTCGCCCGGATCGTAATTTGTCTCAGCGTTATACTCCCGATTTACACGGTCTTGATGCGGTGATCATTGGGGAGCTGGTAACCCATATTCGATCAGTGGATTGCCGCCGATAGAAATGACCACATCTTGAAGTGAACTGAGACAGGTGTTCAGCACGCGTTCATCAGTTACTCCGACTTCGTCTCCAGTAGAAACATAACTTTTTTGTAATACTTAACACCGCATTTTTTTTTTATTGTCGTCCTCAACTCTGCTCAACATTTTAAGGGTTTTGTTGGAACTTGAATTTGTCAAAACGAACTATACGATACAACTTTTATGAAGAAAATGCACATTGCCATCTATGAATTTTAAGAATAACTAACTACTAACCTCGCCAACATGATCAAATTTAAATTATTAATTTCCAAAAAGTGTCAACATGTAACTTGATTTGATTTTTATGAAAACTCATAGATGGCGCTGCTTCAAAATTTTCTTTATACTACTAAAATTCATTAAACTATGTTTTTTCTGCCCAAGTTACTTAAATGGCGTAGTTTTTATAGTGTAAAGCTAGATAATAGCATGGCTTACTGAAAAACAACATTTAAATATGCGTCGTTAGATTACACGCTGTCACAGAATGCGTAAGAAAAATAAATATTCACAGCTCCTCCCCCATAGGTGATAGCGTGATAATATGTAGCCTATATGTTGACCCGACCTCTTAGTAATATTCATGCAAAATTTGAAGTAAATCCATGCAGTACTTTTTGAGTTTATCCCGGACATACAGACAAACAGACAAAAATTCTAAAAACTATATTTTTGGCTTCGATATCGATTGTAGATCACGCCCCAAGTATTCTTTTAAAAAAATATTCAATGTACCGTTTTGACTTTCCTACGATTTTATTATATGTATAGATTTCCGTTGCATCCCGAATTTAAAAAATGCAAGATAATTACGTTTTATTGTCGTTGAATTCCGAAAAGTATTTCCGTTGGATCCCGAATACTTAAAAAAATCTGAATGCGGGTACTTTCAACAACAAAATTGTTTATAATAAAATGAGGGGTTCACTAATGTTTCACCAAAACTCCGTTGACAAATTTTTAGTTTACAACCAACGTTTCGTAAACTATTTATTTCACAAACTACTCATCCAAACTAATATTATAAATGCGAAAGTAACTCTGTCTGTCTGTCTTTTCTTCACGCCTAAACTACTGAACCGATTTCGATGAAATTTGGTATAGAGATAGTTTGATTCCCGGGAAAGGACATAGGATAGTTTTTATCCCGATATTCCCACGGGATCGAAAGTTACGCGGGTGAAACCGCGGGGCGCAGCTAGTTTTCTATATAATCTAGTCGTTTCTGGCGTAGGGGTCACAGTTTTATCCTAACCTAACATTGTAACTAGTTCGGTTCCGGGTAACCCACTAAAAATAATCTATTTTCTTCTATTAGCGCAAGTCGATGAAAGAATGAGTTCCATTTTTAGGAAATTGCGTAATGATAAGTCAATATGTAAAACGTTTTTATTCCAAACGTTGTTTTATGAGATAAAATGAATTGCTTGTTAAATAACACGTTATTAAACAAAAATTTATCAGTTTAGTTTATAAGTATATGTCGCTTGCTACCGCGTCACCAGTCCTAACTCTCTATTATATTTTGGCTGCTGAGACCAAAACTACAATCGTACAAGTGTACAGGGATGTTTTATAAAATACGGCTGTTACTTTACCATATTGTGGTGTCTTACGACTTCCACGCGAGCGAAGTCGCGGGCAGAAGCTAGTATTTGATAAAGGTAAATCACTTTTCTTCTGAAATGTACACATGTTGTTATAACATGGGATTCAACGGAAATAGCAAACGGGATCCATCGTTAATACCTAAAAGATGGGATTCAAAAGTGGGATCCAACGAAAATAAACGGTACATCTCATCATCTTATTTTACAGAAAACTAATGTTTTTACGCGGTAAAGGTTTAAAGACCGATTCTATTTGACATATGGATAGGGGGGCCCACCGGCGTGGATTGCTTAGGGCATCAAGTAGTCTTAATCCGTCACTGGGTGGATGTCACATGTCTTCGAATTTTTGGTTCTAGGACATGCCGGTTTCCTCACGATGTTTTCCTTCACCGTTTTGAGAGCAGTGGTGATGAAATAATTTACACAAAGTAAAGCGCCTGTCTGGGTTCGAACCTACGACCTACAACTTGTAACAGATTAAGTGGCGATATGGAATGTAATTATCTTAGGAACACTTTAGTCTCGGTTGGCCCAGTTAAGCAATATGGCCGCGGGTTCAATTTCCACATTAGGTAGGTACTTTCGTCTATGCGCTTGGCCTAAGAGATTTGAGTCTGTCTCAGTCCAGAGTACTTTTTGATAGACGAAGGAGATATGCGCGGTAGTTGAAAATGTATCAGAACCCGATGTCGCTAGGTTTGCCCCACCACCGCGCCACTACTACAGATGTAGTTTAGTAAAAGCAATAGATACAAAGTCGCGCACACTCTTGCAATTCATAAATCAGAACGTACTACACAATCAATTATAAACCTTAACTCATCAAACACAGCGTGCATTTTACCATGCACCGTACAACTCACTCACACAAAAACACCTATCGCTATCGTTGTGCTGTGCAAAAGCAATTTATTTTACACATACGCTAGTGATTGACTAAATCGGAAAGTTATCGACTCTTTAATTTATTATTGTACTAAGAAAAATAAAGGGTCATGAAAATAAAATAAATAAAAAACTATATGTCCAGAACATATTATTATATTATAAATCAATAAAAAGTAGCTAAAAAAATTATTGAAGTTAATAAAAAAAATTAACATTATTTTTCATTTTCTCAAGGGCCTTCCAACCATTTAAACGCCATCTTTTCAGGTCTTCTATAAACCGGGTTAAAATGGTTGACAAATTGAAAAATTAACTCTATAATAGCAATATATTCGTTGAGCAATCGACGTTGTTGTCGATAGCCTACGTTAGTGGACATTCATAACCACATCACTATCTCGCCGCAAGACACAGCGGCTGTACTATGCGACGCTCGGCGACAATGAAGTATCGTTTTGTAATTTTTACATTGCTTGCTGTTCACTTAACGACATACTGAGTGGCTAGTGGTTAAGAAGCAATGTATTTGCTGCAAAAATAGTACAGCCGCTGCGATATTTGAAAACAAAAATAACGTAGTAAAAGCAAGAAATATTTTACGCTTTGTTGTTTTTCATGATTTTAAAGACAAATACAGTAAAATACTTTTACTTACATATGGTAAGTGATTCCACGAGATACGAGGATTTTATTTTGACTTCGTTTTTTACAGGAAGCCACTGAACAACTCGGTATTTTTATATTTTATCACGATCACAGTCAAAAGCGCACTAGTTCGCGGAGACGGCCATTCGCCTAGTACAAGCGCATGTTGCTCATGACGCGTGGACACAGACACGCCCCCTTGCCACTTCTCCTGTTTTTTACATTTCTATGTGATAGACTATCTCAGTCTCAAAGTGCATTAGTGAGTGTGAGAATCTTCTTTTTAATATATTTTTAAAAAGGAGGTTTGGAAATTGACTTTTTTTAACAAAATAAATAATAATTTAACATCACACTTGTTTTCTCCGAAGGGTTAGGCAGAGGTGCACCTGCCTACACTCAGTTATGTTTATGATTTACTTTTTAAATGTTAGAAATATTATGTTAAATCAAAGAATTAAGTACCTACATTTAATAAAAAATATATAAATAAATAAAAAGAGGGGCTCGTAGCTAAATAATAATAATCGTACGCGTTTATCGAAGATTAAGCTACTAGTTAAGTACGTGGATGGGTCACCAACCATTACAATATCCCATAGCTTGGTCCCGGTCGTCATTCGTAGATATTTGACAGTCGTTACGAGTAGCCAGAAGCTTAAGTCTGACAACCAGTCTTACCAAGGGGTCTCGTATTATGTACTCAGTAACTGGGTTGTGGATGTCAGATAGGCTGTCGCCCCATGTAAGAATAAGCTCTTATTCAGCTGCGTCCGCTCAGACTGGAAGCCGACCCCAACATAGTTGGGAAAAGGTAAGTAGGTAGGATGATACACTATCTAAATCTATGAGTTATAGATATCCTACTGTCCTACTGATATTATAAATGTGAAAGTTTGTTAAGATGTTTGTTACTCAGTCACGCAAAAACAACTGAAAAGATTTGGATGAAATTTGGTACACAGATAGTTTATAACCAGGATTAACACATAGGATACTTTTATCCCGATATTCCCACGGGATCGAAACTAACGCGGGTGAAACAGCGGGGCGCTGCTAGTAAGTAATAACCTGCAAATTTACTTGAGACTAGAGGACCTTCTCAATTCCCGCGCTTTTGCCGCTCTCGCCATCGACGCGTCTGCATCGCGCACTTACGTCATCCGAGCAGTCTCAAGTTAACTCTTGCGGGTTGTTTTGTGGTATCTATTTCAGACTGATTTTTTAAGCTTTATCGTAATGATGATATAGGACATAAGTAATTGTACGTATGTTACGTTATTTGTACTTTATTTTAACCAATACTTTTATTTGCACCAAATTTGGGCATTGACTTTTCAAAGTAAAAAAAAAAGTGTGACTGTACAGGGCGTCCTTTTCACCAATCTCAAGTAAAAAACCTGATAATATTTACTAAGGAATATATTTGAGTAATTTTCTAAATACTATAATATGTGTATGATACATAGTTATTTACCTTAATTTTATACATGTCTCCATCACTTTTGAATTTATTATCAAGTTTTTATAGTTGCGGCTTTATGGTAATATACAAACCAAAATAATACCGTATTTATATACAAACCCACATCTAACAGTAACTTAAGCACTAAAGTTGATTATAAGGATCTTATGTAAATCTTTTATCATTTATGCATTAGAAATTAAACATAAACTATGGAGTGATCAGTAATTTATTTCTAGGTACTTATAAATCACATTTCAAATTACAACACATTATAATATATTTATAGATTTTGTTATATTTTTTATAAAACAGTGCCGTGTTGTTTTCACAAAAATGGAATATAAATACAGGCAATTTTGTTATTTTTCTGACGCTTGTCACAAATGAGTGTTGTAACCTGTTTTATTCATTTATGGCAAGCTAATTTAAAACAATGTAAACTTGTATATTTATTCATTTACAACTAAACTTGAATTAAAATAATGATAAAACAAACCAGCTATTACCTACCTTAGAAGATATTGGGATACAAATCTCGTGCGCTATTTAAAATTATATAAATTCTATACGCAATAGTTAATGTTATTTAGTATTACCCAGTTGTATTTCATGCGCATATTGAAACTATAAAACAATAACCAGTTAAGTGAATAGATTTCGAACAAACATACATTACTCTCCACATATAAAAGTTACCCATCAAAACAGTTTTTAATCAAAAATTGAACATAAAACTTGCACTCTTGTCATGCTAAAAGTAACAGGCATTCGCATTCTTACTGTGAACATAGCGCAGTTCGACTATAATATAAACACTTTACACACTATTTGAATCATTAAAGATGTATAACAAAACACTAAAAACAATCATAATAATATAACACCAAATATAGGATATAATAATTCAGAACCTACAATCATTTACATACATAATAAACGGTAATCCAATTTATTATTGAAAAGCAGATCAACATACAAAAACCTACTTATTAAAAATTTCAACAAATTTCTCATTAAGTCATTACCGTGCGCAAATACGCGCATTGACGTGGAGTTGCGGACACCAGCCCATATTACCTATTACCTAACGTCTCATTACAGTATATCATTACAAATAATACGTAAGAATGTGTAAACTAGCACAGTTGGTGTCAATAACCAATAACATAATTAACTTACACAGTGTCACAGACAAATATGTAAGCAATAGGTATTTCAAAATGAAAAGTTTATTTTTTATTTTTCTTATTATATGTTATTGCAGCTGTATATCACAATGGGTGGGAACACACCCTGGTAGCTCTCCATCGTGAAAATGCAGTAATCAAACTCCCCAACCTTCTCCAGCAACTACCCTTCCGAAGTAAATGAAATTCTAGCTCCTGCGCTTTCAGATGTTTGTGTACCGTTACAAAGAAAGATTTTGTAACGAAGTTCCTTAACGCGGCTTGCGGTAGGAATTCACTGGTAGAAATCGTCACGTAAGGAAAAAGCGTAATGCCCCCTTCATTTGACTTTTCTCTCCGTCTCTTTCTATTATATTATATACGAGTGTGTGTACGTGCGAGTATTGCGTAAGGAACTTCGTTCCTGACGACGGTCCCCCGAACGCACACCTTTTTATTTATGTAGTTAGACAGCAATGTCAAATGCCGCATGTTCTTTTATCGACCAGCTGTACAAGCTTAAACACAAAAAGTATTATACACCAAATAAGTTAAGGCAAACTTTGTGCTATGATAAAAGATAAAATAAATTTAGAAACTACACTTATGTGAAAGTAAAACCATAATTATATGACTATGAATGTTATGCGGAAGCAGTTATTTAATATTCTTAAAAAAATACAATACTCCCCATAATTATGTCTGTTAAATGTTCAAATGAGTTCAATGAATTAATTTAATACTGGTTAAATAAAATGATATAGTTAACAACAATGTGTAATGAATTTTTTGTACAAGTTCATATTATCTGTAACACACGCGATACACCTTCAAACCATTATTATAAAATTTATATTGCCGCGTTATTAATTTATTTCTATGTTTGATATAATTTAAAGGTGATCATGTTTTGTTTATTTATATTCGTTTTAGATTTTACAAAATGGGCTAAAAAGTTTTATTTTAATCCAACACAAATTTACCATTTTCTAGTTGCCAACAGTGATGACGACACGCGTTACCGCTATTTAGTGAATGCTGCAAACACCGCCCACATAATTTCGCAGGCATCTGGTCGCATGGCTTCAGCCTCGAAATCTAGATCTAAAAGCGCGCGCACGCGTCTCGTCGCTAACTCATAATCTTCATCGGAGAGGGGCGCGAACGCGTTTTCTAGTACATCAGCCGAGTGGGCAAGCATCAAGAGCGCCAGAGATCGCTTATCGGCGTGAGCGACATCAGTGATCGAGCGCCTCAAAGCCGCTTCTTGAACCTGCAATTATAATATTAATATCAATTATCGAAACACATTTGCCTTTATTTATTAACGTTGCTTGCATTAAAGTTAAGTAGTGATTAGCGACTGTTTAACCATACATTTTGAATGTTTGAACGTCATTCAACTTTAATCATCCCTTATAAAAAAAACCCATTAACCCGTTGTTTGTAGAACCGGAATCGCAAGACACATGGCTTTTTAATTGTTTCTATAATTACAGCATTCAACAAGTTAAACCATCTCTATTTTCTTCAATAATAAGAATTGTTGTCTGTTTTTGTTTAAGGAATGCAATAATGTTTGTAACACATGTTGTGGATACATTTAACTCCAACACTTTGCTTTCAAATTGAAATACAAGTTGTTTGGAAAAAATCACCTGTTTATGTTTTATGAAACTAATAGCACAAACAGTATTAAACGGGAATGTTACTGGAAAGGAACAATGTAATTGTATTGCATATCGATTGTATACCTAAGTAATATGTAATTATGTATTGTACAGTACATGTTTGTTAGTATCAACATTTATTTATCTTATATCTACATTCAAAATCAATTATTTTAAAAGGATTGGTTATCATTTTATTTTACAAGCATTTTGTAGGAAGGACATAATTACTATCTTAAATTGATAACAGTTCTCAATTGGACCGCACAGAATGTGTTTTTATAATTACCTTTTTGACCAAGCGACATTTTACTACATTGTCAGTCAGTGGATGAGTAGTCATATCAAACAGCAAGAAGTTCTGCTTCTCTGTTGTCAAAACTCCCTTTTCTACAAGATTTTTTGCCAGCCTTTCACGGACATTTTTCAATTGATATTTTAGTTTCATCGGATTCCATGTTTCACCTGAAATTATTTATTTTATTTAATCCAATTATTATATTAAAATGGAAGTCAAACTGAAATACCTAGTAAAGAACAAGAAACCCTTCTTTAATTGCCACAAGCAGGAACTTGTAAAATTAATTTAATAAAAGGTACTTTTATAAGAACTTCGGCTAACACCAACACATCCGATGGTTATGAAAAGAAATGATCAAAGATATTAGACCACATTTATGAGACATTAAGGTCTAGTATATTGCTCTATTGATACAGACCACTTAGGTATTCTATCCAGCTTTGCACTGTCTCTGGGGGTTCAGTTTCTTTCATGTGTTTCAAGGCCTCATCCAGCAATACATCACCAGTTGGTGTATCTGAAATCAAGTTTACATTTATACAAATAATTGAAAAATCATACAGGATATAGGTATGATTGGTTTTACCAATGTCATCCACATAGTAGTGTTAAGGATAACAAACCTTTAAAAATAATTATTCAAGTTACACAAAATTAATAGGCATTATTATTAGATTTGTGGTTTAAATGAAAGTAAACTTTCTACACTAAAGAAATACCTCAAAAATTGCAATTAATGCTTTATGCAGTAACACAGGTAGAGCCATATAATTTGAATTAACACACACAACTCACATGCAATTATGGCAGATTGTAGCATTACTAATTGAGAGGACATTAATAGTTGGAAGCAATAGGTATTAGTGTTATCAACTTTCATTGCCTTTTTTTTAACCACTAAAGACTAGCTAACAGCAGTCATTGACCTTTTTCAAATTGGTTAGTACTTATGACCCTCAATTGAAATGAAATGACTTAGATTATATACTGAAAGCATTTAATACGTAAATAATGTGCGTTATAAAGATTAAATAAACCATTCTTTTACCTGATTTAACTATTACTTTTCTAGATAACAATCCCTTTCTACGCATACCAGCTCTTTCTAATTCTACGCGGCCTCTCAAACCAAGTTCGATTAAAATACATCCTCTCAGACCGCTGGATATGCAATCATTCCAAAATGATGTGTAACCCTGAAATAATGAGCAATATATGAGATGGAGTGGTCACGACATCCTCATTATAATAACTGTTTAATGCCGAAGAGAGCGTTCTCTTACCTCTTTGTCCTTTAGTCCTAAAAGTAATACTTCTTCCATTAGTGTCAATCGTGTTTCCTTTGAATCCCCGTCATCATAACTTTTATCATTTTTCTTATCATCGACGTCGTGGTTTTCCTTTAATTCTGCACTGTCCTTAATTACGTTTACGTTTCTTCGTTGCACCAACCCCTCAGCTCGATTCATTTTAACATTTAATTAAATTGCGAAATAAAAACAAATCGATTAATTTTAAGTGAATATTTGGATAGTTTTCTGAAATTCGTAAACGAATAGTTGACGTTTGCTATGCGACGTGATGTTGTTGTGCAAAACATGGCCGACAAAGAAGACATTCCGTTCGTTCAGAAATTATCGACATTTACATAAAGAAATGTTTGTAGTACCTAGCTTCTTTAGTGAAGGTTTAAAAGAATTAATTTTTTAAAGTATTTTGCTATTTACTTTTAACAATAATAAATTCTCAGAAATTATGTGCGCGTAGTGTAAATTGTGTTTTTGAACGTAAGTACTGTCAGTCAAGCTTGAATTGAAACGTTTTCGCTATCGCAGCACCTACATATATACCTATCTACGTATATTTACATCTCGACAGATTCGCTATGTAAATCTCCAATGTACTTATACAATTTTGTATTAGAAAGGATAATTTTAGCCGACCTCCAGTATAAATAAATTATAATAAAGCTATCTATGTTTGTCTGTAACCATTTGGACAGTGTGAAACATTCAGGAATAGAAGTACATTTTTGCATAGGCACGATCTACATAAAAAGACCCAACATTATTCAAAATACTACTGTTGAACATTTCATGTAATAATAACTGTAAGGCCGCAAATTCGGAGAAGCGTTGTTAGCAGCGTGGAGCGGGGCGTTACATGGGCAGTTCGATTAAACGCCTAGCTGTACGCTGCAAGAAACGCCGCGCCCCTCCGAATTTGCGGCCTTAGAGTTTGTATTGTCTGAATTTAACACGTGTTCCATGTTTTTTATATATTATGCGCTACCTTCCGTACCGACCACTGTAGATATATCTACCTACAAGAAATTTTCAGCTTGGTTTTACACTAATCAAAAAAAGTTTTGCACCACTTATAAAGTGACTAGTGGAAGATAAACAAAATAACTCGAGAGAATCAAAACATGAGTCAAGTGTTTCGGAAGTCGTAAGCAGCACTTGGGAATGTTTTTTTTCATATACCCTCATTGATTTTGTGTAACTTGTAGTCTAAACCTCATTTTGTCACGTTAGTAGGATGGTTTTAACTAGTGTAGTCAGCAGCTAAGAATTTCGTTGTTACTTTGAAACAGACTATAGTTTTGTTATCATAAACGTTTATTTTGTTGTTTACAATGCCAAGAAGAACGATTTCACATTTTAATCGAACGAGGATTATCACTCTTCGTCAATCTGGAATGTCGTTGCGACATGTCGCTTCAAGGGTTGGTGTTTCGCATACAGACGTTCTGAGGACACGTCGCAGATTTTTACAGACTCATGACGTTCAAGATCGACCTAGAACAGGCAGACCAAGAGCTACAACTCAAAATCAGGACCGATATGTGCGACTGTTGATCCGTAGACAACCCTTTCAGACTGCGTGACAACTAAGAAATCAACTTCAATTAACCACTCAAGTGAATGTTACTCCGCAAACGATTAGAAACAGACTTCGGGAGTCTGGACTGAGGTCCAGAAGGCCCTGGCGAGGACCAAGTCTTAACAGAAGCCGTAAATCCGCAAGATTAAGCTGGGCAAGAAATCATCAAAATTGGACAGAAGAACAGTGGGACTTGTGTTTATTCTCATAATCAGAATAAGTTTTTTGCCTGATGACCACAGAGAGAGAGTCTGGCGATCACCTGGACAAAGATCTATGCTCCAGCACAGTCTTCCTCAGCTGCAGCAGCACGGTGGTTCGGTCATGTTCTGGGGTGGAATAATGTATGGTCATCGCAAGCCGTAGGTTCCAATAAGACATAGCATGACTGGTCTTATTTACCTTGAACAGGTACTACAGCCTATAGTGTACCCATACAGACTAAATTTTGGACAAGGTTTCACTCTTGTTGACCATAACGCTCGTCCTCATCGAAAAAGGGCCATAAATCAATATTTTGAAGAACACCATGTCCGAAGATTACAATGGCCAGCTTACTCTCCGGACATGAATCCTGTCGAACATGCTTGGGACATGTTACATCGCCGTGTAAAACTAAGGGTCTGTGAAACCACAACAGTAGATGACCTCATAACGATTGCTATCGAAGAGTGGGATAACCTTCCTCAAGAAGGCTTGAATAACTTAGTCAGGAGAATGAAACATCGCATCAGTGCATGCATACAAGCCCGCGGAGGAGTGACAAAGTACTGATTAAACCATACAAAGACTTATCATTAACTGTTACATGTTAATTTGGGAAGTCTTTGTTTTTCAAAATCACCTTAATTTTACGATTTAACTCTTTTCAGACTAATAATGTAGCCTAGGAATAAACTTTATTTGTTAAAACATTGTTGTTTAATTAATATTTAAACCACCAAGAACAAAAATCATTGTTTTTTTTTTTCAACAAAAAAATACATTTTTTATTAGTGGTGCAAAACTTTTTTTGATTAGGTATTTGGCTAAGTAGTTATTCATCTAATATCATTCTAATTTATAAGAAAGGCGACCCAAAATATATAGGGAACTTTAGACCGATAAGTTTACTATTACCGAGTCTAATACAAGCTGTTCTCCGCCATTGTAAACGCAAGCAAGAACCAGTCCTGTAATCGAAGCTAGGCAACCTGTAGAATAGGCGGGTTTCAGGAACGGTTTCTCTACAGTACCTAGACCATATTCACACCCTTGAGCTATAAAGTATAGAGAAAATATCGAAAACAGCAGAGACCTCTTAGACATCTCGCATTTATTGATTACAAAAAGGCTTTCGACACGGTTATTATACAGAAGCATTTGGGGAAGCTTGAAAGAACAAGGAGACAACGAAATTATTATTAAGTACTTATAGAGGTCATTAGAAGCATTATAATGTAAGTACCTATATAATAACAATGTGGGGTTAGAATAAAACAAGAAACCCTGGGCCCAAGCGGGGGTATGAAAGGGCGACCCACAATGCCCAAAAAATGTTATAGCTGTCCTTGAAGCCATCTTCAACAAACTGGAATGGAGCAAACTAGGAATCTATACTATGTATAACACAAGGCGCTTTCTTAAGTCACCTAATATTCGCAGACGATATAGTGATATTATCTGAGAAAAGCTCACAGCCGAAGCTCATGATCGAATCCCTATAAGTACCTACCTAGTGCAAATCTAGGCTTTTGACAATGCCGTGACAAATAGTCGTATAATCAAGGAACATATGTATTATTTCCTCCAATAAGAGGTAAAGGAAATCCACTGGAATACACAGAAATATACATGCATCGAAAAACAACGACATAGAAATAGAAAGGATAGGTAATGCAGCAAACATGTATGATCAGTAGAACCGCCGACTCGAACTGGAGCAAATAGGGCAAGACCGAGACAAGTGGGTATCTTTGGTGGATCTTTACCCAAACTGGGGTGCTTGCAGAAGAAGAAATAGAAAAAAACTAAATAACAAAACTAAACACAAAATTAAATTAATCAAAGATACCTAACTTAGGTAACCCATTACAACATACCTACTTTATGTTTATTTATTTTAAGTAGATGTTTAAAGAAATTTTTGCCTAAAGAAGGTTGCTGGGGTCGACTGGATGCGGAAAGCGGAGGACAGGGTGCTGTGGCGCAGTCTGGGAGAGGCCTATGTCCAGCAGTGGACTGCGATAGGCTGAGTTGATTGAAGTAGATGTTTGGCCTTAATTTACAGGTAAAATCACCTCCAGCTTTCTTGAATTACTTACCACTCGAGTATTATATTATCTGTGCACTCGATAAGTAAGGAAAATCTTAGCAGTTATGAACCCATCTTCCTCGATATACCTAAGCATGTAGGTATCTACAAACAGGGGAATGTTTCCGGATCATCTTGAACATCGCTAGATCTAACTAAAGCTGCGGCACTATACCTACCAGTTATCAGTTATGTAGACAATACTGGTTAGGATTTTTCATGTTGAATCTGAAAATGCCCAAATGTGTGCCCACAGCTCTGCCCGGGGGAAAATTTCGACGCTTTCGTAGTATAGATAGGTACTTCTAGAGTCAGCCGCACATCCGACACATCAGTGAGTTTTGTGGTGCGAGAGTTATACCAGTGATGTGTGGTGAACTGGTGACCGTTCCTACTATTGATTGAACCTGAGGCGGTGCGTTCATTTTGCCCGTGTCCTTACTGGACCCAAATTATAAAAAATAGGTACCATTCTTATCGATAGATTAGAAAAACTCACGATTCTGTAGATACAACCTAACTTTTTATCTAATCTAGGTACGCATGATATTTGGTAAATTTTACTGAAACCATATAAGCGGCTAGTTAGGTTTAACAACAGCAGATTGCGATTGAGTTATTTATTTATCAGACAAGGTATGCAACCACAGAGTACATTATATATGTATGCAACTAATAATTAGGTAGAGTCCTATTCAATATAACTGAGGATGCGAATTTTTGTCGCATAATGACGAAATTGACATATTTTTTCGACGTACTGTTTAACGCAGAAAATGTACGAAAGAAACTTGGAAAATTAGTGTCGCCTGTTATTAACAGGTGACAGGCGACCACTTATTCGAGTTTTGTGCTTCTGAATAGAAGAGAACTTAGTAGATAGGAATCGGTTGGTATGTCAACTGTTCTAACTATAGAACCCTAGAGAGAGTAACCAATCACGCTTTAAAATTGCGACAAGGCTGGACGTCCGGTGCAATAAGTACTTAAAACAAGGAGGGACTCATGGCTAACAGGGGGGCTGGCAATTCGATATCCGAGATCTGCTGTGATCACGTTCTGGATGGATGACCGCTTTTTAAAGTACATCGAGATCTCTAATGCTTATCTGAGATTAGTGGTGGCCCAAAGGTAATGGCCCCGACTTACGAATTGTAGGTCGTGGGTTCGTACTTAGGCAGGTGGTTTGCTTTTATGTAAATAATTTCTTCACTGCTGCTCTCAAAACGGTGAAGGAAAACATCATGAGGAAACCATCATGTCCTAGAACCAAAAAATCCAAGATATGTGACATCTACCAACCCGCACTGGGCCCGCGTGGACTACCACGCACCAGTGGGCTGTAAACTATTACAGCCCACTCCCATTCGAAGAGAGGAGGCCTGTGTCCCAGCAGTGGGAAAATTACAGGCTGATTATGGAATGCTTATCTGTTAATCATAATAAACGTTGCAGACAGTCCAAGATCGAGCTCAACTTTACTATCACACCTCTTCGTCCTACGTTTTCCAAATAAAAATCGTCCTGACCCACGTTAAGTTGCCATATCCTTAGACAACTACCTGTCAATCCTGCTAAACCACCGATATCTAGAGTGATATTTATGTTGCAACAGGTAATGATATCTAGATATCTAGGCACAGCATGTCAGCATTGACAGCATCACACCCATGAGGTCCCATCAGGTCCTGGGTTCGATTCTCAGGTCGGGCAAAATGTTATTGGATTTTTCCATCAGGAATTGATGTTGATGAAATTGATGGCAATAGGTTAGCCTCCTGTTATGGGACTTAAACATAACTGGCGAAATGTGTGTGTAGTAAAGATACACCTCTGCCTAACTCTTCGGATTACTGACGTGATTTTATGTTATATGTCCCTAATATCAAGACGGCAAAGGTGATAGGTACACGTGCACATTCACTCTCATTTGAACAGTTATGTCTAAGTACCATGCTACTACAGGAATTTCAATAAACAATAAAAAAAACCCAGTGTAGATAACACTTTATGTACGGCTGCGAATCGAACCAAATTGTGCAAGACCGACGAGGTGGTAATGTGGAAAATATCTTCCATTTTATCCATATGATGTCCTCATTCATTATAAAGATTAAAATGATCTAGAGACACTACTCCCATTAACGCGAAGAGCCTGGTTGGGTTGGAGATTCATATACAGGAAGATTTTTTCATAAATCATATCATTCATTAATTTATGGTTATTCATTTTTCGACAGGCCTGATGGTTTAGTGGTTAGTGACCCTGACTGCTATGCCGGAGGTCGTGGGTTCGATTCCCACCCAGGACAAATGTTTGTGTGATGAGCACGATCATTTGTTCTGTGTCTGGGTGTAATTTATCTATAATATGTATGTATTTAGAAATATATAAGTATGTTTATCAGTTGTCTAGTACCCATAACACAAGCTCTGCTTAGCTTGGGACTAGATGGCGTTGTGTGATAGTTGTGGAATATTATTATTATTATTTATTATTATTTTCATGGGTAGAACATCCTGTAAAAATTTGGATGGTGATAAAAAAATCTTCCTGTATAATTTCAAAAAGAGATCTACGAGTTTCACAAGGTTTTTCTTCCACTCTACAATAAAATAGAAGAAGAATATGTAAAGAAGGTTTTATGCAGAATTTTCTCTATGACCTGATATAAACCACCAAAGAGGAATGCATACAGGAAGACGAAAGAAAAAAAATGGTCACTTCATCATAACTGATGACAATTTGATGCCATCTACGAAAACCTCAACTGCGAGTAAAAATATCGTTTATCCAATGCATTGAGCAATCCTATGCAAATATATTGTCCAACGTGGGGGTCCTTATATAATATGTAGATAATCAAGTAGATAATCCATTCATTTATTTATCTAAAGATAGGAGGTAGTGCAAATTCATATATCCACATAATCCACGTTAAGTCTGATCGCTTGATGACCTTAATTTGAACTTGGTGAGTAGTATAAAGCATTATATGTACCTACCTAATTAGTATTAGGTACTCTATTATGTATTGTGAGAATTTCCGTTTATCTATCAATTAGCTAGGAAGACACTATGGGTACTATAGGTAGATGGGTACTGAGCCAAACCAATACTTGTAAAAAACAGAAAACAATTTCTACTTGTAAGTTGGAATTACTTTGATTAACAATTATTTCCCACGCGCAAGTTAGCAATCGTAGTAGACCGATGGTATCATACCAATATATGCATTTCTTTACCCATTATGTAGGAATAGTAATAGAATAGAATACTCTTTATTATGTACAGCATACAAATTACAGATATGAATGTAGAAATTAATAATTACTTTTTGTTCATTATTAAATACCTTACCTAATCCATACTTCCATGCTAATCACATCACACTAATCACACTAATATTATAAAGGCGAAAGTTTGTGTGTGTTTGTGTTTATATGTTTGTTACTTCTTCACGCTCAAATGGCTGGACCAATTTTGATAAAATTTTGCATGGAGGTAGCTGACACCCTGGATTAACATATAGGCCACTTTTTATTCCGATATTCCCACGGGATCGACACTTACGCGGGTGAAACCGCGGGCCGCAGCTAGTAATCTATATATATAAAATTTAAAGTCCTGACTGACTGACTGATATATCAACGCACAGCTTCAACCGCTGGTCCAAGAGACATGAAATTTGGAGGGTGTGTTCTTTGTGAAGAGTAGGCATCCACTAAGAAAGGGTTTTTCGAAATTCAACCCCTAAGAGGGTGAATGGGGGGAGGGTGAAATTTTACGCGGATGAAGTCGCGAGCAGAAGCTAGTAATATTATAAATGCGAAAGTGTGTCTGTCTGTCTGTTATCTCTTCACGCTTAAACCGCTGAACCGATTTAGATAAAATTTTGTATAGAGATAGTTTGAGTCCCGGGGAAGGACATAGGATACTGTTTATCCCGATATTCCCACGGGATCGAGACTTTTATGCGGGTGAAACCTCGGGGCGCTGCTAGTATTTAATAATGAACAAAAAATAATATTAATTTCATACATCTGTACATAATAAAGAGTATTCCATTCTATTTACTAAGGTATGCCATTCATTTTTACATTGCCCAAGCACTGAAAAAATTTAAATCTGCTTAATTATTTGAGGTAATTGCATAAAAATTCTGAACAGGATGATAAGATTATGATAAGAGCGGAAATAGCCGATCACGAAGAAAATTTCGCCGTACTTCACCATATTTTTTTTTTTTGTTAAAAATTGATAAGATAGAGGTTTTAAGAATAGGTACATTACTAATAATGTGGCAATCACCTCTGATTAGCCAAAGCTAGTGTTGTTTATCAGAGCCGGTTGAGAACTACAACCGCGTGTAAACGACGCGCACTTCAGTCATCTGCGCGGACGCCGTCGAGCACGTGCGCCGTGATACTAAAAGTGTGACCAGTGTGAAAGAACATCGCGCCATGGACGTGGACCAACTAAACCATGATGGAGCCGTACGTACTTTTTTTTATGCTCTCATAATATTCTCCCCTTTCCGTGATCGAATCAATCAAACTCAACATAAACACTTTTTGCATTATTTTTAAATGTTATTAGCGCGCGAAAATTGAAGGTGTTTTATGCAGCATGTCTTCGCGAACAGTGAAGTGAACTTTATACTCGAGCTGTACGTGGTCGCGCAGTGTAGGGCAAGTCGCCAGTTGGCTGCGGCACTCGCGTCACCTCGGTCGCCACAATCCATGTACTTTCCGTCTAAACGACGACCTACACAGGGTCAACAGTCGATCGCGGTTATCTGTATATTTTTCCAGAGTTAAAAGTCCATTTTGACCAATGTTTTCATGTTGAGAACGTGCCATGACATTTCAGTGTAGTAGAGCTATTTATAAAGTGCAGTGAAGGATTGTTCAAATATTCTGATTTGATTTTATGATTCGGTCTTTGTTTAGGTAAGCTCTTAGTTCACGATTTTTAAGTAATGCTACTATATTATACGCGCGCATTTCTTAGTTATGATAAACAGATAAAAGAGACATAAGTATTTAGTGACCAGCAGCAGCTGTTGATAGGCATAATATTATATACTTACCTATTTCTCAAAGTCATGACTTTGGAATAACAATAAACTCATCCAGTTTCATTACCATATAGGTATATTCTCAATCTAACTTTATCTGAATCAAGAAACATGCTATTTCACGATATTCTTTGATATAATTGACGTCCAAGTTGACACACACTCGAAACTCCCGCGCCGGGCGAATAACCCGTTACACCGTTACTCGGTCGTATGCCCAAATTTACATAGCCCATGAGATGTTTTGCATTTCTGATTTAGGTATCGTACTACAAATGAAAAACTGTCTTACACTCAATATCTTGCTGAACTTACTAGTTGTGGTCTTATATCTACATGTTGACTGAAATTCCTGCAAACTCATAATAATAAATTTTTTGTCCGTTCAGTAGAGTCGTCTGCGTAATTATTTAGTTAAACAGAGTTACGTACGTAATATTAAATTATGAGGTTATTTTCCTCGTTCTGTCTAATAAATCATGTGTTGCTTGATACATTTAAGTAGGTGTAATCATAGCGCGTTGTGTAAAATTTGAGTCAACAAAAAGTATTAAAATACACGTAACAAGAACTTGAGTGGTACAACGACGTATAATGACACAATGTGAAATTAGTCTTAATTTTTTTTTATTAATACCATACCAAATCACGTAGGTAATTCCACGCACAGTCATCAGTAGGATTATAACTTTGCATTTCACATGTACGCACGCAGCCAAGCCTATGTCACGCCATTCGCTGATAAGTGATAACCGCTCTCATTATCAAGCTGTTATCAATTCCACATATCGCCGAAGGGGTTATATTTGTAAAAGAGGATCAACAAACATGTCATAACTATGCGAACCACGCTCAGCTTAAAAAATGCTTTATGATAGGTATTCGTATTACCTATGTATAAATGCTAAACTTGTGGCTGAAGCAACATGCAGGTATACTGCGTATGGGTAGTCATTTGATAATGTGAACTTCCCCAGTATTTATAAAAAAAAAAACATGGCAAACTATAGGAATATTACCATCCAAAGGTTACCATCACACCTAGGTACCTTCATAAAAAAAGGAAGTCATCAATTCTTGAAAGAAATCTAAAAATTCTTTTTGTAGTTTTGCATTATTATTTTATAAGTGAAGAATATACAAACCTCTTACTAATAAACGTATTATATCAGATGAATGAACAGACCGATTTCTCTCTTTCAGTCGTCAGTAATTTGACTTTCGAAAGAAGAAGAAAAGCGTTGCGTAACTATACAGACGCTATACATCGTTTATTAGTAGCTATAACAGTTAATGTTTAAAACAATTCAAGGAGACGAGACGGTAGATATTTATCTTGCCTAACTTCACACTAGTAATTTATTATGATTTACAAGAATGGTTCTCTGTACAGTCTCTACAATAATATTCTTACAATAATAATTATAAGTAAGGTTTCTATAAACCTTTACTTTTCTCTCGATACTGCATGCGTTTCGCATAGGTAATTATTCAGAAAAAGTAACAAAAATGGTTTGTTTCCTTAGCATTTAGCTTTTATATCAAGTGTGATACTTATTCTTTATGTAATTTGTTTAGTGATACCTACTGATAACGTACGATAGGTAGCGGTGACCCCGTGTAGAGTCTACGACCAATACAAACTTTATTTATAATAAATAACACGCATTTACTTCATTTACATAAACATAATTTATTGCGTTTTACAGTCACAAAACATTGCACTTAAACAGGAGGAAATGTTTCGTTTATCATTTTAACAGTGATTACCTAAGTCGTAAATTGCTCTTACATACATTGTTATACATCATCATCTGCCTAGCCATTTCCCAACTATGTTGGAATTAGACGGATGACGCCGAATACACTTGAAGCGACTGCCTATCTGACCTCCATCACCTCCACAACCCAGTTAGGTACTGGGTAATACGATACCCCTTGGTATGACTGGTTGTCAGACTTTCGGGCTTCTGGCGACCCGAAACGACTGTCAAAGATCCACAAATGACAGTTCGGACCAACGGCTTACGTGTTTTCCGAGGCACGGAGGGGTCTTAGTAGTACCTATGTGAAGATGGTCACCCATCCACGGACAAATCGCGGCAAGCGTAGCTTAACCTGATCGAACGACCCATGCGGCTGTTATTACTTAGCCACAAGCCCCATCGTTTTAGATCATACCTACCTTAATAAAATCTATTTTTAAATAATATGCCTACTTAGTAAATACTTAGGTTGATTAGATAGTGGGATTTTTATCAACACTTTTTTTTAATAGTTATTCTTAGTCATTTCTTTTACATGTTTACCGAAGGGCAACTGAAAAACACAAGAAGTGCGAGTCGGAATCGCACACGAAGGTTTCTGTACCACAAGACAAGAAACGCCGAAAAAACACGTTTCTTGTATGTGGAGATCCCCTTTTATTTTTAACTTTAATTTTATAGCGGCTATAGCTAGAAATATATACTCTTTGAAAATTTCAACTGTCTACCTATTATGGATCATGAGATGCAGCCTGCTGACAGACGGACGGACAGCGGAGGTTTAGTAATAGGGTCCCATAGGCACCATTAGGGTACGGAACCCTAAAAAGTACAGAAAAGAAAATTCAAGGGCTTAGCTGTTTATAATTAGGTACAATATAAAACAGGCTTTTATTGTTTTTAAATACCGTGGCGATTTGTTTTAAACAAGCTCATACATATTGTCACTTGCAAAACGCATAGCGATGTATTCTTAAAACCCTGGACACGTGTCAGCCAGCTATTATTTGTAAATGTCAACGGATCAACGGAATCGAAATGCTGAGCAGAATGACATGGACGCAACAAAATCATTTCCGCTTTCAAATAGGCACTAGTCACCAAGGGAATGACGATGTTGATATAATAATGATAAAATTAAAGGACGGGGATGTTTGATAATAAGATTGAAAACTAAATTATTATTGCATTAGGTATACTACTTAAAATTTATTTTAATTAATCTAATCTTCATTACGAATAACCTAAGTAGGTAGATTTATGTTGTAATCTAGAACATCTTATCACAATCTAATCTATCTGCAACATACCTACCTAATGCAGTTTTTAAAGTGTGTAATTTTTCTTGTGTGAACTGCTTATGGTAAGTGTTATCTGAAATATCTTCTCATTGCGCTCGTCAAGAACCTACACCCTAATTGCGTAACACACTCATCATCTGCCTAGCCTTTTCCCAACTATGTCGGGGTCGGCTGCTGTTTATTTCGTGCCATGGTGTCATGACACGAAACTAACAGGTTCTTGAGGAGATCTTCGGAGTTTCGGTTCAAGAAGAGTGTAAGGCAGGAAGGCAATGCATCATCTCTCCTATTCTTTTCAATATTAATGGCGAGTACATTATGCGCAAACCATTACAGGGATGATATATGGTATTATAGAATGGTGGTTGGGGGCCTCTGGAGGCAAACCTCTAACATTCGCTTCGCTGATGATGCCACTGGACACTCTGTTGACCACCAACGAATTTAATGTAGTACTTACAGCTGATGAGGCGGTTGGACAGCCTCTGTCGAGAAACGGGACTCTCTTAACCAACCAGGCCAAAACCAAATCGATGGTCGTTGATAGAGCCAACGCTCTTCAACACCTTGACATGCTTGGGCAATATGCCATCGTGCAGGATTTTTGTTTACCTGGGATAGAGCATACCCAACACAGGCAGAACAGAAGACGAAATCAGATGACGCATCGGGATGGCCAAATCGGCGATGACCCAACTTGAAAAAGTATGGAGGGACCGTAGCATACTAAGAAGAAAGCTAAAAGACACACGTTGAAGACTCTAACCTTCCCTATTTGTTTTATGGTATGGAATACTGGACCATCAATGCAGCAGATCAACGCGTTTGAGATGTGATGCACACACATAGGATGAATGCATTCATCATAAAATAACTGCGAGAAGGTCTACGAGTGTTTAGAGGGTGCTGCTATACTTCGGCCATATAATCAGCCGGAAGCCATTCGACAACCTGGCAAAACGTATAGTTAACGGAAAGATGGACGAAAGAATCCTCGGGTACGTACGTATACGATGGTCTGACCAAATGAAGCAACACACACCACACCAAGATCTCCGCACTGCAACAAACCAAAGATCGTCATAAATGGAAGGAGATCGTTAATAAGTAATTGTCTAGCATATCACGGCGCTCAGTAGTGAGCAATTACAACTGAAGGAGGAGAGTTTGTTCTTTTTTTATTCTTTGGATTGTTATTAAAAAGTGACTGCATGTTTATTGAATTGAAAACAATCGAACGCATGCCAAAGAATATGTGTTACGAAAAAATCAACATTAGTCTTATTTGAACATAGAATTATAACAAGTGCAGTCGCCTTCTCGAAGAGAAATTGTTTGTTCGATTTATTCGTGTGGCATCGTGTATATCTGTGAATACCGCAAATATGGTGGGACATCTGAAGCAGGCGATTATTCTGAGAATTGTAAATATTATTCTTGAACTCTGTCTGCTTGTTTGTTTGTCGAAAACTTGTAAACAACTGCCCTGAAAAGTCTAAACCTTTAGATATACCACCACATACCATAACATCGTCAGAATTTGTATTCTTTTCTGCCTTTACAGGATTGCTATTGTAGGTATTTATTATAACTTTATGAGTTGTTGATATTTCTTTTTTTTTCTGATCTGGTAGTGACTATAGATCCAGATGTTTCCTGTCTCATGTTGTGCATGCGACATTATATAGGTAGATACAGAAGTAGAACTAAACAATGCAGCGCGAACCGGTATAAAAATAATCAGAATCCACATGTTAGTCGCACTAGCCTTACCATACATTGTACGAAAAATAAATACGTTCTTTATAAGTGACAATGTAAAAACGTAACTGGCGACATGTAGCTGTACTATATTTATAGGTACACCTGTGCTTATCTCGACGGCGGAGAAAAATAGGCGTGATGTTATCATAAATGTATTTGACTTTTTTAAATCGTGTCTCAAAAAAAACTTTCTCTTTTGAACTAACGATTTCACTGACATTAGTCTTCCACAAATAAAATCGCAATCATCTATTGCCAGGAGTTTTCACGACATTTTGAGACAAAGGCAAAGGTGGCGTGAGTTACTTTTGGCAACTGTTTTCATATTGTCGTTTAAATTTATATGTTGGTGTTTGGAATCGATTGTTGTAAATAGGTGTACAGAGAGCGCTTAGCGTAAACAGTTTGGTAATTTAAATAGAAAGAAAGAAAGAAAATAGGTTTATTTGCGGTAAACATGACGCAGAGAAAAACAAAAAATAATAACAAGTTTGGGGAAAATATGCGTCACACCACGCAAAACGGCGATTGCTCAGCATAGGTAATGCTAAGGCCCTATGCGAGGCAGAGCCCCAGCATTGGTTTTCAGCAATAACCGGCGTTGACTTGAAATGAAATTAAGCTTCGTCAATAATGTCTCATTAGATTAATTGGTTCGTGATACATGTGTCATTATTCGGTGTCGTCAGCGTGTGGCTGGCGGGGTCAGTCTGCCAGGTGAAGTGTGAAATGTACCTATAATATATGGGTTTCGGAGTTTTCACCTACAGTGCGGCCATTTCTTCACAGAGACGCGACGGCGCTAATGACTCATTAATCACGCGTGTTTGTTGCTTCATGCCGAACATTGCATGCCTGTGATTCACCTGCTACTGAATAATCTGCTACTGATTTGATAAATCTATTTTTTCAATTAGTTCACGGTTTATAAATAGAGTCTGCTAATCTATTTATGTCCGCTTAAAATAAATTCAAACTGTAAAAAAAGACGTACTGTATTGAAAACCTACGTACGGTCGAGTTTAATAAAAAAAATCAAACTTAAATAACGGATATAGGTTTACGGTTTTGAAATTATATTCCTATTAATAAAAAAATGAATATTTCTTAGTGCAGAATACAACGCAACCTACGCTTGTAGGTACAAACATTATCGTGTAAGCAAATTACGGAGCAATTAATTACGATCATAATGCTTACTTATTTCTAATTAATTCTTATTTCCATATGATACTTATTATTTTACATATTAATGACTGCGATTAAAAAGCACCTCTTAAAAAGACAACCTACAAAAATATATTGCTGTCAGGAATATATTTTTGTAGGTTGTCGTTTTCTAGGAATCTTATAACAAAGAAATAAATAACTGTTTAATAAGGTAGCTAGATACTACGAACAGCAATAAGAACAACAAATGACCTTCGTATCGAATTTGTATTAAAATATTATAATTAACGTGTACCAACATAGCTGTGGGATTCGTTTTTAGACGTCTGTCGGATGTACACAGTATACAACGCAGAAGCAGCGGGACATCCGCGTAGACGCAGTGTAGCAGCGGCTTTGTTACGGCGTAGAAGCAGCGCAGCCGCAGCAGTTGCGTTAATCCGGCGTAGCAGCCGCATAGGCACAGCGTAGCGGTCGTAGCCGCGTAGATGCTGCGTAGCAGGGGTTTAGATACGGCGTAGTATTTGCGTAGAAGCAGTGTAGCCATAGTAGCCGCGTTGGAGTAGCGTAGGTGCATCGTAGACGCGTAGATGCCTCCACGCTTTGTTGTTATAAATAAACTTAATGAAGGCTGATTTTACCAAGGCAGATAGCTTTTATCTGTGGAATAAAATTGACGTCTAAGTTTTTATTCGGAAAAACTGTCTAAAACAAAATTAAATCCTCGGATTGGAAAATCAGCCATAAGAAAACAAAAAAAAAACATGCTATTTTAAATAATTCAACGTATGCTGCTAAACAGGTTAAAATGCAGATGATGTTAATACTGCAATTAT
Source organism: Amphipoea lucens (assembly GCA_947508005.1). Lineage (NCBI taxonomy): Eukaryota > Metazoa > Arthropoda > Insecta > Lepidoptera > Noctuidae > Amphipoea > Amphipoea lucens. Next base: position 11,913,280 of record OX382356.1, read on the forward strand.
TAATTACATTATCGAATCCAATCAATGTTCGAACTGGTAGAGCTCTACAACGTAGCGTGAATCATTCTAAGAATTTACTTTAGTACAAATTATTATGATGCTATTATTAATTACTTGATGAAAACACACATTGTTCCGACAATAACTTTTTCGGAACTTATACATATTATATTCATCTTGTAAGAGTATGAAAACAACAGATGTTGGAATGTTGAGCAAGATTAAATATAAAACAACAATGATATTAGTTTGAAAAATTCTATTTGGCATTTGTTAGATATTTATTATCGATGGTTACCGTTTTTATCTAGCTTTGGGATTAGTTAATATATATTACCTACTTATATAATAAAAAGATATCTGCATATAATTATTTATTACGTAAAACCACGAACTTTCTTATCACTGTGCAGCAAGGTGAATCAAGTACGAGTGATAAGTTAAAGTACTTAATAAATCAATCTTCTTCCATTAAATGGATATGTCTTTGTGGTTACTAAGCGCCTGCGCTTAAAGGTGTGCGATTATTTATCGAACGAACTAATCCAGGTACCAATAAAACCACATAAAAAAGATTATGAAGGAATTTGATGTATAGATAATAAAAATGTACCTCCAAACACCTGTCCATTAAAAAATATGTTGCCAAAAGTAGTGTTTAAACAGACTTTTAAAACTTTAGACTACCTACTAAAAATTGCTACAACTTTAGTTTAATCATGGTGGATTATTAAATATACAGGGTCCCATTAAAATAGATGGACAAATTTTAACACAGGGCTCATATACGTCTAACCAAAGATATCCAAGCAAAAAAAGACACTGATTAAAGTGATTTTATTTTGACCTAAAATAATAAATTGCCTGCACATTAGTGTATTTTCGTTAGCTGATTATTTTTCTTGTAAGTAGATATCTAATGCGTTTTTCTTATATGTTTTTTTTTTCCATCGTCCTTATTTTGGTGGTCTGAATGATTTCTAAAAGTTTGTCCATATATTTTATATATTTGATGTTTAAATTAACTGCAATAAGTATTCAGATAAGGGCCCAATTACATTGACTAATTACTAAATAAGTGCTTTAATTTGATCAAGCTTCAAATACTTACTTCTAAATCCGTCTTAAATATGTAAAGCAACCAGCTTTACCTTGATTTAGAATGGGGTTTTATGCTTCGTGTTAGTAACTGCATTTACTAACACGAACCCTAAAACCTCAATCATGAAATTGTTAGTTACTAACTACCTATGTTCTAAATTAATAACAACTTGCCTACCTAAATATTAAAATTATTCATAAGTTTGAACCGGTCACCTTTAAGATTTTTGATATAAGGACATTACCTACCTGTGTTTAGTGTAATTAACTTCATAGCAGTCAAATTCGATAGTGCTGGTTGTTTAATTTTATTGTAAGTATAAGATTATTAAGAGTGACTTTTATACGCACACATAGGTACCTACATGTTGGCTGCCAACACATACCAATAACCATTAACGATGCTGATCGGCTGATCAACACGCAAAGAAGTTTTGGGATTTAGCTATTTAATTTTGTTAAGGATTTTTTTGTCCTCTAGTATCTAATCTCGGTATCTACATCTATTTTGTTATTAGTTTAATTAACCGTTTTTATTCACTTATTATTATAAACTAAAGTAATAATAGTGGTTTGCATATTATGAATGGGAATAACAGGTAGCGATTAATGTAAGTTTCCACGGTTACTGCGTTCAGTCTGGACTCTGGACTCGCTAAATGAGTATAATTTCATGCATTCCACAGCCCTATAATTACACTCACCTTGTAGTCGTGTAGGTATACGCGTGTCTTCTATACATGCAAATAAATAAAATTGAAGTGTCTGTTTGCAATGTCAAAATAACAGCTTCTTACTAACCCCCTCTAATAAATGTTGTATAGCGTCGTCCGTACAGTTACACAAGTTACACACACAACGCTTTGTCTTCCTCTTTCGAAATTAGTGACGACTGAAAGAGAGAAATCGGTGTGTAACTATTCATCTGATATAATAATACGTTTATTAGTAAGGGGGTAAATGTATAATATGAAAGTATATACGGCTCTTATAACAAAAACAAATTTAAAATTTTTGTCTGTCTGTGTGTTTATTTGTACCGGCTAATCTCTGAAACGGGAGGACCGATTTTGAAGAGATTTGGTATGGGGATACTTTGAACCCTTGGGAATTCAAATAATTTATTTTCTCTTTACAAACAATAGCATCATATAAATTTAGAAGGATATAGGCTTTTTATTTTTTAGCGTCATACCACGCAGGCGAAGCCACGGGCGGAAGCTACTAGAGTAACAAACCAATTAGATTTTACTATACCTACGCATACCTACTAGATTCTTTTCTAGACTTATTATCACATCAAATATTTCATCAACAACAAAGGAAGCAATTTAATTCCGTACGTCTGAAAAATAATGGCATTTCCGACAATGTATTGAACATTAAAATGAAAGAAGTACGTAGGTAATGAAAAACAGGGTTTTATTAAAGGCTCGGTATTCGGGTTAACAAACTTGGGTCAGACATATTAATCAAAGTGTAATGAACCCTGCACTTAGCCGCCCCCTGTCGTGATTTAGCTCTCCATATCCTTACGTTGACCTCCTGGTTTATTAGGCCTATCATGATCAGGGAGTTCATTCCCACCAGTTCTGCTATATGATAATATGACAGGTACTATGATTGATAAAGGTAACCAGTAAACCAAAGTTAGGCCTAAAACTGATTAGGCTGCACGCGCGACTTTTTCTTTTTCTTTGCGACTTTCAGAATAAAATAACCTTTTTTTAGAAAGTTCTTCTCTTTCTCTTTTTTCTTTATTGTACACATAATTTATAAAAACAATGTTACAACATTATTAGGAATGGCTTTCATTTTGACAGTTCAACAACCTTCATTGCGTTAATTACGTTGTTGAACAGAATTTTTTTTCGAACAAGACATACTCGTAGGTATGACATATTAGCATTGAAGGATTAGCAATATCCTTCAAACTGATTGAGATTGACGCAACGATTGAGAGTAACGCAATCAGGGTGCTGATTCATGAGATTTCGTGACGTATGCAACAAATTGTACATCAAGCACACTATACCTACTTAGTCTTTCTCACTCTCATTAACTTGTGATTACTGTTATCCGGAAAATTGCTAACAAGAGACAGACGAGGAAAATGTACCGAATGAAGGTTGAAAAATAAACTGACTGTATGAGTATTCTACCGACCACAACTCGTTACCTACTATTTGTCTTACTATTTGCCTTACTAAAGTCGTTCTAGATAAAGCTGAACTACTTAGTATTTGTAGGTCACGGAATACTTCTTAGGCTCAGTGTAGGTGTATATTTTTGACTGTTTTTCTACGCCCTGTTTTCGATGTATCATATTGCTACCTCTGTTTTATTTAGTAGAACTAATAAATGTTCCTATTTTCAGAATAACACGACAGTCATCGTGGAGAACGGTGAAGAAATTGTAAAAGTTAGTAAAATGCAAGTGCCCAATGGAATTAGTCAAGCGAAACATTTGAACGGTAAGTGATAGATTTGTTTGCCCTTTATTTTCAACATAGCTTCCATTTCATCGAGTACCGTAAAACGGGGCTACTTTGAACAGCCGGGGTTACTTTGACCAGGCTATGACGCGTTCCCCACACCACACCCCGCGCCTCGTGCAATATTACTCGAGGTCACGCACACTTGCTGAGCACACGTGAAAACCGATTTTGGCGCTCTGTCAAAGTAGCTACAAAATCTGTCAAAGTAACCCTGGAAGTCAAAGTAGCTCCGTTTAGCGGGATTGTGACAATTGTGAGATTAAGGTTTAGGAGCTTGTCAAAAGCTGTTCTTTATTATTCTTATAAATAATTATTTACCTATTAATAAATTGTGAGTTGACAAACCTCCAGGACCCACAGAACCTTTACTCGAACTCACGAACTTACCGAAAATCCGTATGTGTGCACGTCATTTCTGTTTCTTTAAAAAAAAAAATCAAGTAGATACTTATTTATTGTGCGGTAGCTTTAGTGCAAAATTTTTCAATTTGTTATTTGGAGTGATATAAATTGCTTTAAGTAGGTATATGATAACCCCACAAGTCGTGTCAGTAACTCTAAATGAATCAGTGGGGGACTAGATCCCTCCAATATATATACCTTATATACCTAGTAGCTCTACACGTGTAGGCGACACTCGATTATTCTTGGGAATAAATGGTTACAAAGGATTTGTTTAATTCTACTAATGGGGCGCTGTTATGGCATCAATTTTTCTTTCCATTTTTGCGCAAGTAGGTAAGGGGGCGTCCATAAATTACGTGAGGTGTTTTTTTGAATTTTCTGTCCCTCCCTCCCCCCCTGGTGAGATGTCGTGAGATTTTATTCAACCCCCTCCCCCATCCCCCAATCTCACGTGAGATTTTTCAAAATGTGGGTTTCTTACGTAAACGCGTTGGATTGTTATTGTAAAAAGAAAAAAAAAATTTGCTTCGTGCTTTTATTTACGACTAGTTAAGACTAGTAATCAATATTGCTGAGAGTTGTAATAAAAATTTAACAATAGAATACTTAAATCGTAACTACTGTGATTAAAAAAAGAATATCTACTCTAATGCAGTCCATGGAGAATCATGCGCGACCGCGCATGATTCTCCATGGACTGAATTAGAGTAGATATTCTTTCTAGAGTAGATAGTCTCTCTTGAGACCTCAAGAGAGACTATTGGAACCAACATGTCCATATGATTTTCAGTAAAATCATCTGCTCCTTCAACTTCGTTCTGATCTACAAAGGACGGGCTACACTGTACCGTAAATTCAGATTAAATTGAGCTATTTGGTATAAAACAAATATGGTGGTTTGACAGTCAGTAGATGTAGGTATAACGTCGAAGTATGAATGAAATTATTTTCTTTCGAACGAATTAGTGAATGATCTAATTGTATTACGATTACGCTTAAGATTAAATCTTAAGCATGTACAATCTGGATTAAATGGACCAAAATAGTATAATTCTTTTTTGTTTCAATCAAAAAAAAATGCGTGATATTTGCCGAGACCCCCCCTCTCTCCAATGTAAGATTAGATGAGATTTGACTCGACCCCCTCCCCCCCTTGAACATCTCACGTAATTTATGGACGCCCCCTAAGGTAACAACCTAACTAAACTGCTTTTTTATGTAGGTACTACTTAATTGACGTCATTCTGGAGACAAATTTGTTCAGATTTGATATAATATTTTGTCGCAATTTATAAAACGGCACTAATTGTTCTACCCAAGACGAGGTAAACTTTAAAGTACGGTGCTTACTTCGCCATTCAGTAATAAATGAGAAATAATTGATTTTGTAATGATCAGTTTATATAAGTACCTATACTTAAATGCAAACGCTAACAATGGCGCGATCGCAACAATTACCTTTCAATGAGCGATTTCTTAACCAGTTTAATGTAACTAAGTATGTTTGATAACGTTTACGTTTGTACAACAAAGTTACTAATACACGAGCTGCAAACAGAACTTATAAAAAACATTCTGAAATGTTATTGGGCACGTCAATCCTGGATTTGTCAATAGGCCGTATAGGCCGCGGCCTAGGGGCGGCAGATTTGAGAGGACGTCCACTCGATTTCAGACGGTGAAAGTCAAACAAGTTCACTGGTTTTCTTTTCTCATGGTTTTTTATACTAATACGTTAAATCCCTTTAGAAGCTCATTCCTATCGAAAATTATCAATCCTAGGTACCTACTGTTATTGTACCTATTTTATCTATATTACTGCGTGAGTGATGGATGAGGGCGGCAGTTGCTCAACGTAACCCACCTCCGCATCCCGCGGCCCGCCCGCACTATTAAAAAGTCCCGTAAAAAATTGGAATTCTTGTTTCTTTTACGCTAATTCATTTTTATTATTATTTTATAAAGGTACATGAGGGGGGGGGGGGTGGAAATAAAGTGGCCTACACTCATAAAAAATATAAATCCGGCACTGGGGCACATGATGTTTACATAATATTGTAATCTCCAATTTTCAGGGCCGGACCAGGTCATACCGTCAGAAAGTTTCATTAATTCAGTACCCGGGGGCCATGTGAAGTTACACATGCAGGCCCGAGGGCTGGCTGCGGAGCCCCCCATCTCAGTGCCCGGCCTTCTCAAGCGGACGGTAGCAAGGTACCCCGACTCCACAGCGCTAGCAACAAAAAAATCTGATGGCAGATGGCACAAAATCACTTACACGTAAGTTTACGGATTATCTACATGTCCTTCTCTTTGGAAAATCCTAAAGATAAGTTCATAAGCCCACTGAAATACCAAACACGTTTTTGTAATAGATCGGCAATTAAGCCGTTAATACCTCGATAAGAATACCTCGTGTAGAAAAAATGCATAACATTATTTATTTACCTACGTAATAGATATCTGACTTAGCCAAATTAAATTGATAATAACATCGAATTTAATTAAAGAAGTAACTAAGCATTTTCATGTTTTCTCACGTTCCCTAAAGTGAAGGCGCTAAGGTGATCCCAAAAGAGGCATATTTTTTTTTGCCTTGCTGACTATATTGTAAAATTTTATGCAGGAAAATTTTGGGTATGGATGTCGATGATGGCTATAAGAATAGGGGAAGACCAAGGAACGACGAATGGACTGTGTGAATTATTAATTACTTTTATGTTAGAAAGGGGGTGGCTAACTGGCTACCGTCTACCGAGATGACGACTTATAGAGAAGTATGGAAGGAAAAGACATAATATTACCATTTACCTATTAAAACAAGTGTAGGTACCTATGTGTTAATGAATAAAAATAAATAAATATTGAGCCGATCCCGAATAAATTGGGGTAAGGGCAGGAATGATGAGTGCTGTCCAATTGAAATAGTTACAATTTATTACATAGTAAACTAGTTTTATCTTAGATTAGTAGATATCGATAATGAAGATTAACAACGTCATCAGAATTTATATTTCCTATAAATTATATAAATAATCCTACCAATGATTGTAAACTTGAAATTCCCCTTACTCTTGTACCCCTCACATTGTTTTACGTATCTACTTTCATGTATTTTTCAGACAATACCAGGAACGCGTGCGCACAGTGGCGAGAGCTTTCATAAAGCTAGGCCTGGAGCGATACCACTCCGTCGGTATCCTTGGCTTCAACTCAGAACAATGGTTCATCGCCGACCTAGCAGCCATTCACGCCGGGTTAGTACAATTTTATTAATGTACCTAAGGTAACTTTGGTGAGAAAGAATACTTCCCCAAGTATTTGTTGTCAATTATTAAAGTGTATTTTCGTGACTGAATTCAAACAATAAGGTGATTATTTAGTTCCCATCATAAATGTTGGCTGCTTGAGTGATAATAATCTCTTCTTTTTTGCCGAAATACATTTCAGACAATGCTTAAACAAGTCTCAAAGTGACGTGTAGATGTCGTTCGGTAACATGACTACCTATACCTACTTAGTGTGATTTTTAATTTGCTAGACCAAAGTGACGGCTAATTATACAGGGAGATTTTTTTATCACCATCCAATTTTTTACAGGGTGTTCTACCCATGAATATGAACAACATTCACTATGGGATCAACTCTGAAATCACCAAAAAAAATCAGCTGTTTCATACATTTTGGTCAAGTAGGTATTGAACTTTTGTATGAAACAGCTGATTTTTTTTTCGTGATTTCGAAGTTGGTCCCATAGTGAAAGTTGTTCATATTCACGGGTGGAACACCCTGTAAAAAATTGGATGGTGATAAAAAATCTTCCTGTAGGTATACTAAATAATGTCATGTTGAAAAGAAAAGGTCGATCGCAACTGTCATTTTAGTCTAGCAAAAAGAAATCAGAGTTTAGTTACTTATTTAATTATGAAACTAAAAATACCATACCTACATACATCCATCCGTCATTTCACAGCTTTGGTTTAATTAGGTAACTGAACGTATTGTTTCATAAGTGTTTTGCATTTCGGAAACATATGTTGGTACGAACCTAGTACTAAGTAGGTAGGTACACATACGAACTCGGTCAAAAGATTACAACAGTGCCATGTGTACCTAAATTAGCTATATCTAGCACTTTTATTATACCTTTTACAACAAGCTTAAGATAAGGAATCACTATGTCAGTTTATTGATTTATTATTTTAAGTATATTATTATAAAACCCATCATTTATTTATTACTGAAGGCCAATTGCGCCATAGTCTCGGTCTTAAAATGTTAGGTAGGTAATATCTGTACTTATATTATTAGGGATACGAAAAATAATGAATAATGTTTATGTCTCGGGTTTATATTTCTATGACGGTTGGGAAGAAAATTATGTAAGTACCTAAATTTTTTTTAATTCATTCCCGCCCTAGAGAGGGAAGCAGCGTTATCCACCCGCTATTGGGATCAAACAAACACTACTTTCCGAGTAGGTATGAGAAATGAAATAGTAGATTGTTATGCAAGGGTCGAAAGGAATCAATTCCTATACGAGGTATTTAGACGCCCGAGCGCAGCGAGGGCGGCTATAGCCCGAGTAGGAATTGATGACTTTCACCCGTGTTAAACACTCTACTTTTCATTTCGAATATAAGGAAAGTAAAAAGTAGTAGTTTTTCTAAAATATTTATTGCTAACAATAACATGCAAAGTTTTTGAATTTCGGTACAGCTTACAGGGTTAGTATCCCGCCAAATAATACTATTGTCTTTTTTTATTTTAAATATGGAACACACCGCGTCATCGGTTTAGTCTAGGAATGACTAATTCGCGAAATGACTACATGGTCTGTAATTGACCAATTCTTGAAATGTACAATTCTTTAAATGACTGATTCTACAAATGACTGATTCTATAAAAGACCGATTCTTTTAAAGACCGATTCTATAAATGACCGATTCTTCAAATGACTGATTTTTCAATTCTATGAATGTGTGTGAATATCGTAAATAAAATGCTATGTAAGGGTTGGCAAATCATATATTTCAACTAGTTTCAAAAAATAACTTCTATCATGTCCCAAAAAATAACTTGTATAATGTCACGTACTACATTTTGTAGCGCAAAAGTAAACATTTATTCGGTTTCTTTCCAAAAAATCAACAGTTATCAAAAAGTCATAAAATCAATTATCAAAAAATCAACAATTATAGAAAATTAAGAAATAAATCACTTAGGAACATGTGTCTTTTTTTAAAAAATGATTTATATTCAACTACATATTCCTAAGTGATTTATTTCTTAATTTTTATAATTGTTGATTTTTTGATAATTGATTTTATGACTTTTTGATAACTGTTGATTTTTTAAAAAGAAAAAGAGTAAATGTTTACTTTTGGGCTACAAAATGTAGTACGTGACACTATAACCACATATTCCTCAGTGATTTTTTTTCTTAGTTTTTGATATAATAAACGAAATAATAATAATTTTTATATTTTAAGAAATATTTAAAAATGTAAAATAATATGTACATAAATAAATAAACGAAATAATAATAATATTCCACAACTATCACACAACGCCATCTAGTCCCAAGCTAAGCAGAGCTTGTGTTATGGGTACTAGACAACTGATAAACATACTATATTTCTAAATACATACATATTATAGATAAAATACACCCAGACACAGAACAAATGACACGTGACATTATACAAGTTATTTTTTGGGACATGATAGAAGTTATTTTTTGAAACTAGTTGAAATATATGATTTGCCAACCCTTACATAGCATTTTATTTACGATATTCACACACATTCATAGAATTGAAAAATCAGTCATTTGAAGAATCGGTCATTTATAGAATCGGTCTTTAAAAGAATCGGTCTTTTATAGAATCAGTCATTTGTAGAATCAGTCATTTAAAGAATTGTACATTTCAAGAATTGGTCAATTATAGACCATGTAGTCATTTCGCGAATTAGTCATTCCTAGACTAAACCGCGTCATCGCCGCGGGCTGTCCCGCTTAATAGATTTTTTTTTTTTTAAATACACACTGGCTGTTTATACACTCACAAGACTGCAACATTTTTCTTAATTTATGTAAAAAAATCCGTAGCTGAGTTCTATTTTTAAAAATCCATTCCCACCCTAAAGAGGGAAGTAATTACTATAAGTCTTTCCCGCCCTGTGGTGGGAAGCAGCGTCTTCCACCCGCTATTTGGATCAAACAAACACTACTTTCCGAGTATGAGAAATGAAAAAGTATTTTCATACCCAAAAACTAAAATTTTAATTGACCATTTACTGACGGTCCATTTTATTATAACAACTATTTAAAGAGAAATATTTAATTATTAGAGTTCTGTTTGTAGCTACAAAGCGGAGATAACCTCCACCACATGACGAATGTAATGAGAAATTCTACAACATTCAAATGTAATTCCCCAGTGGTTACGCGGCGGGTATCTACACTACAAACTCTGCGGATGCCTGCTACCACTGCCTGCTCTCATCTCGCGCCAATATCTGTGCCGTGCAAGACAAGAAGCTGCTGGATAAGATCCTCTCAGTCAGGCACAAGCTGCCGCACCTGAAGGCCCTCATACAGTGGGAGGGAGACGTCGACACCTCAGTGCCCGGAGTCTATAGTGTAAGTAGTGTTCATAAAAAATACAGCAACAAGGCCCTGTTGAACTGAAACAAGCTGTTCTAGGCAGGAAGAAAATTCGTAGAGCTAAGTGTTCAAGAGCTCTAAGATTACACGAGTCATGATATCGCGGTTTTTTCGACGCTTAAATATTCTTCACACATTATGTAGTATTTCTACATATTAATTTGAACCAAATTTCTTTGTTTTCAGTGGGAACAGGTTATGGAAATAGGAGCTAAAGAGCCCAGCACGCAGCTCGACAGTGTCCTTAAGACTATTGCTGTCAACGAATGCTGCACATTAGTTTACACCGTAAGTTCTTCATTTTTACCAGCTGGTATATCGATCTGCTCCATATACTTTCAGTAAGCAGAATGTAGGTATAAAACAGATGATGTCAACAGTTCAATAATATAATAAACCCTGGTTTCTCCATGTTATTTCATCATTACCCGCAAAGGCATAGATATAGGTTTAAAACCGCAAACATAAACATGGACCTTATTTGGTCATAACTGGAGGAAACTGAATCGTAGAGAAAAGCTTACCTAGCTAATCACCGATTCGTTTCCCATACCGAACATACGTAGCTACTCATTTCATTTATGTTTGTTGTATTTTTGCTAATGATTCTTATTTCTCTGAAAGTCAGGGACGGTGGGTCCCCCGAAGGCTGTGATGTTGTCCCACGACAACCTGACATGGGACGCCTTCTCCATCGGTGAGCGAGTGGCTGACGTGCAGCCGACACACGACCGCCTCATCTCCTTCCTGCCACTCAGTCACGTTGCTGCACAGGTATGAGAGAAAGTAGAAAAAAAAATTGCCCTCATTATTGTCGCTTGTGTACGTGAGCCTCATTAGCTATATATAATAATATATAGCTCAGGCTTACTACGTAGGTATAATAGTTGAGAAAAAGATTGGTGGATGCAGTATGTTCTCGAAAGCACTTAGAATGAGAAAACTGCTGGCTATCTAATGCCTGCTAATCGCTTGTCCGTCATTAAATTACGTTAATAGCTGTTGCTATCCCGCATATGATGCACTGGATTCTTTTAGTCAGCTGTCTACCAGGGTCTAGTCTAGGGTGCGAACTACCTGATTGTGACGTATTCCTCTTGCCTCGATGGGACTATACTACATCGACATATTATTTCTCGCTAAGTAATCGAGGGGTAAAAGCAAAACAGAGTCCGGCCACGCTAAATTTGCCAAACATGTATACAACAATGGCCGCTCGAAATTGAATAAAATCGATATACAAGAACATTTATTTCGATTTTATTTAATTTCGAGCGGCCATTGTTGTTTACATCTTTGGCAAATTTAGCACGGCCGGTTCTTACCTAATGGTTGCTTATCAATTATGTAAGTCAATAAGGTCGACTAAAAAGGTTATCACAGTACAAATTAATTTACATAATGTCGTAGTACAAATTACATAATGCAGTGCAATCTATTAATATTATTATAATCTAGACCTACCATAAAATAGTTGTGACAAACATGGTTTCAGCAAGTGATTTGGGGACAATACCTATGCGTCAAGGTTATTGAGATCGCAGCTAATCGTTCGCAAAATGTCATAGATCAATATTGAAACAAATTTAGTGACATAGCTGACTTTGTTCCCAAGTTAATTGACAATTCATTTAAGTTTATGATTAAGATGTCAATATTCATGTTCTTTCTCAGGTGGTAGACATCTACACAACTCTATCAAACGCGATTCCCGTGTTCTTCGCACAACCAGACGCGCTCAAAGGCAGTCTAGTGGAGACGCTGAAGGAAGTACGACCTACGAGGTAACGTGCACTGAATATTTAACGTGTTCTCACTCTTAAATAACGGCTGTAAAAAGACGCTTAACCGGTCAAGGACCGCGGGACACCGATCGGTGACCAAACAATAGAAAATCAATTGTGTCTCATTAGCGGAGCTTGACAGATTAACGAAGTCTAGAGTCACTTGTTCTCCCCGACATTGAACCATTCGTGAGAACCTTCCGGTTACTGAGATATTGAAGGTCAAAGTTCTAACTTGTATTCACTTTTTTTCACGAGATCAAGTTTTAAATGTATCCAAACTAATATTATAAATGCGAAAGTAACTCTGTCTGTCTGTCTGTCTTTTCTTCACGCCTAAACTACTGAACCGATTTAGATGAAATTTGGTATAGAGATAGTTTGAGTCCCGGGGAAGGACATAGGATAGTTTTTATCCCGATATTCCCACGGGATCGACACATATGCGGGTGAAACCGCGGGGCGCAGCTAGTATATTATATAACTTACTTACCTCCAGTATCGTTAAATGCATCCTTAAGCACAATGTTTTGACGACGTGAACAACATGTTTGCACAACAAAAATAAAAGTAGTTTCCCAGCAATAACAGCTAAATATTTTTGCTCAATATTACTCAGTTTAATGTAGGTACGGAATGCGTAGATATCGGCTATGTGACGGGCCTTCTTACACCCTGTATAATGCCCGGGCCACACCAACGGGAAACGCCGATAATTATCGCGATAAGTTTTTGCTGCACATACGATTAACGCCCGTCATTGCGATAATTAGCGGTGTTTCCCGTTGGTGTGACCCGGGCATAAAGGCTCCCCGCACACACGCGCGACGTGATTCTAGCTAGTAGAACAATAATAATTTCAATAAAAATTTAATGGAAATTGTTCTACTAGAGTCGCGTCAAGCTGTCGTGTCGCGCCAGTCTGCGAGTCGCCTTAAGTTGAAGTTTAGTAAGAAACCGATAGATGTTGTCGACTGAAAATTAATTTGATAAATGAGCTGTTTGTTTTCTAAGTATTCATAAAAATTAAATTTTATTCGAGAACATCCATCGGTTCCTTAATAAACTTCAACTATATCCGACGATCCTGCATACTTATCTCTTTTGTTGACTGTACCTAAATACGACCATTAAAAAAAAAATTGGGCTCTTTCTTAGCCTACCTACAGTAATCGGACGTTCCCATGACACATCGACCGATGTGTCATGTGAACGTCCGATTACATAAGTAGGCATATTTATGTTTTTATGTGAAATAATTAGGTTAATTGATTGGCTACCTATCTATTCGAGTATATCCAATGTTTTTGCTACAAATGACTCACCTGCTTATCTAGGTACGTAGGCAGGTGTAAAATGTATAAGTAATTAGTGTAACGTGGGTCATCATTATCTGTGAGATATTATAATAAGTATATCTGTAATGTCTGGTAAGTATAAGTTTTCCTTAAATTTTAAAATCCTTAAAAAATAATAGAATCTGATAAATCACAGCTAAGTCTGAGACGAATATCTATTAATTCGACTGATCAAGACATAAGATAGGTAGTGTAATCTAATTATCCAATACTTAGCCTCTTTTCGCTGTGTTTAACCGTCTGCAACCAAAAAGGTTTTCAACCATCTTCCCTTGTAATGTTTCGTGCTTTATGAAGATTTACCTACTAAACACAAGCATTATCTTATTTCCTTAGGTACATACATAGCCATAGTCATGTTTCTAAGCCTACTAAATATTTATTCCATCAGGTTCTTGGGCGTCCCTCGTGTATGGGAGAAGATGTACGAGAAGATCATGGCGGTGGGCGCATCCAGCGGCTACATCAAGAAGCAAATCGCTTTGTGTGCGAAGGACAAAGGTCTTAAGTACCATCTTGCCAGGATCAATGGGTAAGACAACCAGACCGAGGTCCCATAGCTTTCTGCTTTTACCTATACAGGGTGGCAGGGACATCGATGCACAACCTGTTACCCCATGGTAACAGGTTGTGCGTCGACAGAATCCATATTCTGTATATGATTCTGAACACCCCTATGTTGAAAGTCGTTGGTACGTTGGTTAGGTACGTGCATTGGCATTGTGGGGCTTAAACTTTTTGATGAGATGTTGCATTGCATACTGCGTAAACGCAGGCTAAGCTGTCTTTGCACCCAAAAAGTCAGAAGAAGTTTCGATAGCATTTACTTATGCTTTATAGAATTTGTCCCCTAAACTTCAGATTTTCTACAATCAATGCTGACCTTAATGAACAGACTTCCGCACGTAACGTAACAGGTGACTCAGCGCAGCTATCTTGCACTGATAACAATAAGTATTACCTACTACGATTAGGTAGGTATATTAGGTACGCCATGTTTAACGAGTAGGTAATGAGGAAAAATACATGAAAAAGGTATCCGGAAGTAACCTTTGGACTGTGAAAACGTTTAGATAACCGTTTTGACTAAAATGGTATAAATAAAAATTGGTGTGAAGAATACAGATCTTAGGAGACGTTCGGTATCCAGGGGGACAAAGACGTCTTAATGCTGGGCAAAATAGTCATATTAATGCCAATGTTTTTCAATCAGTGCGCTATCGAGCAGCATGTACAGTCTGCCAATAGACTTCACCATTCCTGAACTGATCAAGTTTTGGTATGTAACGTCAATGAACCCCGTAGCGTTTGGAGCATGCATTCCAATTTATTTAGCACCTAATTACTAGAATGAAATGAGCTTGAGTATTTTATTTTATTAGCATGTGTACACATTTCATTAGATTTTTTTAATAGTCGTTTGTAAGTAGTTAGAATTGTTTTATAAGTAGTTATATGATCATTTCGTAGTTGGTTTTACGTCTTATCCGCCCATAAACAAAATTAACAGTATTTTCCCCATAAACTTGCGGTTTCAGTAAAATAAACTCCGACGATGTTATTAAATTTGTTACACAATGCATGTGAATTGCATATTCATTTAATTTAATTAAAGATCACAATAAGTAATTTCTTTATAATCATTGTTTACCAACAGACTGACTGTGAATAACACTTATACGTAGGAGATGTACCTAGTCAAATATGAACGGCAGTTATTTTGTTTAAAATAAACTTTAATTACAATTATTACAATAATTGGGAGATGTGCTCAGTTTGAGCGATACAAACGGAATGTCCTGACTTACGAACTATTGGTATATATAACCTAAACAATGACGACATATTTCTGGAAGTTCCCACGAGGCTAGCTCTGATAAGCATTAACTTAGGTGTTAGAAATATTTGTTGAAAGATATTTGTATTAAGTGGAATCGGCGACATGGCTACTTAAAGGTGTTAGAAACCGAGTGTTGAGTGAGGATTAATTCCGTGGGAACTGATGCCTGGTATGCATAACTCCTCCCTCCATAAGTTCAAAATCATCATTTGCATTCTGAGAATGATGGTTTTGATTTATATTACAAATATAATTATTAGGCTTATATCTAACAAGAAATACAATTAATACAGTACTTAATTAAAATTAATATGTAAATGATTAGAGTTGCTACATTAATACTATGAATATTCACAAAGTGCGTTTCGCTTTTATCACTGTACACTTCACTTTTCAGGCAATGCATCATTAACTGTAAGTTTCAGTCTATTTCGTCTAAGTTGTTCGGAGGTTTTCCTTGCAGGCTGGTCGGTATCGCAATCCTGGGCAGATTACACATTGCGATTGCACGTATGCGTCGTTTCTCAAAGTGTTTTGTTTTTCTTTCGATTTTCATTTTGCAAATATCGTCTAGTCAGGATATAGGTGCAGAGAATATTGTGCTCGTTTATGTCACCCTTGCAATACTCCATCAATTTTGGGTGAACACCGGAAAATAGGATCCAAGTGTCCAGCTGTGTAGGTTTGGTTTTCACCTTGGACGATTTCCCTGGCTAGGGAAGACACGTTGCTTCTATGGAAAACTTCATGAAGTCAGCGATGCATGTGCCTTTGTCAGCTGGGAGACATCTGTCTCGTGACAAAGAAACTATCCGCCGTCGATTTCCCTGCATGGCTAGGAGAGCGGTAATACATATTTTCAACCCTTTCGCAAGAATATAGGGAATTATTTGGGAATGATTAGGAATGTAAGGTTTGTTCGGGGGTTATACTTTTGGAAATAGGTGTAACTGATACTAATTATAAACGATATTTCGTTGGATGGTTGGAATTGATATAATAAATGTTATTTGTTTGCCTTTTATGTTTTGATTTTATACATATTACTAATTAATTTGTCACACTTGATTGCATCGTCGTTATCCAGGTTACCAGTAATTATTTTAATGATAGAGCCAAGGGGATTAAGTAAACCTGTTTTGATTCTCGTAGTAGGAGTCTATTGAAAAAGTCGCTCAATTGTAACATTCAATATTCTATTCTAGCCTACCTTTCATATAGTTACTAATTTATAAGTATTTTTTAGAATATCCTAATCTAAATGGCTACTTATTAATTCTAAATCTAGGTTCCAGTCAAATAAGCTAAGACCTGCATGGCCTTGCTTGACAGGAAGAATACACTGTAGATGAGGGCCCTGGGTCAGGGCTGCCTGAGTTATCAGGAGGACGAGTCTGGGGAGGACGTCTTATGTCTTTAATTGGAACCTTAGTTTGTCTCTGATTGGTCTGTACCGCGACTGTATTGCGGTGAATATTACTTATTACTTTAGCTTTTTGATAACGTGGCTTATCTTTGCTGCGTCGAGTGTTAACGCCTTTAATTAAAATGTTATCGTCAATTTTAATATCGAATTTATTTTCTCCACCTCGCTTTTGTCTTATATTTTCTTTGTTTTTAACCATTTTGTCGGTTAAATAATTATATAAGTATTTTGATCTCTTTACGTGTTCTTTAACTAATTGTTGCGTATAACTTTTATCAAAATCTACTGCAAAATTACTAGACGAGTCCGTATGTCCGAATACGACTTCAAAGGGAGTGAGACCCGTGGTAGAGTGAATTGATTGGTTATAGGACATTATAGCATACGTCATAATGGTTACAGCGTCTGTAATTTTAGTTTCATATTTTGCAATTCGGTAAATTTCGATTATTGTCGAATGAAACCTTTCTATTATACCCATTGAATTAGGATTATGTGGCGTTCCTACGTGAAGTTGAATTTTGTAGAAGGTTAACATTTCTTTCAACAGTTTATTATTGAATTCAGAACCTGGATCAGAACTTATTTTTCTAGGCACACCATAAAATGAGAAGAACTTTAATAAAGCTCTTACTATTTCAGGGGTTGATCTATTGGATACCTCAAATGCTTGTCCAAGTTTGCTGAAAGCGTCAACAATAGTCAAGAAATATTTTCCTTCTATTGAAAATAAATCAATAAAAATCTCTTGAAAAGGTCTAGTCTGAGTCTGTGTTAACTGTAATTCAGGCTTAAAAGGTTTTCGGTCATATTTCATTCTTTTGCAGATTTCGCAAGAGTTTATAATGCTGCCTACTGTTTGTTCTAAGTTATTCCAAAAATATGTGCGTTTTAAATGGGCTATTGTTTCTTTAATGCCGCGATGGCAGGTTTTACCTACGTGATACTTTGTGACAATATCACGTTGCTCTTCTTCGTCTTCAACATAGACTACTCTTAGGGTGCATTCGTAAAACCTAACTGAATCCTTTTTATAAAGGTTTGTAATTACTTCGGAAAATATTTTTCTATGCATTTTGTCTTCGAAATAAAGGAAATATTTAATTTTAGGTCGTATGTATTCTTTAAGGAAATTTTTAACTAGTACGGGGTTATCCGTAGGCATGTGCACTTCGAGTACCTTTTGTTTATCTCTAGAAAGATCTTTGCATACGAATTCGTTTCTATTCCATGTGAAAATTAATATTTGATTTGGTTTTGTATCAATAGCTTCGTTTAATATGGGTACGTCAGCAGAGTCAGTGTTTTCTTCAGAATGAACAGTAATATTTGTTAAGGAGTCTGGTTTTTCAGAGGCTGTAAGAGTTCCACTATCCAATGATTGTATCGAGTATGGGGATCTCGGTCTATTGTCGTCATCTTCAGATGAAATAACAATGGGACTAGTAGTTCCTTTTTGTCTAAGTTAACTATCATAGATGAGTCATCCTCTAATGCATTAACTTTTATGCGCGACAGAGCATCGGCATTACTGTTTTGTTTTCCTGGTTTGTATTTGATTTCATAGTCATATTCGGATAATCTTAACCTCCATCTTGTTAATCTACTACCGGGTTCCTTAACTGAGTGTAACCATACGAGTGGTCTATGATCGCTGAGAATTACGAACCTTTTTCCATATAAATACGGTCTAAAGTGTTTGCAGGCCCATACTACTGCTAATAATTCTTTCTCGATTGCGCTGTATCGTGTTTCAGCTTCGTTAAGTGTCCTACTAGCGAACGCAATTGGTTTGTCGCTACCGATTGGTCCTTGAGATAAGACTGCACCAAGGGCAAAGTTTGATGCATCTGTGGTTAATAAAAACTGTTTTGAGAATTCGGGAAATTGTAAAAGCGGGGCATTGGTCAATAATTCTTTACATTTTTCGAAAGCGTCAATGTATTCTTTAGTTATATTGACTTTATTCTTCTTTTTAAGACAATAAGTCAATGGTTGTGTGATTTTTGAAAAATCTTTGATAAATTTACGATAGTAACCTATTAAACCAAGGAAACTCTTTATTTCAGTAGGTGTTTTCGGTAGTGGAAATTCCAATACTGCACGTATTTTATCATTATTAGGCTGAAGGCCGTTTTCAGAGATTGTGTGTCCTAAGTAAAGGACTTCTTTCTTAAGGAATTCACATTTATCAAGAGTAACTTTCAAATTAGTTTGTCTTAGCCTTTCAAAGATTTTCTTTAGTTTTTCCGCGTGTTCTGTTAGGCTTGAGGAGAAAATTATTATATCATCAAGATATACAAGACAATGCAGCCCTTGGAGGCCTCTGAGTACATTGTCCATAGCTCGTTGGAAGGTTGCGGGTGCCGTCTTTAAACCAAACGGCATTCTAGTAAACTCGTAGTGTCCTGACTGTGTCGTGAAGGCTGTTTTGGATTGGTCTTCTTTTACAATTTCAATTTGATGGTAACCACTTGCTAAATCGATTGTGGAAAAGTAAGACGCTTTTCCAAGCCTGTCAAAGAGGTCTGATATATTTGGTAAAGGATATTTATCGTCAACAGTGATTTCATTTAATCGCCTGTAATCTATTACCATACGGAACTTTTGTTCGCCGGAGGCGTCCATTTTTTTAGGGACTAAGTGGACAGGGGCACTCCACGGAGAGTGTGACTCCTGTATGACATCATTTTGTAATAGTTTTTCTACTTGTTTTTGAATCTCATTATTTTCACAAGGAGAATGTCTATAAGGACGTATGTATATTGGGTCTTCGTTAGTGGTGCGAATCTTATGTTTTACTTGATTAGAAAATGATAAAGGGATCTGGTCACAGTGAAAAATATCTTTGAATTCTAAACATAATTGTGAAATACAGGATTTTTCTTCTTGATTTAGGTGATCTAGTCTTAATTTCGCTAAGTTTTGAGTCTGATAATCAGTAATTTCAGGCTCATTATTGCAAGTATTTATGTCACACAGTTCAGTTTTGAAGTTTGAAACTTTGAGGGGCTCTTGGAATGTAATGGTCGTGTCGTTTTCTGTCAAGTTTTGTATTATAGTCGATGCAAATGAATTAGTGCATGTCACTAAGGCATCGGGCATTCTAATACCGGGACTAAATTCTGTAAAGTTTAGAATAGCAACTCCATTTTCTAAATCTGTTGGAACGTTAATGCGCATTTCAGATCTTGAGGGCAACATAATTTCATAAGGTGGGCTATAAAGGATTGGGATTTCTGTACTTTTAGTCTTAAGTATTTGGTTTTTCATATCAATATTAGCTTCGAGTTCTTTTAATAAGTCAGATCCAATAAGACCATCGTATCTATTACAAACATTATGTATATAAAACTTATGATAAAGATCCGTTTGAAAGGTATCTGTTAAAGGAATGTATGCAACCTCATCGTGTCTACTGCGACCATGTGTACTGACTATTTCAAATGGTTCAAACTGTATAAAATATGAGAAAAATTCTTTTGCTTTTTGCGGACTTATGAAAGATCGAGTGCTACCCGTATCGATCATAAATTTTGAATTTATTTCAGGAATATCTATATGGGGTAATTTAAAAGTTAAAGCGTCGAAGTTAATGTTTATTATTTCTGTTTTTCCAGAGAGGCTGCTATTCGAAAATTTTCCGTAGATTCAACGGGGGTCGAGTTTGAAGCGACATTTTCTGTCGTCGGTGTTTCAAAGACATTTTCTTGCGTGTGGTCTTCGAGAATACAATTCTGAGTCAAATACTCTTCAGGGTAAAATTCAAGTATCTGATCGTCGTTTAAAAAGAAAATGTTGGAAGAATCTAGCATATTACTTTGATGCACAGTTCTCATAGAGACGTCTGAATTTTGTACATTATTGGTTGACTGATTGGGTATTCCAAAACGAAACTGTTGATATGGGTTGACTCTAAAGAATCCGGGTTGTCTATAGTTATTTACTGTTTGCGGAAACTGCTGTGGTGGCCGATTTTGGGAAGTAGGCATTGCTACAGCTTGCCTATTATTGAATTGCTGGTTATTTTGCGGTCTTGGGATCGCATTTTGTTGGGCATTAGGCACACCGAACCGTCTGACGGGCATAAAATTTGGTCTAAATTGAGGATTGTATCCTTGTTGTGGAATTCCGAATTTGAAATGAGATGGCTGTATCTGTGTGTTATTTTTATTTGTTTGTAACGGGTTATTAATTGGAGTATTTGTTTGTTTTGTTTTATTTCTGGCATTGTACTGAGTTTGGAAGTTTACCTCTTCCATCACAACGCCAAGTGCGGATTCTAAATTTGTACACTGTTTCAATCGGACAAATCTAATCATATCTTCGGGTAAATTATATAAAAATACGTTTAAGCTGGTGTTATTGTATATTATAATTTTGGCTGCCTTAATTCCCTCGTCTTGTAAAAGGTTAACTTTTGATATTAAGGAACTTCGTACCATCTGGATGCGGTGACAGAAATCAATGAATGACTCTCCTTGTTTTATTTTAAGGTTTTCTAATTCTATTGCGATACACGCTTCAGATCTCGGGTCGCCAAAGTGCTGAACAAGCAATTCCTTCAGTGCTTCCCAAGTGAAAACATTTTCACGTTCACTGATGAGAATTGCGGCTTTACCAACTAACCTACTTGTCAGGCAATGATAAACGTAAAGTTGTTGCGCTGGGTTATTTTCTCCGTGAAAACTTCTAATTACATATTCACATTTGGAAATAAAAAGATTTAATAATTTTTCATCTCCGTCAAATTTAGGAATAATTCCCAGGATTTCCCTCGGGATTATCTGGATTTGATTCATTTTATGTACAGATTAATTAAATACTATTCTAAGTTTTAATTAAGTATCTATTAAATGTTTAATTTGATTTAAAAGCAAACAAATAACGTAATATCGGCAATGTTTGTCCGATGTAACGTTAATAAATAAAATACAATAAAAGAAACTTATACACAACGCAAACGGCGATTTTTGTCCATAGACGTTGTTTAAACTAACTAATGACGTTAAATGGCGATTCTTGTCCAATATAACGTAGGGAAGAGATAGAAAGGAAACTTATACACAACGCAAACGGCGATTCTTGTCCATAGACGTTGATTAGACTAACTAATGACGTTAACTGACGATTTTCGGTTCAATATAACGTAAGGAAGGGATAGACATGGGAGTGGGCAATAAATGCGAAAAGGTCTACTCACATTAAATTACTGCTCGATCCCGTGCCGATTCTCGTCTGCTGGTGTTGATCTCCTTCGTGCTGCCGCTCGATGACAAATTTGTTTGTGTAGGTTCTCGGATAAGGCCAGGCGATTAGCACGTCGCTGGGCCAATGTTAGTGCCTTTAAACGAAGAAACTTTTCGCGAACTTTATCCGACCCCGGCTGCGCCAGTCAAATATGAACGGCAGTTATTTTGTTTAAAATAAACTTTAATTACAATTATTACAATAATTGGGAGATGTGCTCAGTTTGAGCGATACAAACGGAATGTCCTGACTTACGAACTATTGGTATATATAACCTAAACAATGACGACATATTTCTGGAAGTTCCCACGAGGCTAGCTCTGATAAGCATTAACTTAGGTGTTAGAAATATTTGTTGAAAGATATTTGTATTAAGTGGAATCGGCGACATGGCTACTTAAAGGTGTTAGAAACCGAGTGTTGAGTGAGGATTAATTCCGTGGGAACTGATGCCTGGTATGCATAACTACCTACTTGGCATTGTTTGCGAACAAAACAAAGCAAACGTTCAATCAATGATAAACATATGGTTCGTATTACACCCAGGTACCTACCTACTAAAGTAAATATAGCGCAGACTACAATACACGCAAATAGCTAATTAGCTGCTTACATATTAATTTTCTGCGGCAAAGGTGACGCGAGCATGGGATGCATGTAGTAGCCTCTTCGTGTAGCGCAGTTTTTGTTCCGCCAGTTACTCAACTGAACCGAGCGCTCGACGCATCCTGGACAGTCACAGTACCCAACACCTTATTTGAATGGCCAATTCTTCCCTTGCGGCGCGGTGGTAGGGCTAACGCCTGCCTGGCTTGCGACTACCCTCCCACCGGAGCCCGGAGTCAAGCAGCCGAAAAAAAAAAACCTATGCCGCCATTTATCATTGATACAATCAGCAACAAAAGTCGATTTACACTTCAGTTTTTTTAATCTTAGTTTGTTCAAAATTAGAGCAGAAATACAATTTTTAGAATATAAAATCTGCTATTATGTGAAAAGCTAAATAGCAGTTAATCGACTTTTGTTGCTGACCGTACCTCTACTTTACCTTAGTACTATGAACAATAAGTCCTACGACCTCGACGCGAGCACACCTCTATTATATATTCTGTGACCTCTAGTCTTCTTGTAGTACCTGAACTTATTTTACAGCATACATTTCACCCCTACTCACGTGTTTTATTTTTCATTCTGTATCATAATTCCCATCCATCGTGTTGAGATGGATTTGATGCGTTTGACTTAGTTGTTAATTTCGACGTACCTACCTACTTTTTTACATGCACTTCATACACACAGGTACTGTTAAGACCCATTACTACGAATCAATTTATTTGCACGATAAATGCAATAATTAGAAGTAATATTAAAAGTTGCACCACCTAATGTTCACACGCTACATCTTTTATGATTGCATCGACTTATTGCATTCACATGCAATTACTTCGTGCAAATCAGCCTTTTAGAATTAAATCTATCTCTAATTTTCCTCATATCTGCAGGGTTGACGGCTCATCGTTCGGCTACAAGTGTGCGAAGTCGTTGGTGTTCAACAAGGTGCACAGTTCCCTGGGGCTGGATCAGTGCAAGACGTTCGTGACGGCAGCGGCGCCACTGTCACCTGACATCAAGAAGTTCTTCTTGTCCCTCGATATACCCATCGTTGACGCTTTCGGAATGAGTGAAGCTTCCGGAGCTCACACGCTCAGCATATACCCGAAGTGAGTGGTAACAAGAACGGAGAAACATGTTATGCTTAGCCCATATTTCTGCTTAAACATGGAACTGTGAAGAATGCGATCCCAAAACGGGTATACCACAAATAAATATGCTTTCCGTCATCACTAGATTTTGGCTTGGTGATGGGTCTTTTTGTACATCCTGTATACCTACCTACCTTACCTACTGGTGTTTCGCATTACTCACCGCGCTAGGTACCTACTTAAAGTATTTTTATTTGTCACCATTGGGATAATGTTTAGTGCCGATGTAACAAGTGATTGTCTAAGATTAAAAAGCGATAACAAAGAACAATAATTTGAATAGGAAAAAATATTTACGTCATTGAGATGCCTAATTATGTGATTGATTTCTAAGTTTGATAACCGTCATAGCGGCGTGACCACGTTTTTTGTATGAGTAACTGTGCCATGCGATAAATATTTTCCCTAAACACATGATTCATGTAATACGCCACTTGGCAAATAACCCTTTTATTTAATCATGAAGATTTTAATCAAAATGATTAAACGATTTCCTGAACCAAATGCACAAATAACTTCCGAATGATATCGTCACTGGAAAGGAGAAAATGCTATTGCTAAAGCACCATTTGGGCCAAAATAGATTGGATTAGACTATTTTTCTGTTTTTAACTGGCTCCATTTTCATTAAAAAAATTTGTTGAAATTGTTAAAAAAAAAAAATCTAATCCAACGATATAATATATTGTATAACTCATTTTGGCCCAAATGGCGCTTTAGCATAATTATGCTCCTTTCCAGTGACGATATTATTAAGTAGGTAACTCCTATGTGTCATAATAATGTGTCCTATAATATCCCAATTTAAAGCACAATACAAGATGACATTCTTCTTTCACTTCCACAGATTTTCCTTGGACTCAGCCGGTGCACTTCTAGACGGCACAGAAACTATGTTTGGAGGTTCAATCAGTCCCAACGGGCCAGGAGAGATTATGATGCGCGGGCGCCACGTGTTCATGGGTTATCTCAATGATGAAGCTAAGTCAAAGGAAACTATTGACGACGAGGGCTGGTTACACTCGGGAGACATCGGCAGAGTCGATAGCAACGGCCTTCTGTATATTACTGGAAGAATAAAGGTAATTTTTCGATACCTACCCTTGTTATGGAACAGATTTAAAATGAGCATGCATATAATTTTATAGGAAAACCTTTTGTACAGACGCCAGCACATCAACCTACTACAATCTGTCAAATTTCTTTAATAGATTTTCAACTTTATTACTTAAACATAAGGTTCAAAGTTAATTGGGAAAATTTGACAGTTTCGGTTAGGTTGATGTGCTGGCGTCTGTTTATTGAATTCTGCATTGAGTTTTCCTCCTTTTGAGTTGAGAATGATGATGATTCATGAAGTCGGCAATAGGATAAGATTGCGATTGCCTCTGATTATGTACTAAAATTTGAATTGTATAACCGTTGTTGCTAATATTGTTTGGGTGCGTTCGACTCGAAGTATCTCAATATTGAATTTATTTCATTCCACAATATGAACTTAGTTGGTAGGTTTACAAAGACATGAGTAAAGTAAGAGAGAGGAAGAGGGCTTGAATTTGACCAATTAGTCTATTACTTCCTCCTGGGATATGGTCTGACTGCCCTCCTAGCTCATAAAGGTCAGCAGATTGAGACAATCAAATGGTTTACTCACTTTTCCAGTTGATTATTATTTTTATTGTATTTAAATCCGACAAGTTCCGATTCTTTGAATATTCGAATAAAAATACCTAATTGATTAATTCCCCAGGAGCTGATAATCACTGCGGGCGGTGAGAACGTGGCTCCGGTGTTGATCGAGCAGGCGGTGCAGGCAGAGTTACTGCAAATCGGCTATGCTGTGCTCATCGGCGACCGACGCAAGTTCCTCTCTGTACTTCTCACGCTTAAGGTGATTAAATTATACCACACTATTCCATGAAAGAGCTTACTTGCTCGCTCTTCTACGGAACCAAGGATTTTAGGTATTACGTAAATCCTGGGTTTACTGTCACACTGTTGGTTATAATAATGATAAAGAACGAATGCAGACTAAAACGACTGTACTCGGGACCGAAAAACCTGACGTGTATTTTAGAGAAATTCTTAACCTCTGTTTGGGGTTTCGGACTACGGTTTCGTATCATCGGACTCCGATCGAATAATTACACTTCATATTATATTTTTGCCACGGTAGGCATCTAAAGCTAGTTTTCACATTATTTTTCAGGCTAAAGTGAACTCTGACACTAATGAAGCGCTCGACGATCTGGACAACGAGACGAGGAAATGGGTGGCCAGCCTCGGAAGCAAAGCTACCAAGATCAGCGAAATTGTCAGCACCAAGGATCCTGCAGTAAGTCTGACAACAGATTTATTCAAGATCTTTTAAGAAAACTTCCGTATTTAAACAGAAGCGGTTACAAATAAATTACTATTTATTTTCAGGTCTACAAAGCTATTGAAGAAGGTATAACCCGCGCCAACAAACACGCCATTTCCAATGCGCAGAAAATCCAGAAATTCGCGATCCTTCCTAAAGACTTCTCAGTACATTCTGGAGAATTAGGTGCGTAGATTTTCGTTATCTAAAACCTCTAACACAGCCAGACTATCACATGTGTAACAGCTAGAACCAAAAACCTTTGACTTCTTTGCTGAAACCAAGCCAGAACAAAGTTAGCAAGTAAAATAAGACCCACTCACAAGCATCGGTTCTGTTGAAACAACCTTGGGTTACTATTTTATTTTATTAGACTACGCTGTGCCACTCCTGGGCAAATGCCTCCCTCCACTCCTTCAATCTTTCTCGAGCCCGTGCGTCCTCCTTCCAGTTGTGACGGAACCTATCCAGCTCGTCCCGCCATCTCCTACGTTGCCTGCCGCGACCACTGTCTCAGGGCACCAGTTCCTTGCTATTTGGGCCCACAGTAGTTAATCATGAGGCAGCATTTAAGTTGAACAACCTTTTGAGCCACGTCAGCTAAGTCAGCTTTTGCTTTGGAGCACAGTATTGTGTTACTATTACCTTTTCATAATTTCATTATTTGCTTACAGGACCAACGTTGAAAATCAAAAGGAACGTAGTCTACGAAGAGTACAAAGACATCATAGAAGACTTTTATAAGGAGTAATTTAGTGTTTAGGGCGAGGGACAACGTAATAATTATTGTTAACTTAATTTGTTATTGCTCAACTAGGGGCTAGTGCATCGGAATCAATGTGATTGATAGTACTTTACGCAAAGGTGTAAATAGGTTATATTTTTGTTACAAAAAATATATTTTATTAAATCTAACGGTGGTTTTAATAAAACACAAAATCTGTAATTTGGTTTTATTTTGTTTCTAAATTAAGTACACATATTTCAATAAAAATGGAATGGACAATTACCCCTTATTCATAAAACTTATCAAACCTATTTTAGTTAAAATGGGGTTTGTCTCTTTCTTACACACAGAAATGACAACGTGACAGATAAAGACAAACGTTCTATAAACCTATTTTAGCTAAAATAGAGATAAAAATAATAGGATTATGAATAAGGGGGTAAATGTTTAAAGGATATAACAAGTTAACAAGAATGATTAAATACAAATAATTCAGGTAAATATTTTGCAATACTTTGAAACGATAAAGTTACGTTACAATACTATCAATAAAGTTTCTTAAATTCAATACATTTATAATCTAAATAAATAAAAATGAATCGCCGAAATGTACATATGTATGCGCATAACTTACGAACGCCTGCACTAAATTGGTTAATTCTTTTTTTGTTATGTTCGGTATTGCCCGAACAAGGTTTTTATGAAAGAAAATTTCGGAAATTCAAAAAAATAAAATTGCACCCGTGCGAAGCTAGGGCGGGCCGCTAGTTTGTAGTAATTGTCGATTTGATAACATTTTCCTATATATTTCTTTCTTAACAAATTGACAAAAGCCTTTTGTTTGGACAGTTATGTACAGGTGTCGTATTATGACGGTTTAAAGCCATCATAATTCCAGTGTAAGAGAGAGGCGGAGCTATACATGACCTATAGCACCATTCCTTTTTCGCACTGGAATCATGATGACATTAATACTTCGTAATACGGGCCGGACCATAAAGTATTTCGGAATGCATGACAGAAAGTTTAGATTCAGTTTTAACTAATTGTATTGATATGTGTCCTATAAATGAATAATTTGAATCACATTTTACGAGTATTTCTTGTACGGAATACAAGATAACTCAATTCAATAGTAATAATTAAGTACAAAAATAGTAGATTGTTTGCCAAGGGAGCAAACAACTATTTTGTAAGCGAGTGTTTCTTTGAATCCCTTGCTGCGCTCAGGATTCTATAGTACGTCACTCTAGCTTAAAATAGTGTTGCTTCCGAGGTGGACACTACTTTTTATCACCCTCTATGAAAAATGCAACTTTTGAATAAGAATAGTAACGTTTATTAATTATTTATTTCCATACAATTTTGAGTAAACAATTACGAAAGAAGGCAGAATGCTTTTCGCGCGTTTTTTTTTTTACTTTTTCAAATTTTCTTTATTTAATTTGGCTCGCTCTTTTTACTTTATTTTACAGCCTGTTACTTGTTCATAAAATGTTCGCGATTGATCTCTTTGGTGATTGGAACTATTACTAACAATATCCAAATTCAAATCACTTTAAGCCCTAGGGATTGAAGAGCTACTTTAGTCCCTGTTTACGAAGAATACACTAGCTCTTTTTGAATAGATGTGATAAAAAGTCTATTTGCAAGCTGTTTTGATAAAAGCGAGCTACGCTGCATTTAGCATTACAGAACATTAGCAGCGCGACGCAACGAAACAAGACGCATACTATATATGGATATGAAACTTATTTTGTAAGAAAAAAGATGTGTATTTCCTTAAAGTTTTAAGGTTTTTTTTTCTGTTGTTGTTGTTAGGTTTTTATTTGGTGATTGTTTGGTATAAAGTTTTTTTCGCAGTGTGAAAGCTACATACATTTTGTGTCATCGCATCGAGTTGCCAATGTTACTCTTAGCTTATTTTTTCTGCTCACTCAATAAAGGAAACACACCGTAACGTTAAGTACAAGTTCATTATCATAAAATATTGTCACAATTACATTATAGTCATGATTTTTACCGTAATGGAATGCATAAAAATGAATCGAACAAAGTTAAGTACAACCTTTCGACCGCTATTACAAATATATAAGAAAGAGGATTGAAGATTTTATATGGAGCCTGGCATACGTACCTTTCCACCATCTTGTTCTTTTTTTTTCAAAATGGCGGCCACCCATCCACGAGTCCTTTAAAAATCCATAGCTGACAGCAATGCAAACAGAAAACATAACAGAACCAAGCCCCGTAAAGCGTCACGTTTCCGAGATATTGGCGCCGATTCCCTTGTTCACAAACTAAACTAAATTTAAGTTCAGTGCATCTTTTTCTTTCTATTTCATTAAGAAAAGGACAAGATATTAGTTTAGTCCTGTCAAATCAAGATACTCCATAGACAAGTTCAGACGCGATTAAAAAATTGGCTACTAAAAATACGTCAATTTATGTCAGGCGCTGACTAATTTGACAGGACTAAACTAATATTTATGTTGTCCTTTTCTTAATGAGATAGAAAGAACAAGATGCACTGAACTTAAATTTAGTTTAGTTTGTGAACAAGAGAATCGGCGCCAGTAACGTTTAAAGTTACACGTGACATCCATATTTTTTTAACTTGCGTACATCTTGTTGCATAGATGTTTGGTTATTTTAAACATCAGAGTGATTATTTCACGGACAGGTAAGTATGCCACGGACCTTCAAAGCTCTTTCAATAGGACGGAACTATACTCCATTTGAAATAAGATTAGACATTTAAATAAACCTTTTTTAGGGTTCTGCACCCAAAGGGTAAAAACGGGACCCTATTCCCACTCCACTCCACTCCACTCCACTGTCCGTCTGTATGTCTGTCTGTCACCAG
Source organism: Amphipoea lucens (assembly GCA_947508005.1). NCBI lineage: Eukaryota > Metazoa > Arthropoda > Insecta > Lepidoptera > Noctuidae > Amphipoea > Amphipoea lucens. Next base: position 11,943,330 of record OX382356.1, read on the forward strand.
GCTGTATCTCATGAACCGTGATAGCTAGACAGTTGAAATTTTCACAGATGATGTATTTCTGTTGCCGCTATAACAACAAATACTAAAAACAGAATAAAATAAATATTTAAGGGGACTCCCATACAACAAACGTAGTTTTTTTGCCGTTATTTGCTAGATATTAATAACGGCAATAATTAAGACGCTTGAAACATTCACAGAATATTTAGTTGTATATTCACTTTAAAATTAAATAATTCAATTAAAATAAAATAAATATTTAAGGGGGGCCTATACAACAGACGTGATTTTTTTGCCGTTGTTTGCTCGATATTAATAACGGCAACAAGTAGACGCTTGAAATATTTACAGAATAGTTACTTAGTTGTATATTCACTTTAAAAATTCAAATAAATAAAGGGGGGCTCCGATACAACAAACGTGATTTTTAGATGTAGTGTTAAATATTGTACGGTGGTACGACTCGCACTTGTTACAGTCCGTTCAACCAATTTTGACTTCTATACCGTAGGCATAATGATGACATTAAAAGAAAAAAAAGCGGCCAAGTGCGAGTCGGACTCGCCCATGAAGGGTTCCGTAGCAGCAAGTAACATAATATAAAAGTTCTTGTAGTTTGTTGTAACTTTGTGAAAGGTAAATTGCGGTTTTCGATTTATGGCGTATTAAAAAAAAACTACGTACTAGATCTCGTTCAAACCAATTTTCGGTGGAAGTTTACATGGTAATGTACATTATATATATTTTTTTAATTTTATCATTCTCTTATTTTAGAAGTTAGAGGGGGGGGGACACACATTTTACCACTTTGGAAGTGTCTCTCGCGCAAACTATTCAGTTCAGAAAAAAATGATATTAGAAACCTTAATATCATTTTTGAAGACCTATCCATAGATACCCCACACGTACAGGTTTGATGAAAAAAAATTTTTGGAGTTTCAGTTGTAAGTATGGGGAACCCCAAAATTTATTGTTTTTTTTCTATTTTTGTGTGAAAATCTTACTGCGGTTCACAGAATACATCTACTTACCAAGTTTCAACAGTATAGTTCTTATAGTTTCGGAAAAAAGTGGCTGTGACATACGGACGGACGGACAGACAGACAGACATGACGAATCCATAAGGGTTCCGTTTTTTGCCGTTTGGCTACGGAACCCTAAAAAGTGGTTACAAACTTACAATACCAACTGTTTACTGCAAGCAGCTGCCATTTGTCATGCCACCAACGCAATAGAATTCAAAATCGGTTGAACGGACTGTAGAAAAGGTTTATTTAAATGTCTAATCTTATTTCAAATGGAGTATAGCTTACAAAAACATCAATAGACGAAAAAAAACCTCTCTGTATTTTATTTTACTGAATGCTTACCTATACATTAACTTAGGTGTATGAAAATCGGTAGGTGATGATCACAGTCAAAAGGTTTCGAAGAAAGAAACGCGAATAATGATTATACTAATACATTAATAGATGACTCCATTTTTATTTTTTCTTAACTAATAAAATCGTTACGTTAATCATTTTAAAACTTTGTTTATCATCAATATTTTTTATATTCTTAAGAGAATACTAGTCACAAAGATAAATTTTAGCACTTCAAGAGTAAAACTTAATAATATATCGCAGTAAAATATAATACTACTATTAATCTTATCGTTAGGGAGAGATGGACTAATTTGTTCTTAAGGTGATAACTAGGTTTTTAGTCTGCTTATTCAATTAATTCAAACTGTTTCGATAACACTTTAAACCAAAATAATTCGCTGTATGAGAATTCACGCAATACAAACAAAAAAATTGGAGCGAGATAGCGGACATAGAGCTCTCCTTTTCACTTTGCAGCTTCGCGGCCAGACGAAAACCGACAGTAACGTCAAATCAAGTCTTTATACTAATCGTGGATAACTGCCATGCATGCTTCTTTCATTTGTTTTATGATTATGTGGTGCATTACAGCACCGAGTTGTTGACCAGAGTATAAAAGTAACATTCACTTACAAAATAAAATAGCTTTAAGGCTGGCAGTTAAATCTCTCCCTACCGAAGTTTGAATATAGGTTTTTAACAAGCAATAACTTGGGCACAAGAAAAAAACAAATATGCGCAGGAGTTCAACCTCATAAAGGCCGGTAAGACCACACACGTGTCATAGACGCTAGAGAAAATACGCAGTTTGTCACACTAGCAAATGAACAACTCTTTGCAGTGCTTCAGGACCCTACAACTGTAACTACTTACAACGCTACAATGTTATTTTGGTGCGCGGCCAAAATCGGAACTAACGCCGCCATCTTGTTTCATAGATATACTTCAAATGACATTTCATAAAAACAACTGCACAAATGTTTACCAACAGCGCCCCCTGCCAACGTCATTCGAGCGCCAAAAGATCCTTCTGGCACTCCATTTATATGAAAGTTCCTTACCGCCTCTTTCGGGATGACTTCTGCGCTTTCTCATATGGGGTGCCTATGTCTAAGGTTGGCTAGGAGGCGCGGTGTGTGGTAGTGGCGGCGGTGCGTCTGCGAGAGGCAGTGGCTTGGCCACACCGATGCGCACTACACCACGAGGGGCACCTTTTAGAGCTGCTACTGCTTGTTCTAGGCTCGCGTCTTCCAGGTTCTAGAAAGAAACAAAGAATAATTGATTATTCTGCACAAATCAGACGCACATTATAACAACCATATGTACACACCAAAAGCCTAGTATGAATACGGAATACAACAGCAGTTTGTTACCAGAGTTGAAATCTAAACCAGTTGCTATGAGAGACCTTTCTGCGAGTGGCTCAAAACTCCTGTCTATGTTAAGGTTGCCTAAGTGCTGAATTTTATTCACTAGCCTTTCCCGTGGCTTCACTCACGTGTACGTCGGAAATTATGTCAAAGAAAAATTATATATTCTAACCCAGGTCATGGTCTATCTGTGTGCCAAATTTCATCCAAATACATTCAGCTGTTGACAACCAGAGTTAATTTCTCATGTATAATAATAGTTTAAGGATTATTTCACAGTACATGTCATTCCTGAATTTTCTGATGGACAGTTTAATAAACTTGTCTCACTGACCTGATCATTTACAAACAGCAGTCGGTCGCCTGGTATGAGGCGGCCATCTTGCTGCGCCACGCCGCCCGGCACCAACGAGCGGATCACCACCAGCGTGTGAGACGGACGCAGCGGGTCTTGGTAGTCCAGGATCGAGAAGCCGAGACCTCGTTCGCCTTTTACTAATTCTGTACAATACAATATAAAAGTTTATTGTGTGAAATAACTGGACATGTTTTTGGTAAAACTCCTTCTTTCACTATTTACGTGGTAAGCACAATACGACTACGTTTCGCTGTGAAATATAGGGAACAGGTCAAAAGTGTATCGAAAAGTAACGCGTTTCACGCGGTGTCATGGTGTGCAAACTACAGTAAAAAAATCGAACTGAAACAAAACCATTTAATGGTTTCTTTTTGTGCTTCAAAGAAACATTTAGCTGTTCACTAGATCATTAGCAGAATCTCCGGTATGCTAAATACATAGAAGATAAGATTCATACAACTTACCAATAATTTGTGGTTCAGATGACCACATAGCAAGGCCTGTTAGCGGCTCTAGACTGCGCGAACGTACTTTGCCGCCCGCAGATAGAGACCCACCTTCCTCTGCGCCTGCGCCGGCCAGGCTTCCATCCGACTTCGCCTGCGACACGTATTTTTGTAAATAAAGTTATCATCAATAGGAATTATTTGATATTTACAAAAAGAGGCGCATTCTTTATTAATATTTTTTGTAAAGCAAAATAGGAATTGGTTGAGGTGGTTAGGAAAGTGTCATGGCGTGTGGGGTAAGCCGGTCTACAAAGTTGATAGCAGAGCACACTGTCATAGGTTCACTGGACTGACATTTTTATTGACATTCGTAAACGCTATTTTTAGACTAATGTGTGATTACAATATGATTAATATTTGTGGCCTATTTGTACGCATCATTAACTAATAGAATTCACCGGATAAATAATGATCTACATCTATACAAATAAATAAAATTGGAGTGTCTGTAATATTAAAATAACCGGTTTTTACTAAATGCACATGGATGTATACACGGTACATATAACAAAATAACATAAGTTTTTTTTTTTTACTACTTGTGTCTGTTTGTTCCGGCTAATCTCTGAAACGGCTGGACCGATTTTGACGGGACTTTCACTGGCAGATAGCGGATGTAATAAGGAGTAACTTACGCTACCTTTATTAAAAAAAAAAAAAAATAGGGTCCCACGAAAAAAAAATCCACACGGACGAAGTCGCGGGTAACAGCTAGTATAAAATAAATATATCAGTTTTTCGCATGGTATCTTTCATTCAATATCAATGTACTTGTTTCGCGAATTAAATTGTCACTACACAGGTGATTTTCCACAATTCATCATGATTAGATAGTTTTTATATTACGTAAATATTATTATCTAACGTAAAAGAATTTAGTAATTCGCATTGATTAATGATATTTCCCAAATAATTTATTAAAGTCCCTGTATTGCAATATTGGCACAATGTTACATTATCACTGTTACTAGCGACCCGCCGACACCAACATCACACGGGTGCTAATGTGGCGACGAGATTTTTATGATATCATAGGAATTATTAAAAGCATAAACTTTCCGCAATCTTTTCTCTAATAATAATGGTGCAACTGCATCAAAACCTATTGTGAAGTTAAGCTAAGCGGTCACACAGACAGACACGAGAAACTATTTTATCTACACTCAAATCGTAAAATATTCTAGTTTTATTAAAACACATTTTCACTAAGAAAATAATATGTAAAACGAACTTTTTTTTATGTTGTCTGTGGTGGAAGCAGCTGTGGAGCTAAATAAAGCAGTGTTCGTGTTATAATGGTCCCTTTTATGTAACTGTATCATTAACTACTGTTGATTAATACTCCGCGTAGCATAATAATATGTGGTGTAACTATGAGGAACTGAGGAATGACGTGATAAGGCAATGTTACGATAAGAAGATATAGTGTCAACAATTGAAAAGTGTATGCTTGGTCATGTTGAGAGGATGAATGAAAGATGACTAATAAAAGGTATTTGCAAGGCAAAATTGAGCGGAAACGCCGGGAGGTGACGCCCTAGAAGCACATAAGTGACTTTATCGGTCATGTTCTTCAGATAGGTTAGGTGAGTAGTACAGTCAACAGCAAAAGTAGATGATGAAAATCAGAAATTGAATACTAATGAACGGAGTTCGCGTCATATATGACAGCCGTACTAATAGTAAATGTTTTGTATAATTTACAATCACATAGATTTGAATCACTTCGACGCCACACAGTTCTGACGCGAACTCCGTTCATTAGTATTGAATTTCTGATTTTCATCGTCTACTTTTGCTGTTGACTGTACTCGTAACCTCCGTGCGGTATATGAACGTAAACGAAGCAAAATGAGGATGAAAGAAACGTAGCAGGTGGCGTTTTGCCTACCCCCTTGAGAAGAAGGCGTGAGTTTATGTAAGTTTTATAGTATTTGGAGATTATATTACCTTGACGAGCGTGGCAGCAGGCGGCGCGAGGTCGATGGGCGGCGCGGGCCGCGGCCGCGCGCACACCATGCACACCTCGCTGGACAGCTCCTTCAGTATCGACACCACCTCCAGGTGGTTCATGCCCAGCAGGCGGTGACCGTTCACCTCTGTGGACAACAAAGTACTGCTTTAGGTTTAGAATAGTTAAGTAGTGTCATGCTTTAGTTCCAGAAGGTTCAGTTTTTGGACTCCTATTTAATTTGAATAATAGTCTTTGACGTTTTATTTCATTTACTCTTTGCACTTTAATTCTTCGGCTTACTATGACGACACAAGTTTCCATCGCACCGAACCGTGAGAACCAAAAATTCGAAGACATGTGACATCTAACAACCCACACTGGACCCGCGTGGTGGATTACGGCCCACTCCCTCTCACCAAGATAAGGCCTGTGTCCCAGCAGTGGGAATGTTATAGGCTGATTATGAACGATGCACACTTGGTCTGGCATTTGAGTTGCTACTACTACTACTACTACTGATGACACTACTGTGTACTTGTCTGATGTGGGACTATAGCGGCAACACTTGCTGCATAGCAACTCTTTGAGTGCACTCCTGCACGTCACTTAAGCCCGTCTATTACGTCCATAATTTTCTGGACTGATTCCAAGCCGGCCATAATTATTTTTGCGGCGTTCTTACCTAGCAGTTCATCTCCAGGTCGGTGCACTCCCGCGCGGCCCACAGGTCCCTCGGGCAGCACAGAGCGCACGTAGTGGTGTGGCCGCACTTCCCTTCCTCCCTCTACGTCCACAGTGCCTTCCAGTGAGATGCCCAGGCCTCCACCGCCGCGGACTACCACGCCTACTACGATTTCTACTTCGTCACCTATAGAGAAAAACAGATGAAGTCAGAGGGGCAATTCTCGTAATTTTAACAACGTTCACAGTCTGATCTGTCTCCATCTGTCAAAAAATACTTCTAATTTCACCACATTTTGACAAGTTTTTGACCTTTATTTGTCGCCGAGATAAGACTGCATCTAGATTTTGAACGTTTTAAATTACGAGAACTAGCCTTCTTATCTCAGTCTTAATCTGTCAAAAATACATCTAATTCTGCTATATTTTTGACAAATTTTTGACTTTTGACTGTCGCTGAGATGAGATTTCGACAAGATTTTGAACGTTATTAATTACGGGAATTGGTATTCAAATATACTACGACGGATTTAGGAACTCTCCTAAATCCGTAAAGGGAAAGCAAGTGAGGAAGAGCATACATACTCATCTATGCTCTTCCTCACTTGCTTTCCCTTTACCCAACTGCATCCAAACTTTTTTCCTGACATAAAGCGAGTCTGAAATCGCCAACCCGTCTTGAGCAGGTGTGGTGATTAATGCTCATGCCTTCTCTGTATGACAAGAGGCTTTTGCCCTGCAATTGAACAATAATAGGCTGGTATTATTATTAACTAAAAACAAAAGGGCTTGTTCACCGAGTATAGCCTGCCACTTCCTCTTGATGGCGTCCTTCTGCTCGTTGCTGCGCGGCATCTCGAAGGCCGGCTGCGCGCGCGGCGCGACCTGCGCGGGTGGCGGCGACGTGCTCACTGCCTCCTCCACAGGGGCGTCCACTGTTATGCTGTAGGAACAAACACACATACTTACAGATAAAGGCAGTCTTGTAAAAGTTTATCGAAAGGAGCTAGCAAAATGTTAATTACTTAGTTCGTCTGCTCCAGTCTAATAATTTTGTCACATAATATTTAAAACAAAACGATGGTAATGGAGGAGCAAAGCGTTATGTTTTGACAGTTTATTATACAGGGTGTAAAAAGACACATCACATAGCCGTCAACTACGCATTCTATACAACAAGCGAAGTAACATTGCACAAAAATAATTGCTGGGAAACAACTTTTATTTTTGGTGCGAAAATGTTCTGTTTGCGGTAGTGCGCAATGTAGCGCACGCAAAAAATTGTGCGTAGCGGATAAATTACTTAAGGTGGCACTAGTCGATATTTTTTCCATATCGGGAGGGTATTACTCCACTGTTTGACATTGTACATCCAAAGTGAAACATGATATCGTTTTGTCTTATTATTAATTTTGTCTATGTGGAAACCGAATAAAATAAATAGCCATTAAGAGTGTTATCGTTAAAAAATGACAATAAACATAAAATCGGGGTTTTTTAAGGTTAAATTACTACTAAATGGCATGAAATTATTAAAAACTAATTTGAGTACCGCATTAAGCATATCTTTATATTGTATTTGTATAGAATAAAAATTGAAAAATATTCTTAAATATCAAAATAAAAGCTTATTTTGAACTCATATATTTGAGACTATACGGGAAGACTGAATTTCGGAATGAAATTATGAATCAACAATGAGTCGTGGAAGTCTGGAAAAAATACGTGGAAAAAGGAAAGATACCGTTATTGTTTTTGTATAAAATAAAAAAGAAATTTTAATTCATTAAGTGTCTCAAAAAAAATATTTTCTTAATCTAAATTTGGCAAAATAAAACATCATTTTTATGTCATATTAAGGCTGAAATTATTAAAAAAAAAATACACTGTTTGTAAGAGGAGTTCAGGCAAACAAAAATCAGTAAAAAAAAAACTTACATAAAGATATTTTATCGACAGTATAATATTTCAAAGTTACTAATAAATTACGCGGCGCCGAGCGGTGTCGGCCAGTCGCGCTGTGGCGCTCTCCGAGGTAGGACCTATGTCGCTCGCGCTGCCATCGATCGACTATACACAGATACGTAGTTGCCGGCGGTATATACTACGCCTGACACGTTTTGATCCGTAAGTATTTTTTTTTCATAAAATTTATTTTGTACATTCGAATCATAAACGTAATAGTGTAGTGTCAACTAGGTGTGTGTGGTCTATTATTCCTTTTATGTTTTAGGTGATGGGCCGAAAAAGTAAATTGTATTGTGGTGACAGTGGAGCAGCAATCCGTCAAAAAACAATTGAAATGTTTTTTATTTGATGGCGATAACGTCATTATCAACGTTAACCATGGCTGGTATTACCAAGTTCAGGGCCAACTAAATATTGAAAATAAAAATTTATGTTTGTTTGCGGTGTACACTGGTCCTGAATTTCCAATAAATGTTCTGAAGATTTATAAAGACGATCAATTTTGGAAAGAAAAATGATTCCTCGTTTGACAAAATTTTATTATATGTGCGTTCTTCCTGAAATAATTGATCCCACAAAAAGCCGATCAATGCCACTGAGGGAAACTATTTTATAATGTAAACAGCATAACATGATAAACGTATAAAAATGAAATTGTGTTAACTAAAGAACAATGGGTAAACTTGTATGGGCCCCGTACCCAAAAAAAAAGATGACTGTAGCATTATGAGCTATATGGGTATTCGTTGCCCTCATGGAGTAGTTTAATTAATCCTAAGACAGCATGTCTGAATTCACTTGGAGAAAAAAGATATTTAAGGAAGTTAAATTGGTTTTGAGAAGACGGTACCCAGAGACAAGGTTAATTGTAGCATATGAACTATGTCGGTATTTGTTGACCTCATGGAGTAGTTTAATTAATCCTAAGACAGCATGTCTGAATTCAATTGGAGAAAAAAGATATTTAAGAAAATTAAATTGGTTTTGAGAAGACGGTACCTACCCAGAGACAAGGTTAATTGTAGCATTATGAACTATGTCGGAATTTGTTGACCTCATAGAGTAGTTTAATTAATCCTAAGACAGCATGTCTGAATTCACTTGGAGAAAAAAGATATTTAAGGATGTTAAATTGTTTTAATAAAATAATAGGAAAGTTCATTATCTTTATTAATTATTGTAATTACCATACTTATATTGGTTCTTATTCAATACTAGCTGACCCGGCGAACTTCGTACCGCCTTTAATTTTTTTTTTTTTGTTAATTTTTTCCCATGTTTTAATAGCTATTCTGCTATTCGGGGCAGAGAGTATGAGCTATGTCGGTATTCGTTGCCCTTATGGAGTAGTTTAATTAATCCTTAGTCAGCATGTCTGCTGGTAACCGACAATGCAGCATAAAATGAGATACAAAAAAGAAATAAAAACAAAACACAATACAAGTTCTAAATCAATTGTAATTAATTTTTAATCAAGTTCTGTTAATTTTCTAAATCGCTGGAGCCTTATTAAACACGTTCCATGATCCATTGTAGAATAATCCACACGCTAACAATTGTCGAAATAATAGAAGACAGAATTAACGTTTCCAACAGGTTTGGTGACTAATATGTTGTGGACTGTAATATCAACCGCCAAAGGGTACGTTTCACAGCGATGGAAGAAAGCGATGTACAATTTCCTAGCCTCAACGAGGAGGAACTTATCTTGTTTAGTTTAGGCACATACCAATTAAAACTCGCAAAATCATACGTATCAGAGCATTTGCGAAGAGGCATGTAGGTACCCTATAGAGGTATGCGAAGAACCAAGTCCTAATATGAGATATGGCGCAAGTGATTGACTGTCGAGTAATTATTATTTAGTAAGATTATTGTAAAAATGGAAAATTATACCTGTGAGACCTGCTGGTGAAGTATGTTTAAATAGAAACATTTTCAAACGGTTGATTGATGAAGTTTTTTTTTTTGTGCATACCCTGTCTGAAATCTCTGTGCACGCCACTGCATGATTGCGACCCTCGTGTGTGCCGGGAAAGATAAACATACTTACAATGAGGTTGTTAAACGTGGGATGTGGACTCAGCGATCATTGTGCCGATAGTCGTGACAGCCTATGGCTTAATAGCCAAAAACGTCGACTAGCACCTGAGGAGGCTCTCGTTGGGCAGCTGGATCAAGGACTTGATTCAGAAAGCGGAACTTCTCGACACGACCCACATTATTAGGAGATCCTTCTCTCTGGAGCCCTGATTGCCGATAGCTTGGACCTGTTCCCGATACCGGTGGGCTACAACTTTTTTATATTTTTAAATGTTTTTATATTCTAATATTTAAAAATATAATTTGTATAAACAATGAGAATAAATAATGTTCTATTCTTTTATTTTATTCTATTTAATAAAACAATTTAACTTCCTTAAATATCTTTTTTTTTCCAAGTGAATTCAGACATGCTGTCTAAGGATTAATTAAACTACTTCATGAGGTCAACAAATACCGACATAGTTCATAATGCTACAATTAACCTTGTCTCTGGGTAGGGTCTTCTCAAAACCAATTTAACTTCCTTAAATATCTTTTTTCTCCAAGTGAATTCAGACATGCTGTCTTAGGATTAATTAAACTACTCCATGAGGTCAACAAATGCCGACATAGTTCATAATGCTACAATTAACCTTGTCTCTGGGTACGGTCTTCTCAAAACCAATTTAACTTCCTTAAATATCTTTTTTCTCCAAGTGAATTTAGACATGCTGTCTTAGGATTAATTAAACTACTCCATGAGGTCAACAAATACCGACATAGTTCATAATGCTACAATTAACCTTGTCTCTGGGTACCGTCTTCTCAAACCAATATAACTTCCTTAAATATCTTTTTTCTCCAAGTGAATTCAGACATGCTGTCTTAGGATTAATTAAACTACTCCATGAGGTCAACAAATACCGACATAGTCCATAATGCTACAATTAACTTTGTCTCTGGGTACGGTCTTACTCGTTCTCCTTTAGATTTACTAAAACTAGTAAGTCATTTTTTGTAAACTGCATCCATTTTTATAACAAGTTGCCAAAGCCGGTTACAGAACTTAGCGATGAAAAGTTCAAAACCCTCATCAAACGAGTCCTTATCAAAAAAGCATAATATTATAAGATTAAACACTATGTTAAAGACAAGGTACTTTGGCAATAATTCCTTCTGCACATGTGGCTTCCCTGGGACCTCATTAACGGCATAACTACGTAAATGTTTAACTGCTCTCAAATTACGATATTTATTTTTTATTTCTTTTTACATACTTCTTTGACATACTCTTTTTATTATTTGACATTATATACAGACAATTTTAATTTTTCACCTCTTTAATAGTGGTTGTAATGGAAATCATATCACTTGGTTTTAGTAGACTTTTATATTTTATTTATCCTTTTGATAGATTCTTATTTTGTAAATGTGGGGACTTTGTAAGCCTTGTAGACTTTAGACCATTTTTTATTTTATCAAGTACCTGGTACAGGCCTACGCTGTCCTCCAATACCTACTGTAATTTGAATACATTGTAAAAGCCAATTATTTTTAAAAGAGTAACCGTGGAGTTTCTTGCCAGTTCTTCTCCATAGGAAACGACCAATTGGAACTGTGCACCTAGCTTCTGACGTTTCATAAGTGCCCATGTAGGTTTATGTGAAATAAAATATTTTGATTTTAAACCTTTATTTAATTTCCCACCTACTCATCTAGTGCATAAATATTAAAAAAGCTATTTACAACCAACTGAAACTAGTCACCAACACTTGAGTAATCTTCTTATTTCTTATTAGCCTGTAACGTCCCACTGCAGGGCAAAGGCCTCCCTACTCTCTCATGAGAGAGTAGAGGTTTAGGCAAATTAACCCACCGCGCTTGTCTAGTGCGAGTTGGTGGGTGTACAGTGGACCGCCTGACTGGGTCCGTGGGCGCCGCCTTTGACGTGCTAGATGTTCATCAGCCGCCGCCCTGAGTTGATATCCTGCACTAATATCGACTGTTCCATCCGAGCCTATTTGGGTGTATTTATCCCATAGCCTACAGGTGGCGTTCTACATTTAGTTCAATACTAAATGCACGACAGTTTAAAGTCATATCGAGGACTATTAATATTATTTTTTCTCCTAAATAACTTAATTTTATGTGTAGAGGATTTCAGATTTATTATAAATCATAAGTATGACAAAAAATTGAAGTTGGATTTAAATTCAAATTAAAATAATGCTAAAACAATTATTGCCCTAAAGCGAACGGATCAAAGTGAGTACGTCTGACTATAAGCAGAGCGAACGCGCTAACCCTACGCACACAGTTGCGCACGCGTCTGTGTGAGTGAAATTTGCAAAGAATTACCTAAACTTGACCATCCGCGCTAAGCGATAACGCTCTTAAAAAGAAATGAGCCAACAAAGGCTAGTTTTTCTTGCTAATTTTAAAGTAAGTTTAGGTGTAAATAAGTAATTAAAGAAGTGTAAAATCTTTATTTGTAATTGATGTATGCAGTGGTATTTTCTTTTCCAAAGGACTTTTCGTATTTTTTACGCGCATTTCAGTTCTGAACGGTGTTTTTGTGCGTGCGAACTAGACGTTGTGCATGTAAACTAGCGTCGAACTGCTCATCACTGATACTATCTCTGTCGCACACGACGCCAGGTAAGATAACATGCTTCTTGGCCATGCCCACCAGTGAGTTCGAGCTCGCGACTAGTCCGAACTTAAGGCTGCATTCTGAAAACTGCCAACGTCGTATTTCGTTATTTTGCGATATTTCAACATCGAATTTAGTGCTATTAACTAATTATTAAAAACAGCGAAATATTACGATGAACTATTCACGAACTATGAACTATTTACGATGTTGTCAACATTTAGAATACACAACCTTAAGTCAATCCGCTTAAATAGTAGGGCTCTCTTAAAGTTCGGATGACGTTGAATACTCACTCGTTGTGCAGCTGCGCCATGGGTATGTCGTGGTCGGGCTCGGCGCGCGCGTCGGGACGGTGCATGTGCAGGAAGGGGTTGTGCGGCGGCGCGGCCGCGGCGCTGGACTCGCCCGCCGCGATGGCCTGCTGCAGCTGCTCGAACTTCGGCCCGCGGAGGTATCTACAAACACAAATGAGTGATGCTAATATTTTGAAATTATGTAAATGGAGCGCAATATACACACTATCTCCTGAACAGTGGCCAGGAGTCAGTTAGGACACTTTAAAGGTCGCGATTCGATAAGTGTTTATAGGCCTTTTTTCTCTCACTGAAACAATGACGTCTTAATTTTCTTAAATAGCCCTAAGAAGTTACCGTTAACTGTTTTATTTGGATGACATATATTTTACGATACATCGCTTACCTCTCCAATTTACGTTGGAAAGTTTTTGGTCCTTGAAGCATCACTTGTTGCCTATTTTCGCAACACATCATACTGACCGTATTCGGTAGGTTTACCCGAAAGATGAGATTTTCAACTATAATCATGTTTACTTAGAAGAAAATAAGCAAAAGGAGTATGTAAGGATCGTAGCAGGTGGCGTTTTGTAGTTTCTGCCTACTCCCATTGGAAAAAGGCGTGAGTTTATGTATGTACTAGCAGTGTCCCGCGGTTTCACCCGCATAAGTATCGATCCCGTGGGAATATCGGGATAAAAAGTAACCTACGTGTTAATCCTGTTTATAAACTATCTGTGGTTCAAATTTGATCCAAATCCGTTCTGCCGTTTGTGCGTGAAGAAGTAACAAACATACAAAAGCACTCACAAACTTTCGCCTTTATTATATTAGTGTGATAATATTGACCTCTCCAACTCCAGTGTAACAATATTCCCGCTCTGCTTGAGCGCGTCCACGGCCCGCTGGTTGGACTTGCCGGCGAGCGACACGCCGTCCACGGCCACGATGCGGTCGTTGACGCGCACCTTGCCGCTCACCGCCGCCGCACTGCCCGGCGTTACCGACTTCACAAATATACCGGATAGTTCCTCTTTTTCACATACGTAGCCTGTACAAAAGAAACGATATGAAATTACACATATTATAATTAAAGTCTCTTTTCGTAACTGCCTGTCTGTATAACCGCGTTATTCTTCTAAACTACGCAACGGATTTCGATGCGGTTTTCACCAACGTCTTTACATAGTATAAAACAAAGTCGCTCTCGCTGTCTGTAACCTTAGATCTTTTAAACTCCGCAACGGATTTTAAAGCAGTTTTCAGCAATAGAGTGATTCAAGAGGAAGGTTTATATGTATAATACATATACATGCAGATTATAGTAGAGAAAAGCCGAGAAATTCAAAGATTTGTAATGTGTAGTCGTAACAAACATATTTTTGTGCGCTAGCTAAACCTTACGAGATAGATCAAATTAATGTACAACGGAATTGTATATCTTAAAAAGATCGATAAAAGAGTCCGCGATGGTATACAGGATGGTCCAAAAGGCGTGGCTCAAACGAAATAGGGAGATGAAGGAGGTCATTTCCAACAAAAAATCTTTCTACAGCATGGTCATAATTCAATTGCCCTAAAAGTTACGAATATTTGTGTATACCGAGTTCTTTTACAATTAGACGAATTTTAAAAAAATGTGATATAAAACAATAAAACAAACGGTGTTGTATTACTACTAGATAATGTATCAGCACTACAAAGTTCTATTAGGGCTCTGAGTATCAAATTTCAAGAGCAATTTATTTTTTTCCAAAAAATTTTTAACGTTACCAAAAATTATTTCTCACTTTAAAAGCGTTGGAAATTACCTCCTTTATCCCCCTACTTCGTTTGATCCACGACTTTTGGACCACCCTGTATATTTTTATCTACTAAGGATAACCCACAGTAACCATTTTTATCTTTTACATATTACAAAAAAAAGGGTTATTTACCAAGCTATTATAAACAATACAGTATTATTTATTTAAGCTTTATTTATTTATTTAAACTTTTCGCACAAAAAGGTACAAAGGCGGACTTAATGCCTTAGGCATTCTCTACCAGTCAACCAAGGGGTGGTGAAGAGATTAGATGGCAGGTGCTTTGGTTGAGATATACAGGGTGTCCCTGGAAGTATGGATCAAATCGAATAGGGGCGTGGGCAAGTTCATTTCCAAACGTTTTAACAAAAAAAAAAAACTAAAAAAAAAGAGAACAGAAATCGAATCGTTTTAAAAAAATCATTAAAAGAAACTATCATGGCTATAAATTATTTTTTTTTAGATAGCCCTGATAGTATTTTTTGGATTATTTGTCTTTGAGCACTATGCGAAGTGATTGAAAAAAAAAATTAAAATTGGTCAGAACTTCTGAACCGGTAAAAAATGCACCGACATTCTCAGGGTTAAAAAGTTTGGAAATGACCTTGCCCACGCCCCTATTCGATTTGATCCATACTTCCAGGGACACCCTGTATAGATATTATTCCTTATCTAATTAAATACATTAGGTACGTTGTGCATTTCATGTAGATCAAAATTGCCCTTTACAGCATATCATTAAAATGAATATTTTAGAAGATATCAGAGATTTAAAAAGCGGGGGAAGAGCGGTTGGTGGGGCGGTACGAAGTTCGTCGGGTCAGCTAGTATATCATAGGAAAAAAAAATATCGACGTTTTGTCTAAAAATAGAAACGTGGAAATCTTACAACGGTTCCAGAATAAAGCCCTTAAAATTATAACCAATGCACCTCTGTTTATCAAAATCAGTGAATTGCAACAGCACACAGAAATGAAAACGGTCAAAGAAGAAGTGGCACATGGATCATTAGCATATCATAACCGAATAAAAACACACACAAATACCCTAGTAACTGCGTTATCTGAACCACTATGTGACAGAAGACTCAAAAGGCAACACATATGGGACTTTGTTCCCAAACAAAGCCGGAATTAAAATAAAAGACAGCTTCCTCACAGGAGGGACAGTTCTTACCTAACAAAAACCCTCACAACAAATCTGCTAATGGCTTGTAAAGCCGATCGCAAGATGATACATAGAAAAAAAACGTCTTGTCAAGTCGTAAAAATCGTGCGAAGCAGGAGCTGCGGGGCAATTGCGTAACACTTTATCAATCGGAATCGGTTTCATTTTGACAGTTCAACAACATTCATTGCGTTATTTACGTGTTGAGCAGAAACAAATTTCGAACTTATGAAGCAATGGATTAGCAATTGGCTTCGAAATGATTCTGATTCCGATTGATAGTGTGTTACGCAATTAGGGTGCGGGTCGCTAGTACTTAATAATAGGGTAGTTTCCTGGGTAAAAAAATAATAATTCTAATTAGTCCGTCAGTTAGATTATCGAAAAATAATGGACCCTTATTTTTTCTTTTGTCAATCAAACAAAAAATGACAAAGATAATGATGATGAATGAAGATAATGACGTCACGCCGTGCTAAAAAGTGTCGCACGGCGTGACGTCACGACCCCCCACTCCCAAATTTTGACGCGCTTTATCTTTGTCATTTTTTGTTTGATTGACAAAAGCAAAAATACGGGTCCATTATTTTTCGATAATCTAACTGACGGACTAATTAGAATTTTTTAGAAAACTAGCCTATTTCAGTTTGAATGTGCGCATGTTGAGCCCATTTGAAAGACGGGGAAAACGAAAAAGCTCATTAATCTTCTTTAGACAAAGAAGATCATAAGTTCAGCTTATTTTGAAGAGACCAAAAAACCTGCTAGGTATTTAAAAAAGTAAGAGTACAGAAAGGATAATAATTTCAAGAAAAGCATGGTTATAATTTGATTAATGAGATTGTAAATTACAAATTATTATTAAAGAATTACCTGCAATGGTGATTCCAAGACCATTTTCGTCCTTTTTGAGCTGTACTGTGAATCTATCCACTTCAGGTGACTCTGCATCTGTTGATTGTTATAAATATACAAATACAGTAACTAAGTTTACGTTTAATTTTTCACATGGCTTGTTCATCAAAGAAATAGCCATCTATTTGTTTAATGAACAAGCCATGTGAATAAAAATTATACTTCCATACAAACTTTCATCACTTATTTAACCCCTTTATTGGATGCATTTTCAAAAATCCTTCCTTAGTGCTAACTTTCGTTACATAAGAAACTCGTGTGCAAAACTTCATGCTTCTAGCTCAGCGGTTTAGACTGTGCTTTGTGTCAGAGTGAATTTAAGATTTTTTTTAAGGACATTAATAGTAAGTACATTATTGGAACGAAGTTCTTTATCACGGCTTGCGGTAGGAGTTGACTGGTAGGAATCGTCACGTAAGGAAAAAGCGTTATGCCCCTCCAAGCGACTTTCTCTCTCTGTGTCTCTTTCTATTATATATACGAGCGTGTGTGTGCGTGCGAGTATCGCGTAAGGAACTTCGTTCCTGACGGGAGTCCCCCGAACGCACACGTTTTTTTATTATGATTTTGAAAGTTAAAATTAATAAATATTATTATTTTTATATAAAAGTTACCTGTTTCAGGTGGTGGTGTGATAGATCGGTCGAATACAAATCTGGAGGCGGTGGAGTTGTGTGGGACGGGTGTAGGCTGCGTGTGGAATACTTGTTCGAAACCTGCATCTAGTAGGTAGCGGTCCAGAGCCTCCGGGTCCGACAGGAGTCTACGAATACAAAATTATGTTTCTGATGTATCATCTATGAATAACTAATGATATTATATAAGTAAAAAGATGTAAATAGGTAATTATGCGCTCCGTAAGAGATACCATACAACTGTCATAGCTAGCACACCTGAACCACACCCCGGACACTCCATACATCGCTCGCAAAATAATTACCTTTTACTACTACATAAACAAATGGCGTTTGTATACGTGCAAATGTGTGCGTGAAATCTAGTAGGGTTGGCTGTCGTGCGTAGCGTAAAAAAATGGCGCAGAAAGCGATTTGTGTCGGGGAACCGAACGACGACGGCTGCCCGAACGTGTGCATTATTATGAAGTGACCTTGTAGTTCAATTGTTTATTTATATAGTCGGGTTCGTAATGAAATAAAAACACTAAAATAGTTTAGTTTAAATGACTTATCTGTTAATAATCGGTTATTAAATCGCATGGTATTAAAAATGCGAAATCTTACAAACAGTTTATGTATATACGAATTCGGAAAAGCATCACATTATCCAACCATCGTGATTAAAACTCAAATAAAACTTTCGCAAAATTGTGTGTTCGTGTCAGCAGTACAGCGCTGCGGTTTGCGAGCGCCCTTGCTAAAGAGTCGGCGACAAATACTTCGAAGTGCGGGGTGAGGTGCGGTATCTGATATGAGCGCGGGGAAGGGAGTGTCCTTTCTGTACGTAGTACTATTAAGTATTCTGTGCCTGAACTCAGTGTCGCATCGGCGTCAACAGAAGCAACACAATATGCTTGTCTCTTTTTTGCTCCCGATAGTTACGACATGTCGTCATATATTCACGTTTCATCTATAGTGTACATTACAATATTACGTTATTTATGTGTGCGATAGTGTGCCGTTTTCAAAGATCGAATGTTGTGTAGGTAACCTATTTAACTCTTTTAACTTATAATATTATTGCGAAGATTAAAATATCTTAAAAACGGTCCCACGCAATAGTGTACCCTACGAATTCTGTATCCACGCAGCGTTGTCCATTTGTCTCGTCATACGTGAACAAATGGGTAATGTAACTATACGTTTCTACACATATTATTATTCGTATCTGCGCACACAGTTGTGCACTATAATATCTCCCGCATCGCTGCCTTGTCTCCGCTGACATTGTCCGCCATGGCCGAAATTCGGTCTGGAGGACTATACATTATATTAGTCCTAGTGTATCAACAAGCTGTAAGTGTTGACTTCCTCAGACACGCGTGCAGCCGTACCTGGCAGGCACGAGCGGCGCAGGCGCGGCGTGCGCGCGCGGCGCGGCGGGGTCGGCGGCGCGCGCCACCACGAGGCGCACGCGCGAGCCCGACGCGCGCAGCACGCCCGCCACCTGCTCCGAGCCCATCTCCATCAGGTGCGCCTGGGGACACAACTCACATATTTCATTCATTCACTAACAGACAACGCACAGCGTAAATCGATGGGTCTAAAAACATTCAATTTTATATAAAGAGTGTAGGGAGGATTTTTGGAAATTGAAAATTCAATAGGGGATTAAAGTTTGTATGGAAGTTGGTAATTCTTGCCAATGAGAATCCCATGGGGCATATGGCTTGTACTGAAATAAACTACCAACACCACGCTCAATAACTCGAGATCACATCAAAATAGAAGAGTTAGCCATTTATTTTGATACCAGAAAAGTAGTATGTTGGCGCCAGTTGTTCTTATAAATACCCTCCTAACTCCTAAGGTGATATATCCGTCCGCTTATACCAACATTAAACCAAAATAGCAAGTATCCCCACTTACATCTCCAATTTGCAAGATATGATCTCCAGACTTCAGACGGCCGTCTCTGTCAGCGACACCTCCAGCCAGAATTGTCTTGACGATAACGCCACTTGTTCTTGCGCCGATTATACCTAAAAGTTCACACAGCTCAAGGAAATTTCATTCTTATCGCTTATTTCCGCTTTTGCTCACTGTCGTATTGCAAGACCTTGATGGCGAATGGCAATACAATGCGTTTCATGAAGGTTTTTGACGATTGATTGAGGAAATTTTTTGTAAAAAATGCAGTTTAAATTGTAACCTTAAGTTTTGAACAAAATGTAATAAAACAATGGACTTGATAAATAAAAATAGACTGGATAAATAAATCAATCAAAATGGAATTACCAAATCCTAGTCCTGTGCCATCATTTACCAGATTGATGATTTCAACTTGCGCCCAGTCACTGCCTACTATACTGTGGGACAAAGACCCTAGGGTTTCATCGGCCCTTGACAGTTCTAGTAAGCCACGATTCTGCAAAAACAGAAATTATCCATTAATAGTACCCATAAATGAAATAAGACAATTATGTCAAACTATGTATTTTTGTACAAGCTTTTATTTAACTTGCCTTGTTAGTTATTCAGTTAGTTTGTTAGTATGTATTGATCAAATCTTGCAAACAGCTTCGTTTTTAACCAACTTCAATTGGTTCGCAATTCGGATGTTTATATTTTTTTTTTTATGTATGTTCGGGCATAATAAGGATATTATGCCCGAACATACATAAAAAAATAAATAGTAAGAATGAAGTCGAAATTTTACGTGTTGATTCTGTTACAAAGACAAAGGATTTTTTTGTATAATCAGATAAGTAGTCATTTAGAATTAATATGGTGTGAAAGACCAGAATAAACACTGGATCAGGCAGCTTCCATTACATTGGACATACCTGTTTTGGGGACATGTTAGAGTCCACAGATCCACTGTCTAGCCCCAGAATTCGCTCATTGTCGGAGCCGGAGCCAAACTCCAGGCTATGTGGTGGTGACACCTGGGGCACACGCTGCTCTTCTTCCCCCTCATTGCTCCCATACAAGTTTCTTGCTTGAAGGGCAAGGTCTCCTAAAATAAAAATAAAATATTGTGATACAAGAAAAAAATATTTTTTAACATCACAATAATATTATGAAGGTGAAAGTTTGTGTGTGTTTGTTATAACTTCACGCACAAATAACTGAACGGATTTGCATAAAATTTGGCACACAAATAGTTTATAACCTGGATTAACACATAGGATACTTTGTATCGATATTACTACGGAGCGAGACTTATGCGGGTGGAACCAAAGGGTTTGGCGGAGGTGCACCCATTGTACACCCCACTTTTCGTATTTCTCTTTTTGCAGTTTATAAAATAGGTATATAATGTATAGGTAAGATAACAACAAACACACAAATACATCCCTTTGGTGGTCTCGGAACATAGGCACTCAAATTCTATCATGGTCACATTCCAACTTCCAAATAGTTTCATTGTAATGTAAGAGGGTGGTCAATATTTGTTTGGTGTGCAACAGATCCTCAAATTCTCCATTTGGCATTTTAAATTGTAGTATTTTATTAGTTTCCTTACATAACTTTAACAATATTTAACATATTTACACTAGGTAAGTACTAAAATAAATAACTATACAAATAAATACAAAAAAAAAAGACACTTATGCGTTGAAGTACTTGTCTGCATTTTAAATTGTGTATTTAAAGTGTTACCTGCTGGGGTGATGTCGAAGTCCCCGGGAATGATAGAGGGATGATGTGCAACCTGAGTTGCAAGCATTCCCACTGAATCATGCAGTGTCGCTATACTTTTGAGTATAGGGCTCTCCAGCAAATTGATCAGCATATTCAAGTCATCATTAGTTGCTGCCTGTATAGTAATTAAAAGTTAACATTATATCATCAATACCTAACAAATTAAAATAAATATGAGTCTAAAGTATCATTTGTTTGAATTAAGGACAAGGTCTCATTTTAGCATGTAAATAACATCAGGATTATTTCCTTTTCACAAAATGCTATGGAATAAAATAACACAAAAACTAATTTAGACAAGTACTAAAATAACATAACAAGTTGATAGGACCACTTGCAACTGATGAAGGAAACAAATCTCATTATAAGCAAGGACTTAACATTGATTATCCATGATACCCTTGGATACAAGTGAGAACCCAGCAGTATTGTAAATAAGCTATGGGACATTAAATCCGACAAAACTATGCTTCGTTATCCTTTTTTTTTGGTTTTTTTGGATGGGAAATAATCAATGACCCCTCCCGCTCTGGGTGGAGCGGAAGGGAGTGTCAGACTCTTACTGACTAAAACCCATCCGTGTTCCTTCCTTAGCCCTTTATGTTCCAGGCTAGCGGTAACCCTTTCGGACAATCCCGCAACCCCGGCAGGCTTCGCCCTGGCAGGCCCCTTCCTTTTTGCTGACATCTCTTTGAGGCGCGCGTGAAACTATGCTTCTTTATCCTAAACATAACATTCTGGAAGTGTTGTAAGGCGTTGAAATGTAATTGTTGAACATCTTACCTTTAATTTGGGGTCATCACTTTGGTCTACAGCTGCTTTTACACTTTCCAATTGTTGCAAAGCATTTGATATATTAACTCCGAGGTGCATTCTGCAAATACAAATGCATTTGTAGTAAAAATCACCTGATTATGAAGACCACTGAAACGACTTTCATAATAAAAATAATAACTTACTTTGCAAATTTGTTGTTGATTCAATTAGCACAACTAAGCGTTTGATTACGCCTTTAACAGATTATGAAACAAAAGTTTATACGACTATTAAACACAGAGGAGTTTTTAGCTACTGTAGCTATAAAGATAAAGTCCCAATAATATTTATAATACTCGGCCACCTTGGCTAAACTTATAAAAAGTGCTCTGCACACAGTACTTTTTGATAGACTGATACACTATCATCTGTGGCTAATAAACTAAAAAAGTAAAACCACAGGCAAAAACACTTCACTCAAGACGAGTTTTCCTCTAATGCACATAGATTAATATACTAATACTAAATTACTAATGCACAGTGCACACACACAATTTCATTCTCTATCTACGTACGACACACACAGAGTACCATAGAGTAAGTAATGTTCATTCGGCAGATAGAGCAGCAATGGGCATCCACCATAGATATACTATATCTATGGCATCCACAGAGTGTTACCAACTTTTACGTCAAAACAATTTCTCAGTTTGACGGTTTGACGCTCAGACTAAGGAAAAAAGGTTTGACGTAGTCCGACCATGGTCCGACCGTGCCTTTGCCCAAGATGTAAACAACAATGGCCGCTTGAAATTGAATAAAATCGATAAACAAGAGTATTTATTTTAATGTTTGCTTTCGTTTATACTCCATTTATTATAACATTAGAAAAAAGAGGCTCGCAGAAGCAGGAGTACGAAACCTTTTATTTTCAAGTTAAATTCTAACAATTTTAATAAATAATGTATGTGCTTCTTTTGTAAGTAACAATGTGTGGCATACAATAAAGCATGTTCTATCTATCTACTCGTCACGATGCTTGGATAAGTACATGAAATGAAACAATTTTTAGTAACAATCAGTTTATTAAAAACAACTTTATATAAACCGACAAAATAAATAAAAACACGTGCTGCCACAACTTATGAAGGGATTAGGGAACCCCGGAACATTTTAGAATCGGTAAAGTTATAGTGACAAGAAAAACGTACCCGGTACTGTCCGCCCCTGCTTCTTTTAGATTTTAAACATTGACACGACAATATTTTATGTAAAAACTAAATAATATAATTTCAGAAGGTAGATAGGTTAAATAAGTACAATTAAATGTGACTGCTGTTATTTAAATTGATCATATACTCGACATCAATCTTGACTGTAATAATGTTTTTTGTACTTTGATTACAAAGTGTGCCCCTAAAAGAGCCTTTTTTAACTTCTGTCTAATCTATCTATAGTCCATTTACTATAGCATTAGACAGAAGTTAAAAAAGGCTCTTTTAGGGGCACACTTTGTAATAAAAGTACAACAAACATTATTACAGTCAAGATTGATGTGGAGTTAAATATAATCAATTTAAATAACAGCAATCACACTTAATTGTACTTATTTAACCTATCTACCTTCTGAAATTAAAAGGTTTTCATTTAATATTATTTAGTTTTTACATAAAATATTGTAGTGTCAATGTTTAAAATCTAAAAGAAGCAGGGGCGGACAGTACCGGGAACGTTTTTCATGTCACTACAACTCTACTAAATCGAGAATGTTACCTATTCCCTTCATAAGTTGTGGCAGCACGTATTTTTTTATTTTGTCGGTTTATATATAGTTGTTTTTAATAAATTGATTGTTACTAAAAATTGTTTCATTTCATGTACCTTTCCAAGCATCGTGACGAGTAGATAGATAGAATATGCTTTATTGCATGCCATACATTGTTACTTACAAAAAAAGCACATACATTATTTATTAAAATTGTTTGAACTTAACTTAAAAATAAAAGGTTTCGTACTCCTGCTTCTGCGAGCCTCTTTTTTCTAATGTTATAATAAATGGAGTATATCAATCTTCTATAAAAGGAGAAACTGACTGACTGATTGACTGACTGACATATCAACGCACAGCCGAAACTACTGGGTCTAGGAATGTGAAATTTTGCACACGGCTTCCTTTTATAAATTAGGGGAGCGCTAAGAAGGGGTTTTTGGAAATTCAACCTCTGAGGGGGTGAAAAGGGGGGATTTTGTTTGTATGAAAAATCTTATTCCTTGAGTTAATGAACTTGAAACTTGGCACGAATACTTATCTAGGTAAATTATGAAGCTTGGCATTTTTATGTTTTTATAAAATACCCCCTAAATGGGGATTGAGGGGTGTCAAAATTTGTATGGAGGAATTTTAACGCGCGGTCCGATTAAAGTAACCTAACCAAACCAAACCTCGGGGTGCCCTTCGCTCGCCCTTGCATCCTATGTCGACGGAGCCCCGCTTCGCGGGGCCCCTATATCTGTGTAAAGGGTTTAAAGTAACCTAACCAAACCGAACCTCGGGGTGCCCTTTGCTCGCTCTTGCAACCTACGTCGTCTATTGCGTTCGTCGAGTTCGGGTGCGGTAACGGTAACGGTAACGGAAATAATTCGGAAGCCACGAAGGCTTTCTAACCTAAGCTGTCCGAGTCGGATTGCTCTGAATCGGGGTGTTAACCATAATGACGGTATCAATATATATTTTAAACGATAGACCTAATGATTTTCGATTAAATAAACGTTATATCCAACAACGTTATACGAAGTACATATGTTTTAGAGTATATAAATGTTATATGTAAAGAAATTATATCAACAGTTGGCATATCTCACGTTTATTATATCTTGTGAACGTTATTGAAATGAAAATATACCAAATAACTTTATACGATATGAGGCGCACCCCTAGCTTTGTAAACTTAGGCGATTGGCACACTGCTGCGTTTCACGCAGCGGTGTGCGGGATACGGAGTCAAATTCCACGCGCGTGAGTGCGTTTTTATTGAATTTGTATGTAAAAAATCACGCGCGTGGGTGCGTTATCTGCGCCCCGCTGCATCATGCGGGGCAGTGTGAGAATCGCCTTAACTTTCTGTCAAACCTGGAATAATAATTTCTAATTTTTACCGAACTTTTGGGTTAAAAAGATTATTATGAAGTTAAAAATTAGTTTTTCACTTCATAATTAAATTAATTAGAAAAACTACCACTTCGTAACTCTTCTCGAGAGTGATGTTATGATGATGACAAGTATTGCCATTTTACTTATACTTACTATTAGTCCTATTATGATTGCGGCTGATGAGGGCGTGTTACCAAAGTAGGGATTTATTTCGCTGATAAGGCTATGTGCCATGTCAGGTGTTAGCCTGTATACAGAGTGGAAGCGCGGATCGGCAAACGGATCCGCCACGTCCCTTAGGGTCCGATGAAGATACAATGTCTCCTGACTCTGTTGTTCTGCGGCACGACGATGGTCTCTAAATCTCAAAATCACGTACTCCTTAATCCTTATACCAAATAATTTAAAAAAGTCTAGAACGAGTTTTAAGTGTTACGTAGATACTATGTAACCACTTAAAATTATACAAATATACTTACTTGGATATGCAGCGGTCAAAACTATACCTTTACATACATAAATTATGTAGATAAACTACAAATTACTTTTTAATAAACAATAATATTGATGTTCGATAGCGTTTCCGACAGCAAATATCTGTCGGAAGAATTGATGTGTTCATACCATAGATATAGAATTCCGGTAATTCTATATCTATGGTTCAATGGTTCATACCATAGATATAGAATTCCGTAGATTGGGCATGAGAGTGAATGAGAGCTCCCGCTTTAACGGAACTTTGCTGTGTTAGAAAGAGAGAGAAAGTGACACTGTTAACAGGGCCAAACACGTATTTGCTACCGGCCCATACCGGCCCCGGTGACTGTTTACGTGAGCGTTTCGGCAATTATTTAAGCGAACTAGAGTGATAACCTGTGATTAAATAACCATAATACGATGGTTTCTTGTGCAGTACCAGGATGTGAATCTTCCAAAAAGAAAAACCCCCAGGATTACTCGTTTCACCAGTATGTTTACAATGTGTTTTAATCGTTATTTCTGCATTAACAATGCACTAATAAGCCGGCTATAAGCAAAATATGATGAGAACATTATTATACTTACGATTTAGATGAATTAGCATGCCTAAAACCACCGTATTTAAGAAATAACAAATAGAGAAATACGAAGGAGTTATAACCTCACTTTTTAGTGTTGCGTAGCCTAATTTTTGTTGATATCGACAGCTAAGATAGGTAGCTTCATACAAATGCATAATCTTAGAAAAATAGATTATATTTAAGTACTTATTGTAACAAACAAAATAAAATATAGATATATGTATTACGCACACACTTACATTTTACGCACACTTAGATCAATGGTTTTTGGTCTCGTTTGATTGTTGACATTACCAATCTACGGAATTCTATATCTATGGTTCATACCGTATATGAACTGTCAAAATTGTACGGTTTCCGATTTGTGAATAGCGATTATGCCGGGGCCACACTATACGAGAAAATCGCGATAAGATGTTTCTTATTGGCTGACATCGTAGATCCAGCCAATGAGCATCAACTTATCGCGCAAATCTTCGCGTTATCGCGATAGTCTGGCCCCAGCATTATAGGACTTCGTCGATAACATTGGCGTTCGTTCGATACGGTACCAAACCGTATCGTAGGTTTGTGAATAGGTATGCAGACTGACATACGGCAACTCAGATTTTTACGATAGCAACACTGTCCAACTATTAATCTTTTTTTTTTCCTCTCTATCATCTATGTTGTCCAAAGGACCAAAGAGAATGTAATGCAGGATATTGTGTTCTGTGATGTAATGTAAACACCCATGGTACAGACGCCAGCACATCAACCTACTACAATCTGTCAAATTTCTTTAATAGATTTTCAACTTTATCACTAAAGCATAAGGTTCAAAGTTGATTGGGAAAATTTGACAGTTTCGGGTAGGTTGATGTGCTGGCGTCTGTACAACTATATATATTTATTATACCATGTAAACACCTAAACACTAGCGTGTGTTTGTCTTTGTACTCTGTGGTCTTTGTTTTGTTTCTATCAAAAAGTACTCTGCTGTGGTACTCTGTGGCATGCTCTGTGAGCAAAGTCTGTGAGCCTCTGTGGTTTTGAAAACGGATAAACGGTCGGAAAAAAGCTATTGTCGCTCTCTCTCATCTCAACTCAAAATACTTATTATTGATTGATTGGTGCATGGTATAATGGATTGGTGAATCTGGGAAACCACCAAGATTAAAATGTCGGAATCAAATGATGTTATTGATTTGACCGTTTCATTTACATTAGCTGATCATTGTGGTATATCAAATGTAGTCATTGATTTGTTGGACACTGATGATTCTCTATGTAGTAAGTGGTGCCTCTCATATTTTATTTATTTATCTTTAGACAGACGGACTTCATTTTCACTACCCTAGCTCAGTATAATAAGTATTTAATAATTAAATAGTCGTAAACTCAAACTCAAAGCAACAAACGTAACGACGTAACAAACTAAGTAAATGCTAAATTAAATTCATTAGAAATATTTTTTTTTTTATATTCAAATTTATTTATTTGTACACAGGTGTAATGTAGTGGTACATGATGGTATAAAATAAAAAAAATATATTGTGTCACTATGTGCTGCCTTGCAAGGCGTACAATTTACCTTTACTTAATAAGTGGGTACCTACTTATTAATAAATTAGGTGTTTAAAAAATTATATAGCTTATTCACAAGCAGTTTTGGATAATAAGAATAAGTAAAGGACTTCCAAAACAAAAGAATGCTGTATAATAATATCATAGTGTATAATAATAATTATATTTTGTGTAAATTTTTGCAGTTGAAACGGAAAGCCTATATGATTCAATGCCCCGTTCCAGGGCAGGTTCGATGAAAAATGCGAAACCCACAATAAGGCCAACAGCTACTGATATTGCTAAGAAAAAAATAAAAAAGCAGAAATCGTCTAGTCTTTGGGAACTGAGAAAGGTATTTTTTTTTGTCATACATTCTTACTTGTATCAATGAAAAGAGAACTGGCAATGTTGGTATAATAATATTAAGTCTCCATAACCGGTTGAATGCCGTAATTACAGAAACAGTTGAGAAGCTATTGCGTCTCACGTGGATCCATGTTCCAGCGTACAAAGGGTTAATTTATGTTTTTCATTATATTTCAGAGTGATGCAGCATCTCCAACTTCTGAGAAAAAAAACAAATTTGGTGGGTGTCCCATATGTTGGGATGAATTAGGTAAAAATCCTTTGGCATCTACTAAATGTGGACATGTATACTGCATTAAATGTATACAAGAGTATCTAAAAGTTGAGAAAAAATGTCCTACTTGTAGGCAGAGCTTAAAAGGATCTACTCCATATCATCCTCTGTATTTAAATGGAGAATAAGGTATATTTGTGATAAACAATTCCGTAATTATTTATCAACAGAAATCAGAAACAGTGTAGTCCGTTTCCTCTTTAAAATTAATTTAGCATCTTTATTTTAATTTAGTACCATGAAATTATTTTAGATTAATGTTAAACTTAAATAAACAATACAATTGCATTTTTTAATAATAATATTGACTCGGTATCATTCATCCTGCCCCTGATTCAGAGCTTCACCATAATTAACTGAAATCTTTCATGTTGAACATGTAACTCCTCTTACTGAGAGAAAAAAAACCGGTCATGTGCGAGTCGAACTCGCCCACCGAGGGCTCCGTACAAATTTGTAGGTACCTATGTAAGTAGTTTTAAAATTATTTTTTTGTACCTAATTTACGGTTTTCGGATTTTTTCCTTTACTTGTGCTCCATGACATTGCTTCTTTGCCAAATTCCATGAATCTTGAATTAACAGTCAATGGAAAGTACCCTATATTTTATTTCGGAACATAAACGCCCATATCTTTTGTTTGCGTTGACTTAGAAGTTGAATTTTTCACTGCTTGAAGGTATTGCAGCCCTGAGTATTTGATATTAATTTCAACTTGATAACTCCACGCGTTCCTGAGAAAAAGGGTCTTGATTGACTGACAGACGGACAGACGGACAGTGATCTTATAAGGGTTCCGTTTTTAGGGTTCCGTACCCAAAGGGTAAAAACGGGACCCTATTACTAAGACTCCACTGTCCGTCTGTCTGTCTGTCACCAGGCTGTATCTCATGAACCGTGATAGCTAGACAGATGAAATTTTCACAGATGATGTATTTCTGTTGCCGCTATAACAACAAATACTAAAAACAGAATAAAATAAATATGTAAGGGGGCAAGGAGGGCTCCTATACAACAAACGTGATTTTTTTGCATTATTTGCTCGATAATAACAGCAACAGGTAGACACTTGAAATATTAACAGAATATTTAGTTGTATATTCACTTTAAAAATAATTAAATTAAAATAAGATAAATTAAGGGGGACTCCCATACAACAAACGTGATTTTTTTATATATGTAGTGTTCAATATTGTACGGTGGTACGGAACCTTTCGTGTGTGAGTCCGACTCACAATTGGCCGGTTTTTCCGTTTGAAGTACGGAACCCTAAAAAGGTACCATAGTCAACCAAGGACCAACCCTTCTATTTTTAAGATAAAGCTTTCACTGTTGGTTATAAAAATTGATGTGTGATTTCAATAAATAACAAATTGTAACCTTTTGAAATTGACCATTTTGGGAACTTTTAATTCCGGAATTTTCGTATTTTTAGAATGATATTCTGGGAAAACGGTTGAAAATTATACAAATAATATGTATTGACTTGATGTCAGGACTGATCATCATCTGCCTAGCCTTCTCCCCAACTATGTTGGGGTCGGCTTCCAGTCTAAGCGGATACCAATATTTCAACAGAACTGTCTATGTCTTTTGAGTTTTTAAATTAATCATATTAAATTTCATAAATGTAATTTTATGGTTACCATCAATTTTAAATGGGTCCATATTGGCTCAACTAAAGTTCTTTACCCGAAATTGTTCTTCCTAACGATTTGTAATCCGAATGATCACTCTTCCTAAAATTTTTCATCCTAAAGTTTGCATTCATACTATTTGTAGTGCTACCGGCGATGTTCATAACGCTCATGTTTCCGAAAATTGTAATGAATAATATCATTAATGTAAATATTTTAAACTCCTACTGTTTTTTATCCTAACGCTTTTATCCCTAAACATAATTACCATAACATTTTCATGGCCTGGGAGTTTATACGGGTAAGTAATATATGATATAATTACAAAACCTCTAATTTTTACAAGATATAACAACTGAACCTATAATTTTATTTGATATAATGATCAGTTAATATAATAAACGATTGATATAATTTTAATGTAACTAATTTCTATAAGAATAACAGACAATTAATATAAAATCGTTTGATATACCACTCAATAGACATAAAACCTATTTAGTCTAATATGATAAAAACTTTTTTTTTTTCATCCTATGTCATCCTATGTCGGCGGAGCCCCGCTTCGCGGGGCCCCTATTTCTGTGTGAAGGGTTTAAAGTAACCTAACCAAACCGAACCTCGGGGTGCCCTTCACCCGCCCTTGCATCCTATGTCGACGGAGCCCCGCTTCGCGGGGCCCCTATTTCTGTGTAAAGGGTTTAAAGTAACCTAACCAAACCGAACCTCGGGGTGCCCTTTGCTCGCTTTTGCATCCAATGTTGACGATCTAAACAAAAAAGATATGACTTTGAATAATAGTGTAAAAGATGGTTATGTTGAGAAAATATAGGAAAACAAATAAAAGTATAATAGATGTTTATTGCTACTGACATTATGAAGTTGAATGATTCGGAATTATGAACATTAGAGACAGAGTAGTTAGGAATTGTGATTGTTAGGATGAAAAATGTTAGGAAGAACATTTTCGGATTTCCAATTATCGGAGTTGAAAATTTAGGTGAACTTTGGCGCACCCATTTTAAATAATATTAATGTATGTTGTATCATTAATGTATGTTGTATCATTAATGTATTTGTGTGTAATGTACTGATAGAAGCCTAAGGCCTCATTTACGGAGACGCGGGGCGTCGCGCGTCGCGTTGAGCGGCGCGGCCCGCACTGAATTCAAATATATGGCGTTGTATGAGTGCGTTTACGGAGAAGCGATTTTAGACGCGTTTGTTTGAATTAGGGCGTTTTTTGCGGCCGAGCCCGCGGATGGCACCGACGCGTCCCACGCGGCGGCGCACGCAGCGGCGCACGCAGCGGCAATTCTCGATGAAGCTATGTCCGAGGCGGAATATTCTGTCAGTCTTATTTAGAAACCGCGCAACACAGACGAGTCACCGTCGCAATGGAGTATGATATGATCATGCTGCAAGTTGCGACACGTGCGCTCCCATCTCTCGCCAACATAAAACTAGTCGATTTGATCGAGGCGAGCGTGCGCCGCCGCGATGCCCGCCGCGGGCGCCGCGGCGGGCACCGCCACGCTTCCCGTCTCGCTTCTCTATGAACATGGTCGTATATTGCTATAAGTTTGTGTTTACGCGTGCGATGATGCGTGCCGCTGCACGCGCCGCCCCACCGTAAACAGAAAAAACGTCCGACGCGCCGCGAGACGCCACGCCACACGCGCCGCGAGACGCCCCGCGTCTCCGTAAATGAGGCCTAAGAGCGGTTTCGCACTACGTCCGATCCGAATCCGAGAAATGGCCGGTCCGAAGTGACCATAGTCCTATTTGTATGAGGGATTGCGCACTAGATCCGAACTCTATCCGTCCGAATTTAGAACATTTCCAATTCGGATTGAAGTCGGATCTTTAATTCAGATTCGGATCGGATTCAGTGCGAAACCGCTCTAAGGGCGACAATACACAGGCCAACAATTTTTAGGTACCTACTAACTTCATGACAATTTATTTTATTTATGAAGCTCATGTCTAGACTTATTATTTTTCAAACAGGCAGGCGCGCAATAAATTGATCCTACTTTGCTGTAAATATCTTGATATGCCAGGAGACTACGTTTTAGAAGTTAAATGGTTTGCAAATATTTATGTACTAATTTCGTAAATTATTAATGTTTTATTGTAAATAGGATAATTTTTTATGTAATTGCGCAAATTTTCACAGGATGTTCTACTCATGAATATGAACAACTTTCACTATAGGTTCAAGTCTGAAATCACAAAAAAATCTGCTGTTTCATACATTTTGGTCGAGTAGGTATTGAACTTTTGTGTGAAACAGCAGGTTTTATTTTCGTGATTTCAGAGTTCGTCCCATAGTGAAAGTTGTTTATATTCACGGGTAGAACACCCTGTGAAAATGTGCGCACTGCTTCAAAAATATCCCGTATTTAAGTATACATTTCATGCTGATTGGTAATTTGCAGCACTCCTTGAAATGGATGATACTAGAGCCCATTTGAAACATTGACAAACGAGTTATAGAACTTAGAGTTTTACAAATTTCCACCTCTCGACCATGAACTGCTAATAGTGAGAAACCGAAGTATCAAAAAAAACATCATAACGTGAACTTTACGACGCTTAACCTTTTAAGAGGCTTACTAGAGCTAAGTGTCCTTGAAAAACGCATGCACACATATGCAAAATCGACGCAAACGCCATCTAACGACGACGCCCATCACAATTATGACAT
The DNA here is from genome assembly GCA_947508005.1 of Amphipoea lucens. Lineage (NCBI taxonomy): Eukaryota > Metazoa > Arthropoda > Insecta > Lepidoptera > Noctuidae > Amphipoea > Amphipoea lucens. Next base: position 11,976,225 of record OX382356.1, read on the forward strand.
AAAGCATACATGAGATTTAGAAGTAACGGTTTTGTGAGATTACGCCCTAGTATTCTAATAGATGGCGCGGAAACGATGTGCAAATAAGTTAAAGATCTAACAAACAAATTATGTAGTTATGTGTGACAACATAATAAATTTTATTCGTTTTGAGTGTGACTTGAAAAACTTAAGGATGTGGGTGATTTTGAAATAAAACTGATTCAATGAAATTTAAAACATTTTTAACCGACTTCAAAAAAGGAGGTTGTGTATTCGACCCGTATGTATGTATGTAATGTATGTATGTGTGTATGTTTGTATATATATTTGTAGATTTTCTAAAAAACTGATGAACCAATTTTGATCATTCTTTCACTAATGTGATCTACATACTTCCAGGAAGGTTTTAGTATATTCATTAGGTAGTTATTCTATATTCATTAGGTAATTATTCTTATGTAGTATGTCCGAAGTTAATATGCATAAATGTACTGCATCTCCGGCATTTCTATGCGAATTTTGATGATTCTTCAATGCACTAGTGTTAATTGAATTTTTGTGGGGTAGGTACAATTAGAAAGAAAAAAAAAAACAACCGACTTCAAAAAAAGCACTACAGCGTGATAAATAACTATAATTTTGGAAGTCGGTGTCAAAAAACGAAAATGCGAAACCAGCGACACCGACTTCCGAAATAAAAGTTATCACTTTGCAGTGTTTTTTTTCTAAAACTATGAATTTTGGAAACATCTAAGAAAGTGCAGTCATTACGCTTAAGGTACGTATTTTCGACTTCACGTACAACTGTCACAGTGACGTATGTGGACGACGTGTAGATTTGTATTCGAGAGTCCTCGGGTTCGATTCCTAAGGTTACGAAATCGAATTTTCTATTTAAATGTCATTTTGAATTTTTAAATATATCTATTAAATATTTTTATAAATAACTAAAAAAAGTCTGCAGGAGAAAGAAAGTCGAAAATATTAACACGGAAGTTAGGTATTTCTAATGCGCAAGTACCTACACGTTATCTAAGCTATTACAAAAATAAAAAAAAATTCTGACCTAATGTTTTTATTAACAGACCGCGACTTATTGATAATGGGCATAATGAAATAGGTAACAGATTCATCTGAAAATTGCGATGAAAATGATCAAAAGCAAGAAATTAGATTTAAAATTGATTTTGTTTATAATAAATAGGAATCATAGTTATATATGAATGTTAGGTACCTAATCTTTGAGGCCGTTTACACATTATGCCGCAGCTGCAGCGGCACCGCCGTCGCGTCGTCGCTGCATCAGTCACCCTTGGATTTGTATGAACACACGGCGCCGCGGCGGCGCGCCGCAAGGGCTCATACAAATCCTAGAGAAACCAATACAGCGGCATCGCCACAGAATATAATAGTATGGCACCGCGGGCGGCGCACAGTGGTCTGAAAATCGAGCTCCATACTCATAGAAACTTAAAGTTCGGAAATAAAAAAACAAAAATTGTAATGGGTCTAGTATACCTCCCTTTACGTAATATTAACGTATGGATGGTATCAGTCGCTCCACGCGTGAGAAAAAAAAGTTTTTTATTTTTTTTGTATGGGAGAAAACACTTAATGTACATTTTTTTGAAACTGAATGGAACTGATAGGCTGGAGCTCACACGAGCTATTGTACGATACACGGCCATCAAGATGACATACAATTCATGCACCGTTCGGCGCCGCTTTGCACGTAGCAAATTTTTGAAATTTTGAATTTTCGATACGTGATTTTTCAAATCTTTGACGAGGTTAAATGAACTTGCCGATCGATTTACTTATACTATCGTTAGTTTTAGCCTGCTTATGATCTTTGTGATGACAACAATTAAAAATTATATTGATTATATACGTTTTTTTTTATTTCATTCCAAGAACTAACTCATTTAATCACCGTGATTATGGTTGAGTTATAATTATATACCAATGACATGAGCATCAACCAGCTCTAGCAGGGCCAAATGGGCCCTAGTCACAATAAAATTCTATTGTCTGTAATATTAAAGTCTGTAAAACCTAATTAAAGAATAGCGAACGATAATGAGGGTAGTTGTATAAAAATAGGACGTTTGAGCTTACTTTTATCAGTAGCTCTCAGTACTTGTGCGCTAACTTATTACGTTATTTTTTTTATTGTGCTGTGATGGAAGGTTGTGATACCAATTTGGACATTGTCATGTTTGTGACAAACAACAATTGTTTTTTACAGCCCAATGTTTTATTTGAAGTTTTTGAGAATACTATTGATTTGTCAGAAAATGAAAAGAGGGTATTGAAACAATTCTGTCAGACTTATGTTTGTTCGTTGAGGAACAAATGGATCTCGTGTAATCGCACGAGACGTACATACATAACAAAGTATGAGACATGGCTGCAAGAGAACATAAAATGGCCTGAGATCATGAAAGGAAAGATGACCCCTTATTTAGTGTCAGTAGAGCAGCAAACCCGTTCCAGTTCTGACTTTGTTTTAAATGAGGGTGCATCAAACATCCTACACACCGGAGACGTGCAGTGTTGGAACATCAACATCAGTTGTGAGGCCGAGAAAACCATTTAAAGAGCTAAGCCCGCTACAGAAGAGAAGGAGAGCGGAAGACCTCCTAACGTATAGCACTGAAAGCCTTGCTCATGCAACCGGTTTGAAAGCACATGACAAGAATATAGCAGATATCGTTAAACTAGTCTCGGAGCAAAGAGGCTACAAGGATAAATAAATTGTTAAAGCCCAAGGAAACTGTGCTTATATATTCCGCTGATAAAGCTTTATTTATTTTGACCTCATTGAAGCTTTCGAAGTGGCAGTATATAACATTAAGATCTTGTGCAAAAGAAGAAGGAGTACCACTGTGTCCTTCTTATACTGCCATCCTTGAGGCGAAGAAGGACTGCTGCCCTCCAAAAGTTACCATTGTACATCACGGAAGGAGAGGTAAAAGTAAAGCTAAATTTTGGATAAAACTGTGCAAAGCTTGGAAAATTCCTACGTGTGGAACCTTCGCTGGATGGCAAAGAGTTAACAATTATATGCAAGTATGGCTTTGATGGTGCTTCAGGGCAAAGTTTGTATAAGCAAACTATGGCAGACGAAGACGATTCCAGTATGTTTATGTGTTCTTTTGTGCCTCTGCGCTTAGTTTGTGGCGAAGAAAAGGTATGGGAGAATCCAAAGCCATCTTCCACAATGTTCTGCTGACCAATTTATTTTAAGTTTTCAAACGAAAACAAGTTGAACATCGTGGAAGAACAGGCTCTGATTGAGGCTCAGATTGAAGCAGTATCGTATTATAACTCAACCATAATCACGGTTGTAGAATCCTGTTGATTCCGTACTTATGTTAAACATATCACTTCACTGGCTCACTACCACACCAAGCGCCATCGTATATAGCCTGCTTCACTTTGTCTGTTTCCCGCCATTCCTCGTAACTGACAGATGACATAACATAACTGACAGCAGCTACCCCGCTTGTGTGAATAAGACAGTGTTTACATATCTATTTAATAGATACACTACAATGGTGATTAAATGAGTTAAGTAGTTCTTGGAATGAAATTAAAAAAAAAACGTATAGGTACTTATAATCAACATAATTTTTAATTGTTGTCATCATAAAGGTCATAAGCAGGCTAAAAGTAACGATAGTATAAGTAAATCGATCGGCAAGTTCATTTATTCACGTCAAAGATTTGAAAAATCACATATCGAAAACACAAAATTTCAAAAATTTGCTACGTGCAAAGCAGCGCCCAACGGTGCATGAATTGTATGTCATCTTGATGGCCGTGTATGGTACAATAGCTCGTGTGAGCTCCAGCCTATCAGTTCCATTCAGTTTCAAAAAAATGTACATTAAGTGTTTTCTTTTCTCCCATACAAAAAAAAACAAAAAAAAAAACCGAGTGTGCTTATGACCACACGACTGAAGTGAAACTTCAAACGTATTTGGCTATGAGAGGAAGAGAGAAAGAAAATGTGCGCGCGCATTGCTTTTTCTTGTTTATATCCCCCACTCAACTCCCGTTTGCCTCGCCCGTAGCCCGTAGACATGGTCGTACTTGCAAAATCGAGTACCAGGGCTTCCAAGTACGTCCACCTTAAGAAACCAGGGCCTAAAAAGTAAAGTATCTCGAGCCCTGACTCGAGATACTTTCAAGTATTTTCTATCTGCATCGAAAATTGATCCATAACTTTATACAAATAAGAAGTACAATCGCGTAATCAAACAAAAGCCCTGTTGGAAGTAAAAAGTACTTGCATAGGAAATTGACCCGTGAATTCCTATAAATAAGGAGCACAATCGCGTTTACAAATAAATACTTTTACAAACCATTAAAGTAAAAATACTTGCATACGAAATTGTTCCGTAGACTCTTACCACACCTCGGGCACTCCATACAACGCTCGCAAAATAATTACCTATTACTACTACATAAACAAATGACGTTTGTATACGTGCAAATGTGTGCGTGAAATCTAGTAGCGTAAAAAAAATGGCGCGGAAAGTAATTTGTGTCGGGGAACCGAACGACGACGGCGGCGGCGCTGCCCGAACGTGTGCATTATTATGAAGTGACCATGTAGTTCAATTGTTTATTTATATAGTCTGGTTCGTAATGAAATAAAAACACTAAAATAGTTTAAATGACTTATCTGTAAATAATCGGTTATTGAATCGCATGTTATTAAAAATGCGAAATCTTACAAACAGTTTATGTAAATACGAATTCGGAAAAGCATCACAATATCCAACCATCGTGATTAAAACTCAAATAAAACTTTTAAATCGCATAATTGTGTGTTCGTGTCAGCAATACAGCGCTGCGGTTCGCGAACGCCCTTGCTAAAGAGTCGGCGACGAATACCTCGAAGTGCGGGGTGAGGTGCGGTATCTGATATGAGGGCGAGGAAGGGAGTGTCCTTTCTGTACGTAGTACTATTAAGTATTCTGTGCTCTTACTAATAAGGAGCATGATCGCATTTGCGAAAACAAACGCGGTTGTTGAACTATTTGAGTACCTACGTACTCGAGCGCTGAGGCACGACGGAGCGAGATACTTTCAAGTATTTTCTATCTGCATAGAAAATTGATCCATAACTTCATACAGATAAGAAGTACAATCGCGTATTCAAAAGCCCCGTTGGAAGCAAAACTACTTGCATAGGAAATTGATCAATGACTTCCTATAAATAAGGAGCAAAATCGCGTTTACAAATAAATACTTGCAAACCATTAAAGTAAAAAATACTTGCATACGAAATTGTTCCGTAGACTCTTACTGATAAGGAGAATGATCGCATTTGGGAAAACTAACGCGGTTGAGTACCTACGTATTTGAGCGAGTAGCCGTATAAAATACGTTTACGTCACGCGTTCGCCAGCTTACTCTCCAAGTCAAGTGTGCGTAAAGAAGTTTCACTTCAATAATTTTGACACAACAAAAATCGAATTTGACAATCGCGACTCGTCGACACGTGGTACTTATTTGCCCTACCCCGTGAATTGTTTTTTAGAGCCGCAGGCGCGGAGCGGGCGGCCTTGGCGTGTTTTTTAAGGAATTTTTCACTTTTTGTATGGAAAATATGAAAAATGATTACCTACATGTTGAGTTTTAGGAGTTTACGGGTTTTATAAAGGGGGTCGAAATTTTCATTATTTTTGCGATAGGACGCACCATTTTCGAGATATAAACAAAAGAAAAAAAAGATACAGACAGTACCTACTGTTTTGCACCTGAAGTCGAGGTGTTGGTGTGAATTTCTATTCATGACAACTAATTTTATTCCACACCTTTTTTAAAAAAAATAGTCAGATTTAGTTAGACAATCAAAAAATTTTTGGTTGAGTACCTACGTATTTGAGCGAGCATGAGCAGCCGTATAAGATACTTTATAGTCTTGCAAGTATTTTGAGTCGGTACCTGGTGTGCGTACTTGGAAGCAAATACCTGGTGTAAAAACCCGGTCGCATAAATACGTACCTTCCCTACTCGCCCGATCACACGTTTTCGTAACGCATTCGCCAGTTTACTCCCCCAGTCAAGCGCGCCTAAAGAAGTTTCACTTCAAAAACTTTTTTTTCTCACGCGTGGAGCGACTGATACCATCCATACGTTAATATTACGTAAAGGGAGGTATACTAGACCCATTACAATTTTTGTTTTTTTTATTTCCGTACTTTAAGTTTCTATGAGTATGGAGCTCGATTTTCAGACCACTGTGCGGCGCCGTATGTTCATACAAATCCAAGGGTGACTGATGCAGCGGCGCCGCGGCGGCGGCGATGCCGCTGCAGCTGCGGCACGATGTGTAAACGGCCTCAAGGATTAGGTACCTACTCGTACCTAACATTCATACATAATTATTATGATTTCTATTTATTATAAACACAATCAATAAAAATTAAACTCTTGCTTGTGATAATTTTCATCGCAATTTTCGGATGAATCTGTGATTTCTTTATGCACATTATCAATAAGTCGCGGTCTGTTAATAAATTTAGGTTTTTTTTATTGTTACAATGGCTTAGAAAACGTGTAGGTACTTACGCATTAGATTTAGAAGTAACTTCTGTGTTGATATTTTCGACTTTCTTTCTCCTGTGAAAGATAATTACATTGTAGACGTTTTTTTAGTTATTTATAAAAATATATTTAAAAATTCAAAATACATTTAAATAAAATTATTTCGATTTCGTATCACTGGGAATCGAACCCGGGGACCCTCGAACACAAACCTGCGCGTCGTCTACATAAGCCAATCTAACGATTACGTATGTCGTCGAAAAAACTGAGCTTATGCGTAATAAGTGCATTTTCTTAAACTACCAAAATTCATAGTGAAAAAAAATATTCAGTAATAATAAAATGCTCTTACTTTGTTCGGCGTTTGTTTTATATGAACGTTTTGTAGTCCTCCTAAGGGAATGTTTCACTTTATTTCCCATATTTACAAATGATATAATTGATAGCAAATTATTACGCTATTTTAACTTAAAAGTATTTTATATTTACATGAAATAAAAATATTTACAGAAAGAAGATACTTATGCAAATAGTAATAATAAACAATGAATGTATGTACATATAAATAATGCGGCGAAAAGAGCGACACGCCCGTATAGTATCAGGCCTCGGCCGGCATTATTCCTACACGGGGGTTTACCGTTTACGTACACATGCGCACTTATTATGTTCGGAACTATGAATATGCTATTTACAATAAAACTATTGTTTGAACTAAAAAAATAAAACACTATTATTTTGGTATGTTGCTTGTAGAATGATCTGACAAAAAATCAGAATGATTGTATGTATATTAGTATGGTTTCTATTGTAAAAAGAAAGTTTTTAGAGGTATCTTCATGATTTTTTTCTATCGTGCCAAATTAGTTGTATCATGTTTTCAAAACACTATTTATCTAAAAATTCAAAATACATTTAAATAAAATTTAAAAAGAAAGTACGATTTCGTAACCTTGGGAATCGAACCCGGGGACTCTCGAATACAAATCTACACGTCGTCCACATGCGCCGGTGTGACAGATGTACGCGGAGTCGAAAATACTTACCTTATGCAAAATGACTGCACTTTCTTAGATGTTACCAAAATTCATAGTTTTATTGCAAAAATAAAAATATTCAGTTAAAAATAAAATGCTCATACTTTTTACTTTCGTTCATATTATGTTCGGCTTTTGTTTTATATGAACGTTTTGTAGTCCTCCTAACGGAATGTTTCACTATATTTCCCATTTATTTACAAATTATTACCCTATTTTAACTTTGTTATGTTACGCGGACCACTGCCGGGAGACACAAGTGAAACGCCCGGGAGTTGGGACTCGCCGTACAATAGATGGCGCGCGCCTTGCACCCATACATAACAAACTTAAAAGTATTTTATATTTACACGAAATAAAAATATTTACGGAAAGAAGATATGCAAATAATAATAAACAATGAATTTACAAATAAAACTTAACAAAAACATAACAATCTTGACGGAAATAGTGCGGCGAAAAGAGCGACACGTCCGTATAGCATCAGGCCTCGGCCGGCAGTGTCGCTACGCGGGCGTTCACGCACACATGCGCACTTTTTATGTTCGGAACTATGAATATTCGATTTACAAAAAAACTATTGTTTTAAATAAAAAAATAAAACACTATCATTTTAGTATGTTACTTGTAGAATAATCTGACAAAAAATCATAATGATTGTATGTATATTAGTATGGTTTTTATTGTAAAAAGAAAGTTTTTTAGAGGTATGTTCATGATTTTTTTCTATCGTACCAAATTAGTTGTATTGTGTTTTCAAAACACTATCTATCTAGCAAATATCCTGAAGAATATCATATATTTTTCTGATTTTGTTTACTGTAGGCGATCATATACTTTTATTGTTTCGAAAACTACCGTTTTTTTGCGTTTAGCTCGTGTAAGCCCCTTAAGCGCTTGGCTAAATATCAGCTGCCGTGCCCCTAGCGCGCGGCTACAAATCGATAAAATAATACCTACAATAAATAACGAGGGGAAATAGTTGTATCGATTAAAAAATAGTCAAAAAGTTTTTATCTCTATGTAATAATGGTTTTAATTGTAAGTACCACGCAGTTAATAAGACGAAAATAGACGAAAAAATCATGGATGTTGTCTGTCGCAGAAATACGACACGGGTGGTAGGGGCACGGAAACATGTGTCGCATAAATGCGACACAAGCGGTTAAAAGGTTAATTTCTAAATATGAGGGTCTTTTTTGTTAAATTTGTTCTCGTTTCATTCGTTCTTGAGCTATAAGAAAGTATCAGGTTAACGTTCAAAGCAGTAGAAAATTTCCAAAGAAAACTTGAAAAGATTGATAATTTCACAAGAACCCAGTCTAAACCAGTCAGTCCCGTTTCAGGAAAAATGTTGCAAATTAGCTCTAGTATTACCCATCTCAAGGTTTGCACACGATTACCCTGTCGGAAATTGATTGACTTATACAGGGTGAATTTTTCAAGTACGCGTAAATCCGAAACTATGAGGAATAGCGAAAAGGAATTATTCCCTGAACGTCGCTTCCCATAATGTCGCTTTCCGGTTTACTTCGATTCCCAGTACGTCGCTCCTCGCTTCACAGTGATTCCCGGCACGCCGCGCCGAATTCATGGATAGAATTGGTACAGTTCAGAGCAGAATTTTCAGTTTATTTTTATACCTCCAGAAAACTCCGAAGTCATTTTCTTAGGCGCTCCACACACTGCACCGCGCTCTGCCGCGGTGAGCAGATAACGCGCCCCCGCGCGTGATTTTATACATACAAATTCAACTCCCGCGCGTGAGCGCGTGATTTTTTGTATGTCAAAAATCACGCGCGCGGGCGCGTTATCTGCTCACCGCGGCCAGTGTGCGGAGCGTCTTAAACTTGACCTGATTAAAACTTAACATGTTCTTAGGGTAACAGAAGTTAGTAGGAGGTTGTATAATACGTAATGCGTACCCCATGCATAAGCCGCATGTTTTTCAGGAGTTTTATTTAGCAGCAATCTCTTGCATACTTCTGCTACCCTAGTGCTTTTCAAATAAAATTACAGATAATAAAAAGTAAAATTAAGTGGTCATCGTCGGTCCACGTCCGAAAGAAATTCAAACTAATACCTATTTCCGTTCCAACCTTTTTATTTTTATTTATTTATTTATTTATTTAATACTTCAAGCACATAAATGTACAGAGGCGGACTTAATGCCATAGGCATTTTCTACCAGTCAACCACAACAACAGACAACAGTTTTCTTTTTAGAATAAAAAAATGAAATTCAACAATTTTATGCAATCTTAAAATAAAGTTTGAAAAGAGACTACCCATGACTGTACCATAAGTAGGCGCGACGTTGTGGGACTTACAGTAAGGTGAAGAGCGATGTAATGGGAATGCAAGCAAGACGTCTGTTGAGGAGCGACATTATGGGAAGCGACGTTCAGGGAATAATTCGCGATACTAGTACTCAAAGAAGTCCCGGGCTCGATTTTGATGAAAACTAAAACTGTATCATTAGATTTTTGAAAAATCAATATTTCTAGCCAGGAATCGAACCTGTTGATTTTGAAAAGAAAAAAAAAAACTATTATTACACCATTCGATAGTGTCGCTAATAAGGATCAAATTCTGGGAAGTAATGACATACGACAAACTTGTTGCTCGTGTTTTTATTTCAAAATCAACGGGTTCGATTCCTGGCTAGAAATATTGATTTTTCAAAAATCCAATTGTGCAGTTTTAGTTTTGATCAAAATCGACCCCGGGACCCCCGAGTACTTTTCGCTATTCCTCATAGTTTCGGATTTGGCCGTCCACGCCCACTTGGAAAATGCACCCTATATGTATATACCCGTCTGTCACGATATGAGTTAGGTACTCTTCAGTGTTATTTTACGTGTTTTCTGTGAATGGGCTGTTTCGCCATGTCCAGCCAATCGGATAAATATTTATTAAAAAATTATTTGCCAGACAAGTTAACTGGAACTTATTAGAAGTGGTGAAACAGGCCATACATTTAAATTTATTTATTTACTTAAATAAAGACTGACTTTAGCGAACTAGTTTTATTATTATTTTGTGTAAACACATGCTATAAAACAAATTACTTATATGTTTTATCAATACTCAGTCACACACACCCAGTACAAATTTCAGCTTACACTTACAAGTAATTAGGTGCAAATAGTCGACACTGATAAAAATTTTTGCATCTGACAATCAAACTATAGTAATTAAAAAACTCATGAATCTGCCTATACCATGACTAGCCTCGACTGTGTGTTACCTTACAAAGACTTCGTATCTTTGTAATTTTATATTATTCAGTATAATATTTAGGGATGGTGGCTTTGTTAATTTATTATGTGTTAAGGTTTAACCGGTCAATCAAAACCGGTAAAAGAAAATCAATTGTGTCTCATTAGCGGAGCTTGACAGATTAAGCTTGCATCTGGCTTCCAAAATTTATATCGGCATAAAAACGATCGACATTGAACAACTCGAATGCATGGTAATATATTCCTAATCTAACAAACCATGCGATTCTTAACAGAAAAAGTAAAATAACATACGTCGTTTGCCTGTTCCAGAGCACAAATTGTTTAAAAAAAAGTTATAATCCATCATCCTGATATGGTGAAACAGGCCCTTAGCTGATATGAAAATATGTATACTTAGATTAAAATACAGTTTTATTTAAAGACATTGGACAAAAATGTTTGGGGCTTGGTCCAAATGCCACTAACGAGACCTATGTCACTGAATAATCTATTAAAATAGGAGTAACCTTTACTAAGACAGCCATAAAAAAAAAACGTTTTTTCAATCAGCTTGATTAATTTTAACAAATTCAATATCTTAGTTTTTGTCGTCAACCCAGGAGTGACACTACTGACACTGGCTATAAGAATTTTTGTCAAACATGCTTGGAAAGAGCATTATTTTGACAACCTTCTTCGAGATAAATCGAAATTGCTGTACTGGCCAAATACATGCGATACAATCAGGAAACCGGACGTATGCGGCCAGTCTAACGCGGGTAAAAATTATTGTTGTTCGTCATTGATTTTGAAAAGTAATTGGGCAAAAAAGTTCTCCCTAGGCACTACCTACTAAGTTTTAATTTCCGCGCGTTATTTGAGAAAAGTACTATACAAGCCTTGGCCACAACTAGGCATTGATGGACTTACGTATGTGTGCCTCGGCTTCGACTCGGCCCACATTTACGCGTTCGTCCATCAATGCCTCTTTTGCTGGCCACTGCAGTAATGTACTATTTAATAAAAATAAACAAATTGATAGATACCTAAATGAAATACGACTGTACTCAATGGTGAGTGTGACTACCATTGAGTGTGAGGGCAGTCGTATTTTATACCAAGACATTTTTGATTTTGCATTATTTTCAACCTTTTAGCGAGTTATATTTTTAGAATAGTCTCTTCGAGCACTTTGTTTTGAATCCACACACGAAAATGTTATAAAAAATATACGCCTACTCTTATTGGTGGCAAAATACCGCCATTCATTTTACTCTCAAAATAAAATATAGCTAGCGTCAATCGTGATGCCGGTGTCAAGACGAATGTAATGTAATGAATAATGATAGGTACATTTTTTTAAATCCTTTTTATGCTAAAATAATTGAATTTAATCAGAATTTAATTTAGCAATACCTATGTAATTTCAAATAGACTATTCAGTCATATAGGTCTCGTTAGTGGTGGACATTAGACCACTTTTGCCCAGTGTCATTTTTGACGAAGTTACCTCAACACAAATTAATTCAGCATGTCTTATAAAATAATAGAACGTATTTTCTTAAACGGAACTATGCTTAAATTAAAGATTACCTATAAGTACAATAGGTATAGTCAACAAGAGAATGGTATAATAGGTATAACATTTACATCTGCTATAAGCATAAGATAAAAACATACCTTTTCAACGCAGGCACAGCATCTGTTATTTACATTTACTTGATGGAAGTTTGTATGAAAGCCCGTTGTGTTTGCCGATAGGAAATCCCATCATCTGGCACACGGCTTGTTGTTTAAAAAGTTGTATTTAGCTGCCTGCATACTTGTTTCTTATGCTTACTGTACCTACTTATTTAGATGTCAATATTTTTATTAGTAAGTAAACAATACTTATAAATAAATGTCTATTACAGGGATAGTTTTAAGGGCCTATGTACCTAAGTCAGGTAATATAACAAACTTAACTGTTCAATGTGTCACCTTGGTTATTCATTTTAAAACATCAAACATTTTTCTATCAAGTGTCACCAGTTACAATCCCCAATTCTGTGATGGCAATGCATATGTTATGTACAATATGTACCGTGTCTCTACTTGTATGCTATGGGTAAACATTTTAATCCCTCGCCCCTGGGCTGCGATACGAAACCTGGGAATTTGAGAACACTAGATAAACTTACAGTAATAAGACCACAGAGTAGGTGATTTTTATTTTATTACACCTCCATTACTTTACTATTGTCGCCACGGATGGAACCAGCCACTGACCTGCTGAAAGTGACTTCTCAGTCCCTTCAGGTAAACTAAAGATAAGTAGGTATTGGAAATAGTTTCGTAACGAGCTTTTATTCAATCTTATTCGGGTTGTTTTTCAATAAGAATGCCATACCATGAACTCTGAAATGTTTCGCCAAATCTTCTGGACCTTCAAAGTCTTCCCGACATATTTTACATTGATTTTCACGAAGCGGCTCATTAGAAATTATATCATTACTTTGGTATTTAATGAGAGCATTTTCATTGTAGCATTGCTTTTCTTTAATATATTCTTCAATATCAGATATATTATGTTCCAACAACAAATGTTTTGAAAATGAGGGTTTGACAACAAAACTCTGTCCACACTCCATACATTGATATGCCATGCAAGGATCCCTATGGGATATCATATGTCTTTCTAGTAATATTTTTTGTACAAAGTTATCATCGCATATGTTGCAAACGTGTGTACTGTCGGCAACTTTAGATTTACTTCTTTGTATAGACAGCGGAACACTATTAACGTCAATAGAGACTGTTGAAGCTTTATTTTGTTGGCGTCTTCTACTTCTTCTAGATATTTTCTTATCGATCGTTCGTTTGGTGCCCGAAGTCTTGCGTTCAGATAAGTACTTCTTTACATCAATTCTAGTAAGGACTATTTTAGCATCTAAACACTTATATTTTTTGTGCAGAGCAGCATAATGTTTTTTGATTTCATTCCAGTCTTGTGATATGTTTGTTTTACAAAGGTGACATGTAATGTGGTTGTTGTTTTGTGTTCTATCAGGCACAACATCCAATTCTGTAGACCCAAAAGTGGAAGTACATTGAAATGGACATTCGTTAGGCAGATTATGAAAATCAGAATGTTGACATGTATATATAAAACTTCTGCAACATAGGTCACATCTTTTTACAACGCGATATACTCTTCTCGGCTTACTTGAATCTTTTGAATCCATACCATTTTCAGACAGCATACTAATTAATGTACTTTCTATTGTATTATTTGTATTGTGTTTTGCTAGGAAATGACTAAGTAGAACAGATATATCCTTGAAAATGGAACCGCAGGGCCAACATGGAAAAACGCAAGTGACCTTATGACTTTTTAAGTGCCACTCCATTCGACTTTGCAATACAAATTTCCCGGGACACATTTCACACTTATAAAAAACGAGTGGCTTGGTTTCTGTTTTATGACTCTTCAAATGGTCTTGCATACTTACTGCGTTGAAACAAGCAACGACGCAGTATGGACATTTATAAACTTTTTTCATATGCAACTCTTTCATGTGCTCTTTATAATCATTGGGATGGAAAAGGCGACAATCGGGTGCGGCACATCTTGATCTGGCTGTTGCTCTCATCATCTTAAATCCTTCACAATCGTGGTTGTATGGATACTGCAAATTTTTGTTGCCAAGGTGAAAACCACATTCTGGGCAATAATAAGGTGGACATTTCAAATGTAAGCGCAAATGTGCTTTAAATGCACATATACTCGGCAGTGCAAATAAACATATGGGACACGAATATATAACTTCGTTTGAAAACTGCATATAATGACTGGCTCTATCTTTATAAGGGGCCCCCGAGCTAGTTAAATTTTCTTTACATTCGAAACAATTTACTGTGGCGTATGTATTTTTTTGTTGTGCTGTAGTTTCAGTTGCCGTAGTAATTTCAGTTGATGTTGTAGTTTCACTTGCTGTCGCTACAGGAGATGTTATAACATCGTTGCTTGGTGGGTTTAAAGGTTTAATTTTGTAGTTACTTAACGGTAATGGTTCTAATTTTAAGTCTGTAACATTGATCGTAGCCGTTTTGAAACCATGTGATCTTATATGAAAAAGTAAATTACATCTGTTGAAAAAAGTTCTCGATTGGTTACAATTCCGGCACATGTAGGTAATGCTTACAGACTTCCGATTGATGTGATCATTAAAACTGGACTCAAAGATGAACCTGTAAAAGAAAAAGAAAAAACAGGTAAATCGAACGGTATTTATAAACGACTAGCTGTTGCCCGCTACTTCGTCTGCGTGTGTTTTATATTTCACAATTATTTTTATAGAAATATCCAGGATGAAAAGTAGCCGTGCTTCTCCATCTCCCAAGCTACCTATTTGTCAAACATAACGATCGGCCCATTGGTTGAGGACTGAAAAGGTAACAGAGAGACAGAGTTACTTTCGCATTTATAATTATGATGGTGATGGATAGGTGAGTCCGGTTAGTAAAGTCGAATAATACTGTAACTTAATATGTCATGTTGTCATATTTTGGCTGTGACTGTACAGATAGGTAATCTAAATAGTGTCTAATTCTAATTAGTTATGTGTTGTTCCCACAGGTGGACGGTCAGTTTGACAGTATTCAAACTATACTTATTATGCTAATATTTTAAAGAGGTAAAATTTGCGACTTTGTATGGGGTAATCTTCGGATCTACTGATCGGATTCCGAAAACTACTTAATTTTTTTCGGTAAATGGTTAGGTAGTTATTCAAAATGAAAAATGATTATAGAAACTTAATAATAATATGGCTGGTTGTCACCATATTGGTTTTTGATTACTTCTTCTTAGCGTGTCGATGGCAATCTAAATGTACTCGGCCCAGAATTCGGCCACTTGTTTGGCGCCATCACTAGCGTCCATCAGTTCCTGTCATGTCTTTAGTGCGTGATTGACAAGATTAAGACAAATCGATAGACGTAAGAATTATCAAAATCGGATCACGCGTTTGGTCTCTAGACCGCCACAAATGAATAAACATGCATAATACAGTGTGTAAGGTTAAACGAGGGACATATTTTAAGGAAGTGTAGTACCCATGAAAGTGAACAACTTTTACTAAGAGATCAACACTGAAATCGAGAAAATAAAACCAGCCGCTCTATCATTTATGTTCGCATAACTGGACAAAATGTGGGGAACAGCTGCTTTTTTTTTCATATTTTCGAGTTCGCCCCATTTTAAAAGTTGTTTATTTCATGAGTACTACACTCCCTTAACCTTTTAACCGCCCGACTATATCAGTTGCCGTGTCACCAGCGCCCAAAAAAAAACGAGAAATAAATACCAAGTGATGATGTAATAACAATACAGATTAAACGGGCTGTGGTATTTGGTCGTATCGTATATATGTATACGGCCCGGCCGGAATGGACAAGTATATGTCGGATTAATCCAGCGCAAGCTGTTAAAAGGTTAAAGTATGTCCCTCGTTTAACCTGACACACTGTATATCTTAGGCTGATAAACACACTAACCTCCTTTGCGTCGTGCAAACAATAAAGTGAACACTACGATTTATTGACCATGAGGTTTTCTAAACATGTTTTTTTTTTAATTCAGGTCAGGTTTTGATGCCAGTTTTCAGAACAGTATAAATGAGGTTTCCCTACACAAAAATATCAAAGCCATATCGCCTTTTGCCCATAGTCCACTTTTGCCCAGTCTCCTTTACACATTGGATTAAAAATAACTTTTAAGTAGGTAGGTAAGGACACCTTGTTCTGACTTTGGTGGAAATTATTGTATTTTTTTTTCTTTCTTGAGACTAAGAGACAAAGCTATTTAAGAATAGATTATCCTGTGGTGGTTACATTAGCCAGTTGGCATGGATGCCTACCAATGTAATTATGATAATAATCTACCAAAATAGTCCTAAATACAAATGTAAAGAAAAGTTACCAAGTGTTATATGAAATTACTTACTTGTCCCCGCAACCTGTACATGCATAAAGTTTGTGACCATTGATTGGTACCGGTATCACATAGTTAGGAAAACTCTTATTAAACAGGAGATTTTTAACGCTGAGTTTGTCATTTAAATTCTCCATGGTTTTATTTATCTGAAACAATGGTAAAATAATCACAATTAGAAAACTTTGATAACAGTGAAACAATGCTCAAATGCTATGTTGATTTTTGGATAATCAGATGAGTAGGTAGCATCTATTTTCAACAAACAAATTATATTGCTGTTTATACAATTTGAAGATGTAAGCACAACTGTTTATGTCGTGTAAAATGGGCTTTCTGATCAGAGCATTCTGCTCACTGAATCAATCATGTGCAAATGTAATTAGATAGGTAGGTAAGTAGGTATATGATATGTGGGTACCTTTTTTTTTTTTTATAGAAAAGTACTGGACCTGTAGGTACCTCAATATAATTATAATAATTATGACAATTTTATTAGGCATCAACAGCACAATCAAAAAATATTCAGCATGCCTTTGCTAGCTGAGAATTAGCTTTCTACTTCATCACTGTGAATATATAATAAGTCAATGGTGAAACTACATTAAGATAGCGTCGGACATACCCAGCTAAGTACAAACCTGCGCACAACATGGCAATACTTCCTGTGTGTTGGTAATAAATTGACCATGACTTTGGATAATGAGGCTCATATGTACACTATATCAAGTAAGCACAGAGCATCAAAATGATTACGCTCGCGCTATTATGTGACATAACTTAAAACTTACCTTTTAGATTCTTCTCTACAATATTACGATTACGAAAGACATCCTAGAATTTACAAGAACTTGACAGAAAGCAACATGAAACGCCCTCTGTCGGAGGCATGTCGGAGCACAATCCCCTGAAAGTATCGCCAGTATTGAAAAAGTTTTTGTGTTGCTAGTGCGTTGAAAATATTCGCTTATGACCACGGCCCGGAAATTACAGAAAGGTGCTTTGATTTTTAACAAATAACTGAGGACTTCTATCTTTTACATTAATAAGTATTCATTTTCATTTTATAAAACACTGGATCCAATTTTTAAGGGTTGTTTCAAGGTAGGTTCCTACCGATCGGTTTTGTGCAAAGTAAAAATGATTGAGAACTGAAAAAAAGGTTTATTTCATTTTTTTAGAATTATAACGTTAAATTCGTGAATTTTTTGTAGAAAATTAATTAAACTTTCTACAAAAGGTAAACTAGTACCTATTTTAGTCTCGTCTGTGACCATGTAGTACTGCGTAATGGAACAGTGTTGCTATTTTCTCATTCCAAGAGATAATAAAACACGATAACAAAACAAAACGATAGCTTAGGAACGGCCGCTACACAAAAAAACATTCTGTAAATACTAGAATAGCACTGGATTGTGCGCTACACCTAGTGTTTACATTCTCTGCGCTACACTACACGAGTTGGTGACGAGAGCTTATGATGATTCCAATTTCGAAATGACACTTGTGGGTACCTACCTACTACCTAGGTACAATTTATCATTAGAGGGTGCATTCCGAGTTAGAACTGTAATCGATATTATCGATTTGAGCGTGCTTAAACCCTTACCGAATTAGTTTACGCACGCTCAAATCGATTATATCGATTACATATCTAACTCGGAACGCGGCAAGAGTTTCACGATCACGAATTTGATTAGGAAACTGTAACGGTTTACCAGCAGTCGATTGGCCCATGAACCGTTGGTCAACATTATGTTTAAACCATTAACTTTTCATCCAAAGGACTTTTCACCCACGAACGTTCGCCAACATAACTCTACGTCAGTGAACGTTCTGACCAATAACTTTTCACTCAAAGATTAAGGCCAGCAGACACCGGGAAAGGTGAAAGTCGACGGAGCCTCGCTTCGCGGGGCCTCTATTTCTGTGAAAAGGGAGTAACCTAACCTAACCTCGGGGTGCCCTTCGCTCGTTTTGCTCGCTCATTTGAGCCGCCATCATCCCCTTCGAACCTAACCAGTCCGAGTCGGGGTGCCCCATGTCCCGAGCTCGCTTCGCCCGCTCTTGCATCCTAAGTTCTATTTGACATGGGTCAATTGTTCTTTGGGTGAAACGTTATTGTAATCGTCAAAACATTCTGTTAGTTAAGCATTCACTGACGTAGAGTTATGTTGACGAAACGTTCGTGGATGAAAAGTCCTTTGGACGAAAAGTTAGGTAATGGTTTAAAAATAATGTTGACCAACGGTTCATGGGCCAATCGACTCTTGGTCGTTTCAGTACCTTTGATTAGGTACCTTCATATAAAGGAGCTGTTTGATAAGTTACACACCTTGAGGTAAGAAGCATACCACGAATGGGTCATTTTGTGCACTAACAATATCCAGACAAAGATCTATTTCAGGGCCCACAGCCACAACCCGCTTTTGGGCCACAATGCTTTTTGCAGCACATTAAATTGTGTTGCGTGTTGCCTAAAAGAAGTAAAGCGCACCTACCCTCTAAATAAAATATTATGTAAGTACTTCGTTTGCTTATGACTGCAAATTTCTGACTGGAGATGATGGGCAGGGCATGCAGGATCACGTCTCCCAGTAAACACATTGCGAAAATTGATAAATATATTCCGCTGCCCTGCCAATGTTTTGTTACTTACCCTTGACTGTTGCTACATGGTTGCTACTCATAAGTTCCTAACCTTATTACTGTATAACTATGTAGGTATGGCATAAAATCTCGATCTCTCGTATCATTTTTCGGAACTCAGTCTCGTTCGAGATTGAGCGCGCGCGCCTTAGCAAACTGTGCTTCTTGCTTGAGAAGCCATTTTCAAAATATCATCATTATCTGCCTAGCCTTTTCCCAACTATGTTGGGGTCGGCTTCCAGTCTAACCGGATTCAGCTGAATAAAGCCATTTTCAAAATAATAATTAATGAATTAAGTACCTAAAGATTTATAGTGTCAGTGGTGTGTGCTGATTGGTGTAGGTACCTAGTACAGATTTTTTGTTTCGAGATTCAATGCATGTTGTTTAGGTGCAGGTACCTAGTTTTTATTATTAATAAAGTTTAAACATTTCTTGTTTTAAAACACGCATTATTTTATAAAGTAGGCGATATCTCGATCTCGCCAGGCAAGTCAGTTTCTTTTTTGTTAAAAAGTTATTATTTCTCACTTTTTAGTGGGTCTGCTTAAAATTTATCTAAGTTACAATAGCATAATGTCAACTTGCTCATCACTTTTTACAAAATATTGCTTTTCCCGATGCAGGGACGTTAATTGTTGAGGAGTGCTCCTGGTATTTCACCATCAGTTCCATTTCACCATTGGCATTGTGTCGAGCGTAAATTGCTTAGCATATTAAAGTAATCGAATCGCAACCTGAGAAATACTTATTATTGAGCAGTTCCGGTGGCCATCTGTGGTCTTCATAATCAGTTCCACTTCACCAAATGTTGCTTTCCGAGAGCAAATGCACGAGTTACTATAAAAATACCCAAATCGCTATAGGTGTGCCTATAATAATAATATTTGAAGAGTTCCTTCGATTTCTCCAGGATCCCATCATCAGATCCTGACCTGATGACAATGGGACCAGTCTGAGAGTACCTATATCCTTTTGGATAAAAAAAGAATTTTGCAAATCGGCTTATAAATAACGGAGTTCTGAGGTACTTACACACATAAATAACCCTCCTTTCTGGCGCAGTCGGGTAAAAAAAAACAACCGAATTGATAACCTCCTCCTTTTTTTTTGAAGTCGGTTAAAAATAGGGGTGAGGGTAATTTTATATCTTCTCTTTCTTTATTTTTATCTTTTATTCTGAGTTTTGATGGAACATTAAGGTGCAATGATTGGGTTGTCTACGCAAAAGTACTGCTCATTCAGATTCAAAAATATCGATAAATATTTCATCCCAAAATTTAATTAACTTTTTCTATTTTTAGTGGATATTGGCGAAAGATTTAAAATAATTTGCAATGAAGGCCTTACCAGGCCAAAAAAATATTGTATACTCGCAGGAAGTTTGGCTGCAATGAATTTAGTTTCATTCGCTGAATAGGTACAGTTCTGTGAAGGTCAATGAAGAGAATCAGTTTAAATGAAAAGATAATTGGGAGGATCATTGTAGGTATATAGAAATGTAAAAAAAAAGATGAAAAGTTATAAAAATGTAATCAAAATAGGTTAGGTATAAGGTAGGTCAGTATAAAATCTTTGGTTTTACATAGTAGGTATTAGGTAATATGGCACTTCTATATTGATTTTAGTTAGTAGTTCTCCTTATTCTTATTGTCTAGTATTAGCTCATTAAAACCTTATAATTTTAGTAAGTATTTAAATATCTAATTAAGATTATAGTATGATAAAAGTAAGTATAAAAAGTAGGTAACACATTTCAAAAATGCTGTACTTAAGTAATTAAAAAAAAAAAATTATTAATAAAAAGTAGGAACATCATATTAATATAATCAGTTTTCAATCAATAGAACCAAATAAAGGTAAAGTAAGGCTACTTCAAAAAATTATAAGATTTAAGAATGGTGTTAAAATCAATGTCATGTTTATGTCCTTGGTGAAAAAAATGCAGAATATTCTTTTCATATGTATCACGTTTCAAGTAATGAACTACTTCAGATCGTGGAACAAAGTCTTTCCCATCTACATGTTTGCTATAAAATTTAACATTGGCTAACATGTCTTCATCCTCTGGCATCAACACCAAATAACTTGCAACAGCTTCAGCAGCATCAACATATTTTTCCAGGTGATAATATGCCACTTGTATATAATTAAGCACATCTGCAATGAACTCCACTCCAGAATCATATTTAAGGAATTTAAGTTTATCTTGGCACTGTTGTCGGCAATGCAAAAGGGATGCTATGTTGTTTGACATAGTTATCACAAATTCTGAGGACCACTCCTGTCCAGGCAAGCGCTCACATTCTACTCGACAGTTGTTTTCTGCTGAAAAATAGTCTTTTATAACTTCTTCCATGCTTGTTACTGTTTCTGCCCAATTATTTTGTTTGTATGACTTTTTACCTAAATTATACATAACCACATAGTCATCACTTTCCATATCAACTATTTCATTTGGATCTACTTCTGGTTGTACAATGTAATATTCCATGTTGGCTTTCATTGTCTCATCATCCGGATTGGCCACCAGGTAAGTGTAGGCAGATGAAGCAGCTTTGTGAAACATATGCTGGTTAAAATAACACATGTGCAGATACTCATATGGTTTCTTAGCCTGCATGTCATGTAGTAGAGAGTCTTCAAGAGTTCTGTTCAGGTTCACATTGAGGAATTCTTTATCTTGACATTTATTAAGACAATCTCTTTTATTGAAGTACTTTTCATATATTTTAAGGTCGTCGATGTCTTCTTTGATCTGAGATTCATAAATTTGCCTGTTACATTTTATTCTACAATTAATTAAAATGGATTTGTAAAGTTTATAAAGATGCAATGCTTCTTCAAATTTTTCAATGCACAATGACCATCGCTCATCTGAGTAAGCGACTACTCCTTTATGGAAAGTTTTATCTAATGAAGCCGGCGTGAGGCAGTCGTTAAATTTCATTTCACTTAGAGAAATGATTAAAATCACAAAATAAATATTGTTCGATACCATTTTGCTTGTTTTGACAAAAATTTAATTGGTATATTTTGATTAACTCAATTAATCTCACTGAATTTAAAATTAATAGTACAGTACGTATGTACAGTAACAATAATTTTTCCACAGAACCATATTGATGTAATAATCTGGTCAAATATAATAATTATGAACTTCAGTGAACTTTGACATCATTCTTCCAATCAAACTTTTAACTTTTTCTCCCCAGTTGTAATTTACGTAATTTGAGTATGAGCATTTTAAGCCAGCGAGAGTAAACAACTACTTGTTTTCTACTCATTTGTGCGTGCCGACAACCGTAAACGAAATCCGGTGGGACTCTATTGGGAAATTATTTTAGCAATGTAAGGTCCGGCCGCGCTAAAGATGTAAACAACAATGGCCGCTCGAAATTGAATAAAATCGATATACAAGAACATTAAATGTTCTTAAAATAAATTTTATTTTAAGTAATCTTTGTTTTCGTCTAAATATCCGAGCTAACTAAACTTATGATGATAGATTTTACCTACTAAACGGAATTCCTTAACTGAATTCTTCCGTTATTACATAATTGGATTATTTGCTCGGTGTCAATGGCAAGATATAAATCAATCCATTTGTCTCAAGCTCAATTTTGGTAGGATTGTGGAGTGACTTGCGGCAATAATTACATTAAATCACATTAGACATTCATGGAAGATTTACAGCTGAAAATGTGTTCACTCTGGTTGGATTTTGAAATCGCCAGCGAGTCGTCGGCTATGCTACGCCATGCTACGCTACGCTATGCTATGCTACGCTACGCTACGCTACGATATGCTACGCTACGTTACGCTATGCTACGCTAGGTCGCTTTTTTCATCATTACATGGTCGCCTGTTTTTGCAATCCCATGGTCGCTTCGTTTGGCGATTACATGGTCGCTTCTTTTCAAGATCATAATGGTCGTTACTTTTTACGATCAGAAGGTCGCTTCTTTATGCTATTACAACGTAACAGGTCACTTCTTTCTTACGATTCCATGGCAGCTTCTTTTCGCGATTACATGGTCGCCTTGTTTAGGGGTTTTTTTTTTTTTTTTTGGTTGGGAAATCATCAAATGGGAGTGGGAGGGGTCCCGCTCTGGGTGGAGCGGAAGGGATTGTCAGTCTCTTACTGACTAAATCCCATCCGTGTTCCTTCCTTAGCCCTTTGTGTTCCGGGGTAGCGGTAACCTTTTCGGACAATTCCGCTACCCCGGCAGGCTTCGGCCCTAACAGGCCACTTCCTTTATGCTGACATCTCTTTGAGGCGCGCGTGGAACACATACGCGCCGTCCGGCACGGGCCTGGTCCTGATCAGACGGTGAGCTACCCATTACTCCCCGTCCGCAGGCCCGCACCTACGGTGGCCGGGAGTCGTCACGCGGCTCCCGACGCCCGGAGCGTCTCCTGCAGCGGCTGGGACGTGAGGCTCTCTCCCTCAGCCATCCCGCCACCTCCTTCGCTAGCATGACTGCTTTGCAGAAGGAGGTGACTGCCTCCTACTCCCTCTCGCTCCGAACCATGGCTTGAACCAGGGCCGGACGCGAGAGGTCGCCGCCGCTGCCGATCGCCTCTATTAGGACACGGCGGTGCTCCGCCCAAGCGGGGCAGACCTCCACCGTATGCTCCACCGTGTCCTCTGGGCGATCCTCGCAATGGTGACACCCGGGCGTCTCCTCCCGCCTGATGATATGCAGGAACCTCCCGAAACATCGGTGAGGATCTGTGTCACTGTCAAGCGATAGGTGAGAACGCTGTAACGCCTCTCTAGCCACTCCTCAAAGAGGGGTCTTATCGCCGCTATCGTGGCGCGCCCTGCGCTAGGTTGCGAAAGTCGCTCTTTCCATTCCACCATGAGATCGCGCTGAAGGTCCGTCCACTCCGCCGCGATTTGCCGCGGAAGCGGAGTTTCCCCCCGGCGTAGTGCCTCCGCGCGCCACTCATACAGGCGCGTGAGGACTATCGCCTCCAGATCCCATGGCGGCACGGCAGTCCGGCAAGGCGGCTTGCCGCCGGGATCCTGCCGTTTTGCCGAAGAGATTTTGACAAAATTTCATTATCCAAACAAAAGCAACCTTTTTTTATACAAACATTTGGTCAAATTTTTACTCGGCAGAATATTACATGAGATAATGTCATTAAGGCATAAGTATTTTGGTCTTTTTTAATCAAATGATTTATTACACAATGAACATTTACTTACCTAGTCAAAAATGTTAGTTATGAAAAAAAAAAATACAAAAATTTTTTTTTTTGGAGATATGTATAATTAAAAATGGGGAATTATAAAACGAGCGAACACAAAAAAACTTAGCGACTGATGAATTTGAATAAGCGAAAAATTAACTAAACTATCGACGAATATTAAAATCTAGAACGAGCTTACAAAAAGTGGGTTGAGATTAATCCATTTCATACTTACAGTTTGTCTATAAAGTCGTGACATTAAATGATGGCGTTGCTGACATGCATGTAGCAACCCTATATAGTGTGACCAAAATGATTTTGATACTAGCAGTTCATTCAAGTAAAGTGAGTAAATAAATTAGACACATTATACAGTCGTTTCAGTTTTATTTACAGTAGGTAAAAAAAAACAACAAAACAACAACAACATATAAAAAGTTTTACTAAGGATTTTTAATTGAACCAGAATAAAATTATTATAGTTATCATCATCGGATTCCAAATATTCAACATCAAGAAACGTTTTGTTGCCACCTTCATCAGCAGCGCTGTCATCGCTAAAGCTGCTGTCACCACTGCTGCTATCATCGCCTAAGCGAATAATCAACTCGTCTATGTCTCGATACAGGGCCCGAATTGCGGTAATTTTTTTCAAATGAAACGCAAATGAAGCACGAACGAAGTTCAAATGTTACATGATTTCGTATCGCGGTGTCGTTTTGACATTTACTTCAAACGAAGTTAGAACGCAGACGGAACACAAATGCGCGTTTGAGGAATAGTTGAAAAGAAGCTACTTTTTCTCAAACGTTTCACGAACATTCGCTGTGTTTTTATGTGATATTAAGTTTATTTTATTGTGTTTGCTGTAAAAATGTTATATTTAGACTTATTAGAATGTGCTTACGCGTACGACGTAGCCGTAGCTCGCGCGGAGGCTAGGCGGCTGAACGTATTGGCGAGGAAGAGTGCTCCGGCTTTCGATCTCAGTGATCGAAAGTTTGTAAAAAGATACCGGTTGTCCAAGGACCTTACTCGGCAGCTGATTTTCGAGTTGACTCCTCACCTTCCACCTATAGTACGTTCAGATGCTTTGGACGTGGAAACTAAGGTAAGAAACAATGTATTTGATGTAAGGAATGCTCCTCATAAAGACAAGAAGAGTTAGGTTAGGTTTTTTTAATCCACTTAGCTATAATACTAAAACTCCATTACCTACTTATATATTTTTGTTTTAGGTTTTGGTTGCACTAGCATTCTTTGCTTCTGGGTCTTATCAGACTCTTGTAGGAGATAACCGGAATCACTGTGTTTCTCAAGCCAGTGTTTCCAAAGCAATCCGGCAGGTGGTAATGGCTTTAAACAAGCCCTCTGTCCTAAACAAATATGTTTCTTTCCCCTTTCAACGACAAGAAAGGGAACAAGTTATAAGAGAGTAAGTATAATAATACCTTTGAATTTATTGATACCGAATTGTTGATACCTTTTGAAGGAAAATATTGATTGAAATTGTTTTTTAGGTTTTACAGGCGTTATAAAATGCCGGGACTGCTGGCCTGTGTCGATGGGACCCATGTGGCCATAGTGTGCCCTCAGCATCATGAAGAGAGATTCATGAATAGAAAAGGGTACCACTCTCTAAATGTTTTAATAGTGAGTAATAATGAAAATAATTTTAATAAACTGTATTTTTAAATATTAAGCTCATTTAGTATCTCATAATTCTTTTGTAATAAAACGTTTTTTTTTTTTTCAGATGTGTGACTCAAATTTAAATATATTATGTGTAGACTCCAGTTTCCCTGGGTCTACTCATGATAGTGTTATATGGGCTCAACACTCCTTAAATGCGTATCTTGATAGGCTTCACAGGATTACTGGGGAAGACGTTTATGTTTTAGGTATGTATTACCTAAATTAATTACCCATTTTATTTTTATGTTGCTTGTAACTTTCTACTGTGTTTATTTTATTTAAAAACCAGAAACTTCAAATACTATTTTCAATTACAGGAGACTCAGGGCACACCCCGGACACTCCATACAACGCTCGCAAAATAATTACCTACTACCACTACATTGACAAATGACGTTTGTATACGTGTAAATGTGTGCGTGAAATCTAGTAGGGCTGGCTGGCGCAGTATTGCGTAGGCGGCGGCGCTGCCCGAACGTATGCAACAATGGGGCGCCGCGCGCCGCGATACTAGGTACTCACAGAAATCTAATTAATAACATTTCTATTGTACTACTTTTAAAGTCGAAGAACGAATAGAACGTGAAAGAAAGAGACATAACTAAGACAATAAAGAGAGAGAGCAATTTGGTATGTTAATATTACGGAAGTTTTAATTGTTCTAAAACGAAGAAAACTTGGAAAATAAATGATTAATAGAGAAAATTATGAAAATAAATTATCACAACACTGGCTTAACTTGTTTGTCTGTAATATACTAGCTTTTATTTTTTATGGGTTTAAAGGATATTTGAGTTGCTGTTCCTTACCTTCTTTCATGTTTCGGGAACCGAAAGAAACTCCTGTCTTTATCGTTCCTCGATGAAGATAAGCATCCAAATAATGCACAATATACAACCATCGTGATTAACACAAAATATAAAACTTTAAAAAAATAATGTGTTCGTGTCAGCAGTAGGTAGGTACAGCGTGGTACAGCGCTGCGGTTCTCGTGTATGCGAGCGCCATGGGTAAAGAGCAGGCGACGAACACATCGAAGTGCGGGGTGAGGTGCGGTAACTGATGTTAGTGCGGGGAAGGGAGTGGCCTTTCTGTACGCAGTACTTTAAGTATTCTGTGCTCAGGGTATGCCTTGAGGCCTAATACTATGATACCTGTGACAGACCCAGCTCCGGATACACCTGAGGAGTATTATCAAGATTTGCATTTATCTGCCAGAAATGTAGTGGAGCGTTGTATAGGAGTATTAAAGGCAAGATTTAGGTATGTACAACCTAGGCTATAACATACATACAATTTTTAATACTTACTGTTAATAATTCTTAATAGTAAATATTATAATTCTAATATTATCTTTTGCAGATGTCTATTGGTGGACCGAAAGCTGCATTATTCCCCGGGCGTAGCAGCAAAAATAACAAATGCCTGCTGTGTACTACATAATATAGCACACAGGGCTAGACTTCCCTACATTCGCCTAACACCGGCCGAGGCGGCACGAGAGCGGGAGTTGACAGAGGGCGCGAGCTACCTGGCGCCGCCGCAACAGGAACAACGTAGGCGCGGAGGCGCCAGCCTCCTCTCGGAGTTGGAGCTAGGCCGCGCGCGCCGCCATGCCCTTGTACAACGTTTGTGGGCAGATAGATATATATAGCTTTACATATTATTTACTTTTGAAATAGTATTTCTATACAGGTCATTTATTTATAATTTTTTGTATCTGTTTTATAAAAAAGCAAATTAATGTTCTAGACAAATAAGATTTATTGAAATTATAAAATTGATTTCAAATGTATACATTAATAATAATCAAGTGCACCCAATTAAAATTAAAAATATGAGTAACAAAGTAATGTTTATTTTTTCCATTATATACTATACAACTGGCACAAAATTCTTTCACTAAATTCCTCATCGTTAAAACCACTTGAATCACTTCCACTTAAAATCACTTCCAAGTAGGATATAAATTAAAGTTATAAAATATGTCTTCGAAACACTCGCATACTTTTGAGTTGCATACAAAAAACAAAAACAAACAAAAAAACATCGATCGAGAAGCATCTGTCAAAACGCAGTAGAGCTAACCCATAAATCTTCAAATCGACGGTCGACTAACACTTAAAAAGCACACTATTCATCAATACTAAAGTCACATCTCTAAAATTTTATATTTGCTTACAGCCCAATTGCGTTCCACCTTTGTTTCATCTTTGTTAGCACGTGAACTTTACCGCGATACCAAACTCCGCACCGACTGGACTGCTACTGGAACTCAAGCAGAGATGAAACGCGCACGTATTAAACATATTTTAAATTACCGCAATCGGGACCCAGGTGGCGTCCTCGCTCGTAGTACTCTTTTTCGAGAAAACTGTAACGGAATGGAAAAAATAACTTATTGACATGAAGCAATAAAATACAAATTCAAAATTATTAGAAAACCTGAATGGACTGAGTTGTACCATCCTAATGTATCAAAAATTATGGTCATACTATAATATGACCTACTTACAATGTCAATCTAACCTAAAAATGTGCAATGTAAACAATGCCTTATTTGGTCTCCAAATCGTAAATTCAGTAAATTTGTAACTTCAGGCAGATTAAAAACAAACAATAACACGATTACATACCCGTCATAGATGCTGTTCGCCCATAAACATCATCCAAATCCCACAAAATTCGTCCAGCTTTGTACTCCGCGAAACATCGCTGGAAAACATTAAAAATCACTTCCCGCGTGCCACTCCGATTTACTTTACTCATTTTTTAAACCTTTCTGCGTAGTTTGGTCTTAATTTATTGCAATTTAATGAAAACAATAAAAAATACAAAAGGTAAACTGTTCCACGATGACAGCATTGACAGCTGTTGTACTTATGTTTGCGGTTGCCAGACACGTGATTAATGTTAGTTCCTCAAACATTCATGTCACGACTTTATAGACAAACTGTATATCAAAATTCTAACCGTGCGACTAAACTACTTAGTGAGCGACTAGAAATAGGTATAGAGACAGTACCCCGAGGTTACGTTTGGTTTGGTTACTTTCCCCCCCGGTGGGTTCCCGCATTGTCGAGGCGGGGGGGCTCAGTAGCCGTGGCTTGGACACCTACGGTGAAGCGAAGAGGAATCCGAGGAGGGGCCGCTCGTCAGGGCTTTTGCCAGTAAGCCGACGACGTAGCGGCCAACAAGTAGGTTGCGGTGCCGCTTGGGCGACATCGCAGCTGCGGCGGGCCGCGATGTGGTATAGGAGGCATCGCGGCTGAGGGTTGAAGGCCGCGGCGGGAGAGGAGTGTCGGTATTGCGGTGCGCCGCTCTCCCTGCCTTCCGCGGCCTTGACGGGGTCGCCACCGTCTGATGGCGGACGCGGTGGGGCCGCAGAGGAGGAGGAGTGTTGGTATGATGTTGGCCGCTCTCCCTATCCTCAGCGGCCGAAAATTGGCAGGCGGCGGGGCCAATGACCTGACTCGTCGCAGGGGGACCAAGGGTGCCCAGACACGGGGTCGTCTGGCGCCCATGTGTTGGTTTGGTCCCTGGGGTGGTCACGGCGTGCTATGTGTTCTGGTGCGCCGGTGATGGGGAATACTCCCCAGAGGAGGGTCCCGTGACGGACAGGCGCGGCGGGTTCACGGATAAGTGCCGTAGTCAACAAGGAAACCTTATAGTTTCGCCATGTCCGTCTGTCTGTCTGCGGTTTAGCTCAAAAACTATTGGTACTAGAAAGTTGTAATTTGGCATGAGTATATACGTTAATGACGCCGAAAAAGTGGTAAAATAAAATTTTGGAAAACATCAATTATTTAGGGTCCATCCCCTACATGTAAAGTGGGGATGTAAATTTTTTTTTCATCCTTCCCATAGTATGGGATATCGTTGGATAGGTCTTTCGAAAATATTAGGGGTTTGGAAAGGCCGTTTTTTGATTAAGTAAACCGTTCGTGACTTATAAAGCTTTAAAGTTCCAATTTTCGTTAGAGTCAAGTGTCCCCCCCCCCTCTACCAACTAAACGGTTGTAGTTAGAAATTCAATAGTCACGGCAGTAGTACCTATATATAACGAAGTTTAAAGGAAAACTATCACACTCAATTGGGCTTTACAAGTTTACGAGTAATAGTCGGCCAACTTAAATTTGCACTTGCAATGTATGGGAGATCATGACTTTCAACTACAAAATGTTAAGTTTGTTCTTGGGATAAATTCATTCCAACTACGGTATCCTTCATTATGCGTGATCCGACACGCACTTGGCCGGTTTTTTTTTTATTATATCGTTTACAAGTGGCCAGTTCTAAAAACTTTCAGTATCGCCCTCGTAGATAGAGGCAACCCAGCTGTGACACATAATGAAAAAAAACTGAACAAGTGCGAGTGGGACTCGCGTCCTGAAGGTTGATGACCCCTTTTTAGGTTTAGGGTCACATATACCTAAGGGTAAACATTCTTGTGGTTCTGATTGATTTTAAGGGTTGAATATGGAATTAAATGTAATGAGGTAAATCAAGTAACTATCCTCTTTGGTAATTTTCTTGTGTGTAGCATAATAAGCGTAATACCAAATAGAACGTGGCTTTATTTAACTAAAGAATTACAGATAGGTAGAGATTGAATATGTATCCATGACATTGTCGTTGACAGCACAAGCCACCATACAGCCAAGGAGGTCGTGTCAATAGGCATATCACCTCATTCTTCCCCGGTCGAGTTTTCACTCCCTTCTCCATCTACCACAAAGTCGCTTAGGTAGGAGGGCGGTTTTCTGGTCCTGTTTGATCTCCGCGGGAGAGCTTCGCTCTGGAGTATCGGAGAAGGCGGCGAGCTACATAGATCCTCTGAACGTTGTGGCGATGATAGCGACGGGGTGTCAGTTTCGGGTGGAGCTGTAGCGCTGTCTTCCATCTCTTCAGAAGCTGATTGAAAACTATCATTTCCACTGTAGTCAACGGTATACGGGAACGGTGCCAATTGACGGTTCGATACTGTTGATGTTTCCCCATTGTCCCGTCGAATAAGAGAATAGTGAGGACTAGTTTCAAGGAGTTCAGCTTCTTCGACTAGGGGGTCTGTTTTAGATTGTCGGACATTCTTCTTTACCAATATCGGGCCTGGTGTAAGCCAAGACGGCAGTGAGTCTCCGTTCGGGGATCTTCTAGGGTATGTAAAAAGTTTTTCATGTGGGGTGGCATTAGTAGCTATACATAAAAGAGAACGTACACAATGCAATGCATCCTTCAGTACCGCTTCCCAGTTTTCCGGTAATAGTCCCTTTGACCGGAGGCTGAGTTGGATAGTTCGCCAGAGAGTCCCGTTTAGACGTTCCACTTGTCCGTTACCCTGGGGGTTGTAAGGTGTCGTTCTAGATGAGGCTATGTTTGCTTTTCTTAGAAATGACTTGAATTCTTCTGACATAAACGATGAGCCTCTATCGCTATGAACGTAGAGAGGCTGGCCAAATGTAAGGAAGAGATCTTTCAAGCAGTTGATGACAGTGGCAGATGTCATATCTTAACATGGATATGCAAATGGAAATCTGCTGTACTCATCGATTATCGTTAATATGTACTTGTTGGTGTTAGATGGCAATGGCCCCTTGAAATCTATGTTGATACGTTCGAGAGGGGCCATAGCTTTGATCAAGTGTCCTTTGATTTTGAGAAACCTTGGTTTTATCTCGGCGCAAGTCGGGCACGAGGCAGTCATCTCCTTGATGTCGTTCGCTGAATAGGGCAAGTTTTTGGATCTCACCCAATGATACATCCTCGTTACCCCTGGGTGACAGAGTGCGTTATGGAGCTCCTTTAGCTTACTGATATTCATATAGGCGCACACACGGGATAGAGCGTCCGCAGCTGCATTTTCGCAGCCTGGTCTATAAATAATGTCATATTTGAAACAAGACAATTCTAATCGCCAACGCGAGATTTTCTCGTTCTTGATTTTACTATTATGATTCTGATTGAACATGAAGGCTACCGATTGTTGGTCTGTTATTAAAAGAAAATGTTTGCCAATAAGGTAGTGTCTCCACTTTTTTAAACTTTCCACTATTGCGCAAGCTTCTTTTTCGATTGAGGATTGCTTGCATTCGGAGTATGACAAAGTTCGTGAAAAGAATGCCACAGGTCGTCCTTGTTGAGTGAGTGTAGCCGCCAGAGCGAATTCTGAAGCATCAGTTTCAACGGTGAAGATTTCATCATTAATCGCTGCTAGTGCCGCCGCCTTGATGTCCTGCTTTATTTCCTCGAAACATTTGAGAGTGTCGCTCGATAACGGGAAGCTTGTGACGCAGGTAAGGGGTTTTATCTTTTCCGAGAAACGCTCAATCCATTTTGCATAGTGCGCGAACATTCCTAGGACTCGTTTCAGTTCACTTGATTTAGTCGGTGCGGGGAGGTCTAGTAGAGGCTTTAGTCTATCAGGATCAGGTCGGATAATATGATTTTCCACGGTATCGCCAAGAAGACTGATCTTAGTTTTATTTAGAACGCTTTTTTCTTCATTCAGAGTAAGATTATACTTTTTAGTGGCGTCCATAAAACGTTTTAGATTGCGCTCGTGATCCTTAACATCCTTGCCGCAAACGGTTATGTCATCTAAGTAAGCGTACGTCCCATCTAATTTTTCTTCAGATATTATGAAATCAAGAGTCCGTTGGAAGGCAGCTACGCCATTAGTAACTCCGAACGGAATGCGTGTGAATTGATAGAGTTTTCCATTCGCTTCGAACGCTGTATATATCTTCTCATTTTCTAGGATTGGCACCTGATGATAGGCTGATTTTAAGTCTAGTTAAATAAATTGTAGCATAATAAGCGTAATACCAAATAGAACGTGGCTTTATTTAACTAAAGAATTACAGATAGGTAGAGATTGAATATGTATCCATGACATTGTCGTTGACAGCACAAGCCACCATACAGCCAAGGAGGTCGTGTCAATAGGCATATCACCTCATTGTGTCACAGTCTGCGCTCTTTGTTGACAGTCGACATCATCTCTTCTTAGTCTGTGGTCGACATTCAAAATATTTTATAGTAGATATGTCGCAGCCAACTGGTTAAATTAGCCATTCAGTTAACTGCCTAGCTTTTGAACTAAACGGCGCCGTTCAACTAGCTGCCCGAATGATATTCAGCCATTCAATCAAACAGCTAGGCAAATTACTTGGATCGATGACGTTTAACTACCTGCCTAGCCCAGACTTTAAATTTAGTTCCATTTTCTGCCGCCTGGCGCTGAAACCCAATCTGTCAATACGATGTCGACCACCTAACCTCAAAACACTTGTTTTCAAAACAAAGTAGTCCCTTTGCCCTTACGTAACAAAGGATAGGCACCTATGCTCACCTCCGCGTCCGCAGCTTCGGCTTGCTGGTCGCCTCCGGCGACTAGCCTCAGCCGCTACGGCTTTGTTACAGCGGGCGGGAGCTGGTCTCCCTCCGCGCCCCCGGATTTTTATATACACTCTAGGGGTAGCAGCTAAAAGACTACATGGAGTCAGGGTACCCCGATTCGGTTTTGGGACATATTCGACCTTTTGTAACCATAGTTGTTATAAAAACAAATAAAACAACAAACACAAACATTCATAATGACACTGACACAAGACGCAAATGGCGTAGTTTTTTTTTTACGTTCTGTTTCATCGATTTTACACCACAGACAACATACCTACTGGACATACTGATACACATACCAAGACCCCTCCGTACCTCGGAAAGCACGTTAAGCTGTTGGTCCCGGCTGTCATTCGTGGATCTTTGACAGTCGTTACGGGTCGTCAGAAACCCGAAAGTCTGACAACCGGTCTTACCAAAGGGTATCGTATTACCCAGTAACTGGGTTGTGGAGGTCAGATAGGCAGCTCCATGTAAAATAGGTAGATACTGGTATTCAGCTGCATCCGGTTAGACTGGAAGCCGACCCTTTTTTTTTACGGATGGGAAATCATTAAATGACCCCTCCCGCTCTGGGTGGAGCGGAAGGGAGTGTCAGACTCTTACTGATTAAAAGCCATCCGTGTTCCTTCCTTAGCCCTTTATGTTCCGGTTTAGCGGTAACCCTTTCGGACAATCCCGCACCCCCGGCAGGCTTGGAAGCCGACCCTAACATGGTTGGGAAAAGGCTAGGCAGATGATGACTGGTACAGATTTGGTTGTCAATCGCCCATATTAACGTTTCGTTTTCCCTTTTTATCTGATTTGAGGTTAGAAACAATTTTGTATAAACGGCCTAAGCATCAGCCAACCAATTCATTAAATGTTGTATTAGACGGATTGGCGGAATATCATTTAGGCCGCTAGTTGAACGGCGCCGTTAAGTTAAACGGCTAGGCAGTTAACTAAACGGCTAATTTAACCAGTTGGCTGCGACAGATACATGTAAAAGTCCCACAGAGTACTTTTTGATAGTCCTCTATGGTACATGGGTGTAATTTAATTTTTTTCCTCTATGAGGTACATCTATTGAAAAAACTTAATTGGGGTTAATAATATTTTAAAAACAACGCCAAAGCTATATTCTAATTACATAATATAACAAGATCAACATAGGTACTTACGACGTAAATTAATGTGTTTGAGAAATATTTGGCATTATGACTTATAATAATTCTGTTCTTATTGGAAATTGGGCCGAAGAAAGACTTAAAAATGAGGTAACCTTTCTAAAGTTAATAGGTAACATTCGAAGGTAACCTACAGCCCGGTCAAAATAGATATTCAAGGTTACATTAATTCGCATAAAGCTGAAAATTGGTATGAATCATAGTATGAATGTTGGAAACATCATTAAAAATAAATTGTCAAAAGTCCCCATCGATCCGACGTGTGCAAAAATTTTTATTCAAGGTCAAATGTTGCAAAAATGGGTTTTTTGCATTATTCAGCACCAAACGCATCAAGAATCACAGGATGTGCTACCTCGCACATGTCTACAGGCACCGCAAACCACACCTGCTGCATGCAGCAATGCAGTACAAGGCCAAATCCAAGAAGGTCGGCCGACCTATTTACACATGGAACGGCAATTTAAAACAGGACATGAAGTTCTTTGACAAGGAAATCAATTTTTGGATGGATACAGCGGAAGACAGAAATAAGATCAAGGTCGCTGCTGGTGAAATTTACAAAAAACCGGAAAAGGATAGTAGCGAAACTTCTGACGATGATATTGAAAACAGCAACATCTAGCACAACACAGCAGAGCAGCAACATACAAAAGAACCGAGAAAGCAGTAGAACCCTGCCAAAAGACTCAACTATGAAGCTCGACCTTAACCAACCTGGCGGCAAGGTCGTTAAAAGATGCCCATCCATAGATATAACTACCCATCTCTCCACTAGTCCAATGCTTGCTCTAGGATGCATATCCGGTAGGCTCTTAAATCCTTACCTATCCTTCGGGCACGTCTTCCCTACCATTACCGCGCCCCCTGGTCTATTCCTTGATATGCAATGGTCGCTGTATTAGCACCATGAACATGAGGCTACAGGAGCTAGTGCGAATCTTGGGGTTCATTCGATTAATCGAGTCTGGTTTAACCATGCTGGGATCGGTGCAATCCATTCATTCATTCATAAACGGTAAGTTTTATCATAAAAGCAGCTAAGACAAAATTGATCATGCAATTATCTGCCAAAATTTTTCTTTTACTATTTTCTTAAGAATCACCATTTCCGAGATATAGTAGAAAAGTTGTAAAGGTTGTGTTTTTAGGGTTCCGTATAGTCAACATGTCCGTCTGTCCGTCCGTCCGCAGCTTAGCTCAGAGACTCTTAGTACTAGAAAGCTATAACTTGGCACGGATATACATATTAATCACGCCGACAAATTGGTAAAATAAAATCATGAAAAAAAAAACAATTTTATGGTGCCTCCTGTACACGTAAAGTGGGGATGTTTTTTTTTTCTCGTCTACCACTTGGTGTGGGGTATCGTTGGATAGGTCTTTCAAACATATTGTGGGTTTGTGAAAGCCATTTTTCGACTCAGGGATACGTTTGTGAAATATTAAGCTTTAAAGTGCTAATTTTTGTTTGGGTCAAGTGTGTCTCCCACCCTGCCACCTAAATGGTTGCTTTTGGGTATGTGAAAAAACTCACGGCAGTAGTATATAAAACAAAATTCAAAGGAAAACTATCACAGCTAAGTAGGCTTTACAAGTTTACGAGTAATAGTCGACCAACTTAAATTTGCAGTTGCAATGTATGGGAGAACTTGATTTTCAACTACAATGTTAAGTTTGTGCTTGGTATAAATTCATTCCAATTACGGAACCCTTCATTGTGCGTGGTCCGACACGCACTTGGCCGGTTTTCATAACATACATTATGCACGTTTCCGCGCCACCCGTAAGGTAGTGTACCTACTTGGCGCGTTTTTTAACGTGGTTTCCCCAGTAGGCCTAATTCACGATCTATTGTGGTCCTGTTTAAATGGTAATGGTACCTCCTGTTGAGTTAAAAATATTGTATCAAATAAAAAATAGTACGTAATATTGGAAATGATGAAAGCGGTGTAAGTTATGAGTAATTTGGGAAAATTATTCGTCTGATTGATAATCATCTAATGGAACTTCAAGCATATGTCTTCTTCTTCTTCTTCCTGCTGGGTACAAGTAAATTGTTCAAAGAAAAGTTTATATTCTTAGTATTGTATAATATTTATGTAGGTATGTATACGCCACGAAAACTACCTAATATTTTACTTGCAGGTATTACGGCTCTGTAAGGTAATTGAGATTGACATACATTTATGAAGAATACAACGAATACAACTTTTTCAACTTTTTGCATCGCTATACTTATCTCCGAAATGGTGATTCTTAGGAAAAAAGTGTAAAATCAATTTTTGTAGATAATTGCATGATGAACAATTTAGTCGCACCTATTTTTATAATAAAACTTACCGTTTGGCTGAAAAATGCAAAAGACCGATTTTTGCAACATTTGACCTTGAATATATTTTTTTGCACACGTCGGATCGATGGCGACTTTTGACAATTTATTTTTAATGGTGTTCCTAACATTTATACCAATAGAATAGAATCGTTTATTTCTGAGTACATGGTATATGAAGATCTTAATATTAGACGGAATCACATATACTACCTTTGCCGGTGTAGAAATATTAAATGAGTATCTAATTAATTAATTTGCAAATTCACACAATTATAGTTCACGCAATATTAAGTAAAATCAAAAAAAAAAAAATAATAATAGTGGCAGTTTTAAATGAATATGAGTAACTTTATGGACCACGTATTTTTTTGCAGACATAATTAAAAAGTGACTAATGATTTCAATGTTAACCATTTTATATAATGATATATGCAAAAATAATAATAATAAGATTATTGAACAATTCTATAATAATGTCAAAAAATATTCATAATATGTCAAAATTGATTACTAATACAATGTCAATTTTTATTATTACTGCAATGTCAATATTTATTACTACTACAATGTCAATATTTATTATTACTGCAATGTCAATATTTATTACTACAATTTCTATACTATACTATCAATTTTCAGCTTTATGCGAATTAATGTAACCTTACCCCTATTTGTGAAGCGAACTTGACCGGACTACTAAGTACCTATCTGGTGTAATAAGTCTGATGTCCTCAGTGCTAAGTGACCAGGGGCGCCGGTGCGAAAAAAAGTTGGGGCTCTATCTAAACTGGTTAGGTTTTATTTTATCAAGTAAAAACATAAATACTTATAAATGGTTTCGGGTGTAGGAGTACCGTAACAATATTTTGTAGAAGATGTCAAGGATATGGAATTTTGTCAAAAAAGGGAGTGCAGTTCATTACTAATTTTACATAGGTATTTCAGTAGAGTAAGCTAGTATTCATAAATCGGTCGCATAACAGCCGATTGGTTGAAGTGGCTAAACACAAGAAGTTACACAACACAACAGAAAGAATCTATTATATTTATGTTCTGAAGGTGGAAGAAATTTTTTGCTAGGCTAGTTCGAGGTTTGCTGGTTAGAGGCTGAAGGGCCCCCTGGGCTTGGGGGGCCCGGTGCTACGGCACCGCCTAGCGCCTAGCCCTCCGATAGCTACGCCACTGGATGTCCTTATAGGCAATCGTTGAGAGTGCTGACAGATATATTAAGTACAGTAAAACGGGGATACTTTAACCAGGCCGATCACAACGCTATGACGCGTTCCCCACACCCCGCGCCTCGCACAATATTCTAACTCGAGGTCACGCACACTTGCTCAGCACACGTGAAAACCGATTTTGGCGCTCTGTCAAAGTAGCTCCAAAGTCTGTCAAAGTAGCCCTGGAAGTCAAAGTAGCCCCGTTTTGCGGTATACCAGCGGGCTAATTGCGTAACACACTATCAGTAGCTATCGCTTTTATTTTGAAAGTTCATCATCAACATTCATTGCGTTATTTCCATTTTTGAGCAGACTAATTTTTCGAACATAATATGTATGAGGTATTAGCAATATCCTTCAAAATAATTCAGATTGTGCTTGATAGTGCGGTACTTACGCAATTAGG
Source organism: Amphipoea lucens (assembly GCA_947508005.1). Taxonomy (NCBI): domain Eukaryota; kingdom Metazoa; phylum Arthropoda; class Insecta; order Lepidoptera; family Noctuidae; genus Amphipoea; species Amphipoea lucens. Next base: position 12,015,080 of record OX382356.1, read on the forward strand.
GTGCAGGGTAAGTATGTAGATAACTCATTCCTGACTCTGCTTTGTGCAGGTGGCAGAAGAAACCTTCTTACAGTAGATACCTATAATTATGAAGTAAACGTTTGTTGCAGTACGAGTTCAAAGTATTTTTAAGGAAACGTGAAAGACGAGAACTGTTACTTCAGAAGTCCAGAAATTTATTCAGCAATCTACTGTGTGAGGTAATGCATGCCTGTGATATTTCGGTATAAATATGCTTGACCTTCGAGTTATAACTTAGGCTGGCTTCACAGCTATCCGGGAGACCCGTACGGGCTGTCATGTTAGGCACTAGAACATCGTTTCACAGCGACGGCGACGCGGCTTGATCCGTACACGACCCGCTCCGGGTTGAGCCCGTACAGCGCATCTGTCTCCTGCTAGCAACCGTATCGTACTGAATCATCGTTTCAGAGCACTGCGGGTACTACCCGTACGGATCTCCCGTGTACGGTCGGCCCGTACGGGTCTTCCGGATAGCTGTGAAGCCAGCCTAATGTTGAATACATTGTATTTCAATATTATATGCAAACAAACGGATCATGATGAATATATACCGAATTTGGATGAAATTTTGAACGAAAATAGATTATCTTGCACTTCTGTTACTAATTATCCTGAAACACTGATATCTGTTTACACAGGCTGTTAGTGTGGAATAGTGTTCCGCAAATGACGTCGGTCGGCCGTTTACGTAGATCATGCGTATTAATGTTCACGATAATAATAAAATTATGGACGAGCATAGTGGAGCATAGTGTGCGAGCAGTACCTAGTGGCCCAGTCGTAACTGCAACGACTTATCAAGTTGTAAGTCGTAGGTTCAAACCCAGTCAGGCGCTTTACTTTGTGTAAACTATTTCATCACCACTGCTCTCAAAACGGTGAATAAAAATATCGTGAGGAAAAAAAAATTCAAGACATCTACCAACACGCACTGGGCCCTCGTGGTGGATTATGGCCCATTCCCTCTCATCGAGAAGAGGTGTTCCAGACTCCCAGCAAGGAGATATAAAATTTCAAAGAGCTATGGATTTTGTGAATAATACATAAATATACCAATGATTTCCGTGAGCAGATTGGTATAAGATACCTACGCGTACCGACTTTCACAAATGGCGTTACCTACATTATCTTAAACCACATGTTAAAATAATGGTTTATAAAAACGTAAAGGTCTTACTATAAAAACTTAAACACTTGATACTCTTTATTATGTACAGACGCCAGCACATCAACCTACTACAATCTGTCAAATTTCTTTACTCGATTTTCAACTTTATCACTAAAGTATAATAAGGTTCAAAGTTGATTGGAAAAATGTGACAGTTTCGGGTAGATTGATGTGCTGGCGTCTGTACTTATATCGGCTATATCATATAAATGACAGACATAAATATAGAAATTTTGCAAAGTGTGACACGGTGAGCGATCTTTTAAAGACTAACTTTCGATGGATTAAAAAGGGGAAGGAGAGACAAATACTGTAGGTAGTCTGTGGTGTACCGTTTACATAATACAATAATAGAATATAATATTTATTTGCCAGAAACATGGTGTTTATAAGGGTGTTCATAACATTGCATAGTGCTACATGTTTCACCGTTTTAACGGTATGCAAAAACAATTTACAATTAAATAAAGTTCTTACATAAATTTTCAATTTATATTAGATTAATTTTAAATTTAAATATTATTTCAATTATTATATTATATACCTATATACTACAAACATCCATTTTTACCATGTACTTAACTTGAATAATTACTTATGAGGCGTATTTTGATACCAGATCAAGAGAAAAAAAAAATACAGGGACCTTTTACAAAAAACTCGTGAATTGAGTAAAAACGGCCTTGCAATGACCACTTCCGTAGTGCCAAACAAAATTTTTGCAAGGGAAGTTGGGTAATTGACTTCGGCAAAGCATTATAAATTAGGGGAGCCATGTAGATACAACTCTTTCGGAAGAGTTGCACAGCTTAGGATCAGGTATGTCGAAATCTAAATGTGCAGCTTTCCTCGAAGGGCTAAAGCACACACGCTACTTTTAGTATCGGCGATCGGCGATTTAGCCGCTTTTTAGAAGCTAAATGCAGCGACCAAACCCACACCGCACACTTAAAAACGCCAAACGCGGCGATTGAGTCGCTTTTCGGAAGCTCGACACAGCGGCTGAACCATAGAAACGTATATATCTATGGGTTGAACGCTACACTTCGATGAATTTTGACGAATTTTGGATGCCAGTCGAATGGATTTGGCATCTGCGGAACACGACTCAGAGTTGCACTAGATTTTGACGAAGCTACACCCTTACCATGGATTCCTTACTTTTGGAGAGCATCATTCCCAGGTGGTTGCGATGCTAGCACGTCACATATCTTCCTCCTTTTAATATATCAATGGTATTGGGTATGTTTTAACAGCAATGTAATTAAACGAAGACCATTCAGTTAGACCAGTATATATTTTTTTATATTGCTACCCACCTGTGTTACTGCTACAATTTTAAAAGAATAAAGAAAGAAATCATTTTTAAATTTATTATTTGTAAACAATACCATTGCAAATCGGCAAACTATCGATAGTCGACTATCGATCGGCAACACTACAGCCGACCCAATCCAGCATCGGAGCAGTCGCTAAAACGCGCGATTCTGATACCGCGTCCGAACGCAGGAAGTCGCGAAATCGCGATGCAGCATTGATAGGATCTCTAAAACGCGCGATTTTAATACTGCGATGGAACGCAGAGAGTCGCCAAAACGCGACGCAGCATCGATAGGTGCAGTCGTAAAATCGAAGATCGCCGATGCTAAAAGTAGAGTGTGTGATTTGTTTGTATTATACCTTCGTGCGAATAATGCAAGATTGGATTTCATAAACTTGGCAGCTTCAAAGATATATATGCAGGGTAGAGTCAAAAGGTTATGTGACTTAAATATAGGCCTACACGAATTAGACCATTCCATATAAAAAATTGCGCGGATAAACTTTTTTTGAGCAATGAAGATTCGATCTATTAGAATAGAATAGAATCGTTTATTTCTGAGTACATGGTATATGAAGATCTTAATATTAGACGGAATATTAAATGAGTATCTAATTAATTAATTTGCAAATTCACACAATTATAGTTCACGCAATATTCAGTAAAATAAAAAAAAATAATAATAATAATAGTGGCAGTTTTAAATGAATATGAGTAACTTTATGGACCACGTATTTTTTTTGCAGACATAATTAAAAAGTGACTAATGATTTCAATGTTAACCATTTTATATAATGATATATGCAAAAATAATAATAATAAGATTATTGAACAATTCTATAATAATATCAAAAAATATTCATAATATGTCAAAATTGGTTACTAATACAATGTCAATTTTTATTATTACTGCAATGTCAATATTTATTACTACTACAATGTCAATATTTATTAATAATACAATGTAAATATTTATTGCTAATACAATGTCAATATTTATTACTTATTTTCGATTTAAATATTCATTAACTGAATAGAAACAATTTTCCAAAAGCCAAACGAAAATACTTTTCTTGAATTTATTAGTAGGCAACACTCTGATGTATGCAGGTAAATTATTAAAAATTTTGATTGCCATGCAATAGGAATTTCTGCTGTATAAATGTAGTCTCTGTCTAGGTACCATTAATTCGTTTGGATTTTTGTTCTGTACTCTTTTGGAAACGTGCTCATATAATGGGAACAAGTGAGAATATTTTTTTACGAATAAACAAACTTCATAAATGTATAGACAAGGAAGTGGAAGAATTTTTAACGATTTAAATAAAGGTTTGCAATGTTCCAAATAATCAGCTCCATAAACCGCTCTTACACATTTTTTTTGTGCAAGGAAGGCTCTGTTTACGTCTACTGAGTTACCCCATATCACTAGTCCGTAGCGCAGCACTGATGATACATATCCGTGATATGCATTAAGAGCTGTTTCTGTATTGGCTATGCGTCTCAGTTTCCGAAGAGCAAATACAAAGGGGTTTGAAGGTTTTGGCCCTAAAATCAGCCGCCATTTTGATTTTTTTTCAGAATCGCGGTGCACAACAAAAGTTATATATTTAGATAGAGGACACTTATACAAACAAAAAATGTAATTAACATAATATCCTAAAGCGTCAGGTTTCGGAGTTATTCACCGAAATATAAGTCGAAAACTACTAAGATTTTTTTTGTTTTTTTTCCTTCCAGGTAAGCATATTGAACTATTGAGGTAATAGAAACGTTATGAAACCTTTATGGAGAAGAAACAAATGAAGAATAGACATCTTTTCATTTTTTTAAATAAATAATTAAACACGGCAATTTATAGTTCGTTTTTTTTAGTCCCAGAGACTAATCTGACAAGTGTAATGTCAAACTTCTATACTAAAAAAAAACGAAAACATAAAAGACTAAAATGTCAGATTAGTCTCTGGGATTAAAAAAAGGATCAATAAATTGCCGTGTTTAATTATTTATTAAAAAATATCTATTCTTCATTTGTTTCTTCTCCATAAAGGTTTTATAACGTTTCTATTACCTCAATAGTTCCATATGGTTACCTGTAGGGGAAAAAAACAAAAAAATCCTTGTTGTTTTTGACTTATATTTCGGTGAATAACTCCGACACCTGACACTTTAGGATATTATGTTATATAACATTTTTTGTTTGTATAAGTGTCCTCTATCTAAATATTTAACTTTAGTTGTGCACCGCGATTCTGAAAAAAAATCAAAATGGCGGCCGACCTTAGGGCCACCCTCCATACAAAAATCTTCAAACCCCTTTGTCCAGTCGTGTACAGACTCTTTTCACGTGCTCTTTCCAATTTAATTTTTCATCGATTACGATTCCTAAGAATAAAGTTGATTGTACTGGTTCCAATATTGTATTAGAGTATTGTATATTGGCAGGTTTTATCACGGAATTATTTGTTTGAAACTGTACTAACTTAGTTTTTTCAATGTTAACCTGCAAATTATTACATTCCAGCCATTTTATAGCACATAATAGTTCGTTGTTTGTGTCAATTTCTAATTCATTTCTATTCGAAGATTTTATGGTTAGAGTAGTGTCATCAGCAAATAGTGTACAATCTTGTTTTAGGTTCTTGCAAAGATCATTAATATATATAATAAATAATGGAGGCCCTAATACGCTCCCCTGTGGAACACCACAACTATTAATTTTAACTTCTGAACTATTTCTGAGGGGTTTCCCCATACAACTATGCCGTAGCATAGCAAATGACTGAACAACCATAGGCAAAGGCATGTAAGTAAGTAAGTAAATTTTATTTGTTTAAACATGGTGTACATGATAAATTGCATGCAGGATAATAATGGGGTACATAAAAGTTCAAACATGTTCAGCCGCATATCGTGGCGTACAAATTTTCAGGAAGAGATGGTGCATAAACCGTGATAATATAGGTATTCATCAAAATTACATTTCATCATTATTCATTATAAAAATCAAAGTAGTCATTAAATAAATTAGTTAATAAAATTATAAATTACTGTCATTAAAAATTTCAATTCCAGATTAAAAATTAAAAGGATTACAATAATATGTCAAAAATACAACATTGTCATCTTAAAAACGAAGAAAGTTGTCCTCTTTCATAAATTCTGCTATACTGTAATATGCTCTTTCAGTTAGTAAACTCTTCAATTTAATTTTAAGAGCAGATATATTTAATTCTTTCCATGATTTTGGCAATTTATTAAAAATGGTCGGAGCCATGCAGAAGATGCTCTTACTCATAAGGGCTGTTTTAGCGCCGTGAACACAGAGTTTGAAATTATCACGTCTATTCCTAGGGACAGCATCAGACAAACGCTGAAATAAATGCGAGTTGGATTTAATGAACATTACTGTTTCCAGGATGTATAATGAGGGCAATGTCAATATATTACGTTCGATAAAATAAGATTTACAGCTGTCAGTTGTTTGCAGTCTAAACATCGATCTAATGCACCTTTTCTGTGCCCGAAATGCTATTTCATTGTCCGTGCTGTTCCCCCAAAAAATGACTCCATATCTAAGAGTTGATTCGGCTAATCCATAGTAAGCAGTAATTAGCGCATCTGTGTTGAGAACCACAGCAAGCTGTTTCAGAGCGTAGGCTGCACTACTCAATTTTTTACTAAGTGCCTCTATTTGAGGTTTCCAATTCAATTTAGAGTCTATTATTAATCCCAGAAATTTTGTAGTGTCAGCTTCATTGATATTTATATTATTAAATTGAATATTAAGATTGTTGATTGTTTGTGTACGTTGTCTAAAGTGCATTACGTTAGTCTTTTTTAAATTAATTATTAAATTATTATCATTTAACCAATTTATAATAGATATTAGCGAATTATTAATGTCACGTTCATATGTGTTTATGTCATTACAAGCTATTGTCAAAGTGCAATCGTCAGCAAAAAGTGTCATCGGATGTTCGGTTATTTTAGGCAAGTCATTTATATACAAAGTGAACAACGGAGGCCCCAATACACTGCCTTGAGGTACTCCGTATATAACTTCACGTTCTTCTGATCTTGAAGTTTCTTCACGTTTACTTTTTTTATTTATGTTACTAATTTCTGTAACTTGTTTACGGTTATGAAGATACGATTTAATGATACACTATTATGGATGTTTCTCTCGGCTTTACAATTTTTGACCTTTTTTAGCTCGAAAACAAATTGGTTGATTTTCTTGCCGAGTATCTCGATATGATTCATCCGTGATAAGTGCTCTTAAGTGTTACGCCTAGAAACCTTGTGTTATGTACCTGTTTTATGCTAATATTATTATACGCAACATGAAGATGGACAGCAGTGGCGAATGTACCATAAAACTCGATTTCCACCGGCTTTCCTTCGAAAATTCAGAACATAACCACACTATAGTCAATTCATAATTGAGATTTTTTTTGGCATTTTTTTTGCTCCGGCTTACCTCTGTCATAAATTCACCCTTCGCCACTGATTACACTGGTTTACTTTTCCATGTTTTAAAGCGGAGTACGTTCGTTTTAGCAGTATTTAACTTTAGCTTGTTAATATCTAACCATTTTATAATATAATTCAATGTTTGATTAGTTTCATTGTCATAGTTTTGTTGATCTTTAAATTTAATCATAAATGTGGTGTCATCAGCAAACAGAAAACACTGATGTTTTATTGAAATTGAAATTGAAATTGTTTTGAAATTGTTTTATTGAAATAATTGATTTACATAAATATTTACAAAATAGGGCCTTATAGGTACTAGATGTAGGTAAAAATAATTGGATTCTACCTGAACTAGGAATGAACCTGTATCTCAGGTATCTCACTCAAGTGCTTATACATAAGTATTTTCTAAAATTCCTTAAACAAAAATAGTAAATAATTTATCTACCACAAATTATGGTTATATTCTAATTGACAGAAATTACGCTACTTTTTTATATCATCGTAAGACATTTTTGCAACCATGTTAGTCTAATGATTTTTGCAATGTTACATTTTTAATAAGGTCGCGTTTATTTTTTCATACTTGAAAAATTTACCGTGTCAACAAAATATTTAGATTGAATGTGATTTATTGTATAATATGAACTGCATTAAATTAAAACTAAAAATTAAAATTATTTTTACGTATTATAACTAAATGATGATTATAACTAGTAAAAGACAGTATAAGAATAATTATAGAACATAAATTAAAAAAGACTTAGGTATAGATAAACATTAGCGGCCTTAACCGACGACATTATAATCTATAGAATTAATGTATCTTGTCTCAGCTATTTTCTTTGCAGGGCATTCTTGGACGCCTGTTTTATGGTTGCTCGGTTTTTTAAATCGTAAGCATGTTGCACACTGTGACGGTTCAGCATGTTTAGTGCACTCATTCACCTGATGACCTTGTTCCCCACAATGTCCACACGTGTAGGTAGCCTCCCGACAAGTCTTTGCAGCATGTCCATACTGTTGACATTTAAAGCACCTGGTCACAAGTGTGAAGTCCCTCACTGGGCAGGATGTCCAATTAATGAAAACTCGATTTTGGTTTATAAGTGCTTTTCTTATGCTAGCAGTAACTTCAAGAATAAAATTGCATGTAGGTGTAGGTGTAGGGTATTGATTTTGGTAAGTCGTTTATACAGAGAAGGAACAATAACGGTCACAGAATGCTTCCCTGAGGGACACCGCAATGGTTAATTCTTGGTTCGGATGTGAAATTATCTATACCATTTGCCATATGGTTCAACTTTGCTATTCTTGTTATCTGCTTCCTGTCACGTAAATACGACTGAAACCATTTTATAGTTGGACCCCTTATTCTATGTCTTCCCATTTTATCTAATAGCCTAACATACAATAAAATATATTACATAAACTAATCTAAATAAATATATATAAGGTCCTATTACAATAGATGGACAAACTTTTAGAAATCATTCAGACCACCAAAATAACGACGATGGTAAAAAATATATAAGAAAAACACATTAGAAATACACACATAATAAAGAGTATTCTATTCTATTCTATTCTAGATACTTACAAGAAAAATAATCAGCTAACGAAAATACACTAATATCATCTGTGCTAATGTGCCGGCAATTTATTATTTTAGGTCAAAATAAAATCACTTTAATCAGTGTTTTTTTTTATTGGATTTCTTTGGTTAGACGTACTGTGCACTTTGTTAAAATTTGTCCATATATTTTAATACGACCCTGTATATATATAATAATAAACATGAAACAGGAGCATGATATAATGATGTTTCAAGGAGAGAGGAAGTGCTTTTTTATCATAATTTTAAAAGTGGACAAAGATTGAGCACGACGTCTTACCGACACGGACAAGTCATTCCATAACCGTACTGCTTGAACAGTAAAAGATTTGTCATAGAAACTGGTGGAATGCATCGGCATCTCTATAGCCTCTGGTTTTCCGATGACTTCAGATATATCTATGTCGCATCACTCGGTGGCCGAGATGCGAAACATCGCGATCGGGTCAAGACTTCACGATCCGACACAGTTTAGATAGGTGTGGGCACTGCAGTGGGTACTCGAACGAAAAGATTATTTGAATATAAAGTTACTTTAATAAACTAGCGATTTAATTAATCACATGATTCTTCGTCTACCAATCAAATTGTTAGATGGCGCTGTCCGCTGTACAGTGGCGCCATTTATCCACGACATCTATATTATGTGTGTTATGATGGAACTTGAATGGGGGTTTTAGGATTAAATAAAATACTGTGGAGCTGAAACAATGAGAATTCCGGTGAAGACGTATGGGAAATGTCAGTGTGTCATCAAGTCATCAGAATCCATATACTTAATTATGTCGTGTTTAAAAGGGGTTTACCCTAAACAACCGTTAAACACTGTTTTGTGGTAGTTAGACAACAGTTTAATTTCTATTTTATGAAAGTTTTATTTTTTTCAGAGACCGCTGAAGTTAAGTGGAACTTATGTTGTATATGGATTTAATGTACAATTAATTGCGTCTGATATGCCAGGTAAATATTTTACCCATATGTACTACTTAATTATTAAGATTTAGCTAAACCTTCCTTCGTTAAACCTAAAGGCTAAACCTATCATTTATACCACATTCTGTCATTTGATTATACAATTACATTTAAATGCTTAAAAAAGAAACGGCTAAACTGATATTGATTCGTTGTTAGCAAAACCGAAGATTGCGGGTGCCAAGCAGAAGTACGGCTTGGCTATGTCAATTCTTGTGCGGGAGCGACAGGTGGATTATATGCAGAACATATGTGATGGCTGTCTTCTGACACTATCGCCCATCCTCACGCCATGCTGCCGGAACACATTCACTATCGTCAGGTTTGTCTGACAAACTGCTTTTTGCTTTTACACCGTTACTTTAATAGACACTAAAGAATCAAGCGCTTCGGCAACAGTCTTGTGCTTTTGCAGAGGCAATAATCTTTGTGTTTGGTTTATTTTATCGCAGTGGGTAAATAAGCAGTACGAAAGTAACTACCTAGGTGTGGTTTGGAATTTCTACATATTTTGTTCACATTTATGCCAAGTTTTCTAGACTGTTACAACCTTCGTTTTCGCAACACTTGATTTAAGAGTAACTAACCTTATCGTTTGCTAGTCCCGCTGTCGCGCACCGCGCCTGTGGTTGGCGTGTTGTGGCAGAGGTGGAGACACTATCGGACCACCGATACATACGTTTTGATGTCTCCACCCAATCCGCGGGTAGTAGCAGCCAATCGGCTCCTCACATAAACGGTCCACGTTGAGCGCTTAAGCGCATTGACAAGGAGGCTCTTGACGAGGCCGCTATCGTCCAGGCCTGGGTCAGGGAGTCAGCAACAGTCAGTATGGGACTGACTGTCCTGACGTCGAAAAGGAGGCGCAGTGGTTCAGCGAGGCGATGATGCAGATTTGCGATGCATCCATGCCACGCGTCCACACACAGTCCACAAGACGCCGACTGTACTGGTGGTTTACCGAGATCGAGCGGTTGCGCATCGCGTGTGTGGATGCGAGACGCCCGTACACGCGGTACCGGAGGAGACGTCGGCGGGATCCCGATGAGGAAGCCGCGCTGTATGAGGTGTACCGCGCAGCGAAGGAGGCTCTGTGGTTTGAAAGCGCGAGCCAGGGAAGAACTGTTGCAGACCCTAGACGGTGATCCGTGTCCGAGGGAAACCTCTGCCCTGGGCCCCCCCCCCTAACGGAGGGTCTCGAGCCGCAGTTGTTGGAAGCATTGGTCTCAGCTCAGCTCTCTTCTCTGCGAGAACAGAGCACGAGCCACCGCTGATGGCTCTGCCCACAGCCACAGAGTCTGAAGAAGAGGAGAGCGAAAGCGTTCCAGAGGTGACACAAACCGAGATGAGCAACTACGATAATACTGATGCGTTGTCAGACGTGTGGACAGACGCCGGGCGCTCGCGCTAAAACCCTTTGATGCGTGGCACAATAACCGACAACAAAATCCGCCTCTGTACATTTATGTGCTTGAAGTATTAAATAAATAATAAAAAACGGATTGGTGGCAGACGCATCTGCTGACGTCAAATACCTACCACAGACTAGAAAATTACCCCTTCTACACGTCGGCGGACGCATTCACAGATGATATCTGCTGATGAATCTGTCGACGTGTAGAGATGGCTTTAGACGTAACGAGGGGAGTTTACCATCTCACTCCCCCCATACGGGACGTGGTCCGCGTAGCGCGAACCGTCACCAGTCCGGGGGCGAGGCAGCGGAAGCCGCAGCTCTGACGCAGGTGTACGAGGGGACACTGGGGTGGTTTTAGCCAGTAAAAATCTGACAGACCCCTCTTCCACCCCAGGGCATCCACGAGGATTTCCACTACGACAACTAAAAAAAGAGTACCTAACCTACACTATAAACAAAACGGTGGACACATCAAGTATTTTTTAAGTATACGTGTTCTATAGTTTTGAAAAAATCTCACCGTGGAAGCTAAGGTGAAGTGAGCTGTCAATAGTGTCAACCGCTAGCATCAGGTGAAATGAAAGCTCATTTCACCTAAGCTTTCACGGTGACAATTTCACGGAATAGATCGGCTGTGCCTACTCAAATCTTTTTGTATTCTATAGAAAGTGTTAGCTACGGTTCACTAATGTTTCACTAAAACTCCATTGACAAATTTTTAGTTTACAACAAACGTTTCGTATACTATTTATTTCACAAACAACTCATTCCGCAAATGTTTTATTTTATAAACACACGCTTTACAAACATTTATTTCGCAAATGCTTCTCTTTACAAATGTTACGGATGATATTTAATCATTTATACATTTTTCATTTAATATTTAGATTCTTTTGGAAAAATAACGTTAATACCAAATATCATTTTATAATACACTAGCGACTGCATTAAAAACTGCATTTTAAAATCCGTTGCGTAGTTTAAAAGATCTAAGCTTACAGACAGCGGGAGTGACTCTGTTCTATACTATGTAAAGATTTTCTAAACCCGTCACAAAGTGATCATAATGGTATTCTCCATTTGGGTCAAATCATTTTCAGACAAGTATTTTTTTCTATATAATCTAGTCGTTTCTGGCACTCGCCGGCCGCTGCCGCGGCACCGCTCGCTTTGCTCGCTCGGCTCGCTTCTCTTCTTCTTCTTAGTTGCTCACAAACTTAAATATCGCAAGATATGAATAAAATAATTTAAAAAATACAACAAAATTACTGGTGCAGCAAAAGACGTCAGACAAAAATAATAGACTATACGCAATAGCGTTCAAATAAGTTTGAAATAAACTTTTTCTTTTTTATCTAATACAGATTTTTCTTCTCTCCGTTTAACGACAACTCTCTATAACGTCAAAATATGCACAGTCCCTTGAGGGTCGTTATATAGAGTTTACACTGTAATCTCTTTTTTTCTTCTATTAGCGCAAGTCGTTTCTGGCACCCATATTTTGTGTAAAAGTATTTTTTTCTATATAATCTAGTCGTTTTTAGCACTCGCCGGCCGCTGCCGCAGCACCGCTCGCTTCGCTCGCTCGGCTCGTGGGTAGGGGTCGCAGTTTTAGCCTCACCTAACCTAACATTTTTTGTTTTTAATAATTGACCTAATCTAACTAGCTCGGTTCCAGGTAGCCCACTATAAATAATCTCTTTTTTTATATTAGCGCAAGTCGATGAAAAAACCGGCATGTCCTAGAACGGAAGACATGTGACATCTGCCAACCCGCACTGGGCCCGCGTGGTGGATTACGGCCCACTCCCTCTCATCGAGAGGAGGCCTGTGTCCCAGCAGTGGGAACATTATAGGCTGGTTGTGTTGATGAAAAAATGAGTTTCATTTTTAGGAAATTGCGTAATGATAAGTCAATATGTAAAATTTTTTTATTTATTTTTTATTATTATGTTTTATGAGATAAAATGAATTGCTTGTTAAATAACACGTTATTAAACAATAGTTTATCTGGTGATTATTTTATAAAGTAAATTATTTGGCAAACTTGTTGTTGTATAATGATGAAATGACAAGTCATGTTTTTGCCAATCGTTGTTTGTCAAGTAAAAATTTGTAAATTAATTTTTGGTGAACTGACAGGGCACCGTTAGCTACATAGGAGTATGTCTGTATCATTTTATCTCATGATATTTATGTTATGAGCACTTACGTAGTATTGGGTTTGCTTGCAGCGCTAAGGATGAAACAATTAGTGGAAAGAAATTGAAATATGGTGACGAATTTCTACTACAGGCGGTGAATTATGAAGATCCCACGGTGAATGTAATTTATATCAATTTGCTTTAGCAAATTGATAGAGCAGCTGTGGTATTATTAAGTTTGTTTTTGGTTTTACGTCTGACAATACGGTGTAAATAGGAACGGCATAAGTGATAGAGAATATTCAGTTCGGTCTTGCATTAAAACTTACTATAACGTATATGATTAACATAGACAATGATGTTACTGACTGGCTGTTACACTATGTCACTACATAACTGCGCCCATAATGAGTTTTGGGTTCTCATTAAGTGGAGAGCGCCAGGGTAGCCCGCGAAATTTAACCCGCTAACTTCAAATTACCCTATTGCCCTATACTATTTTATGACTATTTAATGAAATCACGACATTTGAGGTCAATTCTAACTTGGAGAGTTGTATTGATGATTCTAATGATTATAATTGTGTGAATGCATATTTGTTACGGTCGTGAATCATATACTAATCAACATACAAGTCATACAACCTAACTTCATCTGCCTAGCCTTCTCCCAACGATGTTGGTTTCGGCTTCCAGTCTAACCGGATGCAGCTGAATATCAGTATTTTACATGGAGCGACTGCCTATCTGACCTCCACAACCCAGTTACTGGGTAATACAATATCTTGGTAAGACTGGTTGTCAGACTTTCGGGCTTCTGACGACCCGTAACGACTGTCAAAGATCTACGAATGGCAGCCGGTGCTTTCTTGGGCTGTCTTGGTATGTAAAGATGGTCACCCATCCACGGACCAACAGCGGCATGCGTAGCTTAACCTGATTGATCGATCCGTGCGGCTGTTATTACTTAGCCACAATCCCCACATACAACCTGACACTGACCCGCAAATTGCAAAAAACGTAAGAATATTTTGAATTTCGCGGGCTATCTCAGCGCATCCTCGTTAACTGTTCTAATAATTAAACTAAATACCTACCTAGTTCAGATAGGTGTACATAGGTGTATCGCAGTAAATATCTGAATTGAGCTTGATTAAATTCATAGAAACTTTTCTATTAAAAAGTCTGTAGAAAAATAACTTTGGATTGGATAAAAAGTACATACAAGACGTCACAACTTGTAAGTTTGTAACCATGAACCATTTATATGCGCTATTTTATAGTAGGCCGACTGTCTAAGAATATAAGCGTTGCTGATCTTGGAAGATTGACTCGTGTGGCTGTTATTACTTAGCCACGAGGCTCTGTCGTTATTGATATTGTTATCAGTAGATAATAATGATGGTTCTGAATGTACAGGCGCCGTCTCTCTACGTCCGCTACACCCCGGCAAGCACGCCAGAGCCCGCGGACCGCATACCTTTCCGACTGAGTTCTGTCAAAGACACCAATTGTCGATTCACAACTATGCCATTGTTGCCGTGCGACAGACTTGAGGGATTGGGCAGCCCTGTAAAGGTAAGAACAACTTTTTTTCTTTCTTTTCGTGAACAAATTGAGCTCACGCCCGATTTCCCATAGTTTAGGTTTTGCGCCTGTAACAGTACTATTATATATTATATGCCTGTAATCCATACTTAATATTATAATTGCGAAAGTGTGTCTATCTGTCTGTCTGTTACCTCTTCACGCTTAAACCGCTGAACTGATTTAGATGAAATTTGGTATAGAGAGAGATAGTTTGAGTCCCGGGAAAGGACATAGGATAGTTTTTATCCCGATATTCCCACGGGATCAGGTGACCGGGGACTCTTATGCGGGTGAAACCGCGAGGCTCTGTTAGTACCCTTATTAGTTATCCTGCAATAAGTGAATTTTAACTATAATTTTCCAATATTATTTTACTGAGCGTCCCAACAAACAAATTGGTTATATAAAACATATCTTACGCGACTTTCGGTTATATAACTGTTGAATAGACGTTATTAGACAACTACGACGTTGTGTAACCGTTATTTCTACAACGATTCAGTCCCTGTAACTAAAAGGTCCTATTAAATAGTTGAGAAAACGTTTTAACGACCACTTTATACAACGTCGTATAATGGTACAAAAAATAGGTTAGGTAAACGTTATTACAACTATATAATGCAACGTCGTATAGTGGTACAAGTGTATAGGTTAGGTAAACGTTTTGATGA
The DNA here is from genome assembly GCA_947508005.1 of Amphipoea lucens. Lineage (NCBI taxonomy): Eukaryota > Metazoa > Arthropoda > Insecta > Lepidoptera > Noctuidae > Amphipoea > Amphipoea lucens. The sequence goes on from OX382356.1 coordinate 12,030,480, forward strand.
CTTCTTTATATAACGTCGTATAATTTTGCCAGTGAATAAGTTACGTAAATGTTTTTACGACTGCTTTATACAACGTCGTATACTGTAGGTTGGGTAAACGTTTACCCAACTAAATAATACGATGTTATATAACAGTTAGATAAAAGGGTTCATTTAACCAGCGTTGTAGTCTACGTAACCTTAACACGACTTTTATGTAATCAAACCGTCGCCAAAAGTTTATTTTTAGACCTGAATATAACGAAGTATTTTAGTGGTGAATTACGAATCATTGTACGACTTAAGCGTTATTTTGTAACCGTTACAGAACTTTAAGCAGACTTTAAAATTATATAAAGGTCCAAAAGGGCCTTTTTTAAAACTAACTTCCATTTTGTCAGCTAAAAATCGTTGTTACAATATTTACAAAAATATGAATCTAGATCAATGGAAAAAGCTTAAGCAAAGTGGGGATTTCAAGCGGAAAGTAAGAAAAACTTTTGAATCACTGAAAACTGGCCCGTCATCTGCGAATTTTGTACCTCATCAAAGCCTCAACAACAAAAATGGTTCCGTATAAATTTTATTTTTATTAGAAGTATTTCTATTGCTTGTTTTTTATTTATTATTATAATTCTATTATAAATTACATTTTTTAAATATTCCAGATGAAACTTATGAAGCAAGATCAAAAATTAAAAGTTCATCTGGTGGCACTGACATACAACAAAAGAATATTGTACCAGAAATAAACAGTAAGTTTATACTTTAAGATAATCACCATAATTATATTATAACTATTTACAATGTCTCAAGTTGATTTAATTATTTTAGATGACTCCGTTGATGATTATTTGGAGTATTTAGAGCCCTCTGAAGGACTATCTTCCGATACTTCAAGCTTATCTGCTGACAAAGATACCGAATTTCAGGAAGATATATTAATACTTGGGAAGTATTTAGATGATTGCATCGATGCATTTGAAAAGCCCATGAAATCTTCTCTACTCAACATATTTATATGTAATATCAATAATGTGACCAAAAGAGAGATAACATGTACAGTTTTAGATATTAAATGCAAATTGGTGTGTACAGTGCTTAACGAGCACATGTATTTTGTACCTTTAGTGCATACATTGTTGTAAGTGGTAACTGAAAAATAAAAATACTGAAAAAACTGTTTATATCTTTTTATTTACTAAGTTTTGTCATGCAAAATCACAGTACTTAAGTACAATGTCACAACTGTGACAGTTATAGCAATTGCTTGACAATATAAAATGAGTTCTTCTCCAAGGCCACTTGCGCCTTTTGAGGTTTTTTAAATCATTCCGTGTTATAAATTTATCAACATCCAAAAACACTATCATAATTTATTGATGTCCACTGTCCACACACACAACTTCACCTGAAAAATGATAAAAAAATGTTAATTTTCGGTCATTTTATGGAACGTGGGTCCGGAAGTAATAATTATAATAAAAAAGTCACATTTGTATAATGAATGTGTCATTGATGACTTGTTTATATTATGTATGACCCATGTTCTTTAGTGAATTTTATTTGATGTATTGTTAACTATTCATTTAAGATGTAGGTATATGTTGGTATTATATTAGAACTACGAATTATTATGGCCGTGTGAGCCCGCGCGCCCCGGTCGTATCCACGCTCGTCACGTGCAGCGTGTGGTGTCAAAAAATTGCGTGCCATATTGGTGCCATATCTCAGGGGTGAATTCAGTATCAATAAAGGAACTCAAGAAATTAAACAAATAATCACAAGATGCACCTATTTAGAATCTTATGGTCGAAGAGAAAAAGTACAGGACACTGCGCTCAATAATACGTAGGTAATTAATGGTTAAACAAACTTACCTGAAGTGAAGTTTGACCGCAATTACACGAGTCGCTGCATCCGAAGAGATTTACATAATTCACTAGGTAGTACACTCCTCAATGTACTAGGCATCGCACAATTTTTAGAGAAAAAACTAAAAAATAAAAATAAAATTAGACATTAAACGACCACCGCAGTACCTGCCGTGGTGGGGCGTCCGCCGCGCCCGGCCAGCTACGATCGTTCACTTGTCATTCATTTAAGAGGGCTATTTATCTTAAACTATTATATATTTAATATCGGGATTTCTTGCAAAGAAGGGTTGGGCGGGTTTGTAAATCTCTTCGGATGCAGCGACTCGTGTAATTGCGGTCAAACTTCACTTCAGGTAAGTTTGTTTAACCATTAATTACACTTCGTCGCTGCATCCTCGAGATTTACATAATTCACTAGGTAGATGTTCAGAGTTTAGGGATAAATAGCCTATACATTAGTGGTGAAGAAAATAAATACATCTAATGATATATGTTTTATTTTTAACATAGTTATAAGTAATATTAAATTATATCAACGAAGTGGTTAAGTAGGTATACAAAAAAAAAATAGGTATATATATATGATAATTTTAACAATATTTAAACGTTATTTTCATAAACAGCACGAGCAAAATCATCTGTTTCCTCTGTAAGCAGAGGTCTGTTATAAAATTTACCAAATACTAGAGAATTACCAGACCAACCGGCAGTCTTTTTAATTAAATCTATAGAAATACCTCTACGACCAGCTGCTGATGTAGCCGCGTGGCGCGTGCTATGCGACGTAAATACTGAGGTGTCTATACCACTATCTGCTAACGTCTGTTTAATCCAGCGGCTAATTGTAGAGGAGCTGGCGTTGTGGACTGGTCTCTTAGTAGTTAATAATAACCTTTCGGTATTTGATTCAGTCCTAAATGTATCTGTAATATTAATATATGAACATAAAGTCCTTCCTGGACATATCTCTATTTTATTAGGAAAGAATGGGATAATCAATCGGGGTGTTTGTCTGCCAGGTGCAGAGGTTTTTAACAAATCATCAATTGTTATTATAATGTTTGAATCACAAATATTTATATTAGACAGGCGAATAAAGGATAACGTCTGCACGCGTTGTGCAGTCGACAACGCGAGCAGAGTTACCAGTTTTTTTTGTTAATTTATTTAAACACAGATTTTCATTAGGAAAATAATTAGACAAAAAGTCTAAAACTACATTAGTGTCCCAAGTAGACTGATATCGAGGGAAAACTGGTTTCAATCTAAAAACACCTTTCATAAATCTGCTGACAATATCATTTGTACTTAATTGTCTACCTATCAATGAAAATTATCTACCAAGCGCCGAACGATAGGTATTCAATGTAGAATATCTGGCTCCCGTTTCAAATTCTCTGGACAAAAATTGCAGTACCGGGTGTATAGATGCAGTGAAGTAGTCTACCTTATGGGTTTGACAAAACTGCCACCATTTTCTGTAGGCGATATTATATTGCTTTATTGTATTATTAGATAGAGAAGCAGTGATAATTTTTATAGATTCCGGAGTCAATGATTTTCGAGAAAATGCTTCCCTGATAACAGGCATGATACCGGGGTAAGTTTCATCCAAAGGGGGTGTTGCGTTCTGAAAGGAGATAAAAGGAGATCACTACTAGGTCCGTGATAAACCGGTTCCCTTATCTGTAAAGATGTAAACAGTGGATACCACGGCTGACTAGGCCAATATGGTACAATGAGCACTCCTGTAGCCTTATCAGAAATTATTTTTCGTAAGCATTTGAGAATCAACGAAAAAGGTGGGAACGAGTAAAAGTTTAAATTGCCCCAATCTAAAGTAAATGAATCAATATCGAAAGCGTGTGGGTCTCGTTTCCAAGACACGTATTTATGACATTTCGCATTCAAACAAGTTGCGAATAAATCAATCTCTGGAGTACCATAATGTAGGACTACGTCATGAAACGCTGAACGAGATAATTCCCACTCGGTGTCGACATTGATGTGTCTTGATTCTTGGTCAGCTTCCGTGTTGTCTTTTGACTTAATGTAGGAAGCAAAAATGAAGAGACGACGCTCTTCACACCACTGCCAAATCTCGCGTGCTAACTCATTAAGATGTGTATATTGAACACCGCCCATCCTATTAATATATGAGATTGCAGTAGTGTTATCGATTCTTAAAAGAATCTCTTTGTGTACAAGGTCCTTAGCGAAGCACTTCAAACCAATGAAAGCTGCTTTTAATTCTAATAAGTTTATATGGTTTTGGGCCTCTGACGTGCTCCAAAATCCACCGCTGGTTTCTCCGTTACAAGCTATACCCCAACCCGTTAGAGACGCATCGGAAAAAATCTCCAAGTAGTATTTGTTTTGACGGATTGGACAAAACGCATTCATGATGTTTGTCTTCCACCACGAGAAATCAGGTTCTAGGTTATTAGGAATAAGCATATTAACATCATAATCTCCATTTGATTTTTGAAGCGCAAGATATTTAATTCTTTCAAATCGCTTGGTATAAACCCACCCATAACTAACTGCTGGGCACGATGACGTAAGCAATCCCAAAAATTTTGCAAAGTCTCTGATAGATAAAGAACGTTTGTTGGAGTATCTATCAATCATCTCTAAAACCTTCAATCGTTTCTTTAGTGGCAATTTTAAAGTCATGTCCGTTGAGTTTAATTCAAAACCTAAAAAAGTTTTGAGTTGGCTAGGAACTAAATCACTTTTATTAATGTTTATCACAAATCCGAGTTTTTCTAACAAGTCGGTGATTATTTTTACATCATGAGAGCAGCCTTCAAATGTTTTATTAATACATAACAAATCGTCTAAATAAATAACCAGCATAATCCCTTGTTTTCTGAGGTATGTAATTACAGGTTTCATTAGTTTAGTAAAAATCAACGGTGCCGAACATAAACCAAAAGGTAAACACTGAAATTCATAAGTCTGATTGAAAAACCTAAACCGTAGATATTTTTTACTATTTTCATAAATTGGGATTAAAAAATACGCCTCCTTAAGGTCAATATGGGCCATGTAGTATGATTTTGATAGTAATTTAGAAGCCGTTCTAACATCTTCCATTTTAAAATGTTGTGGATCAATATAACTGTTTAATTTTTTAAGATTAAGAATAAATCTATGAGTACCGTCGCTTTTAGGTATCAAAAAATATTCGAAATAAACTGGCCCTGAGTGTCTTGACAATTTATTATCGCACCTGATAACAAAAGTTTTGAAATTTCTATATTAAGACTATTAGCCTCTTGGAAAGAAAAGGATTTATTAACTGGTTCTGCATACTGAATAACGGGTCGATTAAAACGTATTTTGTAACCATGAGATATACACTGTAAGATTACAGGATCTTTAGTTATGCTTTTCCAAGCTGTTACAAAGTGACGTAACCGACCAGCATGTTTAATTACCTCTATTCGGGCTTCGGAGGCGCCTTCGGGGCTGACTTCGCAGAGCTGTACCGTTCTGTTGACGCAGGATATCTCCGTGTGTTCAGGTTGGAGGCTTGTGTCCTGGGCCCACTCGACCTGCCTCTGTAGTTCTGGTGACGAAGTGGGCGCCTCGAGTTTCCCTGGCGATAATTATTAGTACGTGTCGATCTGTGGGAGGTAGATGGTTGAGGTTCGGTCCTCCTTATCTGTAATCCAGATTTTTCAGCCATCTTAGATGCCCTGATTTTTTCGCCCAAATTCTCTCCGAAGAGAAAAGTATCTCTCTTAACTCCCTGAACCATATTCAAAAATTTTTTATCCAGGCTGAATGTAATTAACTTCCTTCGGTTAGCAGTATTTTGGCAATGTAAATCTAACAATATTTGTGCTGTTTCTGAGAGCTTTTTTATAATCTCAGCCTTTTCTACATTGCCGTCAATTACTGATGACAGTAGGTTAGTGATACCCGCTATACCAATGCCTAGATGGTTTTGTGTCCATTCAAGACGCTTATCCCTGTTTCTGGAGGATTCCGTTAAGACAGAGGATATTTCTTGATTAAGTTTTGGTGCCTTAATAAGTTGAAAATTCTCCGGGGTCAAAATATTACTAAACAGCTTTTGTTTCTGTTCTTTACCTAGACCTTCCATAATAATCTTTCCCCAACGTTTAGAGATCTCTTCTCTGATTTTTGGCCCGAACACCTCATCTTTTTCCTTAGATTCTCCGAGAACCTCTAATATATCAGGCGGGAGGGCCTCCACCATTTCTGGTGTGGCGCTAATTTCTGGTGCGGCGCTAGTACCAGCGCCACCAGTAACGGTATCAGAGATAGTGTGTTGTGGAACTGTCACCACAGATCGAAAGTTCGACTGAGTACCATCTGATTGGTAATGCTCAGAGGATTCGTAGTCGGGAGGTAAGGAGGCAGGTCCTGAGTGGCCAGACTCAACATCTGGAACGATATTTCGATCTACTATAGCATTGGCTCAAATTTGGCTTAAAACAATGACAACAAAAGGATTCGATCGCGTCAAACCACTTGACAATAATAGTCACTTATTATAGACGGTCGTAATCGCGTCACGACACTTACTTGGCCATTTATACAACAGTTGTTTTAATTTGACCGGGATCTCGTCACGGTACTTGCAGAATATGCATAGGAAGGTAGGTACTTATTAACATACATATTCCATAAAGACATAAACTGGAACGACTGCCATCTCGTTGCAGTATACCTCATCCAATGAATTTAACTAATTGATTGTAAAAACATTGTAGCATCGATGCAAAAGGATTCCTTTTTCTATAATATAACATTATAATGGAACAACAACATTACAAAGTCATGAGTCATGCCGCACGTGTGCGAACAACAAGACGAAAGAATCATATCTATTGAACTCGGTGACTGATAGTTAAAAATCACTGATACCGATGATAGGAAATAACACCGTTAGTATTAAGTTAAATCTGACTAACCTTCATCACTGGATGTGTGTTCTCGTCGTCTTTGTAAACGCTTTTCCAGTCGCCTTATTTTTCGCCTGATGGTCCCTGGATCATCTTCATGTCGTCTTCGTCCCATAGTCACAAGAAAAAACGCGAATTGGATAAAAAATAATATTTTTAACACCAACAATATTAATGTTGCGATGCCCGCACGAAAGAAGCGAATGACAAGTGAACGATCGTAGCTGGCCGGGCGCGGCGGACGCCCCACCACGGCAGGTACTGCGGTGGTCGTTTAATGTCTAATTTTATTTTTATTTTTTAGTTTTTTCTCTAAAAATTGTGCGATGCCTAGTACATTGAGGAGTGTACTACCTAGTGAATTATGTAAATCTCGAGGATGCAGCGACGAAGTGTAATTAATTAGATAACGCGTTTTTTATAAAATATTACACCGTGTATTATTTTGCAAAGTAGGTAAATACAACACAAGCATAGTAATATAATTTTAAATGAGTCATTAAAATCAAGTACATTCAATAAAATTAATGTCATTTGTAATGTGATCATCATTCTGTGTTCATAATGTTTATTTTCTCACAGAACTCTAAAATCATTCATAATGGCCGGTTATCTTGGTCGCAAGAAACCGCATTATTGACCTTTTCATTCTATAATTGTTGTATAGAAGTCACGTTTTAACTTTGACAAGATGGCTGGTATTTAATATAAAAAAATTAATTAAATAATAATCAACAATAGTTAATTTTTAACGAATTCGAGGGGGGCGCAAAAAATTTCCCAACAACACACCTATATTTCATCATAAAACTAAAGCTCCCATAAGAATTAGGTGCACTCTGTTTGCGTATATCATAAACCTTGTAAAGTAAATGTAAATTTAGTTATGATAATTTATAACTTACCTTTTATATTCCGGCAAATATCAGAAACGAATGAGAATGATTGGAATGGACTGAATCTATACTATAAACGTCGATGTTAAACACTTGTGTGACATTTCAGTCATCTTCTAATGTCTATATAACCTTTATGGGACTTCAGTGGTTCCATAACAGTCGAGATATAACCATTATCTAACCAAAAAGTCGGTCGGAAACTTTTATTTAACATTTAAGCAACGTTAAAATAGTTCTCCACTAACTTTTATGTAACTTTTAAATAACAATAATGTTGTATAATTTGGGCCTATTTCGCGTTGTATAAACGTCTACAACTACGTTTATACAACCCACCTCATAGAACCAACAGTAAATGAAAAACGTTTACTCAACTATTATACAACATAAATTTGTTACTTTGTTTTTAAACTATTTTCAGACTGGTGCCAGGCTAATCATAAAAAATCTGATCGCAGACAAGAGTTTATGCGTCATGAATCAAAACTGGATGCAGACATTTTTTGGGCCTGTGAGTAAATATTAAATAGGTATATTCATTCTCTTCATGGAAATTATACTATTATTCGGAAAATAAATCATCGTGTATCTTGGTTCATACATGGCGTGTATCGTTAAGACTATAATGGCACTTGCGACGATCTCCAAATGATTGTCTCATCGGGAACTAGAGTCCGACCAAAAACACACTTTTTCGATCGAACAGGAAAACGAAATTCGACCTGATAATTATTATAATAGGTACCTATAACAATTTTTTTTTACTAGCCTACGCTTTCCCACTCCTGGGCAAAGGCCTCCCTCCACTCCTTCCATATTTCGCGAGCCCGCGCGTTCTCCTTTCAGTTTTGACGGAACCTATCCAGCTCATCTCGCCATCTCCTACGTAGACCGCCGCGAGCCCGCCTCACTGTCTTAGGGCACCAGTTCTGTGCTATTTGGGCCCACAGTTTGTCCGGCATGCGGCAGACATGTCCTGTCCAGTCCCATTTAAGGTGGGCAGCCTTTTGAGCCACGTCAGAGCTATCTTTGTTTTGGAGCGCAGCATTGTGTTTCGAATGCGATCCGTTAAATTAACGCCTAGTATACTGCGCTCCATTGCTCGTTGGGCAGACCTTGTACCGATACCAATGCCTACTTAACTGATTTGATTTTCGCCATCGAGCAAATAATTCATATTTTGCTCGATGGCGAGAATCAAATCGGTTCATTTGTCTCAACCTTCGCAGGAGTGTGGAGTGAAATGCGGCAACTACATAGACACTCACGGAAGATATACAGCTGAGAATGTGTTCATTCTGTCTAGCGACGTAGAGACTAAGTCCAAAGATTGAGTGTGGTGCTCCACACTAAATTAATATTTTTTTTAATTTAGTTTTTTTTTGGTGAAGTGTGCTCACTTCACCAAAAAAAAAAAAAAACTAAATTACATTAAAATGAATTTAATATAATTTAGTTTTTGATTTTATTACGGTTTCTATTTCATTAACTTGTATTTTTTGGTAATTAATTCACATTTTCAATAGGTATTTATAATTATTTTGTAATGTTATTTGTTTTTGCGATATGAAGATGTTATTGTGTGATTAACCTGTATTATTTGAGGTTGGTGATAACTTTATTCTCATATGTATTGTTTGCTAATTACATAGTCTACTTACTTATTTATTATAATTTATATTTTTAGTAATGTCGCTCCGAAATAAAATGTTAATTTGTGAATATTTCGTTTTTCTATGATGTATTCTATAGTGCTGTGAGTGAGTTTTTTCGTAAACAATCGTAGAAAGAGAAAGAGCGGACGGTGAACCCCCAACGGGCAATTTAAGCAGCTTTGCTTTGCACATTCGAAAGACTTTAGCTTTAATAATAAACGTGTTATTTTTCGCATTTACGTTGGTTGGGTTCCCGGTTCAGCCAAGCGACTTTAAAAAAATGTGTGCATGTCAACTGCCGCCGCCACCGTGTCAGTCTGTACAACCCATTGTGTGAACACAAATGTATGGCATATTAATGCATAAAAAAAAAAACATCTAAGCTGAAAGAAAGGTTGGAAAAATTTCCAAAGGCGTGGAGTTCATTGCAATCGTAGCAACTAGCAAGGTTTCAGCTACGCCGTAACTTAGTGCGTAAGGGGGTAGCATCCGCTTATAAGTAGTCTGCGCTACCGCTTGACATGGTTTTCATCATTTAAAGCACAGGCGCGGCACGGAGGCCGCATGCGGCCCACGTGCCTTCTCTTTGCGGCCCGCAGCTGTTTTGTAAATAAGGTCTTGGAATTATTTTAATTTCGCGTCAAAACTGAAATCAATGCCATCCGCGAAAACCGCCGACTGGCCCATAAAACTAGGTACTCCTCGGGCGCGAACGTAATGACTCGACAAAAATCACATTAAAATTTAATTTGACTCGCATGCATAATTATAGGTCTCATTTAATTTGTTTGTTTTTTCTCATTTTTCTTAATTATAAATAAAATTATGTACCTAAAAGTAAATATTTGTGGTTTTTGAAGTGAAAACTTCTTTAGCGGCGTTGTACACTTTTTTTGTAATGGGTAAAAAATGTTAAACTCGCGTCAGGACACGTGACCTGATCGAAAATTCGTAAGACGGATGGAGAGTAGACAGCCGGTGCGGCGTAGGAGAGGAAGTATCTCCCTCTCTTTCTACGGCGCGGCGAAAATGTATGCCTGCTGTTTCATTTAGGCGGCGCAGGGCGCTTGCGCGAATGTTCGTGTGTGTATATGCGGTCTTTATTAGACATTTACATAGGTTCAAATCAAAACTGTTCGTTTCTTACTTCAGCTATCATAAACCTAGATATCGTATCAGTTTTAGAGATTGGCGATGATGGAATGATGGTGAAAAAGTCGTTGAAATTATGGATGAAAGTTGATTTTTCTGAGAGATTAACTTTTTAATGTAATATAAATTGTCATGTTTGTGTACGATAGCGCAATAAATAAATATTGTTACCACATAAATGATAGTACTTTTATACTGATAATTAAAGCAATTCGTGTAAAATTATTTCCTAACCATTCCAAAATATCAAAAATGCACAACGTTAATATTCAAGTTTTCACTTCTGCCGGCACTCCCGGAGTGCAACCCGTCTTTTTTTTAACATAATCGATATAGGCACACAGAACAAGTGCGGCCCGCCTTTATTTCATTTTGTCACTATGTGGCCCGTGCCTGCTAAAAGGTTGCCGACTGCTGATTTAAAGAATTTATTCCGGATCGTTTATGTGCATTAAACTTACATATCTAATTATAATAAAGAAATCTCAATGTTTTGTTGAATCGTACCTTAAAACCGCTAAGCAGGGGCGGGCCGCCAGTAGTTTTTTAATGGGATAATAGTGCTGCTTCTATAGACGAGCTGTGACAAGAGCCGAGTGAAGATAAAACTGCGCCCATTCTAGCGCCCGTACAAAAAATGTTTTTTTATACACTGGATTTTTTTTCTTTTAGCTTTAAGTAAAGTGGCAGCAAAGTAAAGTAAGCAAAGCTGTCATTGTGATTTTTTGTACTAAAAGAACAAGCGAGCTCGAAAATTGCAGCATCTTGACTGGGATACTAGGCTGAACTGTCACTGTGACTTTAATAACGGCCGAACCCAATAACCTATCTATCACCAGTTTAGGTTTCTTCTGCTGGATTATCTTTGAAATTAGTAGGTATAATATGCTGTTTTGAAATTTAGTACAGCCTCTGTACACTTTGGATTTCACCAAGGAAGGGAAGGTCCTTTAATCTTACTTATTTCTATGGCATGTGTAACCTGACCACCAATCCAAAATGTGATCTGTTTGCCGATGAATAGAGTAGAATTATGCGTATATGTCTGATGTTTTGTGAGAAGTATGCTATGGTGTCCTCTATTATAGCTAAATTCTAAAGCAATACTGAGGTATGTACCATAATTTTAAGAACTGTCAGGTCGACCCGAAGGATGCTGCATGCGCAAACTGCAAAGGTAATCATGTGATTACCTTTTTGTTTTTTAATTGGGCAAGATGAGGAAATAAAAACAAAAAGTTGAAAAAAATAAAATTAAGCCCCGAAGTGTCACATACTCTGAATCTTTTCGACGTTAACGCATTCCCAGCTCTAAAGGCGAGGCCACAACACTGCGTTGCGGCGTCGCATCGTAAACATCTGCGACGCTGCACAACGCTACGTGTATAGTGCGACGTCGTTTTTGCGATACGACGCCGCAACGCAGTGTTGTGGCCTCGCCCTAACTGTTCGAACTTTAGATGTGCAAATTAATAATCTAATGAAATCCGATATATTTTTAAGTACTTACCTACTTTAGTAGAATATTTATAATAGTACATTATGTGTGCTATGTATGTTGATCATTATAATGATCAATGCACACGCGTTTCACACGACGTTTTTCAACACACTTGCGAGGAAAAAACTTGTATTGATGATGTAAGGATTCTAACGATACCCCATACATCCAAACCTGTTCAGGCATTTAAAGGTTATGGGGGAATAAAGAAACTCACATACATACATAAATACAAACATACATCAACCCTGAATACATTACACTCCTTTTTGAGAAGTCGTGTAATAAAAAGGAACCCTTATGGTGCGACTCAATCTGACTGTCTGTCCGTCTGTCACAGCTGGATATCTCAAGAACTACTAATGCTATCATTTAGATGACATTTGCCCAACTATTTTGCAAATAAGAAAGAAATATGTTTTTCACTTCTCATGCTCTAAAAGTTCGTCTTTATGTTGTGCTTAGGCGACATAAAATCGCTTTTTATGTTCTAGTGCATAAAGTATTTTTTTTTTCTAAGACTAAGGTAATCCGGCCCAACAGCCACACGCACAATAAAACTTCCTAGATTAAAGTTGTAATTTATTTCATATTCTTTAATTTATACCACTTCCGTGTTTTCTATCGTTAATTTAATAAAATCAGATAAAATAGTTGTCATTTATAATTTAAAAATGTAAAGAAACGTTTTTATGACTTTGCAGTATGAAGTACCCAAGTCGAATGACACATGTTGAACATTAAAAACTATTAAAAAGTTTCGTGGCTTGAATTAGCTGCTTTGCAACGTTTTTGATTGATTATGTAAGTACTGTATACTTTATGCCAGTTTAATTTTCTCGCAATCGAAGTGAAAAGCAGAGTGTATAACTCAGGCATAAACGAGCCATTTCACCCCTCGACTTATTAACTATCCACCCTCGCCTGCGGCTCGGGTAGATATAAACGTTTTGGGGTAAATAGCTTCTTTTCTGCATTAGTTGTATAATCTACTATTTTTTGCAACAGGAACAGGAAGGGGGTCTGAAAAATTCGAAGTGCTACTAGTGCATGTGAGGTATCATATGAAAGAGCGCAGTTTGCACATTCTCAAACATTTCTTTTTAGGCCTTATAGTTTTCGAGTTTTGGTGAAAAAAAAAAAAAACCGTTCATATCTCCGAAATATGCAAAGAGAAAAATCTGAAATAGTTCTATGTAATAGAAGTTTATGTAAAGATTACAGGAAAAATGAAACGATGTCTCTAAATAGCACACTTTTTCAGAAATTATCAACAAAAGTTACATTAGTTCCACTATCGTTCAAGACATAGCACTGACCTAAAACTGCAATATTCTACACCGCAGCGAGCAGTGTTAAAATTCTCTGACGAATATAGGCCTCGTCGATGAAAATTTAAAAACATATTATTATGATGGTACGGAACAGAACGCACGGGAGGAGAAAAGTATATCTATTCTAAGTATATCTATTGTTGTCGCTAGACAGATAGCCTTTATCAGGTGATTTTGAGACGACATACAAGAACAGATATCATTATACTGGCTATCAGCATTTAATTCTTTCTGTGATCGCTAGGGGCGCTGTACAATATTTCTTATTTATTATTTACGGGGACGCTAGTGTGTTTTCGCTGTGCAAACTCATGGTAGAGCTACAGTAGCTATCTGTCGTGAACTGTAAATAGGTTATTGGGTTCGGTCGTAAGAGAATGCAAGAGCGAGGGAAGTGAGCACGCAACTTTGAGCGCCTGACTTAGATAAGTTAGATTTTCTGTGTGATTTTACTAAATGAATGTAAAAGCTTGAGAATTGGACCGTACCTGAAGATTTAACAAAATTGGTCCCCGTTAATTTTCATTAGGTTTTCACTCTTTTTTCAAAAAGAATATGCTCCTGCATTTGACTATCGTCAAGGTACAGTATGATGATCAAGATGATTTTGGCTAAGGCTCTCGGGGCGGTCTCCCCTTTCACCGCCCCCTAAACACGGCTTTGGCTGACACATAATGAAAAAAAAAAAACCCTGAGAGATGATGACCCGTTTTTAGGTTTTTCTGGACTTCTGAAGTAACAGTTCTCGTTTTTCACGTTTCCTTAAAAATACTTTGAATTAATACTGCAACAAACGGTTATTTCGAAATTAAACTGTGAGAAAAGTATCTATTTTTGAGTTGCATGGATACCCGGGCATCATCTATCCGATAGATATACCTGGGTATCCATACAATAAATTTGAGCTACTCACTTACCTCTTACTTGTATGATACAGGTCAGTGGAGCTAGTTAAATGAAATGGGATAAAATGAGTAAATTAAGTAGGTAACTATCCTTTTTGGTAAATGTCATTTTCTTGTGCGCAGTCTGCGCTCTTTGTTGACATTCGACATCCAAAATGTTATAAAACACAATCACAGAACACAATCAATAATCATGTATCTTAAAAAAAAAATATTGTAAACAATAATCATTTAAAAACACAACATCAAAGCTATATTCTTAGTACCTAAATAATAAGACGCAAATTAAGTTTGAGAAATTATTGTGGATATGACTTATAATAATAATTCTGTTCTTATTGGAAATTGGAACGAGGAGAGACTTCAAAATGAGGTAACCTTCATTATAGTTAATAGGTGACAGCCTAAGGTAAATACTGGTATTCAGCTGCATCCGGTTAATCTGGAAGCCGATCCCAACATAGTTGGGAAAAGTCTAGGCAGATGATGAGGTGACAGTCTAAGGTAACAGTACCTATCTGGTGCAATCAGTCTGATATCCTTATGGTCAATCGTTGAGAGCGCGCATAGTACGAAAGGTACCTATTTATTATTCTCTTTAATGTTCCTTTGTGTAAGAAGATGAAACTTGAAAATCCCCTTGACCACCACCATTATCACCGCCTTCACAAAACTCAGAGAGAGAGTTGCATGGATACCCAGGTATATCTTTCGGATAGATGATGCCTGGGTATCTATGCAACTTAAAAAAAGATACTTTTCTCACAGTTTAATTTCGAAATAACCGTTTGTTGCAGTATGAATTCAAAATATTTTTAAGGAAACGTGAAAGACGAGAACTGTTACTTCAGAGGTCCAGAACTTTATTCAGTAATCTACTGCGTGAGGTAATGCATGCCTGTGATGTTTCCTTATTAATGTGCTTGACCTTCGAGTTCTAATTAGTGTGGAATAAATTGTATTCCAATCTTATCTGCAAACAAACTGATCATGATGAATAAAATAAAATTTGGATAATGAATGTAGGGCAGTGTAGACTAACAAAAAAAAAAAATGTATGTATGTGAATTTATTGTGCTGGATAAATAAGCACTTCGGTATCTAATTATCCTGAAACACCAAATTTGTTTTCACGAATATAAAAAAAAAGTCTTAGGGAGAGCGCCCACGAGCAACTTTTTTCTCAGCAACTAATTTGTCTCTCACATCAAAATAATGAAAGTGCTGTCTTTGTCGTGTCACTACATGCGCGCACTTTCATACAAACCCGTAGACTTGATGTGAGAGATAAACTAGTTACCGAAACAAGAGTTGCTCGTGGGCGATCGCTCGTGCCTTTGCTCGATAAAGTGTTACTACAATACGGTCGTTGGTTTTTAAAATCAGGTTGTAACAAAACATCGAGTTCGTCGAAAACGTCGTGTTCGAAGTGCGGGTCGATAAAATTATAAAACGGTGAATGCTCGATGTTCTGTTACAAGTAAATGCTCTAGTAGTCTAGTCTATACTTACCTATAGGTACCTATTTTCAGCCAGACAGTCAGTGGCACACTATTCTCGTCCGTATTATCGTGAATATTATACCTAGGTAGGTATCTAAGCATGATCGAGGTCTATGGCCAACGACGATTTTCGAACACTAATTCCACCCGTGAAAACAGATTTCGGTGTTAGTTAAATTTAAATTATATGAAAGTTAATTTATTTTTTAGAGAGCGCCGAAGTTAAGTGGAGCTCACGTTCTATATGGATTTAATGTACAAGTATTTTCCTCAAATATGCCAGGTACATATTTTACCCATACTATTTATTAAGATTTAGCTAAAGCTATCTTCAGGTCACATTTTGTCATTTCATTTTGAAATTAATTTTAAATGCTTAAAGAAGAAACTGCTAAACTGATATTGGTTCGTTGTTAGCAAAACCGAAGATGGCAGGTGCCGAACAGGAGTACGGCTTGGCTATGTCCATTCTTGTGCGAGAGCGACAGGTGGATTATATGCAGAACATATGTGACGGCTGTCTTATGACACTGTCGCCCATCCTCACGCCATGCTGCCGGAACACATTCGTCGTCGTCAGGTTTGTCTGACAAATTTCTTGTAACTAATCTACCCCAGACCTGTTTTGGAATTTCCACTTATTTATTATTTTGTTCACATTTTTGTCAAGTTTTCTAAAAGCTTTGCAGGTTAGGTACAACCTAGTCTTAACAACTTATTTGAAGTGTACCTAAATAATAAACGAAAACAGTGGAAACAACAGGTATTTTATACACCACTAAAAAGGCTCTTAGCAGGAGTGTAAAAACTACCGCGACATTAGTCTTTTGACTATTGTCGGCAAATTGTGTACGAAGGTTTTAATAAATCAAGTGTTGAGTGACAGATGAGAAAATATGAGATGTGCAGGCAGGATTTAGAGAGGGAATGGGCTGATCTTTTTCTTGAGGTGCTTTCGTTGATTTAAAGAGGGCTTATGATAGTGTGTGGAGGGAAGAACTTTGGTCGAAACTATCCTTGTACGGTGTGGACTGGCGCTTGTAAGTGAATTCGTATATTTGGGGAGTCAGTTTATAAATAATGGAAAGATTGATGAAGATCTGGAAAGAAGAGTAAATGCGGAAAATAAAGTGAATGTCAATAATTAAAATGTTTTTAAAGTTTGTAACAAAAGGTGACCCATGAATCACGTGGTTTTTGTTTTGTTTACCTTTAGTTTCCTTTTTTATTCCGGGGTGAAAAATCATCATGGATGTCCTCCACCCTGGGTGGGGCGGAGGGGTCTGTCAGACTCTTACTGACTAAAAACCACCCCGGTGTTCCATTTGACACTTACGCCGGGGGTCACGGGAACGTATGATCCTTCCGCAACCCCCGACTGGTACCGACCTGCCACTACGGGCCTCCTCGGGTCAGGAGGGGGAGTGAGGTTTTTGACTCACCCCGACACTACGCGCCGCCACCTCGGGTCCTGATGTGTGGGGAGCAACAGACGTCCCCAAGTCCGTCGCCCCTGGACCCATTTAGGGGGGCTGGAAGAGGGCGTTGTCCGCCCTCCGCCGACGCCCGGTGCGCCTGCTGCGGGCTGGGTGAGTGGATGAGATCTCCCTCTCCCTTTCTGTGAAACAGTTGAAGAAGAAGGAAGCCTCCTGCGATACGACTGTTTCGCAGAAGGAATCCACCGCGTCCCAGGACTCTTCGCTATCAACCATCGAGTCGACTACGGCCGGTAGTGACAGGTCACTGCATACTCCTGAGATGAGGGCACGGCGCGGCTCCTCCCAAGCGGCAAACTTTGCCAGCGTATGCCACACCATGTCCTCACCATTAGTTCCCTTGACCAACGTAAACATAATAATTTGCACCAACGACATAACAGCCCCATTTTATGTCCAGGGAAATCACTGTCCATTCCAAGGTTGCCTGGAAGAGATCGCAGAAAGCGATAAGGCCGCCCATTGTATATTTTGTAGTGTTTGATGTAATTTTTTCATGTTATGTATTTTTGTGTTGTACAATAAAGTAAATATAAATAAATAAACCAACGGAGTATAGCTTCAACTTTCTAACTGACCGACTATTTGACAATTCAAAAGTGCCTGTAAATTGTTTAATTGAAATAAATGCTTTGAGTTTGAGAATGGTGCTACACATGCGATTGTGACCAACCAGTTGATGTCCAAAACGGCTCGACTGGCTGTTCACAATGGTGTGCTGGTGCCTACGCTTATGTATAAAGTGAATAATGTTGGGTGTTGCAAAAGAAGCACGAATGTAGAATAAATGCTGTGGAAATGAATTCCTAGCGAAGCATGTGTGGTGTGACTATGAACGATAGGCTGAGGAATGATGTGATAAGGCAACGATGTGGTTTAAAGAAGATGTAGTGACAGAAATTTTAAAGAGTATCCTTAGATGGTTTAGTCATGTTGACAGGATGAATGAAAGGTAACTAACAAAATATGTTTGTGGCAACACAAGGCAGAGATGATTGGAAACGCCGGGAGGGGACTCGCTAGGAGGACATATAGTGACTTTGTTTTGTGGATGTTTTTCAGAAAGGTCAGGTGCGTACTACTCGCAACCGGCGTGCGTGTATGACCAAGTGTATGAAAGTAAATAATGCAAAAGGAGTACGTGAGTATCGTAGCTGGTGGCGTTCTGTAGTTTCTGCCTACCCACATGGGCAGAAAGTGTGAGTTTATGTATTTTTATATCTTTGTGCAAACGTGGGGTATCTAATAGAACAGTACTCGAATCTTTTTGTTTAAGTATAATAGAAAGTGTTGCTACATCGGAGCGCGCTTGTTTCATCATGATATGAACATTTTATGTACGTAGCATTCGGTTTGCTTGCAGCGCTAAGGATGAGAGCATATATGGAGAAGAATTGAAATATGGTGACGACTTTCTACTAAAGGCTGAGAATTATGGAGATCCCAAGGTAATTCAAATTGTTTTGCTAAAGGGTAGCTGTGGTATTTTTAAGTGTGTTTTGTTTTTAGGTCTAACAATATCAGTACAGTCAGTATTATAGGAACGGGGCATACGTGAGAATGTTCGGTCTTGCATTTTAAAACTTACTATAACGTATATAGACAATGATGTTGCTGACTGGCTGTGGCAGATAATATTACACCATGTAACTACATAACTGCACCCGTAATGACTTAATGAGTATTGGGTTCTCATTAACTGCCCTAATAATTAAACTAAGTGCATAGTTATTAGTTATACATAGTTATATCACAGTAGGTAGATATCTGGAGCTATGCTTGTGCTTGCTTTCAAGTCATAGGAATTCTATCAGTCACTGAAAAAGTATCTGTAGGAAAATAGCTTTGGATTGGAGAAAAGTATTTACAAGACGTCACAACTTGTTAGTTTGTACCTATAGACCACTTCTTTGCGCTGTTTTGTAGTAGGCCGGCTGTCGCAAGATTTCTGAGGCTGGCTGGTCAAGGTTTTATACAACTGTTTCTTTGCTCAGTTTAGGTGGATTCCTCAGTAGAGCCACAAAGCTTGGAAGCGACCAGCTTTTTGTGACTTTAGGAGTTGTCAAGTCACAGTTTATCACCAGCTTCCCGTCTGACCGGATACAGCTGAATACCACTATTTTACATTGAGCGACCTATCTGACCTACACAACCCAGTTACTGGTAACACGATACCCCTTCGTAATACTGGTTGTCAGACTTTCGGGTCTCTGGCTGAATTACAGCCAGGACTAATGGCTTAACGTACTTTCCGAGACACGGATGGGTCTCGGTACGTAGGTAGGGGATGGTCACCTGTCCACGGACCGACCTCGGAAAGCGTTGCTTAACCTGGAAGATCGAACCGTGCGGGTGTTATTAAGCAGCCACGAGCCCCTACAGTTACAGTTATCAGTGGATTATAAGTAATAATGATTCCGAATCTACAGGCAGCGTCCCTGTACGTCCGCTACACCCCGGCAAGCACGCCAGAGCCCGCGGACCGCATACCTTTCCGACTGAGTTCTGTCAAAGACACCAATTGTCGATTCACAACTATACCACTGTTGGCGTGCGACAGAATTGAGGGAATGGGCAGCCCTGTAAAGGTAAGGTACAGTTTTTAGTTAAGTAACGTTTAATAGAAATCGAAAATTATTAATTATCCAGGTAATAGAGAAGGCCCGGGGGTGCGGGATTATCCGATAGGGTTACCGAAAAAATCCCATCCATAAAAAAAGGTAATAGAGTAGGTAAGCAGGTAGTACACAGGTTAAACACGGCATTACTACAGCTAGGGTACAAGTGAGCCCCAAACTAGATGGTAATTAGGGCTTGGGATGCGATTTCCAGAGTAGAGACTAGAGAGGTGTTTACGGGTGTCATGTGGTGTGGTGGTAGTATAGAGTGAACGAACACCTGTTCAGTTGGGGCGATATGTTTTCTTTTTACATAAAGCACGGAGAGATATTAATGTCCTCATGAAATAGCGTTAATATTTGACTTCCCACTTTTCTCGCGTGTCGTAAAAGGCGCTTTGTAAGACTAAAATAACACAAGAAATGTATTATTTTTTATACAATGTGTCTTGATTAAGCAATGGATGGATATCGGTCTAGAGTTACATAAAATGACGTGAGTTTATGAGTATCAATTCAACAACCCATTTTGATTTTTTTTAAATTAAGTATGTTTCTTTTCTGCAAATGAAACTAATGTAATTTTTTGAAAATTGAGTTCATGTCGCTATTTATCACAATTTCCCAGAGTTTCGGTTTTGGCCCTGTCTGTAACACAAAAACAAGTTATCTGAAGAAGAATTTTAACTGTAGTTTTATGAACTGTAGTATTATTTACTGAGCGTAATTCCAAACTATTTTCAGACTAGTTCCAAGCTCATCATAAAAAATGTGGTCGCAGACAAGAGTTTATGCGTCATGAATCAAAACTGGATGCAGACATTTTTTGGGCCTGTGAGTAAACACTGATATCTTCATTTCTTCATGGAAAGGTTTTTCTCTATGGACACTTTAAAAAGAAAAGAAAATAAGTCGTCGTATAACTACCACACACATACAAATTAATTCAAGAGCATTTATCGACCGTCACAGCGTTACTTACTGAACGCAAATCAGATCTATCAACACATGGTTCTCTCTTGATGTTAGTCTTTATTTTCTAATCATCTTTCACTGTAGCGCTTATCGGGAACCTATTTTAATCACAGAAGAGTGGAAAGAGTACTTGTTAATAATTGTAATGAAGAAACTTATACTATCCAATATACCTACTAGGCCCGCGTGGTGAATGCCCAGCTTGGGCAGGGCTGCGCCGCCGTGACCTCATCGCGGCAATAGGCGCGAGCGATCTTTCGCTCCCGGCCTTCGTTCAATCGATGGTCGAGAACGGGAGCGCATGGGACGGAGTTGCCTCCTTTTGCGAGAATGTCATGTCTGCAAAGGAGGCGGCCGAGCGGGAGAGAGAAGCCGCATCCTCTCTCCCCTCCCGCAGGAGACGCATCGGGCGCCCGAGAAGGGCGCAAAACGATCTGCGACCTCCATGAGAGGTGGCCTGCGGACGGCGGACTGGGGGCATAAGTCGTCCGACCAGATAGGCCCGAGTTGGCGCTGCAGTGTTCCACGCGCGCCACTCGAGAGTGGGTGCGGCCATTATAGGAATGGGCGCACGGCGAGCCGGGACCCGCTGAGGAACTGCGAGTCGAGGCCTGTCGGGGGAGCGGTGAATGCTTATGCGAATCCCGCACCCCCGGCCATAGGTAGAGGTGGAACACCGCGGTGGTTTTAGCCGGTAAGAGTCCGGCATGCCCCTCTGTCACCCCCACGATGGAGGAAGTCCATTAGAATTCCCAACGTACACAAAAAAAAAAAAGGCCCGCGTGGTGGATTACGGCCTAAATAAGGCCTCTGTCCCAGCAGTAGGAACATTATAGGCTGATTTTGATTATGCTAGGTTATAGTTAATATCCAATACTTAACAGGTACCTAATATGTTTTAACTTTCGCAGGAGTGTGGAATAACTTGCAACAACTACATAGACATTCATGGAAGACATACAGCTGAGAATATGTTCACTCTGGTTAGCGACGTCAAATAAAAGTCCAAGGATTAACTGGCATTACGGAGTGTGGCGTTATCTAAATTAAAAAAATATATACACTCTTTTGCAAAAATAACCGGCACCTAAGGAAATTTACGTTCTAAGGTCGATTTGAGTTAATTAAATGAAGTTTGTTTGACGTAGTCTGTATACTTATAATCGTGTAAATTAATACGCGTGAAGTGAATTCTGGCAATTTTTTTTTAAATTTTCGATGAATTCTTTAAAACCGATGTACACGGCCAAACAATAAGAATTGGTCGGCAATAAAGACAAGAAGTTTTTTTTACTTTTTTAAATGAAATAATGTTACAAATGTAAAAACCTAATAACGAGTGTGACCTCCTCTTGCCAAAATCACAGCTTGAATCCTTCTGGGCATGCTTTCCACGTTGTTTTCAATAACGTTTTGAAGAATACGTTCCCACTCTTCTGCAATGATTCTTTTTAGCTCCCTGATGTTTTGTGGAGCAGGTTGCACTGATCTAACCCATCACTTTAGAACATCCCAGACATGCTCAATTGGATTGAGGTCAGGACTTCGAGCTGGCCAATCTAAACGACGGATCCCAACTTCTTGCATGTACGCTTCCACGTCGCCAGAACAGTGCGGGCGAGCATTGTCGTCCATAAAAATGGAATCTTCCCCAAGTGCAGTCAATGCGGGTTGTGCATATGGAATTAGGACTTCCATTATGTACCGGTGTGCATTTCATGTTCCATTTTCTATGAAAATGAACTCCGTACGCTCCGTCGAATTAATTGCTGCCCAAAACATAACGGAGCCTCCGCCATAATGAGTGATTTCTTCGAAACACACTTCCGCATAGCGTTCCCGTGGTCTTTGCAGCACTCGCCGGCGTCGGTCCTCTCCACACAAAGAGATTCTATTTTCATCAGAAAACAATAGGTACTTTATTCCAGTCCTCCAGAGTCCATGAAGCACAGTTTCGAGCAAACTGAAGTCGAGCAACACGGTGCTCACGGAGTAATTTAGGGCCCCGAGCCGGGTGGTAACTCCTGATATTGGCAGCCAAAAGCCTCCTACTGACCGTCCACAAGCGAACTTCTACTACTCTTACTTCTTCAAGGCTCTTCTTCAGGTCCACACTTGATGCCTTACGATTCCGCAACGCCTGACTCACCAAAAAGCGGTCATCTCTTGGTTCTGTGCACCGTTTTCTTCTCGAACCGAGCCTTCTTTTGACCGAACCGGTCTCTGGATACCGTTGCCAAGTCCTCTGGACAGCTGAACGACTCACATTTAACCGCTGAGACACGTAAGTTTGCGAACAACCTTCTTCAAGTAGGGCTATAATTTTACCGGCCCTTATCGCCTTATCACTCATATCAAAAAAGATTAAATTGTTTAATTTGCAGAAAATATCCAAAAAGTTTTTCAATTTTATTAATCAGTAAAATAATCGTTTCAGCAATTCGCGCCATTAGTAAAGCAATTTTACAATAATCCACAATAATCATCATTTTTCTTTTGTTAATTTCAAAATTTAAAATCGGAACGTAAATAATCATGCCAGGGTGCTTCAAATAACATGCCAATATATCGTCAAATTAATAAAACCTCTTTCTTGTTCTTCTTCATTGAAGTAGAGAAAAAAAATCTAAAGTGCCCGTTTTTTTTGCAAAAGAGTTTATGTTGTTTATATTTTTGATATTTAAACAGGGAAGTGTTGGTTTGTGAAACCTGCAATTTTTATTCTTATCATGTATTGTTATTTGATGTCTTACAAATACTTATTATAATTTTCAAGTATGTTTCCATTTGTATCGTTTAATATTATTGTCATGAGAAAATAAAATAATATAAATTTGTGTTGGTTTAATATCCTTTTGTTTGTTTGAGATGTAGGGACCTACCCCTTTTTGAACATGAATAAAAAAAAAACCTACTCTCATATTCTTGTTCTATGCGTGAGTTCTTTCCTGAATAAGAAAAGGCAATACTTAGGTACCGAAACATATTAATGGAACAACAAAGTACAAATTCGCATGCTGAACCATCAGCCAATTAAGTAATTGAAAATCACTGAGACGCCTGCTTTGTTTTGTTTAGGATGTAAGAAGGGCGTTGTTCTTCCAAATTCCATAGTTTAAAAGATTGTCGGTCCTCTCGATAGTCGATGACTTTCTAAAGCTTTGATTTCCTAGGAAAGCGGTTCCGGCGTATTAGGCTGTCATGAAAAACTGTAATTTACTTCATCATTATTTGACATTAACCCTTCGTATTAATGCGGAACGTGGATACACGCGAGACACAATGGCTTTAATTGTTTCTGTAATTACGGCATTAAGTCGGTTAATTCAAACCTCGTTGCCCAAAGATTTGAATCGCTAGATTTGCTCTTACCGTATTTAGTCACACGAAAAAGTATCCAAAACGCGACTAACTATTTTTGACGTGGCAGGGCAAATCTAACGATTTCAATCTTTGCCACTGTCATCATTTTCATGGCAGCCGTTACTACGGCCGTTAAGTGAAGCCACCAGTCTTCTAGGAAACCGCAGCTTAGTCCGTCAACGAAGGTAGGTACAGGCGCGTCCGAAAGTAGTTGATCCAACGAAACAAGTGTCAAATATTTTTTTTCAGACGGGCAATCATATCGGAAGTAGGGATAGCTGTCAATTCGTGTTGTCATTCATTCTTAGTTCGGGCCCCGAACTAATCATTTGTCCGTATGTGATATGGCGTAGGAAACACCCGCAACTTCAGCCGAAATTAAGGGTTTCGTGCGTAGGGAGTGGACCCCTGTTCGTAACCAATGTAAAGCAGAACGCAGGTACACTGTCAATGTGGATCGCGATCATTGGTTTTTGATTATGAATCACAATCGAGTCTATGTATAATTAATGGTTCCCTATCCATTTGCATAAAATTTTAAGACCTAATATAACTTAGCATAATTTTGTTTGGCATAATTATATTTTCGCATAATATAATTACGCATAACAGCTTACGCATAATTTTTTTAAGCATAATTTCTCTAACCATAATAATGATTAAGCATAATATTGTAAAGCATAAATTTATTAAGCATAAAGTTCTAAAGCATAACTTTTTTAAGCATAATATCCTAAAGCATAAATTTATTTACGCATAATGATATTAAAACATATTTTTATTTTTCGCTGTAGGAAGCATGAAGCAAGCAAGCATACAGCATGCAAGCAAGCATGCAAGCAAGCATGCAGCAAAAAAGCAAGCATGCAGCATGCAAGCAAGCATGCAGCATGCAGCATTCAAGCGCTCGCTCTTGCATCCTATGTCGACGGAGCCCCGCTTCGCGGGGCCCCTATTTCTGTGTAAAGGGTTTAAAGTAACCTAACCAAACCGAACCTCGGGATGCCCTTCGCTCGCTCTTGCATCCTACGTCGTCTATTGCGTTCGTTGAGTTCGGGTGCGGTAACGGTAACGGAAATAATTCGGAGTATTGAAAATCGGAATGTCGTTTTTCGGACCGCGAACCCATCGAACATTTGATTCTTCGAATATATGAAAATCGGAAAACAAACAAGTCGCATTTATGACTTTCGGTAAAATAAATTTCGTGATTTTTAATAATAGACATTATGATTCTTAGGTATTATGAAATTCGGACTTTTGAAAATCGGAACATCGAAATTCGGAATAAAATATTTCGGAGTATTTGGGTATTCCCGTTTCAACCAGTTAACTTCTATCTGAGGAATAACCGCCATATTTATTTCTCATAATAGAAGTTAACTGATTGACAGATTTTTTATACAAAAACTGTCAAAACATCTAATATATTCTTCAGATAAAAGTTATCTCGCGATTGAAAAATCGTTTAAGTTACA
This sequence comes from Amphipoea lucens, assembly GCA_947508005.1. Lineage (NCBI taxonomy): Eukaryota > Metazoa > Arthropoda > Insecta > Lepidoptera > Noctuidae > Amphipoea > Amphipoea lucens. Next base: position 12,056,154 of record OX382356.1, read on the forward strand.
TAATGTTATGTATAAATTATATTAATTGTATGCCTAAATATTATTATGCTAATAGTCATTAGGCCTACTAACGTTATGCTAATAGTCATTAGGCCTACTAACGTTATGCGAATCAAATTTATGCCAAAACAAATTAGTCTTTAAGATGATTATGCCAACATACATTAGTGAACCTCTTTGTCCTAATATACTTCGGCATAACGATTTTGGCACAATTTGTTTTGGCATAATAATACTTCGGCATAATTTTTTTAGGCATGGTTCACTAATGTTTCACCAAAACTCCATTGACAAATTTTTAGTTTACAACCAACGTTTCGTATACTATTTATTTCACAAACAACTCATTCCGCAAATGTTTTATTTTATAAACACTCACTTTACAAAAATTTATTTGGCAAATGCTTCCCTTTACAAATGTTACGGATGATATTTAATCATTTATACATTTTTCATTTAATATTTAGATTCTTTTGGAAAAATAACGTTTATACAAAATATAATTTTGTAATACACTAGCGACTGCATTAAAAACTGCATTAAAATCCGTTGCGTAGTTTAAAATGTCTAAGCTTACAGACATCGGGAGAGACTGTTTTATACTATGTAAAGATTTTCTAAACCAGTCACAAAGTGATCATGACGGTATTCTCCATTTGGGTCAAATAATTTTCAGGCAAGTATTTTTTTCTATATAATCTAGTCGTTTCTGGCACTCGCCGGCCGCTGCCGCGGCACCGCTCGCTTCGCTCGCTCGGCTCGTGCGTAGGGGGTCACAGTTTTAACCTAACCTAACCGAACCATTTTTTTTTTAATTAATTAACCTAATGTAACTAGTTCGGTTCCGGGTAGCCTACTAAAAATCATCTTTTTTTTTCTTCTAGTCGTTTCTGGCACTCATATTTTGTGTAAAAGTAATTTTTTTCTATATAATCTAGTCGTTTCTGGCACTCGCCGGCCGCTTTTTTTCTATTAGCGCAAGTCGATGAAAGAAAGAGTTTCATTTTTAGGAAATTGCGTAGGTAAGTAATGATAAGTCAATATGTAAAACGTTTTTATTCCAAACGTTGTTTTATGAGATAAAATGAATAAAAATGAATTGCTTGTTAAATAACACGTTATTAAACAAAAGTTTATCTAGTGATTATTTTGTAAAGTGAATTATTTGGCAGACTTGTTTTTGTATAATGATGAAATGACAAATCATGTTTTTGCCAATCGTTGTTTGTCAAGTAAAAATTTGTGAATTAATTTTTGGTGAACTGACAGGGCACCGGACAAAGAACATTATGCGAAAAGAAGGGATCCCATAATTAATTGGTAGCAGGACACTTGCGCGAAAAGACATTTCCGCCAATGAATTTTTGCGCGAATGGACTTTTATCGAATTGAATTTTGCGCGAATGGACATTTAATAATAATAATAGTTTATTGTGAAAGATGACACGGTTGACATCTGTCGGGCATGCCACCGGCCGGGAGAACCAATCAGGCATATTATCTCCGGGTGTTCTCGTCTAGCTAACGAAGAGTACTTGCATAGTACCTACTATTTTTTTAGTAAACAAAACAGGTATCACAAAATACCTGTGCAAGTGTAGCTACACTTGTCCAGTACACAGTAAATGGACTGTCAATTTAGCACGCTAACGTTCTGCGGACAATGTTGGTGCTACTACGTACACTGTTCATCATCGATGGAGTTCTTTTTCTAATGACGGCGAAGAAATCATCGATGGCTGCATCCGCAAACATTGCGGAAGCACTGCAGTACCCTGCCCTCAGAGTGTCGTTGTACTGAACACGCAAGGCGTTGTAAGCCCGCCTCGAAAAGTTGATCCACAGATTGCACGAGTAAAAAGAGTGACAGAAGGCTCTGAATTCTATTACGATCCGATCATACAATCCATTTTGAAGACTGGAATCAATGGGATGAATCGTATTAGTGGATGTGTCCGTTTCAATGGCGCGGCCATGACAATGTAAGAAAAAAAAAACATGCCAAGATTTTGTAAAAATTTGTAGAAGTTGATTCCTAAAACCACAAATTTGTCAAAGCCATGGTTAAAAAGTTAGAAGGGTTTGAACGTGGCCGTACCATTGAAACGCGGCGAACCGCGCGGCCACGGAAATCTTTAAAAGTAAGCGTTGCAGAGACCTGAAATTTTGGTAAATAACAGATTGAATTTGTAGAAAATTTGTAAAAATATAGAAAAAATCCTAGGTTTATATTTTAGGAGCTGTAAGACTATGGCCGCGCCATTGAAACGATGAAAAACACGTTTTCGCTGATATCTCGCTGAAAAAGCATCGCAGACGTCTGAAGTTTTTTTGCAAAATCCAGATTTGAATTTGTCGAAGCTAGTAAAAATACAACGAAAAATCCTAGGTTTATATTTCAGGAGCTATAACACTAAAACCCCATGGCCGCGCCATTGAAACGGACACTAAGTGGATTACATCATCGATACTTACATACGTGCATACAGAATACATGTTGAATCTAGCAAACGATTGTGCCGGTATTAATTAATTTCGGTCATTATTAGTGTAAATCTATTCACTAATTAGATCTGGATGTGCGATGGTATCACTGGTATTAGATTGAACAATAGATATTTGCCTGGTAAATAACTTGCCAGGAATTCATAGCATTTAGAGGTATACTTACGTAGGTAGTCGGAATAAAGATCGTAACCTTATTACGACTACCTTTGTATACCTTTAATATTTCTCCACATAACGTTTAATATGAACAAATGTCTGACAGGACTATTGTTGCCAATAACCCTGATATAGTGGTGATGGATCGATAAGAGCGGCGCGCAATGATTGTTGACATAACCATCCCGTATGATGAGAACCTCGTGAAAGCCGAGAAAGATAAACAAATCAAGTATCTTGACTTGGCTCGCGAGGTTGTCGACATGTGGGATGTGGACTCCGCAATCATTGTGCCGATAGTCGTGACAGTCAATAGATTAATAGCCAAGAGCCTCGACCAACACCTGAGGAGGCTCTCGTTGTGCAGCTGAGCTGGATCAAGGGCTTGATTCAGAAAGCAGTACTTCTGGACACGGCTCGCACTGTCAAGAGGTTCCTCTCTCTAGAGCCTTGACCGCCGGTAGCTTGGTTCCCGATACCGATGGGCTACTATTTTTTTATATTTTTTAATGTTTTTATATTTTTTATTCTAATTTTTAAAAATAAGTATAATTTATTTGTCAAACTATTAACAAAAAATTATGTACTCAAATAAAGGAAATAATAATATCTTGACTTAGCACACGAGGTTGTTGACATGTGGAAGGTGAGCTCGGCTATCATTGTGCCGATTGTCGTATCGGCCAATGGCCTTATGGCCGAAAGGGATCAAGGGCATGATTCAGAAGGCAGTACTCCTCGATACGGCTCGCATTGTGAGGAGGTTCCTGTCTCTGGAGCCCTAACCACCGGTATCTTGGACCCTGCTCCCGACACCAGCGGATCACTATTTTTTTTATATTTTAAATGTTTTTTATACTTATTTTTTATATTTTAAGAAATATTTAAAAATGTAGAAATGTGTGAAAATAATAATAATAATATATTTATTAAGCAAGTAACAATGACTCATTTGTGTTAGTAACAATATTCCTTACAGTTCGACACAACTTAGATGTAGCATCGGCAAAATTCGTAAAACCGATCACATTCGAACTAAGTGCGCCTTCAAAATCACCAATCTTTATTACTACTTTAGGAAAAATTGATCAATTTTTCCTAAAGTAGTAATAAAGATTTACGAATACGAATTACGAACGTTTTACGAATTTTGCCGATGCTACATCTAAGTTGTGTCGAACTGTACCCTATGTTAGTATTCCTATTCTATTCCTAACCTAAAACCATGAATATATGTGAATCACCGAATCACCAATATCAATACCGTACCTTACCTACCTAGGTATCCTCCGGTTTTCCATCTTCAGTCAATTTCTTTCTTCCCAACTTCCACTTTTTTCATTTATATTTTCTACGCAGTGGTTCAATTGCGTTGCTCGTAAAAAGTTATGAAGCAATATCATTTTGTGTGTAAAGGTTACAATTGCACCTAAATACGACAATATTGGGTAGTATAATAACAGTACATAATTATAATAAATTAACAGGCTGTTAGTGCCATAACGCTCCTGTTCTGCGCGTTGTTGCATTCTCCTCTTTGAGCACAGACTAAGATTTCTTTGAGCCCCAAATTCTTACGGCATCCTTGGCTTTTGGTAAAGGCTAGGCCACGGCTAGGCTATAGAGGAAAATTTTTATTGGCTAGGCTATTTTAAGTCGCTGTGTACCCCAGAGTACTTGAGTACTTTTTGATAGGCTGTGTATTGACTAGTGATCGTTAGGGGTAAGTATTTGTCATTGTGGGTAAAAAAAGGAACGAAGTTGTATGTCATCTATAGAGCTATTAAGTATCTAATGGATTTTAAAACTTCTTTACGAACTTTTTAAACTGCGTATATAACCTTGACGAACGACGTTACAAAGATTTTCAAATTTTTCCAAATCAGAATTTATTGTGAAGTTAGCCGTTAAAGCGAGAAAAGGTAACAGACAGGCAGACAGAGTATACTTATAAGTATTTATTTTTAATACTAGTATAGTATTTCGTAAGTATTAAGTATTACTTAAATAATCGCATACCTATTTGAAAAATGTTGACAGTATAAGTAGTAAAAATTTGTCAACTGCTGGATGATAAAACCACATTCCTCTGTTTATTTATTTTATCTGTATAATCCCCAGTAGTCTGTGGTATTCATAGACTTATTATATTACCTATAACAATAAGTCACTGACCTCTATTATTACCACTGGACTGGCGGCTGTCAAAGTGCTTTTGTGCCTAATTGATAATCGCCATTTTGGCGCTGTTAGCCGTAGCGAGTGTCTGTGGTACTAAAACTAGTGATGTCGATATCAGCGAGCAAATATCGATAACTTTTGATAATATTTTTACATTAATAAACGTATCATCATAATTACTACTTATATTAACAATTTACAGGGAATAATAATAATGGAGTAATGAATGTATTAAGTAACAGTCGAAAAGGTAAAATAAAACACGTTTTATGTATTTAATTTATATTTTTCAGTCAAAGCATTTATTTCAAATAGGCACATAAAAGGCACTTTTGAACGTCAAAAATTATCTTAAAATAGAATTGATTCTAGTCGCCCATTCCAAAAGGTAGTTTTCGTATGGAGAAGAATGGGCAAGAAACTCCACCGTTACTCTTTTAAAATGTTTTAGGTACAATATTTTGCAAGGGTACATTAATTATATAATAACATATGCACCTAAAATAAAATTACTATACCACAATAGGTAAAAGAATTAAAAACGAAATGACATATGAATTAATTATCTGATAGATACATGGTGCTCACATATTTACAAACATGGTACAAGCAAAACAATTTTAATTAAAAAAAAAAATACAAGTAATAAGTCAGGGTGTGAGTAATGAATGTAAAAAACTTCGATGTTTCGTTTATATTGTTTGGAACAGAACAGCCCTACTAAAATGTAATATATGTCAAAATTAGTTCTCTGGACACTCGCTAGTGGCGCTTCAAAAAGACACAAAAAAATTGCTGTCAAACGCTTGAAACAGCCTGTCCAGTGGTAATAATAGAGGTCAGTGCAATAAGTCCATGGTGGTATTACCTATCTATGAATATGAAATTTGAAATAACGTTTGACCATAGAGACCTTTTTGATATGCGTTTGACGTTGTTTTTTCCGTTCGTTTTGCTGTTTTACTCGTGTTTTGAATTAATTACTTAATTTACCAAAATGAACAAGGAAGAAGCTGATAGAGGTATTGTATATTGCAACAGAGTTCGTATCGGGAATTGGTATGAAGCCGCGACATTGGAGGAGGTGAGTTTATACTTACATAATCTCAACACTTCAGCTTATCTATATTCTTATTAACTACCTTCAATTACTCTGCATCTATACTTTACATGAGCAACTTACCCATGAGTACTGTACTTAAATGAGTTATTCTGTTTACCACCCCAAAAAATCTACCCTAAGGTGTATACGCACGAACTATGTCCAAGAATCCACCCTAGGCCTAGTTGGATAAACGGAATTTATAAGCTCGGGGTGGATTCTCGGACATGAGTTTCCGCGTATCCACTACCTTAGGGTGGATTTTTTGGCGTGAATAAATGGAATAACCGACTTAAATATCTCTTGATTACTAAAATTAAATGGCGGCATATTTAAGTATAGCACTCATGAGTAAAGTTGAGGGACTTGTGGCTAAGTAATAACAGCCGTACGGGTCGATCGATCAGATAAAGTTACGCTTGCCGCGCTTGGTCCGAGTGTGGGTGACCATCTTTACATACCAAGACCTCCTTGCCTCGGAAAGCATGTTAAGCCCAATGGCTTAACGTGCTTTCCGAGGCAAGGAGGAAGACAGCTTGGACCAATATCCAGGCTGTCTTTCATGGATCTTTGACAGTTGTTACGGGTCGTCAGAAGCCCGAACGTCTGACAAAAAGACTTACCAAGGGGTATCGTATTACCCGCTGGATTATGGAGGTCAGATAGGTAGTCGCTCCACGTAAAATGCTGGTATTCAGCTGCATCCAATTAAACTGGAAATCAACCCTAACATAGTTGGGAAACTAGCCATTTCCAAACTATGTTAGGGTTGACTTCCAGTTTACACGTTACTAAACAAAGTAAAGTAAAGTTAAGTAGAGTAAAGTTTATCATGGAAAGTAAAGATGCCACAGTTTACCGTAGTTCTTCTTCACACTAACTTTTTCTTATAAAAATGCAGTATAAGCTCAACGTGTTCCTCGAACAAATGAAAAAAGGTGATCTGATGTTGGCGCGGTTCCGCAAGATGACCGAGAATCTAAACACGCCGACGGCTCTCACTGCGTCATCGGGTTCCATCGCCTTTGGCTCCAAAATATCTCTATACGCGCCACATGTACCAGGTAAACTCGTAGAACTATTTTAATTGTAAGCCTACATCCGCGTTTACCTAATTAAGAGATTTGAGACTTACGAGTTTTTACCTAGTTATGCTTTAAAACTATAGTCACCTATTTGTCATATATTTAATTGATTCCCATTATAGACAGCGATCCGCCCGTTGAAGGCAAGACGGGCCTCCTCTTGGGCGGCCGTATCTCGTCAGACGACATCCCGTATTCTCAAGACCTAGAAGATGGCTGTTCTATCGTGGGGGTCCCGTACTCGGAACCGGCACATAGAAATGCATTCATACTCGCCAGCGCTGACTACTGCGATCGTACTGGCGAACTATTAAAATATAATCAAGAATTTCTTCTAAAGCTCGCATCGTCTGTTGACAAACAGGTTGTGTTTTCTGTGCATGACAAAATATTTCTCCTAACCAAACAAAACATCTATCGGGTTTATTCATGAAGAACGCATTTTACCCAATCAAAATCAGCTTATCCAATAATACAGAGGACATAGGATAACAAAACACAAGGAAAACAAAATTGCTAGGATCCGGAAAAATTTAATCTTGAAAAGAGAACCATACATTTTGTAAGGGACGAAAATTCCATTCATGTCAATAAGCTCTGTCCCTTCTTATGTACCTGATACGAAGGTTTTTGTGAAAGGTGCGTTGTGTTTCAGCCCTTATACATAAGGTATGATCCGGATCCTGTCCCCGGGTTGTGCGGCGCGTTCTCACTATACCTGAGCAAGCACTTTGTATCCAATACTCGCTGGAGAGTGCTGCCCGTGCGGAGCCCCAATATCACGAGGTTCGAACAGGAAGGGACTACCGTTAATGTAAGGCCTAGTTATAACTTTTTATAATAACAAATCATAACACTTTTGCAGAGTAAATTAATCGCATACCTATTTAATTTCAATGGAAATTAAATAGGTACGCGATCCTCGGGAGTCGGAATTCAATTAACGTAACGTTTTTTTTCCAGGTCAACCAAGATGTTATTATAAATCATTGTGCTACAAATCTTAATTTAGGCATTCGTTTGGGTTGTTGGGCCATGGGCTTCTATGGAAAAGTTAGTACAAACTTTCAAAAGGTTTGTGTTTGACATGAAAAGATTTATTTAAAAATAATTATATGATTTCAATAACAGGTATGCGCCCCCTTGCTGAGGACATGCCTCGACGTTTATGGACGGGAGTTGCCGAATAATATTTGGCAGATCCACACACCGATGCCCAGTGAAATGTAAATTACTTATGTTTGATTTTTAATTGATTTCGAATTCTTATTCAGTATTATAAAACAAAAATTTATTTCTTTTATAATACTTGATGTATTATAAAACAAATAAATTTTTATTTTGCACTTGTATCATGGTGTTTTATTGGTTTCCTTATTCCTAGCTCACAATACAGTTGTGTAGGCCTCCGTGAGATCAGCCGTGGCGTCGTCAGGACACTCTGCGTTCGTTATTGTCTCCTTTATTATACAGCTCGCCATCTGAAGTCTTCGAACTTATTGCGTCTACCTTTCAGAGCATGAATAAGTCATACCCTTCGTTATAAGAATTGCTCTAAAACACCACCATCATGAATATCGTTCGGAACAGGTTTTCAAGGAAATCAGGAGGATTCTGAATTATAATCCTTCGTTTTATTATGTACAATAGCTGTTACTTTACTTGGTCATCTATTTTACATTCGCTTTAATTTTTTTTTATTTATTTGTCTCAATGCTTACGATCTAATTTAATGTGGTTCCACTTCTACAATAACATTTTCTGCTTTCATTCATACAAATAAGAAAGTCTCATCCTAATGGTTTTCTTTTTTAATTTTGAAAACTGGTTTTAAACGAACGGGAGTATGAACCGAGGATCACTCAATTGTAATAATACGATTTTTTTTGCACTGGACAATACTTAAGAACCTTCCAACTTTTTTATGTTTTATACGAAAACAAGTTTTAAATCTTATCACTTACCTAACTTTAAATATCCCTCGATCCCAGTACCGTTGCATGCACCTTTTAGCACAATATTTTTTCATACCAAAAATAAAAGTCGTTTCCCAGCAATTATATTTGCACAAAGTTACTTGTTATGTACAGACGCCAGCACATCAACCTACCCGAAACTGTCAGATTTTCCCAATCAACTTTGAACCTTATGCTTTAGTGATAAAGTTGAAAATCTATTAAAGGAATTTGACAGATTGTAGTAGGTTGATGTGCTGGCGTCTGTACATAATGCGCAGATGGCGGCTTCGTGAAGGGTTTTGTTACACGTTGTATAATGGAATGTTTTGTATATGCAAATAGGCACTTAATGAGGTACTGAATAATTTGGAGTATATAGTTGTTTGATCATGTTTCCGCGACTTCAATAAGTTTTCAAACCGCACTCTTCCAATAATGAGCGTATTTCATTGAATTCCCAGTTCAATTGAACTGCGGGACATGTTGAAGTTTTGATAAAAAAGAACTTCACCCATTGAGCCTTCGCCGTATTCCTTTTCATTATCTAGTCTCTGGTTGTGAGCTTTTTCCATTTGAGAATTGAGTTTGTTATTGATCCCAAATGTTTACTTTGCCGAAAATGTTTTTTAGCATTTTGTTTTTGTGTGGAATATTCTTCTTCCATCTGCCTAAATGATGAATTTATACGTTGTAACTACGTCTGCATTTGAGTGCCGAATAAGTAACCATGTAGGTATGTACCTTTACCGCTCTATGCAAATGGTATTATTTATGATTCTTAAGAAAATCAGTTTGGTATTTCTCATATATTTTGTTAAGGATAAACACGTCTTCGCTGTGGATATAAAAATTGGAAGGGTATCTATAAAATAGGCTTATCGTAGAGCGTCGACCGATATTTTTGTAACATTATCCCATCCACATGTCATTTGAATAAGTTACGAGTAGGTTTAGTCCATCTTATTTATTTTGAAGTAATTTTGTATGCTAAACATTTTCACTAGGATTTATTGAAATGTTCGAATCCAATAGTAAGCTCTTGGGTTGGTCCAGTCTGATGTTATGAAGTTTGCACATTGCTTATTTTGTTTTGTCTATGAAATCTTCGAAAACATTTTGTTTTCTCTCATAATTAAACTTCACAACTTCAATAGGGTTCTGTATGCGGCGGAGGTGTCATGCACAAGTTCATTTAGTTTACTCGAGCAGAATGTTTGAGGTATTATGAAAATTTAATTAGTCTACCTCCACCCCGGTCCCCGGTGCTGTAAGTTTACGCATGTGGAATTCGTAATGAACAAAATGCAATAATACACGACGTGTAACGCTATACTTATTAATAACGAATGATTTCAGTAGATACCTACCTAATAGAATTTCATGTACCTACCTACTTGAAATCCTGACTAGCCACAAAGTTTCCTCGTCGCAGATACTTATCTAGCGCTGTGAAAAGGCAAAGGGGGAACTAATCTCCTTGAAGAGCGGCGCTGCGTCGTAAGAGCACCGTCCGGACAGGTCAGTCAGGTGCGATGCGAGGCACGTAGCTACCTACCCCGCGCGACTGTTGCGTCGTCGCTTGCTAGTACACATGCCCTTTGTGACGCGCCGCGCTCTCGGGTGCCCCCTCGGGACGTACAATCGAGTCGTTTGAGTGGCCTGCCTCCTATTTCGTATCAGTGATAATGGTATTAGTTCGCCACGGAGCGAGAGGCTATCGGAGACGATGTTTTTGTCAACTTGATATCTTTTGAAGGCACACGTTATTATTATTAATAGGGTTTTTGGCGTGTTGTTATGTCTAGAGATTAACTGGATTCATAACTTTTTGTCACGTAGGTATACGGTATAATATTCAATTCACATAATTCACCCTTTGTAGGTATCATTTTTTAGAAGTCTCGTTAGGAACATTTCAGATGAAGCTGTAGGTTTGTAGCTATTCTCAAGATGTACATTAAAGTCATAACTATAAACGAAATACACCCGAATTTTATCAAAGATGATTTCATTTGTATCGCAACAGCAGCGATATCAGGCCCTCGAGTATATATTTACCGCTGGAAGTTATCTACCCTCCAACTGAATTATGGTTCACTACAATAACCAACCCCAAATGTAGCTGACTTTTCACTTTGTTTAGGTTCCGGGCGCTTTGTCTTATTTTATCGTGCGTTTTGTACACAATATTAAAGCCCTTTAAAAGGAAACCTTTTGTTTTTATAAATTGTGACACCGTATTTATGTTTATCGGTTTTTTGTGTGATACTTCCTGGCCGCGCCACAGTGGAAAATTAAAGCAACACGTTTCTAGATAAATTGTACCCTTTATGTACTTTAGGGTACATGTAGTGAAAAACTTGTACCTCAAAGAATAATGAAATATAATAAAGTTTTGGTGGCGCGGCTGGGAAGTATACTTCCTGGCCGCGCCCGCCACCACGGTTTTTGAAAACTATTAGGCGTACCCGGACATAAGTAGTGTACACTAGAGAATTGTACCAAAATTTTTCTTTTCCGTACGCTATAAAGAGATTCGACAATTTAATTACTTTAGAAATTATAGCCTTGTGTTGGTGGCGCGGCCAGGAAGTATCACACAGTTTTTTATACTGTGCGTGACAGTATTTACAGTAAAGAGGTTACCTATTTTTTTCCTTTTATTATGATATCCTATACGAGTGGTTCCCTATGCAAACAATGTAGTTTATGAAGTAGTTAGTAAGACTTCATAGTAACGGGTAAAGAAACAAGATCCGAACTTTAACTGAAACACTCGCTGTTGTTACACGAACGTTTCTCTTCGCTATCTTCAGTTATCAATATTTAGCAAGAATGAAAGCATAGATACTGAAGTTATAATATCGTCAATATTCACCCGCGCAGTAGTCCACTTATCTTCGCTCACTGTTCAGGCATTTTCAGCGAAATGCCGTTCATTACCACCCACAATAGACTCGATAACAATTCTAAAAACTCGTCACAGAGAACAAAGGTTTATCATTGCGACAGAGCACTTCATGCTCGGATCGGCAGTCAGCTTCGGGCGGATTACCTACATGTATACGTATTCCAAATCCTAAGTACCTCGCGAGCTTTTATTAAATACTAGCTGCTGCCCGCGACGTCGTCTGCCTGAAGGCTCTACAGCACCAAAAATACCTAAGATGCCAGTGTCGCTATAGCATTATAAGTAAACAACTTTTAAAATAGCATTAAAATATAAGTTTTTTTTGCAAGCGAAGCAAGTGAAGAGAGTTATATGGGAGTCCTGCTGAGTTCAGTGTGGTGTGGGGGATGTGACTGAAGGAAATAGAGAAAACAATGCAGGAATACATTCCAGGACACAAAAGAGTAAAAATACGTACAAAGGCATCATACCTTAAAACACTTCCCTATAAACAACGTTGGTAGTTATGCTGCCAGGAGCCAAAATGTAAAGAGAGTCAGGACTGGTGACGCGGGAGCAAGCGACGTACAGTTGTCCGTGTGAGAAGCAACTCGTCCTGAGGTCGACACCCGCTGCCCTCAGTGTCTGCCTCTATTGATGGTTATCGCGAAGCAAACACTCACGGGGAACTGTACGCGCTTGAACTGGAACGGGAAGATATGAGGTATGAGGGGAATGCGTGGTATAAATACTGCCTCGCCAACGCCACAACCCGTAAGAATTTCCGCCTCAATGGTGTGTCTGTAGAGCGAAATGACTTTAGGGTGGGTCCCGTTACACAACTTCAGAGGAGATAGGTTCCGAAGAAGCATAATCGGGACACCGACCTTCAGCTTGATGGTATGCGCTGGAAGTCCACTTGCTGACAGGGAGTTCAGAAATTCCACGGGATAATGTGTGGCGTCATCTTGCTCGACAACAGTGTTTATCGAGGTGTAGACCACTTCATTCTCCTCAATTTCCGAGAGAATGCATTCGTTAATTGCTGCAGCCTGATCATTTTTGGACGTCAAAATGGCCCGCTCACACACCCAAGAATTCTGCAGGTGCAGTATACGACTGATGTCCCCGTACACACAGCAAATGAGTTCTTCTAAGCTGGATACCACTCTACCGAGAGACTCTGGAAGCACCACCTGTCCACCTCTCTCTTCTGGTAGAGTGCCTTCGCCAAGATTTAGAAGGACATTGGAGAATTCTTGAGCACGTGCATTGCCGCCGAGCTGAGCTCTCATATTAATGGTCAAGCGCAGCGTACGAACTCGTGACCACAACGAAGATAGTTTCAACGAAGCATTCACCTCGTCAGCCCTCGATCCCCGTGTCACCACGGGAAGCGTTTGCCGGAAATCGCCACTGAACAGAACAGCTGTGATACGACGCATCAAATGTTCGTTCCTGCGGATGTCTTGCAAGATTCCGTCCACGGCCTCAACTGCCTTCCTATTGGCCATCGTACACTCATCCCATACGATCAAAGAGCAATCCTTGAGCACGTGTCCCTTATCGCTGTTACGTGACACACCACAAACAGGCGTTTCGGCGCTCTCTAAATCGATAGGAATTTTAAACATGGCATGTGCTGTCTTGCCACTCGGAAGCAGTGTGGCAGCGATTCCCGACGACGCTACAGCAATAGCAATTTTGCCTTGCCTGCTGACCTCTGCAAGTATGCAAGTGGTAACAAATGTTTTTCCTGTTCCACCAGACGCATTCCAAGAAAAACATTTGACCCTGGTTTTTTCCCAACGCTTTCAAGGACGGTGTCATAAATTTGTTTTTGCTCTGAAGAGAACAAAGCGACATGGTCATTTCGCCCGGATCGTAATTTGTCTCAGCGTTATACTCCCGATTTACACGGTCTTGATGCGGTGATCATTGGGGAGCTGGTAACCCATATTCGATCAGTGGATTGCCGCCGATAGAAATGACCACATCTTGAAGTGAACTGAGACAGGTGTTCAGCACGCGTTCATCAGTTACTCCGACTTCGTCTCCAGTAGAAACATAACTTTTTTGTAATACTTAACACCGCATTTTTTTTTTATTGTCGTCCTCAACTCTGCTCAACATTTTAAGGATTTTGTTGGAACTTGAATTGGTCAAAACGAACTATACGATACAACTTTTATGAAGAAAATGCACATTGCCATCTATGAATTTTAAGAATTACTAACTACTAACCTCGCCAACATGATCAAATTTAAATTATTAATTTCCAAAAAGTGTCAACATGTAACTTGATTTGATTTTTATGAAAACTCATAGATGGCGCTGCTTCAAAATTTTCTTTATACTACTAAAATTCATTAAACTATGTTTTTTCTGCCCAAGTTACTTAAATGGCGTAGTTTTTATAGTGTAAAGCTAGATAATAGCATGGCTTACTGAAAAACAACATTTAAATATGCGTCGTTAGATTACACGCTGTCACAGAATGCGTAAGAAAAATAAATATTCACAGCTCCTCCCCCATAGGTGATAGCGTGATAATATGTAGCCTATATGTTGACCCGACCTCTTAGTAATATTCATGCAAAATTTGAAGTAAATCCATGCAGTACTTTTTGAGTTTATCCCGGACATACAGACAAACAGACAAAAATTCTAAAAACTATATTTTTGGCTTCGATATCGATTGTAGATCACGCCCCAAGTATTCTTTTAAAAAAATATTCAATGTACCGTTTTGACTTTCCTACGATTTTATTATATGTATAGATAGGCAGCAGGCACACGAAGACGCGTGTGGAGGATTTATGACGGAATAATAAAACTTTCGGTATTAGTTTTCAGGGTTATGTGGTACAAGACTTTGACAATTGAATAAGGTAAAAATCTAGCCTGCGGACTGTCAGTCACGGTAGGTTTCATCATAGAGTATAGTAACTAAAATGGGTTTCATTTGAATAATTCAACTAAAAACGTTGCAAATTCCCCGCTGAGCGTACCTACCCTCTGAAAAAGTCAAAGAAAAACTTAGACCAATATTCTAGTCATTTTTACTACTGAAGGTTTCAGATAGTACGTACTCGAAGCGAGACGCTATCAGAACTCTGAGATGACGACATCCAAGTTGCAAATATATGCACTTGTTAGCGAATCGTGGCAATTTTTCGTCTTTAATAGTCTGTCGAAGCCGTTCGAATTCTGAAGGATTTTGTGTAATAAGCTTTCATTAGAAAATCTATTGATGTGCATAACTCCAGCTTCCTCATATGTGATAGAATAATTCTACCTATGCCAATATTTAAGGCATAATAGCTGCAATCCAAGTTCCCAGTCTTAATTTAGCTGCCACAAAAACTTCGTCAATATGAGTCGTTTAGTGTGTGTCAGCTAGAGTGACGTCATCCCAGCTTCCTCATTCAATACCAGGCAAACCAGTGAGGTTAGGGTTTTGGAATATAGTCAGAAAAATAAGGCATAATAGCTGCACAAGGAAGGAAAAAACTGAACGATAATACTCAAAAAATGTTGAAACTACGATAAAAAAACGTGTATGTAAGCTGGAGTGATGTCACCCCAGCTGCTCATGTCGTATCTTCCAAACGAAAGAAGATATGATTATGTATGATAGCTTAAAAATTAAGGCATAAAGAAAAATAAAGGAATATAAAGATATTAAGAAAGATTAAGATTTAATAATATTAGATATAAAGGAAGAAAAACTTCGCAGACATCTTATTGTTTTGGGTGCCAGGTTCGACTCATTCGACGATAATTTTTCCTTATTTCAGTTTGCTTGGTTTCCGCAAATCTTGTTACTTATTGAACTTACAAGTTTGTGACATATAAATATTGAGTCAACCAATAGCATATTCAATCTATGTTTTAAAAGCGGTGGCCAAAATTTTAACTGAACGCCAAACTTTTAGTCGAAAATAAGCTTTCTCTCTATAACTTCAGTGTTTGATAATTATACCGTTCGTCAGTTAACTAAATATAAAACAATTGTTTCAGCACAAAACTGCAAAGTTTTTGTTATAAATCGTTGGTTGTTACAGTTGTTCGTCGTCGGTAACCTTTCCCACGTGAATAATTCATTTCATCCAGTTTTACAATAACATTTGTTTATAGTGTGGGCTCGCTGAAATCATTAGGAAAGTATATTTTTAAACGACACGTATCGAAGTTGAATGTTATTTAACTATAGATCGACGAATAATGTTTCTGTTTTTTGTTACTTGGTAAATAAAACAGGTATGATTTGAAAACAATTATCATAATTTTATTACGATATGAAAACAGACCGAAACCATTTTTTTGTTTGCAAAATAAAATAATAAACGAGCGGCTCTACGAATTTAGTCTTAATTATCCTAACAGTAGTAGAGAATAGAATAATTTCAGGCTAATGCTACCTTAATTTAAGAAGAAACGGAAGAAAGCGACGAAACATTAAAGCGGATTTTAAGTAGACACTCCTACCTAAAAAAGACGGAGCATTAAAAACACAAAATTAATTTATCTCCAAGCAAAGAGATATTTTAACTTTCTCTTTTCTCAACAGAAATTTGAGCACACCCCTCGAATGAGAATTTACGAAAAACCTTCGGAATAAAATTTTAAATTACTGTATAAAGGCGATCATAATTTGCATGCAGGTGATCATCTTTAGAATAATTTCAGCCATCATTAAAACTTATGAGGGGGAAGGATCTAGCCACGTGACACAAGGAGGCTCCAGCTTTTACAGTTACTTATTTGGGGAGAAAGTTACATTATCCATCTTTTGATGAAGTATAATTAACAAAGACAAAGAGAATAATAGAGTCGCGATATTCAACACGATTAAAGAGATTAAGGGAAGATATTCATTAAGTGTATTGTTTTTAATTATTGAATGTTTTGTTTATGAAATCCCGCATCAAAGGACTTTCTAAATAAACAACACACTTTGATTTTTAAGAACCCATTTCTCAGCTATAACTAAGATAAATTGTATTCTTATTTTCTTTCCTGGAAAACGTCACAGGTAATCTCGTTGGTCTCATCATGGGCGTGTTCACTCCACCTCGGCAATATTTTTAGATGTTAATAAAAGCAGGGCATTACTCAGACAAGTAATTTTTGCTCTCAACGAAAGCTTAAATGCGGCATAATATTCCTGTAGGTACCTACTTACCTACGCAGTCTAAGTGAAATCGCGTCTTCACAACTGAACCTGAAAAATGTTGCTATTAGAATACAATACACAACAACGGCTTTAAATAAAATGTAAATTGCGCTCTTAGCAAATGTTATTCATAGAACAAGGGAAACTTCATTTATATTCAGTAGAATTACTGTGGAGCGTTACGCAAAACAAAGTGAGCCGGAGCAAAATTAGACAAGTCTGCGAACATTACCATGTAGGTATCTGTACCTACACACGGGATACACGAGCATGAGGAATGCCTTTCAACGTCACTATCAAGCTTCACAAAGTTGGCTGTAGCTTTAACATAATTCTGCTACACGCTATGACGCTACACACCGACAGTTTAAGCGCTATTTGCGATCAAAAGGGCTTTACATATAAAGCTGATTACTTTTCAATTGTAATTACATCTCGCATATCGGTTTTCATCACAATTCTGAACTCGTTATAGAGAATATTATTTCCACTGCGTAGTTGGAATACTCTATTTGCAATTGTTTACAAGTAGTATCTTTTGGTATATTACTGGCATCAACCATTCAAACGATCTCATCCAATATTAATTTGGTGAAATTGTGAACTGTAGCTGAAGCGTCGACATTACAGCGCTAGGATTGAGCAAGATTGCCGACAGTTTTCCCGATCATTATTTCCCCTGAGTGCTGGCGTAAACATCGGGCGATTCTTTCCTGATATTGAATGCATGGGTTTTGTCTTATTCTCTTATTTGCATAAATACAACGAACTTTGTTAAAACTAAATTGATGTGAACTATATTTATAGAGTCCAATGTTTTTGTGTAGCATACATTCAAAATACATTTGTGCATAATTAACGTTAAAATTGCTAGTTCGCAATTCGTTTGTATATTATTCAATGGTATGGCTCAGTTTCAAAATATTTGCATTAGGCTCTGCGGGAAGAGAGCAGAGCCTCCGGCAAACAGCAGACTGCTACAATCTTACGTGGTAGGGCTGTATCGTGCATACTAAACACTTGGATAATTCTCACCTCTTAATTCCTTTGTATAATTATGTAGCCACAAATCTACCTAGAATAATAATTAGGACTTCTATGATAATATATGTAGAGTTAAAATTTTTTTTTCAAAGGAAAATATCAAAATTATATTTATTTACCTATGTTTAATGTGTAGGTATTTATAGGTAACCTTTGTTGTGTTAAAGTTGGTTTCATTTCCTTGGAACTAGGTGAAGGTGCAGGTGTCAGCCCTACATCAATTGCAAATATCGAACGTCTTGTTGGGTGTTATTAGCTGTGTGCGTAGCTCAAAACATTGCCTCCAAGTTTCCCAATATCAACGATATTATTCGTTTCCGCGCCTTTTATGCAAATTGACTTTGAACTCGTGGGTACAAGTCAGGTCTTCATTATAAACAAGTAAACTTTTCAGACAGGTATATAATTATATTTGCGTAAATTTTCTTACATGTTGTAAAATGCTATCGCAATATTAATTCTAAGCATTTCGTGGTCACTTTTACAACTTTTTTCTCATTTTTCTAGACATTTTGGAGCCAATTAAGTGTGACACAACACACAACTCCTAGAAAAACTTATTTACTCGACCTTTCGGCTCTTGAATACACAAATAAGTGTCAAAGAAAATCTGGGGCCTGCCTACTAAGTAAGAAAAACAGATGAAAATACTTTAGTTGAGGTAAACTGTAATAAATATTTTCCACTCGACAAACAAGCTCGGGGGTACGCTACATTAAATAATATCGACATATCCAAGCCAATTTCGTACTTTCCGCTAAGCTTATTTCAGACTTCCTCACGCAAACATTCCCCCATGCGAAAATAGATTCGATTTGCATTTTAGGGTTATAAGACGAGCAATAACACATTTCCAATTTTTGGATATTACCATACGTTATTTAGCAAATGGGTTTTGATGGCAGTTCCTAATAGAATATTGTTTATAAGTGTTATATTCACCTCTTGCGACTTACGAGTTGTAAGTCTTGGGTTCGAACCCAGGCAGGCGCTTTACATTGTGTAAATAATTTCATGACCACTGTGCACTGCTCTCAAAACGGTGAAGGAAAATATCGTGAGGAAACCGGCATGTCCTAGAACTAAAAATTCGAAGACATGTGGCATCTACCAACCCGCACTGGGCCCGCGTGATTGATTACGGCCCACTCCCTCTCACCGAGAGGATGCCTGTGTCCCAGCAGTGGGGACACTATAGGCTGATTATGATTCACCTCTTGAATTCAGCACGTTGCTTAAATTTTTCATTACGTGTCGCTTGCCATGTTCGTAAATAAAGGGTACCTAAAATGCAAAGCGTATAAATCCGTTTTACAACACAGCTTAACTTTCATAGAACATGGAGCAACAGCTGTAAAATTCGTAAAATTTAAATTGTGTACACGACCGTTTGGATCGATTGAATTTAAACAAATACGTGACGTCATTGCAACGATTTACGGCACGTTCGGGTGACGAGCGCGGCGTGATGAATGTCAGCCAGCAGCCAGCTCCCTATACGTGTGTGACACTCGTAAATTATACATGTTGCTGCCAAACATTGCCGATACGTGTACATACAGAACAAAGGAAGGGGTTAGTAATTTATTGTAGGCTTCGAAAAGGAATTGTATGAAACCTCGGATGGCTGTCAGCCGCTTTTTGACGCCCATTTGTTTATGGGAATGCTGTGCGGCTCTGCGTCGGGACACCGCTGATTTACTGATCACGAAGTTCACTTCCTTATTACGAGTTCATTTTTGTGCTTTACGAAATCGATTATCTCTCTATTTTTATGAAGCCTTTCCCAGTGAAGGACTTAACTAGCGCGAAGAGTTTCGCAAAATATTTAACATCCTGCAAATAGACTAAATTACAGCGTGCTGCATCTATCTATAGGTGCTCCTTCCTGTTCGTGAGTACCTGTTCACTAAAACGCTGTGCAGAGGATCACTTCATTGCTCTATCCTCCCCACTCAGTGGGGAGCTGTGTTAAAAATAATTAATAAGATCGCTAGCTGAGGGGAAATAGAGGAAAAAAGCGCGCCTAAATCTTATATAGAAACGCCAGTCTCAGCTTACAAACACCCTTAGGCATCGCTTAACATGGAAAATTACAATGATTAAATTAACAGTGTGTTTACTAAGGTACTTGGACTTGGTCATGTTGGGCGCAGATATAAAATTCTTTATTTTAATATTACATGCAATGGGGCAATTTTGATGGAGCTCTGCCCTACGCTTAGTGGCCGTATATCATAATGGTTCTGTTATGTAGCATGGTGCGCGTTATGTAATAAAACCGAAGGCTCGCCGCGGGTGGCATTGTAATATTGTTATAATAAGTAGTGGTTTGTTTCGCGGACATGCTTCAAATATATCATCATCTTTTACCCAAAAATGCAATTTATTTAGGAGACTTAACATTTCAGGGTGCTTCTTACAGAGGGTACATGTTTATAGAGCCTTTCAGAGTTTTTTTTCTGAATTGTGGGCAAGAACAATATCAGAAAACAAAACGTGTTTCGAATTTTACTGTTTTTCATTTCATGTTGTAAGGTGGTTTTTAATTTCATTTCGGCCGAAGTGAAAACATGACTGATTGTATCAATTAAAGCAGCCTGTATAATAGGCAATTATGTTTGGTAAGCGTGATTAAAAAAATGTTTTAATGGTTGTTCCTCGGGGAGAGGGAAAGTAAAGCTAATATTTGGTTTCCCGTAATGTACGAGTATTACTGTGATAGTTTCCATTAAGGTGGTGGCAGTAGTTAAATTAATCAAGCAGCTTTGCTAAATGTCGCCGTTTTGGAGACACTATTGTAAATTAACTTTCACGTGAATTATGAGTACTTACCTAGGTGCGTGTTTCGTTTGTCATTGTACTTAGTTCTATTTTAGTTTGGTTGTCGACGTTTTGTGGTGTTATTTCAACTGATTATTCCTTTTCGTAAATAAATAAAATAAAAACTGTGGTTCAATGCTCTAAAAACCTGAAAATATGCATGAACTCTGGACACATCAACTCATAGTTGTCCATCAAACCCATGATCTTTTTAGCCTTCGTATTCGCCGGAACGTGGATCCACGCAAGACACATCATCATCTGCCTAGCCTTTTTTATGTTGGGGTAGGCTTCCAGTCTAACCGGATGCAGCGGAATACCAGTACTTAACATGGAGCGACTGCCTATCTGACCTCCACAAGCCAATTACTGGGTAATACGATACCCCTGGTAAGACTGGTTGTCAGACTTTCGGGCTTCTGACGACCCGTAACGACTGTCAAAGATCCACGCATGATAGCCGGCAAGGCACGGAGGGGCTTTGATGTGTAAAGACGGTGACCCATCCATGGACCAACCGCGGCAAACGTAGCTTAATCTGTTCGATCGACCCGTGCGGCTATAGCTTTTAATTGTTTCTGTAATCACGGCATTCAACCGGTTAAACTTTACACCAAATTAAGTCCGAAATATTTATAAATCATTGTTAGGTACTAGGAAACCCGAATTTCTAAAAATAATGTGAAAAAGGCAAAATGCTGATTAGCAGTTTAAACAAAACCGGCTAAGTGCGAGTCGGACTCGCCCATGAAGGGTTCCGTAGCAGCAAGTAACATAATATAAAAGTTCTTGTAGTTCGTTGTAACTTTGTGAAAGGTAAATTGCGGTTTTCGATTTATGACGTATTAAAAAAAAAAACTACTTACTAGATCTCGTTCAAACCAATTTTCGGTGGAAGTTTATATGGTAATGTACATTATATATATTTTTTTAATTTTATCATTCTCTTATTTTAGAAGTTAAAGGGGGGGGACACACATTTTACCACTTTGGAAGTGTCTCTCGCGCAAACTATTCAGTTCATAAACAAATGATATTAGAAACCTCAATATCATTTTTGAAGACCTATCCATAGATACCCCACACGTACAGGTTTGATGAAAAAACATTTTTGGAGTTTCAGTTGTAAGTATGGGGAACCCCAAAATTTATTGTTTTTTTTTTCTATTTTTGCGTGAAAATCTTACTGCGGTTCACAGAATACATCTACTTACCAAGTTTCAACAGTATAGTTCTTATAGTTTCGGAAAAAAGTGGCTGTGACATACGGACGGACGGACAGACAGACAGTCAGACATGACGAATCCATAAGGGTTCCGTTTTTTGCCATTTGGCTACGGAACCCTAAAAATCAGTAAGTTCCCAAGTAAACAATTCCTTCCGTCTATTAATTAAATGCTAATATTAGAACATCGCACTACTAACAAGTACTTCGTAAACCCGAACTACTTTTTATAGTCGGCTAAGTTCGGTATAATAGTTGGGATAATGGGTCGTTGTGGTGCTCAGACGAGTTGGTAATGTGTAGGCACGACTGAATAGCTTTGTTTCTAGCGTGTCGTGTTGTGCTAAGTATAAACCACCTCGTTCTATTCTGTCGTTATACGATTTTGTTCTGATTCACACCTTTCTTTCTAATTAACTTACTGTGGAAGTTTGTGCTCACAGTCTACGAGAATATTTAAGGCTTGGTCAGGAGGAATTTTTATAGGTAATTCTAATTGACTTGACTTAGTGGCAACAAATGAGGCTCAAAACAGCGATGCTTTGATGTTACTTGAATCGAATGACTACCAAAAGAAAAGCAATTTTGCAGTTTCAATTAAATTAAAAAATAAATGCACGGCTCAGTGGAGTAATTTGTTGGTATTTCTTTGTTGATTGAATTCCCTTTATTATCATTACATTAAATATGATGGTTTACACTAAAAACTTTGAGAATGCGACGAAAAATATTTTTTTGGGCTCTGTTTTACGATTGTTTTATTATCATTATACGTTTTTTCATTTTGACAATACACTTAATTTTTCTGGCTTGTTATATGTACAGACCGCCAACACATCAAGCTACTCGAAACTGACAAATTTTCCCAATCAACTTTGAACCTTATACTTTAGCGATAAAGTTGAAAATCTATTAAATAAATTTGACAAATTGTAGTAGCTTGATGTGCTGGCGTCTGTACCAATACGCCTAACTATGCGAAAAAAACTGGGAGTTGTACGGTGTCCTACATTTGAGCAGCACTAATTATCTCAATTTATTTGGGGTTGTCTTTTTCTTCCATACTTCTCTAACTTAGGGTTGTAACTAATTATTACTATCAATTTGCTGATCAATAGTATCAGAAACTATATAAGGTGTAAAAAAATTAACCTTTAAAACTTTAAGAGGTGCTTTAGACCATCGAACTGAACAACTTTCACTATGGGACCAACTCTGAAATCACGAAAAAAAAAAGAGCTGTTTCATACATTTTGGCCCCATAGTGAAATTTGTTCAGTTCGATGGTCTAAAGCACCTCTTAAAGTTTTTAAGGTTAATTTTTTTACACTTTGTATATTAATTAATTATAGTCTCTACAAAAAACGTACAGACATTATTAAGTAAGTATAACGAAGAATCCTGCAAATGATTTCCGTAACAATCCAATAAATATGTATATTGAATTCCTAAGCCCCCACATCTGGCTTTTCAGGGTTCTAGCTTAACGACCGTTATTAATCTCCGTTTAATGTATGCAAATACAGTCGGCACCAGGACTGGATTAGCAATCACCGTTCTTATCGGAATAATTGTTACTTTTTACTTAACTAATTAAAAGAACGACAGGGAAGTTGTTGTAGATTGTGTTTTATGTTGCTACATACACAAATTATATAAACTAGGTATTTAAATTAAAAGATAGGTAAGTACCAGTATTATTACTTAGTGGATAACGAAATGTGGGTGTAGGTTCTCTATCTACTTAAAGGTACACCTCTACCTAATCCTTCGGGGATTACAGGCGTGATGTTATGTTATGTGTAGGTGATAAATATATACTTCATTTTAACAAAAATCTTTTCAACTTGAAAGAACTCTACGAAATAAATTGCTTAGATACCAGTCAGTTGTTTATTAAAGTCATTCACAAAATAACAATATTCATGGCCGTCATATATTTGCTTACTTATCGCTCCTGAAGGTTTTATAGGTCTCCACTTTGTGATAAAGTATTCGAATTGCCACGAAAACTCGACACGTCCATTTGAATGAAAGCTACGGTACGTGGCCTGAATGAGCCCCACAGACGCGAAAGGGGAGTTGACTGATTTGAAGAAACTTTCGCAATATGTCTGCGGTAGCAAACACACCTCATTATGCCTTTTCTTGGAATCTTTAATTTTCAGTGAAAAAGTGACTTTTACACCATCTATTGCAAAATCTATTTTTGATCGATATTCATATCTTTCGCTGCCTACATTGGTTCCTTCAATGAAGCTCAATATACTCTCGAGGTGCGCGGCACGGTATCACTGTCGCTAGTTCGCTACGTGTTGTACACCCTTCGTGTACCGACTCGTTCATATTATGAGACTAACGTGCGAGACGTTGAAACGAAGGCGAGCAGACAGCACCGTCAATTTTAAACTCCATAGGTGCTCGTATTTCCTTTGAGACTCTTTCACGCCACACTATCCGTTTGAATTATTCATATTGTCGGTAAATATCTATGAAATGGAACATGGTAGTTGAAAACGATAGATGCACGGGCAAACATTAAACATGTTACATTTCGCAATGTTGGGCGACGGTGTTCCACTGACGTTTGAATAGACACGGTCGGACTCAATTTCATTAAGTGAGCAGCATGCCACCACGCAGACAAGGATCTTAATGATAATTGTAAAACTCACAACAATAGTACAAACAAAGGCTGAGTGCGGGAAGAATGGGCACCATGAACAACCAGTTGACTGAGGGAACCATCAATCTTGAGGAGGGACGACACAGGGGTCCACTCCGAAAACTCTTTCTACAAAAGTTTTGTAACAACCGCGTGATAAATAGCCCGAACGGTTAGAGGTGGGCGTGAGTAACTTTTATTGCGGGCTAATGAGTAAATAGTAACAGAACCTACATATTGGGTAGTTTAGACGTGTTCCCTAAAGTTTAATGACTTTGGTTTAATTTATGTAGGTATACCTTTAGTTTATATATTTAATTACACTTCATAAATAGGCTGCTCTCGACCTGGTGCGGGATTACGTTTAGTTTAAAAATACGTTTCCAAAATTCGTTCACTTATTATCAAGTGGGAGACCAGCACTTTCATCCATCGCGATCTTTTGCATACACGTATTGAACGAGTATAATTGTCCCACTGCAGGGACACAGGTCTCCTTCTATGAGTGGGAGTGGGCTGTAATCCATCACGCGGGACCAGTGCGGGTTGGTAGTACATAAGAGACGTTATTTCCAGCAAAATACTTTTTGAATGTTTGTATAACGCGGTTGTGATTAATTCAACGATCTCTCAAGACTCAATGTGTATGTAGCTCAACTTAGTTTTCCAAAGTAACTCTCAGCAGGAAATGGATTTCGAACACTCAGGTAAACTTTTTCATCCTTTGAAGCTGAAAATAAAATACATTACATTTTTTTTTGTACCCTGCTATCAATTTAGTTAAATAGGGCTGAAAATGTCGTCACTCAATTTTGGCTAACGCAGGAGTCATTAGCACTTAGCTACTTTGTAATCCTGTTTATTGTTCAATAGATCGGCTCCAGCACATTTAAGGCGATATTGAGAGTAGTTACAAAGGATTATTATTCGAGGCTAGCCGTTAATAAATTCAACAGTTTAATTTCCTTTGCGGTTGATTGGATGCCGCAGGGGTTCGAGCTTGGTGCTGAATGCTCAAGAAAATTGTTTCTCCATGCTACACTTTGACAACCGTTCATGCCTTGTTTTACTTCTTGGGTGACTGTATACCTGTTTGGTTAGCGGCAATCATTGTTATTAAGGCATTGGGATTTACCTGTGGAGTAGTAGATTCAGTTAACTAATATGACTGTCTTAAAATCAAAAGAAAATGATTCTTGGTGTTCTACGAACCCTTTAATAATTAAAACGGCAATTTCCTTTTTTAACCAAGTGACGGTGAATATTCACCGTTACAGTCTGGGCGTCGTCTAACCACATTACCATTTTAAAGCTATTTTCTATTGCTTTTCAATGGCCTATTTGAATTTCTGTTGGGTAACTTGGTGGTGTTTCATCATGTTTTTAAATTACTATTAATTATTGCGTATTGACGAAAACCTATGCTATTTTGTACGTGAGAAACGAATCTATTCAAGAATTTTGGGTCCAAATTTGGAACGTACCACATGTTGTAAATAAGAAAGCAGGGGAATTTATTGCTGACAATGAAAGGAAATCGATCCTCAAGGGGCATGAGTGTGTGGCCCTAAATCGAAAACCTTCAGTCACATGCTGCAAAGTCAGATGGTTTGTGCGAATTGACAGCTGTGTAGGCTTTAGGACGAGGTTCGTTTTATCACCAAGGTCGGGAATTCAATTTGCAGGTATGTGTGCCTAGGTGAGTATTAAATTAGAATAGAAGTTTATAAACTATGTTTCAACAATTCAATATTTGAAACAAAGCAAATGGACCTACCGATATAAGTAAAAACTCTCGTATTACTAGATATACGTACCTACTTCTTCTACTATATACTTACTTATATCTATGTAAGTGAGAATACACGTCGCCAAGTTTGCATCCCACATGTAGAGACCACATAACGACAAGGAACATGTAGGTAACAATTGTTAGTATAATAAGTAGTTAGCGTCGCATCTGCCTGCAGCGGATTCGGAGCCGACAATCAGCGAGGAGCAACTCCAGCGCCGAGTTAGCGCCGCGTCGTCTGCCAAGCGTTTGTCTAAGCTTAGGTAATTTCTGCGTCAACCGCGCGACGAGAAATGGCGTCCTATGACGCTCCGTGACGCTTTGTGCAGACGTATCAAAGGACTAAAGTGAATTTATAATCCGATTAGATACTAACTCTTATCTCAAGCATGACGTTCCTAAGTTTGCTTCTGAATTTATCTGAGTAAAGTACGGATGTGTGAGGTTAGATTTTTTATTTGCATAGATATTAACTCTGAAATGAAGGTAAATTGTAAAATGCTTCTCCTTAGTATTCTTCTCCTTGTTTTATGTACTACTAACACTAGTTATAAGATATTTTACTAACAAAATGGACTATATTGTTGTCCGAAGTGAATGAATAAATACATAATTATTACTGAAAATTTTCGAAACAAGGATTTATAAATAGAAGTCTTCGTTAGAACTATCTAAGCATCCATTCCTAGAAATTGTTGCTACGATACTCGTACCTAACCTATCTGGAAAACAATTTTGTGTCTGCGATTCCAGTAATAACTGTGTAACATTAATATCTACAGAGACGTAATAATCAAACAATTTTAAACTCGAACGATCTAGATTCGGAGTATTGTAAATTGCGATATAAGATCCGAGTTTAAATTGCTCCGCTTTATAATTGGAAAACTAACGAGCCATATCCACTTGGAATTTTGTTTTGTATTTACGGTGGTTTTAGGGATAATCTCGAAAAGATTTTTTTATAAATCTGTTAATTGTTTGGCTTCAGGCGTTGAGCACATTTTCCGCGATTGTGATATGTACGCACTTTTACATTTTGTAGGTATCCTGTGGTTGTACCATAGTATTTATAGGTTGCAATAACAACATTGTTAAACGCACCGATGTCGGGCTGCGGATTTGGCCGGTACATCCGAACATCCGTAATTAGCGAGTGCGCTAATGGTCGCAACCCGTCAGCTTTTACAATGCCTCCCGTTGCAAAAGTTCAGCATGAAAATCCGCGCAGGTTTGCACAGATGCGGGGCGAAACGCTTCGTAAACAGTCAGCACTGTCGGTTTTGTTGGCCAGATAAAATGTGGATATTGTCGATGTTAACGGAAAGTTGTTTATGGGTGCTGCGCGCGGCTTGGTGGCCGGCGTTTCGGTGGAAAATAACAGAACTAGACATACTTAATTAAATGTTTCTGATTTCGAACATAAATCCTTTGTTGTGTTATTTTTGGATAACATACCTATATAACGCTCACCTACGCCATGATATTTGCGGTAGGTAATTGTTTTTATAAATAATTATCTCCAGAACATGTTCCATTTAAAACAATTTCCAAGCGTTTGTACTTACAAAGAAGCCCGCGGGAGATGACGACAAGTCTGGAAATTTATTAAATAAATATCTAAGCTCGGGAATATAAATAAGATATGTGGTGAGACTAGAATTATGAAGCGAGCGAGATCAAAGCGTAGGTAAAGCGAGCTAGAATTCCAAGGCCGACGGTTTGGATAATCCTTTACTCGATATGGAGTGTTATACCTAAATATATAGCGTTCATATTATCTTACACAATGGACAAATGCAAATATAGTTAACAAAGTCGGTTCACAATGAATGTGGCGTCCATGTTGTGTTGCATCTCCCAAACGGGCGACGGGCGACTGCAGGTGCGGCGGGCGACGGGGGCAACCATTGTACTGGGATTTATTAGGGGCTTTACACAACTATTACCATGTAGCAAACAGATCGGGCGACCATGTCCTATTTGTCTATACATGGCTTTAATATGAAATTGTATTAGTAAACTTCGTCGGTACACGTTTGCTGTAAACATTGGGCTCGGAGTACAGCGAAACTCAATTAGGTTATGGACAGGTCTATGAGTATTCTGGGGGTTTATGAGTGAATCTCTGCGGAAATGTTCCGAGTGCTTGGAAATATGGCGGGTTGTCATGACGTCATGGTCGTATTTCGGGGAGAACTGTGCTGTGTGTCACGTAGTGCGCACGTGTGTCAGTGTGTAGATACTTTATCGCGCGTGCCACCGAACACAATTTACGTGATGCAGCGATGGTACGCCGGGACAATGCTCGCGTCCCGTGAGCGCTTCCTCTAATCAACGCATTTCCAAACCAATGTTTGTTTTTGACAGTGACTATCAGAACTAGATAGTAAAATTATACCCTGGTTATTATCCAATTTCATAAAATGTAAAGCGAAAAAATATAATAGTCCATCCAATAAATCTACCCATAAGGAGTTGTAGAGTGCGTGAGTTAGGCCCTAAGTGATTTCTTCAGAAAATTGTTCAGGGTACTTAGGGAATAAACATACTAAAAATCCTGACGTCTAGGGGGTGAGGCGGAGTGGGGGGAGGGGGTTAAAGTTCCCATTTTTCAGTTTTGCGCTAATATCTTTAAAACGGTATGTTTTAGAGAAAAGAAGTTTTCTGCGCAATGAAAGCTTATAAAATTTCCTACAACTTTAGTCTTATACACTTTTTCGAATTACTACCCATTTTTTACATATACATTCTAAAATAGTGAAAATTTTCGAAAAAACTACTTTTATGAATCTCTACCTGTTGCCTGCTACTTTGTTTGCGTTATTTCGGGATAAAAGTAGCCTAAAAATCCAAATCTTTAATCATAACGAATTTCATCCAAATCGGTCCAGCTGTTGAGTAATCAAAACTTGTATCTTTGATACATATTATCTTTTAATTTGTTTAGGCTGTGAGGGTCCTGACAATGGTTCTTTTTCCAAGGCTCCCTCATCCTCAGTAGATGGTACTTGCTGAAGAGGCTCTACGTCGTCTTCATCATCGTCAACGTCAACAGACACGCCGTTGAGGCAATTCCCTTGGCAATGGAGGCACGCCGCGGAACAGTTCAACATTGCTTTCCGACATCCACATTTTCTACTACCACAATCCTTCGTGCAGCGGCAAAATATTGTTTTCTCTTCTTCATTTTTGGCTCTGTTTTCGTACCATGCTTGGTTGATTATTTTATACCCGGTGTCTCTAAAACACACTACGGGCAATTTGAATCTGTTGACCCCTGGAGTGATCAATATTCGGTCCCCATATTTCCTTTCCAACTCAGCCTTGATGGTTCGCCACTGAGGTTTCACCCCTGTTATGACACCTAGTATCTCATCTTAGGAGAACTGACAATCGGTGCTTCTCTCCATGTAGTAAAAAATCTCCTCCATAGCCTCTGTGATATGGCTGTCTCTAGGGATTTCAGCTTTCGAACTTGGGAAATCGATGGGCTTTACAAAAGTGTGGTAGCAGTCTTTGTGATATACTGCCCCCTCAGCAACAAGATCGTTAATGTACGCCAAGTGACCAAGAACTGCGTCACCCCAAGAATCCTTCCTCATAGAACATGCTTCCCTGATACGATACTGAATAGAAAGAGTTTCAACTGAATGTACTTTTCTTCTTCTGCTCAAAGGCGTTCTGGTTTCTTCTTTTACATTATGTGCGCATAATAAGCAATTAGTCATGAAGTCGAATTGGGGAGCTGAAGACCTGAGCTGAGACGGGCCTGCCTCTTCTTGAGATGTAGATCCAACACTTACATCTTTTTTAATTGTATCGGCTCGAGTGTAGTTTTTACGACAATTAGTGTGAATTAAAACGGATGTCAAGGCGCGGAAAATTTGGTGCTTATCATCGTTCCGATCTTTACTAGCTTTGATAAGGCCGAGTATTCCTTTTTGTTTCACCTCAGAAACATCCTTACTCTCTTTAACGATGTCCTTATCACACACAGGACACTTATTATTAGCACTCATGATGGATAATACAATTGCGTAGCTAATGACGATTACAAAGCAAAGAACTGTTCTGGCTGCTCCCCTGCGTTACCGGGTAGGCTACCGTGCCAAAGAGGTTGAAATCATAAACTACAACAATAACATAAGCCCGAAGGCATGGATGATTATGGGAGTTTTAGCCAATGAGATCTCGTTTTCTACGACAGGAAATATGGAATGAAAAGTGACGACCCGCTTCTGCTCCATTACCACTGGTAGAAAACGAGATCTCAAATTGTTACCGCCTTCACCGCTTGGAGGTACTCCCAGCTTATGTTATCAATAAAATACCTAATTTATATACTAACTCATATTTAACATTCGGTAATGCTTGTCACATCACACTAAATGAACTCCATTTTCACTTTCTTCGGAGCACGA
Source organism: Amphipoea lucens (assembly GCA_947508005.1). NCBI lineage: Eukaryota > Metazoa > Arthropoda > Insecta > Lepidoptera > Noctuidae > Amphipoea > Amphipoea lucens. Next base: position 12,087,186 of record OX382356.1, read on the forward strand.
TACTCGAACACTGGTGAAAATTTGGAAAAAGTGTATAAGACAAGTGTAGATAAAAGTTTTGATATCCCAACGGCTGTACAGATTTGGATAAAATTTAGTAAATTGATATAGTAGGAGTTGATTTAAGATGTAAGATACTTTTTATCCCCAAATAACGTGAAGGAAGTAGTATACAAAAGGTAGTTTTCAATTCAAGGAGTTTTTTTTTCAATTTTCACTTTTCCGGAATGTGTAGTTCGAAAATAGGTAGGAATGTGAAAAAGTGTATAAGATAAAAGTTGTACATAATTTTGTAAGCTTTCATTGCGTAGAAGACTTCTTATCTCCATGACGCACCGTTTAAAAGATATTAGCGAAAAACTGAAAAATGGGAACTTTAACCCCCTCCCCCCACTCCGCCTCACCCCCTAGATGTCAGGACTTTTAGTATGTTAACTCTCTAAGCACCCTGAACAATTTTCTGAAGTAATTGATTAGGGCCTTGCTCACGCACTCTACAATCTCTTTGTTGGATGGACTATAAGTTTTGGACCAAATATGTTTGCATACAGTACCTCGTAGCACTCACACAGCAATCTCATTGCATTAACTGTTAATGTTATCATTGCCAAAAGTTCATATTTCATAATATGGAAATAGGTAATGTATGTTATTTATCTAGCAAATATTCAACAGCAAATAAACAACCATAACCAGTTTTATTGCCCGTACGACATAAAATGTCTACAAGACCAATAACACGTAACACTATGTGAAACGCTCGGGCCAGCAACTCGTAAA